>CM028137.1:170415000-175215000 GCA_016271365.2 Neoceratodus forsteri | reverse complement strand
CTTTCAACGCTGGTCCATGCCTTTGTTACCTCTTGCCTTGACTACTGCAATGCCCTGTACCTAGGACTACCAGGGGTTGATGTCCACTGCCTTCAGCTAGTGCAGAATGTGGCAGTCACATAATACCTGTGCTCCACGGACTGCACTGGTTACAGTTAGGTGGAGGATCACCTTCAGGGTCAGTTTGATGATCTATAAAGCCCTACATGACCAGGGACCTAGTTACTTGTAAGATCTCCTTCACCCTTACTGTCCCCTCCGCCCTCTCCGATCTGCCAACAAGGGATTGCTAGAGATTTCCAGGGTCCATTTAAAGACATCAGGGGCCCAGTCTTTCAGTTTTGTGGCCCCAACCCTGTGGGATTCTCTACCTCATCGGATACGAGAATGCCTGACCATCCAGGAGTTTAAAACTGCACTTAAACCTCATCTATTTGAATCAGCACACTGTGGTCTTAATTGATAGTATTTTAATTGTGAATGTTTTAAATATAGGATTTTACCAATCATTTTGAAATCATTTACTGTATCTGTTGCATTATGTACAAGCGCCTTGGTTGTAGAAAGGCGCTTTTTACAAATAAATTATGATGATGATCATAACAAGAAACTTTTCCATAAAAAAAAAAAACTGTTGTCACGCTGCTTTTACTGCTCTCTCTCCTCCGTTTGCATTAAAAAAGTGAATTCACAATCCTGTTTCAATTTAAAAAAAAAAACGTAGCTCAAACTCCCCATTTCCCAAGTACTGAATGACAGCAGTCTGCATGACAGGTTGCTCAAATAACAAATGCTGCTGATGTAAAAAAAATACACAAAAAATATTTTATAAACTGCAAAGAGAAGCTTGCTATCAGTGTGTGTGTGTGTGTGTATACTTCAGTTGAGGGGGGGATGTCCACCACAGCCTTCCATATTTTATCTAGAAACCCAGGACTATTTGTTTTCTGCAGAAGAATATCTCTTTTATTTTATTCAAAACATTTTGTTTTAAAAAGTTTGACACCTAACATTTTCCTCTTTTCTTTATTTTACACATCGTACAATTGCAATATACCACTCCAGGGTGTGGGTTATGGTGGGATTTACCCACTTCTGGTGTGGTTTGATCACTCGGCCTGTGGCTTTATGACTGAACCACACCAGGCATGTGTAATTCCCACCATAACCCACATTCTGTCATGGTATATTGCTTAAATAGTCACTCCATGGATGATTTCACCTTTCAGTCATCTGTCTTTCTACACAGTCAATACAGTGTCTGATTGTCTATTACACAATGGGGTCTGAGAATTCTTTATTCTGATTGGCTGACTGGCACCTTTTAGCCATGGTAAATCCTGGCATAACCCATGGGAAAAGGTGCCAATCAGACGAATCTGAAACAGAAATCAGTCTGAGCCCAAAAACGAAATATCAAAGCTGCCATCTTTTCCCCGTTAAAGCGAGAACTACTGGTAGACTGGTACACATGAAAGCTGCCATTTCAATTCCCTGCTAAACTGTGACACAAAAGCAGTAGTAGGAGATTCAAATAAGTCCCCAACTTTCACAAGAGAAACTATACATACTTTTCAGTTGACCGCTTCTCTCCCGGACTCAGCTCACCTAAAGGTTTCACTCCATTAAAGCCCCCCTATCTGTGTCTCTCTGACCCCATCCAAACATTGGTACTGTTTCTCCAGTAACCAACTTGTGCTAAAAAGGAAAAAAAGACACTGTTCTAATATTAGCAATCACAGACTGCCGCCTGCTGCATAGTTGCACCGTCTCCCTCAATTTCTATGACCTGGGCTCGCTCCCTAACTGCCACATTTCACTGCAGCGTTAATGGCACCTGACGCAGATCACAAAATCCAGTAAACAGAGAAGTACTGAAGAGACAGAAGCATTAATGGCACCAAATGCAGACCGCAAAAAATCCAGTGAATGGCAAACCACTAAACACACATTGGAACCACAGCATGGTTGCCATCAGCGCTCACTGAAATCACTCTTGGCGGTTCCTATCATGGCTCATGCTGCAGACTCACAGCTGTTAGTCTGTGAATGTTTAAAAGAAAAAAAAAAGCCTCACAAGCTCTCTCTCTGAAAACAAGCAAACAGAAAAACGACAGCAGCCTCCCAAGCAACAGCAAGTGTGTGTATGTATGGGTGGGGATCTCTCTGGTGTATTTATGGGTGGGATTGGGTGTGGGGGACTTTGAACAAATGAGGAAGCTAGGCAGGCTCTCCCTGGCAACAAATAACTATTTTTTCCAGTGAAGCAATAAAATCAATAAAATTAACTTAAAATATAAATAAAAAAGGATTTTAATAAATTTTTTTCTCACCAATAAAAAAGGGAAACATTGTATAATCACAATAAACCACTCCAGGGTGTAGGTTATGCTGGGATTTACCCACTTCTGGTGCAGATTTGATCACTCGGCTGCGCCTCTTGACCAAACCACACCAGGCGAGGGTAAATCCCAGCATAACCCACACCCTGTTGTGGTTTATTGCTTAACTATGGAATACAAAAATTCAACACTCTGCAGTATTCCAGTAGTAGAATGCTCACTCCTGCCCCAACACATGGAATAGTAACATGGAATATATGAATTCAGAACCCTGCAGAGTTCCACTGGCATACGCACAGATACACAAGCAGGCCTCAAGAACAGCCAGATCCGCAGTTTCATCTGTTACAGGGTAAGTTCTCTGGCAAACTGGTAAACTTTGTGTGTGTACATGTGTGGTGGTCGTGGTAGTGGGGTGGGGGTCAAGGTCATCAAAGAAACACCAGCAATGGGAACTCTGAATAGTACTTGATTTTTTTTAATTTGTATATGGGCTCGTGAGTATAAAAAAAATTGTTATTTACTTGTTTTGTTTAATTTAATGGACTTTATTTGTAGGGCCTAGTTGAAGGTATTTATATATGAGTAAAGGTGGCAGCCATGTTGGGGATGGAAGTCAGGAATGAGTGAAATGGCTCACGGATTCTGTAAGTGAGGTGCTTAAACTCCAAATCCCACTGCCTGAACTTGTTCAAACCCATGCAGCTGTGGAGAATTAAGACACGGGTCTCAGAACTTGTCTAGTCTATCATGAAGCAGGTAATTTCCAACCCATTTTATAATGTAGGTATGACACTCCCACTCATAATCATCAAAAAATGTTCACACAATAAAACCGACCAAAACAAAACCTCAAACAACACAATTACAGTGGTGCCCAGCATCACGTTCCCGCATGTCTAGTAGTGTTTATCAGTAACTTGAGTTAATGGGCAGACTGGATGGACCAAGTGGTCCTTATCTGCTGTCAAATTCTATGGGCCAGATCTTCAAAGTTCTCACAGCAGTGGGAAAACCATGGCACAAGTGAGCTGCCACTTGTGGAGCAGCAGGTTTTCCCATAGCTGTGTTCACAAAGGTGAAGCCGGTTTATGACTGGCTCCATGATTTATGGCAGTTCTCGGGTTTTTTTTTTTTTTTGTTATGGCCTGTGGGACTGGGCACAACATCTCACAGCTGTGGTATACTGTGAATACAAATCTTCACGGCTGCAGAGATTTTGGAGTTGTGGTGTGGGACATAGGGCCAGATTCACAGAACAAAATGGGACCAAGTTTCCATGAACTTTTATGAATTGTCAAAGCCATCACTTTCCACTTGCCTTTCTTCTGCAGTTTGCCAAGAGACCACTAGAGCCTGCAGGCTAAAAGGGTCCAAGTTTTCCAGTTTAATTTTATTTTTTTATATGGGATTGGGCCACATGTAGCTCGTCCCATTATACCATCTCTATTTAACATGTATATTTATGAACAAACCAAAGTGACAGTGCTTTAGAGTTCGTGGAGGCAAAAACATGTCCAGCACTGTCTCAGTACAACATCACCTGCTGAGTCTTTTAGCAACCCCGAAGGCTATGATGTGTATTTTAGCATTTAAAACAGTGACAACAAGCAAGGCAAGGCAAATTTTATCTTTCAGGCGCTCAATCCCGGAGGCTCTGGGCACCATATGTAAAATACAAACTATTCATTTAAATAAAACATACACATAAATAAAGAACTAATAAATAGCCAAACCATCTAAAATGCATTTAAAAATAGCAGCAATCATTAATAAGGCTATCCTGCAGAAATATACTAAACAGTGTCAGACAACGCCTGACTAAACAGGAGGGTCTTGAGGCGGGCCTTGAATACTTCAACTGAAGGGGCCCCCCTTACAGATGGAGGCAGCAAGTTCCACATGACAGGGCCAGTGACACTACATACTCTGCATTACAGCATTACAGCTAGTTGTGACTGACAGCTTCATGACAGTATTATCAGGATATCTTTAGTTACAATGGAAACTGATGCTGGCTGCCACTGTAATCTGCAAGCAAACAAAAGATGACTTGCTGTATAATAACAATAATTGTACTGCTAGGGGTGGATGAACGTGGTGTGGGAATACAATTTACCCAGCTCACTCCTTAGCCTTCACCCTTGGTGTATAGCATGTGATCACAGGATCAGTTTATCTCCCCTCACACCCATTAATACTAGTGAGGTGAACTTAAATAAACAATCATTTTACTCAACAATCTATACTATAGTCATTTGTCATGCATAACAATTACAGAAATGTAATTTTTATTTGTTAAACCTAAGTAAAACACATACTGGACAAGAAGAGGGAGTTGCTGTTCTCTTGGTTTTAAAACACAGTGTATATAATAATACAGGGGATACATGATGGGCAGGAGTGTGATTGCACTCATGAGTATCCAGAGCTCCCTCTGCAGGAGTGAGAGTATTTTCTATAGCATACGATCTGCACATCATGTGTGCTATTTATACAATGGGGGTAGGAGCTTCAGAAGTGTTGTTATGTTTTGTTGTGTCCTTTTCCTGTTTCTGTGTGCTTTGTTTACTTTATTCTTTGTTAACCAGGTAAGTTTTCAGGCATGACCTGGGAGCATAGGTAAGCATTAAGCCACAATGAAGGTGGCATCTAATGGTGGATTAATGCATGGTTGGGAAGGTTGTGTACGGGGGACACAGGCCGGTGCCATTAACCATACCTGTCCATTAGATGCCACCGGAGTGACTTAATGCTTTGTAACATGGCTTTTATGAGCATCTCTTTAATACCACTGTTATTTGCATACTGTGAATACAATAATACACACACTTTTTGCAGTCTTTGCATTTGTGTGCTGCACTTACTGAAGATTTGAGACACTGTGATTTATATGCTGATGTTGTGAAATTGATAGCAAGGATTTGTATCAAGGTACTATGTGTGAACATTTCTGTATGACATTTATTCAAATCTGTGCAGCTATTACTGTGATAGCCACTTTGGGAGGTCACCTGTATGCTCGTTTAACACTTCCTTTATGTCTGACTTTATCTGCTTTGCATACTACATGATCTTTTGTGTGTGTCTAGTACGGGGCTCCGATGTAATTCTGTCCCCTTTTGGATAGTTACCATTCCTTGCACATTGCTCGCTTTTCTCCCTAGTTTACACGTCTTTTGCCTGTCCTGTCTCACTTTTTCACATTAGTAATTCCTGTGCCATCTACTTTTACCGATGGCGCATCCATCACACAGTACATTTCGCCTACTGCTCTGTGTGCCACTGCATTGTGATTTGGACATCTCACGGGTGTTACTCCACTCTGGCACTGCCCGTCATTCCTGCTTCCCACCTGCACATTGCTACTGAGTTGCAATGAGTAGTACAGACAGACAGTCATGCGGCATTTTGGGGGTGGGTGGCTCGGACACACACTTGCCGGTTCTGTGCTGTGCTGCTTTTCTACCTCTGTGGCTCACTATGGTAATTCAGTTTGAGGACGGCATTACTGCTGGATTAATCGCCTCCCAAAACTATACCAGGTGATCTTTTTTTATCCAATCCAGCATGCTGTTTTGAGGTTCCTTAAATTTGCTATGTTACAAGGCAGTTTAGTGACTTGTTCAGAGTCACACAGTATGCAAGTGGAGGTTGTAAAAATCAAACCCAGGTCTGGTCTGCTGAATGTATCAAGCTTGTTCAGAGCTCATTAATCCAACCCCTAGGCTATACTGACAGCACTGTTTGTATGTGGTCTGAGTGCGTGTAAGTGTTTCTGAATGGCTGCGAGTGTTAGACACACTATGGGAAACAGGTGAGTGTGTTTTGCAATGCTAATTGAGTTAGTTGCAGCTAGCAGTAAGAAACAGAAACTGCGTGGTGAAGGAATGTCATTTAGAACGCAGGCTTTCTTGAAAATGTGAGTAGTATATTAACGGGTTGGGAGTTTTACAAACACTAGGGGAAACAGCTGAGTGTGCTTTGCAATGTTAATTGAGTTACTTGCAAGTAGCAGTGAGAAACAGATCTGTGAAGCAATTCAATTTAGAATGCAGGCTGTAGTTAGTGAGTGAGTGGTGACATCAGCACGTCATGTAAAAATGGCATTTATTATCACAGTAGTGATGTCATCGTCATTTATCACACTCCAGTGGCTGCAATTTATTACACTCTAGAACACGGGTTCTCAAATGGTGAGGCCAGCCTCCTTGGGGAGGCCCCAACCCGTTTCAGGGGAGGCTCAAGCAAGTTTGAAAAAGTAATGTATTTAAGTTTTGGGTTTTATATATTTTGTGTGAAGAGATGAAGCAAACTGAAAGAGGATAATAAAAGTAGGTGAATTTTATGTATTTATTTACTAATAGGTGACAAGGGAAGGTGAATGAGCCACGGTTCATTTCAGGTATACCCGGGGAAGGGTAGGGAGTGAATACGTTTCAAAAGGTAACCTCAAAACAATCAAGAAACATACAGTGAGCAATAGTGCAAAGAAATATGAACAATAAACTAATAATAAGTGGTGGTAATTGATCAGTTTGTAAACTGATGGCAGAACAGCCCAAATACAAGGGCTGAGCATAGAAGTGCTAAGAGCAATAGCAGGAAGGAGCAAAGTAATCCCTGAGAAGTTGCTTAGGAGCAGGGAAGGAGGGGAAGAGGCAAAGTATGTAGGAAGGTTATTTCATATAGAGAGGAAACCGAGAAAGTAGTCTGACCCATGAAGGTACTGCAACAAGGGGTAACAATGGTTCAAGAATGAAAATAGCAGAGCAAGTAGGTTGGTTGGCCTGTTTGGGGGGGGGGCTGGGTACAATAAGCTGAATAATAATATTTGTTTATTTTATTTATTTGTTATTCAGATAACACCTTTGAGCACAGGAGCTCCTCTTCAAAAGTTCCAAGTCAGTATAAGACAAAGAACTGAATGTGAGCCAAGTACTCAAAAGGGTTTCAATTTATTCATGGTGTACTGTGCAAGTACAGTGTGTTATTTTTCTTTGGGGAGGCCCAAGATTATTTCAATTTTTGGGGGAGGCTCAAAATCTTTTTCATGGATTTGGGGAGGCTCACTGTGACAAAGTCTGAGAACTGTTGCTCTAGAAGCTCCCACCCCTATTGTATAAATATATATAAATAGAGGATACACAATGGGCAGGAGTGGGATATGGAATATATTCTCACTCGTACAGAGTGAACTCTGGGTACTCACAAGTGCCTAAGGCACAAGTGAGAGTACCCAGAGCTCACGATGCAGGAGTGAGAATATTTTCCATAGCACACCGTCTGCACATTACGTGTGCTATTTATACAATGGGGGTGAGAGCTTCAGAAGTATAGTTATGTTTTCTTTTCCTGTTTGCTCTTTTATTTTATTGTTTGGTAACCGGGTAAGTTTTTAGCGGTTACTTGGGAACACTGGGCAGTTAAATGACTTGTTCAGAGTCACATAGTGTGGAAGTGGAGATTGTGAGAATCAAACCCAGCTCTAGTATGCTGGATGTACCAAGCTTGTTTAAAGCTCATTGCTCTAACCTCTAGGCTATACTGAGAGCACTGTTTATGTGTGTTCTGAGTGTGTGTAAATGTTTCTGAATGGGCTGGGAGTAGACCCAGGAGCAGTCGTCGGCAGTTGAAATAGTCAGTTGCAATTCAGTGCAGTTGCAATCAGTTGAAATTGCATTGGATTGCAGTCATACAATAGTGGAGTTGAAATCCACTGCAGTTGACTATTCCGTGACCCACCCAGGTTTGTTTTTGTGGTGCACTGCAGTGTGTTTTCTCTTTTTTTTTTTCTTTCCTTGGTGGGGAGGAGGGGGGCCGGGGTGGCATCTAACGGTCCTCAATGGCTGGGACTGATCCTTACAGCCAATAAAATGCACCCCTGGCTCCTGGACATGAAGCATCCACCTATTAGGAGAGATAGAAGGAGCCAGGAGCTTGAGAGTGTCTGTGACTGGCTGCACGAGGTGGCAGGGAGAGCATGCCTAGGTAGGAGAAGAGATTGTGAGGAGAGGAGGCATCTGTGTTGGTGTGTGGGCAACGAAGCAAGCAGTGTTTTTCTGCAGGGATGAAGTTTGGCAGTTTGGCCTTTAATTTTAAAATAAGTTAACTGTGTCCACTGTCCTGACATGTCCAGTGCCTGGAGAGAGCCTAGTGTGTGGCTGTGCAGGTCCCAGTCAGTCCTCCAGCAAAGCCAGGTTGCAGTCGTGTGAAGGCAGCAAGTCAGTGGTCTGGTCGTGGCTGGAATAAAGCCCGTGACCCCATCGGGCAACTTTCTCTCAGTCTCAGTCAGGTCTTCAGAGTCGGTGAGGAGGAGGAGTGGTAGGTGCACTAGTTCCACTGTGCGGAGTACCGGAGTGGGGACGTGGCTCTGGGTTGGGGACTGACTGTGTGAGTTGGGAGGAGGAAGCACACAGCTCCAAAAAAACACTGGCACCACCATCAAGTAGAGCAGCAGCCTGAGCCATGGAGCCACCTATCGACGTTGACTGAATTATCACCCAACACCTGACCGAACTGGCAATAGGCTTCTACAGAGAGCAAGGTATAGTATGGAATGTGTATGTAAGGCCCACCAGGGCTGAGCAATGGGCAGTAGGAAGGAGGAAGATGGTCTCTTGCAGACTACTGAGTCAGTCTGTTTGTCTGCTGTATGCTGGGCTGGTTGAGGGCTGTGGGGCCTGGGAGGTCAAACTTGAAAAGCCAAGGTGATCATCATCGATCTACTGCTGGTGGCCCTTCTGGGCTCTCTCTGACTGTGGTGGCATTGTGAGTAAGTCAGGCTCCCCATGAGGTTGTGGAGCAGACCAGGTGCAGGTAGTCAGTTGGTGAGTTCCTGGACCCATAGGATTCCGGAGCGCGGAGCATGGTCGGACAGGTCCAATGGACAAAATGTTTGTTGTTTGCCACTGTAGGAATCGGATAGACCAAATATTAAAGTCCTCATGACAAGATGAATAAAATAAAAAAATAAAAAAACATTAGTGTACATGCTGAAAGCCAAAACAAGTTCAGAATCTGTCAGAAAATGTTTTGTAACACGCATGAGTTTCTTTTAGCTTTAAATTTAAGGTATAGATACATTTCAGTTCTGGTATACTATACAGGAGGTATTTCTAGGGGTCCTCCCTTAAACTATTTTTAGTCTCACAGATTCTATGACTGCTGGTAAACTAACATACATTTATGGTTAGCTCTGTTTGCAAAAAGGTACCTTCTAGCTTCTGTGGGGTGTTTAAAAGTACTTACCTATACTGTATTTTAGGCTCACAGTTCTTTTTCTAAGTAACTAGTATTACTACTGCTTATTTTTCTATACGGTATACTGTTTTACTGCCCTGCTTCAACTTGTTACTTTAAGGGACTTGGTATATTTTGTTGTTGTTTTAACTGGTTATTGTGCTTTAGTGGGTGCCTTCTGTGTGTAGATTTGTTTCACTGCACTTTGTATTTGCACGTTAAAGAGCAGCCAGCTTCTTAGCTGCTGCTCCCTCCAACATATGCAATACCTCACCTGCTCCAGAGTTGAGGGGCATAAAGAATTCCTTTTGTTTCTGCCTATTTATGAAGTTATAATGCTGCTAAATCCCAAATGCTAAAAATGGAGCTGCTTCCTGGCATTAACCCACCAATACGCCGCCACGTAGATACATGCAGCCCCGTTTTGTGATGTCAGAAGGTGAAGGCCCTGTGTGCGCACACCCCATTGATTTCAGATGGGGGACTTTTCCATGCATTTTATTAACTTTTATGTTCGAAATTGTAATAAAAAAATATACAAAGTTAAAAAAAGTACAACAAACTACTACATAGTAAAATTCAACGATGGTGAAAGTTGAAAAAAATAGGTTGGATTTTTTTCAGTTAGTTGAAGTCAGAAATTTCAAACTAGTTGAAAAAATCAGTCATAATGTGTGGTAAGTCAGTCATAACTGGTTTTTCAACTGACTCCTGGGTCTAGCTGGGAGTGTTAAAAACACTATGGGAAACAGGTGAATGTGTTTGGCAGTGCTAAATGAGTTAGTTTCAGCTAGCAATGAGAAACAGAAATTGTGAGGCACTGTCATTTAGAATGCAGGTTTTCTTGAAAATGAGAGTAGCATAGTAATAGGCTAGGAGTTTTACAAACACTATGGGAAACTGCTGAATGTCCTTTGCAGTGTTAATTGAGTTACTTGCAAGTAGCAGTGAGAAACAGATTTGTGACGCAGTTCAATTTAGAATGTAGGCTGTAGTGAGTGAGTGAGTGGTGACATCAACAGAGTATGTCTATTTGTCAGATATTTTAACTATGGTGTTGTCATCGTCAGATATCACGCTCCAGTGGAAATAACCTAGTTTGTCACATTGATTTTGCTCTACCCCCCATTGCATATATATATATATATATTACTTCCTACCTGTCCTCTGCCATCTCCTTGCCTCACCCCCAACTCCTATGCCCACTGCAACTTCCACTTCCTCTCCCTTGCACTCCTAGATCCTTCGCTGCTGACTAGTCTACCTTCTTCTACCACTTCCCTAAAATTTGGAACTCCCTCCGTCTCCTAATCCATTCAGCCTCCTCTCCATCCTCCCTCCTGTGTAGCCGCTCCTCCCACACCTGCAACTGTAACCTGAAACCTCACCTAATTTCTCCCCTCTATCAAATCTATCTCCTCCCCTCATCTCTTACCCATCTTCCTTTCTCTATACCACCCTACATCTTTCCTGTTTCCCTTCCCCCTCCTCTCACAACCTTATCCCATTCCCTCTACTATCTCACCCTACCCACCTCCTCTCTGCCCACCTTTCCCTACTCCACCCCTTCTCCTCTCCTCTCCTCCTCCACCTCCTCTCATAACTCTTTCCTTACTCCTAATCCTTCCACCCATCTATCTCTTCCTTCCCAAACCCACCTTTCTTAGTCCTTGACCGTAACTCTGCTTCTATGTTCCCCCTCAAGATTGCTTTCTGCCCCCTCCACCCATTGTAACATGTATTGTTCTTCTACTAGCTGGTGCTGGCACACATTCAGCGTGCAGCTATAATTTTCAATGCTGTGGTGCATGGTTTACGAGTTCTCACACTATTTATTTATGTATTCATCTGCATGGGTTAAATCCATGTACACAATTTAATGTACATAATTGCTTTCATATTTATTTCTCTGCTGTTTACAGGTGTGACACGTTGTTTTTGACTCTATCTTCAAGTGTTCTCCCCTTTCCCTTCCCCCCAGAATGCATCTGGCAACAAGTCCTTGTTAGTTCAGTATGTCTTTCCTGTGAAACTTAAAAAATATATATATATATATAGAGAGAGAGAGACAGAGACGTGTGTGTGTATATATATATAGAGAGAGAGACAGAGACGTGTGTGTGTATATATATATAGAGAGAGAGACAGAGACGTGTGTGTGTATATATATATAGAGAGAGAGACAGAGGTGTGTATATATATATGAGAGAGAGACAGAGCGGTGTGTATATATATATAGAGAGAGAGACAGAGACGTGTGTGTGTATATATATATAGAGAGAGAGACAGAGACGTGTGTGTGTATATATATATAGAGAGAGAGACAGAGACGTGTGTGTATATATATATAGAGAGAGAGACAGAGACGTGTGTGTATATATATATAGAGAGAGAGACAGAGACGTGTGTGTGTGTATATATATATATAGAGAGAGACAGAGACGTGTGTGTATATATATATAGAGAGAGAGACAGACGTGTGTGTGTGTATATATATAGAGAGAGAGAGAGACGGTGTGTATATATATATAGAGAGACAGAGACTGTGTGTGTATATATATATATAGAGAGAGACAGAGACGTGTGTGTATATATATATAGAGAGAGACAGAGACGTGTGTGTATATATATATATAGAGAGAGACAGAGACTGTGTGTATATATATATATATATATAGAGAGAGACAGAGAGCGTGTGTGTATATATATATATATAGAGAGAGAGACAGAGCGTGTGTGTGTATATATATATATATATATATAGAGAGAGAGAGACAGAGACGTGTGTGTATATATATATATAGAGAGAGAGAGACAGAGACGTGTGTGTATATATATATAGAGAGAGAGACAGAGACGTGTGTGTATATATATATAGAGAGAGAGACAGAGACGTGTGTGTATATATATATATATATAGAGAGAGAGACAGAGACGTGTGTGTATATATATATATAGAGAGAGAGACAGAGACGTGTGTGTATATATATATAGAGAGAGACAGAGACGTGTGTGTATATATATATATAGAGAGAGAGAGACAGAGACGTGTGTGTATATATATATATAGAGAGAGAGACAGAGACGTGTGTATATATATATAGAGAGAGAGACAGAGACGTGTGTGTATATATATATATATATAGAGAGAGAGACAGAGACGAGTGTGTGTATATATATATATATATATAGAGAGAGAGACAGAGACATGTGTGTATATATATAGAGAGAGAGACAGAGACTGTGTGTATATATATATATAGAGAGAGAGAGAGACGTGTGTGTATATATATATATATATAGAGAGAGAGACAGAGACGTGTGTGTATATATATATAGAGAGACAGAGACGTGTGTGTGTATATATATATATAGAGAGAGAGAGACAGAGACGTGTGTATATATATATATATAGAGAGAGACAGAGACGTGTGTGTATATATATAGAGAGAGAGACAGAGACGGTGTGTATATATATATAGAGAGAGAGACAGAGACGTGTGTGTATATATATATATAGAGAGAGAGACAGAGACGTGTGTGTATATATATATATAGAGAGAGAGACAGAGACGTGTGTGTGTATATATATATATATATAGAGAGAGAGAGACAGAGACGTGTGTGTATATATATATATAGAGAGAGAGACAGAGACGTGTGTGTGTATATATATAGAGAGAGACAGAGGCGTGTGTATATATATATATAGAGAGAGACAGAGGCGGTGTGTGTATATATATATATATAGAGAGAGAGAGACAGAGGCGTGTGTGTATATATATATAGAGAGAGAGACAGAGACGTGTGTGTATATATATATATATATAGAGAGAGAGACAGAGACGGTGTGTATATATATATATATATAGAGAGAGAGAGACAGAGACATGTGTGTATATATATATATAGAGAGAGACAGAGGCTGTGTGTATATATATATATATATAGAGAGAGAGACAGAGACGTGTGTATATATATATATATATATATAGAGAGAGAGACAGAGGCGATGTGTGTATATATATATAGATATAGAGAGAGACAGAGACGTGTGTGTATATATATATATATATAGAGAGAGAGAGAGAGACAGAGACGTGTGTATATATATATATAGAGAGAGAGACAGAGACGTGTGTATATATATATATAGAGAGAGACAGAGACGTGTGTGTATATATATATATATATATAGAGAGAGAGAGACAGAGCGTGTGTATATATATATATATATATAGAGAGAGAGACAGAGACGTGTGTATATATATATATATAGAGAGAGACAGAGACGTGTGTGTATATATATATATATATATATATAGAGAGAGAGAGAGAGACAGAGACGTGTGTGTATATATATATATATATAGAGAGAGAGACAGAGACGTGTGTGTATATATATATATGTAGAGAGAGAGAGACATATACGTGTATATATATATATATATAGTAAAGGCTTGTTGTGTATGGAAATCAGCAGCTTTCAAAATTTTGCTTTTCCACAGTTTAAAAGGTAATGGAATGTGATTATACCCTACTGTGGTACAACAACATTTCTGAAAACCTTGACAGGTTCACAAATGGCAAATGGACACAAAATTAAAAAAGATAGCTAATTTGGGGTTTGCATTCCCCATCTCGCTTAACTGACAATGGTGTTATGACACTAATCACCTTCATTGTGACTTTGCCTATTGTTATTTTGTGTTGCTGACTGTCTCGCCTTGCTTGCAATTTGCCTGTACCTTATTGCTTACAGTATTTTTGGATTGCTTCATGTATGTATGTTCTGTCTTCCTTTTGACGAGGTACCTTTGTAAATGAGCCTCTGGCTCAAAGGTTTTTAAACTGATGTTAAAATAAATAAAAATAAAATAAAGGTTCCATGCACTCAGCTATTTTTTAAAGTGCATGAGACACAGGAATGGTAGGTTCAACCAGATACACACTCAGGGCAGTGGCAGCACAATCACCCGAACCCAAGACTCCAACAGGATACAACGAAAAAATGCAGGATCAACCAGATATTTTCCACTACAGGTAAATAACGAAAATTAAAAATACAGGATCAACCAGATATTTAAAATTACTCACATTAACAAAAGTGATTCCTCTCAATCACAGTCCTCTCACTTAGGGAGCGATATGGCTGCCATGTTTTTTTTCTGGAAATCCCTCCCAAACACAACTGACAACCAATGTCAGACTGCACTATAGATGTAGGGGTGTTTGGTCCCTAACAACCACATCACTTGACTCTAGCAACCAGTCTTAAATCCCAAACTATGATGCAACAGCAAGAATTTATTTTTATTTTAGGGGCACCATACAATATTAAAAAGTACTGGATGGGCGACTCTGTGCCCAACCAGTGTGTTTTGCCACCTCGGCAGAACACCCTGGTTGTGCATAGTTGCTCATCCAGTATTCAATACAGTAGATAGACAGACAGACAGACAGACAAACTGATAGATAGAACCAGGTATCACCTGAGGGTATTTCACATTATCTAATAGTTAAAGGAAGTGTCTGTGCATAACATGGGCAGTTGCACGTTTTCTTACCCTAGTACCCAGTTTAACCTTGCAGGTAGTCTTTAGCATTAGACTGTTTCGTTTGTGTGCAGTTTGTAAAATATGAGATAAAATGCCACTGATGGCAGTTATTTTTTTTTTTATATATCTAAAAAATAAATAATGAGATTGTTTTTTAAAAAGGCAATCAGACACTGTGTTTTCAATCTGAAGTTCAACTGGGTACCGAGAAAGGCACATTTTAAAGAGAAAGAAGAAAGAGAAAGAGGGATAGAAATGAAAAAAGGGAAGGGGTTCATGATCTAGTTTTGATAAGTATCACATTTATTTCACTTGCTTACTAAAAGGGACAGTGATGGTGTAGGCCATATTTCACTCAGTTACACATGTTGCTGAGGTTGAATATAGATGCTACTGTGTGTTGAACTAAAACCTACCCAACTACTGTGTTAAAATACTTGTAAGCAGTGCATCACTATAACAATCATCACTGTAACAAACACGTCAATGCCATCCTGAAGAAATTGCGCCCCAAGCTTGACGCACTTTACAGAACCCTGATGCCTTCCACTACCGACAAGGTGCAAACTGGTCCAGAAGATGACCCCCCCCAACTCATCACTGTAACCTCTATCACTCCCTCTCTTTTCCTTCACTAAATAACCAATGCCTCCTTCATTGTGCCAAATTCACGTCCAAATTCTGGCTTGATACTCTCCCCCTTACCTTGCCTCCTCGTTCTTCCCCCTCCCCCTGCCTACCCACTACCTCTGATCCTATAACTCCTGCGTAATGGCTGTCCCCCGCTGGTCTTCCATGGTTGGCCAGGTGACCTTTTCTTACTGCCTTCCTATAGTATGGAATTCTCTCCCACACTAGATTTGCCACTCCTCATCATCCTACTCCATCTCCTTGGCACTTCATAACTTTCTCTCTGTAAATTGGACCTGTGTTTAACCCTACGCCACATCATCCTCCTACTCCCCCCTCTCCAGTCCCTCTACCCTATCCCCACATTAACTATATCTCAGAGGTACTATCCTACCCTGGGGTCTGGCCCCGTAAATATTCAACATTCATCGTTCCCTGACTATTATACTGACTGACTCTAATGCCGAATCTAATGTTACATATAACATAAGTATAATAGCTGGCTTTATCAATGTGTATATATCTTTATTGTATTATTATGTTTATTGTTACTTTAGCTAATTATATGTGTGTACATATATATATATATAAAAATATCTGGCACTCAAATGCATGTTGTTGTATCCCATCTGAACTTCCGACTGTCATACTACTATATATTTGTGTTTAATTACTGTTTGTATTTGAGCTATTCCTCCCCCGGATGCACCATGAGATGAGCAATTTGTTGCTTAGTGTGCCTTTCCAGGTGAAACATTTAAATAAATAAATAAATCAGCAGAATGTATATAAAGATATTTAATTGGGATATTAACATAGAAACATAGAAGGTGTTGGCAGAAGGAGACCACTAGGTCCATCTAGTCTGCCCATTTGTTTTAGATCTATTTTGACACTCTAGTTGCCCTTTGTAGTCAGGGCCCCCTTGTGTCTATCCCATGCATTCTTGAATCCCCCAACAGTGTTGACCCCCACAACCTTTTGGGGCAGGTTGTTCCAGGTGTCCACCACTCTTTCTGTGAAGAAAAACGTCCTGATGTTGATAGAGAACCTCCTTCCTTGCAGCCTGAGGTCATGTCCCTTGGTCCTGCAGCCCTTCTTGAAGTGAAATAGTCTTTGTGCCTGTACCTTGTTAATGCCCTTTATGTACTTGAATATTTGAATCATGTCCCCTCTCTCTCTTTTTCTCTTTTCTGCTCCATTGAGTACATATTCAGTTCCCTAAGTCTTTCCTTATAGGACATGTACTGCAGACCCTGAATAATTTTTGTCGCCTTTCTCTGTACTGTTTCCACCCGGTCAATGTCCTTTCTGAGGTGAGGCCTCTAGAATTGGACTCTGTATTCCAGGTGAGGCCTGACCAGCGATCTGTACAGTGGTAGTACCACTTCTCTCCTGCTCGTGATTCCTCTCCAAATGCAGCCCAGCATTCTGTTGGCCTTCAATGTTGCCTTCTCACACTGTTTACTAACCTTCAAGTCATCTGAAATTATGATTTCCAGATCTCATTCCTGGTTTGAGGCCACCAGTCTTTCACTTCCTAGGTAATACTCCTTTCTTGGATTTTTCTTTCCTACGTGCATGACCTTGCACTTTTTGGCCTTAAATCTCAGCTGCCACACTCCAGACCATTCTTCTAGTTTCTTCAGGTCAGCTTCCATCTTGTTCACTCCTTCTGAGGTGTCCACCCTGTTGCATATCTTGGTGTCATCTGTGAACAGACAAACCTTCCCTTCCAGTCCATCACCGATGTCTGTTATAAAAACATTGAAGAGCAGAGGCTCCAGCCCCGAACCCTAGGGCACCTTGCTGGTCACCCTGCCTTCTATAGATTGTGTTCCATTAACCTGTACCTTCTGAGTTCTGCCTTGTAACCAGTTTTATACCCATCTGACTACTTCTGGACCAACCCCTGTGTGGTCAAGCTTCTTTACCAGCCTTCTGTGTGGAACCGAGTCAAAGTCCTTACTAAAGTCTAGGTAGACCACATCTACTGCCCCACCATTGTCCATTATTTTTGTAGCGTAGTCAAAAAACTCAAGCAGATTTGTCTGGCATGACCTATCTGCTGTGAAACCATGCTGTTTAGGGTATTGTTGGCCACTAGTTTTGAGGAATGCTATGATCCTCTGTTTGAGTAGCATCTCCATTAATTTCTCTACCATAGATGTGAGGCTCACCAGTCCGTAATTACTAGCCTTTTCACAACTGCCTGCTTTGTGAAGTGGAACCACTATTGCCTTTTTCCAGCCTTTGGGAACCTCACCGTTCTTCAAGGATTTTGTGAATAGAAGTGCCAGAAGGGCTGCTAATTCTACCCCCAGTTCTTTAAGGATTCTGGAATGCATCTCGTCTGGTCCCATGGCTTTGTTTGCTTTTCGCTTATTTAGCACCTCCCCTATGTCGGCTTCTGTAGAGGGACTCATGTCTACCCCTGCTCCTGGAGTGTTGTGTTTTTCCAGGGCTGGGCCATCCCTTGGGTCCTCTTTGGTAAACACTGAGCAGAAGTATTTGTTGAGGATTTCAGCTTTCTCTGGGACATGTTAGGTGCATTTCCCTTCCTCAGTAGCAATCTTTACTGTCCTCCCTTTTGCCTTCCTATGTTCCCTAATGTATCTAAAAAGTGATTTGTCTCCTCTCTTTGCCCCTTCTGCTATCTGTTCCTCTGTCTGGGCTTTTGCCTTTCTAATTTGTTTGTTAGACTCTCTCTCATTTTTTCCTTGTATGACTTCCAGTCTTTCTCAGTTTTGGCTTACTGGTATATGCTGTACACCTTCTTTTTTTTGCTTTGACTGCAGTAGCCACTTCCTTGTAAAACCATAGTGGATTTCTTTTTCTTTTTGCTTTGCTGACCCATCTGGCACATTGATCTGTGGCGGTCTTTATTGCTCTCTTGTGTCTTCCTCCACCTCCTCAACCTCTAGTTCCATTAACTGGCTACTTATGTTGTTCCTCATTTTTTGGAAGTCAGCCTTTCTGAAATCTAGCACCTTTATCTTTGAGTAGTTGGTGTCCTGCGTTATGTTCACCTTAAAGCTTACCATGTGATGGTCGCTGTTTCCCATATGGCATTCCACTTCTATGTCCTTGATCCTTTCTGAGTTTGTGAGGACAAGACTTAGAATGGCATCTCCCCTTGTTGGGGTTTTAACAAGTTGGCACAGTTCCATGTCTTCTAGTGACAATAAGAAGCTCCTACTTGTTGTTGTTGCTGCCATTAGTGTGCTCCAGTTAATATCTGGTAGGTTGAAGTCCCCCACCAGTATTACTTTGCCTGTATCAGACATTTTGTGGATTTCCTCTATTAGGACTTGGTCTCCTTTATCTCCTTGATTTGGGGGCCTGTACACAATGCCAATTCTGAAGGGTTTTCCCTTGCCCATATCTACTGTTAGCCACAGTGACTTGAAGCTCCTAGGTTGCCCTTTTACTTCTGTCGCTTTTATTTCCTCCCGATTGTAAATGGCTATGCCCCTCCCCCCCTTTTCTTGCCCTGCCTATCTTTCCTAAACAGATTGTAACTGGGAATGGCCATATCCCATCCACGGTTTTCTGTGAACCATATTTCTGTTACAGCCACCCAGTCCAACCTTTCTATTTCCAAGATGGCTGTGAGTTCGGGAAGTTTGTTGGTTAGGCTCCTAGTATTTGCAACCATTGCCTTCCAGGAATGTACATCCTCTTTGCACAAGGTTGTACCCTCTTCTTGGACTACTCCAGTTTGCTCTTTCTGGCCAAGAGATTATGGAGGTTGCATGTTCAGGTGGATGTTGGCTCTCATTTGTTTTCTGAGTATGCATGTGCTCATTTGACATTTTGGGAAGTGATGACTAGTCCACCAATGGCAGTGGTGTGAGCTGCATCATACTCCCCTTAATTTAGTTTAAACTACCTGTATAGACAACAACTTTTTGTTCGAGTGCTCGCACACCTTCTCTGTTTAAGTGCAATCTGCCATTTTTAAAAAGGTCTTTTCCCAAAAGTTGTGCAAGTTCGCTATGTAGTGGTATCTCTTATCTTGGCACTAGTCGTGCAGCCATGAGTTGAATTCGCCTACTTCAATCCCTCTGACTCGCTTGGTGCTTTTTCCTTTTTCCCACACTGGCAGCACTTCTGAGAAGGCTAATTTGGATGGAAGGGAAGACAGTTTGTTGTTCAGGTCCTCAAAGTGTTTTTTGGACTCCTGAACTGTGTGATTTGCCAAGTCACTGGTACCAAGGTGTATTGTTATATGTGTAACATCTCCTGATTCCTGCACAATTGTCTTTATGTGGTTAGTGTCCCTACTTGCAGAGGATACTGGAAGACACTTTACAATGATGTCGCGTTTAACATTTTGTGTTAGACGGTGTTCCACTCCTCGGATCATGGAACCCCCGATTATGAGAATTTTGCTCTTGTTCATATCTGTGTCATTTTTATTTTGAGTTTTAGTATTGTTGTTGTTATTACATTTGGTTTTGGTATTGTTGTTGGTTATATTTTGAGTATTAATATTTTTGTTTTTATCGTAGTTTGTATTGGTTTTAATTGGCATGTTAGCCTTTTTTTGGTGGTTTGATTTCTTTACCTTGTATTACTTTGTCTGTGGTTGGTAGCAATGGGGCAAATCTGTTTTTTGTTTGGATGGCTGTGAAATGCTCCTGGTTTGTGGCTTCCTTCCTTCCTTCCTGGGCCTCCTATGATGCCTCTTTTTCCTTACCACCTGCCAGTCTCTGGGCCCTGCCTCGAGTCCTGGCCCCTAGCTGACATGCTGGTACTGGTGGTGGGGAGGTTGAGGAGGTGTGCTATAGAGTTCCCTGTGTTGGAGGTCATATATTATAGTCCAAGCATCCTGTAGTTGGGTTGCAAGATCTGCTAGGGTGCAGCACATATGGCAGGGTCCTGGTTGCTGTTTGTAGATCCTATTGTACAGTGCACCGCAGTTTTCGCAACTGACAAGCTCCATTTTTTTTTTTTTTAGTTGAGAGATAACGCTGATTCCTGTTTCTTAGCAGGAAATGTGGAGCAGGAAGTATGGACGAAAATGGAAACAGAACAGTGAGTTGTTTTTTTTTTTACCTTACTACCTCCTATCAAGTGTTGTGATCAGCGCTACATGCCTATAAAGCAGGAGCACTCAGGGCAGGGAGGGTGGGCATATCTGAACGTTTCCTGTATGCTGTAGAAAACAATCAGGTAGCTGTTGAACAGATGAGGTCTAGCTTGTACTCCTGCAAGGTAAGAAGGAATCTGTTTTCTAGCTCAGTTGTTCTGCCCTTTGGCTCAGAACAGCTCTGTGGAGTCCCCGCTGCTTGCAGTAAAACCCCCTGCCTGTGATCCATGTGGCCCAGCTCCCTGCTGCTGTAAGGGAGAGGGGACTGATCCACTGGCTGCAGGACAATACCCGCCCTTCTCAAACACTGGAGTGCCCAGGGAACTGCTACAGCTGAAGTCACCGATGAGAATAGAAGCCGCCGACGAGCTGGAACCTGGATATGGCTATGCTGCTGTGAGTTCTGCTTGTAGCACTTCAGTCAGCAGACCTGCAAGCAAGAGCATGGGAGAATTTAAATCTCCTACTTGTGCTTCCCTCAGGTGAAGGTCAGTGAAGCTCAGCAGTCATTAAGGCTAAGGGCTGGACCTCACGTGGCATATGACTCCTAGGGTTGCCCTTTGTGTCTGAGCTGCCGATTCAGGTTGTTTCTGGCTGAGAGCTTTCTATTAGCTGACCACTATTTCAGTAGTGGGTACAGAGACAGTAAGGCTAGGCTGGACCGCTCTTGGCGTATGCCTCCTAGGGGTGTCCTTTGTGTCTGTGCTGTTGCTTCCAGCTGAAAGCTTTCCATTAGTTGACCACTATTTCAGTAGTGGTACAGCAGTACAAATGCTAAATTACATACAGCAGCCAGGAATTCTGGGTAAGTGTTCCAACTGCTCCATGGCCAGTTTTAAAACTGAGGGCAAGACTTATTAGTTTAATAAGGCTTTTTTTGAAGGTTTTTAAAATTTTAACTGTATGTTAATTTGACTACTTATCTTGTTCTTATATTGTACAACGCCATGGTATTTGAAAGGCGCTTAAAAAATGAAGTTTACCTTACTTAATTACTTATGCTGAGAGAGCAGCCACTGGCTGGGTCTGAGCAGAGCAATCAAGGAGAGAAGACACCTCAGTGGAGATAGGAGCCCAGACTGTGCACTCCAAGTGGGAGTCAGTCAGGCAGAACTGCTGTCAAGGAATCCCCGCTTCTGCATCTGTCAGATTCTGCCTTCCCTCCATGATTGGTCTCTCTTCCAGTTGGTGAAGATCAGTGAAGCTCAGCAGACAGTAAGGCTAGGGGCTGGACCACACTTAGCGTATGCCTCCTAGGGTTGCCCTTTGTGTCTGATCCCCAACCCATGGAATAATATTGTTTGCTTACTGTAAATAACTCCTAATTACTATTTCCCATGAGTGAGATCACAGTTCACAATTATACTGGCAAGCTACTGAGGGCATTATATGCATTGTGGCAGCTCAGAAAAAATAGGAGGTAATAAGGAGTTTTGTCTTTCACTAAATTAACCTGATACAATTGTTCCATTACTCATTATTGCTGTTGGATTAATGGGGTTGTGCTTATACCTGCCAGAGAGGTTGTTATCACAGTGCTTACAGAATGGGCTAAATATGCAGTATTGCAGCTCCCCTTTCATTAACACTGCCAAGGTCTTGTATGCTTTGTGTGTCAGTTGTCAATAGTAAACAGAATGATAACTCGGCCATTAGCAAATGAAGATAATTAAATATGCATTAATTGGATGAATTTGTGGATGTTTTAGCAATGATGTTCATCACTTTTTGGCTTTGAAATCCTATTTGGTACTGATTTCCCTAAGTTTTTTTTTTTTTACTTTTCTTAGCAAAGTTTATTTCTGATAGCAAAAGCCATCCTAGGCAGCTTCACTTCTCAAACTATAGGATGTTTTAGCACAGACTTCAAATGCAAATCTACAGTATTTATATGTAAATGTGTCTAGTATTATACATGTTTTATTATAATTACATTTATGGACTAAAACCTACCTTACTGTAAAAAAGTCATTCTTTTCAATCACCCTTTCACATATTTCTAATAATATCTCCCACTGCTGTTAAAAGATTATAATAGATTTCTGACTCACACTTACCAGCACACTAAACATTCACATGAATAATCACATGGTAGGCAGTAGTTACTTCCAGAAAATAATTACTTGGAAAAATACCAATGTAAATCAATATAACCTCTCAGATAGTGTTACTTTTTTATGGCATCTTTAATAATGTGCTAGTCGAAGAGTGACTTTCTAGACATTACAGAAAATCGTAAGGGGCAGGAGTTTCAAAAGAAGGAACAGGAAGCAAATAAGTGTGGTTTCTGCATCTGCATCCTTCCAGATGTGTCTGAGCAGCCCTGCAGCTGTTTTTAAAAGATGCATCTGTTTGTGACATAAAGTGATGATTTATGGTAAACGGAAAGACGCAAATTAGATTTGCCACATTTTTGCCGCAGTTGCATCTTGTTTGGTGGTCACATTCAGTGCGATTAGATCATCTTGTATATGGTCAAACACTTTGTATGCATTACCATTTTGAAAATAGCACCATTCACATTGGATCTGAATCCTTTTGACTATCCTGTGCAAGCTGTCAGCATTTTAGAAACATTTTAATTTTGCCTACAGAAGGTACACGGAGCACAGATAAAACTGAGCACCTAGGTCGCTGTCTAAACATGTAAATGGAACAGAAGGCTGCTGAAGATGTTGGAGGACTTGTGAGTGGAGCTGGGTTTAGTTAGGTGGGTAGAAACTTGGCCAAGGGATGGGCAACAGAGAGTAGTGGTTAATAGGGTTAAATCAGGGGACAGTGAGGCCCAGTGTGGAGTGCCACAGGGAGCAGGCCTGGGACCTGTCCTATTTAATATGTTCGTAAGTGACATTGGGGTGAGTATCCAGGGAACATTGTGTCTCTTACTGAGGACACAAAGCTAAGTGGTAGGGTGGATCACAAAGAAGGGGGTGTGGGAACATCAGAAGGACCTAGAGACACTAGGGAAATGGTCCAAGGTCTGGCAGTTGAGGTTCAATACCAAGAAATGCAAAGTAATGCACTTCGGTAGGTGGAATCTGTACACATAATACTGGATGGGAGAGGGTTAGACTGGCCACTTCAACAGAGGTGAGAGATTTGGGGGGGTCATAGTCAGAGACTCCCTCAAACAAATAAGTCAGTGCAACAGAATGTACAACAAGGCATCAAGGATGCTGGGTTGTGGAAGCATTTTGACAGTAGGAGAAGCAAGGTGATCCCTGGTGAGGTCTCAACTGGAGTACTTGTGCCCAGCTCTGGAGCCCTCACCTGAGGAAGGACAATGACAGACTAGAGATGATACAGTGAAGGGTTACCAACATGCTCAAGGGCCAGGAGGGCAGATCCTATTAGGAACACCTGGGGGCCCTAAACATGTATTCACTGGAGGCTAGGCAGGAGTTGGAGGACATGACTGAAACATGTAAGTTTCTTAGAGGTATAAAGAAGGTAAACAGCGATGACCTACTGTATTTGTAAGAAATAGGCATGCAGTCACTGGGGGGGGACATGACTGTAGGCTGGCAGGTGAGGGTCCAACACAACAGAAACTTAAGGAAGTTCTACTTCACTGAGAAGGTGGAGGAACCATGGAACAGACTGATGATGGAATTCTGGGGACAGCTACCCTTAACAGGTTTAACCATGGCTGAGACAGGGCAAGGGGGTTCATAGGCATGAAGGGAGGCCGAAAGGGTTTGAGGGGTAGGGTAACTGGGGAGGGATACAGCCCACCAAGGCAGTGGGAATAAGTAGTATAGTACGGGCTGACTTGATGGCCCTCTGCTCTCCTCGTGCCATCAGACTCTTTGTTTCTAATTCAGCGTTTAGGGAAGGGATATACAACATGCTTCTGCTGTCATCTTAGAGACATTAATACTGTACATCAGGCTTCGTCTGTATCATCATTTCCTAAAATATTATTGCTTTAATTAAATTTTGACTTATGGGGGTTAGTAAGAAAACTTTCTCTAAAACAGTTACAAGCATATTATCAGGTCTAGTTTATCTCATATCACGTCCTGGTCATTTAACCTAACAAAGTGGTTCAGATGGTAACATAAGGTCCCTTCAATATTTTTTGGTGGTTTTTCAGATTGAAGTAAAAAATCCTGACCAAGGTTTCCTACCCATAAAACAAGTTGCAATGGAATTACACATGTATAGTTGCGTATGGATGTTAAAGACTTAATGACTTGAAACAACTGCAGTCAGTCCCCACACCATCAGCTTCTATTTGCTTTGTAAAGTGCTTTTTGGAACTGTTCCTGGTGCATGGATGATGCTATTTAAAACAAATATTAATTTATTCATTCGTTTAAAGTCAGAAATGAGGACAGGCAAAATGAATCATTCTAGTAACAAGAAGTTACCAAGACAATGCTGACGTGTATTCTGAGTGTTGTGTTCAGAACAATGAGGTGTCATTGTTGAAGGATAATTATTTCCCTGACTTAATTATCTACATTATAAAATGAGGTTGTCCAACAGAAAGCAATGTGTGTGGGCTGCTCCAGTGATTCAGCAGGCATGCTATGCACTATCATGTTCAGCAGTGACCTCATGTCTCTTGCTCACTGGGAAGCAACAGTTACATACTATAGATACATAGATGCCTAGATTCTGATGGCAGATAAAGATTCAGTCTGTTCAGTCTTCCCATTTCCTGTCCAATTCTGTGTCTGACCTGACATCAGATTGAAGTAACTGGGCCTCTTGCCCTCACAGAGACCTACTGCCCCCTCCCCATCTGTCCACCCCCCCCTCCCTTAGGTCTTACAACTCCCATGTGTCTATCCCATCCATGTTTAAAACCAGTCACTGTTTGGCTTCTACCACTGGTTTTGGTACAGTATGACTGTGACAGGGAGCTCCTGCCACTCTTGAGGACTGACCTTTCCTTAAATCTGTTGCAACAGTTCTTCTATTTCTTAGCCTAATCTATACTTGACTATTTCTAGTCCATAAGGTTGGCCACCTATGGGCACTCCCTCTCTTTTCTTGACTATGCTATGGTGTACTCTTTAATTTTCCTTTTCCTCCTCAGGTCCTCGTACAGGGGAAGTTATTGTGGTGACCTCCAAGTGTGTGTAAAATAGGTTGTGTTTATCATTGTTGGATTTAGTATGTAATAGCACTATGTCATAAAATACCTTGATGTATATACCTTATGTTTATGAAACCTGTAAATGTTGAAAATACCATGGCACTAGGTTTTTGATAATGGTAAAAAGTACTAGGTGACTATTACAGAAATAAAGTTAGTTGTGCTGTTTAAAATGCATGTAAATTGCTGTAAACTGAACAAGTCTAAATGTCATGATGATTTGCATATATCCCATGATACTTTGCATTATGGAAGTAGGTATGATGTTGTATTTCTTTGAAACTTGATTTGTTACCAATGCCCTTTGGGGTAACCTTTTTTTCAATTATTCTGCATTGAGGTTCTTTGTCTATAGCTTGTTTTCTTTTTTTTTCTTTTTGTGCCTCAACTACCCAAGAAAGTGGGGCCCACATAGGGGCGGAGGTTGCATGTCAACTGGTGAGTTAGATCAGAGATCAGTGTCAGTAGGTGCTGGCTAGGTACAGAGAAAGGACATACATAGTGTTTTGTTGCATACTGATGTACTGAAGAGGGAATATGACATTGCAGAAGCTTGTTTCCTGCATTTGAATAAACATTAGACAGAGATTGTGTGTTGAACCTGAAGTTCGGTGTCTGGTCCATCTGTTATCCCACAACCCCTCCACAATGACAAGCATCTGGCACTGTCTCCAAGAAAAATTGCTTTATAACACCCCTTTTGAATCTCCACCAACTAACCTCCAATCATATGCCTTGTTTATTGTGTTTTCATTCCTTGTGACTAGAGTCATGCATTCAACAAGCAAGTGGAGACCAACCACACCAGGGAAAGGCAGTGCCGCAGTCAATTGTAAACATAGGAGTGGAAGTTGTAGGGGTGTCCAACACCTGCCAAGGCCGGTAGTGTACCGATAGGTACTAACTACAAATACGGGCTGTCCAGGCTTTTTTAAGTGCTTCAGTGTTTTTTATTCAAGATGCAAAGTAGCAAAAACAAGTTAAAAACTCACAGACAACCAAAATCATCAAACTGCAGGAGAATACTTAACACAGCCAACAGTTCATATAGCTCCACATACAGCAGGGCCCTACTCCCATTAATGTCAGAGCATCAAGTCACCTGACACATTTCACATGTTTGGCTTTCTTAAAGGCTGACATTCTGTTCATTAATGTCCACTTAAATACAAAAAACTTAAAGGGACAGTGTCATCAGTGTATTGAGTCAATCAGTGCTAAGTGCAAAAAAATCCATTCTTAAGAAACAAGACAGGCTGAATAAGACATGAGAGAACATACATACTTATTATGAATATAGTACAAAATATATCAGGGGTAATTGCTATTCCAATTATGACTTATTTCATATGACATTTCAAGGTTCAAATTTCCCCATGATAACAATAGGTAATAAGCATTTGTCAATGCTGAACATTGATTGCTTGCTTAACATTTTTTTTTGCAATTCTTAGCCCAAATTTTGAAGATTTCAATTGCTGTCGGAAAGGTGATTTCATGCTGCGATTGCAAAATCACCTTTTGGGATGCAAAAAACATTTGGCCAGGATCTGAAAATGACAGCTGCGAAATTCATCAGGTGCTGCGAAGAAATGGCTATGTTGAAAATTTGGGGTCAAAATATGGAAAATTGCTGAAGTTATGAGCCTGCATTGATAAATTTCAATGCAGGCTCATAACTTTGTTTGTGAATATTTTTGCCCCAAATTTTCAACATATCCTACTTATGATCCCACCTCATAAACAAGTGCAGAGAAAAATTTCAACACCTGCCCGAAAGGTGATTTCATGCAGCATCTGCGAAATCACCTTTCGGGATGCAAAAAACATATTTTGGCCAGGATCTAAAAAATAACAGCTGTCACATTCATGAGGTGTTGTGAAGAAATGGCTATGCTGAAAATCTGGGGTCAAAATATTGAAAATTGCCAAAGTTATGAGATTGCATTCGCAAATTTCAATGCAGGCTCATAATTTTGTGATTTATTTTGCTTGCCTGCTCTTGCCCTGTGCATGCACACAGCCACACTGGGGCCAATAATAAAATAAATATGTGATTTCTGTGACTATAACATTTTGCTTTTCTCTCTGTCTTTCTCTCTCTCTCTCTCTCTCTCCTTTTCTACTCTGTATGGTGGCAGAAGTCAAAAATTTATTTTGCCAGCCTGCTCTTGCCCTGTACACACACACAGCCACATTTGGGCAAAGAATACATTTTATTTGCAATTTCTGTATCTATAACATTTCTCTTTGGCCCCCAATAGTCTCTCTCTCTCACGCTCTCTGTTTTTCTCCTCTGGATGGTGGCACAAGTCAGACTTATTTTGTCAGCCTGCTCTTGCCCTGTGTACACACACAGCCACACTGGGGCCAAGAAAACACTTTATTTGTGATTTTTGTGGCTATAACATTTCTCTTGGCCCCCCCAATAGTTTTCCTGTCTCTCTTTTATTAGTTGCTGTAGGATCGGTGGCAGAGGTAGGGGCATCAGGAACGGGGCCAGCATTTTTGGTATGCTAATTTTTCAAGATCCCTGGTAGTGGGGATGTGCATTGATGCTTGCATTTGCCTCACCCCCCCCCCGCATGAGGCACCAGCAGCGGTGGTACCCCCAGTCTCCTCCAGAGGTGCACAATGCACTGGACACTCTTCCCCAGAGAAGAAGGACAGTCCCATGGACACTCAATCCTACCGCCCTTGGCCGACCCTCCAAATCCCGAGTCCATCTCCAAACCCAGGATGTAGGTGCAGCAAGCCGACATGTGTATGTTGCCATGATAACTTTGTAATTTTTTCACATTTTGACCCCAAATGTTCAACTTAGTCTTCTTATCACCTTACCTCATAAACCGCATAGGTGAACATTTCTTAATCCATGGCAAAATACCATTCCGTGCCACAGAGGCAGAAAGTCATTTTGGGCAGAATGTGAGAAATGACATCTGTAGTGTTCATGAGGTGGTGTGAAAATGGCTGTATTGAAACCTGGGAGTGAAAATATGAGAAACTGGCAAAGTTACGCGCATGCATAGGAAAATGTCAACGAGTGTACATAACTCGGGCACTTTTTGGTATTTTTGCTCCAAATTTGTAACATGGGCTTTTTGCGAACCCACTTCATGAACAGTGGCACTGCCATTTCGTTACTTGGGCCCAAAAGGTGATCTTGCACTAGGATCATGCCATTCCACGCCACACGTGTGCAAACATATTTTGGGTGGATGTGAGAAATGATAGCTGTACTGTTCATGAGGTGGTGTGAAAAAATCTGTATGCTAACAATTTGGAGTGAAAATATTAAAAATTCTCAAAGTTATGCACCTGCATAGAAACTGCACAACACACGCTTATAATGCAGTCACGTTTTGAGGAATTTTTTCACCAGATTTTCAACTTGGGCATTTTAGGGCCCCACCTCATGGATAGTGGCACTGTTGTTTCATTACTCAGTCTTGAAAGGTGATGCCACACAGGGAAAACAAAATTACCTTTCAGGACCAAGTAATGAAACGACGGTGCAAGTGTTCATGAGGTGGGGTCCCAAAAAGCCCATGTTGAATATCTGGTGCAAAAAGACCTAAAAATGGGTGCGATATCAACATAAGTTCAAAACACCATTGACTGCCATTATACAGCACTTACTGTGATTCTTCAGTTCGCCGTTCAGCTTTGAAGAGTGCAGAAGTGTTCGGTCCAGAAGAAGATGGCAGCAGCTGACCTACAGAGGTAAATATGGGAGTACAGGGGTGTGGGGAGGTGGGGTGCAGAGGAGGGTCAGGATGGGGAGGAGGGGAGATGATGAGAGACCATTTCCTTCTTTACAGGTTTAATAAAAAAAAAAAAAAAAGTAATACTGGCGACTCGGGTTTGGGAATGGACTCGGGTCACTGGAGGGCCAGCTGGGGAGAAGGAAAGGAGCATCCGATGATGGCTTGCCTTCTCCGGGGGGGGGAGGTGGGGATATGGCTCGATACTTGTTGGCATTGGCAGAGGCTGGGGGTACATCAGGATGTCAGCCCACATTGCACTAGGGGAGTGATGGACGTCGGTGTACACCATGATGTCTGTGGCACATCACTCTCCAGGGGAATAAATGAGAAAATGGTGCCTTGGCTGATCAGGTGACAGCCTTCCCGGACCTACATAGGCCGCTCCAGCAGCACCCATGATCATTAGTATGGCCCCTAAGGCCCTTCTCCTATGAAGGTAAGAGACCTGCCCGGTGAAGGGATACACCAGGGTCACCTGGGTTAGCTGCAATGTGGGGCAGTAGTGGTCGGGAGTAGCCTTGGTAGGGAAGTCCATGAGGGGGCCAAAGGAGTGAACACCCAGGTCACAGGGTGGGAGTCAGAAAACAAAACAAAACAAAAGTGTGGGGAATTTTTTTCTTTTTTTCAAGGATAATAAATGTTTGGGAACACTAGGGGTGGACTCCCAAGTGTACCAGAGTGGTGAGGGGTAACATAACTGGGGACACAAGGGTTGGGCTTCCCAGTGTCCCATAGTAAAGGGAGGATTGCGACACAGGATTGGGTACCCCGATGTCGGACAGTGCTGGAGGGGATCACCGACATGGGGATTGGGCACCCCAATGTTGGACAGCTCTGGGGGGATCACCGATATAGGGATTGGGCACCCCGATGTCGGACACTATGGGGGGAGGGGGAATAGCTGACATGAGGATTGGGCACCTCAGGTGGGCTGAATGGGCATGCAAATCAAAGGGCCAAAACCCTCTCGGATTAGAGCGGCTTCAGTCCTTTGAAGTGCATGACTGTTCAACCCACCCAGCAGAGAGTTGCATCAGGACCACACCTAATGGTCATTGGGGTACACTGCTGAGCCCCTGGTTCTGTGAACTGCAGTAGATTTGGCAGTGACACCCCCTGAGATCCCGTATTGCCACAATATACTGGTTTGTGCATGCACAACCAATGTAAAAAGAGAGAAACAACTCGGGCACTCCCATTGACTGGATCCATGCCTCAGCAGAGATCTCCACCAACCCTGGAAAGGGGTGGGCAAGCCTTAGGGGAACAAGAGTGTTGCAGTAAGGCCTGGGAGGGACTGAGACAGCTGTCATGATAAAGCTGAGCTGGGGGCTGGTAAGGAAACCAGCTCTGTAGAAAAGAAAAAAAATGTATAGGTGCGTAAACAGAAACTGCATTACTTCTGGGAAATTCTCATTTTAAATATTAACTACAATTTCTTTTCTGAAGGAAAGTGCTCATGAAAGACGTAGTGACCTCTCATTATAAAAATAATTTTTTCAGAATTACCATTGCAAAGTTCAATAGTACAAATAACACAACAGTCACAAAGGCGACAAATCAGATTTCATAAGATGAAATACACAGTAACGCACGACAAACATGTTTTGGTTTAATTCAGATGCACTTTGTGAACTGATGCATATCTGCTAAAGAAAGGTTACTGAAAAAAAAAGGACAAAACATTTCACCACTAGGTTTCCTCGGGGGATATACATTATTTTGTAGTGTCGGTGGCTCAGCAGGTTGCACATTCACCTCTGAAGCTAGAAGATCAGAAGGTTGCAGGTTCTAGCCCCACACATGGAACTTGGGGTAAAACCCAATACTGACACTGTAGTGCAGGGTGCTCCACTGATGAGGTGCCATCATTCGGATAAGCTGTTCGACCAAGGTCCCATCTCCCTGTTCCGGTGGTTGTTTGGATAGATGTTAAAGATCCCATGTGGCACTTCTTGAGAAGAGGAATTTTCCTGGTGTTTTGGTCAACTTCCACTCAAATTCACTAAAAATACCAGAAACAGCTTAATCTGATTCAGTTGGTTTCCATTTGTATCTCCCCCCCCCAAGGGATGAGGCTAAAAAATAAGCAGAATTCCCTAGCCCTCCCTCCTTTCCCAGTCAACACAAACTAAAGAAATTAACATAATGCATATGAGTTAAACAGAAAGATTTTTGGTGAGTGCTGTTGTGGGTATATATTCTTAAGGAAAGAAACAAAATTAGATCATAACCTGTCTTGTGATTTATGATATACTTGTATTTATAAATACAATTAATGAGATGTTGTATTCTCATTGCTGTCGGAATGGGTTCTTGTTACAATACAGTGCAGCCCACCACGATGAAGCACTCTGAGATACTGATGTCACAGTTTCCTGTGGGTCCACGGACAATTGGATTACATTGTTCTTCTGCAGGATTCTGCATGATATAACTGATGGAAACTGTGATAAGAGCACTTCATCATGGCATGCTGCACTGTATGTCAATCAATACAACTCTAGGTACTGCAAAACAAATGTTAGAATGGCAGGGGTGAAAAATGGCTCCAGATAAACAAAGCCTTCTGATATACTGCAATTCTGGTAATCAAACATTTCTTTCAATGACTCAAGATCATAATCATAAAAGATTCTGGTACTTAATGAGTCAAGATCGTAATTGTAAAAAACTCTGGTAATTAGTTTATGTGTGGCAGAAGAATCCAATTATCCCAGTGGCTTGTTGTAGACATTAAAAATAATTAACATTACCACTTTAGTAAGACAATTTTTATGTTGATTGCGCACTTGCACAAGAAACATATTGCAGCAGCTTTCTCCACAAGGAGGTTGCGGAGGTGAGGCACTATTGTAGCCAGTGCCCCCACAGCCTGCAAAGGCTTGTCCAGCATCCCCCAATGCCATGGCACACTGCTGCTGCTGACACTAGTTCAGCCAGCGTGCCACCAACTTGTGACAATTTAGCTGCTGCAATCAGGGGCCGCCTCGTCATTGCAGCATCAGCCATCTGCTGCAATGAGGGAGCGACCTGTCATTGCAGGGAGAGATGTAGAAAGCCTGATATTGTTTGTGAACATGGCGGCGGCTTGCCGCTGTGTTCAAAAACAATGTCACCCCCTCACCATGCGTATTTGCCAACGGGGTCCCCAATCCCTGTTGGCTTCAGTGGTCCAATGTTGATTTTGCCGGCAGGGAAGCCCACTCCCTGTTGGCATGATGTCAACCCCCCCCTTTCATTGTCTGCCGATGGAGTGTCCAATCCCCGTTGGCATGAGGTGATCCCCCTTGTGTTGTGTGTCAAGGATGCCCAATCCCCGCCAGCTACAGCTGCCCCCAAAGAAAAGAGTCCGTGGCATGCTGGAGCCCACCCCAGTGTGCCACATGCTCCTGTAAAGTAAAAATGGTCCTGCAACATTGTTTTGTTTTTCAACCTGTAAAAAGGAAACTGTCCCTCAGTAATCCCTGCCCCCACCCACAACCCGCACCCACCCACTGTGCACCCTGCCCCACCCCCTCCTCACCCCATACTTACCTCCGGAGCTTGGTGCGACGATCTTCGGTGGACCGGGAACACGTCTGCAGTCTTCAAAGCCAACCGCAAACTGAGGAAATGCTGGTAAGCTGTATAATGGAATGAATAGGGATTTTCCAACTTTAATGCATATCTCAGTCATTTTTGGGAATTTTGGCACCAAATTTTCAACATGGGGTTTTTGGGGCCCTCCTCATGAATTCTGGAACTGTCAAGGTGTTAATCGGTCCCGAAAGGTGATTTTGCGGTCACTGCGTGAAATCACCTTTTGGGGCCACTGTTCATGAGGTGGGCCCTCAAAAAGCCTATGATGCAAATTTGGTGGAAAAAATCTAAAAAAATGACTGTTTTACGAGCATGCATTGCGCAGTTGCTACGCACACTCGTAACTTCGCAAATTTGCAATATTTTCATGCCAGATTTTCAACATTGCCATTTTTTTACACCTCCTTGTGAACAGTACAGCTGTCGTCGTTCACATCCTGGTAGAAATGAGTTTTCACACTTCCGGCACAGAATAGCGTGCGGTTGCTGTGAGAAATCAGTGTTCGAGACAGATTCAGAAAATGACAGTGACACTGTTCATGAGTAGAGGTCATAAAATGCCTACGTTGAAAATTTGGTAGCGACACTCCATAAAATGACTGTGTTACGAGCATGCATTGCACAGTTTGCACACACGCCCGTAACTTTGCGAATTTATAATATTTTCACTCCAGATTTTCAATATTGACATTTTCCCACACCTACTTATCAACAGTGCAGCTGTCATTTTTCCCATCCAGGCTGAAATGTGTTTTCGCACTTCCGGGCAGAATAGAGCGGTAGCTGTGGGAAATCACTGTCTGGGACAGATTAAGAAAATGACAGTGATATTGTTCATGAGCAGAGGTCCTAAAATGCCTATGCTGAAAGTTTGGTGATGGTAGCCTATCAAATGACTGTGTTACAAGTGTGTGTTGCGTGCTTTCCATGCACCCTTGTAACTTTGGAGATTTGTAATATTGTCACACCATATTTTCAACAGTGGCATTTTTTCACACCTCCTTATGAGCAGCACAGCTGTCATTTTCCACATCCTGACCGAAAAGTGTTTTCACAGTTGCGGTGCAAAATAACACGGTCACTGTGGGAAATCAGTGTTTGGGACAGATTAAGAAAATGACAGTGGCAGTGTTCATGAGCAGTGGTCCTAAAATCCCTATGTTGAAAATTTGGTGACGAAACTCCATAACATGACTGTGTTGCAAGTGTGCGTTGAACTGATTCCACGCACCCTTGTAACTTCGCAAATTTGTAATATTTTCATGCCACATTTTCAACAATGGCATTTTTTTTTACACCTCCTTATGAACAGTACAGCTGTCATTTTTCACATCTTGGCTAAAATATGTTTTTGTACTCCTGCCGGTGAATAGCACAGTTGCTGTGGGAAATCAGTGTTTGGGACAGATTAAGATCGAATGAGTGAGAGAGGGGAGTGACCAAGCTCAACTGAGCTCATTCAGGACTGTTGCGGATTTGTTTGTGGGCAAAAAAAGGCCCCAGTGCAAGAGCTCAGTACAAAAGGGCAGTCTGCAGCACTGGGAGACACAGAACGAGAGTGAGTGAGGGAGGGAGAGTGAGCGAACTTACCAGAGCGCTGTCAGGACTGCTGTGGATTTCTTTGTGGGCAGAAAAAGGCATCAGTGCAGGCGGGGGCCCAGTACAAAAGGCCAGCTTGCAGCAGTGGGAGAAACAGTACGAGTAAGTGAGATGTGGGTGCTGAGAGAGCTCAACGAGCTCTATCAGGACTGCTGCAGATTTCTTTATGGGCAGAAAAAGGCGCCAATGCAGGAAGGAGCCCCATACAAAAGGGCCGCTTGCAGTGCCAGGACAAACAGAATGAGCATGTGAGAGAGGGCAACTGAGCAACCTCAACTGAGTTCTGTCGGGACAGCTGCAGATTTCTTTATGGACAGACAAAGGTGGCAAGGCAGCCATGAGCCCCGTACAAAAGCGCTGCCTGAAGCGCCAAGAGAAACAGAATGAGTGAGTGACAGAGCAGTACTAAGCTCAATTGAGACTGCTGTGGATTTTTTTGTGGCAGAAAATGTGGCAACGCAGGCAGGAGCCCAGTACAAAAGGCCAGTTTGCAGCGCTGGCAGAAACAGAATGAGTGAGTTAGAGAGGGAGGAGTGAGCGTGCTCAATGGAGCTGTGTCGGGACCTCTTCAGATTCCTTTCTGGCCAGAAAAAGCCACCAATGTAGGTAGGAGTCTTGTACAAAAGGCCAGCCTGCAGCGGCGGCAGACACAGAATGAGTGAGTGAGGGAGAGAGAGTGAGTGAGCTCAACGGAGCTCTGTTGGGACTGCTGCAGATTTGTTTGTGGACAGGAAAAGGCAGCAATGTACACAGGGGCCCAGTACAAAAGGGCAGCCTGCAGTGGCGGGAAAACCAGAATGAGCGAGTGAGAGAGGGGGAGTGAGCGAGCTCAACGGAGCTCTATTGTAACTGATGCAAATGTCTTTGTGGCCAGAAGAAGGCGGCAACACAGGCAGGAGCCCAGTAGAAAACGTCAGCCTGCAGCGCTGGCAGAAACGGAATGAGCGAATGACAGAAGGGGAGTGAGCGAGCTCAACGGAGCTGTGTAGGGACTGCTGTAGATTTCTTTGTGGGCAGAAAAAGGTGCCAACAGAGGCAGGAGCTTAGTACAAAAGGGCAGCCTGCAGCGTCAGGAGAAAGAGAATGAGTGAGTGACACAGGGGAAGTGAGCAACCTCAATGGAGCTCTGTCGGGACAGCTGCGGATTTCTTTGTGGGCAGAAAAAGGTGCCAGTGCAGGCAGCAGCCCAGTACGAAAGGGCAGCTTGCATGCCAGGAGAAACACAATGAGCGTGTGAGAGAAGGTGAGTGACCGAGCTCAATGGAGCTCTAGCGTGATTACTGTAGATTTCTTTGTTGGCAGAAAAAGGCGGCAATGCAGTCAGGAGCCCACTACAAAAGGCCAGCTTGCAGTGCCAGCAGAAATGGAGTAAGTGAGTGAGACAGGGGGAGTCAGCAGGCTCAACAGACCTGTGTCAGGACTGCTGCAGATTTCTTTTTGGGCAGAAAAAGCCACCAACAGAGGCAGGAGCCCAGTACAAAAGGGCATTCTGCAGCGCCAGGAGAAACAGAATGAGCGAGTGAGAGAGTGGGAGTGAGCGAGCTCAACAGACCAACACAATCAACATTCAGCATTGACAAATGCTTGTTTTTATTATTATTATTCCTTTTTCTCTCCTGGCATTCCCTGGTCCCAACAGCAGCCGCTTCAGCGGCATCACTGACCTGTCTTGTGGACTTACAGGTTATCCATCACATACACAGATCCATGTTGGGGGGGCGGGTGGCTTGCCACTAAAGTTGGGCAGGGCCTGCCGAGGGGGTAGTACGAGTGGGTGGGGCATTTTCCTCCAATTTTCACCCACAGGACTTGCATATGGGACAACCACACGTGTGTGTCTTGACACACATATGGGTTGGCCCATCACACTTCCTGCCCATGTCTGCTGGTCCCTCTGTGCTGCCGCCCAGCCTGTGTTCGCTAGGAGGCAGGCACTGGGATTTAGTGTCTCCCGTCCCCAAGGGAGGAGAGCTGTCCTTAGAATCCTCAGTCCTCCCTGCCCAGCTAGCCCCAAGGTGACCCCGGTCCATTCCCAAACCCAGGTCACTAGCATGGGTGGAGGTAAGGCATGTAGCGCCTCTGCCCTCCATGCCATTGGGCCAGCTTGGGACAAATGTTTTCTACCACTACTATTTTTTCCAGTATTTCACAGTTTGCTTGTTACTGCACAAGTAATCCTCACAATTATCTCACAATCGGACTGCTGGAGTTGTTAATCCAGGAAATTTTCCATTACATTCTTTGAGCATTACAATATTGTATTTTGCTGGAATGGCATGGTGAGCTTTCACATTCTTTTGCAAAGTAATACTGAGCTTTGCCCGTTGAGACTTCAAACAGTTTATTGTAGTACTATTATACTACTATACAAACAAGCACCATTAAAAGTCCTGTCACTTGTGATTAATTTCATGAACATTGACGGTAAAATTATTTTTGACTCTGAGTTGATTCACGCTCTGGCAGACAACAAATTGTACATGATTGTGTTAGGTCATAACCCCGTGAGTGTGGAGTGGCTGAGTGAAGATAAATACTTAAGTGTGCATCTGTGAATGTATAGTACTTAACTACATCAGATGTTATAGCACTCTCTTGACCTGGGGCTTTATGAGTGCAGGCAGTACCTTTGTTTTTGTTTTGTAAACATAGTGCCCATGTATCGAGAAAGTTGCAGCATGTAACCAGAACTTCACAATAATAGCCAACATTCTCAGGTTTTTTTTTTTTGTTAATTTGCAGCTCTTCCATCTTGTAACACTGCCCCCTCTGCACCCAGACAACCACTCAGTCCTGTTGCCCCATCCATGGCCCTCAGCATTCAACTCCCCTTCTTACTGCCTGGGGCAGAGCCAGGAGGGGGAGATCCCCCCGATTCCGAAAGACCCTAAGAGTGATGAAGAGTATGGTAGGCCAGAGTGTATCAGATGTCATTCTGTAGTAGCAGGACATTTTCTCCTGTTTGGCCCACCCCTGGGGAGTCTTGCACAAAGGGGCCCAACAGCATGCACTTGCACACGGCCATACTTGTGTGGCACTGTGGAGTAATGAGCTGTGAATAAGCTTGGTACATACAGCATATCTGGGTTTGATTCTCATAACCTCCACTTGCATACTGTGTGACTCAGAGCATGTTACTTAACCACCCCAGTGCTCCTGGGTCACCCCTGAAAAAAGGCATTTGTGCCCAGTGGGCTCTACCTCATTACCAAAAGAATAGAAACATAGAAACATAGAAGTTGACGGCAGATAAGGACTGCAAGGCCCATCCAGTCTGCCCATTTCTTTTTCTACCTTATAAATGTGCCATTGGCCTTTGCTCTGTCAGTGGCCTATCTATTCATAGTCATTTGTATTGCTCCCTTATGCCTATCCCATGCCTGTTTGAAGCCCTGCACGGTATTCATAGCCACCACTTCTTGTGGTAAGCCATTCCATGCATCCACCACCCTTTCTGTGAAAAATAATTTCTTCACATTCCCCCTGAATCGGCCCCCCTCTAATCTCATGCTGTGTCCTCTTGTCCTGCTATTTTTCTTATATTTAAACATGTTAGACTCTTTCACCTTGTTAATGCCCTTAAGGTGTTTGAATGCCTCGATCATATCACCCTCTCCCTCCTTTGCTCAAGGGTATACATATTGAGCTCTGCTAATCTGTCCTCATATGTCTCTCTGATGCAGTCCCTGCACCATTTTGCTGCCCTTCTCTGGACTGCCTCAATTTGGTTAATGTCCAATGAAGGTGTGGCCTCCAATACTGACGCAGTACTCCAGATGAGGCCTAACTAGTGTCTTGTAAAGAGGGATTATTACCTCCCTCTTACGACTTGTGATACCCTACTAATATACTCCTAACACCCCTAGTCACTCTACTGCTTTAGAGGTCTGCTTGATGATTTTAGGTCATCAGTGATGATGATGCCCAAGTCTCTTTTCTTCCTTTGTGACTGCTAGCAACTCCCTCCGAGCCTATAGGTGGCTTCAGGGTTTCTCTCCCTATGTGCATGATTTCGCACTTCTTTGCATTAAATTCCAGTTGCCACTCTTCTGACCATTTTGCTAGTTTATCCAGATCTCTTCTCATTCTGCCTACCACATCTGGATCATCTACTCTGTTGCAGATCTTGGTGTCATCTGCAAACAGACAAGCCTTACCCTCTAGTCCATCTGCAAGGTCACTAATGAAGATGTTGAAGAGGACTGGCCCCAGGACTGATCCCTGAGGTACCCCACTGTAACTTGCATCTCTTCTGACTGTATACCATTTACCACCACTCTGTTTTCTGCTTGTCAACCAGTTTGCCACCCAGTTGACCAACTTCTGACCCACCCCAAGCCTACCCAGCTTATTTATCAATCTTCTATGTGGAACAGTGTCAAAGCTTTGCTGAAGTCAAGGTAGCGACATCAACTGCTCCCCTTGGTCCACCACTCTGGTTACCCAGTCAAAGAAATCTATGAGATTAGTTTGACAGGACCTTCCTTTGTAAACCCATGCTGTCTTGGATCCTGTGCCCCTATGGAGTCCAGGTGTTGCACTATCCTTTCCTTAAGGAGTGCCTCCATAATCTTGCCCACTACTGAGGTTAGACTGACTGGTCTGTAGTTCCCCGCCTTCTGCCTGCTACCACTCTTGTGGAGCAGGATCACATGAGCCTTTCTCCAGTCTTCTGGGACCTCTCCTGTGCTCAGAGACTCACTAAACAGTTCTTCTAATGGCTCTGCTAGTTCCACCTTTAGATCCTTAAGTATCCTGGGATGTATGCCATCAGGTCCCATTGCTTTATCCACCCTGAGCTTAGTAAGCTCTTGTAGGACCCTTTCTTTTGTGAAGGGAGTAGTGCTCACCTCCTTCCCCCCCGTGTCCATGATGCTGAGCTGTGGGCCCTGCCCTACCTTCTCGTCAGTAAATACTGAACAAAAGTATCTATTTAGGATAGATGCCTTTACAGGGTCCTCCTCCTCACATGCTCCCTTTTCTCCATTAAGCTTAGCAATACCCCCTCTGGACTTTCTGCTTTCACTAATGTATCTATAGAAAGTCTTGTCACCTTCTTTTACTGTTCATGCTAGTGTTTCCTCAGTTTTGGACTTTGCCTGCCTTACTGCCTTCCCTGCTTCCCTTAGGGCAGTTTGGTATGCCTCCCTATCTTCATCCCGCTATGTTCCCCTTATATTTCATGAAGGTCAGCCTTTTGGCTCTGACCTTTTCTGCTACTGTATATGAGAACCAAAGTGCTTTCCTTCTTCTTTTGCACTTCCTTTTCTGTCTAACACAATGGGATGTTGCTTCAAGTATTGCATCCTTAATGCTTGCCCACTTTGCCTGTACCCCCTCACCTGTGTTTCTTTTTGCCAGGGCTAGCTTAACTCTGTTGGCCATCTTATCAAAGTCAGCTCCTCTGAAGTCCCATATTTTTGCCTTGGAATGGGATGATTTAGATGTAGTAGCCATAAAAAAAATTGAATTCAAGCTAGGGGAAAACTACTGAAAAGCAATGAATGCAGCCTACAGTGTAAAATATGGTTCAGTCATGGAAATGACATAAGGCTTGCACAGTCTTTCTCTGCATTGTTTACTGTTTTATAGTTAAAGTGAGTGGATGAGCCCAAGGAGATCGAGGTACTGTACACTGGTTCCATTTTTAAGTCTCAGATTTTGAGATTTTTATGAAACTGCATTTTCCGGATTTTTTGTTATTGATTGCATGCTGTTACGTTTTTAGTTTCATACACAGTCACTATAAAACTTCATATTCTTATAAAACTTTTTTATCTCTGTTAAGTCATTGCAGGTTGGTATTTTCTAACATCCAGCAGTTCTACAGTACCTGGATTCCTTCCAAGTATTCCCATGTTTGCACAGTCCACTGTGTATATTTTGGTCTATTTTGTTAACCAGGTAAGTTCACTAGAATGAGGTTCCAGTTTCAGAGTAACCTGGGAATAAAGCAGACATTACACACAAACAAGCATTTGTCAATGCCGAATGTTGTCTCGCTGGCATTGGCATTGGTAGTGCAGGCATTAGAGATGCATAATAGGAATGGCAGTGAAGTACTGAACTGACACCAAACCCATCCCCACCCTGCAGAGATTGACAGGCATTGGGGTGTGCCTTTGGGTCATCAGCTATAACGCTCAAGCCATCTTACCTCACCCTACCCTGTAGACACTGACAAGTGTCGTAGTATGTTTTGGTGTCTTTGGGCCTTATACTTACTCCATTCCATAAGAAAATACACTGAGGAGGGTGCAGTATAGGAGAATGGGGTGAACTTTGGGGCCAAACACTCCAAGGCACACCTCGATGCCTGTCACTGGCTGTAGGGTGGGGTTGGGGGTGGAATGGCGGGAGTATTACAGCTGATGATCCCAAGTCACACCCCTGATGCCTGTCAGTCTCTACAGGGTGGGGTGTTACAGTTGGAAACCCCAAGGCCATAGGCGTGTGTTGGTATTTTTATTCCAAATTATAAACATGGGCTTTTTGTGACCCCACCTCATGAAGATCAGCACTTTCAGTTTGTTAACTGAAAGGTAATTTTGCACATCAACTGCGCCATTTGGCGCCACAGGTACAGAAACACATTTTGGGCAGGATGTGGAAAATGACAACTGTATTGTTCATTAGGCGGTGTAAAAAAAATGGCAACGTTGAAAATCTGGAGTAAAAATATGAAAAATTGGTGAAGTCATGAGCAAACATTAAAAAAACTGCGCAACGCATGTCCGTAACCCAATTATTTTGGGGATTTTTTTAACCACATTTTCAACATAGGCATTTTGGGACCTCCCCTCGTGAACAGTGGCACTGTAATTTTGTTAATCTGTCCCAAAAGTTGAATTCCCACAGCGACCACGCGATTATATGTTACAGGTGCGAAAACATGTTTTGGGCATGATGTGAAAACTGACAGCTGTACTATTTATAAGGAGGTGTGAAAAAATGCCAATGTTGAAAATCTGGCATGAAAATATGCAAATTTGCGAAGTTACAAGTGCCTGTGGAAACAGCGCAACGCGTGCTTGTAACACAGTCATTTTATGGACGTTTGTCACCAAATTTTCAATATAGGCATTTTAGGACCTCTGCTCATGAACAGCGTCACTGTCATTTTATTAATCTGTCCCTAAAATGGATTTCACACAGCGACCATGCTATTCTGCACTGGAAGTGCGAAAACACATTTTGGCCAGAATATGTAAAATGACAGCTGTACTGTTCATGAGTAGGTATGGGAAAATGGCAATGTTGAAAATCTGGAGTGAAAATATTACAAATTCATGAAGTTATGAGCATGCGTGGAAATTGTGCAATGCACACTGGTGAAACTGCCATCTTTTGGATTTTTCTCACCAAATTTGCAACATAGGCTTTTTGAGAGCCCCCCTCATGAACAGCGGCATTGTCGTTTCGTTAATCAGTCCCGAAAGGTGATTCCATGCAGTGACCGCAAAATCACCTTCCGGGGCCGAGTAATGCCATGACCATGACTGAATTCTTGAGGAGGGGTCCCAATAACCCCATGTTGAAAATTTGGTGCCAAAATTCCCCAAAATGGCCGAGATATGCATAAAAGTTGGAAAAAACAAATTTACAGTATGCCATTATACATCTTCCCTGCATTTCCTCTGTTCGCAGTCAGCTTTGAAGAGTGCAAACGTGTTCCCAGTGTAGTATCAAATCATGCTACCCATCAGAATTTGTTACCCTCATCAACTGTACATGTGTATTAGCATCACACATGTGCACTGTAACAGTCAGAGGGTAGCAAATTCTGACAGCGAAGTCCAGGGGAAAAACCCTGACAGCCGGTCATTAAAAATTTGTACAAAAGGCAAAACCCTGGAAGTGAGGCATAAGTTTTTAAACAAAACCTGTATATCATCCCCTCTATCTCTGGAATGATCATTGGGCATGACGGATAAACTCAGTTTTGGTCTGCTTATGTTCGATCACAATCAAAGGAAATTGTACAGTATCCAGTACGCAAATGTTAATTTAATCCTTATAGCATGCAATATATTGTAATAGTGATCTGATTTTTCAATGCAGACTCATTTTGTTTACTAAGTTTATTTATTTTGGGTACTTAAGATTACTGTTTTTATGTTTTGAGTACCACCTTTCTCTGTAATCTGAGTTCACTGTTAAAACCCGAGTCGTGTGTGTGTGTGTGTGTGTGTGTGTGTGTGTGTGTGTGTGTGTGTGTGTGTGTGCACTAGTCTTGTTATAGTGTTACTCATTAAAAAAATAAAGGAAATCCTGACACCTCACCCTGTGTCCCAATTAATGCTTAAAACGTTTCCTTAAAAGATCAAGGTATTAAGTGTTCTTTTATTTATATGTGAGTAGGGTAAGGAATAGGATACTGTCTATATACTGTACTGTACATATTGTGTCCCTTATATCATTTTGCCCTATGTTTGAGTGAAGTTGTATGGTATGCACTTTATGCCTTATAGGTAGTCATAATAGCTACTGTAAGCAGCGCCTGTCGAATGTCAGAACTACTACATGTTATTCTGTTAAGCAGTATAGGGGGAACATGGTTTAACCAGGAGTAAGCACACTAAGCTGAAGCTTGTTTCCAGTTGCAACCTGGGAGCACAAGGAAGTTAAGTGACTTGCTCTGGATCACACAGTATGCATCTACGTGGCTGTGGGATTCAAACCCAGGTCTCCCGATCTGTAGCTGAGAGCCTTTACCCACTGTGCTATACTGCCTCTGATATAAACTATATACAGTGGATGCAAGTGGTTATTTGAGAAGCTGACCACCTCGTTTTTGATGACTATTACAATCTCTGTTGTGAAGACTATTGAGGTATTGTGCTACAGTTGTGATATACGGAGGGGGTGCCTATGGGGGTACTCTTTACCCTATACTCTATACTCTGCAGGTGTCAAAATGTATCATAAGTTTTTTATGTTCAATTTATGCCTGTTCTTGGGTGCTTGGCCACTGAATCCTCTGTAGCCTGTTAAAAAAAAATAACTTGCTATCTGCTGTGATTTTGTTCTTCATTTGCATGCCTTCCTGATAGAAAATTGTGTCCCGTTTTTGAGCTTTTTACTCATTTTATGGTGCGCTTTAGGGGCTGCATAGTTTCCTAATGTTTACATGCTGCGGGTACTGGGCTGATGTCTGTATAAATGGAGCAGTTCCATGGCTTCCCTACGCATTTCACTGAAGAGCGGTGACAGTGTTTTTCTTAGTAATGTACTCTGTCATTTTTGATTTAAAATATTTTATTGTGCCTTGTGAAAATAGTATCTTACCCCATACTGACTGTGTTGTGTTTTTAGTTGGAAAAGTTTTGATTTTTCCAGCAGATGGGCTGAAGGAACCCGCCCCCACCCCAACAGCATTCCCAGTTGTATGTGGGTACTATGTGAAGCAGCTCCATGGCATCCCCACCCATTAGTGGTGCTCATAACAGTTTGTGAATTAAATCTTTTCAGTGAAGTGTTTGAATAAAGTGGCTTAACCTGTACTACCATGATGTGCTTTATTTCTGAAATCTGGACTTTGGCAGCTGATTGGCTGAAGGAAACAACCCCCTTACTCCCCCATTAGCATTTCGAGTTGCATGAGGGTCAGGGAGATTTTATTTTGGACTGTCAGTAGTTCACATTCTTGAACTGCAGCTATTTACAGATAGTGTAAATGATTAGGAGTTTCACATTAATATTATAACTCTGTGTTTTACACTGTTCTGCAAGCTGCATGTGTCCTATGCAATATACAGAGCAGTATGTGGTTAGTGTTGTTATCCCCACCCTCCAACAGTTCCAAGTCACAAGAGTGAATCTTTTTCAGTGACTTGCACAAGACCGAGTACATCGTGGTGAGCACAACTACAGCACACAGCCATGTACGTCGAATACTATATTGGTGCATGTCTGATTACATGTTTAATGCGGGGGTGTTGTGGCCCCCACATCTCCCTTTATGGGGTTCAAGTCCCCACCCCCCAAACTTTAATAACCATGTCTGGAGGGGGGTGGACACTGGAGGAAAGATGAGGGACTGAGGACAGCAATAACTTGCCAAAAATAAAATGGCATACCTGTCTGAAGTCCTGAGCCTGGGCCACCACCACTGCAGCTGGTATCCCTACCCGCTATGCTACACGAGTAGCTCGGTGGCATCATGCTCCACATCTCTAGTTAGCTCATCCCTCTTCTCCCTCTTCCATCCCATTGCTATTCCCTTCTATCACTATTTTTTCCAATCCTCCCTTGCAATTCTGTCCTTCGCTATCCCTCCAGAGTAGCCAAACTTAAATCATCCCATTCCAAGGCAAAAATATGGGACTTCAGAGGAGCTGACTTTGATACGATGGCCAACAGAGTTAAGCTAGCCCTGGCAAAATGAAATACAAGTGAGGGGGTACAGGCAAAGTGGGCAAGCATTAAGGATGCAATACTTGAAGCAACATTCCATTGTGTTAGAGAGAAAGGGAAGTGCAAAAGAAGAAGGAAACCACCTTGGTTCTCAAAACAGTAGCAGAAAAGGTCAGAGCCAAAAGGACGGCCTTCAGGAAATATAAGGAAAGCAGCAGGATGAAGATAGGAGCATACCAAACTTCCCTAAGGAAGCAGGAGAGCGAGTAAGTCAGGCAAAGGCCCAAACCGAGAAAACACTAGCACAAACAGTAAAAAGAAGGTGACAAGACTTTCTATAGATACATTAGTGAAAGGAGAAAGTCCAGATGGGGTGTGCTAAGACCAAAAGGATAAAAGGGCATGTGAGGAGGAGGAGGACCATGTAAAGCATCTATTCTAAATAGATACTTCTGCTCAGTATTTACTGAAGAGAAGTAGGTAGGCCACAGCTCAGCACCATGGACACAGGGGAGGAGGGTGCACTAGTCCCTTCACAAAAGAAAGTCCTACAAGAGCTCGATAAGCTCAGGGTGGACAAGGCAATGGGACTTGATGGCATATATCCCAGGGTACTAAAGGAGCTAAGGGTGGAACCAGCAGAGCCATTATCAGAACTGTTTAGTGAGTCTCTGAGCACAGGAGAGGTTCCAGAAGACTGGAGAAGGGCTCATGTGATACCGCTCCACAAGAGTGGCAGCAGGGAGGAGGCATTGAACTACAGACCAGTCAGTCTTACCTCAGTAGTGGGCATGATTGTGGAGGCACTCCTTTAGGAAAGGATAGTGCAACACCTGGAATCCATAGGAGCACAGGATCCAAGACAGCATGGGTTTACAAAAGGAAGGTCCTATCAAACTAATCTCATAGATTTCTTTGACTGGGTAACAAGAGTGGTGGACCAAGGGGGAGCAGTTGATGTCGCCTACCTTGACTTCAGCAAAGCTTTCATTACTGTTCCACATAGAAGATTGATTAATAAGCTGGGTAGGCTCGGGGTGGGTCAGAAGTTGGTCAACTGGGTGGCAAACTGGTTGTCGGCAGAGAACAGAGAGTGATGGTAAATGGCATACAGTCAGAAGAGATGCAAGTCACAAGTGGGGTACCTCAGGGATCAGTCCTGGGGCCAGTCCTCTTCAATATCTTCATCAGTGTCATTACAGATGGACTGGAGGGTAAGGTTTGTCTGTTTGCAGATGACACCAAGATCTGCAACAGAGTAGATAGTCCAGATAGGGTGGGCAGAATGAGAAGAGATCTAAATAAACTAGCAAAATGGTCGGAAGAGTGGAAACTGGGAGCCTGGCCCAGTGGCACTGAGGGTTGAGGTACTGGATGCCATACCTCACGCTACGCCGGTGACCCAAGTTTGGGACCAAGCTTGGGCACTGGGGGGTCGGCAGGGGTGGGTGAGGATTGAGCACCAGCTGGGCTGCTCTCCTCCCGGGGAGGATGGGGCATTTTCGGCGTGCCAGTGGCTCCCGGTGGAGACTGGGGGTGCTGCAGCATGCAGGGCAGCATGTACATAGCATGGTTGACACTTGGCAGGGTTGCCCTGCGCTGTAGCATCAGGGATGTGCACCACACATGGGAGGGGGGGAGTGCACACCAGAACAGGGAAAACACCGGTCTGTGGGGTAGTCTATGGCACCTGCCCCCATGCCCATGGCCGGGTCTATCCTGCCTGGCCTTCCAGTGTCCTCCACCCGGGCTCTCACCCACAAGCCAGGGACTGACTGTATAGAGCGCCCAAGAGGAGGGGCGACCCCACCCCAGAGGGGTTAAGCAGGGGTTGCTGGTTGTGTGGGCTGAGAGGGAGGAGAGATGAGGCTGAGGTAGGAAGACTTCAGGTGGGGCAGGAACAGGCAGGATGCCTGAGAGAGGCTCTGCAGACTGCGACCAGAGAGAAACAAAATGGGAAAAAAAAAGAGAGTGGCAACTGGGGTTTAACGCAAATAAGTGCAAGATCATGCACATAGGGAAGAGAAACCCTGAAGCCACCTATAGGCTGGGAGGAGAGTTGCTGGCAGTCACAAGGGAGGGAAGAAAGAGACTTGGGCATCATCATCACTGATGACCTGAAATCATCCAAGCAGACCACTAAAGCAGTAGGCAAGGCTAGGGGGATGTTGGGGTGTATTAGTAGGGGTATCACAAGTCGGAAGAGGGAGGTAATAATCCCTCTTTACAAGACATTGGTTAGACCCCATCTGGAGTACTGCATGCAGTACTGGAGGCCACACTTTCACAAGGACAGTAACCAAATTGAGGCAGTCCAGAGAAGGGCAACCAAAATGGTGCAGGAACAGCATCAGAAAACAAATGAGGACAGATTAACGGAGCTCAATATGTATACCCTAGGGTAAAGGAGGGAGAGAAGTGATATGATCGAAGCATTCAAATATCTTAAGGGCATTAACAAGGTGAAAGAGTCTAACATGTTTCAATATAAGAAAAATAGCAGGATAAGAGGACACAGCATGAGATTAGAGGGAGGCCAATTAAGGGATAATGTGACAAAGTTCTTTTTCACAGAAAGGATGGTGGATGCATGGAACACATACCTCAAGAAGTGGTGGATATGAATACAGTGCTGGGCTTCAAACAGGCATGGGATAGGCATTGGGGAGCAATACAGATGAGTATGAATAGATAGGCCATTGACAGAGCAAAGGCCGATGGCACATTCATAAGGTAGAAAAAGAAATGGGCAGACTGGATGGGCCTTGCAGTCCTTATCTGCCATCAACTTCTATGTTTCTATGTTTCTAAACCTGAAAGCAAGCAAAATGATATGCTCATTTATTAGTCGTTCATTTTGGTTTGCTCTTTTGACATGATACCCCTTCCAACAAAGTCTGATTATATTGCAATTACATGTCAATGCAGGCATTATTACCTCAGTAGTTATGTATGTTTCCATTGGTCTATCAGGAATGCTGTCAGCCACATGCCAAGTACTGTATGATACAGTGGTCCTGCGATGTGCACATTATTATATAGAACGGTATCCTAGAATTATAGAAATTGACTGCAGATGAGGAACAATAGTGTTGTACAGTGTGTCCATTCTCTCTACTTACTGTAAAAGTTGCATACCCTACTTGAGATCTGGCTTTACCTTCTCTTTCCTGTCGCTACTGTTCCCCTTTGCCAGTCCCATGCTTTATTAAATCCCCCCACTGTGTTGTCCCCCACTTCCTCAGCTAAGAGTTAGTTCATTCTAGGCATCCACCACCCTTTCCCTGAAGAAATACTTCCTGATGTTACCCCTGAGACTACCCCTTCCAAACCTCATGTCATGCCCCCCCGCCTTCATGAACATGTACGTTAAGAAGATGCTATCCTCTGATACACTATTTATGACCATTAGATATTGTCAGGTTTCTATTTTGTCTCCTCTGTCTCTCCTCTCCTCCAGGGTATACATAGGGAGGTTTCTCAGTCTCTTTTATTATGAATTTTGTTTTAATTCCTGCACCATCCTTGTTGACCCTATTGGAACTGTGTCCACACTGTCTAACTCCTTACAGAGACATAACCTCCAGAACTGGACTTAGTAGGAGATGTGGCCTCCAAAACTAGACACAGTACTCCAAATGAGGCATCACGAATGATCTGTACAGTGGCATCACCACCTCTTTTCTTCTGTTGGTGATACTGATCCCTGTGCATCCCATCTTCACACTTGCTCTTCCTGCTGACTTGCAATATGGTTTGGTTGCTGTTAGGTCATCAGGTGTGAGTATCCCCAAATCCCTTTCCTGCTTGGTGACCATCAGTATCACGCCCCATCATGTAATCCTTCTCTGTCTTGCACCCCAATTTCATGATATAGCACTTTTTTGCATGGAATCTGAGATGCAGCACTGTACACCATCACTCCAGTTCACCTAGTTCCCCCTCATTTGTCCCTCATTCATAGAGTGTGCACCCGCTTGCAGATATTACTGCCATCTTCAAAGAGGCACACCTTCCCTTCCAGCCCCCTCCCCAAAATGCCACTTAAGAAGCCATGAAATAGAACTGGCCCCAGAAGAGATAACTGTGGCACCTCGCTGCTCACCCTACTTTCCTTAGCTTGACCTCCATTTACCACCACCCTCTGTTATCTATCGCTTAACCAGTTCCTAACCCGGTTTACCACCTTATGACTCACTCCCTGGCTGCCCAGCTTGTTCAGTACTCTTCTAAATCACTGCTTGTATTAACTACGTAACTGTGTTTGTGCTATTGTCTTTGGTTTTGACCCCCAGGTTGCATCTGGAATCAAGCAGCACTGCTCAGTATGCCTTCCTAGTTAAACTCGTAAATAAATAAATAAATAAATAAATGTGCAGTGGCATGCAAGGCCTTACTGAAATCAAGGCAAGTGTTATCCACCACTTCTCCCCCCCCCATCCACTTCCCTTTTCACCTAGTCAAACATATCAATCATATTTGTCTGACATGTCCTTCCTGCTGTGAAGCCATACTGTGTCAGGTCTGGTGCTCCACTGGTTTCCAGGTGTTGAACAATCCTTTCCTTAAGTAGTAAAATCCCTACTTTTCCGCACTATTGAGGTTCTGCTGATTGGTTTCCACTTTCAAGCCTCCTCACTACCCCACTGTTGTGAAGAGGGGACTACGTCTTCCCTCCTCCCGTCCTCTGTAAACACTCCCATAACGACTCATTCATTCAAGATCCATTGGTTGTGTTGGTCACTTGCAAGCCATGCATTTGCATGTGGTCAGCAAGGGCTGTCTGCTGTCATGAGTGTGACTCACTACTGAGCGTTGCGTATTTGAATTAATCAGCAGGCTGGCATGAAATTAGAATTAATGCATCTGTTGCTATGATGACAGGCCAAGCAGAGTTTGACTCACATTTTCTCCCACTCCAGCTTCACACAGCTCTCCCCCAGAATGACATAATAGGATGCCTGACATCCCAATTTACCTGTGTTATCAGCCTGTCTACCCGCATTCCCTCCTCATCCTTGTAGAAGATGTCTGGATTGTAGTTGCTGGTCAACCCATTGAAGTGCTATGATGTATGGGCTGGCAGTATAGCCTAGAGGTTAGGTGAATGAGCTTGGTACATCCAGCAGACCAGACCTTGGTTTGATTCTCACAACCTCCACTTGCATACTGTGTGACTCAGAGTAAGTCAATTAACTGCCCAGTGCTCCAGGTCACCCCTGAAAACAGGCACTTGTGCCTAGTGGGCCTTACCCTGCTACCAAAGACTAAAAAAAAAAAAAACATTTTTCAGTGCCGAATGTTGTCTCACTGGCATTGGTACAGGTAGTGCAGGAGTTACATAATAGGAATGGCAGTGAAGTATTGAACTGATGCCAACCTCACCCCAACCCTGCAGAGACTGACAGGTGTTGGGGTGCGCCTTTGGGTTGTGCCTTTGGGTTGTCAGCTGTAACGCTCATGCCATTTCACCTCACCCTACCCTGTAGACTCTGACAAGTGTTGTGGTGTGCTTTGGGGTCTTTGGGCTTTATGCTTACCCCATTCCATAAGGAAATACGCTGAGATGGGTGCAGTATAGGAGAATGGGGTGAATTTTGGGGCCAAAAACTGCAAGACACACCTCGATGCCTGTCACTGGCTGCAGGTTGGGGTTGGGGGTGGAATGGCGTGAGCATTACAGCTGATGTTCCCAAGTCATGCCCCTGACGCCTGTCAGTCTGTGCACATTTGTTGGTATTTTCACTCCAAATTTTCAACATGGGCTTTTTGTGACCCCACCTCATGAAGAGCGGCACTATCAGTTTGTTAGCCGAAAGGTGATTTTGCACAGTGACTGCGCCATTTTGCGCCACAGGTACGAAAAAAAATTTGGGGCAGGATGTGAAAAATGACAACTGTATTGTTCATGAGGAGGTGTAAAAAAATGGCAACGTTGAAAATCTGGAGTGAAAATATGAAAAATTGGTGAAATCATGAGCATGCATAGAAACTACACAACACACATCCGTAACCCAATTATTTTGGAGATTTTTTTAACCACATTTTCAACATAGGCATTTTGGGACCTCCCCTCAGGAACAGTGGCAATGTGATTTTGTTAATCTGTCCTCAAAATTGATTTCCCACAGCGACCACGCCATTGTGCGCCACAGGTGCGAAAACACATTTTGGGCAGGATGTGAATAATGATAGCTGTACTGTTCATAAGAAGGTTTGAAAAAATGCCAGTGTTGAAAATCTGACATGAAATCATTGCAAATATGCGAAGTTACAAGGGCGCGTTGAAACTGCGCAATGCATGCTTGTAACACAGTCATTTTATGGACTTTCATCACCAAATTTTCAACATAGGCATTTTAGGACCTCTGCTCATGAACAGTGTCACCATCATTTTCTCAAACTGTCCCGAAAACTGATTTTGCAGAGCGACCGTGCTATTCTGCGCCGGACGTGCGAAAAAACATTTTGGACAGGGTATGTAAAATGACAGCTGTACTGTTCATAAGGAGGTGTTGGAAAATGCCAATTTTGAAAATCTGGAGTGGAAATATTACAAATTCATGAAGTTACGAGCATGAGTGGAAACTGCGCAACACACGCTCATAAAACAGCCATTTTGGTTTTTTTTTTCACCAAATTTGCAACATAGGCTTTTTGAGAGCCCTCCCCCCCCCCATGAACAGTGGCACTGTCATTTTGTTAATCGGTCCCGAAAGGTGATTCTGTGCACTGACCACAAAATCACCTTTTGGGATCGAATAACACCATGACAGTGACTGAATTCATAAGAAGGGGTTCCAATAACCCCATGTTGAAAATGTGGTGCCAAAATTCCCAAAAATGCTTGAGATATGCACCAAAGTTGAAAAAAACCTATTTATGCCATTATACAGCTTACTGGCATTTCTTCAGTTCGCGGTCGGCTTTGAAGAGTGCAGATGTGTTCCCGGTCCTCTGAAGATCGTCACGCTGGGCTCCGAAGGTAAGTATGGGGTGAGGGGTGCGTGGGGAGGTAGGGTGTGCAGAGGGTGGGTGCGGGTTGGGGGAGGGCCACCGGACTCGAACAGGAACTGTTTTCTGGTTAAAAAAACAAAACATCGCTGGATTTTTTTTTACAGGGGCATTTGACACGCGGGGGTGGACTCCCAGAGTTCCACCTAACTGTTTTGGGGTGCTGTAGCCGATGGGGGATTGGGCACCTCATTGGCAAATACCGAGTAGTGATGGGGCAAGAGCAGAGGGGGATTGGGCACCCCCTTGGCACACAACAAATGGGAGGCATTATGCCAAGGGGGAGTGGTCTCCCCCATTGGCAGACTGAACCAAGAACTGGGGGACTGAAGCCGATGGGGATTGGGCCCCCTGACGTCAAAGAAAGACTGTTGGGGGCGCATGATTACGAGGGGGATTGTGCACCCCCTCAGCACAGAATTGAAATGGGAGGGGGGAACATTATGCCAATGGGGAGTGGGCTCCCCGGTCGGCACATGAACTGGGTCACGGCATGCCGACAGGGGGATTGGGTACCCCATGAAGTCGGCATTGTGGCAGGTGGTGGTGACAGTCACTGCTGCCATGTTTATTAGACTGTTTCACCAGGAAGGGGACGTCAGGAGGTGTGTTCTGGTGCCGCTGCATGAGGAACTTGCCTCTCATTGCAGTGGCACTTTTGTTTGATCTGGTGGGCAGTTTACGTATTGCTGGTATGGTGCCTGCATGCTGGCTTATTAGGGAATGAGGGACGCACCTACTGATCTGTGCCCTGCATTCACCCACAGTGACTGCACCTCCAAATCTGCTACTAATTCAATATGTTGGCTGGTGCGCACGCGCAAGCCAACATAAAAAAGAGTGTATAATAAACATGAACAATGAAATACATCAAGATAAAATGCAAGACAAAATAATCAAATAAGACGTGCAGTTAATGGAATCTAATAAACCTGTCTTTAGAGCAGGAAGAGTTGGAGGCAGTATAGTGCAGTGGTTTAAGACTCTGAGTTGGAGACCTGGGTTTGAATCCCACAGCCCCCACTTGCATACTGTGTGACTCTGAGCAAGTCATTTAACTTCCTTGTGCTGCCAGGTCACACCTGTAAACAAGCTTTCAGCTTAGTGTGTCTCTCCTGGTTAAAAAGAAAAAGAGCAAGGCAAAAATTGTTTGCAGACAAATTAGATCATATGGTCAGAGGGAGAAAATACCAAACTTTAGCAGCTCAAACCCAAATGAACATTGCTCTATATTTTCAAAAGGATCTACCCAAGATGCATCTGTCCCTCCCTATTTTCTAAGTAGAAATGTATCAAAACCTGCTGGACCATGTATTAGTTGGTCTAACAGCGTTCAAAGTTTGCATCCAAAAGCAGACACAAGAGCGTCCAGACATGATGCAAGCAGGAATTGCATTTGTTTCTGTCACAAATTGCGACTTTTTCTCGTAAACAGATGCAACTTTTGAAAACAGCATCCGGGCCATCTGGATACAAGGGCTTGGATGCAGGTGCAGGTGAAGCATGCATTTGCGTCTGCATACAAACCCTTTTGAATATCCTCCCAATGAACTTTGATCAGACAGACTACCTGGTACACCCTTTGACTGGAGTTTGTGAACAAAGCAAGCTGTGCTATAAGTAAGTAAGTAATAAGTCACCACAGGGTGTGCATTATAGGATCTTAATGCATGCCCCCCCAGAGGTGTAGTACGGCATAAGGCCAAGTGTCCTTACACTCCTGGGAAGTGCATTAACATCCTATGATGCACATTCTGAAGGGGCTTATTACACTTATAAAATGTTTTTGGGGAGGAAAATAAGATTTGGTAGCTGACCGTGTGTTTATGGAGTTTTAATGCATGGTCAGGTGATGTCTCTCAGACAATTACATTTCTATATATTTATCTTTCCATTTTATAAATAGACTTACATTTAAATTGTATTTAGTTTCATTGTAGAAAAAAACAACTGTACAATGATGAAAATGTTGTTTCACAGAAAGTGAATATTTTCTGATCTTGTGATATATTATACTCTTCTTTACCATTACAGAAGTAAGGGCAAAATCCATAAACACAAGAGAATGGATGCTCACAAACATCTTTTCATGCACCTACCCTGGAGTGCAATGCAACACAGTTTTAAAGAGCAGCTCCAGTCAGTGGGGAATGGGTCAGCATGGTTAATAGTTGCACAACGAAAGGAACAGACTTACCAGAAAGATTCCCATGCCAAGGTGGTTGTGCCTGTGTGCTAACATGTGTGAATTTGTTTTGGAGTGGTTTTACAGTAAGAGTTTCTGTTTTCAAGCTGTTTGTAGTGCTGTTATCCAGAGCAATACAGCACACTTTACCAACTAAAGACCTCAGTTGTTTTTCGCTTGGCAGTCTTCCCTCCTCAGCTGAGCCCATAGCTAAACAATGTGTGTGGTGAGCTGCTTTTGCACTGCCTAATTTGTGCTGAATCACTTTGTACTGAACAATAAAAGAATCTTTCTGGCAGGACTGTTCCTTTTATTGTGCAACTATTTACCATATTGGCCCAGCCTCCACTGAGTGGCGGTGCTTTTTGAACTATAGGGGAAAGATCAGTTACAATAGCACTGTATTTCAAAACTGGGAGCAGAACTTGCTTGGACAGAATCTTCAGAAAACAGTTTGGTGGAACCCTCATTGACAACACTTTTATTTATTTAGCTTTTGTTAACTAGGTAAGCACACTAGACAGTCATATGCCTATTTTCAGGTGCGACCCGGGAGATTACAAGATACAGACAACAGCAGGTATTACAGCATTTCAGAGAAAGGTAAATAGTCAGATGCAGCATGACTTAATGGGAAGGCTTGTAGAAAAATATAGCATAACAAGGTAGCAATTGACAGCCAGGTGTTGAACATCACATAACAGGATAACATTTGGTAGCCACAAACTAAAGATACGTAAACACACTGATTTCAGGGCGATGTCCAGACAGGACCATAAAGTGCAGCACAGTGTAGAAAGGGGGTTGGTATTTTAAGAACAATGACAGGTTGAGGCGAATTTCAAGATGTCCCAGAGAGAGAGTTTCTGAAGCAGGTATGGGAGGGGGAGGTACAAACAAGGGCTAGAAGGGAGTTCCATAGTCTGGGTGCACAGGCAGCGAAAGCCCAATCACCCGTTAAGGTGCAGGTTTTGAGAACATGGAATATTTGCGAGCCACTAGATCTTATTGTGTAGGAGAGGTTAGCAGGCTGGAACAGTCAGCTAGTACAGGGGGAGTGACAGTTCGGATGATATTGTCAATGAAATTGCCCATAACAAGGGATCAGTGGTTGTCGGGGGAGAGCCACTCGCTCTTGCTGTATAGTTAACAGTGGTGACTGAGGCAGGGGGGACAGAGAGAGAGCAAAGCGACATATATTGTTATAGGTAACATCCCATTTGGTTAGACAGGCTTTTGGGGCATGCGTAAAGGAGACAAATTCATAGCAGAGCATGGGTAGTAGGATCCCCTTTGCCAGGGCATGATGCGCTGCTGAGGTGAGGCAGCTTTTAGCTCAGTAGGCCAGGCCCAGCTTTCTATTAGCAGCCTTGCATGCATTGCTTATATTCAGGGAGACATTGAGCTGTGGATCAAGGGTAACCCTGACGAAGCCCTGAAGGCAGGGTGAAACATAATATCATCCTAGTAACGAGTGCTTTGCACTGTTACTTGTTGCCTGTTCTTTGTGTAAGAATGGAATAAACTGTTTTCATAGCATCAACAACAGTTTACGGCTGTCTTTTTGAGTAGAGAGTGCGGTTCTAAGCAAGTATTCATAATGGTAACCCCAAAATATTTAAGGGAGTCCGCAGCCCACACAAGGGCTCCGTCGGCTATGGTGGCTCTCAAGGGAGCAGGGCAGGCTTTTGTTTTGGCCAGGGAACCAAAGAGCATGACCTGGGTTTTTTTGAGGTTGGTGGCTAGCTTGTGGGCCTTTAGCCAGGATTGTATGAGGTCAAATTCCGCATTAAGCTGGGTGTTGATGACATTGATGTCCTGTGAGCTGGTTAGGATCACAAGGTCATGAAAACAGAGGGTGGAACAACTATGAGTTAGGACCAGAGGCAAATCATTGACAAAAATGGAAAACAGAAGGGGCCCAAGAACAGACCCTTGAGGTACCCCAGAGTTAACTGGCATGGGCCCCGAGAGGACCTTGTTGAATGTAATGAGTTGCTGCCTTCCAAGTACGCAACTGATGAATCAGGCTAGGACGGGGGTGGAGGAGAGAGGCCAAGGGCCTGGAGTGAGGAACACAAGAGTGTGTGGTCAACCAGATTGAAGGCTTTTGAGAGATCAGTGAAGATATCCTCCAGTTTCTGCCCAGCCATGCTCCAGAATTGTATTTTTGCTGGAGAGGACCTTCTTTTAGGAGTTTGGCCTTTGGTCTTTTCAGCATGACTTATATATATATTTTTGAGATTTTTAGGCAAAGTTAGTCATTCTGTGATTTGTATCCATACATGTTTCCTTCTTCAGTCATTTTCTGGCACTTTCATTGCTGTCACCTGAGGTCAATGTTCTCTCCAGGCTTGTTCCCCTCAAGTGATTTAGTAGCAAGATACAAAGCCAGTTATCAAGTTGTGTGATTCATGCCACCAGGAAATATCCATCACTGACAGACACAGCCACTGCTTGGCATGCCCCACCTTGCACCATGGACACAAATCACTACCAGATGTAAATATCCCCCCACCTGATGTGTGGCATGGTTCCTATAGACATAGAGCTTGATTCTCCTGACTTCCTGAAAAACATTCCCATGTTGTTGGATGCTGTTTGGAAGTCCTCCACCCACTAGACATACACTGTACTTCTGAATGGAAAGCATATTTGCTCCGGGTGTCAGAAGCATAACCCATAATGTGTAGCTTGTGATTTTGCTTTTACATGCTGAACATTGTGTGGTCCCTTGCCTCACTGAGACTCAAAATCTACCCTTTGGTGGTATATGGTTCCCATGTAGGCCTAGTGGGTGGAAGTCAAAATCTAAACTGCAGCTGTGGTGAACTTGATGCATGTAACTGTGGGGAAAGTTCATTTGAGAGTCAAGATGGTAGCTGGAAGGAATGGTTGATTGGGACAATGCCAGCCATTAGAGAGAGCACTCACAAGACTGCAAGAGCTTGCATGGGGTGAGGTAGTGGGGAGCAAACTGGCTGCTAATGGTTGGGTGAAGGGGTAATACTGACACAGGAGTTGATATTTTACTGAAATACAACCACTTGGCTGTGACTTGGGGGGCGTGGGGGTGGTAGCCGAAAACCTATATTATTTTTCAGACTATTGACTGCTTAGATAGATTTCAGGGTGTGGGAGAGCTCCACTGCCTTTACTTGAAAAGAGCTCAAAAAAAAGAAGATAAAGTTTGACACCAACCAATGTATTTAATAAAAGTGTTATTTGCTTTGATCCAGCATTTTGCCTCGGTGGGCTTTTTCATTCGATTTACAGCTACACATAATGGAATATAAGCTAATCTGTGAATTAATAATAACATGAGTACTGTACACAGCAGCCATATTTGTATATCACACAGTAATGGCTTGATACTACAGAATGTTAATGATCAGTTTTAATTTTTATGTTTGCTTGCACGCATGTGCAAGAAACATAGTGCCATCATCAGAGATTTTGGAGGTGTGTCACCCCCTCCTCCAATTCAGTCAGTGTGTCGGCAGGTGTGGCCCCTGTAAGCCAATGCATTCTGGAGCTGTCTATGACACGCTCCAAAATGCAGTGGCATACAGTTGAAAGGGGGAGCTACGCTTGAGTGAGCAGCGATAAGATAAGGATGCTCACGCGCAGATTCCCCCCCCCCCACAGACAGAAGCCCATGCAGGCGTGCACGCCCCGGCACGCACACACTGTATAGCCGATGGGGTGCCCAATCCCGCCGGCTGTGCTGCATTCCCCCACCTCCCTCCCAAACCCTTCTGAAATGCCACGCTGGTGCCCACCCCAACTGTCCTTGTGCCACGCTGGGAGCCCACCCCAGTGTGGCAAGCAATCTAGGCCGACGGAGGTGCCCAATCCCCCATCGGCTGAACGCACCTCAACCGTTCTTGTGCCACGCTGGGAGCCCACCCCAGCATGGTAAACGCCCCATCGCCGTCTGCTTTTTTTTTTTTTTTCCTGTAAAGAAAATGGTCCCACGTAGTCTCCTGCCCACAACCCGCACTCCACCCACTGCGCACCCAGCTTCCCCACACCCCCACCCCATACTTACCTCCGGAGCTCGGCGCGACGATCTTCGGTGGACCGGGAACACGTCTGCACTCTTCAAAGCCGACCGCGAACTGAGGAAATGCCGGTAAGCTGTATAATGGGCTAGATAGGGGGTTTCAACTTTGTTGCAAATCTCAGGCATTTTGGGAATTTTTGCACCAAATTTTCAACATGGGGTTTTTGGGATCCCTTCTCATGATTGATGTCACTGTCATGGCGTTATTCGGCCAAGGGTGATTTCGCAGTCACTGCACAGTCACTGCACGAAATCACCCTTCGGGCCTGAATAACGCCATGACAGTGACATCATTCATGAGAAGGGGTCCTAAAAACCCCATGTTGAAAATTTGATGCCAAAATTCCAAAAAGTGACTGTTTTACGTGTGCGCTATGCAGTTCCTATGCAGGCTCGTAAGTTCGTGAATTTTCAATATTTACACTCCAGATTTTCAACATTGCCATTTTACCACACCTTCTTATGAGTAGTACAGTTGTCATTTTCACATCTCACCCAAAATATGTTTCCGTATATGGCGCTGATGGCACAGTCGGTGTTGCGAATTCAATGTCTGGGACAAATTAAGAAAATCACAGTGACACTGTTCATGAGCAGGGTCTTAAAATGGCTATGTTGAAAATTTGGTGAAAAATCTCAAATGACTGTTTTATGAGCTGGCGCGTGCAGAAGTTCCTACGACGTCAGAAGGTCGCGGAATTTTCAATATTTTCACCCAGATTTTCAACATTGCCATTTTACCACACCTTCTTATGAGTAGTACAGCTGCCATTTTTTCACATCTCACCAAAGCGTGTTTCCGCCATGTATGGCGCATAATGGCGCAGTCGGTATCTTGAGATCAATGTACAGGACAAATTAAGAAAATCCACAGTGACACTGTTCATGAGGTGAGGTGTTAAAATGGCTATGTTGAAAATTTGGTGGAAAAATTCCAAAAATGACTGTTTTATGAGCGTCACGTTGTACAGTTCTATACTGCGCTTGTAAGTTCGTGAATTTTCAATATTTTCACTCCAGATTTCAACATTGCCATTTTGCGCACCTTCTTATGAGTAGTACAGCTGTCATTTTCACATCTCATCCAAAAATGTTTCCGCCATAGTAGCGCACAATGGCGCATTCGGTGTGCGAAATCAATGTGCGGGATAAATTAAAAAATCACTGTGACACTGTTCATGAGCAAAGGTCTTAAAATGGCTATGTTGAAAATTTGGTGAAAAAATTCCAATAAATGACTGTTTACGAGCGTGCGTTGTACAGTTCCTATGCACACTCATAAGTTCGTGAATTTTCAATATTTTCACTCCAGATTTCCAACATTGCCATTTTGCCACACCTTCTTATGAGTAGTACAGCTGTCATTTTTCAAATCTCACCCAAAAATGTGTTTCCACCCATGTAGCGCACTATGGCGCAGTCGGTATACGAAATCAATGTATGGGACAAATTAAGAAAATCACAGTGATGCTGTTCATGAGCAGAGGTCTTAAAATGGCTATGTTGAAAATTTGGTGAAAAAATTCCTAAAAATGACTGTTTTACGAGCGTGCGCTACGCAGTTCCTACGCACGCTTATAAGTTCGCGAATTTTCAATATTTTCACTCCAGATTTTCAACATTGCCATTTTACCACACCTTCTTATGAGTAGTACAGCTGTCATTTTTCACATCTCACCCAAAATGTGTTTCCGCCCAAGTAGCGCACAATGGCGCAGTTGGTGTGCAAAATCAATGTACGGGATAAATTAAGAAAATCACAGTGACACTGTTCATGAGCAAAGGTCTTAAAATGGCTATGTTGAAAATTTGGTGAAAAAATTCCCAAAAATGACTGTTTTACGAGCGTGCGTTGTACAGTTCCTACGCACGCTTGTAAGTTCGCGAATTTTCAATATTTTCACTCCAGATTTTCAACATTGTCATTTTATTACACTTCCTTATGAACAGTACAGCTGCAATTTTTCATATGTCGCCCAAAATGTGTTTTCGCACATGTAGCTTACAATGGTGCTGTTGGTGTGCGAAGCAATGTTTAGGACAGATTAAGAAAATCACAGTTACACTGTTCATTAGCAGAGGTCTTAAAATGGCTATGTTGAAAATTTGGTGACAAAAGTCCATAAAATGACTGTGATACGAGTGAGCATTGCGCGGTTTCCACGCACCCTCGTTACTTCATGACTTTGTAATATTTTCAGTCCAGATTTTCACCAGTGACATTTTTCCACACTTCCTTATGAACAGTACAGCTGTCATTTTTCACAACATGGCTGAAGTGTGTTTTCACAGTTTCAGCACAGAGATGCGTGGTCGCTGTGGGAAATCATTGTTCGGCACAGATAAAGAAAAAACACAGTGACACTGTTCATGATCAGAGGCACCAAAATGCCTGAGTTGACAATCTGCTGTAAAAAATCCCCAATCTAATTATATCACGGGTGTGTGTTGCACAGTTTCTATGTACGCTCGTGACTTCACCATTTTTTTAAATATTTTTAGTACAGATTTGCAACATTGCCATTTTTTACACCTCCCCATGAACAGTACAGCTGTCATTTTTTACATCCTGTTCGGAATGTTTTTGCACCTGTGGTGCTAAATGCCATAGTCACTGTGCATAAGCAGCTTTCAGCTAACAAAGTGATATTCCCCCCTGTTCATGAGGTGGGGTCACAAAACAAATATGTTGAAGATTTGGAGTGAAAATACCAACGAATGCCTGAGGTATTAGGGTTTCCAACTATAACGCCCAACCCTGTACAGAATGACAGGCATCAGGGGTGACTTGGGATTCTTGCCTGTGATGCTCATACCATTCCACACTCTGCAGTCAGTGAGAGGCATCGAGGTATGCCTTGGACTCTTCGGCCCCAAACTTCACCCCATTCTCCTATATCGCACCCATCTCACCATATTTCCAAATGTATTGGGGTGCGCATAAGGGCCAAAGACCCAAGGAACACCGTGACACTTGTCAGTGTCTGCAGGGTGGGGTGTGGTGAAATGGCGTGGCCGTTATGCCTGATGACCCAAACGCACACCCCAATGCCTGTCATTCTCTGCAGGGTGGTGGTGGGGTTGGCTTCAGTTCAATACTTCACTGCCATTCCTATTACGCAGCTCTGTAACTTCTACGCTACCACTGCCAATGCCAGCAAGCAGACATTCGGCATTGACAAATGCTTGTTTTTGTTGTCACTTTCCCAATATATTATCATGTTACATCAATACCCTCTCTCTCTGTGGCGAACCTGACTGAAAACAGAATTTTTTCCTTAGCAGCTCTTTTCTACAGAAACCCTACACCACACCACAAAGTGCACAGCTTTTGACAAGGGACATGTTTTTCCTCTTTGCCCTCATGCTTTGAACAGTACTGACAATGTACGGTATCTGACCTCAAGCAGCTTCATATTGCAGTATTTCGTTTGCTTAGCTGAGCCTTACTTGGTCTCCTCCACAAAGTAATTTACAGTTCTATTTACTCTCATTCATTAGTTGATCCTCAGATCAAGCAATCAAATCATTTAAGACTTTCTATTGAAATATTGTGCTTACCCCTGGCTTGTTTCCGGTATGTCCGTGTGGCCTGCAGTGACCTTCCATGTAGAACTGCACCTATTTTTGTATGTCCTGGCTGGTGGACCAGCACACGCTGACAAGCGACACCGGTGCATGCTTCCATGTCTGTCCTGCCAAACTTGAGTGGGGTAACTGAGGTGACTGGCATGACCCCCTTGTGCTATACTACCTGACCCTTAAAGATCATACCAGTCAAGAGTACTGTGCCAAATGACATTCGCCATCAGGGGGTCAGCTCATCAAGCAAAAAACCTCAAAGGAACACCTGCAGTTTCTTGCAGCACCTTGGGATTTTGCAATTTACTGATTGCTTAGACCTATAAGGAAGCATGGGAAGGAAACCAGGGGCTTGTGGCGGGGGGAAGGGGGATTAACATTTTTCACTTTTTTAAATTACAGGCCAGGCCAAGCACCCACGCATACTAGGTTTTACCTTACAAAGTTGCCATGAAATGGAGTTCACCCCCAAAATACAGGTAAATGTCACCATAATTTTGGGCATAGCATACTACGTGAAATTCTTGTGAAATGTCTCATTATTTTGACAAAACAGCCATTTCACAGTGCCATTGTTGATGGAATTTTAATTTTATAACCGCTCTAGTCAGAGAGCTGCAAGTGCTCTAAACCAACCTTTTGTATTTGGTATTCCAGAAGGACCAAGTTGTGCTACACACCAGTGCCACATTTTCCTGGAAGTGGTTTTTGCATTCCACATGAAAGTTCACTTTTATTTAATTTTAGAAAGTCCTTTTGGCCTGGAAAGGCACACTGAGCTGATGCTTATTTCCAGGTCCGTTCCAGGAGAATATGGTGGTTAAGTGACTTGCTCAAGGTCACACAGTATGCAAGTGACAGTTGTGGGTTTCAAACATGGGTTTATTGGGCCTTCAGGTTCCCAGCTTTAACCCTCTAGGCCATATAGCTCCAACAAACCAGCTCATGGCATTAGCCGTGGTGAGGAAGTGCTGCATAATCTGAATGTTAGCAGGGCACTTCTAGTTGGCCAGATGGTGTGGTAGTAACATGGTGCATTACTATTGGGGAGACCAGAGTTCTCATACTTGCCCCAGAATCTCACACTGAGCTAGCTGGGGATTTTTCAAGTCGTGCATATGAGGCATTCAGCTCCTAGGAGAGGCAGAGCATAGACCACCCAGCATTCACGCACCTCCTGCTGGCCCACTGAGGAGTGGCATTGATATCAGCTTAGAAGGCACCAGCTTACCCTTCCTCTCAGACTGAGGAATAGTGCAGCCACAGTGACCCCAACCATTGGAGCTGGAGACAGGCAGAACCAAAGAGGGGGAACTGGAATGAACAAAATGAAAAAAGGAAAGGAACTTATCTTTTACTATCAGAGTACACAAGTCTTTAGAAAGGGCCCCAAACAATTATCTGAGTCTTACGCAGAGTGTTCAGACCTACTTATAAGCAGACCATCGTGAAATGGATTGTGTTGTAAAATGGGATGAACATTTTCCACTTCCTTATTGGCTGAATAAGTTCCAAGGCTCGTATGCTAGTTCCTCACAAATGCACAGATTAGAACAAGATCAGGGAATGGCATTAAGAATTTTGGCAAATCACATACAGAATTCATGAGCCACTTCCCTGATTGCTATCCCAAACATGGCTGCTACCATAACTTAATGAAAACCTTTAATTAGGTCCTAAAAAGTAAACCTCTCTTAAATTTAAATTTAAAAAATAAATAATTAAATGTTCGGTCATGTCATGATTCCCTCCTTACCACACAAACACATTCTTAAAAACTGAATACTTTTCACAGTTTTAATTTCTGCTTTTTTTTTTCTTTTTATCATGGAAAATCCCTCTTCTATCCTTACCAGCTTGCCATGGCAAACACTACTGTTTACCCTGCCACAGATATAACTGAGACCTTGGTTCCATAAGGGTCCTACTGTTCATCGTGGAATTCTGAAGAAGTTTGAATTCTTTATTTTGATGATAAAGAAACATTCCCTCTATTGAATGTGTGGAAAGACAGATGCGTGATGAGTGGAGAAAGATTGCTTTTTACTACTTACTTCTGTTAAAATACAATACCCATTTTGGCATTTTTGTTTTTATTTTTTAAATCATTTCTCAGTTTACACACTTTATAAGCCTAATAAGACACTCCAGGGTGAGGGTTATTGTATGAAAAACGTACATCCAGGTGCTGAAGGCACTCTGCAATTGGGCATGTGGTCATCACATGACAGCCCACACCCTGCATTGTATTATTGCTTACATTATTATTGGTTAACACTGTAACACACCAGTTTTATAGACTTTTAAGCTCAATAATACAAGAATGATAATATACATTGTATTATCACTGGTGTATTATTGAGTATGCCACACACATTTCAGCCCATCTAAAAACAATTGTTTGAAAGTTTCCCTTATGTTAAAACTACTCCCTTTGTGCTGTACATACAGTGTCATTGTCATGCTCCCTTACTGTTTTACAGCTCCATGGTTATAATAGGGCCACATGACTGAACTCTGAGTGTGTTTACCTACACTCATCATGTCCCTTTACATGTCGCTGCTCCATTTATGAGCTGTTCTACTCTGCCATTTACAAGCAGTGTTGAGCTTTTTGACTAGTTTAAAAAAGGAAAATATTCAATTATTAAATCATCTGAACCTTGTCAGTGTTATGTACGGATACGATACAACAGACTGGATTGTATTGGGCAATACGTGCATGTTCAGAGGCATAGTAAGGCCCAGTGCACAGGCAGAGGGTCTCACAGGCCCTGGAAGTGTGGGTATAGCCCAATACCGCCCACTCTGGAGTGCATTACTGTGTTCAGAAAATGGGACAAAAAACAGCATCATTTTTTTAAATATAAAAAAAAGATGTACTTCTTAGATATGCGAAAGTAATTTTTCTGTGTTGTGGCTGGGGAGGCAAGTGCAAGCATGACTTGATGGCTGTGAGTGGAAAACCGCTTTTGCTTTCACAACTGTGCACTGTCCCCTTCCTGTTGGCTCAATTGTCTGTCTTGATATCTCTCTCTCTCTCTCTCTCTCTCTCTCTCTACACTGTTTTGCCCAGCTGGGGGTGAGTTATTTTCTTTTCCAAATGTTATAACACACCTTGGTAGCCTGGCTAAGAAGTGTTTATAAAAAATCATTTGACTGTCCTAAAAGACGACACAGTGACTCAGTTCATGATATCATAGAGTTTACCATGACAAAAGGCTATGATATCACAAACAGCAATTGTGATGTTAGTCAGGAACACTTGCCCGCCCTCCATACTCCCCCAGGCATGCGGACAACCAAGCATATGACTTTTTTTGGTGCTGCAGCCAGGACCATCCTTCTGGCTAAGATATGCATGTCTGCACCTAGTCTTTCACTCTCAAATATATTCATGCCCCATATTACAAAATGTGTAAGAAAAATCCAGCCATCTGATTGACAGAGAAGCACTCCAACCTGTGGAATTATCAGCCCATAATTACTCAGGTTGTAGCACTAGACACACAGCCATCAAATGCACATGAATGCCTCCTAAAATATTTATGCACGCACACACACACACACATATGCACGCATGAACGCATGCATACACAGATAGACACACACACAGTAAAAAATGAAATGATAGACTTTTCCTTTTCATAAAATGTAACACCCAAGTTGATGCCATGTTTAAAACCTCCAAAATTATTTTACTTTTTTCTTGCAGCTCCCCGCCAAGTCTGTGCTACTAGTGGTACTGCCCAGAAATTGACTTCACATTTAAAATGCCAACAGCATCTCACTTTCATCCTGCAGCTCAGCTGCGCCGTTACTGTGCCTAGATTGGCAACTTCTTCAGAGAGTTTGTCCTGCTCCAATTTCCTCCAAAGAATTGTTGTTCTTTTTTCTCTACATAACTTCTGTATACACCTTTGTACCCGGGTCGCACCTGGAAACAAGCCTTGGCTCAGTGTGCCTTTCCCGGTCACCAATTTTAAATAAATCAACAAAATGTGGCCCACTCCTGAACCTTGCCCTAACTGCTGCTTATGCTCATGGGGGATGGGCAACGGTTCTAATCTGAGGAAATGCAAGTGTGTCAGTTGCATTTTATTTAGGGCATTATATGTGTTGCTGCAGGTGGGGGGGAGGTGTGGTGAGCCACTTTGTCTGGGGACTACGTTTTTAGTTACAATAAACAGCTTTTTTCTTTGGATTTATTATCTTTTTCTCCTTTTATTCTTTCAACTAATTATATTTGCTTGCGCGCATGCGCAAGGAACGTTTTGGGAGAGTAGCACACTTTGGAGGTGTGCCTCTCCCGTTAAATCCACTGCTCAGTTGAGCAGGCATGGCGGTCCTGCACCAATGGGTGCGGGAGCTGTGTATGACAGCGTGGTCTTCGCTCAGAAAACCACCGCTGTCCTTATAGAGCACCATCAAACTTCCGCGTCCACGCCGCCGCCGCGTCGCGCACCCCAAATCCTTGCTGCCATGCTGGGGCCCACCCCAGCATGGCAAACCTCCAGCGTAGCTTGCCGAGGGGTGCCCAATCCCATCGGCTCCACGGCCCCAAGCCATCCTTCTGCCCGCTGGGAGCCCACCCCAGCGTGGCAAACGTCTCCCGTTGTTTGTCGACGGGGTGCCCAATCCCCCGTCGGCTCCTTGGCCCCCCCAGCCATCCATGTGCCACGCTGGGAGCCTACCCCAGTGTGGCAAATGGCCCATGTCGTCAATTAAAAACAAAACTGTAAAGTAAAACGTCCCACGCAGTCTCCCAACTCCTCCCACAACCCGCACTCACCCACTGCGCACTTGCCTCTCACACACCCCCTCACCCCATACTTACCTCTCCGAGCTCGGGCGACGACCGTGGACCGGGAACACGCCTGCACTCTTCAAAGCCGACCGCGAACTGAGGAAATGCCGGTAAGCTGTATAATGGGCTAGATAGGGGTTTCAACTTTGCGTATCTTCAGGCATTTTTGATTTTGCACCAAATTTTCAACATGGGGTTTTTGGGACGCCTTCCCATGAATGAAGTCACTGTCATGGCGTTATTCTGGCCCGGAGGGTGATTTCGCAGTCACTGCGCTTTCACTGCACAAAATCACCCTTCAGGCCAGAATAACACCATGACAGTGGTGTCATTCATGAGAAGGGGTCCCAAAAATCCCATGTTGAAAATTTGGTGCAACAATTCCAAAAAATGACTGTTTTACGAGCGTGCGTTGCGCAGTTCATACGCAGGCTCGTAAGTTCATGAATTTTCAATATTTTCACTCCAGATTTTCAACATTGCCATTTACCACACCTCCTTATGAGCAGTACAGCTGTCATTTTTCACATCCTGCCCAAAACGTGTTTCTGCCCATGTAGCGCACAATGGCGCAGTCAGTGTGCGAACTCAATGTATAGGACACATTAAGAAAATCACAGTGACACTGATTATGAGCAGAGGTCTTAAAATGGCTGTGTTGAAAATTTGGTGAAAAAATTCCTAAAAATGACTGTTTTATGAGTCTGCGTTGCGCAGTTCCTACGCACGCTTGTAAGTTTGCAAATTTTCAATATTTTCACTCCAGATTTTCAATATTGCCATTTTACCACACCTCCTCATGAGCAGTATAGCTGTCATTTTTCACATCCTGCCCAAAACATGTTTTCACTCATGTAACGCACAATGGCGCAGTCGGTGTGCGAACTCAATGTATGGGACATATTAAGGAAATCACAGTGACACTGTTCATGAGCAGAGGTCTTAAAATGGCTGTGTTGAAAATTTGGTGACAAAATTCCAAAAAATGACTGTTTTAAGAGTGTTCATTGCGCAGTTCCTATGCACGCCGTAAGTTTCATGAATTTTCAATATTTTCACTCCAGATTTTCAACATTGCTATTTTACCACACCTCCTTATGAGCAGTGCAGCTGTCATTTTTCAAATCTTTCCCAAAATGTGTTTCCGCCCATGTAGCGCACAATGGCACAGTCGCTGTGTGAACTCAGTGTATGGGACACATTAAGAAAATCACAGTGTCACTGTTCATGAGCAGAGATCTTAAATGGCTATGTTGAAAATTTGGTGAACAAATTCTTAAAAATAACTGTTTTACGAGCGTGCATTGTGCAGTTCCTATGCACGCCGTAAGTTTGCGAATTTTCAATATTTTCACTCCAGATTTTCAACATTGCCATTTTACCACACCTCCTTATGAGCAGTACAGCTGTCATTTTTCACATCCTGCCCAAAGCGTGTTTCCTATGTAGTGCACAATGGTGCAGTCGGGTGTCGTGAAATCAATGTATGGGACACAGTAAGAAAATCACAGTGACACTGTTCATTAGCAGAGGTTTTAAAATGCCAATGTTGAAAATTCGTGAATTCTAACTATGACTGTTTCTGACGTGCGTTGCACAAGTTCTCACGCCTTCATGGGTTTGCGAATTTTCAATATTTCCACTCCAGATTTTCAACATTGTCATTTTACCACTTCCTTATGAGCAGTACAGCTGTCATTTTTTACATCCTGCCCAAACGTGTTTCCACCTATGTAGCGCACAATGGGGGTAACAAAAAGGTCATGCTAAAATTTTATTGTGCAAATACCAGCAATCGCACAGGGCATTAGGGTAAAGCACCATACATGCCAAACACCACTGCAAATACCTGCAAGCGAACGTTCGGCATTGACAAATGCTTGTTGGATTTTCTTACACATTTTATAGGTGCAATATAGAACTTCAGGGATGTGTAATTATGGTCAGCAGTTACACACCCTGTTGTGCATTACTGCATACATAACATAGGCCTGCCCACTTACAGGGATACTGCTTTTGGCTCCTTGGTCCTAAAGTTTTTTCATGAACTGAGAACTTAGCCCCTTCTCTCAGCCATTGCTCCTAGTCTGCACCAGTGTGAAAAAGGAAGGAACTGAGGCAGTAAAAATGAATATTACATTTCTTTCATGCAATGGTAGATAAGACTATATGTATTCTTTTCACATTCACATGGCCTACATAATGACCCTAGGCTTGAGCTTGTCTCTGTCTATGAGAGCTGCCGCACTTTTTCCTGATGTTGTAAAATCTGGATAATAGAGAGGCGGAAATGTAAGGAAGTGAAGGAGTCAATAACAGTTCCAAATAATTGTTCTTGGAGGTTTTGCACATGCTCAGTGGATTCTGCACCAGCATGAAGATGGAAGTATTAATTACAGCTAAATAACCGAGCCGTTTGAAAAAGTACTTTTCTGCTACAAGCAGAATTTTGTTGGAAAAAAATAGTTTTAAATGAAAATGTATTTTCTGTAGACAAATCTAATCTTAATATGAGCCTGAAATAGGTTTCCCTTATATAGTTTAGCAAGAATTGTTCTATGTTAGATTGAGCCCATGGCAAATAAAGGTATTGTTCCTCAAGGTTTGGGCTAAATTTTAAGAAGTTGTACTATAAGCTGTCCTTTTTATGGCTACAGGTGGCAGAGCCTGCAGATGTTTTGCATGTACAAAAGGAGTGATGTCATGTTTTCTGTCCGTGGAACGGACTGAAGGTGTAAATAGTCTTCTCCGCCTTACCCTCCTCCAAGAAATGTTTTCTGCCCTCAAACAAATATGCTTTCAAGTTAGTCAATAAATACATTCCAAGAGATGGAAAGTCCTTCCTGGTGGGTATATGGTGTTATTGAGACCTGTCCTCCAACCCTGCCCCCACCGCCTTACTCTGTATTTTGCATCTGCTGAACGCAGGAGTGTAGCCAGAAATTTCCATTTTGTACACAATCTCCAACAGTTACACCCCCCAATTAAAAAATGTACACATCCATTCCAAATGGCACCCCCTTCCAAACAAGTCAGATTGTTGTCAGATGACTCCTCTACTCTCTAAAGAGGTTATACATGTATTGGACACTCCTCAGTGGCCTACACTAACCCAAATACTACAGATTAGAATGATAATATTAACAGAGTGGCTTATGGTTTGTGACAAGCATTCAACAAAACTGTACACAAATGTGTACAGTGAGTATGCCTGTCTACACCCTTGTGCTGAAGCATGTCAGTACAGCAAGAGGCTGCAGTGCATATTTTTACTGGGCATGCAGTTTTAAAGGAGTAGTCCACTCAGAATTTGCAAAAACATATGTTATGCAGAGTGTTTTGATTTGTATATTAAGTCCTAGTGTGTCCTTCCCTCTGTCTGCTATTAGGAGTTTTTCCTAAATTAACCTATTAACAGATACCTGAGAGCTAGCTAACTGGGGTTCTGTAAGAAAACCGCTACTAAATTAAGCTCTAATTCACTATTGTTGTTTTCTATGTGTGTCAGGTCTAGCTTGCAGGAGTGTTTTAATTTTAAAACTTTTAATTTCGTCAAACTATACACAACCATAAAAGCACAGAAATTGCCCAGATCATTAGCGCTATAATTAGTTAACTCTAGCTGTTTTCTTACAGAAAACCCACTCAGTTAGATTTCAAGTATTTGCTAAACTATAAATGTAGGTACCAGCATTCTATTAGGTAGAACTAGCATTTAGTGCTGATTTTGCTCTGTGACATGATTTTCATTTTTTTTTTGACAAATGAAGTGTATGGTATGAAGCTGCAGCCTAAAAACTGCAAAATTCTTTAAAGCCACTTTTTCTCCTGTGTGTGGTATTGCATGAAAACAACAGGATGACAGTGACTATTTGAGCTACACATTTGATCCCATTTTACAATGGTTCATTGCACTACACATTTAGGGTGGGATATTCCAAAATGCGCCAGAGGCAGGAGCAGTAGCGGTGCAGCGCAGGTACACTGCACCATGCGACGCCGAATGCAATATTCAAAGGTTGCGCATGATGGCAAACACCAGCGCAACATGGCTGAATATCGCAGGGATGCACCATAGCACAACCAGAGCTGCACCAGGAAGCAAGTCAGCATACTCCATAGCGCAACCAGGGCTGCACAAGTGGCAGAGGTGCATGTGCCAGGACACAGGACAACAGGCATAGCAGGGAGCATGCCACCAGGGTGGGATAGACCACCATCAGAGTGCAGAGAATGCCAGGAGGGAGGCATGGCAGGCACATGGCAGCAAGCCCCTGACCATGTGCTCCACAGTGGTACAAGGAGGCAGAGTGGCACCAATGTCCACTGGCAAACAGCCACCAGCAACACCCACAGGAAGTCATGGGACATGTCACCTGGACCACAGCTGGCAACACATAGGCCAACAGCACACAATGCACACGTCACACAACACAAACAGAGGGCACACAGCCACCCCAGGGCACAGCCACCAGCCACTGGGCAGAGACCACCAGGCACAATCCCCAGTCAATCCCAGATGTACCACTCAGCCACCATGCACACCACTGCAGCATGGCTCCACATGCCAGTTACAAAGCAGACACAGACACAGATGGCTAACCATAGAAATGTGTATTAAAACCAGTCAAGAAACAACTATATACAGAACAACAATTAACTGGTACAGGGAGCAAGGAATGGGGAGGCCGCAAACAAACTGGGAGGCCAGGAAAGGGAGGCAGGAGGACAGGGGACATGGCTAGACAAGGGTACAAGGGCAATTGAGAGGGGACAGGGAAGGGAAACAGTTGCAGGCCAATGGGCCCTGTGGGTGTCCACACCCCCACCAGTGTCTGACGCTGATGTCTGCGCTGCAGCCTGCACAGTGCCTGCTGTATCAGCTGTGCCACCTGGAGCATGGCAGTGGTGACCCAAAGGAGCCACCTCAGGAGTCTGGTGTTGACATCTGGGTGATGGACACCTAGGACAAAGGAGAGGACATGGTATGAGTGCATGGCTGTACAACCATAGCCCACCCACTGTGCACAGCGGACAGTGGTGACATGTGCCCCTGAGATGGTGCACAGCCTCCCACAGCATGTGCACCCACACGAGCTGCCAACCCGATAATCCACAACCACACAGAGCACTGCACACCAACACCACCCATGTGCCGCACACCACAACCATGGCAGATAGGTGACAGGGCTAAGCAGCAGGATTGCAGTGGCACAGCTGGAATCCAAGTGCACCCACAGCCCACCTGCAGCATCCACACACATGTGCGATAGCCACGGCATGGTGCAATGGACACTGCCAGCAGTGCATAGTTGGAATGGCCGTGTGCACAGGGGGCTGTGGCCCACCCCCACCCTGCACAACATCATACCTTGGAACAGTGGCTACCTGCTTGCTGCGGCGCACCCTACGTCTGTCCGGTGGCACCGCCCATGTGGCCTACATCCTGCGCTTGTGCCCCTGCGGTGGCCTGCCCTGGCCCACCCGCAGCACCAGCCAGCTGTGCTCTTCTTCTATCCTCAGGACCTAGTAGGGAGACATGGAAAAAGGCACATCAGTAACTGGCAACACCATATGCCCCTCCCAGCACAGCATGCCCCCTGGCCCAGCGCAGCGGCAGTGCGGTGGCACAGTGCACCCATGGTGAGCTGCCACGGGTAACAGAACACGCACCCACAGCCCCCCTCACAGCATGATGTTCCACCTGCTGGCCCCCACAGAATGCTAGATTGGCAGGGACATGGGCATAGTGCACTTACCTCGATGTGCCACGGCACCCCTCCGGACGAGTGCCAGTAATGCCCGTAGTCTATCAGGGTACCTCCTCTGCAGGTCCCCATATCAGTGGCTGCACTGCTCACCACTGCACTGTGCCCTGTGGCCTCCTCCAGCCCCTCATCCACCTCCTGCTACACCTCTTTTCGTGGCCAATCCAGGGGCACCTGGCCAAAGAGATTGCCTGCATGTGGCTCCACAAGGGCCACAAGGTTCACCAGCTCCACCTGTGACCAGTTGGGTGCCCTTGCACTGCTGCAGTACGGCACGGTCATTTCTGCAGTTGCACAACCAAGATGGTGCCCAGTAGCGCAGGGGCCACACGTGCTGTTGGTGCGCGACTCGCTTGGTGATGCACTGCCATTTCCAATCGTGCAGTCATGGTGCTGCGTGACACAGCTGGTGCAGCACTGGCACATGCCGCAGGTTACCTGGAGGGTCAAAGGGCAATTGTGGGGTCAAGGGTCAGCAAGCGCACCATGCGTGACAGCGCGATTGGGCACGCCATGCATGGGGCACAATAGGGGCATGTGGGTCCCACGGTCCATGGGCCAATCATACATGGATGCCATAGGGCATAAAGCGCATGAGTGCCACATGCCCAATAGCAGCAGAGTGCTGTATCGCATATAGCGCAGTGTGCATAGGATGCGCCACTGACATGCGCTACAGCACTGCGTGCATACGCACTGCCAGGCCTACTGCACACGTCAGACTGTTGCATGCACAACACCAATGCGCCATGTGCAATTCCGTGATATTCAGCCAGCATATGCAGATTAACTAATCTGCATATCCGCTGCGCATCGGAGGCATTTGCATCTCATTACAGTTGCGCATCCCCTCATTTGCATGTGATGCGCTATAAAGGCACCACAAGACTGCACAGGCTCTAGACCAATATTGCATCCTTCTGAGGTAAACCACCAGGTTGTGGGCCTGTCTGGATAGTGGAATGGGAGGGTGGTGTGGGTTGTAGCCATCACTGACCACATGTTCATACCCACAGGTCTAAGCATGACGGATCATGAGGAGGTTGAGGAGCGTGGGCCTGCACGGAAGTGCAGGCCCAACTTCACAAGGACAGAGAGCGATGCCCTATTTGATGCCTACCTGGACCAGGAGCCTCTTCAGAGTGTCTCAACAGGCACCCCACAGTCCTAGTCAACAGCATGGGAGGGTGTGGCCAGGGCCATGACCCAGAAGGGCATCCATCAAAGGACTGCACAGGAGTGCAAGAAGAAGGTTGGCGTGGACTGGAGGAGGATTAAGGAGAAGGAGGCCACCATCTGGGCCGCACGTGCTGCCATGGGCCATGGACAGCCTGACGTGCCACAGCTGTCGCCACAGGAGGAGTTGGTGGCGGCATTCGTGCAGTGCAGTGCCGTACAGGAGGTGCCCGGTGGTGGGTTCCTGATGGGAGGCAGCCCATCACTGCATGGTAGGTACGGCAGCACCTGAGGCAGGGGGGCAGGGGTGTGTGCCAGCGGCACTAATGTGACTGTGTTCCCTTTCAGCTCCGGAGCACCTGCATGCAGTGGCAGGGGTGGGGGTGGCCACCATGGGGGTGGTCCTAGACCTGGAGGACCATCCATCCACCTCCACTAGTGTCTGGGGACCAGACTGCAGGCAGCCCAACCCCACTGTCCATCCGGATGCCTGTGGCATGGTTGCGGACAAGGCTCTGGCTGTATTTCAGCAGAACGCCAGCCATGGTGTCCAGTATGCTGAGACACAGATCGGGGCGGTGTCCAGGACTGATGACGATGTGGCCATTATCCTGGATAGTGGTGTTGCCATTCAGGAGGAGGCACCCATACCACACACCCTCCATGGCAGTGCAAATGGCTCCATGGTGGCAGTTATCTTCCCACCGGCCACCACACCCGGCGATGCTGTGGGCACCATTGGTGCAGTGCAGTCTGAAGGGGTGGCGGTCGTGGTGCAACCACACCGGCGCTGATATGCACACAGTGGTTGGAGTGGCAGCAGCGGCAGTTGGACGAGGTTGAATGGGGGCCAGATGCAGTGGCCACCAACAGTGCACCGCAGAATGATCAGCCCCAAGGGGGCCCCGCTGTGCAGCCCCACCAGTGCGGGGTGCTGGGCTATGGTGTCAAGCACCACCCATGGGTCGGCGCAATGCCCATGCCCCCCCAGGGCGCTGACCCCTTGACCGAGCACACCCATCTGCTACAGGCCTCCGTGGAGCAACAGGTGCTGGTCATGGCAGGGGTGCATGAACTCTGCACAGAGCTGCGCCAGTCAGCAGGGAGGCATGACAGAGACTATGAGCAGCTCCTGGCCGAGACCACACATATGCGGGAGGACATGACTACAGCCCTGGATCGGCTTACCGTTGTGGTCACGGCTGTCCTAGCACCACTGGCCACCCTGGTGCGTGGCTGTTCGCCGCAGACCCCACAGAGTGCTTTCTCCACCCCTCAGTCACGGCGTTGTGTGACCCCCTCAGTGTCAACACAGGGATCCGCTGTAGGCTTCCAGGCACGCCTGGAGCAGGCATGTTTGGGAGCCTGCAGACACCTGCGAGGGACCAGTCGTGTTCCCGCAGTGACACACCTGTGGGACCATCAGAGACACCCCCTGTGGCCGTCGCACAGCCACCAGTCTGCAGCGGCCATGCGACCACAGGGAGGTCCTGAGCCACCATCCTGCCTGCCTGCTGTCTGCCGCTGCCCTGTTTGCATATTGGTGTGGCGTGTGCGTGTGCATTCCAGGGATGTGCCATCCATGGTCGATGCCGCACACAGGCCTTGTGCACACCCACCCGGCTGCTGGCCACTGTGGCATGTGCATCATGATGCTAACACAACACTGGCCGCTATTGTGCACCGCTGTTCAGTGTCTAACACACCCTTTGGTAGCCTCTGGGCGTGCGCATGTGGGTGCCCGTGTGCGTGTGTGGGGTGTTCAGTGCTGTACAGGGTGCTTCCATGGAGTCCAGTCCCATGCCTGTCCACGCTACCCTCCAGCCATTACTGTCATGGGGCCCACCCTTGCATGCCTGAATACTGGGACATGGTCCCTGGGACGTGCATGTGGTCATGTTCACCTACCTGCGTGCACCGTAGTGCTCCTCTGCAATTGTGTCCTGGTGCTGCTAGGCCATCCTGTTCAGCCAGGGTTCCCTTCACCTGGGGGGGCAGCTGCTCACCACTACCTGGCCCAGCGGCCACATCATCCCCACTGCTGTTCCCCTCTTCAACCTTGACTGCTATCCCATGGTCAGTGGCCATGTTGCGTAGCATACAGCAGGCCAGGAAGAGGCCACAGGCCTTTGAGGGGCTGTACTGTAGGGCACCATCAGACCTGTCCAGGCAATGGAACCAGGCCTTCAGCAGCCCAAACACATGCTTGATGATGTTCCATGTGCTGGTGTGTGCCTCATTGTATCGCTCCTGCACTGGGGTCGACGGACTATGTATGGGCTATGTATGACACGCAGGTATGGGGTGAGCAGCCAGGGCCAGAGTGGGTATCCGCTGTCATCTGTGTGTTGACATGTGTGGTTAGCATGGTAGTCTGTGTAGCTGCACCCACCTGCCTTCCTGGCCACACCCTCTGATGCCCCTGGCCTAGCATCCCCCTTACCCTGCTCTGTTGTGCCAGGCTGCCCATTCCAACAGCATACTCACCTATTAGGTGGCTGGTGAGGATGTCCCCACTCTTGAACCTGTAGCACAGTGCTGACTGGTGCCAGATGAAGGCATTGTGTGCTCCACCAGGGTGTGTGGCACAGACATTGATTATGCACCCCCTGGCATCGCACACCACCTGGCAGTTGACGCTGGGGTAGCCCTTCCTGTTGATGTAGGCTACCCCCTCCAGGCCAGGTGGTGTGTGGATGCCTATGTGGTGCAGTCGATGGCTCCTAGCACACCAGACATACATGCCACCCTGTGGAACTCCTGCATGTTCGCTGTATGCTCTGCCTGTGCGCTGGGGAAATGGATGTATTCTGCAGCATGTGGCAGCAGTGCATTGAGGAATTGTGTGAGAAGCCGTGACATGGCCGACTGGGTTATGCCTGTGGTGTCCCCTGTTGGTCTCTGGAAGGTACCTGTGGCGAGCAGGCACATGACGGCCGTGACCTTGGTCTCCACCGACAGGGCGTGGCTCCGTCTTGTGGGTGTCTGCATCTCATCACTGCACAGCTCACAGAGCTGCCTCAGAATTGTCTGGTTCAGGCGGTACCAGCCCACAATCTCTGTGTCACTGTACTGTTCAAAGGTGGTGCAGGCACGGTACCACCTGTTCCAGGCATACCACCGATGGGCCCTTCCACGGCTGTGCCGCTCTGCCTTCTGCCGTCTCATACCCCTCATTACTGCCTCCATCTGGAAGATGGCACTGGCCATGGCCTGGGTTGTCCTGCCCCCCGGGTGGCTGTCTCCCCAGGCACCCCTGGCTGTGTGCCACTGCGTGTGCCCCTGTGCTGGGGGCACACCTGTTTTTGGGGTTCCCAGCTGGTGGCCTGTTGGCTGTAGCCTCCGCCTCCCACCCGTCCAGGCACATTCGCTGCCACTCCTATGCCCAGTCTCGCAGACTCATGCTGCTGTTGTTGCCCCTGCACCTGTCTCTCACACACACACACACAGAGTCGCTCACACACGCAGGCACAATCAGTGTCACACGCCCAGTCCCACACTCTGTTGCATTTCCTGCCTGCCTCTGTCTCTGTCTTGCACCCCTCCTGCTGTCCTGCCTGCCCACTCCCTCTCCCTCTCTAATGCTCCCCTGTGGCTCAAGCCTCCGTCCCTTCCTTGCTCCCTCTTTTTATGGGCTCATGTTTGCTCCACACATGTCCCTGTTGCTCTGCGCTTGTGTAGCTTGTTTGCTGTTGAATATGGCACTGTGCCACTTATTCATGGCTACGCCCCCTGCACTTGCGCATACATTCGTGGGGTTAGTGGCGCACTAAATTTGCGCAGCGCATTGGCTCCCGCTGAATATCGCTCTTTGGCACTTTTTTGCACTTGCGCAGGCACATATCAGTTGCGCCATGTGCAACAGCTTTGAATATCCAACCCACAGTGTATCCCACTTTTTCAAATAATAAAACAAATATTCGCCAAACTAAATAACTCACACATACATATTTTTATACTTTATTAAAAGATACTTCACATTTGCAACCCCAAAAAAATGAAAATCGTGTCACAGAGCAAAATCAGCACAAACTGCCAGTTCTGCCTATTAGAGTAGAGGAGGCAATATAGTACGGTGGTCTAAGGCTCTGAGCTGCAAACCTGGTGTCTTGGGTTTGAATCCCACAGCCTCCAGGTGCATACTGTGTGTCCCTAAGCAAATCACTTAACTTCCTTGTGCTCCCAGGTCACACCTGTAAACAAACTTTTATGTGTCTCTCCTGATCTCCTCTCCAGGAGGGGGAAGTGCCTAATCTAATTAACAAAAGCACTCTTGATAGGGGGGTCGATCCCAGTCCTTTCACAGAAGAAAGGGTTCTGCAAGAACTCCTAAAACTGAAGGTGGACAAAGCAATGGGTCCTGATGGAATTCACCCCAGAATTCTAAAATAATTAAGGAAGAAACTAGTGAAACCACTGGCTACTCTTTTAATAAATCATGGGAGGATGGTGTGGTACCCGAGGACTGGAGGAAGGCGGATGTGATTCCCCTTCACAAAAGTGGGACCAAGACAGAGGCAGGAAACTACAGACCTGTCAGTCTGACCTCTGTGGTAGGGAAAGTGATGGAGTCACTTCTGAAGGAAAGAATAGTTGAGTACCTAGAGGTCAGTGGAGCACAGGATCCAAGGCAGCATGGGTTCACAGTGGGAAGGTCATGTCAGATGAATCTAATAGATTTCTTTGACTGGGTGACCAAAGTAGTAGACCAGGGAGGGGCTGTGGACATGGCCTACCTAGACTTTAACAAGGCATTTGACACAGTCCCACACAAAAGATTATTAGTCAGATTAACCAGCCTGGAGTGGGTCCCAGGGTGGTAGCCTGGGTAAAACATTGGCTGGACAACAGGACACAGAAGGTAATTGTAAATGGAGTCCACTCTGAAGAAAGGGCGGTTACTAGTGGGTACCGAGGGTTCAGTATTGGGTCCAGTCCTTTTAATGTCTTCATCAGTGACATTGCAGAGGACTGAAGGAAAAGTATGCCTTTTGCAGATGACACAAAGATCTGCAACAGGGTTGATACACAAGGAGGCGTGGAAAGGATGAAAGGGACTTGGCAAGGTTGAAGGAATGGTCAGACGTATGGCAGCTAGGATTCAATGCAAAAAGTGCAAAATAATGCACCTGAAACAAGAACCGGGGAAGAATACACAATGGGTGGGAGGTAGTAACAACAATAAAACAGGAAAGGGACCTGGGGGTAATCATATCAGATGACCTTAAGGTTAGCAAGCAATGTGAGAAGGCAGTAGGGAGGGCGGGTATACTGGGATGTATAGGGAGGCATCAGCAGCAGAAAACAGGAAGTTGTTATCCCTCTGTACAGACAGTTGGTGAGACCCCATCTGGAATACTGTGTCCAGTTCTGGAGACCCCATCTCTGCAAGGACATAGACAGGATAGAGGCAGTCCAGAGGAGGGCAACTAAAATGGTGCAGGGTCTGCAAGAGAAGCCGTATGAGGAGAGACTAAAGGAAATTAATATGTATACCCTTGAGGAAAGAAGGGAGAGGGGGGACATGATAGAAACTTTCAAGTACCTCAAGGAATCAACAAAGTCCAAGAGGGTAGCATCTTTCAGAAAAAGAGACTTGCAAGAACAAGGGGACACAATTTAAAGATAGAAGGAGGGCGGTTCAGGGGCAATGTGAGGAAGTATTATTTCACAGAGAGGGTAGTGGAGGCATGGAACAGCCTTCCTGAGGAAGTTGTGGGGTCTAAAACTGTGGGAGAATTCAAGAATGCATGGGACAGACATAAAGCAATTCTTGTGGGGGGCAGGAAGATATAGGCTGTTGGTTAACTAGGATCTGCGGCCTATCCTATAGGTAGGGAAATGGGCAGACTAGATGGGCCTAGCGGTCTTTATCTGCCGTCAAAGTCTATGTTTCTATGTTTCTATGATAATGCTGGTACCTACATTTACAGTTTAGCAAATACTTTTGAGCTAACTGAGTGAGTTTTCTGTGAGAAAACTGCTATAGTCTTTACTAATTATAGCAGTGAAAATCTGGGTCAGTTTCTGTGCTTTTTATTGTTGTGCATAGTTTGATGAAATTAAATTTTAAAATGAAAACATATTACTGCTAGCTAGGTATGATACAACCAGAAAACACAAATAGTGAATTAGAGCTATTTACTAGCTCTTTTCTTACAGAAACCCCAGTTAGGAAGCTCTCAGGCATCTGCTAAATTGTAACTGCTGCCATTTGTGCTCACTGGATAAGAACAGTTACAAAGCTCTGATGTTGTGAACTGACCTTAAAAAGCACTGCATATGCTGAATCTATGGGCCTGGCTACATCACTGTCACATGAGATAGGGTGCATTGTAGGAAGCAGAAGGCAATAAACCTATTTGGAATGGAGACCCCGGGGTCATAAAACTACCCTAAAGCTAGCAGCCTAATTAAGGAAAAACTCCAAATAGCAGACAGAGAGAAGGATACACTAGGACTTTACATACAAATCAAAACACTCTGCATAACATATGTTTTTGCAAATTCTGGGTGGACTACTCCTTTAATTGAGCCATCCCCAATCTGTATCCTTCCAAGAACCACTTTATGTGGTGTGCATACCAGTGTGGTTATTTCACTGTTCTTTACAGCTTTACACCTTTATCAGTTTTTAAATGCAATTGTGTCTAACTGCTCCACCGTGTAGCCTCTAGTCTCCCACTATACCTGCGTGCATTGCAGCACTGTTTCACTGCATGCAGGGAGGTCAGAGGCTTCCAGGACATATGCAGATGGCAGTGTGGAGCACAGGTGTAGGCTGCAATACTGGGATGCCTCCATACCACAGTAACCTGACAGCTGTATGTGCACCCCCTGGGTGTACCCCCATGTCCCCACGTAACCTACCTTTCTGTCTGCACTTGCCTCCCAGAAAGCCACCTCCCGATGGTATCTGTGTACTGTCTTTGATTATTCTTCTCACTGTGCTGAGTGTTGGGAGTACCCTGCCTGCCCATGTGTGATGTGGCAGCAATACTACCTGCAGAGCAGTGCCAGTAGTGAACACATACATTAGTGGAGCTCCTGAGTGCATCATGGAGCACTGCTGCGGTGGACAATAGAGGTTTGGCACTGTGTACAGTGGAGTAGTGGGGAACACTAAAGACAGTAGTAGAGGGTCTGCCTTCAGCCATACAGCAGCAGCACATGAACGTCTGTTGTGCCCATGTGCCCTAATACTGTCAGAACTGATGCCATGTCTCTCCCCTCTCTCTCTCTCTCTCTTCCTCCCCTTCCCTTCCTCTCACTGACGTAGCCCCCAATACCAACATACAGATCTCCACCTCCCTTGAACCTCTGTCTGTCACCTCCACAACTTAAGTGTGCCTCATAACAGTGAAATATGGTTATTTACATATTACGACTGTGCCATATACACAGTACTCCATAGGACATGTAGGAGGGCAACTCAAAATGTAGCTGTCATCACCACGTGCACCATGGGATGTGCACTGCTACTACAGGGTTGAGACCACACACACTATTGCACTCAGTGTTGATAGGCTGTAATGTTTTCAAACCATTGTCCACACTGTTCTCTGGCAGTGTGGACTCACTATAACTTTTACAGTCTGTAATGGTTTGAATCCATTACAGCTTTTTCGAGTGTAGTGTGGACAGGGCCTGCATGTCTATGTAATTATCTATCTTTCTATCAATTGCATGTATCGCTATTTTTACCTATTTCTAAAACAAACCTGCTTAGTATCACATTTGCCTGCACCCTGAGCACATACTTGTGAAACTGTGCATATTTGTACTCCACTTCTGCACAGACCTCATACTTTCCTAATATTCCCATTATCACAAGCATAACCACCTTGCCCTTATCAAAAGCAACCCCCTCTGAAAGTTATTCACGTTTTCTTTGCTAACAGTCCATCATCATTATGCCTGACTTCCTGACATCAACACATTGCTTAAATATAACTTACATCACCTCATGGACAAAAACCCTGTTTCTCTAAAAAAAAGAAAAAAAAACCTGTGTAAATAATCCCAAGGCTGGTCATATGCCAGCCATTACTTTTTCATGTACTGCCACCTTCTGTAGCATCATGGGGATTTGCATACGTTTCCCATGATGCTTTGCATTATTGGGGTATGTGCAATTGTGTTTTCTTTAAAATTTGGCTGTCCGGCCAATATCATCCGGGATAACACATACATCAGTGGCATTTGCTCTGGGGTTCTTTTGTAAACCTATATAGCTTCCTATTCCTTCCATTAAAATGTACACCTCCATATATTTTCCTAATAACGTGTATGCTTTCCTTAGAACGGAAACTAAAACAGATCTTACTACTTACAAATCATTGTGTTGTTTCTCCGTACCTCCTTAACAATACCACACAACTTCACTAACTTCATTATGCAGTCGTGGTGGATTGGACCAGAATTTGTTTAGTCCTGGGGTGTCTACAGTGCATGCAGGATGATTAACAATGAACCACTTAGAAACATAAAAACATAAAAAGGTAAGGGCAAATGGCGTGAGGCAGGTGCAGGTCCCAGTTCTGGATGCAGGCTGTATTATGACAACTGTGTCAAAACCGTTGACATTTATTTTCATACATTTTGATACATTTGTGACAGTTTCACAGCTGGCAACTTGCATCAAAAAATAATGCATGCGTAATCTTTTTATGTAAATGGGCTAAAAGTGTGGTAACCTGTGGCACTTGAGCCCAAAAGTTAGACCCCAAAAGTCAGACATCTTCATTGACCTCTTTAGTGGAAAAATTTTTTGAAGGTCTGGTTAAAACAATATTCAGAATGAAATGGAGAGAAGGCAACAGCCAGACAACACACAACATGGTTTTAAGAAAGGGAGATTGTGTATCACCAATTTACTCAGGTTTTGTGGCAACATCAGTAGGGAAATGGATACAGGGCAACCAGTAGGTATACTTTTTCTTGATTTTGCAAGGCCTTTGATCTCATTATACATTCAGGGATTGTTTTGAAAATGCTGAACAGCAGTATTCACAAAGATACTGCAACCTAATCAAATTCATGGCTAACAGATCAAACTCAAATGGCATGTATAAATTGATATGTTTCAGAAACTGGAAAAGTCACAAGTGGGATTCCACATGGGTCCTTTCTTGATCCCTTGCTATTTTAGTTGTATGTAATGGATTTAAATGAGGGTATTAATAGTTGGACTATGACATTTTAAATGCTCAACTTTTTATGGGAGGGATTAGTATATTTAGACAAGACAGAATTGGCAGTAAAAAAGGAGGAGGGGTTTTGTTTTATATAAAAGATGCACTATCTGTTAAGGAGCTTATGGGAATGGATTTATTATTCATAGGTAAGGATATATTGTTAGAAGCTTCACATTATAAACATTTATATTTAACTTGCTTCTATAATACTCCTGAGTGTAGTATTGAGAATCATCAAACCTTTGGATTTTGGACATTGTGCCATAATAATAGATGGGAGCATATAATGTTAGGAGATATAAACTTAGATTGGGGGAAAAAAACAAACAGAAGTGGGTAAAATTAAGCAATACAGTGAAATGCTTCAATTTTTTGCTGAACTTTACCCACCTCTGTTTTCCCCCAATATTAGTTTATATCTCTGACTCATTTTAATTACAAAATGGGTAGCCATTCCATCATAGATTGGATTATTACAAATCACCCTTCAAATATTTTAAGGTGTGGCATATGAGTTGATTCCAATCACTGTCCTGTGTTTTGTCTTAGAAAATTTAAAAGGGAACACACTTGACCCAGGTTAATTAGTAACAGAAGCATACACAGATTGAATGTTGAAGGCTTTTTTATTGCACATTGGTCAGATTAAGTGGCAACAACCTCGTAATGAAGGTACTCTGGATATAACTGTTGAAAAAATGAACTACCCATCTTATTAGTGCTTATGAGAAAAATACATCATTCTGAAAACAATGTGTGAAGGGAAAATACTCTCCTAGGCTAAATAGGAAACAACTAATGAAGAGGAGTGACAAGTTAAGACAGTTGTTTCATAAGAATAAGGATATAGAAAACCAGAATCAATATAAAGCACAGAGAAAAAGGGTAAAATTGGAGGCAAAAAATTCTAAATTATCATATTAACATCAGCAACAAATATAACATATGGGTAACCCTAAAACCTTTTGGGCTGTATTTAAAAAAACTGTGTAGCCCTAAGGATAGGTCTGGAATTAAAAGTGTAAAGGATGGGGACAGATTATTACAAAATGAAAGGGATATGGTGGAGCTATTTAATAAGCTTTTTTCATTTCTGCTGGGTGCTAACAAACAGAGCTGACAGAATTGTGAAGGCTGGTACCATGCCAGATAGTATATCTGATCACTCCTCTATTTTCTGTGTGTGGCAACACGCCTGCTCCCTGACATAAACCCGACGTTATATCACCTTCGGGAACTATGCAAACCTAAACCAAGCTAAGTTCCTATATGAAGTCTCATCTATTGACTGGTCCTATCTCACCCAGTCCCTGGATGCACAAGCGGCACTGGACTACTTCCTAGAGCATTTCCATGCACTACAGGACAGACATACACCCCGTGTTACCCGGCGGGTTCGCATAACACCCACAAAGTGGCTACATAAAGATCTCCTGACTGCATTGAGTACTAGGGATAAAAGCTGGAAGCATTACAGAAAAACAGGCCTCACCTCTGACTATCAAACCTACAGGACCCAGAGAAGTGATTGCAAAAAGAGAATTAGGCTAGTAAAAAGTTTGTACTGTGAAGGGCTCCTGCTGGAAGCATCCAATGACTCCAGAAAATTCTGGGCTCATATCAAATCATTCTTGGGTGCGAAAAATACTTACTTGGCTGATGAAATGATCATAAATGGGGCCCATTGTAACAACCCTAGGACCATTGCTGAAGCATTCAATAAACAATTCTCCGACCTATGTAGCCTAACGTCGGGCTTCCCCCATGGTCAGCCTTTACCTTCCACCACCCCACTCACTCCTGATACCCTTTCCCCTCCATTCTATTTCAAGGCTATTTCCAAATATGATGTCTTAGGCCTTCTAAACACCATATCTGACAGTACTAGTGTAGGCTCTGATGGCCTAGAACCCAAATTGCTAAAGCTGGCTGCACCATTCATTGTGCAGCCACTATCACAGATATTTACCCTCTCTCTTTGCACTGGTGTTGTCCCGACTGTATGGAAACTGAACAGAATTATGCCGGTCTTAAAGAAAGGCGATAAAAGAGATACGGCTATTGGCCAATTGCAATACTATCAGTATTAAGAAAATTAATGGAAAAACTTGTATCAATTCAAGTCACCGAATATGTGACTAAATATAACCTCCTCTCGCCTATCCAACACGGCTTTTGGAAAGGTCATAGCATCTCCACGGCCTTACTCCTCCTCAAAAATGACACTCTAACTTCTATGGACAATGGCCTCCTCACGGGTTCTGTCTTCATAGATCTGACAAAGACTTTTGACCTCATCGACCATCCACTCCTACTAGACAGTCTCCTAGCACTTGGTTTCTCAACTAACTCAGTTGCCTAGTTTAAGAACTATCTATCCAATAGAACACAGCTTGTTAGATTCAATTCTGCTGAGCCAAGCCCCATGGCAAACAATCTAGGAGTCCTCCAAGGATCGATATTAGGACCCCTCCTTTTCTCCATTTTTATTAATGGAATATCATCAAATAGCCCTGACTGCTCGTCTATCCTTTACGCAGATGACCTGGTATTATACTGTAATGACAAGAATATACACCATGTAAACCAGACTCTGACCACTGTTTTCAAGTCTATTCAGTCCTGGCTTTCCACTCACAAGCTCATCCTTAATCTTGATAAAATGAACACAATGTTGTTTGGATCTACAGTCAAATTAAACAACAACCGTTATCTCTTTAGAGTATCTGGTCACGATGGTGTGGTAGTAAAACCTGTATGCTCTCTCAAGTACCTTGGAGTCCTCCTTGATGAAAACCTCAACTTTGATATGCACATAACATCTTCCTGCAAATCAGTTAACGCCAAAATTGGAGCTGCCTACAAAACTAGCTATGTCCTTACGAAATCAGCTAGACTAGCCATAGCCCGTGGGATTTTGCTCCCGCCCTTATCCTATGGGGAAATCACATATCTTAACACATCTACCACTCTTCTAAAAAAGTGGGATATCACCTACAATAGCATCTGCAGATATGCCTCAGCCTTACCCCTGTCCAAGCACCATTGTCAGCTCTATGCTGACCTCAATTGGCTACCCCCTGCTCCGGCTAGAACCTATGCCCTGGGCTCCCTGACCGACTGTGTTATAAGAACTGGAACCCCAGGATCACTGGCCTCACTATTGAATCCTCTGTCCCCATCTCACGGCCTCGGATCATCTGACAAGTCACTGCTGACAACACCGAGATGCAAATCTAATAAAGGAACCCTAGCTTTCTCTTACTCGACGGTAAAACTATGGAACTCCTTGCCTCTTAATGTTCACCTAGCACCCAGCCATGCCCAGTTTAAAACAAACTGTCACAACTTCCTCCTTAGCCACGTCTTCTGTGCCTGTCTTAAACCTCCCTGAATCTAATGCGGCTCTGACCTCATCATACTGCTCCATTGCTGCATACTATATCCAACTAGGCCAACCCACCGGGATATGCTCTTAATGCACTTATGTTTCTATCAGTCTATAACTCCTATCCACTTGTGCTTAACCACAATTGTCTGAAATCAGATATGAATTGTTGTTACTGTGTAATTGAACTGCTGACCTGTCCTGTTACCCTACTGTGAAATGTTGTCTTAATTCTGCACATATTCATTGATTTTGTCAGTATCTTGCATCGCTCTGTATCCTGGCCACTCTTGCCTGTATCAATTGAAGTGTTGTTAGTGAACCATTATCATCTCCTGTAACCTAACGGTGAAATCTTGACCAACTTTGTACCAACTCACTTATCTTTGTCAATATCTTGTACTGCTCTGTATCGTGTTTCATCCTGTTTCATTTCTAATGTTAATTCCTTGTCTATTGTATGTATTTCTCCTGGGTCGTGCCTGAAAATAGTCATGCCTTGGCTATGGTACTTGCCCAGTAAACAAAAACAATGAATAAAAAATTCAGAAACAATACATGGGGATGGGAGTAGTCAGGACCATGGAAGTCATACCCCTAACACTGATAGGATAGAGGTGGGGGAGAATGTGCTGTATTACATTTTAATTTTGCAAAGATCGAAGCAGAGGAGGTGCTAGAATTTTTAAATTGCCTTAATGAATGGAAAAGCTGTGGATCTGTTCATTTATACCCAAGACTATTAAAGATAGCAGCTAGTAGAATTGTGTAGCCTGTGACAACATGGTTTAATCTATCAGTGAGCATGGGAGCTGTACCCTCTCAATGGAAAGAATCAGTTATAATCCTGATATACAAGGCAAAAGATAGAGTAAATGTTTCTAACTATAGTCCTATTTCTCTGTTGCTAGAACTGGGGAAGGTGTTAGAAAAATGTGTTTTTCACCAGTTAATGTCTTATTTAGAGGCAAATTGAATAATAAATTATTAAAAGCATGGTTTTAGGAAGGGATGGGCCACTGCAGTGGCCTTGGCCAGGCTGGCAAGTACTGTGCTCAAGGCTAGTGAGGAGGGACGGGTTACAGGCACAGTGTTTGTTGATCTGGCTGGGGCTTTTGATACAGTGGACCATAGGTTGCTTCTAGACAAATTGGAAGGGACTGGTGTGAAGAGTCAGAATTTGTCATGGTTTGTAAGCTATCTGAGACATCAAACTCATGGGTTAAAATAGGCAATGAACTATCTGGGCAAATGAAAGTGAAGGCAGGGGTTCACCAGAGTTCAGTACTGGGCCCCCTGCTATTTTCAATTTATGTCAATAATTCGCCAGAAATTTTTTCACGGGGTAATAGTTTGCTTTATGCTGACAAAACAGTTTTTGTGGACTCAGCCTCATCAATAGGTAATAGGTTGCAGGTATCTTTATAGGACAACTATGACAGGTTAGCTGGAATGAAAGCAAAACCAACAGGTCACTTGAGACAGGGAGGGTACCTAGGGATTGGCGAGAGGCACATGTGGTGCCAATCCATAAAGGGGGGTTGAGGGAAGTACCAGGTAACTATAGACCCATCAGTTTGACCTCAGTGGTGGGAAAATTAATGGAGAGTATACTCAGTACCGTAGGAAGGGTGGGGCGGGTGGGGCAGCCCGCCCAGGCGCAAGCCTCCCTAGGGAGCGCAGTTTCATCTGAAGCTCACTCTATTATTAACTTGAAAAAGTGAGCTCTGCAACTTAAATTTTTTTTTAACTTTCTTTAGGTAATTACTATTTGCTGCCAGCAGGGCGCATCCATGGACCAGCAAATGGGGGGAGGGGGGAATCACATGATATGTTGCTACAGCAAGAACAATCACGTGATATACTGAGCAGACAGTTTGTCTGTGGGGGCAGGCTGGCGCCCAGTGAAGTATATAAGGTAAGCAGACTCCAGAGTGCTGTTAGAGTGGCAGAGCAGTTGAGCAGAGGCAGTTAGAGGAGAGCTGGAGTAAAGGAGAGAGCAACTAGTATTGTAGAGAGAGAAAGAGAGCGTGGACTGTTTACATTGATTTTGTGTAGCAGCATTTTTCAACAAGAGAACAAAACTTCCTTCCACGTCCGTGATCCATCTAATTAAATAAATGATGATGATCTATGTGTTTGGAGCGGGTGTTGAAAAAAAAGTAAAACAACTTATTGATCGTCCTCATTCAAAGAAGGCAAAGGGTTAGCCTAGGATATATAGGATTAAATAATTGGGCTCAGGGCTGGCTGCTGTGTATATAATTTGTCCATTTTGCTTTGCTTTTGGAGTGGACCCTTGTGCTGACTGACTGGCCGGTGCGGCCTTGTTCTCCCTCACCCCCCGATTCATTCATCCTCCCTCTGAGGCAGGCTGATTGATCATTTGTGAATGATGAGATCCCTTCTGGTCTGGCCCTGGGTCCCAGTCCCCTGCCCCTCTTGTCAACTCCTGAGGCAATTTTATATTTTTACAAGACAGTACGAAACAACATCTTATTCTCCACATCCACGGTCCCGGACTTCACCTTGCAAAAGCTGATTCAATGATTCTTGATTCCCCGGTCTCGGGTCCCTGCCAGCCACCCACCCCACCTGTCTTGCTGACTCCTGCCGACTCCCTGACTAAGCCTGGAGGCTGCTTGGCTGCACCTGCCAGCTGCCCACCCATCTGCTACTTTCATAATTCCGTCCAGGTGTCCCGGCAGTAGTTACTTAGTTCGTGCTGCTGGCTGTCTTTGTAACCAAGTCTGCTGGCTGGGGCCTAGACTGGCTGCATTTTTTTAAAATAAAAGCCCTGTGCCTCATGCCTCCCGAATCAGTCCTGAGTCCGACCCAGCCCCTACTACGAAATCAGCAGGCAGCAGTATTTACAGAAACAAAAATTATTCTGTGTGTGTGTGTGTGGGGGGGCGGATTAGCAGTAAAAAAAAAAAAAAAAAAAAAGAAAAGAAAACAGTTGAAACTCAAGTCTCCTTTCTTTGTGTGTGTCAGTCTGGGGGGGGGTATTAGCGGTACTAAAAATAAAATAATTAATCTGCAGAGAGTCTGAAGGGGACTACGCTTAAAAAAGATCAAGGGACACAAGTGAGACATGGGGTCCTCTTTCCGAAGGAGCTTTGCTATACATGCTTGGGCATCCTGTGGAAATGCAGGAAGGGACCAAAACTGTGATTTCTATGTGCTGGTGCCAGCAAACAAAATAATCTGAAGGACAGGGTGGGATTAAAGGAGGGTAAGGAGATATCCAGAAATAGTGGTAGAGCGGGTGAAGATTATGGGTTTTTAAGTGACTGCTACAGAAATCCTGTCTGGGATACCCCCAGATAAAAGGGTCTCTGCCCATGAAACAACTTCAGCAGTGCTAGTGAAGCACTAGGGATGGGGACCCTATGTCAACAGGTAAAGCAGGGGCATAAGGGAGTCATTTGAGAAGGATGTGGAGAGCTATGGGGGATAGGGTAGGAAGGAGGCATCACAGGCCGCAGCACCCGTGGTGCAGTCATCTTCAGAAAAGTCCTCAGAAGGCAGCAATGTTGCCTGGTGTGCAGCAGGTTTGCTGCACTCACTGTGGAGCTGGGTGCAGTAAAGGAAGAACCTTCTTACAGTTATTCCAAGTGGACACTGGTGCAAGCAGCCACCACTCCTTTCCACTGCACACCATGCCACACCTACTGTAGGTAGGGGGGGATGGGGGAAGAAGGGTCTATACAGGCTGAGACTCTGAGGTGGCAACAGCAAACAGATTCACCCCTCATGTTCAATTTGGTTCATCTAGTCTTAGTGAAAATGCCGTACCCTGCAGGCATGCAAGAGACCAGGTTTATGCTTAAGAGTACACCTTACATACGTTTGGAGTCCAAGAGGCAAGACAGTGCTAGGAAAGAGCTTGTGAAAGGTGATTCCATCATAAAGAGGACAGAGGGGGTAGTGGGTGAAGAAAAGCATGGGACATGAAGGTTAGATGCCTTCTGGGGCTTTGGTTGGATGGGATGTAAGCAGGGTAGAAAGAATTGTCAATAGAGTGGAAAGCAGCCCTACTAGGCACCGATAACCTGGTTTGCAGACTCCTAGAGGAGGTTAAGAATAGCTTTAGAAATTTTGTGGGGGACATCCAAGCTGGCAGCTGCCTCACTGACTTCTGAGTTTTTCTGCCAGTTTGAGCAGAAGGGAGAACTAGAAGAGGGTTCATCCAATTGCTCACTTCAACTCATGGCTGATGGAGGGGTACAGGCAGGGGGGATGGGGTGCCTGGGATATCGGAGCCACTCTTGGATGGATTGAAAGCTATTCAAGCTGGATGGCCCTCAACCCTCTGAGGAGGGCATCAGGATACCAGGGAGCAAATTTAAAGAATTATTTAAAAAATTAGGCAGTTTTAAAGCAGCAGAGAGAGATGCTGTGCAGATGCGGACAACAAATGCACCTACTAAGCTGAAAGAAGCCTAAATGGCCTCTCACCACTGCTAAAAAACATGGACAGAACAATATGGCAGAACAAATGTGGAGAAAGAGAAAGTCTCGAACAAGCTGGAGGAGAGGGGTCGCAATACTGGATCTGGGTATCTAGGAAGGAGGAGATAGGCAGGGCCAAACCCTAGAAGAGAATTGATTTTAGTTTTCCTTTGTTTACACTTCTTAAATATTGTCTCTGTCTGCTCATGCTCAAAGATTTTATTTTTAGATTTTACTTTTCTGTATTAAAAGTATGTTTTTCTTCAGAAAAGCCCCCAAACCCACCAAAGAGCATGTAAACCCCACAGACCTTCTGGGGGCCTTGTGGCCCCCGACCCCCCGGCTCTTTTCTGAAGGGGGGGGCGCAAAATTAGTCTCTTGCCCAGGGCACCAAAATGCATTCCTACGGCTCTGAGTATACTAAAGGAACGATTGGGGATGTACTTGGAGGAGGTGGGAGGTCTGGATAGTCAGCAACATGGGTTTGTGCCAGGTAGATCATGTCAAACCAATCTTGTGGAGTTCTACAATTGGGTAACATCAGAACTGGACAGGGGAAAGCCTGTGGATGTATTATTCTTGGACTTCAGCAAGGTGTTTGACTCTGTCCCCCACAATGGTCTGATGGAGAAACTGATGGGGTTAGGAGTAGGCCCTTTGATGGTCAGATGGATTGAAAACTGGCTAGCTGGATGCACCTAGAGAGTAGTGGTCTGTGGGGAGCTCTCGAACCCTAGAGAGGTTGGTAGTGGGGTACCGCAGGGCTCGGTCCTGGGTCCGATCCTGTTTAATGCATACATATCAGACATCAGGGAGGATATAGGGTGTGAAATGAGTCTCTTCGCTGATGACTCCAAGATAGGAGCAGTAGTTGAGGGAGAAGAGGGGAGGTTGGCCCTGCAAGGGGACCTGGACACCCTGGAAAGCTGGGCTCACACATGGAAATTAAATTTCAATATCACCAAGTGCAAGGTGTTGCATCTTGGGTGGGGAAACCCTAAACACAGGTACACCCTGGGAGGGGAGGCGCTGGAGGCCTCAATAGGGGAAAAAGACCTAGGGGTCATGGTGGATGCATGTATGAATAACTCTGAGCAGTGCAGGAGAGCAGCTAACAAGGCAAACAGGATGTTGGGATGCATCATAAGGGGGATCACCTCTACGAGCAAGGAAGTGATTCTGCCGCTGTACAATGGACTGGTTAGACCACACTTTGAGTACTGTGTACAGTACTGGAGATCACACTTGAAGAGGGACATACAGCTCCTGGAGAGGGTACAGAGGAGGGCAACTAAGATGATACGAGGGCTAGGGGATTTGACGTATGAGGACAGACTTGAAGAGCTCTGCCTGTTTTCATTGGAGGAGAGGAGAGATGGGGGGACATAATTGAGGTCTTCAAGTACCTCAAGGGAATAAATAAGGTAAACATGGAGGGGATCTTTAGACTAAAGCAGGGAGGTATCACCAGAGGGCATGGTTTGAAGTTGGAAGGTGGAAGGGTCAGGGGGGAAAAGAGGAGGAGGTTTTTCACTGAGAGGGTGGTGGACCCTTGGAATGCACTGCCTGGTGAGCTGGTTCCAAGATCCACAGTGGAGGGCTTCAAGAGAGGGTGGGACAGACACAGAAAGTGGATGTATCAGATGATGGCCTGTCCCAGGGGGGTGGGGATGGATGATAGGGGTTTCTGGAACACAAGGGAGGGGACGGCCTCGGCACCCAACTAGGGATCTGAGGTTTGAGCAGACTCGATAGACCGTAAGGCCTAATCTGCTGGCAAATAGTATGTTAGTATAATGATATTTGGTTCTACCCAGAGAATGGCTAGGATTAAAGAACATTTGCAGATTGTTGGGAAAATTGGGAATACACTTTCTGTTGTTGTTAGACCCCAATCTTAATATGCTACCACATATTATAAAAGTAGGGAATAAGGTAAACCAAAAACTGGGTTATTTGTATCATAATATTTAATTCTCCAACTGATGAAGCCCGGATGCTTATTGCAAAACGGGTTCTAAATTCAGCTTTAGACTATGGTAAAATTTTATGCGTAAATCAACAAAGTACTTTTGTAGAAAAAGCATCAACCAATATTTGTTATTTTGCCCATAAGACACTTTATAGAATGCTCCATTGTAATTTATATTATCATATGGGAATGTTCCTCCCTCACTCAGGACTGAGTATAATGCGGCTATATTTGCTTCCTGAGTATTTAAAAATGCAGGTATATTGTCAAATGGGATTTTCCCTCCCTCACTAAGGATTGAGTATAATGTGGCTGTATTTGCTTACAAAGTATTTAAAAATTCAGGTATATTATAGAAACATAGAAATCTGCCAGCAGGAAAAGGCCCATCCAGTCTGCCCAAATAACCCCCCTGTCTGTTTATATTTACCCCCTCCCTTCCATTCGATTTATACTTTTATTTAACCCTATGTAGTTGTCCAAAGGCCTCTTGAATGTGTCCACTGAATCAACCTCCACCACCCATTCTGGCAGCCTATTCCAAGGGCCCACCACTCTCTCAGTGAAGAACTTCCACACATTTTCCTCCAAATCTGCATCCTCCAACTTGAATGCAGGTCCCCTAGTTGATTTATTGTCACTCATCCTGAATATGCTACCTTCCCTCACCCTGGTTATTCCCTTCAGATATTTGAAGGCTTCAACCATATCCCCCCTCTCACTCCTTATCTCCAGTGAGTATAGGTTTAGTTCCTCTAGCTACTCCTCGTATGATCTCCTATGCTGCCCCTGAGCCATCTTGCTTGCCCTTCTCTGGACCCTTTCCAAGCTGTCTCTGTCACCTTGAAAGTGTGGCCTGCAGAACTGGCTCCCATATTCCAGGTGTGGTCTGATCATAGTTTTGTACAGTGGCATGATTGCCTCTTTCCTCCTGCTTTTAAAGCCCTTCCCTATGCATGCCAGCATTCTGTTAGCTTTCCCCATTACCTTGTTGCATTGGTTCCCCACCTTCAGGTTATGCAAAATGATGATCCCCATGTCCCTTTCTTGCTCTGTTACACCGAGTCCCCCCCCCCAGACAGTATATTGCCCTTGGTTTTCTATTCCCTATGTACATAATTTTACATTTTTTTGCATTGAATTGTAATTGCCACTTTCCTGACCACTCCTCCAGCCTGGCCAGGTCCTCCCTCATTTTTGTAACACCTTCCATTGTGTCCATCCAGTTACAGATCTTCGTGTTGTCTGCAGACAGAGACACCTTCCCATTTAGGCCTTCTGAAATGTCCCCAATGTATATGTTGAATAGTGTGGGACCCACACTGACCCCTGAGGAACCCCACTCATCACCCCTCTCTCTGTTGAGTGCACCCCATTTACTACCACCCTCTGAGTTCTACCCTCCATTCAATTCTCCACCCAGTTTGTTATTTTGCTCCCTATCCCTAAGCTACCAAAATTGCTTATCAGTCTCCTGTGAGGGATAGGCCACATCCACTGCCCCTCCCTGATCACATATCACCGCCACTTCATCAAAGAATTCAATCAGGTTGATCTGACATGACTTTCATCTTGTGAACCCATGCTGGTTCTCACCTATGAGCCCTTTCTCCTCCAGATATTGTGCCTACCTTTCCTTTATAAGTGCCTCCATCAGCTTACCCACCACCGAAGTAAGGCTGACAGGACGAAAGTTGCCCAGCTCTTCCTTCCCTCCCACTTTGTGCAATGGCACCAAGTCAGAACTTTTCCAATCCCACAGGACTCTCCTCTTGTCCAGAGACATATTAAATAACCTTGCGAGTGGTGCCACTAACCTCTCCCTTAACTCCTTGAGCACACTGGGGTGGATTTCATCGGGACATTTTGCCTTGTCCATCCACAATTTTCCTAATTCCTCTAACACCCTGACATCTGAAAATGGACTTGTGTCCATTTCCCTGCTCGCCTTTCCCTGTTGCTTAACACTGGCCCCTTTCTTTCTTCCTCAGTAGTAAAGACTGAGGAAAGGGATTCATTTAGCAGATTTGTTTCTTCTCATCTCCCTCTATCAGAGCACCCCTTCCCCTTTTAAACTTATAATCCCCTGCTTGCTTTTCCTGCATTCGCTTGCATACTGGAAACATTTCTTGTCTCCTCTTTTGGCCTCCCTTGCTATTTTCTCTTCTGTGTCCGCTTTAGCTTCTCCTGACTATTTTTCCTGCATTTTTTAAGCTTCTCCTTGTAAATTTCCTTATCCTCCACCCCCCTGTGAAGCTTTGTAGGTCCTGAATGTATTCTTTTTTTCCCTATCTGCTCTTTTCACCTCTGCTGAAAACCAAAGTGGTTTCCTCCCTCTCTTGCATTTGCTTACTCTCTTAATGCATTGTTCTGTCTCTATCAGAATTCCCCTCTTTATTGCTCCCCATAATTCCTCAACTCACTCTAGATTCTCTTTCCCTTCTGTTTCCCTTTTGAAAATTTCTTTAATATTTTTTACAATCTGCTTTCTTGAAGTCTAGTACCCTAGTGGAGGACCTATTCTTATCCGTCCCAGTCTGAAGACTAACCCTTAACATCCTGTGGTCACTATCTCCCAGATTTTCCATGACCTCCACATCCATGACATTATCCCCATTGGTCATTACCAGGTCGAGTATGGCCCTTCCCCTAGTAGGTTCCCTGACTAACTGTTGAATAAATGCCTCCTGTACTGACTCCAACAGCTCCCCTGCTTCTTTCAGATGCTGCTGCTGTTGGGACCTCCCAGTTCACATTGGGAAGATTTAGATCCCCTGCAACCAGAATTTCTCCTTCCCTCAAATCGGAATTTTCCCTCCTTCAATCAGGATTGAGTATAATGTAGCTGTCTTTACTTACCAAGTATTTAAAAATTCAGGTATATTATCAAATGGGAATTTTCCCTCCTTCACTCAGGATTGAATATAATGCGGCTGAATTTGCTTACCAAGTATTTAATTCAGGGCCAGATATTTTATTCTCCTCTTTTAATCTGTTGTCCAGTCCCTGCAGTACCAGGAGTAATGCATCCAAGCTTTTTTCTATTAGCCCTATAAAATTAACACTGTGCAAAAAATCTTTTTCCTGGTTTGGACCTAACATTCTAAATGATTTGGCTGGCACTGTCAAAGCAGCACACAATAAAAGGCATTTTAAACGTTTGCTAACAAAACTGTATGGGATGAATGATAAATATCAGTGTTCTTGCTTTTAACATTGTGTTGTATATGATGTATTTATTAACTGTGTATTGTGTGTTGTTATATGTCAGGCATGACTAAAAAAGGGCTGTGCCCACTGGTAAAAAAAATCAAAATCAAATCAAACATGCAAATGACAACAAATTGGGCAGAATGGTCCAAACTAAATGGGAATGAGACATCCTACAAGAGAATTTAAATAAAATTAGTTACTAGGTAAAATAATTGTGAGTTAAAGTTATTATTCAAAAATGCACAGTAGTCCACTTGGGCTCAAGGAATCAAAGCAGTCTATTATATTCAATGGAATCAGCATAAGGGAGACTAAGGAGAAACAAAATCTGGGAATTATTCTAACACTTAGTCTGAAGCATAGCAAGCAATGTGAAACAGTCTACAATAAGGCAAAAAACATACAGTACTTGGTAACATCAAAAAGGGGTACACACAGCAGAAGTGCTAAGGTTGCCCACCATTGTATAGAAGTTACATTAGGGTGATTTTAGATTGTGGCTCACAGCTGTGGTCCCCATTTTTGAGAAGGGATACAGAGACACTTGAAAGGATTCAACACGGAGCAACTAGAATAATGGATAGTATGCATGATTCTACTAACAGTACCTCTGTATTTTTTTCAATAACATTTTTATTGGGTTTCAAAATATAGCAGCACAATCAACATTATATTATTCAGCAAAGTTAAAACATATAGAAAGTGCATATAAAGGTATACTGTATGGCCTGGAGATTCAGACTGCGCCAGGCAGGGGCGCAAGCCTGGACGCAGTGCAACTGGGTTGCGTCAGGGCAGGGACCAGGCAATATTCAACTGTGGTGTGCCATGGCTCAGTACCATTGAATATGGCACTGAGGGCACATGCACTGCACATGGCACACTGGCACTGCACAAGCACAAGTGTCAGAAGAGAGCAGGGGGATGAGCCAGCGCAAGTGCAGTTGCGCTGAGCACATCAACTGCGATATTCAGCACTGGGCATGCAAATGAGGCCATTATGCATGCAAGATGCAAATGGAGCCATTTGCCTAACTTTATGGCCCCATTTCCATGTGGTGCGCTGATCATCGGCGACTTGTGCCTGGTGCCCTGCCAGGCTGCAGCCATGGGGGACCACCACCCTGTAGATCCATGGTGGTTCCCACTCCCATTCACCCAATCGTGGGCATATGATATGAACAGGTCCATGGTGGACCAGTGGAGTCCCCCTCATTGCCTGATCGCAGGCATATGTGCCATGTAGGTCCCAGGTGGACCTATGAATCCCCCCCATTGCCCAATTACAGGCATATATATTAGGAAGGTCCCTGGTGGACCTGTGAGTCCTCCCCTCACACGATCATGGGCATATGACTGAATAAGGTCCCTGGTGGACCTGTGACCCCCCCCGTTGCCCGATCGTGGGCATATGTTCAATGTAAGTCCCTGGTGGTCCAGTGGAACCCCCCCAATGCCGATCGTGGGTGGCACTTCCACAAGAGATCCTGGTGGTCCAGTGGTACCCCCCTCCCCACCTGCCCACTGAGGTCCCCGCCACCCAGCACCCCCCTCGTCATCGGCGGTGGCAGCACCAGCCCGCATGCTCTCCAGCCACCCGCCAAATGACAGCGTACAATACTGTTTGTACGCCTGTTGATCCACTGCATGAACCAATGGGTGTGCAGAACATACTGTACTACACAGGCCCGATATGTGAATGGATTGCATTCATTCACATATCAGGCCTGTGTAGTACAGTATAGTCTGCATGCCCATTGGTCAACACAGTGGAACAATAGGCATACAGACAGTACTGTACGCTGTCATTCAGTGGGCGGCTGGGTGGCATGCGGGCTGGGTGCTGCTGCCCACCGATGACGGGGGGGTGCTGGGTGGCAGGGACTTCAGTGGGCAGATGGGGAGAGGGGTACCACTGGACCACAAGGGTCTCTTGTGCAATTTCCGCCCACGATTGGGCATTGGGGGGGTTTCTACTGGACTACCAGGGACTTACATCAAATGGATGCCCGCGATCAGGTGAAGGGGGGGAGTCACAGGTCCACCAGGGATCTTCCTAATACATATGCCTGCAATTGGTCAATTTGGGGGGATTCACAGGTCCACCAGGGACCTATATGGCACATATGCCCATGATCGGGTGATGGAAGGCATTCCTCTGGACCTCCAGGGATGTTTTATTACTTATGCCCGCAATCAGGTGACGGGGCAGGTAGCACAACGCTCCCAGGACAGGGGCCCTGTAGACAGTGATCTGAGTGGGCGTGTGGCCACCTATGGCTGGCAGCTGCCATGTTGCACCCTGCAATATGGCAGCTCACCTGTGGGTGGCCAGGATTTGTTCCTGGTTTTCCCAGGCACATCTTTGCGCCCCCCCCCCCATGCGGCACAAGTTGGAGCTTTGCCGGCATATGCACCGCACATCCCGAGCTGAATATCAGGATGTGCTGCATATGCATGGGCACGCCCCCTGCACTTGTGCTGTATACATTACTGTTGCGCCCCGGCACATCAGGAGTTGTGTATCGCAACTTGCCCCTTTCAATATCATGCCGGGGCGCATTGGTGGATTGTGCATGGCACATCCCTGTTGCGCCATGCACAACCCTTTTGAATATCCAGGCCTATATGTATAGGACATATGCTTACAGGTTAATAACAGTTTGTTATACATCTGTATCCCCCTCCCCCGGGTCATGCCTGAAAATAGGCAAGAATCGGTCTAGTGCACTTACCTGGTCAACAAAAACTAAATAAATAAATAGAATGCATTCATTCAGAATACCACCTACAGCTTAACCTGATTCAGTTTGTATCTATACAGTACCTCCCCCACCCCACCCCTGGATAAGGCTGAAAATAGGCAGAATTGCCTAGCCTTCCTTTCCTAGTTAACACAAACTAAGCAAGTAAAACGATCTGACATACTGTATGAGGAGAGACTGTCCAGACTCAGTTTGATGAGCTGGGAAACAAGGAGAGTAAGGGGAGACCTGTTGTCACATGTTGATGCTACACAACACAGGGACTTGTTGAAAGAACTAGGTTTTAAGTTAAAAAGAGTCCAGTATTTGATAAGGGGTAACAAGCTCCAACTCAAACGTAAACTGTTTAAGACCGAGAAAAGAATGTATTTCTTTTCACAGTGAGTGATTGAAGTATGGAATCAGCTACCCTATAGTGTTATTTATAGTAAGTCAAAAAATGGCTTTAAAATCTGTCTAGACAGGTTTCTCCTTGACAAGCATATTAACTGCTATAGCCACTAAGAAGTGGGGGAGCAGTTCCCATGGGCACCATAGCCTCCTTTGCTATAATTCCTCAGTATGATATTTAGTATCATTCTCCTTTCAGATGGTCTCACTTTCCTGCACAAATCACAGGAATGCTTTGGAAATGTTTGTTTATTTATTAGATTTTGGTAACCGGGTAAGCCCACTGAGACAGTGCCCATTTATCAAGGGCAACACAGAATTAATTGTAGTAAACAAAAGTAAAGGAGAACATAGCAATGCTGTACAATAATAATCCAGGCACGGAACAGACATTGCAATTCATTATCAGAACAGAGTTACAGGCATTCAAGTTTGGAAATAAGTATATAAACAGTGGTTGCCTACAAATCAACAGTGGAAGATGCAAAACAGTATACAAAGTACATAGAGGGGTCAGCAATCAATTCAATCAGTCAATCAATCAATCAATATCTTTATTTAACCAGGCGAACATCATTGAGCAAGCTCATTTTCAAGACGAACCTGGACATAGAGCAATAAGACAGTAAAGAACATCATGGTTACAGCAGTACCAGTCAACGGGAGTTGAACTGGGGTCAGGACAATTAACAATATAATGACAATCAAGAAATAAAGAATCTGAGAACATAGCAATAGCAACACCACATAACAGCTGCATATATATTTACATATAGACCCTGACACTGAGCAGGGGTAATCATGGAAGGATACATGCTAGTTGGGGATGAGTTATCCTAAAGGACGGCAACACTCACATGTCAACACTAATATAATAAGCTAGGGCAGTGTACTGAGAAGGGCCGGAAGGGTAAGGGGGAGGAAGGAAAGTAAGAGGTCAGCAATTACCCTTGGAAGGTATGAGTTGAAGAAAAAAGGACAGAGAGGGCAGAACTGGAGAGGGCAGAATGGTGAGGGGACAATGATGGCACAGTTATGATACATGGTACGAGGTATGAAATTGCAATTACAATGACTGTCACCGATAAGGTGAGCCTTTCAGCTGAATTTAAAGGACACAGAGTTAACAGTGACCTGGATATTATCATGAAGATTGTTATATAGATTAGGGGCAGCACTGGCAAAGGCTCTGCGACCGGAGCAAGATTTTGCCCTTGGGATAGTTAACAGTGTGGATACAGAGGAACAAAGAAGTCTTTGTTGAGGTTTTATTTCCAAAAGGCCCTGTAGGCTAGGAGGGGAGGCGAGAGTTTCCAATTAGCTTGTGTGCCAGGCAGAGTATTGGATACTTCAGCCCACCTTCAAGGGAGGGTCAGCCTAGGGAGGTGAAGACATTGCAGTGATGTTCTCTGGGTTGGGCATCAACAGCAAGGCATCCTGTTCTATTGTATAACTCTTTAACACTGCTGAGTTTGGTTTCTGTGAGGGACTTGGAGGCTGTGCTTTCTAAATTTCATGTAAATCAGTTCAAAGGGGGCAAAGTTATTAATGTGCAAAGCTGACTGTAAAATTCATAGATAAAAAGTATGTAAGCCTCAGTGTACCATCTGTTGGCCAGCCAAGGAAATTGCAGCAACTACCAGATCTCAAATCTCCTCTGCACTTAAATATATGCATTTCCCATAATGCACAACAGCCAAATCCAACGCAGCAAACACAGCAGAAAAACAGAGATGATTCCACAGTTCAGAAAAGTAAGTGAGCCAAAATGAACACATATTCTGAAATGCTGATCATATCTGCATGTGATCAGTAATTGTTCACCGTTGCACTCATACTATTTATTAGCTTTTGATTACTGAAAACAAAAATTCTGCTTGATCAGCATGCAGTTTCTCCAAACAGGTGCAACCCTTTTTTTCTTCCCCATGTTACAGATAGAAACTTAAATGCCATCCCGGAACCCTTTAAACACTGCAGTTTTCACAGTTTTAAATTACTTTTCGAACACTTTCACATGGGGAAGAGACACAAACAACAAGCATTTGTCAATGCCGAATGTTGTCTCGCTGGCATTGGCATTGGCAGTGCCGGAGCTAGAGATGCATGATAGAAATGGCAGTGAAGTATTGAAGTGATGCCAACCCCACCCCCACCCTGTAGAGAGCGACAGGCATTGTGGTGTGCCTTTGGGTCGTGAGCTATAATGCTCATGCCATTGCACCTCATCTTACCCTGTAGACACTGACAAGTGTTGGGGTTAGAGATGGGTGAAGTGGCCGCAATTCGCTCCGTGAAGTGATTCGCGGAGTGAAGGTGAATTTGCGGAGTGCTGCGCAACACGCAGTGGAGTACTTTGCGTTATTATGGGTAACGCGAAGTCCATTGAAAACAATACATCGCATTACTCCACCTTCTCAAACCACTACTCCACCAATTCTTAAGGTGAAGTACATTGAAAACAATGTACTTTGCCTCACTTCACCTTGTTTTTAAGCTCCAAAGGCGAATTTTGCAGTGATTCATGGGATTTCAGGTCACATGGGCTCTAGATTGTTCTGCACAGTCTCAGTTTGGGGTAGTGTGTGTAGGAAGCTATAGGAGACAATCTGCTCTGAGAGCTCTCTGGGATTCAAACCTTCTAAAAGCTGTTAAAAAAGTCTTTTTGAGTAATTTCTTTTGCTCAAACTTTAGTTCATCGATTATAGGAAACCCTCCTGTACTCATATCATTGAGCATTTATTGTTTGTGTATGTATTTTGAATGTTAATGTACAACATTCAGTCTGTGTACTGAGAGACAATGGAAGTGTGCTTTGGGGAAGGGGCGTATCTGTGGTGTAGGTAGATTAACTTGGAGAAAAAGACAGTGCTTTCTTCTTTTGGTGATATTTTTCTTGTATAACTGTGTTAATATACACACAGTAGTATTTTCAGTAATTCTTGCCATTTTTTTGCTGACTGTTGTGGTGCAGCAGTGCATAATTTCAGTTTGTTTAAAATATGTGGTTATATTACTGAAGTTTTCAATTTGCTATGCATTACTTAGTGTGTGTGTGAGTATGTGTGTGATACAAGTCATCAAATCAGACAAATTTTATTATGCCACATAATAATTTCAGCAATGTGAACCTGCTATCCACTGCAGCTGTGTGATTTTTGTACTTCTTTGTGGTATCTTTACTGGTACTAGTACTAGTGACTGTTACTGCAGCAGTGCAGTACACTGCCCTCCCCCACCGTGGCCCGCCCCAACCAGCAGTTATTCTTTTCCAGATTTGAATTTCTGATGGTGAGCACTGGTTAGGTGTTGTGCCTTTTTGTCTGCATCTCTTCAGTGCGCAGCGCAATCTTAATCTGTCTGTGCATTTGCATCTCTTTAGGGCCCAATCTTCATCTGTAACTTAAGTCACAGTTGTTTCTTTGGCTTCCCTTCAGAGTACTGGACTGGTGTGGTGCATAATTCTGCATGAACATTGTACTCATTAATATGCGTGTATAAGTCAGGACCATCATCACGAGTCGCTCGTGATACAAATCACGTTCTTCATTATCACGGTCACAAATGCAGTCACAAATCATGATTAACGATCACGTCATGAATCACAACATTAATTTTTTTTTCTAGTACTTGGATATATTGTAAGCCTGTTTTGTAGTATGCCTCCAGGCTTCACCACCCCACCATTGTACTGACTGATACATGTTTTTAAGTCTGGGAGTTTTAAGCTACAGCTTATTGGGGAAGTACAGCCATAGACATTCGCGTTCTCAGTACAGTTTCATACTGGTTATCTCACACCATAGACACAGAATCACGTTCTTCATTATCACGGTCACAAATGCAGTCACAAATCTAGTTACTTGGATGTATTGTAAGCCTGCTTTGTAGTACGTCTCCAGGCTTCACCACCCCTCCATTGTACTCATTAATACATGTTTTTAAGTCGGGGAGTTTTGTGCTGCAGCTCATCAGGGAAGTACAGCCATAGACATTCACGTTTCTTCCTGTACAGCATGTGAGTTACAGTACTATAAGTAGTAGTGGGCGAAGTGGCCCCAATTCGCTCCACAAAGTGATTCACGGAGTAGCGTGGAACCCACGGAATACTCCACAATGTGAAGTGGAATACTTCACTTCCTAATGAAGAATGCGAAGTCCATTGAAACCAATGACTTTGCATTATTCCGCCTTTCCCAAACTACTTCTCCACCAATTTTAAGGTGAAATACATTGAAATCAATGTAATTCACCTCACTTCAACTTGTAATTGAGCTCCAAATGAAATTCTGCAGTGATTCATGGGATTGCAGGTCACATGGGCTCTAGATTGTTCTGCACAGCCTCAGTTCTGGCCTGGGTAGTGTGTGTAGTGGTAGCTGGAGACAGTTTGCTCTCAGAGCTTTGTGATTCAAAACCTCTAAAAGCTGTTTAAAATGCCTTTTTAAATCATTTTTTTGCTCAAAATTTACTACATCGATTGTAGTAAACCCTTCTGTGCTTATAGCATCGAATGATTATTGTTGTTTGTGGATTTTGAATGTTAATTTAGAACAGTCAGTCAATGTACTGTGAAGTGTGCTTGGGGGGGAGTATTTGTGGTGTAGGTACATTAACTGGGAGAAAAAGGCAGTCTTTCTGTTTTGGTTATATTTTTCTTGTATAACTGTGTTAATGTACACACAGTAATATTTTCAGTAATTCTTGAATTTTTTTTGCTGATTGTTGTGGTGCAGCAGTGTATAATTTTTCTGTTTAAAACATTTGGTTATATTACTAAAGGTTTTCAATTTGCTAGGCATTACTTGTAGTGTGTGTGTAAGTGTGTGTGCGATGCGTTCCATTAAATCAGACACCTTTTATTGTGCCATAGAGTAATTGCAGCAGTGTGAACCTGCTATCCACTGCACCTGCATGAATTTTTTATACTGCTTTGTGGTATCTTTACTGGTAGTGGATTGTTACTGCCGTGCACTAATCCCCCAAATGGCAAAATGTATTCCTTTCCAGATTTGGATTTGTGACTTGTATGCACTGGTTAGGTGTTGTTGTGCCTTTTCGTATGCATCCCTTGAGTGCGCAGCACAATCTTAATCTGTCTGTGCATTTGCAGTGCACCATTAATTCTGGTAGACTGCATTTCTTGTTATGCTCTCATTTCACTTCGTCAGCACTGGAGAATTTTCTGGACACAAGACAGTAGCATTTCATCAGCACTGGGGAATTTTCTGGACACAAGACAGTGGCATTTTGGGGATGCACATTAATTCTAGTGACTCTGTGTGTGACCACTGCATGCATGATTGAGTGCGCCATTAATTCTGGGAGACTTTGCATTTCTTGTTATGCTCTCGTTTCACTTCATCAGCACTGGGGAGTTTTCTGGACACAAGACAGTAGCACTTTGGAGATGCACATTAATTCTGGTGACTGTGTGGGTGGGGTGCTGCCAATTTTGTTGTCACTGCACCTTATTTCGCCTTTAAAGTGGAATGATGATGCAAATTAATAATAACAAGGTGAAGTGAGCCTTTGCTATGCGGCACTCCGCGTAGTGATGTGCTAATGTGAAGTGGCCACTTCACATTCACTTCACAGGCAGATTTTAAATTCGCTGCATCTCTAGTCGAGGTGTACTTTGGGGTCTTTGGGTGTTATACTTATCCCATTCCATAAGGAAATACGCTGACGTGGGTGCAGTATAGGAGTGTGAGGTGAACTTTGTGGCTAAACAGTGCAAGGCACACCACAATGCCTGTCAGTGGCTGCAGGGTGGGGATGGGGGGTGGAATGACATGAGCATTACATCCGATGATCCCAAGTCACACCCCTGACACCTGTCAGTCTGTACCGGGTGGGGAGCTATAGTTGGAAACCCTAACATCGTAGGCATGTGGTGGTAGTTTCACTTCACATTTTCAACATGGGCTGCTTGTCAGGCCACCTCATGAAAAGCGGCACAATCACTTTGTTAGCTGAAAAGTGGTTTTTCACAGCGGCTGTGCCATTTGGCAACAGAGGGATGAAAACACATTTTTGGGCAGGATGTGGAGAGTGAAAACTGTATTGTTCATGAGGAGGCATAAAAAAATGGCAACGCTGAAAATCTGGATGACAATATGAAATATTGGTGAAGCAATGAGCATGCATACGAACTGCGCAACACACGTCCGTAACCCAATTATTTTGGGGAGTGTGGTAGCCACATTTGTAACATAGGCATTTTGGGACCTCCCCTTATGAACAGTGGTGGTGCGATTTTGTTAATCTGTCCCAAAAGTTGATTTCCCACAGCGAACCATGCCTTTGTGCGCCACAGGTGTGGAAACACATTTTGGGCAGAATGTGAAAAATGTCAGCTGTACTGTTCATAAGGAGGTGTGAAAAAATGCCAGTGTTGAAAATCCAGCATGGAAATATTGCAAATTTGTGAAGTTACAAGGGTGCATGGAAACTGCGCAATGTACACTTGCAACATAGTCATTTTATGGACTTTCGGCATCAAATTTTCAACATAGGCATTTTTGGACCTCTGCTCATGAACAGTGTCACTGTTATTTCCTTAAACTTTACTGAAAAGTGATTTTGCACAGCGACTGTGCTATTCTGCGCCGGATGTGCGAAAACACATTTCAGGCAAGATATGTAAAATGATAGCTGTACTGTTCATCAGGAGGTGTGGAAAATGCCACATTCAAAAATCTGGAGTGAAAATATTACAAATTCATGACATTATGGGCATGCGTAGAAACAGCGCAACGAACGCTCGTAAAACAGCCATTTCTGGGAGTTTTGTCACCAAATTTGCAACATAGGCTTTTTGAGAGCTCCCCTCATAAACAGTTGCACTGTCATTTTGTTACTCAGTCCCAAAAGGTGATTCCATGCAGTTACCGCGAAATCACCTTTTGGGACTGAATAACACCGTGACAGTGCCAGAATTCATGAGGAGGGTCCCAAAAATCCCATGTTGAAAATTTGGTGTCAAAATTCCAAAAAATGCCTGAGATATGCATCAAAGTTGAAAAAACCCTATTTATTCCATTATACAGCTTAACGGCAATTCATCAGTTCACGGTCGGCTTTGAAGAGTGCAGACATGTTCCCAGTCCACCAAAGATCATCGCGCCAGACTACACAGATAAGTATGGGTGAGGGGGGGGTGTGGAGAGGCAGGGTGCACAGTGGGTGGGTGAAGGTTGTGGGAGGGGGGCAGGAAGACCGCCGAGGGACTGTTTCCTTTTTCCACAGGTACAGAAAAAAAAAAAAAAATCGCAGGACCATTTTTCTATTTACAGGGGAATGTGGCACACTGGGGTGGGCTCCCAGCATGCCAACGGAGCCTTGTTTTTTTGAGGGGGCAGTTGTAGCTGATGGGGGATTGGGCACCCTAGTAGTCAGCACACAGCAAAAGGGGGGGTTACTTTATGCCAATGGGGATTGGGCACCCCCGTCGGCACACAAGGAAAGTGGGGGAAGAGCCGAGGGGATTGGGCACCCCCTCAGCATATAACAAATGGGAGGTTCTCATATGCCGATGGGGAGGGCTTCCTGTCGGCACATACGATAGGGGCAGGAGTAAGCCGACAGGAGATTGGGCATCCCCGAAGTCGGCAGTTTGGTGGGCAGTGTGCAGGCATGTTTGTGTTTCCGGGTAAGCATGTCGGGAGGTCCGCTGCATGTGATGAGCTTTGCTCGCACTGCAGCGGACCTTTCCTTAGATGTGCTCACCCAGGTGGTGTGGTGCCGGCATGCAGGCTGATTGGGGAATGAGGGACGCACCTACTGATGCATGCCCTGCATTCGCCCAACAGTGACCGCACCTCCAAATCTGCACTACCGCAAGATGTTGGCTGTGCAAGTGCGCCAACATAAAAAGGAAGCCAAACCCTTTCTCTGCCCCATGTTACAAGTGAATTAACCCACTCCAGAGTGTGGGTCTATCTGGGTATTAATCCATGGCTGGCTGGTTGGAACCACTCAACGTGTGGCCTCATGGTCTAACCCCCCCCAGCCATGGATTAATTTCCAATAGACTCACACTCTGGAGTGGGTTAATCCTTACTAGGCAGTCAGTGTGGGGTCTAAGAGTAAGTTCTTGCTCCAGGTAGCTACCTGGGCACTTGATAAATCTATTGGCATCAAGCTGTGGCCCTGCAGACAGGCCTAGGTTAAGTAGATTCTGCCTTTCCACACCCAAGTGCCTATTACAGAATAACATTGCTTTAGTTTTGCTGGTGTTGAGTATCAATTTGTTCTTAAGGAACCAGGTTTCCAGGTGCCTGAAGTCACTGCTGAGGGAGGAACTGAGCTGCACAGTGACTGAGTGACTTCTGTAGAGAATAGCATTGTCAGCAAGCAACTGTAATTTAGACCCCCACAGTTCTTTGGCATGTCATTTACAATCACAAAATGGGTAAGATAAATGCTATATTGTGATTGGTGATTGGTGGAATCCAGTCACATGACTGTGCTGTTATCCCAGCATAATGGCACAGGTCAGAAATACTTCAGTTTCTGAACCTCATTATTTGGTTCTAAAGTAAAAAAATCAGGAAAGCCATTTTATAATCACACTACGACATTCCAGGGTAAGTGTAATTGAGGGATTATGGCACTTCTTGGGTGCATGAAGCTTTACTTCCCAAGGTGTGCCATTATACTGCAATAACGCACACCCCATGCCATATTGCTTAAATAATGAAAACAGCAGTGGGCCTAGAAGGGTCCCTGAAGAGACACAATCTGTTATTGGTTCATGGGAGGATACACTGCCCCACCACTTGACCACTTGTTTATAGTTAACAGGTAATGCTTAAACCAGAGGCAGGAAATAATATCAAAGATTATGCACTGCAGCAGGAACTTGAGGTTCACTAGATTGAAGGCTGCTGTCAGTTCAATAAAATTGCACCATTTGCTAGCCCAGAGTCCATGGCTCCCAGATATCAGTGGTAAGCACACCAGGATTCTGTCCATTCCAAGGCTTTTCCTGAATCCATGTTGAATCTTAGTTATGGTAGCATGTGCCTTGAGATACTACTGGAGCTAGTTGTATATCAACCTTTCTTGGATTTGTGTCAGGGGGCTGAGGATGGAGATTAAGCAGTAGTTCTCAACAGGCTCCCTAGGCCCCCCTTTTGTTACAGAAACCATCAGTGCAATTTTCCATTTGTTAGTGATAGCTCCCAAGAGGGCAAACTTGATAAACAGATTCCTGAGAGGAGCACCAATCAAGAGGCTGGCCAGTTTGAGAAGCTTGGGCTCAAGGCTCTCATAGCCTGTAGAGCAGTCTGACTGAATATGTTTTAGCTGAACAAGAACTTCCTTCTTGGTGAACAGTCTAAAGAAGATGCTCAGGGAGGACTGTCCAGGGAGTGAAAGAAGAAAGTGCAACTATGTGGAAGCCCATAGGCAACCCTTTTAGGAGGGCCTTAAACCTATCTAGGATATTGGTGGAAGATGCAGGGTCACAGTAGAGTTTTCCACCCCAAGAAACATCCTGTGTGGGGACACTGGGGAGATCTTTCAGGACAGTATTAATTTGTGACCAGAAGTGCTAAGGGTTCATGAGGTTGTTCTTTTGGAAGTTTTTCATGTGTGTTACATTAATACATTAATACTCTGCCCCCCTCTCCTCCTCACTGGATTCTACCCTCACATCTCGGTATACCCAATGCTGCACTTTTCACCCTCTCCCCGCCCTTCCTACATTCCTTCCCCCCCCCCCATGACTCTGGCACTTCTTATCTGTTGTCTATTTTCTCTGAAGAAATGCCGCTGGCTGCCTTGTTACAATGCTACCCTTGAATTGTATTAATCTGTACTCTGTTTGCAATGTCCACATTGTTGTAATGTCTGTCTTGATGTTCCCCATAATTTGCATTTCTCTGACGTGGAACCTTTGTAAAAGAGCCAAGGCTCAAAGGTATTTGTTATCCTAGACTTGATAAATAAAATAAATATAAAAATTAAAAATGTTAGTTTTGTAGCCCTTTATAAGTTCTCTGAATTTGTGCCAGTCAGAAGGGTTGCCTGTGGCATTTAAGTTGCTGCAGGCTTTGTCCCTAATTTTCTTTGACTTTCACAAATCACTGCTCAGCCGCTTACAGCGCAGTTCTTTTACCCTTTCTCTGTACTAGATCAACAAAGGCATCAACCTGCTGGAGATGGTCAGGAGGAGGGCAACTAAAATGATTGTGGGTCAGCAGGATAAGACATTTGAGTATAAGCTGGTGGCTCTGAATATGTACTCCCTGGAGGAAAGAAGGGAAAGAGGGGACATAATAGAGACCTTCAAGTACTTGAAAGGAATAGATAGCTTGAAGAGACCCTCCACATTTACCCTAAGTGGCAGTCAGGCCACAAGGGGACACAGTCTAAAGCTGGAATGGGAGAGATTTAGGAAGGAGGTTAAGAAGCACTTCTTCATGGAGAGAGTGGTAGCCAGTTGGAATGCTCTGCTAGAGTAAGTGTCTTGATGAAGTCAGTGAGCAGCTTCAAGAGAGGCTGGGATAGGCATAAGGGGAAAATATGAGGCTGGGGGGGCTGATGGTGAGGATGGAGGACCAGGGAGGGACAAGCAAAGTCAGTAGCATAATCTGAGGATCCTGCAATATGAGCAGAGTGGATAGACTGAATGGCCTTCTTTTGCTGGCTTCTTTATATGTTCGTATGTGCATATGTTCATATTTATTAACCACACTAAGGAAATTATTGATAAAGAAGTTGAGGGCAAGGTCTATGCTCAAGAACTGATTCATGTCTCCCCAGTGTACTGCAACAAAGCTGTCTAGGAAACTAGGCACATTTAGTTTAGAGTGGACATGAACTGGTATTACTCAGGAAGGGGAATTTTTACTATTAATTTTCCATATGCAGTACACAGGGGAGTGGTCAGATAGGGAGTCTGCAAGAATACCAATGGCTTTTGTGTCTCATTTGTCACCCAGGATCCAGTTTAACAGGGAGTGGTTTCCTGACTTGTTATTCAGTCTAGAGGGCTTCAAGATTATTTGTTTCATATGGGCATCCTCCAGAGTTGATTTATACCCACTGTATTCCTTCCTCAGCTAGTTTACGTCCCCAAGAAGGATCAACTCACCCAAGGATCTTTCAGCTAGGTAGTCGGTGAGTGCCATGAGACCATGGTTAGCGACTTGGTGAGTGTAGTAGATACAACTGACAAGTAGAGGTTTGGTATTACCAAGCAGAAGTTTAATAAATATGCTTTCATTGGGGTGCAAGTCAAGGATGTCAAGCGGCATTCCTTAACATTTATAGTGGATTTTATATAGAGTAGGACACCACCTCCTTGTTTGCCCACCCAGTCTATCCTGAAGGAGTTATAGCTAGGTATTTCAGTCTCATGCTGGTGTTAGCCAGGTCTCAGTGATAACAAGGAAATCAAGGGCACTTGTCAGGGTTTCAGGCACCTGGAGCTTAGGCCACAGACTACTGACATTCATGTGCATAACCTTTAGACCCTTGGATTAGGACTTTGGCACAGAGGTGGAAGAAATGTGTGAATTTGTAGGGAAAGGGCCAGGGTTAGGTTCAATGACCCCACAGTGAGTAACAGCAGAATCACTAGCAGCCTGGGTATAGTACCAGGGGATATATCCAGTGGCAACAAGGGTGCTCGTTGTATGTAACAGGAGAGTTTACCAGTTCCTGGTTTGGTATAGGCCAAGGAGGATGAGCTTGTATGAGGTACTAGTATCCTGACTGACTGGGCATGGAGGTAGAGGGCCAGACAGGTTCCTCAGGCCAGGAACAGCAAGGAGTGAGTATCCCAGCAGTGAGCCAGTCAGCACAAACAAAGGATACAATGTATAAGGTTGTCAGAGATACACTCAGTGAAAGAAGAAAAACCGGGGGGGGGGATTATGAGGCTCAAAGGAGAGAAAGGATAGTGTAAGGAGGGGGATCTGGACAAGGCAGAAATACTGAACAAATATGTCTGCTCAGTATTCACTAAGGAGGGGGAGGGTCAAGGACCACAGTTGGGTTGCAGAGGCAATGGGGGGGGACACCAGTCCATTCTCAGTGGAGAGAGTTCTGGAAGAACTCACAAAGCTGAAGGTGGATAAGGCCATGGGGCCAGATGGCATCCACCAGAGGCTATTAAAGGAGCTGCGAAGGGAACTAGCAGCACCTCTGGTGGCCCTGTTCACAGAGTCACTCAACACAAGTGTCGTTCCAGAGGACTGGAGGAGGGCACATGTAGTCCCACTGCACAAAAGCGGCAGTAGGGAGAAGGCGGGGAACTACAGACCAGTCCGCCTCATCTCAGTGGTGGGGAAGATTATGGAGACACTGCTGAAAGAAAGGATAGTGGCACATATGGAATTCAGCAGTGCTCAGGATCTGAGGCAACACTGATTCACAGCAGGAAGGTCATGTCAAAGGAATCTAATAGATTTTTTTGATTGGGTGACTAGGGAACTAAATCAGGGAGGGGCGGTAGACATCACCTACCTAGATTTAAGCAAAGCCTTCAACACTGTCCCACATGGAAGGCTGATTAAGAAGATGAGTAGTCTGGGCATGGGAGACAAGGTGGTGAACTGGGTTAGGAACTGGTTAAAAGACAGGAGACAGAGGGTGGTGGTAAATGGGGTACAATCTGGGAGGGGGGTGACCAGTGGGGTACCACAGGGATCAGTACTAGGACCAGTCCTGTTCAATGTCTTCATTAGTGACATTGTAGAGGGGCTAGAAGGAAAGGTCTGCATGTTTGCAGATGACACCAAGATCTGCAACAGGGTGGATACTCCAGAAGGGGTGCAGAAAATGAAGAGGGACCTGGAGAAGCTTGAAAGATGGTCGGAGATGTGGCAACTTAGGTTCAATGCAAAGAAGTCTGCATGGTGGATTCTGCCATCCATAATAGCCAGGTATCTCCCCTTGCTCCCTTCCTTGCTGTATGAACCTTGCACTGTAGCCTCCGCTCAAACAGCATCCCCCCCCCGAATATCCCCAGGGTATCTACCATCATGGGCAGCAGAGCCTTGTCTTTGACAGCCCCTACACTGGAATAAACTGCCTGCCAAGCTCCGCTCCCTCAACACCCTCTGCCAGTTCAAAACCCACCTCAAAGACTGGCTCCTGACAATCTCCTGCTGCCACTGCTTCCATGGATAGTTCATTTACTTTCCCGACTGCACCACACCACAGAATGTGTAATTAGGCCAAGCGGGAATCAATTAGGCTGGCCTGCTTGTGCACTTGAGCTTTAGTACCTATGTTTGTTAATCCTGCCTCCCAACCCTCCACCCCACCCCTTCCCTCCCCACCCCTATACTTTGCAATGCCTTATCCCTCTTTTTACTTATACTTAGGCTCCCTTGTTTGTCTCCTATTGTAACTGCTGGCGATAAAACTGTATGTTTATGCATATCCTTACTTATTGTAATGCCTAACTGATGTATGTTTATGGAATCCTGTATTTTTTTGTTGCTCTTCTATTTGCTATTCCCATGCACTATTGTAACCTTTATCTTGTTTTTTTTTTTGTTTTGTTTTGTTTTTGTCAACTGTTCCATGCTTTGTTGTTTGTTACATTAGTTCCTGTGCCACAGTATGCGGCCCGGGTCATGCCTGAAAATGGTTCCTGGGATCAGCGCATCTACCCGGTTACCAAAGTGATAAATAAATAAGTGCAAAATAATGCACCTGGGTAGAGGGAACCCTGGGAAGAGCTACAGGTTGGGGGGGAGGAGCTGACTGTCACCAAAGAGGAAAGGGACCTAGGGGTTATTATCTCTGATGACCTTAAGGTATTAAAGCAGTGTACAAAGGTGGCAGAGAAGGCCAGTAGCATGCTGAGGTGCATAGGCAGTGGTATCACTAGCAGGAGTTGGGAGGTGGTGATGCCATTGTATAAAACATTGGTAAGGCCTCACCTGGAGTACTGCATGCAGTTCTGGAGCCACACCTGTGCAAGGACATAGATAAGGTGGAGACTGTCCTGAGAAGGGCAACAAAGAAGGTGCAGGGCTTGCACCACAAAACATATGAGGAGAGACTAAGGGACCTCAATATGTACTCCCTGGAGGAGAGGAGACAGCGTGGGGACATGATTGAAACTTTCAAGTACCTCAAGGACACAAACAAGGTGCAGGTGGAGGACCTTTTCCAATGTAGAAAAAGTACTAGAACAAGAGGGCACAATATGAAATTGGAATGGGGTAGATTAAGAGGTAAGGTGAGGAAGTTCTTCTACACAGAAAGGGTAGTCGATGCTTGGAATAGTCTGCCACAGGAGGTAGTAAGGACTAGCACAGTGGAGGGGTTTAGACATGCCTGGGACAGGCACAAGGGAAGCCTTAGAGGGAAGGGGAGGGAGTGATGAAAAGCCATTGATCACATAGGGTCAGTGGCCACATACAATGTATAGGGCCTACACGCAGACTGGATGGGCCTAGCAGTCCTTATCTGCTGACAATTTCTATGTTTCTATTTTACTCTTAAGGGCCATGACTAGGCTGCACTAGAAGGCACCATAGTGATACCCCAATATGGAGACTATATAAAAACGTAAGACTTCATGAATCCTGTGACAGTTAGGGAGCTACAAGTTAAGATAAAGATAGGTGCTCTGCAGGAAGGACTACCATGTGGAATACCCAGCCCTAGGTAGTGCCGACTTTGTAAAGTCTTTGGCAGGTGAAGTGGCACTTTTTCAGGAGAAGCTATGCAGATTCGATGGTGAAGTTGCAACATCTCCTTAACATCATCTCAACTTTGCCTGACTTTGCTTAAAAAAGTGCCATTCCCCCAGGAAAACTCAGTGTGAGGTGGCAAAGTGGTGAAGTGGGCAATTTGTGAAGTTATTCGTGGAGGTGAATTTTGCAACTTTGTTGGCAAAGTAAAACTTCGCAGCATCTTAATAGGAATGAGTAACAATGCTCTGATGAGGTCAGGTATTCAAAGTTATGAGGCACCCAGATGGGGATGGACAAGTGTACCATCCTATGTTCAGTAAAACATACGTACAGGGTACAGAGGAGACTAGGTATTCAGATATTCAGGGCACCCAGATAGGTATGGACAACTTTAATATGCGCAGGCTTTTAAATAAACAAGGGCACCCAGTTGGTGATGGTTAGCTATGCCTTAATATGCTCAGTGGCAAAACAGAGTTATTGTTGGAAAGTGTAGTGTAAGTACTGGTACACAATGGCTCAAGTTAATCAAACAAAGCAATATGGTCTGCAACGAACTCTAGCAATGACATCTGCAACAAAAACTTGCAGGCACCTGGGATAACGAGGCAGCTGTATCTACTGTAAGTATATTCCATGGACAAAGTTGCCAACAAGGTAGTTAAGGAAACAATGTATGAGGTCAGCATCTTGGAACAGAGTAGCAAACAATATGAGCCCCCTCTACTAGGAACCTTTCAGTCTAGCCCAATTAGTAACACATGTCCCTGGTTTACAGTGAGCACAGGGTTTAGCACACAAGTCATGTCATTGATACTAAACTCAGCACAGGAACTTAGGACAGCATCTCCGGTGGATGGCTGTCACCAGCTGTACCCCGTTGCACTGTGGCCCTTAGTGCTCTGGGCTGCAGCACGGTATGCCACTAGAGTAAGAGTGTGCTAAGGAAGGGAGGCTTCACCCTCTTGTCCTGATGGCATCCTCTGATTAGATGGATGACCCTGCATAGGAGAAGCTGGATGATGGACAAAAAGCCAAAGAGTCCATGATCAGTGTCCAGCAGCTGGGAGCAGTGATGGTTCAGTCCAGTGGTCACTGTGGGCGATGGTGGCGCCATCAATTCAGTCAAACCCACTTGGCCCAGTGCTGTTCCAGTACAAACAGCAGCAGACCGAACACAAAGGACACTGTAGCAGGAGATTTTTAAATTCATGGTCTTTTTGGTGATCCACCCACTTGTCCCAATGGCAGCTACTGACTGGATTGGCGACCTTGCCTAGGAAGATCTGGATGTTGGGAAAAGAGCCCAAATGGCCATGGTCAGTGGCTGGGAGCAGTAATGGCCTGGTATGGTGGTCGTTGTGAGGGAAGGCAGCTCCATAGATTCAGTCAAGCCCTCTTGGACCAGAGGTGTTCAGGTGGAAGAACAGTGGCCTGAAGACAAAGGATGCTGCAGCAGAGGATTTTATAATTGGTGGTCTTTCTGAAGATTCACTCACTTGTCCCAATTGTGGCCACTGATTGGATGGCCATCCATGCCTAGAAGGAGTTGTATGTTAGATAAAGAGCCTGAGAGTCTGTGGTCAGTGTTCGGTGGCTGGAGCAGTGATGGTCTGATCTGGTGGTTGTTTTGGGGGGAGGGCAGCTCCATGGATTCAGATGACCTCTCTCATGACCTGGTGGTGATGAAAGTCCCAGGAGGGCTTTGAAAATCCCTCCCTAAAGTTGAGATACTAAACTTACCTCAATACAACAGAGTTGATATGTGTCATGCAGGAAATCTAGGTAGACTGAGGAGCTCCAAAACATATTCACATATATTAAGTGTGGACAAAACCTGCCCTGTCACTCACAAGAAGGCTCTGAAATGCAGGTGCCCTGCAAATTGTTAACAGCATTTCAGTCACCCACTATTTTAGTCTCTTTTGCATCCGAACAATATCAGAATGGCTGAGTGAATACAGCAGCAGTGTGCTGATCTGTGTGGAGAGGCTATATTTGTAACTGAAAGGACTGAAAGCAACTTCTTTAAATGAAGGCTTTGTCTCCTTAGAATGCAGTGAAACCTTGAGAAACAGCACAAACACCTCCAGCTCTGTGAAAAACAGATTTTCCTTGCCTTCATTTTCTGTCAGTTCTGCTGATGTTCTGTGATCTCACAAGATTCAGCTCTTTATCTGGTTGCCTTTATTGGCTGGAAAATATTGCCAACAGTCACAGTTCTGTCAATTAAAAGTACACACATCTGTAGCACACAGGTTAATGTGGAACCTTGTCGTTGCAGATGTTATACTTGTGGCTCACAGTATTGACTGGACAGACAGTCATTTATCCACTCTGTAGGTAATTATCAGAATGAACAGACTATCCACTGGATTACTTGTATTTTATTTACATAATGTGGATAGACTAGGGATTATGAGGATTGGCCTAGCTTCTCTCTCTCCTTGGTACACCCTCTGCCAGGAGGCTCTGATTTAGCTGCAAAGCAGGCATTATTTGGGGCAAGTCGCTATCAGCCTGCAAACTTACCTTGTAAAACATTAAGGAAAAGTATTCCCTCTTGGCCATTCAAACTTAAAATCACTTCTATCCACCCCTTATCTGTGTACTGTGCTTTATCTAAAGCACTCTTTCAGCACTTACCTTAAGGGCTCTCCAGTTCAATTTTCAGTCATGTTGTCCAATCCACCATTCAAAACCCAAATCACTCCCACTTACTGCTCGTGTAAGGCACTCACTCCACCCTTACCTTTAGGGTGCTCTGGCACTAGTCCTGGTGGGTCCTCAACTTCCATTACCTTCACCTCAACTGGACCAGTACTCTTTGAGGAAGGTCTCTGATGCACACTCCATTGTGCTTTGTTGGTTACATATTGCCAATACCTTTTTTTCCATCCTCTGGGGTTGTGGCCTCTAAGGTGTTTGCTTTCAGCCAGGAGGGCAGGCAGGCCATTGTCTTATAATCGCTGCCCCTGCTGCTCCATGGGTTGGTTCATGAAGGGAGCTGTAGTACATGGAAGCCACAGTGTGTCTCCTGGCGACTGAACAAGTTGTCTCTGCAGTGTGTCCTCTTAGTCATTTTCCAGCTCAGATATAAGGAATCAAATTAGTTTATTTCAATGATTACCATAGTGCTATGTATTTATTTAAACACATTTTACCAGGTTAACAAGCAGAGTGCTGGAAGGCTCATTTCCAGGTTGGGGGGGGGGGGAGTACATGCAACAAGCAATTATCACAGCATAGAAAATGAAAAGCAGTATTAAAACAACTGCAAGTACAAAAAAACTCAGTACAAGAGTCAGAGTAACAGAATCTACAAGACCGGCAAGTTACATTAATGTCCTCGCATACAGAAGGAGCATATGGAATGCAAAATCCATAAGCAAAAGCATAAGGTACTGATATTCTTGTAGTTTTTTGAAAATATCCTAAAACTTAGTTATTTTTTTTGTTGGGGTAAGTGCACTAGACAAGCAGTTGCATATTTTTAGGCACGACCCAGGAGGAGTACATACAGCCATTGAAATACACTTAGCAAAGAGAGAGAGAGAGCATTTTCAGTACCTGTATACAGTAATCTACAAGGCAGGTCAATAAGTCAAGTGAACTGTGGGATGCAAAGCTTTCAAACATACATTAATCAACAAGGCAGGTCATAACTGTCATGCATAATTATGCAAGGCTTTTTACTATGAATGTTAGATATTTTGTGTTGGTAATAGATTTCTCCAGACCAGGCTTCCTGTTGAGTGTGCACTTGGGTATGGGAAGTGCATTATTTATGTTATTGTTATTGTATTAAGCCATTAATCAGAATGCTAAACTTACAAAAATGGGTCAAAAGGTTTACACCACCTGTGTATATCCTGGTCACACTTTGTCCACTGTCCTTTTTATAAGAACACATATCAACAGATATACCTTATTTTCCACTTAAGAAAAATGGATGCTATCTCAGCAGGAACAGAGAGTTGATATCCAGTGTAACAAGCATTTGTCAATGCTGATTGTTGTCTGGTTGGCATTGGTAGTGCAGAAGTTAGAGAGATGCATAATAGGAATGACAGTGAAGTACTGAACTGCCACTAACCCCACCCCCACCCTGCAGAGACTGACAGGCATTGGGGTGTGCCTTTGGGTCATCGGCCATAACGCTCACGCCATTTCCCCACCCTACCCTGCAGACACCTACAAGTGTCGTGGTGTGCCTTGGGGTCTCCGGGCCTTATGTTCACCCCATTCCATAAGGAAATACACTGAGATGGGTGCCCTATAGGAGAATAGGATGAACTTTGGGGCCAAAGAGTCCAAGGCACACCTTCGATGCCTGTCAGTGGCTGCAGGCTGGGGGTGGAATGGCTGAGCATTACAGCCGAAAATCCCAAGTCACACCCCTGATGCCTGTCAGTCTCTACAGGGTGGGGTGTTACAGTTGGAAACCCTAATGCCCCAGGCATTTGTTGGTTATTTTCATTCCATATTTTCAAACATGGGCGTTTTGTGACCCCACCTCATGAACAGTGGGACTATCCATTCGTTAGCTGAAAGGTGATTTTGCACAGCGACTGAGCCATTTGGTGCCACAGGTGCGAAAACACAATTGAGGCAGGATGTGAAAAATTACAGCTGTACTCTTGATGAGGAGGTGTAAAAAAATGGTAATGTTGAAAATCTGGAGTAAAAATATGGAAAATTGGTGAAGTCTTGCATGTGCATAGAAACAGGGCAACAGGTGCCCGTAAAGCAATTATTTCAGGATTTTTTTTAACCAGATTTTCAACATAGGCATTTTGGGACTTCTGCTGATGAACAGTGTCACTGTGATTTTCTTAATCTGTCCCGAACGTTAATTTCCAACAGCAACCGCGCCATTGTGCATCAGATGTGTGAAAACATATTTTGGGCAGCATATGAAAAATGATAGCTGTACTGTTCATAAGGAGGTGTGAAAAAATGGCAATGTTGAAAATCTGGAGTAAAATATTAAAAATTCTCTCAAAGTTATGAGAGTGCATGGAAACTGCACAATACACACTCATAACAGTCATTTTTTTGAATTTTTTCACCAAATTTTCAACATAGGCATTTTAGGACCTCTGCTCGTGAACAGTGACACTGTGATTTTCTTAATCTCTCCTGAATATTGATTTCCCACAGTGACCGCACCATTGTGCACCAGATGTGCAAAAACACATTTTGGGCAGGAAGTGAAAAATTACAGCTGTACAGTTCATAAGGAGGGGTGAAAAAATGGTAATGTTGAAAATCTGGAGTGAAAATATAAAAAATTCTCGAAGTTACAAGCATGCGTGAAAACTACGCAACGCATGCTCATAACACAGTGATTTTTTGGAATTTTTTCACCAAATTTGCAACATAGGCTTTTTGGGAGCTCATCTCATGAACAGTGGCACTGTCATTTTATTAATCAGTCCTGAAAGGTGATTCTGCTCAGTGATCATGAAATTACGTTTCGGTGCCGAATAACAAAATGACAGTGACTGATTTCATGAGGTGGGCCCCAAGAACCCCAAGTTGAAAATTTGGAGTCAAAAGTCAAAAAAATGACCGAGATATCCACCTAAGTTGAAATCTCCCCCATCTATGCCATTATACAGCTTACCGGCATTTCTTCAGTTTGCGGTCGGCTTTGAAGAGTGCAGACATGTTCCCACTCCACCGAAGATCATGGTGCTGGACCTCTGGAGGTAAGTATGGGGTGAGGGGAGGTGTTGGGAGGTGGGGTGTGCAGAGAGTGGGTGTGGATTGGGGGAGGGGGCCGCTGACAGCGAGGGACCATTTTCTTTGTTTTAGGTTCCAAAGGGAAAAAAAAACAGCATGGACCATTTTCTTTCTTTACAGGTGTATGAAACAATGTTGGGGACACTGGGATGGGCTCCCAGTGTGCCCTATGACTTTGGGGGCATGATGTTTGCCACACTGGGGTGGGCTCCCAATGTGGCTCCCAATGGGGGTTGGTGGGAGCAGAAAAATGTCGACACCCCTGTAGTCCACTTTCTAGGGATTTCAAGAGGTTGACAGCAGAGCCGCCGCCATGTTCATTGAAATGTTACACCAGGCAAGGCAAGTAGCAAAGGCGTGTCATTAGTGCTGCTGCATGACGAGCTTATCTCTGATTGCAGCTACAAAATCATTTCAAGTTGATGGCACTGCAAAACACTTGTGTCACCACTAGCATGATTGCTAATTGACAAATGAGGGATGCACCTTCTAAAGCATGCCCTGCATTCACCAAAACTGACACACCTCTACATTTCTCCTACTAATCTCCTACTGCCACAAAATGTTGCTTACGTGAGCGCAAGGCAACATAAAAATGTGAAGTTCACACTCTTAGATAATTGGTGGGAATGTGTGTGAAGGGTTAAGCTTATGTAAGCAGTATGGCTTGTGGAAGGTACAGGAAATTAAGATGGGGTGTCAATATTTCAGTATTTCAAAATGTACTATCTATTATATTGTCTAAAATGTGCTTATAGTGTATGGGAGAGCGTTCCTGCTGATAGAATTCAGTTAGCAACATAACCTTGTTGTGCTACTGTAGCTACGTCACGATGTTGTTGTGCTACAGTAGCTACTTCACTACTACAGTGCAACACAGAATGTCTTCACGCAGGCTTGATGAAGTGGCCATGGCAGTGAGAGCTGGTTCTGGAAGTGAGCAGTGCTGGAAAGAACTGCTACAGCCCATAGTACAGTAAGGCAATTTAAGTACTGGGACGACCTTTCTTTGGACACCCGATGGTAACAAGGGTTGTCTATACACTATAAAAGTTTGTGTATGAGCAACCATACACAAACAACCCCACATCCCCTAGTATCATTTCACTAAATTAGCTACTGCCACCCCCTCTCCCTTCCCCCTTCTAAAACATAGTATGTTATGTTCTCTTACTTGGATTATTGTAATTATGCACACTGTCTCTGTTTTACATATCCACGGTATTAGTCTCCGCTTTGTAAGAGTCACTATGGTTAAACCCTCACTTTATATATCTGTTCTGCACCTAATGCTGGGCTCCGTCTGCCCTATGATATGGAAATTTGCTCAGGTAACCTATCTTTGATTGTATGTTTTGCATCATCATCATGTGTCATCATTATATTCTGTGTTAACAGATGAGAAGCCTTTGCAAAAGAGTCTGTGACTCAAAGGTCGTAATTCTGATTTCTCAATAAATAAATAAATAAATAAATAAATAAACAAGGCTATTGTTTAATCTCAAGGTTTCCTGGTAACAAGACCTCCCATGCTATGCTCTCAAGGTTTCTTGTTACCACAGAAACCTCTTGATTGAAAAAACTGCCTTGTTGTGTATGATTGCTTATATACAGTCCTCCATATCTTTCCCCAGCAGTTTGCTGACTGGGTGCCTGTAACGTTGGTCCTAGAGCAGAGTGCCTTTACCACATGACTTGCAGTGTCCAGGCTATTTCACTGGAAATAAGATTGTAACAGATAACATATTCACTGGTTCATCATGACAGTGCCCTTCCCCCCACCCCCCAACTACTGATGATCTGCAACTTGAAAAGGTCTACTATATGTGCAGATGTACAGCAAATGATCTGGTCTAGGTTTACCTACAGTAGTTCCACCATAAATCAATTAATGAAAAAACATATTTCCAAATAGACACATTACTGTGGTGCAGTCATAGTCTTAGGAAATTCCCCACAGCTTGGAAAACAGCCATTATCACACCTATTCATAAAGGGGGCGACAGGTCATTGGCCAACAACTACCGGCCAATCTCCATCCTCCTTCCCCTCTCTAAAGTCCTGGAGAAAGTGGTGGCCATTCAAATCACTGATTATCTGGCTAAGCATAACATTTTATGCCCAGAGCAACATGGCTTCCGTACGGGTCACAGTACCAGCACTGCCCTTATTGAATTCTCCAACTTCTACACTCCTCCTGGATACCAGCTCCCTAGCTGGTGCAGTGTTCATCGACCTCTCAAAGGCTTTCACACTGTCTCCCATCCACTTCTGCTGAATGCACTCTGCCACACTGGTCTCTCAGCTGGCCCCGGCACGGTGCGCCTAGCTATCTTGACACTCTCTCATCTCAGTGTGAAAATTAATAGCACACTCTCCGATACCCGTCCCAGTCTCTCTGGGGTCTCCCAAGGCTCCATCCTGGGCCCCCTTCTCTTCTCGCTCTATCTGAACACCCTGCCCAGTGCATGCCCTGGCAAAATTCTACTGTATGCAGACGACGCTGTCCTTTTTGCCACCCACCGCAATCCCATCTCCCTACAGGACTCCCTACAGCAGTCTTTCAACAGTGCCGAGGCTTGGTTTAAGGAGCGCAGACTCGTCATCAATCTTAATAAAACCAAAGCTATGCTCTTTTCCCTCCCCCAAAACAAAGCTAGCAACCACCCACTCTATATCCTTCCAAGTACCAATCAGCCACTGGAACAAGTCTGCTCCTACAAATACCTTGGGGTTACCTTCGACTCAGCCCTCACATTTCACAACCACATCGACGCCCTAACATCTGCCACTAACACACGGCTTGGCATCCTATTCCGCCATAGAACCTGCCTTCCCCCAAATGCTGTCCGGCTAGCTGTTACATCATCTGTTCTGTCCCTTGTAGACTATGGTCTACCAGTATATGGTGCTGCCGACACCACTGCACTCAACAAAATTCACCTAACCCTGAATAAAGCCTGCAGATTGATTACTGGTGCCCCCAGGCTCACACACACCTGTCAGCTGTATGTCGAGGCTAACCTGCTTACCCTGGATGAATGGCTCCAACACCAAACCTGTCTCCTCACAAAAAACCCACTGGCTCTCTCCGGGTAACGGGCATCCATCCACCAGAGCCCTCCCACTATTGCAACACGGTCTTCCTACAAGACCACTCTAAAGGTCCCCAGATCAAGAACCAGCCGTTGCCAGAGGTCCTTCTGCTATAGAGCCCCAACCTGGTTTAACTCTCTCCCTGCCCCCATCGCCAATGCCACCACCATCTCCAAGTTCAAAACCACCCTTCAGAACCACATCTTCAGCACTCGTAACTGCTCCTGTCTCTGAACATAGCCTCCACCTCTGCTTCTCTTGACAATGCCCCCCGGGCAGCTCTCCACCTAACCATCCCCTCCACCACTTCCCTGTACACCGTGCCTATGTTTAACCTGGCCAGTGCCAGCTGTCCCAGTGTCTACCAACCAGATTGCTCACTTGATACCAACTTGTGTAACACCTGTTATCAATTACATGTACCCTGTACCCAATTGTATTTGTCTGACCACAGTGTGACGTGGCGCCTCTGTTGAACGCCTATTGTTTTGCAAATCTTTGCTATGTAACCAAAAACACAATGTATGTCTTTATGTGTCGAAGTACCTTTGGAAACGAGCCTCTGGCTCAAAGGTTGTAAACTGATTCTTTGAAATAAAATAAAAATTAAAAAATAAAAGAGACCCGGTCTGACCAAGAAATAACACATCAAATTCAAAGTGAGGACACAAGAAACAGTTTCCAGTGTAGGAAGACCCTGGTCAAAGTAAAACTCTGTGGGACAAAGTATGTGAATCACTGAAAAGTGAGCTGGCAAAGAATCAATAAGAAACAAGTGACCTAACGGACTCATACATTCGGGCTGAACATCTAATAGCAACAACTGGCACTGACACATATTGTCCTTGGGACTCACCGGAGTCCTATCAGTGCAAAGTGTTGTGTATGTGTGTGTGTGGTAATGAATAAAGTCTAAAACAATAATTCTCTGCAACCTCTAAATGCAAGTGTTGATTGATTTATTTCATAACAGGAGACCTTCCCCTACCTATTCTTTAGAAACAGAAGCAAAGATAAGAAGATGATTTGTATAAAAGCAGAACTGAAAATTCTTATCCTTATAAAAAAGATGTAAAGGACTTCCGGTGATGTCACCAGAGCGATGGCCTCGTAAATCAGAAGCTCCCTTACCTCTCGATTAAAATAAACTCCACACAAGCCTGTGAAACGCACTCACTGGAAGAAATGAAAAAGTCGCATAGTGGAGGCAAACCAGAGAAGAGATCTCGAGCAAAAAAAACAAACCCCAACTCAGATTTGCACAAAGTGAGTTCTGTCGATTCAACGATCAATGAGAGAGATCTCCCTGCGAACATGGCGGGAGCAGACACAGAATCGGAACTAGAAACACTATCTAGAACAAGATTTTAAACAATTCTGGCGGAAATAAAGCAATCCAGAGCAGATACAAAAAAAGGGTTGGAACAACTTCACCATGATATTACTAAACTGGAGAACCGAATTTCAACAGCGGAGGGGAGAATTTCAACAGCGGAAGATGATATAATACACCTCTCTCAGGCAGTCGAATTAATTGCCCAACAGCAAGAATCCCTGAATGCAAAGTGTTTGGACTTGGAAGCCAGATCCCGGAGGGACAATTTAAGAATCTATGGGTTGCCAGAAACAACTGAGACAGGAGACATGTGTGACTTTCTCGGAGACCTCTTGAGGAATGTGCTGGATTTACCACAGGCCTTCAAGTTTAAAATCGAAAGGGCACACCGGGCCCTAGTACCCAAACCTACCTTGGCCAGTGCAAGGCCTAGATCTATTGTGGCAAAGTTTTCGAGCTTCAGGGATAAGGAGCAAATTCTAAAAACGGCATGGAGGCAAAGAACAGTGGAATACAATGGAGCCAAACTATTCTTTGATCAAGACTACCCGCCCAGTATACAGCAGCAGAGGATGGCCTACGCGCCTATACTACGTAAATTGAGAGCGGTGGGAATCAGATTTCAGACCCCATATCCATCTTGCCTCTGAGTATTTTGGGAGTCGGGTACAGAGCTATATCAGTCATATGACGAGGCTCTACATGCAATGCAAAAAAGGGACATGATATCCTACCTACACTAAGACCAAGGGAGAAGTCGTCAAACACCCGAACACAGTGGAGGCTGACCTCATCGAGCAGGAACAGTAAGAAAGCAGGAGAGCTCCTAGCATCGAATACCATGCAGGATATTAAAAAGATGCTGCATAAATTTACACATGTAAGGGAGGATGAGGAGAGGACTGAGGAGAGGGACGGGAGTACCTGAGACTGAGAGTGGCCACGCTAGACAAGAGTCTGTACATTTTCTCTTTCTTGCCCTGCGTGGCGGAATGGTTGTTGAACTCTGGCCTATAGCAGGGGCTTGGGTAGCCAGATAAAGTCTATGTCTGTCCGTAGAAGCACTGACTCAGAGAAGGATCTGGGTCATGAATTTCAGTTGGACTTTGAACAATCTAATGTTTCTTTTCTCCGCTGGAGTCTTAATAATGTTAAGATTAAAAGGGGTACAATAGCGAGAGACTACAAGCTAAACAGTCACTACTGAGTCTTGGAATCAAGACATATTCTCCTCTAAAGATGGTCCAGCTACATTCCCTTATTGTGGGGAATTAAGACTGCAATCCCCCCCCTGCTCTCCTCAGGGGCCATGGATGGCACAGGGGGAAGAATGCACAGATATGATTGAGACTTGCTCGGACTTCTCCTCGATTTTTCCAAAATATGCATGCTTTAATGGGAGGGGGGGAGTTGGGAAGTTTTATATAGGTGTAAATGATAGGCTTTTCTGCTCTTTTGTTTCTTTTGATAGGCATAATTATTCTATTAAGCAAGCAAAAGGAATCTGTTTTAAATACAGTCTGTGTAATAGAGGCAAAAATAGTGACGAAGGGCTGAAACATCAGGCCAGAGCCCGCTAGTTTCAGGGCCCAGGAGGATCGAGTCAGCATGCTGGTCTCCATACCTCCATCTCGGGTATTCACATCCCGAGTACATAGGGAACATTCGAATTTGTTCCCCTACCTTGGGGGTCAACATGTACATAGTTTATTCCCACCTGGGAAAGTTATTAAAGGGGCATCAGAGGGGGGATTTTTGGGGTTATTCTGTTGTTTGTTTGCAGAGGTTTGTATGTTAAGGATAAAGTGTGGGGACATGCATTTAGTTTATTATCCTAATGGAGAACATAATTTAAGGCAAAGGACAAGATTAAAACTGAGAGCAGCGCTGGGGAGAGATAGGGGCAGGGAGAAGGGAGGAGAGAAGCAGAAAAGACACAACAGTACAAGCAACATAATTATGCACATAAATGGCAGGTAAAGATAAGATACGATTCGTATCACATAATGTTAATGGATTAAATAATCCTGTTAAAAGATATAGGGTCCTAACAGAAATCAAGAGGCAAAACCTGCTTTTGTATTACTGCAAGAAACTCATTTGAACAGGAGGAGCACCAAAACTACAGAGACTGGGATTTGGTCAAGTGGTATAGATCCTCATATAGGCAAAACCAGAGAGGGGGTGGCGGTTCTTGTGTCCCGGGCATCCAACTCCAAACAATTTCATCATATTCAGATCCGGAGGGCCTGGTGGTCTTTTCCGGGAACCTGGAGGGATCCCCTATTACCTTGGCCTCGATATACCTACCACCTGGGTCACCGAAGGAGGTTGCTAGGTCACTATTACAAAAAATAGTGGAATTGCAGAGAGGGAGACTGATAATAGGGGGAGACCTCAACCAAGTCTGGGATCAGATGGACACTTCTAAGTCCTCGAATTTCAGACAAAACCCAACAAGTAAAATGATCAGGGAATATCTGAAAACTGCCTTTTGGGTGGATGCCTGGAAACATGAGAACTCGGGGAAGAGAGTACACACACTACTCTTACCCACATAAATCTTATATGAGAATAGATTACATGTTGATATCAGGGGAAAATCAAAACTTGGTGACAGAGTGCCGTCATATCCCATCCATTATCCGACCATTCCGGCCCTTTGATGGAGATGGAATGGAGCACTGGAAGGGGACATACCCTTTGGAGATTTAACAATTATCTGTTGAATGTGAAGGAGTTTACAGACATGGCAAAAGCTTGTCTGAAACAGATAATACAGGAAAACAAAACTCCGGACATAACCCGGAGTATACTCTGGGACACGATAAAAACAGTCTTTAGAGGAGACTGCATAAAATATGCCGCAAACTTTACAAGGCAACACAGTCAACAATTGGAAAATCTCCAAAACCAATTATCAGACCTGCAGAAACGACATGCAGCCGGAGATGATTCAGTCTCTTTGGACATGCAAGAAATAAGACAAAAAATACAAAAACTAATTGATATTAAAACATAACAGGCGCTACAAAGAATGCGTCAGAGATATTATGAAATAGGCCCTAGGGCCTCCAAGCTGTTGGCCCGTAGATTGAGACAACAAGTTTCACAAAACACCATTACCCAGATTAGAAACCATATAACAGGGAGGATGGCAAGAACACTGGAAGATATTTTGTCATGCTTTAAAGCCTTTTACCAGACATTATACACTCGCGAAAAAAACCCAAGTGAACCGGAGATTCAAAAATACCTGGAGGGGCTTAGGTTACTGTGACTATCATCGGAAATTAGAGATTCGTTTGGGAAACCCATCACAAGGTCAGAGGTAGAGGCTGCAATTAAAAGGCTTAAAACAAAAAAATCCCTGGGTCCAGATGGGTATACCCCAGAATTTTTTAAGTTTTAAGGGAAAGAACTCAGTCACCAGTTACTGGAGACATGCAGGGCAGTGCAGGAGCGGGAGTCTCTCCCGGACTGCTGGAATTTCGCAGTCATCTCCAGTATTCCAAAACCGGACAAAGACATTACACAATGTAATTCATTTTGCCCTATATCAGTTCTTAACATTGATTATAAAATATATGCGGCCATTTTGGCAAGAAGGTTGGAAAATGTCTTGCCTAAGATAATTGCAGTGGATCAGACGGGCTTCATTAGGGGAAGGCAGACACAGGATAATATTAAAAGATCCTTGCAGGTATTACACCACGCTGCCCGGTCGAGGTCCCCTTTTTTATTGATGAGCTTGGATGCAGAGAAGGCCTTCGACCGGGTGGCATGGAAGTTTCTGGAGTTGACCTTGGGCAGGTTTGGCTTCTCGGGTGCCTTCATTAAAGTGATAAACAACATTTACACAAATCCCAGGGCCTATATAAAAGTTAATGGCCGGGTCTCGGCTCTGATATCCCTGTACAGAGGTACTAGGCAGGGTTGTCCCCTGTCTCCCCTCCTTTTTGCCCTGTACTTGGAACCCTTAGCTCAGAAGATTCGGCAGGAGGAATTGGTGAGGGGCTGGGAGATAGAAGAAGAAACACACAAATTAGCCCTGTATGCAGATGACCTACTTATATACCTCTCTGACCCAGAACAATCTATAGAACCTTTGTGGTGCAGCCTAACAGAATTTGGAGATTTGGCAGGTTACAAAATAAACACGAATAAAACGGAGGTGTTAAAAAACCAATATATGCCCTCAGACAGAATAGTTAAGTCCTTTCCCTTTAAATGGGATCTTACATGTGTGAAATATCTAGGGGTCTACCTGAGTTTTGATGCAAGTCAGCTATTCACATTTAATTATACCCCGATCCTAGACAAACTTAGAAAAGATTTGGAGAGATGGGCCCCGATCCCTATATCTCTGGTACAAAGAGTCGAGGCAATTAAGATGGTGCTACTCCTAAGATATTATACCTGAGCCAGACTCTGCCCTGCTTGTCCCTGATTCATATTTCATGACACTACACAGAAGGGTCTCCCGCTTTTTGTGGGGCCGGGGAAGACCGAGAATACGTTTCTCTGCCCTTCAGATTCCAAGGAGAGAGGGGGGTCTATCTTTACCTAACGTGAAAATATATTATCAAGCAGCTCAATTAAGAACAGCCAAATATTGTATGGATCCCTCATATATAGCCAGGTGGAAATCAGTTGAACTTTACGGAGGGGGCATGATGAATATAAAGAAAGTTTTACTCTCACAAGAGGGGAACAGATACTTACAGGAGAGAAATAACCCATTTACAGAGACCACCTTGCGCATTTGGCATAGGGTGATGTCAGACAAAAGAGCCAAGAAGTGGAGATACTTATTATGGTCAATACCATATCTGACATCCTTTGTTCCTGTCAGATGGGATAGGGGATATAAAAAATGGGAGGAGAATAAACTATACTTAATATGGCGCTTTTTAGAAGGAGGAGAGATCCTGGACTTTCAAACGTTAGTTGCCAGATACAAGATTTCATGGCAGGATAGATTCCGCTACTTTCAGATTAGGGCTTATATCAGATCACTTCAAACACAGATTTTACATAGGAGAAAACCACCTCCCCAGATAGCAGAAATTCTAAAAAAGGCAATAGAAGGGGACCCACCTAAAAAACATATAATTTCGGTGGCAGGAAATCATGATTTCTACCTATAGGATAGAGGCCATGACGGCAACACTTAACAGGAATTATGGTAAATTTGAATTAATCTGGAGGAGATGGGTAATCTATATGTCAAATGAATCTTCGGATTTCATTCCTTAATGGTGTCTAAAGGCTGAAACTAATAAAAACAAATTAAAAGTTATAGCCTAAGGGCCTTCTTTCGAGGCGATGAGACTAGTGCTGGGGCTCCATGAGATTAATTATGAGGGGGGCTGGGTTGAACCATAATAAACTTTATAGTCATATAGAATTGTTAAACTTCTCATATAATGGAATAGGGGATAGAATTAGTAATGAAAGCTGAGATGTTTAAAAGTATAACTGAATGGAGACGGGCTCAGGCCCAACAGAAAAGGGCATGTGGATGGGGTGCCCAATGGAATTAGGGCCATATGAGTGGTTCCTGATCTCCCAAGAAAAATGGGAAATTGTGACTCCTAAGTGCTTAATATCTTGATTGTCCTTGCCTACTTATATGGTGTAAAATATATGTATGACTCCTGAATGTAATATGGTTGCTGTATATGTGCGAATGTCCCCACAAGAAAAAACCTTTTTAAAATAAAGTTTAAAAAAAAAAAAAGATGTAAAAAAAGTGTCACTTATTACCTTAAAATACTTGATCAGCATGTTTTTCCCATGCTTCCAAAAAGGTGTTCTCAGCATGAGAATGTTAAGAAAAACTTTGAGTGATTAGAACGGCAGAGTGCAGTAGTGGCTGGAGCCTCGTGTGACATGCTAATGAGGGGTTCCTTTCATCTTTAGAAAACCTTGTAGGTACTGTGACATCATAGGAAAACTTGAGCTTTGCTGTCATGCTTTATGATGTCATAGTACGTACTCGATGTGAGAATCAGCTTTTTCTTCTCGCTCGAGTGTTAGTTATTCTCTGTATACTAATACACCTCTGAAATATAAAACACCAGCTTGCTAAGAGAAATGTAGTAACAGCTTGAAAGGGTTAAGGATACAAGATAGACATTAAGGTAAGCAAACTTTAGTGTATTCATCCACCTACATAAATGCTCTGTATTTAACCACCTACCTACAGTCCTACATATCTAATCATTCATTTCAGATTGACTTTATGTTTCCAAGTAAAGGATGCACTAGACATTTATCTTAGAATCTAATATCTACACTAAAAAACATAACCTGTTTGATTGCACGGTTCCGTTTTTATAACTAAAAACACCTTCTCAATGAGTTACACTTACTGTATAAGATATGTCTAGACAGGGAAATGGAAATTTAACAGCTTTTCTTATAAAACAGCAGATTGGTTGTTGACAAGATGACCGATTTCTTCAAAACAGAGTTGCAGACTAATAGAAGACAAAGAGCAACATTGCTCTTTTGTTACCTGAAGCAACAAGTTAATAGGGCCTCCGAGGTGTGTGTCTTATGGTATAAGAGACACCAAGCATGAGGTTTGGGTAAGGACATCACAAAGCAAAGCTGAGCTGTTCTGCCTGCCCACACCTCATGAAGGGTGTCTCTTATGCCATAAGAGACACCCCTCAGAGGTCCTATTAACTTATAAATCAGTCCAGCTTAGCTCAAGTGACTTATAGCAGGTTTAGAGCATTTTCTTTTAATTTACTTATGTCATCCTCCCCTGGAGCTGAAGTGGAGCGTGCTCCCCTAATGCTACCACACAATTGGCTGAAATCACCTTAGTGATTTAAATGTGGTAGAGTGACTGGACCTGGCAGGTACAGTAACAGTGGATCCCTCTGTCATGTGGTTTGCAGCCCACTTCCCTAATTATTGTACCTTCCTAACACATACCACTTGATTATCAGTTTTGTTATCTTGTACTATAAATGACAAACGTAGGATCCCAGCTATGACATGGTTTGAGTTTACAGTACAGGAAATTCTCCTCTCACAGTTGTTTTGGGATCTAGTGCTGTCTTAGCTCGGAGTTGGGAGGAGTGTGCTACCGTATATTACTGGAGATAAGTTTCCCCAGTATCATACAATGAAGTACAACCATTTGTAAATGACAAGGTGCTACATTAACAAACGTAAGCCAAAGTGACATGGTACAGGAATATAACAGATGCATAGAATTTGATGGCAAATAAGAATACAGCAGTATTGGGCCTTGCAGTTTATAAGGTTGTATGTTGCACAGTGACCCCATATTGTGAGGCCATAGTAACAGCATACTGTAGATTTGATTCTAACTCTGGGATGCCTGCCCCTTTACATTATGGAGGTGGTCTGATTGCACTCTGGCAGTGCCTGTTTATTCTTTAAGTAGTCCCTGGCTGTCAGCCAGCAAGTATCAATGATTTAAAAGACAAAGAACCTCTGTGCATAAACACTGAGGCAAGGGTTACCCCAAAGGGCATTTGGCTGGGAAGCCAAGTTTCAAGAAAATACAAAATCATACATGCCCCCACAATGCAAAGCATCATGGGCTGCATATGCAAATCACCACAGAATGTTATGCTGGTCCAACTTTAAGCAGAATTGCATGGTGCCACTGGAATGAATGTATGAACTGTGGATTAATGTATTAAACTGCAGAACAAAATTACACAGAACAGTCACTGAACTGTGGAATAATTAAGCAGCAATGCATGACAGGGTGTGTGTCGTGCTAGGATAACATCACACCTCAGGTGGTTGGGCATAAGGCCAAAGGCCGAGTGTGTCCAACACCAGAAAAGTACATTATCCCAGCACAACACACACCCTGGAGTGCATTATTGCTATTATAAAATGGCTCATTTGTGAAATACAAATGAAACTTTAAAAGTATTGTTTAAAACTTTATTTTTAAATAAAAATTAAATGCGTAGGTATACTTACTAAATAAATAATTCTCATTCCTGTTTTGGCCAGTAGGTGGTGACCTGGCTGTGTCATCTGTCTTTCTGTTCTGTGCTTCAGGTTTCTACCCATGTGTCTGTCTCCCCCTGCCACCCCATATCAGAGGTTATGTTTTTTCTGTGCACTGTCCTGTTCTCTCCATCTGTTCATGTTTATGAGCTGTGAGTGCTCCCACTCCCACCCTTGTGTGAAGTGAGCTTTCCACTTTGCAAACTGTGAGCCCCTCACCTGAGATACGCTGTTCACATGTTTAAAACAAATGTGCTTTCTGTCAAGCTGAGAGTTTCCTTTTCATATTTTTGGTGTCAGCATTTTAAACTTCAGTATATCAAAGGGAGCGGCGTGACCATGAAGCTGGCTTCTGAGCAGGGGTCAGTGAAGCCAATCTTGCTGTTGGCCGTGGGCTTCTTTTTCCATTTTAAATTTGCCTCCAGATGTTAAGTATTGTACTGTATTGTACTGTTACTGGCTGGTACCTCGTGAGGAGGAAAATAGATGGTAAAGGTGGTTGTGTTACCTAGGGCAAGGGAGCCACAGAGGATATTTGTTTCTTGTAACAGAGAAATAGAATTTTCATGCCAGCTTTTTTCCTGGGAACTGAGCGGCTTTAGTGAACCTCTCAACCGGTGGTTCAGTGAAGCCTCTCGGATCAAGCTACAAAAAGCTGTCATGAGAATTGAATTTTTTTCCCTGTGATGGAAAATCTGGCTTTAAAAAAGTATAATTTTTGACTCACTTTATTAATGGGACACCAGAGGAGCACTGCCTTCAAGGCGACTGGAAATTATTGTAGCGGGCTCGGAGCAGGGACCATTGAAGCTGGTGTTGTGGAATGATTCCACGAACAGTACATGCAGTCATCTATGTACTGGGACTAGAGCTGTGATGTTATACTTGGATAACATCACAGGTCCAGTCCTGCACTGAACAATCAGAGCCCAGGATTCTTTCCTTGCCATTGTATAATTAGTAAGCAATAAGCCACTACAGGGTGTGCGTTAGACAGTTTAACACACGGCTAGGAGGCGTAGTGAGGCACGAGGCCAATGGCCGAGTGTGTCCAGCCTCCTAGCCGTGTGTTAAACTGTCTAACGCACACCCTGGAGGGTTTATTGCACTATGAAATGCCATCTTTCGTTCAACTGCATTTGGTAGGTTAAATTTCCAATTTTAAGTAGGAAAAACATGTATGTTTGTGTCACTTTTAATAAAATAGTTCCTCCGCCTAAGTGTGCTGTGTGTTTTTTGTTTGCACTGAAGTAATTTTGTCCTACAAAGGCTTCTGTACTTTAGTAGGTCTGGTTGTCATAGCAGTAGCCCCAGCTGCTGGACAGAAATAAGATAGATTGCAGCTGTTTCTTTCTTTCTTTTTTTTTTTTTTTATTAAAAAACAAAACTCTAGTGACAGGTTGGCTGATAGAGATAGAAGCGATTGGGTGGGCTGGTACAGAGATCGCGGAGGTCTGGTAATGATAGCAGTACCCCCCCCATGCTGCTTGTGGAGACAAATAAGAGAAATTGCGCTGTTTCTTTTTTTTTTTTTTTAATTTAAAGACAGAGTGAGCAAGTGGGCTGATAGAGACAGTGACTGGGCGGGCTGGTACAGAGATCGCGGTTGTTCCGGGTGTTTTTTGGTAGATGAAGGAGCGTCCAGGTTGGGAGAGACATCATAGTTGTTCATTTCTTTTTCTGTTAAAATTAAAACAATTGAGTTTAAAGAGCGAGCGGTCGGGCTGGTGAAGAGATCGTGGCTGTTCCGTTTTTTTTTCACTGAGGCAAAGTGAAGAGGCGTCAGAGGTATTTACTTTTAACAGTTCAGCTGGCACCACTTCTGGCACAAACAAGATGGCTGCGTTTTGTTTTGCTAACATTCTAAAGTGGGCAGCATCACCTATATCAATGCCCACTGCCCAGTGTTGGTCCTTTTTCCTGTGCATCAGAATGAATATCACATCCCTAGCAGCCAATGAGAGCTCTTAATTTATGATGCCCATTTCATAACATGTATTAAGGATTCATGTATTAACTATGGAATGGAATTCCTCAGGGCTGTCATTCCATAGCTCATGTGTATTATTCTAGAATTCAGCCAGAAAATGTGGTGGAACAAGGCAAAAATTTTCCAAACACATTCGGAAGATTCAGATTTTGCCAAAGTCAGAATTTTGGAAAAATTAGCAACATTTGTGAAATTTCATGAAATATCTGCAAATTTGAAATTCAATTTTTCACCCAGCCCTACTGGTTTGTGAATAAACAGATTTATTTTCAGATTAAAGTACTGTCAGTTCTTCACCTTCTACCAGTAACAATTTTATTAGTGGTGGGAAACCTATCGTGTATCTGCCCACTCTGTACCTGGAATTTTTAAGACCACAATACTGTCAGTCCCTCACCTTTCACCAGCATAATTTTTATCATGGTGTGCAGAAGCCTCTAGTGTACCTGTCCACTCAGCAACTGCTATGTCCCTACACTCCTGTGGTACCTCCATCTGCCACTTCGACCTAGCATTGTACCTCCTGAGAGTGTCTATCACCCTGCGCAACTACAGATGTACTCCCTGCCCTACATAAGCAGGATGTGTCCTTGGCACAGTCCTGGCAGGGCACTAGGTGTGCTTCCTGCCCAGCATCCTAGATGTTTGTCTATCCATCCACCCTGCCCCTGATCTCCCCTGGCTGCTTGCTGCCCAGTACCTTGCCTGTGGATAAACATAGCATTTCGGTGCTGCCTGTCCCATACCTTTCACCTGCACTAAATCTATTACTGTATGGGGAAGCCTGCAGGGTCCTCGCTCTGCCTTGTACCTGGTCCTGTGCTTAAACAGAGCATTTCAGTCCCCAGTACTGTCAGACCCTCACCTTTTACGAACACTATGCTTGTTTAGAAGAGAATCCAAACATTCCATGTAAGTTATAGTTTTTCTGACTCAGATAACAAAGTTTATCCAAAATGTGTTTTACCAGTAAAAAGCGAGTTGAGTTAATTAGTAGTAGTTTTAACTTTATTTGCAGCAGGAAATCTTTCACTCTTTTAGATGCTGATTACTGGTCAGGTGGATAAGCAGCGGGCTCGTGTTCTATTTTAAGATAGCTCTGATTTTAGGAGGCACAGGCACCCTGACTGAATCACAGCACCATAAAAGGCCCTGCTCTCCATGCCTCATTAGCATCGGGGGGGGGGGGGCAACAGTGCTGCTGGAAACTTGAGCTAAAAGCACTGTAATCAGGCTCAACCAGTGCACTGTAATAGTTACATAGAAACATAGGAACAGAAATGTTGCAGGCAGATGACTTGGACTTCATCTAGCTTGCAGTGTACTACCTCATTGACAATTAGATGTTTTCAGGTGCAGTATTAGCCCCTGCTAAGCTATTTAAATCACAATTTGCACTGAAAAAGAATTAATGGACAGACTGGGAATTGAACCCAGGCTCCTGGAGTACTTTCCCAGTGCTGTAGCCACTGTGCTACAGGGTCAGATGGTTGGACCTGGGATTCCCGGACATACTTTCGGACAATCTAAAGTTGCAGGTTGGTAGATTCAGAAGGGAAATGAGAAGACATTGTTTCATGGAGAGAGTACTGACAAGGTGGAATGCACTGCCTGAGGAGGTGGTATCGTTGAAGACAGTGGGCAGTTTTAAGCGGGGGATGGGACAAAGTCAGGGGGAAGGTCGCCAATGAGGCACTGGGGGAAGGGGTAACAGCTAGTATGGGCATGAAATTGGATATGCAGGTAGGAAAGGGGGGAGCAGCTAGAGTGTAACAGACTGCTAGCTGCACACTTGAGCAGACTAGACAGAGCATCAGGCCTTTATCTACTGGTATTCTTCGTATGTTTGTATCATCGTATACTTTCTTTCTCTGGTACTGCATCTGCTGCAACTAGGATTAATCAAGATGACAGATGTTTTTGGTGCAGTATTAGTCACTGTTAAGTACTGAACTACCTAAACAAACTGCAGCCTATTGCTGAATGTTGTTAATTTTTGAGCACCCAGATACATGCTCACCCTCCCTCCTGTAATGCTGCCCACCTCCCTCTCCCTGGGCCCACAGTCACTGTACGCCTATATACCTGTCCCAATCTACCTTAAACCTTTGAAATGACTTCGCTTTTACCAGCTCGCATGGCAGTCTGTTCCACTTTTTCACCACCTTTGCCACAAAGTAGTGCTTCCTTATGTTCCTTTGAAACGTACCTTCTTACAGTTCACCCTCCTGCCCCCTGCTGCCTGATTCCTGGTTATATCTGAACGGGTTTGACCAGTCACCTCTGTTAACCCCTGGATGTATTTAAAGGTCTCAGTCACATCACCCCTCTCCTGTCTAGCCTCGAGCATGTACCTGTTGAGGCTAGACAGCTGGTTATCACATGTGTTCCCCTGCATACCACCTATCATTTTGGAGGCCCTTCTCTGGACTCTTTCTATACAGTCTTAGTCCTTTCTGAGCTGAAGGCTCCAGAACTTTGTGCAGTGCTCCAGGTGTGGCCTCACCAGGAACCTGTATAACGGCAGGATCACCTCATGACTCCTGCTGGTGATGTCACTCTCTAAGCAGCACAGCATGTGGATGGTCTTCCGATATGCCCTGTTGCCCTGGGCTGCCTACATGAGTCTGCCATTAGTAATGATCCCATCACATCCCTCTCTTCAGTAGTCTGGTTTAGTCTGACACTCTCTATCCAATATTATACAATGGGTCTTAGAAATCCTGTTTCCTGATTGGCTGACTGGCACCTTTTTCCCATTGTAAATCCTGCAATACACCAACAGGAAAAGGTGCCAGTCACCAGTCAGCCACAGCAGAAACTCTCTCTCAAATCACTCCGAACATGACAAAGCCCCATCTTGCAGAACTGCTACTGCATAGTCTGCAGGCACCTCTCTGGTCTGAGGGAGAAGGTTGCCTGTCTCCAGGCTGAGCTGGCTAGGATTCGTGAAACCTCTTCTCCCACCCAGGGACCACCAGGGCCACCACCGTTACCTCAGAGGTTGCCAAGAAAGAGGAGTGGTTGGACCAAGGTGGGCTCAGGGAGGGAGAGGGTGGTGGAACAGAGGTGCATCCCTTCAGTTGTAACTCTCCACAATTCATATGCTGTTCTGGCAAAGAGTGGTTCCTCTATGGAGGCACCTGCAGTGGAGACCAAGGAGGATGCTGGGAACCTCCACAAAGGAGACCCACAGAAGGGTGGCACCTGACCCCACAGGGGAAGAAAATAACTCCTGGTGGGGGACTCAATCATTGGGGGGGTAGACGTGGGGGAGGAAGGGGATAGGGAGGCAAGGTGCCTGCCTGGCGCCACGGCTTGGAGGGACAGGAAGCGAATCCTCAGGATTGCGGGAGCAGCTGCACGAGGGAGGGAGCTGGATGTCATTGTCCACCTAGGGACAAATGACCTGGCTGTAAATGGGATCGGAGTGGTGCAAGAGGAGTTTGTGGAGCTGGGGAGGGGCCTTAGACAAGTAGCATTTACGGTAACCTTCTCGGAGGTGCTGCCTCTCTATGGCAAGAATGATGCTAGGGTATTCCGCACCATGGGATTCAAAGAATGGTTGCAAAACTGGTGTGGAGCTCAGGGTTTTGGCTTCATTGAGGACTGGGCAGCCACCTGGAGGGATGCAGGCTTATACTGGTGCGATGGTCTGCATCTGTCCAGGGGGGGATCTAGGATCCTAGGTGACAGGTTTAAATGCTTCATTGGCAAGCATTTAAACTAGCCAAGGGGGGAGGCACTGAAAAGGAGCAGGGAAATCCCAGCCTTCCCCCACAAAGCGCAGTAGTTAGAGAGGTAAACACCAAGGCAGAGAAGTCAGTAGGGAGCAGGACAGGGATAAATGCAGAAGAAGGTGTTAAGGACAGGGATGGGGCTAAAAGGGGTAAGGCCATAAAAACTAAATGGAAAGTGATGAGTACCAATGCCCGCAGTCTGTGCAACAAGCTCCCTGAACTAGTGGCCTTGATGGAAGAGGGATGCCTGGCTATTGTGGCAGTCACTGAAACATGGTACACAGAGAACCATGACTGGGAAGTCAACATACCAGGATACACAGTCTACAGGAGGGACAGGGTGGGTAAAAGAGGAGGAGGAGTAGCTCTCTATAAAAGGGAAGGGATTAAAGCAACAGAACTAAAGAGTAAACAGGAAGTTGATGAGCCACTATGGGTCTCCCTGGAGACAGGAAATGGCACCACAATCCGCATGGGGGTTGTGTACAGACCCCCATCTCAGAGGGAGGAAATGGACAAGGAAATGATAGAAGGCATCCTTAAAATGACAGAAAAGGGGAGATATTGTTGATGGGGGACCTGAATATGCCAGATGTTAACTGGAGTACCTTTGCTGCAGGCACATCCAAGAGCAGGGTCATTCTTGATGCCCTACAGGGGGCATGCCTCAGACAGCTAGTTTTGGAACCCACTCGGGAGGGAGCAATCTTAGACCTGGTACTCTCAAATGGGGAAGGAGAAAGGATCTCAGATTTAGAAGTGGGTAGCCATCTGGGAACAAGTGACCACCAAACAGTGTGGTTCCAATAAACACAACCATAGAGTCAAGCCATACAAAAACAAGAGTATTGGACTTTAGGAAGGCTGACTTTGGGAAAATGAGAGAGTGCCTTAGAAAAGCACTAGCAAATGGGCAAGAAGGAAGGGTGGAAGAACAATAGGGAATAATCAAAACAGCCATCGCAGAGGCAACAAGCCTTTGTGTGAAGCAAATCAATAAAACAAAACAAAGGAAAAAAACACTATGGTTCTCAAAAGAGGTGGCAGGGACGGTTAAGGAGAAAAGGATAGTATTCAGGAAATATAAGGAAACACAGAAGGAGCAGGACAGAGAACTTTATCAGTTAAAGCAGAAGGAGGCAGGGAAGGCAGTCAGAATAACAAAGGCACAAACTGAGGAAAAGATAGCCAACTCTGTGAAGAAGGGGGACTATACCCTTTTATAGGTACATTAGGGAGTGAAGAAAGACCAAGTGACGGATACAGAGACTTAATAAAGGGGAGGGAATGTAGGCAGAGGGTGACAGTGAAAAAGCAGGGATACTGAACGAATATTTCTGCTCAGTATTCACAACAGATGGGGAGGGGGAGGTGCCTAAACCAAACAAGGGAGAAACTCTGAATAGGGGGGGTTGATACCAGTCCATTCACAGAAGAAAGGGTTTTGAAAGAACTCTTGAAACTGAGGGTGGACAAAGCAATGGGCCTGATGGGATGCACCCAAGAATACTAAAAGAACTAAAGGTAGAACTAGTAACACCACTGACTACTTTCTTTAACAAATCATGGGAGGATGGAGTGGTACCTGAGGACTGGAGGAGGGCAAATGTGATTCCACTTCACAAAAGTGGGAGCAGGGCAGAGGCAGGAAACTACAGACCAGTTAGTTTGACTTCAGTGGTAGGGGAAAATGATGGAATCACTTCTGAAGGAAAAGAATTCTTAAGTACCTAGAGGCCAGTGGGGCACAGGACCCAAGGCAGCATGGTTTCACAGCAGGAAGGTCATGTCAGATGAACCTAATAGATTTCTTTGACTGGGTGACCTAAGTAGTAGACCAGGGAGGGACTGTGGATATGGCCTACCTAGATTTTAGCAAGGCAGTCGACACAGTCTCACACAAAAGATTAATATACAAGTTAGCCAGCCTTGGAGTGGGTCCCAAGGTGGTAGCCTAGATAAAAAAACTGGCTGGACAACAGGATGCAAAGGGTAATAGTAAACGGAGTCCACAGTGAAGAAAGGAGGGTAACTAGCGGGGTACTGCAGGGTTCGGTACTGGGTCAGGTCCTCTTTAATATCTTTATAAGTGACATTGGAGAGCACCTGGAAGGAAAGGTATGTCTCTTTGCAGATGACACAAAGATCTGCAACAGGGTTGATACACAAGGTGGGGTGGAAAGAATGAAAAGGGACTTGGCAAGGTTGGAGGAATGGTCAAATACGTGGCAGCTCAGATTCAATGCAAAGAAGTGCAAGGTAATGCATCTGGGAAACAAAAACCCAGGGGAAGAGTACACAATGGGGGGTGAGTTAATAACAACAACAAAAATCGAAAGAGACCTAGGAGTAATTATATCAGATGACCTAAAGGTGGGCAAGCAATGTGAGAAGGCAGTAAGGAGGGCTGGGGGATACTGGGATGCATAGGGAGAGGCATCAACAGTAGAAAACAGGAAGTTGTTATCCCTCTCTACAGACAGCTAGTGAGACCCCATCTGGAGTACTGCGTGCAATTCTGGAGACCCCATCTCTGCAAAGACATAGACAGAGTGGAGGCTGTTCAGAGGAGGGCAACCAAAATGGTACAAGGTCTGCACCAGAAGACATACGGGGAGAGACTAAAGCAGCTTAATATGTATACCCTTGAGGAAAGGAGGGAGAGGGGGGACATGATAGAAACTATCAAGTCTCTCAAGGGAATTAACAAGGTACAAGAGGATAGTATCTTTCAGAAGAAGAGATGTGCAAGAACAAGGAGGCACAATTTGAAGATGGGGGGCGGCTCAGAAGTAATGTTAGAAAGTATTTTTTCACAGAGAGAGTTGTGGATGCATGGAACAGCCTTCCTGGGGAGGTTGTGGAGTCAGGAACAGTGGGAGAATTCAAGAATGCATGGGCCAGGCACAAGGCAATTCTAGTGGGGGGGGCAGGAGGAAGTAAGCTGTTAATTAACTAGAATCTGCAACTTATCCATCAGGTAAAGAAATGGGCAGACTGGGTGGGCCAAGCGGTCCTTATCTGCCGTCAAATTCTATGTTTCTATGTTTCTCGCTCTGTCAGATTGTAACCACATTTCTGTCATACTGCTTTCTTGGCATACCTAAATGAGAACTCCTGGCACAAAGTCTTGCTTTCTGTACTGTTAAATCCCCAAACTCACTTTAAAAAACACCAAAACATTTTTTTTAACTGTATCATCAGTGTTTTCTCCCACCCACCTGTCAGTCCCACGTTTCCCATGACATCAACTGCCAGCTTGAGTACACAAGCTGTCAGTGTTTTTTTTTTCTCACTTCTTTCAGTCTTACAAGGTGAACAGTTGCAATTGACCATTTGCAATCCTGTTTCAAAGTTAGTGCCCCTGTTATGGATTCACAGCAGGAAGGTCATGCCAGACAAATCTGATAGATTTCTTTGACTGGGTGACCAAAGTAGTAGATCAGGGAGGGGCTGTGGACATGGCCTACCTAGACTTTAGCAAGGCATTTGACACAGTCCCACACAAAAGATTAATATACAAGTTAGCCAGCCTGGGAGTGGGTCCCAAGATGACAGCCTGGGTAAAGAATTGGCTGGAGAATAGAACACAGAGAGTAATAGTAAATGGAGTCCACTCAGAAGAAAGGAGGGTTACTAGTGGGGTACTGTAGGGTTCAGTATTAGGACCGGTCCTCTTCAATGTCTTTATAAGCGACATTGCGGAAGGACTGGAAGGAAAAGTATGTCTCTTTGCAGATGACACTAAGATTTGCAACAGAGTTGATGCATAGGGTGGGGTGGAAAGGATGAGAAGGGACTTGGCAAGGTTAGAGGAATGGTCAAAAATATGGCAGCTTAGATTCAATGCTAAGAAGTGCAAGGTAATGCACCTGGGAAACAAAACCCTGGGGAAGAGTACACAATGGGGGTGAGATACTAACAACAACAAAATGGAAAGGGACCTGGGGTAGTCATATCAGATGACCTAAAGGTGAGCAAGCAATGTGAGAGGGCAGCAAGGAGGGCTGGGGGTTACTGGGATGCATAGGGAGGCATCACCAGTAGAAAACAGGAAGTTATTATCCTCTGTACAGACAGCTGGTGAGACCCCATCTGGAGTACTGTGTGCAGTTCTGGAGACCCAATCTCCATAAAGACATAGACAGGATGGAAGCTGTCCAGAGGAGGCAACTAAAATGGTGCAGGGTCTGCACCGGAAGACATATGAAGAGAGACTTAAGGAGCTTAATATGTATAGCCTTGAGGAAAGGAGGGAGAGGGGGACATGATAGAAACTTTCAAGTACCTCAAGGGAATCAACAAAGTCCAAGAGGGTAGCATCTTTCAAAAAAGAGGTGTGCAAGAACAAGAGGCACAATTTGAAGATAGAGAGGTGCGGCTCAGAGGTAATTTAAGGAAGTATTTTTTTCACAGAGAGGTTGTGGATGCATGGAGCGGCCTTCCGGAGGAAGGTTGTGGAGTCAAAATCAGTGGTGGAATTCAAGCATGAATGGGACAGTCATAAGGCAATTCTAGGGTGTGGGGGTAAGAAGAAGTAGGCTGCTGGTTAACTAGGATCTGCAGCTTATCCAGTAAGTAGGGAAATGGGCAGACTAGGTGGGCCAAGCGGTCCTTATCTGCCATCAAATTCTATGTTTCTATGTTTCTATATTCTATGTTAAAAAAAGAAAAAAAAAACAACTTTTAAACCTCAGCCATCTGTGTTGACTGCCGGACACTTGCTCCTTCTGGTTTCCATTTAAGTCAGTGTTCACACTCTCTTTCTCCTGTATTTCATTCACCAGCAACTACAGATTGTGAACCGGGGGGGGGGGGGCACTAGAATCCAATTACAAATCCCCAATTAACTACAGGATCCCCCCCCAAACAAAATCAAACTGCTAAAGCCGCTGCACACCTGGAAGCAAAAAACGGCAACTGCAGCACTCTCTGTAAACATCTAGAAATGAGGCTGTCTGTGCCTGTTAAAAAAATAAAAATAAACTCAAGCCATGCACCTTTCTCTTGCTGTAAACATAAGACTGACTTGGGGGCAAGAAAAACAGAAATGGCACATGCCCCCTGTCTCTCTAACCATCTGGGGGGGAGAGAGATTTTTCTACCTAGCAAGGGGAACTATTTTTTCTCGTGCAACAATAAATTAAATATAAATTATTTAAATTGGCAAACAACTGTATTTTCTATGATTTTTCTAACAAAAAGTGAAGGGGGACATTATATAATCACAATATACCACTCCAGGGTGTGGGTAGTGCTAAGATTTATCCACTTCTGGTGTGGTTTACTCACTTGGCCTGTGGCCTCATGACCAAACCACACCAGGCGTGGGTAAATCCTGGAATCTCCCACACCCTGTCGTGGTATATTGCTCAACTAGATCTTGCGTTCTTATTTCTAATATGCATCACCTTGCATTTCTTCACGTTGAATGTGAGCTGCCAAATCCTGGACTACTTTTCCAGTTTTGCCAGGTCACTTCTCTGAACCCTGATTCCCTCTTCCATGTCAACTTTACCACATGACTTTGTATCATCTTTAAATAGACTGATCCTGCCCTAAATTATTGCTCCTGTGTCATAGATAAATAAGTTGAAGAGCCGGTCCAAGGAACGACTCCTGTGGCACCATTCATCACCTTTCTGACCCCCAAGTGGCCCCTTTCACCACCACCAGTTTTGTCTTAGCTCCCATCCAATTCCCAGTCCACATAACTAATCTATTTCCTATTGCCAGGCTGTTCAGCTTGTTCATAGCTTCCCATGCAGAACCAAATCGAAGGCCTTGCTGAAGTCCAAGAACAAAACATTCACAGCCTGGTCCCTATCTATCAGCAGCCGGAGTAACTGTGTTGAAAAAGACAATTAAGCTTGTTTGACATGATCTCCTCCTTACAAAGCTTGCTGCCTCACATCCTGTAGTTCCTTACTCTTAAAGGAATTCCATCATCCTATGTTTTATGAAAGTCTCAAGTTGCTTACCCACTAAAGAGGCAAGACTGATCTGCCAGCAGTTGCCTGGAGGGTTCTCATCCTATTCCTTGTAAAGAGAAAGCTTGTGTGCCTCCCTCCAGTTTCCGCAGAACCTCCCCATGGTCAGGGAATAACTGATCAGGTCTGCTAGGGGTCCTGCTTAGACCCCGGAGCCGCCATCGGCAGTCGTAATCATGGACTGCAATTCAAGTCAGTTGCAATCTGTTGCAATTGTCTTCAGTTGCAGCCACAATTCTGTGTAGTCAGATTTTTCAAAAGTCGATGACTCATTCTCCAGCTGGCTTGCTGTCCCGTCCCCCAAAGTCATCTCGGAGACTCCACACTAGTGGCAGCACAATGTTTTTTTTTATTTTTACATTTGCATGACTTGCTGTTTCAAACTTCGGTGGAGAAACTGAGCTATCAACCAAATGGGTCCCTGGCTCCTCAACCCAATGCATCCAATGAGTAAGAGGAGGAGGAGCCAGGTTCTATTGTCACGCCCTGCACAAGCACGAGGAATTCATCCAGCGCCATTCGTCGTTCATGTGGGCAGTAGGACTAGAAAAGAATTTCTGGCATTGAGGAGGAGTGTGTGGAGTAGTGATGCTATTATCTTCAAAAACAAAATTCGACTAGTGAATTATGCAGGATGGGGACTGGGGGGGAGAGATAGAGAGAGAGAGAGACTAAGGAGTCAGTCAGTCGAGGAGAGAGAACACACTAACACAGCAGCAGGAAAGGAGCAGGAAGTGAGCGAGTGGCAGGGGCCTGAGGTGGAAAGAGAGACAGGAGGACCGCAGGGGCGATTCTGGTGAGGCGTTAGTTCGAAGGGGAGCCAAGCAGCGGACTGTCTGGGTGGCCAGGGCACCACCGCCGAGCAATCGGGCAAGCCAAGAGAGAAAGTCTGCAAGCCGGGACTGAATAGTAGTGCACTGAAGTCGGGTGGGAGGGGAAAAAAAGTGTTTGATTCCTCCAGTCTTGACATTGAATAGTCTATGAGCAGCAGTACACAGTAGAGGAGTCAACGGTCATCCAGAGTGGAGGATTTGACATGGCAAGGTTGCTACTTGAGGAGGGAAGAGGAGTCAGTCTAACTCAGTCACTGTCCAGCAGCGGAGTGCATGTTCTGTGCTAGCGAATGACTGTTGTCCAGGCCTGGTGATAAACCATTAATACAGGCCAAGAGGCAGGAGGAGATAGGGGAGTAAAAAAAGGCACTGGTTGGAGCAGCGAGTGGTGCAGGCTGCAGAGCAGTGTGGCAGCAACAAAAGAAGTCATCGCAGCAGCAGGTGGACTTAAGTTGAGACTGCTGGTGGTGGGGGGCAGTGCACACACACAGCGGGGGGAGCACACAGACCACATGTGCTGTGTAGCTGTGGTGGGCAGTGCACACACAGAACGGGGGGGCGAGCACACAGACCACATGTGCTGTGTGGCTGTGGTGGGCAGCAGCAGGCCAGACTAGCAAAAGAAAAAGTCAGTGAGTGGAGGCAGCTGGCAGCAGCAGAGAGGCTGTGGTGGACTGGAAGGCCCGATCACATGGGCAGTGGGCAGTAGCACAGAGAGGAGGAGGAAGGACTCCTCATCAGCAGAGTTTGTGCCAGAAATGAAGATCAGATGAACCCAGTCTTTGAGGAGGAGCCTGGAGTAGCAGCAGCTGCAGGACTACTGAGGGAGTAGTCTGGACCACCACTGGAGTGGAGACGCTCCGAGAGAGCCATCCGTTGCTAGCCAACACCCAGAAGGACTCGGAGGTAAGGGTGAGTTGTTGCTGTTCTCAGTCAGTGTACCACAGTTTATGTAATCTGCTCCCTCCTAGGTCAGGGACCCTGTGATGGTATAATTGGAAAGGGGTTTGGTTCGTGAGTCTAGAGTGGGCAGCCGCAGTTATTATTATGATATCACTTATTGCCAGGGGATAAGGTAACCCTCAACCCACCCCTCACACCTCTTCCCCTCATTTACTTCTCGTAATGTTAAACCTAGTGAGTATGTTGAAATTGCTGATGAGACGCTTTTGTTTCATTCAATTTTTAGCTGCCAAAAGCTCGGGGAGGGGAATAGTCATAATGGGCTGCTAAAATAATAATATTTCATCATTTGCATATTTATTCCCATGTTGCCTTGTCACTGCCTATAAGACACTCAGATGCCCCCTGCTCAGTCTTATTGATTTATTCTGGTTTCCTCAGTGTTTGTTAAAGCTTTATTTTGCATTGACTGCCTGAAACCAGTTCTGTTGTATCGGAAAGAGAACTGCAGAGTTATGTGCTTTTGTCATTGTTCCATGAAAGTGCATTTATATTGTAAACTAGCATGTGTGCAATGTGCAACATGTACCGGTACTGGTTGTGTTTTATTGTGGAGGTACTATTGGGGAATTGATACCCATGAAATGGGTGTGCATAAATTAGGGCAGACAGTAGGAGACTGCAATGTGAACGTTGTTCTAGCAGTGTTATTGGGGTGATGACGTTGTCCATTCCAATGTGACCATCTCCTCTGTCTACTTGGAGTCCTGTTTGTAGCCTGATTGTGAAATTTGTATTAAATGCCTGCTTGCGTTGAGAATGAAAAGGACAAAACAGACTTAGGAGTGACATCACCTGGTATACCCACCCGACAGCGACAGTTCGACATTGAGGTCCCCCACAGCGACTACAGTGCCATGCCGCTGTAGGAGATCCGCTGGAACTGGGCACTGTCTGTCGAGGGTCCTGCACCTCCCCCTGAATCAGCTCCAACTTGGAGTTGATAATCCTTAGTGGGGAGGTGCTAGGGGCACAGACCTCCATGTGGTGGGGTTGGGGGGTGAAGCCTCACGAAGAAAACACTTCGTGGCATGAGAAACCGGCAGTCAACTGCTAAGTGCAGTTGACTTGCCAGTTTCACTGTCGGGGCATTCAATGAGCATTTTGTCGAACACCTGTCGTGGATCCACATCACCTCAGTCACATATATAGGCTCGACTACTGCTAGCCCTTATTTCACCTTCCTCTATTATTTCCTCTCCATCCTGAAATAAATTTCTAAACCAACCACTTTAACATGGCATAAGGACTCAACTGCAGTTCTTGGGTCACAAATATGGTGGCTCAGAGCTGTTATATATAGTCATGGGGGGATGCGGGGGTGGAGGCCCCCTGCTGAACCCCATGAAAAAATGTGCCAAACATATATTTTCTGACCCAAGAACTCCAGTCCTTCTGACAAGAATTGTTTTGTAAAAAAAAAAAAAAAAAAAATATCACTGCAACAAGAAATATAGTTTGGGGGGGAGGGGGGATGACCACACCCTCAATAGTGGCCTGGCCCTGGCCTGATGATGTATGTATTGCATGGAATAGATTTTTCTGAAATACTCTGTATCCCTGCCTTCATTAGGCTGCCCATTTAAACTACCAATCTGGACTGGTAGCATAGTCTGTGGGTGTCATTTTCATGTGAGCTGTTTCTTTCTGAGAGGACAGTGAGTGCCTCTATTGATATGGTGCTGTCCTGCAAGGGGTCTCCTGGCAAGCCAGACCCATACCATTAATGTTACCCTTGACATTGAAGTTGTCATGTACCACACCCAACCCACCATCATCTGGCTAGTAAAGCTATGAGCAGGCGGACTGGGTGGGGGGGGGTGCTCAAAGTAAATCCAGAGAAACACTGAAGTACTGTTTAAATGTGAAATGTTTTGCTGAATATAATGTAAAAGATATGTCTATTTTTAAGGATTACCAGTTTCAAGGCATTAGTGTTGGATCCTGTATTTCACAATGAAGGTGCTGTGGTGATGGTGTAAATACTTGATTTGCATTTGTTTAAAGTTTTTAATCCTCTAAGGAGTCAGGGTGACTGTGACATGTCAAGATATGCAGTAGCCCACTCCTGTCCCTACATTCCTTTGGATGATGCCATCGGAGTCAGGGGCTGCTATAATTAACTGACCTAGCTTTTAAAATAAAAACTTGGTAACTGATTATTGTGCATTTGTGCAATTGCAAGGGTTGAAATTAAGTTTTGCAGCTGAAATATTTTTCCACTAATTGCACTCAAAAAGTACATCATGTTAGTACGTAAATAAAATTCAACAATGGTGGGAGTTGAAAAAATTGGTTGGATTTTTTTTTAGTGAGTCAGAGTTGTAAATTTTAAACTAGTTGAAAAAATGAGTCATAATATGTTGTAAGTCAGTCATAATTGATTTTTCAACTGACTCCGGGGTCTAGTCCTGCTAGATCCTCCCCACCTCATTCAGTACCCTAGGGTTGGAGCCCATCAGTGCCCAGTGCTTCCTTCTTGTTTCGTCCTTTCAATGCCTTAAGTACCCTGTCTTTCATGATCAGGCCCAAGCCCATCCCTCTCCCTGTACCACTGAGTCCCCTGCTGGGAGGACTGTACACTCTGGAATGAATCTCCCTTTACACTGTGAATACTGAGGTAAAGTATTCATTTAGGATATCTGCCATGCCTGCATCTTCAGTCACCCATTCCCTCTCCTTACTCAGCCTCTCTATACCCTCCTTTATTTTCCTCCTCTCCCCTGTGTATCTGAAGTAAGATTTTTCATTCTGCCTGACTCCCTGTGCAGTATGAGCTCCACCTCTGCCTTTGTATTCTGCCCAGCTGTTACTGCTTCCTTTCTGCCCCTGCAGTAGACTGACTAGCACTCCTCTGATAGCTCCTTTTCGTGCATCCTGAATGCTGACCTCTTCCTGCTTACTGCTTTTCTAATTCCCGTTGTTAGCCAGAGAGGGCTCCTCTTCATCCTCACCTTGCACACCATCCTCATGCAGCCCTGAGACATGACCAGAACGACTCCTCGCTTTTATTTATTTAGTGGTTTTGTTGACTGAGAAAGGAGGGATGCGTAATTCTGCCTATTTTCAGCCTTGTCCCAGGGGTGGGGAGTGGGGGGATACAGATGCAAGCTGACATATTGCATCAAGTTAACCTGTTGGTGGTTGTGACAGGGAGCTCCTGCCACTCTTGAGGACCGACTTTTTCTTAAATCTGTTGCAACAGTTCTTTTCTTTCTTAGCCTAATCTATTCTTTATAATTTCTAGTCCATAAGGTTGGCCACCTATGGGCACTCCTTCCCCTTTCTTGACCGTGCTATAGTGTCCTCTTTAATTTTCCTTTTCCCTCTCAGGTCCTCATACAGGGAGGTTATTATGTGACCTCTGAGCTGATATAAAACAGGCTGTGTTCCTCATTGTTGGATTTAGTATGCAATGGCACTATGTCATAAAATACTTTAATGTATATATGTTGGGTGGGATATTCAGACTACGCCAGTCAGGGGCGCAAGCTTGGGTGCAGTACAACTGGGCAGTGCCAGGGCATGGACCAGGCAATATTCAATGGTGCTGTGCCATGGCTTAGCACCATTGAATATGGCACTGAGGGCATATGCACTGCACATGGCGCAGTGGCACTGCGCCAGCGCAAGTGGCAGAAGGGGAGCAGGGGGATGCGCTAGCACAAGTGCAGTTGTGCTAGGTGCATCAACTGCGATATTCAGCACAGGGCATGCAAATGAGGCCATTATGCATGCAAGGCATAAATGGAGCCATTTGTATGTCATTATGGCCACATTTGCATGCAGTGCGCCGATCCCCGGTGACTTGCGCCTGGCACCCTGCCACGCTGCAGCCATCGGGGACCGACGCCCTGCAGTCCCTTGGTGGACCTGCCCCTGTACGCCCGAACACAAGCATATGTGTCAAATATCCCTGGTGGTCCAGTGGACCGCCCTCCCTCGCCCGATCGTGGGCACATGAGTAGAATATCCCTGGTGGTCCAGTGGACCGCTCTCCTTCGCCCAATCATGGACATATGTGTAGATAAACCCTGGTGGTCCAGTGGACTGCTTTCCAATGCCCGATCGTGGGCATATGAGTAGACTATCCCTGGTGGTCCAGTGGACAACTTTCCAATGCCTGATCGCAGGCTTATGTGACATAGATCCCTGGTGGTCCAGTGGAAATCCCCCAGTGTCCGATCACAGGCAGATATAGCGAACGACACCTGGTGGTCCAGTGGTACCCCCAACCCACCCACCCACCCACTGTGGTCCCGCCCACCCAGCGCCCACCACAGTCAGTGGCGTACTGTCTGTACACCTATTATTCCTCTCTGTGGGCCAATGGGCATACAGACCATACTGTACTACATAGGCCCGATATGTGAATGGATGTGATTTACACATATGCCCGCGATTGGGAGGGGGGTACATGTCGCCTCTGGTGCAGGGAGCTTGTGGACAGTGTTCTGGGTGGGTGGGTGGCCACCCACGGCTGGTGGCTGCCGTGTTGCACCCTGCAATATGGCAGCTCGCCTGTGGGTGGCCAGGACTGGTTTCTGGTTCTACGAGGCACAACTTTGCGCCCCCCTGAGCAGCGCAAGGTGGAGACGTGTCAGCATATGCACCACACATCCCGGGCTGAATATCGGGATGTGCCACATATGCATGGGCATGCCCCCTGCACTTGCGCCACATTCATTACCGATGGCCCTGGGCGCGCCGAGGAATTCTGTAAGCGCAACTTGCCCTTCTGAAAATCGCACTCGGGTGCATTGGTGGGTTGCACATGGCGCAACCCTGTTGCGCCATGTGCATGTCTTTTGAATATCCGGCCCCTTATGTATATAAAACCAGTAATTGTTGAAAATACCATGGCACTAGATGTTTTCGATAAAGGTAAAAAGTTACTAGGGGACAGTATGATAAAAATTGTTAGTTGTGCTATTTAAATTGCATGTAAACTGCTGCAAACGGAACAAGTATTGAAATTCCATGGTGATTTGCATATATTCCATGATGCTTTGCATTATGGAAGTATGTGTGATGTTGTGTTTCTTTGCAACTTGGCTTTTTGTCAATCCCCTTTGGGGTAACCCTTGCTTCAGTGCTTCTGCACTGAAGTTCTTTTTCTTTAGCTTGTTTTTTTTTCTATTTGAGCCCCCACCACCCTAGCAAACAAGGCCCACATAGGGGAGGCTGAATCCTCAACAGAAAAGTTAGATCAGAGATAAGTGAGACAGTAGGTGCTGATTAAGTATAGAGGAAAGACTTGCATAGTCTGTTGCTACAAACTGATGTACTGAAGAAAGGATGTGCCATCGGGAAAGGCTGTCTCCTGCATTTTTTAATAAACAGTATACAGAGAGTGCGTGTTGAACCTGAAGTTTGGTGTATGGTCCGTCTGTTATCCCACAACCCCTCCACAATGGTATTTTTGTAAATGAGGGAAGTTTGGCCAGGACACTGGGAAAATTCCTCTGCTTTTTTTGAGAAGTGCCATGGGTTCTTCAACGTCCAGCTGAATAATCACCAGAAGAGGCAGATGGGACTTTGGTTTAATGTCTCATCCTAAGGACGGCACCTCAAGAGTGCAGCACCCCCGTTGTTTTGCATGATAGTGTCAGTGTTGGGATTTTACCCAAGATGCTGGTGTGGGGCTAGAACCTGCAACCTTCTGTTCTTCTGACCTCAGACATGAGTGTGCAACCTGCTGAGTCACTAACACTGGATGCCCCCCGCTTTGCCTCAGCCCTTACTACCTTGTTCACTCCCACTTGCTGTTCCCCTAGTATCCTAGTCATTTTAGTGAAATCTGCCCTTCTGAAATCTAAGACTCGAGTCTTTGTTTTCGTGAGTCCTGCCACATGTGGCCGGGGGAAAATCTCACTGTGTTATTGGCCACTGGTCCCTAACCGTAACATTGACTAACATGTCTGTGTTTGTGAATAGTAGATCCAGGATAGATCACCGTCTGGTGTCATCCCTGACCTGCTGTGATGTGAAGCAGTCTTTTAAGTGTTCACCAATGCCTGACTGCAACTGCTTCTAGCATGCAGAGTGGTCCAGTCCACGTCAGACATATTTAGATCAGCCACTAGGACAACCCTTCCCATCCCAGGTGTCTTCTAAATCTCCTCACCCAGTAGCGGGATCCCACCTCCCAACTGGTTATGGGCTTAGCAGCAGCTCACGTCTTTATGTTTTACTCTCTCCACCACAAGCTGTACCTATCGTGTTTCCACCCCTCCTTGAGCCTCAATGGACATCTCCTCCATGCACCCTTGCCTTTTTTTATGTACCATACAACCCTCCTTCCCTTTCTTGACTTGATTCCCTATCTGTCTTGGCTAGGTTACACCCTATATCTTGAGATCCTAGTCCTAGTTAGGAGTAGACCACGTGTCTTGAACAGCAGCAATTTCAGCCCCAGCTTCTGCTGTCAGCACCTGCAGGCCATCCATTTTGTTCCCCTGGTTCCTGGCATTAAGACTGACAATCTGCCATGCTGTTTTACCCTCACTAATCCCCAATCCCAGTCCTACTTGGTTTACCTCCTTCTGCCTGCCCCCTTTAGCTGCCATTTTGATGTTCTGCCCCTGTATGGAGGACGTACTAACCAGAATCTTTACCCGCACCTCCACTTTGCTGGATGAGCCCTCAAGCCTAGCCTCTTCTGAATCTAGTTTAAATACTTTTCAATGAAATAATTAAACTTTTGCACCAGTGTGTTGCCCCCTCTTTTGTCAGATGGAGGTGGTTGTTGTTTGTTTATTAGGGGTAGCCATAGAATATATGCTCATTTACAATGGCAACCTAGACTTAAATTTAAACAGTCTTCTGTCCCAGAATTTGCCTCAGTCCTCAGTGATGTTATACCTGCTTTCATTACACCACCCTTTTAGCAAGGATTTCAATGCTAATATTATCTTCTTTCTCTTGTTACCTGTCCCTCTCATGGAGAGATTTGCCTCAGTTTCTCAACCCTCTCCTTTTCACAACCATTACATGGTTCTGCTTCTCCTACAGATATGCAACAAATGAAATCACACAGCACCCTCTTGTTTTTGGCCATACAAATCCAACATCTCCCACCAGCCAGTGCTTTTCTATTTCTCTGTTATTTTACCACTTCCTCTTGCTTACCAGCACCTTGCTCCTTCAGATTCTGCAGCGGTTCAATCTACACACCAGCCTCACTACTCCCCACCACTGGAGATACCAGCCAGGCCTCCAGATGTCCCCCACATTGCCCTAAGGCCAATTTGTCCCTGCCTGGGGCCTCCTCTGGCCTAAGTGAAGGAACGATGCTCTCCTGAGTCGCCTCTTTTATCAACTTTGTTCCATCTGGGAGCCTCCCCTGGCCTACAAGGTGGCACTACTTTCTGAACCTGGTGATGTGGGCAAGAGGGGCCATCCAGTATTGAACTGTGTAGATCTGTTGGCAGGATAAGATCAAGCAGACCATCATCTATTTCAACCAGTATGGGATTTTCATCAGTTTCTCTGCATCTCCTCCCCAATCTCACACTTGCTTGTAGCTGGCCTGGGGAAGGCGGTGCCAGATGGTGAGTGGTCACCCACATCATCCAGGCAGCTCCACTGCACCACCACCAGGAGCTGCTGGAACAGAGGCGTGGCTAGCACCCTCCCCCCCCAGGAAGTTACCATCCACTGGACACTTTGAATTCTCCCTGCCAACCTCTGCTCCTGACCTCCTGGGCTCACAGCATGAATCTGGATCATCAGCATGCCAGAGCAATCCCATATCACTCTGCACCAAGGAACCAGCTCGTCCGTGGTTTTCAAAGGCACAGGTCACCCCATACTTCCTCATTTTGATCTCAATAGGAACTTGTCTGCAGAACAGACAGCCCTAAATAGTGAGGCATAGAATGGAACAGTTTAGCCCTGGTGAGTCTAAGAGTCACAGCAATGACCATGAAAAAAGTATAGTTAAAAACACAATAATCAAAGACTAAATCCTTTTAGTCAATTTGACTTACACGTTGAATTTTTGCAATAGGCACGACTCTGCATGGTGTGAGGTGTGTGTGCTGTTTTATGCACTGTACAAGCCACTGCATGCTGATGAGGAAAACCTTTTTACAAGGGTAGATCCCCAGGCGGCATGCACCACATCCTTCATTGCTGTGTACAGCCACTTTCAGCCTGAAAGCTAAGTGAGTGCCTGGGTTGAGGGGCATGCCATGGGGTGGAACCATCAGGTACAACTGGATTTGGGCACAATGGGGGGTGCAAGTGTTATGCCTTGGGGCACTGTCCATAACTGTTCTGCTTCCTCCTGCCCTTTAGGCTGCAGCAGGGGGTGTATACATTGTCTTCACCCCCTGCTACAACCACAGAAATATTCTAGTGGCCCCAATCCTCCTTCCAGTTACCAATGTCCATCGTTCGTCTATGGAAAAGAGACCTCGAAGGGGCAGCATGCATCCCAAACATAAGTTTATTTCTATGAAATATACAAGAGGATACAGCAATCCCAGCCACAGACTAACATATCCAATAATCCCCTGCTCATGGCCTGAACTGATTCCATGCTGACCCATGCTTTTTTCCCAGATCAGCCTTGCTTTTGGGTCTACATAAGAGTGAAAACAACATGTGCCAGCATGATTTCTGAATGGTGCCCAATAATTTGAGACCCCAAGCCTTTTAAAACATTGATTAATAGAAGCAAATATTTTTTTTATTCTTTGGTAACTGAATAAAGCCCACTAGGCTCAAGTGCCTGTTTTCAGCTGTTACCCAGGAGCACTGGTGAGGTTAATTGATTTTCTCAGGGTCACACCATTTGCAAATGGAAGTTGTGGACATCATACCCAAGTCCGCTGGATGTACCAAGCTCATTCACAGCTTGTTACTTTACCCTCTAGACCAGTGGTTCTCAAATGGTGAGGCCAGCCTCCCAAGGGAGGCCCCAAACTGTTCAAGGGGAGGCCCAGTCAAGTCTGAGAATCTACAGTATTTAAATTTTAAGTTTTGGATGTTTTGTTTGAAGTGATGTAGCAAGCTAAATATGGATAATGGCAGGTGAATTTCTTTACTTATGCACAAATTGTTGACCAGGAAAGGCCCATTGAGTCAAAGCTTTTTATAGGTGAGTTTATATGTAAATTGGTGACTACAAGACAGACTGAATCAAGGCTTGTTTCTATAGTAGGTGTTTATATGCAAAGTAGTGACTGGGAAAGGTACACTGTGTCAAGGCTTGTTTCTGAATTAGATGTTTATATGCAAATTAGTGACTGGGAAAGACACATCAAGTCAAGGCTTGTTTCTACAGTAGGTGTTCATATGTAAATTGGTGTCTGGGAAAGGCACACTGAGCCAGTGCTTGTGTCAGGTGTGACCTGGGGATAAGGGTACAGTAAGTTGTTTAACAACAGGGTAAGAAGGGGTGGCTAGGTTAGTTGTTCCAGATGGAGAGGAAACAGAGCAACAAGGGTCCAAGAGTCATAAAAGTGGAGTGATAAGGACAGCCTAGTGTGTGGGGCTGGGGTGGAGAACAATAAGTTGAATAAAAAGAGAATATACTCAGTCAGCTTTATTGATCTCGCTTCATTCCTGGTGTACTGTGCAAAGTATAATATTTTTTTTTCTATGGGGAGGCCCAAGATGTTTTCCAAATTTGAGGGAGGCTTGAAATCTTTTCCATGGCTTAGGGGAGGCTCGCTATCACAAAGTGTGAGAACCAATGCTCTAGACTATACTGCCAGTCAGAATTTGACTAAGAGTTCCATGGTTCCTTACTAATTTAAGGTTGGAAGGAACTCTAGGTCCATCTTGTTCCCCCAGCTTCATTAGCAGGAATGAAAAAGGTATGCAGTGTACCTGTATATACCAGTTTATAGGGATTCCCTGCACACTGTACTACTGAGGATAAAGTGTGATTCCCTTGGTAAGCAGCAATTTCTCCATGCTTACGCAGAAGGCGTGTTCTGTCTTAATAGCCACCGTCTCCACTGGTAATCTGTTCGGAAAGTTTACTGCTCTCTGAAAGAATAAGTGTCTCCTAATATTACCCGTGAGTGTGGCACCTCTGTTCTTCAGGGATTATCCCCGCATCCTACTGGCAGATTCCAGATCCTCCCAAAATTGTGTCTCATTTATTTGACACAAAGTAAACTGAAAAACTACAAGTTAGTTGGTATTGTCTATCAGCTTGATAACTGAATAATAGAATTAAACCGTACAGTTGCTAATTTCTTTTATAATTGCTTATTCACAAATAACCCTTTAATTGGCACAATCCTTATTTGTGTTAGTGTTAATTGAAAAATTTCTAATAAAATATATTCCTAGGAACAAAATTACAAAACAGATTTTGGTGGGTATATGAAAAATGTCCACTTTCACTAATAGAGTTCCTCCACTGAATTTCCCATTTAACAAGAGTAACTCTCTATTATAATAAAACACTTAAAAATACTAGATTTACACCAATTGTCTTTTAACTTCAGTGTTTTGTAGTTAGTTGCTATTTTTATTTTACTTTCCCCTGCTGTTGGGCTACTAAATATTGTTGACAGTGCAGCAATTATTTCACTGATTCTTTCAAACTGAATCTGACTCTCCTCTGCTGTCCACACAATTGCTGGTTTGTGACATCACCGTCTGCTGCCATGGTGAGCATTATGATGTCATAAAAGGTATTGTGAGGCTAACAGGGGGAGAGGCAAATGTTTTTTATATAGACTTGTTAGGTAGACAACCAAGATGTGCTGTAAATCTTGGAAAGGAACACTGAGAAAAATGTATTCGCTAGTAAATTGTAAACACTGAAACATCTTATTTATGAAAGTACATGCTGAAGTTCAGAATTGCTCTTCAAGAGTCAACTCGCTGTTCCTTATTAGATAAGTGAATGCTTATAGTAAATTGTGAGACCGTGAACATAAAATGCTTGGTATGCAAGCCAGTTAAACAGTGCATACTGATGGAGCTCTGTAAATGAAATTAGATATAACTGCAGCAGTGCACGATGTTGAAACAAGAGCTTCTGTGCAGCATCCAACCATAGTAAGTATGTCAGTCTAGACAGAAGGTCAGTCAGAAGCCTTTGTGCAGTATACAATACCAGTGCCAACTGACAAGAGAATATAAAGCTTGCTGGAACACTAATTAAAACAAGTGACGCTACTGAGTCAGAGCCAATATCATACTTGACTTTATCTTACAACTCAAGCCAAATCTGTTGTTAGATGGTTGATCCCATGTCTGAGCAAATTAAAAAGTCAAGCGCAAGTGGGGATTGCCAGATAAACTAAATTAGTAGGCAACTTAGTGTGCTTTATTTTAGCCATTGTTCAACATCCCTAAGCATATTTGCAAGACAAGTTGTCTTCAACCACAGGAAGAATCAGCCAACATGTATAGAAATACTTTTTTTTTTTCACCTTTCACCCAGTTGGCCCTCCTTTGGGTGGGTGCCTCAGCCCTGTCACCCCGACCTCTGCTGGATTTACTACCAGCCATCTTCCCCCAAGGCTAGCCCCCCTAGTGGGGTCGGTGGAGGTCCCCAGTCCCTGATGAGGACCAAATCCAGTTAGGGCTGGCAAGCCCAGCTAGTTGGGTGCGGGATCTGTGGGTGCTCGCTGGCATCCTGCTGCCAGCTTTTTCCCTGTTCTGGTTTTCCTGGGAGGTGTGGCATGCAAGGATGACTAAGCACACACCACACGCTGTCATGAAATGTGCTCTGACATCTGCCACACTTTCCAATCGTCTGGTCTGGGCTGACTTTCACCTAGCTTCCACCAGGTGATAGGCAAGTGTTGAGCTGTGCCCCCCCCCCAGAGGAGGAGGAGAGCAGTCCTATGGATGCTCAGTCCTCCTCCCTCCAGAGGCCCTCTGAGACCTGAATTTGCTTCCAAACCTGGGTCGTCGGTATTGTGAGCGATAGTTCTGCCACTGCACTGGTGGGCCAGATTATAGAAATACTTTTCTAGTTGGCCTGTCAGTGCAGTGGGAGTGCCACTGCTTGTGGCAGTAGCAATCTAAGTTTGGAATCAAACGTGAGTCATTGGAGGGCCAGCTGGGGGAGGAGGTCTGAGCATTCCAATGGACGCTCACCTCCTCTGGGAGGGAGGGTTTTCAGCCTTTGCTGTATTACAGCCTCCTAGGTGACTAGGGGTAGTGGCGCATGTAGAGCTGAGCTGAGGGTGCCTTGACGTGGTGATGTATGCATCACTAACTCTGGCTCATCGGCATACCAAGGGATGGGGCAAGCAAGCAGGAAAAAAGCCTCTTCCCACCCTAAACAGGAGGACACCAACCCCCACTCTGCAGGCCCTGCACCACCAACTCAGCATCCTCCTTCAGACCAAGCAGTACCTCTGACATGGTTCTGTCCCACCCCGTTCATTCAGCCCAGGGCAGTAAGCCAAGGAGGAACAGGGAAGAACAGGGTAAGTCTGGGATATGGCTGGTGACAGTGATTGGAGTGGGGACGGCAGATAGGCACAGGGTGGGAAAAGGGAGCAAATAAAAAAAACTTTAAGTTTCTGTGCTCCACATGAACCAATATAATTTGTACAGCAAGTAATAGATCATACATATAAACCAATATAATTCAAACTCAAACCAACGCATTTCCAGCACAAGACTATGCATATTACACATGAAGTAATCATTTAAAAATTCAGCCATATATCTGCTACACAAAACAATACACGTGACACAAAGAACAACCTGTTATATGAAGAAACCAATACAGTCTGCAGGAACCAATGTATGACTACTTTAGCCATGACCTGTATGAGTTTTGTCCTGTTTGGCACTTCATACCTTAGCCATTTATATGTTCACAGAGATTCTAAAGAGAGAAGAACTCAAAAGCTCTGTTTAAATCTGAGTTCAGTGAGCCATCAGACTCAATATATAAGAATGCAAAGTGCAGGCAAGGTTTGGAAATGTTTGTTAAGATTGGACAGATGGTGGGAAGAAGATGATTGGAAAGTACTGAGGTTTCCTGGAAGGCAGGTTGTAGGTACTGTGTAATGCTCGAGTGACACGACTGTAATGTTGGTATATGTTCTCTTTGACTGCTACAGGCTATCATCATTTCAGAGTGCCATAAAGACATATGAACCCTTTTAAGGAGGGTTCTACCCCTTAAAGTTGTTGCAGGAATGAGGTTCACTTGGACCAAAGGTACTGTATCTTCAGGAAGAAGACCCAAAACAGCAAATAAATGAACAGACATACATAGGAATTACTGTATTTTTCATAATGGCAGAAGAGACAGCCCGGAGAAAGGGATACCAATATTGAAAAGGGGGATGCTAGTACTGAGGCTGTAAAACCACCATTCTGCTCCAACTCTTACTGGAAGAAATAATGAATCAATAGAATTGTTATTCTGACCTTCTGCACAGAGAAGAGGAAAATCTCCATGTGGAAGAAACCTATGGAGAACCAAGGCTTAGGTGGAGGCAAATGAGAACATGAGGTAATCTCCTGATCTGACAATAGGCCAGCAAGGTGTATGTAGGGCTTTTGAGCTGGCTGGATGGATCTTGGGTCTTTGTCTGACATCATTTTTCTATGTGTCTACATCACCATTCCTCCAGGCTAAGAGTTACTTACAGTATAATGACAACTTGAACTGCTGCTTGAATTTGGAATCCAATTATTGGTAGATGACTTTGAATGGAAACTGTGTTTCTCTCTCTGTCTCTCCCTGTCCTTCTAAAGGGACAAGACTGTGAGATGCTGCTGCGTCTATCTACATGGTTAAAGGGGCTCCCACATAATAAGGGACCCAACATCAGGGCCTGGGTTTAAGACAGAGAAAAAAAACATGCTGAACAGCCTATTGCCTGGCCCCAGGTCTGCAAGGAGGCCTGAATTTATGTTGCTGATCATGAATGGGGTGCTTAAAGAAAAGAATATGGTTCAAGACCAGGAGGGCCTTAGGCAGACACAGCAAGGATTTCACTGAGAGATGTCAGTGAGTCAATCTGCATGGCAAAAGGGGCCCCCATTCAGTGAGGCCACCATCCTCATTGCAAAAACTGCAGGGGAGAAGCAGAGAATGAGCTCATCATGACCTCCTGAGCTGCAATGTTCAGTAAGGGTTAATGTTGGAGTGAAGCCATTGAAGGGCAAAGCCTAAGCCTAACCCTTGAGAAGCAAGGCTTGAGAAAGGGGGCCCTTGAACAGCAGGAGCTGAACATGATAGATGCTGACTGTGAACACTTCTCAGGATGCCCTAGTCATTCATTGTAAACTGACTTGCTCACTCAGTCATGCTACCATGAACCTGGTCATGACTCACTCAGGGCTGCTTCCTTTAAGCCCTACCACAAGCTCCTCTCACACAAAACAAGGCCAAGCACTTGCTCACACAGTGCAAAACCTATTGGACATAGGAATCCCCCTAGTAGCTCCAGGTGCATCTTACACCACCTCTGTATCAGATTCAGCTTTACTTTTTTGGTTTTGGTTTACTTTTAACTTGGTAGTGTCCTTTGGAAGATGGCCCATGGAATCGCCCAGAAGCTAGATTACTTAACACACAGACTGTAGTCACAGATATATTAAATATAAAATATGAAATATTTACACAAGATATACCAGATAAACAGTAAACAAAAATCATGGAGAAATACACACACATTAGAAAATTTAAAAGAAACACAAAATTACAAAAAAGTAGAACAACTCTAACTGACTAAAATTCCAACTCTTAACCAAGCATCTTATTCATGTACAGTCAACGTGCTATTGCATATGCCCTTCCCTCCATTTGGAACCAATTACAAACCGTACTGAAACTAACTAGCACAATTTCAATAAACTTCTACAAATCGCTAAGTTCAGCCAAAATAAAAGACACCTGTAACTGTCATTAAGTCTCTTCCTTCCCCATGTGTGCCATATTTATCCACTGGTAAGGTATAATTGCTTTGTCATATTAACTGCTTTCCCTCCCTTCTACTCCTGGCTTTATCTATGCTCACGCTCCACTGCTACTCTATCAAATCACTCCTCCCCCCATATCAGTTGTAGTCTGTTGTTTGTTCTAGCTGCCAAAATATATGTATTGCACACACCAGTCATCATGTTTCATTTATCAGTATGCAACCTGTAAGTCGCTTCCCTGTCTCATATTAATGTTTACCACCTGCGGTCACCCTATGTGATACCTTTGTATGTATATCCAGCCTGTATCATGTAACGTGCATTTCATGTATAAACTGTTATTACCTATCTATGTTTGTACTTTAAGTGTTTATGTCACAGGACCTCCTTGTGAATGAGCTTGCTCAATGGAGTTTTTTCTGCAATAAACTTGATAAACTTGAAGTCACCGCAGTGAATCCCCAGCCGCGAAGACCACCACAGCACCAGAAATCTGGCAAAATCCGCCCATCGCTGTGGTGGTCTGTGCGGCGATTGGGACAGCCTTGCTGGATGATCCCATCCCCGGTCCAACTCCAACTCTGAGTTAGAATCCTAGAGACTGGGGGGTGTGGAGGGGCACAGCCCCCCGATGAAAGCACAGAGGCATCCCTGACACTGCATTGCCGACACTCAGTAATGTGGCTGTCACTGTCAGGAATGTCTCCGTGGCCACTGTCACTGCAGCATGGTAAAATCCATCTTATAAGTCTTTGTACACAACAAGCAATTCACACATAATTTACTATTTTCTCTACTATGGCACATAGCTGGTCCCAGTTTTGTGTCTCAGTGCTGAAACACAGAAAACAGAGCTTGAATTCTATGCTCACTGTTTTAAGGACATATGCCACAAGATGCCCCAAGCTCCCAGGATGCAGTTCACTCCTCCCCCTCAGAGAAGAACTATTTTGGGAAGCCAGTCCACTAGGTTTTAGCTAAAACTGGTTTAAAAAAAAGCTGTGCTTAGTCTGTACTGAAGAATGACTGCAGCCCCATACTTTAACTGTTCCCTTTTTCCGAGGATAGCTTCAGCTACAGTAGGAACTCGGAAGCCCTTTGTCCCCCATGACCTGCTCAAATTTAACATCTCCTTTTTTTAACAATCAATAATGCCTGAACAGCCCCTCTAAAAGCTGAAACAATCGATTACCCTAATTACTGTAAACAGGGTTCTGCATACTGCAGGTGTTGTAAAAGGTTATTACAATCCCTGTAAACAGGATATCATCACATAGCAATTATTGTACAAATCCGAGATCCAGGAAAAATACAGAAATATAATACAGTTTGCTGTTATGCTGTTGCTATACAGAATGCAAATGCTGCAAAGCCCAGGCAGGTATTATGATGAGGAGGGTGCAGCCCAATATGGTTGCATAGTATAAATATTGGGCCCTGAAGAGAAGGCTTATATGACTGCCTGGACAGGCTAGTGGAGACAGCAGAGGGATAAAGCACAGACTGAGTGCCAAATACAGGTGGAAGGGCTAGCTCTTTCCAGAGAAAGGCAAAGGAACAAAAGGTGGCTGCATGACCATGTGTGGTGGTTGGCTGTGGAAAGAGGCAAGGCAAGCAGGGCAGGCAGGAGGGCACAGTAGGGGTGGGACGAGATGACACTGCTGGGCAGGAGAAAGGAGGCAGCCAATGGGTGGTTGTGAAAGATCCTAGACAGGGATCAGGAGCAAGTGGTGGGCCAATCAACGAAGGAGAATATGGCGGGGGGGGGAGGGCAACAGGGCCAGAATGAGGCAAAAAAACAGGCAATGGGCAGAACAAGGCCAAAACTATGCAAGCAAGATTGTGGGAAGAGAAGCAGTAATAGCAACCCCCAAGGGGGCCTGAGCAGGCAGAGCAAGAACACGTGCAGTCAGGCTGGAAGCCAGGACAGGAGCATGCAACAAAAAACAGGAAAAAGCAGAGCACGCAGGAAGCAGCCACAGGAACCAGGAAGTGAATGAAGACCCACTGGAGCACCCACTGATAGAACCAGACAGCCTGTAGCAAGTGGGCACTACAGCTGCAGCAGGTAGCAAGACAGGAAGCAGGGAGCTGAGGCATTGAGCAGGCATAGGTGCCGCAGTGTGTGGAAAGGTAGCATCCCATAGGCCTTCAAGGAGAAAAAAAAACAGGAGCAGGCCCCAGCAGTGTTAGCCTGAGGTGAGAGACAGTGGCAGACAGGGGAGAGATGGGCACTCATAGCAGCTGCAGTGGAAGAAGATACCAGGAGGCAAGGCAGAGGAGCAAACCTGGACCACAATGGCAAGGCAGGTAGCAGAGAAAACATGGAGGCCAGAGGACAACCAGCACCACATATGCAGCAACCAAATGAGTGTGCAAAGTATGCTTGGACATGTGTGGTTTCAGAGCCTCTCATGGGAGTGTGTGGCAAGTGACCTTCACTGCCCCACCGAACGACAGGCTGAAGTCCTTTAAATGATGATTTCTGTGATTGATAGCAAAACACCTCTGTGTAAAAAACACACACATCTCCATTTGGTTATGGCAAGGCATAAACTGTTTAGTGTGTGTTCTGTTGGGGTCAAGCCTATGTCATGTGATCACATTTTTATCCCATGAAATCCTAGGAAACAATGGTTTCAATGTCTTTTTTTTCAGTCAGCACCACCCATAGTGTGTTGTTTAACTCTGCAAACTAAGAAAACAGAATTCATGAATGTACCTAAGGTAGGTGGGAGTGGATTGTGTAGAGGGTGCCAGCTGTGTCACTGAGACACACCGCTTTACTGCCAATTGATTCATATTCATGGTGCCACATTGGTGCTGACTGCAGAAGAAACAGCTACATAACCACCTTTCCAGGAGTCAGTATAAATCTGTGAGTACTGACACAGAGAAAGAAATACCCAGTTGAAAAGATTATATATAGGATAAAGTATAGGGTGCAGTGTGTAACATGAATTTTGCACACACACCACACACACACACACACACACACACACACACACACACACACACACACACACACACACACACACGTTGTTGGATAGCACATAAACGTCCTCTGGGTTTATGATGCTATCCAACAATGAGGGTATGTGTAAAATTTGAGTTTACACACTGCACCCCATACTTGGTTTTATTTATTTAATGGGTTGGGTTTTTTTGCTGCATTAGATTTTAAACTGTGAGCCTGGTGGAGCGAGAAGCAAAAAGACTCCTGGCTGCCCCTCTGTGTGCCCTGTGGTGCAGAAAACAAAGTTTTTATTTACTTATTTAGATTCAGGTGGTCAGCACCTGGCCAGTGGTGCTGACGCCAGCTCACCGCCCTGGTCCAGGGTGAAGTTAGAGGAGGAGGAGGGGGCAAGAGATGCTGGCTGGAGGAGGGCACTGGAGACAGGCAGTAGGAGGAATGACGGGCGGCCTTGCTGCTCTCGATGCTCTTCTCTCAGCTGGCCCGACGCAGACTCTGAGGATATGGCCCTGCTTGTGGGCACTGCCGATGACGGACCAAAACTTAATTTTTAAAATTAAAAAAATAAACGGGGCAACCTTAGCCCACACCATGGATCCTAACCGCTTGCTCTTCATGGGGAACCGCCAACACTCTCACACAAAGAGCCATGTACTTTGCCACAATTAGCACTCGTTCATTATGGCATTTAATACACAGCTCTTTGTATGAACTGCTTTCTGGATGTTTAGAGCTCTTACCAAAAGTCTTCCACGGTACATCACTGAATGTCTGCCTGCGTGAGCTGCAGGTAGCTATGCATTGAGAAGCCTCTCTTATACCTCAATCTCACAGCCATTCAGTCTTCACAGAGGAACACTGCAAGTCTGTCTCCTCTTCTCCCTTCTATTCCAACTAGCATCTGACCAACTGACTAGAGCTCTGCTACAGGAAGAAAAAAATTTAAGGGATCCAAAAAAGGGGGGGAGTGGGGGGAGGAACACTTCAATAATACCTGTGTGGATGATCTCCTTATGATCTAGCAGAACAGAGTCGTCACTATCTCATGTCATGTCTATGTTATCAGCCTTCGCCACCACATCATATTTCTCAAGTAATTGGATAAAAAATACTCTCCTCTAAACAGAGCACATGTGGACACTTGCTGCCAAGGGACAGCCATAAGCTGGGAAGAAATCAATTTCACACATTTTGAAGTAAGACTTCCCACCAAACGGTTAGCGATAATCTAATCCAACCTGTTACTACTGCTGCCTGAGGTTGCACATGAGACAAAATGCTGGCTAAAATTAAATGTCACCCTAAAATGGAAAGTGGAAGTAATTCACATGTTCCTACTCCATTCAGCTATCATATCTTTTGCAACATTCCATTAGAGGTGGAATACAAATATTTTAAGAAAATTGACAAACTGATAAGCTTCTTCCTCTGGGAAGGGAAGGTACCCAGGCTAAGTAGAACCAAAGTCATGGCACATTGGTCCAGGGGTGGCCTAGGGCTACCTTGGTTCCAGGAGTGTGCACTGGCATACAGGCACCCCATTGGATACACCTTGACACTGAGTTAACCCATAGCCCCTGCCTCAGTCTCCTGCTAAACCCTGACAGTCCCAAGAATTCTCTCACATCCCATTATCTCAGACACCAGGAAAGCATGACTCAGAGGCATTATCATGACTGCAGCACCCAAAGAGAACAGGACCCAAACAAGGCCACTAACGCACTTATGGCACATTGTTCGACTGGGATCAAACACAAAACAATTTATTGAAAAACATGGAAAAATGTAAGCATCCAAACTGAATGTAATGCATCGCCCCTGGTTCGCACATCCTTAAGTCCTTCCTGCAAGTGCAAGATAAATTTAATCTCCCAAGGTCTGACTTCTAAAAATATCTGCAGATAAGAGCTACCCTCCAGAACCTAGATAAATACACCAACAAACTCCCACACATGGCAGGATCTATCAAATGCAACCTCCACACAGTAAAGGCTTAGCAGGTAGGGTGTCTTAGACTATCAGAGTCTCTCGACTTCCAACTCTAGAAACACGCAGAGCTGAATGGGAACTAGAGCTAGGCACTGATATCTCCAAAGGGGTATTGGAAGCATGCATACAAAATGTCTATTATTCATACAAAGATGCAATGTGGTAGTTAATCCAAACAAAAATCTTACACAGATGGCACAAAATGCCTCTAGCCCTTCACAAAGCAGATCTGCTCCCATGCTGCAACTATTGGAGATGTCCACAACCTAACGCAGTATGCTACGCATCCTTTGAGAATGCCTTCATCCTTGCCCACCGGTCACCTGTCCTAAAAGATAGGTGACCCTCTCCCTCCCTTTCCCCCCACTCCCCTTCTTGCACATCCAAATCCGTTCCTGCCCCTCCCCACATGAGCCCCTTCATCAGCCTTTGCCTGTTCCATGAGTTCTCTTCTTCCTACCACAGCCATATCTTTTTCACCCACCGCTACACCAGGCTATACTCCACCAAGCTGTCTTCGCTTGTGAACCACAGGCACGTAAGGCTCCTCCTCCTACTACTCCTTATCTCAAACTCTGTTCACCCCAACCCTGGCCCACACCCTCTACCGATTTCACCCCTCACTCCTCTCCCAAACCCACTAAACAGCTCACATTTGCTCACCGTAACGTGCAAAGCCTTTTGGCAAAAAAAAACTTAACTGAGTCCTTGGTGATGGCTAACACTTTTGATGTCATTGCCCTCACCAAAACCTGGCTGAAGGAGGCCATCTGCCCCAGTGAAATCCTCCTTAAAGGTTACTCAGTCTTTAGAAAAGAAGGGTGGGGAAGTGTGGGGGAGGCTGCATCATCTGGCTTGCTGATGACCTCCTTGCCACCAAATTCGACCCCCCACTTCCCATCTCCTCCCTCAGGACCATCTCGATTAACCTCCTCATTTGAGCAGATAAAGTGGTCACAGTCAGCGTGGTGCACCTGCCATCCTCCTCCTCACCCCGTGAACTCGACCTCTTCCTCGATATCAAGACCTCCTTCATCCCCCAAAGGAGGAATATGATCAACCTAGGGGATTTCAACCTAAACTGGCTATCCCCTCACTGTGACTCCACCAAGGAATCCATACTTGGCCTTGGCCTACACCAGCTCATCACTGAAATGTAGTATTTTGTACATGTAATGGCAATAGGTTTATATCGCATATGTGTCTTTAACAACCGACAAAGTGATGTCATTATGTAAATAAGCTATTACATGTATTTAATTGTGTTTTCCTGTACTCTGACTTCACCCTTGAGAAAGACTCGTGAGGAGTCGAAGTGCTGGGTGGTCAGCTGGCATGCAACTGGATGTGTTATCGAGCTGGAATAAAAGATTTCCATTTGGATTTATCTGCTCTTCTTCTCTATTTTTTTGGTGAGAGTGCCACAAGTTTGTGTCATGTTATTCATCTCTGAACCTACCAGAATGAACTACAAAATTGGATCTCAGTCCCTCATTGATTGGGTCCTGGTCTCACACTCCTCCCATGTTACCACCTCCGGAGTGTTTCCTGACTCAGTCAGTGACAACAGTGCTATTTTCTGCCAAAGGTCCACAAAAACACCCCCCACCCACACAAATTCATCCAAACCAGGCAATTAAAGAACCTGGATGCCTCCGAGTTTTCCAAAGCCACCCTAGCCCAAGACTGGTCCTTCACTGAAAACATTTCTGACATCTGCAAAGTGCTTGAAGCCTTAAGCAATAAGTTCCTTGCCCTCTGCAACCATTTCATCACACTTAAAAAAATCTGGGTTAAGGGTTCTAGCCAAGAATGGGTCGCCCCCGACCCCCGAGCTTCGCAAACTAATGAGGGATAGGGACTAAGTCTGGAAATTGTACAGAAGACACAAAACCCCCCAACTCCTAGAGGCCTAGAGTACCTAGAGGCCAGTGGGGCACAGGACCCAAGGCAGCATGGGTTCACAGCAGGAAGGTCATGTCAGACGAATCTAATAGATATCTTTGACTGGGTGACCAAAGTAGTAGACCAGGGAGGGGCTGTGGACATGGCCTACCTAGACTTTAGCAAGGCATTTGACACAGTCCCACACAAAAGATTAATAGTCAAATTAACCAGCCTGGGAGTGGGTCCCAGGGTGGTAGCCTGTAAAACATTGGCTGGACAACAGGACACAGAAGGTAATTGTAAATGGAGTCCACTCTGAAGAAAGAGGGTTACTAGTGGGGTACCGTAGGGTTCAGTATTGGGTCCAGTCCTTTTAATGTCTTCATAAGTGACATTGCAGAGGGACTGGAAGGAAAAGTATGCCTCTTTGCAGATGACACAAAGATCTGCAACAGGGTTGATACACAAGGAGGCGTGGAAAGGATGAGAAGGGACTTGGCAAGGTTGGAGGAATGGTCAGAAGTATGGCAGCTAGGATTCAATGCAAAGAAGTGCAAAATAATGCACCTGGAAACAAGAACCCAGGGGAAGAATACACAATGGGGGGATGGTAGTAACAACAACAAAAAAGGAAAGGGTCCTGGGGGTAATCATATCAGATGACCTTAAGGTTAGCAAGCAATGTGAGAAGGCAGTAGGGAGGGCTGGGGGTATACTGGGATGCATAGGGAGAGGCATCAGCAGCAGAAAACAGAAGTTGTTATCCCTCTGTACAGACAGTTGGTGAGACCTCATCTGGAGTACTGCGTCCAGTTCTGGAGACCACATCTCCATCAAGGACAGAGACAGGATAGAGGCAGTCCAGAGGGCAACTAAAATGGTGCATGGTCTGCAAGAGAAGCCGTATGAGGAGAGACTAAAGGAGCTTAATATGTATACCCTTGAGGAAAGAAGGAAGAGGGGGGACATGATAGAAACTTTTAAGTACCTCAGTGGAATCAACAAAGTCCAAGAGGGTAGCATCTTTCAGGAAAAGAGACGTGCAAAAACAAGGGGACACAATTTAGAGATAGAAGGGGGGCGGTTCAGGGGCAATGTGAAGAAGTATTATTTCACAGAGAGGGTAGTGGATGCATGGAACAGCCTTCCTGAGGAGGTTGTGGGGTCTAAAACTGTGGGAGAATTCAAGAATGCATGGGACAGACATAGCCAATTCTTGAGGGGGGTAGGAAGAAATAGGCTGTTGGTTAACTAGGATCTGCGGCCTATCCTGTAGGTAGGGAAATGGGCAGACTAGATGGGCCAAGCGGTCCTTATCTGCCGTCAAAGTCTATGTTTCTATGCTACTCCTTCAAGACTTCAAAACCCTTAGGAACAGGTGCAAATCTTCCACAAGATCTGCTACATCCTTCTTCATCCTGGAAAAGCAACATGCTGCCCAGGGGAACCCTAGGACAACCTGGAACATTCTTAACAACCTTATTGGTAGGGGAATTTCCGAAGATCATATTTGTGTTACCTCTGAAGGGACATCCACCACCAAGCCAAGCGAAATAGCCTCCCTTTTCAATAAATACTTCAGTGACCTCGACCAGTACAAGCCCAGCTCCACTCCTACCTCGTTTACCCCCACACCCCTCCCAGCCTCCCACCCTAAGTTCCATTTCAGGTACCTAATCCCTGGTGAAGTGGTCAAGCTAATCAAAACAAATGACCCAAGACCATCCAAAGGCATCACCAACATTGACTTCAGAGTTCTCCGTCTTGTCTGTGACTCCCTGGCCATCCCTCTCACTAACATCCTCAACCACTCCCTCTGCACAGGTTCCTTCCCAAAAGCTTGGAAGTGTACCATTATTAAACCTCTTCACAATTCTGGTACCAAGGATCTAGTATCCAACTACCATCCCATCTCCCTCCTTGCCCCTCTGTCCAAACTTTTAGAGAAAGTGGTTCACAGGCAAACCTCGAAATTCCTCTCCAAATGCAATCTGCTCACAGAGGCCCAGCATGGGTTCTGTGCTCGACACAATACTGAAACTGCTCTCATCAAGTTCACCCACTCCACAGACAAAGCTAACAACAAAGGCCTCTACACCAGTGCTGCATTCGTAGACCTCACCAAAGCCTTTGACCTCGTTGATCATGAAGTCCTCCTCTGTACCCTGGCTGGCCTCCATTTCTCTCCTGAGGTCTGCAACGGGCAGATCCCATTGCACCATTATTGGCGGTGTCCTCTCTGAATCCTGCCCCATCAAATACAGCATCTCCCAAGGGTTAATCCTGGGCCATCTTCTCTTCTCTCCGGTCGTTAACTCCCTGCCTGACATTTGCACCACCTCAGAATTCATTCTCTACGCTGATGATGCAGCCCTTTTCTGGCAGGACAAAAACCCCAATGCTCTCATTAACAAACTCCAATTTGATTTCAGCAGACTTCACACCTGGTTCACGTCCAAAGGTCTTGTACCCAACTCCAAAAAAATTAAGTTCATGGTTTTCTCCAGCCCCCGCAAACCCCTTGGCTTTGACCTCTCCCTCTGTTTATTTATTTATTTACGAGATTTACCAGGAAAGCATACTGAGCTAAAAGCTCGATTCCAGATGACAACCTTGTTAACTCCGTTGAAAGAGTCAGTGAATTCAAATACCTTGGCTTACTCCTGGATAACCACCTCAATTTTGATGCTCACACTAGTCTCACAATCAGAAAAGCCCACCAACGCCTCAGTATCCTCCACAGAACCAAGCATTACCTTAACAGGGAATCCAAATCTCTCTTAGTCTCCGGCTTAGTCCTTCCTGTCTTTGACTATGGTTCGCTTGTCTCCCTCCCCCACCTCTCCATCAAAAATTTCTCCAGACTTCGAAGCTCCTACCGCAACGTTATTTGCTTTGCCTCTGGTCTCCCTAAACTCACACAGCACTGTGACCTTTATAAGCGCACCAGTCGGCCCTTCCTTGAGGCCTACCTCAACTGCAAGATGGCCTTCTTCTTCAAACTCTCCCGTGGACTGCTCCGATTGCCTCACCTCTCTTTCAGACAGTTGCCACCACCAGGACCACTAGACTCCCCTCCACTCTCTCTTTTACTGTTCCTTTCTGCCAGATCACTCAAGACCAGAAAACACTCTCTTTTGTGGGACCCAAGCTCTTCAACTCTCTCCCTCCAGAACTAAAACTCTGTGCCTCCACAAATGCCAATATCAGGAGACATTTCTCTCCCATCTGCACCTGCTCACAGCCCTAATCTGGCTCCCCTTCTGCACTTTTTTCCCATCATTCTCTGGTAATCCACCTCTGGCACTTACCATCTTTTTCTAGCACTTGTAGCATGGTTAATCCACCTAGGCTAGTTTTTAGATTGCACTTAAATTTTTTGTTTCCCGCTGTTAAATTATATTATTGTTAAACCCTCACTGAATGCTTAATGTCACCTTGTATTTGTTAATTCACCAAGGCTAGTTCATGGTTTCCCCTTTAGTCTATATTATCCTAAATTTATGTACCATTTTACTAACCTTTGCTGTTAGTTAAATGTTTAAGCCGATGTCATGTCTCATGACTGTTGTATGTAACTGGACGCTTGTGTAAACAGGTAGCAATGCTCACATACCTTTCCAGCATAACCAACAAGCATTTGTCAATGCCGAAAGTTTGCTTGCAGGTATTTGCAGTGGTGCTTGGCATGTATGGTGCTTTACCCTAATGCCCTGTGCGATTGCTGGTATTTGAACAATAAATTTTCAGCATGACCATTTTGTTACCCCCATTGTGCGCCACATAGGCGGAAACACGTTTTGGGCAGGATGTGAAAAATGACAGCTGTACTGCTCATAAGGAAGTGTGGTAAAATGGTAATGTTGAAAATCTGAGTGGAAATATTGAAAATTCGCAAATCTGACGTGCGTGGAACTTGCAGTGCCGCTCGTAAAAACAGTCATTATTAGAATTTTTCACCAAATTGTCAACATTGGCATTTTAAAACCTCTGCTAATGAACAGTGTCACTGTGATTGTCTTACTGTGCCATACATTGATTTTGCACACCGACTACATCATTGTGCACTACATGGGCGGAAACACGTTTTGGCAGGATGTGAAAAGACAGCTATATTGCTCATAAGGAGGTGTGGTAAAATGGCGATGTTGAAAATCTGGAGTGAAAATATTGAAAATTCGCAAACTTACGAGCGTGCGTAGGAACTGCACAACGCACGCTCATAAAACAGTTATTTTTAGGAATTTGTTCACCAAATTTTCAACATAGCCATTTTAAGATCTCTGCTCATGAACAGTGACACTGTGATTTTCTTAATGTGTCCCGTACACTGACTTCACAGAGCGACTGTGCCATTGTGCGCTACATGGGCGGAAACACGTTTTGGGCAAGACGTGAAAAATGACAGCTGCACTGCTCATAAGGAGGTATGGTAAAATGGCAATGTTGAAAATGTGGAGTGAAAATATTGAAAATTCGCAGACTTACGAGTGTGCATAGGAACTGCGCAACACAGACTCGTAAAACAGTCATTTTTAGGAATTTTGTCACCAAATTTTCAACACAGCCATTTTAAGACCTCTGCTCATGAACAGTGTCACTGTGATTTTCTTAATGTGTCCATACATTGAGTTCAAGACACAGACCGCGCCATTGTGCGCTACATAGGCAGAAACACGCTTTTGGCAGGATGTGAAAAATGACAGCTGTACTGCTCATAAGGAGGTGTGGTAAAATGGCAATGTTGAAAATCTGAGTGAAAATATTGAAAATTCGCAAACTTATGAGCGCATGGTAGGAACTGCACAACGCACGGCTCGAAAGCAGTTATTTGTAGGAATTTTTTCAATTAATTTTCAATATAGCCATTTTTAGATCTCTGCTCATGAACAGTGACACTGTGATTTTCTTAATGTGTCCCATACATTGAGTTCGCACACCGACTGCACCATTGTACGCTACATGGGCGGAAACATGTTTTGGGCAGGATGTGAAAAATGACAACTGTACTGCTCATGAGGAGGTGCGGTAAATGGCAATGTTGAAAATCTGAGAGAAAATATTGAAAATTGCAATCTACGAAAGGCATGAGAACTGCGCAACACAGACTCAGAAACAGTCATTTTAAGGAATTTTTTCACCAAATTTTCAACATAGCCATTTTAAGACCTCTGCTAATGAACAGCATCACCATGATTTTCTTAATGCATCCCATACATTGATTTTGCTCACCGACTGCGCCATTGTGCGCTACATGAGCGGAAACACATTTTGGGCAGGATGTGAAAAATGACAGCTGTACTGCTCATAAGGAGGTGTGGTAAATTGGCAATGTTGAAAATCTGGAGTGAAAATATTGAAAATTCGCGAACTTACGAGCCTACGTAGGAACTGTGCAATGCACGCTCATAAAACAGTCATTTTTTGGAATTTTTACCAAATTTTCAACATGGGGTTTTGGGACCCTTCTCATGAATAATATGTTACTGTCATGGCGTTATTCAGGCCGAAGGGTGATTTCCACAGTGACTTCACGAAATCACCCTTCGGCGGAGAAGCACTTATAGCGGCTGTCGACATCATTCATGAAGGGTCTAAACCCCATGTTGAATTTGGTGCAAAATCAAAATGACTGAGATATGCAATAAAGTTGAAACCCCCTATCTAGCCCATTATACAGCTTACTGGCATTTCCTCAGTTTGCGGTCGGCTTTGAAGAGTGCAGACGTGTTTCCCAGTCCACGAAGATCGTGCGTGCTGAGCTCTGGAGGTAAGTATGGAGTGAGGGGTGTGGGAGGCTGGGTGCACAGTGGGTGGGTGCGGGTTGTGGGGGGACTGGGAGACTACATAGGACCGTTTTTCTTTACAGGTTTTTAAAAAAGCGGACTCGTGGGATGCTTGCCATGCTGGGGTGGGCTTGCAGCATGGCAGAAGATTGCTGGGCGAGGCCGGCGGGGATTGGGCACCCCATCGGCATAAAAACGGAGGGTTTGCCACGCTAGGGTGGGCTCCCAGCGTGGCAGAGGATGGCTTGGGGCCGTGGAGCCGACGGGGATTGGGCACTCCGCCGGCAACAACGCCTGCCACGCTGGGTGGGGTCCCAGCGGGCACCAGCTTTGGGGCGGCGTGATGCGCGCAGGGGGCGGCGTGACGTGGTGCTCCGTATGACAGCGGTGGTTTTCTTTGAAGTGAAGACCACCGCTGTCATACAGAGCTCCCGCACCCATTGGTGCAGGACCGCCACGCCTGCTCAACAGAGCACTGGATTGAATGGGAGAGGCACACCTCCAAAGTGTGCTACTCTCCCAGAACGTTCCTTGCGCATGCGCGCAAGCGAACGTAATAAAAAATGAATGAATGAAATGAAAGATTGCTACTCTATATTATAAAAAGACATCCCACTTCACCCTGATCTGGTACTACTTGGCAACACTGACCCTGTCAAAGATATGCCCAGACAATATCAGCTCTGGCTGTTAGCTGTTTTGATGGAGGCAAAAAGGGCACTACTTATGAAATGGAGACAACCCTCCCCTCCTTTGGTTGTAGCATGGCATGCTTCACTGGCCAGACTTACATAGAAACATAGAAACATAGAAGTTGACGGCAGATAAGGACCGCAAGGCCCATCCAGTCTGCCCATTTCTTTTTCTACCTTATAAATGTGCCTTCGGCCTTTGCTCTGTCAGTGACCTATCTATTCATAGTCATTTGTATTGCTCCCTTATGCCTATCCCATGCCTGTTTGAAGCCCTGCACTGTATTCATAGCCACCACTTCTTGTGGTAAGCCATTCCATGCATCTACCACCCTTTCTGTGAAAAAATTTCCTCACATTCCCCTTAATCGGCCTCCCTCTAATCTCATGCTGTGTCCTCTTGTCCTGCTATTTTCTTATATTTAAACATGTTAGACTCTTTCACCTTGTTTATGCCCTTAAGGTGTTTGAATGCCTCGATCATATCACCTCTCCCTCCTTTGCTCAAGGGTATACATATTGAGCTCCGCTAATCTGTCCTCATATGTCTTCTGATGCAGTCCCTGCACCATTTTGGTTGCCCTTCTCTGGACTGCCTCAATTTGTTAATGTCCTTGTGAAGGTGTGGCCTCAATACTGCACGCTGTACTCCAGATGGGGCCTAACCAATGTCTTGTACAGAGGGATTATAACCTCCCTCTTACGACTTGTGATTCCCCTGCTAATACACCCTAACACCCCCCTAGCCTTACCTACTGCTTTAGAGGTCTGCTTGGATGATTTTAGGTCATCAGTGATGATGATGCCCAAGTCTCTTTCTTCCTTTGTGACTGCTAGCAACTCCCCTTCCAGCCTATAAGTGGCTTCAGGGTTTCTCTTCCCTATGTGCATGATTTTGCACTTCTTTGCATTAAATCCCAGTTGCCACTCTTCTGACCATTCTGCTAGTTTATCCAGATCTCTTCTCATTCTGCCCACCCCATCTGGATCATCTACACTGTTGCAGATCTTGGTGTCATCTGCAAACAGACAAGCCTTACCCGCTAGTCCATCTGCAAGGTCACTAATGAAGATGTTGAATAGGACTGGCCCCAGGACTGATCCCTGAGGTACCCCACTTGTGACTTGCATCTCTTCTGACTGTATACCATTTACCACCACTCTCTGTTTTCTGCCAGTCAACCAGTTTGCCACCCAGTTGACCAACTTCTGACCACCCGAGCCTACCCAGCTTATTTATCAATCTTCTATGTGGAACAGTGTCAAAAGCTTTGCTGAAGTCAAGGTAGCGACATCAACTGCTCCCCTGGTCCACCACTCTGGTTACCCAGTCAAAGAAATCTATGAAATTAGTTTGACAGGACCTTCCTTTGTAAACCCATGCTGTCTTGGATCCTGTGCCCTATGGATTCAGGTGTTGCACTATCCTTTCCTTAAGGGTGCCTCCATAATCTTGCCCACTACTGAGGTAAGACTGACTGGTCTGGTTCCCTTCTCCTGCTACACCACTCTTGTGGAGCGGGATCACATGAGCCTTCTCCAGTCTTCTGGGACCTCTCCAGCTCAGAGACTCACTAAACAATTCTGCTAATGGCTCTGCTAGTTCCTCCTTTAGCTCCTTAAGTACCCTGGGATGTATGCCATCAGGTCCCATTGCCTTATACACCCTGAACTTATAAGCTCTTGTAGGACCCTTTCTTTTGTGAAGGGAGTAGTGCTCACCTCCCTCCCTGTGTCCATGATGCTGAGCTGTGGGCCCTGCCCTACCTTCTCTTCAGTAAATACTGAGCAAAAGTATCTATTTAGGATAGATGCCTTTACAGGGTCCTCCTCCTCACATGCTCCTTTTCTCCATTAAGCTTAGCAATACCCCTCTGGACTTTCTCCTTTCACTAATGTATCTATAGAAAGTCTTGTCACCTTCTTTTTACTGTTCGTGCTAGTGTTTCTCAGTTTGGGACTTTGCCTGCCTTACTGCCTTACCTGCTTCCCTTAGGGCAGTTTGGTATGCCTCCCTATCTTCATCCCACTGTGTTCCTTATATTTCCTGAAGGCCAGCCTTTTGGCTCTGACCTTTTCTGCTACTGTATTTGAGAACCAAAGTGGTTTCCTTCTTCTTTGCACTTCCTTTTCTGTCTAACACAATGGGATGTTGCTTCAAGTATTGCATCCTTAATGCTTGCCCACTTTGCCTGTACCCTCACCTGTGTTTCTTTTTGCCAGGGCTAGCTTAACTCTGTTGGCCATCTTATCAAAGTCAGCTCCTCTGAAGTCCCATATTTTTGCCTTGGAATGGGATGATTTAGATGTAGTAGCCAAATTGAACCATACCATGTGATGGTCACTGGCCCCAGGTGACCTTCTACCTGGAGATCTGTGATCCCTTCTTTGTTAGTCAGTACTAGATCTAGGATAGCCCTGTCTCTTGTGGGTTGCTGTACCAGTTGTTTGAGGCCTCCCCTGCAGGGAATCCACTATGAGTCTAGTTCTGGCAGATGTTCCTGCTGGTATTGACCAATCTGTATCCAGCATGTTGAAGTCTCCATTATCAGAACCTCCCTTTAGCTGTCATGTTTTGTATATCTTCTAACAGTAATGTGTCTATGTCCTCCCTCTGGTCTGGGGGCCTGTAGACAACCCCAGTTCTTATGGCTGTCCCATTTCCTGTTTCCAGGGTGACCCACAGTTCTTCTGGCTCCTTATGTGTATTCTGAATTTCTGTAGCTTTGATATTTTCATTAACATACAGGGCCACTCCTCCCCCCCTTTTTGCACCTCGGTCTCTTCTGAACAATACATAGCCAGGTACTGAAGTCTCCCAAGTGTCTCCCAACTTGCACAATCTGAAAAATTATCTACAGTGGCAGCTAGCAAAACTACATGTACAGTATATCAAAAGAAATGGGCCCCTTTTCTCTTTTCCCACATATGCTCAGTTCCCATACCTCCCCAAATGAATCCACCTGAGTAGGGGTGTACTTGAGTAGCAACAAGAGAGAGTAGGAGAAACAATGCCTGGCCTTAGAAAATCTATTACAAATCCTAGCATAAGTAATAGCTAGATACAGTAGCTACATCCTCTACCAGAGTCAGCTGACCCCATATTATCACTGAGGTACTGTACAGTCCAGCCCCAACAGAAGCTAGCAACCAGCAATAATATCATACTATAGTATACAACTGTAATCACCTGTAGTTGGTCAGTAACTTGCAGTCCTCAGTGCCCCATCCAAATACAACTAGAGATAGAACAGATGTATAAATAAATTAATATAATATAATAAATCTAGGAGGCAGTATAGCACAATGGTTTAAGGCTCTGAGCTGCAAACCTGCAGACCTGGGTTTGAATCCCACAGTCCCCACTTGCATACTGTGTGACCCTGAGCAAGTCATGTAAATTCCCTGTGCTCCCAGGTTGTACCTGTAAACAAGCTTTCAGCTTAGTGTGTCTCTCCTGGTAAAAAAAAAATAAGCAAGATTCTTTTCCAGGTGTAACCTGTAAGCCTGAAAGAATGTGAAAATGTGATATTTTCATGTGCAAATAACTAACCCTTTTTTCTGGATCCATGTATTACGGCACGCAAGACCTCTGTATGTTCCTGTAGGACAATGTTCTGTTTGGAAATTTAATTCAGCTGTTGTACTATAAAATCTTCTCAATAAAATATTTCTTCATTAAAAAAGAATGCTCTATGTCTCAGATCATTTTTCTAATCAGACATGAAGTGCAAAAACTGCAGTGTTTCTGTTCCCTTTTAATGCTGGGGGCTATAGGTCAACAACTTCTAGAAGTCCAAATCTGGAACTCATTCCATTTTTAAGGCAGAATACTTCCTGCCCCAGATTATGAAAGTCAGTGTTTTAAAACATTTATTTTATGCAAGTTAATATGAAATATTGCTGCTAATAATTAGCATTTTTTTGGAATTTGTTTCTTAATATTCTTTCTTTTCTGTTTGGGAGACAGAAACCTCCTTCCCTACCCATTTATTTGGGGAATGTTACCTTATCTTTGGAAGTTAAATATTCAAAAATGAAATTAACCAATGCCCTGTGTTAGGGTAGATCTTGTTTTTAATATTACTTCTATTACTCAACGATATAGAAATAGACACTGACCACAAGTCTATGCCAACACCGTAGAGTTTCCAGATATGTTTAGGTTAATAGTCCTTATTACACCCCCAGGCTATGCTGTGCATAAATCCTACTTCACATCAGTTCTTGCTCACAGAATGTCAGGATTAACTGTGGAATTTCTTTTGTAAATACATGTAACCACCTGTTACACAGCATGTGGACACTAAGTGCCCTACAGAATGTGAGGATATGACATGTGACATCACCATCAACATCAGATTACATGATCTTCTGTTTTGATGGCTGAGGGCCCATCAGAACCAGCTTTGCCTGTAGTAATCTCCAAGGCATTTCAGCATTACAAAACCAACAAGCATTTGTCAATGCCAAACGTTCGCTTGCAGGTATTTGCAGTGGTGTTTGGCATGTATGGTGCTGTACCCTAATGCCCCGTGCGATTGCTGGTATTTGCACAATAAATTGTCAGCATGACCTTTTTGTTACCCCCATTGTGCCCTACATAGGCGGAAAAACGTTTTGGGCAGGATGTGAAAAATGACAGCTGTACTGCTCATAAGGAAGTGTGGTAAAATGGCAATGTTGAAAATCTGGAGTGGAGATATTGAAAATTCGCAAACCTAGGAGCGTGCATGGGAACTGTGCAATGCACGCTCATTAAAACAGTCATTGTTAGGAATTTTTTCACCAAATTGTCAACATTGGCATTTTAAAACCTCTGCTTATGAACAGTGTCACTGTGATTGTCTTACTGTGTCCCACATTGGATTTTGCACACCGACTGCGCCATTGTGCACTACGTCGGCCAAACAGTTTTGGGCAGGATGTGAAAATGACAGCTGTACTGCTCATAAGGAGGTGTAGTAAAATGGCAATGTTGAAAATCTGGAGTGCAAATATTGAAGAATTAGCAAGCGTCGCAATGCGTAGGCACTCGCGCAATGCACGCTCGTAAAACAGTCATTTTTAGGAATTTTTTCACCAAATTTTCAACATAGCCATTTTAAGACCTCTGCTCATGAACAGTGTCACTGTGATTTTCTTAATGTGTCCCATATATTGAGTTCGCACACCGACTGTGCCATTGTGCACTACATGGGAGGAAACACGTTTTGGGTGAGATGTGAAAAATGACAGCTGTACTACTCATAAGAAGGTGTGGTAAAATGGCAATGTTGAAAATCTGGAGTAGAAATATTGAAAATTTGTAAACCTACGAGCATGCGTAGGAACTGCTTGCATAGCATGCGCTCGTAAAACAGTCATTTGGAATTTTTGCAAATTTTCAACATGGGGTTTTGGGCCCCTTCTCATGAATGATGTCACTGTCATGGCGCTATTCAGGCCGAAGGGTGATTTCCGCAGTGACTGCGCGAACTGTGAAATCTTCGCCGGGCCGAATAACGCCATGACAGTGACATCATCATGAAAGGTCTAAGCACCATGTTAATTGGTGCAAAATTCCAAAAATGCATGAGCTAATAGTTGAAACCCCCTATCTAGCCCATTATGCAGCTTACGGCATTTCCTCAGTTCATGGCCGCCTTTGAAGAGTGCAGGCGTGTTCCCGGTCCACGAAGATCATCGCGCCGGTCCGGAGGTAAGTATGGGGTGAGGAGGGGTGTGGGGAGAGCTAGGTGCGCGGTGGGTGGATGCGGGTTGCGGGAGGGACTGGGAGGCGGCGCCGGCGACCATTTTCTTTACAGGTAAAACAAAAAACCGGCGACATGGGGCGTTTGCCACGCTGGGGTGGGCTCCCAGCGTGGCAGAAGATAAGCTGGGGGCGAGGAGCCGGCCGGAGTTGGGAACCCCGTTGCAAACTATGCAGGGGCGAGAAGCCCACGGGGATTGGGCACCCCGTCAACAAAACAAAGCGGATGTTTGCCACGCTGGGGTGGGCTCCCAGCATGGTAGAAGGATGGCAGGGGGCCATGGATCCGACGAGTTAGGCACCCATTCGGCAAACAACGTTTGCCACACTGGGGTGGGCTCCCAGCGTGACCTGCAGCTTTGGGGGCGGCGTGACATCTTGTGGGGGAGCACGCCAGCGCCGTCAAGGCGGCGTGACGTGGTGCTCGGTATGGCAGGTGGTTTTCTTTGAAGCAGAAGACCACCGCTGTCATACAGAGCTCCCGCACCCATTGGTGCAGGACCGCCATGCCTGCTCAACAGAGCACTGGACTGAAAGGGAGAGGCACACCTCCAAAGTGTGCTACTCTCCCAAAACGTTCCTTGCGCATGCGCGCAAGCGAATGTAAAAATATGATCATATAGTCCACGTTTTATTGCGATTATATAACAGGCATTGTACTCTATCAACTGAGTTATATCATATAATTTGTGCGTATTGTGCTATATCATTCAATCAGCTTACAGTACATTGTGATGAGGAGCCGCACCTGCAGCTGGAAGTAAAAGTAATAAGTTGTGAGCTGCACACTGTTACTTATAAACCGGGGCATTGCTAGACCCAGGCCTCAGGGGCTTGAGCCCCGGGTGATTTTGGAATATTGTCTGCCTTGTAATAGTGAACTGGTTTCTCTGTTTAATGTAACTAACTCTGGATCGTGCCTGAAAAATGGGCATCTGTCTCAGAGAACCACCCGGTTAACAACATTCGGTCAATCAATAAATAAATAATATGGTCCCCAAACCTCTTCTCAGTAGAACTGCAGAAATTAATTGTTTCAAAAGAATATCTATGACCTACACCCGGCCTTTGAGGGCTTGGGCCACAGATCTTTTCTTACTCTTAACAATGCCTCTGGTTATAAGGATATATTTCTGAACAGTTTCTTTTAATAGTTAATTTAGCTGTACAACTGACCATATTTTTACTCAAAGCTACAATATCTGATCTTGTTTGGTAGCAACTTTTGGGCCTTATGCACTAATGTAGTACTGCCCTCTGTGCTGCGATACCACAATGTAGGCCTGAAAGCTACACTTTTTGGTTGCTGTATGGACACCTGCAGATTCCTAACCAGTGTCCATAGCAACACAAGTTTAGTAATCCTCCATCGGATTGGATCTTGCACAACTGCAAGGCTTGTTGAGGGTAGGGGTGGGCCAGAGGGGAGGCTGCAGAGTGCACCCCATTATGCAGATGTACGAACCCTATTATGACAGTCAGGGGCCCAGATAGGCCAGGGAACAGTGAGGTGCCCAAACACACCAGGAAAAGCTGGCCATAGATGCCGCATGCCCCCTGAGATTACATCACCGGAAAAGCCCCCTAACTACTGATACTTGCCTGTACACAGCTTCCTTGTTGCTATACAGGGCTGGGTGCCTTGATCCAGCACATCTTTTGACTGTTTAAAAACTTTCTACCCCATAAGGGGATATGGCAGTCCATTGCGCTGACTGTCATATCCCATAATCCCCTGCTCCCAGTGAGCAGGGGATCCTCTGCAGAGCAAGATTTTGATTGGAAGCCCAGTCTCCTGGACAACTCCAGCCCAGGCCACCACATTCCCTCTCTATGCTGCTATGGGTTTGAGAGGAGAGGCTGACATTGTATATTGAATGCTAGCCCCACTCATTACTCTGGAGCTGGATGCAAGATGTGCTGCTGCTGCACAGCCCAGTATGCACCTTTCGTGACACATATACCAAGCCTGATAGTGCATACGGCCCATGTCTGAAAACAAAAATTTATACCTTCATATTGACTTTAAACATAGTATTCTTTTCTACTTACACTTTTTTTGTCCCCTTCAACTGTCCCCATCCAGCCTGGGTCTGAATCATCCAATTTATTGCCTGCCTCTGGTTGTCCATGAGTGACCCCTTGGTTCTGCCCATGTAAGGGCACAAATGTACCACAGCCAGTTTGTGGAGGGCCAGTGTTAAAAGCTAGGAGGATTTTCTCCATAACAATCCCTTCCCCTGGATAAAAACGTACAAGCATCATGCTGTTCTCTCACCCGCTCCAGTCTGCTGGCACACTGTCACACTGTTTTTTGAGGCTTTCAGAGGAGAGTATATACTGGCTCATGCCTCCCACATACAGTATCCTGTGGAGGAGATACTACATCCTCCCCTGCCAGCCAGCTACACCAGTTCTACAGTTTGTCTCGGACATGAACCCTGGTCTCCCAAATGGTAGAAGAAGGCAGGGATAGGGGAGTGAAGGAATAGACTCAATCCATGCAACATGCAGGCAAGTGTCAGTCTTGGGGGGGCATAGTCAGCTGCAGGGACTGTGGGATGGCTGTCTTTCAGGGCTTGCAGGTGAGTCATGGCCAGGGGTCAGCCTTAACTTTTTTTGCACTAGCCAGCCAGACAAGTTGATAAAAAATTCCACCAGCCCGCAGATGGTTACACTAGCCCACAATAATAATGGTAAATTCTGATCGGTTATACAGGAAAGATGCAAGCCAAGAAATACTCTAATTATTGCATATTTATCCTGCTCCCACATTGCTTCCTGCCACAGCAAAAAAGACTGCAAAACAATCACATGCAGTGTGTACCCCACTGTTTTTTACCATGTGCCTCTTGCTTCCTCTTCCTTCACCCCTTCCCCACCAAACCAAAGAATACCATAATAGCAAATGTTCAATCAAGCAGTTCTAGCTCTGCACACACAATAGTCAACATCATCATCATGCACCTCACCACAGTTCCAACCTGACCTGCAGGGCAATGTACAGAGCCAGGCAGAGAAATACACTTTCATCCCACACCCTGTGATTAACCAAGCCTGCACTTCTGGAAGTTTTCTTACACTGCAAAGTGAGCCTGGGGCCATTCTAGGATTTCTTTGGAGAGAGTTAAACACAGGGGGCTTGGAATGTAAGAAACTTTGAGATATCTGTTTATATATACCAGGCACAAAAGTATTGCTTTAACATGCTCTGCCCTAACAGATTTTTCATAACAGTGTCCTTTCATCAGTCAAAGGGGGAGCAGCTGGGCCCCACCTCTGCAGGGACCGCAAGCTCCCACCGCTGAGCTGCCTTGGCCACTGGACCGACGGTTCTTGTCAAGCTGCCACCCGAGCTCTCTTCCCCGGATCCACAGTCTTCCAGCTGGGCCCCCAACCGCAGGGACCACAAGCTCCCACCGCTGAGCCACCTCAGCCCCCGGATTGATGGCTCTTCCCAAGCCACCACCTGAACTCTCTTCCCCTGATCCACAGTCTTCCAGGTATGGCTCTGCCACCTTCCATTATTGCCCCGCCGGCTCTGCACGCTGGCTGCTCGCCCTCCCACCCTAGCTTGACACTTTTATTTATACCCTACCGCTGGTCACCTGTTCCGCTTTTTTCTAACAGCCCACTTCCCCATTGACTGCTTATAATTCTCTACCACTAGAGGGATCCACTAGCTGCTTGTCTTTATCACTATCGCAGCTTGCTAGCCCATCACATCCCCACCAGTCACTCTGCCCTTTCTGGACTTCACCATGGTGTCCTGGCAGGCACCTAAACTTTCGTATCTACTTATGGTATCATCCCTAGCGCTACTTTTCTCACTCCCTACTAAGCTGCCGAGGGGCTCACCCAGACTGGTTGAGCCGCCGACATTGGGAAACAGCACAGTCCGCCTCTCTGTCACAGTGCTCCACCCTGATGCTATACTCCTCCTCCTCCACTGCCCGGTGCTCCCCTGTGCTTCTATGTCCTCGGTGCCTACCCACTTCATCATCCTCCTCAGGCTGGTATCCTACCCTATGTTTCTAACATATGTATCTCCCCCATAAAAAGCTAAACAGCTACTCCTTAGCTCCTATAAGGGAAGCAGGGTACTCCAGCTCCTTATTTTCTTACTTCTGCTAGCATCTGGAGATATCCACCCAAACCCAGGCCCTGATATAGACTACCCACCAGCCGATGCCCACCCAACCACCACCCCTCTGTCATTACTAAATGGCCTTAAAATCATTCACCTAAACATAAGAAGCCTCGCTCCAAAAATCTCACTATTACAACCCAAGGTAGTTGCATATGCCTCAGACATCATCGTAATTTCTGAAACCTGGCTGTCAAAAAATATTCCGGATCATGCTATCGCCATCCCTGGCTTTACCATCTCTAGACAGGACAGGGCAGGGAAAGGCGACGGCATGGCCATCTACACCACCTCTACCCTCCAGTTCACACCCTCCTTCATTACTACCATTCAATCCTCCCACAAAGCCCTACTTTCAAAAATCTCCTATCCCCACACATTCCCCATTTTCATCACTGGAGTCTACTGTCGCCCAGGGCAGCCAACTTCTAATGTCACTGACTTGGTCACAAAACTCTCCTCAATGGCCAGTGGTGGTGAACTATTCATCCTGGGTGACCTAAATCTAAACTGGCTGGCCCTGTCCCTGGCTCATATTCGCTCCGCCATCAATACTTTAAACCTCCACTGACTTATTCTGGAACCCACTCAACTAAACTATAATTCACTAAACCACTTCCTGATGGACCTAGTCCTTACTTCCCATCCCCATCGTGTAGAGGCCTCGGGGTGATTGCCCGACTCTATCAGTGACCACCACATGACTTTTGTTGTGCGTAAAATTCATAGGCCCAAGCAACCAGCAAAAAAGATTCTCACTCGGCCTTTTGCATCTCTTGACCAGCAACTTTTGCTGCAGGACCTCGCTCAAACCGACTGGTCACCCCTGTCCACAACTACCTCATCTGACGTGGCCCTCACCCATTTCAGCTTTAAGTTCCTACAAATCTGGAACTACTGTGCTCTGCAAAACTAGGGTTTGCGCCGGGTACCTACCCTGGGTAATTTCTGCGCTACTGGCCTGCCAATGAGCTCGTGACCTTGTGTGGCATTGGGCCAAAATCACCAACTGCCCTAATGACCTCAAGCATTACTGTGAACTCAGAAATGGCTGCACTAAAGCCATCCACCTAGCCAAAGCTGAGCATTTCAAATCCAACTTCCAGACTAACACAAACAACCCATCCAAATTCTGGAAGATCATCCGCTTCCTCTCTTGCCTTCTTCAAATACTCCAACTCCTATCCTCAGGCACAACTATGCTGTCCTTTCTGAACCTATGGCCATTGCCGAATGCTTCAATTCCCACTTTGCCACCTGTGCATCTGCTCTGCTTAGCACCCTCCCAAGCCCCCCTCTTGCTCCAGTGCCCCATCTACCACCTCCTACATGGGCTCCCCACTCACTGCTCCCCTACCACCCCTATCTCATCCCCTCAATCTCCCCTCCTCCCCCTGCTGCTCTGCCCCCCATTCCATCCCTTATCCTACCACCCCCAGCTCTCCTTCTCTCCTGTCTCTCCCAAAACTACTCTATCAGCTCTCTTGGCACTATCTTCTACCAAAGGCTCCTCACCTGATGGCCTTGACTCCAAGCTCCTCTCCCTCTCTGCCCCCACCATCGCCCATCCACTCCCCCTGATACTAAACCTCTCCTTTGAGTCTGGTACTGTTCCCTCAGCTTGGAAACATGCTGTTGTCCTCCCCCTCTCTAAGGGGGGCGACTCCACCTCTTCTGGGAACTATCATCCTATCTTTCTCCTACCTACCTTAGCCAAACTTCAAGAACACATAGCACTCAACCAGCTCTCCTTGTTCCTCTCTGAATTCGCTTTTTTCACACCCTTCTAGTCTGGATTCAGGAAATCCCACTCCACCACCACCTCTCTGTTAAGGTCAACTGAGACCATCTCCGCAGGCTTTGACAAAGGGCACATTACCTCAGCTATCTTTGTCGACTTGGCCAAAGCCTTTGACACTGTCTATCACCCCCTCCTCCAGCACAGCTTATCAGCAGCTGGACTCTCCCCTACTGCCACAGGCTGGTTCAGCGCCTACCTGTCTGGCAGGTCGCAATCAGTTAGAATAGCTGATGTTACCTCACCCCCCTGCCTATTACCACTGGAGTTCCCCAGGGTTCAGTGCTAGGCCCCATCCTGTTCTCCATCTTTTTAAATGAGCTCCCCCAGGTTTGCTCTGCATCCAGCATCCACATGGATGCTGATGATACAGTGCTGTTTACCTCTGGCAAATCAGTCCCTGATGTCACTGCCAGGCTTCAGTCTGACTTCACCAAGGTCCAAGTCTGGTTTAGCTCTCATCAACTTTTTCTAAATGCCAAGAAGACAGTCTCCATGTCCTTTGGCACAAGGCAGAGACTTGCTAGGCTAAGCCACCTCCCCACCTTTCACACCCTTGATGGGACTGCTCTTGAGGACATCTCTTCATTCAGGTATCTCGGCGTCTGGCTGGATAGATACCTCGACTTCTCTGTACATATAGATACCATTCTGAAAAGAATTAAGGCCTAAGCTTGGTATCCTTTACAGAAACTGCAGCTGCATCTCTCTTGCAACCAGGCATGAGCTGGTACAGAAGATGATCTTGCCCATTTTCAACTACTATGACATAGTCTATGGTGCTGCCCCACAGTCCTACCTATCCAGACTGGACTCTCTCTACAACTCCTTCTGTCATTTCACTCTTGACACCCCCCTCCTCACTCATCATTGTGATCTTTACCGCTCCCTCAACTTCCTTCCCCTCCACAATTGTCGAGCATTACATGGCGCTAAGTTCATCTAAAAAGTCTGGCTTGGTTCGCTCCCCTCCTACATCTCCTCCTCTCTTGACACCCCAACTCCTTCCCTCCCTCTGTTCCCTGAGATCCCATGCTGACACTTGCACCCTCTCAATCCCCAGCAGAACCACACCCTCTGGCCAGAAAGCCTTCTTATATCAGCTGCCTAAACTGTGGAATTCACTGCCTCCTTAAATCTGCTTCTCCTCCTCTCTTTTTTTCTCTCTTACCTCTGCACTTCACAATTACCTCACTCCATCCTGCATCTGTTTCTGACCCCCTCCTTGCCCAATTTCTTTCTTGCCCTCTCTCCTGCCCCTTTACCTCATTGCACTTACCTAACCCCTTATTGTCTAGCATTTAAACTTGAGTCATGCTCACTTTTTGTTTCCACCTAGGCTACTGCGACTGCTCTGGTGAACTGCCCAAATAATGCATTTGTACTCCACCTATGCCAGTGACTCAGCATAAGATTTTATTGTATGCATGTATTTATGTATTGTATATCTGCATCATCTGTGCTCCTCATGTATTGAAAATGAATGCTTTGACAATGGATGCATTCTTTACTATGTTCCATATTCCTTGACCGTGTTTTGAATTGTATGTATGTATTTTATTGCATCTCTTTATTGCTGTATGATTTGTCAGTGCTACTACTGTACATCCCTCTCCCCTTTCCCCCAGGACGTACCGTGAGACGAGCATTGAGTTGTTCAGTGTATCTTTCCTGGTGAAACAATTCAATAAATAAATAAATAAGTATACAGGCATGATGCTGTACTACCTCTCTTTCTATAAAGGATGATCTATGCACACCAGGAATACCTTTTTTAACCTTTCAAATTATATATTTTACTAAGGTTTTGCTTTGTACCATACATGCTCCAAAGCATTATTTTTTAGGATAAAATGACATGCTGAGTGGTATAAGGGTGGGACTGCATGGATGGCATTGACTGGTGTGATCCATTAGGAGGAGCTGTGGACCCTACATCAGTCAGTAATGGCAGCCACTGTATGGGTCTATGGATGGCCACTTCAGAGTCTACCTAGTCTGCAGTGGTGTCCAGAGAAAGTATAGAGTAGACAGACCAAATGGCTGGGCAGACTCTGTATACATCATATCATTCTGTCACTTCAGTGTTCGATACAGACACTCAAAAAGTTGGGAAATGAGGCACACCGGTCTTAATATTATGGGACAAATCAAAGACAAGTTCAGCAAACTGGAAGCTAGTGACTTGACCAATCTACCCTTGATCACATCATTCACACTAGCTGAATGTCCTAACAAATGAGTGATAACAACTCACATTGACTCTTTTGTTGGATGCCCCTCTTGAACCGCCAGATAATTGCAGCTGTTAATGAGCTGCTAATCACACCAGGCCATCTCGAACACTGAGGGAGATTAACAAAAGGACTACAGCCTCCTAAAGCAGGGACTTTTTTAACTTCATTAACAGCCATAAAAAACCTGCGCTAGTCAAGACGGACAAATAGAGGGTTAACTGCACTAACCTTGATCAATTTGTACTAGGTTCAGGGCTAGTAAAACAATGTTAAGGTCATACACTGGTCATGGCATGTGCCTACTGTGTAGGAGAGTCATAATGCTCATTTTAGAGCTAGCTGTAGCACAGGATGAAATACTGTTCAACTGCAGCGCAAAAAGCTGGAGTGGAGGCTCTGGCTGTCTGCTACCACCCTTCTGCCACAGCAGCACAGAGGGGCTCACCCTGGGAGATGGAAGGTTGTAGCAGGTAGGGGAAAGGAAGCTAGATCAGGACCTCCAGGTTGTGGAAGGAGTCCTGGAGTTGTGACAATCACCTTTTGGGGAGGTGGTCCAGCCTAGCACTCCCAATGTGAAACTAAGTCACTTTTCCAGCTCCAATGACCTCCACTAGGGCAACATCAAGGAGGGATGGTAGCCAAAAACCAGAAGAGTGGCTAAAAAGTTCATGCTTGCCGGGGACTCTTTTTTTTTTTTTAATACATATATTAAGTAGGGAATTTAAACTAGGAGTGGGGGGTGGAAATTGGGCAAGAGACATGCAGAGACCACAGGTTGGGAAACCATATGAGCTTACCCCCCATAACAGTGACAAAGGACAAATGGCAAGTACTATTGGTGATGCTAATAAAGGAGGGCAGGATGGGGGGGGAGGGTGGAAGGTGGTTACCCTTAATGCTAGGAGCCTTGGGAGGAAAACTGCAGAGTTACAGGTGCTTATGGCAGAGAGAGAGGTGGACATTGCAGCCATCACAGAAACATGGGTCACCCAATACAATGACTGGGACCTGTCTGTACCAGGGTACAAGTTATTTCGTAGGGACAGGGCGTTTGGGAAAAGATGGGGTGTGGTACTATATGTGAAGGAAGGACTGAAGTTTGTAAGGGAGGAAGGGGAGGAGGGTAGTACGGAGTCAATTTGGATGCAAATCCAGGATTCCAAGAATAGGATTCTTAGAATGGGAGTGGTGTACAGGCCGCTATCTCAGATGGAGGAGTTAGACAAGGAACTAGCGGGACAGATCAGGAGGACCTGTGAGAAGGGTAGTGTAGTGATTGTGGGAGACTTCAACATGCCAGGAGTGGACTGGAGGATCCCAACAACCAGGAACAGAAGGGAGCAGGTACTGCTGGATGCCTTCCAGGACAGCTTCCTGCTGCAAATGGTCAGTGAAACAACCAGGTTAGGGAATACCCTTGACCTTGTCCTGGCAAATGGCGACTTTATGAGAGAACTCACAGTGAAGAAACCGCTGTCAGGGAGTGACCACCACTCAGTATGGCTCACATTGGATATGGGCAAGAAAGGAGTAGAATCTGGCACAAGAGTGCTGGACTTCAGGAGGGCCAACTTTGGGAGGATGGGGGAAGTGGTAAAAGGGTACCTGGCCAGAATTCAATCTAGTGTGGACACTAACCAGAGGTGGGAGCTCGTAAAGCTGGGGATAGTGGAGGCAACCAAAACCTGCTGCAAGGCCTAGAGTAAGAAGGCTAGGGCTAAGAAACTGAGCTGGTTGAGCAAGGTGGTCATGGAAAAGGTAAGAAGGAAAAGAGCTGCCTTTAGGAAGTACAAGAAAACAGGGAGAGGGGAGGACAGGGAGGAATACTTGACGGAATCGAAGGAGTTGACAAGGGCAGTAAGGGGAGCCGAGGCATCTACGGAACTCACGCTGGCACAAGGCATTAAGAAGGGGGAGAAGGACTTCTTTAGGTACATCAGGAAGAAAAGGAGCTGTAAGGACCACATAGTAAGGATTAGGAAGGAGGGGGTTGGGTGGAAGCAGGGTGCGATAAGGCAGAAGCACTAAATGAGTACTTCTGCTCAGTATTTACTAAAGAGAAGAGGGGTGACACCCAAGGGGAGAAATGGCAGAAACAGGGGGGAGGGGGTGACAGTTGGGGAAATCATGGAGACCAGAGTTCGGGAGGGTTTGAAGGCACTGAGGGTGGATAAGGCGCCAGGCCCAGATGGCATCCACCCCAGGGTACTGAAGGAGCTGGCAGAGGTTCTTGCAGGACCTTTGGCAGACCTATTTAATGCCTCACTACATTCGGGGTGTGTACCTCAGGACTGGAGGATGGCTCATGTGGTTCCCCTCCACAAGAGTGGCCCCAGGGATGAACCGGGAAACTACAGACCAGTGAGCCTCACATCCATCGTGGGTAAGCTAATGGAGACTATCCTGAAGGAAAGGCTGGTGGCCCTCCTAGAGGCCAAAGGACTACAGGACAGCAGACAGCATGGCTTCATATGGGGCAGATCCTGCCAAACCAACCTGGTGGACTTCTATGACTGGGTAACTAGTCGACTGGACTGGGGCCATGCAGTGGATGTCCTGTATCTGGACTTCAGTAAGGCATTCGACTCGGTGCCGCATGGAAGGCTGGGAAGTAAGTTAGTAGACACAGGGGAGGGTGCAAAGCTGGTGAGATGGGTAGGGAACTGGTTTCAGGGAAGGCAACAGAGGGTGGTGGTGGGTGGGGAGCTCTCACACCCAAGGGTAGTGACGAGTGGTGTTCCATAGGGCTCGGTGTTTGGACCAGTGTTGTTTGGGATATTCATTGCAGACATATCATTGGACATCAAGAGCAAGATCAGTCTGTTTGCCGATGATACCGAGGTAGGAGCAGTGGTGGATGACCTAGGTGGATGGCAGGGGTTGCAGGATGATCTGGCAAAGCTTGAAACCTGGTCAGTCACCTGGCAACTGGGGTTTAATGACAAAAAGTGCAAGGTGCTGCATTTTGGGATGAAGAACCCAAGGAGGAGTTACCAGCTGGGGGGAGTGCAGCTAACCCAGACAGAGGAGGAGGAGAAGGATCTGGGGGTGCTCATTACAGGGTCAATGAACAACTCGGCATAATGTAGGAAGACATCTGCAAAGGCCAACAAAATGCTGGGTTGTATTGCAAGAAGTATATCCTTGAGGATGTAGGAGGTGATTCTGCCACTGTATAGGTCATTAGTTAGACTGCACCTGGAGTACTGCATGCAGTACTGGCGCCCATATCTGAAGAGGGACATTAAGTTACTCGAGAGGGTGCAGCGCAGGGCGACAAAGATGATCAAGGGGCTGGGGGACTTATCATACGAGAGGAGGCTGAGGGAGTTGAACATGTACTCACTGGAGGAGAGGAGGGACAGAGGGACATGATTGAAACCTTTAAGTACATGAAAGGAATAAACAAGACAAGTACAGAGGTCTGTTCAAAGTAAGGGAGGGAGGGACACCAGGGCCATGATATGAGACTGGAGGGAGGAAGGTTCAGGAGGAGATGAGGAGACACTTTTTACAGAGAGGGTGGTGGCTGGGTGGAATGCGTTACCTGCAGAAGTGGTATCCAGTAGAACAGTGGACTGGTTCAAAAGGGGATGGGACAGGACAAGGGGGAGGGTCAATGAAGGGGAAGGGTGGAAGGGAGGGGCAGCTGCAGAATGAGGGGTGCTAGCTGCACATTCGAGCAGACCTCTAGGCCTTTATCTGCTGGCAAATTTTGTATGTTTGTATTTATTTATGAGTTTTACATTGATTACAGAATGAATAAAGTTTCTCACACTATACATTTCTCACCTCATATTCTGAGGTGTTTAAAACTTTACAAGCTGTAAAGATAAGAAAAACTAGACCATTTCACTAGAGGTAAACACTGATAAGGAAACAGTATAATTATTTTAAAACCAGCAATATACAAAATTAATATTTCACTCCATTAGTTTTAATATCTAAAGGGTTCAGAGATGATCAAATGAAATAAAAAAAGAAAAGAAATAAATTCCTTCAGCTGCCTTTCCTTTCTAGGATAACAGCAGGGTAAGTTATTAAACTGTAAATTGAACTATGTAGTTCTCAATAATCATTTATTCTTTATAATTCATTCAGCATGAGGTAATCCAAAGTTTATATTTGCCATAGATGAAATCATGTCTTTCTCAGAGCCAGTAAGGCTTCTGGTTCATTTCAAGCATGGAAATATTGCCCTCTTAAATATTCCACTATTTGATCGATCTCAAAAAATATGTTTACTGACCTGTTTTTAACCAATTTGACTTTGGCCAGTGGTTATAACAAAAACTGACCCTGGTTTCCAGCAAGTTCTATCAGTAGAAGAGAAGCTTTCTCTTACATTACTGGGCTTGAAAGTTGAAATCTGGAAAAAAAGATACTGTAGTGTCTGATCTGCTTGTTTTGGAGTACATCTTTTATTTTTGCAAGTCTGAAAATTAACTCATGATTTGCTTCAAAACCAAGTGTAACCCCCCTGTTACCCGGGGTTACTAGAATCCCAGTAAGACCTAGTGGTAGGCAGGGAAGGCAGCTTGTGAAACTCCAGTTAAATGGATTTCACACTGTCTCACTCTGTTCTCAGTCTCAGCTGAGACTGACGGATGACATCCCCATAGAACTCTCACAGCTGCATGAGCCACACTGGAATGCTGCAGTTGGTAGTTAGGATAGAATGTTGGGGGAATTTGAAGAGAGAGTCTGTGTGCAGTCTTGGAGAGAGGAAGTAGCACAGCTGTCTGTGTGCAGGCTCTCAGAGCCTTAAGCTCTGTTTTAGAGCTACTGTAAGGGAGGTGTGTGTTTCCACCGTCAGAGGAACACAGAAGCTGATTGTTTAAGTGGTGGGGACCGCTGTTACTGGTCCAAGTGCCCCATCCCTGAGGGGTTGGGGGGAAAGGTTTGTCTGTCTTCCAGGGGTAATCCTCCTGGTTCCGGCTAAGGGAAGAAGCTGCCTATTTCAAGTTGTGCTGCGGCACCAGAAGCTGTGGGAGAGAAATTCCTGTGAGGAGTCGCCTGTGGGGCACCTGCAACCAAAGGGTGAGTTCGCTCTGACAGAGGGCCAATGTTTTGCACCTGAACTGTTGGAAAGTGGGGATTGGACTACTTAATCTGTAGGAGGTCTAGTGTAATAGACATTGCCGGTTAATTCAAGTAGGTTCAAGCCCAGCACAAAGAGTGAAGTAAAGTGGGGAATGGACTGCTTAATCAGTGGGAGGCCTAGAGCAATGGGCTAAGCCAAGTAAAAGTATGTTTAAGTCCAGCACAATGGGAAAGCAAGACAAGTAGAGGAAATGTGACATACATTTAGCCTTAATCTACATTGCCAAGCTTTACAGAATGAGATGTTTACTGTCCAGAGAAATGGCCAGGTATGAATTGTGGGAGCAAGAGGTGGGAGACCCCCCATCAGTAGTAACCAAATTCACCTCTACGGATTTGCTCTGTGGCACCTTTACTTTCTCTCAGGTACTTGGCCAGTGCCTGAGGAAAGTATCCAGATGTGGGATTAAAAGGAGAATTCCCTGATAGAACTGAGGTGCTCTTAGATGGTTTAGGGAGCCACCAGTAAATGTTTCGATGATATATGGAAGGTGTCCCAGTGGCCGGCAAGGGAGCTGAGCCAGGGAAAACCCAGAACAGTGTACAAGTTTGGGCTGTGTACCCAAAGCAGCATTCAAGTCCAGGCTCTGTTCCAAGTGGGTTCAGAGCCTGAGGGCTGAAGTGTTGAAGAAGTGTTCTTTTTTTTCTTTTAATCTGCATTACCAGAAGTGTAGCCCCATAGGGGTCCGTCTATGCTTTGTTTGTTCTGTTTGGATGTGAATAAAGCCACACTTTAGAATTTCATTTCTGGTATTGGACATTACAGTTATTGCTTCCTGTGTTCAGAGTTACTTGGGTGCCCCTGTGCAGAGTAGCCAAACCTAGCCCTTGTGCTGAGTGACCTATTCCTCCCCGAACCCAGTCCCCACCTGGTAATGCTGTCAGATTCAAACAGCATACCGCCTGTCGTTTGCAAAAGGTAGGGGTGAGGGGCTTACACAAGTGCTGCCAAATTGGTGGATTTGCCAGTGGTACAGTATGTGACTCTTGCTGTTTCTTTTTCTTTCTGTAGAACTGTTTCTGTCTTCAGGGTACTGTCTTGGTTCTTCGGCCCCTGTCCACATCTTCCACTGGCACCCATCTCCCCATAGGACTCACCTGCTTCTGTTCCCACATGGCCTTCCCCCATGGTGGGGCTGGAATAGAGGGATTTGTCTCACCCCCCAGGACTGGATCTGGTTGGCAGGGTTGTGGAGGGGTTGCAGGATAGCGGATGGACCAGACACTGAACTTCAAGTTCAATACACAATCTCTGTGTGATGTTTATTTAAAATGCAAGAGATAATCTTCAGCAATGGCATATCCCTTTTCAGTACATCAGTTTGTAGCAACATACTATGCAAGTCTTTCCTCTACACTTAGCCAGCACCTCCTGACTCACTGATCTAATTTATCAGTTGAGATTCAGCCTCCCTTGCAGGCCTTGTTTGCCTGGGTGGTAGGAGCTCAAATAAGAAACAAAACAAGCTAAAGACAATGAACTTCAGTGCATAAGCATTGAAACAAGGGTTACCCCAAAGGGCAGTGACAATAAACCAAGTTTCAAAGAAACACAACATCACTCATACTCCCAAAATGCAAAGCATCATGGGATATATGCAGATCAACACAACATTTTAGACTGGCTCAGTTTACAGCAATTTACATGCATTTTAAATAGCACAACTAACTTAATTTCTATAATATGCAGCCACCTAGTTCTTTTTACCTTTATCCAAAACACCTAGTGCCATGGTATTTTCAACATTTCCAGGTTTCATACAAAAAAAGGTATATACATCAATGTATTTTATGACATAGTGCTATTGCATACTAAATCCAGCAATGAGTAACACACCCTGTTGTTTTACATCAGCTCAGAGGTCACCACAATAACCTCCCTGTGCGGGGGGGCCAGATATCTTTGCCTACGGTCACCTTACCAGGTATACAGAGATGAACCCTTAAAAACTTTAATAAAGACCTCAGATTTAAAATGCTTATCTTTCCAGTTTGGTACCACCATTCAAGCTATGCCTAGTGTCTGTTATAACCATATATACTTTTCTTACAAATGAAAAGAAATCAAAGACAGACCAAATATGCTCTAAAAAGAGTTTTACTAAAATAGATAAAAATATGTAAAACACAAAATAGAGAACTCTTATATCACAAGACATACAAATCTTTTAAAAGAACAAGGTTTAAATGGTGCACATTTCCTACAACAATATTTAGATTTTTGTCTATCTTGCTAAATACTGGTTTTAAAAGTGCTCACACATGTGCCCTTGTCAGAGTCTAGATAAAAGTGTCTCTGAAGTAAAACAGAATATTCCTTAAAGCAAACTGTATTTGCCAACCCCTTTTTGTGTGAGGTCACCTAGCTCCTCATCTGTCAGAATATCTAAAAAAATATATCTAATAAAAAAACCAGGATGTCTATTTCAAGAATTAAATTCTGCAATCCTCAGCATTACTCATATGTTCTTCAAATGACAGCTCTTTAATCTCATGATAAGCTTCCCCCTTCCAGGACGTGAAAGCATCTTTATGATTTCGCACTAATACATCACAACCTGCTTTTCTTCCTCTGGAAGCGTCATAAAATGGATATGCTCAACTCAAGCTTCTTCCACCCTGTAATTAGCTTAAGGCCTTCCAGGTAACACCTGGTATCTAAAACTGGTGTGTGTGTGATCTCACATGCTGTTTCAGCATTTTCTCATGGCTTATATTTTTCAGCTTAAACCTGGTGGGGGGGAAGCGAGGTCACTCCTAAAGCACCAGATTTTCAGCAGAGACAGTCGGTAATACATTTTATATTAAAAAAAAGTGATACAGCACTCAGAACTGGCTGTCCACGTCACAATTCCTCCCCACCTAGACTGAATTTGGGGGTTCTGTCCCCTACATGGGATGAGCTTCCCAAATCAGTTCACTCATCATAGACCCTTGACAGACCATCCGAGTTCTGTTTTTTCGCTCCAGTCCTATGTACGACTTTTAGATCATACCCTTGTAAAGCAAGACTCCATCTTAGCAGTCTGCCATTGTTTTTCCCCATCTGCGTCAGCCAAACCAGGGGGTTGTGGTCATTCTGCACCACAAAATGCTGCCCATACAAGTATGGCTCTAATTTCTTTAGGGCCCACACTATGGCAAGACATTCCTTTTCCACTGTGGAGTATGCTTGCTCTGTGGGAATTAAGCACCAGATTTTCAGCAGAGACAGTTGGTAATACATTTTATATTAAAAAAAAATGATATAGTACTCAGAACTGGCTGTCCACGTCACAGCTGTAGCCACTGAAGATTGCTCCATGAATCTGAGTGCATTCATTTTAAACAAAGAATCTAGTGAGCTTTTACCTCTGGTGTAGTTTTTAGCTTTTTTATAAAACTTACATAACATAAGGTCAAATAAAATACTGAAGCCGTTGGGAGCTCAGGATCTAGGCAAACAGCTGAGTGGCAATCTTATTCTCTCCATGGTTGCCAGGTACTTGATTGTAAGGTGGATGAAAAAAGTGATTTTTGCAGGCAGTCAGGGGAATTGGGTAGTGAGGTGTTTTCAATGGGCTGAAGTAAGGTGGGCTACCACTAGAGTAGAGGGCATACTTGGGTGCATGGTGAAGGATGCAAATACGATTGTTCCCTTGAGGACCAATGACCTGGTCAGTTGTGAGTTAGAGAAGATGAAGGCTAGTTTCTGGAGGCTGGGAGGCAAGATGAGGTCTGTAATGGCAACAGTGACCACAATCCTCCAGGCATGGTGAGTGTTATAGTACTAGACAGGGACAGGGATTTCCTGAGAACTGTGATGCCCACTACAGTGAAGGAGAGAGGGGCTCCAGGAATATAGAAATATTAGTTGCAGGATGTGGGATTGGAATTGAGTCAGCTGTGTGGTGTTGCTCTAGATAAAATTTGGATTTACCTCAGTTTTACATGTTTCAATGCAAAAGATGATTGCTGGCTCTTTTTTACAATGGCCTACAAAATATGTTATTGTATAATCTTGTAGCTGAGAGACAAAATCAGAATGTAACCTTGTTAAACTGTATTGGATTAACCACAGATACTAAGGCACCATATTGTTTATTGGTCTATGTTTTACTATTTTGGCAAATGTCTCTTATCCTATTTGAATCTCCAATTCCAGAGAACATAACTACTGTATTCTTCAGGGGTTCATTTTTCCACTGAGGTGAGATACAGGTGGGGCACACTGATGAGTCTGGAATAGGATGCTACACATCTGTGTCTTTCATTCTCAGCCTTTAGATATTGGCCCAGACATTCAAACTGTGCCCAAAAAGTGCGCAACTGCACAGTCCAAGATGCGCCTACGGATGACGACTGAATATTGTACCACCTGCGCCATAGTGCAACAAGGGATGTTCAGCTGAGCAGTCCAGATGCACCATAGTGCAACCAGGGATGCCCCCTGCAGCAGGGCTTCAATGCAACAGTACAACCAGGGATGCAGGGGCCCACCACCCATGCCACAGATGGGCAGAGGAACACACAGCAGAACAGACATCGTCCCCCAAACCCCATGCTCTGTACAACCGGGGGAGAGCTGGAATAACCACTGGCCCATGGATACCAGCAACCAACCCACAGCTGGGCCATGGTGCCCCAGCATACCCCCTGGCAAGCTGTGACCGGCACACAAGGAGGGCCGACCACCCCGTACCACACCATCCCACCAATGCAGAGCACACCCTGCACCATGATCCCCATACTCCCTGCACAGAAGTAGCGCCCAACAGTGCAGGACACCCCATGCATGCCACCAACCCCACTGTGACAATTCAACCCTGTGCACCATGGAGCCAAGCAAGGCAGCCCCACCATGAGCACCCTGCAGTGGGCGGCAGCAGACAGCGATACAACAGATGCATACACAGTGCCACCCTGCACGTCCCCCCAGTACAGCTGAGGCGATCATGCGTCAACGCAGGGTACCCTACATGTGACAGGGCATGCCCCGGACCCCACCTCCAGCGGTACAGCACCCTGCACCCCCTCCCAAGGACACATCCCATCCCAGCACTGGCCACAACAGCCAGCACAGACACGCACAGTGTAGCATGGAGGCATGCACCACATACGATGCAACGCAGTGCATGGACAAACACCCACACATAGCCAAGGGCACACCAACACAGGGACACATTAGTGAGTCAACCAAGCCACTGGCGTTTGGCCACGGCTGACATGTATACATGGCCAGTGCCCCTACATTGCACAGGTATGCCAGCCACCCTATGCAGCACCATGAAGCTGTATGCCACCAGCATGCTGCCGGAGCACAAGTGACAGACACTGGAGCACATCCCCTGCAACAGACACAAGCGACAGCATGGATGGAGGACAACAACAGCGGAGGCCACAGTGCCAACGGAGGCAGATGTGCACCACACTGGTGATGGCAGGCAACCTGGCATTGTGCTGGGTACAGTTGTTATCCAGCATGGACAGCCACCACTGACACGCCAGCAGACTGTGCATATCACAGACATGCAAGGGTGTCAGCTAGCTGCACAGGCCATGGATGATCTGACAGGGGTGCCAGGCACACAGTGCAGGCCCCGTAGACCACTGCACACAGGCATCCAGTGCACAGAGTACAACACACAAACCACAGACAGTGACTGATCCCTCTGCCCACACCATAGGCGGTTCACCTCTGCACACGTGCACACACTCACACACACACACACACACACACCCATGCGTGCACCACCCCTGACGCCATGCACACCACTGCAGCTGAGCACCTGTAGCCCTCTGCAAACCAGAGACCACCACAGTTGTCATAACAAAATACATATATTTAAAAGATGTAAAGAAAAACTATGTGCAATTATTTACAAGAGGGGGAAGGGCCACATAACAGGTGGGGGCAGGTAAGGGGCAGGGGTGAACATATGAGAGAGGGAGGAAGGGGTGTGAGGGTGGGTCAAAGGGGGGAGGATGGTAGTCGGGGCATGGGGACATCAATGGCCACCCCGGTCCTTCTCTTCCTGGTGCCAATGTGTGCTCCTCCATCTCCTCCTGACCCCATGGCGGTGTATTCGCTGAAGGAGCTGCAATGTCTCCCTCACCACCTGGAGCAGCTCATTAATACCCTGCTGTATTTGTAGGAGTTGCCGGCCACCTAGGACGAGGGAGCAGAGTCAGTAGGTGTGACTGTCCATCCCCCTGCAGCCCACCCATTGTGCATGGCATACAGCCATGTGCCACGCCCCTGTGATGGTGTGCGACCACCCACAGTGACCGTGTCCACAAGACCTGCCCACCCAGGCAGCCACAGCCATGTGGACCACTGCACACACCCACCACCCATGTCCTGCCCAGCACCACCATGGCCGTACAGTGACTTGGCTATGCGGTGTGAAGGCAGTGCCACAGCCATGTGCCCGGTGCATGCATGGACCACCATTGGCCTCCCCAGACATGCAGTGCCACTGGACAGTGCTGACTGTAACAAGTTGCATGCATGGCAGTGGTGTCAATGGATGGTGGCCATGCCCCACTGCCCACCCAGTTATACAGCATGCAATAGTAATCATGGATGTAAGGCACTCACCATCATCAGGCTGGTCCACGTGCCGTGGACCACCATCATCACCCCTCCTATCCCGCTGCTCCTCCATGCGGTGCCTCCTGTCCCTGTTCTGCCACCGTTCTTCTGGCCCTAAGGTGCAAACATGGAGAGAGGAACATTAGTACAATCCGATAGCAAAGTCCCCCCACCCCCATGTGTGTGCAATCCCACACAGCCATACCCATCCACCCAACACCCCGATACCACCACCACGGCCAACACCAGATGGCCCCCCCCATGTGCCGGACACATGCAACCGTGATACCCGTATGGACGATAAAAGTGTATGGATGTTGCAACTACCTGTCCATGGCACCCATGCCCCTCCTGGCATGTGCCCACAGGTGGGCAAGCAGGTCCGGGTCCCTGCGCCTCAGGTCCCCATAACAGTGGCGGCACTGCTCCACCGTCCGCCCCATACCAGTGGCCTCCTCCAGGGCATCAGCCACCTCCTGCCAAACCACACTCCTGGCCCTGTCCAGGGGTGCCTCTCCAAACAAAGCCCCAGCATGGGGCTCAACTATCACCACCAGGTTGGCAAGCTCTACCTGGCTCCAAAACAAAGCAAGTATCCGCACCATCTCTGCTGTCTGGTTCAAGCAAAATGGCACTCTGCAGCGCGGTCCTGCCATGTGCAGATGTTGTGCGGTACAGCGCTGCCATTCCTTATTGTGCTGTCACCGAACAGCGCGATAGTGGTGCACCCATGCTTGACGCATGGCGCCTAGGGGGCAAAGGTCGGGCACAGGGTCAAGGGTCTCTGGCGCACAGACAGCCACATCGCGACTGGAACACAATGCGTGTAGCGCGATTGGGTGCCTGTGTGCCACCTCCTGTAGCGGCCTACAGCACTGTTGCCCCAGTGCGCCTACGACGCCTCAGTGCCACAGCGCCATATAGGTGAACAGCGCTGTAGCACCACTGGCACAAGGGTGGCCATGCCCTGCATTGCCTCCTGTGCACAGCACGTCAGCAGCATGGCAGGCACCTGTGTCATCAACCCGGGTATGCGCAGTTAGGTATGTACTGCGCATGTCACAGAACTGCACCCTTGGCTCAGCATGTTCAACACAATTGCGCAAAGTGCAACAGCGTGATATTCAGCTGGCATATGCAAATCATCTAATCAACCATTCCATGGCGCAGTCACTGCATTTGCATCCACTTAAAGATGCGCCTCGCCTCATTTGCATGGGTTGCGCTATAAAAATGCGACATTGGGCTGCACTGGCCATAGTCGGTTACTGCAGTCTATTGCGGTGAGTTGCATGCTGTTTGGGAGTGTGGACTGTGGTGTTTGGGACATACCTGGGACTGCACAGTCACAGGTAACACCTGTCTTTCTCACAGGATGAATCATGACCGATCGTGTGGTGGAGGAAGAGGAACAGAGTCGTGGGAGGAAGTGGAGGCCAAACTTTACAAAGGCCGAGACAGATACCCTGTTTGAGGCCTACCTCGACCAGGAGCCACTTCTCAGCGGATGCCAGGGAACACCACAGGCCTGTGCTGCTGCATGGGAGGAGGTGGCGCGTGCTGTCAACCTGCATGGCAGCCACCAGCGCTCCGTGCAGGAGTGCAAAAAGAAGATGGGCACGGACAGGCAGAGGATTAAAGAGAAGGTGTCTGCCATCAGGGCAACACAGTCTGCGACCAGTGGGGGACAGCCGGATGTGCAATGCCTGACCCCACAGGAAGAGCGGGTTGCTGACAGCATGCAGCGTTACACCATTGAGGGTGTTCTGGGTGGTGGATTCCAGATGGGTGGTAGCCCATCACTGCATGGTAGGTCATGGTCTGTCTATTGGGGGGGCAGGGTACTTTTTTCCCTTACAGCTCCTGAGTATCTGCAAGGGTCAGTGGTGGTGGGCTTCTTCACTGAGGCCAGTAACATGGAGATGGAGGAGGGCCCATCCACCTCCTCAGGAATACAGGGGTCAGGGTGACAGTGGGCCCGCCTGGACGTTCAGACTAATGTCGGTGGAGCAGGTGCAGAGGAGGCCCTTCCCGTGCCCCAGCATGTCAGCGTCCATGGATGCCGGCATGCTGAGACTCAGGCTGGTGCCGGATCCGTCACCAGTGATGAAGGAGCTAACGTCATGGGCAGTGACACATGTGTGCCACAGGATGGCCACACAGCAGGTGACATCGTGGCCATGGCTGTGGGTGGTGCCGCTGTGTAGGCCTGCGTGTCATCACAGTCCCAGCCTGTGCAGGTCTGCACCAGTGGGGCAGCACTGGTGTGTGTCCAGGACAGTGGGACTGTTGTGGCCACTGCAGCGGCAGCATTGAGCCCTGGAGAGCAGCAGCCAGAGGGGCAGCATCAGCAGTCGGCCAGTGGCCATGGGGGTACAGTGTCAGGGGGTGGCATCAGTACACCACCTGCGGACATGCCCAGGCCTGGCCCTGGTGTGCAGCACCCACCCTCAAGGGGTGATGAGTATCAGGGCCACGAACACCCTGAGGGACAGCATGCCGATCAGACAGATGACCTCTTAGATGAGCACACCCGTATACTGCAAGCATCAGTCAATCAGCAGATGCGGCTTGGATGGCGGTGGATGCACTGAGTGCGGCTCTGCATCAGACAGAGGAGCGGCGCAGCAGAGACACCACTCTGCTCCTGGCAGGGATGGACCGGTTGCGGGAGGATGTGACCACTGCCATTGACAGGCAGACACAGGCATTCACAGCTGTCATGGCCACAATGGGCACAGAGTTATTGGCCCATGCGTCGCAGACACCACGCAGTGCAATGTCCACCCCCTATTCCCAGCATCATGTGACACCATCCTTGTCAACACCGGGTTCAACTGTGGGCATCCTGAGCATGCCTGGCCAGGTATGTTCAGTGTGCTACAGACCCCTGCACGAGCATGGTCGCGTTCATGCAGTGGAACCCCTGGGGGACCATTGGTGCCACCCCATGAGGCCAGTGGTCAGCCTGTCACTGCTGGCGGGTCTCGGCGGGGCCGCCCACACATCCATGGTGGCTCTGTGGCGTGTGACTGATCTGTCTCCCAGCATGGCTACTGTCTGATGCTGCCCTGTGTACATTGTGTCATTCAGCGGGCAATACACGGGTGGGGTACCCAGCCCTGCACGCACACACACGTTCCATCTGCACACCCTCCCAGCTGCTGTTCACTGTTGCGTGTGCATGATGATGCCTGTGTTGCACTGTACGCCAGTGTGCAATGGTGCCAGCGTCTGACACATGCACAATGACAGGCAGGGGCGTGGTGGTCTGTGGACATGTGTGTGGCTATGGGTGGTGATCTGGGTCGGCGTGCCTCCTACCCTTTGTGCATGTCTTGTGAGGTGTGTGTGTGTGTATGACTGCATGCCATGTTAGACCTTGCCCATCCCTGGCTGTGTGTGCTTTTCCATGCTCAGCCACTTCCCTTGACAGCATGCACCCCTGGTGTGTGTCCATGCGTGTTTGTGGGTTGTGCCTTTGCCACTGGTGGTTGCACATGGCCCCATGACTTACCTTGGTTGGCTGAAGTGCTCCTCTGTGATGGTGTCCCAGTGCAGCTGTGCCATCCGGAGCAGTCGGGGGTCCTGTCGGCCAAGGGGTGGCTGCCCATCACCATCGTCACTGGCATCCTCATCGTCCCCATCGCTGTCCCCCTCTTTGATCTGTGCGGCTATCCCAGTCATTGGCCATGTTGTGCAGAATGCAACAGGCCAGGAATAGCCCACAGGCCTTTGAGGGGCTGTACTGTAGGGCACCGCTGGAGGTGTCCAGGCAACAGAAACGTGCCTTCAGCATCCCGAACACCCCCTCGATGACATTGCGTGTGGTGGCATGTGCCTCATTATAGCATTGCTGCGATGGGGTCGCGGGCCACCGGTATGGTGTGAGCAGCCAGGGACGGAGTGGGTATCCACTGTCACCTGAGTGTAGAGGGTGGAGGTTAGTTTGGTGATCAGCGTTGCCCTGCCTTGGGCCATGTAGGCCACTACCCATGTCACCTCTGACCATGCCCCTCCCAAGCTCTATGTTTGTCCGTGTGGTTTGCATACTCACCCACTAAGTGGCCAGTGGGGATGTCCCCACTCTCAAATCTGTGGCACAGTGCTGACTGGTGCCAGATGAAGACATCATGTGCTCCCCAAGGGTGCGTTGCACAGACATTGATTATCTGCCTCCTGGCATCGCACACCACCTGGCAGTTGATGCTTGTATAGCCCTTCCAATTGATATTTGCGGCCTCCTTGGGGCCAGTTGGTGTACGGATGGCCACATGGGTGCAGTCTATTTCTCCTAGCATGCCAGGCATACGTGCTACCCTGTGGAACTCCAGTATGTTTGCTGTGCGCTCCGCCAGTGTGCTGGGGAAATGGATATACTCCGCAGCATGTATCAGCAGTGCGCTGACAAATTGGGTGAGATAGCAAGACGCGGCCGACTGGGTTATGCCTGTGGTGTCCCCTGTTGGTCTCTGGAAGGTACCCATAGTGAACAAGCATATGCAAGCTGTCACCTTAGTCTCCACTGACAGAGCATGGCTCCGTCGTGTGGTTGACTGCATCACATCACTGCACAGCTCACAGAGCCGCCTCAGAATTGCCCGATTCAGGCGGTACTGACCCACGATCTCGGTATTGCTGTACAGCTCGAAGCTGGTGTGGGCTTGGTACTGCCTGTTGGGGGCATACCACCGACGGGCCCTTCCACAGCCGCACCCCCCTGCTGCCTGCCTTCTCACCCCTCTCATTACTGCCTCCATCTGGATGGTGGCACTGGCCATGTCCCTGGCTTGTGTTCCCCCCTGGCAGCTGTTTCTGTGTTGCCCCCGCTGTCCTGGCTGCTACTTCCCCTGCACCAGGAACACCTTCCTGTGGTGGCATCTGTGCTGTGTGGCACTTCCCCTTCTGCACTGGCTGTGGCTGTGGCTCCTCACACCTTCCCTGTGCCAGTGGGTTCAGGGTGCCCTTTCCCTATCCTGCCCTGTGTGTCCTTCCTGCCCTGTTTGTCTGGCTAGAGATCAGCCACATGTGCCTTCCCTGTAGCATTTTTTGCACCTCTCCCTTGTTCTTTTTAATTTTGGCTCATTTCCGCTATCGCGCAACTTCTGCTTGCTCCCCTATTGCGCATGGCGCATGTTGTTGAATATCACACTGCGCCATTTATGCATGGTTCCTCCCCTTTCAGTTGCGCATGCATTCATTATCATTGCGCTCTTGCTCAGCGTGATTTGGGGGCGCACATCTGCCTCCCGCTGAATATCGCAGAATGGCGCATTTTTGGACTTGCGCTGGAGCAACCCTATTTCGCATGGCGCACCCCTTTTGAATATCTGGGCCATTGTGTCAGAGTCCCTTTGGGACCATGCATTCTTGTTTAAAGCAGAAACAGCTTACATTTTTCATGGTCATTTGCATCCGCACTCAGTGATGCTTTGTATGGCGGGGGGGTTGTATTTCCTTGAGACTTGGCTTGGTTACTAATGCCCTTTTTGTGTAACCTTTACCTCAGTGCTTTTATGCTGAGATTCTTTGTCTGTTTAGCTTACTTTCTGGTCATGGGCAGACTGGATGGGCCTTACGGTCCTTATCTGCCGTCAACTTCTATGTTTCTATGTTTCTTTTGGGTCCACCATGACTCAAACCTGTAAGACCACATAAGGGCTGGTTTATTTTTCTCTCCTTGGGTGAGATACAGATGCGGCACACTGGTAAGTCCTGAGTATGATGAAACACATTTCTCTTCTGTTTGCACCCTTTGCAGTTTGTGTGAGAGATCCTTTGGTGCCATGCATTCCTGTATAAGCAGAATCACCCTAAACGATCATGGTGATTTGCATATATATCCCAGGATGCTTTGCATTATGGGGTAGGTATGATTTTGTATTTCTTTGAAGCCTAGCTTCATCGCCAGTACCCTTTTGGGTAACCCTTGTGTCAGTGCATTTATGCTGAGGTTCCTCGTCATTTTAATTTGAGTTCTTATTTTGGGCCCAGCATGACCTTTAAGACCACATAAGGGTTAGTTAGTTTTCCCCAGGAGTGAGATACAGATGAGGCACACTGATGAGTTCTGTGTAGGATGAAACACATGTCTGTGTCTTCTGAGCTCAGCCTTTGCACATTATATGAGAGGCCGTTTGGCACCATGCATTCATGTTTAAAGCATGAAGTAACCTAAATTTTTATGGAAATATACATATACACCCCCAATGATTTGCACTGTGGCTGTGTGTGTGATTTTGCACAACTTTTCATTATTGCTTTTCTTAACTGACTCCATTTTAATCAATATAATTATTTTACTATCAAGATTATTGCATGATGTAATAAATTGCTTTATGTATGGATTGAATGGAAATCAATAAAAAACAAAGTTAAAAAAATAATTGGGTTTACCATAATGAACTGTATAACAGGTAATTGATTGCTGTTATCTGGACCATTGAAGTGATGTACTCTGTTAATGGATTTGACAAATGCCCAAGTAATGAAAGTCAAACACATGATGGTATCATTATTGTCTGTGCTTTACACTGTTTTTAGCCACATTTCAACAGTCTCTACAGGGCAGTTGTGTGAGTACAAGAGGGATCTTGGCAAGCATAACATCAATACCCCTAGACATGGAAGTTTACCTGGGCACCGCCGGTGCATCCATGCTGGAATGCTATACTGCTGGAAGGGGGTTTTAAAAGTAATTCACACTACTGCAAGAGAAGTAACTGGTGTTAAATTTGTGGAGAGGAAGATTAGTACTTTGGGGAGGGGCAGATTAAATTGGGCCAGCAAGGGAAGAGTGAAACGGATAAAGTAATAAACCTTTGGAGCCAAGGAACAGCATATTCTTTTATGAGGTAGAAGGGTTCTTATTTCACCTAAGATGCAGGGGGTTCTTTTGAAATGTAATGCCCCAGAAATCCGAGGGGCAGTAAGGTAAAGTGCATATAAAATGGCCCAGAATTCACTTTCTAGCTGAAACTAGTTGCTTGAAGCCATGGCTACTGTGCTGAGAAAACTAGTTTTAATCAGGTGTTAACTGGATGTAGGGCTCCTTGCCTTAAAGGTCAAACACTGCCAGAGTGAATGGTGAATGCCCACTTAGCAAACAGTCATGCTGATGATAATGGAGCTGGCTGAAGTGGAAGTTGGACCGGAGGGGAGTGTGCTGGGGGACTAATAATAGGTCATCATTGTGTCAGTGCAAAGGAAGATAGAAGTGCACTTGGAGTATTGCCAGAGCTGCAAGATACAGCATATTCCATTCTGTCGGCCTAGTGCAGGGGTGGTTATATCTGCAGAAACATAGCAACTTAGACTTTGATGGCAGATAAGGACCGCTTGGCCCACCTAGACTGCCCATTCCCCTACCTATTGGAAAAGCTGCAAATCCTAGTTAACCAACAGCCTACTTCTTCCTATCCCCTCCACCAGAATTGTCTTATCTCTGTCCCATGCATTCTTGAATTCTCCCATAGTTTTAGACCCCACAACCTCCTCAGGAAGGCAGTTCCATGCATCTACCACCCTCTCTGTGAAAAAATACTTCCTCACATTGCCCCTGAGCCGTCCCCCCCTCTATCTTCAAATTGTGTCCCCTTGTTCTTGCACATCTCTTTTTCTGAAAGATGCTACCCTCTTGGACTTTGTTGATTCCCTTGAGGTACATGAAAGTTTCTATCATGTCCCCCCCTCTGCCTCCTTTCCTCAAGGGTTTACATATTAAGCTCCTTTAGTCTCTCTCTTCGTATGGCTTCTGTTGCAGACCCTGCACCATTTTAGTTGCCTTCCTCTGGACTGCCTCCATCTTGTCCATGTCTTGTGGAGATGGTGTCTCCAGAACTGCATGCAGTACTCCAGATGGGGTCTCACCAACTGTCTGTACAGAGGGATAACAACTTCCTGTTTTCTACTGGTGACGCATCTCCCTATACATCCCAGTATTCCCCCAGCTATCCTTACTGCCTTCTCACATTGCTTGCTTACCTTTAGGTCATCTGATATGACTACCCCCACGTCCCTTTCTATTTTTGTAGTTGTTAATACTCCCCCCCCCCCCATTCTGTGCTCTTCCTTTGGGTTTTTGTTTCCCAGGTGCATTACCTTGCACTTCTTTGCATTGAATCTAAGCTGCCATATGTTTGACCATTCCTCCAACCTTACAAGTCCCTTCTCATCCTTTCCACCCCCCCCATGTATCAACCCTGTTGCAGATCTTTGTGTCATCTGCAAAGAGACATACTTTTCCTTTCAGTCCCTCTGCAATGTCACTTATAAAGACATTAAAAAGGATCAGACCCAGTACTGAACCTTGCAGTACCCCACTAGTAACCCCCCTTTCTTCGGAGTGGACTTCATTTACTATTGCCCTCTATGTCCTGTTGTCCAGCCAATTTTTTTACCCAGGCTACCACCCTGGGACCCACTCCCAGGATGAATAATTTGTTTATTAATCTTTTGTGTGGGACTGTGTCAAATGCCTTGCTAAAGTCTAGGTAGGCCATGTCCACAGCCCTTCCGTGGTCTACTACTTTGGTCACCCAGTCAAAGAAATCTATTAGATTGGTCTGACATAACCTTCCTGCTGTGAATCCATGCTGCCTTGGGTCCTGTGCCCCGCTGGCTTCTATGTACTCAACAATTCTTTCTTTCAGAAGTGATTCCATCATTTTCCCTACCGTTGAGGTCAAGCTAACAGGTCTGTAGTTTCCTGCCTCTGCTTTGCTCTCACTTTTGTGAAGGGGAATCACATCCACCCTCCTCCAGTCCTCAGGTACCACACCATCCTCCCATGATTTGTTAAAAAGGGTAGTCAGTGGTGTCCCTAGTTCTCCCCTTTAGTTCTTTCAGAATTCTGAGGTGAATCCCTTTAGGCCCTATTGCTTTGTCCACCTTCAGTTTTAGGAGTTCTTTCAGAACCCTTTCTTCTGTGAAGGGACTGGTATCAACCTCCCTATCCAGAGTACTTCTATTGATTGGATTAGGTACCTCCCCCTCCTCTTCTTTTGTGAATACTGAGCAGAAGTATTCATTCAGTATCCCTGCTTTTCACTGTCCCCTCTGCCCACCCACCCTCCTCTTTATTTAGCCTCAGTATCCCTCCTTTGTCTTTCTTTGCTCCTAATGTACCTATAAAAGGTTTAACCCCCTTCTTAACTGAGTTGGTTATCTTTTCCTCGGTTTGGGCCTTTGCTATTCTGACTGCCTTCCCCGCCTCCTTCTGCTTTAACTGGTACAGTTCTCTGTTCTGCTCCATCTGTGTTTCCATATACTTCCTGAATGCTAGCTTTTTCTTCCTAACCTTTGCTGCCACCTCTTTTGAGAACCATAGTGTTTTTTTGTGTCATTTTGATTTGTTTATTTGCTTCACACAAAGACTTGTTGCCTCTGTGATGGTAATTTTGATGTTTCCCCACTGTTCCTCCACCCCTCCTTCTTGCCTGTTTGCTAGTGCTTTTTTGAGGCACTCTCCCATTTTGACAAAGTCAGCCCTCCTGAAGTCCAGTGCCGTCGCTTTTGTGTGGCTTGACTCTGAGGCTGTGTTTCTTGTGAACCACACTGTTTGGTGGTCACTTGCTCCTAGATGGCTACCCACTTCTACATCTGAGATCCTCTCTCCATCCTCGTTTGAGAGTACCAAGTCTAAGATTGCTCCCTCCCGAGTGGGTTCCAAAACTAGCTCTCTGAGGCATGCCCCCTGCAGGGCATCGAGAAGGACCCTGCTCTTGGATGTGGCTGCAGCAAAGGTACTCCAGTTACCATCTGGCATATTCAGGTCCCCCATCAGCAATATCTCCCCTTTTTCTACCATCCTAAGGATGCCTTCTATCATTTTCTTGTCCATTTCCTCCACCTGAAATGGGGGTCTGTGTACAACCCTGTGAGGATTGTAGTGCCATTTCCGGTCTCCAGGGTGACCCACAGTGCCTCCTCTCCTCCCTATTTACTCTTTAGTTCCATTGCTTTGATCCCTTCCCTTATGTAGAGAGCTACTCTTCCTTCTCTTCTACCCTCCCTGTCCCTCCTATAGATTGTGTACCCTGGTATGTTGACATCCCAGTCAATGTTCTCTGTGTACCATGTTTCTATGACTGCCACAATATCCAGGCATCCCTTTTCCATCATGGCCACCAGTTCAGGGAGCTTGTTACCTAGACTACGGACATTGGTACTCATTACCCTCCATTTTTTGATGGCTTTACCCCTTTTTGCTCCATCCCTGTCCTTACTGCCTTTGTTTTTTTCTCCATTTACCCCATGCCCTTCTTCCTATCAACTTCTCTATCTTGGTGTTTACCTCACTAAGTACCCTGATTTTTTTTGGGGGGGGGTGCTAGGATTGCCCTGCTCCTTTTCAGTGCCTCCCACCCTTGGCTAGTTTAAATGCTTGCCACTGAAGCATTTAAACCTATCACCTAGGATCCTGGTTCCCCTCCTGGACAGATGCAGATCATCACACCAGTATAGGCCTGCATCCCTCCAGGTGGACCCCCAGTCCCCAGTGAAGCCAAAACCCTGAGCTCTGCGCCAGTGTTTCAACCATTGATTGACTCCCATGGTGTGGAGCAGCATAGTCTCACCCATGGCATAGACAGGCAGCACCTCCGAGAAGGTTAGCGTGCATGCTACTTGTCTAAGGCCCCTCCCTAACTCCACAAACTCCTCCTGCACTGCTCTGATCCCTGTCCCAGCCAGGTTATTTGTCCCTAGGTGGAAAATGACATCCAGCCCCCCGTGCAGCTGCTTCTGTGATCCTGAGGATTTGCTCCCTGTCCTTCCAAGCCATGGTGCCAGGCAGGCACCTTACCCCCCCCCCAGTTCTACCCTCCTAACAATGGAGTCCTCTGCCAGGAGTCTTTTCCTTCCCCTGTGGGGTCCCATGCCACCCTCCTGTGGGTCTCCTTTCTGAAGGTTCCCAGCATCCTCCTTGGTCTCCACTGTGGGTGCCTCCATAGAGGAACCACAGTCTGCCAGAATGGTGTATGAATTGTGGAGAGGTACAACTGGAGGGATGCGCCTCTGCTCCACCACCCTCACCCTCCCTGAGCCCACTGTGGTCCAACTGCTCCTCTTTCTTGGCAACCTCTGAGGCAGCGGCGGCGGCCCTGGTGGTCCCTGGGTGGGAGAGAAGGTCCACCGAATCCTGGCTAACTCAGCCTGGAGATGAGCAACTTCCTCCCTAAGCCCAGAGAGGTGCCTGCAGATGGGATGACACCGCATCCTTCAGAAGATCTCCCGGAAGACTGCCACTCCACAGCCACTGCACTGCACCACTCCCATCATGTCTTATTTGTGGTCCCTCAACTGTTGTTTAGTATACTTACTCTTTCCCCTCTCTGATTATTTATTTATTTTTGTATTTTATTTTTTGTTTTCATTTTATTTATTTATTCTTTCTCTCCCTACTTTCCTACTGCCTCCGTACCCTTAAAGTTCCTGCTCTTCCTTTTCTGGGACAGGAAGTTCCTGTATTCCTCAGTAGTCTGCTTCTTACTTGCTCAGAGTTACCTTCAGCAGCTGGGGGGTGGAGAGCTGCTCTTTGAGTCTTTTGTGCCTCTGTGATCACTCCCCTCCTGCTCCCAAACAGGAAGTTCCTGTTGTCAGTCAAATCCTGTGCCTATAAAAATGGAACTGGCAAAGAGTGGGGGACTGGAGGGGAGAGATGGAGGGCTATATAGTCCCAGTAGAGTAGTAAAGTTCTAACAGCACCTACTTCCTCTTGCTGTTATCTGCCAGAAGCTATCTAGCGCAATTTTAAATCCAAACACTTGGCTTCCTGATGCCTATGCCACTCCTCCTAATTCACAGTTCCCTTCTTCACCTAGCTAACTGCACAGATAACAGTTGCTTCACCCAGCTCTGACAAACACACTATGTCTTGTTGTTTTTTTGTTTGTTTGCTTTGAATTGAAGGTCCCAGTAGTAGAGTTCTAGTTCTTAAGTCCCAGTAGAGCAGTAAAGTTCTAACAGCATCTCCTTCTGCTTGCCATATGCTGTATGCTGGGAATCTGCATCTGGTCATTATCATCTGTAACCTTGGAGTGGAAGTCTCTACACATTTCCATCACATAGTCACATAGCACATCCGGTCTCTTTGTGGTCATCTGGGAACCTCCAGGGACAGGCACTAGGACCGTGGTGAATACTCTGGGGATTTGGAATTTGGGGTCTGAAGCCATTAAGTATAAGTCACCATTAATTCTAGTGTTAATGTAAGGGCACACCAGGAGGAGTAAGTATCCTAAGGGGCTTGGTAACCCGTGATATGAGCTACTCAAAGTGAGCGACTCAGTTTGTGCGTCTGTGGAGACACGGAGTATTAGTAAAGAGCAACAGGAATTACAGCGAATGTGAAAGACAACTATGTTTTGAATAGTCAGGCAGAGGTATGATGTGACGGACAGAGGGTGTGTTTGGGAGGGCTGCTTCCAGCTGGCCATCTGGCGTGGTGGGTTAGGTGATGACTTGCAATGCTGATAGACCAGGGTTCGGGACTGGAGTGGTGCTTCTGTTTTTTTTTTTGTGGTTTTTGGTTGTTGTAGTTTTTTTTTTCTAGATGCGTTCCATTCCTGTTCAGTGCATTTCCCCACCAACGTTCTCCGCTTGTGCTCACGTAGCCCCCCCCATGGTCTAGTCCCCCTCCTGTGGTTTCCTCTTTACCCCAGTGTCACACCCCCCCAGAGTTGATTATAGTTGTGGGGGGGGGTGCGTGGGGTAATGTCCTCTGCAAAGGGGTGTGTGAGGGGCATAGCCACCCACATAGAATGATGTTTTTCTGATTTTTTTCTAGAAATGAATGTAAGATCGCTGGGTGCTGTGGTGTCCGTCCTTCTTATTGCTGTCAGTAATATGTAGTACTGTAGCCATTTAGTTTGCTGCTGTTTTTGATGGGGCTGTTATCACATGGTAGCAGGGGGTTTCCCCAGGGGATGTTCCTGATGACCTTGCAGCACACAGAGGAACTCACCAATATGAATGTTACTCTGTGGTGAGCAATCTCAATTCTGCTGTTGAGGCAGAAGCTGCCAGCGATGCTAAAGATGATAAGAGCTCTGGTGACAGATACTGAGCTGAAGATGCAGGTAGGAGATATGATGCCTATTATCGTTTCAGAGAATCCTAAGCTGATGAGTGACTCAGAGATTTTGCTTCTGACAGAGGGCCTGGAGAGAGTCCCAGCTTCTGCAAGCAGGCAGACACAGATATGTGTGCCTTTGCTGATGCCCAACAGACTGTCCAGTGAGATTAATGACCAGGTTAATGAGAGGTGCCCAGAGAGGGCGTGACCATTAGCCAGCCGTGTCTGAGTGAAAGTCTCTACAGGGTTGCTGCCTCCTGCACACCAGCTGACCTGATGCCAAGGTGTCACTTGTATGTGTTAAAATGTGTGTAATGCAAAGCATATAGCAAGACTGGAGAACTCGTAAATTCCAGATGCAGAGTAAAGAGGCTCTGACTTGAGGTCACCCACTGGTAAAGAGTAAGGAATAAGGGAAGTAATTGGCTCCATATAAGAGAAAGGGTACAGCCTTTATATATCTTTATGTACAAGACCTTGAGGTTCTGACTTATATCCTGGTTCGGAATCAAGTCTACCAGTGCTGACAAGGTGAAAACTCCATGAACTGCATTCCTATGTGTGTCACTGTAAAAACGTTAGTATGTGACAACACCACCAAAAGTGCCAGAGTGTTTAACCCTTTAACCACTGAACTGGTCCTGAGTGAAGCTCACTTAGAAGTAAATGTGAAGAGGAGTAAAATGTGTACAGTGCGGTGGAACTTATGGAATTACTGAACAGGGGAGTCCTCTGGCGATAAAGCAACAGCAGACCCTTACACACAGAGTATCTCCGAGGCCATACCCAACACCTGGAGTTCCACTTAGCACTCAGAGAGGGCTAACATAGGGTGTCAGCCCTCAACTGAGTGAATATGGGACAGTTAGTGGTGATCATAGCTGCAGAGCCTCTCAGGACTTCTTACCACCTAATCTGGGAGTGGGGAACCTAGAGATAGTGAGATTAAAGGGTATGTGTATAAAAGCAGAGTCAACTGATAAGCACTTGCTTAAACTGAATGGGCTATAGTGTGGGTCCAGAAATATAAAGAAAATCCCAGTACGTGCAACTGTTCCACGATCTGATGAAGTGAAACTCCACGGACTGGCAATAGCTGGGGAGAGTTCATTTACAAAGCGCCAGCTGAAGTGACAGCGTCAAGTGCTTTCTTATCAAAATAATAATATTAATCGACACATTTACATCCTGTTTTAAGCTTTTTATTTAACTTAAAAAACAGCAATTACAATTAGGAGCATTCAAAAAATCTGGTGTCTTTAGCATATAGTGAACTATTAGAAATGCAATATAATATCATTTGTGTGAACAGTGACTCACTTTTGTTTATCAAATTGTTTAAGAAAGGTTGACATTTTTGTGGGCTGTTCACATTTGTGAACCTTTTGAAGTGCTTGGTTTTCCAGTAGCTACCATTGACTCTGATTCTGTTTCTATATTTATGGCTGTTACTTAACAAATTGGGTGTTACACTGAATTTACTATTACCCGGAGAGGAAAGGAAATTGATCAAATCACTGGGTATTCTGTATTGCCTTGCCTGTCCATCTTTAGGGTTATTATAGTAATTTTCATATATTAGGAGTGTCAGTCTGGTCCAGGTTAATCCCTCCCTGGTCTTTTCCTTGTCAGTGCTGTTAAAGGCAATTTCATTGAGTGGGGCACTGCTAAAGACAGTGTGCGCTGAAGCTAAGGCATGTTTCTTTACCAATTAAAGGAGAAAACTGTGCACCCTACTAACACGTTCTGCTAGCTCCTCAGTAGAACTGCAAACAATAGCTGTGCAGGGATTCATCTTCATTAGCTATTTCTTCCTGGAAAGGCTTAGTGCAAGAGGCTGTTTTCTTGTGAAGTGTTCGGAGCTGTGTTACTGTGCCATGAGTGTTTGTCAAACAGACGAGATGGATCTTTCTATTCTTCGGGGTTTTTGCTTGTGATTAGAGGTATCTTCAGCTCGAAAGCTTGCCTGTTCAGCATTTCCCGGTCCAGAGGGTGTTCAAGACTCATCTTTCAGCATGCCTGCACTGATTTAAAATCAGCAACCACGCGCAAAGTCTGGGCTGCAAAAGGCTAAGTGGATCGCTGTCTCTTTCTCTTTTTCTAGTTAATCTCGAAGGGGCACTGTTTTGTGCATCTAAGAACACTTAGGCACTTAAGCTTTTTGGTGCTGTTTGGATAATGAAAGTGAGGACGTTGCCAAATAGCATGATGAGCTGTTGACTTGCATTCCAGGAACACGGTGTTATTCTCCCCTGTACTGCACCTGACTCTGACTCTCCTCTTTGTACTTGTGTTTTTTTTAATAACAAATGATTTAAATAGCTTAGTCCTGCTGCTCCTTTGGTATCATTGTGCAGTCAGCTCAGGAGTTGTCTGTTTAATCTTCCTTGGTGCTCAGCAGAGATCGGAGTAGTGACTGAAGCAGCCTCCAAGAGTAAGGGACAACTAAGGAAACAATGCAAGTCTCTATAGCTTGCACAGAGCATAACGTGAAGGGTCGGAATGGCGAGGACAGGCTGATGACTAAACCCAACTCCACCAGTCCGAATGTAGTGAATGCGGCCCGGGCAAGGTTTCGGACCGTGGCTATCATTGCTCGCAGTTTGGGATCATTTACACCTCAGCACCACATCTCTCTGAAAGAGTCAACTGCAAAGCAGACTGGCATGAAATACCGGTATGCATATTATCTTTAATTCAATGCATTTGTTTCTGTTGCTACTTGTTTTCCACTAGAAATCAACTTGCAGTAAAATGAGTTACATTTAAAGTATAATGTTTTCTTTTTCTTTTTTATTTATGAATTTATTTTACTTTGTTTAACTGGAATAAAACACAATAAGACAGAAGTCTTTTTCCTAAGTTGGCCCTGACATGAAGGTGACCTAGTTACATCAACAATACAAGCATACACATCCAGTATATAACAGTCCAAAATAGACTGTATGATGTGCAGCTCTCCTACCATGTAGGTATGAGTATTACTATAAGTACATTGTAGGTAGTTTTTTAGTGGAGGGAGAGAGCACATGGAAGCAGGTACACCATGGAGAATACTCTGCAGTAGCCAGGTCCAAAACTGCTGCATTTCATCTGTACCTTGCAACTGGAATGGCGAATAAAACTGTTTGAACTGAAGTGAACACAGTTTTAGACTCAACTACTTGTGTCAATAAGAGTACACCAGCCTCTGTTGTTTAACCCTTACATTGTGGGTAGGTTTATGCTTAAATTTACATGTCAATTGCAAGGCACCCATATCAGTCTGACATTTTCTCTGTAACATCAGGGCAATGTTCCTGTGTTTTCATGTACATTACATTATTTTCTGTGGAAACTGAATTTCTCTGTTTTCCCATATCACCAAGGCAAGTCAATGAGAAAGCAATGTCTGTAGATTGCACTATTACCCTGTAAAATACAGTAATCCCTCTAGACTTGGAAGCTCTGAAGTTGTGCTCCTATCCAAAGGCAAATTATTTTATGATAACAGAAATCATCACTGGAACTTGAAGGAATTGTAAAGCAACTTGTCATTTTTTTTTTGTCTGTGTAGGTTTTATTGTGTAGTTTTCCTATTTAAATTTTTGTATCCCTTATCTCCCATCTCATGCTTTAGGTGACCACTGCAGCCCCACTGATTCCATAGTGAGGTATGTGTGTGGGGGGAGGGGCAGATTACTGTCTTCTCAGCAGATGCCAGTGTCACATGGTTCCTATACATTATCTGGTGCACAGGTGCCCTGTGGCTACACAGTAGTGGGTGCTTGTGAACTGACAGCAGTATGTGCTTGTGCACTTTGGTGGCTGGACAACGGTGGGTAATTGTGCAGTGAAGAGCTGGATGACAGTTCGTGCTTATGTGCCAAATAGCTCAATGGCACTAGGTACTTATGCCATGAGTGACTAGTGAAAGCTAGTGCTTATGTGTTGCATGGCTGGACGGCAGGTTGCTTGTGTGTTGAGTGGTTGAAATGCAGTGGGTGCTAGATAATACAGCGTGCTTGTACACTAAGCGACTGAAGATAAGTGACTGTGCAATGACTGGCTGGTTGACAGTGCATGTTTGTTTGCTTTGAGGCTAGATGGCTGTGGATAATTGGGCTTTAAGTAGCTACATGGCAGTGTGGGACTGTGCTCCATGGCTGGATAGCAGTGGGTGCTTGTTCATTTAGTGATGGGATGACAGTGGGTGCCTGCTTGCTCTTTGGCTGGACAGCATTGGATACTTGTGCACTGTGTGGTTGGATTTCAATACGTGCTTGTGATCTGCAGCTGGATGGTAGTGGGAGCTTATACACTGTGCTGCTGGATGACACAGGGTGCTTATGTGTTGTGTGGCTAGAAGACAGTGATTGTTTATGGGATGAGTGGCTGGACAGCAGTCAGTGCTTGTTTGGCACATGGCTGGCTGGCAGCGGTTGCTTATGTGGTGAGTAGCCGTACAGCAGCAACTGCTTATGTGCAGAATGGATGAATAGCTGTATAGCAGCAGCTGCATGTCTGCTGTGTGGCAGGATGGCAGTGAGTGCTTGTGTGCTGGTAGCTGGATGACAGAGGTACTTGTATATGTGTGTGGGAGGATGACAGTGGCTGCTTGTGGACCCAGTTTTGGAGTTAATGGTTCCTGCTGGGTTCTCAGTGATACACTGTCCAAGAATGGGATGTAGAGGTGGGGGTGTGGCAATTTGTTTTAAATCGGACTTGAACTTCACGGCCTTCCCAGTGGAAACAGCAAGGTCCTTTGAATGTTTGGCCATCCAGGGGTCTGCAGGCGCAGGTTGCAGGATCCTTCTCATTGATCATCCTCTGGGAAATGAGAAGGAATTCCTGCAGGATGTCATGGAATTCATTGTCGGATTGGTGTTGGAGTCACCTGGATGGATAATTCTGGGCAACTTTAACGCCTGGCTCGACGATGAACTCTCCCCGTTTGAACAAGACTTCCTCCAATTAATGCAATCTTTGGGCCTTACACACAGGTAGTTATCTCTGCAACACATGTGCATGACCACTCTCTGGACCTTGTCTTCTCACTGGGATTGGACAGCACAAATCTTATAGTGGGGATGGTCATTTGGGCAGACCACTGTACCATGAGGTTCTCATACGATGCCCACCCCAATAGACCCACCCCTACGGAGATGGTTTGGTACTACTCTTTGAGGTGTTTGACCCCAGAGGGTCTTTTGGTGGTGCTGGATCTATCAGGTGTGATGGGAGCTTGCGAGGGGCTGAGGAAATTAGTGTCAACCTATAATAGGGCCATTGCTGATGCCCTTGACTTCATCACACCAGTCTGTGTTCGGCCCCTCACTTTGCACCGGAGGTCCCCATGGTTCGATGGGACTCGCAGGGAACTGAAAAGGAGGGACCAAAGGTTGGAGAGGCATTGGCCGAGATCCTGATCTGATGAGGGTAAGCTTATTTTGATGTCTCATTCTGGAGACTATCAAACAGCAATTTCCCGTAATAGAAACATAGAAGTTGATGGCAGATAAGGACCACAAGGCAAATCCAGTCCCCCAATTTTTTCTACCTTATGAATGTGCCATAGGCCTATACTCTGTCAATGGCCTATTTATTCATACTCATCTGTATTTCCTTCTTTTGCCTATCCCATGCCTGTTTGAAGCCCTGCACTGTATTCATATCCACCACTTCCTGAGGTAGGCCGTTCCATTCATCCTCCACCCTTTCTGTGAAAAAGAACTTCCTCACATTACCCCTTAATCAGCCTCCCTCTAATCTCATGTTGTGTCCTCTTATCCTGCTATTTTTCTTATATTGAAACATGTTAGACTCTTTCACCTTGTTAATACTAACATACTAACATACTAACATGCCAGCAGAATAGGCCTAACGGTCTTTCGTGTCTGCTCGTTTGGTCAGTCCCCAACCTGGGTGCTGACCTTGCTGTCCCCCTCGCCTTCTCTGGCTTCTCCCTTCCCAGTTCTGGATATTCTTGCTGCATTGGATTTTGCTTCCAGAACCCTTCCCCTGTACCTGTCCCACCCCCTCTTGAACCCCTCCACTGTCTCTGCCTCCACCAGCCCCCTAGGCAGTGCATTCCATGGCTCCACCACCCTCTCAGTGAAGTAGCACCTCCTCCTTTCTCCCCTGAATCTTCCCCCCTCCAGCTTCCATCCATGCCCTCTAGTGGCTCCTTCCTCCTTCCTTCGAAGCACCCCAACTGTTCCTCCCCTATTTACCCTCTTCATGTACCTAAAGACCTCTATCATGTCCCCCCGGTCCCTTCTCTCTTCCAATGTGTACATATTTAGCTCTTCGATTCTCTCCTCATAGGTCCTGTCCCCCAAGCCCCAAATCATTTTGGTTGCCTCCTCTGGACCCTCTCCAGGAGGTTAATGTCCGCTTTAAGTGTGGCCTCCAAAACTGCACGCAGTACTCAAGGTGCGCCTCACCAAGCAGTTATACAGAGGGTATCACTTTCCTCCTTCTGAGGTGATCCCCTAGCGATGCATCCCAGCATCCTGTTGGCCTTGGCTGCTGCCCTCCTACAAGTCTCAGAGTTGTTCATCTTGACATCCACCACCACCCCAGGTCCTCTCAGCCATCGAGACTTGTAGCATTCCCCAAGGTGTACACTTGACCTGGGTTTCTGGCCCCAGGTGGAGTACCTTGCATTCCTGCATTAAACCTCAGCTTCCACTTTCTAGACCATCTTTCCAGAGCCTCCAGGTCCCCTGTAGGCCACCTCCCCTCCTCCCCATCCACCACGCACCCAGTTTGAGTCATCTGCAAGAGACTCATCTCACTCCCTGATTCCTGTCCTTATGTCAGATCGTAGGCGTTGAACAGAAGGGCCCAAGGACTGATCCCTGTGGGACCCACTAATGACCCTCCTTGGGGATGAGACTATCCCACCAACTCGACCCTCTGGGTCGGTCCTGGAGCCAATTGCCTATCCATCTGATCATCTGGTTCCCCACCCCCATTTCTCCCAGCTTATCCAACAGGCCCCGTGAGGAACAGGTCAAATGCCTTGCTGAAGTCCAGAAAGAGGACATCCACTGGTCTACCCAGGTCCAAGGCACTTGTCACCCAGTCATAGAACTCCACCAGGTTTGTCTGACATGATTTCCTCGGGATGAATCCATGCTGTCTATCATCCAGGCACCCTGACTTATCCAGGTCCCCCCTAGCCTCTCCTTGACAATGCCCTCCATCACCTTGCCCACCACCGAGGTCAGGCTGACAGGCCTGTAGTTCCCTGCCACCTCCCTTGATCCCCCCTTGTGGATAGGCACTATATGCGCCACCTTCCAGTCTTGGGGCACCCACCCTGTCCTCAGAGAGATGGTGAAAAGCTCTGCCAGGGGTTTTGCCAGGACATCTGCAAGTTCCTTCAGCACTCTGGGATGTAATTTATCTGGCCCAGTGCTTTCTCGTCTTAAGGGAGCTGAGGCTTCCCTCACTCTCTCAGCTGTGATTTCCACTTCCGGTACCCCTTCTCCTGCTAGCCCTCCCCCACCTGCCAGTGATGCCTCCCCTCTCCCCAGACCTGCCGATCGGTGGGGTCCCCCTCCTTAGTATCTCTGTCTCCTCCCATGTGATGCAGCACCCCCATTTTCCCTGGTGAAAACTGAGGTGAAGTACTCATTTAGTACCTCAGCCTGCTCCCCCGGGTCTTGTGCCCATCTCTCCCCTGATTTAATCCTGCTAATCTGCCCCTTCACCCTTCGTTTTCCCCAATGTATCTAAAGAACCCCTTGTTCCGTCTCCTAATTTCCCTGGCCAGGTTCTGCTCCTTCCTTGCCTTAGCCGCCCTCACCACTCTAGTGGCCCTTCTAGCCATCAGCTCGTACTCCCCTCGATCCCTTTCACTCCTTGAGCACTTGAATTACTTATAGGCTGCTTTCTTTCCCCGCACCACCTCCTGGACCTCCCTGGTCCACCAACAGGGTTTTTGAGACCTACCGCATTTTCGTCTTACTCTTGCACAGGTTCTGGTAGCATGCTGCACCCCTCTCCTGATGATTTCCCACCTACTATCAGCGTCCATGTCTGACCCAATCCCATCCAAATGCTCCTTAAGGATCCTTCCCATTTCCTTAAAATCCGCCCCCCTGAAGTCGGTTACTTCTGTCTTTGTGCAGCCTTCTACCCCTCCTAGGTCCAGGCAGAACCAGACCGTGGCATGGTCACTCCCTGCCAATGGGTCCCTTACCTCCAGGCCCCCAATCTGGTCACTGTCTGCCAGGACCACATCCAGTATCCATGCCTCCCTGGTCGGTTCCCTCACCTGCTGAGTTAGGAACGCGTCTTGAAAGACATCCAACAACCTCTGTTCCCTGGTCACAGAGGATGTCATAGTCTCCCAGTCTGTTCCTGGCATGTTTAAGTCCCCCATCACCACCACCGTTCCTCAGCCCAGTCTGCAGTGTCTCCTAACATCTGCCACCAGACTGTGCTCCAGCTCCTCCGCCAGGGCAGGGGGTCTATACACCACTCCTATTTTTACTCTCTTGCCCCCCCTTGTTAACAAGGTGACCCAAATCACCTCCACGGTTCCCTCCGCCTCCTCTACTCCCCCTATGCCAATGCAGTTTTTGACTATCATTGCTACCCCTCCTCCCCTTCCCTCCCCCCTGTCCTTCCTGAACATAGTGTATCCCTCCAGGTTCAGGTCCCAGTCATGTCTTGCAGTGGCCCAAGTCTCAGTGACGCTGCCCATCCACTGCTCCCTCAGTTAGCATCGCCTGGAGCTCAGGCATTTTATTGCCCAAGCTCCTGGCATTTAACAGGACTACCTTCCACCCTTTCCCTATAGTTCCATTTCCCTGCTCATGCTCCCATGGGATTCTGTTTTCCCCTGGTCTGCACTTTGCCAGTTGGCCTTTTCCTGCAATCCTCCTGGTCCCCAGGGTGGAGACAGAGTCCCTCCTTTATCGGCACCCTCTTGACAGCCTTTTCTCCCATCCCTCCCCTTCACAAGTTTAAACCCCACTTTTCACCAATGAACCCCTCTATTTTCAACTTAAGGATTCCCTTCCCCTCCAAATTGAGATGTAGTCTATCTCTAGCATACAGCTCCTTATCCTCCCAGGTCTCCCCAATCCCCCATCAACCCATACCCTCTGGCCTCACACCACTCCCTGAGCCACTGGTTTATCTCCCTAATTTTCCTTTTGTGTTCCCCACTAGCCCTTGGCACTGGCAGGATTTCTGAGAAGGAAGCTGTGCATCCTGTCATGACAGACCCTGGCGAGCTCCCTGAATCTTGCCTGTATCTCTAGCTCGCTATTTCCCTCAATGTCATTTGTACCCAGGTGGACCAGTATGTCTGGGGAACCCCCACAATCCTTTGCCAGCTGATATACCTCGTGCTTAGCCCTGTGCACTGTTAGTCCAGGGAAGCATCTTGTTCTAACTGGCCAGGCTTCTCCCTCCCTATCCCATTTGATACCCCTGATCATAGAATCCCCCAGCAGGAGCACTCTGACCACTCCTTTTCTTCCATCCCCCTTCCATGTCCCTCATCCTTTCTACAGGCCCCTCCACCCAGCTGGCTCTGTGTTCCTCCCCCTTTCTGGGTGCCGCATGCCACCCCCTCCTCTCCAATCCTATGCCTCTCCTCCTCCTGAGTATCCTTCTGTTCCTTGCTAATTCCCCCCTCACTGCTTGCAACTGGTCCTTCTCCCCCATCTGCTAAACTAGCCTGGCTCATCCTCCCTTCCTTCCTGTCTCCATTTAGTTCCTCCTTGCTAGTCGTGCTCCCCTGGCCTAAACCCTCAGCTCCCTTTACTGAATCCTCCTTGTACTTCTGGTCCTTCTCCTTTCCTTTCCTCCCAACTGGTTCTTCTCCTTGCGCTTTCCTCCCTCTTCCCCTGCCCCTCCTGCTCTGATTCACTGCTCCCCATTCTCCTGCATTCCAGGTCCCCCCTGTTCTTCCTGCTATCTGGCCTGCCTCCTGCCTCCCTCCCTTTCCATCTCTAACTACCCCTGTCATGGCTACATCACCCCCTCATCCTTGAGCAGAAGAAATTAAGCGGTTCTGGTGTGAGGTCTGATCCACTTCCCGCCTTGCTTCCTTCTGTCCAGCCCTGGCCATCTGCCTACTTCCCTGAGAATGTTGTCCCTCCGTCCCCCCTTTGTGAAGGCCCCCAGTTACCTGCCTGCTTCCTTGGTAGTGTCCTTTTGGACCCCATCTGCCAGGTTCCCTATGTGACCCCTGAGTATTCTCCTGCACTCCTTTACCTATGCCCCCACCCCCAGTGCTTGGTGCAAGCCCTTAAGATGTCTGAATGTTTCGATCATATCACCTCTCTCCCTCCTTTGCTCTAGGACATACATATTGAGCTCCATTAATCAGTCCTCATATGTTTTCTGATGCAGTCCCTGTACCCTTTTGGTTGCCCTTCTCTGGACTGCCTCCATTTTGTTAATGTCCTTGTGCAGGTGCGACCTCCAGTACTGCACGCTGTACTCCAGATGGGCCCTAACCAGTATCTTGTAAAGAGGGATTATTACCTCCCTCTTACGACTTATGATACTCCTACTAATATACCCCAACATCACTCTAGCTTTACCTACTGCTTTAGTGGTCTGCTTGGATGATTTCAGGTCATCTGTGATGATGATGCCCAAGTCTCTTTCTTCCATTGTGATTGCCAGTAACTCCCCCCCCAACCTACAGATAGCTTCAGGGTTTCTCTTCCCTATGTGCATGATCTTGCACTTCTTTTCATTAAACCCCAGTTGCCACTCTTCCAACCATTTTGCCAGTTTATCCAGATCTCTTCTCATTCTGCCCACCCTATCTGGATCAGCTACTCTGTTGCAGATCTTGGTGTCATCTGCAAACAGGCAAACTTTACCCTCCAGTCCATCTGCAACGTCACTGATGAAGATATTGAAGAGGACTGGCCCCAGGACTGATCCCTGAGGTACCCCACTTGTGACCTGCATCTCTTCTGACTGTATGTCATTTACCATCACTCTCTGTTTTCTGCCCACCAACTAGTTTGCCACCCAGTTGACCAACTTCTGACCCACCTTGAGCCTACCCAGCTTATTAATCAATCTTCTATGTAGAACAGTATGGAAAGCTTTGCTGAAGTCAAGGTAGGCAACATCAACTGCACCCCTTGGTCCACCACTCTGGTTGCCCAGTCAAATAAATCTATGAGATTAGTTTGACAGGACCTTCCTGTTGTAAACCCATGCTGTCTTGGATCCTGTGCTCCTATGGATTCCAGGTGCTGCACTATCCTTTCCTTAAGGACTGCCTCCATAATTTTGCCCACTACTGAGGTAAGACTGACTGGTCTGTAGTTCTCTGCCTCCTCCCTGCTACCACTCTTGTGAAAGCGGGATCACATGAGCCCTTCTCCAGTCTTCTGGGACCCCTGCTATGCTCAGAGACTCACTAAGCAGTTCTGCTAATGGCTTTGCTAGTTCCACCCTTAACTCCTTTAGTACCCTGGGATGTATGCCATCAGGTCCCATTGCCTTGTCCACCCTGAGCTTGGTGAGCTCTTGTAGGACCCTTTCTTTTGTGAAGGGACTTGTGTACACCCCCTCCCCCCGTGTCCATGGTACTGGGATGTGGGCTCTGCCCTACCTTCTCCTCAGTAAATACTTAGCAGAAGTATCTATTTAGGATAAGAAATATAAAATCGCACATACCCACATAATGCAAAGCATCATGGGCTGTATATGCAAATCACCACAGGATATTTTAGGATAGATGCTTTTCCTTGGTCCTCCTCCACATACGCCTCCTTACCCCTTTGATCTTACCAATACTCCCTCTGGACTTTCTCTTTTCACTAATGTATTTATAGAAAGTCTTGTCCCCTTCTTTTACTGTTCATGCTAGTGTTTCCTCAGTTTGAGCCTTTGCCTGCTTTACTGCCATCCCTGCTTCCCTTAGGGAAGTTTGGAATGCCTTTGTATCTTCGTCCCGCTGCATTCCTTTATAATTCCTGAAGGCCAGCTTTTTGGCTCTGACCTTGTCTGCTACTGTTTTTGAGAACCAAAGTTGTTTCCTTCTTCTTTTGCTCTTGCTTTTCTCTAACACAATGGGATGTTACTTCAAGTATTGCATCCTTAATGCTTGCCCACTTTGCCTGTACCCCCTCACCTGTAAGGAGGCAGAGTTCCTGTCCAGGGAGATTGCTGCAGCAATCAACAGACTGGCTCAGCTCTTCTAGACTGTGGACAGGTTGTGTAATCCGGCCTGTCTCCAGCCTGTTAGAGCTTTTTCACAATCTAACTCTGATGAGTTTGCTGTTTTTTGCTAATAAGATCTCTGTTATCAGAGCCAGGATCCAGTTGCTGCTTCTCTCTGTAGCTTGCTGTGGTGAGTTGGTGGATGTTGCAGGCATTCCGTTGATCTGTTCTGACTTTGATCAGTTGGCAGATGTGGATGTCATTAGGGCACTTCAGGAACTAAAGCCTACCTACTATAGTCTGGATCCGGGTCTGACGCACCTTCTTGTAGGGTGTGTCAAGTCCATAGGCCCAGTTTTCACTAAGGTAGTCCAGTGCTCTTTAGAAAGGGGTGTCTTTCTTGATCCTTTTAGGGAGGTGGTGATGAGACCCCTCTTGAAAAAAAACATCCTGAGACCCGGACTGCCTGGCAAACTACAGACCAGACTCTAACCATCCCTTTTTAGGGAACGTTATTGAAAAAGTGGTGGCTTTGCAACTGGAGGCCCATTTGCCAACTTACTATATCTATGATCCTCTCCAGTCGAGTTTCAGGAAAAGGCACAATATTGAGACTGTGTTGGTTCGGGTGCTAAATGATCTCCTGGTGGTGAGAGATAGAGGAGAATGTTCCATTCTTGTTCTTCTTGACCTCTCGGTGATGTTTGACACTGCGGACCATGGGGTTCTTTTGGAACACCTCCTGGTGTGTTGCAGACTCTTTGGAGTAGTCCTCAACTGTTTCCATTCTTTCCTCACCGGCAGGATGCAGAGGGTGGTCTTGGGAGCTTTTTCCTCTGTACCTCTTCCACTGCCTTTGTCTCCCATGTTGTTTGCAGTGTACATGCTACCATTAGGGGACATTATATGATGGTACAGGCTGAGGCTGCGTCATATTACACTTGTGCTGTGCTCTCTGCACTGACTTCCATTTAGGTGTCAGATCACCTTCAAGGTCAGTTTTCTGGCCTATAAAGCCTTACATGGTCTGGGGCCTGGTAATCTGCAAGACCTCCTGCAGCCTTACTGCCCATCTTGTCCTCTCTGATCAGCTGAGGAGGGCCTCTTAGTGGTTCCTAGTTTCTATCTTAAGACATCTGGCACCTGAGCTTCTTCGGTAGGGATGCCCATCCTTTGGAACTTATATCCTCGGTTTGTTAGAGAGGCTCTTGTGGTTAGTGCCTTCAAAAGGGAGTTGAAGACCTTTGGATTCAATAAAACTTTTCCTGCTCCTAGTTTTAATTAATACTGTATATATGTTGCAGTGGTTTTATTCTAGTCATCTTATTTTCTCTTATTTGCTCCTTAATATGTACAACGCCTAGAGTCACAATTGAATTAGTGCATGTTAACAAATAAATAAACATAAACATAAACACTGTGTGCTGGTAGCTGGCTGACAGGGATACTTGTGCATGTGTGTCACGAAGACAGTGGGTGCTTGTAGCTGGGTGATGTGGTAGTTATTCCTGTGTGGCATGATGACTGATTGCTTGTGTGTCGGTAGCTGGATGACAGAGGTACTTGTATATGTGAGGCAGGATGACAGTGGGTGCTTGTGTGCTGGTACCTGAGTGACAGGGTTCTTGCGCATGTGTGGCAGGATGACAGTGGGTGCTTGTGTGTTGGTAGCTGGGTGACAGAGGTACTTGTGCATGTGTGGCAGGATGACAGTGGGTGCTTGTGTGTTGGTAGCTGGGCGATGAGGTACTTGTGCAGGTGTGGCAGGATGACAGTGGGTGCTTGTGTGTTGGTAGCTGGGTGATGTGGTACTTGTGCAGGTGTGGCAGGATGACAGTGGGTGCTTATGTGTTGGTAGCTGGATGACAGAGGTACTTATATATGTGTGAGAGGATGACAGTGGATGCTTGTGTGCTGGTACCTGGGTGTCGGGGTTCTTGCACATGTGTGGCAGGATGACAGAGGGTACTTGTGTGTTGGTAGCTGGGTGACAGAGGTATTTGTGCATGTGTGGCAGGATGACAGTGGGTGCTTGTGTGTTTGTAGCTGGGTGATGAGGTACTTGTGCAGGTGTGGCAGGATGACAGTGGCTACTTGTGTGTCGGTATCAGGATGACAGAGATACTTGTATATGTGTGGTAGGATGACAGTGGGTGCTTGTATGCTGGTACCTGAGTGACGGGGTTTTGCGCATGTGTGGCAGGATGACAGTGGGTGCTTGTGTGTTGGTAGCTGGATGACAGGGTACTTTTGCATGTGTAGCAGGATGACAGTGGGTGCTTGTGTGTTGGTAGCTGGGTGACAGAGGTATTTGTGCATGTGTGGCAGGATGACAGTTGGTGCTTGTGTGTTGGTAGCTGGGTGACAGAGGTATTTGTGCATGTTTGGCAGGATGACAGTGGGTGCATGTGTGTTGGTAGCTGGGTGACAGAGGTATTTGTGCATGTGTGGCAGGATGACAGTGGGTGCTTGTGTGTTGGTAGCTGGGTGACAGAGGTATTTGTGCATGTGTGGCAGGATGACAGCTGGTGCTTGTGTGTTGGTAGCTGGGTGACAGAGGTATTTGTGCATGTTTGGCAGGATGACAGTGGGTGCTTGTGTGTTGGTAACTGGGTGACAGAGGTATTTGTGCATGTGTGGCAGGATGACAGTGGGTGCTTGTGTGTCGGTAGCTGGATGACAAAGGTACTTGTATATGTGTGGGAGGATGACAGTGGGTGCTTGTGTGCTGGTACCTGGGTAACAGAGTTCTTGCGCATGTGTGGCAGGATGACAGTGGATGCTTGTGTGTTGGTAGCTGGGTGACAGAGGTATTTGTGCATGTGTGGCAGGATGACAGTGGATGCTTGTGTGTTGGTAGCTGGGTGATAGAGGTATTTGTGCATGTGTGGCAGGATGACAGTGGGTGTTTGTGTGCTGGTAGCTGAATGACAGGGGTAATTGTGCAGGTGTGGCAAAATAACAGTGGGTGTTTGTGTGCTGGTTGCTGGATGACAGAGGTACTTGTGCATGTGTAGCAGGATGACAGTGGGTGCCTATGTGTTAGTAACTGGATGACAGAGGTATTTGTGCATGGTGTAGCAGGATGACAGTGGGTGCCTGTGTGTTAGTAACTGGATGACAGAGGTACTTGTGCATGTGTAGCAGGATGACAGTGGGTGCCTGTGTGTTAGTAACTGGATGACAGAGGTATTTGTACATCTGTGACAGGATGACAGTGGGTGCTTGTGTGTTGGTAGCTGGATGACAGGGATAATTGTGCATGTGTGGCTGAACGATAGTGGGTGATTAGGCTGGAGTCTAGGGGCTAGCAATATAGCCTAGAGAGTAGAGTAATGAGCTGTGAATGAGCTTTTGATACTGTACATCCAGCAGACCTGGGTTTGATTCCCACAACCTACCAGTTGTATACTGTGTGCTTCTGAGAAAGACACTTTACCTCCCCAGTGCTCCGGGTCGCCCCTGACAGGCACTTGTGCCTGTGGTCCTAACCCAGTTACCAAAGAACTAAAAAAAAATAAATAAAAAATTGTGTGTTAAGTGATTGGACAGCAGTGGGTGCTTGTGCACTGAGTGGCTGGATGAAAGCAGATGATTGTGCACTTTGTAGCTAATACCCTCCTGAGGCTCATCATATCCCCTCTGTGATGCACTCAACCTCTGCTGACCTGGGTCCTAGAAGCCTGAGTAAGATCTTGAGATGAGTAGATGACTCAATCAATGTGAAGAAAATAAAAAAAAAATTAAATACAGTTTGTATATCCCATGCTTAAACTTCTACATAAAATATCTACCATTAGAAAAAACTAGAAGCTTTTAAGTTATAGGTAGCCACCCTTAAGTTATGGGCACTGCATGTAATGAGCAGCACAATAAGGGCAAACCATGGAGGGAGGGAAACAGCACAGCATATAGCAAGAGAAGAAAAGCATATTATTTACAACTGACGTACAGTGCACTGTAAAATGTGAACCTTTCTGTTATCATGGTCTCAGCACCAAAAGAGGCAATATTTATTGCGCTACTGCATACCATTTCAAGTATCATCTTGAAGTTTAAAAAGAAAGCATCCCAGGGTATAGCCATTGGCCCAGCAGAAGCAGATCATTCTTTTGTGCCATCATCCCAGGAATAGGAGCAAACACGTGTCACTCAAGCTGAGCAGCAGAGCTGGAGAATAGTGCTGCCAGTAGAGCGCATTCCAGCGAGGGTGGTGGGTGATGATTGGTTGCCCAAGGTCTGGAAGGCAAGGATACACTGGAGTGGGGGAGGAAATGCCTATGGAAAATAAAAGAGAGGCATCCTTTTCTTGGGCCCGCTTCTCCAACAAGCTGGTTTGGTGCACTTTATAGCATATTTTTGTATATTACATGCAGCTTGTTTCCTTCCTGAACCTTAGCTATGCTGTGGCAGCATTTACGGTCTAATGTGTGGCACATTGAGCTGTAGTTTGTTCCGGCATGTCAATTGCACAGTGAGCTGCAGCCTTTTCCAGCATGTCCATTGCACAGTGAGCTGTAGCATTTTCCAGTATGTCCACAGCTCTAGATGACCGAGGGTCTTCCCCGACTAGTGTTGCTCAGATGGATCCAGACAAATCCAGATCCTCTGTTATCTGCCCTTTTGTGGCAGCATAGTGGATCTGCCAGATACTTCCACCATCTGCCTGCGGCTCTGGCCGTCGGATCCCTGGTCAGATCGCGTGTTATCCAACGGCCAGATCCAGGGATCCAGTGCCGGATCCAGGGATCTGACACTGGATCTCTTGATCTGGCACCGGGATCAGGCACCGAATAATGTGAGATCCAAGCCGGGATCCAAACTCCATATTCAGCTGGATACCAGGACGGATTCAACTCGAATAGTGCCGCCATCGCCGGATCACTGGCAGATCCATGGCAGCACTATCTGAGCAACATTATCCCTGACCCATCTTTTTTCTTCTCCCCGCCCCTGATCCTGGTCCCATTTTTTTATCTTGATTTTAAACTTCCCCATCTCTCCCTCTGCTGACTCGCTTCATGATCCCTGACAACACCCCCCCCCCAGTCCACAGTGGCCTCCCTGCAGGGGGTGAGAAGCCTCACTGGGACTGAAAAAGCTTGCAGTGTTTCAGCTCCTCACCTCCACAGGTGCTTAGACGAGTTGAATCAGATCTGCTCTCGGTTTCTCCCAGATCTGTCTTAACCGATCCACTGGCATCAGATTAGTACATCTGCACTGCTCACTGCAGAGCAGCTCAGTAAGGGCAAACAGGCCTGGCTCTACAATGCCACATTGACAATTTCTTGTCAATGCTATGTTTCCCCCGACACCACTATGCTGACCGCAATTGCGGTCAGCATTGTGCCATTGGAGGACATCCCCCTAACTTAATATAATCAACTCTGAGTTGGAACTGATTCAGGGAGGGGGTGCAGTACCACGGAAAAAAGAGTGCTGGTGTCCAGAACAGATTTTACAGCAATGTGTCGATGTTGTCAGGATCGATGACATCACTGTAAAGTTGTCACTGAAGCAACGGCATACAAACCGGCCTTTGATAATGTATGGAACACATTAATGTCTTGCTATGGGGACAATGTAGAGAGTGTTTACATTCAACAAAAAGGCATTTTCCCTCATCCAGCTCATCTATGTCGAGCAATGTGCAGCTCCATAGCTGTTATTGATTTATTTAAAATTTAGTGACCAGGTTAGGCACTTTGAACCGGACCATGCTTCCAGGTGTGACCCAGAGAAAGGGCTACATGGGGGAGAGGTACAGGAAAAAGAGTAAAATGTCTGCATCAAAAAACATGTACACAAATTCAGCACAGCAAGTGAAAGAGATCAAAGTGTACAGGGGAACAGGAGTGGAGACAAGGCAACAACTTTGACAAACAGGGCCTTTTCAGGCTGAGTGAAAACCAAAACATGAGGAGACACAGTCTTAAACTGGAGGGGGGAGGTTAAGAACAGATGATAGGAGGCATTTCTTCATTGAGAGGGTGGTGGCAGGTTGGCATGTACTTCCGGAGGAGGTGGCTCAGGCTGTATCAAAAACAGTTGGCAGCTTTACAAGTGGCTTGGATAGAGTCGATGAGTAAATAAGGGTCAATGGAGGGGAAGGGCAGACTGGGGAAAGGAGGGCAGAGTCAGTAGCTTATGCTAAGGGGCCTGCTATATGAGTAGACTAAATAGACCTATTGACCTTATTCTGCTGGCTTTGTCGTAGGTTCATAACCAAAAAGTGGAGGATACCAGTCAGCCAGTACACACGAAGCAGGAGGACAAGATCAGATTGCAGGAGCAGTGGATCTGTGTGTTCATGTTTGTTGGTACAGTGATAATACCCATTACAATCCATATATACTACATCAAATCTAGGGAACGCCTTTTAAATTTGTTTTAGTATTTTAGAATGCTTTTATATTTATTTTATAGTATAACATTATTTTGATAGGAACTTCAGAAGAGAATGATTTAAGTTGTTGCTGCCATTAACAAGGTGAAAGAGTCTAACATGTTTCAGTATAAGACAAATAGCAGGGCAAGAGGACACAGCATGAGATTAGAGGGAGGCCAATTAAGGGGTAATGTGAGGAAGTTCTTTTTCACAGAAAGAGTGGTAGATGCATGGAATGGCCTACCTCAGGAAGTGGTGGATATGAATACAGTGCAGGGCTTCAAACAGGCATGGGATAGGCATAAGGTAGCAATACAGATGAATATGAATAGATAGGCCATTGACAGAGCAAAGGCCGATGGCACATTCATAAGGTAGAAAAAGAAATGGGCAGACTGGATGGGCCTTGCGGTCCTTATCTGCCGTCAACTTCTATGTTTCTATGTTCTATGTTCTATGTTTCTATGTTCTATGTTTCTATGTTCTATGTTTCATGTTTCTATGTTCTATGTTTCTGTGTTCTATGTTTCTATGTTTGTATAAGAATCTGCATGCATAATGTAAGAAATAATCAAGTCCAATGCACATGAGTACACCATACACGCTCACTCTGTTTTGTTCACTCCTTTTTTGTAAGTGTGAAATGTCTCTCAAACACCTAAGCAGTGCTAACATTGAAGTGGTAAATTCCCAGAAGTTATTATTAAATCTATCATGCAATGAAATAGAGAAACAATATATGGCTGTATGGGTACCTTTTTCTGTGGCTTCATTTACTTTCTGAAGTGAAGCACAAACTGTGTTACGCTGTTCAGCATAATATCACTGAGATTTTACAAAACCAGAGAAGGATGACTGTCTGCATTGGTACTATGATTCACAGTAAAATCAGGCAAAGCAGCATATCCCCTATGTGCATTAAGGAGTCAATATAATGGACCTTCCCTCCTGGCTGTGGGCCAGTTTTGTTGCCTGTACTCAATCAAGGGGTGGAGCCCAAAACTAGAGGGTTCAGTTCAGTCAGATTGGCTCTAGAGGAAGGAGCTGATAGCCCTGGCATATGTGTCTGTGCTGCAGGCCCCGTTTGCCAGGGACTGTGCTTCTCCTGAGTCAAATGCTAAGGCCAATCTGCTCTGAGGTGAAGTGACAGAAGCAATGAACAATTTTGTTTTATTTAATTTTAATTTTTTATACTGGACAGCAAGATGAGTCACACAGTCATTTTTTATAAGTGACCAGTTATACAGAGAGGTACAGGGTACAGAACACATGTCACAATAAATACAGAGTACTGTAATAAAATTAACAAGTAGATGAGCGATACAGATTTAGTGGGTTGTGCAGGAAGGTTATGACCTAAACCTAAAGGTTCAGGGCAGGCAACATCACAATGAATACAGGGAACAATAAATACATACATACATACATACATACATAAACAACAGGTTAGTAAGGCACAGTTTTAGGACATAGAGAAACAGTTGTAGTGCAGATTATCTGACACATGTTGGTGAAACCTGGAGCTGAAGGAATGAATGCTACTAATATCAGTGAAGCAGGTATATCCCCTATGTGCACTAACAAGCCCCTGACGCCATTAGAAAAACTTGAAATAAATGGCAGATTCAGACACAATTCAGTTTATATTTAATGTATTTTCTATCATTTTTATGTTGGCGCGCTTGCGCAGCCAACATCTTGCGGCAGTGGAGATTTGGAGGCGCGGTCGCTGTTGGGCGAATGCAGAACATGCACCAGTAGGTGTGTCCTGCATTCCCCAATCAGCCAGCAGCAGGGGCCAACACCATGCCTGGCTAATGAGGCAAAGAGATCTATCAAAGGTCCGCTGCAATGAGGCGAGCTCTCATGCACAGCGTATTCTAACACGCCTCTCCTACATGCAGGCAACATGGTGGCGATGACTGCTGCTGTTGCCTGTCAACCCCTTCCTTTATTGTGTGTCGATGGGGTGCCCAATCCTCGTCGGCATCATGTAACACCCTTTTTGATTGCTTAGGGTGCCCAATCCCTCGGCATCATGCACCTCCCCAACAGTTTCTCTTTGCCAATGGGGTGTTCAATCCCCGCTGGCATGTATCCTCCCCTCCTCCTCCCCTTGAATTTTGCAGACAGGGAGCCCACTCCCCATCGGCATAATGTGGTCTCCTTCCGTTTTGATAGCCGAGGGGTGCCCAACCCCTCGCTCCTGCAGCTCCCCTTTCCTTGTTTGCCGACAGGGGTTGCCAATCCCCCGCCGGCTAAAGCACTCACCCACCCACACACACACAGGTGGTATGCTGGGAGCCCACCCCAGTGTGCCAAAGCAGCTATTAAAACCAAAAATGGTCCCCGATGTCTTTTTTTTCCCCTGTAAAGAAGGAAATGGTCCCTTGAGCTGTCCCAGGCCCCTCCTACAACCCGCACCCACCCACTGTGCACCCTGCCTCCCACACCCCCTCACCCCATACTTACCTCCAGAGTCTGGCACAATGATTTCGGTGGACCGGGAACACGTCTCACAGCTCTTCAAAGCTGACCGAACTGAGGAAATGCCGGTAAGCTGTATAATGGAATGAATAGGGTTTTTTCAACTTTGCTGCATATCTCAGGTATTTTTTTGAATTCTGACACCAAATTTTCAACATGGGGGTTTTGGGACCCCTCCTCACGAATTCTATCACTGTCATGGCGTTAATCGGCCTCGAAAGGTGATTTTGTAGTTACTGCGCATAATCACCTTTCAGGACCGATTAACAAAACTACAGTGCCAGTGTTCATGAGGTGGCCTCTCAAAAAGCCTATGTTGCAAATTTGGTGGAAAAAATCCAAAAAATGACTGTTTTTCGAGCATGCGTTGTGCAGTTGCTATGCTGGCTCGTAACTTCATGAATTCACAATATTTTCACGCCAGATTTTCAACATTGTCATTTTTTGTACACCTTCTTGTGAACAGTACAGCTGTCATTTTCCGCATCTTGCCCGAAATGTGTTTCCGCACTTCCGGCGCACAATAGCGCGGTCACTGTGGGAAATCAGTGTTCAAGCCAGATTATGGAAATGAGAGTGACACAGTTCATGAGCAGAGATCCTAAAATGCCTATGTTGAAAATTTGGTGACGATACTCCATAAAATGACTGTGTTACGAGCGTGTGTTGGCAGATTGCACACACGCTCGTAACGTCGTGCATTTGTAATATTTTCACTCTGGAATTTCACAATTGTCATTTTTCCACACCTCTTGATGAACAGTACAGCTGTCATTTCAAATATCCTGCCCAAAATGTGTTTTCATACTTCCGGCGCAGAATAGCGCATTCGCTGTGCAAAATCACTTTTTGGGACAGTTTGAGGAAATAACAGTGACACTGTACATGAGCAGAGGTGCTAAAATGCCTATGTTGAAAATTTAGTGCCGAACGACCATAAAATGACTGTGTTCCAAGCGTGCTTTGCACATTTCCCACGCACCCTTGTAACTTCGCAAATTCGCTATATTTACATGCCACATTTTCAACACTGGCATTTTTTTACACCTCCTTATGAACTGTACAGCTGTCATTTTTCACATCCTGCCCAAAATGTTTTCCCACACTGCACTACCAAAGCCAATGCCAGCGCGACAACATACGGCATTGACAAATGCTTGTTTCCTTTTTTTCTTTATTACTGAGGACAGTTATGTGAAACAGGACTACTGTCACTTAGAATGTATCTGCTCTTTCTGCTTGCCTACCCCTGACATCATAATGCTTTGCTTATGGCATCATAATTATCTCCACAGCAACAGATTGTGATGTCATAAACAGAATGGTGATGTCAGTTGTAGGCAAGCAGCCAGAACAGATAGGGCAGCAATCCTGTTTACATGTAAATGTTCTTGGTAATAAAAAAGTAAGGGTGAAAATTACAGAAAAATTATTAAACATAATCTAAATTGTGTCTAAATATTACATTTTTTCAAAGCTGTCACAACAGCATCAGGGGCTCCTTAAGGAATTAATAGTGGTTGTAAGGGCCAATGGCTCTGTAGGTCAACACCCTCTGTCCAGCAGTGTTTTTTCCTGAATGGGATTGTAAAGGTAAGTTTGAACTGGCAACGGCTCCCCTGCGAGTTGGATGAGCATTGTAAGAGCTCAGAAATGTGTGATGGGGCTTTCCCACATGCCACCTTGTGGAGCAATACAGCTGACCTATGGGCCAGGTGATCCTCCAGGGAACAGCAGGAGGCAACAGAATACAGATGGCAGTGGTGGGTGCTAAACAGCAGACCTGTGAGAAAGCGGCATACACTGTTGTAGACCGTGTGCACCTTAGAGAGGTTCCTGGTTGGGGTGATCACATACCCAGGAGCCATAGTCAATTAGAGGGAACAGGAGGTTTTGGACAAGCATCCTCATAGATTCTGGGGACTAGTAACCTTTTCATTCGGTAGAGAGAACCAAGTTTTACATGAACAGATTCTACCAGGTGATTTTTGGAGGGCTGGCCCGAAGTTCAATGTGGGGGAATAAACTCCTCCCACACAGTTTATTTAAATCAGCCGCTCCCAACAGCCCTCGCTCTGGAGCTTTCCCTTCCTACCTGAGCTCCTGCATGCAGTGAGCTGGTTCTTTCTGTGCCTGTCATTTTCACCTGCTTCTGTTGTTTTCTTCTGCTGCCAGTGAGTCCCCCCCCCCATGCCCCAGTTCCTTTCTCTGGTTTCCCCGCCACCTTTGCTGGTGATGCCCTCCCAGTCTGCCCTGCTTCCCATCTGTTTGTTGTGTTTCCCCCCCGTTTTGCTCCTTCTCGGCTGGGCCACAGCTTCTGCCTCAGGCGCTGTGCTCCTTTTTCATTGCTCCTGCTGGTCTGCCTGCTTACTTTGCTTGTTTGGGCGTCATTGTTCCTTAGCTTGACTCTGTTTGTCCTCGCATTGTCTTTATTTGTCTCTGGGCATGCCTCCTGGCTTGTGCCCCTGCACATCCCTTTGCTCTCTTCCTTTCTCCACCTCCTTTTGTTTTTCACTGTCCACTTCCTTGTTTGGTGTGCGGTGCCCTTGACATGTCCATTTTGCTTCCCCAGCTCCTTTCCTTTTCATCCCTTTCTGGGCTGGCACTTTCCCTTCTCCTCCCTTTACACCCCTCTGTTTTCAGTGCTCCCCATCCCACTACACTATTCGCAGCCTGTTCTCATTTATTTTTTGTGGGGGGTTTCCTGTCTCTTGGTCATCCTGTCTCCTGGTCATACTCCTTCCCCTCCCTGTGTCCCATCCCAGCCTCTGTCACTTGGGTTCCCTGGCAGCTCCCCCCTGCCTCCTCGTCCTGCTTCTCCGGGCTGACCCCTGCTCTCCCCGTCTTTCCTCATGTTCCCCCCCCTTCCCATGGGTGTGCAAGGAGGGAACCCTATCTGTGTTTTTTTTTCCCTCTCATATGTCGTATCACTGTCAGCACTGGCATATCTTTTTCTGTGCAATCTCCTACCACTCTTCAGCTCTTTGATTGTACCTTGGCATCATGTTGCAGTTACCCAATGGAACTAGCCTGAAGATATGTTTTTACCTGTGTGTCATGAGAGGGAGAGAGCTTGCCTGAAGAGCAGTGTTTCTGTTCAGGGGTTTACTAACGAGGCCTGAGTCGGTCCATTCTTCCTTGTTCTCCCTTATTTTGATGTCTAGGTCAGCGATTGCTTCTCTACTGTCATGATGAAAAAACACACACACAAAAAAAAAACAATTCTGTTGTCTTGTATTCGCTATTCCGATCTGCTGCCACATCAGTGTTCTGCCCCTTACCAATTTTTCTGGCCCTCACGTCTGGTACTCTCACTGCCCTCCCTCCTTCCCTCCCCCTTTGCTTCAGTCATTTTTCCTCACATGGCCGCCCTACCTTGTTGTCTCCTCTGGCGGTCCACAGTGCCTCCCTGGGGCTCCCTGTCTTTCCTACAGTGGAGGATGTGGGGGTCTTGGCAGCACATTGTGGCCCCTGTTGGTCACCCATTAATTTCTCGCTGGCCGCCTCCCTCTTCTTTGTCTCTCTTTTCCTCCAGCCTCCTGCCTCTGCCTGTTCCCCTCTTTTTACCCTCTCCTCTTTATTCTTGTGTTTTTCAGCTCAGTTTCCCCCAGTGAACTCCAGCAGTCTGCAGGCCTGTTCCTAACTCTGCCTTAGGGGTATCGAGTGCAGGTAGGTGCCGTCTATCAGGAATGGTGTCCAGTTTTGCATCGTCATGTATACAAGGCTCCATCCTCCAACTGCTGCCCCCTGTAAAGTAGTGGATACCATCGGTTGGGAGTCTTGCTGTTTTGTTTGTTTTCTTGGCTTTTATCTCCCTCTTCCTTCTTCCAGGACTTGCCTGCCATGGCCTCCTCCTTGTATGTTCCTATACCTGAGCCAGCTGTTGCTTCTCAGCCTTCGCCTCCTCCTCCTCCTCCTCCACCTGGCAGGAAGCGCACTGCCAAAACCTGCCTCTCCATTTCAGATTGGACTGTGCCCCATTTGACTGCTGAACCTCATTGCCTTGCTGTTGCTCACCCCACTTCTGCTCTTAAGCAGGTTTTATATGACCTCTACTTGGCCGCAGTCTGCTCAGCTCCTGCTCCAGCACCTGCTCTGCCTGCTCCGCTGCTCATCTCTCCCATGTCAGAGATGCATGCCCTCATGGCTCAGATGGCCTCTTCCATGTCCGATCTATAGTCCTGCATGTTCTCCATTGAATCTCTTATGGTGACTCAGCTGCCACCTGTTCTGCCCACCACTCCATCTCCAAGCAATGTCCCGCCTCCTCTGGCTCCTCTAGTTGTGCTTGCTGCTGCACCTGTTCCTGCTCCTCTGGCTGTTCCAGGTACATCAGCTTCTCCTTCTGCCTCAATCATTTCTCCCATCCTTCTCATCTCCAGTCACCTCCTCATGGACATCATTGCTGGCAAGGATGTCAATCTGGATTTCCTTCTGGTTTCCTCTCAAGACCTTGTTGATAATCGCATTGTCTCCTGTGGTGATGTCTCTGTCTTCCTCAAAGCCAAGGATCTGCATCTGCTTTGTAAGCTCACCATTTCTGAATTTGTCCTAGCCTTTAGTCTCTACCAGGATATCCTTTGCTCTGCCTTCCCTGCCCATAGGGCAGAATTGGATTCCTACTTATACCTCATGGTAGATCTCAGTCACCATTACAGCAATAACTTTTTCTATGATTACCACAAATCCTTTTCTGCAAAGGTGGCTGCTGCTTTGCATCATTATAACACAAAGCTGGATTGGGCAGTCCTGGACAACTAGCTGTTTTTGCCATCTCTCTGAGGCCCTCACCTGCTCCCTTTGCAGTTTCTTCACCCATTTTGCTCCCATTTGCCAATTAGTGGCTGCTTCCTCTACATCCTCAACCTCTGATCCTGGGCCTCCCCTCCTCCTTCCGCTCCATAAGGATTCACTCGTACCTTCATGAATACCAGGACTCACCCCACTCCATTGTGCTCCCTCATCTCTTTGGGCAATTGCCAGGTTTGATACTGCTTTAACGCCTCCGGCTGTCTGTGCTCCAACTGCAGTTTTCTGCATGTCTGCAGTCTCTGCCAAGGTGCACATGCCCTCAGTATCTGTCCTCCGACTTCTCATTCTGCCAAATGACCATTTCCCTACCCCACTACGCCTATCAATGTCCCCACATTAGCTGCAACCTTGCATTCCCATCCTTCCCGTGTCGCAGTTGACCATCTCCTTTTGGGGTTCCAGCAAGGATTCCACACTGACATTACTGCCCTAGCATCTAAATCCTACTTTTTCTCCAATTTGCAATCCGCACTACTTGATCCTGACACTGTTGTGCACCTCCTCTGGAAGGAGCTCCAAAAGACTTTATAATTGGTCCATATGATCAGCCTCCTTTTCCCATATTCTGTATAAATCCACTTGTCATAGCTACCAGGAAGTTTTCAAGCAAAAAGCGGCATATCATGGAACTTTCAGCTCCGCACACATCCTTCATTCCCAGTATCAATTCCTTAATCCCAGCTGAGGATTACTCCCTATGCTATGCCTGCATTGACAATGCCATTACACTTATCAAGCAGCTTGGTTCAGGAGTTTGGCTCACCAAGGCCATCATCTCGGAAGCTTTCAAACTTTTGCCAATCCATCCTTCCTTATGGCATCTCTACTGTATTTACTAGGACAATAGTTATTACTCGCAGTCCACCTGACCTTTGGATGTAGGAGCAGTCCCAAGCTTTTTGATGACTTTGCCTAAGCCCTCTTCTGGGCTTAACTTAATGTCTACCATCGACCTGCCATGCTGCACTTCTTGGACTTCTTCTCATATACCTGCCACACTCCATTCCAGAGAAGAACTGACAGACCCTTGTTCAATTCTTTACATCCTTGAATATCCCCCTGGCTGCTGAGAAAACCCTGGATCTGGCTACCTCCCTTGAATTTTGTGGTATTGTCCTGGACTCCATTCACATGGACGACTCCCCACAGAAAAACCTCCCCACATCCAATCAATGATCCATGTTTTCTCAACACGAGCTTCTTGTACAAAGCAGGAACTACTTTCCCTGCTTGGTTATTTAAACTTTGCTATGAGAATCCTACCACAAGGCAGATAATTTCTTTCCTGTCTCTTAGACCGGGCTTCTACAGTTGTCAACCTCCATCATTACGGTCAGATCTCGGCTGCAGCAATATCCGACCTGGCCATGTGGTCCCTATTCCTTGCCCATTGAAATGACTGCTCCATGTTTTATAAAGGCCCATCTCCTGAGTCCAACCCCAAGATTTATACCAATGTTTCACCTACCTATGAATTTGCTGCCATATCTGATTCGTCTTGGTTTGCCACCTCTTGGCCTTCCGTCACTCTATCCATCCCGGAATTCTCCTCCACAGCATCCCTGTTAGAAATGTATCCAACTGTTGCCGCTGCCTTTTTATGGGGCCACTCCTGGACCTTGCAGTCTGTATCCATTTACTCAGACAACTAAAGTACAGTAGACATCATAAATAAAGGGCGTTCATCCTCTTTAACCATTATGGTTTTCATGGGGAGGTTGATCTGGCTTTCCTTACATCATAATTTCACCTTCCATTGTTTCCATATCCCAGGTCATCAAAATATAGCAGCTGATGTATTGTCCCACTTCCATATTCCAGGTTTTCTGCAGACTATGTCCAGAAGTAGATACAAATATGGCATTTCCACCTTCCTTGCAGAATCTAATCATGCCTTAGAACACTATCACAGCCAAGCTTCCATCATCATATGAGAAACCTTGGCCGCTTCCACTAGAGCAACATACTCCATAGCCTGGTCTAAATATGCCGCTTTTGCACCTCACCAACACTGAGCGCTGTTCCAATCTCCATCAATCATGTTCTAGCCTTCATGACCTACTGTCACCAGGCCTTACAACTCTCTCATGGAACTATTAAACAGTACATCCCCGGAATCCAGTTCACTCATTCTCAATTAGCTCCTTCCGCCCCATCTATTCTGTCCAATCCTTCCATAAAACTCCTCCTGCTGAGTTTCCAGAAAACTGATCTCCCAAAAACTCCCCAGAGACTGCCGATAGAAGGGCCTCTAATCAGACAACATCTGGACTTGCTGGATTCAATGCCTTTAGAACCAACCTGATGATCACCTTCACCACATGCTTGGCCTTTTTTGGTTTTCTTAGACCTGGGGAATTCTCAGTCCACACTTCTACTTCTTCTTCATTCCTCAGGATATCGAACCTTTGCAAACAAGACCATTTTTTACAACCTGCATCTGCCTTCATCCAAAATGGACTGGGCTCACGAAGGAGTCTTAGTCTCCTTCTGCCCTTCAAACAACAAATGGTGTCCTGTTGCCCAGCTGGACAACCTGTTGTTGTTTCATGCTGGTTCACATCCCACCATGCCCTTACTAACTTCAACCTACAAAGTACCCATGACCACCAAATGGTTCATCGCCCACATCAGACTTCTGTTACACCGTCTGGTGCTCAATCTGGATGCTTACTCCAGGCATTCATGCTTCTTCAGCATCCAGAAACAACATCCCCAGCCACATCATCAAGAAGCTTGGAAGGTGTAAATCATTGGCCTACGAAACTTATATACAAAATCCTAATTGGAATTAAGGTCTGCCTTTTCTATCATCTCCTCTTAGCATGTCCAGAGGATGGGCAGATCAGTAGCCATGGGTCCCCAGAGGTTTTCCCCAAAGGTTTTTTTCCCTCTCCTGCACATTACTGATCACACTTGCAACAGCAGTCCCACTCTTCATGAGTTTGAGGAGATGACCAACACCTTTCTGTGCTCCCTATTCCCACCAACTATCCAGCTAAATGTCAAAAAGATTAGGAATGGAGTATAGCCACAACAGAATTGCACAAGTATAAACATTTATTCCACAAACATTGAATTGGAGGGCTGTCCCAAAGTTCAATGTGGGGGAATAAACTCCTCCCACATAGTTTATTTAAACCAATCGCTCCCAACTGCCCTCGCTCTAGAGTTTGTAAATTACCACCATCCTCCCCTTTCCTCTCCACATCATCATCATTCCTCCCATACACCCGGGGGGGGGGGGGGCCTCTCTATTCCTACCAACTATCAAGCTAAATATCAATACGATTAGAACTAGAGTATAGCTACAACAGAGTTGTACAAGCATAAACATTTATTCCACAAACATTGAGACATGGGAGTCAGAATTTAGGGAGCAGTCCCGGCACAGACCCAGATATTTAAACTGAGTGACATGTTCCATCTCAGTGCTGTCCAGATCAAAATGCTGGAGAGGGGCACTGGTCTTTTTTTTTATTTTTGTGCACCCTGTAGAAAAAAATAGATTAGTTTTTTTGGTGTTGAGAACTAGCCGATGCTTTACAAACCAGTCCTGGAGTAGGTCAAAGTCCCACAGGATGACACTGTCCAGTGATGCCAGGTCCTTGCCCATACTGAAGATGACAGTGTCATTGGCATATTGTATGGTTTCCGTTGATGGGCAGGCATTAGGTAACATGTTCAGAAACATAGAAAAAAGTAGAGGGCCAAGAACAGAGCCCTGGGGAACCCCACAGCAGATTTGATGGAAGCCCGAGAGAGAGAGATGTCAATTGTAGTCCTGTGGACATGGTCAATCAGGTAATTGTTGTACTAGTAGGTGACGTCTGGGGAAAATTTGAGGATGAAATGGCCAGGATCAGAAATTCATGGTTGACAAGGTTGAAAAGAGGTGGGTCATCCAGCCAGTGTACCCTGGCCCAGCATGGGAGGAGTCATCTGGATGCATCCAGTGCTGTGAACACCTGAGCTCAGAGATTATCAGGTAAGGAAGGTAAAGGGCGAGAGCGATGCCACCTACCTCATTGGAGCTAGAGGGGTAGGGTGCTGGGTGCCTGGGTTTAGGTTCAGTCACAGTCCCTTAGTGGGATTTCTATTACCCAAATACTTCTCTGCTTTTTTGGGGTCACTTATTTGGGGTCCCCGTAAAATACACACTCAATTTAATCCTTGTAAGCAGCAATGCCTATTTGAAATCAGGGGTTACTTGCTCAGTCGCCAATGAAAATTATAACAGTTTTTAAACCCTGGCACAAGGATTGTTTATTTTATGCATTCAGGATGGCAGGACATGTTTTTTGCTGTTGGTCGTGGTCTCACCATACATAGCCAACTGACCAAACAGGCTGCAGTAATTTTCCTACCCATTTTATAAATATAGTACACTGAACTCTTGGCCCCCCCAAAAAAGATAAGTACAATGGTTAAAAACAACTGTATTTCTTGCTAATTCTCTATAATAACTAGTGACCTCCTTTATCCCATTGATTACCTGTGTGATCAATGCCATAATAATTGGCTATAATGTCATACCCAGTTATTCTGGCATTTGGAGCACTCATGCCCCACTTTCCCTTTCTGCAGTTGAACAGCGTGACAGTTCACTTGCATGCCGCAGTACACAAAATCGCTGTGACACTAACCTCTGAAGTTAAGCATGGCAGTTTTCAAAGGTTTCTGTTGTGCCTATAGCCTAGTGTCGTGCGGAATGCAAAACTCCATCAGTGGAATTAGTGTGTAATGACCATTCTGTTAGTAGAATTTCACTGGTCCTTCTGCAGAATTCTGCCTGGTGAGATCTACAGAATTATATTCCATGAAACAGCATTTTTCCATGGAAAATCATTGCACAGCCATTTCCATGGAAAATATTTAGAAATGTGGAATTTAATTCCATATATAGAATAGTGTATGGCAGCCCATACACAACTCTAGTCTTACGCCAAGTGGTTACCATGACGACACAGGCCTCATGAGCGAAGCTTGAGAGGTCCTTTTGTTATCATGGTAATCATGAGGTTAAGAAGCGTGTTGTTGTGTAGTCAGACTACCATACACTACTTTTGTTTTGGTGTATGGCAGAAAAAAGCAGAAATCGCTTACTTTTTGTGTTTGTTAGCATGGCTGTTTACACTCCACTGCTTGCACTTCACCGCTGGCTAGCTCGCATGAGTGATGCTTCAACCACCTACTGTCCAGTGAGCAGCACTGATGGGGTCGCTTGCATTGTGATGTCTCTACAAACACAGAACAAAAAGTCCTTCTGCGTTAGTAGAGATGTCACTACTGAAGCAGAATGACTTTTTCAAGTGTATGGCTCTCCATACACAACAGGTTTCCACCATACACTGTAGAAATGTAGCAGAAAACCCGTTATGCATTATTCCACTGTGGAATTATGTGTCCCGCTTCGGACAAAATTCAACAGAATTTCAGTGAAATTTTGAAAATTCTGCAAAATTCCATTCCACTGGAATTTGAAAATTCCACACACCACTACTATGTCCCTGTACCTGTTCTTAGACAATATAAAACATAAATGACTGTGTGTTTATGAAGTTTTTTTACACACTCTCTTTGCATGATGTCCACACATACCTCTAAAGCTTTGCTGTCGAGATTTATGGGACATCACACACCTCGAGTGGTTAAAAAAACTGCATAAAACACAATTGTCCATCTATGCATTATTCTCTATTTACTTTCTCTCCTCCTCATTGTTACCCTTGAACACCCCCTCTCATTACCCACATGGCCCCTTCCTTTACTCCATTAGAGTTTAGACTGTATAGGCACTGATCTTTTGTTTGCTGGTCCTGCTGTCCTCCACAGAGGACTGCACTTATTCCTGAGAGAATAATGGGACCTGCAAACATCTTCTCAGAACCTATAAAAGCTCTAACATGCACTACAGGCTACTGAATCTCCCACTGCTGCCATCCTACTTTGATATCAGCTGCAGATGATTCTGGGATTTGTGGTTACAGACAATGTCAGCCTGAAAGTAAGCAAAATTAGTCTCATACAATCTACTGTACTATAAGGAGTAAGTGAAAAAAACTATCGATTTTGCACATAAACTGCAAAGGGGCTCTTAGAGATAAAACATTTTAAAGTAAGCAATAGTACATGACAGGGTGCCAATTAAAGCATTAGTTTTGTGAGACATGAGGCTTAAGACCCAGTGTCATACATCCGTGGGAAGTATATCACAAATGCTGTAATGTACACACTGGAAAGTATCATTGTGCTTATTGAATTGATGGGTTGTGACAAAAAGGTTTTTGGGGCATAGTAAGGGTGCAGACACCTGACAGTGCCTGAATAGTGTTTTAATGCATGGTCAGGTGACATGTCTTGATTAGTTATGTTACTGTATTCTTGTGATTTTACAAATCAGACTGGTTACCTTACTGTATGGCTGCAATAAAACATTCAAGATTGTGGTGTTATTATAGCATTACCATAGCAATGCTGGTTGAAAATCAAACACAAGTTCAAGCATCACACAAGGCAGTGCATGTGTGGTGCTATCCAACATTGCAAAACCCAGTGGAATATTGGATTGCAAACTTGTGAACTACTAGGAAATGGTCACTAAAGCAACTGAAGGGTGCACAGGCAGATGAATTGTGATTATGGCAATAAACTGCTGAAAGAAAAAAGCCAGTCATATCTGGGTTTACAAAATTGATAGTAGCTTCCGTGGGTGGACATTTTCTGGTAGATTATTGATGATCATGAGGAAATGCCCTTGCTGCAGATCATTATTGCTAAAATAGAAGTTTCCTGAAATGTTAGATCCTGAATAGCACAATCTAACTGGTTGCTTTATCAGTTGCTAACCTCTAGAAATCGATGGCAAGAGTGACTTTTCTGTTTTCTCAGTGTGACAGTGCCTGCAGGAAAATGTTTTATAAAAGAGGTACCTTTTTGAAATTATTGGCTTATAATAACAATGATGACCTTCCAGGAAAAGCATTTTTATGTTGTCTTGCAGGTGTGCAAGCAACATCTTGTGGTAGTAGGAGAAATGCAGAGGTATGTCACTGTTGGTGAATGCAGGGCATGCTTTAGTAGGTGTGCCCCTCATTCCCTAATGAGCCAGCATGCTAGCGCTGAAAACAGTTACGAGCGTGCGTGAAAACTGCAATGCAAGCATAACACAGTCATTTTTGGAATTGTTTCACCAAATTTGCAACAAAGCCTATGTTGCAAATTTGGTGAAACAATTCCAAAATGACTGTGTTACAAGCGCGCATTGCACAGTTTCCACACACGTCAGAAACTTTGACAATTTTCCAGATTCTCAGCATTGCCATTTTTTCACACCTCCTTATGAACAGTACAGCTGTCATTTTTCACATCCTGCCCGAAATGTGTTTTTGCACATGTGGTGCATATTGGCATGGTCGCTCTGGGAAATCAATGTTCGGGACAGATGAACAAAATCACAGTGACACTGTTCATGAGCGGAGGTCCCTAAATGCCTATGTTGAAAATTTGGTTAAAAAATCCCCAAAATAATTGCGTTATGAACATGCGTTGCACAGTTTATACGCACACTCGTGACATTACCAATTTTTCATATTTTCACTCCAGATTTTAAACATTGCCATTTTTACACCTCCCCATGAACAGTCCAGCTGTCATTTTTCACATCCTGCCCAAAATGTGCTTTCACACCTGTGACTCCAAATGGCACAGTCACTGTGCAAAATCACCTTTCGGCTAATGAACTGATAGTGCCACTGTTCATGAGGTGGGGGTCACAAAAAGTCCATGTTGAAAATTTGAGTGAAAATACCAACAAATGCCTCGGGCGTTAGTGTTTCCAACTGTAATGCCCCACCCTGTAGAGACTGACAGGCGTCAGGAGTATGATTTGGAATTGTCAGCTGTAATACTCATGCCATTCCACCCCCGCCCTCACCCTGCAGGCAGTGACAGGCATTGAGGTGTGCCTTGGACTCTTCAGCCCCAAAGTTCACCCCATTCTCCTATACTGCACCCATCTCAGTGTATTTCGTTATGGAATGGGGTGAGCGTAAGGCCCAAAGACCCAAGGCACAACATGACACTTGTCGGTGTCTGCAGGGTAGGGTGAGGTGAAATGGCATGAGCATTATGGCTGATGACCCAAAGGCACACCCCAATACCTATCAGTCTCTGCAGGTTGGGGGTGGGATTGGTGTTAGTTCAATACTTCACTGCCATTCCTATTATGCATCTCTCTAACTTCTGCACTACCAATCCCAATGCCAGCAAGACAACATTCGGCATTGACAAATGCTTGTTTCTGTTGGGTAAAGGGTTCTTTCTAGCAGTCATCAGCTACCTGCAAATGCCTTCCCTGTTGAACTTGATTAAAAAAGAGCACACCATGTCATGTTTCATTATGCAATTATAATGGCAGTTTTACCATTACAGTAGTTTATCCTGGATACGATTCTGATGAGCAATTAGTCATTCATAATTATTCTTATTAATTTACTTAGGATAAACAAGTATTTTTCATATTATTATTTCACTCTGCATAATGGTAGAACGTAACCAGAAACACTTGTCAACTTGCAAAGTAAGCAGACAGAAGGGGATGGACTTTAAAAGGTGACCAAACTAGTGCAAACTGATGAATTGGAACAGAAAAACTGCTGCATCATTACTTGTTCTGTCTACTGTTTTCATTTTTTTTGAATATTATAAAACAATGATTGGAAACGGAACATTCAGATTGGTTTACTACATTGAAAGGGCTATATTATTGACTGGAAACACTCATGTACAATAGAACCATTAGAGTTTTAGCTATAAAACATTCATTTAAAAAATATAACAACAGTTTAGTTTAATAATAGCATTAAGGAACTCCAGGGGTTGGGTTACCTTTGTTCAAGCTATTGTTCCATGCCTAGGGGCAACCTGGCTTTGCCTCATACCTCTACATTCCTCTAGGTTTAGTTTATTGGATGGTCACCCAATCCCTGGTTATGCCTCAATACTTGAATGGCATTTATAGGACTTACTAAATGTTTTTTTGCTTTTCCTTTTGAGACCCACACATTCCCATCTTCAGATGCTGCTGCACATTGCTCTCTTGTATCAGGCTGGATTTCCAAAGCTGCCATATGTGTTATGTATTGGACATGCCATTACCATCTGTGGAACAATTGTTCTACAGATGGTCAAAGCAGACGCCGAAGGCAGACATGGAAAGTAAACATGTTTAAAGTGACTCAGATTCTTTCCAGTTCTCATGTGGTACAAAATTAAACTGTTAAAATGTTACTTTATACAAATTTGTTTCACATCGGATTTGAAGTTTTGAACACATAACCTAAGTCCAGTACAATGAAATAATTCTGAATGTAAATTTTCGGATACTTCTTTCCATCTCTTAAAAAATCAGAAATGTCAGGGCCACAGGGTGACCCACAGGTAGCACACATTGTGCTACCATAGGACAACCTGGGTTTGTGATGTCCGGGGTGATGTGGACCCAAAAATCCTCATCCTGGCATCCACTGATGGCACAACTCTTAATTTCAGTAAAGGGAAGAATCCTGGCCCACATCAACAACAATCACTGGGACAAGGTCTGGAGGTGCCTTTCTACATTTCATGTCAGTGCCTCCAGCTAGAGGGGCTGTTATTGTAGATGCATCAGGCAATGGGAGGTTCTGCACCAGGTATGCTAGCACCAGTGACCAGGAGTGAACACAAAACAGGACATTGTCTCTAGTGGTTGTCTTTTCTCAAATGTGGCTCCTACAGGGGATTCACAAATCTTTCAAGGCTAGTTCTCTTACATGTCCTGCCACAAAAAAGGTGAGCCCTCTAGGGGAAGCCATGGTCTCATGACCTTGTCTGGACTGAGAAAGTCTGGAGAATGCTATGGAGGATAAAGTTAAGAAACATGGGGGAACTGTTTTTTTTAAATATCTTACTATAAAGAATATGCATTTATAAAATCATAAAGCATGTGTGTTTGTTTAGGTATGTTTGTGGATGTGCACAATAGTGTAGAGATTTTAACACAGCCACATTCAAATATGTTAAACACACTGGGCTGGATATTCAAATTGCGCCAAAAGTGCGCAATAGCAGGAACAAACACAAAGTCCATTATGCACCATGCACAAGTATTCAAAAAGGAGCAAGCCAAATTGCACTAACAGCCAACGTCTGAATATCGCACAATTTAGCCATGGCGCCTTCAGGAAGGAAGCTGAGCAGATCGATGCGCTATGGTGCAACAAGGCTGCCCAGCTGGGCAGCCCAGAGGTGCCATAGTGCAAGCAGGAGCCCCCAGCAGCAGAGCAATGGAACTGCACAACCAGGGAGGTAGGTAGGGCCCACCACCCATGCCACAGATGGGCACAGGAACACACTGCAGAACTGACAATGCACCCCACACCCCAAGCACAGCACAACTGGTGGAGGATGGAATATCCACCGCCCATGGGGACAAGCAAACAAAGCACAGCCAGGCCATGGTGCCCCATCACACCCACAGGCAAGCTGAGACTGCCACACAGGAGTGCGGACCACCCCATGGCACAGCAGCCCCCGTGCACAGCACACCCTGCACCGTGACCCCAAGACACCCCATGAGCAGTGACCACCACTGCAGGAATCCCCATGCATCGACCCCCCACTGTCACACTGCAACCTCGTGTACCACAGAACCATACAAGCCAGACCCACCATGAGCACCCAGCAGTGGGTGGCAGCACAGCACAATGCAACAATGGCAGACACAGTGCCAACACGCACAATCCCCTGAGGCACAGAGAGACTGAACATGTGTGCCTACAAAGAGGTACCCCACACGGGAAGAGGCGTGCACCTGACACCACCGCCATTGATACAGCACCCTGCACAGTAGACAAGTGTCACAGCGCGACCCACCATGAGCCACAGCAGCCATCACAGACACCCACAATGGTGCGTGGAAGCATGCAGCACACCGGATGCAACACAGTGCAGGGGCAAACACACACCCATACCCTCGGGGACACTAACACAGGGACGCAGTAGTGTGGCAACCAAGCCCCCAGTGTGGGCTCATGTAAACTGTGCACACACAGCCTGCAGTCCACCATGGCACAGGGGTGACACCCACCCTGTGCATGAACTGTGACCCTGTACGCCACCAGCATATGCCTGGATCACAAGTCACAGACAGTGGTGCACAGCCCCTGCAACACACACAAGCCACAGCATGGAGGTGGGACAGCAACTACAGAGGCCACAGTGTCACCCCGAGGCAAACATGCACCACACCAGTGACAGGAGGCAACCCAGCATTGTGACGGTCACAGTGGATGACCTGCAGGGACAGCCACCACTGACAAGGCAGCAGACCTTGCAGGCCACAGACATGCAAGGTGTCAGCTGCACAGGCCAAGGACAGGTTGACAGGGCACAATGGACACAGAGCAGGCACCATGGACCACTGCACACAGTAATGCAATGCACAGAGAACAACACACACCACAGATACCGACTGATAGCCACTCGCACACCAGAGACACTTCCCCATGCACACACACACATACCCATGACTGAACCACCCCAGATGCCATGCACACCACTGCAACTGAGCACCTATAGCCAGCTGCAAATCAGAGACCACCACAGTATTCATATCAAAATAACTGTATTAGAAAATATATAACAACAACAACTATTTACGAACATGGGGTGGAGGGACAGGAACAAGGTGGGGGTGGGTAAGGGCCAGGGGTGAACAAATGGGAGAGGGAAGGCGGGGTGTGAGGGTTGGTCAAAGGGGGGAGGTTGTCCGTGGTCACTGGTGGCCAGCCTGGTCCTCCGCTGCCTGGGGCCATTCCCTGGATCACCTCCTCCTCCTCACCCCATGCCGATGGAGATCCCTCAGGATGGCAAGGGACTCTTGCACCACCCGCACAAGATCCTGGATGGACCACTCAATTCGTAGGACTATCCGCACACCTAGGACAAGAGATCAGAGTCAATGGGTGTGACTGTCCATCCCCCTGCAGCCCACCCATTATGCATGACATACAGCCATGTGCCATGCTCCTGTGATGGTGTGCACCCATCCACAGTGACCGTGTCCACAAGACATGCCCAACCAGGCAGCAACAGCCATGTGTACCACTGCACACACACACCACCCATGTCCAGCACAGCACAACCAAGGCCGTACAGTAATGTGGCTATGCAGTGGGCAGGCAGTGCCACAGCCATGTGCCCAGTGCACGCATGGACCACCATTGATGCACTCCCAGACATGCAGTGCCACTGGACAGTGCTGACTGTCACATGTCGCGTGCATGGCAGTGGTGTCCATGGATGGTGGCCATGCCCTGCTTCCCACCCTGTCACACAGCATGCAATAGCAACCATGGTGTCATGGCATTCACCCTCATTGGGTTGTTGCTGGCATTGGGGTTGGTCCCCGACACATCCCCGTGCAGCGTCCACCACCCTCTGCTGCTGCTCCGTAACCTTCCTCCGCTCTGCCACGCCTGTGGGAGACAAAAGGAGAGAAACACATCAGTACAAACCCAAAGCATATTCCCCCTGCCCCAATGTGTGTGCCCACCCACCCAGCCAGACCCATCAATCCAATACCCTGTAAACACCACCACAGCCAACCCTAGACCATCTCTCCCCATGTGCTGGACACATAAGACAGTGTTACCCATATGGACCATACAAGTGCGTAGAAGTATCACCCATCTGGACAAGGCACCATGCCCCTCCTGGCACGGGACCGCAGATGAGCCAGTAGCTCCAGCTCCCTCCGTCTCAGGTCCCCATACCGGTACCTGCACTGCTCGGCCATCTTCCTGCGGCCAGTGGCTGCCTCGAGGTCAGTGGCCACCTCTTGCCAGACCTGGGTCCTGGCCCTGTCCAGTGGCACCTCAGCAAACAGTGGGCCATAGTGTGGCTCCACAATGGCCACAAGGTTGCCCAGCTCAAGGGCACTCCACTGAGGTGCTCTCCTGTGTGCCATCTCTAGTGCTATAGTAGGCAATATGGCGCTCTGCAGCGCGGCAACCCCACGTTGAAGTGCTGCGCAGTACATCGCCGCCATTCCCTATCGCGCTGTCACCGAACAGCACGATAGAGCTGCAGCCATGCCAGACGTATAGCGCCAAGGGGGCAAAGGTCGGGCACAGGGTCATGGGTCTCTGGCGCAAGGCCACGCACAGTGCCATCGGACATCTATGCATCTAGCATGATTGGTTGCCTGTGTGCCATCACCACAGTGAACTATTGCACAGTTGTGCCACAGCACCATGTAGTGACCCTCGCTGTAGCGCCACTGGCACAATGGTGGCTGTGCTCTGAATTGCCTACTTCACACAGCACGTCATCAGCATGGCAGACGCCTGTGTAAGCTACCTGGGCATGCGCAGTGCAGTGTACTACGCAGCCACAGAACTATGCCATTGGCTCAGCACATTCAACACAATTGCGCAAAGCGCAACAGCGCGATATTCAGCAGTCATATGCAAATCATCCGATCAGCCATTCAATGGCGCAGCAGCGTGATTTGAATCTCATTAAAGTTGCTCCACACCTAATTTGCATGGATTGCGCTATTAAAATGCAACACTGTTCTGCATTAGCCATATTCAGTTACTGCGGTTTATAGGTGAGTTGCATGCTGTGTGGTGTTCTGGACTGTGGTCTCAGGGACTTGCTTTGTACTGCACAGTCACAGGTAACCACTGTCACCCATACAGGCTGAAAAATGACTGAGTGAGGACTGGGTGAGGAGGACGATGGTGGGCAGAAGAGGAGGCCCAATTTTACTAAGGCTGAGATGAAGGCACTCTTCGAGGCCTACCTGGATCAGGAGCCACTGCTCAGTGGCCGGCGGGGCACCCCTCAGGCCCGTGCTGCTGCATGGGAGGGGGTGGCATATGCCATCAACCTGCACAGCAGCCACCAGACCTCTGTGCAGGAGTGTAAGAAGAAGATGGGTACCCGACAGGAGGGGTGAAGGAGGTGGCTGCCATCAGGCGGCATGTGCTGCAACAGGAGGGGGCCAGCCGGAGGTGATGCAGCTGACTCCGGCAGAGGACAGGCTCACTGCAAGCATGCAGCGCAGTGCCATTGAGGGCGTTCCAGGAGGTGGCTTCCAGACAGGTGGTAGCCCATAACTGCATGGTATGTCATGATCTGTCGGGGGGGGGAAGGTAGATCACATGCACTAACGTGTCCTTACTTTCTGTTACAGATCCTGCGCGTCTGCAGGGCTCAGCGGTGGAGGGCCTGTCCACTGCGGACAGCCATCTGGAGTTGGAGGAGGGACCATCCACCTCTGCAGGTAGCCAGCGTGCATTGCAACAGTGGGTCCGCCTGGCTGTCAACACTGATGTCATTGAGACAGGTGTGGGGGAGGCCCTTCCTGTGTCTCAGCGGTCTGGCGTCCAAGCATACCAGCATGCTGTGGCCGTGGCTGTGGCACAGACCTGCACCATTGATGGTGCAATGACCATTATGGGCAGTGACATGTGTGTGTCACGGAATGGACACACAGCAGGCCAGCTCATGCCCATGGACCTGGCTGGTTCCGACGTGTGTGCCAGCATGTCAGCGCAGTCCCAGGCTGCACCTGTCAGCACCGGTGGGGCAGCACCGGTGGCTAGTCAGGTCAGTGGCACTGTTGCGGCCTCAGCGGCGGAATAACTGATCCCTTGGGCACAGCAGGTGGAGGGGCAGCAGCAGCAGTCACCCACCGGGACTGGGGGTACAGGGTTCAGCGGTGGCGTCTGTGCCCCACCTGTGGATTTGCTCATACCTGGTCCTGGTGAGCAGCGCCCACCCTCAAGGGGTGCTGAACATCAGGCCCTTCCATACCCTTAGGGACAGGTTGCCGAGGTGACAGATGACCTCTTTGACGAGCACACCCGCCTGCTGCAGGCTTCAGTACAGCAGCAGATGCGGCTTGCAACGTCCATGGAGGCACTGTGTGTGGCTCTGGAGCGGGTTGAGGAGCGACACAGCAGGGACACCGATAGGATCCTGTCACAGATTGACTATTTGCGGGAGGATGTGACCTCTGCCATTGACAGGCTAACACAGGCGCTGGTCACTGTCATGGCCACAATGGGCACACAGTCAGGTGTCCATGTGTCGCTCACACCGCGCAGTTCGCTATCCACTCCCCATTCCCGGCATCGTGCAACACCCACACTGTCGATGCCGGGTTCAGCTGTGGGCATCCCGAGCACTCCTGGTGCAGGTATGTTCGGTGTGCTGCAGACACCTGTGCGGGCACGGTCACGTTCATGCAGTAGAACCCCTGGTGGACCATGATTGCCACCGCGGGAGCCTGCTCAGCCTGCCAGTGCTGCTGGGTCTCGGTGGGGCTGCCCACGCATCAGGTGGAGCGTGGCACTGTGCCGCAAGACTGACCTGTCTCCCAATGTGGGCCCTGTCTGGTGCTGCCCTGTGTGCATTGTGTGTTTTGGTGGGCAGTGCGCCGGTGGGTGCCCAGCCCTACACGCAGACACACGGTCCACCTGCACACCCTCCCGACTGCTGTCCACAGGTGCGTGTGCATGATGATGCCTGCATTGCGCTGTACACCAAAGTGCGATGGTGCCCATTATCTGACACATGCACATAGACAGTCAGTGGACGTGGTGGTCTGTGGACATGTGTGTTGCTAGTGTCTGTGTTCTGGCTCTGTTTTGCACCTGACCCCTGTGCACTTTGTGCCTATTGTGTGTGTGTGTGTCCGTCCATGTGGCATGTTATTGTTCACCCTTCCCTGGTTGTATGTGTGTGCTTCTGTGCCCTGCCACTTCCCTTGCCGTCATGCACCCCTGGTGTGTTTCCATGTGTGTACGTGGGTTGTGCCCTAGCCACTTGTGGTTGCACATGGCCCCATGACTTACCTGTGTTGGCTGAAGTGCTCCTCTGTGATGGCGTCCCGGTGCAACTGAGCCAGCCGGATCAGTCGGGGGTCCCATTGTCCAAGGGGGGGCTGCCCATCCCCATCGTCACCAGCATCACCGTTGTCCCCATTGCTGTCCCCCTCTTTGACCTGTACGGCTATCCCACAGTCTTTGGCCATGTTGTGCAGGATACAACAGGCTAGGAATATCCCACAGGCCTCTGAGGGGCTATACTGTAGGGCACCGCCAGAGGTGTCCAGGCAATGGAAATGTGCCTTCAGCATCCCAAACACCCACTCAATGATGTTGTGTGTGGTGGCATGTGCCTTATTGAAGTGTTGCTGTGATGGGGTCGTGGGCCGCCGGTAGGGTGTGAGCAGCCAGGGATGGAGTGGGTATCCACTGTCACCTGTGTGGAGATAGTGGAGGTTAGTGTCTTGTTCAGGCTCAGACTGCCCCAAACCCAGTGTGCCACACCCATGGCACCTGTGGCTTACCCCCCCTTGCCCATGATTTGTCAGTTCTACATGCATACTCACCCACTAGATGACCTGTGGGGATGTCCCCACTCTCGAATCGATGGCACAGTGCCGACTGGTACCAGATGAAGAAATCATGTGCTCCCCCAGGGTGCGTGGCACAGACATTGATGATGCGCCCACTGGCATCACACACCACCTGGCAGTTGACACTGGCATATCCCTTCTGATTCATGTAGGTGGCCCCATCAGGGCCAGGTGGCTTGCGAATGGCCACATGTGTGCAGTCTATCTCCCCTAGCATGCCAGGCATACGTGCTACCCTGTGTAACTCCTGTATGTTTGCTGTGCACTCTGCCGCTGTGCTCGGGAAATGGATGTACTCCACAGCATGTGGCAGCAGTGCGCTGAGGAATTGGGTGAGGATGCGTGACATGGCCGACTGTGTTATGCCTGTGGTGTCCCGTGTTGGTCTCTGGAAGGTACCCATGGCGAACAAGCACATGCAGGCTATTACCTTTGTCTCCACTGACAGAGCATGACTCCATCGTGTGGGTGCCTGCATCACATCACTGCACAGCTCACAGAGCTGCCTCAGTATTGCCCTGTTCAGGTGGTACCAGCCCACAATCTCGACATCTGAGTACAGCTCAAAGCTGGTGCAGACTCGGTACTGCCTGTTGGGGGTGTACCGCCGACGGGCCCTTCCATGGCCACGTCCCCCTGCAGCACGCCTTCTCACCCCGCTCATTACAGCTTCCATGTGGAAGGTGGCACTGTCCATGTCCCTAGCTTGTTTTCCCCCCCAGCTGTTGTTGCTTTGTTTCCCTGGCTGTCCTGACTGCTACCTCCACTGCACCAGGTACACCTACTGGCCCCTGCTCTCTGTGGCCCCACACACCTTCCCTTGCCCCTATTCTGTTGTCTTGTTTCCCTGGCCTGCCCTCTTTCTCCCTCTTGCTCTGTCTCTCTCCCTGCCTCATGTGGCTTCCCTGTAGCGTTCTTGCACCTCTTTCTTGCTCCTTTTTATTTTGGCTCATTTCCGCTATGGCGTAACTTCCGCCTGCTCCACTGTTCGCGATTACATGAAGTCTTTGAATTATTCGCCTACTTTATGCATGGCTCCACCACCTTAGGTTGCACATGCCCTCATTATCATTGTGCTGTTGCTCAGCATGTTTTCAGTGGCGCAACTGCCTCCTGCTGAATATCGCAGAGTGGTGCATTTTCTGACTTGCTCTGGTGCAATCCTGTTGCGCATTGCGCAACCCTTTTGAATATCCGGCCCAATGAATATTAATTTGTAATAAAGATATGCAAATTAAACACTGTTGCATTGTGTGATACAGCTTGTTATAAAATGGGTACTAATAAACTTGCATCCTGACTGGCTGAAATGTGTTCATACCCATTGCATTGAGACAGCACAACCAACATAAATGAAAAAGTCCCGGTACACATGTTGCTCAATCACTATAACTATTAGTGTGTGATTCCTGGATGTTGCCGTTTCTAATTCCTGTTTCACTTTTATGCTTGTTGAACTTTGCTCATCCACTCAGTCATTTAACTAAAACACCTGAAGCACATTATTTTCAATCCAAACCCAAAAAGTAAAACAATATCAAGATGACTTCGAGAGACTAGTTCACACAAAATGCACACACACCCTAGTAGCTCACACAGTGCAACTCAAGCTAGCACCCTGGAAAACTATTTCACACAAAGCTACTGATTTCTAAACACTTTTTGGCTTTTACTTTACATTTTCTCACATTCTTAACACAAAACCCATTTCATAAATGAAATAAGACAGTCCGAGGTGGTGGTTGTGCTGCCATAACCAAACTTCCAGGGCTGAAGACACTCTGACTGTGGCCTCATACCTTACAATGCCCCTGGGTGTGTGCCTGTGGTAGCACACAATCAACACCACCTCATGCATTCTTGCTTACTTGAATGTGTGAAGTGTAACTGAATACAAGTGATTGCTCCCTTTTACCAGAGATATAATTATATAATGGGAATAGGTATGGTGGCGGGGAGGGGAGAGGACTTGGGCCAGTCCAGTAGACTAAACCTGAGCTCTGTCTTGGCATTTGCTGCGCCTAGTTTTATTTATTTACTTTTTGTTAACCGGGTAGGTGCACTAGCCATAAAATGACTATTTTCAGGCACTGGACTTGCTGGCTCTTTGTAAAGAAAGTTGGGCATTAGTGGTACTTATTAATGGAATGAGTTGCCCAGCTAGTCATTTTACTACACCTATATTTCTTTGGGAGGAGGGGGGAAGCAAGGTATCGATATATAAGATCAACCCTGGCATGGTAGTGTTCAAAAGATTAGAGAGATATTACATTCGCAGTCTAAGACTGTTGGCTTTAGGTATGTACTGCAGCATGCTTATTATTTACCCATCAATAAGTACCCAATAAAAATAACTGATGGGAATCTGGACCATGCATTCTTGCATGTTAAATAAGATATACTACTGTAATTTGTTAGATGTATAGTACAACTTAGTGTCAAATTACCTTTTTAGTCTGAAAGTGGTTCTTAATTTAAACATTTAAAAAAAAAAGCAATTCTGTAAACAATCCTGTGGGAAGAGTAAAGGTCACCATTCCCTAAATGTAATGGGTTCATTGAACCCAGAGGTATAGCTGTGTGCCCAGCTTGTTATGTTGTTTATGAAGTATTCTGGCTTGGTCACCAAACCTGATATAACTAAATACTGTATTACATCATTATAGTATATGGTTCAGTTTTATTTTGCACAGAAATATATGCACTTTCAGATGCTGCTGCACCACAGTAGTTGTGTCAGAATGCTGCTGTACTACAGCAGCTATGCCACAACTGTGGTACAGCAACATACAGTCTTGTGTCTAGTATGATTCTTCTTGCTTACCTGCCCTGCAGATTCCTCATAACAAAGATATCAGCAAAAGTGAAAGCTCCCTAGGCAAACTGTTCCTTTAAAGATTAAATACTAGAAAAGCTGCCAGCTCATGTAGCTATTCACATTAAATCTTTTTAATCTTATGTTGTTTTCTCTTTTATGTTTATTTCACCACAGTTCAGTTAGAAAGAAGGCAAAATAATTAAAGCAGCAAATACTGTACAAATTAATGTGTGGGCAACCATCCGTAACAAGGCGGATGCTTCAGTTTCTGGCTCGGAGGATATTATAAGATGCTCTCATGCTTATGCCAGCTCTAGAGGTTTATCTCACCCCCATTGAAAACACAACCTTGTTGTGTATGGCTATGCATTATTCTACATGAAGTATATAGTTGGCCATTGTTCTGTATTAAAAACAAATCCACCTGCTCAAAATCCATGTTGTGCACATTCTAAACTGGTATGTGCATTCCAAAGTGTTGTTGTGCATGTTTCATACATTTGTTGAGCACAGTTCAAAAGTAATGTCATTTTAAATTCCTTATTCACCCTATACTCTACTGATTATTAACCCCCAAATGCCCAAAGTTGTACCTTTTAACTTGTAAAAAATTTGTAAAAGTCTGTAAATGTAATTTCAATCACAGAACAGAACAAAGGAATTGCAGGTTTATTACTTGGGTCGGTGCACATCTGTATCTCCTGTGTAAAAACAAGCAAGCAAACAAACAAACAAACCATATACCAAATAAAATATGGGCAACCATAAACAGCAAGGCATGTGTTTCTGTCTTGAGGATGAAATGACATCATCATTCTTTTGAGCTTCACTAAAAGGTCTTTCCGATACCAGGCTCCCCTATGGCTAAACAGCATATCAGCCTCTATCTCCCTAGCCCCTAGTCTTGGCCAATTTAAATCTGGCCTCAAGGACCTCATCCTTGTATCAGCCACCTGTGACTGCAACCGTTATGCCTCCATCATCTCCAGTACACAAAAGGAAGTTCATTGCTAACAGTCTATCTAGCGTCAGCGAATGTAGAACATCCATAATGACAGGGATAAAAATGCCCACCCTTACCCCGACAACATTCTCAGGTCCCACAATCACAATGTATATAAAATCTGACTCAGGGTTCTATTAGGACCCCCCCAAATCTGTAATCTACCTTGGTCACAGCTAAGACCAAAAATCCACTTTAGGATTCTGGACGCAATGTATATACTGTACCTATGTATATTACCAGTAAATGTTATGTTTGTTCTTTCTGTACCGATGTGGAGCCTTTGCAGAGGAGTCTATGACTCAAAGGATTGTAATTCCAATTCTCTTCAATAAATAAAAAAATAAAATTTTGTAATCTCAAGCCATTAATATAAACACAGCTTTTTTGTGTATACTTGCTTATACATTATTCTGTACAGTATGTTTACATGACATTTGGCAGTTCTGCATGCAAAAGATTCTGGAAAAATTGAAGCCCCAGCTGTTCTCGATCAGGTCCTATGCAGTATCATGTAAATTATATATAATTAATGTACAATAATCTCCAACAATTGTAAGTTTAAAACCTCCATTCCTTGATATCAGTGGCTTTTTCTATGTAATTTCACATGGAGCTTCGGAGATATTGTTTTTTTACATCGTAAACCCAAGATCAAGAACAGTGAGAAAATATTCTAACTTGTAAGGCAGTAGAACATCTGCCTTCTGACATTCTTAGCATCCATCCTATTGCTACATACGGATGTCCTTTTGTTACCTAGGTTATCCTTTTTGTTAATATGTTGCTCTTTATGTACTTTATTTGTACTCTACTGTTGTGTGCCATCGTCATAGCTTGGGTCATGCCTGAAAACACTCCCTGGGACAAGATCACCTACCCTGTGAACAAATAATTAATAAATAAACAGACAAACATCAAGTGATACATCAGTTGAAAGAAAACTAGAGGAGGGATGTGTTTGCACTATTGTGCAGGAATAATGCTATAAGTTTATGTGTACCATTACGGTGTATCTTATGGTTATGAGTGCATTCTCGAGTTCTTTGGGTAAGAACTGCGAAGCACAGTTGAGCAGTTCTGGCACACAAAGGACTTCAGAAGAAACTCCTTAACCATAAAAGAGACAAGAACTGAACAGATAAACATATTATAAATCGTGTTAAAGATTTCTAGTTTAAGAAAATGGAGATGGAATTTAAAATATTTGTTTTTTACTTTCTAGACAATTAAAGAACCTTCTGTATGGGAAAAGACCTATGTCAACTTAACGCAGAACTTCAGAATTTTAGAATTATTTGCATGAGACACCCTTTTAGGGTTATTAAAGTACCTGGAATGTTTGGAAAGAAACACGCCTGATTAGCTAAGAATACAGTCATGATTTATCATATATTATAAAATGGGTAGGAAAAAATCCTGCTTCATGATTGGCTAGGATGAGTACATTTTGGGAGCGTAATGCACTGTAAAGAACAAGTCCTGCCAAACAGGATGCAAAGCATTAACAAAATTAATGTGCCAGCCTTTAGAATTTTGAAACATGAAACAGCCTCCATGTTTCTTTAAATTGATTTAGAGAGCTGTGCCATAGCAAATGGGATTAGTAACCTGTATTAACCTGTAGGAGTTGTGATTCAATCTCCTACCATTCAAACTGCCAAAAAGTGCTGTTTTCTATTAAATAAATGCTTTTATTTCCATGCTCTGCTTTATTTGCATAATCTGCCCCTTTTTTCTAAGTGCTGCCACCCCTAAGCATGACATCATGCAAGGGAAACAAAGTTTTTAAGCACTTTTGAAACAGAGACCTCTGTTGGTCAGCCTTGGTATTGCAGATATCTACACTACCGGCATAGGAGACTACTATACCTCTCAGTAAAAAAATATTGTCAGCTAGATACTACATGCACAGTGTCTTGTTCTGCAAATAAACATATGAGAGATTTTATTGTTGAAGCCACTACAGAAATATGAGATTGCACCTCACAGCAAGGGAATTAGAAAACAACTTCTCACTGTACCCACAATACCTTGCTATGTACATCTACATATTAGATGCAGTCACCACCACCAAAATAAGGGACTGCTTCTCTGAGTAACTAACATTTACAGCAACTTTATAATTTACCCAGAATGCCTTGATGCTGTAAGTAAAACATTGATAGTTCGGGTACATGGGGATGTGGCTGCACACAAAAAACTGGAGGACAGTGTTGATAAAACATAAATAACAAGCATTTGTTAATGCTGGATGTTTGCTTGCAGGCATTGGCATTGGTAGTGTAGGAGATACAGAGCTGCATAATAGGAATGGCAGTGAAGTATTGAACTGAAGCCAACCCTGCCACCACCCTGCAGAGACTGACAGGCATTGGGGTGTGCTTTTGGGCCGTCAGGCATAACAACCATGTCATTTCACCACATCCTACCCTGCAGACACTGACAAGTGTCATGGTGTGCCTTGGGGTCTTTGGCGATTATGCTCACCCCATTCCATCAGGAAATACGGTGAGATGAGTGCTGTATAAGAGAATGGCATGAACTTTGGGGCCGAAGAGTCCAAGGCACACCTCAATGCCTCTCACTGGCTGCAGGATGTGGAATGGTATGAGCATTACAGGTGAGAATCCCAAGTCACACCACTAATGCCTGTCAATCTCTACAGGGTGGGGCATTACGGTTGGAAACCCTAACATCTCAGACATTCGTTGGCATTTTCACTCCAAATTTTCAACATGGTTTTTTTGTGACCCCCACCTCATGAACAGTGGCAATATCAGTTTGTTAGCGGAAAGCTGATTTTGCACAGCAACTTCGCCATTTGGCACCACAGGTGCGAAAACACATTTTGAACAGAATGTGAAAAACAACAGCTGTACTGTTCATGGTGAGGTGGAAAAAATGGAAATGTTGAAAATCTGCAGTGAAAATATTAAAAAAAACTGGTAAGTCTCAAGCGTGTGTAGAAACTGAGCAACACACACTCATAATGCAATTAGTTTGGGGATGTTTTACAGGAGATTGTCAACTCAGGCATTTTGGGACCTCCTCTCATGAACAGTGTCACTGTGATTTTCTTAATCTGTCCCGAACAGTGACTTCCCACAGCGACCACGCATTTCTGAGCTGGAAGTGCAAAAACACATTTCGGCCATGGTATGAAAAATGACAGCTGTACTGTTCATAAGAAAGTGTGGAAAAATGCCAGTGGTGAAAATCTGAACTGAAAATATTAGAAATCCATGAATGTACGAGGGTGCGTGGAAACTGTGCAATGGTTGCTCGTAACACAGTCATTTTATGGACTTTTTTCACCAAATTTTTAACATAGCCATTTTAACACTTCTGCTCATGAACAGCATCACTGTGATTTTCTTAATCTGTCCCGAACATTGTTTTCGCACACCGACCACGCCATTGTGCGCTACATGCGTGGAAACACATTTTGGGTGAAATGTGAAAAATGACAGCTGTACTGCTCATAAGGAGGTGTGGCAAAATGGCAATGTTGAAAATCTGGAGTGAAAATATTGAAAATTCATTAACCTACGAGCGTGCATAGGAACAATGCAACACATGCTTGTAACACAGTCATTTTAAGGAGTATCGTCACCAAATTTTCAACATAGGCATTTTAGGATGTCTGCTCATGAACAGTGCCACCATCAGTTTCTTAATCTGTGTGGAACACTGATTTCCCACACCAACTGCACTATTCCGTGCCACAAGTGCGAAAACACATTTTGTCCAGGGTGTGAAAAATGGCAGCTATACTGTTCAGAAGGAGGTCTGAAAAAATACCAATGTTGAAAATCTGGGGTGAAAATATTGCAAATTCGAAATGTTATGAGCATGCGTAGCAACTGCGCAATGCACGCTCATAAAATGGTCATTTTTTTTATTTTTCCCACCAAATTTGCAACATGGGCTTTTTGAGAACCCACCTCATGAACACTGGCACTATTGTTTTGTTAATTGGTCCTGAAAGGTGATTCCGTGCAGTGACCGCAAAATCACCTTTCGGGGCCGATTAATGCCATGACAGTGATAGAATTCATGAGGAGGGGTCCCAAAAATCTCATGCTGAAAATTTGGTGGCAAAACTCCAAACAATGCCTGAGATATGCATCAAAGTTGAAAAACCCTATTTATTCCATTATACAGCTTACCGGCATTTCCTCAGTTCGCGGTCAGCTTTGAAGAGTGCAGACATGTTCCCAATCCACCGAAGATCGTCGCGCCAGACTCTGGAGGTAAGTATGCGGCAAGCAGGATATGTGGGGAGGCAGAGTGCGTAGTGGGTGGGTGTGGGTTGTGGGAGGGGGGCCAGGGAGACCGCCGGGGGACCGTTTCCTTTGTTACAGGTAAATTTAAAAAAAAAAAGACATCGTGGGATGGTTTATTTACAGGGCAATGTGACATTCTGGGGTGGGCTCCCAGCATGCCAACTGAGCTTTCATTTGAGGGGGGGCACTGTAGCCAATGGGGGATTGGGCACCCCTGTCGGCACACAACAAGGAGGGGTATGTTATGCTGATGGGGATTGGGCACCCCCGTCGGCACACAACAATGGGGGAATTGATAATGCTGACAGGGATTGGGCACCCCCATTGGCACACAACAAAAGGGGCATTATGCCAATGGGGATTGGGCACCCTGTTTGACAGACAAGAAGAGTGGAGGCAGTTACATGCTGCCAATGGGGAAGTGGGCTCCCTGTCGGCAACATACATCTGGGGCACTGAAGCCGACGGGGATTGGGGCCCCCATTGGCAAACAAATGTTTTTGGGGGTACATGCTGCCAGGGGGATTGGGCACCCCCTAAGCAGGGGAGAGGGTTAATATTGTTTGTGAACAGGGGCCGCCATGTTTGCAAACAATATCAGGGCTGCAAGGTCCTGGCCTGCAATGATGGGTCACTCCCTTATTGCAGCGAATGGCTGTTGCTGCAATGATGAGGTGGACCCTGACTGCGGAGGCTATTTTTCACAAGTTGGTTGCAAGGTTCCAAACTAGTGTCACCGGCTGTGCCCCCATTATTGGCGGACATCACACATGCCCCAAAATACGATGCCAGTATTGGCTTCAACAATACCGCACCTCCAGAACCTGCTTCGGCACCAAGCTGCCACAATATATTTCTTGCACTGCGCACAAGCAAACATAAAAATGATTATGACAGATTTGTTTAGAAAACAAACTGCAGCTTCAGCATCTGAAGCATGGACTGCAGTGGCATACTATGTAAAAAGGGTATCTGTGAAAGTTCACAAAATCACTTTAACCAGTAACATTGTATATCCCCAAAAATCCACATATGCCACATATGTGAACTTCTGTATTTATTAGCACCCAGAATATAATATTGTTTTTTTCTTCTTTTAACTCTCTGTATCTTTTAAACAGTTTAAGACTCTGTGTCTGTTAAACAATTGGCTGCACACTCTCCCTGTGTTGGCTCATTCAAATGCATACCTAGTTGCATAATGAGTTTGTCATAATGTCAATTTTATATAACATAACAGAAATACTCAAACTCGACTGAAGCCATTTTATACTGTTAGCCCTGACTCTTGCACACACTATCAAAAACACAAACTAAACTGAGTTCAGCAACCTGTTCCCACTTTCCACAGTCAGCACTGTCGGCTCCATCGGTGCCACACACAGGAGAGTGGTGTTTTTGCGGAATCTGCTACCACAGATTTATTTATTTGCTTTTGTTAACCGGGTAAGCACACTAGACAGCCAAGTGCCTATTTTCAGGTGCGACCTGAGTAATTACAAGGTACATACATGAACATCAGGCAAAAACAAGTGAAGGATTACATTAAAGAGCATTAGCGCAGAGGGTCAATACAAGTAACAACAGGGGTTTACAATGCAGGCAGTAGGTAGGAGAACAGTATGGTAGTCATGTGTAAGTCAGTGTTCATCATTCTGAGCAGCAATGCTGCAAGGCTTACAGGTAGGCAGAGAGGAGGCAAACTGGGATAGAGGGGTCTCAGAGCAAGATAAGGGAGTTGCACAGTAACAATACTCTCCCTGTTGGGCAGGTGGGCCTAAGATGGTAACAAGCCCAGCACGGAATTCAAGTCTCACCAGACACTGCCTCCAGCACTCTTTAGGTAAGCTTCTTACCAATACAATACAATACATCCAAGCCATAACTCCTACCTTTTAACGGTCAGCTTATTACCTTACTTCTGTGTCCTTCTTGTGGAACTTATTTTGAAGCCAATATGACCACAGCATTGTAGCATCCATCTAGCCCACTCATTAACTGAATCCCTCGCAAAATTGTAGAACTGCACTATTGCTGCTACTCTTACTAATGCTATTATTACTACTTTATCTTAAGGTAAAATGATAGGGGGAGGTGAGAATACAAGAAAAAAAAATCATCAGACAGTTGCACATAGCTGTACATATTGGCAGATGAACTATTTTTCCTGTTTCTCACTGTGTTTTTTTTAATCTATTAATTTTTTTTTGTTATATTTACCAGATATTTTTTTTGTTATATTTTTGTACATTTTTCAGGATACCTATTTTATAAGCACAATAAGACACTCTAGAGAGTGCATTATGGTGTGATAACCGCACTCCCAGGGGCTTCAGGCACAACGCCACAGGGCTCATACCTAAGTACAGCCCTAGTAGTGCAGTTATCACAGTGTGATGTGCCCCCATTGTGTCTTATTGCTTACTTCTTTCAATAAGTGTTTAAATGTATTGTCATCCAATTATAATATAAGGAATAGTGTATGGGCAACCAATATACAACAAGGCTGTGTTTCCATCGAGGGGATGAGATGACATCATAGGGACCTCAAGAGTGAAGCTTGAGAGGTCCCAATGTCATCATAACCCCAACATGAAAACACAGCCTTTTTTGTATTTGGTTGCCCATGTACTATTTGTTACAGTATATGGTTCCCAAGATTCAGAAAAAAAAGATAAATTTGTGAACATTTAGTTTTACAAGATTTCATACCTTGTGTTCGCTCTCCCACTTGTTTTCATCAGCTTAGCCTGCTGCAAAGTTGGTCAGTGCCATCCCATTCCAGTCTGACCCTGTAAACATTTATGACCACAGTTGATTTAAAAAAAATGTTATAGTTGTACGCTTTGGAAACATGGAGCTGAATACTACTTTCCATGTCCAAGCCATTTCGGTGAACAGCTCAGTAAGTGAGTCTAGGTTAACATCGTGCGGTCGAAAATTGCCTTGTCAAAAAGCACTCCGCGCTGACACCAAAATGCGAGCGCAGTGAAAAACCACATATATAGAAACATACTGTAGAAATATAAATTTTGACAGCAGATAAGGGCCACTTAGCCCACCTAGTCTGCCCATTTCCCTATCTACAGGATAAGCTGCAGATCCTAGTTAACCAACAGCCTATTTCTTCTTACCCTCCACAAGAATTGCCTTATGTCTGTCCCATGTATTCTTGAATTCTTCCACAGTTTTAGACCCCAAAACCTCCTCAGGAAGGCTGTTCCATGCGTCCACCACCCTCTCTGTGAAAACATACTTTCTCACATTGCCCCTGAACTGCCCCCCCTCTATCTTTAAATTGTGCCCCACTGTTCTTGCACATCTCTTTTTCTGAAAGATGCTACCCTCTTGGACTTTGCTGATTCCACTGAGGTACTTAAAAGTTTCTATCATGTCCCCCCTCTCCCTCCTTTCCTCAAGGGTATACATATTAAACTCCTTCAGTCTCTCCTCGTATGGCTTCTCTTGCAGACCCTGCACCATTTTAGTTGCCCCCTTCTGGACTGCCTCTATTCTGTCTATGTCCTTGTGTTGATGGAGTCTCCAGAACTGGACGTGGTACTCCAGATGTGCTCTCACCAACTATCTGTACAGAGGGATAACAACTTCCTGTTTTCTGCTAGTGATGCCTCTCCCTATACATCCCAGTATACCCCCAGCCCTTCCTACTGCCTTCTCACATTGCTTACTAACCTTAAGGTCATCTGATATGATTACCCTCAGGTCCCTTTCCATTTTTATTGTTGTTACTACCCCCCCCCATTGTGTAATCTTCCCCTGGGTTTTTGTTTCCCAGGTGCATTATTTTGCACTTCTTTGCATTGAATCCAAGCTGCCATACTTCTGACCATTCCTCCAACCTTGCCAAGTCCTTTGTCATCCTTTCCACACCTCCTTGTGTATCAATCAACTCTGCTGCAGATATTTGTGTCATCTGCAAAGAGGCATACTTTTCCTTCCAGTCCCTCTGCAATGTCAGTTATAAAGACATTAAAAAGGACTGGACCCAGTACTGAACCCTGCGGTACCCCACTAGTAATCCTCACTTTCTCCAGAGTGGACTCCATTTACAATTACCTTCTGTGTCCTGTTGTCTAGCTAATGTTTTACCTAGGCTACCACCCTGGGACCCACCCTGGCTGGTTAATTTGACTATTAATCTCTTGTGTGGACTGTGTCAAATGCCTTGCTGTAAAGTTCTAGGTAGGCCACGCCCACAGCTCCTCCTGGTCTACTACTTTGATCACCCAGTCAAAGAAATCAATTAGATTCATCTGACATGACCTTCCCGCTCTGGACCCATGCTGCCTTGGGTCCTGTGCCCCACTGACCTCTAGGTACTCAACAATTCTTTCCTTCAGAAGTGATTCCATCACTTTCCCTACCATAGAGGTCAAACTGACAGGTCTGTAGTTTCCTGCCTCTGTCTTGGTCCCACTTTTGTGAAGGGGAATCACATCCGCCTTCCTCCAGTCCTCAGGTACCACACCATCCTCCCATGATTTATTAAAAAAGGTAGTCAGTAGTTTCACTAGTTCTCCCCTTAATTATTTTAGAATTCTGGGGTGAATTCCATCAGTCCCCATTGCTTTGTCCACTTTCAATTTTAGGAGTTCTTTCAGAACCCTTTCTTCTGTGAAAGGACTGGGATCTACCCCCCTATCAAGAGTGCTTCTGTTAACTGGATTAGACATCTCCCCCTCCTCCTCTTCTGTGAATACTGAGCAGAAATTTTCATTCAGTATCCCCGCTTTTTCACTGTCCCTCTCTGCCCACCCACTGTCCATTCTAGTCAGCCTCACTATCCCTCCCTTTGTCTTTCTATGCTCCCTGATGTACCTATAAAAGGTTTTATCTCCCTTCTTAACCGATCTAGCTATCTTTTCCTCAGTTTGGGCCTTTGCTATTCTGACTTCCCTCCCTGCTTCCTTCTGCCTTAACTGGTATAGCTCTTTGTCCTGCTCCTTCTGTGTTTCCTTATACTTCCTGAATACTATCTTTTTCTCCCTAACTTTCTCCACCACCTCTTTTGAGAAACATAGTGGCTTTTTCTTTCATTTTGATTTGTTTATTTGTTTCACGCAAAGGCTTGTTGCCTCTGTGATGGCAGTTTTGATGTTTCCCCATTGTTGCTCCACCCCTCTTTCTAGCCTGTTTGCTAGTGCTTTTCTAAGGCACTCTCCCATCTTGCCAAAGTCAGCCCTCTTGAAGTCCAGTACCCTCACTTTTGTATGGCTTGACTCTGTAGCTGAGTTTATCGTGAACCACACTGTTTAATGGTCACTTGTTCCCAGATGGCAACCCACTTCTAGATCTGAGATCCTTTCACTGTCCCCATTTGAGAGTACGAGGTCTAAGATTGCTCCCTCATGAGTGGGTTCCGAAACTAGCTGTCTGAGGCGTGCCACCTGTAGGGCATCGAGAATGGCCCTGCTCTTGGATGTTGCTGCAGTAAATGTGCTCCAGTTAACATGTGGCATATTCAGGTCTTTCATCAACAGTATCTCCCCTTTCTCTGCCATCCCTAAGAATGCCTTCTATCATATTCTTGTCTATTCCCTTCCCCTGACATGGGGGTCTGTATGCAACCCCTGTGTGTATTGTGGTGCCATTTCAGTCTCTAAGGTGACCCACAGTGCCTCATCTCCTCCCTGTTTACTCTTTTGTTCAGTTGCTTTTATCCCTTCCGTTACATAAAGAGCTACTCCTCCCCCTCTTCTCCCTTCCCTGTCTCTCCTGTAGGTTATGTACCCTGGTATGTTAACATCCCAGTCATGGTTCTCTGTGTACCATGTTTCTGTGACTGCTATGATATCCAGGCATCCCTCTTCCATCAAGGCCACCAGTTCAGGGAGCTTGTTGCCCAGACTACGGGCATTGGTAGTCATTATCCTCCATTTCCTGATGGCCTTACTCCTTTTAGCCCCATCCCTGTCCTTATTGCCTTTGTCACTTTCTCCATTTACCCCTGCCCTACTCCCTATCAACCTATCTTGGTGTTTACCTCACTTACTACCCTGACTATATATAAATACAAACATACTCCAAAACCATGCACATTGTTTTGCCTGTGCAGTTTTCGACAGAGCATTTATTCTGACACGGTCCTGATGGTAGCCTTCAGTAAGCGACGCTGCCATATTTGTTTGATGTTTTTGTTTGAACAGCTCTGTTTGGTCCAGTCAGGTGGCAGATAGTGCAGGGCTGATGAATATTAATTATGGAATATGCACAACAACTTTCAGAACATGCACACCAACCTTTAGAATGTGCACAACAACTTTTCAGCAGCTACTGATTTTCATACATAATAAGTCCAAACCATATACTATAACTGCATATTTGTTATTGTACAATTGTATACTAGTTTTATCCACTCCATATATATGATACCAGCATATTATGTTCCCTAATTGTTATTCTGGAGGAAAAAGGGACCAGCATTGTTTTACAAAGGTTGACAGTAAATGCACTAGCTACAGTAGCTTTATAGATTCCAGTTTGCAGTGAATGGACTAATAACAGTAAGCCCCACAGCAGTTCTTTGTTCAATATTTTCTTTTAACAGGCCGCAGTAAATTAAAAATATACTGCAAGCTGTAGGACCCTGATAAATGATTATATGAAAACAACAAATTTTCTCCCTAGGATAATTTAACCTTGTCCATTGCTCAAATGGGAATAATTACTTTTTCTGAGAGAGAGAAGTGTTAAGAAACAAATATTTTTAATTGTTTGTACTTTTGAGTGCTTCTCCAGTGGTGTGGGTCTACTGTGGGCTCTCATATATTGATCTGATAAGGAGCCTTAATGCTAAAAGTATTTAATTCCATTCACAGTTCATAGTTTCTTTAAAGAAAGATTAGTATGCCTGCATATTTATTATGCTCAATATGATTTGTCCAGAGAACAAATAAACTGAAATTTCACTGGGCTGCAAGTAATGATGCATAATAAATGTTTTAGTATGTTATGTCAAGTATTGATCATTTTGTGTTATGTGCATCTTTTTTTATGTTTGCTTGCATGCATATGCAAAAAACATTATGCAACAGCTTAGGAAAGAAGTGGGTTGTGGAGATGCGGCACTGTGGCATCCAACGGAGGCACTGCATTTGGGGGAATGGCCCTGGTGGTCCAATCGAGGTACAGTGTACTGATTGTGAAAGAGTGCTGTGTACCCCCCCAAAAAAAAAAATTTGCCTATTTCCAGTATATTAAGCCTACTGCACTACCACCTTTTGTCTCTCATTTCTATCCTTTCCTTTCTCCATACTTTCATTTCCCTTTTTTCCAGGCAGGCCACCTGGAAAATAGGCCTCCTCTATCCATTTATTCTTATTTCCATACCTGGGGCAGGCACCCGGAGATCCAGTACTCGGACTCTCCGCCACCAAAAGAGGATACTGTTTGTAACAAGGTACCTTTGTAAATGAGCCTATGGCTCAAAGGTTTTCCAAACTGCTGTTTAAATAAAATAAAATAAAAATAAAATAAGCTGGGACAGAGAAGCTAGAATCTCTGTTAGCTTGAGTCTGTCTTTGCACTTGAATAGGTTTGTAAAGGCAGGGGCATCAGAATCACACCAGCGAGAGGTAGAAAACCCTTGCAGTGCATTTTTACAAACATACAATGTTGTGTAAGCAGTTTTCAGGTATCGCCAAAATGTAGGAAAAAAGAGTAAACACTATGAAAACTGTGGCCCCATCCTGGACTATCTTATTTAGGGATTAAGATCTGCAAACACACCCAGTTATTGTGTTTAGCTAACAGTTATATTTGTTTTATGGTTTATATAAAGGCTTAATGTTCCTAAGTGTAGCACAGAAGAATTGTAGTAGCTTGTTTGTTCAAGTGCATCTGTGCTACACAGTGGCTTGCTATGCTGAGCATTGAGCAGAAAGGTTGCAAAGCAGGAAATACTGACATAAAACTAATGAGGAACTGCTAGACAAAGTGTACACAATTTTAGAATTTCTACCTGTTCCATACAGTATTTCATTTCCTTTTGGTATTCCTGTGTCTCAGTCACAATAGAAAGCCAGGAATGTTGTAAAGGCCTAAGGTTTACCTTAATTATAAAAAGGGTCTGAGAAATGGAGCTTTCTGATTGGTTGCAAACATTCTAACAGCCTTAAGTTAATCTTTTATTAACATACATGTAGAGCTTAGCCATATGCTGAACAAGGTTTAACACTGTTTAAAAACATTTTTTTATTATAATAGCAATAAGGTACTCCCAGGGATTATGTTAATGGTCAGTTAATCACCCTCTAGGGACATGTGGCGCCGACTTCACCTCGTGCCACAGTACACCCTAGAAAGATTGAACTCGTCTTCCTCTTAACTTCATGCCTGTATTGCTTAACTGTTCCCTATTCTGGAAAGTTCTCTGTGGTGCTAAATGTTCCTGCTGCTCCAGCTATGTCCTTAGGAGGCAGCTGGCCCGTGTTCACCCTAGAAATACTATAGACAGGTAAGGGGAGGAGCTAACTTAGGCAATAAGCTGTTTTTGTGTTAATATTGGGAATTATTGCAATTCAGGGATATGTATGTACTTGAATAAAGATATGTTGACTTTCCTTGTATGTAAAAGTAAATAAACGTGTGTTGTAAAGGTTTTGCTTATGCAAGGTGTTTGGGGGGGTGGAGCTAAAGGTGATCACCTGATGATTCCCAGGTATAAAAGGGAGCTCATTGTGATAACCCCTTCAGAATCAGTCTGGGAATAGTTAGTTAGTGGCTCCTTCTCCTCCTCCTCCACCCCTCCCCCTCCCCCTCCCTGAGTGGAGGTCTGAGCCTATACAGACCTAGACTCCATTTGCTAAAAAGAGGTGCTGATTGTTGGCTACACCCTATACAGCAGGAGTGTTTTCTTTTTTTTTCATGTGTTTTCTTATTTTGCCATTTATCAGTTTTTGTAATTTTGTCTTTTGCTTTCCCACCATCCTTTGAAGAAACTGAATAAACTAGTGGCTTGGTACTTGCCTTGCCACCATTGTTCTTCTGTGTCCAGTGTCTATCCATACACCCATATGCCATGACACTGGTGACACTGGTTTCCAAAAGTGCCACCAAGCTGAAACATTTTCACTGCTGCAATGAGGGGCCACCTCATCATTGCAGTGTCAGCCATTCTGCTGCAATGAGGGAGCGACCCATCATTGCAGAGTGGTACCTTGCCTAGTGTAACAATATATAGAAACATGGCGGTGGCTTGCCGCCGCCTCTCAACCCATGAAAGCCGAACAGGGGTGGCCAATTACCCTATCAGCAGCCTGCGACCCAGTTCATTTGCAGATGGGAAGCCCACTCACCATCGGTATGATGTAACCCCTCCCCCATTTGTTGTGTGCCGAAGGGGTGCCCAATCCCCTTGGCATCATGCCCCAAAGATCACTCTGTGCTGACGGTGGGCCCATCCCGATTGGCTAAGTACCCCACCCCAAAAAGGTAGGTGGCACACTGGGAGCCCACTCCAGGTGCTGAAAGCAGGGCTGGAAAAAAAGCCTCTAATGGGCAAGCAGGTTTTTCATTTCTCCCTGAAACAAAGGAACAGTCCCCACTCCCGTGGTTGTCCCCTCCCAACCCTCACCCACCCAAGCACCCTACCTTCCTACACCCCTCACCCCATACTTATCTCTAGAGCCCAGGAGCGCGATCTTCGGTGGACCGGGAACACGTCTGCACTCTTCAAAGCTGACCGTGAACTGAAGAAATGCCAGTAAGCTGTATAATGGCATAACTAGGTTTTTTTTTTCAACATTTTTGCATATCTCAGGCATTTTTGGGAATTTTGGCACCACATTTTCAACATGGGGTTATTGGGACCCCTTCTTATGAATTCAGTCACTCTCATGGCGGTGTTCGGCCCCAAAAGGTGATTTTGCAGTCACTGCGTGAAATCACCTTCTGGGACCAGTTAACAAAATGACAGTGCCAGTGTTCATGAGGTGGGCTGTCAAAAAGTCTGTGTTGCAAATTTGGTGAAAAAATTCCAAACCACTACTGTTTTACAAGCGTGCATTGCGCAGTTTCTACGCACGCTCATAACTTAGCAAATTTGTAATATTTTCACTCTAGATTTCCAACATTGGCTTTTTTCCACACCTCCTTATGAACAACATAGCTGTCATTTTTCACATCCTGACTGAAATGTGTTTTCGCAGTTCCGGCACAGAATAGCACAGTCGCTGTGGGAAATAGGTGTTTGGGACACATTAAGAAAATCACAGTGACACTGTTCATGAGCAGAGGTCCCAAAATGTCTATGTGGAAAATTTGGTGACAAACATCCATAAAATGACTGTGTTATGAGCGTGCATTGTGCAGTTTCCACGCACACTCATAACTTCACGTATTTGTAATATTCTCACTCCAGATTTTCAACATTGGCATTTTTCCACACCTCCTTATGAACAGTACAGCTGTCATTTTTCACATCCTGGCCAAAATGTGTTTTCGTGCTTCCGGCGCAGAATAGCGTGGTCGCTGTGGGAAGTCAGTGTTCGGGACAGATTAAAAACGAATCACAGTGACACTGTTCATGAGCAGAGGTGCTAAAATGCCTATGTTGAAAATTTAGTGACAAAAGTCCGTGGAATGACTGTGTTACGAGTGTACATTGCGCAGTTTCCACGCACCCTAGTAATTATGCTCATTTATAATATTTTCACTCCAGATTTTCAACAATGGCACTTTTCCACACCTCCTTATGAACAGTACAATTGCAATTTTTCATATCCTGCCCCAAATATGTGTTTACACGTCTGGCGCAGAATAGCATGGTTGCTGTGGGAAATTAATGTTCGGGACAGAGTAGGAAAATCATAGTGACACTGTTCATGAGCAGAGGTCACAAAATGCCTGTGTTGAAAATGTTATGAAAAAATTCCACTAAATGACTGTGTTACGCGCATGCGTTGTGCAGATTCTCGTAAGCAGAAGTTCGGTATTTTATTATTTACCACATATTTTCAACATTACCATCTCTTCACACCTCCTATGAATGGTACAGCTGTCATTCTTCACATCCTGCCCGATCTGTGTTTTCATACATCTGGCGCAGAATGGCACGGTCGCTGTGGGAACTCAAAGTTCAGGATACATTAACAAAATCACAGTGCCACTGTTCATGAGAAGAGGTCCCAAATGCTTTCATGAGGTGGAGGTCACAAAAAGGCCATGTTGAAAATTCGTAGTGCAAATACCAACAAACGCCCAGGGCGTTAGGGTGTCTAACCATAACGTCCCACCCTGTACAGACTGAAAGGCATCAGGTGTGTGCCTTTGGATTGCTGACTGTAATGCTCATGCCATTCCACCCCCATCCCACCACCCTGCAGCCAGTGACAGGCATCGAGGTGTGCCTTGAACTCTTTGGCTCCAGAGTTCACCCTGTTCTTCTATACTGCACCCATTTCAGCGTATGTCCTTATGGAATGGGGTGACTGTACAGCTGAACACCTCAAGGCACACCTTAACACATGTTGATGTCTACAGGATAGGGTGAAGTGAAATGGCATGAACGTTATGGACGATGACCCAAAGGCACACCCCAATGCCTGTTAGTCTCTGCAGGGCAGAGGTGGGGTTGGTGTGAGGTTCAATACTTCACTGCCATTCCTATTCTGCATCTCTCTGACTCCTGCATTTCCAATGCTAATACCAGCAACCAAACATTCGGCATTGACAAATGCTTGTTTTGCTTTTGTTACTGACATTCTTTTTCTGTTTTAGTAATTATTTATACTTTTCCTGCATTGCATTAATCACAATCTGTAATATGGCTGAAATGAGTCAATTAACTCGTTCATTAGCTAACAGGTTAACTTATTAACTACCTAGCGAGCAAACTATTTATCTAAAATTACAGCTATTGTTGCTTCTGGACATTGTGACCACACAAAAATGGATTTAATGCAACTTTATTCGCAGAAGTATTTGCATTAAGTATTTGCAGTTCATGTCAATAAAATTGTTTTAACAAAATGCATTCCTTCAACACAATAGCAGATTTGAACACAGCACTAAAATGCCTCTTCCCATTCTGTAAACCTCAGTTCAGGATAGAGTGGTGATATCATTGTGCTGACTAGTGTTTCAAACAAATGATATAGAAAAGAATCAAAACTCTAAAGGTAGGACAGGTGGATTCCTTTCAGACACAACCAAATCTTGGACACTATATTGAGAATCATGTTAAATGGGTCCAAATGACTTGAACAATAGTTCAACTTTCTAATGAGTCACAGAGAATCAAAATGCAGGTCAGAAGCTCACATTGTAATTACCATCATCAATCAGGCATTCACAGGCCCCAACTACAATGCATCAATTTATATAGGAACATAGAAGGTGATGGCAGATAAGGGCCACTGGTCGCACCTAGTCTGCCAATTTTTTTTCCTGCGTTTTTTGCTGCTGATCTACAGCGCCATCCCTTCCCCACCCTTCCTTACTCCTATGATTCCCTTGTGCCTGTCCCTGGCATTTTTGAACTCCACCACTGTTTTCACCCCCACTACCTCCACTGGAAGGCTGTTCCAAGCATCCACCACCCTTTCCATGAAGAAGTACTTCCTCATATCCCTCCTGAATTTACCCCATTCTGCTGCATAGCATACCCCCTTGTTCTAGAGCACCCTTTTCTCTAAAAATACTCCCCTCATGTACTTTATTAACCACTGTGCGGTATTTAAAGGTCACTATCATATCCTCCCTCTCTCTCCTCTCTTCCAGGGTGTACATATTTAGTTCCTTAAGCCTCTTCTCAAAGGGCTTTTGATGCAGACCTTGCACCATTTTGGTAGCCCTCCTGTGGATTGCCTCCACTCTATGTCCTTCTTGAGATGTGGTCTCCAGAACTGGACACAGTACTCAAGGTGAAGTCTTACCACCAGTCTATATAGGGGCAGCACCACCTCCCTCTTCCTGCTGGCAATACCCCTTCCTAAGTACCCCAACATGCCACAGTCCTTCTGACTGCCTTGTCATATTTTGCATGCTGTGTTACTTCTGTAGCTATCACAGTCCTGCATTGGGTGCTGAGGGTAATAGATTGCATCAGGTCTCTAAGGGTAAGCTGGGGCAGTAAAATAAGGGCAAAAAAATAATTTATTATCAGACAAACAAATTTTATTTTCCAATTTGAAGAAATATTAGATTTTTTTAAAGTTCAACAGCCTTGTGTTTCCTGCTGCCTGAAGTGAGGCTTAAATGGATTTGTAACATGGCAAGAAATGTAGTAGAACAATACTGTTATTCCATTCACTGAAACCCAACAGGTGACACACAGTCAACTGGGTATTAATCCCCTAGTAACGCCCTTCTTGCCATTGGGAGTGCACCTGCTAAGAGAAAGAGAAAGTGAGGAAAACAGTCACTCATGTCTCACATCTTATTCTGCCGGTTTCTCTCTGTGCCTGCCTATAGGTGGCACTACTCCATATCACAATACACACGGAATGCTTGTAGATCTGCTACCTAAATCTGTTACCCACTCATCTGTATGGGAGACCTCATAGAGTAGCACTACTATTTGCAGCAGTACGTACATACCAATTGAGGTACAAACTCAGATAGGGTAAAATAAATAGTAATATTGGTGATTGCATGCACCTGCACCATGGAGGTTCAGCAGAGGAGCGATCAGTGTTGCCATACAGAGGAAGAGACAGAGACAGAGAAATCAGCACTGATCACTCTGTCTCTTTGTGACTCGTACTGTGATTTTCTGTTGTGCAATGCAGTGATCGTTACTGTTTCTACTCAATAATGCATTCTGGGGACAGCATGACTATTTACATACATGACACATACCAGTGAGATGCCTCTGACCTGGCCGGTCCTGCTGTTCCTAAAAAACCTATTGTGTGTGGTTGTGTGGGGCTGGTAGGGTATAGGGTGATGCTTGGCAGAAATCCAGGCTGCTGGGTAGGTAGGCTTCCTTGAGAACATCGAAGTTACACAGAGGGATCCCATATGCAAAACACTATACCATTCACCCTCCTCCTGCTACAGCTCCATGGGGCTTTTCTGGGACCTGTTCTCCCAGACAGCTGTATGGATATATCTTTTTTTTTTATTCCGAAAAAAAGTAACACCCTGAAAGACAATATGGCATTCTGAGGTGGACTGACTTGTCCCATAATTCCTAGTTCACATGGAACAAGGGTCCACTGGATGGCTGACCTGGCACAGCATAGTCCCCTTCCCCTGAGAAGCTCCATGGTGGCTGATAGGACAGACAATTCACGCCAATGCCATCCATAAGTTGGGCACCCAGAGTTGTGGATGCAATTCTGTTTGTGGATTGGCAAAATGTAGGGTCAGTGCTGTACTGGCATATAGTTCCAAAGGCATTGCTCTCCTTACAGTCAATAACAAAGATAGCGCACTCTGAGAGGAAAGAATCCCAAAATAGTACTAAGTGGATTTAATATAGAGAATAATTTATGGGAAGTGGTATACAGTGAGTTTGTTTTACACACCCTTGGTGTGTGATGGCCTGGCCAAATTTGCCCCCATTCACTGAAAATACCACCAACAGCTTAATCTGGTTCAAGATCAGTTGGCATTCATCTGTATTCCTCTCCCCCAGGTCGTGTCTGAAAATAGGCAGAATTTGTCTAGTGCACTTACCGGTCAACAAACACTAAATAAATAAAATAAACCATGAGAGTGAAGCTTGACAGGTTTACACAGACATCATACACCTTGGGTGTGTAAAAGTTTTATTGTGAAACCACATGCATCGTCCCTTCAGGCAGCATGGCTGCCGACCTGCAGTACTGCCCTGAATGGGGGCAGACATGATCCAGGGTACACCAATGTCTAGAGATATTCATGGTCTGCTCACCAGTTGGACCTTGCATTCAACAAATTACAGGTTGCTTCACTGTCTGTAGGCTTCTTTGGTGAGTGAACAAAAGGACACAAAAAGTAGTTGCAAGTTCAAGCACTTGATATTATCTAGAGTGTAATTCTTGACATTTGTGCAATGTATAATACCTGGCCTAAGGACCCCAATAGCTAGGTTAATAAACAGTTCATTATTGTACTTTTGAATCCTTTGCTCCACGTTTTCAGTGGTTCCTATTTTGCACATAGCCTCAGCCTCTCTGTCTTTTCGCATCATTGGCAAAGCCAGCACAGATGGTCCATCCTCCTCCTTCTCAGGCAATGCCCTGCCTGTGGATTCCCTATCCCCTTCTGTGCTATTCTTCAGCCATATCTGATTAGTCCATCTCCCCTACAGGTGTCTTTGTCTCCCAAACAGCACACAGCTCCTTGCCCTGTAATAAAATGTATGCCAGGCTGGAATCCACACTGTTAGGGTGAACTTTCAGTAAGAGGAGACCATCAGGAAAAGCATGAACTAGCTGAATGCTTGGTGCTACCTTAGAAAAAAAGAGTGCCGGCAGCCTTGCTGGCATCACCATCACCAAAGCCATGGTGTGTACCCAGGCAACCCCATGACTTGCCTCCTCCAGACAATATTCTTGCAGACAGGCCATTTGACACCACTTGTTGTTTTCAGGGATTTCCTTTTCACTGACATTCTGTGCGATTCATCTTCTACCCTTCTGCTGTTGCCTATGAGCAGGGTTACTTTACCATCCTCTGGGGTGTGTAATGGTATCTGCTCTCAGCCCCCAGGTTGCCACACCTACAGGATGCCCACAATGGTTCTTTAGGGGAACCATTCCTCAGTTGTGAAAGCCATTGGGAGATGTCCCTTGACAGGACAACCCCTGGGGTTCCCATGCTCTTCCAGTGGTCCCACTATATTCCTGTGTGATGGATCAATCCTGGAACCTCCACACAGATGGCAGTAGGCTACAGTGCATTCCAAGTACCCTAAGTTCTGCCTAGAAGCTCCTAGGGATCCAGTGATGTTCCTCTACCTTCTGGCATAGTAGTGGGGTATCAGACCTTGTTCCACCCACAGGCATACTGGATACAGTGACACCCACATCTGCAGGTGGCAGCAAGAATCAGGATCCCCTGTGCCTGTGGCCAGAGTCCTGCTGCCAGTCTCCCAGTTGAACACAGAGTGTGCCCACCACCCTAGGCACATCAGTGCCCCTGTCACCAAGTACCTTGCTGGCAATACCTGCAGCCTCTCTTGGTGGGCACCAATGCCCAGGGCAGGCCAACTGATCCCATGTGGTGCCTTGCGTGTCTTGTCAGCAAGGGAACCTGGAACTATATGTCCCTTCTCCGCTTGCTTCTCAAAACTCCTGCCTTCACAACTCTCTCACTTGACTCTAGAGAAAGAAAAAGAGAGTCTCTCTCTAAATACTCCTACCACCACGTGGGCACCCTATCTACAGTGGAGCCCGCCAAGCTGCAGCATAATACTGCAGCATTCTTCAGCAGAATTACTACAGGAAACAAGCCAATTTCAATTTTTGTCTGCAGTAACTTGAGACAACTCCTCCCACAGCCGCTTTCTAGTGGCTTATCAGTGTATTACCAGACTTAACATTTTTTGCACAGCTGCAGCAAAAGGAAAATGCCACCCGTGGCATAAAATGCTGAAGATAGCAGTTTCACAGGTGGATTTTTCCTGCACCAGTGAGTTGCGTACAGGGGGCAAAGTCTCTGGTTCATGTCAGGCCCTTTGAAAAATTCGGCATTTAGTTTTTAAATGGAGCTGAACAGAGCCATGAGCACTGTGATGTAAGGAACAAAGCATTGTTTCTTAAGCTGTGCAAAAATTGGAAATTCTGCTTCCACTGAATCCTGTGCAATTTCAGAAATTCTGCCGATTTGTATATAATTCCATTGGAAGTGAAACTGTAAATTCACAAAAGAGCTTTGCTTTTTTAATTAAACTATGAATTAGTCATTTATAGTTTACATAAACCACTGACTCATGTTCCACAGTTTATATAAACTGTGGAATGATAACCAGCGGTTTATGTAAACCATGAATTATTAGTCTGTGGTTTCAATTAAAACACTTAGAATTCAAAAATTTCCAAAAAGCACTTTAAACTTGAAACTGTCTTACTGCCTGAATTCTACATTCGGCACAGCTATCTGTTACTAAGGTGACCTCCAAGGGAGATGCAAGGCAATAAGGGGTTGGACAGAAAAGCCGGTTTTAGTAAAGTGTTGTGATTGTAATTTCCGAAACTAATTTGCTACCTTCCCCTAGATATGGTGTCTCCTGTTTTCCCTCTTTCCTGCCTGTTCCTACCTTATTCTGGGTGTGCACTACTCCTTTCCCACATATAGTAAGGGTAACAACCTGCATTTACCTTCACCCTAGATGTTGTAAACAGTATCCAGTAATTTGTTACCTCCTTAACTTTGTCTGGAGTCCCCCTTGCAGAGTTCCTACAGACTATCTATGGACATCCTGCAGATGCCTTCAGGGCAGATTCTCCACTGCTGCTCTGTGCCATACCTGACTGTGTTTTTCTCTGAAGCTCCCCCTCACTTTCCTTCTACCTTTTTAATATCCTCATTCCCTGTCTGCTTTAATACCCTACCCTCTGTAACTTAAGATTTATCCCCCCTTTCTTCTGTCATGCCCCCATCCCTAGCTTTCTGCACCCTGCCCTAGGGGACTTTTCTTCACTTGAGCCCTCTCTCCTGCTTGCACATCAGAAGGGTCAATTTTGCTCCTTTTTGTCCACTGCCCCTCCCCCAGCTAGCGATATGCTCATCCAAGTAGCATTGAAGTCTCCCCCCAAGGATTATGGTCTCCTTCATGGAAGGATTCAGGCCATCTCATTTATAAAGACCCAGGCTGGGCCCCAGTCACTAATATAGTCAAGGCCTTCCTCCATGCATCTTGTCTTCAACCAGTCATTAAGTGCCCTGGTGTGGAGTACCTTGCATCTCCCTGGCTGAACACAGGTAACACCTTGGAAAAAGCCATCATGTATAATACCTGCTTAAGGCCCCTCCCCAACTCCCTAACATTACCCTGCACTACCCCTACCCTGTCCCTTGTCAGATTGTTTGTCCCCAGGTGGGCAATGATGTCTAGCTTCCCACATCTCCTGCTGCCCTAGTAATACTTCTGGATGTTCTCACCATCCCTTCAAGTCGAAGCACTTCTCAGGTACTTCATCTACTTCTCCATTCCTCCCCCCTCTTCCAAGTCTGTTCCCCTAACAGTAGAGTCTCCCGTCGGCAGATGCTTCCTCCTTGACTGAGGACCTCTTCCTCCCTTCTTGGGGCCTTCACTTCTGAGGACCCCCACATCCTCCCTTCCCACTATGATGGGTTCCTCCTCTTAGCTACCCCATCCACCATATGGTGAAGGAATTCTGCAGTGGCCTAGGCTGAGGAGTTGGGTATCCTTCTTGTCACACACCCCCACCCTCCCAGAGCTTACCAAGATCCATCCACTCTGCCTCTGCTTAGGCATCATCTTGGGGAAGTGGCAGCAGACTTGGTAGCCTCTGGCTGGGGCAGAAGGTCTTTTCAACCCTTGCCAGTGTGACCCGGAGTCCAGAAACCTTTGCCAATAAGCCAGAGAGGTGAGTACAAATGGGGCAACATCTTAGTCTCAAGAAGGTGTAACAAAAGACTGCAGCCCCCACCACACTGCATTGCACTGATCTTTCCTTCTTTTTCCTAATGTTTCTATAGATATTTTCAAGACAGATTCTCCACTCCTGCTTTGTGATTTTCTGACTGGGTTTTTTTTCCTGAAGTTCTCCCTGACTTTCTTCTTACTTTTTAAATATCCTCATTCCTTGTCTCCTCCTATACTCTACCCTCTCTTACCTGAGTTTACCCCCTCTTCTTCTGCCTTGCCCCATCCCTGCCTTTCTATAACACTGCCATAGGGGAGTGTTCACCTCCCCTGGCTCTTCCTCCCTGCTGCTCCATAATTGGGGGGCAGTTTTGGCCCCTCTATTTTATAGCCCCCCCAGCTAGTTTAAATGCTCATCCAGTAGCATTGAAACCTCCCACCAAGGACTGTGGTCCTCTTCCTGAAAGGATGCAGGCCAACTTCCTTATACAGGCCCTGGCTGGCCCCAGTCCCTAATGTAGCTGAAGCCCTCTTCCATGCATCAACCTTTTAATCGGTCATTAATTCCCTGTTGTGAAGTACCCTTACATCTCCCCAGCCGTACACAAGTAACACCTAGGAAAAAGCCACTGAGCATGCTACTCAAACTCCCTGAAGTTACCCTGCACTACCCCTACCCTGTCCTTTGCCAGGTCATTTGTTCCTCAGAGGACAATGATGTCTAACTCCCTCCCTTCTCCTATTGCCTTCCAAGCTGAAGCATCTCTTAGGCACTTCACCTCCCTCTTCCTCCCCCTGCTACCAAGTCTATCCCCCTAACAATAAAGTCTCCCACCAGCAGCTGCTTCCTCCTCAGTTGCAGGCCCCTTCCTTCCTCCTTGAGGCCTCCACTCTGAGGACACCCATGTCCTCATTTACCACTATGATTGGTGCTTCCTCTCAGTTGCCCCATCCCATCACTATGGCAAAGGAATTCTGCAGTGGTATACATAGATACATAGATACATAGACAGTGTCGGCAGATAAGGGCCTATGGCCCACCCAGTCTGCCCATTTAAGTTTCTAAGTTCAGTTTATGTTTTCCAAGAAGTCTGTTGCCCCTTACCCCTGACCTCCAGAATTCCTTTATGTCTATCCCATGCATTCTTAAATCCCGTGATTGTTTCAGCCCCCACCACTTCCTCTGGCAGGGTGTTCCACTTGTCCACCACCTGTTCTGTGAAGAAATTCTTCCTCACATTTCCTCTGAATCGTCCTCCTCCAACTTCATCCCATGCCCTCTAGTCCTGGAACATCTTTTCGCTTAAAAATAGTGCATTCCTGCACCCTGTTCCTCCTATAAGATACTTGTATGTCTCTATCATATCCTCTCTCTCCTGTCCTCCAGGGAGTACATGTTCAGTGCCTTCAACCTGTCCTCATGGACTTGTGATGCAATCCATGCACCATCTTTGTTGCCCTCCTCTGAACCTTCTCTACCCTGTCTATGTCCTTACGTAGGTAAGGTCTCCAGAACTGCACAGTGTACTCCAGGTGCGGCCTCACTAGTGTCTTGTATAGTGGAATTATGACCTCCCTTTTCCTGCTGGTATAGACTGAGGAGCGTGCACCCTTCCTGCCACCCCCACCCTCCTGGAGTCCACCAAGTTCCATCCACTTTACCTCTGCCTAAGTGTTCTCTGGGAGAGTGGCAGCAGATTTGGAGGCCTCTGGGTGGGGCAGAAGGTCCTCTGTACCCTTTTCAGTTCAGCACTGAGTCCAGCAACCTCTGCCCACAACCCAGAGAGTTAAATATAAATAGGGCAACACCTGAGCCTCTACGTGTCCTGAAAGACTGCGGCTCCACATCCATTGCACACTGCACCTCTCCCATGATCTTTCTTTCCTGTGCCTTTTGTCTATTCAAACTTTTCTGTTACCTTCTGCTTCCTTCCTTCTCTCACTGTACTCCTACCTCTCCCTTTTGCTTCCCTGAAACTAATTTGTTACCTTACTCTAGAAAAAGTGTCTCTTGTTTTCTCTTTATTTTAACAATCTTACCTGTACTTAACTTATCCTGAGAGTGTACTTCTTTTTCCCCACTTGTAGTACAGCTACAACCTGTAGTTACCTTCTCCCTAGCTATTGTGATCTGTATCCAGTGATGTGTTACTTCCTAACCTTGGTCTGGTGGCTCTTACAGAGTCTTTTGTGGACTTTAGACTATCTGTGGATGGCCTGCAGACATCTTCAGGGCAAATGACCCTCTCCTGCTATGTGCCACTCTGTACCCCAGGAGACGTCTTCAAGCCAGATGTTCCACTCCTGCTCTATGCCACCTATGTGAAGGGATACATGTGTGATTGGGCACGCTGGGTGTTACTCCTATTATCTCCCCTTCCTTCTTCCTTGTGTCTGCCAATTGCTTGTCCCCACTAAGCTTCTGGCAGGTCCTCTCCCCAGTCACACACACACACACACACACACACACACACCTGATTCACAGGGCTTTCTTAATCTGCTCACTCCTAAAAGAAATTTCCTGAGCTAGGTTCCCCACACCACCTGTTATGAATTTAAAGAAAATGTCAGTGTCCCCAAAGTGCTAACTCACTGTGATAAAGATTTGTTCCAGGACACATGAACTACCACTCAGCTTGATAGTGTTGTCACCCACAAGGTAGCAGGACATTAATCCAAAAGGTGATTATCATGTCTCTCTACATGTGCAAGCAAGAAAGTAAGATTAGTGTTCGGAGAACAGATGTTTTTTTTTTGTCTCTCTGTTATAGACATAAGAGAATTAGAACTGGAATTGTAGGTAATGAAAATACCATAGCAGTCATTTTTTTAAAGTTACGCATATAACAAATACTATACATTGCAGGAATTGTTTTAGTTTAGACTAGATTTTAATTTCACATAAAATCCTTTAGGCATATGGACATCTAAGAACAACACATTCAGAGATTATACATAACTGCGATGTACAGGTTTTGGTTTAGGTTACAGGTTGCAGGTTTTTAAGCAAACAAGTGCACTCTATACAAGAATACATTGTCAAGAATACAATTTGTCCATTTGAAGCATTTACATATTCTGGAAGCAGAAAGCATGGTCAACAGCTGAGATTTTGGTCAACAGCTGAGATTTAAACAGCAGCTGACATGGTCAGGAAAACTTTAATGAAACATAATATTTAGACACATTACAGCTTGTTTTTCCAATTAGTTCTGTATTGCTCCTCTCCATTATTTATCATTGAGGTCATCTGCATGAAAACAGGATCTTTTTTGCTGAAAAGTTCACCTATTCCTTTTACTTTCTCTCTACTTGAGGTCATAATGCACTGCTTGTGACATCACAGTTACTCCCATAGCAACAGACTGTGATGTCACAACAGAACATTATGTAAGTTATAGAGGTAGATGAACTCTAAAGGACCTCTAAGCGATAAAGATCATTTATTCATTCAAATTTCCTCTAACAAGTAATGGGGAGGAGGAATATATAGACCATAAATAGAATGCACGTAGGACTGTGCCTAATTATTATGTTTTTTTAAAGTTCCTTTGAGGTGTCAGTAGCTCTTTAAGTAATGCAACATAGTCACATAATTTTAATGTGCCTACCTCGCCATTCCAGGGAATGAGAAGGACGTTTGACCCAACATGGTTATCCTGAGGGGTAGTAGCAGCAAGTGACATGCCATGCCTCTGATGGCATAAAAAAGTCTGTATTTTTAACAAAGACAGTGACTCCATATTAACCACTTGTATTCCGGAGATGTTTACATACAAAAGTCATTGTTTTGTTATACAAATCCTTTTTTGTTCACAATCTGTTTTCATATTCATGAAATCTCATCTGAAACAATTACTCTCTTGTATCTTTCAAGCATAGCAATTTTAACCACATTTCTTGCAATTTATGAAATGCAGAACAAATTGTGCTAAAAATCAAATGTCAGAGATTTTTTTAAATGGCTAGCGTTACTCATTCAGTACATTAACAGATACCTTTTGTTGACAGTTACCAGCTGCCAAAGTTTTCATGCAGACTCTCTTCATATTAAAACCTGCACTTCTCAGCTACTGTACTTAGCACTTCAATTTCTTCCGATACTGAGACAGTAGCAATGACATAGGGCATGTAAAATGGAGGTGGGGGCTACATTTGATGGGGAAGAAGATGCTTTACTACCGACCACTGAAGTAAATATAAGACCTTTTTAGCAGAATATGTCCATTTCCATTACTGAAATGGGAAATGGAAGAGTCTTACAGAAATACTGGCAGGAAATTTCTGTTTTCTTCTTCCTTTGTTCCATTAAAAATAATGCAAACATAATTTGTTAAGCTACAAAGTTGTCTCCCATTCATGTCTCTGGTCACTAATGGTATATTTCCCTCCTGTGTGTCATCAGTGGAGACCCCATCTCTATTTTTGAGTCCCAAATAGTATAGCTGCTGTAGTTCCAATGAAGAAAGCAGTACAAGAAGTTACTTTAAAGTTCACATTTTGTTAATGCAAGGTTGAATTAGATAGAACATTCTGTGGGCACTGTCGAACAGTGACCATGTGCTAATGTTTGTATTATGCTACAGTAGCTTACACATTGTCTGTTTTAACTTCAACACAAGAAACATAACTCTCCTTGTTTCACCTTAGAGAAGGTTTTCCTTGATGTAAGATGCCAGCTATCCCGAATGCTGTGCATTGTGTTTCTACTCAGGCAACCCAGGTTCACTCTCCAAGCCTGGGACCCCACATTACAGTGACAGGGACAGATGTATGCCATAGCAGATTTCTCTATCCTGTCTAGGGGTCATGGGCTGTCCAGACCCATTAGTGAACCCTGCTGTTGGGTCAGGAGGTGTCTAATGCATTAAATGCCTACACCTCCAAATAAAGGAACTAGGTATCAGATTCCCAAAGTTCATCACGGCTTTCCCAGGGCAATATAGGACATTTCTTACAAAAATAAAATAAGGTGTTGGGTTTGTTCATGTTTTCCTGTAACTCTTTATCCATTTACTGCACATGAATACCCATCTATTTGTACATTTGTGTTGCGTGTATGTTTGCATGCAAATCTGCAGTAGTGTCATATATTGGCTGTGCAAGCACATTAGATTCTATCTAAGAACATTAACTGTGGTTTTAACACCATTTTATGTTGACCTTATTAAGATGATTTAGCAACGTGCCATTCAAGAACATTGGAGACTGTGGAACTGCTTTAGTAAGGAGAGATTAAAAGTGGCATTAACACTGGCATTAATGTGCATGTGTAGAGCTTATTGCCTCCAGTCAACTCTTGTAACATAAACGCTTCTATAGTTATGCAGCGTAGCATAGCAAATGTAATTATAAAAGGCACAACAGCCCATTGAATGTCATGTTAAAGTATTCAGTAGCTTTACAACTGAGATTTTTAACAAATGTTTAAAATATTAATAATGCATTTTTTTAAGTAAATAAAATGTCTTAAAGGTTAATTGTGACTCAGAAGCTGGTGACTTCAGCTCTCATGGCAGTGAGTAGGGATTCAGTCTCAAGGTTAACACTTCAATCCTGTATCAGGGAAAGCTGCACCACTGGAGGTATTACCCATTAGTTGAAATATTAAAAACAAGGTCCAGGTTACCCTGCACAGTAAAGATTCCTGTTCACTTTTCAGAAAACAGTGGGGGATGTCCTGGTCACATTTCTTCTCATGTTAGAAAAGGTTCAAATTCAGTGTATACAATGGACATTGCTGACTGTATAGATGCTGCTCTGCTATCTCGGTGGCTCTACACTATCAGGGCTGCATCTCATTTGCCTTGAGCTTTGCAAGATATCACAAAAGTACCGCAAGCCTTGCCTCTTAGCTCATTTAGATTTTTGCATGCAAATGCCACTGTGGAGGCATTTTGAGTTCAGGTTGGTGACATAAACAGGACACATCTACCACCTGTGCCAATTTTGGCCACCTGTTGGAATTGTTTTCCCTTAGTTAGCCACAGCTGGAGACAGGTCATATAAACTTAGTAAACATAGAAAGATAGTAATTTAAGGTTGGAAGGGACTCTAGACTCATCCCGTCTGCCCAACCCCATTTAATAAGCAAGGATGAAATATCATGCTGTTCAAACATGTACTGATTTATAGAGCTGTCTGATCCACTTTACTACCCATGGTTCCCTTGCTAAGCAGAGATTTATGCAGGCTTATCTTGAAGGTCATTACTGTCTTCATATCCAGTGTTTCTGCTGGCAGGTAGTCCCATAGGTTCACCCCCCTCTGGGAGAAGAACCTACAAACATTACCTTTCAATTTACCCCTCTGAGCTTCAAGGCTTGCCCCTGCATCCTGCTGGAAGACATTTGATCAAACATCTCTGTCTGCCCTTCCTTGCCAATACCCTTGAGTATGTGGAACACTGAGCTCGTGTTCCCCCATGCTTCCTTTTCTTTGTAGAGAAAATATAGAAGGCCACTAGCTTCTCCCCGTATCATTTATTCCCATATCCCTGATCATTTGTGTGGCACTGAGCTGTATCCTCCAGACTGCTTAAATGTCTTTTTTGTGGTGAGAAGCACCAAACCATATACAGTATTTTAGGTGGTGCATGACCCTGGCCTTGAAAAGTGACAGAATAACTTTCCCTGTCCTGCTGGCCACCCTCTCTTGACAGACATCAGCAGTATATAGCCCTCTTGATAGTGGCCATGCACTGTTTGTTATGCTTTAGCTCCTTGCCTATTGACATCCCAAAGTCCTTTTTCCTTCTCCACTGTAGCAGTAGGAGTCCCACACAATGTGTAGGCCCTACCTCTAATTTTCTACCCCAAGTGTAGCCCCTTGCATTTGGGTACATTAAATATGACACTCTAGGAATCCAGCCAGTTGCCAAGCTTGTCTAGGTCCTCCTTAAAGTTTTCCCTATCCTCTAAGGAGTCCACCAGCTGAGTGTCATAAGTGAACATAAGCAGTCTATTCCAGAGAAGCCAGATTCCAGATTGTTTATGGAAATGCCGAACAGCAGTGTCACCAGCAATGATCCCTGAGGGATGCTGCTTAGTGCCTCTCTCCACTAGGATTAGTGCCCATCTGCCGCATTCTTCTGCATTCTCTCTCCACTCCAGTTAGCAATCTACCTTCTGTAAGCCTCTTGTATACCACACTGGTGCACTATGCCCAAAAGCTTCTCATGAGCCAGAGTACCAAACACCATGCTGAAGTCTGGAAGATTGCATCTATGGTTCTGCCCACCTCCCTAGTCATCCCCTCAGTGAAGATCATTAGGCTGGTCTGGAACAATCTGCACATCATGAAACACTGCTGAGATAGGGCACCTTCATCTCAACCAGGTGCTACATTAGTCTGTCCTTGATAATAGTTTCCATGGTCTGATGCAAGGCTGCTGCCTGTGGTTGCCCGTATACCCCCCGACAGTGACACCCAGCAGCGAACGACACTACAGCACTTACAGTGCCACGTCACTGTAGTGCCCATGCTGGAACTTGGCATTGTCTGTCAGAGGTCTTGCACCCCCCCCCCAAATCAGCTCCAGCTTTGAGTGGGGGGGGTACAGGAGTGAAGCCCCTTGAAAAAACACTTTATGATATTGGAAACCAGCAGCTGACTGAGAAAAGCGATTGACCTGCCGGTTTCGCTGTCTGATCATTCGACAATGAAATTGACCAGTCATGGATCCATGGTTGCCCAGGATTGACCTTGTTCCCTTCTTGAATATGGCAGACAATAGTGACCACTTTTCTGACCTCTGGCACTACACCTGACCAGACAGTCTTAATAAAGATTACTGCAAGTGACCCCGGCATTTGTTTCTTCAGCTCCACTATGAATCTTGGATGAATCCTGTCCATCCTTTGGGGCATACCTGGATGATCTTCATCAGGTAGACAGCAATCAGAGATATGATGTCCACAGCCTACATCATGGCTACCTCTGATACCATGGATCTTCACTGTGAGCCCCCTTGCTGCCCCTCTGGGGACACTTTGTTGAACACTGAAGGAAAATATTTATTTAGCAACTCATCCATTACCCCAGGATCTCTCTTGGGTTCCTCCTCTTCCCCTGTTTTCAGGGTCACCCACCCCCAGTCCTTCACCCTTTCACCTTTTAGTTTCCTTTTATATATACTGGATGTTATCCTTTGGTACCAGCCAAAAAATGGTTAGGCTTTCAAGACTTCTGTTCTTCAACATGCTGGATGGCTCTCCTCTTGAAGTGGTGCAGTCCATCAAGTGCTTCCACCTGCAGCTTGACAGTAAGCTTGTTTTCTCTGCCCACATCAGTGCTATCCATGCAAAACCCTACCCTAAACATGGTGCTTTGTACCATAACAAAGACTGCCTACCTCTGCTGATGCTCCATGAGCTGATCACCAAAATGGTGCTCCTGGTCTTTGACTATGCAGACATGGTTTATGGTGCAGCCCCCTCCGCTTTTCTAGCCAGACTGGACACCCTAAGCAATGCTGTTTGTTGCTTTGCAACAAACTCCCCTCCTAGTGTGCACTACTGCTCCCTCTATTCCTTCATCTCCATCCTCCCTATACCTTTTTGTCACCAGTTTCACTGCACTTTCTTCATCTCTAAGTACTGGTTTAGTTCCCTTCCTTCCTATCTCTTCTCACTCCTCACCCACCCCCCCACTCCACACTCCCTCCATTCAAGAACCAGAGAACCTTCTCCACCCCTAAACTCTGTTCATTGTTCATCTGCTGGGCAATATGCCTTCTCCTATCCACTGCCAACACTCTGGAACCAGCTCCCCCATACCTCCATCATTCCATCTCCTCAGGCTCCTTCAGCTGCCAGTTGAAACTCTTTTCCCCAAACAGTCAACTATGTTGGATGTGCTTTATGTTTTATGGAGCTCTCCCTCGTGCATCAAATCTATTGATTCTAAAAATGATAAACTTTATTTCTTTTTCTTTTGTTTATGGCTAGTTGAGATGCAGTGAAGTATAACTTCACCTGCAAAGTTAACTCAAGTGGGCAACTTCGAATTTGCGTACCACTACGCAAAATTTCCATTTAAAGGTCAAAATTCGTCTTCAATGGACTTTGCGTTGTGCACTTTGAGTTCACTTTGCATTACAGTTTGAGAAGACAAAGTTGGCGAGAAACAGCCAACAGATCACATGGCTGACTGTCTGCAGGTCACATGATGCAAGCAGGCAGTTACTTAGGCAGGAAGTCAGTGAATTACTTTCACTTTCTCTCTGAGAGGGAGCTGAGTAGTCAGCATTGTGTGGAGTCTGCGGACTGTGCTTTTTGGCTAAAATATTCAAGTTATTGAGTTTTTTTTGGTGCTTTTTAGTTTTAGTATTGTGTTGTTAAAGTTTTGCAGGCAGTTTGAGTTTATTTTAGAACTTCATTTAGTTAAAGAAGGTTGTTTATTTTGTTTACTTAGTTTTAGTTAGTGTAGTTTTTTTGCTAGTGTTTCTACTAGCATTTTTTTGTTTGAGTTTTGATGTATGCTAAGTTTTACTTAACATGGAGAGAGGAGGCCAAAGTAAAATAGAATAAAAACGTATCTGTCAAAATTGTAATGGCATTTTTGCCCTGATGCTTTCATTGCCAGGCTTTATTAATTTTTGGATACTGTTTACTGTGGTAAAGTTTCGTAGTACACATACCAACAACAACTACAATCTAAATACCCTAAAGTCACCTCACCTTCCATGGCAACCCCCTGCCCATAATTTTCTATCTTCTGAATGTTGCAGGCTTATAGTATACATCATTTAGCATGCTATATTAGTGTCACAATGTGAATAATAATCCCCTGAAAAAAGTTTCATAAAATAACTAGGATTTTGTGTTGGTGATAATAATTATAAGTCCACAGCTCCCCATAATGTTCCACCCCCTATTATGGTTTCCCCAATAGAAACAATTTTTTTCTTATTACTATCTTTATTGCATTTTTTTAAATTCCCATGGTCACCAACTTTTCAGGCACTGCATGCTTTCATTTACTTTGCATTTGTGGCACAGAACCGCATGCTGTATTACGCATTTATTGAAGTGGTTGGCGTGTCGCCTTAGTGTCACCTGTACTGAGAGTGTGCAGTGTCCCCAATTTTGCAGACCCTGCTATGACCTTTGAAAAATAAAGGAAAGTAAAAACTCTTAGAAACTGTCTTTCTATTGCAGAAAGCATAATGGTGTGATACATTTGTGAGAGGTGTGATTTAGATTGGAATTATGACTTTTTTCCATTTTTTTTGTTAAAGCAGCAGTGTATTTTTTAAGATTACACAGACAATTAACAACTTATTATTTCTGTTGTTTTGTGGGGATGAGAAGCAAAAAATGAAAGAGATGCAGCCGCACAGGCACAAGTAGCACAAGACCTAACCAATCTTCAAAAATCCAAAAGTCAAAGGGGTAGCTTAGCTACGCAGACAGATGCAGGGAAAAAATATTGCAGACAGGCTGAGAAATTCAGAGTGCTGCTATTGCGGTGCCTCAATAAAATGTGTATCAATTTACACCACACACACATATTAAAGTCAGGAACAGAAACTTTAACTGTTTGGTAAACTACAATACAGACAGTCTTTTAAAATGACTGAAAAAATGCTCCTCAAACAGTAAAAACCTATAGAAAATTAAGTAAAGTTGAACTGTGTGTGCCTGAACACACAAATAATTAAAAACTAGCCAACAAACATTGGAAAAACTGCCTTTCTCACTAATCTCCCTTCTACGCCACAGATCTGCCCTTCCCCCAAGGCACACTTCTACAGTGTCTGTCAGTACTGGGACTGAATGTACTAAATTAACATTAAATATTCACACAAAATCAATAAATGCTCGATGATGTAAACATATAAGGGTTTTCTACAATCAATATACTAAATTATGACATAAAAGTTTGTGGCAAAATGTGTTTTTAAAGGTTTTTCAATGGTTTTAACCTCAGAGCTCTGAGATCAAACAGCCTTCAGCTTTCCACTACACACATTATGCTGAACTGAGGCTGTGCAGAACAATATAAAGTCCATGTGACCTTAAATCCCATGAATCACTGCAAAATGCTCCTTAAAGAGCAAGAAAACAAGGCAAAGTAATGTGAAGTCCATAGGGAATAATGGAAACTTTGCGTTACTTCAAGATGTGAAGTTATTCACTTCTCTATGCTGAAAATTACACGAAATTCGGGTTCTATGCAAAATACTATACGTAGCAAATTTTAGGCACCTTGCCCACTTCTAATGACCAGTATCTTTCAGTAGAGTGAACCTTATCCTATCACCAGATATAATTTCTACCTGCATACCTTATGAGGAAACCATGCCAGGGACCTGGTCTGGAGATCAGGAAAGGTAAAGCAGGGAAGGAACAATATGGTATGGCTAAAGACAGCAGGGACAGCAGCAACAGCAGCAACAGCATCATCCAGTTCAGTGAACAAATCCACCTTTGTGATCCTGGCCTGGTTAATAAGAGCAAAATACTTAGGATGAGGCCAGAACATCTTAAAAATGGTGCTCGCTGTACTAATATTAGGCTATTGGGCATTGGTGAAGGGCAGAAAGGGCTAGACCTGATGCAATGTGTCAGCAATATCCTGAATTACACTTTAAATGTGGACTTATCCCCTCATGTCTCAAAATCGTACTGGATCACACCCCAGAAACACCCCACCAACCCAGAGCAACTATGCACTATGTTGATTACTACTAGTGGGACCCATATTTGTGATGCGGTACTTGCCCTTCCATAAACAGAGATACTTTGCAGCTTAGTGGTGGCACAGCAATTTGCTTATTTCCGGATATTAGTTTTGCTTCCCGCCATTTCATCATCATCAGTTCAATTTTATTGTGTGGTTAAAAATACCTTTACAATATTTAAAAATACGAATAAATAAACACATTATCAGAGTTCCATTTAGAAATAGTTTGTTTAAATACAGAGTTAAAATATCACAACTATACAATATTTATTCTATTCTTCAATTTCCTAACAGCATATAAATATTTTGCCAGCCTTTCCACAGCTCTTATATTATCTGTATGAAAGAGAATATTTGTCAATTCATCCTTATCAAGCAAATAAATTTTACTCAACAAAGGGCTTAACCAGTATACAGTATATGCAATTTTCCATACCAGCTACAATCCCAGAAGATATGCATCAAATCTTCCTTACCCCCTTTCCCACAATCACAATCCTCGTTGTTTATTCCAATTTTTTTATATCTGAAATTCAGAACATTACTAGGGGACTGTTCAAATTTATAACAAATAAAATTAGTATGGATGTCAGGATTAGTCAATATTTCTAGATACTTTTTAAATCCATGATTATACTTAGGCTGGCCTCTGGTGTGGAGGCAGGGCTTTTTCTTGGCTCTGTACCATTGAAGGCCTCCTCTAGGGTGCAGGATCTGGGCGTTATTCTGGACAGTGGATTGACACCTGAGTTTCAGGTGTCTTCCACTGTCCGTACTAGCTTTTAACATCTAAGGAATATCGCCAGGATAAAGCCCCTAGTTCCACCGCAGGACCTCCCCACCTTAGTATATGCCTTCGTGACATCCAGGCTGGACTACTGTAATGCTCTCTATCTTGGGGTCTCTGGGGATACCCTGTGCTGACTGCAGCTGGTGCAGAACGCGGCGGTGAAGTTGTTGACAGGACAGTTTAAGTACTGTCGTATCACTCCGGTCCTCCGTCAACTGCACTGGCTGCCAGTTAGGTGGAGGGTCCTCTTCAAAGTGGGTTTACTCACCTTTAAGGCCCTACACGGCTAGGCCCTGGTTACCTGAAGGACCTTCTCATTCCTGCTGTCTCGGCCCGCCCCCTCCGCTCCTCCTTTAGGAGCCTTCTTGAGATTCCCAGGACAAGCTTAAAAACAGCAGGTAACAGAGCATTTAGTGTCACCGCTTCCGTCCTGTGGAATTCACTTACTCCAGCTGCTAGGGAGGCCCCTTCTGTGAAGGTATTTAAGGCCCGCCTCAAGGTCTTCTTGTATAATCAGTCCTTCCCAGATTACGTATCATAGTCCTTGCTGTTTTAGAACCTATGTTTAGGCTAGCCCAGGCTTTTTAGGCACTGGCTCTTATTACCTAAGCTATTCTATATATACATTTTGTGTTTTGTATTGTGTTATATCTGAGATATTATGTTTTTCATTTTATAATGTATAGTATTTATTTTTAAAATGTTCGGTGCCCAGAACCTCCAGGATGGGCGTCTCTTAAATAAAACTAGCCTTGTCATTATTAACAGCAAACCATCTAGAACAATGGAAATCAGCTAACAGGGACAGATCAATTTTATTCCAATAATTTTTCAGTTTTCTTTGTATATATTTCATATATTTTATACTTATTGTAATTCCTTTATCCACAGCTCTTTTCAAATGAGTCAGCTTATATTTCTCCAACATGGACAAAATTGAATTGAACCAAAATGGGGATTTATATCCTAGGTTCTGCCAACATTCTTTTCTTTTAGGCATTTTTTGACACAAGCATCATAATTTTTATTAGTGACCCGTATCCAAAAATCTAGTTTTCTTGCAAGTATTAAAGCATTAATATTAACCAAACCCAGCTCTGCCCTCAAATAAGAGGAGAGGCAGGAATGGCCCAGTTTTAAAATCTCCTCAAAGACTTATATAATGGGACCATTAGTTTATTGGAATCTCTAATGTCCCAAACTTCACAACGATACAGCAGTTGAGCTTCAACTTTTGATTGAATGACTTGAACTACTGGGTATATCGTCATTCCACCATATAAATAATTAAACTTATTTAGACCAACTACAGTTTTTTTTTTACTTCTGAACAGTCATTTCCAAATGTTTAGTCCAGTTGCCATTTTGCTGTATACAGATATTCTGATAATATTTCTATTTTTTCAGGTCCCATAAACTAGGTCCCTTTACAATTTATATTTCCAATAATCATTGCTTTTGTTTTATTTGTATTAATAACTAATTGAAGAGTGCTTGATTGTTTGTAGATACAATCTAATTTTTTTGAAGTCCTGATTTAGTCAGAGATAAAACTATAATATCGTCGTCGTAAGCCAATATAGGGACAGGAAAATTCTTGATTTTAGCAGAGTCACTATCCACCTCATTACAATGGCCTAAGACACCTTCCATATAAAGTGAAAATAATAAAGACACTAGTACACAACCTTGCCTAACACCACACTTTACATCTAAGGGTGTTGAAGCTGAATCCTGCCTGTTCCTCTCAGGTCAAGAACGTTATTCTTAAATGCTCTTAACAGATTATACCTGTCATTATTCTATTTGTGATATATATATATATATATATATATATATATATATATGTAAAGCTATATTGATATACATGTATAAAGCTAGATTTAGTGGATATGAAAAGTGCCAATAAAATGTAGTCTATTTCAATTCTACACTGCGACTATTGATTTTTGCAAAAGTACTGTACGAAAGTGACATTTTGCAATGGATACCAAGTCAATGGCAAATTACATTTTTTTAAGCAAACTTCTGTTAACACCACCTTCTAAAAGTGAAACATTTTTTAGTTGCTAGGTTCTAAGTCTGACATCGCAGCTGGTTCAGTAGCATGGCTGTGGCACTTGCCATTTGCTATGCCTACAGTCCAGGTGTGGGTTCCAAGTCTCTCCCTGCTGAGATACCCTTTTGAAGGCATCAGTGATTATCCTCTTTCCTAATGAAATATTGACTCTTTCATTAAAGAGAAATTCCACAGAGAGAAATAGGCCCAGCCTAAGAGTAGAACTCTCAGTCAGGGATCTGGGACCTTCCAGGGAGGAGCTTTTCCTTTGGGCATGGGTTGAGTGGAGACTATGGACAAAGATGTTAGACCCCACCAGGCATTGTGTTGTGGTGATGGGCTGTGGATGAACAATTCATAGTCTTATGGAACCAGGGTAAGTAGTAGAAGAAATGGACTTTTTTTATTTATTTATCAAGTCTAGGATTACAAATACCTTTGAGCTTTGGCTCTTTTACAAAGGTTCCACATCAGAGAGATACAAGTTATGGGGAACATCAAGACAGACATTACAACAATGTGGACATTGCAGAGTACAGAGTAATAAAATTCAAGGGTAGCATTGTAACAAGGCAGCCAGCAGCATTTGTCAGAGAAAATAGACAACAGATAAGAAGTGCCAGAGTCATAGGGAGAGGAGAGAGGGAAGGGGGGGAGAAGGAATGTAGGAAGGGTGGGGAGAGGGTGAAAAGTGCAGTATTGGGTATACCAAGATGTGAGGGTAGAATCCAGTGGGGGGGACAACTAGAGCAGAAAGGGAAGTGGAGAAACAAGGTTAAGTTGGGCAGTCACAGCAGCTGTTCATAGTGAGATAGTCCTGGAGCCTAGTTTTAAACATGCTAATTGTTGGGGCAGAGGAGATGTTTGGGCTGAGGCCATTGAACCAGAGTGGCGCTCGATAAGCAAAAGAGCATTGTCCCTGTGAAGTGTGACAGTGGGGGACTTTCAATAGCTGTAGCATGGATCTTCTAAGGCACCATTTGTTAATTCGGTGTTGTAACAGAGTTGAGACCCCAGAAGGTGCAAGGCTGAGGTAGATTTTTTTCACCATGAAGCAGGTGAGAAACCTTTATGCGGTTTGATAGTTGGAGCCAGGCGGTCTGAGTGTACAGGTCACATGTGTGGGTGAGACGGTGAGCACCAGTGATGAGCCGACATGCTTTATTTAAGGCAGTTGAGAGGTGTCTAAGGGCTGTGGTTGTGGCCGAGCCATAAATGATGAGACCATAGTCTATTACAGAGATCACAGAATTCAGGACTGCAACCTTCAAAGCTTCTGGTGTGAGGTGTGGTCTGTGTTTGTAGAGGAGACCAAGCCATATATTAGCAGTTCTAGCTACATTATCTACATGAAGTCCATAGGAGAGATTAGGGTCAAGCTGTATCCCTAAGTATTTGAAGGATCCCACTGATCTAAGTGTTCCCTAGGTGGTGGAGATAGCCAAGTGGTGTAGCTTGGTGGGTTATGAGAGCTGCAGAAGATCATAGATTTGGTTTTCTTGTCATTGAGGACCAGTTTATGATTAAGAAACCATGTCTCTACAGAACTGAAACCAAGTTGAAGGTTGTGTTGTAGAGTTGCAGGATCTTTGTGAGTGGAGAATACACAGCATCATTGGCATATAGTGCAGTCTGCTCAGAGCAGTGGTAAGGAGGAGTTTAAGAAAAGGCTAAAAGGAGGGTCCCAGTATGGATTCCTGTGGGACACCCGTGCGAACAGGCAGGGTGTTAGAAAGAGCGTCCGCAATTTTTATTCTCTGTGACCGGTTTTCTAAGTAGCTTTCAAACCAGAGAAAAGAGTCAGGTGATAGCCCGGCATTCAGTAGTTGGTGTATTAGTAGTCCATGGTGTACTGTATCAAAGGCCTTGGAGAGGTTGACGAAAACGGCCCCTGTGAGAAGGCCGTCGTCAAGGGATTTGTGCAAAGCTCCAGTGAACTCAAGAAGGGCTGTGGTGGTGCTGTGACCTTTCTGGAAGCTGTGTTGTTGTGGACAAAGTATATTGTATTTATCCAAGTGGTCGGTAAGTTGATCAGCCACGATGCGCTCGAGTGCCTTAGAGAGCGGGGGCAGTATGGAGATAGTGCGATAATTTGAGTGATTCGTCTTGTCCCCACTTTTATGGATGGGTGTCATGGTGGCTGTTTTCCATAGGTCTGGGAATTTTTCACAGCTGAGAGAGAGGTTTAGGATTTTTGTTTAATTACCTCATCGAGGGTGAGCAACAGAAGCTTAAGGTCCAGGGTGTCGCTACTAGATCTAGATTTAGAGATAGCTGCAGTAACATAGCAGCGAGTTTCATTCAGCCGTACCACCCTGAAGTAGAAGAGGGGATGGTTAGACTGAGGGGCTGAGGTATTTGGGGAGTAGGCCCTGTTTTTGAAAAAGTCATGGGGTAGAAAAGCACTAAGGTCTGAAAAAGCCGTGTTAAAGATGTTTGCGATCACCTTGTGGTCAAGAGTTGAGGATCCATCGACCATTAACATGGCTGGAGAGGTTTTTGACTGCTTCCCTATGACATCAGTAGCACAAAAGGTTTCGGGCACACACAACTCATAAGAGAAATGCGTAAAAAACTTTTATTAAAAAGACATGTAACAAGACAAATTTCCTGACATGTTTCGGACTGATCTCCCAGTCTTTTATCAAAGGTAATGAAGGAAAAACCCAGAGAACACAGTATTTATCTCATAGTAAATTGCTTTAACCAGATGTAATCCATCACATCAATTACTATAAATTAAATGCAAATTGAACTCTCTATTCATTGATGCCCTTTAGATCTCATAAAATTCTCTCTCATTGTTAAAACCGTTTTGTATTCCACAAGATATTCCAAAAATCACCAGTTTTTATGCATGTATTTATTGTTTTGGAATATCTTGTGAGAATCTAAGAATGCTAACAATGGCTTTGTGAGATCTAAAGCATCATGAATAGAAAGGATCAATTACATTCAGTATAGTAATTGATGTGATATTTACATCTGGATTCATGCAATTACTATGAGATAATACTGTTCTATTCTCATTACTGATAAAGGACTAGAGATCAATCGAAAACATATCGAAGAAATCTTGATATGTTTAATAAAAAGTATTTTACGCGTTCTCTTGAGTTATATGTAAACCTTACAATGCTACTAATCGATCTGTTTGGTTTTGGAGCACTCGTCCCTGCACCTCATTTGGAACAAAAGTATTCCCTGTGACATCCTTGATATTGTCCCAGAAAGCGCAACCATTTCCCCATGTATTGGTGAGAGCGTCTTTGTAATAGGTGGATTTCATTAGCTGTACGGCTTTTGTGCAGGCATTTTGTGCTTGTTTGTAATTTTGGATGTCCAGTTGTTTGCCAGTGGCCCTGAAACTGCCCAGAGGTGATCCTTAGTTTCAGCTATGAGGAGAGCCGCGGCGACCCATGGGTTAGAGAGATTTTTGTTTGCACCTTTGCTGAGGGGCAAAGAGGTCATGAGCTTTGTTGAAATTGAGATGAAGTGATCAAGCCAAGTTAACATCTGTTGCTTCATAGATGGGTAGCAGTCTTGTAGATGCAGGTGTTGTTTGAGATGTGGAAGTTTTCCATGAGGAAGGACTCTGCTAGCGATAATTTTGGGAGGGGGCTTAAGGAATTTGTTGGACCATGCACACATGACTGGGGAGTGGTCACTGAGAGAATCTGGGAGAATGGTCGTACGAGAAATCCTTGTGGGGTGAGTGGTGAGGACCCAATCCAAGAGGATACTGGTGCCAGTCTTGTAGTTAATCCTAGTAGGGGAGTTTACCATTTGTGTGAGGTTAGCAGCTGAGATGGAGTCTTTATAGGCACTGGCAGCAGATGCTAACAGTTTATATTAAATCCCCTAGTAGAATAAGTTCAACTTGGAGGATGACAGTTGATAAAGTTTAGGGCGTCACTGAATCCATGTTTAGAAGTCCCTGGGTGGGATGTATCTGGAGACAATAGTCAGAGGCTTTTATGGATTTGGGACCTGGGGACGATTTTATTAGCAGAATCTGGGCGAGGCAGAAAGTGATGGAGTTACTACAGGGTGCCAAGACAGGAGTCTTTGATATAGATTGCGCAACCACCACCTTTTTTGGATATCCAGTCCAGCCTGTGGACATTGTAGCCCTGTATTGTTACTGCTGAGTCAGGAACTTTAGGTGTCAGCCTGTCAGCCAAGTTTCCACCACTGCAAGGATGTGTTGGCATATGAAGGCTTGGAGTGCATCCAGCTTTGGTAGTAGGCTGCAGATGTTAATGGCTGCAGGGATAAAGGCACCTGGAATTTGTGTGTGGCCTGAGCTTCTAGGGCCAGGATTGGGATGGACGTTGCCTGAGATGAGAAGGAGGAGGAGTAGGAGTTTTAAAGAGCAGAGTCGCAGCTCTTTGAGAGATAGTTTTGATCGTTGTTTCTGGGAGGAGAAGTTGCAAGGTTCCAGGCGGTATCCCATATGGACTGCAAGGTGGTATAGTGTAGAGAGGTGGCCACAATTGTTGAGAGTAGTGGTTGGGTTAAGTAACGAGGAATATCCAAACAGTGCACCAAGCACAAGTTTCGAGTGGAAGTGGAGAGTTCCCTTGGAGTAGCAGTGGAAACCAGAGTAGAGGGTGGCGGGGTGGGGTGGGGTGGGGTGGCTAGGACCAGGGAGAGAGAAGGGGAGGCAGGGCAAGGAGAAGGAGGAGGAGAGGCGAGAGAAAGGCAGAGAGAACCCACATGGCTTACGTACTAGATAGAGAAAGAGATAGAGATATAGCCCTCTAGTGGTGAGAGGATATAATCTGCTAATGGAAAAGTCAACACAGTCAAGGCTCAAAATTCACTTCTAATATCAACTCAGAACTTAAAATGACTGTAAGGATCAAACAAATTATTAAACCCTAGCACATAAATTCAACTAGAGACACAGAGGGAGATACAGTAGTTAGAGATGTGTTCAGTAAGAGATAATGTGGGCCACTTGGAAATCAGCTTCCACTGGTACCAAATCCAAAAGTCAGGGTTAGTACCTTGCAGTACAGAGGATTTCTGAAAAACTGTTTAGGTCCCAGAAATTGAGGGGTCCGTGGCCTGGTCAAGGCACACTGGATCCCTTGCAGTACAGAGGATTTCTGAAAAACTGTTTAGGTTCCAGAAATTGAGGGGTCCGTGGCCTGGTCAAGGCACACTGGATCCCTTGCAGTACAGAGGATTTCTGAAAAACTGTTTAGGTTCCAGAAATTGAGGGGTCCGTGGCCTGATCCCTGACTTGGGGGATACTAAAATCTGAACTATTGCTCATGTGCACCAAGTTAATGAATCAGGTTTTGCAACGTGCTTCAAACATTCACATTTTCATAACTGGTACAGTGGGATCTCCGCAACATTCTGAGATACCCTCCTGGAGTTCATATCTAGCCTTGGGCACCCTTCCCTACAGCGGCTGGAGCCACATATTTCACAGAGGTTAGATCACCTGGCAATCCTGCCACCTGCCAGCTGATCAAATACTACGAACATATGAAATTTGCCAACAAAGGCCTAGAGGTCTATCAAGTCTGCTCGAATGTGCAGCTAGCACCCCTTATTCTGCAGCATATACTGTAGCAGCATGGCTTAGCATAGCTCAAGAAGGCAGCTGCTCACCTCACTCACCCTCCCAAACTGAGTGCACTGCACGGTGCAGTCACAGAAACATAGAATTTGACGGCAGATAAGGACTGCTTGGCCCACCTAGTCTGTTCATTTCCATACCTAAATGTATAAGCTGCAGATCCTAGTTAACCAACAGCCTACTTCCTCCTGCCCCCCACTAGAATTGCCTTATGTCTGTCCCATGCATTCTTTAATCCCCCCACTGTTTTTGACTCCACGGCCTCCTCAAGAAGGCTGTTCCATGCATCCACAACCCTCTCTATGAAAAAATACTTCCTCACATCATATCTTCAGATTGTGCCCCCTTGTTCTTGTACATTTATTTTTCTGAAAGATACTACCCTCTTGGACTTTGTTGATTCCCTTGAGGTACTTGAAAGTTTCTATCATGTCCCCCCTTTCCCTCCTTTCCTTGAGGGTCTACATATTAAGCTCCTTTAGTCTCTTTTCATATGTTTTCTGGTGAAGACCCTGCAACGTTTTAGTTACCCTCCACTGGACAGCCTCCATCCTGTCTATGTCCTTGCAGACATGGGGTCTCCAGAACTGCATGCAGTACTCCAGATGGGGTCTCACCAACTGTCTGTATAGAGGGATAACAACTTCCTGTTTTCTACTAGTGATGCCTCTCTCTATGCATCCCAGTATCCCCCCAGCCCTCCTTACTGCCTTCTCACATGCCCACATTTAGGTAATCTGATATGAATACCCCCAGGTCCCTTTCCATTTTTGTTGTTGTTAGTATCGCACCCCACATTGTGTACTCTTCCCCTGGGTTTTTGTTTCCCAGTTGCATTACTTTGCACTTCTTTGCATTGAATCCAAGCTGCCATGTATTTAACCATTCCTCGAACCTTGCCAAGTCTCTTCTTATCCTTTCTACCCCACCTTGTGTATCAACCCTTTTGCAGATCTTTGTGTCGTCTGCAAAGAGACATACTTTTCCTTCCAGTCCCTCTACAACGTCACTTATAAAGACATTAAAGAGGACCAGTCCCAGTACTGAACCCTGTGGTACCCCACTAGTAACCCCCCTTTCTTCAAAGTGGACTCTTTACTATTACCCTCTCCATCCTGTTGTTTTTTTTTTTTTATTGTTTAACCAGGAGTTGCACACTAAGCTAAAACCTTGTTTACAGGTGCGACCTGGAAGCACAGGGAAGTTAAGTGACTTGCTCAGGGTCACACAGTATTCAAGTGGGGGCTGTGGGATTCAAACCCAGGTCTCCAGATTTGCAGCTCAGAGCCTTAAATCACTGCGTTATACTGCCTCCCTATTGTCCAGTCAGTTTTTTACCCAGGCTACCACCTAGGGATCCACTCCAAGGCTGGCTGACTTGCATATTAATCTTTTGTGTGGGACTGTGTCAAATGCCTTGCTAAATTCTAGGTAGGCCATGTCCACAGGTATTCAATACGTCAGTATCAGAAAGTCTGCTTCAGAGTTGTTTAACAGTGCTGGTGCTCCGGTTGAAAATAACTAATTCCAAAGTTGAAAGCCTTGTACTCAGGACCTTGTGTCAGTAATCACTGCACTGATTTTAGGTGAAAAAAGTATTTATTATAGCATTCTAGCTCAAAAGTTAAAATACAGATACAATAAATTGGCATGCAAAAGAGAGTAAAAAAAAGACTTGTTATGTGCCACTTTATTGCATCTGTATTTTAACTTTTAAGCTAGAATGCTATAATAAATACTTTTTCCACCTACAAGCAGTTTGGTGATTATTGCCACAAGGTCCTGAGTGCAAGATTCTAGTCCTTGGAAGTAGCCATGGTACCACCACCTATTGGGGTAAGGGGGACAGTAGGAAAAATGGAGATGACAGCCTCATTGAAAATTCACCTTTCTAACTTAGTTATCCATGTGCCTAGTATTATTTGATTTTTCTGTCAAAAGTGAGCACCTGTAAACTTTAGAAAGACTAAACTGTTTTTTTAAATGTGACTTTTTACACAATATTCTGAAAAAAGTAGTAAGTGGGGTCAAGATTGTTCATTTTTGTATTTACACAGTTTGTCAAACTTAAGAAGTACTGTTTTGAGTTTAACCTCATGTGACTATTATTTAAATTCTGGCCTTTAGCCCCAAGATGTCTATTAGTGTTTAACTTTCTGGATTTTCCATAAAAATTGCTTGAACAGTTACATTGCCGCTACCACCCTGTACTGGATTGTTGACATACTGTTGCTTAACTGTTCGCTGAGGAGCCTCCGACATATCAGTCAGATGTGCACAGTCTACACCAGTGATATGCTTTGTGGTCCAAACTGATGACAAATTGTGTGCATAAAAATTTGCCACTGCTGTGATCTCTAGCATGATGTAAGTTAAACATTATTAGAGTGACCATTTCAGGCTTTATTTTGTCATTATTGTAGCTGATGGTAGTTTTGCATTAAATAATTGTGAATTTGAAATTTGTGACTGCCAAAATAGAGAAATCACAGGGAGAGAGACCAATGGCTTGGACTGGTGCTTGATAATCTAGCACGGGAGCTAGCAGAGAGAGTAACTAGCACTCAGTCCATGAACGAAAACTTGAACAGACTGCAAGTTCTTTAGACCAAACTTTTCTTCAGGTATATATAAATTGTAGTCACAGTGCACAACACATACAGCACACAAGAGGACCTACTGGGGCACCAATGTTTCATGCCCACAGCTCCCTGGTGTTTTGTCTTTCTTAGCAAAATAGGGAAGGCAGGCATGATGCCTTATACTGCAAGACTTCAACAGCATTCATAAGGTACCTGCCAGGAAGACAGATGTAGAACATGAAACAGTATAGCAGGGTGAGTATGAGTCAAAGTGCTGTAGATGGGAGAGTCCTTATACTGCCCCCCCATTTGTTTTTTTTTCTTCCTCTACTCTGAAGTTTTAGAGAGTGCACAGATGTCACTTCTACCAGTACTGCACTCAAGTCTGCTCTACCATTGATTTGCGGTTTGACCACAGAATTATACCAGCGCAGTCAGCAATGAGATTCACATGGATCTTGTCTTTCCTACCTGACATATATCTATCTGTGAATATAAATACTGATGGGAATGTGAGAGTCAGGAATATGAATAAATGTGTGTATCTAGGTGATATTATTTTTGAGGTGATCTATGGAATAAAGACGTGGCACATTGTGGGCCAGTATTTTTAAATGCAGATTACTCTGGTGGTTAAAGCACTGAACTGTGAAGTATGAGGTCACTGGTTCTAATCCCAGCACATCCCATTGACTCCTGTGTGCCAGTGAATAAGTAATTTGACCTCTCTGTGCTAAAGTTTTCCCAGCTGGAAAACTAGGTCACAACATGGCCCCATGGAAAACCAGATGTTCCATCTCAGTTGGGCTATTTTGGGTAAATTAAACTGTACAGGAATTCCTTTTGAGCAGTCTGGGTAAGTTTGCTGCTCTAAGCATGTGTAGAAACCTAAAGTCGGGGTATGGGTTTGAATAGTATAGGAGTGGTTCTTGCCTAGCCAACCTCAGTAAAAAACAGAAAGATAATCCCAAAAAATTATCTAGATAAAATGAATGCACATATTATAGAATTTGAGGAGGAGTTGAGAGCTACTAAACTTAACAAGCATTTGTCAATGCCGAATGTTGCTTGCTTATATGTGCTTTTTAGGTATTTGGTAGTCATTGGAGTGTAAATATTGAAAATTCGTGAACTTACGAGTGTGCATAGGAACTGCGTAATGCTCGCTCGTAAAAAAAAGTCATTTTAAGGAATTTTTTCACCAAATTTTCAACATAGCCATTTTAAGACCTCTGCTCATGAACAGTGTCACTGTGATTTTCCTAATGTGTCCCATACATTGATTTCACACACCGACTGCACCATTGTGGGTTACATGGGCGGAAACATGTTTTGGGCAGGATGTGAAAAATGACAGCTGTACTGCTCATAAGGAGGTGTAGTAAAATGGCAATGTTTCAAATCTGGAGTGAAAATATTGAAAAATCGTGAACTTACGAGCATGCGTAGGAACTGCGTAATGCGCACTCGTAAAACAGGCATTTTTAAGAATTTTTTCACCAAATTTTCAACATAGGCTTTTTGAGAGCCCATCTTATGAACACTGGTAGTGTCGTTTGTTAATCAGCCCTGAAAGATGATTTCACTATAGCAGCATTTCAAATCAATCCCTTCGGCCCGATTAACACCATGACAGTGCAAGAATTCATGAGGAGGGGTCCCAAAAACCCATGTTGAAAATTTGGCCCAAAATTCTAAAATGCCTGAGATATGCAACAAAGTTGAAAACCGATCTATTACATTATACAGCTTACCGGTATTTCCTCAGTTAGTGGTCAGCTTTGAAGAGTGCAGATGCATTCCCAGTCCACTGATGATCATCGCACCAAGCTCTGGAGGTAAGTATGTGGTGAGAGGGTGTGTGGGGAGGCAGGGTGCGCAGTGGGTGGGTGCAGGTGGGGGCAGAGGGACTGTGAGGGACCTTTTTTGATTTACAGGTTTTTTTTTTGTTAATTAAGATGACGCAGGACATTTGCCACACTGGGGTGGGCTCCCAGCGTGGGCACCTGGACAGAGTTTTTGGGGGGTGTGCAGCTGTGGAGCCAACGGGGATGAGGCACCCCTGCTGGTTATAATAGCGTGCCACGCCTGGGTGGGCCTCAGCGGCACTCACAGCTTTGTGGGGGTGGAGCTGATGGGGATTGGGCACCACCATCAGCCATGCAGTGTGCATAGGGAGGGAGCATCAGCACACAATATGCATGCTGTGCGTGTGTGTGTGTGGGGGAGAGCTCTGCTCACGAAGCGGAGCTCTCCCTTTCAACTGTATGCCACTGTATTTTGACTGCTATCATAGGCAGCTGCAGCAGTCATTGGAGAACCGCGCCCACCTGCAAACTCACTGACTGAATTGGAAGACGGCATGCCACACCTCCAAAAACTAGGATGATGGCACTATGTTTCTTGTACATGCGTGCAAGCAACATAAAAAACTCAAGCATGAGTGAAATGATTATAAGGAAAATAATGTCTATACTTATAACAAAAGAACCCTGACCTACGATACTAGCTATAAATACAATTTGGATACTGAGTCATCAGCCCCCTTTTTGGACAGTGATTCACAAGGTTATAGACCTGTGCAGAGAGGTAGGGATGGTCTTTTTTTGGGAGGGGAGGTTACTGGGGCAGACAGCCACAACGGGGCAGGGGCAAGCAGGGTGATCAGTATACCAGAGAGGATTCAGAACAAGATGGACACGAATGAGATCCAGGCCAAGGACCTTCAGGCATTGACACACTAGAAAAAGATACAGGAATAGGAGACAGGAGGAAAGAAAAGGGAGACAAGTGAATAGAAAAGAAAACAACCCGGCCTCAGGTCCAGAAGCCCAGTTAATTTATAATATCTCTAAACATGTCCTGACAGAGACTGAGCAGCAAGTCCTTTGTAAAGGCCTTACATTTTGTCCTCATAGTCCTATTAATGAGTTTGAATTAAAATTAGACTTGAATCGATGTTATCATAAGATAAGTTTGAAACTATTTTTTGGCACTCTCTTAGAAAATCAGGACACCAATTTGGAGGAACAACAAAAAAAGATCTCACTTAGTCAAAAACTAGATCTTAAATCTACTTTTTTGCCACCCGGAACACCACATACAATTGAGACCTATGTCACACTTGTGAACAGGGATATAGAGACACTCCTACTTCAAGAGAAAAATAAAGATGGCAGAAAAAGATTTAACCTTTCAGTAGCACAGTTTGCTGCACTCAGACACTTAGAGAATGACCTGAATATAATGATTAAGGGTGCAGACAAGGGGGGAGAAGTAGTTATTATAGACTATACTCAACATAAGAACATGTGTGAAACCTTACTACAAAACAGTGATAATTGTTTGAAACTCAATCATGACCCTACTGGTGAAATAAAAAATCTTATGAAGAGTCTTCTAGACAGAGATGAAGAGAAAGGACAGATTTCACAATGGGAGACTAAAGCACTATTTAGACCTACACCTTGTACTCCCTTATTTTATACTCTTCCAAAAATTCACAAAAATTTGATTAACCCTCCAGGGAGACCAATTGTTTCAGGTGTCAGTTCTGTATTAGAGCCATTGTCCAACTATGTGGATCACTTTATATGTCCTATGGTAGAAACCACTAGGACATATATTAAGGATTCCACTGATATTATCTGACTAATTGAAGTGGAAAATAACTCTGACTTAGATATAGAGAGAGAGATGTATACTTGTAACTTGGGATCTCAAGGACCTATACACGTTCATTCCCCACAGGGAGGGATGTGAAGTGTTACAACAAGCACTGGAAAATAACAGGACAAAATCTAAACCTTCTAATACACTTCTTTTGAAATTTGCAGTTAGTTTTGGCACGATTTTTTTTAAAATTGAAAAACAAATTTATTTACAGATTAAAGGAACTGTGATGGGGTCTAGTCTGGCCCCGCTGTATGCAAACTTATACTGTACATGGATAATTTTGAGATGTCGTTTGTGTTTCATCCAGACAATACATTTCTGCTTTATTTAAGAATTTGGAAATGCTTTATAGATGATGTTATTGCTACATGGACTGGGAACTGTAGAGGAACTGGAGTTGTCCAATTTGTATTTAAACTTGAGGACTGATCATCTGATTTTTACCTTGAATCATAGCCAGCAAGAGATTACTTATTTGTATTTACTGGTTTATAAAGCTAATAACAGTCTAGTCACTAAGTTATATAGGAAACTGACTGATACAAATTCTATCTTGAGAGCTGACAGCTTTCACCCTAAGAAATTAATTGAGACCATTCCTTATGGACAATTAATTAGAGCAAAGCGTAACTGTACTACAGCAGAAGAAATTGAAACAGCCTCTGGGGAAATCATGGCTAGGTTTGAACAAAGGGGCCATAAAGTTGATACCTTGATTCAGGCAAAATCAAAGGCAGATACCAGGGAGCATACTGCACTTTTGGATCCACAGATTACAACTGAAACTGGTGTTTCACAAATGAGAATTTTACTCACTACCCGTTATACTGATGTATTTTTCTCTATCAGACATATAATATATAAACATTGGGATGTTTTGAGAGCAACAGGGAATGGGGCCAGGATTTTTATACAGAAATCTATGGTGGTGTCTTAAAAAAATAAGTCTTTAGGGGACAGATTAGTGCACACACTTCATAAAATTCCAGATAACCATCAGGAACATTTTTTATCTAACTTGGATACAAGGGGTAATTACCGGTGCAGGCATTGCGTTCACTGTCACAACACATATAGGGTTAAGCACATCAGAAATATATCTTGTGATGAGAATGTTATGATCTATCAGTTTATAAATTGCCAGTCCACAGGAGTTGTTTATATGCTCAAATGTCCATGTGATAAAGTGTATATTGATAAGATGGAGAGAACGATTGAAACTAGGGTAGGAGAACACAAGTCGGACATCAGAACCTTATACATGACCTCCTCAGTGGCTAAGCATTTTATAGACAAAGGCCATTAATTACCTTATTTATGTTTTTTTTGGTGTGGAAAAGGTAGAACCAAACCCTAGAGGAGGTGACTATAGAACACAACTCTTGCTTAGAGAAGCCTACTACATAGATAAATTTCATGCGACCAATCCCAGGTTTGGGTTAAATGACTCTATAGACTGACAACCCATTCTGTGATTTAATATTTACTGTATTCTTTCTAATGTAGGATGTTTGATCCATGCACATTTAAATATACGTGTGATTCAGATACTCTCTTCCTGAATATACTGTAGGTCTCCACTGTACAATTTCCATGACTGTATGTACGCATAGGAGATTCTCCCCCCCCCCATTTTACTAAATACACTTTCTTTTATAGTGTTTACTTTTCCTTAAAAAATATACCCATCCCACATTCGTATTTTATATTTAAATAATTATCTGTAGTAATCTTAATTTCGGATGTACCCATGTCTATAGGTTCAAGTCACCTTGTAATGGATGGATTTTGCACAACTATTTTCCTGATTTATAAAACTTACTTTTATGATTGTAGGTCTATCTAAATATGTTCAAATTACAAGATGTATGGACTATTATGAATTCCTCCAGCATTTGGAAACACCTTGCTATTTTTTGTATGATGCCACTCATTTTGAGTGGGTCAGGCGTCCAGTGTCTTGAGTCTGTCATGTGACTTAGACTCATCGCTCTATGCCCAATTCCCCACTTGCAGGAGTATAAAAACATTGTGCAAGATGCTGACTGCACCTCCACATACAGAGAGAGCGGAGGTCAGGACGGTACCTTTTGATATTCCAAGTAAGTGAAATTTTCAATGAACTTTACTTTTCTTTATGTGCAATTAAGTATTTTATGCTTTAAGCTTCTGAATGCTGATAGCAGCTAATTTCTTTTTTCAGTCATTATGAGACACGATACATTTGATTATGAGGTACCTTATCTTTTTCTCTGTGTCTTGTCACTTATTTTCAAAGTGAATTCTTTTAAAAATGGTGACGTGCGAATAGGGATGTTATTTGCAACAAGTTACTTGGGCTGTTATAAATGGTTATTCTTGGCTGACAGTTGTATAATTTGTGAGATACGGCATAACATTAGAATATTATGGAGCATTTATCCAGAGTATATGCTCAAGAAGCCTTTATTGGGATAGGAATATTTTGTATAAGAAAATATGACAAATCACTGAAATGTTTCTCTCTGCAAGTTTATTTACTTTCTTTAGGCATGAACTGCTAGCTGACAATTACTTTTTATTTTAAATGGATGATACAGTGTTACCTACCTAGATATACATGTTACTGAGAACATTCTTTTGTTTCTGTTATAGATTTAAATTTTTTATTGCATTTAACAGTGAACAGTAGAGGATGTGTGCTGAGTCTTGAAGATTAGGTATGCATTGTCAATTTATTAATGATTAACACAGGCTAATACATTTTTAAAGGACTGCTTTAGACTATATGATGAATTTAATCAAAGTGTGTACATTGTGAAAAATTTAATAATATATGGTTATTAGTCACTGGGTGAGACTACCAACAAATAGTCACTTTTAAAATATCTTTCTAAAATAATACCATTTTTTCATATAAAAAACAGATGTTTTCTTTATCTTTAGATTGAACACAAGTGCTCTGATGAAGGATTCTTTTGTCTGAAACGTTTGAAGTTTTTGTGACACTGTGTTCTCGCATACATTCTCATGAACTGAGTACATTAATTACACTTTATACATTACTTTGGTGAGTGGGCTCTGTTTTTACCAATCTGTTGTTCTCTATGGGTTTAGTTCCCATACATTGCTGCTGCTGCTTTAGTGCTCCATCAACGGTGGCATATTACAGTCATCAAGATTCATCACCACCAGTTTAAGAACCTATTGGTATACTGTATATTTGTAGGAGGCTGACAAGATGGTAGCCTAAACCTAGGAGGATTTGACACTTGTTCAGTGTCATTTGTGTGGGGGTGCTTGTCACATGACAGCAGCCAACCAATAGAATGGCTGCAATCCAAGGAATAAAAAAGGCACCCAAACAGTTCTGTGTGCAGAGGAGCCCAGTCAGTGCAGCCATTGAGCTACAGGGACCATCAGACATATACCTCCAGTTTTTCAGCTAAGTATGTTAATTGCAGGGTTCAGTGACTGCAGTTCATTTTTGTCTGTTTTTATAGTGTGGGATTTTAATCTAAACTACAATCATGGCTGTCTTGTGAAATGGGAGGGGGGAAAGAGGGAAATGAAGCATTGCGGGAGGAAGAGGTGGTGTAGTTTGGCTGCCAGTTGTCAATGCCATTGTTAGAGGGGTGCTGGTAACATGACTGCAGTCAGCCATTAGCACAGCTGCAGTCTGATAAAAATTACCCAGAAGTCCAAGTGACTCCTCATGTGAGCAACCCTGAAGCATGAGTGCCTCTAAGTGGCATCTGGGACATCGGCAGGGTGTCCACAGGGAGGCCCACAGGCTGCAGAGCATTCTGGTCAGGGGAGGGTAGGTAAGTGTAAAAGGAGGGTAGAAAATACACTGTTAGGTGTTGGTAGGGGTTTGAAGCAGATCCCTATCTAGAGTCAGCTTGTAAATATATAACAAACTAGGAGAGTGCTACATTAGGGAACTGGCTTCTATCTGGAGCCAGCCCACAAGGGTAACATAGACAAAGGAGTGCAGCTGGTCCCTTTTGTATTAAGGTTCATGGAAGCATAAGGAAGGAAGCATAGCTAAGTTTAGTAACAGGGTGAAGTGGATAGACTGCTGGAGTGCAGGAGGTACAGGTTTCTGAAAACTCTCTGGGAGGTAGGGGGTGCCCGGTTTGTCATCAAATTAGGCAGCTGGGGGCAGATGTTTGGCAGCTGAGGAATGAGATGGGTGCATTGGTGGTTGTAGGGACTCATAGGGTAATGATGGGTGGGGCAGAAAGGCCACAGGGCTTCGAGGCAGATAAAGGGCAGTGGGCAGGAGTAGAGCAATGGTATGGAGGGGGTCCTAGCAGGAGGGTAGGAGGGAACAGGAGATTAGGCAGGTCCCTGTTCCCCTCCCCAACAGGAGGAGGAGGCCATGGAGGAGGTGAATAACAGTAAGAGGAGCAGGTAAGGCAGGAAGGGGCGGTCCTGTGGGATCATCCCAGAATTGTCAATGAATAACAGATTCCTTCCACTGGACTGGGGGGAGGTAGGGGAAAGTGGTGATACAGAAAGGGGCAACAAGAAGGGGGTTGGAGGAGGTAGGGGGACATATGGATGAATAAGAAGAAGGGGTGAGAGGATGAGAGTTCAGGTGAGCGGTGGAGGGTAGGTGATACAGGGGAGGGGGCAGTGGACATGAAAGAATGAGAGGATAGGTAGGAGGAATGACAGAAGGAAAGGGTAGGGGCAGGTGGGAGAATGGAAGGGAAGGATGGGGTGTGCCAGTGGGGGAAGAGGTTAAGGAAGAGGTGAAGGGGAGAGTGGGTGTAGAGGGGCAGGTGGTTTGAGAAAGGAGCATCTATTTCAGAAATGCATCAGGTTTTTAAAGCATTTTGTTGTCTATAGCACTGAACAATCTCATTAGCCATTCCCTCAGGAAAGACTGTCAATGTCACATAAATTAGCATGCCTCTCCTATCTCGTATGTTATAATTACCCAACAGCCCGCACTAACCCCCTCCCCCGCCCAATCTTAGCTATTTACCACATCCCCACTCTGCAGCCATAGCCATTGATCCACGTCTCCTCTATTTGTATAGCATTGAGCTGAGCTTTGCTTTTTGTACCATATACTGATTGTTAGCCTCCTCCTTATACAATGTCTGTACCAAACTGTTTATTTTATCAAACTCCTCATTATGTACAGTACATTCAATTATTTTTGTATTATTCCTCATCATTCTTCCCGTGTTGCTTCCTGTATTGCACGTTGTCAGTTGTTATCATTTAGTTTACCATAAACTTGAAACATAGAAACATAGAAGTTGATGGTAGATAAGGACCGCAAGGCAGATCCAGTCTGCCCATTTCTTTTTCTACCTTATGAATGTGCCATCGGCCTTTGCTCTGTCAATGGCCTATCTATTCATGCTCATCTGTATTGCTCCCTTATGCCTATCCCATGCCTGTTTGAAGCCCTGCACTGTATTCATAGCCACCAGTTCCTGAGGTAGGCCGTTCCATGCATTCACCACCCTTTCTGTGAAAAAGAACTTCCTCACATTACCCCTTAATCTTGAACAAAACAACACTTTTTCATAGCATTTTTCTCTGAGCCAGCATCATTTGTTCATGAACTGAGGGTCAAGTGCCTCATTTTTTTTGTTCTTTGTTTTCTACAGTTTATCATGAGCACCCCATCCCTGTTGCATGGTCTCTGCTGTTTGGATAAAATGAACTTAATTTAAAGCTTTACAATTTAAACTATTGTTTTAGAAATTGGAAATCAAAGATCCTGGCTCTGAATATACAACTTATCCCTTGTGGGGGGACAGACTTACATAACTTACTCGTGGCTCTGCCACTCATGACTTGCTATTCTGCCCCCCTCACTCATTAAGATAAATGTCATAGAAACATAGAATTTGACGGCAGATAAGGACCTCTTGGCCCACCCAGTCTGCCCATTTCCCTACCTAATGGATAAGCAGCAGATCCTAGTTAACCAGCATCCTACTTCTTCCTACCCCCACCCCCTAGAATTGCCTTATGACTGTCCCATGCATGCTTGAATTCCACCACTGTTTTTGACTCCACAACCTTCTCCAGAAGGCTGTTCCATGCATCCACAACCCTCTCTGTGAAAAAATACTTCCTTAAATTACCTCTGAGCTGCCCCCCTCTATCTTCAAATTGTGCCCCCTTGTTCTTGCACACCTCTTTTTTTGAAAGATGCTACCCTCTTGGACTTTGTTGATTCCCTTGAGGTACTTGAAAGTTTCTATCATGTCTCCACCTCCCTCCTTTTCTCAGGGCTATACATATTAAGCACCTTAAGTCTCTCTTCATATGTCTTCCAGTGCAGATCCTGCACCATTTTAATTGCCCTCCTCTGGACAGCTTCCATCCTGTCTATGTCTTTGCGGAGATTGGGTCTCCAGAACTGCACGCAGTACTCCAGATGGGGTCTCACCAGCTGTCTGTACAGAGGATAATAACTTCTTGTTTTCTACTGGTGATGCCTCTCCCTATGCATCCCAGTATCCCCCAGCCCTCCTTACTGCCCTCTCACATTGCTGGCCCAGCTTTAGGTCATCTGATATGACTACCCCCAGGTCCCTTTCCATTTTTGTTGTTGTTAGTATCTCACCCCCCATTGTGTACTCTTCCCCTGGGATTTTGTTTCCCAGGTGCATTATCTTGGACTTCTTAGCATTGAATCATACTGTAAGTTAGGCTATAGCATAACCTATATGTATTACAACTGAGGATGCTCCTAGGGAGGAAATTCCTCTCCATGAGCTACATAGGATTCCAGAATGCCTGTCAGAATACTAAATTACGTCAATCCTAACTGATTTGGAATGCTTGGAATGTTTTATTTGTTTCTCCCAATAGCTTTGTATGAAGTCCGAACTATCCATTGTTTACATGGCACAAAATGGCCGCCCATATAATAATGAGTTAAATGTGTCTGTTAGAGCGTGTTCATTTGAATGTGTATGACAGCAGTTGACTGATCAATTGTGAGAGGGAAAAAGGCCAGAATTAAACTTGTAAAGGAAATTTTTAATAAAATACCAGGAGGATTTGAGCAGTAAGGCCTACTGTGTCTGGGGAGGTGCTGTAATTGTATAAATGGCATTTGCAATGCACTGATTAAAAATATCACATTTATTATTATCTGCAGTGTTTGACCTTATATAGACCTCACCTGTGGGCTCTACCAGTCATGAGGTCAATCAAGTTTGAAGCCTGCAGAAAAAAATAATTGGCATAGTTACACCCTACGATAATGAGCACTATGTATCACAGGAAATCCCATTAAAATGAATGTGAGATTCACAGCGATATCTCTAGCTATACCCCCACAATATTTCACTGGCTGCCACTGTATTCTTCACTGGTAGAGTTACATTTATTAATCTAACCCTTAGAGAATAAAATACCTGGCTTTTCCTATGTAATCTCATGATATCCTTAGGGTTAATTTAATGCATGGTGATTTATGATTTAAGACAAAGAAAGCTAAACTGATAGGTCTGAATCTCTACCCCTTCCCCTTACTGAGGTTTGCATTATGCCAAACCTGATATTCAGGAGCTGGTGATGACGAATGTGATTTCCATGATGCTGAAATGGCAGAAGCAAGAACACCTGCTTAGTCTTTTTCTTTCCATCCAAAATAGACATTCTTAGATGAGAAGTGGCTTGTCAGACTTCTTTGTTTCCAGCTGGAATGTCTGTTTTAGTGAGCATAAGCAATCCGATAGATTACAGGGATGCTGTGAGAGGAGAAAAATTCCACCTCCGTTCTAATTTGATGATCCACAGCATTTTTATGTTTGCTTGCATGCATGAATAAAGCAAACATATTGTTACTATAGCATAGGAGGCTGTGTATGTGTGTTTTGTATAAGCCAATGGATGTAGAAATGCAGGAGGTTTGCCTTTTAAAAGCTCGTACTGAGAAGGCTGACAATAACAGTGTTCAGCTGGCTGATGGGTGTAAACTTCTTGTACTTCAAAGAATAAAGCCCAACCAACCACAATTTTTTTTGCCCATTAGCAAGCTAGCACACATGATCAGGCTTTGAAGATGAATTCAAGCCTAATGCTGTGTATGTGTGTGTGTGTGTGTGCACACATTTACCCTTGCCTACAGAAGTGCCTATAAACATTAAAAATGGTTGGGAAATAGCACCATGCAGAATGCAAATAGAGCTTTAAATATGTTAGCAGCATGTCAGTAATGAACAGAACACCAGCAATTGTTGATTTAAATGATATATCATTTATGCTCTTTATAAAATGGCTTGAATGAAACAAGCAATCTGATTGTCAAAACTGGTCACATGACCAGCATTCACTTCAATTACCGCACATCTCAAATTCTACTTTATTTTTTTCTGCTTTTTTAACTCTTAAAACCATGTTACAAGTGCAATAATACACTCCAGTGTTTGTGGTAATGCCATAAGTTGACATACTCCCCAGGTGATTGAAGGCACTCAGCTGCACTTTGTGCCTTACAACCCACCTGGGGCATGTGGTAATTTAGCATTACCACACACTCCGTCATGAGCTAGTGCTTACTTTATCATGCCCTTGATACCAGTTGGCTAACTCTGAAAAATGTAAGAGTTAGACAAAATTCAGTTCATAGTTCATTTATTTTTGCAGTTCTTTTTTTCATTTGGACATTATCCTCAAGCCCTTCCCTCTTGCCTCATTCTGTTGTTGACCCCTAGACCTGTCACCCACCTCCAGGACTTACCCCATCTACTTCTTAATTCATTGTGTGCATGGGCACTATGCATTGTGGTGATGCCGTACCTTCAGGGTCACAGCATCATTCTGCAGACAGGGGTTCTGTTATGCCCATTATTCCCTGAATCAGAGATGATGATGTACAATGACCACCCATATGACTGAGAAGACAGTGCATGCTTTCAACGCCTGCCTTGGACTTTTGATTCTGATGACTGCTGCTGCATCATGTACCCTCCACTAGGTGGCAGCCAAGCAGCTGTACACACTATTCCCCCACCTCGAAGAAGGAGCTCCATCGTGATGCTAAATCCTCTTTTCTCCCGCCAGACCCCAAGTGACCTTGGTCCATTCCCAAACACAGGTCACCAGTATATCAGGAGGTGAAGTATTCAGCGCTTCAGCCCTCCATACCACTGACCCAGCTATAGGTTTACTGTAGCTCAGATTTCCTTAGACAATACTGTTTGCGGCCCTGAGGGGTGGCTGAACCTGCAACCCACTGTTTTACAGTTCTGCACTTTTACCCTCCATACCATTCAGCCAGAACTATATTTTTGTAGTTCTTTACCCTTTTTTTTTATTACTGAGGGAAATAACATAAACCCAAGATTACTGTTTCTTGGACTATATTAGCTTTGGCTGCTGTCTACACATGACATCATAAAACCCTGTTCATGACATCATACTTATCTCCGCAGCAGCAGACTGAGATGTCACAAAAAGTATCATGACTGCAGAAGTAGACTGACAGGGCAAATGGGGCAGATCCCCTTTTCCATGCAAATGCCCTTAGTAATAAACAAATAAGGGTGACAATTACAAAAAAAAAGTGTGAAATATTAGCTTAATTGTGTCTAGATAGTATGTTTTTCCAAGTTGTCTCAACAACATCAGGGGCTCTTTAAATCCCCGTTACACTGCAAGCAAACACTTACCATTGACAAATGCTTATCTATTTATTTTATTTATTGTGATCTTAAGCTAACACCTTTGAGAACAAGCTCATTAGAATGGGTTCCACATCAGGTAAAACAATAATAGTGACGACAGTTGGCTTTGCAGGTAAACAGGTAATTCAAAGACTAGACATACAATGCAATACATTATAGAACTATAGAAAGAATAGCAAAAATGTAGGCAATGAACAACATATGCCAATATTGTTGTTTGTTAAATCAGCTCTCTAAACTTATAAACCAAAACATTTATTGCACCAAGGGCCTACAACACTATTTTATCAGTAAGACTTTGTCTCACTTTGTTGCTTTAATAAGAGATGCACAAATTGTATTTCTTATGGGGAAGATAAACTGTTGGGACATCTGCTCCACAGACTGTCTGTTGAGTTCTTTTCAAAATTGCCTTGCATCCCACTGCCAAAGAGTTGAAGCAAAAAAAATATATATAATTTAATGGCGCTGATGCAGTTAGAAAAACATATAAAGTAGGAAATACTGTTGTTAAAGATTTCTTTATAAAGAGCATATCTAAGCTGGAAAGTTGCATGGAAAGTTGCATACAAATCGTGCCCATCATTATTGATGCAGGGAAGGGTCTCATCATCATACGTGTCTCCTCATGCATGTTTAGCTTTTGAGAACCACAAACTGAGCAGTTCTGGTACACTATAGACACAGGAAGAGAAAGTGTTACACTGCCAGAAGCTATCTAGCCACAACTATAAATATCGTTATTTTTTAAGCGAAATATGACAATTTAATTATTAGTAACTTTAGCTGTATTTACACTGTGGCATTTGTACTGCAGCAACCCGAGCACTCGGGTTGCTGCAGTGCAAATGCCACCATGTGGACACTTAACAGATCACAGTAAACCAATCCCTGATGCACTCCGCAGTCCCAGAAAGTCTGGGAATGTGTTCGGGAGAGAGTGGTTTAAGCGGCCACGGGGACAGCCTGCACCACTCGCTCCCATGCGCCAGACCCTGGGGGCGTCTTTTCCCTTTTAGCAGCAGACCGCCTCTTGACTCACAACCCCTCTTCAGTGTGTCTTGAACTGATGCTGGAAGGGGCTATGTAGATGCAGACACTGGATGTCTTTTGCGTTGGGGCAGGGTTGCAATGCTTCCCAGAAGGAGCGAAGTCGGCAACTGTAGTGTGTTTCATAAAAATGTTATTCCACTCTTGCAATTGGAAAATTATTTTTACCGCAAAATGGAAGTGTTCATTATTGTTGTATGAGGTTTTCACACACCCAGGGTACATCTCAATGCTGATTGGTTGAATCAATGTTGATGATTTAAAATGCTAATTATTTACTGAGTACAGTGTGTGCTACAGTATACTCTCATTTTTTTTTGTAATTTATATTTTGTTGAACATTTTCAACATACACCAGCAAGATAACATAGTTAACAATACCAAAATTATGCCTGGCTGGAGTAAACACTCCATGGAGTTACAATCTATGAGTACCCACAATTGTGAGATCAAATATAAAAGATCAAACAAAACTATACAACTTGACATACTAACACGCGATAACATAGAGAATAATATATACCCAGCTATTGGTAACAAGCTGGTTAGTTCATCGAGAGGTTGCCATGGCGACCATTTGAACCTCGAGAACATTGCTCAAGAGGTTCGGTCGCCATTGGCGACCTTGAGATGAAGTAACCCAACTTGTTACGGATAGCTGGGTATACATTGTTTTTTATAGTGTAGGATGGAATACTTTTACAAAGCATGACTTACTTTGTTGTATTTCTCCACTTTGCCACTTGATTCACTGTTGTTTTCACAGCCACGGCCACATCCTAGTCTTATAACGCGCATGCGCTAGCATGTTCAATGTTGTAATGCTGTAGTAGTTACGTAACTAGTGCAGCATAACAGCTGCAATGATGTAGCTACTACAGCATAACAACTTTTCGAAAGTGATGGATTTTTAACAATAACAGCATTCCATCATCCACTATAATAACTAACATAGCTAAGTGTCTGTCGCTAAAGGAGATACCTGCACCATATCTAAATTACATACTAGTCAGACACAAACCAACAATTGATACATGGCATATAATATTCTGGCTGAAGCACCACTGCTGCATAAAAGAACCCCTTGACATGGAGGAGAGGAGGGAAGGGGAGGGGAGAGAAGAGGAGGGAAGGACTAGAGGTGATGCTGGGGGGGGGGCCCCCACACACAGGAACCAACCAAAGAATAATCAAGGTCCCGATGAACCACCTCAGGAACCAGATTATGGTTCCAAAGCTATGCAAGGAGGGACCCACAGGCAATCTGTTGGAAGAGGTATTCCTAGGTGTTGAAAAAATGGTGACCAAATACGCTTATTCTCATTTCTGTAGTATATTTCTCTGTATCTTTAAAAAAAATTGCTACAGTAGTACTAAAAAAAGGCATTCAAGTGGAACGAATGCTTGCTTCCTTTGTTTACATCATGGCACATACACTATTTCTGTATCCAGTAAATCTGGTACATATTTGCTAATAGGTTTGTCTGTGCCTTAAGGAATAAAAAATTGCAAAAGGCAATTACAGTTCATCCTATAGAGCCCTGCATATCACATAATATCCCCTCAAGTGCATTATGTCCATGTAAGAATGGAAATTTAGCAGTTTAACTTTCTTTTCATGGCAGGCCTATCAAATGCAAGTATTCAAAATTTTACCTGCCACTTTGTGTTTACTTTAATCAGTGGTAGTAAGTGAAATCATTATAGACTGAGCACTGATTCATGCAAAGAGATATGCCCTTGCTCTTTTGTTAAAGGATGCCTTCACTTACAGAACTTTTATAAGACATTACAGTTGTAGTTTGTGCACAGTCTGACAGTCCTATAGCAGCCATGCAAGGAGCTATGTAGTTAAGATGTGTTGTGCCTTGTAGGCAGCAATAAATCATTGTGCTAAATGCTGACATAACTAATAGGTGGCTCAGTGTGTGTACGCAACTTAGTGATGAGTTATGACTGTGCAATATCATTGATAGCCTGATAGAATTTGAATGAATATGTTGTTGACTGTGATAGATACTTTGGCCATTCGTACCCTCTATCCCATGGGGAACTACCACCCTGTTGGGGTACTGTGAAGGCAAAGGAACCCTCTTGAAGAGGGTTCCTCCCTACAGGTGCCATGGGAAGATAATTCCTTTAGGCTAAAGGTACCTTAGGAAGGAGCCCCCGGGGGGGGAGGGGAGAGAAGCATACCACTGGAGGAGGAGGGGAGGATGGTGGGGCAAAGAAAGAATGCATCTGAGTGAGACTGCAGGGAGCCGACTTAAATAGCTCAGGCACTGGGCGTGGCTCGTTGCTCCCACCCATTGAACTGCAGTCATAGCGTTTGATTTCAATGTGTGTACGCAACTTAGTGATGAGTTATTGTGCAACTTCATTGATAAACGGATAGTATTTGAATGCTTATGTTGTTGACTATGACAAATAGATACTTTGGCCATTTGCACTTTCTGTCCCATGGGGAACTACCATCCTGCTGGGGTACCGTGAAGGCAAAGGAACACTCTTGAGGAGGGTTACACCCCTAGAGGTGCTGCAGGAAGATAATTCCTATAGGCTAAAGGCACCTTAGGAAGCAGTCCCCAAAAAGGTCAAAGTGGTGAACACAGAAACTGGATGAGCATGGATTGACAGCAGTAGTAATGGCTTGAAACAAACATAGGCAGGATTGTTCAAAGACTGATGATATTGGTATTGATAGCAGGAGGGGCATGACTTCCATAAGGAGAGAGGGAATGTTAAAATGGAAACAGGGCCACCATCCAACCCCAACTCAACAACGGACTCCAACCTGGGTAAACACGTACTATCTAGATATACTACTTATACTACTACGGTTCACACTACTACAGTGAGGTGAAGAGCCAGGAGGCCAGAAGCCCATGTTGCTCTTATACTAAGGCAAAGAATAGAATAGAGAGCAGGTGAACCTTAGGTGGCTGTAGGGAGAATAGCTTTTGAAGGTACTGCCGACACTGTCTGCACAGCTAAAGGAGCCCCCTGGAACTTGGAGGCCCCACCATCCGGCAGCTAAAGTCTTAAATGCTACATCAAGAGGTTCCACTGACACTGTCGGCATGACCAAGACTTCTCCCAGAGCAGAGGACCTTCTCACCCATAGGGCAGAAAGAGAAGGACCCCGCACCTGGTGAAGGATGCACCCTGAAGATGTGGACTTCAAGGGGGCAGAGCCGTGCTAGGTAGAGAGAAGCTGGGATGCAATTGAGAGTGTAGAATTTGGAATGCAACTGTTAGTACTGAGAACAGCAACAGACAGCATGAGTGGGAGTGCAACAGTTAGCACTGAGTTCATCGACGCAATGCATAAATGGGAGTACAACTGTTAGCACAGAGTAAATTAAGAGACTGCCTGAGGGGAATTGCAACTGTTGCACTGAGTATATGAGACTGCATGAGGTGAAGTGCAACTTTTAGCACTGAGGATAGTGAGACAGCATAAGGTGCAGTGCAACTGTTAGCACTGAGTCTGGTAAGAGATAGCATGCTGAAGCTGTAAAGAATGAATGAATAAATGCTGTTAGGGAATGTAATGACAAATGTGAACTGAAACTTAAGCCTCTTTCATACTGCAGGTATCTGGATTGCTGCCATCCCCATCGGATCCATGGCTGTATCTGGAACACTGCCAACCAGCATTCTGATATGGCTGTGCACTGTTGCATGCTTGCTTCCTGCATTACCACAGTCTTCTGGAAATTGCAGCCTGGTATTCAGCTAGCATCTTTGTGAGTGGTGCCAGGTGTTCAGATGGCTGTGCAAAATGGCGCTAAACACCTGCACCACTATGCGATCCCAAGAAAAGAGGTATCGCGGTCACAATGAAACACTACCTGAAAACAGTAAAAGGGTGGCATTCAGACACGCACAGTGGCAATGATCTCGCTGCTGTACACCACCAACAATGGCCCAGAATTTGCCATGTGAATGGAGCTTTAGGAACCAGTGTGCAGCTTGAGTGTGCTAAGGAAACCACAGAACCCAAAAGGGAGTGGTTGTCTGGGTAGGAGCCAGGTGGAAACAATTAAGGAGTTTAGGGGAACAGGAGACTCCAATGGTACAAAAAAAAACAGCAAACAATAATGCCTGGAGTAGCATGAGGCAAATTAAATGAGCAAAGGCTGGGTACTAGGAAAACCAGAAGTGCCCCAAAATAAACACAACAGAGAAAGAACATGGAACTGGAAGACAGAATGGAAGCACGAACAACAGCCAGGAGGAAGGAGCAAAATACTGAGCTAGAAAGGAGAAGGCACAAAGCAAGCAGAAATCCCAAAGCAGAAAACGAAGCAGGAAACAAACACCGGGGGAAGGGGGGGCACAGAGCTACAGCAGCGTCTCCAGCTGCAACAAACAAAGAGTGCATCTGAGTGAGACTGTGGAGAGCTGACTTACTTAGCTTAGGCAGGGGGCATGACTGGTTTCTCCCACACACTGAACTGCAGACATAGCCTTTGATAAAGAATGTCACTTTGATGATATTATAGTGACTTTGGGCAAGATTTTCAAAGTCTGAGATCTATTTTCTGTGTGGGCTTATGCCTGTAGGGTTGGACCAACAATTAAATGGTCGAACAACATCTGAAACTCGAATGCTGCAGCATTCAAGAACTGCTGTAGTTGCACCACAAAATGACACAAATCCTGATTTAATTTTTTCCACACACAGTGCCACAAACCAGTTAAAAATGTTACAAACATCCGCAGCCCTGTGAAAATGGGGCAGGTCATATCAGACATATTTGTTTGGAAATAGACCGCACAGATCTTGCTCCAGCATCTGCTTCTGACCGTGTTGAAAATCTGGTCCTTACAGTAGCCTTTTAATATGTACTAAATGCACAAGTTGTCCCATGTCATGAATAAATCTTCAGATTGCACCAACGGACTTGTGGCAGTGCGGTTTGCTGCAAGTGGCAACTTGTGGCAAACCATGCGGTAAATGTGATTTTGGAAGCCATGCGGCAGTGCAATGCAGGTACACCACCTACCCCCTGGCATACATTTGCGGGCTGTGGGGGTATCCTTGTTACAGGGCTTGAACCACACCTTTGGTGCAAGCTGCCGTGAAATGTGTGAAGTGTTGCAACTGCAACAGCCCTATTAAAATTGAACTGCAAAATTGAACTGCATTGCATCCGTGGGCTTTGGCACAGCTGCATCAAACATTGCAGTAGACACAGGGTGAGATGCAAGCCCTACAGTACATCCACCTTTGAAAATTAGGCCCCCAGTCTTAAACACACAACTGCCACTTACTGACTTACTGCATGACCCTAAGTAAGGCATATAAACTGCCTAGGCTCAGTTTTCAGAAGGGGTTCTCCTACTTTTGCATACTGGAAACTAAAGCTGGGTGAAATGACCAAAATCTGATTTTCAGAATTTTGGCAAAATGGTGTGAAATTCCATGACATTTTGTGGAACATTGCGGAATTTCTCAAAATTTGTTTATTTGGTCATAACTCAGCTGTAAGTTGAGTTAAAGACCTAAGAATTGTCAGGCATATATTTTGTTAAGTGTCATGGAACATGGTGTCAGAGTGTCACCCCCCACAGCGACACCACAATCCCGACGCAGAACAGCCCGACAGCTGCAACAGCAACAACAGGAACAGAGCAACACAGGCACCACAGTGGCAGCAGGGGACAGGTATCACTGTAGTGGTACATGCCTCTGTGTGTGTGCTGGCCTGCCAGTCAGCCATGCTGTGTGGTCTTCTGCATCGCTGAGCTGTGGTCTGGTGGTGGCAGTTCCCCTGTGTATGTGTGTGTGTGTGTGTGTGTGTGTGTGCCGTCCTGTATGCCTTGCATGCTTCTGTGCCTCCAGAAACTGTCTGTCCACTGCCTCATGTATTGATCTGCTACCCAGTGGTAACATACACACCACTACTGTGTGCACACTGGCTGTGGTGGTGATGCCCAGTGATATCAGCTGCACCATGGGAGGGTGCTCCTGCATCGGGTCGCTTGTGGTGGTGTCCCTCAGTTGTGCAGCATTCATTGACCAGTCATGATAGTGTACGTCGTGGGGTCTGTGCTGGTGCTGCATCACTATAATGTCTATCGGTCTGGTGTGCTTCAGATTTCCATGTGGCGTTCTCCCGGAGTCACTGTGGGGAATGTTAATGGTGTGTCTGCCACTGACATGTGGTGCTTCCAGTGTCATGATGTCATACCAAATATTTTGATAGGTGGCTGAGTAGTTCCAAACACATAGGGGATCATTGTTTAACATTTTATTTCTTTCTATTTTTTATTTGTTTGTGAAATTTTGTGAAAATATTTCTGTGCTTGAAACATGGTCAAATAATACCCTAATAGTGGTACCCAGAGTTAGATCCTGTGAGGGGAAAAAGCTTGTTTGCAACCTCTGCACCTTACCTCTGGAACACTGTACCTGCTGCCTGAAAGGACTATTCTTCACGTGGTGGATTTAAGAAAGGGCTCAAAGTTGTCTTGCTGGAGCATAGCTTTTGCTCCTATAATCAGTGACTCTTACTTGGATTATTATAACTGCCTCTGTTTGCTTAGCCTGGTTTATGTTATATACAATAGTAATCTGTCCTGCCTAGTGTTTTGCCATGTGTACTTTTTCTCAGATCATGTATATTGACTATGTAATATCTGATTGTTATAGGTCATTAATTCTGGATTGCCCCGATAAAGTGACTCCTACGATATGTCTCAGTAGGCCTATCTGGTTAACTAACTAACTAGCTTGACCTGTGGAACTAAACATCTGCAAATTAGCATACATAACCTTCTTGGAAGGGTCATAGAAACTACTAAACATGGGAAGATTTGGTTAAGTAATTACTATGCTGTAGAGGTTATAATCTCACTACTCAATTGGAAGACCTGACTAAAACATTGCTTGACAGGTGATATCACAATATTTTCACAGAGGCCCAGGAGAAGATATAGTAAGATGAATAGGGAGTAACTTTTGGTGTGGGAACCAGAAAACATGGATGACTGGGGGTAATTAGCTTTATTTTAGAATATAATCCTTTTTCCAAAATGAGTGTATTATTCAGAAGCACTGGCAGATATTAAATTTGAACCCTATCTTAATTAAGTATGTAGGGGGCTAGCTCCAGATTACATACTGAAAAGGAAATAATTTAGGGCATTTGGGTTGCTTCCACCGAAACCAACAGGATTTTATACCTCCAGACACAGTAATGTGTGCAGGTATGGAGTCAAATACATTTTTTTTCAAACATTCTAAACTGAAGCAGATTTATGAAATTTGACAGTTTAGTAATTGTTCCAGTAAGTTTGCTGTTTATGTGGCTTGGTGTACATGTGGATTTCTGTATCTAGGTCAAACCACTAGAAAACTGAAAAGTAAAATCCAGGAGCATACATACAGTAGTATGTGCTATCGTTTTGTGTGGACTTTGCACTGTGTTCACAGACTTTTATACCAGTTTAAATAATGAAGTTGAGTACAAATAAGTTACATTGCAGTGTTGTTTTTTTCACAGACTGCACTGTATTGGGTACCTACTGTACCCTTTTGCTGCTTTTTGTGTCCTGTTGTGTGGGCTGGGCACCTGCCAGCCAAGCTGTGACCCTTTTCTCTCCTGCGTCAGTAAATAGTAACATAGTAAATGGTGACAGAGAAGGACTGCCAGGCCCACCCAGTCTGCCTGTAAATCTATAGAACACACTCACAAATGAAGCAGTGCAAGTGAGGAGCACTGAATCTTTTTTACTCAAGCTGGATCAGTTCCCAGGATCAGTTTGTAATGGAGAATAATATTGCTGGATACAACATTTAAGTCACTGGGGAGAGAAGGGTCACGTGCAGCTTGCTGCAGAGCAGAATAAGGATCCACAGGAGGGCAGATTACTCGGCCTCAGTTTTCCAGATGTTTCAACTACTAGTTTTTTTTCTCTCTATGGTGTCAGTGTCCATGAAATGTACTCACAAAATGGGTGACGAAAATCCTGTAACTTCATTGGCTGAAATACTTCACATGACTGTTAATTATTTTCTGACAATGGCACACCTCCATTGAACTAACACTCTCTCTCTCTCTCTCCATATATATATATATATATATATATATAGGGCATGCTTGCACCCCTATAGCTAGGGTTGAGTAGGCAGTTTAATGTTAAACGCCAAATTGTGCACATTAATAACTTTGCAACCATTCAATGGATTTGCACAAAATTCAGAGTGTGCAGTCTTGGATGGCAGGTCTCTACATATGTCAAGTTTTGTTTTGACCGGATTTGCAGTTTTTATGCAGCGAGGCACCAAAAAACTCATTTTTCACTTTTTTTGTTTGCCAGTTTTTGAGGATTTTTGCCCATCATTCTGCAACCACACTGTCTGTAATTTTGGCCTGAACATTTCAGGGTAGAACGAGGTTGTCCCAAAGAACAATCTGGTGTTGGTTTTGTGAAAAAAATTGAATTTGTTCCAAAGTTATTCAGTTTTGAATTTTCGGGTTCTGAGCATGCTCAGTTCAGTCTCAGATTTATATGTATGTTTTGCGAAAGGGGATTTTGTCACTTCACAAATGGGGATTTATAAAATCCCTGTTCACGAGGAGAAAATCCCCTTTTCGCGAGCTGCCATCATGTTTTCAGTTTTCCCCAGAAATAAAATGTTATAACTTCTCCCAGGGGTGTGTTATATGGTGTTACGAGTATGGGTTTTGTCCAGGGAGATGCCCTGTACAAACACATGGCTTTGGTTTTGTTGTGTTTTCTCAAAAACTGCAATTTTCAATTTTAAAAATCTTTGATTGTCACTCGCTAACGATCTTTGTTCGCGAGGTGACAAAATCCTTGATTGTGAGCCGATCCTTGCTCATGAACTGTCAAAATCCTTGATCACAATTTTGGGACTAGATGGTCCTATCTTGTGAACAAGGATCAGCTAGCGAACAAGGATTTTGTCACCTCATGAAAGGGGGTTGGCTTGTGAAAGGTGATTTTGACAGCTCACGAAAGGGGATTGATTTTTTGAATCTCCTTTTGTGAGCTGTCAAAATCCCTTTTCATGAGCTGTCAAAATCCCTTTTCACGAGCCGATCATTGTTTTCGAGCTGACAAACTCCTTGATGGTGATTTGTGGATTAGATGGCCCTTTCCTGCACACAAGGATTGGATCATGAACAAGGATTTTGTCACCTCATGAAAGGGGGTTGTCTGGTGAAAGGGGATTTTGACAGCTCATGAAAGGGAATTTTTTTTTAAATTCTCTTTCACCAGCTGTCAAAATCCCCTTTCATGAGGTGTCAAAATCCCAGTTTGTGAGATGAAGACAAGATGGTCAGATAGGATCTGGTCCTCATCCCACCTCAGGAATCGGGATGGCATCAGGAATGGGGATCTACAATGGTGGATCACTTTTGTTTAAATAAAATGTCAACATTGGGGTGCCCAATCCCCATGTTGGCATGTGTTTTCCTTCCCACAACTCTAAAATGGCACACTGGGAACCCAACCCAGTGCGCCAAATGTATATATTGTTATTGAAATTAAATGATTCTGACACTGGGATGCCCACTCCCAGTGTCTGATGATGCCCCCCCCCCAAAAGCTGAACTGTTCAATTCCCAGCACAGGATGCCCAAGCCCCATATCGGCATGTATCCCCTCCCCCACACTAATATGGACACTGGGAGCTCACCCCAGTGTGCCAAGTAAGAAATTTTGAAGAAATACCTGTTAATAAAGAAAACTGTCCCCTGAAGTCTTTTTTAACCTGAAAAAATAAAAACAGTTCCTTGTCGCTCCCCCCCAGTTTTCCTCCCCCCCATCCCCACCCTCCACTAAGCACCCACCTCTATGACACCCCCCCTACCCCATACTTACCCTCCAGAGGTCAGAGCAGTGATCTTCTCTGGACCAGAACAGGTCTGCACTCTTCAGAGCCAAACTGCAAACTGAAGAATCAAAGGTAAGTGCCGTATAATGGCAGTCAATGGGGGGAGTCAACTTAGGTTGCTATCTCATCCATTGTGGGGAATTTTGGTCCCAAATTTTCAACATGGGGTTCTTGGGACCCACTTTGTGTAACAGTGGCACTGTCATTCTGTTACTTAGTCCGGGAAGGTGATTTTGCAGTTGTTGCGTGGAATCACATTTTGGGACTGATGAACAAAACAACACTGCCAGTCAGTATTCATGAAGTGGGGTATCAAAAAGCCTGTGTTGCAAATTTGGTGAAAAAATTCCCCAAAATGACTGCGTTATGAGTGTGCATTGTGCAGTTTCTACACACATTTGTAACTTTGCTAATTTTTAATATTTTCACTTCAGAGTTCCAAAATTGTCATTTTCCATAACTCCTTATGAACAATACAGACCTCAGAGGGGGCAAATACACAGAAACAAACAAGACATGAGAAAACACACAATCAGTTTAATGATAAACAAGGTCAAAGGAAGAAAGACACAAAACTTTTACTTGTTAATGCTAGAAGCATTAAAGCAAAAATTGAGGAACTTAAGTACATCCTGAATAGAGATAACATTGATGTCTGTGGAGTGACTGAAACATGACTCAGAGAGGAAGACAGGTTGGATGAAATTGAAGGATATGAGTTCTATCACAAACTGAGAAAAGGCAAAAAGGGGGGAGGAGTGGGTGTATAGATAGCCTCATATTTAAACGCACAGGTTATGGAGCACATAAATAATCAGGTGGAATAACTGTGGCTTGGTTTTAAAACAGGGACAAAAAACATTAAGCTGTGGTGTGTTATCGATCACCAAGTTTAAGTGAGCAAGAAAATACAGAGTTCCTGAATTTACTTGACAGTGGTGTGGTGACAGAATGTACTATCCTGATGGAAGACTTTAACTTTGCACGTGTATGTTGGGAGTCCCTGCATGGTGAGAATGAAACAGAAGATAGGTTTTTGGAAATATGTGAGAGTAACTGTCTAAATCAGGTTTTAAAGCATACTACAAGACATAACAATCTGTTAGACCCAACATTATGTAACATGGAAGGAGTAATATGAGATGTTCAAGTAATACAACCACTTGGAACCAATGACCACAACATGGTTAAATGTCTCCTAGCGGATGACTGTCACAGCGTATCCAGGAAAACAACAATTAGGAATTGTAGTAAAAGTGATTACATAGAAATAAAGCAGATGATACACACACACAACTGGCACAAGCAGGAAAACAAATCACTGGTACAAATCTGGGAAGAGATTGATAATGCATTAAGATACGTATAAACAATTATGTCCCACTCACAAATAAATATAATAGAAAGGGCAGAATACCAAAATGGTTCTCACACACAATTTGCAGACTAATAAACAAGAAAGGTAAGGCATATAAGAAATATAAGAGTAACCCTACCCCTGATAGACTAGCTGCTTATAGAACCCTAGTCAAAAGTGCAAAAGTGAAATACATATAGGGAAGGCAAAGGCTGAGCTGAGGCTAGTCACAAAAAGAAGAGACAATGGAAACTAATTCTATAATTGCATAAGAAGTTTAAACAAGCATTTGTCAATGCTGAATGTTTGCTTGCTGGCATTGGCAGTGGTAGTGTAGAAGTTACAGAGCTGCGTAATAGGAATGGCAGTGAAGTATTGAACTGAAGCCAACCCCACCACCACCCTGCAGAGAGTGACAGGCATTGGGGTGTGCCTTTGGGTTGTCAGGCATAACGGCCATGCCATTTCACCACACCCCACCCTGCAGACACTGACAAGTGTCACGGTGTTCCTTGGGGTCTTTGGCCCTTATCGCACCCATTCCATTAGAAAATATGGTGAGATGGGTGCGATATAGGAGAATGGGGTGAACTTTGGGGCCAAAGAGTCCAAGGCACACCTTGATGCCTCCTCACTGGCTGCAGGGTGTGAATGGTATAAGCATTACAAGCAAGAATCCCAAGTCACACCCCTGATGCCTGTCATTCTCTACAGGGTTGGCGTTATGGTTGGAAACCCTAATACCTCAGGCATTCGTTGGTATTTTCCTCCAAATTTTCAACATGTTTTGTTGACCCCACCTCATGAACAGGGGAATATCAGTTTGTTAGCGAAGCTGCTTATGCACAGCGACTACGGCATTTAACACCACAGGTGCAAAACATTCGAACAGGATGTAAAAAAGACAGCTGTGCTGTTCATGGGAGAGTGTAAAAATGGCAATGTTGCAAATCTGCAGTAAAAATATTTAAAAAAATGGTGAAGTGATGAGTACATAGAATATGTGCAACGACACCGTAATATAATTAGGTTGGGGATTTTTTACAGCAGATTGTCAACTCAGGCATTTTGGTGCCTCCAATCATGAACAGTGTCACTGTTTTTTTTTATCTGTCCCAAACAATGATTTCCCACAGCGACCACGCATCTCTGCGCTGAAAGTGTGAAAACACACTTCGTTATGTTGTGAAAATGACAGTTGTACTGTTCATAAGGAAGTGTGGAAAAATTCCACTGGTGAAAATCTGGACTGAAAATGTTACAAAGTCATGAACTTACGAGGATGCGTGGAAACTGCGCAATGCTCACTTGTAACACAATCATTTTATGGACTTTTGTCACCAAATTTTCAACATAGCCATTTTAAGACCTCTGCTCATGAACAGTGTAACTGTGATTTTCTTAATCTGTCCCAAACATTGCTTTCGCACACCAACAGCACCATTGTGCGCTACATGTGCGAAAACACATTTTGGTCGACATATGAAAAATGGCAGCTGTACTGTTCATAAGGAAATGTAATAAAATAGCAATGCTGAAAATCTGGAGTGAAAATATTAAATTCGCAAACTTACGAGCATGCATAGGAACTGCGCAATGCACGCTCGTAAAACAGTCATTTTTAGGAATTTTTTCACCAAATTTTCAACATAGCTATTTTAAGACCTCTGCTCATGAACAGTGTCTCTGTGATTTTCTTAATGTGTCTCATACATTGATTTCACACATCGACTGCACCATTGTGCGCTACATGGGTGGAAACACATTTTGGCCAAGATGTGAAAAATGACAGCTGTACTGCTCATAAGGAGGTGTGGTAAAATGGCAATGTTGAAAATCTTGGATGAAAATATTGAAAATTCGCAAACTTACGAGCATGCGTAGGAACTGCGCAAGCTGCGCTTCATAAAACAGTCATTTTAGGAATTATTTCACCAAATTTTCAACATAGCCATTTAAGACCTCTGCTCATGAACAGTGTCACTGTGATTTTCTTAGTTTGTCCTAAATTGATTTCTCAAGACACTGCATGCCATTGTCGCTACATGAGCGGAAACACATTTTGGGTGAGATGTGAAAAATGACAGCTGTACTACTCATAAGAAGGTGTGATAAAATGGCAATGTTGAAAATCTGGAGTGAAAATATTGAAATTTCGCAAACTTACCAGTGTGCATAGGAACTGCGCAATGCACGCTCGTAAAACAGTCATTTTTAGGAATTTTTTCACCAAATTTTCAACATAGCCATTTTAAGACCTCTGCTCATGAACAGTGTCACTGTGATTTTCTTAATGTGTCCCATACATTGATTTCGCACACCGACTGCGCCATTGTGCGCTATGGGCGGAAACACATTTTGGGTGAGATGTGAAAATGACAGCTGTACTGTTCAGAAGAAAGTAAGTGATAAAATGGCAATGTTGAAAATCTGGAGTGAAAATATTGAAAATTCGTGAACTTACGAGCATGCGTAGAAACTGCGCAGCGCACGCTCGTAAAACAGTCATTTTTAGGAATTTTTCCACGAAATTTTCAAAATAGTCTTTTTGAGAGCCCACCTTATGAACACTGGCAGTGTCGTTTCGTTAATCATTCCGGAAAGGTGATTTCACGCAGTGGCTGCGAAATCACCCTTTGGGCCCGAGTAACGCCACGACAGTGCAAAAATTCATGAGGAGGGTTCCCAAAAACCCCATGTTGAAAATTTGGTGCAAAAATTCCAAAAAATGCATGAGATATGCAATAAAGTTGAAAAACCCCTATCTATCCCATTATACAGCTTACTGGCATTTCCTCAGTTCGTGGTCAGCTTTGAAGAGTGCAGACGTGTTCCCGGTCCACCGAAGATCGTCGCGGCAGGCTCGGAGGTAAGTATGAGGTGAGGGTGTGTGGGGAGGCATGGTGTGCAGTGGGTGGGTGCGGGTTGTGGGGGCAGGAGACTGCGTGGGACCGTTTTTCCTTTTCAGGGTTTGTTTTTTAAAAAGCGACACGGACATTTGCCATGCTGGGTGGGCTCCCAGCATGACACAAGAAGAATGGCTTAGGGGCATTAAGCCCGGCAGAGATTAGGCACCCCGTCGGCCATAACATCTAGGGATTGGGCACCCGCTGCTGGCTATGCGATAACTGCCACGCTGGGTGGGCACCCAGCGTGGCATTGGAAGGCTTTGGGGGAGTGCAGCACAGCCGATGGAGGGATTGGGCACCCCTGTTGGCTATAGAGTGTGTGCGGGGGGGGCAGCATGCAGTATGCGTGCGTGTGTGCATGTGTGTGTGTAGGGGGAGCTGTGCATGAGCAGGTGATATCTTATCGCTGCTCACTGCAGCGTATCTCCCCCTTTCAACTGTATGCCACTGCATTTTGGAGCTTGTCATAGACAGCTTCAGCATGCATTGGCTTACAGGGACCGCGCCTGCCAACACACTGACTGAATTGGAAGAGGGGGTGACACACCTCCGAAAACTCGGATGATGGCACTATGTTTCTTGCACATGCGTGCAAGCAAACCTAAAAATGGGTGAAAACAGATTACTGGGCTAAAGGCTAGAGATATTGAAGTTGATGGGGAGGGGGACATGGCGAACATATTCTGTAGATACTTTCTGAGTGTATAAGGGAAAGCAGTAATTACTCTATTGGAATGGAAAAGGTAGGAATGCCTACAGATATCCCACAAATTTCAGCAAAGCAGGTTAGAGACAAATTAAAGAACTTAAGTATAAATCTGGTGGACCTGATGGATATCATTCTGTGTTCTTATTAGAATTAGCTGAGGAATTAGCAGTTTCACTGTCTATCCTTTTTACTAAATCACTTAAAGAAGGAAATGTCTTAAAAGAATGGAAGGTGGCATATATTACACCAATATTTAAATCTAGTGATAAAGTCCAAGGTAGAGAACTACTGTCCAATAAGCATTGCATCAGTAATAGGAAAACAGATGGACAGTTTCATCAATGAATTATTGGAGAATAATTTAAGTCTTGTACCATGTAGATGTAGCCTAACATGGCTTTGCAGTGGGAAAATTATGTACTACCAACCTGATGCATTTTTTCGAACCTGTAAGTCAGGTGTTGAATGCTGGCTTGCCAGTCGATGTTGTATACAGTACTTGGACTACAAAAAAGCCTTTGATTCGGTATCACATGACATTCTACTCAAGATCTTACAGTGCTAGGTGCTGAGATATATTTAATTAGATGGGTAACAGCACGGCTTGAGAACAGAACACAGCAGGTTTAAGTAAGAGGGTTCCTGTCAGACAAGGGTAGGGTCACAAGTGGAGTGCCCCAGGGGTCTGTACTGGGGCTGAGGCTATTTAACATCATGATTTCAAATATGCAGGTAGCAGATGGAGTCTGGATCTGCAAATATGTGGATGATTCAAAAATTGGGGTCATCATGAACGATTCTGAGTCAATAAAATAATTACAGGTACAGAGCAACCATTTAGGAGATTGGGCAGTTGAGCATAAATTTGAGTTTAACATCGAGAAATGCAAAGTTAAGCATTTCAGTCAGAACAACGTCAAAGCACAATATACACTGAATAATGAGTGAATTACTACAACCGAAAATAAAAAGGATTTAGGGGTAGTTACATCAAACAGTCTAAGTTTTGATAAACATAATACAGAATGTGTAAAATGGGTTAATAGGATCATTGGTAACCTGTTAGGTGATAGTAAGAGTAGAAGGAGTGAGGTTCTTGTGCCCCTGTACAGATCCCTGGTGAGACCTGTAATAGAATATGGAGCACCCTTCAGTACTGCACAAAGTACAGGAGTCAGTAAAAAATCAGAGAGGGTACAACAAAGATTTACCAAAAAAATATGCTCAGTAAAAAATGAGGATTATAGTTCCATACTATAGCAGCTGGGACTGTACTCCATGGCCTATAGGAAAATTAGAAGGGATCTCTGCTATGTATATAGAGCAGTAGGAAGCAGTATAGCACAGTGGGTTAAGGATCTGAGCTGTAGATCTGGAGACCTGTGTTTGAATCCCGCAGCCACCTAGGTGCATACTGTGTGACCCTGAGCAAGTCACTTAACTTCCTTGTGCTCCCAGGTCGCATCTGGAAACAAGCTTCGGTTTAGTGTGCTACTCCTGGTTAAACAATGTACCCTTACCAGTAAACGATGGTCTGTTACTGGAGTCTGCAGGGTTGTGTTGGAAAGAAGGGCCCAGAATGGGAACTAGGGTTCATAGAATGCAGCTAAAAGATGAAAGGTATAATACCACCAGGAGAAGGTGGTTTGACCAGAGAGTGACTAATACTTGGAACAAACTCCCTGCGGAGGTAGTAGGAGCTAGCAGCATAACAGTTTTTAAGCACCCTTTGGATAAACACATGGGAAAAAACAAATGGGAAATTATCCACTAAACAGTGGTAGGTCCAATATATGGCTTTAGAAGCTTGTGGACCTGAATTTATCCTATGAACCTATGAACCTATATACAGCTGTCATTTTTCACATCCTGCCTGAAATGTATTTTTGCACCTGTGATGTAGAATGGCACAGTTACTGTGTGAAATCAACTCTCGGGATGGATTAACAAAATCACAGTGCAGGGAGGTCCCAAAAAGTTCATGTTGAAAATTAGGTGAAAAAATTTCAACAAATGACCACGTTACGAGTGTGCATTGCGCAGTTTCTATGCATGCTCGTACCTTCCACAGTTTTTCATGTTTTCACTCCAGATTTTCAGCATTACCATTTTTTCACATCACCTCATGAACAGTACAGCTGCAATTTTTAAAATTCTTTCAAAAATGTTTTTCTGCAACTGTGGTGTAAAACGGCATTACAGTTGTGCAGAATTACATTTCGACAAGGATTTGAAAGTTTTCTGTATGGGGTACATGCAGTGAGGTGATAAGAAGGTTATGTTGAACATTTGGGGTGAAAAGTATTTAAGATGGCACATACAAAAATGGGCAACTTGAAGGGACTGTGAGGTCTAGAGGGCCCGTGCTCCCACCAACACATACTGTTGTATACCAATTACCAATTACATTACACTTTATCAAAAAGTAAGGAAATTCATTGCAAAAAACTTTGTTAATGCACTATAACACTCCCCTACCCTACCACCCCACCCCACTCCACCCCCACTGACCACAGACCAACAGGTGATGGGATGTGCCTTGGGGTTGTCAGGATAACTCTCACCCCATTCTCCTATACTGTATTATGTAAGCTTTGTTATACATGGAATGGGGTGAGAGTTCAAGCCCTGATTAACCCAAGGCACGCACATCACCTGTTGGTCTGTGCGTGTGGGGGTGGGGTAGTGTAGGTGGGGGTTGTTAGGTTAACTACTTTGTTGCTTCAACCCTAACTGATACATTTATGAAGTTTTTGTAATGAATATGTTCATATATATTCTATGCAAAAAACTTAATTAATGCATCAGTTAGGGTTCTTCTACAGCACAAAAGTGAAAAATTCAATTTTAGGGTTCCCACCCTTGCACCCCACCCCACCCCACCCCCACCAACATGCATCGAGGTATGCTGGGGCATTGGCCCTAATCACCTCACCTCATCCCATGTGTAAACAAACTGAGGTGGTGCAGTATAGGAGAATAGGGTGAGAGTTAGGGCCAATGACCCCAATACTCATCCCGATGCCTTTTGGTGGGGGCGGGGTGGGGGTGAGGTGCAAGGGTTGGGAACCCTAAAATCGAATTTCCTAATTTTTTTTCATGTAGAAGAACCCTAACTGATGCATTAATGAGGTTTTTTATGTAGAATTTCCCTACTTTTTAAGAAAGAATAGAAAAGTAGAAAGTTGTGCAAGTTGGTGAGAGCATGGGGCCCAAACTAACTTGTAAGTGCCAAGCCACATTACACACCCAGTAACTAAAGAGCACATTCACAACAGCAAGGCCAGCCACCAAACAAATGTTAATCTAGCAGAACAATAGAAAACACTGTCCACAAAACTTAAACTGCGCCACACAATATCTCCACAAAAAATACTTTGTCCGACACGTAAACACCTCTGGTAACATCTACAGGACATGCCGTCAACACCCTCCAAATTTCAAGTAAAAAGACCAAATCGCGTCCAAGATATGACATGTCAAAATTAGAAATTTTCATTCGTCAGAGTGGCACAGTTCTGCACCTGTTGACATTTAACACACACAACGACTGAAAACTACATCCATGACACTAAGGCTAGGTATCCTATCAATTTCAATTCACCACCACAAGCAAAACGCTGTCCACAGAACATAAACTGCACCACACCATATCTCCACCAAGGAAATATTTTCCGAGACAGAAACACTGTAATTTACATCCACAGGACATGCCATCAACACCCTCCAAATTTCAAGTGAAAAGACCAAACCGTGTCTGAGATATAACATTTAATGTATGAGATTTTAATTCATCAGATTGGCACAGTTCTGCACCTGTTGACATTTAACACACACAACGACTGAAAACTACATCCATGACACTAAGGCTAGGTATCCTATCAATTTCAAGCCACCACCACAAGCAAAACAGTGTCCGCAACATGTAAAGTGAGTCATGCAATATCTCCACAAAAAAAGTTTTCTCTGACACATAATCACAATAATCCACATCTACAGCACATGCTGTAAACACCCTCCAAATTTCAAGTAAAAAGACCAAACCGTTTCCGAGATACTCAATGTTAAAGATTGGAAAAAATTCCCTATCTATTCCATTATAAAAAATCTGGCCATCTTGTCCTGCCCTCCCGATCAAAGATGGCGATCAAAGAATCTCATGATCAAACAATTTGCAGACTCGTGACCAAAGAATTTTCAGGCTCATGAACAAAGAATTTAAAATGTTATAAATCCAAAAATTGATGGAATTGTGTATACCACTGCCATGGTTCGACAAAACGAAACCCCCTGAGTAAAACCCACCCTCAGTTGTCTTCCTAGGACACCCCTGGGCTGCAAAAATAGATTTTTTAATCTGGCCATCTTGTCCCTTGCCCGTGATGCACGATCACGATCAAAGAATCTCGCAATCAAAGAATTTGCAGGGTCTCGATCAAAGAATAAAAAGTGTTCAAATTTAGTAAATTAACAGAATTGAAGTAAACCACTGCCATGGTTCATCAGAATGAATCCCTCTGAGTAAAACCCACTCTCATTTGTCTTCCTAGCACACCCCTAGACAAAGAAAATAGATTTTTTAATCTGGCGATCTTGTCCCTAACTCGTGATGCACTATCACGATCAAAGAATCTAGCTGTCAAAGAATTTGCAGGCTCGTGATCAAAGAAATTGCTCACTTGCGAACAAAGAGTGAGGGACTAGATGGCCAGATTTTTAAATAGATTTCTGTAGCCAAGGGGTGCCCTAGAAAGTTATATGAGGGTGGGTTTTGCTCTGGGGGCTTCGTTCTGCCCCATGTGAATAAAAAAACAAAAGTTTGCATTATCCCTGGTAGTCTAGTGGCCCCTTCCCCCCCATATGATGGTGGGTTTTGGTCAGGGGGCTTCGTTCTGCCCCATGTGAATAAAATCACATAAGTTTTCATTATCCCTGGAAGTCTAGTGGCCCCTTCCCCCGATCATTATAATATATATAAAGATCTTTGTTTCCCAGGTAGTCTAGTGGCCCCCCATGTGTATTTTATTAATATCTCATTATTTTATCCCTGGTAGTCTAGTGCCCCCCCACCATGTCTATTTATTTATATTTGTTATTTATATCCCTGGTAGTCTAGTGGCACTACCCCAATCTGTGTTTTATTATTATTATTCATATACCTGGTAGTCTAGTGTCCCCCCATCATAATGATCATAATGAAAAAAATAAGCATTTGCTGCTTCCTGGTAGTCTAGTGGCCCCCAACCCCCCATCCAGCCGTGCCAGCCACCCCCACCCTTTCCCAGCCCGTGACTGGCACAGCCACCTCTCACCTCCACTGACCGGCCGCCGACTGTGTATATTACTAGTGCTAATTCAAATAGGCACTCAGTTCCAGAGCACCTGTTTGAATTAGCTTTCATGTAATACACAGTCGGCTACGGTGGAGGTGAGAGGTGGATGTGCCAGTCGCCAACTGGGGAAGGGTGGGGGTGCTGGGTGGCTGCATGGCTGGGTGGGGGACACTAGACTACCAGGAAGTAGCACATGCTTACTTTTTTTTCATTATGATGGGGGGGCTGCTAGACTACCAGGGATATGAATAATAATAATAAAATATAGATGGGGGGCCACTAGACTACCAGGGATATAAACAACAAATATAAATACGTAGACATGGGGCAGCACTAGACTACCAGGGATAAAATAATGAGACAACAATCAAATACACATGGGGGGGGCACCAGACTACCAGGGAAGCAGAGATCTTTATGTATTTTATCATGATCGGGAGGGAAGGGATCACTAGACTACCAAGGATAATGAAAACGTATGTGTTTTTATTCACATGGGGCGATACAAAGCCCCCTGACCAAATCCCACCTTCGTATAACTATGTAGGGCACCCCTGGGCTACAGAAAACAATTTAAAAATCTGTCCATCTCATCCCTTGCTCGCGATGCATGATAGCAATCAAAGAATCTCGCAATCAAAGATTTTGCAGGCTCGCAATCAAAGATCGTTAGCGAGCCGCAAATGAAGATTTCAAAAGCCCAAAACTCTATTTTTGGAACAATTTGGAGAAAACCAAAGCCATGGCTCGATAGATCGGGGTCGCCTGAGTAAAACCTATCCAAGTTTTACTTCAGAAGTGACCCCTGAGCCAAGATATTTGTGTTTTTCCGATCAGAAAACTGAAAACAAGATGGCGGACTTCATGATCAAAGAATTTATTAAATCCTCAGCGACAAAGTTTCTTGAACCACAAGGCTGCAAATTCTTTGATCACCAGGTGGGACCAGATGGCCAGAACCCCATTCTTTGTTCGCAAAACATACATATAAATTTTCCCATTGACTTATAATGGAAACTTAAAAGTGGCATAACTTGAATACCTTAATATTTTTTCACCAAATGAAAAGCTGCATGTTTGACCTCCAAAGCTCTTTCAAATGAGCCATCTCACACAGCGGCATGCCACACAATGGCCGTGCAGAACCACATCCAAAATCCCCAAAGTTGCCTCCAAAAAAGGATAATTTTGCATTTTTCAGCACTTTCGTATGCAAAGACCGTAAGTCCGACCAAAACACAATTTGGCAAATCAAGAGACCTACCATGCCCCACCACGCATTCTGAATTTCAGGTAAATCTGTTGAATGGGTCCAAAGTTATTAATGCCCACACTTTTGACTTTAGTATGACCGCTGAACCCTAACTATAGTGGCGTGACCGCGTCACTATAATATATATATATATATATATATATATATATGTGTGTTATATATTTTGTTTTGTTTCAAACATTTTACTGAATTTTCTCAGAAAGAAAACAGTTACAACGTGCAAAGATGATTGAATGCACAACAAGGAAACATCACAAGACCACAGTTAAGTTCAAGCCCAAAGGAACTACTTACAGGTCAAATATAAAGCCACTATCTATAATGCAGGATTGACATACTTAAAATCAGAAAGATTAATGTTAGGCAATATACTTCATTTAGCTGATGTGATAAGATACATAAAACTCTTTTGAAGAAATATGCCCTAGGTTGCTATCCTGCTTATCTATATGAAAACAGTCCTTAATAATATGCTATGACATATACTATAATGCAGACTGCTAAACTGTAAATGATCTAAGTGACATATAAAATCTCAAAGTGGATACAATCATTCCACTTGTGGTTATAAGTTAAAACCATTCCTACTAACAGAATGCCTTCTTACATATGGTAAGTACTCTGATCTGTAATCCCTGCCCACAGGAAAGAGTACTCTACAGGGATCTGTAACTCCTAAATCCCATGTCAGCCATTGTACAGCTGCACTGCCCTTGAGATATGATATAGTGTGGGCCACCCTGTGTGTCCTGTCTAGCTGAGGATCCCATACAAGCTTAAAGTTCCCTCCTATCATTGGTGTGAAGTTGCGAGCTAGCTTGACCTATAGTAGATCTAGAAACAAGCATTTGTCAATGCCGAATGCTTGCTTGCTGGCATTGACATTGGTAGTGTAGGAGTTAGAGAGCTGCATAATAGGAATGGCAGTGAAATATTGAACTGAAGCCAACCCCGCCACCACCCTGCACAGACTGACAGGCATTGGGGTGTGCCTTTGGGTCGTCAGGCATAACGGCCACGCCGTTTCACCACACCCTGCCCTGCAGACACCGACAAGTGTCACGGTGTGTCTTGGGGTCTTTGGTCCTTATGCTCACCCCATTCCATCAAGAAATATGGTGAGATGGGTGCTGTATAGGAGAATGGGGTGAACTTTGGGGCCAAAGAGTCCAAGGTGCACCTCGATGTCTCTCACTGGCTGCAGGGTGTGGAATGGTATGAGCATTACAGACGAGAATCCCAAGTCACACCCCTGATGCCTGTCAGTCTCTACAGGGTAGGGCGTTATGGTCGGAAACCCTAACATCTCAGGTGTTCATTGGCATTTTCACTCCAAATTTTCAACATGGGTTTTTGTGACCCCCACCTTATGAACAATGGCAATATCTGTTCACCGAAAGCTGATTTTGCAGAGTGACTATGCCATTTGGCACCACAGGTGCAAAAACTCATTTCGAACAGGATGTGAAAAATGACAGCTGTACTGTTCATGGGGAGGTGGAAAAAATGGCAATGTTGAAAATGTGCAGTGAAAATATTAAAAAAACTGGTGAAGTCACGAGCGTGTGTAGAAACTGGGCAACGCACACCCATAATGCAATTAGTTTGGGGATGTTTTACAGCAGATTGTAAACACAGGCATTTTGGAACCTCTGCTCATGAACAGTGTCACTGTGATTTTCTTAATCTGCCCCGAACAGTGATTTCCCACAGCGACCACACATTTCTGCGCTGGAAGTGCAAAAACACATTTCGGCCATGGTGTGAAAAATGACAGCTGTACTATTCATAAGGAAATGTGGAAAAATGCCAGTGGTGAAAATCTGGACTGAAAATATTAGAAATCCATGAACGTACGAGGGTGTGTGGAAACTGCTCAATGGTCGCTCATAACACAGTCATTTTATGGACTTTTTTCACCAAATGTTTAACATAGCCATTGTAACACCTCTGCTCATGACCAGTGTCACTTTTCTTAATGAGTTTTCTTAATCTGTCCCGAACATTGATTTCACACACTGACTGCTCCATTGTGCACTACATGCGCGGAAACACGTTTTGGGCGAGATGTGAAAAATGACAGCTGTACTGCTCATAAGGAGGTGTGGTAAAATGACAATGTTGAAAATCTGGACTGAAAATAGTGAACATTAACGAACGTATGAGCGTGCGTGAGAACAACGCAACGCATGCTCGTAAAACAGTTATTTTGGGGAATTTTTTCACCAAATTTTTAACATAGCCATTTTAACACTTCTGCTCATGAACAGTGTCACTGAGATTTTCTTAATTTGTACTGAACATTGATTTCGTACACCGACTGCACCATTGTGCACTACATTCGTGGAAACACATTTTGGGTGAAATGTGAAAAATGACAGCTGTACTGCTCATAAGGAGGTGTGGTAAAATGGCAATGTTAAAAATCTGGAGTGAAAATATTGAAAATGTGCGAACTTACGAGCGTGCGTAGGAACAGCGCAACGCATGCTCGTAACACAGTCATTTTATGGAGTATCATCACCAAATTTTCAACATAGGTATTTTAGAACCTCTGCTCATGAACAGTGCCACTGTCAGTTTCTTAATCTGTGCAGAACATTGATTTCCCACACTGGCCGTGCTATTCCGCACAGCAAGTGTGAAAACAATTTCATCCAGGGTATGAAAAATGACAGCTGTACTGTTCACAAGGAGGTCTAAAAAAATGCCAATGTTGAAAATCTAGGGTGAAAATATTGCAAATTCGCAACGTTTAGAGCGTGCATAGCAACTGCGCAACGCACGCTCGTAGAACAGACATTTTTTTGATTTTTCCCACCAAATTTGCAATATAGGCTTTTTGAGAGCCCACCTCATGAACACTGGCACTGTCGTTTTGTTAATCGGTCCAGAAAGGTGATTCTGCGCATTGGCCACAAAATCACCTTTCAGGGCCGATTAACGCCATGACAGTGAAAGAATTCATGAGGAAGGGTCCCAAAAACCCCATGTTGAAAATTTGGTGGCAAAATTCCAAACAATGCCTGAGGTATGCATTAAAGTTGAAAAAAACCTATTTATTCCATTATACAGCTTACCGGCATTTCCTCCGTTCGTGGTCGGCTTTAAAGAGTGCAGACGTGTTCCCGGTCCACTGAAGATCATTGCGCCAGACTCCGGAGGTAAGTATGGGTGAAGGGGTGTGGAGAGGCAGGGTGCAGAGTGGGTGGATGCGGGTTGCGGGTGGGGGCGGGGAGACTGCCAAGGGACAGTTTCTTTTACAGGGGTAAAACAAAAAAAGACTTTGCGGGACCATTTTCTGCTTACAGGGCATGTGGCATGCTGGGGTGGGCTCCCAGCATGCCACCAGACTCCTGCTTTGGGGGGGAAGCTGTAGCCAATGGGATTGGACACCCCCATCGCGCAAACAACAAAAGGGGGGGAATTCCTTTCTGCCAACAGGGATTGGGAACCCCCATCGGCAAACAACAAAGGGGTTACATTATGCCGACGGGGAGTGGGCTCCCCCATCGGCAGATAAACATGGTGGGGGGTGATATTGTTGGTGAACATGGTGGTAAGCCGTCACCATGTTCACAAACAATAGCAGGGTTCCTACATCCCACCCTGCAATGATGGGTCGCTTCCTCATTGCAGCGGATGGCTGACGCTGCAATGATGAGGCAGCCCCTGATTGCAGTGGCTAAATTGTCACAAGTTGGTGGCAACATTCCAAACTACTGTCACTGACTGGGTCCCCCATTATTGGTGGACATCACACACGCCCCAAAATGCCGTGCCACTATTGGCCTCAACAGTGCCTCACCTCCAGAACCTGCTTCAGCATCAAGCTGCCACAATATGTTTCTTGCTCTACGTGCAAGCAAACATAAAAACACCTTGTTGTCTCTATTCGGGGTAGATACAGTTACTGTAGTCTTGCTCAACTTACCTAACAGGCTATGAATACTGTAATAATGCAGTGCCCCTCAGGGTCCGTATGAAAGGCCTGGAGTAGAAACTGGTGCTTTTTTATGAATCAGTATGGATACTCTTCTGTGTTTATATGAGTAGCTGAAATATTCTTACCTGACCCAGTCCCTGACAAGCTTAGCAGCTTCAGTCTTAGTAACTTAGTAAAGTTGGACCAGCATAACATTCTGTGGTGATTTGCATATGCAGCCCATGATGCTTTGCATTGTGGGGGCATGTGTTATTTTGTATCAGTCTTAGTAAGATGCATTATCTAAAACACTGTCATAGCACATCTTTGTGTCTTAAGATGCATTTAATGCAATGATTTTCCACTATTTAAGGGGGTGATTAACCCCTTAACATTCATGTTGTATATTTTAAGCCAACTATATGACCAGTTCAGGAGCAGATGCCATGCCACACAGATAAGAGAAGGAGGAACTATAGGCTTAAGGAGGGCCCAGGTGCCCCTTCCAACCATTGGGGCTGGACAAAGAATCACAGAAATCCCACACCACAGGGGAAATCGATTACCCTTGGGTGGGAAACCAGCCTAGCAAAAGTGCACAGTGCTCACCAGAGTGGAAAGAATACAACTTTGATCATAGTTGCTGGCACTAGGAACTTCAGACTGTCCAAATAGGTGTTCACTGTTCAGTACAATAAAACATCAGAAAAGCACTGAGCAGTGCCAAATCTCTTGGCAGGACAAAGGATGCGGCTGTCCACTCCCAACCAGAGAGAAACTCTGCAGAGGGATAAATTGAGTCCTCAGGACATTTTGAGTGAGGTAGTGGTAATGTCTCACAAGTGAGTGCTTTAAGTGATTAGTACACAGTTTATGACTGGTAGTCCACCAGGTCGTCTGATATTGGTGAAGTCATCAGAGAGGGGAGTGGTTTCACCCTCTTTGCCTAACTATGTGGTAAAGTGTGGACAAGTTTTAGAACGTAGCTTCCAAATGGAATATAAATATTGTTCTTACAAAATAAAGGTTGGAAGCCCTAAGTTGTTATTCTGTTGTCGTGCAGGAGAAGATGCAAGGTGGCAAGGAAGGAAAGTGGGAGGGCCATTATTACCATGGGGGGTGACGATGCATGATATCATGGGTCAGGAGTGGGACTGCAGCTAAACAGGGATATGCCCCATTATCACTGTTTATTTATTTTGAATTTTGATGACTGTTTAAGCCTGATGGAACATACATATCCCTTTTTCAGGGGCGACCAAGGGAAATACATTTCCAGTAGGAGCAGTTTACAGAAATGTTACAGAGACATCAGGGTGATAATAAGTTACATGGAACAGATATACTTAGTAAGATGATTAAACACTGGGCCACAGAGACACAATATGCTACTATTTTCATATAAGCAGTGTATATACAGACATTAAAATAAAATAAAAAAATAAACATAGGTATATACAAAGATACAATATGGACTGGGTTGAGGGAGTGAGAGAGAGAGAGAGAGAGAGAGAAAATAGCAAAAAAATTCAGAAGAGGAGGGGGTCGAGGGTGGAGGACCATTAATATGGGAAGGGTTGGCTTAATTATAGGTACAGATTGAAGGAGGAAAGAAAATGTCTTTGAAGTACTTTTTGAACAGGGGAAGAGATGTACAGGAGAGTAGTTGCTGAGGTAGGTTATTCCATCTGTGAGGTGCTAAGAAGAAAAAGGATTTCCTGCCTATGGCTAGCCGTGTTGTTGGAAGGACAAGCAGTGGGAGATGAGAGGACCCACTACATATATGCTCTGGCTTAATCCCTGCTACATTGGTTTGCTTTCCTATGGGGGGGAGCTTCACTCCACCCCTCCCTTGCACACCTCCAAAACAAAAAAACAGATGTTTATTACCTCTGCTCACTGCCTCCCTAAGACCTGCAGTAAGATACTTAACATGAGAGTAGCTTTGAACCCTACACATTTTGCAATTGTAATGATTCACTGGCTTCAGTAACCTAATGAAGGAGGAGGAAAGGTTACTTATGATATTGTGAAGGAATATCGGGGGGTGGGGCACTGCCAAGAATGACAAGCCAATCCAAATGTGTAGCCTGCCCCCTGATATCCTAATAGCTCATATCTTACAATATGGAGATGCCACTGACCCCATGCTGCTGGCTTATTACTCGATGAGGAGAGCAGGGGAGAATAGAACCGCTATACACTGCGTGATGCTGCCTAGACCAATCCACTCTGCCTGCATCACCACGCTACGTGGTTTCCGAGATGCCATCTCGCAACCTTGCCCTGGGATGTACCTGGGTCAAACATTGCTGCAGAAGCTGGTGTACATTTGCTCAGGTGCCTTCTGAGGCCATATCCTCCTCATTGCTTTTGGCCTACCACCACAGTCTCTGCTGCTGGAATAACTGGGTTAGCTCATGACAGAGGCTTCACCTTCTCAATATCTGCCAAATGCTTGAGCAGGTGGAGGTATGTACTAACAGTAGACTTGCCTCTATGCTTTGCGAGAGGAGTTCTGTTCTGCAGCAGACTCTCAGGGAGGGTCAGGGCACAATGGTTTCTCTGTGCCTCACCCAGTCTTGACCACTGCCTCAGAATAGCTCTGCGTTATGAGACTGATCATGTTTTAACAGTAACTTGAGCTTATCAGTGCCTTCCACATCCGGCCCAACCCACTTGATTCTGCCACTCTCCTTTTAAATGATTTTATTTATTTTATTTGGAAAATGTTTCACCAGGAAAGACAATATGAGCTGCAAACAGCTTGTTTCCAGAAGTCCGGGTGGGGTGGGGTGGGAACAAGAGTTGGGAGAACAAGCAAACACATAGGAATACAAGTACAATTTCTAAAACAAAACAGTGTTGTACAATTACAGAGCTGACATTACCCAGACCAACCAGCCAGGGTAAACAAAACATATTCGGATATAGCATACTTTACAACAACCCAAGAGCAGGTGATCCAGTAGGGTAAAGGTTAGAGGATGGATAAAACTTTTGAAGTGCTGGAAGTAGTAGGCTGAGCACAAGCTTCGAAGTGCTATTGTATACCTAGGATTTCTGGTTTCGGTTTTAACCGATAAAACCCAATAAAACCCCACCAACGTGTTTTTCTTCATTTCGGTTTAAACCGAAAAGCACCGAACTACGTTCCCACATCTGAATCTCATCTTACCATAACAACACTCAGTTAGAGATACTCATTTAATAAAACAAGTTAACCCAGTCTGCCAATTATGTTAATTCTATGAACCTGCATCAGCATGCTTAATTCTTCTTCCAGCATCTTATTACAGCATCTCTCAGTTACCACTACACATTGTAGAAAACGTTCTAATGTAGCTGCAATCAAGTACCTCTGATACTGCCCCTCTCATACTTCGATTGAAACGCCATTCCTTCATTATACAGATCAATCAATTAGATCAATTAGCTCTGATTAGATTAATAGAAGTGCACGTTGTCAGTACTTGATCTACCTTATTTAGTTTGCTGGATGGTGTACTGATGGCAGCAATCTCATCATCAAATGTCATGAAAAAGGTAGTTGACTTTATTTTGCACTCTGGAGCACTATTTAAATATGCACGGGAGCTTAAAAGAAAGTACTTTGCAGTGTGCTCACACCTAGGGTTAAAACAAAAAGTGATCCCCAGCGTTACACATAGCCGGTGGTATTCTGTGATAGAGGCTGCAGAACGCTTGCTTGCCATGTGGAGACCGTTTACCCTATTTATATTAAGTGCAGATGCTGAAGGGAAGAAATGTGATGAAATTAGAAAGCATGTAGACACTGACATCAAAAAGAACACTGTGTATTGCGTTTAAAACGTTCTTACAGAGAATGTGAGACCTCTGATTGATATTATGAAAAAACTGGAGTCTGAACACACACAAGTCCATCAAGTATTTAACATAGTTGGAGTGAGCATTAAAATTCTGTTAGAGAGCAAAATTGATGGAGGCAGCTCTGAGTATGGACCAGTTGCAAGTGCACTTTTTGGGTGTCTGCTGCTGGAAAGCCAGCAAGTACTGGAAGAGAGCTTTACAATTTTCTACACAGCTATGTATGACAAATGACAGGCTGTAATGGCCAGAAATATCCCAAATCCAATGGGATTTGAATTAAATGAATCCTCTCTGTGGTATTCAGTTTAAGTGCTTGATCCATTTAGAAAAAATGAAGAAAAAAATTCTCTTCTAACTGAAAATTATGTATTTATTTTTGATACTTTTAACAAACATGATACTGAATTACTATGTGTACAGTTTGATGAGTACTTTGCAGAACCATTGCCAACTAACATTGAATTAGAAGTGCACACATTTTGGAGGGGTAAAATGAAGCAATGGCCAGAACTGAGTGAATGTGTTCTGTCAATTCTTGCACTGCCTGTCTCTAGTGCTAATGTAGAGAGGGTCTTTTCAGAGATCAGGGCATTTACAGCCAGGAAAGAGAGAGGGAAAATGTCAAAACAAGCTCTGAAAATGCATTGCATGATTTATTATATCAAATTTAGCATTTAAAGTTATTACAGTATGTGCTAATAATGGGGTTATGTGCAATTCTAATTACTTTTGATATTTATTGAACATGAACATCAATGCACACTGTGCATTTTAAAAAAAATGTATTACAATAAACACAGATAAATACTGAAATTGTCCAATGATTTTTTTATTTACACCGGAATACACAGAATTTTGCTACTTGAAAAGGGAGTGAGAAAAGCTGAAAAATAAACACCTTTTTTCATGATTAATAAACACCTAAAACTGGAAACCCTATATATACCCAAGGAAGGGCAGTTATAAAACAAGCGGGGAAGTGGACGGGCGAGAGGTAGAGAATGGGGGGGTGGAAGAGGGAGAGAGAGAGACAGCCAAGATCTATACCTATCCAGGTTGCTGAGAACCCCTTCAAGGGGGTTAGGGCCAGGCAGAAGGGGAGGGAAGGGGAGAGAAATGGAGTGAGGTGGTAGAGAAGAGAGGGGCAAGGGAACAGGAGGGGAGGAAGGGGATAAGGAAGAAGGGAGGCGGGCAGGCAATGGATTATATGCAGCCATACCTTGATTGGGATGAGAGGGGGAGAAGGGGTAAAAGGAAGAGGGGCAGGTTACACAGTTAAGGTTCTCTATGAAAATAGATAACTCAGGCCTGTTTAAGGGATCAGTAAATGCTACCTAATTAACCAGTGAGTGCAAGCTCTGGGCTAGAGATGCACATAACAGAAGAGACAAATTTAGTCAAAGTCCCTAACTCTGCTGTCTCCATGAGAGGCAGTGAGAAAAAAAGAAAAAACAATTTAACTTAGTTTCAGTTCAGGAGTTGTAAGCTGCGGCTATGGCAGTTTATTACCAGCAGCTGCAGAGCAGGCTCTGTCACTAACACAAGGTCTACAGCAGCAATAATGTCTGCCCAGGATGGAGGTAGAGCTGTCTGAACTGTCAGGGAGAAAGTCTCTGGTAGTGGAGCACTGTGTCCTGCAGTGCCTTCACTGGATATATGATCGGCCACTGAAATGGAATAGAAAGTGGCCTCGGGTGGTGGAATAATAAGTGGCAGTGAAATAGAGGAGGCAGATGGCAATGATCCAGATCCTCGGCTAAGGCTCCTGGTCCAGTAGGTCACTATGAAATCTTGAGCTGATGATCAGATCTCTTCTGTTCTTGCATTTGCCGTTTGGGACCACCATCCACTGCATTCCTGGCACCACTGTCTGGCTGCTGGGATATTCGAGGTGCTGGCAGATGAGGCAGAATAAGAGAAGCTGGAGACACTTGGGCTCCAGGAAAGCAACCTTCCTGTGAAGTGTGGGTACTGGACAGTGGGGGGAGCCCATTCTGCTGCAGGACTTCTCAGGCTTCTTCTGGTGTAGGAAAAGTGTGCCCCACACTGCTGTGGCACACCCGAAGTTGGACTGGATAGCAGAATGAGTACAGAACTCCAAGGGCTGTCAGCTCTTTTCTGACTGGGCAGTACTCCCTCCTTTTGCCAACCAGCAGAAGAGAAAAGGTCAATAGAAATTCTGTGTCCCTGCCACATTAGTTGTTTTTTGACTCATGCAAGCCAAAGGATTTGATCCTTCATGTTATATCAGAAGACATGGGCCAGTATTGGACATGAGCATTCACCTGTTTTTAGTTTGGTACCAGGGATCTGTGGATCCTCTCAAATTTTAGAGGGTCATCCCAATAGGCGTCCAATAGCCAAGGGAAGGTCTGTTCCAGAAAATCAATTATGTCTACTTTTTCCACTGATTCTGTGAAGCTGACGATCCTCAAGTTATTTCAATGGACTGTTTTCAAGGTTGTCAAGTTTGTCCCTCAGCACGGTGATCTGTCTGTCATGGTCATTCAAGCGGTCAACAGGGTGAGTGGTACTAGTGTCCGTTTTGTCCACATAACACTCAATCTGCCAAACACACTGTGCCAAACCCTCCATATTAGTGGTGGCATCTTGAAGAGACTGCTTAATGCCAGGAAGGTTTGACAGCAGGACCTGCAGCAGGGGCCATTCCTCCCATTGCTCGAGGGTTGACACTGTAGGCCACACTTTTCTGCTGTGCTGCTTTCAGTGGCATTCTCAGCTCAATTCAAGTAAAAACGGGATCCCCAGTTGGAGCTGCAAGCACTGTATCAGAGTGGCCAACTGCAGACTGAGTAAGTAAAATAGCTAAAACCATTTTTTTTTTCAAATTGTGCCGTGACTGGACTGAGACTATAAGTCAGTTGGCCATCTTTCTCATTTGCAAATTGTACTATATAGCCACTAGAGGGCTACAACAGCTGTCTTTTCTGTTAAAGAGGAAACACATTATATTTTCTACTTCCTCTTCTGCTCTAGTGGACCTCGGATACCTCTCTTTCTGAGGACCCTCCTCAGTGCTGTTCTGCCTGTTTCTCAGGCTGAACCATGCTCATCTACTAAGGCTGCTAGACTTGAACGCCTACCCCCACTCCCATTCTGTAATGGTGGAGCAGGGCCAGAATCAGAAACGAAAGCAACAGGTCAATTTTGCCACACCAGATTGCAGCCTTGAACCACCTCACTGGCTCAGCAGCAAAGAGTTGCTCCACAGGTACGTTCAGCGCCAGAACTGCCTCTCAGCCAACAAAAGGATTTTGAACTTATGATACCTGATCACTGATTGGTTTAGGCTTCTAGTGATGTTTACTGCTGGCTATTGTGGTGTTTAGATCTACCATGGGAAATTACAGCTGGTTCCTCAGTGTGTCACTAGCTTTACTAGCACTCAGCTCAATTCTTTGGAACCCTCATCCCTCCCTAAAGTGGAATGACCCTTGCACTTTTCCCTGTCCTGTGTCCAACAGCTCCTTTCAGGTAGCCATTCTGGACTATTGGGTTTCTCAGCTGTCTCTGCCGGGGAGTGGGACATCTCTTGAGCTGTCTCTGCAGATTACTCCCCCATCCAGACTTGAGACTTCCTACTCATGGCAAATTTCTGCCAGGACACCAGTGGCTGCAACACTAGGCCAGTATAACACCAGGAGTGGGTACAGGCCTTCCCATCAACACACAGCCTTCCCTATCGCCCAGAAAATAGTGTTTACAAATTACAGTTTGCTGCTTTAAAAAGAATCCTGCTTTTTTAACTATTGTGCTCAGGCAATGTCGAACTCAACTCAGGACCATTAGACACCCTTGCTTCTCCATCAGAGCTGGCAGGTATCAAAGGAATGTCTTTTATGCATCTTAATGCCTGTAGTTTGCTGAAAAAGCTCACCCTTATCCAGGCTTGGGTGAGCCACACCCTACCTGACATCCTAGTGATCACTGAGACCTGGCTTAGGCCAGCCACCCCAGTCAATGAAATCAATATCCCAAATTATTTACTCTTCTGAGCGGATAGGCAATCAAGAGGAGATGGGGTGGCAATTTTATGTAAGGGACAAATACTCAGCCGCATGCATAGACGCATCATCCTCTCCCAAAGAATTTGAGTGCTTGACCCTAAAGATTGAACTTTCTCCTTCCAGTGCACTCTGTGTAATAGGCTGCTACAGGCCCCCTTCTGCCGGGCCTCATCTCCTGTCTCACTTCAATTACATACTGGAGCTCAGTTCCTTGGAAACCATTATTCTTGGTGACCTGAACTATGATTGGCTATCAAGTGCATCAGTTACCTTGAAATCCTTTTGTGACACTCTAGGGCTGGTACAACTCATTGGCGAGCCTACTTGCCCAAATAAAAAGAATCTTAACAACAGCTCCCTCTTAGATGTAATTTTGGTTAGCAAGCAACACCTGTTTTCTCATGTTGGAACATTTTTCTCAGACATTAGCGATCATTGTATAATCACCACCTTTAGATCCGTGCACAACCCACTGTTTGTGGCAAAGTTCTCTATCAAGAGGTGCAAACGCAACTTTGATTTGTTTGCTTATGTCCACGACTTGAAACATTCACCACAATGGCAGGAATTCTTCCTAGCCAAAACGGTTAACAGGGCATATATTATTTTTTATGATATTTTAAGTGAGGCTTTAAATAAGCATGCACCCTTGGTTAAGGTGCAGGTCAGGAGCAGCACCTGCCGTTGGTTCTAGCCTGAGCACAAAGCTTCCCTGTTAGAAAGGGATACTTTATAGAAAAAAGCCAGAAGAAGCAAGAATGACTGGGATTGGAGTCTTTTTAAGAGAGCACGTAACAAGTGCACCAAGTTGGTCAGAGCAGCGAAGGCTGCCTACTATCGTTCGGAGCTAGCCTCTGCCTCAAGAAATCCTTCAGACCTCTGGAAAACATTAAAATACATGTCTGGACAAGCACCTGGTAATTCCATTCCAGCAAAAATTAAGTCCGGTGGCGGTATTATCGCTAACCGATCGGAGATATTGAAAGCCCTCAGTAACCATTTTGCAATGGCAGGGCTAGCATTTGATACTTCTCCTGCCAATGACCTCTGCACAGCTCAGGGCCCACCAACCCACGAGTCCCTCTCTACCAAGGAGGCCTTCTCCCTCCTGCCTGTCTCTCTAAAATAGGTGGAAGATCTACTGTTGCAACTGGACACCAGGAAGGGAGCAGGCTCCGACTTCATAGAGCCATACTATCTGAAATGTGCCTACCATGTGCTTGCGGTGCCAATCACCCACCTATTCAACATGTCACTCTCCCAGAGTAGCCTCCCCCCTCAATGGAAAATAGCCCATGTCATCCCTCTATTAAAAGCAGGTGACCCCTGCGATCTAAATAATTACAGACTGATCTCCCTCCTCCCCATCCTGTCTAAATTACTAGAAAAAATAGTGTGTGGCCAGCTAGGGGTATATTTAGAATCCAGAAGCGTATTAAACCAGGTTCAGTCTGGATTCAGAGCAAAGCACAGCACCATAACAGCACTAGCTAAAGTGACTAATGATTGGCTCCTAGACCTTGACAACAAGAAGCACGTCTGTGCTGTTTTCTTGGATCTTAGTAAGACATTCAACACAGTCGATCACAGCCTGCTTCTTTCCTCCCCTAAGCACCTTAGGCCTGGACCATAAATCTATGTGCTGGTTTGTAGACTACCTCAGAGAACGGAAACAGCAGGTTAAAGCTGAAGGTAATCTTTCTCCATTAAAACCTGTGCTGAGGGACGTGCCTCAGGGCTCTATCCTTGGTCCCCTTCTCTTTGTAGTCTACATTAACAACATCAATGACCCCATCAAAAAAGCCAACATCCACTTATTCGTGGATGACACTGTACTGTACTTGAGTCATCCCACGCCAGAAGCAGCCTGTGAAGACCTCCAAGCTGAATTTAACCTTCTACAATACCAGCTCATAAACAAAAAGCTTTTACTCAATGCAAAAAAGACAAAAGCCATGCTCTTCCCCCCCCTTCCTTGCATGCGGCAATTCCTGCTGAGGGGGGAGCTATCCCACAAATTACCACTGTTCTTGGAGAAACACTAGAGTATGTAGCTAAATTCAAATATCTAGGAGTCTGGCACGATCATAAACTTTCCTTCGCCAACCATCTCTAAGAACTACAGAAGAAACTAAGGCAAAGATTAGGACTATTCTACAGAATTAACGATCTGCTCACAAAGGAGGCCAAGATTCAACTGGTTCAAGCTACCTTTCTATCTTTAATAGATTACGCGGACCTGCTCTACAGCCACTGCACTGCTTCTGCACTGGTTAAGTTGGACACCCTCTACCAAAGAGCTATCAGGTTCTTTACTGGCCTTCCACTTTCCACACACCCCTGCTCCCTGTACTCATCGTTAGGCTGGACTTCCCTTCACTATAGAAGGAATAGAAACGCTGCCTTATGGGCCTTCAGAGCGGTGACCAACAAGCTCCCCTCATATGTCTCAGATTGTATTCCCTGGAGCGTGTTAGGCACCTACGCTCTAAGGAGCTATTCCCTAATTGCCCTCCAAGTTCCAAGGGTCAAAACTCATTTTGGCAAAGCTCCTCTAAGCTTCTGTTTACCCACATTGTGGAATGGTTTACAAAGGAACTTGAAGCTGAGCTGCCTGTTTGCCTGAATATCTTCAAAGCGCTCTACGATCATTACATGAAAGCACCTTGCAAATGTTTTCCTCACTGCTAGCCCACTAATTCCACAACTCCCCCTTTCCATCCTGACGCTCGCCATGTTTCTACCCCTGGCTCTCACTCTTTCCCTATTAACTCTTCCTGCTGCACCCACCCTTCCCTGTCCACTCCAGCCTGGCTAAAATCCCATCTCATCCATAGTAGTGTCCCAATTATCTACCCCTCTTCCGTCATTATCATAATAAACAAGTACACGACAGCCATCGTCACTTTCTGTGGTTTTAGCTCAATTTTCCCCCCAGTCGTCGGTAATATATCCCTCCTCTTTTTTACCTCTCTAACCTGCCACCCCATACACGGCCTCTTTCCCCTGTACGTGTAGTTGCCAGCTGCCCCACTCAAAAGATCTCTGCTTATAACCCCGTATGCCTATGGTTGATTGTACATCTGCTGACTTCTTCAATTCTAAAATATTGCTTTTTTTTATTTATTTCAACCTTGTACTGTACTGTATACACTGTATATACTTTTATTCCCTTGTATATTATTGCTTTTTGTAAACATGCTTCTGTACTGTACTTTGATGTATTCATGACCAGGTTCACCTTCCAAATGAGCCTTGCTCAATGGTGCCCACCTGGATAAATAAAGATTTTGATTGATTGATTGATTGATCTTGGTCAGAGACCAAACCAAGTCCTCCTGAACTACATATTTTTTAACAAACAACAGACCCTGTTTATTAGAGGGTTAACACACTCCATTGGTTGCAGTCATAAGCAAATAATGCATTTCTCAGGTGGTTGTGGCACTCAGCTACACCTCATGCCTAACCACCACTCGAGGCATGTATTATTCTCTTATAACTGCACACTCTGCCATGTGTTATCCTTTACTGTTAGCACTCCCCATATAACAATGGGTATAGATGTTTTTCAAGTTATTGAATGCTGTAGCTGCTTGGGTGGTAGGCGATAAACATAACTGACCTATAATCGTTTTATTTGTCTCTGAGTTCCTATGTTTCTATGTTTTGAGAAGCGCCACCCAATGAAGCGATGCTTAGTGTGCAGATCAATGACTCACTTTAGATCTGACCAGTGGTATACAGGCTTAGTGATCGCTCAGCTACTGCACTAAGCGAATAGCTGTCACCCCAAGACCAAGAGTCTTAATAAGAACGCAAGTTAGTGCAGTAACAAATCTTATTACTGTTCGTGGGCATAAAATGTCACTTGTTCTGTTTAATAAATCATAATGTCTTTATAGTCATCTTTTATTAAAGGTGAGGTTTATTGCTTCACCCCTCAAAAATCTTTAAAGCTAGGCTTTTTCAGCTGACAGTAAACCACCTACATTCCTGCAATCAGCTGTCAAAAGTACTGCACTAATTGTAATAATATGATGAGCAGTACAAAAGCCTATTTCTGTAACAATCTCATTTCCCTTTTGTGACATTTTGTAAGCTTTTATCCTAAAGAAAGGAGCAGTATATATGCAGTTTGCACGTTTCGCACCATTTATGTCATCTATACGTTGGAAAAGCTGTTACTGTATTGTAAACTGACAATAATCATGAATGCAAATGAGTACGAATAATCAATGAACTGTGCAAACATTGGCATTTAGTGCTAACTGCCAACACTCTAAATGCAAAAATGTACATTTTCATTTTTAACATTTACAAATGTTGCAGATCTCATGTTCGCACAGTACATATGCCATAAAAGAACTCTATGAAGAGGAATTACTGATATGTGGTTGTGCTATAAACAGTTAATGAGTTTAGAGTAGAAATATTGTGTGGGTGAGTACTGACCATATGTCTCAGCTGCCAGACTTTCAACCCCAAATATATACCAAACTTTTTACTGTACTGCATGTTGTAGTCCATGATGGGATTTTTTTTTACATTTGAATAAGACACACTGATGTCAGGGAAAAGGACTGTATAATCAGCCTACTTTATTTTCTACATTTGAGATTATGTAGCAATAGTCTCAGTCTCCCCATTTAGAATCACAGGCAACAATCTTTAGAAAAGTAACCCTCACCAAAATACTCTGCAAATCTTCTGTTTTTTTTGGTTCATGTCGATTATTTCCATGATTCCTTTACTGTATTCTAACCACCCCATTACTGCCAAAGACAACAATCTTTACAGAACTAAGCCTCAGCAAAGTACCCCATAGGCTTGCCAAATGGAAGAGTGGTTGTGCTTCTGCTCCACAGACTGATGAACCAGGTTCAAGAACAGAGGAGGGTCGCTTGGTGAACCAGTAGGGTGAGGGAGGATCGAGTGCCTGATGACAGCTTCACTTACTTGTGAAGAGGGAGACAGCAGTCCCTGCTGCAGGGACTGCCACCTGGCAGAGGCCAGGTGGTAGCGCAGCAGGAGTGTGGTTCCATGTCATAACAGAGAATGAATTTTGGCGATGCACACTCGCAGCGAGGACAAAAAGGGTGCCCGAGCGAGAGAGGTTTAGTTTTTAATGTGGGGGGCTGCACCCCCCCCGCACCTTCTACTTATGGATTCTGCATGTTGGGGGGGTGGTGAAAACTTACAAAAATTGAAAGCCGCCTGCGAGGGAAAAAAAAGCGCACCACACCAGACCTGAACCTTGCACCCTGCACCTCCCAGTTGACCACCCTCCCCACTAAGCTAGCAGACCAGCTCAGCAGCTGCCTGCCACACAACTTCCTTCCCCTGCTTCCCCCCGCCATGCGTATATGTGCGTACTTCCCATCGCTGTATTCACCCACCCCAGTATCTGGCTGCCCCTCTGCTAGGTAGCCATGAACTCAGGCACCGTAACTGAGTCACTGTTTTGTAGGTGCCCAATTTTGGTCATGTTGTTCACTGGATGCCCAGGAGTGCCCCCCCCCCCAAGAAGGGGTGTGCTGGAGCATGATGTGCTGGTACACATGTCCTGATTCTCCATCCCAGCGAGAAAAATCTAGAGGAAAAAGATGCCAGACTACTTCTAGCTGGCATCCCCCACTGGTGCTCACATGACTGAACCAGCAGACCACTCCCCCAAGGATTCTGTGTAAGTGATGGACTTTAGTCCACAAGAAGGTCAGTGACAGGGCTATGGGGCCGGTACCATCAGGCAGACTCAGAAGGAGAGAAAATACAAGATTGGAAAAAAAATAGTAGTCCACAAATCTTCTTCTGTGTTTAGGTTTAGGTTTTTTCATGATTCTTTTACTGCATCCCCCATACATTATCTCCCATTTAGTTGTGTATATCTTTTAATTTTTTTAACTACCTTTTTCCACAAACTTTTCAACATATAGTAATGCTTACTACTCACATCCTTTAAAGGATTACAGCTAGTGAATTCTGCCTTGGTTTCTGTTCAAAATAATAATTTTCTTACACATTTTAGCATCCGGTAGAGTAAGCTTGGTGTTGATGCAACATTCATACAACATTACCTCCACTCTTTTGACATCTGGCATTCTTTTTAGTCCAGAGATAATGAATTAGATTTGTTAAGGCAGGCTCAATGCCTGTGGCCTGTGTTGCAGCCATTCACTTTGGTGCTGCTGGTGAATGTAAATGCTGCAGCTGCACCCTATTTTGCAATTATGGGTGCATTTATGACACTTGGATATGCTTTGCGGCAGCTTGTAATGAAGGTACGATTCAATCAGCCACTGGAGGAAAGTAAAAGACTTCAAGGCTGGCACATAGTCGACAGGAAAATGTGGTCTAGCTGGCATCAGTTCATTTCCAGGAATGGAACATAGTTTTTTGCTGAATGTGTCAAATATGTGATAAACATGGGAGTTATGACAAGCAAATGGTTATGAAAATCCAGCCCTGTGTATTCTGAGTCATTGTTTACCTCATCTGCTTTCTTATCTTATTAGAAATGGCTTAACAATACAAAATCAATCTATCTATCTATCTATCTATCTATCTATCTATCTATCTATCTATCGGTTCCACCACGCTTCGGTGAAAAAATGTTTTGCTGACCTTCCCCACAGCAACAAACAGTCACCAACAACCCTGATGCTGCCAAGTTCCCACTGTGACCTCTGAACACACTGACACCTGTTCGATGTTCGTGGTGGAGGACTCTTTCCAACCCTGGACATAAGGATTATCAACTCTGGGGGTGGGGGTAGTGGATGTCAAGGAGAGCAGCCAACACCGGGTGTCAGTTTGTTGGTACATCAATGCAACAACCTGTTTGGCACTGTAGGTGTCGAATGGGTTGTTGTTGATGTGCAGGTTTCACTGTGAGGGTGTTGCGGTCATAATGGTATACGATTATCTATCTATCTATCTATCTATCTATCTATCTATCTATCTATCTATCTATCTATCTATCTATCTATCTATCTAATAATAAAGTATTTAACATCTATAAACCAGATTTAGCATCACTTGGTTGTAAATAATAATGTAAAGCCTACTATACAGTCAGATTAATACATAGAGACATTGAAAGGGAGTTGTTTGTAAATCCTATCCAACTGCTTTAAAGCACACCTGTAGCTACACTGTAACTATAGTTTAACCCTTGTAGGGCCGCATACTGATATATTAGTCCAAAATCAATATACTTTCCAATTCTGTTTGCAGCCTAAGGGTTAATATTATGTTACTTATAAGTTATGTGTTAGCTACTATTTATGTTCTGTATCTTAATATATTATAGAGGTTTTTTTTAAGCTCATGAAGATCTGTTGGAAAAGGGGTCTGAACTCAATGAGACTGTAGATACTGTACCATTTATAAATCATTCACATCAGTCTGGTCCTCCTAGTACATAAAAACACAGAAACATAGACAATAATGGCAGAAAAAGACCAGAGGTCCATCCAGTCTGCCCAATTTCCCTATAATCCCTGGAGCCTATATTACTATATGCTTAACAAAGGAACAGTTAGGATACAGTACATAGAGTATAGCTGGTCTAGTGCACTTAGTTTTTTTTGTATTCTGTTTAGTCCCCTCTGGGCCCCAGTTCTACCCCATTTATCTTGAGCCACACCCAGCCCTGCCCTACCCACCTCTAGTACGTACCTCTGCCTCCAGATGCCAGGGGATATTGTGTTCAGCTGACCCCTTGTTTGGCCCATCAGGTGTGGTGGTGCAGAATGACCTAGGGCCCAAGAATAATTGGCTGTTCATCACGCTTACTCTGGGAATTTCTCTTTTTTCCTTGTTACCCCCACAGGCTGCTGCCAACTCAGGCCTCTAAAGTGTGCATGTGCATGAACAGTACATGGTGCACAGCAGCATTAGAGCCAGGAAGTGTCCCTCCCTCCTAACATCACTTCTTCACTTCCCTGCCACCTGTGGTCACCCAGATGTCAGTGAAGCAGCAGGGAATACAACACTCCCTTCCAAAGGAGAGCATCTGCTGGTATGCTCAGTCCTCCTCCCCACTGCCAGCCCTCAGTATCCCTGGATTGCTTCTAAATTAGGGTCACTGACATCCCCAGTGGTAGTACTACTGCAGTGTTAATGGTCTGACTCAGTGCTCTGATTTTCAATCAGATGAACAACCATTTCTGCAATTATCTTCCAGCCCATATACCTTAGCAGTTGTTCTTGCCTTTGGCTAAAATGATCTTTATTTGAATATTTAAAGACATGGGCCTTCATTATTCAGACAATTATGTAATTTTTTTATAGGAAATTGATCATAATACAGGTGTTACTAAAAACAAATATACAGTACAACATCACTTACAAGAAAAGTCTACTTGAATATTGTGATTTATAACATGAGTAGAGAAATTGCTACATCTTCATTTGTCAGCAAATGTGCACTGTGAGAAGAAAGCTAATGGCTGGGAAAAAAAGTGCTGTCAAGCAGGACACAGCACAGTAATATATCAATGCCTTCTTTTTTAATTCCTGATTTCCATTACAGACATAGCCACCACTGTTACTTACCCAAAAGGTCAGCTAGACCCTCAAAATAAAGCTTCCACAAAATTAAAAAAAAATGATTAAATGTTAATTCTTCTTATAATCCCTCCAAATTAAATCAAGGAACCAACTTTAATAAATGTGCCAGGGGAAGGTCTGTAAAGTGCGAAATAATTATGTGGCCATCAGGCTTCCTCTGGCAATGAAAAGGGAAGTTTCTTGTCGGTTGAGGTCTGGGACATCTATCAGGACTCAGGGTGTAACAAGGATAAGGAAACACACAGCAAGGCCCTTAGTCATTAACAAAATGTGTGACAGGTAGCATCACTACTCACTCTCTGCTGATGCTGCTGGAGACTCTTCATGGATGGTCCTTCATTTGTCACTCTAAATAGACAGTACCTGTCTATCTGAAGGTCTGGGGGGCATCTGGGTGCCATGGCAACTGCTTTTTTATTATCTCAAGTCAGGGATATGTCTAGACCCAACATAAAGACAGAATGACCTGCACTTACTTGATCACACAATCCAGAAATTACTATCAGTAGTTTCCAGGTAAAGAGGTTGCCACAGATGTTTACTGGTAGAAAGTTCAGTAATAGATGACAACCTCTGACTGCTAGTGCTTAGCTATAATAGACTCAAACATTGTGCAACATCTTCATCTGGTAACTACTGGTTCATGATTTCTGGATTGTATGACCAATTGAGTCAAGTTAAGTAGCAGAAAACCCCTGGTCTGCACCCTGCCTTGCACCAGTGGGTGCAAACATTTTCTGGTTCTGTCTTGTTTGTGTCAGCGTGGCTCAGTTGGTAGCACATCCGCCTCTGGACCAGAGGGTCGTGGGTTCTTGTCCCACACCGGGATTGGACTTGCACCTAAAAATCGCTGGCATCTGAGTGCAGTATTGGGGGGTGCTGTACTGCTGGGGTGTGCCGTCCTTTGGATGAGACATTAAACTGAGGTCCCTTCTGCCTGTCCTGGTGGGTGTCCAGGTGGAAGTAAAAGAACCCAGGGCACTCTTTGCAAAGAGTACGGAACATTCCTGGTGTCCTGGCCAACATTCCCCTTCCCATAAAACCGGTTCATGCAATTATCCAGGCTGTGTGTGGGTGATGATGTGCGATATGGCCGCCACCACACATTTCAGTCACTTCACTACCAGTCTAGCATTGCTTGTAAAGTGCTTTGGATGTATGAAAAGCACTATATAAATGCTGATTCTTCTTCTTGTTTAAATTTCTATGCCCCCTCTATACCACTTAGTGGCTCAACCACTGCTCAAGCCAGCCAGGGGATGTTGGGATTTCCATTTCCACTCCTGCGCAGGACACGAGGAGAGGCTCACCATGCTGGCAGATGTCAGGTTTTCCATTCCTGCTTGTGCAAGACACCAGAAGGGGCCTGCCATGCTGGGTTTTCTGTTTCAGCTCATGTGGGACAACAGGAAAGGCCTACCATACTGGTGGATGCTGGGTTTTCTGTTTCTGCTTGACACCAGGAGAGGTCTGCTGTATTGATGTTTGTTGGATTGTTCATTTCTGCTTATGCCAAACATCAGAAGAGGCCTGCCATGCCTGTGGATACAGGCTTTTATGTTCTTATTCCTGTGGGCCACCAGGAGAGGCCCTTTGTAGTGACTGCTAGGTCACCAATACCATGGGGAGTGGCACTTTATCCTATTTTCTGCAAGAAGATTCATAGAGTTCACAGGGACTGAATTTCGTTCATAATTTCTTTCACAATTTAAACAACAAAACAGATTTTCAGAGCCACGCTGCCTGCAGATGTCACCTACATAGAAACATAGAAACATAGACTTTGATGGCAGATAAGGACTGCTTGGCCCACCTAGTCTGCCCATTTCCCTACCTAGAGGATAAGCTGCAGATCCTATTTAACCAACAGCCTATTTCTTCCTACCCCCCCAAAAATTGCCTAATGTCTGTCCCATGCATTCTTGAATTCTCTCACAGTTTTAGACCCCACAACCTCCTCTGGAAGGCTGTTCCATGCGTCCACCACCCTCTCTGTGAAAAAATGCTTCCTCACATTGCCCCTGAGCCGTCCCCCCTCTATCTTCAAATTGTGTCCCCTTGTTCATGCACATCTCTTTTTCTGAAAGATGCTACCCTCTTGGACTTTGTTATTTCCACTGAGGTACTTAAATGTTTCTATAATGTCCCCCCTCTCCCTCCTTTCCTCAAGGATATACATATTAAGCTCCTTTAGTCACTCCTCGTATGGCTTCTCTTGCAGACCCTGCATGACCTACAGCATGACCCTAAGCCAGGAACTTAACCTCCCTGTCAGGTCCCTTGCAATTCTATTGGCAAACATTACCTGAAATGTTTATTAGACCAACAACAGCATAAGTAAGCAAGCAATAATATCCGACAGGGTGAGGGATATTGGGCAATACAGGACCGATGCCACAGACGGAGAACCTTATAGCCTCTGGAAGGTCCAGTATTGCCCATACCTCCCACCCTGGAGGGTAATATTGTGCTTAGAAAAAGGGCTGTGTCATTTTTGTAGGATTGCAAAGAAAACTATGAAGTAATTCTATAAAAATTACTACAGTTCCTTTTTTTTCTACTTTTGATGTAAAGTAGTCCGCATACCTCTGGCAGTGTGCTGTTTCAGCCCCCCCCCCCCTTAGCGTGTACCTTTCTTTCCTGTTTTGAAAGTTTTTATATATATAAATATATATATTATGGTAGCACGGTAGTGCTACCATAGTTAGGGTTGAGGAGCCATTTACATGTTTAACCCAAAATTTTGCACCTTAATAACTTTGCAACCATTTGACACATTTGCCTGAAATTTGGAATACATGATCAAGACCCATACGCCTTGGGATCTGCCAAGTTTTGTACTGGTTGGATACACGGCTGCAGAGTTATTATGTGATTCATGCATGCGCTATGCTTTTTCTGGAATTCCCACGGGTCGCTACTTACAGTACTCTATGGTTTGCGGACTGGCCTGAAATCTTCAGGGAACGTGTGACCAGGGTCCCTGATGTACCTTTTGAAGATTTCTTGACAAAATATTAAACGGTTCAAAAGTTATTCAAAAAACAATTTCCCATTGTAAGTCAATGGGAAAAGTTAACAAAAAGTTCGACAGTGTCGCAAATTCATTTTTACTTTCGCAAATGGCCCTCTTACTGTCGCAAATCCGCCATTTTGTTTTCAGTTACTGATCAGAAAAATTTTTGGCATTTAAAATTGGGAACCTCTAGCAACCTAATTCTTTTTGTATTCACCTAGTCGGGCCCTGAGGATGCTAGCCATGTCTTTATTTTGGGGTAAAACACCCCAGAAATATGTTTTTCAAATTTCTGGAAAAAGTACTTTCACAAAGTAGTGTCGCACTCACGAAAGTGTCGCAAATTTTTGTGAAAGCTTTCGCAAATTCTGACAGTACTTTTCTAGGCTGTGGGAAAATGACAGCAATTCTTTGGCACCCTGCTGCAAAAGAACGGTTTGGTGCTTTGGCTTGAAATTTGAAGGGAACGCAGCGGACATCTCACAGATGTGTCTTTCAGTATTACGTTGCAAAAATATTACATGGCGCCAAAGTTACGGTACTCCAAAGTTGACGCTTTTTCCCATAGGAGAACACTACGGCATCCGACGCATTGCAGCAATCCTTTGGCGCCTGCTGCAATATAACGGCTCGGTCTTTGGGCTGAAATTTGAGAGAAGACAGCCAACATCCCATAGATGTGCCTTTTAGTGGTTTGGTGAAAAATATTACAGGGAGCCAAAGTTATGACACCAACGCCTCTTTTTTCCCATAGGATAATATTACGGCATCCGCTGCGTTCTTCAGGGCCCGTGATCTCGAAACGGTACGAGATACAGACTTTCATCGAAATGCTTAGCCCCCTAAAGGGGCTATGCAACTAGCCAGGAAAGTCATAAATCATATGACTTTTTAAATTTTTTTTTCACGTCGGACGGTTCCTGAGATATAAGCTATTTAGTATTCCAACTCCTCATTTTCTGCTCCGAGACCCATTATTATGCATACATTCTTGTATTCACTGTCTTTCTATGTAGCTTTTGGGAAGACCAGCCCAGCACTTACATTACTGTTACCGTCTGTTCTTTTCCGCTTGCACATACCCATTTCACTTACCGCTCATGTCTACGCCACCATGTGTGTTATCCTTATGCTTTCATTACCACTCATGCTTCTGTTACTTTTTGCCATTTGTGTCTACAGTACTGTTTCTCTTCTGTTTCACTTTGGCGTCACCATGCCCATTGACATTTCCGTTTCTTGGGCACCATGTTACTATGTGACAAGACATCATGTGGCGGACTGTTCCTCTCTCAGCCACCCCGTGTCGTTACCTTTCTGTTCTCATTCGCGCTAGCGCTCGGACCTCAAGGCCCCGCCCGCCTGCATTACTTTCACTATTTCTCATTATCATTCTCAAAAAGTGGAATAGAGGTAAAACTCATTTCCAGTTATTAGTCTGATCAAGTGAGGAAATTGGGAGAGGAAATCCTTTGACCCTCAGTACCTTTACTGCATTGGGGTGCGCATAGGGTGTTCGGTCCCAACTCTCACCCCATTCTCCCATACTTCTGCTGCTTTACACATGTGATGGAGTGAGAGTTAAGGCCGATGACCCCAATGCGCACCCAATGCCGGTTGGGGGTAGGCTGGGGTCCAAGGGGTTTTCAACTCTAACATCGAATTTCCTCACTTTTGTCGCTGTGGAACAACCCTAACTGATGCATTAAATGGAGTTTTTGGCCTCTAATATATATATATATATATATATATATATATATGCTGTCAGTAACTGCAGGAGATAGAAAAGAAAATTGTAAATCTCTGCTGCTCATATTGGTGGAACACTCGTTTGACGATCACAGTGCATTGAATACTGCAGTATTGTGCTGGCAGTCTGTTTTAGTAACAGGGAGAGGCATGTGCTGCAGATTTGAAAAGTTCAGTGATGAGATACGGTTTTTCAAAGCCAGTTGGTCAGCCAGCTTTTTTTGTGTGTGACTAGTGCCTGTGGTGTGTTTTAAATTATAAAGTGAGGAAGATTTTGGGGAGCGCTTCTGCTTCTCGGGGAGGGGGTGCTAAATACAATCGCTGTTCGCTGAAGTGATGAGCACTTTCATTTTCGGGAAAGTGTAAGCGGCGGGTTGCAGAGAGAATCAGTCACGGTATAAAAAAAATAGAAACATTTAAGTAGGTGAGGTTGTGTGTGAGTATTGTGAGAGGTACTGTAGTGTAGAGCAGGGGGAGCCGCAGTCAGTTTCATACCTCTTAACTGCTATGAATTTCGCATAGCGCTATGATTTTCACACTCAAATTTACCCTTGCTTCACATAGGTTTACTGATGTTCCTAACAATGGTAGATCTGTTTCTGGACACACAAACTATTAAATCATTGAACTAAGCTGATAGAAACATTCCTTTTCACTACCTCTATGGGGCCCACTATCTGTACACATATTATTGTTTAAAATAGATAGCGCTACACATTTTGGCCCTTTGCTATGATTTTTAAAGGTCAGTGCTATGATTTTTAATGATGAGAGGTTGAGAGGTGTGGTCAGTCTCACTAAGTATGGTGTCACTTGTGTGAACCTGGTGACTGTAGTGTCACCGAACCAGCATTCTGGGGGGGGTGTCTCTCACTAAGTAAGAGAAAAAAATGGTGGCAATTTTAAAATGAAAGAGGTGCTTTAGCCAATGACAGAGGAGGATAGGCACCAAGTATTTCACTGGGTTGGCATGGCCGGGACTTTTAACTTACAGGGCTCTCATTGTAATTTAATGTACCGCTGCCAGCCAATCAGATTTCTTACATTCTTAAACCCATTTTCTAAAACATAAGTTCTTAGGCTGGCAGTATAGCCTAGAGGATAGAGTAGTGAGCTGTGAATGAGGTTGGTGGATTCAGCAGACCAAGGTTTGATTTCCACAACCTCCACTTGCATAGTGTGTGACTATGAACAAGTCACTTAACCTTCCCTGTGCCCCCAGGTTGCCCCTGAAAACAGCACTTGTAACTAGTGGGCCTTAACCAGTTACCAAAAAGAATACAAATAAAAAGTACTCTAATATACAGCTGATGAGATGAAAGCACAGGGAGGTCATGATCATTTTCGTTGTTCATTTTTGACCAATCAGCTGTGATAGCTACTTTCTACAGTAGGTCCATGGAGAGGGAGATTATTTATTTTATTTATTTCATTGTTTGGAAAAAAACCTTTGAGTGAAAGCTCCTTTGCAAAGGTTCCACATCAAGTACATAGCATATACAGTACAACAGAATGGGACTTGCTCCCTCTACAGTTCATACTTCATGAGAAGGAGTGTATACAATGTTGTCAATGCCGAATGTTTGCTTGCTGGCATTGGCATTGGTAGTGTAGGAGTTAGAGAGCTGCATAATAGGAATGGCAGTGAAGTACTGAATTGAAGCCAACCCTGCCACGACTCTGTGGAGACTGATAGGCATTGGGGTGTGCCTTTGGGTTGTCAGGCATAACGGCCACACCATTTCACCACACTCTACCCTGCAGACACCAACAAGTGTCATGGTGCGCCTTGGGGTCTTTGGCCCTTATGCTCACCCCATTCCATCAGGAAATATGGTGAGATGGGTGCTGTATAGGAGAATGGGGTGAACTTTGGGACTGAAGAGTCCAAGGCACACCTTGATACCTCTGACTGGCTACAGGCGAGAATCCCAAATCACACCTCGATGCCTGTCAATCTCTACAGGGTGAGGCGTTATGGTCGGAAACCCTAATGTCACAGGCGTTTGCTGGCATTTTCACTCCAAATTTTCAACATCGTTTTTTTGTGACCCCCACCTTATGAACAGTGGCAATATCAGTTTGTTAGCCGAAAGCTGATTTTGCACAGTGACTACACCATTTGGCACCACAGGTGAGAAAACACATTTCAAACAGGATGTGAAAAATTACAGCTGTACTGTTCATGGAGAGGTGAAAAAAATGGCAATGTTAAAAATGCGCAGTGAAAATATAAAAAAAAAAAAACTGGTGAAGTCACGAGTGTGTGTAGAAACTGGGAACACACACTCATAATGCAATTAGTTTAGGGATGTTTTACAGCAGATTGTAAACATAGGCATTTTGGAACCTCCACTCATGAACAGTGTCACAGTGATTTTCTTAATCTGTCCCAAACAGTGATTTCCCACAGCAAACATGCATTTCTGCGCTGGAAGTGCGAAAACACATTTCGGCCATGGTGTGAAAAATGGCAGCTGTACTGTTTATAAGGAAGTGTGAAAAAATGCCAGTGGTGAAAATCTGGACTGAAAATATTAGAAATCCATGAACATACGAGGGTGCATGGAAATTGCGCAATGGTAGCTCGTAACACAGTCATTTTATGGACTTTTTTCACCAAATTTTTAACATAGCCATTGTAACACCTCTGCTCATGATCAGTGTCACTGTGATTTTTTTTAATCTGTCCTGAACATTGATTTCACACACCGACTGTGCCATTGTGCTACATATGCAACGGAAAACATCGCTTTGGGCTTAGATGTGAAATGACAGCCGCATTGCTCATAAGGATGTGTGTAAAATGGCAATGTTGAAAATCTGGAGTGAAAATAGTGAAAATTCACGAATGTATGAGCTTGCATAGGAACAGCGCAATGCATGCTCATAATACAGTCATTTTCTGGAGTATTGTCACCAAATTTTCAACATAGGCATTTTAAGACCTCTGCTGAACAGTGCCACTGTCAGTTTCTTAATCTGTGTGGAACACTGCTCTCCCACACCGACCGTGCTATTCCACACCGCAAGTGTGAAAACTCGTTTCATCCAGGGTGTGAAAAAATGACAGCTCTACTGTTCACAAGGAGGTTTGAAAAATGCCAATGTTGAAAATCTGGGGTGAAAATATTGCAAATTCGCAACGTTATGAGCGTGCGTAGCAACTGCGCAATGCATGCTCATAAAACAGTCATTTTTTTGATTTTTCCCACCAAATTTGCAACATAGGCTTTTTTGAGAGCCCACCTCATGAACACTAGCACTGTCATTTCCTTAATCAGTCCTGAAAGGTGACCCCGTGCAGTGACGGCAAAATCATCTTTCGTGGCCTATTAACGCCATGACAGTGAAACAATTAATGGGGAGGGGTCCCAAAAACCCTATATTGTTGAAAATTTAGTGGCAAAATTCCAAACAATGCCTGAGATATGCACTACAGTTGGAAAAACCCTATTTATTACATTATAGAGCTTACCGGCATTTCCTCAGTTCGTGGTCGGCTTTGAAGAGTGCAGACGTGTTCCCAGTCCATCGAAGATCATCGCGCCGTACTCTGGAGGTAAGTATGGGGTGGTGTGTGGGGAGGCAGGTGCGAGTGAGGGTACGGGGTGTGGAGGGGGCCAGGAGACTGCCAGGGGACCGCTTTCCTTTGTTACAGGTAAAAAAAAAAAAAATTATGGGATTTTTTTTTCATAGGTAACGTGGCATGCTGGTGTGGGCCCAGCGCACTAACTGGAGTCTTTGTTTGGGGGCCACCAGCCGATGGGGATTGGGCACTCTGTCGGCACACAACAAGGGGTTATGTTATACCGATGGGGTTGGGCACCCAATGTCGCACACAACAATGGTGGGAAGTGATTGTGCCGATGGAAATTGGAGACCCGTCGGCACACAAAAAGTTGGGACATTATGCTGATTGGGATTAGGCACCCCATCAGCAGACAAAGAAAGCAGGGGCGTACATACTGCCGACCAAAGGGTGGAACTCCTTTGGCAACATACATCTGGGGCACTGCAGCCGACGGATATTGGGGCCCTCATCGACAAACAAACGTGTTGGGGGGAACATGCTGCTAGGGGATTGGGCACCTCCTCAGCAGGGAGGGTTAATATTGCTTGTGAACAGGTGGCAAGCTGTCATCATGTTCACAAACAATATCAGCGCTTCTAGGTCCAGCCCTGCAATGATGGAGTGCCGCCCTCATTGCAGCGTAAGGCCAGACGCTGCAACGACGAGAGCGCCCCTGATTGCAATGGCTGGGTGATCGCCGTTGCGGGCAAGGTTCCAAACTATTGCCACCGCTGTGTGCCCCATTATTGGTGGACATCACAAACGCCTAAAATGCGTGTCAGTATTGGCCTCAACAGTGCCGCACTCCAGAATCTGTCAGTACTATGCTGCCATTAATATGTTTCAGCTGCACGCAAGCAAACATAAAAACTCAGAGAATATTTAAACAAACAGTGCAATGGTAATGCAAACAGAGAGGCATAATACAGAATATAAGTACAGAATAACAAGTAACCAGCTACTGCCAAAAACCTTAAACAGAGTACAGCTATGAGTTTACGGGGGAACACAGAGACAAGGACCTCAGCAACCGTTAGTTCAGGCTTTGTCCTGGTAACAGGAATGGGGACTGAAAATAGACAACTTGGCGGGAGGGGGATGGCTATGGGAGGGGAGTCAGCTAGTATCAGGTATGTCCTCCAATAGGACAGTAAATGCTAAAGCAGAGCAGAGTGCATACCTGTAGAGGAGAGATCCAAGCTAGGCCCACCAAATTGCTAGGGCAGTTAGTGTGGACAGCAGGTGAGGAAACTCTGCCCACTGCTAAGGCCAGCTATGACAGTTACTATGTGGGGAAGGTGAGGGAGGGGGCCGGGGTATCAACACACACATATTAGGAAATGGGTAGAGAGGGACTTGTAGTACACCATCTATCTGCAACAACATGCCCGGGATGCATTCAGGTGCTGTTTTAATTCCGACTTCAATATGGGGAGGCTGTCAGTAAATAATATGTGAGCAGGGATTTCATTTAGCCACAAGGGGGCCCTGTAGGCAAAGGACTGCTGTCCAAGAGATGTTTTCCTAAATAGGACAGCCAATGAGCCACGAGTCTGGCCCCTGCTCTGGTATCCTGAAGAACAGGTATGGAACAATTTGCTGAGACACAGAGGAGCTTTGCCGATCAGTGATTTCTTGCCTAACAGGCATGTCAGGACTTTAATCCTATTGGTAAGCATGAGCCAGTTGGTTTGCTCATAAAGGGAGCAGGAGTGAGTGAGTTGGTCAGCTCCAAGAGTCAGTCTATAGGTCTTATTGAGGGCTGTGACCACACATTTGAGTGCTGTGTTCGAGGTCGCTCCATACACTACAAGGCCATAGTCTATAACTGACAGGATGGAGGAGGAGGAAACAGAGAGTCGAACATACGAACATATGAAATTGCCAGCAGAAGAAGACCCACAGGTCTATCAAGTCTGCCCAATTGTGCAGCTCTTAGTTTCATATTACTACAGCTGCCTCAGCCCCACCCAAACCCCTCCCTTCCTCACCTTTCCTGGTCTTTCCCCCCTTTGTGTTCTTGCCTGTACTAATTCTGCCCTTGACTCTATCCCAACCCCATTTAAAGCTGTCCACTGTCCTCAGTTCAATTAACTCCTCCAGCAGTGCATTTTTTATCTCGCCACCACTGTCTCTGTAAAGTAGTGCTTCCTCATCTCCCTCCTGAACCTTCTCCCTTCCAACTTCAGACTGTGCCCCCTAGTAACCCTTCCTCCTTTTAAGCAGAACAATCCTCCCTCTCTGACTTTGTTTAAGCCCTTCAAGTTCTTAAAGGTCTCTATCATGTCCTCTCTTTCCCTTCTCTCTTCCAGAAAATACATATTGAGCTCCCTCAATCTTTCCTCATATGGCAACTACCCCAATCCTATGATCATTTTTGTAGCCCTGCGCTGCACCCCCTCCAGTAATTTCAAATCCTTTTTGAGGTATGGGCACCAGTACTGCACACAGTACTCCAAGTGTGGCCTCACCAGTGATCTATACAAGGGCAGGATGACCTCCTCCTTTCTAGAGGTGATCCCTCTGGCAATGCACCCCAGCATTCTATTTGTCCTTGCTGCTGCCCTCCTACACTGTGCTGATACTACCATACTAACATACTAGATGGCAGCAGAGTAGTCCTATTGGTCTATCAAGTCTGCTCGTGCTTCAGCAACCTGATTGGGTACTGTAGCCCTCTACCTGTCTCCTTCCACTGTTACTCTATCCCCCAGTCCTGCCCCCCCAGACAAACCAGCCTCTGCTTCACCACTTGCTTATACCTGTCCCACCCTCTCTTGAATCCCTCCACTGTAGCTTCCTGTATCAGCTGCCCCGGGCAGCGCATTCCACGGTTCCACCACTTTCTCGGTGAAGTACCTCCTCCTCCTTTCCTCTAATCCTACCACCCTCAATCTTCCAACTGTCTTCTGGTGATTCCACCCTCCTTCAGTCGAAAGAGCCTATCTCGGCTTACCTTATTTGCTCTGCTGAGGTGCTTAAAGACCTCAATCATGTCCCCCCAGTCCCTCCTCTCCTCAAGCGAGAACAGGTTGAGCTCCCCTAGTCGTTCCTCATATGTCATATCCCCCAGGTCCTGGATCATTCTGATTGCTCTCCACTGAACCCTCTCCAGGAGTTGGATGTCCCTCCTTAGGTGGTGTGGCCTCCAGGACTGCATACAGTACTCAAGATGTGGTCTAACCAGGCTTTTGTACAGTGGCAAAATCAACTCCCTGTTCCTTGAGGTAATCCTCCTAGCGATACATCCCAGCAACCTATTTGCCCTGATTGCAGCCCTCCTGCACTGCTCTGAATTATTCATGTTAACATTCACCAAGACTCCTAGGTCTCTTTCCTCTACCATGGCCTGCAACTTATCCCACCCCAGGGTATACACATAGTTGGGGTTTTCCCACCCTAGGTGTAGCGCCTTGCACTTGGAGGAGTTAAATTTCAATTTCCAGGTGCAGGACCAGCTATCTAGAGTATCCAGGTCCTCTTGCAGGGCCAATCTCCCCTCCTCCCCCTCCACCACTGCCCCCAGTTTAGAGTCGTCCGCAAAGAGACTCATTTCACACCCGATACCTTCCCTGATATCAGAGATATAAGCGTTAAACAGGAGTGGACCCAGGACTGATCCCTGTGGGACCTCACTTATGACCTCCCTAGGAGACGAGACCTCCCCTCCAACCACTACCCACTGAGTGTGACCCGAAAGCCAATTTCCAATCCATCTAACCATGAATGGGCCTACCCCCATCCCTCCCAGCTTCTCCCTTAGGCCAATGTGAGGGACCAAATCAAATGCCTTGCTGAAGTCCAGGAACACTGCATCCCACTGGTATCCCCCTGTTGAGTGCTGATGTCAGCCACTCATAGAACTCTACAAGGTTTGTTTGACACAATCTACCTGGCACAAACCCATGCTGCCAGTTATCCAGGTAACCTTGATGGAAGAGGGATGCCTGGATATTGTGGCAGTCACAGAAACATGGTACACAGAGAACCATGACTGGGATGTCAACATACCAGGGTACACAATCTACAGGAGAGACAGGGAGGGAAGAAGAGGAGGAGGAGTAGCTCTCTATGTAAGGGAAGGGATCAAAGCAATAAAACTAAAGGGTAAACAGGGAGGGGAGAGAGAGGAGGCACTGTGGGTCACCCTGGAGACTGGAAATGGCACCACAATCTGCACAGGGGTTGTATACAGACCCCCGTCTCAGGGGGAGGAAAAGGACAAGGAAATGATAGAAGTCATCCTTGGGATGGCAGAGAAAGGGGAGATATTGCTGATGGGGGACCTGAATATGCCAGATGTTAACTGGACAACCTTTGCTGCAGCCACATCCAAGAGCAGAGCCATTCTCGATGCCCTACAGGGGGCATGCCTCAGACAGCTAGTTTTGGAACCCACTCGGGAGGGAGCAATCTTAGACCTGGTACTCTCAAATGGGGACAGGGAGAGGATCTACAAACTTGAAGTGAGCAGCCATCTGGGAACAAGTGACCACCAAACAGTGTGGTTCATGATAAACTTAGCTGTAGAGTCAAGCCATACAAAAGTGAAGGTACTGGACTTCGAGAGGCCTGATTTTGTCAAATTGGGAAAGTGCCTCAAAAAAGTACTAACAAACAGGCAAGAAGGTGAGGTGGAGCAACCATGGGGAAACATCAAAACCGCCACCACAGAGGCAACAAATCTTTGTGTGAAGCAAATGAACAAATCAAAATGAAAGAAAAAAACACTATGGTTCTCAAAAGAAATGGTGGTGAAGGTTAGGGAGAAAAAGATAGCATTCAGGAAGTATAAGAAAACACAGAAGGAGCAGGACAGAGAACTGTACCAGTTAAAGCAGAAGGAAGCGGGGAAGGCAGTCAGAGTAGTAAAGGCCCAAACTGAGGAAAAGATAGCCAACTTGGTTAAGAAGGGTGATAAAACCTTTTATAGGTACATTAGGGAGCAAAGAAAGATTAAGGCAGGGATACTGAGGCTGAATAAAGAGGAAGGTGGTTGGGCAGAGAGGGACAGTGAAAAAGAAGGGATACTGAATAAATACTTCTGCTCAGTACTCACAATGGAAGAGCAGGGGGAGATACCTAATCCAGTCAATAGAAACACTCGGATAGGGGTTGATATTAGTCCTTTCACAGAAGAAAGGGTCTGAAAGAACTCTTAAAACTGAAGGTGGATAAAGCAATGGGGCCTGATGGGATTCATCCCAGAATTCTAAAAGAACTAAGGGAAGAACTAGTAACACCACTGACTACCCTTTTTAATAAATCATGGGAGGATGGTGTGGTTCCTGAGGACTGGAAGAAGGCTGATGTGATTCCCCTTCACAAAAGTGGGAGCAAGACAGAGTCAGGAAACTATAGACCTATCAGTTTGACCTCAGTGGTAGGGAAAATGATGGAATCACTTCTGAAGGAAAGAATTGTTGAGTACCTAGAGGCCAGTGGGGTACAGGACCCAAGGCAGCATGGATTCACAACAGGAAGGCATGTCAGACAAATCTAATTGATTTCTTTGACTGGGTGACCAAAGTAGTAGACCAGGGAGGGGCTGTGGACATGGCCTACCTAGACTTTAGCAAGGCATTTGACACAGTCCCGCACAAAAGATTAATAAACAAATTAGCCAGCCTGGAAGTGGGTCCCAGGGTAGTAGCCTGGGTAAAACACTGTCTGGACAACAGGACACAGAGGGTAATAGTAAATGGAGTCCACAGTGAAGAAGGGGGGTTACTAGTGGAGTACTGCAGGGTTCAGTACTGGGCTGGTCCTTTTTAATGTCTTTATAAGTGACATTGCAGTGGGACTGGAAGGAAAGTATTTCTCTTGCAGATGACACAAAGATCTGCAACAAGGTTGATATGTAAGGTGGGGTGGAAAGGATGAAAAGGGGCTTGGCAAGGTTGGAGGAATGGTCAAATGTATGGCAGCTTAGATTCATTGCGAAGAAGTGCAAAGTAATGCACTTGGGAAACAAAAACCCAGGGGAAAAGTACACAATGGGCAGTGAGATACTGACAACAACAAAAATGGAAAGGGACCTGGGGATAGTCATATCAGATGACCTAAAGGTGGGCCCACAATGTGAGAAGGCAGTAAGGAGGGCTTGGGGGGATACTGGGATGCAGAGGGAGAGGCATCACCAGTACAAAACAGGAAGTTGTTGGCCCTCTGTACAGACAGTTGGTAAGACCACATCTGGAATACTGTGTACAGTTCTGGAGACCCCATCTCTGCAAAGGCATAGACAGGTGGTGGCTGTCCAGAGGAGGGCACCCAAAATGGTGCAGGGTCTGCACCAGAAGACATATGAAGAAAGACTAATGGAGCTTAAGATTTATAACCTTGAGGAAAGAAGGGAGAGGGGGGACATGATAGAAACTTTGAAATACCTCAAGGGAATCAACAAAGTCCAAGAGTGTAGCATCTTTCAGAAAAACAACAAGGGGGCACAATTTGAAGATAGAGGGGAGATGGCTCAGAGGTAATGTGAGGAAGTGCTTCTTTACGAAGAGGGTTGTAGATGCATGGAACAGCCTTTCTGAGGAGGTTGTAGAGTCAAAAACAGTGGGGGAATTCAAGAATGCATGGGACAGACATAAGGCAATTCTAGTGGGAGTAGGAGGAAGTAGGCTGTTGGTTAACTAGGATCTGCAGCTTATCCGTTAGGTAGGTGAATGGGCAGATTAGGTGTGCCAAGTGGTCCTTATCTGCCATCAGATTCCATGTTTCTATGTTTCTGTGTTGCCCCATCTCCTCCAAGAAATCTCCCAGCCTTTCCTTAAGTATGCTCTTCATTACCTTCCCCACCACCGACATCAAACTAATGGGTCTATAGTTTCCTGGCTCTTCTCTCGATCCCCCTTTATGGATGGGCACAACATGCACCTGCTTCCGATCCCTTGGCATCCTCCCTGTTTGGAGCAACAAGTTAAAGAGATTTGCCAATGGTGCAGCCAAAACATCTGCCAACTCCCTCAGTACTCTGGGATGAATAGCATCAGGCCCCGGAGATTTATCCTTTTTTAGCGACTGGAGGGCTTCCCACACCCGACCGATTGGAATATCAGCATCTGTCCCCCCCCCCCCATTCAGCAGAACCAGCCTGATATCTCACTTCTGGCCTACCTACCCCAGTAGCTTGTTCTTCAGCAGGTACCCCAATAGTCAGGTTTGCTGCGCCTTCTGTGTCCTTCAACCCCTTTTTTGGAAGTTTCTCAGCCTCCTCCCTAGTGAACACTGAGGCAAAGTACTCATTCAGTACCTCCGCCCGCTCTCCAGCCCCTTCCACCCACCCCAGCTTTCCTCAACCTACTGAACTGGCCCTTGACCTTCCTCTGCTCACCAATATACCTAAATAACCCCTTTTCCCCACCCCGTATCCTCTGCTTCAGCCTCTGCTCTTTCCAGGCCTTTGCCCCCTCACCACTCTGATGACTTTCCTGGCTGCAAGGTGATAGTTCTTTCTATCCCTCTCTCCTCTCATTTTTCCATACCTACTGTAGGCAGCCTTCTTCTCCCGTACCACCTCCTGGACCTCCTTGGTCCACCAGCATGGTTTACGAGACCTACTGCCCTTGTGCTTCACTCTTGCACAGGTCCTGGTGGCCTCCTGTAGCCCCTGCTTTATGATCTCCCATTTACCTTCCACATCCAAACCTGGTTTTATCTCCCGCAAATGCCCCTTGAGAATTTCCCTCATGTTCTGAAAGTCCGCCCCCCTAAAATCAAATATCATTGTCCTTGAATGATTCCCCCTCCCGCCCCAGTTTATGCCAAAACCAGACTGTGTTGTGGTCACTCCCAGCCAGGGATTCTTCCACAACCAGATCTCGTACAAGATCCCCATCCACTAAAACCACATCCAGGATATTTATTTATTTATTGTTTATTTATTTATTTATTGAAAGATATCAGAATTAATATGACCCTCCCTCATTGGGTCCATCACCTGCTGATTGAGGAACGCATCCAGGAAGCCATCCAGCAGCTTCTGCTCCCTGTTTACAGTGGACATCATAGTACCCCAATCAGTACCTGGCATATTAAGGTTCCCCATCAACACCACTCCTTCCCCTTCCAGTCCACACTGCCACTTAATGTTAGCCAACAGGCAATCCTCCAGGTCCTCCACTAGTCCTGGGGGCCTGTATACCACCCCCAACTTGATCTTCCCTCCCATGGGGGTTCATAAGGTGACCCATAGGGCCTCCACATTGCCCTCTGCTTCTTCCACTCTCATAATCTCGATGTTATCCCTAATGAACATTGCTACTCCTCCCCCTCTGCCCACCTTTCTGTCCTTCCTTAGCACAAGGTACCTACTCAGATTAATAACAATAATAATAATAATCTTTATTTTTAATGCACCTTTCAACAACACCTTCTGTGTTTAAGGTCCCAGTCATGGTCGGGGGGGGGAGCCAAGTTTCAGTGACCGCTGCTACATCCACCCTACCCTCAAACAGCATGGCCTGGAACTCAGGCATTTTATTCCCCAGGCTCCTGGCATTTATTAAAGCTACCCTCCAACCCTTGTCCCTACCCCTCTTTACCATATCCTCCCCAGGTCTTTCATACGTCCGTCCACACTTCTACCCTAGGGTACCAACTGTTCCCCCTCTATGAGGTTGCAGGCCAGTCCTACTGGCGGTATGAATCTTCATGTCCCCTGGAAATATTACCTTGAGGTCCCTTTCCTTCTCTGAAGCTGTTACATCCACTCCCCAGCCAGTAGCTGGTCCTGGGATTTTTTGCTCCAAGGTGCATGGCCTTGCACTTCTTAGTGTTAAACCCCAACTGCCACTCCCTAGACCAGTGTTTGAGTTTAGCTAGATCCTCCCTGAGTGCCTGCCTCCCTTCCTTACTGTCCAGTCATAGGGCAGCAGGTGTGAGATAATGCATATGCCTATAGAGGACTCCCAGCTTAGTGTGAACTGCCTTTATGACCAGGTCAATATGCTGCACAAAGGAGAGAGTGTCATCAATGATGACCCCAAGGTTCTTGAGTGATTGAACCTGCTCTAGCATGTCACTCATTTTATTGGTGTTGGTCAAGGCCTGGATGGATTTCTTTAGCTGATGACTGGATAACAACATTTTCTTCATCTTTTTGTAATTAAGTAACAGTTTCTGGGAGCTGAACCAGTCCTCCAGGCGATGGAAAGAGCACTGTAGCTCATCCTGCAGAAGATGCAACCAGGCGCTACTACTAAGGATAATCACATCATCAGCATAAAGGATGAGTTTGCTATTGCAAGCTTCAGGGAAATGTTTAATAAACAGACTGAAAAGGAGGGGCCCAATATGGACTCTTGTGGGACCCCCGAGCTTAATTTCCCTAGAGGAAGAAATTGCTGTCCTGATTTATATGCTCTGGACTTTGCTGGATAGATAGTCCTTAAACCAGAGGACATCTTTGGGGACAAGAACCATATCAAGAAGTTGATCCAGCAGGATGGGGTGGTTGACCGTGTCAAAGGCTTTAGTGAGCTCTATGAGAATAGATCCCACTAAATTACCACCATCCAAGGCCTTGTGGACGAAGTCTGTGAATAAGAGTAAAGCTGTCACAGTGCTGTAGCACTTACAGAAACTGTTCTGCTGTAGGCACTGGAGACCATACTTCAAGAGGTACTCAGATAGCTGGTCGGCCACAATCCTCTCAAGTGCCTTAGAGAGGAGGAAGAGGATTGAGATCGGCCTGTAGCTGGATGTGATGGCTCGGGCCCCACTTTTTAGCACAGGAGTGACAAGTGACAACTTCCAAACAGCTGAGAACTTTGCAAGAGCGAGCAATTTATTAAAGAGTTTAGTGATAGGAACCACAAGCTCATCCAGTGGAACTGCCACCAACTTCATATCGATGGTGTCACTACCAAGCCTCGATTTTCTGAGCAGCTTATTTATATAGGTTCTGGCTTCCTATATAAAAGGTCTCTAAAAGTTGCACCTGGCAGCTTGCTGTGTTCGGCCAACACACTGTAGGACTGCACTCCATGAAGTGTGAATGAGACTAGCATGTCTTGCAGGCAGCAGCATTACAGTCAAACTTCCTCTACTAATATGGAGCATTGAAATCTGTGCGAAATCTGTACGAGCACTCTGGGTGTCAGCATGTCTCGGAAGCAAAAGTAAGCAAGAGGAATTAGGTTTACTAACAAGAAATTAAAAAAGAGCTTTCCTAACTTTTCAGTATGGTTGGATTTATGACAGCCCCCTCCCCCCACCCCCGATAGATGTACTGTGGCTTTTAAAAGCAGAATGGGGAGAGGAGACTGTTGAAATTATATAGTCAAGGCTTAAAATGACATCACAAGGTACTACTCCACAGCTCCTTTAGTCACTCATAGGCAGCCTCAGTCATTGTCTCTCTTTAACAACAGTAGTATATAAAAGTAGGTTATGAATTGAAATCTGTAAGGGCATTTTAGTCTCCTTTTACCTGTTGTGGAATATTGCTCCTCAGTCTGCATTTAAAAGCCACAGTACATCACTCCGGTGGGTCAGAAGCTTATTTTTTTAATTCTTACTTTTGCGCATTGCTTACTTTTGCTTCAGAGACATGCTGACACCCGGGTGTAGTGGGGCTCATGTCTCAAAAAACTAGATCAATATCAATGTAAATGTTTTTTCGTCTGTTTAAGGATTTCTTTCAAAATTGAGATTTATAGACTTTTATGTATTTTTTTCGAATCCTGGCAAGCCTAATTATAAGAGTTTATTCTTGAGTTCTTTGGGTGTGAGAACTGTGAATTGAGGCTGAGCAGTTCTGGCATGCAAAGGATTTGAGAAGAAACTCATATAACCATAAGAGACAGAGGAACTGTACATCTAAACATATTATGAATCATGTTAAAGACCTGTGTTAAAAAACCAAAAACCTTTAATTTGAATTTAAAATCTATATGTTTTACTGTACATTGCAGAATATTAGAGAATCCTCATTGTAGGATATGGACTGTGCCAAATGAACCTAGAAATTCAGAATTTTAGTCCTGTTTGCAAGAAACACCCTCTTGTGGTTATACGAGAACCTGGAATGTTTAGAAATAAGCAACCCTGATTGGCTAAGAATGATTTCATGATTTATAGTTGTCAGTATTGGGTATTAGCCCAAGTTTCTGATGTGGGACTAGATCCCATAACCTTCTGATAATTGGACCAGTGGCTGTGGCAGGAACCAAGACGAAAGGAGCTTAATATGTATACCCTTGAGAAAAGGAGGGACATGGTAGAAACTTTCAAGTACCTCAAAGAAATCAACAAAGTCCAAGAGGGTAGCATCTTTCAGAAAAAAAGAGATGTGCAAGAACAAGGAGACACAATTTGAAGATGGGGGGACGGCTCAGGGGCAACGTGAGGAAGTATTTTTTCACAGAGAGGGTAGTGGATGTATGGAATGGCCTTCCTGAGGAGATTGTGTGGTCAAAAATAGTGGGGAAATTCAAGAATGCATGGAACAGACATACGGCAATTCTGATGGAGGGGTAGGAAGAAGTAGGCTGTTGGGGTAACTAGGATCTGCAGCTTATCCAATAGGTAGGAAAATGGGCAGACTAGGTGGGCTAAGAGGTCCTTATCTGCCATCAAAGTCTATGTTTTTATGTAAAACTTTTGGGTTCCCTGCTCTATATGCCCATATGTGCACTTACTGTGCCTCTAATGGTTATAAGAGTGCATTCTCAATTTCTTTGGGCAAGAGAACTGTGCAGTGAAGCTTGAGCGGTTCTGGCAAATAAAAGACTTGGGAAGAAACTCTTACAGTCATAAGAGATGCAGAAAATATACATATAAACATGTTATAACTCATGTTAAACACCTTTGTTTAAAAAAGTGAATTTTAATTTATAACCAGAATGTTTTAATTTGCAGAATATTAGTGAATCCCCGTTGTTGGAAATAGACTGTGCCAATTGAATTTAGAACTTCGGAAGTTTAGAACTATGAGCATGAGGCATCCATTTACGGTTATAAGAGTACCACTGTATTAAGGCTTCTTGAAAGGAGTTGCATGCTATGACAAAGGACATCCAGCAGTGAGAGCAGACCCCCCCACCCACACACACAGAGCTGTAGTGGATTTTTGTAATGAACAGTTATCAATTGAACAGAATGTTTCCAAAGTTGCATTCAGTCCTGAAAGTCTCAGCTTGAGCTTTTCAAGTTTTCAGCAATACAGAATTTCAGATCTTGCACAATTCTCACTAACATCAGCAATGACTTCTAACAATTTCTCTTATAAGACATACATTGTAGTGAGAGAAAAAAATGCTTCACTCTGGGGAAAAAAACATGCCCCTATACACAATTGCCTAGTAGCCAGTAGCTCTATAATTGTACTAAGTTTCCTTAACAGGAGATGCATGCTGTGGCAAAGAGCATCCAGCAGACAGCACAGACCCCCACCATCAACACAACTGCAGTGGATTTTCACAATGATCAGTCTGTCAGTTAGAAGTAATGTTTCCCAAGTTGTATTTAAACTTCAAAGTCTGTCAATTTGAAGCTGGAGCTTCAAAAGTTATCAGCAATATAGAACTTACAACCTTGTAGAAACTCTATCATTGACATCAGCAGTGCCATCTAACAGTTTCTGTTATACTATATAAATTGCAGTAAAAATGAAAAAAGAATGTCCTACAGTTGGGAAAGTAGTCAGGACCCCTACCCACTACTGCTTGGTGGCTTGCAATTTTACTGCTGTTATAAGATTCCTTGATAGGAGATACATGCTGTGGCAAAGCTAATCCAGTAGTGAGTGCAGACCCCCAGCCTCTCCATTTGAAGTACTGTAATGTTTACCAACTTGCACTCAAACTTGTAAGTCTCAGCTGGAACATTTCAAATTATCAGCAATATAGAAATGCAAACCTTGCTGAAAGTCTATCACTGACATTAGCAATGATACCTGACAGTTCTCATACTACATGAATTGTAGTAAAAAAAAAAAGAAAAAAATATTCCACATTGAAGATAGAACCCAGGCCCCCTACCTATAACAGCACAGTAGCCTGCATCTCAACTGCTGTGCTAAGTTTCCTTGACACAAAATGCATGTTGTGGCAAAGGATATCAAGTAGTGCCAAAGGTAGCCCTGGCAGTGATGCACTATACCCTGCATTTCTTAAACTCATCTGCCCTGCAGTGATTAAACCCCTCATCTTCCTCTTCAACCTCGCCCTTACATCTTCTATGGTTCCCGACTCTTGGAAACATGCAAATGTCATACCAGTCTTCAAAAATGGTGACCCTCTAACCCCTGATAATTACAGACCCATATCCCTACTCCTTCACCTGAGCAAACTGCTTGAAAAAGTTGTGCACCTCCAGTTCTCAGAGCATCTTGAAAAGTATAACCTCTTATATCCTTTCCAGCATGGTTTTCGCAACACCACAGTACCTCCTCTGCTTTGGCCCTTTTCTCTGATCATGTGCTGAGAAATATGCACCAAGGCAAAGCCACAGGAGCAGTCTTCATAGACCTATCAAAGGCTTTTGACCTTGTTGACCACCACCCCCTCCACTCAACCCTGTCTCTCTTTGGCTGCTCCAGTGGAACTGCAGCCTGGTTCTGCAGCTATCTACCCAATAGGTCTCAGTCTGTCATCATCAATAATGTCTCCTCTGCTGCCCTCCCCGTATGCACTGGAGTCTATTCTTGGACCCCTGCTTTTCTCAGTATTCATTAATGCACTCCCAAGGGATAGCCTCAGCTGTCAAGTGCTCCTTTATGCAGATGATCTGGTTCTCTACCATAGCAATGAATCCACTGAGCTCATCTCCTCCATCCTCATGCACAACTATGGCTCTGCTCATAAATGGTTCCTTTCCAACAGGCTTCTAGTCAATGAATAGAAGACTAAGTCCATGCTTTTTGGTTTGAAACCTTTCCTTGCCAAAGCCACCAAATCCAACTTCTCCCTTCTAGTACGCACCCCAGCAGGCCCCCCTCTAGAAAACATCCCATCTTTTAAATACCTAGGTGTCACTCTTGACCCCACCCTCTCTTTCTCTTACCATGTCAACAACACTGTGTGGAGAATTCACCAAACACTTGGTGCTGCCTACCAACTCAAACACTTCCTATAGGCTGAAACATGCCTTGCCATCACCCAGAGCAACCTATTGCCTCTACTTGACTACTGCTTCCTCATCTACTCCCTTGTATCCCCCACCTTGAAGTCAAGACTAAACACTACCTATAACTCTATCTGTTGTTTCATTCTTCAAGCTCCACATCAGACCCACCACTGCACTCTTTACCAATCCCTGGGCTGACTCCCTATGCAAGGTCATTTTGACTATGCCATGGGCTGCCTAGTAGATAATGCACTAAGATACCGACACCTATCCCCCTACTCTCTCCTCTTGACAGACAGAGTGGCTTCCAGTAAACTTAGGGCATCCTCTATCCCCCCTTTGGAGGCACCCCGTGTCTCCACGGCAATGGGAAGTAGAGCTTTCTCTGTCTCTGCACCCTCCCTATGGAACAAGCTCCCACAGTCTGTCCGCTCATCCCCCACACACCTGGCTTTCAAACAGGCAATGAAATGCTGGCTTATAGTTAGTGCTGACTGTCACTGCTCACAGTAATTAATACTATGGCACCCTAATGCCCATGTCTCCTTTCCACTTCTCCTGCCCTCCTATCATCCCCTCTCTCATCTCTGTATCTATCTAATAACCCTCCTTCCCTCATTACCTCCAACTACTGAAACTGAAATGAGTATCTGACTATATCAACCTGCACAGTTTTTACTGGTGACCCTGTACTAAACTGGTTTAATGTCATATTTATAATGCTGCATATGTTCTTCTGCACCGTGTAATGTGGCTCCTCTATTTCATGATATCTATATTTGCTACATATTGCTCACTTTCACACTATTTGTACCAGGCCATTGCCTAATCCTGTGACCATTGAACTATTACTTTATTTTTTTCCATACCACCTTGTGCCTGAGGTGTGAATTTACTGTATTTGATTGCATTAACCATACATGTATGTACTGCTGTGTGCTGCTATGTTTCTCTGTATTGTTTGCTGCCTGTGGCCCAGGTCATGACTGAAAACGGTCCTCTGGATCAGTGCACTTACCTGGTAAACAAAGACATACATACATACATACATATATATACATACATACATACATACATACATACATACATAAATACATAAATAAATAAATAGTGAAGACAGTCCCCATGCACATCTGCAGTGGATTTTCATAATAAACAGCCTGCCAGTTTGAAGTAATGTTTCCTAAGCTGAATTCAAACCTCAAAGTCTCAGCTGGAACTTTTCAAGTTATCAGCAATATAGAACTTCCAACCTTTCAAAAACTCTATCACTAACATCAGCAATGACATCTAACAATTTCTCTTATGCTACATTAATCATAGTAACAAAAAAATGTTCCACCCTGGGGATCAAATCCAGGCCCCCTACCAACTATTGATCAGTGACCTATAACTCTACCACTGTTTCTTGATGTGAGTTGCATGCTGTGGTAAATAATATTTAGCAGTGATTGCCCCCCCCCCCAAATCTGTCAATTTGAAATAATGTTTCCCAAGTTGCACTTAAACCTGAAAGTCTCAGCTGGAATGTTTCAAGTTATCAGCAAAATCTAATTTCAAGCCTTACTGAAACTCATTCACTAACATCTAACAACTTCTCTCATACTACATATATTGTAGTGAGAAAGAAAAAATGGTCCACACTGGGATCAAACCCATGCCCCTATCCACACATGCTTAGTAGCTAGTAGCTCTACAATTGTACTAAGTTTCCTTGAAAGGAGATGCTTGCTGTGGAACAGGACATCTAGCAGGGAGCACAGACCCCTTCACCACCAACACAAATGCAGTGGACTTTTATTATGAACAGTCTGTCAATTTGAAGTAATGTTTCCTAAGCTGAATTCAAACCTCAAGGTCTCAGCTGGAACTTCACAAGTTATCAGCAGTATAGAACTTCAAACCCTGCAGAAGCTCTATCGCTAACATCAGCAATGATATCTAACAATTTCTTTCATACTACATTAATTATAGCGAGAAAGAAAAAAAATGCCCACACTGTGGATCAAACCAAGGCTTGTGCAGATTTGAAAATAAGAACAAAAACTTGTACAGGCTGTCACAGCAGTCAGTTGCATTTACAATAAATGGTTTTGCAAGGATAAACAGCACATGTGCGCAGTTTTTCATGCTTGTTTTCATTGAGGTCAATGTCCTTGGGCACCTTTGCTCCACTTAGAACATCCTGCAAAGTGTGTCTGTGCAGATATGAAACCCTGCACCAAGACCTAAAGGCCTTACTGCAGAAATCATCAATGATATCATGCAACCAAATCACTCAACCTGAATGTACTTTTGAAATTGACTAAATGCAATAAAGAGTATGCATGGCCACATTAGGCACTAACAGCTACACTGTTGGTGCCTGTGACAGGGCTGAATAAGGCCCTGCCCCATTTGTTATGAAGAAAGAGTTTAAATGCAAGGGTCTGCTCTGTCCTCTCCTTTTCTGTCTCTTCTCTGTCTGGTTGTGCAACCAAATTTTCTTGTGAGACATAGGAGCCAGTCACTCTAACAGTTTTGCAAGTCTCTGCCTCTTGCTATCTCTCTGCCTTCCCTTGATATTTCTGTCTTTTCTTCCCCTTGCATATCTGCAGGTATAAAAATATATGCAAATCTTTATGCAGAAATGTCACTGATACTGGGATCCCTTTGTTTAAAACTGCATATAGTTATACTGCTGAAATGATTGCAAAAAGCTATTTGGAACTCAAAGGGTTAACCTGAGATACAGTTTTTAAGCTTTTTGCAGAGCTGTAAACAAGAGGTTAGTTCTGGGCCACTATGTACTTACAAAAAGAGTGACAATGCTTTTGCTAGAGAGACAAAGAGAGTGAGAGACTGAGAGACTGAAACTTGGAATTGAGAGATACCTGGAGAAGAAGGACTTAGTTTTCTCTGTTTGTAGTGCCTTTGTAAATAGTTATTGTATACTGAACAATTTTTATTTTTTATTTTGCTGTCATTGAGAAAAATAAAAAGCTATTTGCAAATTTTGAAACTGCTCCTGGTTTCCCTGTACTTCCTGACCTGTGCCTCGATGATAGATGGTGACAGAGTGGGATTTACATACTGTATGCCATTAGTTTTATTCATGGATACTAGACTTGGTACCAGGGAAGCATAAAAGAAATGTATGGATTCTACAGCAACAAGTCCAGGAGTGATTACCAGATGAACGGCAGCCAAACTAGCAGGGACAGAAGTCCAAGCTGAGACTGTACAGCCAGCACCAGCGATGGAAAAAAAAGAACAGGCAGTAACAGAACCTGAAAGCCTGACTGCCTTTTTCAAATGGTGGGCTACACAACAAACAGAGATGGAGAAACAAAGAAGAGAGGAAATGCAGCAGAAAGAAAAAGAGATTCAATATTTAGAGGCACAAAGAAAAGAAGATGTTGCTACCTATTGCAGTTCTTGTGCTGATTGTCAGAAAGTAGCCCCAGTGACTAAACAAGACAAGGTGCCCCTGGTGCCTCTACCCTTAATAGATGTGCGTTTTGAGAGAATTGCAATGGATGTGGTTGGCCCCTTTAGACAAAAGTAAAAAGGGTAATCGATTAATTTTGGCAGTATGTGACTATGCTACTCAATACCCAGAGGCAGTTCCAGTGCATACTGTCACAGCCCCAAAAGTGGCAGCAGAGCTTGCCAAAATTTTCAGCAGGGTGGGCATACCTAAAGAGATTATTACTGATCAGAGTAGTAATTTTGGTGCGGCATTACTGAAGGAGCTATACCGACTACTAGGTATCACTGCCATAAGGATCTCCCCTTATCACCCTCAGTAGACAGACTTGTTGAGCATTCTAATCAAACCCTAAAATGCATGTGAAAAAGGTTTGTAAAAAGAGAAGGGAAAGACTGGGACCAATACTTACCTTCCTGCTTTTTGTTTACAGAGAAGTGCCACAAGCCTCAGCAGGTTTTTCACCATTTGAAATGCTGCATGGTAGACAACCTAGAGGGCCACTAGCTGTGATAAAAGAAACATGGGAAGATAACCCCAATCAGAAGCAATCTATTACATCTTATATGTGTGCCATGAGAAAGAAGCTGGGATAAATAAAATAAATAAACAATATGTTGAAATTGCCCATAGTTATCAGGAAGAGGCCCAAATCCAGCAGAAGGTGTATTATCACCATGGGGTAAAAGAAAAGGTTTTTGAGCCAGGTGAAAAGGTCTTGCTACTGTTACCCATTACAGAAAATAAACTGTTAACAAAGTTGCAAGGGCCTTATAAAGTGCTTAGACATACTGGCACAGCTGACTATGAGACTGAGACCACTGATAGGAAAAATCCTAGTAAGATATACCATGCTAACCTCCTGAAGAAATGGGTTGAAAAATCACCACAGGCTGCTTTGCTAGTTTTACCAGAAAATGATAAAGACAATATTGATATCACTTACAGGTACACCTTGTAAAAAGGGTATTCATAACCCTAATGGTGCAATCTCTGAATAAATTAAATTTTACTACTACTACTTATGATAGACTGGAGCAAACTGTTACTGCTGATGCTGTAAAGATGAATGTTTCCTTAACCTCTGAACAAACCACAGAAATGTATAACTTGCTAAAGACATATAACAGTACTTTTACCACAGTTCCAGGCTGAGCAAAAGGGACTGAGCACATAATAGTGACATGGAGTGCTCACCCTATTAGACAAAAGACAGACAGATTGCCAGAGTGGTTAAGAGCTGATATGGTTAAGGAAAACCAAAAAATGAAAGAATTGGGTATCATAGAAGTGTTGAGAAGTGCATGGTCATCACCAATGGTGACTGCCAACAAAAAGAAGAGGGGTGTAAGAATCTGCCTTAATTTTAAGAAACTTAATCAAGTGTCAGATTTTGACAGTTATCATATGCCCAGAATAGACAATTTGGTGGACTGACTAGGGAGTGCCAAGTAAATCAGTACAAAACCCTTAATCTCACCAGGGGTTACTGGCAACCCCCCCAGCTAAAGAAGCCAGAGACAAAACTGCATTTGCCACTCCTGTTGGATTCTATCAGTTTACCACCATGCTGTTTGGTTTACATGGTGCATCTGCCACATTCCAGCAGTACATGGATGTAATTTTATCCCCTCACACTGGTTATTGTGCTGCATACCTGGATGATGTTGTGGTGTACAGCCCAGACTGGAAAAGTCACCTGGAACACCTACGAGCAGTTATCCAATCTATCAAAAAGGCAGGTATCACAGTTAATCCTAGCAAGTATGCATTGGGCATGCAGGAAAACAGATATTTGGGCTATATTGTAGGAAATGGAAAAGTCAAGCAAGAGGTTTCCAAGATAGACGCTATAGCTAACAGTCCTGTCCCCAAAACCAGGAAACATGACAGGTCATTTTTAAGGCTGGCTGGTTATTATCAGAGATTTGTTCCCAGGCTTTGCTGAGTTAGCTACTCCCCTTACTGATCTCACAAAGACACATTTCCCAAATAATGTGAAATGGACCCAAGAGTATGAAGAGGCTGTTCAAACCATTAAGGCTGCATTATATTCAGCAGCCATTTTAAGAATCCCAGACTTTGAGAAACAGCTTTTGTTACAGGTAGATGCATCAGAGGTAGGCTTAGGTGCAGTCTTGAGTCAGCATATAGATGGGAAATAACATCATATTCTATACATAAGAAGGAAATTGCACAACAGAGAGAAGAGATACTCCACTATTGAAAAGGAATACCTTGCAGCAAAGTGGGCCATGGAATCCCTTAAGTTTTACTTACTAGGAGTTGACTTTGTACTTGTAACAGATCACAGTCCTCTCTGTTGTCTTAACCAAATGAAGGATAAAAATTCCAGAATCACACGGTGGTACCTGGCATTGCAACCATTTAAATTTAAAGTGATGCACAAATCTGGGAAAGAGAATGTCAGTGCTGATTTTCTGTCAAGATATGGATCAGGAATTGAGAATTCTGAAGGCTGAAAAAATGTGAATTTAAATTTCACTGTTTGCTATGCTGCATGTGCACTGAAATGTAAAGGTTATAAGCTAATGTTAGAAGAGAATTAATAGAAAGTTTTGGAAACCTGTTTTTTAAAACATGTTCCCTTTTAAAGAGGGGTGTATGTGACAGGGTTGAATAAGGCCCTGCCCCATTTGTTATGCAGAAAGAGTTCAAACGCAAGGGTCTGTTCTGTCCTATCCTTTTCTGTCTCTTCTCTGTCTGGCTGCGCAACCAAATTTTCTTGTGAGACCTAGGAACTGATCACTCTGATGATTTTGCAGTTCTCCACCTCTCGCTATCTCTCTACCTTCCCTAGATATTTCTGTATTTTCTTCCCCCTTGCATATCTGCAGGTATACAAATATATATGATTCTTTATGTGGAAATGTAACTGATACTGGGATCCCTTTGTTTAAAACTGCATATACTGTAGTTATAATGTTGAAATTATTGCAAAAAGCTATTTGGTACTCAAGGAGTTAACCTGAGATGCAGTTTTTAAGCCTTTTGTAGAGCTGTAAACAAGAGGTCAGTTCTGGGTCACTATGTACTGTTTTGCTGCACCTGCACCAAAACTGGCAAGAACATTCTGTAAACTTACAAGAACATTCTTTGAGAAGCAGGCTCTCTTAATGAGTTCCCAGACAAAGACTTATAAAAAAGAGCAGCAATGCTTTTGCTAGAGACACATGGAGAGTGAGGGACTGAAAGACTGACACTTTGGAATTAAGAGATACCCTCAGAAGAAGGACTTAGTTTTCTCCATTTGTACTGCCTTTGTAAACAGTTATACTGAATAATTTTTATTTTTTTATTTTGCTGTTATTGAGAAAAATAAAATGCTATTTGCGAATTTTGAAACTGCTCCTGGTTTTTCTATGCTTCCTGACCTGTGCCTTGACAACAGTGCCTATAAAATGAACTGCTACTCACAGTTTTATTTTCTGGAGCTTCTCTTCTAACCATGCAAAATCCTCCTCCTATCTGTACTGCCAACCAATGAACTCTTTGCTGGTTAACCTGACACAGATAAAACTGAATCCCTGGCTTTACTAAGCCTTCTGTTGTGTGTATTTGTGTTGGACAGCTGAGCACTCTGCCTATGGAATTCTGCAGAAGTAGTCTGAACTCCAATATTCTATGATAAACAAACATTTCATCCATTAAATGTGCCAGATGATTGCCAGGTAGCTGTGTATTACTTTTTACTAGTTACTTTTAGCAAAACCAAAAAAAAATACCTGTTTTACTTAAAGAAATTGTTTTTTTATTTCTCAGTTTATCCATTTTATAACCTTGATAAGACATTTCATGGTGTGGGTTGTTATGTCATAACTATGTTTCCAGGTGATGAAGGCACTCGGTATCAATGCTTCATGCCTCACAACTCACTGGGGTGTGCCTTCATAGGATAGGCATGGGGAAGGGTAAGAGTCATGGATAGAGAGGATGGGAGGAGTGGGGAGGGAGGGCAGGGACATTAGCTCAAGTTGTGGACCTTGCACTACGAGCAGACTTGATAGACCAAATGGCGTTCTTCTGCTGGCTTCTTTGTATGTTCGTATGTATCTTCGTATGTTCCTCACATAAGAATCTCACCCTGTTGTGCCTTACTGCTTACACAATTTACTGGACCAGCTTAGATAGAAACATGACATAGAAACATAGAATTTGACGGCAGATAAGGACCACTTGGCCCACCCAGTCTGCCCATTTCCCTACCTACTGGATAAGCTGCAGATCCTAGTTAACCAGCAGCCTACTTCTTCTTACCCCCACCCCCCAGAATTGCCTTATGACTGTCCCATGCATGCTTGAATTCCACCACTGATTTTGACTCCACAACCTCCTCCGGAAGGCCATTCCATGCATCCACAACCCTCTCTGTGAAAAAATACTTAAATTACCACTGAGCCGCCTCCCCATCTTCAAATTGTGCCCTCTTGTTCTTGCACACCTCTTTTTTTGAAAGATGCTACCCTCTTGGACTTTGTTGATTCCCTTGAGGTACTTGAAAGTTTCTATCATGTCCCCCCCTCTCCCTCCTTTCCTCGAGGCTATACATATTAAGCTCCTTAAGTCTCTCTTCATATGTCTTCCGGTGCAGACCCTGCACCATTTTAGTTGCCCTCCTCTGGACAGCTTCCATCCTGTCTATGTCTTTGCGGAGACTGGGTCTCCAGAACTGCACACAGTACTCCAGATGGGGTCTCACCAGCTGTCTGTACAGAGGGATAATAACTTCCTGTTTTCTACTGGTGATGCCTCTCCTATGCATCCCAGTAACCCCCAGCCCTCCTTGCTGCCCTCTCCATTGCTTGCCCACCTTTAGGTCATCTGATATGACTACCCCATGTCCCTTTCCATTTTTGTTTTTGTTAGTATCTCACCCCCATTGTGTACTCTTCCCTGGTTTTTGTTTCCCAGGCGCATTACCTTGCACTTTAGCATTGAATCTAAGCTGCCATACATTTGACCATTCCTCTAACCTTGCCAAGTCCCTTCTCATCCTTTCCACCCCACCCTGTGCATCAACTCTGTTGCAGATCTTAGTGTCATCTGCAAAGTGACATTTTCCTTCCAGTCCTTCCGTAATGTCGCTTATAAAGACATTGAAGAGGACCGTCCTAATACTGAACCTCGCGGTACCCCACTAGTAACCCTCCTTCTTCTGAGTGGACTCTATTTACTATTACCTCTGTGTCCTATTCTCCAGCCAATTCTTTACCCAGGCTGTCATCTTGGGACCCACTCCCAGGCTGGCTAACTTGTATATTAATCTTTGTGTGGGACTGTGTCAAATGCCTTGCTAAAGTCTAGGTAGGCCATGTCCACAGCCCTCCCTGATCTACTACTTTGTTCACCCAGTCAAAGAAATCTATCAGATTTGTCTGGCATGACCTTCCCACTGTGAATCCATGCTGCCTAGGGTCCTGTGCCCTCTGGCCTCTAGATACTGACAATTCTTTCCTTCAGAAGTGATTCCATCATTTTCCTATCACTGAGGTTAAACTAACAGGTCTGTAGTTTCCTGCTTCTGCCTTGCTCCCACTTTTGTGAAGGGGAATCACATCTGCCCTCCTCCAGTCCTCAGGTACCACCCCATCATCCCATGATTTGTTAAAAGGGTAGTCAGTGGTGCACTAGTTCTACCCTTAGTTCTTTTAGAATTTTGGATGAATCCCATCAGGCCCCATTGCTTTGTCCACCTTCAGTTTTAAGAGTTCTTTCAGAACCCTTTCTTCTGTAAATGGGCTGGTATCAACTTCTGTATCCAGAGTGTTACTACTGTTTTGTTTATGTACCTCTCCTCTTCATTTGTAAATACTGAGCAAAAATATTTGTTTAGTATCTCTGCCTTTTCACAGTCACCCTCTGCCCACCCTCCCTCCCATTTATTAAGCCTCACTATCCCTCCCTTGGTCTTCTCTTGTTCCTGATGTACCTATAAAAGGTTTTATCCTTCTTAACTGAGTTGGCTATCTTTTCCTCGGTTTGGGCCTTTGCTGTTCTGACTGCCTTCCCAGCCTCCTTTTGCTTTAACTGATACAGTTCTCTGTCCTGCTCCTTCTTGGATTCCTTGTACTTCCTGAATGCTTTCTTTTGTCTTGAACCTTCACTGCCACTTCCTTTGAGAACCATAGTGGTTTCTTACATCGTCTTGTTTTGTTTATTTGCTTCACACAAAGGCTCAGTACCTCTGTGATGGCAGTTTTATTATTCCCATTGTTCTTCCACCCTCCTTCCTGACCATTTGCTAGTGCATTCCTTAGGCATCACCCATTTTGGCAAAGTCAGCCCTCCTAAAGTCCAGTACTTTTGTCTTTGTATGGCTTGACTCTATTGCTGTGTTTATTGTGAACCATACTGTTCGATGGTTGCTAGTTTTCCAGATGGCTACCCACTTCTACATCTGTGATCCTCTCTCCATCTCCATTTGAGAGAATCAAGTCTAATATTGCTCTAATAATGTTTATTGCTATTAATAATACAGAAGCATTTGGACAGGTCCCTTCAACAAGTGTCTCCCTTGCAGGGACATGTGTGGCCCTAAAAGCTTGTGTACTATAAAGCCTACATACAATAGCTATGTTGGTCCTAAAAGGTACTAAACAGTCTTGTACGATCATTGTTTATTTTTTATGTATAGGAATCAAAAATTAGAAAATGTTGAAAAAACTGTAACATCTTATTTTAACAACTGTCTCACATTTACATTGCTGTGTTGCTTAACTGATGAAATGCATACATTAAAGTGTTACTTTTTCATTGACGTAGCATTAGAAAAAAATGCACTGCTACCTCACATGCTTAAAGGTCATGCTATATATGGTACGGTTGAAGGTGAAAGTCTCACCTTTCCAGTGGTGTATATCATGAGGCTCTAGTATTGGTTTGTAAAATTGCACTGCATTATCAATATAAAGACAATACAGTAATGTAAAAAGTAATGTATTTATACATAACATTCAGTACGTAGCTACATGCCACAGCCAAGCTAGCCAATCTTCCAAGCTTTAATTAAGGAATGAAACTCCTAGCTCTAACAGTTTCAGAGTAAGCACATTTTAAAACTAATGTCTGTGAAAAAGGGTTATATTGGAACTGTTTTGGTTAGGAATGTACTATACTTGAAAGCTTGGAATTAGGTCAGCATGATGGTGTTCTGTTAATGCAGTTTATAATAACTGATACATACCAATATACATCTATGCTGTTTTAACCCTAATATTATGGTTAAAGTGTATTGATGTTTATATAATTAGTAAGAAAAATCAAGTGTTCTGATTGGCCAGAACACCAGTGCAGCCATGTAATCATGTGCCCATAATTACATGCCTGCATTTCTTTCAAGCTGGCAGCCATTGGACCTATTTAAAGACAGATTAGTACACTACCAGATGTAGATGCTGCAGCACCAGCTCTCCTCAACCCTGCAGTGTTACCCATTGTAACCACCGCTGTGTGATTACCCAAAGCCTGCCATTTGCAACAGTAAGTATTTTGTGCAGCTTTACTTCTGTTTCAGTTCACTAGGGAGCAGCACTATCAAGTGAGCTGGAAGTGTTGGGTAGATCATGGGAGCCACACTTTTGAGGGAGCAGCACGGTCAGGATGAAAGAAATGTTTTTTTTGTTTTATTCATGGCTCCCCATCCAGATATCTTTTTACTTTGTAACATGTAAAAAAAATGACTTGCTGTGATTTTTCAAATGCACGTTATAAGTGCAATAAAATTTCTCTCTTGGGTGTTTAAACACACTCTGCATAAGTGCCTCCTGCCTACCAATACTCTTGAGAGGTGTGTGATTATAAGCCCATAATTACACATCATGTCATGCATTATTGCTTACCTGTTGACATACATTGATAGAACTTATCCATATCGACATGAGTCCAAGCCTGGATATTTAACAATATTAAGTTCAGCAGATATCAGACTTAAATGGAGATGGACAACACACGGGGCCTGATTTTCAAAGGCTGACATAGGGCTTGCATTGAGCCCTGCATCAGCCCCAATGTTTGACGCAAGTGCGCCACACCCCTTTGACACAGCTTACAATTTTAGCACATTTGGTGCAGTTGCAACATTTTTCACAATTTACGGCAGCTTGCGCCAAAGCTTTGGCGCAAGCCCAGTAAAAAGGGTCCCCCAAATGGTACAATTTAGACCAGGGAGAAGCTTGTCTGACTGCAGCATTTGGTGCACTGAATGAAATTCATGATCAGCACTAAAAGAATGGCGCACGCCCCCTGTGCCGTATGTTCGGTGCATCAGGGGCTTACGGCATCTGCAAGATGTTTGAAAATCAGGCCCATGATAAACAGTGGAGGCATATAGGATGCAATGCAGTACCTTGCAGTAGTCCTGCAGAGTGCTGCAGTTTGCTACAGGGAACAGTGCAATTCAATGGCAATTTAGCCCTTTTGTCATTCAGTATTTTGTGACGTCATTTACTGCAAAGTGTTGCATTGCATTCTGGCTGGCACATTGTAACTATGTCCTCTGCATCAAAAAATACTAGTGGTATTCCACAAAGAATAATGACATTTATTTTTAAGTTAGTCTTTTGCTTCTTCGAGTTGAGTCTCACATGTCATATTTAAGGAAGCTAGTGTATGTTAAACAGTCCGTGTACAAAGCCCCAGGTAAACACCCTGCTGGTGCTTATCAGTGGGAGGACAGTAAGTAAACCCTCTCTTACAACAGAAAGGCAGTCATGCCAGTATTGAGGGAGAACTCTTTGCATACAGTCTGCTCTTACATCTAGAAAAGAAAGTTTCCAGCTTAGAAAGAAGGCACTGCTTGTAGAACCACCTGTCCACCACTGCCAGATATTAAATTTAGGGATGCAAAAGTGTCATCTGGGTTGCTGCACCAGAAGCTATATTCTTTTCAAAAACTATAAGGGCTATGCAGGGGGGAAGGGGGACTGACTGTGATAAATGGATTTATCCGTGCAGGTGATAGTTGATCTCAGTCAATCTCACGAGTGGTATAAGCCATGCAGGAGGTATTTAATGTCAGATAGCAGGAGTACAGATTAATCATACATCACACAAGGCCCCCCCCCCCGCATATTTCATTTAGGCAATAGGGAAGGACCTTGTGTGATGGATTTTTTGTTTCATTTTATTTTTTTCTGTCAAATTTCATATTGCTTATGGGGATTTTTAACTTCACTGAGTCTTTTTGCATCCCCCCTCCTCACAGTTTCTATAGTGTTAGTATGGATTTAACATCTGGATGACATGTCAGTATACCAGTGCTGCTGCTGATTGGTGTAGCAACTGGCTCATCAAAAAAAGGAAGGGAAGCATGGCAGTGTGGCAGTGGCACTAAGCAAGCGTTGCACCAAGCAAGCGATGTGGGTTGAGTTGGCAGGTTGTGGAAAATGGAGCAAGCGGAAGCCATGAATGCTCTTTGTGAGTTGGATTTTATAATGTCCAGTGTGGCAGCACTGCAGGATAGGAGCAATCAGGATGCCTTGTGCCTCCAGGTTGCACCTGGAAACAAGCTTCGGCTTAGTGTGCCTTTCCTGGTTAAACAATTTCCCCTTTCCCTATAAATGGTAAGAATTCACATTTGTACACATAGTAACTCTGATAAAATAATTTATCACACTGGATTTATGTCCACTCTTATTGCATGAATTGTGTTATCCTCAGTTACAATCTGATTATTTTTTAGAATAATGTTTTTTTTTAATGTGCATCTTTAAGATTTTTTTATTCTGGTGTGAAATGGAAAATGATTCACAGAGACTGTATTAGGTTTTTTTTTTTACTTTGGTGCTCAAATGTCATATGTTATAATACTGATCTTCAGTTAAAATCATCCTGTGGAAAAAAAATGGTATAGCCAGTATAAATGTAATTTGGTTGACTGTTGTATTTTATTATCTTGCTTCACTTATTCTGCATTATAAATAAAAAAAATCTCTGAAACAAAAAAAAAAAGAACACATACTGTAATTATGCACAGAAACAGTATATAAACTTAATTTTTTAAGCAATATATACCATTTTGTGATAACCATTGTTAATCAGTAGTACTAACGGTACACCAATTCAGTGAAAGGCATATACGTTTTATCACTAAAGATACAGCATGCTTAACACTTGATCTCAGTTATAAAGCATTGTAAAGTCCAGCCCCAAAGGGTAATAAGCTGTAAAGGTTAGGTAATGATCAAAACACTATGAAGACTTGACCCAAATGATGAAGAAGTGGTGCAAGCTGGCGATAGAAAGCATCAATGGTTGCTTGCAAATGATAAAGGAAGTGAAGGATAACCTCCACTAATGAAGAAAGCAAATGCTAATCCCACTGATGCAGAGTAATAAAGGCAAGTCCTGAGGGATAACAGGAAGCTCAAACTGGTCCACAAGGAAACATAAATCACTCTGATGTGGAAAAGACAGTTAAGACTAGCTGTCAATAAAGTTCAGTAAAAAGTAATCCCAACTGATGAAGGGTAATAATGTGTTTTAAGTGATAAAAGGTAAAGAAGACTTGTTGCACTGAGTTTTGAAAATGAAAGTGTATCCATTTGCTGAGGTGCGGTATCTGTCTTGTTTTAACATTTGATTAGAGTAAAAGATCAGTGCAGCAAAGAAAAATCAAGCTTATGCAGGCAATGCAATGTTAGATGTTCAGTTCTCAAATAGGGCCATGATTGGTAGTCCTGTATATTAACTTTTGTTGTGCCACCAGTGTATATACATGTCCTAAAAAGCTATATGTTCTAAATCTTCTGGCAGTGAGGGATAAGAGGGTATAAATGCACTGTATGAAAATAATTATAGAAATAAATGTTGATCTCTGAGCCCAGTTTTTTAGAACAACAGGAAATATTTGTGTTTAAATGAATGTAGTCAGATTTGCAAAAATGAATTCATGACATTTGATGAAGCAACATTTTTGCTTAATAGCATTGAAATGAATCTCTGTGTATCGTATCCATTCGTGCAATGAGATAATTGTAAATATTTGGGTATCTAATTCTAAGCACACACATAAACTATTTAAAGTAAACTTACACTGTCTTGTTTTTCAGCAACCAGTTGGATGGTAATTTCTGTTTCATAAAAATTCTACGTTAAGTAAGAGAATTCAGGAAAAGGCAGGAACAAAAAAGATATTTAATTAAGTCATTCAGTTATTCCAAAACACGATAGTTATGCAACACCCCTGTTCCTCCAAGAACACACCAATAAAATGTGAAACAGAAAAGTTACCCAGGGTGCATTTTAACTATACAGAAACTAGGCAACATAATTTAAAATATTGTACTTACACAGTTAGTCTAATTCTGGAGAACTTTCCAATCCGATAATGCTCACAGGGATGTTAATGGCTGAGCCATAGGCACAGGAATGTAATGACAGTTATAGGCATTATCTGATGATCAGAGCCTTCTGGCTAAGTGTTTATTCTTATTTGTAGCAGAGCCCCTGCCTGACACCTAACTTTTCTGTACAATATTTTTATTACAGAGTTTAAAATTCATATACATATACATACACATCACAAATAGATATGATTACATTCATGACAAACAGAATAATGCAGTGTGGTGTGTACATTTGTGAAAAGGTAAATTACAGTAGGCACGTCTCTCTCCTTACTCCCATGGGGTGGGGGGTGGCATTGATGTGTACATTACATTAAAAGGAACTAATGCACTTTCCTAGACAGTGCATATTAGCATTGGTCTTACTACTGTTGCGGGGCAGTATTCACATGTCTCCCACCATGGGGCAGATTTATTCCCCTAACCTCCAAGTTGAGAGTTCCTTCCTAGAAGGTTGCAGTTCTATACAGGGAAGTGGACCCTCTCCAATGCTTCCACTGCTGGATGCCAAATGGAGTCAAAAATGTGTTCTTGGTTATTTGCTTGCTACTGTGCTCATCTGAGTTTGAGACATTCTAACAGGTTGCTAGATCATCATTTTCATGGCCAAGAAGTGCAAAGCCATGCATCTGAGGTGGGGAAACCCAGGAACTGTGTATAAGATGTAAGGAGGTACTTACAGTCACTAAGAAAGAAAGGGACTTTGGGGTAATCATATCTGCTGATCTCAAGGTCACAGGGCATTGTGTCAAGGCAGTAGGTAAGGCTAGTGAGATGCTGGACTGCAGAGAGAGTGCGATTTCAAGCAGGAGATGGGTGGTGGTGTTGCCCCTGTATTGATCACTGGTGAGATGCCACCTGGTGTACTTGTCCATTTCTGGAGGCCACACCTCTAGAATGACAACATTGACAGGGTGGAAGCAGTCCAGAGTAGAGCTACCAAAATGCTGTTGGGGTTGCATGAGAAACCATATGAGGAGAGGCTGTGGGAGTTCAACATGTACCCCCTGGAGGAGAGGCTGTGGGAGTTCAACATGTACCCCCTGGAGGAGAGGAGAGTGAGAGGGGACATGAGTGAGATCTATAGGTACCTCATGGGGTGAACAAGGTGCAGGAATGGAGTCTCTTCCAGAGAAGGAGGAGCGTCAGAATATGAGAGCATGCAGTGGAGTTTGGGGTGATATTTAAGATGGATGTGAGGAAGTACTTCTTCACAGAAAGGGTGGTGGATGCCTAGAACAGACTGACAGGGGAGGTGGTGGAGGTGAAGACAGTGGGGGGGGGGCTTCCAGCATGTGTGAGATAGGCACATTGACATAATAAGTAGAGGAAAGGGAGGGGGGAGAGACACAGGTGCCCCAAATAGGATTTGGAGTGTAGTAAGAGGCAGGGCAAAAGATGGCAAACTAGATGGGCCTACCAGTCCTTTTCTGCCAACAAATTATATGTTTATATCACTGAGTAATAATGGGGACTGATTATCTCTGCTCTGTGGGGTTCCGCAGGGATCCATTTTAGCACCCATGTTGTTTGCAGTGTATATGCTGCCATTAGGAGTGATTATTAGATGGTATGGCTTGAGTTTTCACTGCTATTCAGATGATACTCAGCTATACATGTCTTTTGTCCCTGAACAGGATGATGCCATTTCAGTGCTCAATAGCTATCTGGCTGAAATCCAGGCCTGGATGAACATGAGCTGGCTAAGGTTGAACCCTGAAAAAACCGAGGTGTTGGTTGTGAACCCGGGCTGTCGTGTGGCGGGTGTGTTGGCAGGCTCACCCTCGGCCTTGTGGCTCGGAGGTGGCCAGCTAGCTACCTCAGACCGGGTACAGAACCTGGGCGTTATGTTTGATAACCATCTGGCTTTGAAATCACAGGTGTCAGCAGTTGTTAAAACCTCTTTTTACCATCTGAGAAATATTGCCCGGGTGAAATATCTGGTTCCTCACGATGATCTTCCGACGCTGGTTCACGCCTTCATTACCTCCCGCCTTGACTACTACAATACCCTTCACCTAGGGCTGTCGGGGGTTGATATCCACCACTTGCAGCTGGTGCAGAATGCTGCTACCAGGCTGTTGACTGATGCTTCAAGAGCCAGTCATATAACGCCTGTGCTCCACGATCTGCACTGGCTCCCAATTAAGTGGTGGATCACCTTTAAGGTTGCTTTGTTAACCTATAAGGCCCTACACGACCAGGGACCGAGCTACCTGAAAGATCTCCTTTGTCCGTACTGTCCCTTCCGTCCTCTCCAATCCACCGATGAGGGATTGCTAGAGGTTCCCAGGGTACGTTTGCAGACATCGGGAGCAAGGGCATTTAGCTTTGCTGCTTCGTCCCTGTGGAATTCTCTACCTCATCAGGTGTGAGATTGCCTAACCGTCCAGAGTTTTAAAACTACATTAAAAACCTATCTTTTTGACCTGGTGTTTGGTAATTGAAGTGTTTTTATGTGGTTTTATATTTATTGGAATTTATATAATGTACACCATTTTACTTTATTTGTTTTATTTTATAGTACAGGTGCCTTGGTTTTGGAAAGGTGCCTTTTTTATAAATAAAAAATTGATTGATTGATTGATCCCATCCAGTGTTGGGCTATGGTTTGTTTTGCATTCAAGAGGAGGGATAGAGGGGACATGAGCAAAACCTTTAAATACATAAAGGGGATAAGCAAGACTAGCACAGAAGGGATTTCCCAGTTCAGAAGAGAGAGGGTCAAGAGGGGGCACCAGCTGAGATTGGAAGGGGGAAGATTCAGGAGGGAAGTCTGGAGGAATTATTACACAGAGAGGGTGTTGAACAAGTGGAATGCTCTGCCTGAGGAGGTGGTAGCCTGTAGCATGGTGGGTGATTTTAAGAAGGGCTGGGACAGAGTGAGGGGTATTTATGAGAAGGGAGGGGTGGGTGGGCAGCTGCAAACTGAGGGCTATCTTCACAATCGAGCAGACTCGATAGACTGTGAGGTCTGTTCTTCTGGCATTTTTGTATGTTCGTAAGAGTGCTACGCCCCAGATTAGGTTGTTCTGGGAGAATCCAAGTGAGGACTCAGCACCCAGCAGCAATTCTAATGCAGCGAAGGGTAAATTAGCTTTTATGGCCTGTTTCATCACCCAATGGACCTCCCACCAGAAGTTCCTGACTTTTGGGCACATGAGGGCAAGGTACTATATATAAATCTGTCCTCCTCCAGCCTGCATTTGGGGCAGATAGTGTCCAGCTCAGGTTTTGTTCTGCGTAACTTGCTAGGTGTATGGTAAGCCCTATACAAGCGGTTATCCTGAATCTGCCTTAACTTATTGTTCCTAGCCCATATTGCACATGACGGATTGCCCTTTTCATATTATTCACCTTTCTTACCACTGAATATGACCCCTACCAGGCTGCATGCTGTTTAATTTGTCTGACAGGGACAAGCATCATCAGACATTGTACAACCTCATACTCCAGGACGCTGGTCCCACAGTTATATCATATTTTTTGCCTCTGTTGTACAGTGACCAGGTGATCCTGGGTGAGCCTCATAAACTCCTTGAGTTGAAACCAGAAGTTCAAGATGTACTCTATAACAGACGTGCCTTCCCATTCACCTTGCACTAGATCTAGGTGACCCTTCACCCTGTCTCCAAACAAGATCTTGACTGAAGGGGAAAAACGTTGTCGATGCCTGAAGGACTTCCCTATAAGCAAATAATAGATGGGGTAAACACTTACTCCATTGTCTCGCATGCCGGTTTCTAAAGTGTATAGCATTTTTTAAGGCTAGTATTTAAGTGTGTGACCAAACAGTTCATCTCTGGGTGGTATGGGGAGCTGATCAGCTGCCACACATCACATGTCTCTCAAACACTTGCCATAAGGGATTACACAAAACTTGTGCCCTGGTTCAACATCATCTTCTGGGAAATTCCTACTTGGCCAGACTATCCCAATGAACTGATATGCAATTTCCCTGCCTATATTGAGGACATAGTCTCAGCCACTGGGTACTTAGTCGTATAGTCCATGAGCAGCAATACATAACTCTTGCCCTTGAGACTTGGGGTGCTTAGTAGGCCCATGATGTACACAGCTACCCAGCAAAATAGTTTCTTCATTATAGACGGGAGAACCAAAGCCACTTTTGCCTTACCCTCAGCCCTACCAAATTGTAACACCATGGACAAGTCTGACAACAGTCTGCCACATGTTTAAAAATACGAGGCCAAGAAAGTAATTCACGAGCCACCTTTAAGTCTGGCTGACTCCAAATATCCAGAGAAAGAAATATTATGGGTTAGGGCTAAGAGTTGCTTCCCATATTCCTTAGGGATCCCATACGACTGCAGCACACCTTCCATGGGCCCTTAATTGGGTACCTATTCCTTATAAAGTAACCCATACTCCCAGTATGCTACCTTTTTACTTTCTTCTTAAAAAACACTGGCTGCTCGGGCTGCCAGCTCCTCAGCTCATGTAGGGATGTGTCAGCCTACTGAGCCCAGATAAGGTCATCATGTATATCCCTCCCTCCCTTGAGTACTCTGCCCATCATTGGGAAACCTGTTCACAGCTAGGATTTCCACTGCTTGTAGCTATGGTAATAAACTGACACTGGTAAGTTCACCAGCCTTGCTGGCTATGTTCTCTATTGCTGAGTGAGGGACTACCTCTGTCTGCACTGACCTCAGTCTCTCCTTAGTAGCTTGCCTCTCTGCAGGGGTGACATAAGAATTACAGTGGACAGCCCTGGTACACCCCCTAAATCCATAATAGCCCCTACTAGGTGCAGCCTCATCATCTGATTCTGGTAAGTGACACAAACAACAGCTTCTCTAATATCAAACTCATTCCCTGTAATTACACTGAAGGGGAGGTATGTTATCATCCTCGCCTCCTGTACCCCTTGATCACCATCCCTGCTCAGGAAGACCTGTGCCATTTGTTCTGAGACCACAAAAACTGTCACTCCCAAAATTCTGGAAAATAGACCTCACAGAATCTGTTCCTCATTTATGAAATCCTGCTTAACCATAGAAATAGAAGACTATGTGTCTCTTGACATTGTGTGTTTTTACCATTGATGAACACAGAGAGGATATGAGCATTGATGTTAGTGGAAACTGCATTTTTCCATGTAGCCTCTAGCTGCTGCTCACTCACAGAATTATTCCCACTCTCTGCACTCTACCTCTTGTTTATAATTTTTAGGCAGTCATAAGATGAATACCCAAGTTTCTGGCATATTGGACACCTCCACTCCCCTAACTCTTCAGTTTTGAGTGCATTAGTGTTTTTTATGTTGTCTTGGGTGCATGCGCAAGAAACATCTTGTGCTAGTGCGGGTCTTGGGGGCACAGCTGCTATTGGGTGAATGCAGGGCACGCATCAGTAGGTGCGTCCCTCATTCCCCAATCAGCCTGCATGCCACTGCCACACCATGCATTTATAATGGGGTGAGCACATCAAAGCAAAGGTCCACTGCAATCTGAGAAAAGCTCATCATACGGAGCAGTCCTTTGCTTGCCTCGCCGCCATTATAAACCATGGTCGGCCAGTGGGGCTGACGCCTCAGCTGCCAACATCGGGGTGCCGTCCCCTGTCGGCAACCCCATGTTTGTGTGCCCGACAAAGGGGCCCTCCTCGTCGGCATTCCCCAAATGTTGAATGCCGGGGGTGCTCAATCCCCTCAGCTCACGGTCCCCCTCGCTGTCTGTGCCCGCCGACGGGAGCCCATCCACGTTGGCATCATCCCCCAACTCTTGAATGCGATGGGGTGCCCAATCTCCATGGCTCGTGCTCCCCTCTTTCTTTGCCGGCGGTGCCCCAATCTCCGTCGGCATTACCCCGATTGTTGTGTGCGGCGAGGTGCCCAATCCTCCGTCGGCTACTGACACCCCCAAACCTGACTAGGGTGGGCACGCTGGGAGCCCACCCCAGCGTTAAAATGCCCTGTAAGATTTAAACTGTCCATGACGGTTTTCCTTTTTTTCCTGCAAAATGAAAACCGCCCTCGTAGTCTAGATGCCCCTCCACACCCACCCACTGCGCAGCCTGCCTCCTCACCCCCACCCCATACTTATCTCTGACTCGCACGACGATCTTCCGTGGACCCGAACACGCCTGCACTTTTCAAAGCCGACTCGCTGAACTGAGGAAATGCCGGTAAGCTGTATAATGCAATGAATAGAGTTTTTTCAACTTTGCTGCATATCTCAGGCATTTCTTGGAATTTTGGCACCAAATTTTCAACATGGGGTTTTTGGGGCCCCTCCTCATGAATTCTATCACTGTCATGGCATTAATCGGCCTCGAAAGGTGATTTCACAATTACTGCGCGAAATCACCTTTCAGGACCCATTAACGAAATGACAGTGCCAGTGTTCATGAGCTGGCCTCTCAAAAAGCCTACGCTCCAAATTTGTGGAAATCCAACAATGCCTGTTTACGAACGGCATGCTAGTAGTTGCTAATGCGCAGGCTCGTAATTTCGCCATTTGCCATACTTTAAAGCCGGATTTTCAGCATTGGCATTTTGTGCACATCCTTGTGAATAGTACAGCTGTCATTTTCCACATCCTGCCCAAAATGTGTTTCCACACTTCTGGCGCACAATTGCGCAGTCGCTGTGGGAAATCAGTGTTTGGGCCAGATTATGAAAATGACAGTGACACAGTTCATGAGCAGAGCTCCTAGAATGCCTATGTTGAAAATTTGGAGCTGATACTCCATAAAATGACTGTGTTACGAGCGTGCGTTGGCAGATTGCACGCATGCTCGTACCGTCGTGCATTTGTGATATTATTTTTCCACACCTCTTGATGACCAGTACAGCCGTCACTTCACATATCCTGCCCAAAATGTGTTTCGGTACTTCCGGCGCAGAATAGTGTGGTCACTGTGTGAAATCATTTCTTGGGACACTTTGAGGAAATGACAGTGACACTGTACATGAGCAGAGGTGCTAAAATGCCTATGTTGAAAATTTGGTGCCGAACGCCCATAAGCTGGCAGCGCTGCAAGCGTGCCTTGCATATTTCCCACGCACCCTTGCAACTCTGCAAATTCCATATATTTGTATGCCACATTTTCAGCACTGGCATTTTATTACACCTCCTTATGAACTGTGCAGCTGTCATTTTTCACATCCTGCCCAGCATGTTTTCCCGCACTGCACTAACAAACACCCACAGGGACACCCTAATGCCTCTCACTCTCTGTAGGGTGGGGGTGGGTTGGCATCAGTTCAATACTTGACTGCCACTCCTATGCTGCATCTCTCTAACTCCTGCACTGCCAATGGCAGCAAGACAAAATTCGGCATTGACAAATGCTTGTTTTCTTTGTGTCTTAGCTGAGGTTGGTTTAGCTTAGGCTGCCCCAATAAGGATGAAAGAAGTGGATCATTGGCAACTTTGGTTCAACTTTTAGTTGGGGCCTATAAATTCATTTCAGCTGTGAGAATTTATCCAGACTACTTCATCTCCCAGTGCAGTAATTGGCATGGGGTAAAGCAGGCTACAAATATTTATTTACATATTTATACATTTTTTTGTACTATTTCAAAACTGTTACCAGGAAAGGTATACTGGGCCATTAAGAAGTCATTTCCAGGTGTGTTGTGGTCAAGGGGTTGAGCACAGTAAACTCAGGAGAACAATAATGTGCAACACAATGAATAACAAATAACAATAATTTTGCAAAAGGCAGCACAAAATACAAAATAAAAAGGCCTTGCAGTCAGCGATGAATATTAATTACTGTAGCTTACTTGTGTCAGGCGCTGTTGGCATGCATCTGCTGTGGACTACTGTTTGTGGTATTACCCCAGAGCCTACAAAACCCACTAAGACAGCCATGGCAAGCTGTGACCTACAATAATAGTTACGCTTCATTTCTGTCCTCAAGTCATGTACCCCTCTATAATCCATGTTTTACCTCCACGCCAATAACTGTATTCTCTCTGACCCCATAGATTTTAAAATTATATAATTATACCCCTCAAGAAAAACAAGTCATGCATCAAAAAACATAAAAATAATAAAAAGATATGTAAAGACATTAGATGTAAGGCTTTGCATTGCCATGATAGGCCTTCATTTACTGATACCAATGCTGTGTGCTCAGCATTCTTAGTGGCACTCTTGATTATATTAAACTTGTTAGCAATGACAGTGTGTCATGTATCGGTGTCATTAGGAGGAGGAGGAGCTGTGTTATAACTGTTGGAAATGGTGAGCTGGAATGTGGTGCCAGTGCCAGTGACATTGCCAACGGGAGGAGTCCAGGAGGACTTGCCACCAGGAGGTATAGGCGTGTGAGAGTGTGAATAGTAGTACAGTAGATGTCACTTGTTAAACATATGGAAAATTGAATAATTGAATGAATACCAGTAGTTAAAGTAAATCTTTTATATGCTGAGTTTGAAAAAGGCTAAGAATTCAAGATTCTCATTGTCTAGCATTAAATGATCAGCACAGAAGAAGCGGGAGTACAATAAGGAGGTTATAAATACACATTCTTGAGAGTTTTTTCAAGCGGTCTTTGTTTCTGTTTGATATGGGTGATACATCCATGGGGAATTAACACATCTTTATACCGGTAATGCAGTAGTGTTGCCATGCTAAAATATGTGTGTCCAATCTAATGTTGTCAAACCTGTCTGCCAACTGTGTCAGCAACACCTCTGCCACTTCTTTAGGAGTATTGCATCCTACATTGGTTCATACAATGGTGCAAGGAGCGAAGAAACGCGGTAGGCCAATAAATGTATTTTAGTGTATTGAAAGGGGAATCACAGGCCGAAGGAGGGAGGTAATAATTCCACTGTACAAAGCCATGGTGAGACCTCACCTTGAATATGGTGCATAGTTCTGGAGATCACACCTTCAAAAGGTCATTGACAAAACAGAGATGGTGAAGGGAAGGGGACGGTGACCAAAATGCTGAAGGGATTACATCACATGCCTTACGTCGAGAGAGTGAGGGACCTCAGTTTGTACATGCTGGAACAAAGGAGGGCGAGAGGTGACACGATGGAAATATTCAAGTACCTCAAGGTGGAAGGGGACAAAATATTCTGGATTAATAGTAGTGCCAAGACAAGAGGACACAACATGAGACTGAGGGGTGGCCGCATAAGGGGAATGTCAGGAAGTTATTTTTTACAGAAAGGGTGGTGGATGCATGGAATAGCCTGCCCCAAGGAGGTGGTGGCAGCCCATACTGTGGCAGGCTTCAAACACGCGTGGGACAGAAATAAAGGAATAAAAGAGATAGGAAGAAAAGCTAAGCCAATGACCAGATAGGGTAATTGCACGCTTCGTTAGGCAGCTTAAACAGGTAGACTGGATGGGCCTAGTGGTCCCTATCTGCCAACAGCATCTATGTATCTATGTAAATGCTCCTATCCAATCACCCATAATAAGTTGGTATGTTTCCATCATTAAAACATGTGTCAAGCCTGCTTTTGAACTGTTGTTTATTTATCCTGCTGTTGCAATGACGCAGATGAACTAGTGGTACTGTATCACCAGCTCCTATAGTGATGTATGCAAACCCTACAGTACAATCTGCTGTGCAGTATTCAGGGAAGAAGGTGGTGTCACTCCCACTCCACAGTGATGCAAGATGAGAAAACCATGCTTCATGATGGAGAGAGGAGGATGAAAAGGATGAGTGACTTTCAGAACCAGTTGATGTCAATTTTTTTTTATTTTAATGTAATTGTCAATATCAGTTATTACTTTTCTTAAATTTAGCTTTATTTATACACCTAGAAGACATAATTTTTGATATGGGAAAAGGATTATGATGAAGAGGATATGTTCTTTTCAGAAGCAGGACTCATGATGAGATGTCTCTGGAAATGTCAGCACTTGAAGAAAAGGAAGAAAGCTTGACAGTTTAGCACAAGCATGTACTGACTTACGGTAGGCAATGTACTTTATGACAAATTCAACCCTGACTGAGAAGTGTATGCTGGGTCTGACTCTTGTTTCTAGTTGTTGGATCCTTTGTGGTGCAGTAGACGTCTAGTACCAAAGGATGCATCAGTTGGCTCAGACTGCCACCACACACGGTGGCTGAATTACTTGAATTAATCGTTTTATTCTAACAAGACTTTCCCTGATGCTGCTGCTGCTGCTGGTCCAGCTGACCTGAGTGGGGACTGGGAGTGAATGTAGCTGTTAGAAGGATACCATACACATTTTAAATTATTGGCCAGAAAACTGGTTCCTAAAGTCTGAGAAGATTTTACTGGCACACTAACAATATTTTTACCACAGTGATTGCCACATACAGGTAGTGGATCTGTGATGTCATCTATAGTATACCCCCACACTACAGAAGATCCATTTGGTGTTTTAGTTACAGTTAACTGGTGGTGGAGGGTTGGGGGGGCAGCTGGGGGATACTTCCAGAAGAACTGGACAGCGATTGCAAGATAATTGCTCCTTTCAGTCCCTCTGAAATGACAAGCCTTCGGATTGTATTAGGTAGGACAACATATGTGATACACAAGAATTTAATATAATATGTGTTTAGATGACAAGCAATAGCTTCCACCTATTGTCATGATGGGTGCTCTTGTGTAGATTTTAAGTGTGTGTGTGTGTGTGTGTGTGTGTGTGTGTGTGTGTGTTGTAAGGTTTGGGTAGTGATTAGCCATTCGGAATGTAGTACCAATTAAAACCTTTCTAGACCTGGTAACCTCCTCAGACGCGCGCACGCACACACACGCACACACACACATTTCCATATCAATGATGCTTTATGCTGGCTTAGAGGCATTAGATTGTATGTTTGCTTTCAGACACCATACTAATGTGAAAGTGTTTGCCTTTTTCCATTTATGCATCCTATATAGTCTTCTTCTTCTTTCTGGTGAAGGTGTCAGCGTGGCTCAGTTGGTAGCACATCCGCCTCTGGACCAGAAGGTTGTGGGTTCTCATCCCACACCGAGACTGGACTTGTACCTTAAATGCTGGCACCCAAGTGCAGTATTGGGGGTGCTGTACTGCTAGGGTGTGCCATCCTTCAGATGAGACATTAAACCGAAGTCCCTTGTACCCATCCTGGTGCCGTCCAGGTGGAAGTAAAAGAACCCAGGGCACTCTTCGCAAAGAGTAGGACTCATTCCTGGTGTTCTGGCTAACATTTCCCTTCCCATAAAACCGGTTCATGCAATTTTCCAGGCTGTGGGAGGGTGCTGATGTGTGATATGACAGCCACTACACGTTTAGTCACTTTACTACCTATCTAGCATTGCATGTAAAGTGCTATGGGATACACTGTGCATGAAATGTGCTATATAAATGCTAATTCTTTTTCTTTCTTGTCAGCATTTAAGATAATTCATCAAATATCAATCACTATTAATACTGTATAACAAGAACTGAAAAGTGTCTGGCCCAAGAACTTGATACATGAGTTGCTGCGTCTCCTTATAGGATTGAGTTTTTGGTGACTATAGAATCCCAGGTGTTGGTTATGTTAGAGGCTGTTTTTTTCTATTGTCAGATTGCACCTCTTCATTTAAGCTGTAGGTTTGCAAAACAATATGTACAACACTTGCTCATGTGGGTCACTTGCAGCTGGTACAAAATGCTGCAGTTTCTCTTCTTACACTGACATATGATTTTTAGTAGCTGAAAGACTTCCGACTGTATCTTCTCTCATCTTATAAACAATTTATTTACACAAGATAACCTAGCTGTGGTGCCATATCTCATTGTTGCTGTACTTTTGTTTAGTGATGCGGGATGATTTTTTAGCATCACTGGTACTGTGAAGTTTAAGTAGAGGCTTGTCAAACAGAATGTAGCACCAGCTGAACTGAAAGGCTATGGCTGCAGCTCAATGGGTGGGAGTAACCTGCCACATGTCCTTCTTGAGCTGTTTAAGCCAGCTTCCTCCAGCCTCACTCAGAAGCATTGTTTTTTTGCTGCAGCCGAACGCCCCCCCCAATCTGTGTCCTGCTTTTCCATTGTGCTTTTGGGCATTCTGTTTTGTGTGTGTGTGTGTGTGTGTGTGTGTGTGTGTGTGCGTGTGTGTGTGTCTGTGTCTCCACCAGCTTTCCAGGTCAGTATTCTTCTTTCTACCTTCCTGGCTGCAGTTTGTGCTTCTCTCAGTCAACTACTCCCACTACACTCCTGTTCTCATGCACCTCTTGTGTTTCTGTTTTAGTTCTTGTGTGCTTCTAGTTTTCAAAGTGATCAGCCTTTGTCGGTCATGTTTTGACTTGTGCTATTTCAGGCTTTCCATTTTGTTGTTTCTTCCATACTATTTGCAATCTCGCAGTTTAGCTACAATCCTTAAATATTTTCACCTGACTCCTAGCAAGGCAGTCTCTCCCATTTGTGTTTTGATGGTTTAATTAATATGCTCAGTCTAGCAGCATGCTGCTTCCTAGTTTTCAGTTCTCATATGCTCTTGTTTTTCCCTAGCGGTTTCATTTGCTGTTTTTTACTGCCTCAGCCTACATGACCTGCAGTACATCAGCAACTAATGCTGACCTGTCTTCTGGAATTGGCTGGCATGCATTCTCACTCAGTCCAGGCATGTGTATCATTCAGTCTCTTACAATGTCTTAGTTGTCATTCGCTGTCTCAATCAGTTTGTACAGCCTTGCCTATGTTTTGTTTCTACCTTGTGCTCATGGCTCTCAGGCTTCACTATCTGCCTCCCCCTACTCCTGCACTTGGACCCATGCCAGCTACGACCATAGCATGACTTCCTGGGATCTCTGCCCTCTATGGGGATAGTATCACTCTGCTCCCTTGAAGCCCCCATAATGAGGGTGGATCCCAAGGCTTGAGCGGTGTCCATCTCTTTCTGCCCTTCAGGTGAGGATGTCCTACACTTTGGGAGAAGCTTTGGCCATGCAGATTGACTCAGCGTCACCTCTTGATGTAGCATTTAAGATTTCAGCTGCCGGAAGGTGGGGCCCAGAGTCCACAGGGCTCCTTTAACTGTGTAGACAATGTCAGCAGCACCTTTAAAAGCTATTCCCCCCTAAGGGCAGCAAAGTTTCACCTGGCCTCATGTACTCCCCTTCCTCTTCCCCTTAATGGTGAGGATCATATAATTATGCAAGCCCTTGCCCCCAAGGGCCCAACTCCTATGCCTTACCCCTCAAGGGTTGGGCTTCCTCTCAAGCCTCCCCTCTGTGGAGGTCAGGTGAGAGCCTTTCAGTAGTCATTGCTCTCCTCCTCCTCCCATCTTGGGGGGGGGTGGGCCTCCTTTGTGGGGAACCTCCTTTAGCTGCAGAGATCAGCTCGCGGCACCCCCACAGTGTTCCTCTTAGAGGGCAGAGTGAGAGTCCTTTCTCAACAAATTTCCCCTTGAATTGAGTCTCTAAATTGTGGTAGCTGAGCTGTCACTAATTTTATCCTTAGCCTGGAGGAAAGGTGACCAAGGCCTTGGATCCCTGGAGGTTTCCTCCTCATAGAGGGTTGTTCCTCTCTTCCATGCCTAAGGTCATAACAATTAGGTTGTCTCCACGAGAGGTGGTCCATAATGAAGTATATCTGCTGTATGTTAGTATAGAACTTAGACTAATAGGTTTCACTGTGAGTTGGGTTTGGAAGGCAGCCCTCTTTTGCATCCTGCCATTCCCTCTGTCCTTACAGAAGGCATGTCTCTGTCTGCTATCAGTTACCGATTACTGTCAGTCACTGCTCAGTTATCACTAGTTGCTGTCAATCTGTCCTCGCTGAGGCTCTGTGTTGTCCACCTGCTATGCTGTGCTTGGCTCTTCCTAAAGTACTTATAACCTAAAGAAATTACGTTCCCACAGCACCTCTAGGGGGGGGAGAGCCTCCTCAAGTGGGTCCCTTGCCTTCAAGGTACCTTGAGTGACAGAGAAAAGGGTAGTTCCCCATGATGCAATCACACAAATAAACTGCACCCTTTTAAGCAATAGTTGGGTTCTCCAAGAGTGAACAGAAATTGTAGCTTAAGCTTCCAGGGGGCAGGCCCTTTTCTGATCTTGTTTTAGGGAGTGAAAAGCAATAAAGTAGTTTCCATGCTGATGAGAAAGAAGAACAATATGTGAAATACATACAGTAAATGGTGCAGTGAGGCAGGTATTTTCCAATTGATGTTGTTTCTGTAAACACAAATATAATGAAAATGCCTGTACCCCAGCAAAAAGCATCTTGGGCATACTGACGTACAGAATGTATATGTGTGTGTGTGTGTGTGTGTGTGTGTGTGTGTGTGTTGGGGAGGAGTTACCTGACTAAGAATGTTTCAATAGGTATGACATTCTGTTTTACAAATCATTACACAAACTTCACAGTACCAGCGGTGTTGGGAGTCCTCAAGCTTCCCTAAGGAGGGGTTGGACCCCAATGGAAATGGGATGTGACATCACAGTAAGGCAATCTTCTTCAATTAAACTGCTTGTAAGCTGGGAGCTGACACCGTTGAAGTATTTTCCCCACTAAAAAAAAATCATAAATCAGATTAAGGAGATTAGTTGCAGCACTGTGGACCTGCTGCAGATGTGGGACCTGGGCATGTGCTGTACACAATTCAGAACAACAAAGGGCTGCATCACTTTTTGTGCCCCCTCAATTTCAAACACCTAGGAAGTGCCAGCATGGTTTGTTATTTTAATTGCCTCAGTTCTGTAGCCACTGTGTTTTGCACGCTACACTTTAGCTATGGACATTTACAAGCGCCTGCACCATTTCTGAATAAAATTTACTTCACCTAAAAGGTAAGCTGTCTTGGTTTCTGGGCTGACTGCTCAGTGGTCAGTGCTACAGGTTTTGGGAAACATAATGTTTCCTATGTGGTGGTATAGCATCACTCTGTTCCTATGCGCACCAGACTTGATACCAGCCAGTGAGGTCTGAGCCCCTAGTTTTTCTAATTTTTTTACAGAGGTAAAAGTAGCCTCTAAAAACAGCCACAGTTGGGATTCTATGGCCAGCTGAAGCTGAATCGTCTAAAGATGAACAGTAATTGATGCTTTAGCTTTCCAGGCCTGGACAATCTTCTGATATTGTTCTTGTCATGATAAAGGGACAAGTGGTGAAGACATTTAGGTGCTGATCAGAAAGAAGAAGAATACATAGAATGCGTAATGTTGCAAGAAAGCAGATAGTTTCCAACTTGTTTTGTTTCTGTAAACACACATACAATCATAAACCTCAAACCCAGCATAAAGTATCGTGGATGTGCAAATCTGTGTGTGTGAGGGGATCCTGACTAAGAATATTTCAATGGGTGTAATTCTGTTTGACAAGTCACTACTGAAACCTTACAGTACATGTGGATCTGGGAGCCAACAAGTTCCCATACAAAAAAGTACCACAGGACCCCAGTGGAAATGAGATGTGTCATCACAGCTAGGCACTCTTGTGTAAATAAATTGCTTGTAAGCTGTGAAAAGATACAGTACCTTTGAAGTCTTGTCCTACTAGAAATCACAAGTCAGAGTAAGAAAAAGAGCTGATGCGTTCAGGACCCGCTGCAGATGTCTGATTTGTTCAAGTGTTGTATACTACTTGAGAAAACATAAGGTTACACCTGTTTTTTGCACACCATCAGCTTAATGTAGGATGTCTAAGAAGTGAAATCTGGCAAGGGCTAAAGCAGCTTCTAACAACAGCAAACATCTGGTATTGCACGGCTAGTAAAAGCTGAATCCTGGGAGGATGAGTATAAACTGATGTGTTGGCTTCCTTGGGCCAGACACTTTTCTTGTTATTGTAATAGTGGAGATAAGTGATGAAGTAGTTTAAATGCTCATCAAAACAAAATTCAGTATGTAGAATGCAGAAATGGTACAAGAGGCACATACCCTTTCTGGAGGCACCATCTCCTTACCTGGCTTTGTACTCTCCCCTTTCCTGCCTTTGCTACAGCACTTATTCTCTGTAGATGGCATGTAAACTCTTCTCTGAAATTTTTGTATCGTAACAGAGTCTCAACCTGATTATTGACTTATTTATGTATGTACCATGTACCCTGCTGTAATTAACTGCATATATTGTCATTATGTACCTTGTTTCTGTAACTGAATTATGATACCTGTTAATTGCTGTAACTTGTATTTGCTCTACTCAGTGTGCCATGCAAATGGCCTGGGTCATGCCTGAAAATGGTTGTTGCTGTTGTTGAATTTTGTTGACCTGGTAAGCCCACTGGGCCTAGAAATCCCTTTTTCAGGGGCGACCGGGGAGGGGAGGGGGATACAGATGGTAAGCAACTGAAATTGAACCAGATTAAGCTGTTAGTGGTATTTTTAGTGAATGAGGGAAATTTGGCAAGGACACCGGGGACATTCCCCTACTCTTTTTGATAAGTGCCGTGGAATCTTTAACATCCACTTGAACTACCACCAATCCAGGCAGATGGGACCTCGGTTTGATGTCTCATCCGAAAGACAGCACCTCAGAAGTGCAGCACCCCTCTCATGCTGCAATACAGTGTCAGTACTGGGATATTAACCCAAGTGCCAGATGTGGGAACTGAACCCACAGCCCTCTGATCTCCTGGCCTCAAAGGCGAGTGTGCTACCTACTGAGCCACTGTCACCAATATCCAATCATTGGATCAGTGCACCCACCCGGTTATCAAAGACCCCACCTGGAGTACAGTGTACAGTTCTGGAGACCTTACCTACATAAGGACATAGACAAAGTAGAGAAGGTTCAGAGGAGGGCAACAAAGATGGTACATGGATTGCATCACAAGTCCTATGAGGACAGGTTGAAGGAATTGAATATGTACTCCCTGGAGGAGAGGAGGGAGAGAGAGAGAGAGAGGGGGCATGATAGAGACATACAAATATCTTACAAGGAGGAACAGGGTGCAGGAATACACTATTTTTAAGCCAAAAAGATGTTCCAGGACTAGAGGGCATGGGATGAAGTTGGAGGGAGGACAATTCAGAGGAAACGTGAGGAAGAATTTCTTCACAGAACAGGTGGTGGACAAGTGGAACACCCTGCCAGAGGAAGTGGTGGGGGATGAAACAATCACAGGATTTAAGAATGCATGGGATAGACATAAGGGAATTCTGAAGGTCAGGGGTAAGGGGCAACAGACTTCTAGGAAAACATAAACTGAACTTACAAGCTCAAATGGGCAGACTGGGTGGGCCATAGGCCCTTATCTCCCAACACTGTCTATGTATTTATGTAAAGACATAAATAAAATTTTTCAATTTATGTATTGTTGTGTATGTAGAGAGATCTGCCTCTGGCAGCAAGAGCTAAACCTAACTATAGAGGAGAAAGAGTGGAAAAGGGTATGGCAGAGTCTATATAAGTACATAAAACAAGATCGGTTAAGACTCCTGCAATTCCGCATCTTACATAACATGTACTTCTCCCCTGCCCGTCTTCATCAGATGGGGAATTTGGATTCTACTTTATGCATGTCCTTTGGAAAAATGGAGGGGATGAACAAACATCTCTTTTAGGAATGTGACCCGATTATTTCCCTTTGGCAGAGAATCAAGGGGTCTCTGGTTCCAATGTTTGGTTTAGAGCCCTATTTCACTCCATAGATCTGCTTACTGAGTCTCTTTCCTACTGATATGCTGGACGTCTGCAAGGCATACATGGCTCCTATTTCAGCAGTGGTGAAACTGATCATCTCCCATCATTGGATTGACCAAGAAAGTCTACCCTTTCAAGAATGGAATGTGGAAATACTCCAAGCATTGGAGCTAGAGAAGCATATAGCTCAATGGTATGATCACCAAAGGACTCTTAGTAACAGATGAGGCCAACTAGTGGCTCTGATATACATCTTACACAATAGCCAGGTGCCCACGTGACCATTGGCAAGGTCGAGGGTACCCCTAACCCTTAAGATATGGGGGCCCTGACTTTTTATGGCCCAAAGGTCAGTAGGTTTGCCCCAGCCTCCATTCAACAAGTAATATATAGCATATATTATCATCTCTATCCTCTCATTATTTAATATATGCTCCAGGTAGGGTGGGGTGAAGGGCTGGAGGGGATTAAATATTTAAGTTAGATAAGTTTCATTAATTGTTACCAGGTCTCCTGCTGATAACTCTGTAAGTTCTTGATCTTGAGGGACCTTTCATTTTTCCTGTAGCTAGCTCACTAGTTTAAGCTATGGTTTTGTAGCCTTTCTTGTACTCATTTATGTCCAGAAGGGGGCAACTACTCATAATGGTTGATTGTTTTTCTTTTTCTTTATCTCCATTGTAATGTTGTAAAATGTGGAAAATCAATAAAGTATATTAAATTGAAAAAAAGAGGTCTGCCTCTTTGCAAATGACACCAAGATCTGCAACAGAGTGGACACTCCGGGAGTGCAAAGGATGGTAAGAGATTTAAAACAGCTGAAGGAGCTGTCAAAAGTTTGGCAGCTAAGGTGCAATGCAAAAAAGTGCAAAATAATGCACTTGGGTTACAGAAACCTGGGGGTGGAGTACGAAATGGGGGGAGAGATACCTGCAATGACCAAACAGGAAAGGAACCTGAGTTAAATCATATCAGATGACTTTGACATGGCAAGACAATGTGACAATGTGATCAGGAGAGCTAGAGTGGGATTCTGGGGTATATACTGTAGGTAGAGGTATCACCAGCAGGAAGGGTGAAGTGGTGTTTCCCCTATATAGGTCATTGGTGAGACCCCACCTGGAGATCTGTGTCCAGCTTTGGAGACCACATCTCAGGAAAGACAGACAGTGTGGAGGTGGTCCAAAGGAGGACTACCAAGATGTTTCAGGGTCTACATCAAAAGCCCTATGAGGAGAGGCCAAAGGAACACATTATGTACACCCTGGAGGAGAGGAGAGGGGGGGATATGATTGAGACCTTTAAATACCTTATGGGGTTTAGTGAGTCTCTGAGCACAGGAGAGATCCCAGAAGACTGGAAAAGGGCTCATGTGATCCCACACCACAAGACTGGTAGCAGGGAGGAGGCAGAAAACTGCAGACCAGTCAGTCTTATCTCAGTAGGGGGTAAGATTATGGAGGCATTCCTTAAGGAAAGGATAGTGCAACACCTGGAATCCATAGGAGCACAGGATCCAAGATAGCATGGGTTTACAAAAGGAACGTCCTGTCAAACTAATCTCATAGATTTCTTTGACTGGGTAACCAGAATGGTGGAGCAAGGGGAAGAGGTTGACGTCACCTACCTTGACTTCAGCAAAGCTTTCGATACTGTTCCACATAGAAGATTGATTAATAAGCTGGGTAGGCTCAGGGTGGGCCAGAAGTTGATCAACTGGGTGGCAAACTGGTTGATGGGCAGAAAACAGAGACTGGTGGTAAACGGTATACAGTCAGAAGAGATGCAAGTCACAAGTGGGGTACCTCAGGGATCAGTGTTGTGGCCAGTCCTCTTCAATATCTTCATCAGTGACATTGCAGATGGACTGGGAAGTAAGGTTTGTCTGTTTGGAGATGACACCAAGATCTGCAATAGAGTAGATGATCCAGATGGGGTGGGCAGAATGAGAAGAGATCTGGATAAACTAGCAAAATGGTTGGAAGATCGGCAACTGGGGTTTAACGCAAAGAAGTGCAAGATCATGCACATAGGGAAGAGAAACCCTGAAGCCACCTATTGGGAGGGGGAGTTGCTGGCAGTCACAAGGTAAGAAAGAGACTTGGGCATCATCATCACTGATGACCTGAAATCATCCAAGCAGACCACTAAAGCAGTAGGTAAGGCTAGGGGGATGTTGGGGTGTATTAGTAGGGGTATCACAAGTCAGGAGAGGGAGGTAATAGTTCCTCTTTACAAGACACTGGTTAGGCCCCATCTGGAGTACTGCATGCAGTACTGGAGGCCACACCTTCACAAGGACATTGACCAAAATGGAGGCAGTCCAGAGAAGGGTAACCAAAATGGTGCAGGGACTGCATCAGAAAACATATGAGGATAGATTAACGGAGCTCAATATGTATACCCTAGAGCAAAGGAGGAAGAGAGGTGATATGATTGAAACATTCAAACATCTTAGGGACATTAACAAGGTGAAAGAGTCTAACATGTTTCAATATAAGAAAAATAGCAGGACAAGAGGACACAGCATGACATTAGAGAGAGGCTGATTAAAGGATAAAGTGAGTAAGTTCTTTTTCACAGAAAGGGTGGTGGATGCATGGAACGGCCTACCTCAGGAAGTGGTGGATATGAATACAGTGCACGGCTTCAAACAGGCATAGGATAGGTATAAGGGAGCAATACAGATGAGTATGAATAGATAGGCCATTGACAGAGCAAAGGCTGATGGCACATTTATAAGGTAGAAAAAGAAATGGGCAGACTGGATTGGCCTTGCGGTCCTCATCTGCCATCTACTTCTATGTTTCTATAAGGTACAGTTGGGAGGTATTTTTCAGAGGACATGGTGCTCTAGAACAAGGGTCATGATATGAATCTGGAGGGTAGATTTAGGAGAGATGTGATGATATACTTCTTCACAGAAAGGGTGGTGGATGCCTGGAACAGTCTTCCAGTGGAGGTAGTGGGTGAAAAAAAGTCTGTGATAGGCACAAGGGAATCATAAGGGAAAGGAAGGGGGTGAAGAGACAGTGTCGCAGACCAAGGAGGGTCTGCAGCAAAAGCAATCACAATGAAAATGGGCAGACTGGATGGGTCAAGCAGCCCTTATCTGCTGTCAGTTTCTGTTTCTATGTTCTGTGTTTCTGTATTTCTGTATACATACCTACAGTCAAAATCTTAAACCTGCAAGAGCCTCATTGGTAAGGAAATGTGTGTGTGTGTGTGTGTGTGTGGGGGGGGGGTGTAACCTGACTAAGAATGTTTCAGTACGTTCTACATTCTGCTTGACAAGCCTCTAATCAAACTTTACAGTACCAGCGGTACCTAGAGTCAACAAGCCGCCTTTAGCAGAAGCAGGACCCTAGTAGCTATTACATGTGCATCACAGTTTGGCAATCTAGTGTAAATACATTGCTTGTAAGCTGGTAGCAGATACATTTAAAGTATTCTTCCTACTAAAAATCAGACATCAGATTTAGGAGATAAGTTGCAACATTCTTGAACTGCTGCAGCTGTTAGACCTGTACAAGTGCTGTACACTACTGGGGACAACTTAGGGTTGCACCACTTTTTGCACACATTCAGCTTAAAACAAGAAATGGAATGCGGCAACAGCAAAAGCAGCCTCTGACAACAGCCAACACTTGATATCCATGGCCCGCAAAAGTTAAATCCTGTAAGAATGAGTAGGAACTAATGCTTTAGGTGTATGGGGCTAAATCCTTTTCTGATCATGTAATTGTTGTAGCAAGTAAAAAGTGATGAAGTAGTTTAAGTGCTGATCAGAAAGAAGAACCGTTTACAGAGTGTGCAAATTATATAGTATGACATGTTGTTTCTGTAGGCACACATACAATGAAAAGCCTCAGCCACAGTGGTGGCTCTACACCAGGGCCTACCAGGGCACGTGCCCCGGTAAAAAAATGCTGTGCCCCAGTGGGTGCCCCATATGGTGCAGAACATCCCCAATAGTAACAATATATCAGTGCCCTGGCTGCCATCTGTTGTGCCCCAGCTGTGCCCTGGTAACCATTTGTGGCTACAGCCGCTACTGCTCAGCCAGGAGCAAAGTGTCATGGGTATGCAGATCCTTGTGTCTGTGTGTTCATTCCTGACTAACAATAATTCAATGACAATACACAAATGACAATACACTTATGCTTCTGCAACATTGTTGATAGACTGAAGATATCTGAATGTGATGTTTGAGTGTCATACATGGATACTTTGGCCATTCTCATTCTTTGTTGCATGGGGAACTAACATCCTATTGGGGTACTATGAAGGCAAAGTAAGGAACCCTTTAGAGGAGGGATCCACCCGTAGAGGTGCCGTGTGAACATAATTCCTTTAAGGCTAAAGCTACCTTTGGAAGGAGCCCCAAGGAGAGAGGGGATGCCACTAGAGGAGGCAGGGAGGATGGCGGAGCAAAGATACAGTGCTTCTGAGTGAGGCTGGAGGAGGTTGATGTAAATGGCTCAGGGAGGGGGTGTGACTGGTTGCTCCCATGATGCAATGAACTGCAGGCATAGCTCTTGAATTTAATGGGTGCACGCAAGGTATTTCAGTGAATGTGTTGACTGTCATACCTGGAAACTTTGGCCGATAACACTCTCTTTTCCCTTGAAGAACTACCAGAAACACAGGAACCCAGCACTCAAAGTTTTGTAGCCAGTCAGTGCAGGTAAACAAAACTACAGAAGGAATCACACAAAGAAACTGCACTTTTTCAAGGAAGTAAAAAAACAGTTTCACTGTAGCTTTACTCCATTTATTCCATGCTGTGATAGCAACAAGAATGCTCCGGCACTTCAGGTCCTAGCATTACAATTCCTCATATCCTGCAACTAGTTCTTAGTTGCTAGTTCCTGGTTTCTAGTTGCAACTGTTCCTAGCTGCAAGATATGCAAAATACCAGAGAAATGAAATATGTCCAGGAACACCAGGTCCAACCATGTGAGCATGTAGCTCAGTGGTTAGGACACTGGGATGGTATTCCCATGGGCAAGGGTTCAGTTCCTAGTAGGTCACATGCTTTTTCTTTCTCACTACAATTTGCTGCTTACCATGATGGGAATCAGGTTTCATTAACCATGAAAGCACAGATGTTGGCTGTTGTTACTGGCTGCTTGCTGGAACATGGGGAAAATAAGGTGGGCTGTAGTACTACCACAGGAGGCTATGACTGCTTCCCTGCTGACCTTCCATGCTTTAAAGGGGCATTTTGAATGCTCTTGGACAAAAATGGAAGACTGCTGCCACCTCTTGCACATATGTGCTGAAACACATGTGAAAAGTATAGTATGCATTAATTGCCTAGTTCAGATGTCTGGAGCTGGTCCAGAATTCTGCAACTTTTCTCCTCACTCTTACTTACGAATTTTTAGTAGAAAAAAGACTCCAATGGTGTCTGCTCTCAGCCTACACACAATTTATTGACATTGCTTAGCTGTGATGCCACATCTAATTTTCACTTAGGGTACTTCGATACTTTTGCTTATGGGAGCTTGATGACTCTCAGTAAGCATTAAGCCATAAGAAAGGAGGCTTCTACTAGGGAATTAATGCATGGTTGGGGGCAGGGGTTGTGGCACGAGGTCGAAGGCCACATGCCTATAATCACCCAACTGCGCATTAATTCCCTAGTAGAAGCCTCCTTTCACGGGCTTAATGCGCTTGTGACATGAGCAAATACGTGGTTTTATTCCGTATTTCTTACTTTTACAAAAAACATTGACAAATTTTGATATTTCAGCTGGTTTTATATAAAAATATAACAAAACTTGGTTTTCTGTCCAGCAACATTTATTTATATGATGGGTTACAATGTTTCACAAGTGTTCTGACGTAACACAGCATATGTAATAGTATCATAACATCTTCAAATATTTAACACATTGTCAGAAAAAACAGTTATTTAAGTTGCAAATGCTCTGAATTCAGTTGTTAATAGGAACATGCCCCTTGCTCATTTACATGTCCTGATCAGATTTTTAAAAACAGAACAAACTTGGTTTTCACTCCAGCGACATTTATTTATATGGTGGGTTCTAATGTTTGATTAATGTCTTCTAATGTCAGACTACACATGTAATACGGCAATATGATCTTTAAATATTTAACACTATGTCTGAAAACAGATTTATTTTCATTTTTATGTTTGCTTGCATGCATATGCAAGAAACATATTGTGCCAGTTTGCTGCAGTAGCAGGCAATGGAGGTGTGGTTGTGTTGTGGCCAATGCCGCCACTGCTTTTTAAGGCTTGCCTCTGTGGCACCAATGACAGCAGCTCAGAAGCGTGCCACCAACTTGAAACAATTTCGCCGCTGCAATGAGGGAGCGCCCCCTCATTGCAGGGTGTGCCTTGCCTAGTGTAACATTTCACTAAACAAGGCAGTGGCTGTCACTGTCCACCTCTCACATTCCTGTGGAAGCCGACATAGGGGGCGCCCAGTCCCCCTGTTGGCATGCCCCCTACTCAGTTCATTTGCCAATGGGAGAGCCCAATTCCCATCGGTATAATTTTCCCTGTTCCCACTCCTGTTATTTGTCTGCTGAGGGGGGTGCCCAATCCCCCTCAGTATCATGCCCCCCAAACACAGACATGCTTTTCTTGCTGATGGGGGGTCCAATCCCTGTTGGCTTCAATCCCCCCTCCTCAAAAATACAGGTGGCACACTGGGAGCCCACCCCAGCATTCCAAATGTACCTGTAAAAAAGAAAACCTTCCCACAAAGTTTTTTTTTTTAACCTGTAAACAAGAAAATGGTCCCTCGTTGTCTGCGGTGCCCCCTTCCCCCAATCTGCTCACAACCTCTGTGCACCCCACCTCTCCACACACCCCTCTCACCCCATACTTACCTCCAGAGCCCAGCGTGATGATCTTCGGTGGAGTGGGAACACGTCTGCACTTTTCAAAGCTGACCGTAAACTGAAGAAATGCCAGTAAGCTGTCTAATGGCATATTGTAAATGGAGAGTTTTCAACTTAGGTGGATATCTCAGCCATTTTGTGACTTTTGGCACCACATTTTCAACATGGGGTTCTTGGGACCCCACTTCATGAACTCAGTCACTGTCATGTCATTATTCAGTCCCGAAAGGTGATTTCGCAGTCATTGCACAGAATCACCTTCTGGGACTGAGTAACGAAACAACAGTGTCACTGTTCATGAGGCGGGATCCCAAAAAGCCTATGTAAATTTGATGAAAAAATCTCAAATGACTCTGTTAAGCTACAGCTGCATTGCGCAGGTCCCACACAGGACCGTATCTTTGAGAATTTTTAATATTTGCACTAGGTTTTCAATATTGTCATTTTCAACACCTACTTATGAACAGTACTGCTGTCATTTTTCACATCCTGCCTGAAATGTGTTTTCGTACATCTGGCGCACAATGGTGCGGTCACTGTGTGAAATTAATGTTTGGGACAGAGTGAGAAAATCACAGTGATTATGTTCATAAAGAGAGGTCCCAAAAAGCCCATGTTGCAAATTTGGTGAACAAATTCCAAAAAATGACTGTTACCAGCCTGCGCTGTGCAGTTTCTATGCATGTTCGTAACTTTCCCAATTTTTTATATTTTTACTCCAGATTTTCAACATTGTCATTTTTATGCACTGCCTTATGAACAGTACAGCTGTCATTTTTCACAACCTGCCAGAAACATGTTTTCGCACCTGTGGCACACAATGGACATGGTCACTGTGCGAAATCAATGTTCAGGACAGATTAAGAAAATCACAGTGCCACTGTTCATGAGTGGAGGTCCCAAAATGCCTATGTTGAAAATCTGGTATTAAAAAAACACAAAATAATTGCATTACAGGTGTGTGTTGTGCAGTTTCTACGCACGCTCATAACTTCCCCAATTTTTTTTATATTTTCAGTCCAGATTTTCAACATTACCATTTTTTTTACACCTCCTCATGAACAGTACAGCTGTCATTTTTCACATCCTGTTCAAAATGTGTTTTCGCACCTGTGGCGCAAAATGGCACAGTCGCTGTGCAAAATCACCTTTCAGCTAACAAACTGATAGTGTCACTGTTCATGCGGTGGGGTCACAAAAAGCCCATGTTGAAAACTTGGAGTGAAAATACCAAGAAATGCCCAGGGCATTAGGGTTTCCAACCATAATGCCCTACTCTGTAGGGACTGACAGGTGTCAGGGGTGTGACTTGGGACTGTCGACAGTAATGCTCATGCCATTCCACCCTCACCCTGCAGCCAGTGACAGGCATTGAGGTGTGCCTTGGACTCTTTGGTCCCAAAGTTCACCCCATTCTCCTATACTGCACCCATTTCAGCATATTTCCTTATGGAATGGGGTGAGTGTAAAGCCCGAACTCCCCAAGGCACACCTCGACACTTGTCAGTGTCTGCATGGTAGGGTGAGGTGAAATGGAGGGAGCTTTATGGGTGATGACCCAAAGGCACACCCCAATGCCTGCCCATTTCTGTAGGATGGGAGAGGGGTTGGTGTCTCTTCAATACTTCACTGCCGTTCCAATTCTGCATCTAACTCCTGCACTTCCAATGCTAATGCCAGTAAGCAGACATTCGGCATTGACAAATGCTTGTTTATTTTTTATACTTGTAAGCAAGATGAGCATTACTGCCCATTTTCACAAGTGACAAGTGTTATTTCACTCGCTAATGCTGTTGATTAACTGCCTGCAAAGAAGTATGGGATATGTTCCTTGCTCATTTGCATATAGCGCTTACATTGCTTTATATAGTACGGTAACATTCATTTCTATTTTTAAACTTTAGTATTACATTGTTGATAAATAAAAAAACATTTGAACTTTTTATGTACATATTGCATACTTTCAACATTTACACAACATTGCTAAACATTCAATTTCATTACTCTGCTCCACCAACCGCATGATGGAAGGCACAATGGGAGGCAATGAACACATGGTAGTGGACACAGCAACAGACACAGGTACATCTTCTGTTTCACTGTGCTTCTTTTCAGGACAAATGGAAATCATGCGCCACTACTGTTTATCGACCCATGCGTTTATCCCCATCACTCCACATAGGGAGAATGTAGCATTAAAACTATCCATTGCGACAATTGACAACTGTGCGTCAAGAATTAACAGTCAGCCTTGGCGGGTGGGTGGGAAATCAACTGTCACTTTTAAATCAGTGTGTTGGCAAGCACGTTAGATGTGGCGACTAGAGGTACTACACCAGCGGGCATTACTTGGGCATTAATACCCACTGGAAATGCATCACATGAACACATCTAACAAATCATTTACTTTAAAACGATGTTGTCTTAATTCCCGTGTTACAATTAGGTTTAGGTAGTGACTTGTAAAACAGAATGTCCTACCTACTGAAGTATTCTTGGTCAGGATCTGCCCCTCCCCCATACTCTCACACAGATTTGCATACCCATGATCCTTTGTGCTGGGTCTGAGGCATTTGACTATGTGTGTTTATAGAACAATACAAATTCAAAAAATATTTGCCTTTCTAGGGACTGAGCTACCTGCAAGCTCTTCTACATCCCTACTGCCCTCTCCGTCCACTCTGCTCGACCAATGAGGGATTGCTGGAGATTCCCAGGATAAGGCTAAAAACATCTGGAGCTAGGACATTTTCATTTGTGGCCCCTACCCTGTGGAATTCTCTGCCTCATTGGGTACAAGAGTGCAAGACAGTGGAGAGCTTTAAAACTGCCCTTAAGACCTATCTATTTAAGCTGGCATTTGGTGACGTTTTGTGATTATTTTATGGCATTGTGGTTTAGTAACTTATTGTATTTTAATATTTTATTGCTGCAATTGTTGTTTTGTTGTGCAGCGCTCTGATACACTGTCAAAGAGTGCTATATAAATAAAGTTTATGTATTTATTATTATTCCTGTGTGATCTATGCAGACTACATGTTGTTCTTTTTTTCTATACAGCATTTAAAATAATTCACCACTTTTCACTCACTAGGGCAATAATAAGACCAGATAAGTGTCTGGCCCATGAATGTGAAGTATGAATTGCTGTTCATTTCTGGCCCAATGGTGCTGAGGGTCAAGGCACTAGATGTCTCACCTTGCGCCATGCTGGTGACCTGGGTTCGGGAACAAGCCCAGGTTGTTGGGGGTCGGCAGAGGCAGGAAGGGATCGAGCATTCAATGGATGGCTCTCCCTTCCCAGGGAGGGAGCAGGGCATTGTGTCATTCTAGTGCGACTTCTCGTGGCCGTCAGAGGTAGCCTGATGCTTGCGACACATCCGTATGGCACCGGGGGTGGAGCTCGGTGGACGTGGGCCTTCATTGCATATCCAAGCTCCACGGGGGAGGGCGGGGTGTAAACTAATGCAAAGAAAAAACCCTCCCACTGACAGGCGATGGTGGGGTCCAGGAGCATCAGCCCCACGCCCAGTGCCGGGCCTCATGGAAGCACTCCCTGTGCCTCCCCAGAAGCAGCGCCACATGCCAGCATTCTAGATAGAGTGCCCAAGGAGCAGCAGTCTTTCCCCGGGGGACTCAGAGCCGGGGGGTTAGGGTGGCGCTGTGGAGGAGAGGATGCCAGCATCTGGGGAGATGTAACCAGGGCCTTCAGGTGGGACGGTAGAGCCGTAGCTGAGTGCCCCCACCAGAGTGAAGGTTAGTGGATCAAGAGGGGCGATTAAAAGAGTTACAAAAAAAAAAATAAAGAATTGCTGCTCATTCTTGTAAGATTCAGATTTGCTAGCCATGGAATCACAAGTGTTGCCTGTTGTTGTTAGCAGCTGATTTTACTATAACCAGATTTCACTTCTTGCGTTTAGCTAAGGTGTACAAAATGTGCTGCAGCCCTATGTTGTCTCAAGTAATATGCAACACTTGCCCAAGTGAATCATCTGCATCTGATACAGAATGCTGCAACTTTTCCTTGCATTCCGACTTGTGATTTTAGACTTCAACAGTATCTTCTCCCAGCTTACATGCAATTTATTTACATAAGACTGCCCAGCTATGATGCCACGTCTCATTTCCACTGGGGTCTTACTACTGTTTAGGGCAGCTTGATGGCTGTCTGTATCACTAGTGACATGTGAAACAGAATGCAGCACTTACTGGAACATTCTTAGTCAAGACCCTCCCCCCACACAGATGTGCTATCTATGATACTTTGTACTGCGTTTCAGGCTCTTCATTGTGTGCGTGTTCACAGAAATAGTACAGATTGGAAAACATCTGTCTTCTCATATAAGTTTATAGGTCCATTTAATGAGCCTATTATGAATATAAGAGCATTGCTTCACATGTTCTTAGGATCACAGGACTGCAAACTGAAGGAGAGCACTTCTGTAGTCCTAAGGATGCAAGTGGTGATATTCTTATATCCATAAGAGGCCCTCCAAACAGACCCATAAAATTATTATAGATTGTTGACTGTGTTAAATGAAAAAAATACTTTTTTTATTTTATACAGCTAATGGCACAAGCGGTCAGCGTGAAACCTGTTACAGTGGTTCAGAGCATGAGGTACTCCCAACTGTAGCACTAATAAACCCAGTTGCCCCTTCCTTATACCCATGTGACACACTTCCTTGCTGCCCTTTCCTGTAAGTCTCCTCCCCTTTCCTTCTGTCCCCATTTATTTATCACCTTGAATACCCTTTTTCCTTCCCCTCCACCATGCTCCACTGGCACAACATGTACAGTCTGTTTGTATTCTTTGTTAATTTGTATAGACTGTTTGAACTCCTGGTGTTCTTGTACTCTTCAGTTGAATACTCCTTAAATACCATCTATGTCTAATAATTTTATTATTACATGATCAGGTACAAAACTGTATAGACTGCGGAGCTACTGAAATATCCTTCATTGTAACTTATTATATTTAATATTTAGTGGCGGGGTGGTTGCACATTCCGAACACGTCATCATCTGGTCATGGAAGACTTGTCGTTGTATACATGTACATGGGCACTATGTGTCTATGTGTTCTTTGTGGTTATGTGATTATACAATTATGTGTTTTATGATTTTTACCTTGTATTGATTACACATTGATGTGTGTTTATGATTTTACATTGTAATGATTTTTTACACAGCCCCCTTGGGGGTTATGTACTACTCTGTATTATGTGCTATGTATTGTGTTCTGAACTCAGGTCCACCTTGTAAATGAGTTCGCCTCAATGGTGTTCCACCTGGTAAAATAAAGAATTGATTGATTGATTGACTCCTAATGAGTACCTCACGCACAGCTGAAGGGAGGGCTGTGATTGGTTGGGGGTCCTCCCATGATGTATAGTGCCATTTATGAATTGTTTATATTGTTCTTTTTTCTGATCAGCATTTAAACTACTTCACAACATTTTATGCACTATGGCAATAACAAGACCAGGAAAGTGTCCGGCCTCAGGAAGCTGGAGCATCAGTTGCTGTTTATCCTTAGAGGATTTATCTGTTGCTGCCCATGGAATCCAAGGTGTTTCTCGTTGTTAGAGGCTGCTTTTACCATTGTCAGAATTCACGTCTTGCTTTAAGCTGAAGTGCAACAAGTGATGTAATCCTAAATTGTTCCAAGTAGTATACAGCAGTTGCCTGAGTCAGGCACCTATGCTGCTTCCAAGTGCTGCAACTTTTCTTCTCATCCTGTCATGGGGATTTTAGTATGAAAAGGCTTCAAAGGCATCTGTTCCCAGCTTACAAGTAATATATTTGCCAAAGATAGCCTGTGATACCACATGTCATTTCCACTGGGGTCTTGCTTCTGCATAGGCTAGCTTGACTTCTCTCAGTACCATTGATACTTTGATTATTTAATATTATTATTTATTAGTTTTATGTGCCAAGAAAACATGAATCATTCATGGTTTGGGCTTGCCACTTGACTCTCTTCCATCATGCTTTTTTTCTGGAGTTGCTAATAATAGGGGCTGATCCTTGTAGAACCAGACTGAAAATGCAAAAAAGGTATTTTTTTCAGGAAGTAGACTATTTCTCTGAATAAATAGAGTCACTGGATAACTAGAAGATATGTCTCTTGTACAGAACTGGAAGTGGAATCAGTGGATCTCTGGAGATGAATGAATCACTGTTTCCTTATCTGTAATATCATGGCTGCAGTCCTTGTCGTTACAGCCCGATGGCCATGACTTCACTTTCAGTCTACACTCAAAGTCTCTTTTAAAAGTGTTCAAAAGCATTTTATTATGCCGATGGAGTAAACAAGCAGCACATCAAGCCACAAGCAAACTTCAATGTTTCACGCAAATGCCCTTTGTCAGGAAGCTTGTTTGTGGCGGGGTACACTGCTTGTTTACTCTATCTGCATAATAAGATACTTTTGAACACTTTTAAAACAGGCTTTGAGTGTGGGCTTATTTTTTATTTTATTAACTGAGTAAATGTTAAAATGATGCACTGTGGTTCTTTAAGCTGCCCTTTTTTTTCACTTTCAGTCCCTATCCCACTATGACCAGCTCCTTCACACCACCGCTACTTGCAGGACATATGCTTGGTGGAACATTTTTCTGCTCCTTTCCTCCCCCTCGCAATCCTTAATCCTCCAGTTCTTTTCCTCATGGTTTCTACATGACACGATGGCAGACACCCACGTATGCATGCCTGTTGCCCACTGTTACCCAGCTGCTCCATCCCACCCTTGCTGAGAGACCTAGGGCTGGATTTTCAAAGGCTGGAGCAAGGCGTGCACCAGGCCCTGCATCAAACTGCTTTCATGTGTCATACCTGTCTGCTGCAACTGTGCCAAACTTTACAATCTTGGTCAACGTTATGACAGTTTACAGCAGTTTGTGCCAGATCTGGGGTGCAAGTTCCATGAAAATGGTTCCCAACACTGACACAAGCTAGACCACAAAAAGATGATCTAGCATGCCTCAGTTGTTGCAAGGGACAGATAATCCCCTTAGATTTCTGCAAGCCCAGTGGGTCACACCTTTGGTGCACCCAGAGCTTGCGACAGACTCCAGTGTTCAAAAATCCAGTCCGTAGTGTCTCACTGCAGCAGGCTAGTTCACTTAGCTTTCACTCGCAGGCAAGAAATAAATAATAAAAATTAAAAAAATTAAAGATGGATTTTTGTACTTGCCCCCCCACCACCACTACCAGTCACATTTTTTGTCAAATAACTCCTTTAATCTCCCCTTCACCTTTCCCAGTCTATTAAATTCACTCTGCCCTACTCCTGGTGCAAGGAACAAACAAAAAAAAAGAAAAGAAAAAGAAATTAATAAATATGGATTTCGATTCCCTCTATCCCATCAGCACTCAGTAAAAACATATTTATCAAAATATTTTTTTTTAAATCCCTCAACACCTTTTTCAATCTGTTAGGTTGACTCTGCCCTGCTCCAGCAGTGTGGCATGCAGCTGGCAGTGCAGGCTCACATTGCGCACTCTCTCCTCTCCTCTCCTCTTGCCTGCAGTATGACTTCACTAGGCTGACTTCCTGAAACTACAGTTAAATGTGGCAAGAATTAGCTAATTGGAATAATAATGCATAATTCTTTAATGATTTTGAAAATTTTGTAAGCAAAATTCACTCTTTCAAACATAAATGGAGCTCCTGCAGAAGCCAGGTCCTCCCCATGTAAGAGAGCTGGAAATGGCACTGAAATGTGAGCACCACAAGGAGGTTTTGATTTCCAGCCTAGCTGATTAGCTGCTGTAGACCATGTGGCTTGCCACGCTTTCTGCAGTTTATAACAATATAAGTATGAGTCTACAGGAAATGTGTTCTAAAATTACTTTGTCACACTGATAGATATAAACATTGTAGAAACACTACCCAAAGCTTTACAAGCCGCATCAGTTTGGCTAGCAGGTTTAAGATTTGGAAAACAGATCACTTTCAGATAGTATCAAAGTAGTTCACTCTCCCTAATGCATACACTAGTAGGTTAAGTGAACTGGTTACTTAAACAGCCATGAATTTAATAAGGGAAAGTGAGCTGTAAAGTTGAGCCGTTTCTATCAATATTATATTCACTGTAACTTAAACTAGACTACATGCACATTAATTAGGTTAAGACATCTCTGATGTGTAAACACCGTTCAACCACAGAAAATGCAGCAGGCATGAACATTTATCTATTAAAGCCATTTGAAAGAAGGCATAATTTGTAGTCATGGACATTGCTCAGCTGAGCAGTAGGTCTGACAGTTTCAGTTTTCAGTTTGAATTTATTTTTTAACCATACTCCAGTGATATGCCCCCAGCTTCAAGACAGAGGCCTCTCTTCAGATATAGACTGAAAAAATGACCACTTCTCTCCATCATTCAGCTGTTAAATGTCTAGCTTTTGAGCACTGTCCCTTCTTTTTCTCCCCATATCCACCGTCACCCTTGTTCCCAATTTACGTCCACCCAATCACATCCTCCTCTTTCACATCATCATGTCACTAGCCAGATTTATCCATAACTGAACCTGCAAGGTATATTATAATAAATGCAATATGGAATATGCTATATGAAAATGAAGTGTGTTCTGTTGTAGAGATGATATCAGCACATATTTCCAAGACCTTCTTGAATTAATTGAGAGTTATTAGGCCTATTAGGACTTTATTATACCCTTGTTTTTTGGTCTTGTTGCAATAAGGATTAAATGCAACAATATGTACATACCATATTAGAGCTATTATGTAAGCTGGTCTGTGACTCTTAATAACATGTCCATGTATGTCTCTGCGGAAAACTGTCTTTAAAAGAGCGGGTGGCATTTAAGTGGTAGTGCCTGATAACGGTGAAGTAATTATGGCAGCACAGTAACGGTGAATAAATGAAGGTGACTACTTAAACGGCGACTGATAATAAATGGCAACCAGTAACTAATGGCAACAGCACTAGTATGGTGACCCTGAGTTGTAGCCTACACCAACTATCAAATAGCACCTCGGTGCTAGCTATTTAGAAATAGCAGGGGGCTCAGCCATCCATGGGGGATGTGGGGGGGATGATGCCCCCCACAGTAATGCTCTCACGAGGTCCCATAATTTATTACTGGAATGTCGTAGGGAGGAGCAATGACTTACAGAGGTCCATCTCGAGCAGTTGGAATCCGGTACTGGCAGTATCCCTGTGAGACGGAGGTACCCTTATTCGAACGAGCAGCTGAGTGTGGTGGCGGTAGTTTATGCAGTTCATGGATTCTATGCATCGTTGCTCCCTTTAAGATGCTTGTGATGTGCTGGCAATGGATAGGGAATTCACCATAATTACAGGTAGCTGTTTATTGGTGTCGCCATTAATTTATGTGCCTTTATTGCCTCGCCATTTTGATGGTTGCCTTTAAATCCTTGCCGTTTTTACATGGAACCCATTTAGGTATAAGGAATATGAGGCACAGAAACTATCCCATGCCACCAAGGCATTGAGCATGTGGGGAACTCCAAAGATGTGTGACTGAAGAGAGAAGTCATGGGACTCCTCATTGCAGAGGTACCTTGCAGCTAGCCATCAAATACTGAAGTTGTGTATGTGCCCACCAAAGGATGCATAAGATTATACTATCTGGGGGTAGGTGTGCCATTACTTACTCTTCTCTCAACATGCATGAAATGTGTTTTAGGTATAGAAATGTATTTGGGGTCATGATTGGAGAGCAGGAAGTTGAAGTTGTTTACAAACAGTTTTCCTAAGGAGGGGGCTACACGGCAACGGGGCTGGTCTGGAGGACATTAGAGTTAAGGAAATCAGAAGTAGCAGACAGTGGGGACAAGTGGAGAAGGAACAAAGTACACAAGAATAAGCCGTTGGTGCAACTACAATGGATAGGCAAAGGAGAAGACAGTGGAAATATAGAGTCTGCCAGGACCACAGGGCAATAGTAATATACACAGAGGGTGGAAGTCACCAGAGGAAAGAAACAGGTAGTAGTGGTACAGAACAGAATTTTAAGATATACAGATAGTAAGCAGTGCAGTTTGGATTCAGAGAACAGTCTGCTAAGTTGTCTACCAGGTACAAACAGGAGAGACATGCATCACAGCCCAAATGGCTATTTATGTGGGAATGAATGACATGCGTGAGTTATTAACCAGCCCATTCACCACACAGGGTTAGTAAATGAAATTCAATAGTAAACTACAGGAATTATTAAACAACAAATAGAGAAAGACCTATGTATTCTAAAGTCCAACTTCTGAAACTGATAGACTGTTAGCATATTCACTCAAAAAGCATTAAGAACATAATTTAATCATTGAATGAACAGATCTATAGGAACTATAATTAAACACATCAAGAAATGGGACAGGTCTTCATACATAACTATAAAACAGTGTATCAGTCTGAACTAAAAACAGAGGAACAGGAATTAAATTACATTAAAAATACAGTTATTCCAAAATTGAAAAAAATGTAGATGACTCTGTAACAGCACAGGAAATAAGAAAAGTAATTAAAAATGTCCCTAAAGACAAATCTCCTGGCCTAGATGGCCTCACTGTAGAATGTTATTTGCATTTTCTGAACAGCTTGTGCCCTGGCCAGAACTGATGACCCTGGAAATGGTTGCTAATAAAGGGATACCATCATCTATGCTGAAGGCATCAACCATATTATTACACAAGGAAGGGAAATGTAAGATTCATTTGGAAAAATGTATATCCATAGCACTACTCAATGTAGATTACACATGTATGGCCAAATTAAGTTAAAAAAAAAATGAGCAGCATTGCCAGAGGTCAGCAGCTCCAATCAATCCGGTTTAGTAAAGGGCCAAACAATATCTCATGGTATAAGAAATACATAACTTATTTGTAATAAAAATATTAAAACAGAAGCAGTAGCATTAGCTGTGGATGCCTCAAAAGCATTTGATCTGCCCCAGTGGTCCATGATGATGAAACGTTTAGTGTGTGTGTTGTATTCCCAATAACTTTTTAAAAAATAGAATTGGGCTTTTTTACAGCTCTCTGAAAGCTATTTTTAAAATAAATTACTATAACACATCCGTAATAGATATTCGTAACAGTGTACATCAGGGCTGCCCCCTCTCAATATTGTTTATAATTTCTTTGAAAACAATGATTCAGCATATGAGACAAAATATCAGTATTCAAGGTTTACAGTCACAGCAGGAAGTGCAGCTTAATGCATATGCAGCTGTCTTAATTTTCTTCAATCTCCCAACTACATTCCAGCTTGTACTTATGGAAGAAAAAAATATTCTAGATTATCAGGCTACAAACTAAACATCTTTGAATTAATTATTCTGCCCTTAACAGACTTAACAGAAGAAATAATAAAACAAGCATTTGTCAATGCCGAATATTTGCTTGCTGGCATTGACATTGGTAGTGCAAGAGTTACAGAGCTGCATAATAGAAATGGCAGTGAAGTATTCGACTGAAGCCAACCCCACCACCACCCTGCAGAGACTGACAGGCATTGGGGTGTGCCTTTGGGTCGTCAGGCATAATGCCATTTCACCACACCCTACCCTGCAGACACCGACAAGTGTCACGGTGTGCCTTGGGGTCTTTGGCCCTTATGCACACCCCATTCCATCAGGAAATATGATGAGATGGGTGCAGTATAGGAGAATGGGGTGAACTTTGGGGCCGAAGAGTCCAAAACATACCTCGATGCCTCTCACTGTCTGCAGGGTATGGAGTGGTATGAGCATTTCAGGTGAGAATCCCAAGTCACACCCCTGATGCCTGTCATTCTCTACAGGGTGGGGTGTTATTGTCGGAAACCCTAACGCCTCAGGCATTCGCTGGTATTTTCACTTCAAATTTTCAACATGGTTTTTTTGTGACCCCCACCTCATGAACAGTGGCAATATCAATTTGTTAGCAGAAAGCTGCTTTTGCACAGTGACTATGGCATTTAGCACCACAGGTGTAAAAACACTTTCCGAACAGGATGTGAAAAATGACAGCTGTACTGTTCATGGGGAGGTGTAAAAAATGGCAATGTTGCAAATCTGCAGTAAAAATATTAAAAAAACTGGTGAAGTCACGAGCATGCATAGAAACTGTACAATGCACACCTGTAATGTAATTAGTTTGGGAATTTTTTATAGCAGATTGTCAACGCAGGCATTTTGGGACCTCCGATCATGAACAGTGTTACTGTGATTTTCTTCATCTGTCCCGAACAATGATTTCCCACAGCGACCACGCATTTCTGTGCTGAAAGTGTGAAAACACATTTCGGCCATGTTGTGAAAAATAACAGCTGTACTGTTCATAAGGAAGTGTGGAAAAATGCCACTGGTGAAAATCTGGACTGAAAATATTACAAAGTCATAAACTTACGAGGGTGCATGGAAACTGCGCAATGCTCACTCATAACACAGTCATTTTATGGACTTCTGTCACCAAATTTTCAAAATAGCCATTTCAAGACATCTGCTCATTAACAGTGTAACTGCGATTTTCTTAATCTGTCCCAAACATTGATTACGCACACCGACTGCGCCATTGTGTGCTACATGCAGGGAAACACATTTTGGGCAACATGTGAAAAATGACAGCTGTACTGCTCATAAGGAGGTATGGTAAAATGGCAATGTTGAAAATCTGGAATGCAAATATTAAAAATTCGCAAATTTACTAGCATGCGTAGGAACTGCTCAATGCACACTTGTAAAACAGTCATTTTAAGGAATTTTTTCACAAAATTTTCAACATAGCCATTTTAAGACCTCTGCTCATGAACAGTGTCACTGTGATTTTCTTAATGTGTCCCAAACATTGATTTCACACACCGACTGCGCCATTGTGCGCTACATGCGCGGAAACACATTTTGGGCAACATGTGAAAAATGACAGCTGTACTGCTTATAAGGAGGTGTGGTAAAATGGCAATGTTGAAAATCCAGAGTGCAAATATTAAAAATTTGTGAACTTACGAGTGTATGTAGGAACTGCGCAATGCACGCTCGTAAAACAGTCAATTTTAGGAATTTTTTCACCAAATTTGCAACATAGACTTTTTGAGAGCCCACCTTATGAACACTGGCACTGTTGTGCTGTTAATCAGTCCCAAAAGGTGATTTTGCGCAGTGACTGCAAAATCACCCTTCGGGCCTGATTAACGCCATGACAGTTCAAGACTTCATGAGGAGGGTTCCCAAAAACTCCATGCTAGAAATTTGGTGCCAAAATTCCCAAAAATGCCTGAGATATGCATTAAAGTTGAAAAACCCCTATTTATTGCATTATACAGCTTACTGGCATTTCCTCAGTTCACGGTCGGCTTTGAAGAGTGCAGACATGTTCCCGGTCCACCGAAGATAGTCGCACCGAGCTCCAGAGGTAAGTATGGGGTGAGGGGTGTGGGAGGCAGGGTGCACAGTGGGTGGGCGCGGGTGGGCTGAGAGCCCCGAGGGAACGTTTTCTTGTTTACAGGTTTTTTTTTTAAAGGGAGACGGCGTGGGATGTTTGCCACGCTGGGGTAGGCTCCCAGCGTTGCAACTGTAAGGCTGTTTGGGGACCTGGGCCGAAGGGGATTGGGCACCCCATCGGCCATATGGACGTGTGCCACACTGGGTGGGCTCCCAGCGTGGCACCTGGAAAGCTTTTGGGGCGTGGAGCCAACGGGGGATTGGGCACCCCCGTTGGCCAAACAGTATGTGCGTGGGAGGGGATCGGATGAGCACGCAATATGCGTGCGTGTGTGTGGAGAGGGGAAACACTGTTCACTGGAGCGGTGCTCTCCCTTTCAACTGTACGACACTGCATTTTCATCTGCTGTCATAGACAGCTGCAGAGTTGATTGGAGAACTGCGACTGCACCTGCAAACATACTGACTGAATTAGAAGACGGCTGCCACACCTCCGAAAACTCGGATGATGGCACTATGTTTCTTGCACATGCATGCAAGCAAACATAAAAATCAAGGAATAACAATACAAACTTCTATTCAATACTTAGGTACGCAGTTAGCCACTGATCTAACTATAACAACAAGCATTTGTCAATGCCGAATGTTTGCTTGCATGGTGTATGTGTCAGGGGTGTATTAAAGTTATGAGCCTGTATTAGCAAAATGCAACATAACCTGATAACTTTATTGTTTTTTTGCCACATGTTCAACATAGCCTTCTTATGACCTCGCCTCATGAGCAGTGGTGGAGAAAATGTTCACTTCCTGCCCAAAAGGTGGTTTAGTGCAGTGACCACGAAATCACCTTTCAGGATGCTGCGAGAACACAGTTGAAAAATAACAGCTGTCATAGTCATGAGGTGCTGTGAAGAAATGGCTATGCTGAAAATTTGTGTCATAATGCATGCAATCTCTGTTTATGTTTCCATGGACATCTGCCTGAGCAGAACACCTGAAAGTAAGTATGGAATGTGTGTGGGCATGGTTACATCGTCCTGTTAACTTTGCATGTCTCAAACAATTACAGAGGTAGAAGGGTTAGTGAACTTACTGCTCTGCCAAGCCTCCCCAAAGTCCTCTCCAGCCGCAAGCAGAAAGTGCCCAGGACAGAGAAACAGCAACAGAGGTGGCTGTAATGGACACGGACACCCGTTGCAGTCAACTCACCCAAAGTAAGGTTAAATAAAGGGACTTACCTGCCGCAGGGTGCCTGGGTAGATGTGCAAAGTGATGATGCCAAGGTACCTGTAAAATACAACATAAAAACAGCCACAAAGGATCCACAGCTGTTAGTGGGACCAGCAAGGCAGAAGGGATAGAATTGAAATAAAAGTAATACTTACCTGAGTAAGGTAGAAGCCCTTGTTTGGTCAGACCTGCAGAAATAGAAGAGAAATAGGTTAGTTAGATCAAAAAAGCAGTAAGAAAGCAGAAGGAAAGAAAAGGGACTGAGGTTAGGGAAAGGGGGGGCTCAGCTTAGACCCTTTGCCCCTAGTGGTGGTCAAGTGGCCAGTAATTTATTTAGTAGTCCAAGTGGGCTACTGGAGGTTAGTAGCCCTTCTGTAGAGATAAAAGTACTATTGGTAGTCAGTGGGACTTGGAAATGCCCTGTAAAGGGGGGGGGTACAACATAAAGGTAGCCCTGGTGGCCTACTGGACTAGCCCCGATGTTCTAAGGCCAGCATTTATGTTAAAATAAATTTTAAACCCTTCCTGGGTCTAAGAGAGGCTTCCCTGAGCTCTAGTTATGGTGTATGAAGTGATGGGGGATTTATTTGTGGTGGCAGCAGAGGAGCAAGTTGGAGTGCTGGGCAGCCTTCCGATAGCATGACACCACTGTACTGAGAGTGCGTGCTGGTGCTCTAGAACTCCAAGCCTATATGGAGCTTAGGTTGCAGCCTACTCCACAGGGTGGGAGACAGGGAAAGGTGTGAGCCAGTGGGAGGTAGAAGAGGCATGTAATGAAAGCGTCTCCTCCCCACCTTCCTGATCACCGCTCCGGCAGCATTTTTTAAAAAAATTAATGTATGTTCTACGGGGCTTAAGAGGAGGCAGGGGGGGCACAAATGAAGCCTGGGAAAGGTGGAGGAGGTATGTTAGAAAGCACCTCCTGCCCTCCTTTCTGATCACCGCTGTGGCAGCAGTTCTTTTTGATTAATTTATGCCCTACTGCTATGGGGATTAAGAGGAGGCAGAAGGGGCACGGGTGCGCAGAGTGTGGGTGGGAGGGGAGATGGGGACCAGGGAGATGACAGGGGACCATTTTAGTTTGTTACTGGTTAACGCAGTGGCAGTGTGGCAGTGTTAACTGTGTGGGGTAAAAGAGGGGTACAGGGAGGGAATGCATGGGGAGGAGGGTGGTAAAAGGAAACAATACACAGACCGGGGGTGGTGGTGGTAAGAGTCCTTACCTGGATGACAGATCTGTGAAGTCTGTGAAGTGTCCGCAGTCCAGCAGCCTGATCTTACAGAACAGCACTGCATTGACGAATGGGACAGCATTCAGCTCTTCCAGGGTGAAAGTGGTCTGGAATGTAAGCTTCTTTTTCATCAGGAAAGCCATGGAGGAGTTGGCCAGGTCGGTGCAGGAGAGCCTGTCTGCCCAAGTCAGGGTTTGGAGTGAGGGTCACAGGATGCCTCTGTCAGGTTGCCCAGGGAGGTGACAGCAGTTTGGTGCCATGGTCAGGGTTTCTGATTGTATCTTCTCCAGCTCAGTGCCTGTGTCTCTCGCTTTGATCCCAGGGTGATTCCACAATGGCTATCTGGTACCCTGGTGATGGGAGCAGGAAGCGCTGAGCCCTGGAGAGCATCTCCCTCCAGCCTGCTGCGATCGATCTACCATCACTCCCAGCAACTCGCAGAGCCAAGGCTGCACTGAGATGCAGGGGACTTGGCTGCAACAATCTGCTGACCGCCTGACTGTTGTGGTGCCGGGCTGTGTGCTCAGAGTTAACCGGAGCAGGTGGCGATCATAGCCTGGTGACAGTGACCAGTTGCATCTCTGTGCCCAGAGCGAGGGCCCTTAGACTTAACCATCTGGTTGGAACAGGGTCTCAAGCAATAGCAGCCTCTGACTGGCAGTGACCTCTGCAGCAGTTTCTCTTCTGTATCAATGGGGGAGTGTGCAGCGACTCCTATACCTGTGTGCTGCTGACTTTGCAGGCAGCTCTCTTGTTCTCCTCTTCTACAGTCACCCACCACCACAATCAAAGCAGCTCTTGATTTTTCCTCCTGCAAGCTGTCAGTGCAGCGCTTCAGTGTACCTTCTCTCTCACCGGCTTTTCCTCCTGCTGTTTAGAGGTGCAGTTGCAAAATCAGGAACGTATATGTTCAGCCAGAGAATGAGGGAGCAGGGAAGACAGCAGCAGAGGGAGGAAGTAGGAGGGAATTACTATACACTATAAAAAGTACAGGATGAGCAACTTTATGCATAACCAGTGTGTTCTGTTACCTCGGGGTCCTGATTCCCATGGACCTCGAGAGCGCTTTGCTCTTGAGGTCAGAGGGAACCAGAACCCCTCTGTGGCAGAACACACTGGTTGTACATAGTTGCCCATCCAGTATTCTTAGTAACAGGTTTTAAATCCTGGTGTATGATTACCTTGAAAGTTTTTTTAATGTGTAATTATGTATCTACAGGCAACCTATAATGTGAATGTAATACATGTGAACATATGAAAAGAATATTTGAGCCGATGTGTGGCTTTAAGTAGGAACATTAGATTGCACATTGCCATTTGTCAATGCCGAATGTTTCCTTGCATGGTGTATGTGGCAAGGGTGTTAAAGTTATGAGCCTGCAATTGCAAACTTCTATGTAGCATCATAACTTTGTTGTTTTTTTAACTACAATCAAACAATTTTGATCACATTAAGCATACTCACAGCAATGCCATAGAAAGGACCCCCCCGCCACAACATAGAATGTTTGTAGCTGGAAGCGCATACACACACACACACACACACACACACACACACACTTATATGCACACACATATAATGTAAGTATTAAGTTTGGTTTGAAACCCAGCAACTGCATCGAGCCCCAGAGAGTCATGGAGGGGCTTCAAGTAAGTAAAAGGTAACATTGGGGCGGAGAAAGCTCATTACTCTGGTGGGGTGCCAGCCATTATAGGGCAAAACAGAAGCACACGTCCTCATGCAGTTTTCAGCCAATATGAACTCTGTTATGAATTTTTGGAATGTTGCCATTACTGAATCAATGTTGCAAGTACCGTATAGCGTGCATATTTGATGTGCCCCTGTTTTGCCCTATCCTGTCCTGACTGACACCTGGCCCAGAGCTGGGTTGGAAACAAAAAATATTTTCATTGTATTTTAATTGAACTGAAGCCTGTCTGGGTAACCAGCAAATGGATAGAGCACGGGAGTCAGGAAGGGGCTCAAACTGAGTTAAATAATTTCTGCTTGTGACGGTCTGGTCAGGACAGCATTGCAATTTTTAAAACATTTCAGCCAACAATAAACTGGAAAGTGATGTCACTGGCAGGGATGTTACCAGCTAGGAGGGGATGTGATTAGTTTTCTTTTTCTTTTTATGTAAACTTCTGTATTTCAGTGCTCACTTCCTTTGTTGGTGGGAAACAAAAAAGATTACAATTTGTACTGAAGCCTCCCTGGCTCTGCAGGGGATCGAACCCACTCCAAGGTCAAAATTAAGAAATAACTTGCCCTCCTTGCCAGCATACTCCCTGCTCAGGACACTTGGGGAAATTATTTATTTTTTGTTAACACCCTCCTGGGCTGAATTATTTTACAAGAAGAGCTGCAGAGGCTTTGGTTAAAATTTTAATTTTCCTGATTGCAGCAGGGCTTAGCTCAGCCCAGGGTCCCAGCAAGGCGAGGGCGTATCAGTTTACTGTGGCCGGGTGCCAGCCAGGACAGGGACACAGCAAATCTTCACACTGTCTGTATAACCAAAAATTAATTCAGGAAAAGCAAGTGTTAGAATATTCATTTTGATTACATAGACAGTGTAAAGATTTAATTTTTAAGGTGTGTGAGGGGTGGTGGGTATGGGGTGGTGGGTGGGTGGACATTTAAGAATGGTTTTCAACTTTTCTGGTGTAAATCATTTAAATATCTTTTATAAATAACTTAGTTTATATGTATTGACCTGTGCTATCTGCAAGTGACATCACTCAGATAGTTTGTGAGACTCTTGGCAGCGCTAGTAACTGCAGCTCTTGACTTGGATCTCAGGGACACCTCTATTTGGGGTTTGTATGGAAACGCATGTTGCACCTCATTCACCTTTGTCGGCACTGTGCACTAACTCGCTAATGCCTGGCTCGTTTTGTGCTTTGCTGCCCTTATGGGTTTGATCTCTGCTAACCTCATGCTCATAGTTACTGCGTAGATTTAAAGTGAAATACAAAGTAAAACATTCCCCAGTGCCCTGAAAACTGTACACCACATGTGTTTGGGGATTTATTTGCATCTAGAAGAGAATATGCCATTGTTATGGCATAGAAGTAAATGAGTGATGTTACCATAGCAAAATACACACTGGGTATTTGCACCGATGAAACAAAAGTAAGGAAGAGGCAAAGGTGTGTATTTTTCCCAGGGTGCATTTAGTTGCAGCATATTTTATGAACAGTGCAGTGATTGTGAAATGCATATTAGGCATATGTTGTATATGCAGTAAAAAACTATGAAAAACAATGAGATGGACACACACGATTTAGTCAGAGCGGAGCACATACTCTGTGCAAAGGAAAGGAGATAGGAATGAAATTGGAAGGAAACTCTCTTTGAGGAAACATGGGATAGACCCCTGGGCTGCATTCACTGGGTAACAGAAGCTATTAGCTGGAAAGAGTTTTCATGGAACGTCACACACAGGTATTTTAGGACCCCCACAATCCATGCAAAATTCCAGCCCACCAGGTCTCCTGCTTGTTGGCAGGGATGTGGACATTCCCCAGCAGCCCTAGCCCATGTTATGTGGCACTGTCCCAGATTAGGGCGCTATATTCAGACTCTACAAGAAGCTCTGAGGAATATCTTTACTCAGTCCTTGATCATTTCCCAATTTGTTTTTCTCTCTGAGTTTCCTCCTGAGTGCAGGGATCCAAACTCAAAAAGATTGCTAAGGATCTGCATCCTTGCAGCCCAAAAAGCTATCACAAAAAAATGGTTGACCCGGGATCCTGTAACCAGAACACACGAGCAGGATATAATGATGTCCATCTACAGGATGAAATCCCTGACAGCAATTTTAAACAAGAAGCAGGCATGGTTTGAAATAATATGGAGAAGATGGGTGCTCATCTCATTGTTGAGGCCTGATTTTGTTCCTTAGGATAAGATTTGGACTGCTAGGTTTACTCCCCCTGAAATAATTCATTGATTACCCTTTGCATTTCTCCTTTAGCCATGACTATGTACCCAAGAAATAAATTAATTAAGATTTTTTTTTTTAAACCTAAGGATATCCACATGGTTAATTGAAAGCATGCAATGTACTGTCAAGCTTTGTATATAATGTCTGATTGATATAGTGTTATGTTTTTTGTATGTCTGTTGATATATGAAAAAACTTATAAATAAAGCTAAAAAAAAGAAATTGGAAGGAAACTCAGGGAGACAGAGGATGTGGAGGAATGTCTTTGCCAGGTGCAATACCAGCATCTGGGTATTTATTTTGCTTGGGCTATGCAACGGAAGGCTGCAATAAAGGGAGGGATAGAAGTGGGTGGGAAATTGATAGGTACGGCGGGGCAGGCAGTGATGCCAGGGGTTCATTAAAAAAAATACTGAATTTCTTGGTGATTAGTACTTATTTTTTATTTGAAATGGTTTACAGTTTCACTGTTTTTCATGATTGCCGATCCTCTGAAATGTCCACGGTCGACTGCAAATTCCGTGGTCATCCATTAATTCCATGGTTATTTCCTCAGCATTTATTACCCTCAGAGCACACTGACACAGGGCAACCTTCAGAAGAACTGACGGGAGATGAGAGAGAGAGAGAGAGAGAGAGACCCACCACGACTGCTTCACCACGTGCTCGATGTGTCTCCTCTCACACGTCACCAGCCAGCCACAATCTCAGTGCACAAGTAGTTACAGGACAGAAGGGCAATCAGCGCAGACAGAAGACAGTGTATGAACCATCCCAGTCACTCACTGTCTGTGGCTCCCTCGGTGCATCTGCTCAGTGCTCTTAGTGTTGTACAGAGTGGGGGAACCCGACACAGAATGGTGACAATCTGCTCACCATTGCTGTTTTTTTTTTTCTCTCACTCACTTGCAACAGCTGGGTAGGCGGCCAGAGGGGCAATGAGGTGCAGAAAACCAGACCACACCCTCAGTTTCTACATTTTTGTAGGAGTGGGCATGGGCCAAAGAATTCTGCTGTGGGACAATGACTGCCGTTGGGTCTGGTATGATTGTCTGACATCTATTTGACCGGACTTGTGGCTCACCATCGGGTCTATTTAACTGCCAACCAAAATCCTTACAAATCTTTCCTAAAACTCACTGTGTTTTGGAAAAATAATCCAAAGCTGTGCCCATCATCGGCAGTTGCCATTCTGTGCTGTGGCTCCTCACACAGGACCAGTGACACATCTCTCTAGTGGCTGTGTAGTGACTCACTCTGCACGGAGTATCGGGAATGGGGAAAAGAATACAGCCTTTCTCTGTCCCATGCTCGCTCACTCTCTCTGTCCCTCTCTCTCTCTCTCTCTCTGGTGAGCAGTCTCTCTAGGCATACAGGGTGAAACCACTTCCCCTGGAGCACAGTTGGGGAATATACGTAGTGCTACTGCATGGAAATAACACAGCCACTGTGTGAATGTCCCTCAGGACACACTTTTGTTTCTGATGGCAGTACACCTCTGGAGACAACTAGTTTAGGATGACGCCTCAGCCTGTCTCGGCTCTGATGGTGGCTGGGGGGGGGAATGGAGATGGGACCTCGGTAGCACACAGATTTGGCAGATGATGGGATGGGGATCAAACATGGGCAGCTCTCTTGACACAGAAGGAGTACGGGGAGAGATGGCACTGTAACTCCTGAGAGAGAGATGACACACAGACGTGGGTTACATCCTGCCACACATTAACTGCTGTCTCTCTGTCTCTCCCTGCATGTAGCAGTACAGCAGCTGTTCCCTTTCACTCAGCGAAATATAAATATATTATAAATATATAGTAGAAATGTGAATAGACTATCGAGGAGGAGCATGAGGAAGCTCTTTGATCTGTTTTCTGTGAACATTCCACGTTAATATGCATGCGTGTGTGTGTGGGGGGGGGGAGCGCTGCTCACTGAGGCGGAGCTCTCCCGTTCAACTGTACAGCACTGCATTTTCAACTGCTGTCATAGACAGCTGCAGCCTTCATTGGAGAACTGGGGCTGCACCTGCAAACACACTGACTGAATTGGAAGAGGGGTGCCACTCCTCCAAAAACTCGGATGATGGCACTATGTTTCTTGCACATGCTTGTAAGCAAACATAAAAATCACAGAGAATAAAATACAAAACCTCCTTGTACAGTAAGTTGGCAGTCACTTTCATTGCCATTAGGGTGTCAAACAGACACTAGCACAATGATGGCCATTGCTTACTTAATATAATGTTTCCAAGCAGCTTTAGGTACAGAGGATTACATATAGAATAATGTATGGGTGTGTGTGTGTAACCCGAATTTTACATTCACTTGAGGTGTGGGATGCTACATAAATGCCCGAGGGGTTTATACAACCATCTCACACTGAGGGTGTGTGTAACATTCTGGTTCACACCCACCCACCCATATATTATTTTATTTAATTAACGCAAGCATTTTTTATGCACAAATTTCTTATTTATGAGGTTTTGTGCTGTTTTCTGAGTGAGTGTTTCATCTGTCAGGAAGTCCATTCAGGCATTTCACAGTGGATTGCTTAGCTTGCACTGAGGTGAGCAGGAGCGAGATTGACAGGTGCCGATTACAACCGCCCGGTTATAATCAAAAATATCAGCCGGAACGTTGTAACTGGGAATAAAACTACTGTTATCTGTGTATAAAACATTCTGGCCATTAAGCGAAGTGCCATAACTAAAGTTCAGAGCATATCCAGAAACCTTTTGTGGAGAGGAGGCAGATCCAGGAACCCTTGGAAGGTCTTGAATGCTTCAAGATGAAAGGGTGGCATGGGATGTCCAGATCCTGCCATTTATTATTAGGCAACTAAAGTTTCAATAGCATGGGGATGGGCTTTTACAGAGAACACTGCTGAACACCCTGCACCATTACTGATGAGCAAATCTGAACCAGCATAAACTAGACTATTATTTAATCCTAGTAGTCTCTCAGCTGAAAACTATCCCATATTTGTATAAATTACAAAAGCTGTTACTTACAATGAAAATGGCATGTCTCTCACATTTTTTATGGAGATAGGTTTCAAAGGAAAAGATCATATGGACTGCTTTATTAGAAAATTAATTAACAATCTCAGAAAATATGGCATTAAAAGATACATACATCTTATAGAAGAAGGAAGATTCTAGTCCCCACCAGAAGCACAGGAGAAATACAAAGAGTTGAATTGAAGATGGGGGATGTAAAAATCCCTCTTTTCTTTGTTTATTAGTAATGTGAAATTTATTGAAAAAAAAACTCATTTCAGTTTGGGGTAATCTTATTAGAACCCAAACAAACAGAAGAGAAAAAGAAATAAGTGCCTTAGTTGGGACTTGAACCCAGCCCAGGCCACTAAGAATACTGTTCCAGTTGCGCCACCAAGGCAACTGGAAATTGGGGCCTCCTGAGTCACCTTATTCTTTCTCTAGTGCACAGCCTGGTGCTGCACAGATTATTACATTTTCAATCACAAGAGTGTGTTGTGCACCTTTATGAAACCCAAACAAACAGAAGAAAGAAAGAAGGGAAGGGAAGGGAAGGGAAGGGAAAACTGTTTAACCAGGAAAGGCACACTAAGCTGGAGCAAGTGACTTGCTCAGGGTCACACAGTATGCAAGTGGGAGTTGACGGGATTCAAACCCAGGTCTCCAGGATTTCAGCTCAGTGCACTAAACCACTATGTTATGCTACCTCTCATAGAGAGAAAACCAGCTGTGCCAAGAAGGCAGCTGGAAAGTGGGACATCCCAAGGCACCTTATCCTTTCTGTAATGCACAAGAAGAGAGAAAGAAATAAGTGCCTCTTTCTCTTTTCTGTTTGCTTGGGTTCCATATATGTGCACACTGCACCCTTGCGATTGAAACTATAATTATATGTGCAGCACCAGGTTGTGCATTAGAAAAAGAGTAAGGTACCTTGGGACATCTCAGTTTCCAGTTGCCTTGGTGGCACAACTGGGAGTGCAACTGGAATGGTATTCTGGGTGGCCTCGGTTCAAGCCCCAGCTAAGGCATTTATTTCTTTCTCCTTCTACTGAACAAATGAGTAATAAATTTCTTGGAACCCATAGATATAATAGATTCCATGTGGAGGAAAATAGTTGTTATCTCGCTTCCACCGCTGACAATATAAGTAGTTCTTTGCCTATCCATGTAAGTTCTAAGGAATGTATGTCTTAAACTTCTGTTAAAACTTATTATATTGTTAAGAGGTGATATATTTAAGTAAGGAAGTACATTTTACATTGCTCTGTGATACAGTACGGATACATTCACCTAAAAAACAAATTTATCTGAATGCAAGAACTATGATTATGTGCTAAAGAGAAGAACATCTTTAGCAATAATTCTAATTGTATGATTGATCAACTGCATCACATTTATACACTAAAAAAAACTTATTTGAAAACAAGAAACAAAGGGATGAATGACATAGGACATAGTAAAATTAAGGTTCTGTATCCAAAATGCAACTACCGTACTTAAATGAACAACTCAAGGGCAGGAACTCCTAGTTGGTAGTTTCCAAACTACTGCCAGTGCCATGCAGAGGAGAGAAAGTAGGGCTACTATGATTAGTAAGCTAAACATTCAGCTAGGAGTGGTGTGTAGGAAACAATGACTTACATATATGAAGCACTGGAGCATCATCTGGGATAACGGGAGTCTATACGGTGTGGTTGAGTTGTACCTTGACAGAGGAAAAGCTGAGGTGCTAGGGAAGAGGATAAACAGAGCCACAGGGTAAGCATTACATTAGGAAATAGCTGAATGACAGATTAACCATGATAATACCATCAGAGAGATGATGGTGAGCAGACCATAGAATATGAAGACATACAAGAGAGGTACAAGTTAGGGTTTGTTATAAAAAGTCATATTATGGCTGGGTGAAAACCAAATAGGAATGGCAGAGAAGGATGGAAATGTGTTCAAACTATGAGGAGATATAAGGGAGACGTCGGTGGCCTTTATCGTGTTCGTCCTAGAGAAATTAAGGCTGATATGGAACTGGGTGTTGATGTTAGTGTCAACTCACTGGGAATACAGTGCTACTAGAAGTTGGCCAGGGTAATATACATTCAAGAAGATTAAAAATCTGCAAGGGGACTGGGATGCACTATGTGGTTGTGCAGAAAAGTGGTTAATGGAACTCAACATAGTCAAATGTAAGGTCCTGCACCTTGAAAAAATAATAGGAAATGGATATACAAGCTTAAGGGCTCCCTGGTTGTAGAAACTCAGTGGCAAAGGGACTTGGGAGTCATCATAAACTCCTCCCTTATGCTCTCAAAACATTACTGAAACAAGTACTAGCATACAAGATGCTGGGACATCAGTAGTAGGAGAGGGGAGGTTATACTGCCCTTGTACAGGTCAATGGTGAGGCCGCATCTAGAGTATGGAGTTCAGTATTGGTGCCCATACCTCAGAAATGAGAAAGTCCAGAAGAGGGCTACAAAGATGATAGTGGGTCAGCAGGGAAGGACATACGAGGAGAGGTTGAGGGCACTGAACATGTACTCCCTGGAAGACAGGAGAGAGAGAGAGAGTGGGGACATGATTGAGACCTTTAGGTACTTGAACTGGATAAATAAGGTGGATAAGGAGGGTCTCTTTGAGTTAAGTGGCAACCATAACATAAGGGGGCACAAACTTAAGCTGGGGTTTTAGGAAGGAGATCAGGAAGCACTTCTTCATAGAGAGGGTTTTGGACACTTCGAATGTGCTGCTGGAAGAGGTGATCTTGTTGAAGATGGAGGGCAGCTTCAAGAGAGGCTGGGATAGGCATAGGAGGAAGGTAAGTATCATGGGTAGGGAGGATTGAAAGGATAGGAGTGGGGTGGGGCAGGGTCAGTAGCTCAAGCTGTGGACTCTGCAATATGAGCAAACTAGATAGACGAAATGGCCTTCTGGTGGCTTCTTCCTATGTTCGTATGTATATGTACTCTTCAGAAGCCAGGAGACCAAATAGAATGTTGGGCTTATCAAAACTGAAATCAGCAGCAGGGAAAGGGAGGAGTCAATGTTACTTTATAAGACATTGGTCTAACCACATCTGGATTACTGTGTGTCATTTGGGGCACCCCTCTACAAAAAGTAGTGGGAGATTGGTGGCGGGTATGATGTACAACAAATTTAACTTATGAGGAGCAGTAAAAAGAGCCAGGACTGTTCATTCTGCAGAAAAGCAGTATATGGTGTAACTTAATTGTGATATTGACATGTTCTCAAAGACTTAAAGAGTATTACAGGATTATGTAAACATAGCTGGTTCACTATAGCTCCAGAGCCCAGGGGAAAAAAAAGGTGTTTAAAGTTGAAGGGGAAAATGTTTAAAAAGGAAGGATGTAAGGAAACATTTTTCACTTAGATGGGATTTGGTATTTGAACAGATTGACACAGTACCTGCTTTGTTCCGTTATCATGCATTTTTTTTATTTAGCTTACTGGTGATACAATAACATGGAACTGAGTTGGGTAGGTCACTGATTTTACTGCATATCACTCCATCAACAATATGTACCTATTATACATATAGATACTTCACTCAGATAGTTACCACACTTCATGGAAGCTTCAAAAATGCCAATTAAAAGATTACGGTGCATTTAGAGGGGTATCACGTGAGGACAGCGGCTGAATATGGGCAACTGTCAAAATGGTGATTCATTTTCAGCGCTGTCCCCATGGGCTACCCTCCAAGGGTAGCAATCCTATGTGAAAGCGAGCATAGGGAAGGGTGACTGAAGGGGAGGGGATAGCGAAGGGAAGGGGAGGGAGGGACAGGGAAGGGGTTTGTAGGGGACTGGTGTGCCTGCTTCCATTGAGCTAGCTGTGTGGTGAGGTTGTTGGGGTGGCTAGCTCTGGTGCAGCAGGAACTGGGTTCGAGGCTGGGAACCGGCACACACTATTTTGCTGCTGCCTGCGGCTGACATAATTTTTTTTGCTGCAACAGGTGTTTCGCCCCCTCCCCAAAAAGCACCCCCCTGGAGTTAGTAACCGTTAACTGGGGGGGGGGATGCACAGCCCTCCCCCCACATAAACACTCTTTGTGTTGCCGGATATTAGGTCACAAGAATGTGTATATCGACAATGTGCTTTTTGGCGATATACACCCGTCATAATAGCGATCACTATTTTGCTATCGCTATTATGACATGGAACCATTTAGAGGAGATTCTTAACATTCAGGAGATAGTATTTAGCACCATATTTGGCAATGGGGAGATTGAACATAAAGTACTGTATCCATTTCTGATAAGGTTACTGTATTCAAAGGAAGTTTACGAATTACAGAAGGTATAGAAGAAAGCCAGTAACATGATTACTGATCTGTGAAGCCTAGCTATGCTGATACATGTGAAGAATTGGGACATTTTCTTGTAGAATAAATTAAGTTCATGGTGAATGTGATCAAAGTCTCTAACATGTTGAAGGTGCAAGAGAATATTTACATAAATCTTTTACAGGGACTTAGGGTGAGAGACTATGACAGCATCAATTAACATTACAGATATAAAATTAGAAGGATTGACATGAAGTATTACTTTGCACAGAGGGTGCTTGGAATAATAATACTTATAGTAATAATCTTTCTTTTTCAAGGTAAAATAACCAATTAAAATGAAAATCCCTGTGGGGGGAACTGAGCCTGCAGCCCACCAGTACAGAAACATGTTTCTGGGCTCCTGCTAGGAGGACAGATTTAATTTTAAATTACACTACACAAGTACAAAAATGTGTTACTCCTTATATCCAAGCTTCACTGGAGGAGGTTTGGTGGCAGTATGATTGGGAAGTTGAGAAATACACCATCACAACCCTCCACAGCCCCTATTTTAAGTATGTAAAACTTTTATTTAATCTAGTGTTTGTAAATAAACACAGAACAAAGTCTACATGGCCTTCAAGTTTCTAAGAATGTCATAACCTTTCAGCATGAACTAGGCATACCCTCTTCCAGTGACTCATGGTTTAATGCTATTTAAAACCTTCAGTGTATATTTGACTCTTAATGAATGTATTGTGTATGTTAATACTCATGTCTTGGTTTGACAAAACAAACTCTGAGATATTTCTAAATAGACAGAAATGACAATAGCTGCAACCTGTTCATTGCTGACAGAAAATATTCATTTCTGGGCCTGCAAGGGGACTGGAAAATTCAACATGGAAAAATTTCTAGGTATTCCCAAATCCTTGAAGGTGTCAGACCCACTCCATTTGCAAATACCATTCACACAGATTTCTTATAATGGGAAATGGAACAGGATAGACCCTTTCTATAAGTCTGGGTTTACAGGATAACCCTTTACAAGACCCTGAGTTCTCTGTTTCTGCCATGTATGTTCTTATTCTTTAGTCACCTTCTCCTCTCTCAGGTTTTTGATAGGCTGTGCACGATTGGGTGGAATTGCTGTTGGAGCAAAAAGTGATTCAGATCTGTCCAGTCCTGAGGTTAAGCATTCACCAGAAAATGAATGCCTTCATTGGTCTGAAGAGGCAGCCTTGGCACGTGAATAGCCTGTTTTCCCTACTGATACTGGTCTACCCGAGATACACCTGTTTTTTTATGCTGGTTTGCGCACACACAGAAACAACATCTTGTGGTAGTAGCACATTTCAGAGGTATGTCAGTGTTGTGGCCGATGCAGGGGACGCTTTAGTGGGTGCGTCCCTCAGCCACCAATCAGTGAGCATGCTGGTGATGACAGCAGCGTCAGAGAGAGCCAAGGAGCTGAAATGAATTTGCAGCTGCAATCACGGACAGTTTCATCATTGCAGTGGCACCTCCCCCTTCCCTTACAACCTTGTCGGCTCCTGCCACACACCAAGCACTCTTTCCCTGGGCCTTGCTCTATGAGAGCAACTTGTTTGTTCACTGTGCCTTTCCTGGTGAAACATTTCAATAAATAAATCAGCCCCTGTGCGCCTTTCCACATTGGTGGCTCCTGCCACCTGCCACACACACCCTGGAAAGTCGACATCAGGGTGCCCAATCCCCGAGTCGGCATGTATTCCCCCCCCCCACATTGTTGCACACTGGGAGCCCACCCCAGTGTGCTTAAATAATATTTTTATTTATTTATTTTTCTGACACCAGGATGCTCACTCCCGTGTCGGATGCCCCCACCCCAAAAGCTCACTGTCTTTGCTGACGGGAGTGCCAAATCCCTGTCAGCATTATGTTTCTTCTCCTCTCCAAGCTCACTTTCTTTGCCAACAGGAGTCCCCAATCCCCATCAGCATCATGTCCCCCCCCCAAACTCATGTGGCACACTGGGAGCCCATGCCAGTGTGCCCAAAATATTTTTTTTTTTAAATCTGTAAATCAAGAAAACCGTCCCACCAGCGCTTTTTTTAATCTGCAAAAAAGAAAACGGTGCCTCATAGTCTTCCCGCTGCCTTCCCCCATCCCTACCCTCACACTGAGCACCCACCTCCCCGCACCCCCCATTACCCTATACTTACCTCCGGGGGTCGAGAACAGTGATCTTCTGTGGAGCAGGACATGTCTGCACTCTTCAGAGCTGACCAGCAAACTGAAGAATCAAAGGTAAGCATGTATAATGGCTGTCAATGGCAGTTTCAACTTATGTTGATACCTCAGCCATTTCTAGGAAATTTGGCTCCAAATTTTCAACATGGGTGCTTGTGACCCCACTCTGAATGTCACTGTTATTTCATTACTTCACTCCCAAAAGGTGATGTCGTGTGCCTGGCAGAATCACCTTTGGGACTGATTAATTAAATAACAGTGCCACTGTTCATGAGGTGGGGTCCCAAAAAGCCAATGTTGCAAATTTGATGAAAAAATTACAAAAAAATAACTGTGTTACGAGTGTGCATTGCACAATTTCTACGCACTCTCGTAACTTCGTCAGTTTTTAATATTTTCACTCCAGATGTTCAACATTGCCATTTTTCACACCTCCTTATGAACAGTACTGCTGCCATTGTTCACATTTTGCCTGAAATGTGTTTTCGCACCTGTTGCACAGAATGGCGCAGTTGCTATGGGGAATCAACTTCCGGGACAGAATAACAAAATCACAGTGCCACTGTTCATAAGGGGAGATCCCAGAATTTCCATTGTTGAAAATTTAGTGAACAAATTCCAACAATTGATTGGGTTACGGGTGTGTGTTGCACAGTTTCTACGCACACTCGTAACTTCGCCAATTTTTCATATTTTCACTCCAGATTTTCAGCATTGCCATTTTTTCACACCTCCCCATGAACAGTACAGCTGTCATTTTTCACATCCTGCCCAAAATGTGTTTTTGCACCTGTGGCGCTGAATCGCACAGTCGTTGTGTGAAATCACCTTTTGAGATTGAGTAATGAAGTGATAGTGCCATTGTTCATGAGATAGGGTCCCAAAAAGCCCATGTTGCAGATTTGGAGCAAAAATACCAACAAACACCAGGGGTGATAGGGTTTCCAACTGTAACACCACTCCCTGTAGAGACTGACAGGCATCAGAGGTGTGACTTGGGTTCATCGGCCGTAATGCTCACAGCATTCTACCCCCACCCTGCAGCCACTGTCAGGCATTGAGGTGTGCCTTGGGATCTTCATCCCTAATGTTCACCCCATTCTCCAATACTGCACCCATCTCAACTTATTTCCTTATGAAATGGGGTGAGCGTAAGGGCCAAAGACCCAAAGGCACACCGTGACACCTGTTATTCTCTGCAGGGTTGGGTAAGGTGGAATGGCTTAAGCATTATGGCCAATGGCCCAAAGGCACACCCCCAATGCCTTTCAGCCTCTGCAGGGGTGTGGGTTGGCATTAGTTCAGTACTTCACTGCCATTCCTATTATGCATCTCTCTACCTCCTGCACTACCAATGCCAGCAAGCCAACATTCGGCATTGACAAATGCTTGTTCCTTTTAATTGCTGTGCTGTAATGGTACATTGGGGTCGTGGAGTCAAGGAGATGCCCTGGGGCTAAATGGAGACTGGACAGGGGTCCTCCCTGTTTGGTCCCAATATCCAAGGGCTCCACTTTTAGTGGGCAGCTTACTCGATCAGCCTCGGGGCCTCATCCAACTCAAGCAGTGTTATGCAATACCAGGTCCATCAAAAACAAGATGGCAATAATTACAGATCTTGTTGGGTCATCGGACCTGGCTTGCTTCACCAAGACCTGGCTGGACAGAAATGCTGGCCCGATTTTAGAGTTAATGGTTCCAGCTGGCTTCTCAGTGATACACCATCCAAGATTGGATCATAGGGGTGGGGGTGTGGTCATTTGTTTTAAAACAGAATTGGGCCTGATAGATGTGACAGTGGGAGAGACCAGATCCTTTGAATGTACCTTGGGTGCAGGTGTGGGGTGCAAGGTTCTTCTTGTATAATGTCCACACCAGGATAGGCAGCAATTTTTGCAGGAAGTCGCGGACTTCATTGTCGACATGGTGCTGGAGTCACCCAGATTGATGGTGCTGGGTGACTTCAGTGCCTGGGTCGATGATGAACTCTTGCAATTTGGTCAAGACTTCCTGCAACTAATGATGTTGTTGGACTTCACACAGGCAGTTGCCTCTGCAACATATAGTCCTGGTCATTCTCTGGACCCAGTCTTCCTCCTGGGTATGGAGACCTCTGACTTGGTGGTGGAGCCTGTCAGTTGGTTTGACCATTACACTATCAGGTTCAATTTCCAGGCCCCCCCTTATAGACCTGCCTATGTGAAGATGATCCAGTACCATCCATCAAGGGGAGTAACCCCAGATGGCCTGATGGCAGTACTACATCTATCAGGGTTTCCAACTGTTAGCAGGGGTCCGGACAACCTGCTGTAAGCTTATAATAAGACTGTGGCTGTGACTCTAGACTCCATTGCTCCTGTTCATGTTCACCCCCTCACCCTTTGCCCTCGGTCCCCTTGATTTGATGGGACCTTGAGGGAGATGAGGAGAGAGGGGCGAAGGATGGAGCATCACTGGCAGAAATCTGGTCTTGATGCTGACAAGCTTAGATTGATGGTCCATTATTCAGACTGCCAATTGGTGATCTCCCTTAAGAAGGCAGAGTTCCTGTCTGGAGAGATCACCGCTGCAAGGAACTGACCTGCTCAGCTCTTCCAGACCATGGACAGACTCTGCAACCCAGCCTGTCTGCAAGTTCTGGGAGCATTGTCACAGGAAAAGTGTGATGAGTTTGCTTGCTTCTTTGCAGATAAGGTTGCCAACATTAGATCAGAGATCTGCTTAGCTCACTCCAATGGGTGGCGTCGAATGGTCAGAGGTTGTAGAACCATTGTTTGGTTGGTTGGCTTTTAGCCAGTTGGAGATCATGGTTGTCATAAGGATTGTCCAGAGCATGCGGCCGACCTGCTGTAGTTTGGACCCGGGCCCAACTCGCCTCCTTATGGGCTGCATTGATGTCATCGACCTGGTCCTGGCTGAGATAGTCTGGAGTTCGCATAAGACAGGTGAGTTTCTGGACTCCCTGAAAGAGGCGGTGGTGACACCCCTCCTTAAGAAATCTTCTCTTGACCCGGACTGTCTCACCAACTACAGACCCACCTCTAGCCTGCCCTTTGTAGGCAAGTTTACTGAGAAGGTGATCATGCTGCAGCTGAATGACCACCTTACCATCCATGGCATCTACAATCCTCTCCAGTCAGGATTTAGGAAGAGGCACAGCACCAAGACCACCCTTGTTTGGGTGCTCAGTGATCTCCTGATAGCGAGAGATTGGAGGACTCATTCCATCTTAGTCCTCCTTGATCTCTCTGTAGCATTTGACACCGTGGATCATGGCATATTGCTGGAGAGCCTGTGGGTTTTCTGTGGACTGTCAGGGACAGTCCTCAGATGGTTCCACTCATTCCTCACTGGTAGATCTCAGAGACTCATGTCGGAGCTTTTTCCCTCTGATGCATTCTCTCTGCCATGTGGGATATCCCAACCCTCCCTGCTTTTGACTATGTTATTCACGGTGTATATGCTGCCATTGGGAGACATTGTAAGGCAGTATGGCTTGAGTTTTCACTGCTATGCAGATGACACTCAGCTATACATGTCCTTTGTGCCTGACCAGGATGATGTAGTCTCGGTGCTTAACAACTGCCTCTCCAAGATTCAGGACTGGATGAGTGCCAGCTGACTGAAGCTGAATCCTGACAAAACTGAGGTTTTGGTTGTGGACCCAGGTTGCCGGGTAGAGGGGTCCTCAGCAGAGCAGGCCTCTGGGCTTTTGCCTGGTGGTCGCCAGCTGATGCCCTCTGAATGGGTGGGAAGACTGGGCATTATTTTTGATGAGGGGTTGACACTGACGTCTTAGGTGTCATCCATCATCAAGATCTCATTTTGCCATCTGAGAAAGCACCTGGTTTCACCTGGTAATCTTCCAACATTGGCCCATGCCTTCATGACCTCACACTTTGACTACTGCAACACACTGTACCTAGGGCTTCCGGGGGTTGATATCCGCTGCTTGCAGCTGGTACAGAATGCTGTGGTCAGGTTGTTGACTGGGCTTTCTCGAGCTAGCCATGTCACACCTATGCTGAGTGGACTGTACTGGCTGCGGTTCAGTGGCGGATCACCTTCAAGGTTGACTAGTTAACCTATAAGACCCTACATGGACAGGGTCTGAGTTATCTGAAAGAGCTCCTTTGTCCCTACCACCCCTTCCGACCACTCCGCTCAGGCGAAGAGGGACTGCTGGAGATTCCCAGGGTCCATTTGAAGATGTCTTCAGCCCATGCGTTTACCTTTGTGACTCCGACCCTATGGAATTCTCTACCTCTTCGGATATGGGGATGTCCGACTATGGAGAGCTTTAAAGCTGCTCTCAACAAATTTTTATTTTCCCTTGCCTACCCTGATCATTAATTTGTGGAATTCTGTTATTTTAACTATAATTAAATATTTATTGTTATGTGTTTTGTAAAAGCGCTTTGGTATTTTTTGAAATGAGCTTGAAACAAATAAGTTTATTATTATTATTATTATATTAAGTACAAACGCCTCTGAGGGCAGACACACGTAGAGAATATTGGTGTTGTCAGAAAGCGCCTCAGAGTTGGTCATCTTTCTTCACTATTAAATTGTTTATTTTTCCAAATGAGCTATCTCTTACCAACTATTTAACGCTGTTATAACTTCCTCATTAAGGTCCTCCTTTTATAGGGTCTTCTATAATGACCTATTATTATTTTCCTTGGTACTTGTTCTATTTTTCCGTTGTGCTTTTTTCTAGGGTGTAGCACACTAGTGCTGCCATGAAGTTGGAGCAATATGTAGGGTTTTCAAAAATTGTTTGGGTAACATTTGGTCTACATAAGGACCTCTTGGTGGTCAAACTATTTATTGGCATGTAACTTTATCTGTTTGGGGTCTTGCACATTTTCACTACTGCTCCAACTTTCAGGGACTCACTGACATCTACCTTATCGCAGAATGGTATCTGGTCAAGGCCACGGCAAAATAAACAAGCAGTCAAAAATAGCACCGGCATCATAGCGGGTGTGGTTTTGGGGTTTGTTTGTTTGTTTATTTTTATAAGCTTGATTTTGGACCATGCCTATTTTTGGTGTTCCGTGCAGTGCACTTTTTGACTGCCCCTAGTAAGTTTCACAGGGCACTGGGAGGAAGGACTTGAGTTAATGTACACCATTTCTGTTTGTACTCTGTAATCACTGATCTGAATCCCTTTTCCACTAGAGTTTCTGCTTATTTCTTTTTGGACAAAATCTTATATAAAGAAAGTTACACAGAAACATAGAAATGTAACAGCAGAAATTAAAGTTCCTTCTACAAGGGTGGCCATGCCAAGAAGTGACTTTACAATCTCTTTATGACACACACACATTGCAATGACAAAGAAATAATGGGACCTATCTGGGAATTTAACCTAGGCCCCATGGACTGAGTTATCAGACTCACTTGGCTAGCTAGACTTAGTTAGACTTAGTGCGACACTTTGCGTGGTGCAAAATGCCACCCAGGAAAAGGTAGTCTTAAATCTGGGCAAACATTTGTGTGGCTTTGCGTGACTTTGCAAGACATTGAACCATGATTTATGGAACTCTATAATTCACAAGTATGAATAATGGAGTTTGTGAGGGTCTGCCAGTGGTGGTTTATTGACCCTAACCAGTAAATATTGAATAGAAAGAAACCAGACATGGAAGAAACATGCTGCACACGGATGGCGCCTCCTATGTTGCCATGATCTGCCACTAACCATGCCAGGCATTAATTGGTGATCCGGCGCCCAGTGAACACCATGGCAGTGTGTTCATACAGCACATACCTGCAGACCACCCTTTGGTGGACACCAACAGAATCCAGCACTGGGGCCATGGAGGGTGTTGAGGGGAGGGGGGACAGGTGGCCAGTCTGCACCACATACTGGGTGCTGCCACAAGGCTGGGACAATCCACGCAGTGCAAATGGTCCGGTGTAGGGAATACCCCAACACCAGTGTGCCTGTCTGATGATATGTGCCCCCCCAGCCACTACCATACATCTGTACAGACACCACAGCACACACAGCCAGACATGTATATGTCACTGTGAGTATCCCATGCCAGTGGTGCAGCATCTGTGGGTCACACAACAGCATAACAGTAATGTCCACTATCAGTACGCACCTGCAAGATGGGCCTGTTACTGTGTAAAGTGCAGCAGTCATTGATTCCCTACACACCATAGGTATTGCTGTGTCCCCTTGTACTGTAGTGTCTACTGTGCACCGTAGCATGAACTACAGTTTGACTATTGCATGCAGCAGCACCACCACCACCTGTGCCTGTGCTGTGTAGACCCCTGGGGCACAATATTCTATGCAGTTCTGTACAAATGTAGCCTGCAGCTACCACCATGCACTTCCAGACTGACCTACAGGTGGAGCTGTGGGACTCTGCAATAGCACTGGGCAAACTGCATGCAAATCAGGACATAATGAGATGCTAATCTGGATGTTTGCCCACAGACTGCCTAAGTAGGCTCATTTGCATGTCACTTTTGAATATAGCAAATTTTTACCCCGGGCAAATGTTTTAGTGTCAGGCAAACATCTTAGCTCCATGAAAAACCTGCACAAATGTGTCTGTGCTGCTCAAACGTTTTGGAGACATGGTACATTTCTGCAGAATTTCTGCAGAATTCCAAATGCACTGGTGCTTGCAACTTTAATGGATCCACTCCTTTGCTAGCACACACATTGGTCACATAGTTCACCTTTACCTTCCTTCACATTGCCTTGCACTGGGCTGCTGTTGTGGTTTGCACTTCCTGGTTGCTATATTCAGAACTGTCTTATTATACGGGCTATTTTTGCACTGCACTCCCAGCCCAGTTTGCCTGGTTTTGTTAGCATGCTATATTCAGCAGGTTTAGCACCAGGGCTATCCCTTTTGAATATAGTGGGCTATTTGTTCCGGGCTAATTTAGCATGCTGGGAAGTGCTAATTTAGCCCCAGGCAAAGTTTTGAATATCTGGCCGCAGGTCTCTGTAATGATATGTAATACAAATTAAATAATAATAATAATAATAATAATCTTTATTTATTTTTCGCCTTTCAAATATCAAGGTGCATTACAGATTATAAAAGCTCATAAAAACAATAATGAATACATAATAAAATCATAAAATTAAAATTAAATTTAAAATGCATTGTCCCTGTTTGTGATTTAATTAGGCTGTCTGTCAGTAACTATAAAAACACACTGGTCTCCTGCTAAGGAATGTTAATACTTCAATGTTCCTATGAGTTAAGTATTTCAAAATATATTTAAGCTAAATGCCGGTTCAGCCTTTGAATCTGAGAGCTGGTGGAAATAATTTTCATAAATACTGTATTATGATCTCAAATTCTTTTAGTTATCTATGTGTGGGTAAACTCTTTTTAATGGGGAGGGTTTTGAATCAGTTTAGAAATGAGCAGTGTATTTTCAAATGAATTAGAAAGTTACAGATCGAGAGGCAATGACGCTAATGAGGATGTAATCAGATCAGTATCAGATCAATACATAAATGTATTCATTAGAACTGATGTGATCTCCTGTATCAGATGTGCACCCTCTGTCCTTAGTAACTGTAAAGTCAGATAGGCAGAAATATTTACAGTATAATGTTAAATCTCCAGTACTACATACAAAGTAATTTTATCCTAAGTTGTTGATGGATGCCAACAATCATACTTTCTTGTTGGACAGTGGCCATCATAAAGGTATTGTGTGTCTGTAACATATACATGAGTTTCAATAAATTGGAAACCTTGGTAGCAGTATACACTGAAAGGGGGATGAAACTGCATGAGGGACTATCGGCTCATTAGTGTAACATTGTAAAATAATGGGAGACATGCTAAGGGAAAGGATAGGAAATAAAATAGCATGCCAATAGCCTAATTAAAGAGAGCTAACGTGGATTTAGCAGAGACAGCTCATGCTTATCAAACTGATATTGACCCCCAAAACACTGTTTTTTTCCCTCTTATAACTATAATGGGGGTATAACTGCCCAAAATCAATAATTTAGTTTTGAATTAAATGTTACCAACATAATTATGTCTGCTATCAAGGAAACACAGCATTCTCGTTAGTTGACTTAAGTGCATTCTCATTATCAGCTTGTAACCTGAGCCAGTTTAATATACTATTTGTAAACAAAAATCATGTAAAAATAGAAATCACATCATTAACATATTTATCACAAAGATTAGCAGACCCCCCCACCTCATCAGTTGTGAATGAAAAACCAAAACAATATTCTGGAGTGAGCAGATAAGTAGTGGTATTGAAACATCCTCATCATTATCATACAAAAGAAAGTAACAGAGGGCAGAGGAAAACCTGGCATGGCTTTCATGGATCTGGACATGGAGGGCACCTCGAGTGCCCTGGAGGTGCATGTGGGAGACATGGAGGTGAAGGTTGGCGGAGTGCACGTCCAGGAATTTAGGTTATCCCTGAAGAGACTCAAATGCATGAAACTGGCTGGGGCAGTTGGTGATGATGTTAATTCACCCTTTGTATTGCCGGTGTCTGGAGTGTGTTTGAATGCTTTTGCACTGCACTGAATAAACAAATTGATAAGATTTCAGTGTTTGGTCTTGATGCCAGTTTTTCAGTTTGGTGGATTTTATATTTCATTGGCTCGAGAGTTGAGTGGAGCTTCTTTTATTGATACTGTGGACAATGGAGGATGCCTTGATCCAAGAACCCTGGTTTACTGGTGTGTAACATTTTACTGGTAACACTGTACTGGCAAAATAGAAAGAATTCCGGGAAACATATATGAGTGAAATCACTGGGATTACACTAACCCTCATGATTCCTTATAGAGTAATTCGAAATACAAACAACACTGGAAAAAATATTGGTATCCCACATTTTTTAAATAGATTTTGACTTTTTCAAACATCGTAAACCAATGTCCATGCCTGTTTTGTACTAGTGACTGAACTGTTGGCAAAGTGGGTTGAATGGAATAAGGAGTTGAGAGTATGGGGTTGCAGATGGACAATATCAATTTTCTCTTTGAGCTGATGATGTCTTTTGGTGTGTGGAAGATGTGGAAAAATCATTAGTCAGCAAGGGATTGATGTGTCCTGTTGTCCAGCCAGTGTTTTACCCAGGATATCACCCTGGGACCCACTCCCAGGCTAGTTAATTTGACTATTAATCTTTTGTGTGGGACTGTGTCAAATGCCTTGCTAAAGTCTAGGTCTCTGCAACCAGATGTTCCACCAATCTATCCCTCAGTAGTGCTTCCATGATCTTCCCCACTACCGAGGTCAGGCTGACTAGTCTGTAGTTCCCTGCTTCCTCTTTGTTCCCACTTTTGTATAAGGGGACTACATCTGCTGTCCTCCAGTCTTTAGGAACCTCCCCTGTTTCCAGTGATCAGCTAAACAGGATTGCCAGAGGTTCAGCCACCACCTCTCTTAGTTCCTTTAGGACTCTGGGGTGCACTACCTACTATAATCCCAAGACTCTCTACAATGTTTGTGGTTTTTTATTTCTATTTTTCTCCAGTGCCTGGTAGGATGTATTAACAGTATGACAACATGTATGTATAATTATTTTTTTTTATTTCTGTTTTTCCCCAGTGCCTGGTAGGTCTAGGCTAGGTACATCAATTTCTTCCTAGCCAATTCAACCACATTGAGAGCAGCATGTCTCACCATCCTACAATGCATGGCAGTGACCTATACTTACCAAGGAATCAATGGTTTTGGGGGTGTCCCCTGCCACCATTTCATAGCTGTCACCATATTTCTCTTCATCTTTCAATGCCCAATCTCTCTGCATGCCTCTCTTACATAGACAGCATGCCCCTACTCCAACCCTATTGCTGGGAGGTTATGAGGTCCAGACTATACGGTCAGGCATCCAGGCTGTCATTGCACTACAGCAGGGTGCCAGAGTGGCAGTGCTCTGTTCACTTGCCCACTGAAGCACGCACACATCAAAGCTGCAGGTTACTCAATGCTCCTGCAGGCAAAAGAGAGGAAGGCTGGATTGGGATCACCTTTGATGTTTATTCAGACTAGCTACATTGTTACATTTTAATTTTCATTAAGGATTATCCTTGGAATGTACCCTATAGAGTGCAACTAAGATGTATTATTTTGTGAACAAAATTGGTTTTGATGTTAGCTAGTTTCACAGATGAGAAGACTGAATAATAAGAATTCAAAGGAACTTGCGCTGTCAGTGAGCATATGGGACTCCAGTGCTGTTTCAGTGCTACCAGCTCTTGTCGTGTCACTCTGGGTGTGAGGATGAAGAAATGACCAATCTGATATTTTCAGTTTTGCAAATATAGGGTTTAATTGTAAAGTTTGCTTTTCATTGTCACCACTGTGATGCTTTTTTTTCTTCTGCTTAGCCTGATTCACGATGTTTTAATGTTAAAGGTTAGGTGACTCAGGCTCAGAATGGCAGATCTACACCCATTGAGATTGGTAGACAACCTGAATCCTGACAGAAGACAATAACCCTGCTTAGAACACTACTTTACTTTGCATTTTTTGGATAGGTGCCAGAGGTGTCTTTGTTTATGGGGGGGGGGAGAAATACACAAACACACCATTTCAGACACCTAGCTTTAGAAGACTAGCTCCAAGCAAGGAACTATCGGTTCCACTGTAATTCAAAACATTTCAGTTTTTAGGGGGGGGGCTACCCACTATACTACATAAGAGCCACATCAAACCAGGGCTGGGCAGAAGAGAGAAAGCAGAGACAAAAGGTAGAAGAAAGTACAAGATGCTGTTGCAACAGACTTCACAAAGGGGAATAAAACAGGTACAAAACATAAGTGCCTTTCCTTTTCCAGGGTTTATTTCCCATACATAGACACTGTCATGGGGGGGCTAAGTGGGGCAACACCACTTACCCACTAACTTCTTTTTTGTGATTAGGGACTCCTCACCTTATCACATACTGAATTAATGTTTTCTTTATTTCTGGGGTAGCTTTGGTAATGTGCTAGTTCCTTTATAGGGCTGCAGTGGATGTAGCCCTGCAGTCCTTTTATGATCACTGAGAAAAAAGGTGCCACATTCCTTCCAAATGCACAACATGTTGAACTGCATCACATCACTTCTGCGTCTGTGAAGCAGTCCACCCATGTTGTCCCTACTGACCACAGCACTGGTCTGTTCTACAGTGCTGGCAGTCACAGCAGAACACAGCACACTCTGTTGTGTCCAAGATGGCTGCTGCACTGTACTGCACATGCACTAGCAATCACGCATGCGTAGTAGCATGCAGTGGCCATCTCGGTCATGGCAGAGTGAGACGTATTCCGTCGTGACCACCAGCACTTATTTCTTTATATATTTTTTGTCATATTATTAAAATTCCCCCCACCTGACCCTCCCTTTCAGCACTCACCACCCCACCCCATGCCCAGAAACAAAGAAATGACATTGGGGTGCCCAACCTCCCAGTGTTGTGATCGGCCCCTCGTCGGTCTTTTTTTCTGACAATTGGGGTGCCCAATCCCCAAGTGTTAGGAAGGGGGATCATCTGTCTTTTTTTTTAGGGCTGCAGTGGGTGTAGCCCTGCAGTTTTTTTAGAATCACTGAGAAAAAAGACACCACATTCCTTCTGAATGAACTACATGTTGGATTGCATCACAGCCGTTTCTGCATCTATGAAGCAGTCTGCCCATGTTGTCCCTAACAGCCGCAGCACTGTACTATTTCACAGTGCTGGCAGAATGCTGTATACTCTGTTATGTCCAAGATGGCTGCTGCATTGTACTGCACATGCACTAGCAGTCCTGCATGTACAGTAGCATGTGGTGGCCATCCTGGTCACAGCAGAGTGGGCTGTGTTCTATTGTGACCACCAGCACTTACAGTATTTCTTTCTTTATTTTTTGTTATATTGTTGAAATTCCCCCACCCAACCCTCCTTCTCAGCACACCACCCCAGAAACATAGAAATGACACTAGGGGTGCCCAATCCCCCAGTGTCACAATCAGCCCCTCGTCTAACTGTTTTTCTGACACTGGGGGTCCCTGATCCCCCAGTTTTATGAACGAGGATTGTCGGTCTCTTTTGTTAGGGCTGCAGTGGGCATAGCCTGCAATCCTTTTATGATCACTGAGAAAAAGGACACCACATTTCTTCCGAATGAACAACATGTTGGATTGCGTCACTGTCACCTCCGTATCTGTGAAGCAGTCTGCCATGTTGTCCCAACTGACCGCAACACTGCACTATTTTACAGTGCTGGCAGTCACGGGGGAACACGGCACACTCTGACATGTCCAAGATGGCCACTGCACTGTACTGCACATGTGCTAGCAGTTGTGCATGCACAGTAGCATGCAGCGGCCATCTTGGTCATGGCAGAGTGGGCCTAGTTGTGCCGTGACCGCCAGCACTTATTTCTTTATATATTTTTTGTTACATTATTGATATTCCCCCTGCCCCCCCCAGCACCCCCCCAGACACATAGAAATTACACTGGGGGTGCCCAATCTCCCCGTGCCATGATCGGCCCTGGGTTGGTCTTTTTTTCTGACACTGGGAGTGCCCAATCCCCCAGTGTCACAATCAGGGATCATCTGTCTTTTTTTCACCTGTTAAAGAAATAAAAAATGGTCCATCGATATCTCCCCCCATATAATTGTGACACGCTGGGGTGCCCAATCCACTAGTGTCGTGATTGAGGATTGTCGGTCTCTTTTTTTTTCCACCTGTAAAAAAAAAAAAGGTCCATTGATGTCTTTTGCAGCCGTTCCTTACCTCCACCTGGCCTTCCCACTGAGCACCAACCACCCTGCACCCTCTCCAAGCCCTTACTTACCCACCGGGGGTTCAACACTGTAATCCTCTCTGGACCACTGACATGTCTTCACTCTTCAAAGCCGGACTGCGAACCGAAGACACAAGCATGCAGTTCAATGTATTTCAATGGGGTCTTGAACTTAGAGACATAACTTGGGCATTTTTACATATTTTTGCCCAAATTTTCAACGCACCTTCTTTGGGATCCCACCTTATAAGCAGTGTCACTGCCGTTGGGCAGATCTATCCCGAAAGGTGATTTCACAGTCCCTGTGTGAAATCACCTTTCAGAGACCAGTTAAAAGTTTTCTCTGCCCTTGTTCATGAGGTGGGGTCATAAGAAGGCTATGTGGAGAATTTGGTGCAAGAATGTTTAAAAACAACCGAGTTATGAGCCCACATAGAAGTTTGTCAATGCAGGCTCGTAACTTTGATAATTTTCAATATTTTTACCTCAAACAGATAACACAGCCATATCTTTACAGCACCTCATAAATGTGACAGCTGTCATTTTACAAGTCTTGACCAATATGTTTTGTTTTTACATCCCGAAAGGTGACTTCGCGGTCCCTGAATGAAATAACCTTTTGGCCAGGAGTTGATTTTTATCTCTGCCTTGTTTTAATGCAGTGGGTTCATATGAAGGCTATGTTGGAAATTTGGCATAACAACATTACAAAACAAAAACATTATGAGCCTACATTGATTTTTATGAATGCAGGCTCATAAGTTTGGTAATATTCAATATTTTTACCCCAAATTTTCCACATAGCTATTTCTTTACAGCACCTCATAAATGTAACAGCTGTCAATTTTCAACTCCTGCCCAAAATGTATTTTTGCATCCCGGAAATTGATTTTGCAGTCCCTGCACAAAAACACCTTTAAAAGGGATTCCATACATTTCCTTATGAAATTATTGTAAAGGTTACTATGAGGATCCAGTATGTAAATTGCTGGGTTATATTTAGAAAATGTTTTCAGTAAGACAGAAAAATACCTTTTAAATAGGAATGTGGAGGCATCCATTTTGTGGACAGGAAGGGTGTTGTGATGATGTCACTGCCTCACCAGTGTTAACAGTGTGCAGTGCAGCAGGTGAGAACAGTTCAACTGTGCTGTCAGGGACAGTAGTGCAATGGGGGGACTAAGTGGGCTATGGCCCCCCCAAAGCACCTGCCTCTGCAAGGGACCAAGTGCATTGCGCAAGCGCGAGTGCCATTTTTAATTTTTTTTATTTTCCCACTTTACACTTGCAGGTCCCACCTCTGAGTGTACAGCCGATTGCCATAGGTGGCAGCAGTGTGGCATTATTTGGCAGCACTATTGAGTAAGTGAGGAGGAGGACGTGAATCTGATCTGCTGATTAGGTGAGTCCCCTCCTCCCCACAGCCATAACCTCCACCCCCAGTGGCGCGAGTCAGCTCTGTCCAGGACTCCTCCTGACCTGAATGACAGGCCATCCGAGCAACTAAATTGCTGGAAATAGTGGTTGCCTTAGCAACCACGAATATCAGCCAATGGTGGTGCTGGCTCTTTTAATTCCTTCCCCTTGATGAACATTGCTCGGCTCGGCTGGCACTGCTAGCTCTCAGTATGTCACAGCAGAGTGGCAGAGACTGTCTGGGAGAGACAGAGAGCTCCTTGTTAAATTCAGTTCAGTTTATTTATTTGCTTTCGTTAACCAGGTAAGCACACTAGACAGCCAAGTGCCTATTTTCAGGTGCAACCCGGGAGATTACAAGATACATACAAGAATATCAGGCAAAATCAGGGTACATACAAGAACATCAGGCCTATCAAGGTACATACAAAAGCACCAGGCATATCTAGGTACATTCAAGAACATCAGGCATATACATTGCAACAAGAGGTAGTTAACAGCATAGTACAGGCAGAGATGACAGTAGTCTACATGTAGGGTCATCATTACCCTCTGGTGGGTATGGGTAGTGAGTTACAAGGGTAGTACAATTTGTGGGAGATTGGTCAGGGGAAAACATGAAATAGGATTGAGCAGGTACACTTTACAAGAACAGATTGGGCAGAGGAGGGACCCATTATATTTAGTATATCAGGCAGTACCGAGCTCGCCAGTGGACAAAGTGCTAGCAGGGCCCCTGCTGCCCAGGTACATTCTGGCTCCCTACTTCCTTCCCCTCCACTGTTTCCACCAGGGGAGAGAATGAGGGTGGGGGAATGGATCTCCCTTCATCTGCCAAACTGAAGGGAGATGATGATGGAGTAATGGGTCTTATAAATAGTAGAAAAGGGACATGCTCTGGAGTTATTGTCTACCCCTTCCATTCACCTGCAGCCTCCTTGTCATGAAAAAAATACATCATTTTCTGAATCTGTGTGTGCATGCACCATCGTCTGCACTGTGCAGCAAAGCATTGCCATTCGTTCATAGTTTCGGGAATGGGAGTCAGCAACCAGGGATAGGGATGGGGGACTTTTCAATCAGTAGACGTGGAGGAGAGAGGCGACTCGTCACCAAAAATTGGGGGTTGTGTGAAAAAAGCTCTTTTAAGAGCTGCTAACTGTACTGTATATGCTGCTGGGAGGGATCGGGATTTGAGATTTTTGATAGGACAACATCGGATCTGGATAGAGGGCAGTCTGGGCACAGAGAGAGAGAGAGAGCAGACTACAGAGGCAGGCAGTTAAAAAGATAAAACGTGGTGATCTGGAAGGATTGATAAAGGTCTTTTAAGAGCTGCTGCCTGCTAGAGAGACAAGTAGAGATTTAAGATCTGCAGTAGAGGAGACCAGTGAGAGGAGGGAACTTGTCTAGTTAGCAGCAGGCAGTTTAAGAAAACAATGGAGGTTGCTGTGTGTTTGCTGTGTGATTTGTGAAAAAAAAAGCCAATGTACCTGCTACTGTAACTGCACTGTCTGCTAGGTTTTAAGGGATGGATTTGATTTGAAATTTTCAATCAGTCACTCAAAGAGCAGATCTGAGATTGTGTGAAAAAGCTCTTTTAAGAGCTGCTAGATAGATTTCAATAGATCTTTGACTCCTTGTCAGCGGAGAGGCAATTTATCCAAAACAAAAACAGGGATTGCGTGGAAAAAAGTTCTTTTAAGAGCAAAGCTGCTTCGGATTGCTTAGATTTCATTCAATCAGTCAGTGGAGAGACTCGAAAGGCAGTCACTCCCACCCCCCAGAAAAAGGGACTGTGTGAAAAAAAGCTCTTTTTAGAAAACACCAATTATAAGAGAGATAGAGGAGAATATACTACTAGTCAGCTGCTAGTGCTTGCTTGCTTATAATCTCCTAGCAAGCTAGCTACCACTGTGTCTGTAATCGTATGCCTTACATATTTTGATTCTGTGCAAAAGTGAGAGAACGGAGTGGAGACAGAAGAATACAGTAGTGCATCTACTATCTACTTGCTTGATTTTGGCTGCTTCCTATTGCTACAGTCCAGTCAGCAGCATACTATATTAGCCGGATTAAAAGCTCGCTGCTACTGTTTTTACACACTCCAGCCTTTGTCCCAAACATAAACTCTAACTACAGTCAGTGAAAGACTGTGAGAGCGAGGAGACCAGACAAGAGTGAGAGATTTTTTTGTGTCAGACTCAGGGAGAGGAGGAAAGCTGAATGATTGTGGGAGGGAGGGAGGGAGGGAGTAATCACTGATAAATAAGTGTTTTGCTTGCCTTGCACATTTTTAGTATTAGGAGCAGCAGGCACAGCACTAGTAATACTAGGACAATAGCAAACCCAGGCTCAAATAGAATCAGAATCGGAGTGGAGGCAAGAGCTGCGCTTCCACTGAGAACAGTGACCTGCAAATAAAACATTTTATTATTGTAGTTCCTACTGTCAGAACACTGTTATCAACCCCACCTCATCCTCATGGCACTTTTGCCCCTTGAATTGGAAAATAAAACCAGGAGAGAGAAAGAAGCAGGCAGGTAGAGACCTGCTGGGCTTATAGTGAGAGAGCAGTTACCAGAAATAAAAAATTATTATTAAGATCTTGTTGTTCCTACTGTTATAACAAGTGAGAGCAACTCCATCTGATGGCACTCCTGACTTGTCACTTGAACTAGAAAACACAAACAAGAGAGAGAGAGAGAGAGAGAGAGAGAGGCAGGCAGGTAGATCGGCTGGGCTTCCACCGAGAGAGCAGTTACCTGAAATAAAAGATACATATTACTAAGATCTTGTAGTTCCTACTGTCATAAGTGTTATCAACCTCACCTGATGGGACTTCTGTCTTGTCACTTGAACTAGAAAATACAACTGAGAGAGAGGCAGGCAGGTAGTCTTGCTGGTCTTGCACTGAGAGAGCAGTGACCTGAAATAAAAAATATATATTGCTAAGATCTTGTAGTTCCTACTGTCATAAGTGTTATCTTTGAAGTTAAATAACCCATCTCTGACCTCTTCTCCCCATGGTGGAGGGGAACTTAGAAATTAGTTATTTAGCTTCAAAATAGGCCCTAAAATGCACCACAGAGCATCTAGTACCCCATAGCTTCTGGGGGCCTGGCAGCCCCCACACCCCCGGCATTTATGAAGAAGATTCCCACCTTGCACCATGTCTAGCCCCTCCCATATTTTCATGCTGGTTGCACCCCGGTCAGGGATTCTATTATATTCTGGGGAACACCCAGGCTTTTATGCTTGGGAGAGTGCAAGAAAATAATCCAGTGCTTCTCCTCATGATAGAACAGGATCCCTCTCTGTAGGAGCAGTTTGTTTTAACCTGTTTAATATTGTTAGAGCTAGTGAGGCAGTGACATCATCACAGCACACTTCCTGTCCACAAAATGGATGCTTCCACATCACAATTTTAAATGTATTTTTCCATCTTACTGAAAACATTTTCTAAATATAACCTAGCACTTTACATACTGGATCCTCATAGTAACCTTCACAATAATTTCAAAAGGAAATGTACAGTTTCCCTTTAAGTCAGGAGTTGAATGTTATATCTGCCCGTCATCATGAGACAGGGTCATAACAAGGTTATGCTGAAAATCTGATGTAAAAATATTACAAACCAACACATTTATGAGCCTATGTTACATTTTGCAAATGCACGCTTGTAACTTTGGTAATTTACAATAATTTTACCCCAAATTTATTTCCTCAGCTGGAGCCCTATTGGCTCTGGCCAACCAAAGCATGTTTTAGATTTACATTTTATGCATCTCACTTAACTACATTTTACAGCTGGGGGTTGGGAAGCTTGTAAACATAGCTCAGTTGTTGTGTTTTTATTCATGGTGAGAATAACATTGGGATCTTCTGGCTCACACTCCGGAAGGAATACCCACTCTAGTGGTTGATGATGTGATCTCCATGACCTTTCAGGCTCGAGCCTTCCTTTGAGCAACTTACCAGTTTATCACAGCTTGCTGAACAAAATATGATATTTTTCATAATTTGGTGGTCTACTATCTATTAAGAACTTGAGTAAGACTATCAGTAATCCCCCATGACCTGAACCAAGATTTGAATTTAGTGCTTTAAGAGTGAAGGACAAACCTCATGGAATCAGAATTCAACTCTGAGATGTCTGGCATGGAAATGCTACAGAATGTACCTCAATAATATCATGGCAGAACAGATGAGGATTTTAATTTGTAATGTGGGACTTTTGCCACAGATCTCAACTGCAAAAGCCACAAAATGTTGACCTGAAGGAGAATATAAACACGTACTTTATAATCTATGCATACCCATATAGGAGGTGAGGAATGGTCCTTTTTAACTATATAAATAACATATCGCATGGTCTTGAATGGAGCATTATACCCTGTTAGCTATGATAACCTGCAGACAGTACAGAATACCTGTTTTTTATTTATTTTGATAATCAGGTAAGCTCCAAGGGTATAAAATTCCCATTTTCAAGAAGGACTTGGAAGATACATTCAAGAATGCACACATAAACAATAGTGTACAGCCATTACAGATACAGTATCACAGGTACTGTTCTGCTAAAGGCAACACAGTGATTGAGACAACTGTGGGGCCAGGACTGTAACTATTCTGTGGGGCCTGCGCCATGACTATGCTGTAGGGCCTGCACTGTGACTATGCTGTGGGGCCTGTGCCGTGACTATGCTATGGGGCCTGTGCTGTGACTATGCTGCAGGGCCTGCACTGTGACAATGCTGTGGGGCCTGTGCCATGACTATGCTGTGAGGCCTGTGCTGTGTCCTTCTCCCTGACGCTCTCCAGCTGGCCATCACCTCATCCGTCCTGTCTCTAGTGGACTATGGCCTGCCTATCTATGCAGCCGCTGACAACACTGTACTCACCAAAATCCAGTTCTCCATTAACAAGGCCTGCAGGCTCCTGACCGTAGCTTCTAGGTGTATGCACACCTGTCTACTGTACTCTACTGCCAATCTGCTCAACCTAGATGAGAAAACCCAATACCAGACTTGTCTGCTAGCCAAAATAATACTCCTCAGACTCTCCCCTCATAGGGTAACTGCCTTGCTTCATCGGTCCACCCCTACGGTCTCCACCCGTAGTGCCTGTAAGGCTACCCTTCTAGTACCAAGAGCCAAGACATCCCTAGCCCAGAGATCCTTTGGCTACAGAGCACCCTCCTGGTTCAACACTCTCCCAGCCAACGTCTCCAACCTCACTAAAATTGGTCCCTTCAAGACAGCCCTCAAGAGCCATCTCTTCGGCACCAGCTGCTGTAAGTGTACCTAATTTCTCTGGACCTCCCCTGTGGGGACTAATCTGCCAGCCCTAAGCAACCATCCTGTTTAGGATTATGACAAGATCCCTAGGACTGCTTTTTTCTGCACCCATACCACATCACAAGTCCTCACCCCCCCCACACGAATGCTACAGTCCCTCACAGGGCCTATTGCCTGCATCCCTTTCTGCTGCTGTCACCTGGTGACACATTATATTTTGCCCAATATTCTCACAGCTCTACTGACCAGGGACCATATTTCTCTGTACACTGCTTAACTGTTTGCTATTCATGCTCCACTGAGGTGTTGTCCTCCTGTATTGCCTGCTTCAGTCATGTAACTGTATGCCACTCATGTATCACTGAGGTGTTGTTCTCCTGTAACACCTGTTGAAACCTTGTAACTATTGCTTGAAATCTAGTGCTTGAAATCTGTAACCTATAACCAGTACTGTGTATTGAACTATGTAACACTGTCTGTCTTTATACTCCATGATGAGGTGCCTTTGTAAACGAGTCCTTGTTTCAAAGGTCTGTAAATCCAATATTTTAAATAAATAAATAAAAATAAAATATATGCTGTGGGACTTGTGCTGTGACTATGCTGTAGGGCTTGTGCTGTGACTATCCTATGGGGCCTGTGCCATGACTATGCTGTGAGGCATGTGCCGTGACTATGCTGTGGGACCTGGACTTTGACTGTTCTGTGGGGGCTGTGCTGTGACTATGCTCTGGGGCCTGTGCCGTGACTATGCAGCAGGATCTGTGCTGTGACTGTGCTGCAGGGCCAGTGCCATGACTGTGCTGTGCCTATGCTGTGGGACCTGTGCCGTGACTGTGCTGCAGGATCTGTGCTGTGACTATTCTGCAGGGCCTGTGCTGTAACTATCCTATGAGGCCTGTGCCATGACTATGCTGTGAGGCATGTGCCGTGACTATGCTGTTCGACCTGTGCCGTGACTATGCTGTGGGGCCTGGACTTTGACTGTTCTGTGGGGGCTGTGCTGTGACTATGCTCTGGGGCCTGTGCTGTGACTTTGCTGCAGGATCTGTGCTGTGACTGTGCTGCAGGGCCTGTGCCATGACTGTGCTGTGACTATGCTGTGGGACCTGTGCCTTGACTATGCTGTGGGACCTATGCCGTGACTATGCTGTGGGACCTGTGCAGTGACTATGCTGCAGGGCCTGTGCTGTGACTATGATGTGGGGCCTGTGCTCTGACTGTGCTGCAGGATCTGTGCTGTGACTATTCTGCAGGGCCTGTGCTGTGACTATGCTGTGGGGCCTATGCCGTGACTATGCTGCAGGGCCTGTGCTGTGACTATGCTGTGGGGCCTGTGCTGTGACTATGCTGCAGGGCCTGTGCCATGACTATGCTGTGGGGCCTGTGTTGTGACTTTGCTGTGGGGCCTGTGCTGTGACTATGCTGTGGGGCCTGCACTGTGACTATGCTGTAGGGCCTGTGCTCTGACTATGCTGCTGCAAGCAAGCACCCAGACTCCTTTTATGAGATAATCCTGCTCTTCCAAAATACACAAACTGACGTTCTGTGTATACAAGTCACTTCATGCACTGTTGCTGAAATTATGCTCTTACAACAGGTATATGGCACTCATATGATGATGATTCACAGTCATTGGTACTCTACTTACAGCGATAGACAGCAAAAATGTTTCCTGGTATAGGTTATTCATTGAACTGACTATAGACATGTATCTAGCATGACCTAACGCACTTCCCTAGTGAAAGAATAACAAAACAATGATTTATCAGAAACTGAATGCCATTGTAGACAGAAAATACTAGTCAGTTGGTTAACACAGTCTGCCAGTCATCTATGTGGTGAAGCTAAAAGCTGTCCCTATAATGTGTTTTGAGTATGCAAACATGTGGGATAAATTCTATTATGCGGACAGTGCCTGGTTGGTGGAGGCAATCTACATCATGTTGAACTCGCAGTAAGGATCATTTACTAATTCCTTGGCCAGCAACCTCATACTCACTCATGTACAGTTTTTCTCTCATGTAAGTGCAGAGAATAGAGGCTGCTTTGTATGGCATGCACAGTTCCATTATTTCCTCAGCAGATTCCTAGAGCATCAACATATGTCTCTTTCATGCATCAAAATCAAAATCTGTTCTATTAGCAATCTCCTAGACAGCAACTGACATCCATAAAACATTTGTGTAGATGATGCACATTTCATTGACATATACTGCATTTACAGGGCTACACAAGGATTATTACATTAGCCCTGACTGTATAATCAGATTTATTTTCAATAATGCTTCACAAACTCTTCAGTCATGAGTGGTATAGCCACGTGTGTGTAATTAGACTTGGATAGATGAGTGAAAATAATCTGAATATACAATCAGTACAAGTGTAATAATTAGTTTATACAACACAAAGACATGGTGCTTATACAAATACAGGTATTTTTTGATTGGTTACAGAGTAATGACATACTTGCTTGGAAATAAACTTTTTATGGGAATACGCAAATATAAATGTTTATTTTCATATATATTTTTTTGCAGGTCTCTACACAGGATTATTTGCCTGTGTTTGTTCCCAATCCCAGTTGTTTAAATGGGGTATATACTCGTGGCAGCATAACTTCTCAAATTATTTTGATATTTGCCTTACATACTGCATTGTGGGTCATATATTGCTGGACACTTACAGGTTTAGAAAGGGCACGTGGTGCCGGCTGCACCTCTCTAATACATTTTAAGATTATTACTATTTTATTTTTTTACAGGTAATTAGCATTTTTAAGGTTCCTCAGGTTCTCCACCATTTGTGGAAAGAGGACTTGCATAAGGAGGGATTTATAGTAGGTTAGGGAATGTATACACTTTAGAGCTGGATTGGAGTCCTAAACAGATTGACATTAGGGACATATACATAATTTTTTTGTTATTATTCTTTGGTAACCAGGTAAGGCCCACTAGGCACAATTGCCTGTTTTCAGGGGAGACCTGGGATCACTGGATGCACCAAGCTCATTCACAGATCGTTACTCTAACCTCTAGGCTATCCTGCCAGCCCGTTTGGTTTCAAAGCTGTGAGTAAGACTGATTTTTGTTTACTGCTTGATCCTTTTGATGTATCTTAGTATGCAGATGTTGTGAAAGCTGGTTTAGCTTTTTTTTGTGGTAATTTGGGCTTTGCTGCAAGTATTTTATCCATAGGGGTTCCTTAACTGCAGTAAGTAATACAGTGGCGGATGATGGCACTTTTTTTGTTGAAGAATTCACCACTGCTTCTTTAGAGGAAGAAATATACCTGGAGTATTGTCAGGATGATCTGCAGTGCATATTCAGCATTGTTTCAAAACATTCTAATTCAGAGATGATAAAGCTGCCATGGGTGGTACTGCTGAGGCAGCCTACAGTAGATTCCTTCATAATGATTTGAATATTTTACCCATTATACCTTGCATTACATGGGAGATGTGCAATTTTGTGTTTGCTTAATACTTGCCTTTGACATCAGTGCAAGTTTAGTCTCTGAGCAAGTAAGGAGACTACTGAGAAATATAGGAACTTCTTGTCTCAGAACAGGAAGATCAGGAGCTAAAAGGTCACAGAGGTATAAGTAGGGACAGAAAAGAAAAAAAAGAAATAAACAAACAGAGGAAAGAGTAAGTATTCCAAACAACAATTAAGGGGCCAGAAATAAGACATGATGGGAGTGGTGCAGTGCAGTGGCTGTGGAGCAGCAGTTTTCTGGGACATGTTCTGGAGGATGCGGTGTTGTCCGATCTGCAGGCACCTCTCTGGGCTGAGGGAGGAGGTTGCTCATCTCCAGGCTGAGTTGGCCAGGATTTGTGGGACCTCCTCTCCCACCCAGGGACCACCAGGGTCACTGCCGTTGCCTCAGAGGTTGCCAAGAAAGAGGAGTGGTTGGACCACAGTGGGCTCAGGGTGGTGGAACAGAGGTGCATCCCTCCAGTTGTACCTCTCCACAATTTCTATGCCATTCTGGAAAAGTCTGGTTCCTCTATGGAAGCACCCACAGTGAAGACCAAGGAGGATGCTGGGAACCTCCACAAAGGAGACCCACAGAAGGGTGGCATAGGACCTTCACAGGGGAAGGAAACAACTCCTGGTGGGGGACTCCATTGTTAGGAAGGTAGAACTGGGGGAGGAAGGGGAGAGGGAGGTAAGGTGCCTGCCTGGCGCCATGGCTTAGAGGGACAATGAGTGAATCCTCAGGATTGTGGCAGCAGCTGCACAGGGGGAGGGAGCTGGATGTCATTGTCCACCTAGGAACAAATGACCTGGCTAAGAAAGGGATCAGAGCAGTGCAAGAAGCATTTGTGGAGATGGGGAGGGGCCTTAGACAAATAGTACGCATGGTAACCTTCTCAGAGGTGCTGCCTGTCTATGGCACAGGTGAGGCTAGGGTACTCCACACCATGGGATTCAATCAGTGTTTGAAAAACTGGGTGCAGAGCTCAAGGATTTGGCTTCAATGGGGACTGGGGGTCCACCTGGAGGGATGCAGGCCTATACTGGTGTGATGGTCTCCATCTGTCCAGGAGGGGAACCAGGATCCTAGGTAATAGGTTTAAATGCTTCATTGGCAAGCATTTAAACTAGCCAAGGGGGGAAGCACTGGAGAGGAACAGGGAAATCCTAGCCCCCCCCAAAAAATCAGGGTACTAAGTGAGGTAGACACCAACATAGAGATGTCGATAGGGAGAAGCGCAGAGGTAAATGGAGAAAGTGATAAATGCAATAAGGACAGGGATGGGGCAAAAAGGGGTAACACCATCAAGAAATGGAAGGTAATGAGTACCAACGCCCATAGTCTGGGCAACAAGCTCCCTGAACTAGTGGCCTTGATGGAAGAGGGATGCCTGGATATTGTAGCAGTCACAGAAACATGGTACACAGAGAACCATGACTGGGATGTTAACATACCAGGGTACACAACCTACAGGAGAGACAGGGAGGGAAGGGGAGAAGAGGGGCGGAGTAGCTCTCTATGTAAAGGAAGGGATAAAAGCAACTGAACAAAAGAGTGACCAGCGAGGAGAGGAAGCACTGTGGGTCACCTTAGAGACTGGAAATGGCACCACAATCCACACAGGGTTGTATACAGACCCCCATGTCAGGGGGAGGGAATGGACAAGGATATGATAGAAGGCATACTTAGGATGGCAGAGAAAGGGGAGATACTGTTGATGGGGACCTTAATATGCTGGATGTCAGCTGGAGCACCTTTGCTGCAGCCACATCCAAAAGCAGGGCCATTCTCGATGCCCTTCAGGTGGCATGCCTCAGACAGCTAGTTTTGGAACCTACTCGTGAGGGAGCAATCTTAGACGTTGTACTCTCAAATGGGGACAGTGACAGGATCTCAGATCTAGAAGTGGGTAGCCATTTGGAAACAAGTGACCACCAAACAGTGTGGTTCACGATAAACTCAGTTACAGAATCAAGCCATACAAAAGTGACGGTTCTGGACTTCAGGAGGGCTGATTTTGGCAAGATGGGAAAAGCACTAGAAAACAGACTAGAAGGAGGGGTGGAGCAACAATGGGGAAATATCAAAACTGCCATCACAGAGGCAACAAGCCTTTGTGTGAAGCAAATAAACAAATCAAAATGAAGGAAAAAGCCACTATGGTTCTCAAAAGAGGTGGCGGTGAAGGTTAGGGAGAAAAAGATAGCATTTAGGAAGTATAAGGAAACACAGAAGGAGCAGGACAGAGAACTGTACCAGTTAAGGCAGAAGGAAGCAGGGAGGGTAGTCAGAATAAGAAAGGCCCAAACTGAGGAAAAGATAGCCAACTCAGTTAAGAAGGGGGATAAAACCTTTTATAGGTATATCAGGGAGTGTAGAAAGACAAAGGGAGGGATAGTGAGGCTGAATAGAATAGATGGTGGGTGGGCAGAGAGGGACAGTGAAAAAGCAGGGATACTGAATGAATACTTCTGTTCAGTATTCACAAAAGAGGAGGTGGGAGAGGTGCCTAATCCAATTAACAGAAGCACTCTGGATAGGGGGGTTGATCCCAGTCCTTTCACAGAAGAAAGGGTTCTGAAAGAACTGCTAAAACTGAAGGTGGACAAAGCAATGGGGCCAGATGGAATTCACCCCAGAATTCTAAAAGAATTAAGCAGAGAACTAGTGACACCACTGACTATCCTTTTTAACAAATCATGGAAGGGTGGTGTGGTACCTGAGGACTGGAGGAAGGCAGATGTGATTCCCCTTCACAAAAGTGGGACCAAGACAGAGGCAGGAAACTACAGACCTGTCAGTTTGACCCATGTGGTAGGGAAAGTGATGGAATCACTTCTGAAGGAAGACTCATGTCAGACGAATCTCATTGATTTCTTTGACTGGGTGACCAAAGTAGTAGACCAGGGAGGGGCTGTGGACATGGCCTACCTAGACTTTAGCAAGGCATTTGACACAGTCCCACACAAAAGACTAGTAGTCAAATTAACCAGTCTGGGAGTGGGTCCCAGGGTAGTAGCCTGGCTAAAACATTGGCCGGATAACAGGACACAGAAAGTAATTGTAAATGGAGTCCACTCTGAAGAAAGAGGGGTTACTAGTGGGGTACCACAGGGTTCAGTACTAGGTCCAGTCCTTTTTAATGTCTTTATAAGTGACATTGCAGAGGGACTGGAAGGAAAAGTATGCCTCTTTGCAGATGACACAAAGATCTGCAACATGGTTGATACACAAGGAGGCATGGAAAGGATGAGAAGGGACTTGGCAAGGTTGGAGGAATGGTCAGAAGTGTGGCAGCTTGGATTCAACGCAAAAAAGTGCAAAATAATGCACCTGGGAAACAAAAACCCAGGGGAAGATTACACAGTGGGGAGAGGTAGTAACAACAACAAAAATGGAAAGGGACCTGGGGGTAATCATATCAGATGACCTTAAGGTTGGCAAGCAATGTGAGAAGGTGGTAGGGAGGGCTGGGGGATAGTGGGATGTATAGGGAGAGGCATCACCAGCAGAAAACAGGAAGTTGTTATCCCCTGTACAGACAGTTGGTGAGACCCCATCTGGAGTACTGTGTCCAGTTCTGGAGACCCCATCTCCACAAGGACATAGACAGGATGGAGGCAGTTCAGAGGAGGCAACTAAAATGGTGCAGGGTCTGCTAGAGAGCTTACACGAGGAGAGACTAAAGGAGCTTAATATGTATACCCTTGAGGAAAGGAGGAGGGGGGACATGATAGAAATGTTTAAGTACCTCAGTGGAATCAACAAAGTCAAGAGGGTAGCATCTTTCAGAAAAAGAGATATGCAAGAACAAGGGGACACAATTTGAAGATAGAGGGGGACAGCTCAGGGGCAATGTGAGGAAGTATTTTTTCACAGAGAGGGAGGTGGATGCATGGAACAGCCTTCCTGAGGAGGTTGTGGGATCTAAAATTGTGGGAGAATTCAAGAATTCATGGGACAGACATAAGGTAATTTTTGTGGGGGTAGGAAGAAGTAGGCTGTTGGTTAAATAGGAGCTGCAGCTTATCCTCTAGGTAGGGAAATGGGCAGACTAGGTGGGCCAAGCAGTCCTTATCTGCTGTCAAAGTCTATGTTTCTTCTTTTTTTTTTCTTTTCAGTAGTCTAGCTTGTGCCTAGCCAGGACTTTACCCAAACTGGCCAAAATGTTCTCAGCATTATAAATCACTTACAAAATGTCAGACAGTCAGAGCATTTGGAGGGGTGAAGTCTACCTCAGAACCAGTGGAGAGGACAGCATAATAAAGCAAAAACAAAAATACTCTAAACTTCTTATAAATCACTCAAGCTAAACTCAAATTATGTATATAAGGGATATACAATGGTGAGCTGTCAGATAAATGATTTATCTACACAAGTGCTGTTTGACCTCGGGTAACCTCACGAGTAAACACTGTGTAAACACAGCAATAGAGTCAAGCCATACAAAGGCAAAGGTACTGGACTTTAGGAGGGCTGACTTTGCCAAAATGGGTGCGTGCCTAAGGAATGCACTAGCAAATGGGCAGGAAGGAGGGGTGGAAGAACAATGGGGAATAATAAAAACTGCCATCACAGAGGTAACAAGCCTTTGTGTGAAGCAAATAAACAAAACTAAATGATGTAAGAAACCACTATGGTTCTCAAAGGAAGTGGCAGGAAGGTTCAAGAGAAAAGAAAGCTTTCAGGAAGTACAAGGAATCACAGAAGGAGCAGGACAGAGAACTGTATCAGTTAAAGCAAAAGGAAGCTGGGAAGGCAGTCAGAACAGCAAAGGCCCAAACTGAGGAAAAGATAGCCAACTCAGTTAAAAGTGGATAAAACCTTTATAGGTACATCAGGGATCAAGGAAGACCAAGGGAGGGATGGTGAGGCTTAATAAAGGGGGGAGGGGGCAGAGGTGACTCTGAAAGGCAGAGATACTAAACAAATATTTTTGCTCAGTATTTACAAAGGAAGAGGGAGGTACCTAAAACAAACAGTAGAAACACTCTGGATACAGAAGTTGATACCAGCCCATTTACAGAAGAAAGGGTTCTGAAAGAACTCTTAAAACTGAAGGTGGACAAAGCAATGGGGCCTGAGGGATTAATCCCAGAATTCTAAAAGAACTAAGGGTGGAATTAGTGACACCACTGACTACCCTGTTTAACAAATCATGGGAGGATGGGGTGGTACCCGAGGACTGGAGGAGGGCAGATGTGATTCCCCTCACAAAAGTGGGGCAAGGCAGAAGCAGGATACTACAGACCTGTTAGTTTAACCTCAGTGGTAGGAAAATGATGGAATCACTTCTGAAGGAAAGAATTGTCGAGTATCTAGAGGCCAGAGGGCACAGGACCCAAGGCAGCATGGATTCACAGCAGGAAGGTCATGCCAGACAAATCTGATAGATTTCTTTGATGGGTGACCAAAGTAGTAGATCAGGGAGGGCTGTGGACTTGGCCTACCTAGACTTTAGCAAGGCATTTGACACAGTCCCACACAAAAGATTAATACACAAGTTAGCTAGCCTGGGAGTGGGTCCCAAGATGACAGCCTGGGTAAAAAATTGGCTGGAGAATAGGACACAGAGAGTAATAGTAAATGGAGTCCACTCTGACGAAAGGGGGGTTACTAGTGGGGTGTCTTTGTAAGTGACATTGCAGAGGGACTGGAAGGAAAAGTATGTCTCTTTGCAGATGACACAAAGATCTGCAACAGAGTTGATGCACAAGGTGGGGTGGAAAGGATGAAAAGGGACTTGGCAAGGTTAGAGGAATGGTCAAATGTATGGCAGCTTAGATTCAATGCTAAGAAGTGCAAGGTAATGCACCTGGGAAACAAAAACCCAGGAGAAGAGTACACAATGGGGGTTGAGATACTAACAACAACAAAATGGAAAGGGACCTGGGGTAGTCATATCAGATGACCTAAAGGTGGGCAAGCAATGTGAGAGAGCAGCAAGGAGGGTTGGGGGATACTGGGATGCATAGGAGAGGCATCACCAGTAGAAAACAGGAAGTTATTATCCCTCTGTACAGACAGCTGGTCAGACCCCATCTGGAGTACTGCGTGCAGTTCTGGAGACCCAGTCTTCGCAAAGACATAGACAGGATGGAAGCTGTTCAGAGGAGGGCAACTAAAATGGTGCAGGGTCTGCACCAGAAGACATATGAAGAGATACTTGAGGAGCTTAATATGTATAGCCTCAAGGAAAGGAGGGAGAGGGGGGACATGATAGAAACTTTCAAGTACCTCAAGGGAATCAACAAAGTCCAAGAGGGTAGCATCTTTCAAAAAAAGAGGTGTGCAAGAACAAGGGGCACAATTTGAAGATAGAGGGGGCAGCTCAGAGGTAATTTAAGGAAGTATTTTTTCACAGAGAGGGTTGTGGATGCATGGAACGGCCTTCCGGAGGAGGTCGTGGAGTCAAAAACAGTGGTGGAATTCAAGCATGCATGGGACAGTCATAACGCAATTCTAGGGGGTGGGGGTAGGAAGAAGTAGGCTGCTGGTTAACTAGGATCTGCAGCTTGTCCAGTAGGCAGGGAAATGGGCAGACTGGGTGGGCCAAGCGGTCCTTATCTGCCATCAAATTCTATGTTTCTATGTGGCATAAGCCACAAGTGAGATGTCCGAGGTCAAACAGCATGAGTGTAGATAAATCATTTATCTGACAGCTCACCATTGTATATTTCATTTATGCAATAGGGATGCTTTCTGTCAGTGCAGGGACATTTGCTTTTGATCGTTTATCTTTTTTTGTATATGTTTGTCAAAAAAGTGAACAAACAATTGCATTTTCTGCTCTTTTTTGCTAATTATAAAAAAAATTATAAGGTATCTATAAATGAAATACCACTCATTGCATAGATAATTTTGTGCTGCACAACTTTCATGCTCACAGCACTATGCTATCTTTTTTCATTTTAAAGTTATTTGCATTTGAATATAGTTAGTACTGGTACTGAGGCTGAACATTCTAAATGAGTTCTGGAGTGATTGTGACATATCTACTATGTATATAAATCTGTGATGATGTGTCTACTATGTGTATAAATGTAAAATTTTGAATTTATCTCATAGTAGCTCAGATTTATCACATAGGATTTATGTCCATGCCTATTGCATAAAATAGTATACTCAGACCTGTGAAGGGTGTTTCTTAAGGTATAAGACTCATATTGTGAAATATGGGCAGCCAGAACCACTCAGCTTCTCTTCACTGTCCTCTGGCCTAAACCTCACACTCAGAGTCTCTTATATCATATGATACACCCCTCCAATGCCCTATTCACCTGTAATATCAGCACAGTTTATCCTCTCTTACTGATTTGATGGCTTCAGTTTGGTTGCTAGGAAGGAGAAGGTTGACATGGAAGTCTACCTGCTATTGATCTGTAGCTCCTTCATCTAGGAAACATTGATTATCACAATACAATCCATGTCTACAAGTTATTAGATTGCCTAGATCATATTGCAGAATGCAATTTAAATGGATTGTTACAGCATGTCCATTTGGTGATGTCATCAATGCAGATCAGAAATGTGTTCTGCATGATCATGCCTATGCTTCTTATCGTAAACACAAACGGGAATGCTTCGTCCACGGGATGTCCTCATTCCATGTGATCCAGTTGGATTTGAAAGTGTTTGTCTTAATAACTTGATGCCTTTCTTCTAAAACCTATCAACCCCTTTAAGAATCGTAAGGTGTGCCCCATGCTTCTAGCATTCTTCATTAGGATAATGTGGTCTATGCTCTCAAAGACGTTGCTGAATGCCACCTGTAGGATTTCAGTTATTACAGTTTCAAAATCAGCTAGTCAGATAAGCTACTGTAAGCTTCAATATTTTCTGCTGAAGCTGTCTTAGGTTTACAAATGGTGCTAGAATAATTTCACTTTTTTTTCACAATTTATTTATTTACCCAAGATAGCCCAGCTGAGATGTAACATCTTTTTTCCAGTGGGGCCCTGCTTCAACCTATTTCCTCAGCTAGGTAGACTGGAGCACTGAAAGGTTAAGTGACTTGCCCAAGGTCACACAGTAAGTACTTGGCTCTAGTGGGGTTTGGACTGGTGGTCTGGCTCTCAAGCCAGTTCTCTAACCACCAGGCCACTCTGCATATTTCTTTATAGATTAGATAATCATTTCACTCCCTCCCTTTCTCTGCTTTACATAAGGGTCTCATAGGCTCCCTTATGCTCCTAATATTTTGGATGATTATAGTAGCAGGTGGTAATGGCATCAATCCCAGTCCAGTCATGTCATCCTCCTCTTGCCTCCCCAAAGGGTTAAGAGTGTCCCATGTTAACTTCTGCAGTCTTATCCCCAAAACTGACACCTTGTCTGGTGGACCTACAGCCACTCATGGTTAACCTTAAACCTGATGTGCTGGTAATCTCATAGTCGTAGTTCTCCCCCAAGATCCCAGATACTGCCATTGCCATCCCTGGCTCTCCATCATCAAACAGGATCATGCTAAGTGGGGTGGTAGTACAGCTATCCACCTTTCCTCTTACATCACGTTTGAACCATGCTGTCACTTCTCCTTCTGCCTATGAGATTCTGTTCCTTAAACACTCCCTCCCCTTCTCCATCCCCATATTCATTGCTGGAGTTTGTTGCTTCCCTGGCATATCACCTACGTCTGCCACTGCGCTCCTCACCACCTTATCCTCTCATGCCTTCTCTGGTGGGTTACTCATCCTAGGTAATTTCATTCTCAGTTGGATCTCACCCTAATTATACCAAAATCTAAAATCCCTTCAGCTCTCCCAATTGATCTCTTACCCACCTTGGCTCAGTCAAAAATCCCTCCACCACTCCCTCATTGACTGTGTCCTCTCCTCAGTGCCCTAAAGTCCCACCAAATTCATCCAGATCCAATCCTTCTGCTCTCTGGACCTGTCGTCATTTCATGGTGACATGGTGGCTAATAACTGGTCCCCCACATTAGCTGTCAGCAAAATCAAGCCTGCCCTTGAATTTTTTTAACCTCCAAATTCTTGTCAGTTTGGGATCATTATACTCCCAGGGAAAACTAATGTCCATGGTTCTCACCTCCCATTGCTCACAGCAGAGTTGCTGGCCTGTTACTGACAGCATGACCTTGTCTGGTGGACCTACAAGTCCATTGGTTCCCCAACCTACCTTTGTAATTTCAGGGCCATTCTAGTAGTACCAGAGCTGTTAGGCTTGCGAAAGCTGACTACTTTGCATCCACACTTCAGAACAACATTAATCACCCCTCCTAAGTTCTGGAAGATCATTCACACCCTCTTTTCTCTTTCTACCTAGCCATTCCTCTGTCCTCAAGGTGGGGGACTCCACTATCTGAGAACCTGCTGCCATCACCTTATCTTTGGACTCCTTTTTCCCCACCTGTGCCCTGTTCCTCCTCCTCCTCTCCTTCTCCTCTCCCCTTTTGTGCCAACCCACACTGCCCTCCCCATCTTCCTCTTCTCCCTACCACTCCCACCACTAGCCTCAAAACCCTCATGACTCTAAACCCTCACAAAGGGGGAAGCCCCAACAACCTTCACCTCAAACTTCTGTCTCTTTCCTCTCCTACCATTGCTCTTTCTGTCACCCACCTTTTAAATCTCTAATTTTCACTTGCCACCATCCCTGTTCTGTAGAAGCAGGCCAGGGTTGATCTTCCTTCTCAAAGGGTGTGACCCCTTCCTCCTTAGTAACCGCCTTCCCATCTCCCTCATCTCCACTCTAGCTAAACTTCAGGAACACTCCTAGCTCTCACCTTTCCTTGACTCTTCCTCCTTCTTCACTTCCTACCAGTCTGGCTTTAGGAAGTCCCACTCTTATCTACACCTCCTATCTGTGGCTAACTGATTCCATCCTTTCTGGCATGGATCAGGGCCTGGTCACCATCTCCATTCTTGCTGACCTAGCCAAAAACTTCAACACTCTTGCCCACCTTATCCTCTTGGAATCAGCTTAAATCATCATCTCCTGGGTGGCTATTTTGTGTCAGGTTAAGCAATGGATAGTTCGGACTTCATATGAAGGCTACTTGAAGTAATGATGGTGAGGCTCTCTACTTCCTCAGTTGAGTGGTTCCCCTCCTAACTTGAGGTCCAGACCCAAGCTGTCCCTATGGGTGACACCTTATCCCCTCCCTAGCTGCTCTGGCATTCTCTCCAAGGATCTGTTCTTGGCCCTATTCTACTCTCTTCTCCATATTTCTAAATGACCTCCCATCAGCCTGCTCCTCTGTATCTATTCACATTTATGCAGATGATATGGTACTCTATGCCTCAAGGTTTCTCTGCCTCTCATAGCCAGATTCCAACTGGATCTCAACAATATCCAGCACTGTTTCCAAGTCAATCAGTGTCTCTTAATGCCAAGGAAGTGGTCTCCATGACTTTTGGCACTAGGCAGAGGCTTGCCAGGCTCTGCCCCTCCCTCTCTTCCCTTAATGATGTTGCACCTGAGAATGTCTCCTCTTTAAAACACCTTGGGGTATGGTTGGATCATCACCTGGATTCCTCAGTTCATGTGGATGCTGTCTACCAAAAACATCACTCTAAAGTAGTTGTGCTATACAGTAACAAAGGGAGTATCCTGCTTCCTGCCCATAGAGAGATTGTCTCGAAGATGATTTTACCAATCTTAGTTTACAGTGACATTGCCTACAGTGCTGCTCCCAAGATCACCCTATCCAGAGTGAATTCCAATTTTCATTCCTCCCAACCTCCTTGGATAATACTTCTTGTAAAATGGGTGGAGATAGTAAGGAAACCTGATTGGCTGGCACCCCTTGCCAGCAATGTCTTTAATTTCAGATATTACATAGAAAAAAACCTCCCCCCAAAATAACAAATACCCCTTAAAAAATATCACGGAGCTGCCCCCTGTTCCAGCCTCAGAAACCCATCATCTTGATTCCTCACTAAATGCCATGGTTTTAGTGAGTTATATACATAGAAACATAGAAATCTGTCAGCAGAAAAGGACCACAGGCAGCCCATCCAGTCTGCCCTGTCCCCTCTCCAAAGTTAGCCTTGACCTTCCCCACCTTACATCCTCCCCCGTGCCCCCCTCCTCCCTTTGTGGATTCCAGCTTCCTCTTTTTCCTCTGGGAAATTATCTGTCCATTTCTTGTTTAAACCCATGTAGTTATCCCATGCTCTCTTAAACTCCCCCACTGTTTTAGCCTCCACCACCCTCTCCGGCAGTCTATTCCAGGGGTCCACAATCCTCTATTCCTGTTGTATCCCCTAGTCTTCAGATTATCTTTCCTCTTGAGGATGTTCCCTTCCCTCACCTTGTTTATTCCCTTCAAGTAGTTAAAAGTTTCTATCATATCCCCCCTCTCTCTCTCCTTGTTTCCAGGAGATATAGGTTGAGCTCGTTCCTCCTTCCTCCTCTCTTCATATGTCCACTGATACATGCCATCCACTATTGCTATTCACTATTTTGGTTGCCCTTCTCTGAACTCTCTCCACCCTATCTATATTGGTTTGTAGGCAATGTCTCCAGAAAAGTACCCCATACTCCAGGTGGGGACAAACCATGGAGCTGTACAGGGGTATTGTCACCTCCCTTCTCCTACTTGTAATACCCCTCCCTATGCATGCCAGCATTCCGTTTGCTTTTCCAACCACCTTGTTGTACTGGTTTGCCACATTTAGACTGTCCAAAATTATAATCCCCAGATCCCTCTCCTGCTCTGTTACCAAAACCTCCTCTCCTCTCGGTGGTGTATATGACCTTCGGGTTTTTGTGCCCTGTGTACATTATTCTGCACTTCTTTGCATTAAATCCCAAACCAACTCTCCAAACACCTCTCCAGCTTTCTCAGGTCCTGTCTCATTTGCTCCCCCCCCATTGTGTCCACTGTATTGCAGATCTTCATATCGTCCACAAATAGGCACACCTTCCCATTTAGTCCCTTTGCAATATCCCCAATGTAAATGTTAAAAAGTATTGACCCCAATACTGACCCCTGTGGTACCCCACTTGTCACCCTTTCCTCCCTGGAGTGAACCCCATTTGCAAATACCCTTTATCCTTTGCCACCAAGCCAGTCTTTCACCCAGTTAGTTATTTTCTTCCCCACCCCTAAGCTGCCCAATTTGCTCACCAGTCTCCTGTGAGGGACGGTGTCCAAGGCCTTGCTGAAGTCCAGATAGGCCATGTCCACCATCCTTCCCTGATCACTCACCCTCGTCACCCAATTGAAAACTTCGATCAGGTTCGTCTGTCAGGACCCGCCCTCTGTGAATCCTTGTTGTCTGTCATGCTGAAGACCACTATCTGCAAAGGTATTTAACTATCCTTTCTTTTAGGATGACCTCCATAATCTTACCTACCACTGAGGTAAGACTGACTGGACAATAGTTACTCGGCTCCTCCTTGCCTCCGCTCTTATGCAAGGGTACCATGTCTACCTTTTTCCAGTCACCTGGAACTCTCCCTGTGTCCGATGACTGGTTGAACTGCCTTGTTAGTGGTGCTACCAATTCCTCCCCCAACTCCCACCCTGGGATGTAGGTCATCCCCATTGCTTTTTCCACTCTTAACTTACCCAGTTCCTCCAAAACCCTGCTCTCCTTGAATGGGCTAGGGTCCACCCCCACTAGCCTCTATTCCCCTCCAGCTCCGGTCCCTTTCCCTCCCTTTCAACTATGAAAACTGAGCAGAAATATCTATTTAGCAATATGAACCCAGGATTGTAAAATCAAAATGTCACAACACTTAAAAAGGTTGTTTGTACTCCAAAATTGTGTTGCTGTTCCTACCAAGCTGCTCCTTTCTCCTTCTCAGCTGCAGCTTTATGAACACTCCACAGTCCCTCTGAAGCCCCAAACAGAGACAGACCAGTGGGACTTTTATGGAAGTTGCTACTGCAGTTGGTCACTTGCTGCAGGCAAGACCAAAAGCAAAATCTTGGTCATGCCTGCAGCGTGACGTAGCGACTCGGTGGCTGTCTTCATTTCCCCTAGTGACAGCACTTCATTTAACAGCATCTATAGCAGCCTAAGTAAACCGGAGGGACTATTTCACATCAAGGCAGATTTTTTTTTTATTTTAGTATTTTTTTTTAATGTTACGGTTTCTCAAAATTTACCCATTTTATACGTGCAATAACACACTCCAGAGGAGTCACTTCTAGGGTCAGTAAGGCACTCAGCCTGTCATGTGTTACTGCCTACCTGTTGCATACAGTAGTGTCATATTCAACTGGCATTTTGCTGATGTCCGCACTTTTCTGAATTGTTGCTCTTCAGATGCGATGTTTTGCACTCTGTTAATCACTCTACCATCTTTTAATCATACAACATAAATTTTTATTTTTTTGTGACCTAATTGATGTAACTCACTGCTGCTCTCGCCTCATCCCTCTCGCCCAGAATGCATTTGGAAACTTGTAATTCTAACCCAAGGAATCCCTCACTTAAAGGTTATACTCAAAGCATCATCCCCTTGGAGACAGGTGCCCCAGAGAAAGAACCTTATTCTGATAAGAAGAATTAAGAATACTGGTTCAAAAAACTCTACAGCAACCTTCCACTCTGGCAGTTGCCAGATTTGTTTTTCTGCCTGGAGAGAGAGGTGGCACCGAGTAACGCTCCGGTACTACTGGGTCTCCAGTCATTTTTTTATTTTAAAAATAAGTATTTAGTGTAACTGTTTAAATATTTAAGCTTATTCATTTATTATTCTGCATATTAACCATACCGGTTAGGGTATTTTGTTTGAATCAGTGGTCTTCCTGGCTCCATTTGGATTCCCAAGAATTGGAAACCACCCTGTGGCTACCTTTTTGGTTTTTAACTGGGTTTTTTTTTTTTTTTAGCAGTTAATCTTTTTTTAACTTTCCAAATTTCCTGGTATACAACGGAGATATGAACAGAGCACTTGGAGAGATACATTCGACAAACACAAATCGCTACCCAAGGATGTTGCTTACGCAAATCATTTAGTATATACAAACATAATATACTTTCAATTAAACAGTAGGTATGTGATGCTTCTTAGAGGGACCATGATGCATTTAAGACTGTAGTTTATGGAATTAAAACAGTAATATTTAAGTTTGGCAAGTTTTTTTACTAATTTAACCACTTACTTTTTTCTCGGGGGGGGGGGAGTGTAAGTGGTTTCCATTTTCATAGCCACATGGAACTGAAAACTAAAGCACTTTCATTTTCCATTTCTATCTGTGCCCTTTCAACCTAATTAATTGATTCCTATACAGGAAACCTCAGTTTGACCTTTGGCAAACTTTTTAGAGGTAAGAGATGTTTTTACTTGTAGGCTCTTACATTTTCGTATTTTTTTTTTTATCATTTTGAGTTTTTAATTAGGATGTTTTTCCTGTTAACACTTTTGAAATAAATAAAAATCACTGCTAGAGGAAGAGTGATCTTTGATTACTGATCAAGTTAGCCATTTATTTATCTCTGGGATCGGACACAATAGGTCCTACACGTTGGAGACATTGGAATTCTAATACAGTTGCACTAAAGAGTGTGAAGATGTGCAGGGCGACCATTGTGGCACCTACTTTCCATTTGTGGGCTGACAGTATAGCTTAGAGGTTAGAGTAAGGAACTGTGAATAAGCTTGGCACATCCAGCAGACCGGACAAGGGTTTGATTCTCACAACCTCCACTTGCATACTGTGTGGCTCTAAGCAAGTCAATTAACCACCCAGTGCTCCCAGGTCACCCCTGAAAACAGGCACTTGTGCCTAGTAGGCCTTACCCAGTTACCAACGACTAAAGTGAAATAAATAAAATATGCATCAAAAAGGAAATTTCCTCACATCTTGCTGACCTGTTGTTTTCTCATTTCCTAATGCTACTTCAATGTGATGAAAAAATTTTATTTTATAAAAAATGTATTTAGGTTTCATTGAGCAGCAAATTGGGGCTAGACAATTGTGCTTGTTTTCAATCATGTCTCGGGGATAGGGGATAGAGATGGAAAATGGTACATATTGAGGCAAGTTAAGCTACTGGTGATATTATTAGTGAATGGGAGAAATAGGGCCTGGACATGAAGAAAATTCCCCTACTCTTTTTGAAAAGTCCCCTACTCTTTTCCAGAAGTACCATAAGATCTTTAACTTCCATATAAACAACCACCAGAACAGGCAGACAGGACCTCAGTTTAAAGTCTTTACCAAAAGATGGATTATTGGTTGAGGTGGAGGTGTGGGAACAAAAGTGGACTATTTGCTACCAACAAAGTGTCAGTGTTGATGTTATTGAATGGGGAGCCCATGGTAAGGCAATGTTTTTTCTTTGACCAAGGCAACAGCTGAAGCATGTCTCTGAGTTCACTTAATCAGCTCTTTGGGTTATTGCACATCTACATAGCATTACTTTTGGCAGTCAACCTCCACACTGTTACATTTCTGAGGAGTTTTTTTTTCTTATCTCTAAGTTGTGCATCCCAGCATATTACTTCTTTTAAACTGCCCGTCTCCCCATTTCCATTTGCTTAAACTGGGGCATTCATGTGTAGAATGGGCACATTATTTATCAACTTGACTGTCACATGAATATGTTAAGGTATTTTTTACCAGTTCTGTTCTATGTGCTTGATGTGATTTCCTGTAAAGCTGCCATTTTCTGAGGAAGGACTCTTGTGTTCTCTTCAAATAATTGTCTAGAAAAACACATATGCTTTCAATCTAGCATTTTACATATACATAGTCACATATATAGCAGAGAAACATTCCCTATAAATCCTTGAGAATGTATCTATCTTTCCTGATTAATGTTTAATATCTGATAATATGTATCACTGTGAATTACAAAACTGCAGTAGGGGGTGAGGATCTCTAAATAAAATACACCACCAATGTAATTAGTGCAACAGATCTATTTTATATCTACAATATATATGGTTATATCCCCATTTCCATTAGCTTTGCATGTGGCATCAGTAACTGCAATATAACCCTTAACTAAATTTAATGTCTCATAAGCCATAAATTATATACGAAAATAAGTCATCTTTTACTGGGCTTCAGAAGTCTTGCTTGCTGGGCTTCTGGGTCTCAGACTGGCTCAGGCACCCATGCTTGGGTTGATATTTAGAACTACTGGTAGACATAAACAGGAAAATGCCTCACTGGCGACTTCACATCGGACTGCAGTACAATTCACATTAAACTGTTTTGCCAATTAGTTGATTTTGCATTTCTCTTCACATTTTGTTAAGTGCTGCTGGACCAAGCCCAAAACTACAACAACTGCTGTCTATGACTGCTGTCTAGGAATTTTAACTCTGTTTTGCACTGTATTTGTTATGAAACTGAAGATGCATTTCAGAAGAGTTGCAACAGTTAATCATATAAGTTGCTGTTGAGGGAAAGGACTGAAAACCCATGCAATATGAGTTGTCAGAAAAACAGTGCTAAGCCAGCTCATTGGTGTGACAGTTTAACGTGAACTGCATCCTCCCATACCAACAAAGGTGTTATCCAGTGACTTCTCTGGTGCATGGCATTTATTTTCTGAGGCCCTCGGATTACTATTACTTTATTGGCAGGTTTGGGAGTATAGGCTAGAGATTAGAGCAGCAAAATGTGATTGAGCTTGGCACATCCAACAGACCTGAGTTTGAGTGCCACAAACTCCACTTGCATACAATGTGACCCTGAGCAACTCACTTAACCTCCCTGTGCTTCTGGGATGCACCTGAAAATGAGCTTCAGCTTAGGGTTGCTTTTCCACTCAAAAATTGTAAAATAAAATAAAATAAACTGGCCTCAGATATCTTTAGGCTACGTGTCCCTTCACTGCTTTTGTCTTCAACAGATTATCCTTGGGCTTGAGAGGGAAAAATGGCCTTAACTTTTTTTTTTTTTTAAGTTGTTTAACCAGGTATAGTTATATACACATATACACAGTTATGGCACATATATAGAACTTACAGTTCAACTGATATTTATCTTCAGTGTTTAGGATTCACAAGTAGACAGTTTGAGACTTTCTTCACAGAAATTCCCATGATAGTTTGACTTAGTATCATCGGGGGATTTCCCAGACAGGCTTCTATACAGTGCTTCAAAGAAAGTGTTTTTAGAAACAGCAACCTTTTCTGACTAAGAAATTTTAAGTATGAAACTAAATAAAAACAGACCCTTTTGCAGTTAATACTCTCTTCCAGTATGCCTCCTATTATTTTTGTTCTCTCTTTTCTCTATGCATTCTTGCTTAAACAGTACTGAACGTTAAGGGCTGTTTAGACGACAAGGTCTGCACCGTTCTGAGTGGTACAATGCAGTTACATCGGTGCGTCCTTGAATGTGTAAATGCAGTGCACATGGCATTAGATGCATCCGTCACAGCTCAGAGTGATCTTCCTTTCTCAAGGACACTTAGTGGCATGGCTGACTTTATCTGCTCTGTAAACTGCCAGCACTGCTCACATCGATGCAGGCTCAGTGCCGCATGCCTCATCACACACCTCCCATCTTGTTCCCTCTCGTCTCACCGGAAATGCAGCCAAAACACAGGAAAGACATCAGGAATGCTGCAGAGCTGCAGTGTGTCAACAAGAGTTAGCAGTGGTGCAGCTGAAGCTGCAGGAACTGATGCAGATGGCAATGCTCTGGGTAGCCATAGTATAAATGCATCGTTAGTCCTAGTAGTTTTTAAATCCTGCTTGTTTCTTTATCAGATGCTCACCTTACAGAAAGATAAATTTACATTGGACTTCCATATCTTGCTCACTCTAGCATCATTGCATGCCCCATATTGTGGTGCTCTTCCTGCTCTGAAAGAGACTCTCCACCTTCACCTTGTTCACCATGTGTGGTACATACGCATCTCAGTTATGTCCACTCTTGTTCCCCTCTCCTCCCGGGAGTTCATGTTGTGATCCTGCAACCTCTCCTCAATGGTTTCCTGAGCAACACCGCACCACCTTGGTAGCCCTCCTCTGTGGTGTTTTTTTTTATAATAGAAGTATTGCAAAGAGCTATGCAAAGCAATGTCTTAGGAGCAGGTTGTACTCAGACAAACAGAACAGCCTTTCTTTGCACAAAAATGTACTGCATATAGTCAAGGACAACTACATTTTTTTCATTCCTTTTCAATGCTCTGAGACTAGCACTGTAATGAAAATATGCTGAAAAGAGGAACTGGAAATACTCCATAGTAATACCATGCATACAATTTATCAGTATAGCAATGAGTAGTTGTCATATGGTGCTTACAAAAACTTGTTTTCAGTTTGACAAGAAACATTTTTTTAAACTATAGTCTCTTTTCTTAAAGAAGCTGACATTTTTCCCTTGGAGAGGTACTATAGCATACAATTCTCAGCTGCAGTCAGGGTGATGGAAATCATGTGGTTGGCAACCTCACATTTGTGCCACTGCCAAAACTTACTACACACAGTGCCTAGCTCACATCACAGGTGGGAGAAGTCCTGCCTGTGACTGAAGCACAGTGCAAATTGGCAATTCAAATGTTAGCTAGAGCAATCCAAGCTTACACCTGCAAATGTGGTGCAGTGCAATATTTCAAAGAATGTGGTCTAGTGGGCTTTATGCATCCATTGGTAGTTGTTGCCTGGGCACTGGGGAATGCTACTAATTCCATTTCAAATTCTCCTCCTCCTTGCCCCCAACCAAGTGCTACTGATCAGTGTGCATAATTCATTCCCCAGTTCCTGAAAATGAGCTCTGCTTGACCTCTGGTACTCCCTCCTGCATCATATCCTGAAGCAGCTTCTTCCCAGGTGGTCTTTTGGTACCTCGCCAAACCCCAAGGGAGATGCTTCTCTGGTATCTAATGGTGCTCCTCCTGCTCGCAGGCCCAACATTCAGTGCTGCCCCCCTTCCCTGGCACACATGCCTGGCACCTGGTACCACTCATTTTCAGCAAAGTGATCACAGCAGCATAGAAGTTGAGCTTCAAGGGCCCTAATGTGTCAAGAATGGCAATATGGATCATTTGCATTTTTGTAACTACCCTCATTCGCATACTTCCACAATTCTATTGTGTGTGTCCTGGCATGTTTATTTTACTACTTTGTGCTGGCATACATATAGCAGAATAAGGAGCCTTATAATTTATGTTTATTAGCATTGATGTAGCTAGAATATGGAAGTAAGTATAGATTCTCTCATGCAGAATACACTGCACTCTACTGTAGATGATATAGCTGCCATTTTCTTCATTCAGCCTGATGCTATGCACCATGACAGCAAACCACAAACAGTTTACCCATATTCCCAGAACCCTGGAATTACAGCCTTTTTTAAGCACAGTTTGGATGTAGTTTATTTTAATTAGTTGTAAATACCTGAAAAGGCACAGCGATGAACCAGATGAAGTGAGCGGATGGAACTTGTAGTAATAGAGAGTGATTAACTACAGGGAGCAAGTGCAGATTTATTATATTACAGTGGTGACATCACAACTGTAAGATAATAAGGCTGCAAATTCTTGTAGTTAATACGCTTGTAAACATTCACTGCTAATTACCTTACATAATTAACACAGTACACCCAGCCATTCAAATATATATATATATATATATATATATATATATATATAGATAGATAGATAGATATATACAGTAATGCTAAGGATGCATTCTGGAGATGTACATAAACCATGACACCAAAGGTTTGCTCCATGCATCTAGCTGGCCACCAGGGTGGGAACAATTTTATTACAAAGTAACATACAAAAGATGATGGGGAGGAGTACAGAATTTGGAAAGAAAGCAGGAGATGGCCAAGGTCACAAGTTGGGGGTGGCATAGCAGTAAAAATGAGGTACAGTATTTCAAATAGTATTACAGTACTTTGAACAGTACACCAGACATTAGTGAAAAAATACGTTATTGGCAGCCATCCTTGGTCATAGAAAGTAAAGTGTGAAGTGCTTGGTGTTTACAAATCAAATCATGATATAAAGGTATAAAATGAGATTCTCCTTGACAATAATATTTAGTATATAAAAGCAGTAGTGAGTATATGTAGTTTTCTTTTTAGTCCGATGCAAAGTTCATACTCTACAATGATCACTGGAGAATAAGAGGATGGAAAAAACGTTCTTAACAACTGTTACCTGAGGGCCAGTGACCATCACATAGTATGGTTCAATTTGGCCACTAGAACTAAATCATCCCATTCCAAGGCAAAAAAAATTGACTTCAGAGGAGCTGACTTTGACAAGATGGCCAACAGAGTTAAGCTAGCCCTAGCAAGAAGAAATACAGGTGAGGGGGTACAGGTAAAGTGGGCAAGCATTAAGGATGCGCTATTGAATCAACATTCCATTGTGTTAGAACGAAAAACAAGAGCAAAAGAAGAAGGAAACCACTTTGGTTCTCAAAAACAGCAGCAGAAAAGGCCAGAGCCAAAAGGCTGACTTTCAGGAAATATAAGGGAATGCTGCGTGACAAAGAGATAGAGGCATACTAAACTTCCCTAAGGGAAGCGGGGAAGGCAGTAAGGCAGGCTAAGACCCAAATCAAGGAAACACTAGCGTGAATAGTTAAAGAAGGGGACAAGACTTTCTATAGATACATTAGTGAAAGAAGAAAGTCCAGAGGGGGTATTGTTAAGATCAAAAGGATAAGGGGAAGTGTGTGGAGGAGGACAAAGAAAAAGCTTCTATTCTAAATAGATACTTATACTCAGTATTTACTGAGGAGAAGGTAGGGCAGGGCCCACAGCTCAGCACCATGGACACAGGGGGGAGGGAGGTGTGCACAAGTCTCTTCACAAAAGAAAGGGTCCTACAAGAGCTCGCTAAGGTCAGGGTGGACAAGGCAATGGGACCTGATGGTATACATGCCAGGGTACTAAAGGAGCTAAGGTAGGAACAAACAGAGCCATTATCAGAACTGTTTAGTTAGTCTCTGAGCACAGGAGATGTCCCAGAAGACTGTAGAAGGGCTCATGTGATCCCACTCCACAAGAGTGGCAGCAGGGAGGAGGAGGAAGGGAACTACAGAGCAGTCAGTCTTACTTCAGTAGTGGGCAAGATTATAGAGGCACTCCTTATGGAAAGGATAGTGTAACACCCTGGAATCCATAGGCAAGGCCCTTGGAATTTCATGTCTCTATGTTGCAGAATTGCCAGCAGAATTTGCATCATGTCACAGGAATATATATAGTGCCGCAGAATTCATTGTTTTGGTGAATTTTCATATAAATATACTGTTTTTCCATAGTGTCAGGCTTTCTTTCCCACCTTGTTTATCCTGAAGCCCCTCCTCTGTGCTCAGCATATGATGTCATCGATGATATCACATCATATTTAGCCAATGCCAGGACTGCATTCTGCCAGAGAAATGAATAAATCATTCCACAGAAATCAGAAAATGCTGCCGCAGAAGTCAAGGAGCCCTGCCGCAGAAATCAGAAAATTCTGCCGCAGAACACCAGGGGCCCTGTCCATAGGAGCACAGGATCCAATACAGCATGGGTTTACAACAGGAAGGTCCTGTCAAACTAATCTCATAGATTTCTTTGACTGGGTAACCAGAGTGGTGGACCAAGGGGGTGGAGTTAATGTCACCTACCTTGACTTCAGCGAAGTTTTCGATACTGTTCCACATAGAAGATTGATTAATAAGTTTGGTAAGTTGGTGGTAGGTCAGAAGTTGGTCAACTGGGTGGCAAACTAGTTGGTGGGCAGAAAACAGAGAGTGGTGGTAAAAGGTATACAGTCAGAAGAGATGCAAGTCACAAGTGGAGTACCTCAGGGATCAGTTCTGGGGCCAGTCCTCTTCAATATCTTTATCAGTGACATTGCAGATGAACTGGAGGGTAAGGTTTGTCAGTTTGCAGATGACACAATGATCTGCAACAGAGCAGATGATCCAGATAGGGTGGGTAGAATAAGAAGAGATCTGGATAAACTGACAAAATGGTCAGAAGAGTAGTGACTGGAGTTTAAAGCAAAGAAGTTCAAGATCATGCACATAGGGAAAAGGAAACCCTGAAGCCACCTATAGGTTGGGAGGGGAGTTGCTGGCAATCACAAGGGAAGAAAGAGACTTGGGCATCATCATCACAGATGATCTGAAATCATCCAAGCAAACCACTAAAGCTGTAGGTTAGGCTAGAGGGATATTGGGGTGTATTAGTAGGGGTATCACAGTCATAAGAGGGAGGTAATAATCCCTCTTTACAAGACACTGGATAGGCCCCATCTGGAGTACTACATGCAGTACTGGAGGCCGCACCTGCACAAGGACATTAACAAAATGGAGGCAGTCCAGAGAAGGGCAACTAAAATGGTGCAGGGACTGTATCAGAAAACATATGAGGACAGATTAACAGATCTCAATATGTATACCCTACAGCAAAGGACGGAGAGCGGTGATATGATCAAAACATTCAAACATCTTAAGGGCATTAACAAGGTGAAAGTGTCTAACATGTTTCAATATAAGAACAATAGCTGGACAATAGGACGCAGCATGAGATTAGAGGGAGGCTGATTAAGGGGTAATGTGAGGAAGTTCTTTTTCACAGAAAGGGTGGTGGATGCATGGAACGGCCTACCTCAGGAAGTGGTGGATATGAATACAGTGCAGGGCTTCAAACAGGCATGGGACAGGCATAAGGGAGCAATACAGATGAGTATGAATACATAGGCCATTGACAGAGTACAGGCCTACAGCACATTAATAAGGTAGAAAAAATGGGCAGACTGGATGGATCTTGCAGTCTTTATCTGCTGTCAACTTCTATGTTTCTATGTACCTGGCAAACAATGGTGTAGGGCTGGCCCAGATAATCAACTTCAGATGCTACAACAGTCACATACTGTACATGAAAACATGTATAAATTCATAAATATATATTTTTGTGGGAGAAGACAGCCGGCTCATCGAGTTCCTCCAGAAAATCTCACTCCCACCAGCTCAGTGTGAATACCATATTAGCTCATTTTACTTTCAAGTCTAAGCTTGAAGGTTATTACAGTAGCAACTGGTACCATGTACTCTAGCAGTCTCTTGCAAGTGTTCACCACTTGCTCTGGGAAATAGTTCTTTCTCGTGTTTTCCTTGACTCTTCCTCCTTTCAATTACATTGATTGACCCCTGTGCTATCATCCTTGTGCATCCAGAAAATCTGCACTTGGAGTGAGGGTGATATCCTTTTTAAATTATTGAATCAATTAATCATGCCTATGTCTTCTCTTTCATGGAGAGAAATCCCAGTTCTGCCAGTTGGTCCACAGAGAGTAGCCCATGTTTTTCAAGCCATTTGCCATCTTGACTGACATCTTCTATGCTTTCTCCATTGTGTCAATATCTTTCTTCAGATATGGGGATCAGAACATTACCTTGTACTTGAAATGAGACCTGCCCAGCAGGGGTGCAGCCAGGAATTTTAAACTTGTACTCAAACCTGATGCACTGTTGCCCCCACCATTATGTAAACATAAACCAAAATATCCGCTGCCGCGCCACACCAACAATAGCCCCCCCACCCCGTTTGCCATGTCTGAATTCAAGAAATCAGTTTCCTCCTGTAATCCTCCTCCCTTTGTTTTTCTGCCTGTCTGGTAAGTTGTTCTTGTTTGTGTATTTGGCTGGTGACATCAGAGCCCCATAGCGAACAACAAAGACAAAAGGGCTCAGCATGACACAGACACAATGTGACTCACAATGTCCTTGCTTTCCTCTTTTTGTTGCCCCTGCCTGATTTGTTGCCCCTGTCTGATTTTTTTTACTGTACTCTGCTGAGTACAGTGCGTATGCCTGCCGACACCCCTGCTACCCAGGTATCTGCATAAGTGCATTATAATGTGTCATGATCTACTGATAACATTTCTCTTAATTGTATTTTTTTCTGTTATGTTTTACCTGGATGAGCACACAGAGATGAGAACAGTTCATTTTAATGCATGCCATGATTCTGATTGCATTGCCAACTGCTGTCTCACATGGTTATTCCCGATTATAAAGTTGTTGATGATCAATACTCCCAGCTCTTTTTGCTGCTTGGTAGCAATACTCTACTTGATAGTCAGGTAATATTTTGCATGTATGTTTTTGACAGCACCATCATCTTGTGTTTCTTAACATTAAAGTTCATCTGTCATTTTGCTGCCCAATTTCCCAAACCTGTTCAGATCTTTCTGCAGTTCATGTATAGAGATATGCCAAGTTGGCAAACTGGCCTCCACAAAATAACTAGTGAAGTTTGCCACATTCATGAAGTGTGACATGCCGACTTTGCAATGTTTTTGGCAGGTGAAGTGGCACTTTTCCTGCACAAATTATGCAAATTAATTGCGAAAGTTGCAACTTTGCCTTAACTTCACCGGAAAAAGTACCATTTCCCCAAGAAACTCAATGTTAAGTGGTAAAGTGGGCAATTCGCAAAATTATTCACCTAGCTGAATTTCACAACTTCGCTGGAATTTCACAACCTCTCTACTCGTGTCTCCTGAGGTGATGTAACTTATCTTCCCATCTTTATGTCATCAGCAAGCAGACTTGATGATCCTGCTAATGGTACTCTCCTCTAGGTAATTTATAAATAGAAGATGTTGCACAATGTAGATCCCTGGACATAGCCTTTTGTGCAACCCCACTGTTTACTGTTTATGATAGCCTCAGATTCTGCAGCCTGTTCTGAACTCATCACACCCCATTCATAAACTACAGTAATTTCCTGTATGATACAGTATGCAGTGCATTACTGATTTCCAGATATGCAACATCTACAGGATTCCCCTACATCTAGTTCCTTGGGGACATACTCCAGTGCTGTCCAAATGGGAGCTTATACCATCCAAACAATACATAAATTCGTAAGATTTTATACGTTTTGCCCATAAAGCATAAAATGGCCCAGAGTCTCCTGTTAAAGATTTGTACAACAAGATATGTAGGCCCATCCCCTCCTGTGGATGGTCAACCCATCATTGTCCACTGTATGACCAGCTGAGCTGGACAAGTACCTCAAGCAGGTGTGACCACCGCTGGCTTTCTTGTTGTACAACTGTGCACGAGAAAAAAATCACTTAGTCCAGCAGTGCCTATTTAGTTTGTTAGCCAGCACCATTTACTGTGCCTTCCTACCGTAATTCCCAGGATAAAGCATCAGTTTGGTAGAAAGGCCTTTGCATTTACAGCATCAGACACCAGACACAAACTCTCTCTCCAGCTGAGGAATGCTTCTAGCCTGCAAAGTGTTTAAGTGTGACTTTATAGCCGCCTTTCAACCCCTTGTATTTGTTTTGGTCTAGAATCCCCATTTCCCCAACCATGACCATGTTGCAAAACCGTGCTTATGCTCCTTGTTTGCTAAGGCTTCACTTTGTTAGCTTACTTTGATTACTGCTTGGGCATTCTTACTTTTACAGTTTTTCTTTCCTGTGTACGTGTTGATCTGTAAGTAACTATTCTTGCTGGAATATGTTAACCTGTCGATTGCTATAATCCTCACTGGGACTCCCATGAAAACCAGACGCTGCATCCCATGGTATTATCCCTGCTGGAGCCATTTTAAATACATATAAAATTAAAAATTAGGATTGTGTTTTAGTCTCAAACTATTTTAAATTAAACAGCAGCCTAGGTAAACAACTGACCAGTGTGACCACAATTTGAGCATCAATTAAGGCAAATGATAAGAATTCACCATACTATCCAAATCATAAATGACTTAAAATCATTATAACCTGTCATTTCTATGAGCTGCAGCCTTTAGAGTTTATTTAGTAAACCAGTCCAACTGCTAGAAAATGAGAGCGGCAAGCGGTAACACCGGGAGGCTGTAAATTATAAAAATTGCAGTATGAAAGGCAAATGCTGAGCTCTGACTGTGCATCCACAGCAAGCTACATGTGCACCTGAGATTTAAAATGAGAAACAAGCTCCAAATAATAAAAGTAGAGCAGCACAGAGATGGAAACAAACCCGCAGGTGGTGATAGGGTCTCACCCAGATGCAACAGTACTTTAATGGCTATCAGTACAAAAGGTTTGCAAGCTCAACCCCTGTATTTACAATACAATTTAGTAAAATTAGTGGGGTGGCTCCTGGTGTGTGACCAAACCAAAACATATAGTAAAGGTACCAGGGCACCGACCCCCCCTCCCCATTTTGCTGCATCAAAGCCTGCACTTTTTTCAAATTAAGTTACAGTGTGCTTTGGCCAATGAAAGGTTCACAAAACAAGCATCATATTTTAACTTGCCTTAACAGAGCTGAGGTCTCCTTGCTTCCTCTATGTGTTTGATGAGACAGTATAAGTAATGAAGCCAGGAGAGTGGTCTCTTCAAAAACATAGAGGAAGCAAGGAGACCTCAGCTCTGTTAGGGAAAGTTAAAATATGATGCTTGTTACCTGACCAATGGAGGTGGTCACTTTGCTGAAGTGATCAGGCTTAATTATGATTCAGCTGGATGATGAGAACTTTGAGGCTTTGATGCAGCAAAATGGGGAGGGGGTGCCCTGGTACTTTTGCTATATACTTTAATGGCTATCCCAAAAGTGAAAGTGCAGTGTGAATGAAAGGAAATTGTACATGGACCGGCAATATCACTTCAACTAAGTAAAGCAACACATGTATACAGTGCTATAGTCGGCATTGGCAATTATTCAGGGACCTAATACAGGGCTCAAATGTGCACCAATATCTGGAATCACTATGTGATAAAAGTGAGGACATGGAAAAGCCGCACCAGGGATTGCAGTGCCACAGTCAGAAAAATAACAATCAGGAAGACGCAGCCCAGTCTGGCAGGTGCCAGCCACCACATATTGCTTCCTAATCGCTATGTGATCAGAAGTGAGCAAGGGTCTATGCCTTTAACCCTGCCTGCTCAAAGGATCCTGCAGAGCTCTAGGTGTGTACCTGCATCTGTGTCAGAGCTGCTGAAGGAAACTAGGTTTTATATGTAAGCAATAAGTCACAACGGGGTGTGGGTAGTTATGTGATAAACGCACACCCAGGTGCATTCTGAGGCACAGGACACACGGTACTGTATTTATGAGCAGTGCCTTTGGAACCTGAAACTGTGGTTAACACTTAATTACCCACACCCTGATGTGACTTATTGTGCTTATAAAATGGGAAACAGAAATCTTTAAAAAAAGCCAACCTTCTAAATTAAAATCAGATGTTTTCCTTTGTCAAACGTGACTAGCAAAGTGTAGTCCATCCCTACCTGCCTATCATCTATTTTTCCACACATTCAGTAGATGCAATGTGTGTTTATAATGTAATATAGGAATGCAAGCGTCTGCCAGAATGTTCACATCTCCGTCACACAAACGCACACATCAGAAGGCCTCAATAAAGCCAGGGATTCAATTTTATCTGGGCAGGGTACGCAGCAAAGATTTTCATGGTAGGCGAGTAAGGATTTGAAGGAGGTGGGTGGATGGGCAGGAAAGAAGCTTAAAAAAGTAAAGTTATAAGTAGTACTGTAAAGTGAAAAAAAGTAATGTTTTTAACATTATGAGTGAGTTTCATTTTTGTGACCTAGCTGACTTTTTTAGTGAGAATAAAGGTGTTGGTTATGTTTGTAATGGCAGTCAGGATTTTTTTTTTTACAAATGGCATTGGTGCATTAATGTGCTGTGTTCTGGTTGCCATCACTTTCTTTAACCAGTGGTAGTAATCTGACATTGCACAGCTGCTGACCAATCAGGATGCAGTAAGATCCCCGCGAATGTTATAAAGTGATTTGATGTGCCCTGTATCCCAAAGCACTTTACAAGCCTTGAACAGTTCAGTTACCAAAAGGTATGCACACAGAAGGGAGGCTAATTTATTTATTTATTTATTAAATTTTGTTAACCGGGTAGGCCCGCTGGGCCCCGAAGGTCCCTTTTTCAGGGGCGACCCAGGGATTGTTACATAAGGTTTGAACATACAGACAGGTATCACAGTGTCAGACAGATCATACAGGGTTACTAAGACAGTATACAATGTTCCAATTTTTGTGCAAGAAGGCAGAAAGTACATGATATTAGTTGGTACAGTCATAGTGCAGTGCAGTGCGTATGATACAAGATACAGCAATACAGATCAGTACATGTAAGGTCCACTGATGCGTTTGGAGCAGTACAAATAATACGGGGTTATGAATACACCATACAGTTTCTGTAGAAGTGGGCAACAAATACATTACAGTATAAAATACAGCAGTGACAACAGATGGGAGTGAGGTGAGAAGTGCTTTTAGTGTCTATGGGAGGTTCTGTACGGGGTAACGAACCAGCTCAAGCGGACATTAGTCATTGCCCTTTTAGGGGAGCAGTGTCTAGTCGGTATGGATTGACATTAGGTGGGATTGTCTTAACTGTTGGGGCAGTGGCAGGGACTAGGTTTGATAAGGTGAGCACACAGCCCCCCTTTGAAAGAGGGCTAATGTCGGAACCTCCTGAAGATGGCTGGGGAGATTGTTCCATGACTCCAGAGCTAAGTGAGTAAAGGATTTTCTCCCTGCTACCATGCAAGTCTGGGGAGTCTCCAGGAGTTTTTTGTTCGAGGAGCGGAGCGGTCATCTGATCGGCTTTGGGGCAAGTAGTCCATTCAGGCCTGCCGGAGGATGGGCATCCAGGAGCTTATAGGTCCAGTTTAGTAGGGGGTACTGGAACCTATTGTCCAGGGATGGCCAGTTGAGGGCAGTGAGGGCATCACAGTGGTGGGTCCTTGGTTAGGATTTAGAAGCAAAGCGAGCTATTTTGTGATATAGGGTCATGAGTCTGCTGTGGTCCGTTTTGGTGGTGCCGAGTACGATGGGAGCGGCATAGGTTAAGGTCAGGGGAAGGATGGTTTGTGAGATAGCCAGTCTAGTCTCTGGTATCATATTGTGGCTTAGGTGATAGAGAAGGCCCAGTTTTTGATGGATGTAATTTGTTACAGCATCTGCTTGGGGCTTACGGGTGAGGCCCTGGTCTAGTGAGAGACTAATGAAGGTAAAAGTATGTCCCTTGTGAGAAAACTTTGGACAACAATATATTTAGATACAATTCCTCAAATAGTTCATATAGTGTCTGCATTTCACTTGCTGTTGTTCTTCAATGTTAGGGTAATTTGCACGAAACAGGATCCATGTCCCTAGTAGTCAATCTGCTACTTAATCCTTTGACAAAGTCATAGAGCTCTGTTGTGCTTTATTTATTTTTTATTTATTGAAATGTTTTTCCAGGAAGGCACGCTGAGCGACAAGTTGCTCGTCTCTCAGTGTGACCTGAGGGGTAGGGGAACATGAGGATAGTTTACAGGGATTTGGTACACAATATAAATTTACAGTACATTACATTCAAATAATTTAAGCAGACTGTACAGGAGTAATGAAATAGCAGGATGCTAACAGTTTTGAACTAGATAGATACTACGCCAATGTTTTTGAACTAGCTAGATACAACAACACAAAATAGCCTTTAGGCATACACTAAATGACACATAACTTTGTAGCTGGAAAATGACTGAATAGAACTGCTATAGTTTGATCTAGCGAAGTTAGTGAGGAGTAAACACAGGCAGAACAGGTTGGCTAAGGCATAACAGAAGTGCAAGTTAACTACAAGTGCATTAGAGATTAGGGGTCAGCCATAGCTAGGGCTACGTAAGGGGGAGAAGGAAAAGCGAGAGAGAGGTAGGTATGTCAGTAGGCAGAGAAGTGGGGTGGTGTTGGAAGGAGATGGAACAAGGAGCAGAGGAAGAGGTAGGAGGTGAAAGATCTGCTAGAGCCTGACCCCTCCGGTATGCTGAGGACCCTGCCTGCACAAGGCAGGAGTCAAGCACGACAGGATTGGAGCAGGATGTGGCAGCTAGAGTAGAGTACAATAGGAGGGAAGCAGGTTGTAGGCAGCAAGGGGGAATTGGATTCGGAAGGACAGAAGAGAGGGTGAAGGTGGGAGAGAAGAGAGGCCAGGATTCCCACCCTTCAGGATTTGGAGAAGTGGAGGGAAGAGTTGGGTTAATGGTGTAAGGATAGGGTAGGGACTGGCCCTTGGTACAACTCTGGATGATAGAGAAATCACAGTAAGACGCAACAGAAGGTCAGAAGGGAAGGAACTGGAGGAAGGGAAAGAATGCTAATTTTTAGGTGGGTTGAGGTGGAGCTGCAGCAGGGGCATTTCATGGGTACTGAGAGGAATAGGGTTTGTTGGGCTTAGAGGGAAGAGTTAGGGAGGGTTGTAGCAGGAACAGCTAGGTACAAGGATGTTTTTAAGGGCACAGCTGATGGAGTAGTAGAAGGATGAGTGATGAATATGAGGGGGGAGGGAATTCCACATTTTTGGGAGGCGGTGAGAGTAACCAGTTTGGCTGATGAGAGTGGCTCTGTTGGGGACCACCAGTGTGTGGAAGTCGGATGATCTAAGGGAGTGAGAGGGAGTGGAGGGTGTTATAAATGAGGGGGAGAGGTAGGAAGGGAGTTCATCCAGCCAGTGCTTGGAGATGAATTTAGCGTAGTGGAAGAGTCATCTGTTTGTAAGAGCAGGGAAGGATAGGGTATGCTAGAGATCACAGTGGTGGGTACAAGAAGGAGCATCAAGGGCAAAACAGCAAAAGAAATTGAAGATGGTATCCAATCTGGCCAAGGAGAACTTGGGAGCAGCACTGTAGACCACATCACAGTAGTCGAAGATACGCTGGATTATCTTCTGAACAATTTCATGCATAACCCTAGAGGGGATACAACTATGGTTCCTGAATAGGGCACCAAGCTTGGGACATACATTTTTTGGGATGGCATCAATATGTCTAGAGAAGTTTAGGTGTTGATCCAGCATAAGTCCTAGGTACCTGAAGGAGGATGTGTCCTCAAGTAAAGTCCCATCAAGGGTGTGGAAAGTGGGCAGGGAGGGAAACCTAGAGAGTCTCTGCCTTGTTGAAATAAAAATGATAATGTTGTCACACTCATAGGATTATACTAATGCTAAGGATAAAACCCCAAGAGTAGATCAACTGCGGAGGGCAGGAGCCCTGTTTCCTTGTAAAGAAACCTAGTAGTAAAAAAAACTGGAAAAGAGATACAGAACATCTATAAAACATGAGCTTGTACAGTTACCACAAGGAAATGATTTAGGCACCAAGTAATCTAGATGGCGACTACCAATCAGGGGTCATATCTAGCATATCTGCTGTCAGTTATAAACGGTCAGATCACCTGACCAGAATAGTTGAGCTGTGGACTTTTCAGTTTCTAAACTCAAGGGACTTTTTAACTTTAACCTTCCCTTTCACTTTTCCTTCTTTCTATTTACTTCCAAATTATTGTTCTGAGTCTGGCCCCAGCCATGGCTGTCTTGCGTATCTATGGCAGTAAAGGCATACAGTTGTCTAAGGAAAACATCTTTAAAATGTGGGAGTTTATTAGATTAAAACATAAACCTGTTGCCTCTTTTGGAAAGGCATGGGAAGAAACTGAATTGTCTACCGTACTATTAACTCATTTACAGATGAAGCCCACATGTTGATACAAAAACAGCAGCTATACTCATACTGGACTACAGGAATGCCCTGTTCATAAACCAAACAGATTTATTCATGGCAAAATATCAGTTCATTTTGAATAGTCCAGTATATATCACTTTGCACTAAAGGCTCCATACAGGACCCACCACTGTTCTTTAAATCAAAACATGTGAATTCTCCTTCCCCACCTGTGAACAGATATAAGCACTGCAGTTTTAGCCCATTGAGTGTACAGTACTTCTACTCCTTGTATTTTGTCCTCAGATTCTTTTCATAATTCAACACTCATGTAACTCAAAAAAAAAATGTTCCCTTTTCACATTTCGAATTCCTAAATTGACAATTGGCAAAGGAGCTGTAAATGTGGTACGCTTTTAACATTTTCAATGGTTTAGTAACAGACCCAGTGCTTAACCTGATTTTTTTTCGCACATCTCGCCCTGTATTACTCTTCTTCATGTTGTTATCCCAGTTATTATCATAAATTTTTGTCTGTCATTCTCACTTCTGCAATTGTACCCTGCTCTGTGTGCCAATTGTATATTGATTTGTACTGTTGTGATGATACCCAGGTATTTTACTATAGTACATTGATTTGGTACTGTTCTGTTGATACCCCAGTTATTATAGTTATAAAATAGGTTGGGAATTCTCTGGGTCCTGATTGGCTGAGAGGTTCGTTTGGCAGTGTCCTTATCAGCGGATATTTTGCCAACCGGCACCTCTTCAGCCACTCAGGACTCATCACATGACAGATATCAGTTCCTGAAACCGCTAGCCGAGCTGGAGCCCCAAAACTACTAAGTGAGCTGGAGCCCTCAAACTGCAAACTGAACTGGATAATCCCCCCCAACACACTGTTCAAGTACACCCACTTTATACTGAACATCATCCTACTTAGCCGATAAACAAAAACTCTTTCAATCACTCATTTTAAATATCTAAAACTGTCATCTCTTCATTTTAGAAACCCGCCCCGATCCAACTGAGAGTTCAATGCGTGCTGCCACCAAAGCTGCTTTCAGATCATGACGTAAACCCGTCAGCCATTGTAAAAAAAAAATATTGTCAGACTCCCTCTAAAAATAATAAGCACATAAATATACCAGGTTACGCTGTAGCAAGCAGCCAAAACCACGATCATTCAAAGCGCTATGTCACAAGTGCAAAATATGGTGGCTAGTGAGGCACACGCTCGCCCCCAGCCCTCCAAGTACAAAACTCACTCGGCATTTACATTTAGATCCACTACTCCACCGACTCTTACAGACAACTGTGTGTCTTTTTTCACACATTCTTAATGAACACATTCCAGCTTTTAATCCAATGTCAGAACGAGCAGCCGAAACTGACAGTCAGGAAGTGCTATCAAGAGAGCACTGAACAGGGGCTCGCTACGGACACAATTGCTCCCACACCTGTAAGTAAAACTCATTTACTCACCCATAAAAAAAAAAAAAGCATCTTCTGAAGAATTGTGTGTGTGTGTGTGGGGTGGGGGGGTATAGTGGATATGAGGAACAGTCACACACTATAGCTCCCTACATAATTTTAATCAAAGATAGCCAATTTTCCATTAAAATGCAGTGAATGACAAGGACTACTTTTTTGTTTTTACCAGTGATATCATTTTTTTAAATCTTTATGTGCACTTTTTATAAGCATTTGTTTTAATTAACTTTTTACAGGGGACCCATTTTATAAAACAATAAGACACTCCGAGTGAGGTTATCTCCCTGATAAACAGCCCAGGTGCATAAGGCACTCGGCGCAAGAGCCTCATGCCTAACAACGCAGCTGGGTGTGCTCTTATCAGGAGATAACCCACACCTCGTCGTGTCTTATTGCTTGCATATTATATGTCTCATGGTCTCACTGCTAAATTGCATCCTGTTTACTTTGCACAGTGAGATTGCTGTTCCTGCCTTCACCTTGTGCTATGTGCTGTATTGTGCCATCTCGATAGTCCACGTTGTGCCTGAAAATGATCCCTGGGACCAGTGTGCCTACCCGGTTATCAAATAAATAAATTGTTCAAGTCCATCTAAAATGCACTTTATTTTGAGAAGTCACCTGTGGAACTGCATTCTGAACAATGTTAATGTTTCTGCTATACTACATCTTAGAAGTTATTCAATATTGCACGTTACGCCTTTTGTATTTATGTAGTTTTTTAATTTTATATTGTCTGTCTTGCACATGCTGGTTTATTATTTGTCAGGCATCAAGGGTGTAGGCAGGCATACTCACTGTACACATTTATGTGCAGTTTTGTTGAGTGCCTGTCACAAACCATATGCCTTTCTGTTAACATTTTCATTCTAATCTGTAGTATTTAGGTTAGTCAAGGCCACTGAGGAGTGTCTCTGTTTAAACTTCTGTTGTTTAGGTGGCAGATTCGTGTATAACCTCTTTAGAGATTAGAAGAATCATCTGACAACAATCTGACTTGTTTGGAAGGGGGTGCCATTTGGAGAGGATGTGTACATTTTTTAATTGGGGCGGGGTGCAAATGTTGGAGACTGTGTGTACAAAATGGAAATTTCTGGCTACACCCCTGTCAGGCATGACTGAAAAAAGGCTGTGCCCAGTTCACCTCCTGGTTAAAATTAAAAAGAAATGAGAAAAAAAAAATACAGTATAGGCCCTTGAAGAACAAAAACAGCACCACCCCAAAATTTAACAAATAAGTATCAACATTTGCTTATCAAATACACTTTAATCAGAGTAAGCAGAAACTCAAGCTGTAAAATAAGCAGCAAAAATAAGAACGCATGTCTTTAGAAGTGCTGCCTCTTTTATTTGTATCTTAACGTAAAAACACTATTGGACCACAGATAAAAACCCCTGAGGAAATCATTGACAATGCAAGTACCTCTAGCTTTCTACTTCTGCTTTTCTTTCTTTTTTCCTATACTTCAATCTTTAAATCTGCCTTTCTTGCCCCCTGCCTCTTTTTACTTTCTGACATACTTTTCTGAGAAAATAAATCCTGAGGCAATCAATGTTTCATCAGTCAATGAATAATGTAACTAACAGTCTTTTAATTCTCCATAGCACTAAGAAGATACCCTACTATGCGCTGCTCTAATGATGTGGGAACAAATAATAGTAATGCAATCTCTTTTACCAGAATAAATTACAAATGCCGCTTTGCATGAAATTATGTCTTCTAAATACCACTTCATCTTTTTTTCAAAAATGAAAACACAGTTTCAAAAGATTTTCGAAGTCTTCCAGTCCTGTTAACCTCCCAGCAAATTTTTCAAAGGAAAAACAAACTATATATAGGATAATGTTTAGGAAACCATGCACAACTAGAAATGCAACGAAGTTAAACTTCACTGGCAAAGTTACTCTGAAGTGGCTGAAATTCACTTTCATGAAGCTTCACAAAGTTTCCATTATCCTCAGCAACTTCGAGTTTGCCAAAATTCACAAAGCTTCACCATGAAGTGAATGAATTTGCTACATCATGGGTAAATTTCACCCACATAATGATTGAATTTCAACTATTTCACCTACAGGCTGTACTTCTCAAAGTGTGAACTTCGCAAATTCACACACTGTGAATTTTGTGAAATACATAAAGCAAATTTCAGTAACTTTGCTTATTTCTATACACAACAAGTCTGTGTTCACGTCAAGAAGTTGCCATGGCAACCAGTTACAACTTGAGAGCAAAGCCACAAAGCTGTGGCATTCTCTTTTTTTTTCACATAGCTTTTTCTCCCAGGTGGGCCAGCTCCAGTGGGCTCTCAGCCCCGTCCCTCCCTCCCCCACCCAGCATCTTACAAAGCTCAGGAAATACAGGAGCATGAGCAGGCAGGCAGGACATCACTGGTCCAGAGCCATCCCTTTTCCATTTTCTTCCCTGTTCCCACATGCCTGGGTGCATATGTAGAAGCACATGCGTGGAGGTGTGCTCACCCCCGGAGTCCCAGAGCCCTCACTTCCACTGCCCTCCTAGACCTACACTGCCACCTGGCCTACATCAGGTGTCAGTCATTCGTCAGAGTGTGCAGGTCTTCTCAGCCATTGGGTGCTCAATCCTTTCCCTCCCCAGATGACCCCCAGCAACCTGTGCTAGCCACTGAACATGGGTTGCTGGTGTGGCAGGAAGTAAGATGCCAGTGCCTCTGTCCTCCATGCCACTGGGCCAGCTTAAGATGTGATATTTTCATTAGATTCATGGCATAGCTGATTTATGTCATGCCTTTTATTATGCAAAGGCAAGAAAAAATCATTAACAGGCTGGAGATGGTCCAGAGAAGGGCAACTGAGATAGTACAGGGCTTGCAACACAAGACTTATGAGGGGAGATTAAGGGACCTCAATATGTACTCACTGGAAGAGAGGAGGGAACGTGGAGACATGATAGAAACATTCAAGTACCTCAAGGGTATAAACAAGGTGCAGGGAGGAGACATTTTTCAATACAGGAAGAGCACAAGAATGAGGGGGCATGACATGAATTTGGAAGGTGGGAGGTTAAGAGGGAATGTGAGGAAGTGGTGGACACATGGAATGGTCTGCCTCAGGAGGTGGTGGGAGCAAGCACTGGGGATGAATTCAAGCATGCTTGGGACAGGCAGAGGGGAACCATAGCGGTACAGCAGCAGGTGGGTCAGAAGCAGTAATCCAGTACAAGGGCTTATGGGCCGACTAGATGGGCCAAGTGGTCCTTATCTGCTGACAATTTCTATATTTCTATGTCTGGCAGCATAAGCTAGAGGTTAGAGCAACAAAATGTGAATGAGCTTGGTACATCCAACAGATCTGAGTTTGATTCCCATAAACTCCATAAGCATACAGTGTGACCGTGAGAAACTCACTTAACTTCCCTGTGCTCCAGTGGCCAAGCTGCTTATAATGAGGCACTGGCTTCCAGATACTCATCCTTCTGTAAAGGAGTGGACCCAGGAGGTGCTTAGTGCACTAAATGCAGAATGTTCCATAGCCGTACAGTCGTACAGATTGCCTCAGTTTTTCTCTGTATGGACCCCTTTATTTCATATATATATATATATTTTTTTCCAATCATTTAACCAGGAGTAGAACACTAAGCTGAAAGCTTGTTTACAGGTGTGACCTGGGTGCACAGGGAAGTTTCTGTGAATGTCTTTAATCCTTTTTTTATGTTGCTTGCACGCATGTGCAAGAAACATAGTGCCATCATCCGAGTTTTCGGAGGTGTGGCACCTGTCTTCCAATTCAGTCAGTGTGTTTGCAGGCATGGCCCCAGTTCCCCAATCACTGTTGCAGCTGTCTATGACAGCAGTTGAAAATGCAGTGCCATTCAGTTGAAAGGGAGAGCTCTGCTTCAGTGAGCAGAGCTCCCCCCACACACACACACACACAAGCACGCATACTGCATGCTGATGCTTCCTCCCTCCCCACGCACCACTGTATGGCCGCGGGGTGCCTAGTCCCCGTCGGCTCCACCCCCAAAGCTGTCCTGGTGCGCGCTGGAGCCTACCCAGTTATAGCCAGGGGTGCCCAATCCACCGCCGACTTCCACGGCTGCACGCCCCCCAAAAGCTTTCCAGGTGCCACGCTGAGCCCACCCAGCATGGCAAAGCTTTATTATAGCCAGGTGCCAAATCCCCAATCGGCTCAACCCCCAAACAGCCTTTCCAGCTGCCATGCTGGAAGCTCACCCCAGCATGGCAAACATCCAGCGTCGTCTTAATTAAAAAATAAACCTGTAAACAAAAAATGGTCCCTCGTAGTCTCCTCTGCCCCCATAACCCACACCCACCCACTGCGCACCCTGCCTCCCCACACCCCCACCCCATACTTACCTCCGGACCTCGGCGCGGCAATCTTAGGTGGGCCGGGAACACGTCTGCACTCTTTAAAGCCGACCGCGAACTGAGGAAATGCCGGTAAGCTGTATAATGTAATGAATTGGGTTTTTTCAACTTTGTTGCATATCTCAGGCATTTTTGGAATTTTTGGCCCAAAATTTTCAACATGGGGTTTTTAGGACCCCCTCCTCATGAATTCTTGCACTGTCATGGCGTTAATCGGGCCTGAAGGGTGATTTCACAATCACTGCATGAAATCACCTTTTGGAACCAATTAATGAAAAGACATTGCCAGTGTTCATAAGGTGGGCTCTCAAAAAGTCTATGTTGAAAATTTCAGTGAAAAAAATTCCCTAAAATGACTGTTTCTGGCGATGCGTGCGCGGTTCTCGCGCACACTCGTAGTTTGAGAATTTTCAATATTTTCACTCCAGATTTTCAACATTGCCATTTTACCACACCTCCTTTTGAGCAGTACAGCTGTCATTTTTTACATCTCATCCAAAACGTGTTTCCGCCCATGTAGCGCACAATGGCGCAGTCGGTGTGTGAAATCAATGTATGGGACACATTAAGAAAATCACAGTGATATTGTTCATGAACAGAGATCTTAAAATGGCTATGTTGAAAATTTGGTGAAAAAATTCCTAAAAATGACTGTTTTACGAGTGTGCGTTACGCAGTTCCTACCCACGCTCGTAAGTTCGCAAATTTTTAATATTTGCACTCCAGATTTTCAACATTGCCATTTTACCACACCTCCTTATGAGCAGTACAGCTGTCATTTTTCACATGTCACCCAAAATGTGTTTCTGTGCATGTAGCGCACAATGGCACAGTCAGTGTGCGCAATCAATGTTTGGGACAGATTAAGAAAATCACAGTGACACTGTTTATGGGCAGAGGTCTTAAAATGGTTATGTTGAAAATTTGGTGAAAAAATTCCCTTCAGCCGTTCTGCAATGTTACTAATGAAGACCCTGCAGCACCCCACTGGTCACCCCCTCCCCCTAGACTGCACCCCATTTACCACCACTCTCTGCCTCCTGTCTGTTAGCCAGTTTCCAACCCAGTTTACCACCCTTTCCCCCATGCCCAGCCTACCCAGCTAGTTTATCAGCCTCCTATGTGGGATGGTGTCAAAGGCTTTGCTGAAATCAAGGTAAGCGTTGTCCACTGCCCCACCCTGATTCACTTCCTAGGTCACCCAGTCAAAGAAATCAACCAGATTTGTCTGACACGATGTCCCCACTGTGAATCCATGTTGTCTATGGTCCTGGGCTCTGATGGCTTCTAGATACCCCACTATCCTTTCTTTAAGCAATGCCTCCATGATCTTCCTCATTACTGAGGTGAGGCTGAACAGCCTATTGTTCCCTGCCTCCTCCCTGCTGCTGCATTTGTGTAGAGGGACCACATGTGCCCTCCTCCAATTCACTCATGTTGAATGACTCAGTAAACATGGCTGCCAGAGGTACTGCTATCTCCCTTCGCAGTTCTCTTAATATCCTTGGGCGTATGCCATCCGGTTCCATCGCTTTGTCCACCTTCAATTTAGTGAGCTTCTGCAGGACTCTTTTGCCTTTGAGTGGACTATTGTCCACCTCTTCACCCCCTTGGCAACAGCTGTACTGCTGTGACCCTTGTCCCTCCCACTCTTCTGTGAATACTGATCGGAAAGACACAGTGGATGACTTGGGAGGAAGGCATGGAACTATCACTTCCAAATACCTAAACAGCACATACAAGCAAGCAACATTCGGCATTGACAAATGCTAGTTTTAGGATGATCCACTGTATGTAATTTATGCAATTTTTGTTCTTTGGCTCTGCTTCCTGTTATAAGTGTCCTGTCTCCTGCCTGTAGGGGAAGGGGGAGGTGAGAGGATAAGGGGTTGGGGGGTAGATCAGTGGTATTGTCTAATTAGTCTTGCTGAACTTATTGTTGTTGGTAGGGGAGGGAAGGGTGGGTGGTTTTATTTTCTTTATTTATTGTATTTGTATCAGACCTGCTTATGTACCCAATGTAGCTTTCTTTTATTAGTGTTCTTTTGTTGTTTATATTTTAAAATCATTAATGAAGTTTACTAAATTGAAAAAAAACAAACAAAAAAAAATCCCTGTGCTCCAGGCATTCTCCTGGAAATGAGCTATAGCTTAGTAGAAACATAGAAGTTGGTGGCAGATAAGGACCTCAAGGCCCATCCAATCTGCCCATTTCTTTTTCTGCCTTATGAATGTGCCATTGGCCTTTGCTCTGTCAATAGCCTATCTAGTCATACTCATCTGTATTGCTCCCTTATGCCTAGCCCATGCCTGTCCGAAGCCCTGCACTGTATTCATATCCACCACTTCCTGAGGTAGGCCATTCCATGCATCCACCACACTTTCTGTGAGAAAGAACTTCTTCACATTACCCCTTAATTGGAATCCCTCTAATTTCATGCTGTGTCCTCTTGTCCTGCTATTTTTCTTATATTGAAACATGTTAGACTCTTTCACCTTGTTAATGCCCTTAAAGTGTTTGAATGTTTCGATCATATCACCTCTCTCCCTCCTTTGCTCTTAGTGTTGCTTTTCCACTCAAAAATTGTAAAATAAATAAAAATAAAATAAACTGGCCTCAGATATCTTTATGCTACGTGTTCCTTTTGCTACCTTTGTCTTCACCAGTTTATCCTCAGGCTTGAGGGAAAAAAATGGGCTTAACCTACAGTTCACTGATATTTTATCTTCAGAATTTGAGATTCCCAGGGAGACAGTTTAAGACTTTCTCCATAAAAATGCCCATGACAGCCTGACTCAGTCTCATCTTTAAGGGGCAGAGATTTTCCAGACAGGTTTCTATATACTGCTTCAAAGTAAGTGTTTTCAGAAACAGCAACCTTTTTAACTAATAAATTTTGCTCCATGCTGGAAGTATGAAGCCAAATAAAAACAGACCACATTTGTAGTATTTACTCTCTTCCAGTATGTCTCCAATGACTTTTTCTCTTTTTTCTATGTCTTCTTGCTTTAGCAGTATTAAACCTTTAGGGCGGTTTATGCGACAAGGTCTGCACTGTTCTGAGTGGTACAGGTGCCTCCTTGAATGTGTAAATGCAATGCCCATTGCACTAGATGCATCCATTACACCTCAGAGCCATCCCTCCTTTCTCGAGGACACTGGCCATTTTCACCTGCTGTATAAACTGCCAGCACTGCTCACATTGATGCTAGCTCAGTGCTCCAAAATTCCCCCCTCCTCACTACACACCTCCCCTCTTGTCCCCTTTCTTGTGGATAGAAATGCAGCCAAAATGCAGGGGAAGCATCAGGAATGCCGCATAACTGCAGCATGTAAACAGGAGTTGGCGGTGGTGCAGTCAGAGCAGCGGGACCTGATGCAGACGGCAATGCTCCAGGTAGCCCTAGTATAAATGCACCTTTAGTCCAAGTAGTCCTTAAATCCTGCTTTTTTCTTTATCAGATGTTCAGCATACAGAAACCTACTTCAAGCTTCTGAATCCTGCTCAGAGAGGAAGAAGTTTTCTCAGCACTCAGTAATCCATGGGAAGGAATAAAACTGCCTGTTGCATCTGATTTATAGCCTCTTGAGAGTTCAGTGGGCATGTGCAATGGATTGCATGTGAGCACTGGGATCCAGTGGTCATCTTGGTCTTGGCAGACTGTGCCATGTTCTGTTTCACCACCGGCCAACAAAGTAGTGCTGCGATGTGCAGGGATTGCTGTCCACCTCCAATTTTAAAAAGTCTGTTCGGTATCCAGTAAGCTCCCTTTTCTACTGTTATCGCAACATGTCTGCAGGGTTACGCCAACTGTGACTGTAAAAAGTAAGCTGTTTATGAAGTTTATCTGCTCTAACTTCCTATCTCCTGAGGTGCACACATTGCTGCTGCAGTGATATGTCTTACGGTCCTTCCTCTGTAGCACAGCTTAGATTCACTTTTTATCACTGCCCTTTGCTCCACTCTGCTCCAGGAAGTTCTACACAGGACATTATTTAGGTTCTATGGGCTAAGGGATCCCATCCAATCATGTACTATGGTAGGGCTAATTTATGGGGCAGTCAGTTCAGATAGCCCCCATGTAGGCTCAAAATGAATATTCATACATATTATAATTGTAACCCCTAGACGGTGCTACTCCTAGGCTTACATGCCAAACTTACATTAGGTTCTGAAATGTGCAGTGCCTCCACTCAGAGTCTAACTTTAAAGTGGGCTAGCTGTTACCTGGTACAACCCCCTGAAATGTCACACCACCCACTATTACCTTCTGCCACCCCAGCACATGACCCAATACACAATTCCCCACATTTAAAACCTTTTGTAATTAAAGACTAAAAATGTAAGAGAAAACTAGCCTCATTCATTTCAATGGGGCACATCAGTATCACCAGGGTTATTGGAAAGGATCGGACTGGCTCCTATAAAACTAAAATTATGAGGGAAATAACTAAGGTATGGGATAATATACATTTTTCAAACCAGACTGGAATGACTGTGAATGAGGGCAGCTACCACAATATGTGAGTAGCTGCCTTACATCGGAAATTTCCTTTAACTAATATCCTGACTCTACCAGCCTAAACAAATCCCTCCCCTTCAGATGAGCCCCAGTTGCTAACTGCTTCTGGGGGAGGGGAGCAAGTTTACTCAACAACCTCTCAAAATTCCCCTGAGCTGCCCTGAAGTCAGACACAAATGCTGCTGTTGTTAACTAATATCTGACTCCACAACTACGCTGTGTACCTGCAATAAAAAAAAAGCAATAAAGAAAGTAAGGCAATCCTAGCAAGAAATTCTGAACTCTTTTAACTTAGAGCAGCATATTTTGTTCCACTATGCATCGAAAAAAGTGTCCCAACATGCCTTAAATACTATAACAGAATACCTAGGGGGAAAAAGCTAATAATCCCAACACCTGGAAGAACAAAAAACAAAATATGTATCTATATATATATATATATATATATATATATATATATATATATATGTATATATATATATATATATATATATATAGATATGTAGATATATAGATATATATAAACATAAAAGAACAACAGTAACAAGGTACTTTCCTTTCCTTTTATGCTGAAGTCCTCGGCTGCCCCTGGCGTCCTCCCTTCCTTCTAGCCCACGTCTCTAGCCAAAAAGGCAAAAGGAACCATAATACAAAAGTCATATCTGGTGTTGTTAAAATAGTTGGGATGTTTGGAAATTGTAAGGTTGCATGTGCCCAGGCACAGTTGAAAAAGAAGCCACCCACACATTTGATTAAGTGTACATCAGCAAAGAAGCTCACTTCTTTTTGTATATTGAAGAAAGTGACCAGGGTGCATGTAGGCAATCATGCACGATGGAGCATGCAATATGCTGATCTAACCACACACCTAGGAGTGTGGTGAGGCATGACACAGCAGGTGGAGTGCCTTCAACCCCTGGAGGTGAGGTTAGATCAGCACAATGCACAGCCCCATCGCCCACGACCATGAGGATGTTATATATATTATTGTGATTATACGAGTAAACTGAGAAAATAAAAAATACCAACTTTTTTTATGAACAAGTATTTTCCTTTGTTGAAAGTAACTAGTATAAAGTACCCCCTTTTATCCTTGGCCTGGCAAGCAACAAAGATTTCCCTGGTAGGCAGGTAAGGATGGGGTGAAGTCAGTGATCAGAAAAGAAGCTCCAAAAAAATAAAAGTGTTAGTAGTACTTCTTTTTTTTTTATTTGTGTACGTGTGTAAGGAGGGGAGTACAGTTAAAAAAAGAAAAGAGCATTGGCTCAACTTGTTTGTTATTTTTACATTGGGAAAGTTTTATTTTTAGGGCCTGGATAATTTTTTTTTGTGAGTAAAGGTGTCAGCCATGTTTGTAATGGAAATCAACATTTTTTGAAAAAGGCGTTGTTATTGTTAGTGCGCTGTGTCCTGATTGCCAGCACTTATTTACCTGTGAATTAGATCTAAGGCATACCGTAGGTCCCAGCCAATTAGGACACAAGATTTTCCACACCAGTTTTATAACTGTGCATATGCAGAATCACAGATCTACTCACAAATGTCTTCATTATTAAAATTAGGTTGATTTACAGTATAATTTTAAATATTAATTTAAAAGAAGTCAATCTATGTTTAACTAGTAAACATGAGCCAGCTTATTGGAAAATGGATGTTCCCAAACGCTACTGAGTTCTAAGCTCCATAATATAGAATATGGATAATCCTTGCCATGCAGCTGGGAAAATGTTTAATACTGTGGCTAATTAAACATAATTGCTTTATAACATTGGAGGCATTTAAGAGCTACTGATGCCCCTGGGAAAACTTAGAATTATAACATTTAAACATAGTTCAGCTTCTACGTCACATAATTTCCATCTTTCTCTTCTCCACATTCCTTATTACTAAGGGCAATTGCGTGAAAACAGCAAGTATAGTACATTCTTTCTACATTGTATGCTCCTTCTGCTTGTCTACATGTGACATCATGCCCCAAAGTATCTTATTGTGACATCATGGCTATCTGCTTATGGCAACAGAATGGATTCCTGCAGAAATCATTATTATGTCATAAGCAGATGGTTATGATTTTACATGTACAGTACACATGTAGCAGTAGCAGATGACATGTAAGGAACAAGGATTCTGTTATGAGGGGCAACTGTGACTAAATACACATTTTGCATGCTGCACATTAGTAGCACTTTAAAAACATTTCTATGTTTATGTTCACTGAAAATATTGTGTTTTCTCTGCAGAGATTCCCTGCAGGGGGAGGGCCTCAAACAATTGGTGCAACAACTCACAAGAGACAGGGCTATCCTGGATCTAGTACTGACTAATGGGGAAAGGATCACAGATCTCGAGGTAAAAGGTCACCTGGGGACCAGTGACCATCACATGGTATGGTTCAATCTGGCCACTAGAACTAAATCATCCCCATTCCAAAGCATAAATATGGGACTTCAGAGGAGCTGACTTTGATGAGATGGCCAACAGAGTTAAGCTAGCCCTGGCAAGAAGAAATACAGGTGAGGGGTACAGGCAAAGTGGGCAAGCATTAAGGATGTAGTACTTGAAGTAACACCCCATTGTGTTAGGGAGAAAAGCAAGAGTAAAAGAAGTAGAAAACCACTTTGGTTTTCAAAAACAGCAGCAGGAAACATCAGAGCCAAAAGGTTGGCCTTCAGGAAATACAAGGCAATGCAGCAGGGCGAAGATGGGGAGGCATACCCAAACTTCCTTAAGGGAAGCAAGGAAGGCAGTAAGGTAGGCAAAGACCCAAACTGAGGAAACACTAGCACGAACAGTAAAAGAAGGGGACAAGGCTTTCTATAGATACATTGGTGACTGGAGAAAGTCCAGAGTGGGTATTGCTAAGATCAAAGGGGATAAGGGGGAGTGTGTGGAGGAGGACCAAGGAAAAGCATCTATCCTAAATAGATACTTCTGCTCAGTATTTACTGAGGAGAGGGTAGGACAGGGCCCACAGCCCAGCACCATGGACACAGGGGGAGGGAGGGACATGTGCACAAGTCCCTTCACAAAAGAAAGGGTCCTACAAGAGCTCGCTAAGCTCAGGGTGGACAAGGCAATGGGACCTGATGGCATACATGCCAGGGTACTAAAGGAGCTAAGGGTGGAACTAGCACAGCCATTAGCAGAACTGTTTAGTGAGTCTCTGAGCACAGGAGAGGTCCCAGAAGACTGGAGAAGGGCTCTTGTGATCCGGCTCCACAAGAGTGGTAGCAGGGAGGAGGCAGGGAACTACAGACTAGTCAGTCTTACCTCAGTAGTGGGCAAGATTATGGAGGCACTCCTTAAGGAAAGGATAGTGCAACACCTGGAATCCATAGGAGCACAGGATCCAAGACAGCATGGGTTTACAACAGGAAGGTCCTGTCAAACTAATCTCATAGATTTCTTTGACTGGATAACCAGAGTGATGGACCAAAGGGGTACAGTTGATGTTGCCTACCTTGACTTCAGCAAAGTTTTCAATACTGTTCCACATAGAAGATTGATTTATAAGCTGGGGAGGCTCAGGGTGGGTCAGACATTGGTCAACTGGATGGCAAACTGGATGGCGGGCAGAAAACAGAGAGTGGTAGTAAACAGTGTACAGTCAGAAGAGATGCAAGTCACAAGTGGGGTATCTCGGGGATCAGTCCTGGGGCCAGTCCTCTTCAGTATCTTCATCAGTGACATTGCAGATGGACGGGAGGGTAAGGTTTGCCTGTTTGCAGATGACACCAAGGTCTGCAACAGAGTAGATGATCCAGATAGGGTGGGCAGAATGAGATGAGATCTGGAAAAACTGGCAAAATGGCCTGAAGAGTGGCAACTGGGGGTTACCGCAAAGAAGTGCAAGGTCATGTACATAGGGAAGAGAAACCTTGAAGCTACCTATAGGTTGGGAGAGGAGTTGCTGGCAATCACAAGGGAAGAAAGAGACTTGGGCATCATCATCATCACAGATGACCAGAAAACATCCAGGCAGACCACTAAAGCAGTAGGTAAGGCTAGAGGGATGTTGGGGTGTATTAGTAGGGGTATCACAAGTCGTAACAGGGAGGTAATAATCTTTCTTTACAAGACACTGGTTAGGCCCCATCTGGAGTACTGCATTCAGTACTGGAGGCCGCAGTTGCATAAGGATATTAACAAAATGGAGGCAGTCCAGAGAAGGGCAACCAAAATGGCGCAGGGACTGCATCAGAAAACATATGAGGACCGATTAACGGAGCTCAATATGTATACCCTACAGCAAAGGAGGGAGAGAGGTGATATGATCAAAACATTCAAACATCTTAAGGGCATTAACAAGGTGAAAGAGTCTTAACATGTTTCAATATAAGAAAAATAACAGGACAGGAGAACACAGCATGAGATTAGATGGAGGCCGATTAAGGGGTAATGTGAGGAAGTACTTTTTCACAGAAAGAGTGGTGGATGCATGGAACTGCCTACTTCGGGAAGTGGTGGATATGAATACAGTGCAGGGCTTCGAACAGGCATGGGATAGGCATAAGGGAGCAATACAGATGAGTCTGAATAGATAGGCCATTGACAGAGTAAAGTTGTATGACACATTCATAAGGTAGAAAAAATGGTCAGACTGGATGGGCCTTGAGGTCCTTATCTGCTGTCAACTTCTAAGTTTCTATGTTTCTATGTTTGCATCCAGTTTATAAGCATTTTATATATGAGTTCAGCGGCACTATACATGAGACACAAGGTCAGGACCAACCTCAGGGACTTCTCCCTCAAGATGTACAGTGAGGAGGTGGCCCAACAGCACAGCAGTAGTGCTACTACTTGCAGAATTCATGCCCAGGGTTCAGGAATGAACTCAAGGTGTCAGAGGGTTGGGTGGGGGGAGGAAGATCGAGCATCTGTCAGACAGCCCACTTTCATCGGGGTAGGAGAGTCTGGTTCTCCGGCAACAGTCTGATCCCAAGTGATAGCTGGGTGCCAGTGTGCCTAGAGCCCAGTACAGTTGAGGGAAAATCAAAGTGAATCCCCCAGGTCTGCACTGCATGACACCTGTCTCTCTTTGGCCTGCCCCTGCCTACCTCGGATCATGCACCCAGATTAGCTAAGTGTCTCCTACCCCCCCCCCCGGATGTCCTACTGAATGGGTTACTCTGGTCTCCCACAGTGCAGGTAGGTCTGTGGATTGCTCTGGGAGGATGAGTCAGGGAGGACCACAGGACAGGGTATGGGGTGCCTTCCCACTGGCTCAGGGGAGCCATAAACAGAACTGACAGAAAATAAAAAGGTGCACAGTGAGGTATTGAACCCCGTCTTAAACAGAGGTTTGCCATTGTCCTGGAATGGATGAAACCCTTTTGAAATTAGAGCCCCATATGATTTGTTATGAAGGTGAGAAGCTCAGCCCATGGGATACTGCAGGTGCTCATCTTACACCCATAAATGATTTGCTTGTTTGTTAGTCTGTCTGTCTGTCTGTCTGTCTGTCTGTCTATCTATCTATCTATCTATCTATCTATCTATCTATCTATCTATCTATCTATCTTATAGCCACAGCATGGGTTGTCTTTTTGTCAGCTTTTCCAATCATATGGTTATAGCATACTATATCAGAAAGGTTTGTGGACTAAGGTAGTGGGGTGGCAGTTGAGACATGATCTCCTAAACTGTCTATAATGTGATGTCACTGATTGAGGCCCTGGGCAGACCCCATGCCTGTCTTTCTACAAGGGCTATAGGTTACGGTTCCTTCCTGTGGCAAGTTGCCATGCTAACTCTTGTGGTATCATGTGGAAAGGCATGGACCTGTGGATGTGGAGAAGTGAGGAAATAGCGCAAAAACAACTAACAAATGGGTTAATGGGCCACCTGATACTCTAATGGTATTCACTGTAGCTTACCACGTTGATAACTCAGGTTCATTTCCTCAGCCTGGGCTCTCACACATCAGGTAGCAAAGGTAGTTATGAATGTCAGTCTGCTGCTCTTCCTGTCTCAGGGAGGCTGGGTAGCTTCTGTCATCCCTTGCTCCCCCCGATGGCTCAGGGGAGACAGTCATGTTGGCACACTGGACAGCAATAGATGACTCCAGACAGGATGGAGAAATCCCAGCATCCTCATAACTCAGGCATAGGAAATAGTGGTACTGAACTTCAAGTCTTGTGCCAGCCAGTGTCACAGTATGGTGAGTGGGCCTAATCCCAATCTACAATTTACTGGTCAGATATTGTAGAGCCCAGCTGGATGGAATGCGGAGTCACAGATTCCTGCTTGACAAAAGGGATTAACTGCCATTGAAATTGCCTTGCTTCCTGCAGTAACTCCACTGCAGAATGCTGCAGTATTGCTTTGCATCTTGGTGGGTTCCACTGTGGATCTTCTAACTCAGGCCAAGCCTTAGTGCAATGGGTGTGACATAAGGGATTGAAAAATATAGTAGGCCAAAGGAAGTGTCAGTCTCAGACAGATCATTCTGTCTGAGTCTGACACTTCATCCATCACTGATGTATGCCTTTGTGATTTTGAGACTTGATTACTGTAATGCTGTATATTTCGTGGTCACTGGAGGGACCCTCCGCTGGCTGCAGCTGGTGCAGAACACAGCAACTCGGTTGCTGATGGGCCTGTCAAGGTCCAGGTATGTGAACCCAGTCCTGAAGGCTCTGCACTGGCTGCCTGTCAGGTGGAGGATTCTCTTCAAGGTGGGCTTGCTTACCTACAAGGCCTTATACGGACTGGGCCCGGGCTATCTGGCTAATCTTCTTACACCTGCCTCCTCAGTCCATTTCCTCCGCTCCTCGACTCGGGGCCTCTTTGATGTTCCCAGGGTCAGGTTTAAATCATCTGGTGACTGTGCTTCCAGTGTCACTGGGCAAACTCAGTGGAACTCTTTGCCAGCTGCTGTCAGGGAGGCCCCAACAGTTGAACTGTTCAAAAAGGGGCTAAAGGCTCATTTATTTTGAATGGCCTTCCCTGACGAAGGCGACTGACCTGCACTAATTTCAGGAAGCTGTTTTCGTTATGCTGAGATTTATTTATTGTTTTATACCTTTTATGTGTTGTGTTGTACTGACCTTACCTTTTATTGTAAGGTGCCCAGCGCCCCAGGGATTGGGTGCCAGATAAATAAAATGTGCCTTGCCTTGCCATTCTAGCCTTATCCAGTTGCAGTGCTCAGATATTTGGGTCCACTACTTCCCACTCCAACCATTCAGGAAAGTGCCAGCTACTCTAGCTCTGTTCCTGGGTGGCACCACCTGGAGGTGTAAATCCTGGACAGTATGAGGCAACTTGGTGTCTGGGAGCCAATATCTACTGCTCTAGAAGGCATGGGGTGCAGGACTTATGGGCCAGCTGAAGGAGATCCTGGCCGTCCTGATAATTAAGGAAAACCAGAAGTAAAAACCTTATTAGTTTCATTGTAAAAGGACATTTCAGTTAAAGAAAATAATGCTTTAGAGTTATTTAAGAGATAGCTGTCCTGTAAACAGATATTAATTTTTTTTTTTTTTTTATAAAATAGCCTGTTGTGGACTTCAATTCCCAGTACTGTAGGGAGTAGGGTATGAGAGTTTTCTTTCATTCACAACTAAAATCCCATTCTGAATTCTTGAGACATAATGTGAGTATAAATCGGATGCAATAAATATGAGAAAGTGTCAGGACTTGGGATAATTTTGGTGTGTCTTAGCAGATACAAAAGAAATGTGATGATTTGATATTAGAAGTTCAGACCATACTGCAGGCCTGGTGGTGTGGCCTGCTGAGGCATTGAATATCTTACCTCCAGCCATGCCAGCAATCCTTGTTCAGGTTTGAGCATGGGTTGCTGGGGATCACTCAGCGGGGTAGGTGGCCAGCTGTCTTGGCCTCTGACTGCCACTGGATGGAGGCCCAATGGTAGTGCAGGTTAGCTAGCAGTTCGAATGGTGAGGCTGCAGTTCTGCAGGATGTGTGCACTTCCACGCACACAAACTTACGTGTGGCTGTGGCAGGGTTAGAGGAAGAACATGTAAAATTGGAGAAGGCAGGCTTCATGAAACCCTGCCCACTCTTCTGTGTCCTGCATCACCACTCGACTGCTGGGGGAATCTGGATTGTTTACTGGGTGGAAGGATAACCTCCCCCTCCTGGCCCCAACATGGGAAGCAATCGACTGGTGACTTGGTTGACTGGGTTGATAGAGGTCAATGTAGTTCACAGGGAGCAGGGACACAGGCAGGGCTGACAGCCTGCCTGTCTGCCACAGGAGGAAAAAAGCTCTATAGAAAAAAAGGACTTTTAGTCCACATCCCCATCTTTTTGACATTAACTTTGCTGACTGAATGCATCTTATACAGTATGCATGACAGAGAATGTAGGCTGGGTATTTAAAAGCGATGGTGCAGACACAGTTCGTGATTCTGAGCTGTGTCTGCATCATCTGAAATGCGCCAAAACATTTAAATGCTATTTTCAAATCTTTGGATGCATTCTGACAGTTTCCTGCTTTTTGCAGCTTGTGTCAGAAAATTTTTTTTTTGACATGCGTCATTCGATTTGTGCATTTTGTTGCAATCATGATGAAAAGTTAGACCACATTTCATGTGGTCTAACATTTTGTCTCAAGTTGCAGAATTGTGCTAAAATGGTGTCTCAAATCCCAGATGCTCCTTTGAAAGTCTAGCCATCCTGTTTGCTAATAAAATTAGAGGCTTGCAACTCCCATAAAGTCCAGAAAGCTATCTTATGGATGTTCCAGCTTTAGGAGCTAGGGTTTCCCTCTTCTCTCACCTTCATGCTGTGGCCTTGTTCAAGACAGCTGAGAAGCTCAGGCCCAGGATGAAACAAATTGTCCCACATTGTAGTTTAAATTAGGTAATTTCTGTTCTAAGGCACCCGAGAACTCTTGCAATCTGTATCACTCCAATTTCTGTCCTTAAAGAAGAGGGACTCTGGTCAACAACAAAAAAAGTTGAGGATGGCATCAGCAGAACTCGACTATGCAACATTTAAGAGCAGAAAGAATGTCAAGGGATTCTGTTTTAGTTCTCTTCTTCCCTACTAGGGGCATTTACCTGAAAATGGGATTTTTGTCCATTACTGCTCATTTACAGCTGAGGTTTATTCAAGAGCTGAATTCATGATCCCTGCTTGTGACACCATAGTCTGCTGCTGTGAAAAATAGCTATGCGGTCACATGCAGGGCATTATAATTTCATTTCTGAATCCTTTGTGACAGAGTCAAGGCCCCTGAACCATTAGGTAGGGGAATGTTGCACCCCCCCCCTCCATTTTTGTGATCCTGGACTTCAGCATTTTAAAAACCTATCTATTGTCTTCTTTTCTGTTCTGTAATATTCTGTAAAAATCTATCATGACAGAATTTCTCTTTCCTGGCAGATCTGAGAACTGGCCCCTCTACAGATCTGACCCCCCCCCCCAAAAAAGCCTTCTTAACTATATCTTATCTCATCTCTTATTTCTTTTCTTTTATCTTTCCTTCTTCATGGTTACTCCTTGTAACCCCCTCATGCTGTGCATTGGACATCTGAACTGCAGGCAGACATTTGTGAGTCTCCCTCGAGACTTGAACTCTGAGTGCTATGGGCCCAATTTTAAAAGCACTTGCAGATGCAAAGTCCTGGTGCGCTGAACATATGGCGCCGCAGGGCTGCCTTAATGTATGATGCAGATCACGATTTTCTGTTGAGGTGAGCCAAATGCTGCAAGTTAGACCAGCTTGCCCATGGTCTAAGTATCGCCATTGGGGACCCTTTTTATAGAACCTGCTTCCCAAACATTTGGCTTAAGCTGCCGTAAAGTATGGAAAATGTTGCAACTGCAACAAATGTACTAAAACTGCGCTAGTTGTGGCAATGTGTTTGGCGCAGTTGCATCAAACATTAGGGTGGGTGCAGGGCTTTTTGCAAGCCCTGCATCAACCTTTTAAAATCCCACTCTGTGTTTCAAATTAAAAGCCCCTCCTAGACTGTTAAGTTAAAATGAAGCTGTCCTAGGCCCGCTGAGGCACGTCTGCTCCTCAGGTGGCCTTTTCTCCCTGTTTCCTCCTTCCCTGCAATAGTGCTAGAGGCATTGCTTACATTTTGGCTCCCAAGAGTCACTTTAAAAATGTAAAGGCTTCAACTCCACGTAAAATAAAGCATGTACTTTCTCCTTAAATAAACTGGTGCCAGTGCAACACTCCAACAGGTGTAGAGAAAATAAAAAGGGAGCAAACAAAATAATAAAACATAAAGAACAGGAAAATAAAGTAAAAAAGGCCCAAATAAAACCAATATAAAAGAATATGAAGCAAAATAAAAGCATGTTTTCAGTAGCCATTCTTCCTCTTTCTTCCCCTGAGCTGCTAGGGAAGCAACGGGAGGGCTTCTATGCAGAAGAAGAAGAATCATCATTTATTTATTTAGTGTTTATTTGCTAGGTAAGTGCACCAGACAATAACAGTTGGCTATTTTCAATCAATCAATCAATCAATCACTTTATTTAGCCAGACACGACCTGGGACAGTACAACAACACAGGGATATTACGACAGAGGAAAAGTCAATTGGTTTGATGCAAATGTAGCATACAGTGCAATATCAAAGAAAAATGCCATTAGCCAATTAGAGTACAGGAACAGGTAAACATACTTTATGTAGGCAAAACCATACATTACGTAAAACAGAATGTACAACCAGGAGGTCTTATAGCGTAATACATAGTCACATTAAGACAGTAGGATAAAAATATTTTTTTGTAACGTTTCTATGCTTTTATTTTTATATAGCATTTATATTTCTATATAACGCTATATAGAATAGGAACTATTTATATAGCACTTATACACATGGTATACCAAAGCACTTTACAAGCAGTGCTTGACTGGTAGTGAAGTGACTGAGCATGTAGTGGCAGCCATTTCACACTTCAATATCCACACACAGCCTTGGACAATTGCATGAACCAGTTTTATGGGCAGGGGAACGTTGGCCAGGACAATGGGGAAAATCCCCTGCTCTTGTAAAAAGTGGCTTGGGTTCTTTTACATCCACGTGGACACCCACCAGGACAGCACCAGAGATGGGTAGAAGGGACCTCACACTAACGTCATCCGAAGGACAGCACATCCTGACGGTACAGCACCCCTCCAGTAGTGCATTTGGGTGTCAGCATTGAAGGTATGCGCCCAGTCCTCATGGGGAACTAGAACCCCAACCCTCTGATTCAGAGGCAGATGTGCTATGAACTGAGCCACACTGACACCTGTAAAGCATGACATTTCAGTTTGCTTCCTGGTGGGCACCACTGTATAAGAATGCAGCCACAATATTTGCCTTCCCCTTACAGTATAGCTTATTTTTGGTGGAGCCCTGCATTTAGTCAATTTTCAATCAATCAATCAATCAATCAAAATCTTTATTTTGCCAGGCAGAACATCATTTTACATCTGGGAGGACTGAGGCTTAGGAAGGGTAAATAACTTGTTCAGGGACACAACATGCGTAAGTGGCGCTGCTGGATATAAACCTAGGTGTTTAGGTTCCCAAGCCTGTGCTCTAAGTCCTGCCCACACTGCCAGTATTATAGACTGAATGCGATAGTTTCAGCAGATACAGCGTTCAGATAATGTGCTGCAAGCTGCACATCACCCTTAAATGAAAAATGTCCACCATATGCTGGGACTCACTGCTTGCTTATTCCCCTAGAAAGATGGATTAATAACTATAATCCCATTATGGTGAAATACGATGTTACTAGTTCATACATTTTCTCCAAGTGATTATATCTAGCTTCCTCCATTGTACTACAATTTATAGTGTTTTGTTTTCAGATGTGATGAAAGTTCTTTGGGAAGATTTTTCCTATGCTCCTGCTATCACTGTTGCATACAGGTGAGAGCAAGGATATTCCAGAGTAGATTTGGGTTCTGAGACACTAGAGAAAATGAGGTGCTGCCTCCACACTGTCACAGCTGGAACCATCATCAGCATGGGCAGATTGCAGCATGTCATTACTCAGAAAACAGGTTTAATGACAAAAAAATCCTGCTGCTATGTAGACACGCCCCAATTTACATCAGGCATTAGTTAGTCAATTATCCTATTGTTACTCACTATTCTAGTACCTGATTACAAATCTTTTTCTCTAATAACTATTCTGTTTTTATGAAAATGTAAATATATATCTCCTTTTGACTTTAGGAACACAATTTGAAGATAGAGGGGGGATGGCTCAGGAGCAATGTGAAGAAGTATTTTTTCACAGAGTGGGTGACGAAAGCATGGAACAGCCTTCCTGAGGAGGTTGTGGGGTCTAAAACTGTGAGAGAATTCAAGAATGCATGGGACAGACATAAGGCAATTTTTTGTTGGGGGGTAGGAAGAAACAGGCTGTTGGTTAACTCGGATCTGCAGCTTATCCTGTAGGTAGGGAAATGGGCAGACTGGGTGGGCCAAGCAGTCCTTATCTGCCGTCAATGTCAATGTCTAACACAGATGAAAGAAATGACTAATTAAGTCCATCTCATATAGTTCAGTTCAATCCTTTGTTTGACTGGCCCGTGGCCATTGCAAAATGATTGCAATCATCTCATATATGTGGGTGCGCTTGTCTGTGGAAAACATTTCCATTTGACTTTCAAAGAAAATGTATACTTGCGTTCATGATAATAAAAAAGCAGTCTAGCTCTATATGATTATTTGAATAGGTGAACAAGTGCAGCACTCGGTCATTAAGCTGGCATAAACAAATGAGGACTATTACAAAACATGCATTCTGTCATAATTCAGAATGAATCTTGTGTAGTGTCACGCCTAGGGCTAAACTGTCATGTTTGCAGCAGGGCTTTCATTTACTCTATCCTTCAGCTCTGGGATCCGCTTCCAGCTGATGAGCATGCACGTTGTCTCACTCATTACTGTAATTTATTTCACTGCAACAGATGAAACCTGTCAGTTGAAGTCAATATAATATGTATATGCAATACAACAAACAACGGTAAAAGCAGCACAGATTCATAACCACCTGCATATGCAAACACTAAAGACAATCAAATAAAAAAAATTAACAGCAAATATTACAAATGAGCCAGGGCAAGAAACAACACAGTACAATGACCTCTGATATGGGAAGATACAACAGTTTTCCAAATCGTAGTTAGTTTTCAAAATGCATCGTTTTGCTTGTTCTTATTCGTGATTTCATTTTTGCATGCATTCTTATCCTACGAAGAACTTTAAAATACCATTTATATAAAAGGTGCAGTATAAATTATTAAATTACTTCATGTTCAAAGAATCTGCAAAGTGATAGTATATCTTGGATGGAAGGGGAAGTCTTTGCTTGCTTTTTTGTCTTTAAAAAGGTAATCACCAGGGATTCAGCCATGGTTCATCTTGAAATCTGTATGTTGCTCTGAGAAACATTCTATTTGTTCTACCAATGAGCAGTATTTGCATCAGCTGTGAAGGTCGTTGCATGCTGACCCACCCAGTGGAGGCAGCGTGAAACTGGCAGCCCTGATAACTAGGATGCAGAAGAGGGGCAAAATCAGGTAAATAACAGGGACACAAAGGTGATAAAATATAGAATAATGTATGTGTATGGGCATGGGTGTGCAATGGACTGTTTACAGACACCTGAGGTGTGTGATGCCTCATAAAACTGAGAGTAAAGGGTAAGGGATTTATTAAAGGTGACATGAAAGGAAATATGGGATTCTAACCCCAGGAATCCCTCACTTAATGTTTACACCCTTGACCCTAAGCTGCTCTTCCTCTCTGCTCCAGCAGTTACAAAAACCACTGACTGCCCTCCTAAACCACTCCTTCTCTGCTGCCACCATCCCAACTGCCTGGAAACATGCCATGGTACTTTCCCTTCCTAAGGGACGCAACCCTTCCTCCTTGGGTAATTATCGGCCTATTTCCCTACTCCCTACCATCGCTGAACTTCAGGAACACATGGTACTCACATAACTATCTAGCTAAATGTTTAAATCTTTTGGAAGATGGTGACCACGCTGGGTCTGCTGTCTGCTGTTTGCTAAATCCGCCAGCTTGAGTTAGATTTGTAGGATTTCATTTTATTTTGTGGTTATTTTAATATTACTTTAGAGTTATTTAGTTTTGCTTTTCTTCGTTGCTTTTTTTTCCCGTTGTATTTTATTTGTTTGAATAGCATTCGTTATGAACGGTGTGCTTGGAAGCCTTTCCAGACTATTTGCTGACCAGGGGAGTGGAGATTCTGAGGAGTAAGCATCAGTGATTTGGTTTTTTATTGCCGTGTACTGCCGCACTATATGGACTAAACATCATTGTTGCCTTGTTTAGTGATTTTCTCATGGGAGGTTGGGACAGGGGGTAAGGAGCTCTGAGCTGTGTGAACTCTTGGATCGGACTGGATTCGTTGAGTGGAGTGGATCTGTGAGTACACTGACTTTGTTGTCGCAGTCAGTCAGCTTTCAGTCTGACTGGTGAACAAATTCTGCCTGCATCGTCTATCCTCATTGACTACCTGAGTTTTGAGGGGTGAGGCCTATGGTCACTTGCTGGGGGGCCACTGCCCCAGGCCGGGCTTGGGTCAAGGGTAGGAACACCCATTGTCCAGCTGCCGAAGAGTCGGCGACTGAAGCATGGTGCTGCCTTAAGTTGTTTGTGGGGTTCCAGCCTGAAGGCTGACTCTACAGATATCTGTAACCACTGGTCTTGGGCCTTGGGGGGGAGCAGTGGAGCTCCCAGTGGGGTGGCCAAAGGCATCCTATTTTCGTTTCGTTGGCTTTGTGCGGCTGGAACCTCCTCGATCGGTAGTCAGAGTTACAAAGACAGTGGACTCCAGGCTAGGCCCTGTCTGGTCAAGGATTTGGATTTAGTGATTTCTGATGTACTCGTTGATGTTCTATCCTTGGCCCCCTCCCATTGCAGCGTTTGCTTGCTGTGCATTCCTGAGGATTATCCTGCTCGGCTTTCCCTAGTGCAGCAGTTTATGGAGGGTGGTGCGAGTACCCTATTTTATGACTTTTCAAAACTTTTAAGTTACTTGCTGGCTTCTTCTCTATCGACTGTGTGAGAGACAGTGGTGGATTTGAAGTTTATTATCATATCCGGACTGGTGTTAGGTTTCTGGGCATTGATTTCATTTTAATTGCACTCTTTATGGTGACTGATTGCTCCTCCCTGATCTGTGTCTGCTTCTGCTGATTCCTGCAATCTCTGGACTGGCTTTGTTTTTTAACTATTTGTTTTTTACAATTGGGAGTTGGGTTTTCTTTTGTTGTAGGGTGGATTTGCTCTGGGTTCCCCGGTTTTAATAGGATGTGTTGGCATTTGGCTCTCCCGGCCAGGCGCTACTCTTCCTCAGAGCTCCAGAGACTCCGGCCCTTTAATTGCCCTTCACTCCCAACTGCTGTTTACGGGCAGTGCAGGGCTTTTGGGATAGTGAGAAAAAGGAGAAGGAGGGCTGAAGGCTCCGAACCTTGGGAGAAGAGTGAGTGAGGGGGCTGAATTGGGTCAGTTAAGCCCAGGAGATGTCCTGGGGTGAAATGGATTCCAGATCGTGGACTGTCTTATCTGGTCCCCATACCCAAGGGCTCCTGTAAGTCAGGGCCGGTAGCCCGGACGGCTCTGGAACCTCATCCATCTCGAGTGGTGTTGTGCAATGCCAGACCTATAAAGAATAAGACAGCTATTATAGCTGATCTTGTTGGAACAGCAGAACTGGCATGCATCACCGAGACCTGGCTGGATGGAAATGCCGGTCCAATTTTGGAGGCAGCTATTCCAGCTGGCTTCTCAGTGATATACCACTCAAGACTGAACCGCAGGGGCGGGGGTGTAGCTATCTGTTTTGGAATGGAATTGGGCCTTACGGAGATTCCAGTTGAGGGTTACAGATCATCTGAGTGTACTGCGGCTGCAGGTGTGGGGTGCAGGTTCATTCTCATTTACCGTCCACCAGGGAGTGAGAGTGTGTTCCTGCAGGAAGTTGTGGACTTCATTACCGACATGATGTTGGAGTCACCCAGGTTGATGGTGCTGGGTGACTTTCAATGCCTGGGTAGATGATGGACTCTCGTAATTTAGTCAGGACTTCCTCCAACTTATGAATATGCTGAGCCTCACACAGGTTGATGCCTCTGCAACCCATGTTCACGGTCACTCACTCAATCTAGTTTTCCTCCTGGGAATGGAAGTCACCGACTTGGTGGTGGAACCGGTTGGTTGGTCTGACCATTGCACTGTAAGATTCAATTTCCGTGCACCCCCCTATAGGTCTGCCCCAGTGGAGATGGTCAGATACCGCCCTTTGAGGGATGTTACTCCCATTGGTCTCTCATTGGTTCTTGACGTATTGGGATGTACAGATGCCGGTGAGGGTCTGGAGCACCTAGTCCAGGCCTACAATAAGGCTGTGGGGGACGCCATGGATTTCATCGCTCCCATCTGCGTTCGCCCCCTCACTCTTCGCCCTCAGTCCCCTTGGTTTGATGGGGCCTTGAGGGAGTTGAGGTGTGTGGGGTGAAAGCTAGAGCATTGATGGTGGAGATCTGCCCTGGATGCCGACCGCCTTAGATTGATGGAACATTATCAAGTCTATCAATGAACAATCAATATCAATGAACACTCTCCCATAAGAAGGCAGAGTTCCTGTCCAGGGAGATTGCTGTGTCTCAGAATCGACTGGCTCAGCTCTTCTGAACCGTGGACAGACTGTGCAATCCAGCCTGTCTTCAGGTCTGGAGAGCATTTTCACAAGATAAGTGTGATGAGTTTGCTCAATTCTTTGCCAATAAAGTGGCCGACATCAGGGCTGAGATCCATTCAGCACACTCAATGGGGATTTGCGGTGGTCGGTGTAGGGTTACTACACCCCAATCTTCCTGGGATCATTTTGACTGGCCAGCAATCTATGATGTTATGCGGATTGCCCAAAGTATGGCGGCCTACTTGTTGTAGTCTTGACCCGGGCCCTACACGCCTCATTTTGGGGTGTGTGGATGTCATCGACCCTGTCTTGGCAGAGATAGTTTGCTGTTCTTTAGAGTTAGGTGAGTTTCCGAACTCCCTAAAGGAGGCAGTAGTTACACCGCTCCTTAAAAAAACTTCTCTTGACCCAAACTGCCCTGCCAACTACAGGCCAATCTCTAACCTTCCCTTTATTGGGAAGTTGATAGAGAAAGTAGTTGCCCTTCAGTTAGATAACCATTTGACCATCCATGACAACTATGATTCCCTCCAGTCTGGTTTTCGGAAAAGGCACAGTAGAGAGACCACTCTGATTCGGGTGCTCAATGATCTCCTGATTGCTAGAGATTGGAAGTGTCATTCAGTCTTGGTCCTTCTCGATCTATCTTCAGCCTTTGACACTGTGGACCATGGGGAGTTGCTTGAGTGCCAGAGAGACATCTGTGGCCTGTCAGGTACAGTCCTCAGTTGGTTTAGATCTTTTCTCACTGGCAGAACTCAGAGAGTGGTGTCGGGGATTTATTCCTCGGCTCCATTCTCACTGCCAAGTGGGGTTCCTCAGGGCTCTGTGCTGTCCCCTATGTTGTTCACAGTGTATTTGCTGTCGTTGGGAGACATTGCAAGATGGTATGGACTGTGGTTTCACTGTTATGCAGATGATACCCAGCTCTACTTGTCTGTTGCCCCCGGCCAGGATAGTGCGGTCTCTGTCTTTAATAGCTGCCTTGCAGAGCTCCAGGACTGGATGCGGGCCAGCTGACTAAGGTTGAACCCTGATAAGACTGAGGTGTTGGTGGTGGATCCAGGTCACGGGATAAAGAGGACAGGAGCACAGCTCGACTACGGGCTTTGGCTCGGGGGTCGCCAGCTCGTGTCCTCTGTTCAGGTGCGGAATCTGGGTGTTATATTTGATGAAGGGCCGACACTTCGTTCGCAGGTGTCAGCTGTAGTCAAATCCTCTTTCTTCCATCTAAGGAATATCGCCCAGATTAAGCACCTTGTTCCATCTTGCGACCTTCCAACGTTGATCCACGCCATTGTGACCTCCCACCTTGACTACTGCAACTCCCTATACTTAGGACTTCTGGGGGTTGATTTTCACTGCTTGCAGCTGGTGCAGAACACTGCGGCCAGGTTATTAACTGGGGTTTCCTGAATTAGTCACATCATCCCTGTGCTGCGCGAACTGCACTGGCTACCTGTTCAGTGGCGAATCACCTTCAGAGTCAGTTTACTGACCAATAAGACCCTGCACAGACTGGGTCCCAGCTACCTGCAAGAGCTCCTGGTTCCATGCTGCCCACTCCGACCCCTCCATTCAGCCGACGAGGGATTGCTAGAGGTTCCCAGGGTTCGACTGAAAACTTCTGGTGTGAGAGCATTTATGTATGCAGCACCAACCCTGTGGAATTCTCTACCTCGCCGGATTACAGAGTGCCTGACCATGGAGAGCTTCAAGAGGGTTTTAAAAACATACTTATTTAGCCACACCTTTGGGGATCATTGAAGCTGTAATACTGCATTTTATTGATTTTTTAGTTATTTAATGTTTATCCATGTTTTAATTTCTGTACAGCGCTTTGATACTTGTTGAATTGTGCTATATAAATACATTTTATTATTATTATTATTAACTCTCCACCTTTCTTTCTGACACCTCATTCTTCACCCCTTTTCAGTCTGCTTTTTGGAAAAACCACTCAACCACCACCTTCCTACTTAGGCTCACAGATTCCATCCTCTCAGGGATGGATAGGGGCCAAGTTACATCTGCCATCTTTGTCGACCTTGCCAAAGCTCTCGACACAGTCTCCCACTACCGCCTTCTAGACACCCTTAAATCAGCAGGCCTTTCCAATTCGGCCACTAACTGGTTCAGAGCCTACCTCACAGAAGGACACAATCAGTAAGAATTGCTGACTCCATTTCTCCTCCTCTTACAGTCAACACTGGTGTCCCTCAGGGCTCAGTTCTAGGTCCTCTGCTTTTCTCCATCTTTCTAAATGACCTTCCTTCTGTATGCACCTCATCTTCCATCCACATGTATGCAGACAATACCATCCTGTTTACCTCAGGCAAGTTCCCTTCAGATGTGGCAGCCAGACTTCAGCTCAAATTCAACAAGCTTCAGCAGTGGCTCAGTTCACACCACCTATTCCTCAATGCCAAGAAGACTGTCTCCATGACCTTCGGCACAAGGCAGAGCCTCTCACGGCTACCAACCATGCCATCCTTCCACACCATTGATAGGACACTACTAGAGGACACTTGCTCTTGTAGATGCTTAGTGGTCTGGCTTGACCAAAACCTCAACTTCTCTGGACATGTTGATGCCATTCTAAAACAAATGTGCCCCAAGCTTGGTGCCCTCTTTAGGAACCGTAGTTGCATTCCTCTATCAGCAAGGCGCGAGCTTGTCTAGAAGATGATCCTCCCCATATTTGACTACTGTGATGTGGTCTACAGTGCTGCCCCCCACCATCCCCCTTAACCACACTGGACATCCTTTTCAACTCGTTCCATCATTTTGCCCTGGACTCTCCTCCCCTTATGCACCACTGCGACTTGTACTACCAGCTAGCATTTCCCTCTCTTGTAAATAGGTGCCTCTCTCACTGTGCTAAATTTGTCTCAAAATTCTGGTTTGGGGCACTCCCATCCTACCTATCCTCCTCTCTATCCATCCCTCCTCCCCTTTCTCACTCTCTTAGATCCACTGACACACGCACCCTAGCAGTCCTATGTTGCTCCACTAACGCAGGACAAAAAGCATTCTCTCATCAGTTCCCTAGGCTCTGGAACTCCTTCCCTCACCAAACTCATCAATCATCCTCCCCTGCCTCACTATTCTCTGCCTTGCACAGCTTTCTAGTGCCTAACTGCACCTGCCCTTAACCTAGCACCTCTCTACCAACAGCAACACTCTACCCTTATACAATGCCAACTACATGGTCCCCACTAGCTTATTCCTACAGTTATTACAGCTGAGTTCACCTGAAGCTGCTACCCTGGTCACTTCTGATCTAGGGATACCCTGCACTACTTGAGCACTTATCAATTTTCCTTTGGATTTGAGCCTACTAGGTATCAACTTTACCTATTCCACCTGCTGAATGATTGCTCAACCACATTACTGTATTGTATTCTGTAATGTTGTGTAATTGAAATTACTTGTTTGCTGTAACTTTACCTTTACATCTGCTGTGCAATTGCTCAACCACATTTTTGTATTGTATTCTGTAGTGTTGTGTATTTGAAATGTACTTGTTTGCTCTTCTCCACCCCCACTCCCCACCCCCACCCCGGACACACCATGAGGCGAGCAAGTTGTTGCTCAGTGTGCCTTTTTCTGGTGAAACATTTAAATAAGTAAATAAATAAAAACAATCTATGCACCTATCTCCATAGTGACAGTTGCCCATGGAGATGGAACAATTCTAATTCTGGAATCTAGAATACTGGTTTTAAACTCTGCAACTCCACCCTGGCAGTTAACCAGATTTGTTTCTCCACCTGGAGAGAGTAGTCACTCCCGAAGCTAACTCTGGTACCACTGGGTCTCCAGACGGTTTCTTATTTTCAAAGGTTTATAGAAATGTTTTAATATTGTTCAGTAGTAATTGAATCAATCTGTGTTATTTAGGGAGTTAATTTTTAACTTTCCAGGTTTCTCAAGTTACCATTTTGATTCCCGAAAACCAGAGACCACCATTTTGGCTACTGCTTTTTTCTTTTTCTTTTTTTTTGAGCACTAGTATAAAATATGACCACTAATTAGCCTTCTTTTTTCTTATTGGTTCCATTTTTCCTCAATTTGCTGAACAGGAACTTGAGTGCTTTCACTTTCTGTTTCTGTCTGTGCCCTTTCATCTTAATTAATTGGTTCCTTGGCTTGGTCCCTGTTACAGTAAATCACAATTTGACCACTGGCACAGTTTTTGAGGGCAAAATACTTTTTTGCTATTGGGCTCTTAATATTGTGTCTTTTTGTGAATTGTTTTTACATTTTTGTACTGGGATCTTTCCAATGTGGTATGTCAGAGAGACCTGGCGGACTCACAGGCTTAAAAAATTATAAACATTTTTCTAGCTTCTGGCAAAAGCAAACTGCACAAGCTCTGTTTGAAGTGCCTAGGTCTAGACCCCAGGCAATGATTTTACAAACTGTAAGTCCTGTTTCAATGGTGGATTACACTATGGTTATCTGGGTATAATCATGCCTAGTCAGTAAAGCTGTTAAAGTGTTGCCCACCAATTTAAAGGCAGACTTTCAGTATAGGACAGTCATGTACGATAAATCCACATACAGTACAGAATGAAGCCAAAGAAACATCGAAACAAAGAAACACAGATTTTGCTGGCAGAAAAAGACCTTTAGGCCCATTCCAGTCTGCCCCTTGTCCCTGCCTAGTCCATCACCCCGACCCTAGTTGGTCAAAGGTGTCACTCCCTCCCCTGTTCCTCTCCCTAATATGCCCCATGCCTGTTGAAGAGGACGGGTCTCAGTACCCAACCCTATGGCACCCCACGAGTCACTCTCCTATTGCCTGAGTGGTTACCACTTACTATCATATTTTCCTTCCACCCCTTAACCAGTTTGATACCCAGCATTTCACTTTCTCCCCCATTGCCAGACTGCTTAGTTTCTGAACTAGACTCCTGTATGACACAGTGTCAAAAACCTTACTGAAGTCTAAATAAAAAGTTTCATGATTATCATACGCCATCGCAACTTAATGGTTAAAGGGAACAGTTTTTTTATTATTTTTTATATAATTGAAAATGTGGGCATGTGCTAAATGGGTTTAATATCTACAGTATGCTGTTTCATGTGTTTGGACTGAAATAGTCTGATTTATTTATAATGTGTGGTTAGGGCTTATCGTGTATGTAATTCAAGCAGCTCACAAATCTCATTGTGTATGTTCTAAAGTTTTTGTGCACTTTCTAAAAACCTTATTGTACATGTTCTATCATTAAATGCAGCTGTGATTCCCTCATGCTGACTACCACTACCTGGTTTCACTTCTCTGCTCACTGTACCTCAGTGTTATGGTAACGTGGTTTAAAAAAAAAAAAAGACGTCAGATGCTTTTTTTTTCACTTGATTTATCCCCCTCCTGGGCAGCCTGCGATTGTGCTGACATCCCGGCCCCATCCACTCATTCGCAATGCCACCTCCTGCCTTTTTCCATGGCATACCCCCCCGGCAGAGTAGTGGGGATCCTTCAACCCGCTGACATGGATCCGGTTCTGGAGGTGGCTCCAAGTTACGGGGATGGTGCCTACAGAGGGCAGGAGTCATCCAACCACCCAGGCTTTTCTCCTCCTGTTTTTCTCCCCCCCCAGGTGAAGCAATGTAGCATCATCAATGGCCGAGCTGTGCGTGCTTCTGCACACAGTATGCTGGCTGACTGCTCCGCCCCCGTCCCTCATGTACGGGACCCAAGCGCTCTGACACCCAGCCACTGCTAGGTGTCAGAGGTACATCAGCCTCTGTGTCCCTCCCTCCCCAGGGGAGGGAAGCTGTCCTCTGGATGCTTGATCCTTTCCCAACCCAGCTAACCCCTGGTGACCCACTCTACCCTGAACATGGGTCGCTGGCATGGCAGGAGGTAAGGCATGATGCCTCAGTCCTCTACCGGGCCGGTGCTACTTTTATTTTTTAACATACACCATAACAAATAAAAATGGGTGCCCATACACAACTCACTTTGTGTTTCCATCTTGGGGTTGAGATACAAACATGGACCTCTCGAGCTTTGCTCTCAAGGTTCATATGCTGGTATCTCAGCAGCTCAATGGAAACACAGGCTTGTTGTGAATGGGCGCCCATACATTATTCCATATATTTTTCCTTGTTAAGATCACTTGCTAATGCTGCCTTTTTCCTGGCCACTATAATTTGTTTTTAGTTATTTTTGGGTTCTGGAACCCCATGACAGCCATTCAGGCTTTCACTCAACCAATGTCAAGAGGACCTAGAACTCACATGTAATTAAAAAATTATGTTGGGCAGAGAAGGGGCAGCATTAAAAAGACCCCCCTCCCCCCAAAAAAAGTAAACATAGCACTATTTTAAAACAAAAACATGAAATAGTACACTGGGAAGATTATACAGACTGCATACCTGTACAGATTTCTTATTGTATTAAAAAATGTCAAACAAAACATGCTGTATGCGCACTTCAACAAAAAATAATTTTTGTGCATATATTGTCGGTATTGTTGGGAATCATCAGAGAAAGACTGGGTTTGGGGGGGCTGAAAAATCTGTTTTAGATCACTGGTTAGGCCTTATCCGAAGTACTGTGCCCAGTTCTACAGCCCTCACTTGCGGAAAGGCAGGGAAAGGTGGGAGATGGTGCAGCTTAGAGTAAAAAAACATTATTCGTGGCCTGCAGGACATATGCTGCAAGGATCAGTTTAGGGCACTGAATGCGTACTCACAGGAGGCCTGAGGAGAGAAGGGTGATAAAACAGAGACCTTCAAGTTCCTGAAAGGAATGATGAAAGTAAACTGCGAGGAACTCTTTGATAGCAATAGTGACTGTAGAACATGGGGACATGTGTAGAAGCTGGCGGGAGTTGCAAGGCACTTTTTTCCCCCAATTATTTAACCAGGTGAGACACACTAAGCTGAAAGCTTGTTTACAGGTGCAACCTGGGAGCACAAGGAAGTTAAGTGACTTGCCCAGGGTCATACAGTATGCAAGTGGGGCTGTGGGATTCAAACCCAGGTCTCCATATTTGCAGCTCAGAGCCTTAAACCACTGCTCCATACTGCCTCCTCTGAAGTGAATGAAATTTAGGAGGCAGCTGAGAAAGTTCTTTTTTCCTGAGAGAGTGATTAAACTGTGGGACAACCTGCCAGCTGAAGTGGTGGGGGCTAGAACCATTAATGGCTTCAAACACGGTTGGGACACTGTTAGTGGTTTATAGCAAGGCAAGGAATATGGGAATGGTATCGTGGGCATACACTATAGACATTAGATCTCGGGGGTAAGATAGGACACTACGGGCAGACTAGATGGGCCAGTGGTCTCCTTTCTGCCATCATCTTCTATGGTATTCTTTTTAGTGTTCAGAACTCTGGCAGGCAAAATTGTATGTTTCGGCTTTACAGGTACTCATGAAATTCTTTATTCTGTGTGCAGACTGATTTTGTTCTCCAGCGTCAAGCAGCCAAACATTCAAGAAGTCACTATAGTCACATTTAATACTTGGGCTGCTGACAAAATGAGAATGTATTGGAATTCCAGACTAATACTGATACTGTGTTCACGGCACAGCAAAGGTTAATAAGTTACTGAATACTGACCCTCAGATAAAACATTAAAACATCTTATATTTACATGCAATTTATCTCCTGTTTTGTGTATTTTCTGTGTTTTTCTGCCCTTTGTTAGTCCATTATTACTGAAGGCGTCTGTATTTATTTATTTATTTGCTTTTGGTAACCGGGTAAGCACGCTAGACAGCAGGTGCCTATTTTCAGGTGCGACCCGGGAGAATTGCAAGGTAATTACATAGGAGAAATACCTTGACAACATTACAATCAGGAGCAGACATACTCCAATAGTGAGACAGAGTATCAGTTACATAGTCAACATTACAATCGGGAGCCGACGTACTCCAATAGTGGGATAAAACAACAGGGATTATTAAGGCGAGAGAACAAGCAACGGAATTGCATATCAACAATCACAGATTACCAAATATACAGGCCCAGGGGCTACAGGGTGGTAAGAGACCTCCCCCAGGTTGAAACACACAATAAATCATTTACTTACTAGTAGAGTGCAGCACCGAGGTGGCGAGGGGGACAGAGCCTGGTTGGGGCACCAAAGCAGATAGGTTGTGGGGCTGGGCGTTAGGCAGCACACAGGCAGGTATGAAAACAAAGTCTTTCTCTCTTACAATTTGCTTGCTCATTTTTTTTTATTTTATTTAAGTTTTTGGTTGTTTAAGGTGTGATGAGGGATGGTAATATTGTTATAGGGTTGCCACCTCCCAAATCCAAAAAAAACTGGATTTCGGACCCATAAAAGCTGGGGAAGCTCTGGGGGTTTAGATGGTCTGTGGTCAGTGTTTTTTTTTTCCTGAAGTTAAAACATGCCTCTGTTACATCTTCTCTACCCCTGACTCCAGGGAAAACTGATTTGTTCCCCATGGACTCAGGGGTGTGGGAGACTCTGGCTAGCCTTAGCATCTGCAGCAGCAACTGGGTGGTGGGGGTCAACTTACAATATTTATATAAAAGCTCGGTGTCCGGGGGCCACTCTAGGGTTTTAGATGCCCCATGGTGTGTCCTGGGGCTTTTATTGAAGAGTTGCTTCAGTATTGCTCAGTTTATGCGGGATTCTCATTTCATTCTTCCCAAAATAAAAGGGCACCCAATTCCTGCTCTGCTAATACCTGGACACCAGGTATTAGCAGGATCTATCAGTGTTTCACTGCCTGGTTCCCAGTTCTAACCACTATCCCTTCCTACTGGGAAGGAACTAAAGGGCACACCACAGTCCCGATTCCAAAAGTAGTTTGGAACCAGGATTCTGTGCTGTGCTGTGCCTTTTAATTTTCAAATGTGTGAAACAATACCTCCTCCCATTGAAAGGATATTTAAACTTATTCCTGTTCTGCAGGTTTATACTTTGTGCACAGCTGCAACCTGCCACACTTGTAGTTACCTGCAGTGAAAACAGGCAGCCACCCCACATTCCCGTTATGTTGAATTAATACTGATCTGACATGTTGCCATTTATCTCCGGATACTATATAGGGAACTCATAAGTGTAAATGAGGTGTTCTCTGTAAATGTTACCGAGATATTGCCCGCACATCATACACAGATTGTTTCTGCTGGGTTTTTTTTGTTGCTGTTCCAGTAGGAATCAATATGCACTATCTGAATTAACATTCCTTCTCACAATCTGTTCATGTCTTTGCTTTCACTGCCTGTAACAAATTAATTTCATTTTTCTTCTCCCTTTTGCACCCCCACCCCTGTATTTGCAGCGCCTGCCAAGTGTTTTCCAATGGCATATAAATGTAATCCTCCTGTCATCTGTGGAAAATGTCCCAACCCCAAATGTGAATGAGATCAGAGTTTGTTTCAGACTTCACGTATCTGAGATGATTTTCTGAGTTACACTGCAGCGCTTACTGTTTGTTAACTTGTCACTCACAGTGTCATCCCAGGACCAAACTAAATTTGGTCAGATGGATCCGCGGACTGCTGGAGGACTGTTGTCTACTTGTCTCTGGGAGAGGGACCGGCGGTGATAGGTGGGCGGACAGGGTAGGCCGCTAGGGCCTAACAATTACACGCACACCAGCAGCACAGGTAGCACCAGCGCAGGGAGGTATCAGGTGGCAACTGGCAACCCTAAACTGTCTTCAACTGATGTCATATATCACAGACTGTTATACTAATCACACTTCAACTGCCCTATATCATAGATTATCATACTAGTCACACTTCAACTGTCATATATCACAGACTATCATACTAGTCACACTTCAACTGTCATACATCACAGACTATCATACTAGTCACACTTCAACTGTCATATATCACAGACTATCATACTAGTCACACTTCAACTGATGTCATACATCACAGACTATCATACTAGTCACACTTCAACTGTCATATATCACAGACTGTCATACTAGTCACACTTCAACTGATGTCATACATCACAGACTATCATACTAGTCACACTTCAACTGTCATATATCACAGACTATCATACTAGTCACACTTCAACTGATGTCATACATCACAGACTATCATACTAGTCACACTTCAACTGATGTCATACATCACAGACTATCATACTAGTCACACTTCAACTGTCATATATCACAGACTATCATACTAGTCACACTTCAACTGTCATATATCACAGACTATCATACTAGTTACACTTCAACTGATGTCATACATCACAGACTATCATACTAGTCACACTTCAACTGTCATATATCACAGATTATCATACTAGTCACACTTCAACTGTCATATATCACAGACTATCATACTAGTCACACTTCAACTGTCATATATCACAGACTATCATACTAGTCACACTTCAACTGATGTCATACATCACAGACTGTCATACTAGTCACACTTCAACTGATGTCATACATCACAGACTATCATACTAGTCACACTTCAACTGTCATATATCACAGACTATCATACTAGTCACACTTCAACTGATGTCATACATCACAGACTATCATACTAGTCACACTTCAACTGTCATATATCACAGACTATCATACTAGTCACATTTCAACTGTCATATATCACAGACTATCATACTAGTCACACTTCAACTGTCATATATCACAGATTATCATACTAGTCACACTTCAACTGTCATATATCACAGACTATCATACTAGTCACACTTCAACTGATGTCATACATCACAGACGATCATACTAGTCACACTTCAACTGTCATATATCACAGACTATCATACTAGTCACACTTCAACTGTCATATATCACAGACTATCATACGAGTCACACTTCAACTGTCATATATCACAGACTATCATACTAGTCACATTTCAACTGTCATATATCACAGACTATCATACTAGTTACACTTCAACTGATGTCATACATTACTAACTATTAGGGCCAGATCCACAAAAGGCACTATGGCCTTCTGCACATATGGAGAGCAAAGACAAGCTGTGTAGTGCCCCCATGTCCCTCTGGGCCCTGTGTACTACTGGGTCTGATACGCATGACTGAGCTGCATAAAGCCAACGCATGACTATGCAGCCTGAAAATATGTTGCCAACTATGGCATGCACTGGGGTGTGCAACAGCCATGTAATTATGCAAATTGCAGTGCACAAGTAGATATAGCCAAAAGGCTGGCCTTCAGGAAATATAAAGGAATGCAGCAGGATGAAGATAGGGAGGCATACCACACTTCCCTAAGGGAAGCAGGGAAGTCAGTAAGGCAGGCAAAGGCCCAAACCAAGGAAACACTAGCACGAACAGTAAAAGAAGGTGACAAGACTTTCTATAGATACATTAGTGAAAGGAGAAAGTCCAGAGGGGGTATTGCTAAGAGCAAAGGGGATAAGGGGGCATGTGAGGATTAGGACCATGTACGGTAAAAGCATCTATCCTAAATAGATACTTCTGCTCAGTATTTACTGAAGAGAAGGTAGGGCAGGGCCCACAGCTCAGCACCATGGACACAGGGGGTAGGGAGGTGTGCACTAGTCCTTTCACAAAAGAAAGGGTCCTACAAGAGCTTGATAAGCTCAGGGTGGACAAAGCAATGGGACCTGGTGGCATACATCCCAGGGTACTAAGGAGCTAAGGGTGGAACTAGCAGAGCCATTATCAGAACTGTTAAGTGAGTCTCTGAGCACAGGAGAGGTCCCAGAAGACTGGAGAAGGGCTCATGTGATACCACTCCACGAGAGTGGTAGCAGGGAGGAGGCAGGGAACTACAGACCAGTCAGTCTTACCTCAGTAGTGGGCAAGATTATGGAGGCACTCCTTAAGGAAAGGATAGTGCAACACCTAGAATTGATAGAAGCACAGGATCCAAGACAGCATGGGTTTACAACAGGAAGATCCTGTCAAACTAATCTCATAGATTTCTTTGACTGGGTAACCAGAGTGGTGGACCAAGGGGGAGCAGTTGATGTCGTCTACCTTGACTTCCGCAAAGCTTTCGATACTGTTCCACATAGAAGATTGATTAATAAGCTGGGTAGGCTCGAGGTGGGTCAGAAGTTGGTCAACTGGGTGGCAAACTGGTTGACGGGCAGAAAACAGAGAGTGGTGGTAAATGGTATACAGTCAGAAGAGATGCAAGTCACAAGTGGGGTACCTCAGGGATCAGTCCTGGGGCCAGTCCTCTTCAATATCTTCATCAGTGACATTGCAGATGGACTGAAGGGTAAGGTTTGTCTGTTTGCAGAGGACACCAAGAGTAGATGATCTAGATGGAGTGGGAAGAATGAGAAGAGATCTGGATAAACTGGCAAAATGGTCGGAAGAGTGGTAACTGGAGTTTAATGCAAAGAAGTGCAAGATCATGCACATAGGGAAGAGAAACCCTGAAGTCACCTATAGGCTGGGAGGGGAGTTGCTGGTAGTCACAAGGGAAGAAAGAGACTTGGGCATCATCATCACAGATGACCTGAAATCATCCAAGCAGACCACTAAAGCAGTAGGTAAGGCTAGGGAGATGTTGGGGTGTATTAGTAGGGATATCACAAGTTGTAGGAGGTAATAACCCCTCTGGCACAAGACACTGGTTAGGCCCCCATCTGGAGTACTGAATGCAGTACTGGAGGCCACACCTTCACCAAGGACATTACCCAAGTGAAACAGTCAGAGAAGGGCAGCAAAATGGTGCAGGGACTGCATCAGAAAACATATGAGGACAGATTAATGGAGCTCAATATGTATACCCTAGAGCAAAGGAGGGAGAGAGGTGATATGATCAAAACATTCAAACACCTTAAGGGCATTAACAAGGTGAAAGAGTCTAACATGTTTCAATATAAGAAAAATAGCAGGACAAGAGGACACAGCAGAGAGTAGAGGGAAGCCGATTAAGGGGTAATATGAGGAAGTTCTTTTTCACAGAAAGGGTAGCGGATGCATGGAACGGCCTACCTCAGGAAGTGATGGATATGAATACAGTGTAGGGCTTCAAACAGGCATGGGATAGGCATAAGGGAGCAATACAGATGAGTATGAATAGATAGGCCATTGACAGAGCAAAGGCCGACAGCACATTCATAAGGTAGGAAAAAGAAATGGCAGACTGGATGGGCCTTGCGGTCCCTGTCTGCCATCAACTTCTACATTTCTAATTTTCCATAGGAGGGCCATTCAGAACCAGTAATGCCCCGGGATCCCAGTATACATGGCCATGTGCTGGCTGAGGTACATACTCACTGCACACATCATAGAGAATACTGTGGTGTGGAACAAGTAGGTATCTTTGCCACAAAGGCATCTGTAGAGGGATGGCAGCCTCATAGGAGAGGCATCATCTCACAGGTTTTACTGGGAAGGATCATGCATCACATGCACATATGACCTGGCCACCACATCCTAACATCCAACACACGGAGTCATAGCAACCCAACATCTAGACCAACAATGGCTGTAGAGATGTGCCCCTATGCCTTGAAGAGGATCAGGCATCTGTTTTATGAGGATGAGGATTTTCGTAACTGGGTTGTTTCCTAGCCTGCAAGGGTAGGTATGCATGGGGTGCACCCGTCAGCTGAGCATGCCATGGACATGGTGGAAGGTGGCCCTCGCACAGGTCATGAGACTCTATACTGGCTGAATCTCACTGGTGAGTACTATGTTGATGGCTGTGGGACAGAATGGTTCATTCTGGGACTCACTGCTGTGAATGCAGGCTCCTGCCTGGGGCTGAGGACACCTACGTGGGATACATGGGGGCACACAAGGGGATACATAGAGGCATGTTGGGGGGGCTGTATTGAGACATGTGTAAGTATGCATGGTAGGCTGATTGGGTTGGGGGTGGTATGTCCAGGAAGTGTTCACAGCCATCTCATACCTGCCATTCTCCCTGTAGGCAACCCCAGCACCACTCATGGTGATACAGCTGTGGAGAGTTGGTCTGGACATCATGGACATTGATCCCAAGCCACCACCATGGCCACTGGAGGAGTGGGAGAAGACTGTGTGGGCTGTTTACTACAAGATGAGCATCATCCAGACACAGACTGTATAGTGCCTGGGGGCCACTGACAGGCACAGCAGTGGTGTCCACAGGCAGTGAGTACCTGTCTACCTGACCGTAGCGCCGTACCACAAGCTGCAGGCACCGGTATGGCACAGCCTCTGACATCCACACAGGTTGTGTGGAATGGACTGTGTCAGATGGTTTTAGGTGATAATGGCAAGTCATGAACTGTGCCGCTTATAAACCATGACCATAAAAGTAACTGACGTCAAAAGGGCAAACAACATTACACCGACCATGGCAAACAGTGATGGTCACCTACTCCCTGAACAATGGCAAGTAAAATACGTATTTTTATGCAGGGGGCTATGCCCTCCGTAACCCCCAAAACTATTATAATCAACTCCGGGGGAGGAAATGCAGACTCAGGAGAAAGTTAAAATCACAAAAAAAAAAATTCCTCTACAGCCAACCAGGATCTGAACCTGGGTCCACCAGCTCAAGCGGCAGTGGCTCTAGCCAGTACGCCAAATGGCTAGCTCAGCAGGGTTTGGCCAAACAAATACCTATAACCTTTTCAGCAAGTGCAGCTCACTGCTACACTCACTGTAACATACTCATAGCTGTCTTTTCCCACTTGCTCTCAGTACAAATGGTATCATTGAGTCGCTCAAATTGAGATGCTCAATAATACTTGCCAACATCACTGTACACCATGTTGGTTTTTGGACTTTGATGTGTACATGGACTATACAATATATAGTACAGTTCTGTTGCATTGCTTTGTGTTCTCTGCTGAAGAAGGCTTGTTGTGATGGGTGCCACCTGTGACATAAACAGTATGTTACAATCCTGTTGCTGCATCCCATGTCATTCTTTGGGGTGGGGGGAGGTACATAGCTGACTTTAAGGCTGTCTTCAGACATAATCCCTGGTGTGTCCTGCACCATGTTTCGCACCCAGTTACAGCTGTATGTACCATTGTGCATATGCATTGCAGTCCTGCATAATCAGCCACATCCCCTTCTGCCATGTACCACAAGGCCCTGCGCAGTGACGCATTGGTGCTGTGCATGTGGTGCAGAGTGAGGTAGTATATGTGATGTACTGCCTGCAGCCCCACCTGGCCCATGTTCACACCTCCACACCCATGCTATGCAGTGTGTAACACCCATGTAGCCATAGTGCATAAGGCCCAAAATGTCCACCTGTGGAGCCAACATCATTGGGTTCCTCTTCATTGTAGTCTTCAGCTCAACTGATGTCACTGGGTTCTGTGACTGCTAAGTAATTAAAAAAGTTAATAGTAGGACAGAAAAGACGCTGCCTTAATATGGGGACTAATTAAGGAAAAAATAGGAGCATTTCAAAACAATGTGCAACATCATACACTGTGATAGTTAAACAGACTTCACACATGTCCAAATTTTCAGTTATATTAAAAACATATAAACAACAGTGCTTATCGTCCACACTGCAAAATTAATTTCCAGATCTGATTTCTAAGGGTGGCTAACTGCAGTTTTATATATGCCAGTCACTTTAAGTGTATTTATGCAGGTTATTTAGCAGCCATGATAATGTGTTAGGATGGAATGTCTGGGCTAAGTCTTTTCACACTTCTGTGGTGTACCAGTCTGTGTAACCAAAGAAAAACAGTGATGTGCTACAGCAACATTTCAACAAACTGGAGTTTAGCAACTGTAAGTATGTAGGACTTGGTGTGATACAGAATGACAGTGAACCAGGGTCCCCAAGAGACTCCTGCTTAGGCAAGCATTTTCACAGTCTTTTAGGTAATCAGCAAGGGAGCCCATAATACATGACGTTTGTGCGAGCATGAAGCCAACCACTTCTAATTTTACTCACGGATGAAATGTACTTTTCTCAGATCAGACATTTCTCCCAGCGCAGCTACTTTGGAGCCTGAAGAAGATTAATCTTTAATGAGCTACAGATCATGCAGAGTCACTACGGTGTAAACTGGGAGCTGATATTAATGAAAACCAGACCCAAGATATTTTTTTGAAACTCTCAATCATTAAGGCCTTAAAATAGTGCTTGCTAAAGACGCAGTTTCCCTATAGAGCCCTGAAATCCAAGTCAGCATGGTCTCACAGTTGTGTGGCAGCAGTACTGAAAACTTCAGAATGAGTGCAAAAGCACTCGTCAGTTTAAGAAGGGCAAGAAATCATTTAGTGGAAACACAAGCCTCTTGTGGAGTTCTCAGTATACTGCAAGAGTTCATTAATTAGAGTGTAGTTCATGAGGTGACTGCCAGTGTTATAAAATACCAGAACAGTCCAAAAATACCTTTAAGGCTGCTTTTAATGTTGAGCTGATATCAAGTTCAGAAGTGTACCTTATGGTGATATAGAGTTAAGAAGCAATTTTTAGGGCCAGCGTAGTGGCACTCAGGCATCAAAACAAGCTGCCACCTGGGGGCCCGAGATTTGTGTGTGCCCCCAGAACCCCATAGTCAGGCTGGCTGGGGCTAGGCATATGGTATAGGTGAGGTCCTTGGCTGTTGGGGAAGGAGGATGCCAGTTGCCCAGCATTCATGCACTCCTGCCAGTCAACTGAGGTGTGCCACTGTCCTAGGCTAGGGACTAGCTGGGACACCAGCACAATTTCCCAGTTTCTCCCTCGTGTTCCATGGAGCATACGGTGACAGAACTAGATTGGAAAAAGCATGCAGTGCTGTCGTAGAAGACATTTAAACATGCACTGTGTTTGTGTGTGAAATATTAGGAGGGTTGTTGCGGGGAGAGGAGGAGGAATTATGAAAAATAGGTGGGGTCAGGCAGATGATGTAATTGTCTCCTGCCATCCCATCTAGAGCCGTTGCGGTTGTGCACCTCACTCTCCAGTTTGGGGGAATTTCTCTTCATTGGCCTAAATTCTGCAGGAGATGTGTTAGTCCAGCCACTGGGGCTGAGAGGGGGAGTATGTTCTCGGGTACTTATCCAAACACCATAAAGCCCGCCCACAGACAGGGAGTTTAATGACACTTGGGATGGCAACACTGGAGGTAGGGGGGATACATCCAGCTTGGGATTCAATGGAAATGGGAATCATCTCAAAGGAGCACGTTTCTCAACATACACATTGCTTGTGGTTTACCAAAGGAGGCCATGGCCTCAGCCACAAAGGAAAAGTATGGGTAAAAAGAACTGAAAATGAATATATTGAAAAGACTCCAAGTTACACAGTAGCATAAGTAACATAATCACATGGTCATAGCAGGGTGTTAGGGTCCACCTTCTCTGCCCCAGCTGCTGTGAGGCAGTGACAATACTGCCCAGTTTGCATAAGGACACGTATCCAAGCTTATAAACTGGAATTCTATTTTATTTATTTATTGCAGTTTGGGATTAAATATCTTTGAGCCATAGGCTCATTTACAAAGGTTCCAGGTCAGACATCGTACAAGACAGATAAGACAGGCAACAGGAATAATACATTGGTAATACAGATTCAAGTAAAAAAACAACTATGAATTCGTAATTGGTAGAGTAGCACTGGTTACTTCATAGATTAAATTCACTATGGAGAAGATTATAATTTTAGGTTCCCAGACATCTTAGAAATTCACAAGGCGATTTCAGAGTTGTTTCATCTAGAATGGAAGTAGTATATGCCCTCAGGCTAGAATAGGCAGCAACAGTGTTGAGAGAGTGGGCAGGGGGGGGGTCAAGAGCCCGAGCCACAGTGGGGGAGCGGCAGCCAGAGCGGGGCTAGGGATTGGAGTGGGAGTAGCTGACAGGGTAGGTATTGTCAAGGAGGTGAGGATCAAGATGAGCGGAGAGGTTAATAGGAAGGAAAAAAAAAGAAGTGAAAGCAAGGAGATGGAAGGTGGGGAGAGAAACAGGGTGAGGGTGGGTGTGGGGTAGGGGAAGTGATAAGGGAGGGAGGGATAGGGTAGTATGTGAGGAACTGGAAGCGTGGGGAAAAGAGGGAGGAAAGAAGGCAATAATTACAGGGGTATGAGTAGGGAGGAGAGGTGGAAGGAGATGTACAGAAGGGTAAAGTGGAGATAGAGAAGGTAAGTAGGGGGTGGGTGGGGGGCAGCATGGGGAGAGGAAGAGCTAGAGCTATCCCAACTCATACCGAGTAACTTCAAATGCCATTCTTTCTCAGGAATCTGTTTACTCCTGCTTTGAAGGCCTGAAAAGTGCTAGTTTCCACAACCTCACCAGGTAGGCTATTCTGCAAGTTAACCACCTTCTGAGGGCATTACAGTAATTCTTTCTAACATTCACCCTTATCCTGTCCCTTCATCTTGCATGCATGGCCTCTTGTTCTGCTTGCTCTCACCAGTGCAGAGTTTCCTGTTTCTTTTGCACAAAACAACTATGCACATGCTACCCATATTTAAAATGGGTGGTTTGGCTCCCCCTGGTATGCTCAGCATAAGTAACTTACACCAGGGGAAAAGGAAGCTGGGACCAGATTGGCCCGCTCACATGGGTAAGAATACAAAAGGCGCATGCACTCTCTTTCAAACAGATAGAGGTTGGAGGCTGTAGTTTTCAAAAGATGAAAAAGCGTTTATTTCAAAAATGTGCTGCAATTTAAGCCTCGGTGGTATAGCCAAATCCAGTGCTTTGCCTCTAAATCAAGGCCGTCAGGGGTCAGCCGAAACTGGAGGTAGAAGCGGCTGAGTTCAGTGCTATACCACTGATTCAAATGTTAATATCTTGGAAACAATTAACGCCTTTTCATCTTTGGAAAAACTACAGCCACTGACTCTGTTTGAGGAGAGTGCATGTGACTTTCGGATTCTTGAACTGTAGAGGATTGCTAACCCAGTGTGTGCACCACCGTCTCCAAGCTCAGGAGTGTATCACATAATTTGGAAATCACATGAGTAAGAGCAGGCATAGGTCAATGGGTGTGCGTCAGCTATAAATATGACTCCATACAAAGCAGACATTTATACTTCCGCAGAACCACTAGACTACCAGAGAAAAAGTGTGTAACCACCCCACCCGCAAGGTGTGCAGACTAAGGCTGGAGATGATAATGAGCAGTTTGCTATGCCTTTGGGTGAATGGCACCTGGATTCATGGTTAGAAATAGGTTTGCAAAGTGGTATGGTGGTTCCAACTATGGGGATCCTTATGACAGAGTGCTGTCAGGGTGTTTTCCCCCCAGGAAATAAATGCAATCCCCAACCTCTGTGACAGGGAACATAATTACACAATCCCCTCCCCAGTTATCACTCTAAGCATTTAAATAAACAGCAAGTAAATAATGGAAAACTATGTGAGAGTTACAAATAAACAACCAATGGGTTTATTTTGGAGTTGGAAAACAAGGAAGGGAACAAAGGAAGAAAAGGTAAAAATAAACAAAGAAAACACCTCCACCATAAGGTGTGTCTCAGCACATCTCCCCCCACTGGTGCACCAGTTAACCCCACAGTCCCTCTGAGAGCTCCCAATTACTGTTCGAGTGTACACACAGATGCAGAGCTGCAGGCCTGTGATGCTTGGACCTCAGTAAGGCACTGTGTCAATTCGGTTGTTGGCTACAGCTGCTGATTGGCAAATTACACAGTTGGATGGACAGTAAAAGAGTTGCTCTTGGCTGTAAGGAGCCATTCGATCTTGGTCCTCCTTGATCTCTCTGCAGCATTTGACACCGTGGACCATGGGATGTTGCTAGAACACCTGTGGCTACTCTGTGGACTGTTGGGGACAGTCCTCAGATGGTTCCACTCTTTCCTCATGGGCAGAACTCAGAGGGTAGTATCAGGAATTTTTTCCTCTGCTCCCTTTGCTCTGCACTGTGGGGTGCCGCAGGGTTCTGTGCTTTCCCCATGTTGTTCACGGTGTATATGCTGCCATTGGGAGACATTATAAGGCATTATGGGCTGAGTTTTTACTGCTATGCAGATGATACTCAGCTCTATATTTCCTTTGTACCCGAACAAAATGATGCAATATCGGTCTTTAACAACTGCCTCGCTGAGATTCAGGACTGGATGGGTGCTAACTGGTTGAGACTGAATCCGGACATAGAAACATAGAAACATAGAATTTGATGGCAGATAAGGACCGCTTGGCCCACCTAGTCTGCCCATTTCCCTACCTAACGGATAAGCTGCAGATCCTAGTTAACCAACAGCCTACTTCCTCCTACCCCCCACTAGAATTGCCTTATGTCTGTCCCATGCATTCTTGAATTCCCCCACTGTTTTTGACTCTACGATCTTCTCAGGAAGGCTGTTCCATGTATCCACAACCCTCTCTGTGAATAAATACTTCCTCACATTACCTCTGAGCTGTCCCCACTCTATCTTCAAATTGTGCCCTCTTGTTTTTGCACATCTCTTTTTCTGAAAAATGCTACCCTCTTGGACTTTGTTGATTCCCTTGAGGTATTTGAAAGTTTCTATCATGTCCCCCCTCTCCCTCCTTTCCTCAAGGATATACATCTTTAGTTTCTTTAGTCTTCCTTCATATGTCTTCTGATGCAGACCCTGCATCATTTTGGTTGCCCTCCTCTGGACAGCCTCCAACCTGTCTATGTCTTTGTGGAGATGGGTCTCCAGAACTGTACACAGTACTCCAGATGTGGTCTTACCAACTGTCTGTACAGAGGGCCAACAACTTCCTGTTTTCTACTGGTGATGCCTCTCCCTATGCATTCCAGTATCCCCCCAGCCCTCCTTACTGCCTTCTCACATTGCTGTCCCACCTATAGGTCATCTGATATGACTACCCCGTGGTCCCTTTCCATTTTTGTTGTCAGTATCTCACCCCCCATTTTGTACTCTTCCCCTGGGTTTTTGTTTCCCAGGTGCATTACTTTGCACTTCTTTGCATTGAATCTAAGCTGCCATACATTTGTCCATTCCTCCAACCTCGCCAAGTCCCTTTTCATGCTTTCCACCCCACCTTATGTATCAACCCTGTTGCAGATCTTTGTGTCATCTGCAAACAGGGTTGGACTGGGTAGCAAAGGGCCCGCCTGGAAATTGGGCCAGGGGGGCCTTGGTACCAACCACGGTATGCCCTAGTGTACAAACTGTAGCCCCAATTTTACAGACACTGGTACACCCTAGCATACTGCAGTGCAAACGTTCAACTATAAGATATCAGCATGTATTCCATTACTGGTACAGTTAAGACTATTTCAGAGGCTTTAGTCCCATTGATTTAAGGTGAACTCTCAGCTGCCCCGTCAAGCAGCTGAGGATGTGGTGGTGGGCAACAGCCTTGACTTCCATCCTGCCAAGCTGTCAGCTGCCTGCTTGAAATCCAGTTTCCCCAATCCATTTTAATGCAAGTGTAAAGTTCACAGTGAAAGCCAGCATTTTTTCTGTTATTCAAAACAAGCGGTTCCACGACAGCACATGATTCTCACCACCCAGAGGAAGAGCCCAAACGTCCCCCTTCGCCCCTCCAAAAGGACCAGAAGAATGAACAACCACGTCAGGATTGCAGGGGTGGAAATCAAATTCTTAAGCTGCCAACATAATTAGAACATATAGGCATTCTGGACTGATTGTATCAGTCTGCAACACCGTGAACGTCACATTTTGCAGTCACTAGCCAACAGGCCCCTAGTGACTAGCCCTACCATCTTTACCACTGGCCCAGCTGGTGGACTTACTGAAATTTTATTTTCTCCAGTACAAGCTCACAGGGCTAGTTGAGGGGAAACTCTCACTAGCCCAATACCAAATCTACCAGCATTTGGCTAGTAGGCCAGTGCCAGTTCAGACCCCTGGACTTGCATGCAGACAATGTATGAAAAGCAGTGATTTAGCAAAACCAGAGGTCAAAACTAGCATGGTTCCACTAAACAAATGCTGGTAGATTTTGTATGGGGCAGGCTAGTAAAACCATTTTAAGCGCTCTTAGTGGAGAAAGTAAAATTTCTGAAAATATACCAACTGAGTCAGTAAGAAAGTCTGTGGGGCTAGTGTAGTTCCCCCAATTATTAGGACCCGCTGGCTAGTGGCTGCACTCAACCCCTGGTTTACCCTGCCTGTAGCTTGCTCTAAACCAAGCCCCACAGCACCATTGCACTGTCAACAATACCAGCATCCCTTTCTAGAGTCTGACAGACTCCTACTGTGACTGTGCTGGCTCTGCAGTTAGAAGTTGCACAAGTCACAATGCTGGCTCTTTTGTCACTCATAACCCATGACCCAACCACAGGCCATCTTCTCACTCTGGGCTCCATTTGGAGCCCCTGAGCCCACAACGTCTACCAAACTAAATTATTAAAGTGGTCTTAAATGCTGCAATATGGCCGTTTGGAAGCCTTACTTTAATCAATGTTACACTGTCATTTACAGCCTGATAACCAATTCCAACAGCCTTACATTAATCCACATTACACTGTCATATGGAGCCAGCCTTACATTAATCACTTTGGGAGGCAGTATAGCACAGTGGTTTAAGGCTCTGAGCTACAAATCTGGTGACCTAGTTTTGAATCCCACAGCACCCACTTGCATACTGTGACCCCGAGCAAGTCATTCAACTTCCCTGTGCTCCCAGGTCACACCTGTAAACAAGCTTTCAGCTTAGTGTGCCACTCCTGGTTAAATAATTGGAAAAAATAAATAATGTTACACTGTCATGTATAGCCTGATCTCCATGGCATAGATGAGTCCCTTTCTCTAGCACTGCTGAATAACTGGAAGAATGCATTCTGATTTTGAACCAGCATTCTTAAACTGTTAGTGGAAGACAACATTTATTAAAAATCTCCCTCTCAATGTGGGGAACCAAAATGCATTCTTTGGACTTGTATAATAGCAGTCAGGCCCTCCCAGGAGTTAGATTTTATTATTCACCCACTATGGGTAATATGGTACTCTGCTGCACCTTGTATCACATTACACACCTAAGAGGTGATTAACAGACTTAATTTAACCCCTGGTCATACTTTTTGCTAAAGAGCAGGTGTATACTCCAGAACCTCCCGATGTGATACTAGTGTCAGGGTTGCATGGTTGTGCCTTCTATAAATACTCACTGCCAATGCTACGCCCTGTGCAGGTACACTCAGATCTGTTTGCAGTGTCAATAAATGGAGGTTTCGTTTATGTACATTATTGCCTTTAGTAGGGTGGTGATATTTCAAAGTTGTAGTACTATTTAAAGTTACTGATTTTGCCAGCTCCTGCTTGACTAACATCCCCGTTAGTCAAGTGGACACTTTGCTTGAACTCATAACTTTAACTAGTACTACAACTTGAAATATCACCACCCCACCCCTAAAGTCAATGGAGGCGATAAGAAAGCCTCAGTTTTATGACATCACAAAACCGGTTCTGTATGATGTCTGCACAGGGCAGGCATGCCAGTATCAGGAAGCAGCTCCGCTTGTAGAGGGTAAACTTGAGTGACATAACTTTATAGAAGGCTGAAAGAAATGTACCATGGATAGCCACTGGCTCTGGAGCAGGTGAGGTATCACGCCTGGGTGGGGGGCACTTCTGAGTATGCACCTGCTCTTTAAAGAGCTACCGACACCTCAACGAAAAACTAGGGACAATTCTGCCTGTGCATTCCATCTATATTTTGTATATTTTTCCTCCCATTATTTATTACTAAGGAAGTTTGCATGAATATACAATTTTATCCCTTAAGAGTCCATCTGCCTCGATAGCTTCTGCCCTACTTTCAAGTCAGAATCTCTGTTGTGACTCCTGTTAGTAGAGCAGTTGTTTTCATTGCCCTCAGATTGCGTAAACTCATAAAAGTTAAAAAACACACACACACACACCCGCTAGACTTGTATAGGGCTCAGACACTCCTGCATCTCTCCTGCTCACTCCCTCACAATATCACAGCTAGGGGGTGGAGCAGCCATACTAAGAAGCTTTAAGGGATTGGCTGGGGGTGGCTATGGAGTCAGCTACGACCCTTTGTGTACTTAGTGAGTAAAAAATAATTTTGCACTAATAAGCTTCACACTGGCATAAGGTATTTGGGATATGAAGCCCAGTACCTTATGCCAAACACTTAGTTCTTAGTTCTCCTGAACATCCCACCAGCTCTTTAAATGTAGAGTCTAGACAAGCAGCACAGAACTTTCAGATTCAAGGGCAAAGTGTATGGTGCCAACTTGAGGGCTTGGAAAGGAGGAAAGGCCTGAGTAGCAAAATATATCAGTACTCACAAGTAGCAGCGGGTCAGCACCCTATATCTCCTTCATGAAAGCACATGCCAAAGTGCAGAGTTGCTCTTCAAGCATCTCACAAAAAATTCCCTTTATTTGATGAATCGACATGTTTTATTATCACAGGAAACTATGAATACTGGTCCCTGATGACTCCTCCAGGTATAGGGCAAAGGTAATGACAGTTTAGCATACAGCAGCTGACACATTCCTTCTTCTTGCATTATAACAAGCCATCTGCATAATCTCTAATGCTAACTCAGTGGCCACACACACACACATATATACACACAACACACATACACACACACCACAAGTATTCAGTGATGCAAGGCAGTAATACAGTAGGGTCAGCACATTTCAAATAAGAACCAAATAATACCACAGGTGACAGCTTTAAATCTATGTACAGCACATCAGGTCATTAAAAGGCGCATACACACTGCTTCCAAAAGGGACTATATCAGTGTCAGTTGCAGAAGGAAGGCTGCTAACTTGAGATCTACCAAGTCCTGCATAACTAGCAGTAGAGGCATACCAAGAAATTGGAAAATTAAACTGGTGATTCTCCTGCATTATCAATGCATGCCAGCCAATGCCACAGCGCACTGCTTGTGCAACCAGTTTTGATGTGCAGACGAGTTATCCTCAGAACATAAAGCGTAATGGTGAAGCCCTAAAAGCAGTCTCTCAGAGATGGCAACACAGTGACTGCATAAAAAGACTTGTAATAATACAGTACATACAATACATTCCAAAAATACTGTGCAAAAGTGCAGATCAAAGTGCAAGATAGCAGAATCACTCAAAAAGCGCGACACAATCAATCTATGTACATAATCAGAAGGAAATGGGGGTATATGGAGGTAAAGGATGGATAAGGGTTATGGGATAGGAACAAAGTCCAACAAAACAGCGGTCAATTGGATAAATACCTGAGGCAAAGTGCAAAGGAGCACATAATCATTGAATACCGTATATAGTTACATTTCTATAAATAGTGTGCCAGAAAGTACAGATGAAACGGCAAAGAGGCAGAATCACTCTGGCAAACCAATTCATGTATTTATTTATTGTATTTATTATTTCACTATATAGCATCTTTTTCACTGAGAGGGTGGTGTCTGTATCTGGTCTCGTAGTTGCAGGACACTGATAGATTCCAAACCAGAGCTATTTGAAGCTACCACAACGTAGCTTCAAATAGCTCCGGTTTGGAATCTATCAGTGTCCTTGCAATACCGAGACCAGGTACAGACTAACAGGCTCACAAGCTGTCTGTACCTGGTCTCCGTATGTCTCGGCAGCACACGGGCTCCAAACTGGAGCTGTTTGAAAAGCCTGCAGTATGGCAAGTCTATGGAGACACCCCAGCTGCTCCCCGCCTGCCACATCATCACGGGGACAACCGTGGGTGCTTGTGGGCGACGGGGAGGGTGTTGAAACCTAAAATGCCGGCGGGGAGGGTGCAGGATCAACCAGATATGAATCTAAATAATATAATAAACAGTAAGTGCCACATTTAATACTTTTTTTATATCTGCTAATCTGGCCCCACTTCACACGGAGGTGGGGCTCGATGGGACATGGACGTTTCCCTTTAATATAATAGTTTTCTTTCTGTGGGGACGATCTGCCCCCCCACACCCCCCAGGTGCTCACTTTCATGTATTCTTAGCAGGGATAAAGAATCGCGCCAGTACCGTAAGTGCTGAAGTAGCAGCGTGAGGTCCGGCAGGCTCCAGTAATACCCTCATCAGTACTCACCAAGGCCCCTAAATAACTTTTAATTCTGGGTGACATTTTTAAAACAGGCAAGGGGCAACTGCGCAATCTTAAATAATTTCTTCAAGGCTTAGAGATGGTGAACTGCAGTGGAGATCTGGTTGCAGTCACCAGTCGCCACTCACCAGATACTACTACTTACTAGTAGACTATCAAGGGTGTAGGCAGACATACTCACTGTACACATGTGTACAGTTTTGTTGAGTGTCTGTCACAAACCACATGCCTTTCTGTTAACATTTTCATTCTAATCTGTAGTATTTTGGTTAGTGGCCACTGATGAGTGTTTCTGTTTAAACTTCTGTTTAGGAGACAGATTTATTTTATTTATTTAGTTTTTGTTTACCGGGTAGGTGTGCTAGCCAAACAGGTGACTATTTTCAGGCACGACCCAGATACATGTATAACCTCTTTAGAGATTAAAGGATTCATCTGACAACAATTCCACTTGTTTGGAAGGGGGTACCATTTGGAGAGGATGTACAAATGTTTTAATGGGGGGGGGTGTAACTGTTGAAGAGTGTGTGTACAAAATGGAAATTCTGGCTACACCTCTACTAGTAGTCACAGCAAGCCCTAGCCACCAGACTCACAGGTCATGGCCACCACTCAGTCCAAGCCATAACCGGAAGGGACTCTGGGATGGGCTGCAAGCAGCAGCTCCAAAAAGTCCAGCACAGCTGCCTTCCCCCTCAGCTCATTCCTTAGAATTTGGAAATTGGACTTAATAACCTTAGTCTCAGTTTTAGTATAGTACTATTAAATCTGCCTGATCTTACTGCAGAATAATTTCTCTTCAAAGTTTAACAACATCTTGTGAGTCTTGTGCTCCGATTTTTGGTTGCCTACAGTGGTATGTCTGTATTCTAATGAGTTGGTTTGTGCAATGTTGTAGGTCCAGTAAAGCACATAGGAACCCCCTCCGCTCCCTGAACCTCCCTACTTTGTTTCAATTTCCATTCCACCCATGACCCACCCTGCTGGATGGACCCAGACCAGAAAAACTAAACTCTACTTACCAGCAACTTACAGACTCACACCCAGAGAAAAACAAAATAATTATTTATAATGAGGTGTCACTCGGGTGTGTGGTTGGTTGGTCACCGGCAGTTACAGCCTATTCCTGACATTAGCAGAGTTGCACACGAGATGCGATGGTCTGGATGGGGGGGGGACCAAATACAGAATGCCCAACTCCGACTCTCAGGGTGGGACGCCATACCAGTCCATGCCATATGGTCCTTCACACCACGTAGTCCATCCCCCCCCCAATCCCCCATCCAGACTGGGAGGCAGAATTTTTTTTTTTTTACTCTTTGTGGTTGTTGCTTTACTATGAAGCGATGGCAGACCATACCCTGACTCCAATCATGAATCCACCTCTGTTCTGACTGACTCGACTGTGCGCTTCCAAGGGGGGCCCTGTCCTGGCAGACCCATTTTCCTTTTCCACACCATGCCATTGCGCCACACACTGTCCGACTGCACCCCCAGCCCCTACCAGGATGAAAACTCACCACCCTCGGTCTCGACTCCTGGTGGTCCTTCCTTGACTCGTTCCGTTGACCCGTTCTCAGCATGCATCCGTGGGCCTGGCTCCAGGCTCGATGGTTGCTCGATGATAAGGACAACATCTAACAGAATGGAGGAGGAATGAGACCAATCTCACTCACTTGGGCCTTTTTGAAGTGCCCCTGCGCTGGCGCTCTGCGTCACGTCACTAGTCCCAGCAGCATGATGATGACATGACACGGCAGATGGCATTCATTGATAGCCAAGCCCATCAAGTTGTTGTTCCAGCCAATAGCGGCTCTGCCTCTCCATCCCTGTGCCCAGCCCCCTCCCCAACTTGCTGCAACTAGTGAAGTTCCAGTTCTCACGGTCAGTGTGCAGACAGCGGTCGTCTTGAATTGCCATGGCAACAATAACTAGACAGACAAACTTTTACTAAGCTTCCCCGCCCACGGCGCAACCCCACCTCCTGGCCACATCGGTGATGGTATGTAGGACAAAGGGCACCAGCCCCCACAGGAAAATACTGCAGCTGGCTCGGATGTTAAATGGGGGAGTTAAGTATATTGCTATTACTACAGCATGACGTTACTTGAACTTGGAATGTGTGCCCCCCCCCACACAGCAGTTGTGTACGCGAGTGTGTACAGCTGAGGGGGGCCCACCCGGAGATTTCCGGGTATCCGGCCAGGCCAGTCCGACCCTGTCTGCAAAGGGACATACTTTCCCTTCCAGTTTCTCTGCAATGTCACTTATAAATACATTAAAAAGGACCGGCCCCAGTACTGAACCCTGCAGTACCCCACTAGTAACCCTCCTTTCTTCACTGTGGACTCCATTTACTATTACCTGCTGTGTTCTGTTGTCCAACCAGTGCTTTACCCAGGCTACCACCCTGGGACCCACTCCCAGGCTGGCTAATTTGTTTATTAATCTTTTGTGTGGGACTGTGTCAAATGCCTTGCTAAAGTCTAGGTAGGCCATATCCACAGCCCCTCCCTGGTATACTGATTTGGTCACCCAGTCAAAGAAATCAATTAGATTTGTCTGGCATGACCTTCCCACTGTGAATCCATGCTGCCTTGGGTCCTGTGCCCCACTGGCCTCTAGGTACTCAGCAATTCTTTCCTTTAGAAGTGATTCCATCATTTTCCCTACCACTGATGTCAAACTGACAGGTCTGTAGTTTCCTGCCTCTGTCTTGCTCAAGACAAGACTGAGGTGTTGGTGGTGGACCCTAGTCACCGTGTAGAGAAATTGACTCCTGGGTCTTCCTCTGGCCTTGTGTTAGGGGGAATCCAGTTGAGACCTTCTGAACAGGTGCAGAATCTGGGTGTAGTACTTGACAGTGAGCTAACGCTTAAAATACAGGTGTCAGCCGCTGTTAAGTCCTCTTTTTACCATCTGAGGAATATAGCCCAGATAAAACACCTTGTTCCACACGATGACCTTCCTGTGTTGGTTCATGCCTTTGTATCTTCACATCTTGACTACTGTAATGCTCTATATCTAGGGTTGCCGGGGGTGGATCTCCGTCACCTGCAGCTGGTGCAGAACACTGCAGCCAGGTTGTTGACTGGGCTACCAAGAACTTGCCATGTCACACCTGTGCTGCGAGAACTGCACTGGCTGCCGGTGCAATGGAGGATCACCTTCAAGGTTGTGTTGCTGACCTATAAAACCCTACATGGACAGGGACCGGGCTACTTGCAAGATCTCCTTCAGTCCTACCGCCCTCTCCATCCACTCCGCTCCACCGACAAGGGATTGCTAGAGATTCCCAGGGTTTGTCTTCAGTCATCTGGGGCCAGAGCTTTTTCTTCTGTGGCCCCAACCCTGTGGAATTCTCTACCTCGTTGGATTAGAGAGTGCCTGTCCACTGAGTCCTTTAAAACCGCACTGAAGAGTTATTTATTTGAATTAGCTTTTTGAATACAACATCTAGTTATCCTGCTGTCTTTTTAATGTTTTATATTTGTATTTATTATTGTTATGTTTTGCTATATTTGTTTTGTACTTCCGCTTTTGTACTCTGAAAAGCGCATTATAAATAAATATTGATTTAAGCTGTACCTGTGGGCTTGATTCTAAAGTTACACAGGAATGCCCAGGTAGCATCTAGTTAGCTAGCTGAACAATAAGAATGATAAGTTCTGTGGGTGAAACTCGTACTCACGACCTTTAGATGACAGGCTGGTGCTGTCCATGAGGACATCTCCCCTGCTTAGGCAGATGATGGCCGGATGGTCTTTTCTATAGGCTGGATACAGGTGTGGCAGACCCAACATGCTCCCGGTGGCAAAGGGTGCGGGCCCTGATGACTTTAGATGATGTGAGCTTGTTCTGTAAACTAGTTACAGGTGCGGTAGACCCAATGCACTTCTGGTAATGAGGGGTGTGGGTCCTGATGCTCCAGACAATGATGATCCTATTCACCTGTCAAGGTGACTTGCCTTCAACCACCCTAACTCAGGACCTCAGCATGTTCAATACCCTGTCAGGATAAAATCTAACAGCAGCAGATGACAGTGGCTCGCCACCTTCGCAGATGTAGAGCAGCTTCAGATTTGGTGCTAGATCCCAGACTTGACACCCTAGCTACATTAACCTCTTTTCCAGTGGTCTTAAGTCTTTTTTGGGCAAAGGTTTTAGTCAGACAGGAATAGCAAGTGGGAGCTATTCCGAAACGCTCTTCTCTCTTCAAAGGTTTTTCTCAGACTGTCTTCAGACCAACAGTCAAAGCTTCTCAAGCTCTTTTCAAAGGCACTCAATGCCGCATCAGTGGAGAAAGAGAGTCTACCGTAGGTCCTCCTCTAATTGGACTACTGTATCTACTAATCAGGTCCCTCAGTGTGCTAGTTGCAAACCTCTCACAAGATGGCTGCTCCTATGCAGATCAGTGCAACTTAGGTATTTATCTTCTTATTTTGTGCATTTTTTGCAGCATCGATTTACAGGATTAGGTCTTCCTGGTCCCCTCTGGTGATTCCTGGTGTCAGTAAGTAGTTGTGGAGGGCAGGGGCTCCATCAGAGGCTTTGTTGTCTGCAATGCTCCTATGCAGGAACTGTCTCTGTTGTTGGCAACTCCGGTGCCACAAAGGCTCGTGGGGCTTCTCTGCCCAGAGCCATGCTGGTCCCTCCATTGCTGTCCTCAACCCTCTGTGGCTTGTGTGGATCAGCAAGCAGTTTGTTTATTTATATATTTACATTTGTTATGCCTCCCAGCTCCTGCTGCAATGCCGTGTGGGGCTGGGAGGTCAAACTACAGGCGGCATGTCAGCTGCGGTGTTGAGGAGCTATGCAATGACACAAGAAAAGTTCTCTTTGTGTGCTCCCACCCCTTCTGGTGGGACTGTTCATGATGACAGAAGCATGAGAAGGTCCTTGTAAGTCAAGCAGTGGCCTCAATTTGTCATAATCAGAACTGTAAATTATAATAAACAGCACCTGAAAACTGTCCTTATTCTACTCTGTGGAGCATGCACCAATACTCTCCATTTCCCGATATCACAAAACGTGTGTGCATGGGGGCACGTGTCACAGTCAGGAAGTGTTAGTGTTTCGGCTTTTGTCTCCACGCAGCAAAATGAGAGCTCTTGCTATTTTTAATATGGGAAGAAATAAATGAACATTTCTACAGCAGTCCACTTGGGGCCGGGTAAGGTTTATTAAATGTTTGGGGGGGCAGCAGTACAGAACTATAAAGCTGCTCTTTAAACTGTATATGCTCGATTTCTAAGCAGCTATATAAGTTTTTACTCCATTGTACTATACCAGGAGGGTCATTACTTAGTCAAATTTGTGATATTGTTTTTCAAGCATTGATCAAAACCAGATTCCACAGTTTATTAGTTCCTTCTGGCACTCTGGCAGTTAGGTTCTCTCCCAGCAATAGCTGTACTGGTGTGTTAGGGAGGGGATGCAGGAGTACTCTCTGCATTATTTCATGAACTTCATACCAGAAACCCCTAATCTTTGGGCAGGTAAATATCATATAGAGGAAATACCCTGGGTCAGGCCTGCATTTATGGGAAATTAAAGATTTGGGAGAATCAACTGAATGCATTTTTTACTGGAGTCAAGTATGTGCTGTACATAGAATTTAGTTGTAAGTGCCATAGGCAGTTGCTACGAGCAACATACTTGAAATGTACAGCAACCGCTGCCCAATGTTTGTCATTTACCTCCATGTCCAAGTCAAGGGACTGTTTTGCCATAAGCAAGGCCCCTGGAATTCTGTGATTCTGCGGTTGTGGAATTTTCCACAGAATTTGCATCATACTGCAGAATATATACGGTGCCGCAGAATTCATTGGTTTTGGTGAATTTTCATTCAAATTTACTGTTTTTCCATAGTGTCAGGCTTTCTTTCCCGTCATGTTTATCCTGAAGCCCCTCCTCTATATTCAGCATATGATGTCATTGATGACATCACAACATATTTAGCCAATGGCAGGACTGCGTTCTGCCAGAGAAATGAATAAATCATGCCGCAGAAATTTGAAAATGCTGCTGCAGAAGCCAAGGAGCCCTGCCACAGAAATTAGAATATTCTGCTGCAGAGCACCTGGGGCCCTGGCCATAAGTTCCTGCATAGGAGAGAGACTCCCACCCAAGATAAGTTTATAGAACAGTCTAAATTTTAGAGTGTGGTGGGATATTATTAATGAGCTGTCCTGCTGGTGACAGCGTGGTCATTTGCTGGGGGTGCCCAGCCACATTGATCAACCAGTTCCTAATTCTAAGGAAAGAGAAAATGTCTGTATACTATATTGTACTTTAAGATCTGTGATGGATGTGAGGCACCCTCCCTCAAACAAAGACTCAGTCCTTTCTAATCCCGCCCATGACCACCGCATGAGGGCATGGTGACGAAATATGTTGTATCCAACCTTTGCCCAAAATATGTGTAATGGGTGAGGGTATTGCTCCTGATGCCGACTGCTCTCAAAATGGCCTGGTCAGGTCAAGGCACAGGTCCACCCCAGCTACAACTTGGAAGGGGAAAAACACAAGGTAATCCAACTATGCCAATCACCCAGAGGTGGATTTTTGTGAGGCGCCCGGCCAGCAGATGTCAGGGGGAAATTTGGGGGAAGGGGGCCCAAGTTCAAATACCACTACTGGGAACACAAGGAGGGGTGTGAAGCTGACTTAACGTAAGGAACAATGTAAAAGTTTATTAAACATGACTAAACAATAACATTATACTAAATAGCTACACTAAAACTATAAAGGATTAGGACATTACTAAATTCAGAACTCTAAAAGATAAGATATCTACATATTACTGTACCCTACTAAACAAATAACATCACTAAATTTGTGCTTTGCCTCCTATGTGGTGAATCAGTCATGAATACCCTATACCAGCCACCCTTGCATGTCTACCGGGGAAAGGGGAAAAAGCAAGGCAGGGAACCAGCTGCCCAGGTGGGGGAAAACATAGAACAGGACGCAGGCCAGGACTATTCTGAGGCAGTATCGGTCATGGGCACAAAGGTCTCTATAGACCACCAGAAATGACACCCCTCCAGGAAAAAGCCTGCCACATTCCACCCAGCCACAGCCCCTACATGGACTGCTGGGACACAAGGACAAACAAGGACATGACCGCTTGTTGGGAAAAACAGGGTCGGGGTACCTGGGATCACATGCAGGCTGAAGGGTGACGGCACAATAAACATTTCTATAAAAATCCTGTGTCTGTGTCTTTATTTCTAGCAAACAGTACTCATTTAAGACTGAAGACAGAATATTACTGTGGGGGTTAAATTGGGAAATGCTCATGAAAAGCCTGAAGTGGTGGTTGCAAAGGTTTGGAGAGTGCAAGGTTTGGAAAAGGCACAGAATGTAGTGCTGTGGAAGAAAGGGTGCCTGCCACATTGTCGATGAAGTTAGAGTCAGATCCTTTTCACACTGTTATCATACTGTATCCTGTTGTTACTAACACGTCACCAATGTATAACTTTTAAAACATAAATACATGTTTCTGTTCACATTGAACATCTGCATACAGTAAATCTTGACCTACCTGCCTATTAACGGGGTAACATCTGTTTTGCTTCTTAGTTTTTTCTTTATTATAATAAGAACATGTTACAATAGATGCTAACTTGCCCTTCTATTCCCCCCTCCCCACATGCATGTGCCTCCAAAACTCCTGTCCAGATTGTTTCCTTCACCTTATTCCTCTGGGGCTTACTCTTCCTTCCCCCAGTAGGTCCTCAATAGCCAGTCATGCACTGCCGGATGCTGAAGAGCAGCTATAGTTGACAGACTCTGTCCTTCCTGAAACGTTGGCTTCAGTGACTGAGGAGTGGAGATTGTAAGCAGAAAATATCAAACATTTAACATACAGACTTTTTTTTTCAGAAAATGCATTTCAGACTAACCTCTTTATTCAACCAACCTTCTGAGAGGATGTCTCCCTGATTTTGATCTTTTTCCCTGATTTCTTTAAAACCTTGTCTCTAATTAATGAGGCAGAAGGTTGAGAGGCTTGGGCGGCAGGTGGTGACTACTTTACTCATATGGTTGATTATGTTTTTCCCCATTTTCTGCCCTCCCAACTCCCTGGCATATGCCAATGAAATCTGCTGTACGCTCCAGTAGGTGGGTGATGGCTGACATCAGATGTGACGATCTGTAACATCAGTTCCACCACCATTTTCCACAATAGGAGATGGTAGCTGAAGGGACCTGACTCTTGCCTAGGATCTTAATGCAATGTCCACACAATGTGCACAAGACTCCACCAGTCCAGGGTGGTGGAGTCAGGAACAAGACTTTGCCCCAGGTCTCCAATGTAGTGGTGCAGAGCACACCAGGCCAGCTCCACTGAGCTGGGATAACATCTGTTTGACATCTGTTTACTGCTGTTTTCTAGTAGCTAATCTGGCACCCTTATTGCCTTTGTTACAGGGGGATATTATCTTAAGGTTGTGCTATTGTAATTGCCCTTTCTGGTAGCTGCTAGTGTTCCTGTGTAGTACAGATCTGCATATCCAAAGTACTAAGGGGGTTATCCTGTGGTTGACAGTTTGATATGGTATCTGTTATGTGGTGGATATGTGTTGGGCTGTGGTGGAATACACTGTTTATCTGCTTGAGTGCACACTGACCTCTTTCATGAGTGGAGGAGTATATCGGAGCTACGAGTGATGCTGAGGTTAGTATGCACGAGTGCAGATAAATAGTGAATTCCACCAACAGCCCAACACATATTCGGTTTATGCAATAGGGGTGAAAGGATATGGCATTGAAATGTGTTGTGTTGTTGCTTTTTGCAGTGTGGTTTTGGTGCTTTTAATATTTATTTCCAGTGTGTAATATTTTTTTAGAGGTTTCCGTTAGTTGAAATGTTTTTCTCTATGGTAGTTTAAAGTTCTGCATTTTGCTTCTTTGTGATGCTTCTGTTTCTTCTTTTGGCCTCTGTCTGTTTACTCGGATTTTGCTTTCAGTTTCTAGGTGTAGTTCTGTGTTGAAATGTGCTTTTACTATTCTGTGCAGGTGTGTTGCATTTGGTTTGGGGGGGGGTGGATTCCGGTGTGTTGAGATTTGCTGCTTTATGTGACACAGCTGCTATGTAAATGAATGTAGCTACTGTGGAAACAAATGCTGTTTATTCCACTGTAGCTACATTTATCACATGGTAGGTCTGCTAAGCATGAATCACTTGTTTTTATCCTGTTATTATGGTGGATATGCTGTTTTATCCCATGGCATATCATTTCACCCCTATTATATAAATGGGATTATTATCCTAAGGTTGTGATTGTGGAGCTGGGGTGTGAGCTTAATATTGCATCTGCTGCAGGGGGTTAGTACCCTGAGTTTGTAGGAAAAAAGAAAGGGACAAAAAACAAACAAAAAAAAATAGGTAATGGGCTAAGTTATAGGGCTATGGTAGGGGGCTAAGGTAGTGGGTTAAGATAGAGGATTAAGGTTGTGGGGTAAGGTCTAAGAAGAGGTAAGTAGGTATGCTGACAGCAGTGCATTGCAGCAGCTGTGGGATGGCAGTCTTCAGGGAGACTTTCTGGAGACTGCGTTGCTGCTTTATCTGCATGCACCTCACTGGGCTGAGGGAGGAGGTAGCCAGATTCAAGGCTGAGTTGGCTTGGGTTCAGAGGACCTTCTCCCCCACCAAGGGGCCACCTAGTCCACCGTTGCTGCCTCAGAGGTTGTTCAGTAGGAGGAACGGCTGGATGACAGTGAGCTCAGGGAGGGTTAGGGTGGTGGAACATAGGCACATCGCACAACCAGTTCCACTACAAAACTCCTATGCCACCCTGGCAGAGCGAGAATGTCCCACCTAGGCACCCATAGTAATGGCTGGGGTGGATGTGGGGGTCCTCCACAGTGAAGACCCCAAGGTGGGTGATAGAGGACCCCAGAGGAGGAGGACGCAAATCCTGGGAGGAGGAGTCCATAGTAAGGGGGAGAGAGTTGGAGGTGGGTAGAGACGAGGAGAGGGAGGTTCGGTGCTGGCACGCAGGGATGGAAAGAGGATCCAAGAGATTGCTGGGGCAGCAGAAGGAAAGGAGAGCTAGACATCATTGTCCATCTGGGGACAAATGGCCTGCCATGAGATGAGGCAGCCATAGTGCAGAAAGAGTTCAGGGAGTGGTGGAGGGATCTGTATCTTATGGTTCTCCACTTCTGCTCACAACTAACACTACTACCTTATCATTCCTCAAACAGGCTTACCATAGGATGTGTAGGTTTGCCCTGGGGGTCAACGCCCATCACCACCACTGTGTTGTCCTCTCTTCTCCGGGTAAATTATCGTATGAATCTAAATTAAGGTATGCCACTCTGAGTTTTCTGCACAAGCTGGTCCACAAACATACTCCTTGCCTCAGTGAGTCTATTCATCTAAGACAACCTCAATGAACCCTGAGATCTGCCTCCCTCCCCTTCTCAGAATGCCCAAACTGCGAAAAACTGTAGCCCATAAATCATTCACCTACACAGCTGTGTCTGACTGTAACTCCCTTCCTCCCTCCATTCTGTCATGCTCCACCCTCCCTGAGTTCCAGTCCAACTTGCTTGCTTTTCTTTCTGCCTCTACAGCTTGCTCCTGCTACCGGTGATATTAAACCTCAACCCCAACAACTCTCGTCTATTTCTCATAATTGCTTTTCCCTTAACTCTGGCTTCTTACCTTGCCCCTTGGGCCTCACCTTTAAACATAACTGCTATTGGTTAGCCCTCTTGTATCTGATATCATTAGCTAATAGTTATATATTGTAGTGCACTCTCTTGATTGTGTCATGTACTTGTCGTGCTACTGTGTAACCTACCTGCTTGTTATTTCATAATCCTGTGGTTGTATCTGTCTGCATCATAATCCTGTGGATCATTGAACGCTGTACAGTATATCAATTTTTCCATTGTAACTGTCATTGCTATGTTAAATCACTGTACTGTATACATACTGCACTTCCGGGTCACCCCTGAAAAGGGGACTGCAATTGTCTCAGTGGACTTATCCGGTTACCAAAACTCAAATAAGTAAATAAATAAATCTTAGGCTAGTAGCACAATCTGTGACCTTCTCAGAAGTGCTACCTGTCTAAGACAGGGAAGCTGACAGGATTCTCCATACCTGGAACTTCAATGCTTGGTTAAAGAAATGATGCAGAGAGGAGGTTTTTGGTTTTATTAGGGACTGGGGCCCAACCTGGAGGGATGAGAGCCTGTACAAGGGTGATGACCTGCATCTGTCCAGGAGGAAAACCATAGTCCTCAGTGAACAGTTTAAATGTTACATTGGCAACCATTTAAACTAGCTGAGGTGGGAGGCAGAATGAGACAGGGAGACATAAACTGCTCCCCCCAAGCTCAAGAGGTCAACAATGGGAATCTGGGGGAGAAAAAACACAAAAAAAATGAAATAGTGCACCCCAGGTTACTAAAGGAGCTCAAGAAAGAGTTCACAGCACCTCTGACAGCCTGTTGAACCTGTCACTAGAAACGAGAGAGGTCCCGGGAGACTGAAGGAAGGCTGATGTAGTCCCATTACACAAAAATGGAAATGAAGAAGAGACTGGAAATTACAGTCCTGTCAGTCTGACTTTGGTACTGAGCAAAGTAATGGAATCACAACTGAAGGAAAGGATTGGAGAATAAGTACTTTCCAATGGTCTTCAGGATCCAAGGCAACATGGGTTCACAGGGGGGAGTTCTTGGCAGACAAACCTGATCGAGTTCTTTGACTGGGTAACCAAGGAAGTGGATCAGGGAGTAGCAGTTGATGTAGCCTACCTGGACTTTAGTAAGGTCTTTGACACCAAATTCCACATAGAAGACTTGTGAGCAAGATGAGAAGCCTGGGAGTGGGTCCTAAAGTAGTAAGATGGGTTGAGAGCTGGCTGCCCAATAGGAGCCAGAGGGTGGTGATAAATGGCATCCACTCTGGAGAGGGCAAAGTGACCAATGGGATTCCACAGGGGTCAGTACTAGGCTCAGTCCTTTTTGATGTCTTTATAAGTGACATTGCTGAAGGACTAGAAAGGAAAGTATGGCTGTTCGCGGAAGACAAACAAATTTGCAACATAGTAGATACACCGGGAGGAGGGGGGAATAGAAAGAATGAGAGAAGATCTAAAAAAAAAGCTGGAAGAATGGTCATGGGTTTGGCAGCTGGGCTTCAATGCAAAAGTATAAGATTACGTACTTGGGGCACAGAAACCCTGGAGCAACATATCAACTGGGAGGAGAAGTACTAGCAGTCACAAAACAGGAAAAGAACCTGGGGTAATCATTTCTGATGACCTGAAAGTAGCTAAACAGTATGACAAAGCAGAGGGAAAGGCTAGTGGAATGCTCAGATGCATAGGCAGGGGTATCACCAGCAGAAACAGGGAGGTAATAATACCCCTGTATAGATCATTAGTAAGACCCCACATTGAGTACTGTGTTCAGTTCTGGAGGCCCCATCTCCAAAAGGACATAAACAGGGTAGAGGCAGTACAAAGGAGGGCAACCAAAATAGTGAAGGGCCTGCATCGGAAGCCCTATGAAGACAGTCTTAAGGAACTGAATATGTACTCCCTTGAAGAAAGGAGGGAAACGGGGATATGATAGAAACATTTAGATATGTCACAGGTATAAACAAAATGCAGGAAGGGAGCATTTTCCAGAGAAAGAGATGTTCAAGGACAAGGGGTCACACTGTGAAGCTGGGGGGGGGGGGTGCTGAGAGGAAATGTGAGGAAGTAATTCTTCACAGAAAGGGTGGTGGATGCTTGGAACAGCCTTTCGGTGGTGGTGGTGGAGACTAAAATGGTTACGGGATTCAAGAAAGCATGGAATAGACACAAGGATATCATAGAAGTAAGGCAGGGGGGTAAAGCAAACCAGAGACTGAGCAGAGTCTGCGGTGGCACTGCAGGTAGAGAAAATAGGGCAGACTAGGTGGGCCAAAAAGTCCTTATCTGCCAACAACTTCTATGTTTCTGTTTTTTTTAAGGTATCAGTAGATATATTAGTAAGAGAAAAGCCCCATTACTTTACCCCCCCAAATAATTAATTTTTATTTGTCACCTTGTTACCAGGTGAGTGCTGGGGAGTGGGTTACAAAGACCTGTTGTACTGTATTGATGGCGGAATGTTGGACATGAAACCAGGGAACTACCCCTACTCTTTCTGAGGGGGGCATATCATGTTTCTTGTTAGAAGATGCAGGACCCTGAAGTGAAGGAGGTGGACATGGCTGCCTGGGTGGAGGGGTCTGCTTTCTTCCTCACACAGAGTATTAAGGAATCGCCAGCTGTTTCTGACAAACCTGTTTCTGGAGGAGAAGGAAAATCTGATGGTATCACTACCATCATGCAAGGTGAGCAATGCAATACTGTGCCTGGAAATACAACAACTTCCGAGGCCATTTCAGAGGGAGTAAAGATGGGCAACCATTTAGAAGAAAAATTAGAATATCTTTAGCAATGGTTACTGAGGACGAAGCCAGTTTGAGACTGCTAGATGTCAGCTTCAAACTCCTGCTAACAGTATTCAGCCTGAAGGGACAACATGGCAAAGAACTCCATCAGTGCAGCAAACTGATCTGTCCACTGCTGCCAGCTGCAGCTCTGACAGTTCACACCTGATCAAAAGACTGCATGTGTGTAACAGTGAACTGTCAGCAGCAGCTGGTGTCTCAAAGCCCCGAATGCTGCAGTGGGAAACTCTGCACTTCAGTGAGTATGACCGAAGCCTGGAAAGAGCTCTCCTCATGGCAGGCTGGCAGCAGACTGGACCAGGTGGAACCAGGACCCCTCGCTCATCACCTGTCTGGATACCAAAGGTGAGTGAACCCTCCAGTAAAGGATCCCGAACAGGAAAGTGCTGCAGTTCCTACCACTCCTGCAGTTTTATTTTTGCATTCTCCTAAGGGAGATTTTGAGCTTCCCTCTGACTGTGCTCTCATGCAAAACCCAGTGCTTCAGGTTTTGCAATTGATCAAAGAACATGCAGTTTCTTCTGGGTCTGGTATTTCTGTTCCTCCCCTGCCCAAAATAGTGCTCCAACTGAGAGTGTAATCTCTGACCTACCTAGAGCTGGCCCCATGGAGGTTCTTGCACTTCAGCCCACACTGCCTCAGCAGCCCCAAGAAGCTAATACTCTTGTGGAGGAACCAGGATCTTCCATGAGCAGGACTAACACTACTGGATTAGCCTGTGACCTTCCACATCCCCCAGGCGCCTAGGACTGAGAGGCCTAGACCCTATACTTCCCCCTTTCTTCACTGATCCTGCCTGCTAAATGGCATAATGCTCTCATCCTCAGATATCAAGGTGGTCTATGTGAAGCTCCAGACAAGCTATTAGTGTAGAGAGATCTGTTAAAAAAATCCCATGAAGTTTGTGGCCAGTGATATCTGTGCCATCATCCATGTGAGTGGCAAACTGCTAATCGATATCAGTTTTAAAACCTCAGGGGGCCTTGAATCCTTTTGGTGGAAGTACCATACAGTGAAACACACTTCATTCTGGTCGCCCTTCCTGGCCATACCTCTTACAAAACTGTGCCAGAACACCATGACAATTTTGTTTCAAAATGAAGGTGTTTCAGTAATGGACATTATGTTCTGGTTAAGACAGAGGTGCACAGTTTTGGATGACCCTGAAGCCATAATAAGCTCTGAAAGCATTCGTACTTGGGGGTGGTGAATGTTTGTATACACCTAAAACAATCACAGACATTTGTACTGGGGAGTGCTGAATGTCTGTATACACTTAAAGCAATTTCAGTCAGGGTTATAACATCTATCCAATAGCTTTTGTTTTGGGGAGAGGGGCTAAGACCAGGGAGTCTTATTTTATGCTGCTCAACCTACACCATATTACCAGTGCAGCATCCGTGAGCACCTTGGTGGGGCTTGTGACCAGGATAAATGTAGCCTGTGTGATGAGGTGGGTCAAGCCATTCTGCACTGCATTAATGAGGTGAAGTGCAACCTATGTAAAGAACTAGGACACTCTTACCATAGCTGCCCCTGGTCGGCCCACAACCAGCTTGGCCAGGAAGACCAGCTTGAACAGAAAATGGATATGACCATGGCCCAGAGAAACCAGAATTCATTACAGAAGGGTCCCCCTAAGAAAGGTAACTAGTGATGCTCCCTCATCCACCACAGCCTAGACCAGCAGAATCCCCCACATTGGTTTCTATCTGTTGTGGAGCCTTTGACCCCACCCAGATGTGGGTCCAGGACACAAACCCTGCACAATGGCTGAGCAACCTCAATGTAGTCTAGCCAGAGATGGCTCCTTACTATCTGAATCACATGAGGAGGATGATCAAATGAAGATAATGCCCCCACTCTCAACTCCCGAAACCAACAGGTTAGAGATGGTAACTAGAATATGGAAAACCTGGAACTAGCCTAAATCTGAAGTCCTGAAAACAGACTTGATTATCATCTCCCTCATCGCTTGTCACCTGCGTCACCTCAGCTACCACCCTTGCATCCGCAGGCAAACTGATCATTCTTGGAGATGTTAATCTAGGATGGCTCTCCCCTTAACTCAAAACTCATGCCTCCAGACTGAAGCGCTAAATCTGACCCAGTTTATCAAACAGCCAACTTGCCCAACCCTTGCTCTCAGTCCCATACCTGCTTGACTAGGTGCCACTCCCTCCCCCTATAATTTACGTATGAATTGCCTCTGCTCCTTCGCGCTACCAGAAGCCCGTACCTCTGCTGGGAAACTAGCATTCCTTTACAGACTCCCTTCCCTCTGGAATAACCTCCCCCTCAACCTGCCTCACCCCCTCCTTTCCTGCACTTAAGTGTCTCCTCAGACCAACCCCTGCTACAGCTTGCAGCTGTCTACTGTCCTAAAGCACAACTTTACCTCTGTCCTCCTCCCTTTCTTGCATTTCCTATATTAATTAATGACCGCATGTATTGCTCTTGACGTCTTACTCTGCTTATCTTTTTTATCTACTGTACAATACTCTGTAACCTAATCTCAAACTGTGAAATTGTTTGTACATTGTAATATACTGTATCTGAATTTGTAATCCCTTTGTTGTATATGTGCCCCTTGTCCCCGGGTTGAATGAACTTTTGCTCAGTTTGCCTTTCCCGCTTATCAAATTTTAAATAAATAAGAAATAAATCTCCAACTTTTGTGATGCTCTACAGTCCCAGAGGCAATGGAGAGAAATGGAGGAGGATTCTGATGCCTCCTCTGCACCTTGCTCCTAACCCGATCCTTTCCCAAAGACTGAAGACACTGCAATAGATGTGTTGAACAGAAAAAGAGAAAGAGTAGGACTAAGAGAGGGGCTTCAGGGAATCAAAAATAGTTGCTTTGTGGGCGTTTGTTTTCTTTGCCATTTTACTTGTGACCCTGATGTCTGCACTTAATTTTACCTTTCCGACTACAAATGCTAATAGTCTAAAGAACCCAGAACGAAGGGATATGGACTTCTGTTCTTTTTCAGCTGTCTAATTATGAGGTGACCTTTATTCAGGACACCAGTCAACAAACCTTGGATGAGATTTCTCTCGCTAGGAAAGATTGGTTTAAAGGGCCATCATTTTGGTCTGTCAGCCCTGACCCCTGTTCTGGCATGGGATTTCTATCCACGCTACTTTTTTTCGAAATTCAAATTTTTATTACATTTTCACTACATGCAAAACCAGTAACCATAATATGTACAATCAGACATGATTGGATAACTTAAAAACAAGACTACCCCCTCCTCCCCCCACCCCCCTTTTTCCACCATACCCCCCTCCTCCTGCTCTCCTCCCCACTCTAATTACCCACACTCTTCCCCCAGGGTGTGCTGGTCTTTATAAGAAGGTAAATACTAGTAGTTAGAAAGAGCTTGGGGAAAGACAAGACCCCTTCTGGAGAATTAATACAAACACCTACTTAATGTAAGTGTAAGACATATAACTTGCCCCATCTTTTATTAAATAGGGGAAGCTTATTACCTGTACTATCTTTCCGCACTCCTGAGGCTGAGGTCTTCAAGCTCATGGACCTTAGCCCTGAGCATTTGAAATAGATGGGCGTCTTTATAGGTTAATTAGAAAATGGGCTAAATATGAAGCACTCTCTCATTGGCTGAGAACCATATCAGGGGGGTGCATTAACTTTCGATAGACGCCCAGGTAAGAAAATGTCCCAGTGCCAACCAGCCTCATAACCAATATTATTGGCCACCAGAACGTTCAAACCGCAAAACCGCCATTTTCTTTTCTCGCTAACCAAAATGTACTGAGCAGCATAGCCAGTGCCTACCCCCCATCCCCCATCTCACAAACCCTTCCATTCCAGCAGAACATATATTTATGAAAAAAGCCTAATTTTTACTCCCACAGTAACCTGTTCTAATCTTTTCATTCTCTAGCTGTCAACTAGCTGCACAAAGCCGGCGGCGCATCTCCGTGAACGGAATGTAAAACTTCTCACCAGATGCTTTCTCCCGATCTCATTGTAACCCTGCTGAGTCCCCCTGTTCAAAACTGCACAGCAGTACGTGTACCTGTTTTTACAGATGAAACATTCTTTTTTTTGACACCAGCTTTCTCGACCTCCAGTGCACTGCTGTATCTCGCTCCCCTCGCGTGCTGTCATCCTCACTTCCTGGTTCAGTCAATCGCTCCCCGCTGACACTGATCCACATAAAGATTTCTTAGGAGAAAAAAATATTATGCTACAAATAAGCTAAACTGATGGGAGGGAGGTGGGGTGACTAAAAAACAAATCCATACAAAAGAGAGATGCTGCAATGTAGAAAACAAGGCTTACCAAAAGCAACAGTACCATCTACTGGCATTTCATTAAAGGCACTATTTTACAGAAACTGCTATTTTTAATATGTTTATTAATAATTTGCCCTTTTTCCTTATGAAACCATTTTTATAAAAAAAAAACAACTGAAATACCATTTTCTAAGCACAATAATACCCTCCAGGGTGGGCGGTATGGGCAAAACCGGACCTTCCAGGTGCTATAAGGCACTTTGCCTGCAGTGTCAGGCCTCATTACACCCCAGGCGGTCCAGTATTGCCCAATACCGCCCACCCTATCGGGTATAATTGCTTGCATAACATCTATGCACCACAATCCAAAACAGGCAGAAATGACCTGCTGAAAATCATACGGTATTATCCTTTTCATTTCATTTCATTTTCATTTTTTATACTTGTACACATGATGAGCGGAACTGCCCATTTTAGCATTTGAAAAGTCTTACATAAAAAACATCAAAGTACAGACATACTTATATAATATATACAAACAATTTAACAGACAATACTATTGTAAAGGAAGCTAACATTGCATCTTTTGCGTAGTAAAACAGGTACATTCACAATGAGCAGCAAGCCACTTCCTGAGTCCTGATTGAAAAGTCTGAACAGTTAGACAATTTAATAATTCCAGGGGTAGGGAATAGAAAAAGGGGGAAGGGACTCTATGTAACGGAGATCTTTGACCTATGACTTTTTTTACAGAAAGGTCATTTTAAAACATTTCTGTCTTGAGATCTAGTTCTACAATGATTAATAGACCTAGGGAATAAAGCACTTATGGAGGGATTTTGGGAGGAGACTTCAATTACGGCCTCTACTATCTGAACTGAGTTGCCCACACCAGAACAAAAAAACCCCAACAAATTCTGTGATATGTGCTTTTTATCTTCTAAGGTACATACTTAGGGTTAGCATACGTCTAATTCAGGATATCAGGGAGGCAGGATTGCACACATTGTGCAACTGGCCATAAGAATTGATTTTTTCTTTCTCTTCTCTTCTCTTCTCTTCTCTTCTCTTCTCTTCTCTTCTCTTCTCTTCTCTTCTCTTCTCTTCTCTTCTCTCCTCTCCTCTCCTCTCCTCTCCTCTCCTTTCCTCTCCTCTTCCTCTTCCTCTTCCTCTTCCTCTTCTCTTCAGCTTAAATTAGCCAAGACTTGTCCCATGGAATTTTTCTGACCATAGAACTGTTAAGGTTATTTCTGGGTCCTCCCCACAGCTATCCCATGGATCTGGGGTATGGAAACTGAACCCTTCATTATTGGATAATTGGAAGGTAAGAGAGGATTTAGAAGTACAGCTTTCTGCAAGAAAATCTGTCCTTATATGCTAAGAAAACCCCTTCCTGGGGTGGGAAAATGCTAAGGTGGAATTAAAACTTTTCTTTCAGAAATGGGGGTGGAAAGTTAGTAGGAATGAGAATTTTGGCTATCTGACTAACTAGGCCCATCTGCAAATAATTCAGTCTATGGCTATAGAAACTAGAGACGACTATAGTTCCCAGATTCCACACTTAAAGCAAGAAATCCCCAGTTTCATATATGTATGTCTTTGACCCTGCAGAAGGCACAGAGGTATGAGACACAGGGAAGTCTTTGCGCTCTTTTGAAGTGTGCTGATGTAGATCACAAAAGCAGAACATGGAAGTCTACAGACTGGTAATAAGGAGATGCTGGATGCAGCTGCCGCATATATTAGGAAGTTGTTTGGTCTGGCTTTTATGTTAAATGCAGGGAACAAGGTTTTCTTCTCTAATCTTGACCTATCCCAACTCCCAGATGATCCCTTACCATTGCTACAGGGTGTGATTTCCATCAGGGAGATTGTTATAGAAGTCCACTCTTTAAAAATCAACATTATGCCTGAGGAAATAAGGACTAATTAGAAAATGTTATAAGTGTTTGGGCCCTGTACTCCTGGAACAGCTGGCCAAAGTCTTAATTTCTCTTTGTAACATCCCTCTCTGGGTTACGGAATGAAGGAGGGTCTGTTGCTCCTTTGATACAAAGCTGGTGAGAAGAGTGATTTAAATAGTTGGAGACCCATTTGTCTCTTAACTCTGATTTGAGAATAGTTTCTAAAATTATGCCCTCCAGATTGTTACAAGTACTTGGACATCTGGTATCCTCGTCACAAGCTTGCTCGGTCTCGGGGAGAGCCATACAAGACCATCTCGTTCTCCTATGAGAAGTAGTAGAAAGAAGGAATAGGGATAGATTGCAGGTTTTTTTTGCTATCCTTGGACCAACCTAAGGCCTTTGAGCTTGTTTCTCGTGACTTTTAGTGGTATGTTTTTCAAATGGTTATGGGATTCCGGTGAATGTCATACATTTGATCCAGTGTTTGTACCATGAGGTCTCCATCACTCATTTGGTGAATGGCTGATTGGGTACCCCTTCTCCGCTCTCCAAAAGGGTGTACCAGGGTTGCCCCCTAAGCCTTATCCTGTATGTTCTTTGCTTGGATCTACTGCTAGGGAAACTGGAGCAGAAGCCTCTTATCAAGCTTTTGCAGACTCCAGAAGGGGAGATTAGCCATAAGGCCATCACATATGCAGACGATGTGTATCTGTTGGTGCTTGATACCCCTTCAATTCTAACATAAAAACAGAATTTGGCAGTAGATAAGGACCGCTTGGCCCACCTAGTCTGCCCATTTCCCTACCTGATGGATAAGCTGCAGATTCTAGTTAATCAACAGCTTACTTCCTCCTACCCCCCCCACTAGAATTGCCTTATGCCTGTCCCGTGCATTCTTGAATTCTCCCACTGTTCCTGACTCCACAACCTCCTCAGGAAGGCTGTTCTATGCATCCACAACCCTCTCTATGAAAAATACTTTATAACATTACATGGCAACGTCCCCCTCTGTCTTCAAATTGTGCCCCCTTGTTCTTGCACATCTCTTCTTCTGAAAGATACTACCTCTTGTACTTTGTTAATTCCCTTGAGATACTTGAAACTTTCTATCATGCCCCCCCTCCCTCCTGGATTCTGGATTCTGCAATCATTATGTTGGTTCTCTGTGTTTGGCCTCTTTTCTGGAGGCACTTTGAATCTTACAAAATGGGTTGGAAGGGTGTTGGGTGATGTTTCAGGCTTGTCTGGGTCAGTTGGAGGTATCAGGCTTCAGGCAGAGTCCCTGATCATCTTGGGTGTAAAATATTGCTCGAGAGACCTTGCCAAATGAATTTGGGAATATAAATTTGAACTGCTTAAACAAAAAGTTTCACACTGGAATAAACAGAGCCTCAGTAAGAAGAAGAGGGTTATATAAGTAAAACTTTTTTCATTCCACTTTTTTATATGTCAGTCACTTTTTCCCTCCCCCAGTTACCTTGGAAACTGCTATCCTGATTATTTTTTTACAGGCCCTCTGGGGGAGCAGATTGAGCCCTGTTAAACATAATGTTACTTTCTATCCACTTAAATGGAGGAGGGGTTGACTATGATTCATCCATGTTCTTTTGGTGTGTGTTTTTTTTCCATATATTATTAAGCCTTTGATGCTGGCTACAGGGAAATCGTGGGCCCCTTGGGTACAAACTGCTATTTCAGCCTGGCTGAAAGAGTGGGAATTAGGGAAATTTAAACTTTTATGATCATCAGTAATAACTCCCCCATACATGAAGAAGGCCTTTTCCATACTTCAGGCCTGGGGCATTACATGTGCACAGTTATGGGATGTGCCCAGAAAGACCTTGTACAATTTCATATTAGAGACTAAATTTTCTAAGCCTCAAATGTTTCAGCATGTTCCTTTGGGGACCCCTTCCTATAGATGCTTACTGCAGCAGTTGTCTGAAATCAGGATAACTCCAAAGATGTAGGACACAATATGGCTGTATTGCTGCAACAGGCTAAAAGTATAGGGCAATCAGACACCCAAGCAGTTAAATGACTGTATGTTTATTTATTTATTTCAATCTAGGATTACAATACCTTTGGGCCGAGGCTCTTTTACAAAGGTTCCACGTCAGCATGTGCAACAGTCATCATTTTCAGTTACAAACATAACGTCACTGACTTACAGACATGTAATAACCAGTACAAAGACTTGAGCTATGAGCAAGACAAGGGAGGAGGGGGTCGATTGGGGAGAAGTGGAGGGTAGGAGATGAGGGGTAGGAGGTGCAGGGAGTAAGGGGGAGTACGGGAGGTGGGTGGGGGCAGGGGCAGGAGTGGAGATACGGGGGGGAGGTGGGCGAGGGTGGGAGACAGTGCAGCCAGGGGGCCATGTCAAGGGAATATGCCTGGTAAGGTGTTAGGGGTGCAAAGACTGATTGTAAGTGCTGGGTGCTGGGGCATGTGCAGCTGGAACGGTGGAAATGTTAAGATGGGCAATCTCAGGATACAAGCAATGAGAGGCGCAGCTTGGACTTGAAAAGGCCGAGTGTTGGAGTGGTCACTGTGTCGCTGCCAAGAGAGTTGAGCCAGTTGGATGCCCAATAGGCAAATGATCTTTGTCCTTGGGTCGTGTGACATCGTGAGATATGTAGTAGATGGGAATTGGATCTCCTTGTAGTGACAGTCCTATGTCTAGGCTTAAGGAGGGCACAGACACCAGGCGGGGCAAGTCTCATTATGATTTTCTTGGCCGTGATGCAGGTTTGGTATTTTATGCGTTTGTCCAGTTGAAGCCATCCAGATTGTGAATAAAGGTCACAAGTGTGGGTATGGCGATGTGAGCCAGTGATGAGATGACAGGCCTTATTCAGGGAGGTCACGATACGTTTGAGAGCAGTGGTAGTTGCAGACCCATATATGATAAGACCGTAGTCTGTGATGCTGACAATGGAGCTTTGGATGGCCACTGACAGTGCTTCTGGGATTAGGTGTTTCCTGTGCCGGAGTAATATGCCTAACCTTGCATTGGCAGACTTTGCCACATTGCTAATATGGACAGCGTATGAGAGGTGGAGATCAAGGGTGATGCCAAGGTACTTGAACGATTGTGTTTGCTCTAGGATGGCTCCTTATTTGGTTGCAATGGAGAGGTGGAGTTGTTTGTTTTGTTGTGGGGGCTGCAAAGACCATAGACTTGTTTTTCTGATTGAGAAGCAGTTTATGATTTGGGAACCAGGATTCGATGGAGGAGAAGGCCTGCTGAAGTTTATTTTGTAATTGGTTTGGATCAGGGTCTGAGGTGAGGATCACAGCATCGTCGGCGTAGAGAATTATTTGTCTGGGCAGCTATCTGGTAGTGAGTTTAAGAATAGGCTGAAGAGGAGGGGTCCCAGAATGGAGCCCTGGGGGACTCCTGAGTGGACCGGTCTAGGGTCCGAGAGTGTATCAGCGATTCTTACTGTTTGGGACCGTTCTTCAAGGTAGCTCTTAAACCAGCCAATGCTGTCAGTTGACAGCCCAGTGTTCTGAAGCTGGACAAGTAGGAGGCGGTGATTGACGGTGTCGAAGGCTTTAGTTAAGTCAATGTAGATTGAGCCTAGTAGTTCACCAGAATCAAGTGTGTTGTGGATTGCGCCGGTGAATTCAAGTAGGGCTGTGGAGATGCTGTGACCTTTGTGGAACCCATGTTGTTGCTTGCACAGGATGTTGTACGTATCTAGGTATTCTGTGAGCTGGTCTGAGATGATGCGTTCTAGTGCCTTGGAGAGTGGGGGTAGTAGGGAGATAGGTCTGTAGTTATCGTGGGCAGCTTTGTCACCACTTTTATGGACTGGGGTGACAGTGGCAGATTTCCATCTGTCCAGGAACTGGCTAAGGCTGAGGGAGAGGTTGAAAATTTTGGTCAGAGGACTAAGCACTTCATCAAGTGTGAGAGACAGGATTTTGAGATCGAGGAGTCATTACTGAATCTTGATTTACCAAGGGCTATGGTAATGTGTTGCGTGCTTGGTGAGCCTTGACTGCTTTGAAGTAGAAACAGGTGGAGGAGTAGTGTTCATTCAGGCAGGGGCTACACCATCTTTGAAGTAGTCCCATAGTAGGACAGCGTTTCTGAGGTCGGTAAAGGCTTTGTTAAAGGTATCCACAATATTTTCGGGTTGAGGGTTGTAGTTCCGTTGATGTTGAGTATTGATGGGGGGGTTTTGGGTGGATTCCCAGTGAGATCCTTTATGTTCTTCCAGAATTCCCGACCATTGCCCCAGGAGTTTGTGAGGGCATGCTTATAGTAGGCGGTCTTCATTTGTCGGATGGTTTTGGTGCAGTCATTGCGGGCACGTTTGTAGTTTTGGACGTTGTTTTGCTTTCTAGAGTTTCTGGCCAGCTCCCATAGGTGGTCTCTTGTTTTTAGCATCCTGAGGAGGTCACCTGTGAGCCAAGGGTTACTCAGTGATTTGACTTGTGTACAATAATAACCAGCTAGAAGCAATGGAACACTTTTTTATACTGTTTTTTTTCCATTTTCCACCATAGCTGAACTTGGGTAGCTTGCTCTGTTTCACCCCCACCTCCTCAACCAACCACCGCCTCCACCAGTACTCACCTGATCCAGAGATCCCTACGTTTCCCACCTTATGGCAGAGCTTAGAAGCGGAGGGCCATACTGCCCCCACCCAAGGAGAATAATTCAGCATGGATCAGTGGTCTGGGTGCTGGTGCGGGACACAGTGGGAGGGCAGAAAATCATGGTGCCAGAGTCTGCTATCTTTCCCCTTGGTTTTGTCCCTTCCCACCTCCACTGGTGGAAACAATGCCTTAGTCAGCCACGCACATCTACAGCCCCCCATGTGGTAGGAGCAAGCTCTTTGGCCAAGCCTCAGGGGTCACTATGGTGGCAGTGTCCACCACCAACCCTCCCAAGCTGAGAAGCATTGTCGAGCAGTGGCTGTCTCAGTCATGGCCTCTCCCTTGACATGACTTCCTGGGCTTGCTTCTGAACCAGGGTCATCAGCACAGCAGTGCAACGTGCTGCTACTGGGCCACTTGGGTGGTGTGAACACTTTTTCAGTGCTCTATATAGTGGGACTTTGGGACTTCGTTGCTTCCCTGTGGACGGAACCCCAGTTCCTGGATGTTGACTATGAGACTTTAGTGTATGGTCATTATAGTAATGCTTGGGGGAAATGGCATTGTAGTTCTTTTGATGTACTGTTTGCTTGCTTCAAATGGCACCTACGGCTGAACAGGTGCCATTTCTCTTTACAGCAGAAAATGTTTACACGACTTGAAGTTTCTTTTTTTTTTGAAATTTAAAATTTTATTCAGTTTTCATACATAACAAATACAACATGGTAAAAGGCAAGGTAAAACAAGAAGGAACAAATGTCACCCATCCCGACCACCCCCCCTGTACCCCTTCCCCTCCCGGGAGGAGTGCGCCACCAGAGGAAAGAGAAGAAAAGAAAAAGGGTAGCAAAGAGACAGAGAAAGGATGAGGGAAGAGAGAAGCTCGCGCATGGCCTTGGTTAAAATCATGACAAAAAAAAAAAAAAAAAAGGGGTGGCTCAAATACACAAAAAGAGAAGAGGGGGAATGAAAACTCAGTAAGAGGTCTGAATGAAGGTAGAGGGAGTAGAGTTTACCCCATTTTTTGTGAAAGGCAGAAAGATCATGTCTAGAACTGGCAATCATCCTTTCAATTTGAAACTGAATGACATTTCCGCCACCCATTCCTGGTAAGTAATAACCGATTGGTCAACCCAGTGACGTGGGACTAATCTTTTAACAGCCATCGAGATGAGGGGCCATATGGTATTCCTTTCCTTAACCTTGATGAGGAGTAAATGCCCAAGACACAAATTTCAGGAGTGAAAAGATCCTGTAGACCTAAAATGAGTTAAGGTTGTCCGGATATGTTGCCACAACGAGCCACTTTGATACAGGCCCAATAAATGTGAAAATATTCCCGAGCTAGTACCACATCTAGTACATTCATTGAGAACTAAGTTCCGTACTTAACTAAATTTGTTGGTGTATAGTACATATTGTTAACTATATAAATTATATAAGTTTATTTCTATCTAGAGAGGTAACGGTGTAAGTCAGCCCGACTTGAGCCCAAGGATGGGGAGTGTCATCAACAGCGTGTCCCATACCTGGAGCCAGATAGAATATCCAGAGCTTTACTGAGGAGCAGATGTAAATAAAGTATCGCAATGGAATGGGATTCATTAGCCGAGACCTGAGCAAATCCAAAGAGGGTGCATGCCAGGCGTCTTTTCTCGGGACCAAGCTAACTATATGGTGTCTCAGCTGGAATACCTTGAATATGGCTTGGGAGGATATTAAACTTAGCCATCAGGTCTCGAGAGAGCCGATATAATCCTGAGGAAAGAGGTCGCCTACTACATGAGTCACCAATTTGCAGTAGCCAGGAGGGGAGCAACCAATGTGAGCCTAATTTAATATTAGGGTTAAGAACTAGCAGTTTGGCAGGATCTTTAGTATTTTGCATGCCGACGAAGTGCAATACTGATTAAAGACTTTAATAGGTATTAATTACTGATTCGCAAAGAGGCAGGAGAGCTGAGGGATTGCAATAAAGGCAAGCGTGAGGATTTATATTGTGGGACTCCAACAAATTAATCTCCAGTTGTAAACAGAGGGCCAATAAGAATCTGAAAGGTGGAAAGCCACTTGCCCATTTTGGACAGGTGGTTGGCCCAATAGTAAATTCAAAATTGAGCAATGAAGGCCACCATTGGTTTTGGGTAAACATAACTTAAAGAAAGCTCTCCGTGGTTGTTTGTCTTTCCAAATAAACTTACTGACCATGGTATGAATTTTCCGGAAAAAGGTCTTGGGTAGCCAAATATTAAACAGATTGAGAGGATAGAATAGCGAGGGTATATTCATTTTGATAATACTTATTCTGCTACCTAAAGATAAAGGGAGGTTAGACCATCTGGTGAGGTCCCTTGGATTTTATCAAACAAGTCATCAAGATTAAACTTTTTAACTATTAATATCTCGGAGCTAGATATATTCCCAGATATTTAAGGTGGTCGGTGCCCATTTCATCCCCAAATGGACAACATCCCCTGAAACAAGAGGGAATTCAACGGAATATTTCAGATTTGGACAAATTAAACCTGTAGTTGGAAACTTCTCAAATTGGTTAATAATTTCCAAAACTTCCTGGATAGAGCTAACTGGAACGATAGATGCAACAAAATATAGTCCAGCAAATACCGACATAGTAAGCATTTGTTGACCAATAAGACACCGGTGATAGAGGGTGAGGATCTAATCTTGAGCTAGGGGTTCCAGGATTGAATAAGAAGGAGTGAGAGAGGGCAACCCACGCAGTGCCCGAGTGTAAAGAGAATCTGTGAGAGAACACCCCTGCTGCAATATACTCTAGCATGGAAGGAAAATTTGTAAATCGCTTGGATCCACTTAATAAATTGAGTTGGAAACCCATTTGTTCAGAGTAGCCCATAAAATTCCAGCTAACTCGATCAAAGGCCTTTTACAGGTCTAAGGCTACTAAGGCCATGGAAGATTGGGAGTTTGGGCTGCACAAAATATGTCTTGAGAGGTTCTGATGTGATCAGAAGCCCGACCTGCCCTGGACAAAGCCTACCTGTTCAGTACTCAAGTGTTTGCCAAACTTGCTTAATTCGCAGAGACAGAATTTTGGTCAGGATTTTAATATCGTAATTAAGCAGCAAAATTGGCCTGTAATTAGCAGGATCTAGGGTTGATTTATTAGGCTTAGGTATCAGGATTATGATTGCTTCCAGAACTGAGGGATCTAGTGGACCTGAAGTAAGAATGTAGTTAAAGAGTTTTAACAGAACAGGGGCAAGGTCGCTACTTAAAACTCTGTAGAAGTTTGGAGAGAACCCATCTGGGCCAGGGGCCTTGTCCAGGTGAGCCTTGAATTGCTTCTGTGATTTCCTCTAAGGTGATGGGAACGTTAGAATTTCCCTTGACTAGGATGAAGCTTGGGCAAAGGGTGTTCTCAAGGAAAGCCATTATGCTGGGAAGCTGCGGAAGAGGGGTACTGGTCCCATATAACTGCTTGTAGAAGGATTCAAAAACCCGGCTATGTCCCTCAGATTGGTTTTAATAGAACCATAGCACAGTGATTCCTGGGATTAATCTCAATTTTCTATTCTTTAAGTTTAAGAGCCAGCAATCTACCTGGTTTATCGCCCTGATCAAGATATTTCGTTTTAGTTTCTCAGAATGGAGTATTCAGTATACTCTCTGATTAAACCCTCATATTAGTCTTTAAGCCTATAGAGGTTTTGAGCTTCTCCTGGGGAGAAGGATGTTGAAAGACTCTCCTCGGCCGCTTTGATCTGGGTCATTAGGGAGTTAATTCTATCTAGCCTGATTTTTTTTCCTTTTCGAGGCTACCTTGATATCACCTTAGGAAACACTTCAAGGAGCACCAAACCAGATCAAATCTGGGAACTGAGTTTTAGTTAATTTCTAAAAAGGAAAAAATCAAAGTTTTGAAAAATGAAATTACCTGCCTGCCTTTTTAAAATCTGGTTATTAAGTTTCCAGGAGGTGTCTCGTTGACCCGGAGGGCCAGGTGCCAGCTTAACCCAGGTCATAGCGTGGTCAGAGATGACAATCGGTTCAATGTTGGTAGCAGAAACATTGGATAAAAGACTGGTACTCACCAGGATGTAATCTATACGTGACCAAGAATTATGGGTAAGGGAGTGGAAGGTATAAGATCCAGTGGAGGGATTCAAAATTCGCCATGGGTCAACTAAACCCAGCAATGAAGAAAAATCTGCTAGGGCTAGCTGAGCCGATGACATTGTTCTATTAAGGTAGTTAGATCGGTCCATAACTTGCACAGGAGTGATATTCCAATCTCCTCCCAAGACAAAATTAGTTGGCAAAAGGAAGAGAAGGTCAGTCAGACCCATCAGGAAAATAGGATCCCTCCCACTGGGCCATATTGGAGCCTAGAACAACCTCCATGTTGTAAAGCAGCCCACAGAGAAAAAACACCTGCCATTTGTGTCCTGAACACTCCTTCACCAAGAAAGGAATATGGCAGCTTAATCAGAATGGCCACTCCTTTGCTATTTGTGGATTGACCAGCAGTGAAAACCTGAGAAAAACCCTCAGTTTCAATAGTTTAGTTTCTTGTGTGACGTAATGTGGGTTTCTTGGAGGAACAGTATGTCGACCTCCTTTAAGGAGCTAGCAAACAAAATTTGACCTCTCTTGGATGCCTCCTCAACCCCTTCACATTCCAAGTAGCAATTTAATATGGGATAGGACATTGTCTCTAGAGAAAGCGCAGACCGAAATATCTTTGAGGAATAGCAACTCAGGAGAATCGGTTGGCACACAAACCTCCCCCACCACCCCACCCAGAACCATTTACCCGATCAACCATAAACAACTAAAGGAATAGCATCTAGTGGTTACCACACAAAACCTCGTGAGACCCAGTAAATGAACTCCAAAATGGAAGATTAGACCTGGGGCAACCATAACATTGAGATAATATGCAGAGTTATAAACCCCAAACCCTCCCTCAACAACCCTTTATTTAAAACAATACACCTATATACAAATACCCCAAATTGCAGGTAACAAAGTAACATATATAAACTTATAACAGATTCCATAAAAATATCCCTGCAATGCCATGGCCAGCACCTTAGTAGATTAGGCAGATATCGAGAGGTAGTAATCGACAGCCAAGTAAACCACTTGGCAAACCAATAAAATTTACATGAAAAAACAAAAAGGAAGAAAAGCCATGGCAACCCTATCCCTCCATTCCAGTCGTGAGGCAGGATCAGAGTGCAGATATAACCACTCAAGCCCCCCCCAAAACAGCCCGAGTCATCCTGCCTCTAAAGAAAAGAAAAACACAGTAGCAGGTTTAAAGCTAATGAATAATGGGGTGATTCAGTAAAACTCACCACAACATCATCAAAAACAGAACCCCCATCGGAAACACTGGGTCCAAGTAAAAGAAGGCCCAAAGGCGAGGATTTACCTTATGGAGAGGCCATCAGGGTGAAGTGGCTCGAGGAAAAAGCCTCGCGACGCACCGGCAATGGAACAGGGTAAGCAGGAGGAAGCGCAGGGCGGAAACAACCGGGACGGACCTAATTGGTCCGAGCGGAAATCGTTCCTCCCGGAAACACGGCCCTGCACTAAAGTTCCGGACCGCAACCCAATGCCAGCACATGAACAGCCCCACGGAGCAAGGCCCGAACGACACCATAGGCCGAGCGGCCTAGATCGGACTCCATTACTCGTCCTCTCGAGCCGGGTGAGACCCCTCCAGGCCAGGTAAGCCCGAGCCTAGGTAGGACTTCAGCGGAAGGTGGCAAGGCTAAAAAAGAATAATAGTTAGAAAGATTGCAGTTACAGTTAGACTACACAGGAAATCAAGGCTGGAAAAAATATAGGATTAATGCAATCAGGTGAACAGATTGGGTAGTCTTTTGGTAAGGTCCGCCAAAGCTTGGTCGGGATCTTCGTAGGCATGAGCGGCGCTGTCTAGAGTGACCACTAACTTGGAGGGGTAGACCATTCTGAAGCGGATTTCAGCCGCAATAAGTTTTTTAATGACCGGATGGAAAGCAGCTCTTCTCTTACGAATTTCATATGGCAGATCTTGAGAAATCCTCAGTTTGGACTGGTTCCATTGTAAAGAGTCTATCCCCTTGGCTTTGGTAAGGACGTGTTGCCACTCGAGGTAGCTTAAGAATTTGATAATGAGTGGATGAGGGGGAGAATTCAGCGGGGGTCTGGGTTTTAAAGACCTGTGGGCATGCTCAATGTGATAGGTCTGGTTAATCGGGGAAGGTCTGACCACTTTGTTCAGAAAGAGCTGGACAAACTTGATCATGTCGGGACCTTCTTCGGTTTCCGGAAGCCCCAAAATGAGTATGTTGTTTCGCCTGCTCCGACCCTCTAAATCTTCTGTTTTGGATTGAAGTTTCTGTATTTGCTGTTTAAGTTTGGTAATCTCGGGTCAGTTTTGTTTTTCCAGTGATCAAGTGATGAGGCGTTGATTTCGATAAGCCTACTTGCCTGAAAGGTCTGAGAAGTCCCTTCTAATAGATTTAATTTCTGAGGATATTTCCTGCAGAGTCTCTCTGAATGGCAGTATTTCCTGCAGAAAACGATCTTCAGTCAGCAGGGTGTTCGAGGGAGCCGAAGCAGCTTGTTTTGAAGAAGCAGAAGCATTGGTGTTCCTGGCTTTTTTAGAGGCCTTCTCAGGCGTCGTTGGTGGAGTGTGTCTCACACTGGCTGACTTCATGTCAGCTTCCATCCTAATAGCTCCGCAATAGTAGCTTTATGCGCCCTAAAAATAAGCTTGATGAAACAAGAAGGCAACAGCAAGCCTTTAGGGACGCTAAAATGAAGCAGATTGTTGTATATCTTAGGAAAAAAAGGCTATCTTGGTAGGTGAGGGAGGAGAGCTAAGTAGAGAGCTGCTCTCAGCCACACTGCATCACGTGACCTCTCACGACTTGAAGTTTCTAATAGGATTGCCTCAGAGTTGCATATTATTTAATGTACTGAAGTGAAGCATTTCGCTTCTGCTACTTTAGTAGAAAGCTGGAAAAACATTGCATGGATTACAAAACCCAGTAAGCCTGTGACTTGAATAAGTTTTTTTTTTCTTTTTCTAGCTTCTTCTGTTGCTTTGCCCGCTTCTTGTTTTGACTACATTCTTATTTCTTTGATTTGTTTCTTTGATAATTAGAAATTAGAATATCTTATTTGTACTTTTCTTGGAAGTATTGCCTAAGTTTGTAAATTTCTGTTTTTCTTGAGTTATGTTTGCTTCTGTACGAATTTGGTATGTGTATTTTGTTCTTTGTTTTTCCAATAAGAAAATTCCCCTACTCTTCCTCAATAAATGCCATGGCATCTTTTACTTCCACCTAGACAGTGACTTGAGATGGATAGAAAGGACTTTGGTTTAACATCTCATCTGAAGGATGGCCCCTCAACAGTGAAGTATCTCCTTCATACTGCACTACAGTGTCAGTTATAAGTAGTACCCTAAGTACCTGTGTGGGGCTATGTGACATACCTGGCATCTCTTATCACTGTTTAAGCAATTAGAAATACAAAAAGGTGAAAAAGAGAGAGGTTGAGCCCCCCTTCCCTAGTTTTTGGCAGTGGAATCCTTTGTTCTACCCTGTGTTCTTTGTTTCACCCCTGGTCTAACCAGACAGGGTCTCTTGCACATCATTTTCTGACCTATCACCTGTGTTTTCCCTGTGTTGTCAGGAGCATATTAAGAGGAAGTGATATAATGTATGCAGAAATAGTGAAGCAGTAACTAAATGTATAGTGCCACCTTGTGGGAAAAGAAAAAACAGTGCAGCACAATTACAGCAGAGTTACTGGTATAGTCTAGAATTTTATGATAATTGATTTAGACGGCATGTACCACACTTCTAGTTAAGTTAGCAAATATTCCTAGGTGGTTGCTTGTTTCTTGTATATTTATAATAATAAGGCACAGTTTTGATATTAAATACCACTGATTATATTAAATGCATTATCTGTTTGCTATGCAATGCCATATTACTGCTGTGTACTTTTTAGTACTTTCTGTGAAGATTATCATAGACACAAAGAGATATAGATGTTGTCAGCAGATAGGAACCTCTTGGCCCACCTAGTCTGCCCTATACTCCCTACCTACTGTGCCACCACAGACCCTACTCAATCTCCGGTCTTGTCCCCTCCTTGCCTTACTTCTAAGTTCCCCTTGTGCCTATCCCATGCATGCTTGAATCCTGTTACCATTTCAGCACCTACCACCTCTGCTGGGAGGCTGTTCCAGGTGTCCACCACCATTTCCATGAAGAAGTGTCTCCTTACATCTCCTCTGAGGTCCCCCCAAAGCTTCACAGTGTGGCCCCTTGTCCTGGAACATCTTCTTTGATGGAAAGATTGACATTCTTTGGAGCCTATAGAAATTGGGAGGTGTTTTTTTTCCTCTAAAAGAATTCCTGTTGATTGGGACTTGAGAGTCATTTGGTGTCTGGTCACTGCAGAGGAAATATTACTTGCTGGAGGCACTGAAGAATGGAAATGTGACTCTTGGGGACTGAGCCTTGTTTGTGGTAGATACCTTGTTGGTACAGATTACTTCACAGAGACTTCAGACTTGACACCCCATGTCCCAGAAAGGCTCCACCATGCCAGCATTTGATTAAGGTTGCTATGATGCTCCAGTCTTTTGATTGCTATTTTATTTTGCTTGTTCTTCAAATAACTACATGCCTACTGCATTTTCCTTGAGATTTGCCTGTTTGTGGGCTTCCTGAATACCCATGTCATGATAGTTTGGTGTCAGAGTGGGATTTACTGGTCATTGGATGGCTAAGGTGCAGAGCCAAGCATCAAGAAAAGCACCTTGTGGATGCTGCGAGGACAAGGCATGGTACAGGAAGAAGGGTTCCATCTGTTCCTGTGAGTGTGGTGACCAGAAGCATGGCTGCAAAATCTGAGGAGGAGTTAGTGGTTTATCCTCATGCTCCGTTGATGCTGATGAGTACAACAGCAATTGAGGTGGACATAGGAGAAGAAGTGGAACAGAAAGAAGAAAAAACATATAGCGGAGAAGCTGCCCCTCCCGAGGGACTGACTGAACTTATCAAATGTGTGACTCTGAGACAGGGAGAGGCAAACACTCTAGGGAGACAGTACATAAAATGAAAAATATCTGTAAATTGCTAGAGACTGTACAGAAAACTATACAAACAGCTCAGCCAAGTGCAACTGAAAGGGATACCAGTAGTACCTTGAGAGATGTGAATCTGATGAAACTGGGTCTGGATGATGACATCAAGGCCAATTTTGTGACTTTTTAGAGGGTGACCACAGCGTGCCACTGACTCAGAGATCAGTGGGTAATCCATCTTGTACCTTATCTTACTGGACAAGCACAACTTGCCTAGAGTAATACAGCATGGACAACATCATGGCAACCAGTTATGACAAAGTCAAAGCTGACATCCTAATGTGATATGACATCAGCAGTGAGTCATATAGGCAGAAGTTCCAAGCTTTGTGGTACTGAGCAAGTGACCATCCACAATAATACTTTATGAGGCTGAATGAACTATGATGCAAATGGCTTCAACCAGAAGGGTGCACAGCACACCAAATCATTGAGAGACTGGTATTGGAATAGTTCATCCTGGGCCTACCAGAGGACCTGCAAGTTTGGGTAAAAAAGCATTGGCCAGAAACAGGTGAATAGGCCATCACGCTTGCAGAAGACTTCCAGCTTGCTTGGCAAACTACACCAACTACCCTGAGAGAAGATCAGAGGGATCAAAGACTGCTAAGACATTTTCAAACCCCTAAAGCTTCACCCTCTAAGCTACACCCCACACACACCCCAATAAAAATGGTAATAAAATACCATCCTCTACACATGGACCTGATATTGTTTGTCATCAATGTGGAGAAAAGGGATATGTCAGGTGGAGGTGCCCCACAAAGAAAACATCTTCTATAACTCTTACTTTAGCTAATTGAGGATGATACTTGATTGAAGTTGAGGTTAGTTCTGAAAAAGTCCAGGGATCAGTGGACACTGGAAGTAGACAGACTGTGGTCGGTGAGGATGTCCTCAATTGGGAGTATGTAAAGGTATTGGGACAAGGGTGACATGTCTTCATGGGGATTATCATTGTTACCCTACTACTACCATGCATCTATGCATTAATGGAGAAGAGAGTCAAGTGAAGTTAGGTGTAGTCCTCACTCTTCCAGTACCTGTCATATTAGGTCATGACCTGCGGGGATTTGATTCTCTTCTGCAAAAGAAGGATTTGAATCTTTCCTCTGATGTGACTGCAGTGACAATTAGCAAAGCAAAAGTTGGGTGATATATTCCCCTTTGAGGACTCTTGACTTATTTGAATGTAGGGTACACCTTAAGAAGACCAAAGGGGAGGTCAAAAGGGCCAAAGCAGCCAGAAAGAGGGACATTGCAGAAAAGCCACAGATTAAGTCACCTTGGAACATGAAGGACTTGATAACCGATCAAAAATATGCTGACACATTAAAACCATTGTCGGCTAAGGTTGGGATTGTGGATGGGGTAAAACCTGTATTGGTGTTGAAAAATGAGATCTTGTACAGGGAATGTATCAATCCTTGAACTAAGGAAGTATGCAAACAATTGGTGGTTCCTTCAAAATATAGGCAGGAGCTGATGAAATTGGGACATGACATCCCTCTGGTGGGTCATCTGGGGTGAGAGCATACTTTAAGTAGCTGCTCCATAGGTTTTATTGGCCATCCATATAGCAGCAGGTAGCAGATTATTGTCAAACATGTTAGGAGTGCAAAAAGGTGGTTACTGTGAGCAAAAAACAGAAGATGCCCCTCATGCTCATATCTGTGGTTTATGTACTCTTCTGGCAGGTCCCTACGGTTATAGTTTGAACCCCAGAACAGATTAGAAAAGGCAACAGATTCATTCTAGTTCTCAGTAATTACACTGTAAGATACCCAGAAGAGGTCCCTATGAGAGCTATTACTGCTTCTAGGGTAGCCGAGAAACTATCCAAGATTTTCAATGGGCTGGGTATACCTGAAGCTATTCTAAAAGATCAGTGCACAAATTTCTCCTTCCAGGTATTGCAAAAATTGTATAGGGTGCTAGGAATAACAGCCATTAGGACTTCACCCTACCACCCCCAAACAGACGGGATAGTAGAGTGGTTCAATCAGACACTTAAATGTTAAGGAAATTTGTGCCTGAAGAAGGGAAAGACTGTGATCTTTATCTCCCTTACTTGCTGGTCACTTACAGAAAGGTGCCTCTGTCATCTATAGGCCTGTCCCCATTTGCTCTCCCTAGAAGGCCACTTGATGTGGTAAAGGAGATGTGGGGTAAAACTGATCAGAAACAGAATGTGGTACAGTGCATCACTGATTTACACTAACAGTTGGGAAAATACATTCAGATTGCCCATGAGAATTGCCTGCAAGCTCAGGAAAGGCAGAAAGGATACTATGAAATGTCTTACATCTGTTATAGGAAAGTCTTACTTCTGTTATAGGAAAAATAATGGAGAAATTACTATAAAAAGTATTAACGATCATTTGAAAACTAAGGGTCTAATTGATGTAAACCAACATGGATTTGTTACTGGATGATCATGCTTATCCAATCAATTAAATTTCTTTGAACCCATCAGTCAAGCATTGGATATAGGAATTCCTAGTGATGTAATATTTCTTGACTTCGCTAAGGCATTCGATAAAGTTTTGCATTCCGTCTTAATAAAGGAGCTTAAAAATTGAATTATTGCCAAACATAATATGTTGGATTAGTTCCTAGTTGGAGAAGAGACAACAAATGGTTGCAGTAAAAGGTAATTATTCATCCTGGGGTTGTGTGACTAGTAGTGTGCCCCAGGGCTCAGTATTGGGCCCCACCCTATTTAATGTTTGGTAGCATCAATGCCTATTAGAGACAAAGTTTGGCTTGCAAAGTATGCCGATGATTGCAAGCTGGGGAGTCATATAACATCTATAAGTGATAAAATTAATATACAGGAACAATTAGATCAATTATCGAAGTGGGGGCATAAGATGCAGATGCAATTTAACCTTGAAAAATGCAAAGTAATGCACATTGGAAGGAACAATCTGAGTTACAATTACAAATTAGGATATACATTTTTACAGGTTGTTACCGAAGAAAACGAACTCGGAACCATAATTACAAACGATTTTAAATTTAATAGAAGTACTATTCTAAAGGTTAAAAAATGTCACAAAATAACAAACTGCATATTGGCAAATATAAAAAGTAGGGATCAGAGAGTATTAATGCCATTATATTCCAGTCTTGTACGCCCCCATCTCGAATATAATTCACAATTTAGCACATCGTATTCTATAAGAAGTTGTAAACTTTTTAAAGGTGTCCAAAGAAAATACACTAAAAGGTTAAAATCTTGTGAGGCCCAGGATTACTGTACACAATTAAAACAATTACAGATATTCAGTATGGGGGTATAGGCAAATACGAGAAGACTTGTGTTTAACATACAAGGCACTAAAGGATGGCTATTTGGGTGCTACTATAGGCATTACCTTGAATAATAATATTATCAACACTAGGAATAATGGTATTAGACTTATTGGAGATTCCATAAAAACTACTAAGAGAAGCAAATACTTCACTCAAAGGATAATTGAATTATGGAATAGTCTACCAAAATATGTTGTTACTAGTCAAACATTGGACACTTTTAAAAAGTGTTTAGATGCTTATATGGGGAATAAGAAATATATTTACCACCATAAAATCAGGTGGTGAGTTCTTAAGAGGGCCTTCAGCCTACTGAACTTGTATCTTTTCTATGATTCTATGATTCTATGACATAGGGTAAAGAACAAAGGTTTTAACCCAGGGTATATGGTCTCATTATTACTATCACATAAAAACAAATTGTTGGCAAAATGGCAAGGGCCCTTCACAGTGATGCATAGGACAGAACAGGTGGACTCTGAAATAGAGATCCCAGGCAAGCCTAGGGCTTGTATTTATCATGCCAAGCTGCTGAAGCTCTGGAAGGAGAGAGATTTGCCTGCCCCTGTGCTTTCTGAGCACTAATGCAGTGACAGGTTAGAATCTATGACCTCCTGATTTTCTGGCCTCTGATGTAAGTGTACTACCTACTGAACCGCTGATGCTGACAAAATGGAAAAACAGTAAAAAAATTAGCTTAAAATTTTCATTAAAAAACAACTGTCAGATGATCACAGTGCAGTGGGATTGTTTATTACATAGTAGTACCATTATGCCTGACCTCAGAGGTGTTAACACAGGCCTATATGAGGTCTTCCAAATCCATTCTGCAACATCATTGTACATTATAATTTGTACTGCTCAGCATTTCAAAAACAATAGGTGAATTGTATTTTAGTAAAAGAATAGCAAGGGTTTAGTTTAACTGCTACCATTATCACTATATTATTAGATTGTGTACATCAGTGACATTTACATCTAAAAACCTTTGCCTTCATAGATCACAACATCCTATTTAAAAAATGCCAATAAGATGAGCTAGATGAGGACAGCGTTATATGTTTTTTATGACGCAGAACTCGATTTTCTCTCTGGTTTATTGCCTGGAACAATGGTGTGTGATGAATTATTTTCAAGAATATATTCCAGCAATACCTAGTAATATCACTCAGAGCCCTCATGCAACCCTTATTGAAATAGTTTGTCCTGCTTACAGTAAAAAGCTATAATTTGGGGCAGCTGTGATCAGTTTTATACCTTTCAATTCATCCCAGGACAAACATAATTTGTGCTTTGTAGCAAGGCTTAGAGTAACATAGGTGATAAATAGATTGAAGGTTTCACACACAAAGGTCTTGGACACAGTTAAAATATTTGAAATATAAAAGCTGCAAAGATTAAACAGCTCAGCAAAGTCAGAAGGCCAAATAGGAAAAAGAAAAAACAATAAGAGAAGAAACCTTCTTTATCTTTTAAACTGCAGTGGGTTTTTACCAATAGCTTTGTACAATGTACAATTAGGAGATAAAGCTGGAATGGTGCTTTAATCAGTGTCCATATTTAAAAGTGTGACTGAAGAACATCTGTCAGTAACATTCGTGTAGAACAATATCTAAGACACAACCGTTGGATCCTTACTTGTCTTTTCTGGCATATATAATAAACAGCTGGTCTATTTGCAAGTTGTAGGGCTCAGCTCTAATAGGGTTTCAACAATGAAGCTGAAAAAAGCTTTGCTAGCACTGCAAACAGTTCCTGGAGGACTGCTTTATTGTCTCTCCTGTCAGTTAATCATGAAGTTCTTTTCTTCATATGAAGTCATCAGCAATATTGTACTGCAATTGTGAAGAAAACATTTTGAATTAGCATCCTGTGCACATCAGATTTCTTTAACTCTTCATTTATTATGTGACTTGCTTTTTAAAGTGAAGCCTTTATTTGAGAGTGAGGTAACAGGAAGAACTCCAGTTTAGCATTAGAAATCTGATTTGTATAATTTGGAAACTGCAGCATTTATCATAGATAACGTGAAGGCTGTTGATATAATCACTAGCATTAAGAAAGAAAGTATTGTAACTGAAACAATATGGTTGCAAATTAACCCAAATAACTCCAACACCCTAACTGTGGGCCTATGTTATCAACTACCCAACACAGACGAAGATACACAAAAAGTACTCCTAGAAAAGATAATTAGTGCATCTGACATGGGCAACATGGTATTGACAGGGGATTTCAATTTAAATGACATCAACTGGGAAAATAAAACTGCAAGAAATAAACAAAGTGATATGTTTTTAAGAACCTGCGTAGAACAAAATTTAGTGCAACATGGCAAAGAACCAACTAGAAATGTTAATGTATTGGACATGGTACTGAGTACAGAAGGTGTGAATATTAATAACTGTAAGGTAACAACCATTGGGCAGCAGCAATCACTCATGCGTATAGTTTACAACCCATTGTAAATTCAAAAGGATAAAGGGATGCACAGAAATTTACTTATACAACACAGTCAATAAGGATAACATAAATGCAGAGATAGCTCGAATACCCTGGCATGGCATACTTCAAGGTAAATCTGCTGAAGAATGCTGGGAAATAATTAAACAGGCTACTCTGGGAGCTTGTAATAAACACATTAAGCAATGAAGAAATACAACAGTAAAGGTGTAATACCAAAATGGTTAAATAAAAGAATTATGAAGCTCATAAAACAAAAAAAAATAAGATATGCACATTACAAGAAAACAAACTCAGAGACAGCTTGGAACAGTTTTTAAAAAAGCCCCCAAACCATGTAAGAACATAATAATAAACAAAGTTAAAAGGGGCATGGAACTGAAACTGGCAAAAACAGCAAAGAAAGGTAATGGCAAACATTTCTTTGGGTGTATCAGTTCTCTTAAAAAGTCAGACACTGCACTATCAACAATAGTTGAAAATGGTGAAATCATTACAGACCCAGTACTCAGTCATAGCCAACACTTTTAACCAGTATTTCTAGTCTATTTACTCAGAGTCAAGTTCTATATGTGATAATAATGTACCTCTTGATTTTGTACACCCCAGTATTACTGTGAGTGAAATTAAGAAAAAAAATGACGGTTTCAAAAGGTTGGGAGCACCAGGTCTAGATAACATCATAGCACAGAAGCTTATTATATAATATTCCACTGTAACTACTGTTTAATAAATCAGTGAATACTGGTGACGTACCAAAAGATTGGAAAGTTGCAAAGATAACGCCAGTTCATAAAAAGGGAACCAAGCAGGACATATGGAATTACAGACCCATAAGTTTGAAGTCAGTACCTGGCAAAATATTAGAATCTATTATAAAGGATAGAATACATCATTATGTGACATCAAGGAACACCATTGACATGGATCAATATGGTTTAGTAGCAGGACAATCATGTATATCAAACTTAATCTGCTTCTATGGGAACATCAGTAAGATTCTGGATGCCGGAAGAACAGCAGACGTGGTTCTGCTGGATTTCAGTAGGGCCTTTGATATGGTGCCACACTGGGCTGTCATTAGCAAACTTAATAAGTTGGGAATAGACAACTATTGAGTGACATGGATATGCAATTAGCTTTCTAACAGAACCCAGAAGGTTGCAATCAATGGTTACCTGTCTGTGGAGGGGAGGGTCACAAGTGGGGTCCCGCAGGGCTCTGTGCTGGGCCCTGTATTATTTCACTTATTTATTGCAGCCTTGGGTGATAACATTAAGAACAAAATAATAAAATACGCAGATGGCACCAAAGTGGGTGGCCCAAGTGATACTGTGGAGGACATCAAATCTATTCAGGATGACTTGGATCTCATACCTGATTGGGCATTCAGATGGGGAATGTCCTTGGATACTAACAAATGCTATGTGCTGCACTTGGGACGTAACAATAAGTTATCCCATTACATTTTAAGCAATTAGACCTTAAAAACAGCAAGTACAGAAAGAGACCAGGGTGCACTAATTGACAGAAAATTGGACTTTGGAGAACAATGCACAAACGTTGTGTCCAGGGCCAACAGAGTAGCAGGTGCTATAAAAAGTAATACAAAGTGTTGCGAAAGTGATGTGACATTGCCTTTATATAGGTCCTAAGTTAGCCTTCACCTTGACTTCTTTAGTCAACTCTGGAGCCCTTACAAAAAGGTTGATATAAACAGTGGAAAAGGTGCAGAGAAGAATGACTAAAATAATAGCTGAGGTGAGGGAACTTCCATATGTGGAAGGAACAAATAATCTAAAATTATATGCACTGAGAGCAAGAAGAACGAGAGGTGATCTACTACTGTTTTATGATATGGTTAATGACCTGTCACAAGTTGAAGATCTGAATATTATATTTAAGGATCTTAATTCTAGAACTAGAGAACATGCACTTCAGGTGCAAGGAAGACATTTTAGGGGCAATAAACGAGGGTGGTGAATTTATGGAACGGGCTGCCGAAACATATTGTTGTCAGTGAAAATAAGGAGACATTTAAAAAAATGTTGGACAGGTTCCTGATAAAAGGAAGGAAATTAACATATAGTACTATAATAACACATAGTAACTTTTCTTGGGCTTCTGCCTTTTTTGTTCCTTTAAAGGCTACCTAAAACAGTGATATTATTGAATGCACAGCTTGTGAAACCCTCCCATGGAAATATAGCAGAGAGGGAGAGGGGCCAAATAATATAAAGAAGTACCTTGAAATTAGGAGTTTAAAGATTGCATGCAAAGGTTTTTACATACTGTTAATAAAGCTTGAATTTAAGTTCATGTGTCATGATTAGAGTTTCCTGAAAATGTCATGCTGTTTGATTGCGTGGTTTTCTTTAAATCAGCATTTGTTAACTTGCTCTACAGTGGATGAAAACTGTGGAGTTATTTCTGTCTCTCTCCCAGTTGGGCTTGGAGAGCAATGACATCATCTTGGAGTACTGTAGCTTGCTGTTTCAGATTCCAATCACAGCAGGCTATAGAGTTAATGGTTTACTCACCAGGTTTCTTACAAACTCAGTCTGTGGTTTGTGTTTAGATAGATTAGCTTAAAATCTATCATTCTTTTCTTATAAAAAGTTGATCATTTGAGTTCCGAAGCTGAACTGTAGTAGTGGAAATCTTTCTCTGTTAGAGATCAGCTTGTCTGTATCACAGTTTGCAGTTCTTTCTCATCAAAACTCTATTTTTTTCTAAGTTTTAACTGTATAACACAGGGTTGTTTAATGAATATAAAATAAATCTAAATTTTGTTAATTCACAGAAATAGTGTGTCTTTGAGGAAGCCTTCATAAATACATTCATGTAAGAACGTTTTTTTTCATGTCAGATTGACAAACAGGTGCCTGTCACACTCTACTATTTTAAGCACATGTACTATCTGAACTCACAAATTTCAGTTCTTTGGTGATTTCTGTGTGAAAATACATCATGTATGTGTATAAAAATAAACACTATATGGCATCCCGATGCACAAAGTCTCTTCCTCACAGTTGAGGAAGCTGCACTGTGCTGCCACCTGTCCCCTGCCCCACAAGCCCCCTGCCTTCTGCTCCACGTTCAAGGCTGCTGCCCATTGTCTTCTCCCACACAGTCGGGGATTGTGCTCCCTGTTGCCTCCATCCCCCACCTAAAGAATCAAGGCTGCTGCACCCTGCTGCACTCTGCCCAAACAATTGGGTTTGCTGCAGTCTGCTGCCCTTTCCCCAACCCCCCACAGTTAAGGATGCTGCACCTGTTGCCCCCTGTCGCTTTCTCCACAGTCAGGGCTGCTGTGCTCTGCTAAGCCCTAGAGTCCTAGGTCCCCTGCCTCCACAGTTTGGGCTGATGCACCATGCTGCCCTAGGCCACCTGATGTGTGTCTTTTTGCTGCACCCTGCTACCCACTGCCATTGCCCAAATGGGCAGGGCTGCTGCACCATGCACACTCTGTATCACAGTCAGAGCTGCTGCACCCTGATGCCCCCCTGTGTCCTATCCCACAGTTGAGGCTTCTGCACCATGCTGTCCTCTGTTCCCTGTCACCACAGCCAGGGCTGCTGCACCCTGCTCCTGTCTACACAGTTGGGGTTGCTGTGGCCTGCTGTGCCCTACAGCCCCAAGCCTCTGCAGTTAGGGCTGCTGCACCATGCTGCCACTTTGCCTCAAGATTCAGGTTATTTGCTGCACCCTGTTGTGTGCCTCCACAGTTGAGGCGGTTGCACCGTGATGCCCCCCTGCTACCTGAGTCAGATCCTTTGCTACACCCTGTGCACATCCCTTGTCACAAACAAACACGGCTGCTGCACCCTGTGCCAAAGTTTGAGCTGCTGTACCCTGATGACACACTTGTCTCCTGGCCAAGCAGTCAGGGCTGCTGCACCTTGCTGCCCTCTTTCCCTTCCCCCACAGTCACGGCCGTGGCACCCTGTTGCCCCCTGTTCCTGTAGGAGGGAGCAGCATAGTGTAAGAACCCTAACTGTGTAGGCAAGGGGCTCCATGGTGCAGCAAGGCACAGTGATGGCAGGGGACAGAGGATAGCATAGTGCAGAAGCCTTGAATGTGGGGCAGAACATGGGTGGGCATCAGGGTACAGTGGTAACCCATCAAATGAGCGACTCAATTTGAATGCCTGGAGGGATAGCGAGCTGTAAAGAACATTGAGTAGGTGAAGAGAGTGAGGAGGAAAAACAACGATGGATATGGAAATAGGGAAACAGCGAGAGAAATGAGGACAGGCAATATTTGGAGCAGCAGCTGTGGGCTGCAAACCAGGCTGCTTGCTTGGCATAGTGGTTACAGTCACCATCACTGAGTAACTGGGACATGCAGGCAGAGCTGGGTTCGGTTCTCATCTAGTATGTTTTTATGTACTTTGTTGGTGTTTGTACTTTTTTTCTGCTAGGGAGCATCTCTCCTCCCAAGTTTCTTCCATTCCCCGAGTTGGCCCCCCCAGATATGGTTATTTTAGTGAGGGACAAAGCCCCCCGCAATGAGAGTTGTGGGGGGGGGCATAGCCCCCGCAAAAATAAGATAAAGCACATTGTCATTTGTTCAGTAGCTATAGTGCTGGTCACTGTAGTGCCGATCATTATTTTGTGTTCACTGTGTTGTGACAGCACGATTATGCATCAGCTCTTATTACATGGTGCCAGGTACAGCAGCTCTGACTGTGGCACTGTGGCACTGGGCACACATGGTGCAGCAGCCCAACCCATTTAGGGCAATAGAAGTGCATAGCAGAGTTGAGCAGCCCCAACTTTGGAGGCAGGGTCCATGGGACTCTGGAGTGTAGCACAGCATAGCAGCCCTGACTGTGGAGACAGGAACAAGGGCAACAGGGTGCCATGGCTATGACTGTGGGGGCGGGGACAGAGGGCAGCAGGGTGCAGCTTGTTCAGAAGATGATAGTGCCCTAAAGATGATAAGGTACACATATAGTGGTAATCTTATACACAATATATAAGGCTCCGTAGGGATTCCAAATTAGTGACAAGATGTCTCACTAGTTCAAGTTCAAGTTCAAGTTGATTGCAGGAAACTCCATTGAGCAAGCTCATTCACAAGGAGGTCCTGTGACATAAACACTTAAAGTACAAACACAGATAGGTAATAACAGTATATACATGAAATGCACGTTACATGATACAGGCTGTATATACATACAAGGGTACCACATAGGGTGACCTCAGGTGGTAAACATTGATATGAGACAGGGAAGCGACTTACAGGTTGCATACTGATAAATGAAACATGATGACTGGTGTGTGCAATACATATATTTTGGCAGCTAGAACAAACAACAGACTACAACTGATACGGGAGGGTGATTTGATAGAGTAGCAGTGGAGGCGTAAGCATAGAATAAACCAGGAGTAGAAGAGGAAGGAAAGCAGTTAATATGACAAATCAATTATACCTTACCAGTGGATAAATATGGCACACTTGGGGAAGGAAGAGACTTAATGACAGTTACAGGTGTCTTTAATTTTGGCTGAACTTAGCGATTTGTGGAAGTTTATTGAAACTGTGCTAGTTAGTTTCAGTATGGTTTATAGTGGTTCCAAATGGAGGGAAGGGCATATGCAATATACGTTTACCAAAGGAAGTCCAGCGTCCTTGGTATGTCAAGCATAATAAAGTCAGATTTTCTTACGAGTATGCACTATGTGAGATACTAATAAGGGAAGAGAGATAGCTTGGCAATTTCTGCAGGAGCAGTTTAAGAGTCCATAGCCCAGCATGGAGCAGGCGTCTAGTAGTAAGGATGTCCAACCAACAGCTGCATATAAGTCACAGTGGTGCTAACGGTAAGGGAGTTGGTAATGAACCGTAATGCACGGTGATAAAGGATGTCCAGTTTACTTAGATTTGCAAGAGTGGTGGAGGAATAGATTACATCGCCATAGTCGAGTAGGGGGAAAAGTGCGGCCTGTACAAGCTTGTTTCGAGTTTCAAGGGGAAAAGGGCCTATTTCTGTAGAAGAAACCTAACTTCTTTTAACCTTCTAGAGACATCTTCGACGTGGTCATTGAAAGATAATTTATTGTCGATCCAGATACCCAGATATTTAAATTTGGTTACAACTTCCAGAGGCTCGTTTAGCGTGGTGACAATGAAGTCTTGGGCAAGGGTATTGGGGGGGGCCTGTGCCAGCACTACAGGAGAATATCATCGCTTTAGCCTTCTTAGCATTGAGCAGAAGCTTTGCCTTTATTAGATTATGCTCAAGTTGTGCGAAGTCCGCTTGAAGCACTCCCTTGACTTCAGATAACGATGAGCCAGAAGTATACAACACAGTATTATCTGCAAAAAAGTGCAGATTGGACGTAGATATGTTAGCATCTAAGTCATTAATGTACAAAGAAAACAAGATAGGGCCTAAGATGGATCCTTGGGGGACTCCTCTTGCAACTGGCAAGGCAGCAGAAAAAAAGCCTTCCGCCTTTACTTTTTGGAATCTTCCAGTTAGGTAGCTAGAGAACCACTGGGTGGTATGGTATGTGGCACCCAACTTTGCAAGGCAATTGACTAATAGTTTGTGATCAACAGTATCAAAAGCTTTGCTGAGGTCCAAAAAGACTGCACCAGTTACCTTCTTAGCATCTATAGCAGAGATCCAATCATTGGTTACTTTGCTAGTGCAGTGATTATGCTATGATTAGCCCGGAAGCCGGATTGAGCTGGTTTAATGAGAGAGAAGGTTTCCAAATGAGATTTTAACTGAATATGGATCAGTTTTTCGAGAACTTTAGAAAGGATAGGCAATATGGAGATAGGCCTATAGTTGTTTACATCGCATGGGTCACCAGATTTAAATAGAGGGAGGATATGTGCTGATTTCCAGCAGGACGGCACAGTAGCAGATGTAATGGAAAGACTGAAGATGTGGAGAATTGGGGCAGTGACTAAGATGACATCATCACGTTACACATTTGATTGCTGAGTAATCAATCACAATCCCTAGCCCACCTATCCTGAATCAACCCAAATACCGCACCCCAGGTTGTCTGAGCAGAGGTAGTCATTCTGAACATGTGCTTTTATGCATGCCTTTTCATCAGAGCTAAGAAATAGGAAGATGGCTGATTTGAATTGTAAATGGTTTGGGCCTCTATTTATAAGCAGGCAGTGTAATCCAAAGTTTAGAGCAAGTAAAATCAGGAGATACCAGGATCAAATCTGACCCCAGCCCTTGTTGTGTATGCCCATGAATGAGTCACTTGACTGCCCTGTGCTTCATTCCTTTCTAACAGAAAGTAGGGTAGATGCAGGAGGAACCCACAGAAAATGACATGTTACTTCTCATTTTATCTTTCATGGGTAAGTGAACTGTCAACACAAACTATAGCATTATAGATGACTGTGCTTACAGAAATGGATTGCACGTACACCCTCATGAAGTGTGCCCCTAACTTAGCCTGCAGATAAATTGCAATAGAACAGCACATAGATCGACAGATCCAGTTCTGGTGATCAACACACAGTGATCGTCTCTTAATAAACAGAATTCTGGGCCTAACCTCTAACACTTCCTGTTAAAAAACAAAATGTGCTCTGGAGCAGGCTCAAAAGATTAGCAAGTATAAACATGAAGGCTAGGTACCCTTTCTATTGGGTATACCATATATTATCTGGATGAGTGGCTATCCAGCATGATTTTTATGGTGCTTGAGGTTTTGGGAGACAAAGACAGTAATTTATACTTGAGCAGTAATGGTGTGTGTGTGTGTCTCATAAGTCAGTGCAACCATTCACATACAAAGACTGTACTGACTCATTTGCTGAGGACATGCATTCTGGTTGACTCCCATTATGCATTAGACTTTCTGCTGTGCTCATCATTTCTAGGGGAGCCTGTGTATGTTTTGAACAGATCTCATAAATGAGGGAATTCTATAGATACTGTTCCTGCCACTAGTAACTCTAAGCTATGCAAGACCTCCTGGAAGTAGCTTCACAAGGCTTGGTGTTTCAAAATAGCAGCCAATTTACATAGCAAGCCAAATATTTGATGAGCTGCATCTCCTAGTGGTATGAAGGTATAGAAAGCTAAAGGTATAGAACTTTTTGGAATTATAAATATTTTAAGGGTAGCAAAATGCAAATGTATGCTTTTTTGTTAAATATGTTTCAAAATTCTAAATTCCTATATTGAAAGAAAATGACACACTGTTGATAGAGCAATGCTTGAAAGGATTACACGTAGGTAGTTTCCAAATGAACTTTACATTTAACTAGTAACTACAGTGTACATTTGCATCTAAAACCTAGTTTGAAAATGTAATCAATAACCTACTGCAGGGTATGGGTTTTTAGAGAATTAATACAAGCCCTGGGTGAATTGGGAGGCATGAGTCCAACAGTCAAGTGACATTCAGCACCTCCAGGAAGTGCAAAATTCTCAAGAAACCCATGATCTGGAGTAGATTATTGTGCTTATAAAATGTGAAAAAGAAAATTTTTTTCTTAATGGAAAAAGTTTTATTTTCCTTTAATTAGGTTGTTAAATAGAATATATGAGTTTGGTAACGAAAGCCACGTGCCTTTGAATAATCCGGTCAGTGCATTTCTTTATTACCGGTGCACTCAGCTGGGCAAGTGGTCAGTTGCTGTCAGGGCTGCTAACTGGTTAAATGAATTGCCTGATACACTGCTGAATCTCCTCAAATTTAATCTGTTTAAGAGATCTTTGTGGTCTGCCTTTGCAGTTCAATGCAATTGTAACCATTAAACAGTTTTATTTAGTTTCTCTCTGCACATAACTTGTAATTTTTTATAGAACAATCAGTATGGATTTCTTTTCAAAACTGTAATTGCTTTGCCTTAAGTGCTTTGAGAATGACTCAACTGCATTTCCTCTCTAACTGCTTATTGTACTTGTAATGTTTTTCTGTGACTATGTATTTGACATGGAACCTTTGTAAATGAGCACGTGAGCTCAAAAATAATCTCTAATGCTTTCAATAAATAAATAAATTTTGAAGAAACCTGTGAACTTTTGTGTGTTTTGTGTTTAAAGGGCGAAAAAAGTTTCATTTTAATGGAAAATGGTTTTATTTTCATGTAGTTATGTTGTTGCTAGGTAGATTATGGCAGACTGGTTACAAAGTGTTGGTTTACCAGAGATTAATGAATGGTCAGGTGATGTGTTTAGATCAGTAAAGTTGCTAGGATTCTAAGGGACTCAGAACTACATTTTATACAGGGCTGTAAAATGTCCAAACTTGATCTCTTAAAGCATGTACCTATGTAACTGTCTTTAATATGGCAATTTTGTTTTCATTTTTATGTTTGCTTGCACGCATGTGCAAGAAACATAGTGCCATCATCCGAGTTTTCCAGAGGTGTGTCAGCCTCTTCCAATTCAGTCAGTGTGTTTGCAGGTGCGGTCGCAGTGTGCTAATCACTGCTCCAGCTGTCTATGACAGCAGAAAATGCAGTGGCATACAGTTTAAAGGGAGAGCTCCGCTTCAGTGAGCAGAGCTCCCCCCCTCAACACGCACGCACGCATATTGCGTGCTGACGCACTCCCCCTCCAATGCACATACTGTATGGCTGACAGGGGTGCCCAATCCCCCGTCGGCTGCATGCCCCACAAAGCATCCAGGTGCCACGCTAGAGGCCACCCCAGCGTGGCAAAATGTTTATGGCCGATGGGGTGCCCAATCCCCCATCGGCTGCACGCCCCTCCCCAAAGCATCTAGGTGCCACGCTGGGAGCCCACCCCAGCATGGCAAATTGATGTTATACCGCGGTCTAATCCCCCGCCGGCTCCAGCCCCCCAACAGCTCTTTCAGCTGCCACGCTAGAGCCCACCTCAGCGTGGCAAATGTCCTCGTAGTCTTTGTCCCTCGTAGTCTTAGAAAAGAGAAAAAACTGTAAATACAAAACTGTCCCTCGAGCTTCCCTGCCCCTCCCACAACCCGCACCCATCCACTGCGCATCCTGCCTCCCCACCCCCACCCCATACTTACCTCGAGCTCGGCGCGACAATCTTGGTGGACCGGGAACACGTCACTCTTCAAAGCTGACCGCGAACTGAGAAATGCTGGTAAGCTGTATAATGGGATAGATAGGGTTTTAACTTTGTTGCATATCTCAGGCAATTTTGGGAATTTTGGGCCCACATTTTCAACATAGGGTTTTTGGGACACCTTCTCATGAATGCTGCCACTGTCATGGCGTTACTCGCCGAAATCACCTTTCCGGAATGATTAACAAAACAACACTGCCAGTGTTCATAAGGTGGGCTCTCAAAAGCCTATTTTGAAAATTGCAGGAAAAATTCCTAAAATGACTGTTTGATTTGAAAGGCGCTGGCGCGAGTCTCCCCACGCCAGTAAGTTCACAAATTTTAATATTTTCACTCCAGATTTTCAACATTGCCATTTTACCACACCTTCTTATGAGCAGTACAGCTGTCATTTTCACATCTCAACCAAAATGTGTTTCCATGTAGCGCACAATGGCGCAGTCGGTGTGCAAAATCAATGTATGGGACACGTTAAGAAAATCACAGTGACACTGGTCATGAGCAGAGGTGTTAAAATGGCTATGTTGAAATGATAAAATTCCCAAAATGACTGTTTCAGGAGCGCACGTTGTGCAGCTCCTACGCACGCTGGCAAGTCTGCGAATTTGTAATATTTGCACACCACATTTTCAACAGTGCCATTTTACTGCACTTCCTTATGAGCAGTACAGCTACCATTTTTCACATCACGCCCAAAATTTGTTTCCGCACATGTAGCGCACAATGGTACAGTCGGTGTGCGAAAACAATGTTTGGGACACATTAAGAAAATCACAGTGACACTGGTCATGAGCAGAGGTCTTAAAATGGCTATGTTGAAAATTTGGTGACAAAACTCCATAAAATGACTGTGTTACGAGTGAGCATTGCGCAGTTTTCACGCACCCTCGTAAGTTCATGAATTTGTAATATTTTCAGTCCAGATTTTCACCAGTGACATTTTCCACACCTCCTTATGAACAGTACAGCTGTCATTTTCCACAACATGGCCAAAATGTGTTTTCACACTTTCAGCACAGAAATGCGTAGTTGCTGTGGGAAATCATTGTTCGGGACAGATAAAGAAAATCACACTGACACTGTTCATGATCGGAGTTCCAAAATGCCTGTGTTAACAATCTGCTGTAAAAATCCCCAAACTAGTTAACATTACGGTGTCGTGTGCACAGTTTCTACATGCCTTCAGTGACTTCACTAGTTTTTTAAGATTTCACAGCAGATTTTCAACATTGCCATTTTTACACCTCCCCATGAACAGTACCGCTGTCATTTTTCACATCCTGTTTGGAATGTGTTTTGTACCTGTGGTGCCAAATGCCATAGTCACTGTGCAAAAGCAGTTTTCGGTTAACAAACTGATATTGCCACTGTTCTGAGGTGGGGTCATAAAAACATGTTGAAAATTTGGGTGAAAATACCGAATGCCTGAGGCGTTAGTGTTTCCGACCATAATGCTCACTCTGTAGAGAATGACGGGCATCAGGGTGTGACTTGGGGATTCTTGCCTGTCATACTCATACCATTCCACCCCAACCCACCCTACAGCCAGTGAGAGAGCATCAAGGTGTGCCTCGGACTCTTGAGGCCAAAACTTCACCCATTCTCTATACACACCCATCTCACCATATTTCCTGATGGAATGAGGTGGCATAAGAACCAAAAGACCTCAAGGACACCGTGACACTTGTCAGTGTCTGCAGGGTAGGGTGTGGTGAAATGGCGTGGTTGTTATGCCTGACGACCCAAAGGCACACCCCAATGCCTGTCACTCTCTGCAGGGTGGTGGTGGGGTTGGCTTCAGTTCAATACTTCGCTGCCATTCCTATTACGCAGCTCTGTAACTTCTACACTACCACTGCCAATGCCAGCAAGCAAACATTCGGCATTGACAAATGCTTGTTATACTTTGGTTTATTAATCACTGTAGGATTCTATACTGCAGAAGATGTACATTCTTTCAAGGTACAGTATTTCTGATAACATCATTTCAAGAACATTTACCCTTTAGTTAAGGGTGCAGTATAGAAACCTGTGTCAGTCAGGATTTTGTGCAAAATGAGCAGAGGCAATCACTAATGTTTGCTGGCCATTGTGTTCTATAATGACCTGAATTTACTAACGTTCTGAACAAAAGGTCTAAGATTTGATAACCTGAATATAATGTACAATGAAGTTCTATATCAAAGATAAAGTACATAGTTGTGTAATAATAGTGTCTTGTTACACTTGTTGTACGATCCACAATGCAAATCTGTCTCATGACTCAAATGATAAGTCGTTCAGTTCATTGCTGCTCATTTTATCAGTTAGACTGCTTGGTTTTCCTTCAGTTTTGAGATGGATTATGACTCTAGAAACTCTAGTCTATTCTTTGTCAAGCAAATTAAACACTTAACAGCTTTCACTAGACTATAACAGCCCGTCACACAAGATCTTTTTCTTGAAACTAAAGATTTTTCATTTATATAATTGCTGGTTAATCTATCATGTGTTTCAGAAAGAAGTATTGGTATAGTATGTTTTTCCTAAATGGTTGAAATAAATCTTGCTGATACTGTGAGACTGTGTTGACATCATATTTTATCATATACTCAAAACTGTATTGCTATGTCCATACATAGTTCTGCTTGAAAATGAAAAAGGCATTGCAATGTCTTGCTTTTTTTGTAACTTGTAGGCTATATTTAAAATAATTTTGTGAGTATAGATGTAAATGCAACAGTAGTGGTTGCAAGCTGTGCAGTGGAATAGCAGCCAGCACCACATAATAGCAGTTTATAAACAAAGTGTGCATTCAAGTAAGCCTTATAATTATCAAACAGAAAAAAGCAGGAAATATAAACAAACTTTAGTTCCTTTTTTATTTAGTTTCTTTCTTATTCCCATGCTAATCAATCAAGACAGACAGGCTGGCATCCCTAGAGGTGGGTAGCTAGTCAGTCCAGAATTTATTGTGCACTTGTATACCCTAGCAGCATTTTTCTATATTGGAACTACAATAAGATTAGCAGACGCCCCTCATCACACTTTCAAAAATACTATAGGGATGAAAGCCACACACAGTACACCTGCATTTGTAACCTGTATATAATTAAGCAATAAGGCATGACAGGGGTGTTTGATATGGTGGGATAACACCCCACCTCGAGGTGGATTGAAGCATGAGGCGTAGCCAATGGCTTCTACCACCCGAGAAGGGCTGTTAGCCCACCATAACTCACCCCCTAGAGTGCCTTATCGCGATTATGAAATGGGTGATTTTTAGTAAATCTTATGCATTTTTAAACATAATATTTTCAGCAGGGCCATTGTGCTGGGATAACGGCCCACCTGAAAGCAGCTCTCGGCCGATCAGAATTCAGCATTCTTTCTACCCATTTCATAATGTACTGTATAATTCGGCTTGAGCTTTTCTAACTCCAGTCCAAGCCATCTGGTAGATAAGTCTACAGGACCCATGTTCTCTGTTCACTGTCCCCTTCCACCTTTCGTTATCACAGTGTCCATGCTCTCTCCTCATTGTGAGGCCTGGGCTTACAGTCTACACACACCTTGTTTTAAGCTATCACGAGCATAGGAGGCTCAGACAAAAGAAGGCTAACAGCCCTTCTTGTTTGCACGCAGCTTTTTAATGGTAATGCCTATTAATACCCCTACTATTCATATATTGATCAAGTTTCTTTTTAAATCCTACAAGCCATTTCCTGAGGATGCTAGTCATCTGCAGCTCTTCCTGTACCTTTACAGCTTACTAGTCAAAAACAGTAAAACGTAAGTTGTGGTCATCGTGTAACGGCGGCCTCACAAATGCAGGAGCCAAACAGAGGGTTACACAACTATTGCTTGATCATGGCATAATGCTGTCTTTTGGAAGACTGCAGTGCTGATCTTTCAGTAGTGCATGTCTCTGTGCTGTGGCAATGACTATACAAGGTGACTTTCCACTTAGCAGCAACCAACCTACCTGTACTTGTTGATATGTGCTGCAGTGATCTTCTGATTACTTCTAAGAAGGCAGTATTTCCTAATAGTTATAGCATAGAGCTCTTGACATGGAGATCCAGCAGACTCTGGTTTGAATCCCACAACCACCATTTACTTTTATTCTATTTTATTTTTTGTTAGTCTAGTAAAGATGTAGTTGTCCTTGGTTACCTTAAGGTTGAAATTGGTATTCTGACTTCTAGGCTGCTGTGTTGACTGCAACCCAAAGTAATTATTTTATTTTAAGTGTATCTCTGCGTTAAGAGAGTGAAACATACAAGATCATCACCATGTCACTTTCATATGAAGGCGCAGCAGCCACACAGTGTAAAGTGGAATCCCACTATAGTGATGGTCTCACACTGTTGCTGTGATCAGGTCACATGACTTCTATGTGGTTTAGTACTCCCAGTTGTGACAGCTGGCCTTAGCATGCTGTGAACTGTGCATTCGCATAGGGCCACAAGAACAGAGAGGCCTTCCAAAAGCCTCGGCTGTCCAGTTGGCCTTCTTTCTTCTTGGTCCTCTATGTTCTAATTCACGTAAAGTGCAAAAATGGCACAAAACTAGCTAAAAATTAAGATATAGGAAGACCATGGTAGAGATGAAGATGTTGCTTGGGGGCTTTGTGACTTCTGATATGGGGAACCTGCAAAGAGGTTCACACAGGACCCCAGGATAGTTAGGGCCAATGCTATGTACATTTAAATAGAACAAAACCCTGCTGGAAATAACATGTCAAGTATGGTAATCCTGGGTAAATAAATACATATAACTTGCCAAATAAATGACAGATAATTATCAAATAGCTCATAAATTAAAAGAGATGCTAGTTTGCTTCAGACCCATTGACAAAAATTTCCAGTTGATGAGTCAGTACATATTATAAAGGTTCTTAATTTCCTTTAAACTTTTTTTCTTTGTTGGTTCCACAACATTCAGATTATCCATAGTTCCTAGTTTTAGATGAACTCTGAGCATGGGTTAACATAGTACAAAAATAAACGGAGGATGAACAACAAACACAGCAGTACACCATCAACAACTACTGTGGATCAAGGGGTGTTCCAGAAAGGCATTCACTGGTATTTGATACAGTGATGAGTAGATAGTGGATATGCATGACTAAACCATAGCCTACTACAGAGTCTTTGAAACCTTAAAGGAACTTGAGCACCACCAGCTCCATAAACAACATCACTGGGATCAGTTGGTGGCTCTGTAACCTGCTTAACAATCAACCTTTTACCTTTCTAACTTAACATGCCTGTTTTATATGACTTCTATAAAGCAGGCATATTTATTTATTTTACCCATATGAGTTTTAAATGTAATGTCTGAGTCCAGTGAAACTGTACAATAATGGCAATTGATTCACTGATGTCAAGGCACTCCAGAAAAAGTCTTTTTTACCTCTGCTTTAATATTTTACTAAGTAATTAAACTTTGGTGCCATATAGTACATTTACTTTCCATTTGATTCAATCAAACTTAGTTAGGTGATCGGGCTGTCAGTATAGCCTAGAGGTTAGAGGAACGAGGTGTGAATAAGCTTGATACCTCCAGCAGACTAGACCTGAGTTTGATTCTCACAACCTCCACTTGCATACTGTGTGACTCTGAACAAGTCACTTAACCACCCAGTGCTCCCAGGTCGCCCCTGAAAACAGGCACTTGTGCCTAGTGGGCCCTACCTGGTTACCAAAGACTAAAAAAAAAAAAAATCAATTGCAAGCAAAAAGTAGAAGTTACATTTACAAACAGGAGCAAGAATACATTAGGTGGAATTAAACAGCACAAAAAAAATGCAACACATTTTATTTCAGCAATTTTCAATTTGAAAATACGGAATTACCCAGTAGCATTGATTAAGTAAGTAATAAGCCATGACAGGGTGTGCATTATGTTATCAAAAACCCGCGACAGGGTATGGGGTTATAGGCATTTGATTCCCACCTCAGGTGTTTTGTGAGGCATGAAGCTGCAGGCCAAGTGTCCTGACAGCACCCGAGTTATGGATTCAGTGCCTATAACCCCATACCATGGAGTGGGTTATTGCACCTATAACATAGGTTATGTTTTTTTTTTTTTATATACTCATTTATGCTCCCGGCAGGCTGGGCGGCTGTATCAGCCTGTCCCATTCAGGCTCCACAGCCGTCCCTGAGTCACACACCTCCACTAACCTTGGGTGAACTGTCAGTGCTACCGGAGAGCTTCATTAAGCCCCCAACCTCTGATTTTCACCCCTGTTACCCTGGAGCCCCAGACAAGGTTGGACGTGCATGTGGAGGAGCGCACACATGCCTTGGCCTGAGTGACTCTGCTCCTCCCACCCCTGGTCTAGCACCTGGCTCTCCTCCATCATCTGCACCACCACCATGCCTCTACCTAGTGGTGATCAAAGGCCAGGAGAGCTAACCTCGCCTATCCAGGAGAGGAGAGCAGCCAACCGGCCACTCAATCCTGAACCAACCCTCTCCCCCCTGGCTGACCCCCAGCAACCAGTGCTCATCACCGAACATGGGTCACTGGCATGGCAGGATGTAAGGTGCAATGCCTCAGCCCTCCATGCCACTGGGCCAGCTATATGGATTATGTTTAAAACAAAAAAAACATTCACAAAGGTGTGTTTTCACTGTTTAAATAGGGAAAATGTTAATGTATCCTGCCGACTTGACAAGTAGTCCCCAGCACTGATGCTTATGTGAATTAGTTTTTTGAACAGACAAATGTCAGAAATACACTCCTGATATGGTTTGTGACATTTGTATGTTCATAAAATGAATTACAAATGCACGTCTCACTGTTTCTCTCTCTCTCTCTCTCTCTCTCTCTGTTTCTCCCCCCCTTACAGCATGGTGTGCGGCTTGCTTTCTGTCTCTCTCTCTCTCTGCATCGAGGACACTGTTCTGTTAATAGTCATAGTTAAGTTATAGTTTGGTATAGTTTCATTTGTAACCTCACAGATTGCCAGCCACAAAAGGCTTCCAAGGTCGAATATGGAGGCTATTCTCAAAGGAGCAAGTTTTTCTCGTAATAAGGTATTGTGATAAACTGTAAGAAATTAGACTAATTAAGCTTGCTAAGATGCAACTTATCACTGTTGGTGTCTCTCTCGCTCCTGCTGTCTCTGTGCTCTGTGCTGCATGCTGTCAACACCAGCAGGGCTCAATGCAGGCAGTCACCCATGATGTACAGAGGCGGGTGGGTGGGGGGCCCGGCAACCACAGTCAAACACTCACGTGGTCTCCGATGCTGTCCTGACTCCCATGACTGGCTCCCTGTGCATTGCTTTTGGGGGGGGCAGGGAATCTCTGTGTACTAGGACAGCCAGCAGCTCGCTGTGTCGCTGGCTATGATCAGTGATGTGGATGTGGAACACACGGACCACAGCAGCAGTGGGGTGAGGTGCTAGGTCTCAGAGTCTCTCTTTCTGTACCCGTAGCACAGTGTGCTGGCTCTGTGTCTGTCTCTCTCTCTTGGGCATGACTTTGGGAGGCAGCCACAGAGCACAATGCTCTCTCCTATGTCTAATGGCTACTGTGCTGCTTTCCTACCTTCAGCAGCTAACAAGTTTAGATGCCACTTTCCCTAAATTGCTCTGCTCAGCTGTGGATTAAATAGGGAATTTAATCCATTGCCATGCAGAGCGATTGAACCAATTGGGATGCACATTTATGCCAACCCATGTTATAAAGAGATTTAATGCATAGTCAGGTGACATCTCTAAGCCAATGAAATTATTAGATGTTTTCTTGACATTTTATAATATGAAAAAAAAAACATTAAACTGAAAATAATGTAGAGTGATACACTGTACCCCTCAGTATCCAAAGACTTGCTCACAGTGATCACCTTAAAGCAGCAGTGCATGATAGCAGTGAAAAGTTAGACTCATGCTTTTTTATTCTATTTTACATTGTCCCTTATTTAGTCTTGTAAGGTACTCTTTTTTTTCCCCCATACTGAGTCGGCTTCAGCACAGTTTTAGGTTTCAAATAATAATGAATCTCTCATTATGTTTGCTTGCACGCATGTGCAAGAAACATAGTGCCATCATCCGAGTTTTCGGAGGTGTGGCAGCCCTCTTCCAATTCAGTCAGTGTGTTTGCAGGCGCGGCCGCAGTTCTCCAATGGCTGCTGGAGCTGTCTATGACAGCAGTCGAAAATGCAGTGGGTACGGTTGAAGGGGAGCTCGCTTCAGTGAGCAGTGATAAGATATACGCCTGCTCATCGCATCCCCTACGAACCACCTGCGCCGCATACTGCATGCTCACCCCCGCACATACTGTATAGCCAGCGGGTGTGCCCAATCCCCGTCAGCTGTGCTGCGCTCCCCAAACAGAGTTCCACATGCCACGCTGGGTGCCCCCAGTGTGGCTACACATCGTATAACCCGATGGGGGTACCCAATCCCAAATCAGCTCCACTCCCAGAGTACAGGTGCCCATGGGAGCCCACCCCAGCATGGCAACAGATGTTATCGCTGACAGGGTGCCCAATCCCCATCAGCTCCACACCCGCAAACAGCCATCCTTATGCCATGCTGGGGAGCCCACCCCAGCGTGGCAAGCGTCCAGATAAATCGTCCTTTTTTAAAAAAAACCCTGAAACACAAAAACAGTCCCTCGCTGTCTCTTCCACCACCCGCGCCCACCCACTGCACATCCTGCCTCCCTACACCCCCCTCACCCCATACTTACCTCCAGACTCCGGCACGATGACCTTCGGTGGACCGGATCTACACTCTTCAAAGCCAACCGTGAACTGAGGAAATGCCGGTAAGCTGTGCAATGGGATAGATAGGGTTTTTTCAACTTTGCTGCATATCTCAGGCATTTTTTGGAATTTTTGCACCAGATTTTCAACATGGGGTTTTTGGGACCCCTTCACATGAATGCTCTCACTGTCATGGCGTTAATCGGGCCCGAAGGGTGATTTCGCAGTCGCTGCATGAAATCACCCTTCGGGACCGAGTAATGAAACAACACTGCCAGTGTTCATAAGGTGGGCTCTCAAAAGCCTATGTTGAAAATTTGATGAAAAATTCCCTAAAACTGTTTCTGGCGTGCATTGCGCGGTTCCTACGCACGCTCGTAAGTTCGCGAATTTTCAATATTTTCACTCCAGATTTTCAACATTGCCATTTTACCACACCTCCTTATGAGCAGTACAGCTGTCATTTTTCACATCTTGCCCAAAACGTGTTTCCGCCCATGTAGTGCTCAGTGGCGAAGTCGGTGTACGAAATCAATGTATGGGACACATTAAGAAAATCACAGTGACACTGTTAATGAGCAGAGGTCTTAAAATGGCTATGTTGAAAATCTGGTGAAAAATTCCTAAAATGACTGTTTTATGAAATGCAGGCTAAGCACCTTCTAGCTTCTAGATGAATTTTCAATATTTTCACTCCAGATTTTCAATATTGACATTTTATTACACTTCCTTATGAGCAGTAGAGTTGTCATTTTTCACATCTTGCCCAAAACATGTTTCCACCCATGTAGTGCACAATGGCGCAGTCGGTGTGCGAAATCAATGTATGGGACACATTAAGAAAATCACAGTGATGCTGTTCATGAGCAGAGGTCTTAAAATGGCTATGTTGAAAATTTGGTGAAAAAATTCCTAAGAATGACTGTTTTACGTGCGTGCGTTGCGCAGTTCCTGCGCAGGCTCGTAAGTTTGCGAATTTTCAATATTTTCACTCCAGATTTTCAACATTGCCATTTTATTACACTTCCTTATGAACAGTACAGCTGCCATTTTTCACATGTCACCCAAAATGCATTTCCGCACATGTAGTGCACAATGGTGCAGTCGATGTGCGAAAGCAATGTATGGGACAGATTAAGAAAATCACAGTTACACTGTTCATGAGTAGAGGTCTTAAAATGACTATGTTAAAAATTTGGTGATAAAAGTCCATAAAATGACTGTGTTACGGGTGAGCATTGCGCAGTTTCCACGCACCCTCGTAAGTTCATGACTTTGTAATATTTTCAGTCCAAATTTTCACCAGTGGCATTTTTCCACACTTCCTTATGAACAGTACAGCTGTCATTTTTCACAACATGGCGAAATGTGTTTTCACACTTTCTGCACAGAATCGTGAGTAAGCTGTGGAAATCATTGTTTGGGACAGATAAAGAAAATCACAGTGACACTGTTCATGATGGAAATCCCAAAATGCCTGTGTTGGCAATCTGCTGTAAAAATCCCCAACCTAATTACATTACGGTGTCGTTGCACAGTTTCTATCTGCCTTCGTTGACTTCACCAGTTTTTAATATTTTTACTGCAGATTTGCAACATTGCCATTTTGTACACCTCCCCATGAACAGTGCAGCTGTCATTTTTCACATCCTGTTCGAAATGTGTTTTGCACCTGTGGTGCTAAATGCCGTAGTCGCTGTGCATAAGCAGCTTTCGGCTAACAAACTGATATTGCCACTGTTCATGAGGTGGGAGTCACAAAAAAACCATGTTGAAAATTTGGAGTGAAAATACGAACGAATACCTGGGGCGTTAGGGTTTTCAACCATAATGCCCCACCCTGTAGAGAATGACAGGCATCAGGGGTGTGACTTGGGATTCTTCCCTGTAATGCTCATACAATTCCACACCCTGCAGCCAGTGAGAGGCATCGAGGTATGCCTTGGACTCTTCGGCCCCAAAGTTCACCCCATTCTCCTATACCGCACCCATCTCACCGTATTTCCTGATGGAATGGGGTGTGCATAAGAGCCAAAGACCTCAAGGCACACCGTGACACTTGTCAGTGTCTGCAGGGTAGGGTGTGGTGAAATGGCGTGGCCATTGTGCCTAACGACACAAAGGCACACCCCAATGCCTGTCACTCTCTGCAGGGTGGTGGTGGGGTTGGCTTCAGTTCAATACTTCACTGCCATTCCTATTATGCAGCTCTGTAACTTCTACACTACCAATGTCAATGCCAGCAAGCAAACATTCAGCATTGACAAATGCTTGTTTTTAATATGGCTTGGTCCAGGTTTTCATCAGTATTATCTGTTTTATTTGAACACCCATTAATTATCATCATTTTTCGTAAGACTCAAATGAAGCAGCATGCAGCAGATTCTGCTCTCTGCCCTTATGCGACATTTGGGGCTAGATAGTCAAAGGAGTTGTGCCTGGCGCAACTGAGTTGCACCAGCGCAATCCCAGAACTGTGCCCCAGGGCAGGATTCAAAACAGGGGAATGTGCAGCGCAATTCCCAATATGCCGGGGTGCAAAAATAATGTATGCGGCACAACTCCAGGGGACAAGCACACGCATATGTGTCACATCCCGATATTCAGCCTGGGATGTGCAACTGCTGGCACAACCTAGAGATGTGCCGCTTTCCAGTGCCCAAAGTTGAGCCCGTAATAAACGGCTCAAGTGCAGGTCACTCACCGGTGACCCGCTGTATTGCAGTGCCCAACACAGCAGCCACCAGCCGTGGGTGGCAACCCCACATCCCCAGTACCATGCACAAGCACACACATGAGTCCCTGGTAGTCCAGTGTTTCCCCCTCTCACCACCCGTACTGCCGATCACTGAGATAATAGTAATGATCTACCCCCTGGTAGTCAAGTGGTAACCCCCTTCCCTTCTGAGCCTCTGATCGCCATGATTGGATGATGAAACACCTCTCTGGTGGCCCAGAGGCTCCCTCCCACACCATGCCAACCCTCTGATTGGTGAAATAAATAATGCAGGCATTCCTGGCAGTCTAGTGGTTCCCCCCCCTCCACACTCCACCTGACACACCATTTGCCGTCAAACCAATACGGTAGATTACCCTGGTGGTCGGTGGTTCCCCACCCCACCTTCATAGGACTCCCAGCCACCAGCTCCACCCGGTTATTGGCGTCAGCAGACCTGCCCGCATGCCTCTACGGCTGCCACACAAATGACAGCTTACAGTAGTGGCTGCAAGGTCATTGGTCCACACTGTGGACCAATGGAGCACAGTACGCTCTGTAATATTCTCAACCTTGGCGAATGAATGACTTCATTCACAACATTGTATAATAATACAGTATGCACTGCAAGCCGATGGTCCTGAGTGTGGACAACAAAGCTGCAACCGACACTACATCGTCGATGAGCAGCCGCGAAATATGGGTCTGTATGCTGCCCACCGATGACTGGGAGCTGAGTGAGGCTAGGTCCTTGAATGGGGGCTGAAGAACACTGACCAAAAGTAATCTGCTGTATTGGTTTGACGATGATCAATGTGTTGGGTGGGGTGAGGGTACCACTGGAATACTAGGGAATGGGAATATACATTTTGCGGCAATAGAGTGTCAGGATGGGGAGGGTACTACTAGACTGCCAGGGATTCCAGTCATATTTATTTCACTGAGCAGAGGTCAGCATGGTGTGGGAGGAGCCTCTGAGCCACCAGGAGGTCTTTGAGTCATCGATCATGGCAATCAGAGGGTTGGGAAGGGAGGGGTACCACTAGACTGCCAGAGACCTGACCATATGTTCTAACATGGTGACTGCCACTATGGGAGGGGTGGGGGTTACACTGGCTACCAGGAACATGGGCATGACTGCTGACACAGTGATCACTGCTGCATTGTGGGGGAGAACCTCTGGACCTCCACTGCCAGCACCGCATGGTGTGCAGGGCACCAGGTGTATTTCACTGGCAAGCCCTGCATAACTCATGCAAATGGGGCCATAATGACATGAAAATGGCCCCGTTTGCATCTTGCATGTATTATGGCCCCATTAGCATATTGGTAGCTGAATATCAGGATTGTGCACACAGCGTATCTCCGATGCACTGGCTCATTTCCCATTCCTGGTATTTAGCCCTGTCTAGAGGATGCACCAGCACATTGTATTTGCTCAGTGTGCATTACTTGATATATTCAGAAGAGATGCATCATGGCAAGTCTCTTTTGAATATATCCCTTGATTGCTCCAGCACACCTCAGTTGCGCTGTGCACCCGCTTGTGCCATTGCCAGGTGCATGTTTGAATTTTGGGTCCTAGGTGTACAAAAGCAGCTGTGGATGCTGATGAAATGCTGGTCTGAGCCATAATAAAAGGAGTGCCCCTTTCATTATTTCAAATGTAAAAAAATGTGCCAGAGCAGGTTCAGAATGGGAAAAGAAAGGCACACGTGCAAGACATGATATAAGGGGAAATCTAGAATGAAATAAATTTGTACTGGTCAGAATTATCATCATAATAAGCACTGCTGCTTCAGTCAAATGTATTTTCAGTCTTTTGCTATCATAATCTGAGATTATGGCCCTGGATTTCATAGCGGGCTTTTGGAAAACGTAGGTAACAAACCGTGAGCTTGACTGTATACTTGCTTTCTAGTTCTTTGGTACTTGCTTGCCGACTATAAAGCTCTTTCACTAGTTTCACTTTTTTTTCTGCAATTGAATTCAAAAGCATAAACTTGGGCTTATCAGAAATGGGACATTATATTAACTTAGCAGATGGGATCCCATCACAGTTACGCTCTATTGACAACCTCTCAACAGTATTAAAAAAATTATCTTTGTTGTTGGAATCTGAGTTAGGATTCTGCACATTGGTACAATTCAGATAAAACTCTAATGATTGAACCATTACAGCCTTTCTAAAGTACTTGCAGTGAGCAAGCTCTTGTGGGAGATGACATGCTACAGTGCCCCACGTGTCTAACTTGGGGATATCAGGACAAATGAAACTAAAAGGAAAAATGTATTCTACTATACCTGTTTGATGTTCCCCAAGAACAGGACTGTACATGATCATGCTACACATTATTTTAATGACACAATAGTGGACAAATATGGTCAGCTTTGCGAACTAAAATTGACTATTGTATTAAGACTTGGGCCCCTGAAAATAATAAATATAATAATAATGATAAAAGAGTTCCACCTTGGTTAAATAGTAACATTAAAATATTGATTAAAATTAAAAAAGGACATTTAACAAATATAAAAAGGATAGAACATCAGATAACTGGACCAAATTTAGAAGTAAGGCCAAACAGTGTAAAGTAGCTATTAGAAATGCAAAGAAGAACCAAGAATTGAAACTTGCTACTATCACCAAGGATAATAAAAAACAATTTTTAATTACATTGGTTCACTTAAATGGAAAGAACCACCTGTTGGTCCCTTACTCAAAGACAATGTGCTGTTAGTAAAATAATTTGACATGGCAAAGGAATTTAATGAGTACTTACTGAGTGTATATAAATCTAAGGATAATGCAAGTTTGGATAAAATATCGTCTAATCTCCCTTACCCAATAATAACTACAGAGGAAGTTAAATGAGCTATTCAGGCTACCAAAGTTAATTCCTCTCCCAGCACTGATGGAATTCCGCCAAAATGTATTATAGAATTGGCAACAGATCTGTTAGAGATTCTTGTATTGTTATTTAATGTATCCTTACAAGAAGGAACTGTTATATCTGACTGGAAATTAGCAACTGTAGTGCCTATTCATAAAGGGGATAGTAAACACCTTGTAAATAATTATAGTCCAATTAGTCTCACCTCATGCTTAGGCAAATTAATGGAAAGGATAATACAACATAAAATGGTAGATCACCTAAAAAATCTGAATATTATTGACATTTCTCAATATGGTTTTGTAAGGGGAAGATCTTGTCAACACAACTTGATAAATTTCTTTGAACCTGTTAGTATGTCCTTGGATCAGGGATTACCAGTAGATGTTATTTTTTTAGATTTTCAGAAAGCTTTTGAGTCCGTTCCTCATGGTATTTTAATAGAAGAATTAATAGGATATGGTTTTCAGGCCAATATTATTAAATGGGTCAATTCTTGGCTTAGTAATAGAATGCAAAAAGTGAGCATTAAAGGACGTATGTCTGATTGGGGAATAATTACTAGTGGCGTCCCTCAAGACTCTGTCCTGGGACCTTTGTTGTTTAATATACTAGTTACTAGCTTGCAGGTAAATAATAGTGCTTGTATACATAAATATGCTGATGATTGTAAAATTGGTTGTATTGTTAATAATTCTGAAGCAGTTGATTCATTACAAATCAATTTAAATAATCTTGCAGAATGGTCCACAAGAAATAAAATGTCCTTTAATGTTAATAACTGTAAGGTGATGCACTTTAGGAAAGAATAACAGGTAAGCCACCTACACACTAGGAAGTAATGTACTACAAACTGTAAAAACAGAAAATGATTTAGGAATTACAATTACAAATGATTTAAAGTTTATAACTCACACAAATAACATTGTTAAAAGATATCATGGCACACTATCCCGCATACTGAAACATATTAAGAGTAGGGAGTCAGAGGTGTTGATTCCCCTATACACTAGTCTGGTTAGGTTGCATATCGACTATTGTGCTCCATTCTGCACCCCCACTACTTTAGGATGTAAAAGCATTATGGAAACGGTGCAGAGAAGATTTACAAAGAAGATTAGAGGCCTATCCGATACTGATTATAGCAGTAGATTACAAAGTTTGGGCCTGTTTTCACTCGAATATAGATCACTGAGGAGTGACCTATGCTTAGCATATAGAGCATTTCAAGATCCAGCCCTGTGTGAGGCTATTTGCCTGGAAAGGAATGAGCTAGTGCTGAACACCAGATCACATAACTTAAGGTTAAAAGCCATGGTTAATAAAATGACCAAAAGAAATAATCATTTTACTCAACGGGTGACAACTATTTGGAATGCTTTACCATCAAATGTTGTCACAAGTAAAAGCCTGGTGGAATCTAAACATAGATTAGGTAACTACATGGAGCATAAGAAATTTGATTATTGCCAGTAGGCAACGAGTTCTGTATGAACCTATGAACAATAAAGGCTCTAAGAGAGTTATATTCAAAACACTTGAATACACTATTTGGTCACGTGTGCACATTTTGTAACACATTTTTATTTTATTTTATTTATTTTAAATTTGTTAACTAGACGAAGACACTAGGCAATGCCCTTTTTCAGGTCAGACCCAGACAATCAACAGCAAAGATAAAAGCAGACAATTTACAAACAATTTAAACAATTACATACATCAGTAGATAATAAATAATTTTTAAATTTAAACCTTAAACCCAGTTAAGGAACTAGTAGACCTGAGAAGTGAAGGTAAGTCATTCCACAAATGAGCAGCAGATGATACAAATGAACGATATCCAAAATTGCTCTTATTGACATTTTTGCTTTCAAAACAATTCCTAAATTAGAACGTAGACTAACCAGAGGGTCCCTAAATTCAAGTAAATCAGATAATGAAGATAAACTCGTTGTGTAAATAGCTTGATGAATCAGGCTACCAAGAGCATAGGTAAACTTTAAGTTGGGAGATAGCCAACCTAGAGAAGCATACAAATCACAATGATGTCATGTGTTAACAAAGGGGCACCAAGAACAAAATGACAGATATTATTGTAAGCCACACTCAAAATCCTACCCTCCCTTATTCCCAAATTATAATATAATGGGGAGACATAATCAAAGTGTGGCAATAAAGTACTCATGGCAATGTTTTTTTGGGACTCAAATGATAAATAGGCCTTAAATTTATATAACTAACCGAACTTGGAATTAATAGCCTTACTTACTGTTTTAACCTGAGAAAAAAAACCTAAGCCAGGGTCTAGAAGAACTCCCAGATACTTGAACTCATTTACCTGTTCAAATAGGTCACCAGATTTATTGTGAATTTGTAAACAAGGGCTCGCCTTTAACTGAGGGGCACTTCTAAAAAAACATATACTTGGTCTTTTTTACATTTAAGACCATTTGATTGGTCAATAACCAGGAACCAAGTGTATCAAAATCCCCCTGTAACCCTTCAGTAACCTGTTCAGTTGTCTGGTCCTGATTGTATAAGATTAAGTCATCTGCATAAAGGAGACAATGGCTCCTGGTGAAAATAGAGGGGACTTGATTTATGAATAAGGAAAATAACAGGAGTCCAAGAAGGGACCCTGTGGAACTCCACAGAAATTAAATCATAGATCAGACAAAACTGAATCTATTGAGACTTGCTGAGTGAGATCTTTCTTCCAAAAAGCTCTTTAGAAAGGACACTACCATATCAGAAATGCCTAAACCCAGTAACTTTTGACAAAGCAAGTTATGATTTATTAAATCGAAAGCCTGGGTCAGTTCCATGAATGCTGCACCCGTTAAAAGACCTCTGTCACAACCTTGGAGGATGGCATTTGTGAACCTGACCAGAGAGGTACCCGTTCCCCTGCCCTTTCTAAATCCATGCTGTTCTGTACAAAGGAAACTGCAAGGTTCCAGAAAGTCAGTAAGTTGTTTCACCATTAGCTTTTCTAAGAGCTTACTTAATGGATTTAGTATTGAAATAGGACAAAGGTCCTCCACAGTCCTCCTTCAGGGATAGGCACCACTCTTGCAACTCTCCATGCAGATGGAAGTACAGTATCCCAGTAGTTAAACACAAATTTAACAGTGAGCAAAGAGGGTCAGCAATAAAGGGTGCTGCCAATTTTACAAACCTTACATCTAACCCACCTCCACAGTCACCAAACTTATTGGGAAATTGATTTAAAAGTTTCAACACTTCAGATGAAGTTATGCTACCAAAGCAAAACCTTGGCAAGCTAGTAAATAAAATCAGAAGCAGTTGAAGAATCAAATATGGTATCACATATACCCATACTACAATCAGAACCAGAAACACCAGAAACAAAACCAGAGGTATCTGTGAATTTGTCATTTAACAGGTTGGCCATCAGAAACGGATCGGTTACCATACCATTAGAAGAGTTTAAGTGAGAAATTGTAGCTTTTTCTTTAGGTGATAGCAAAGAGTTTACAGAATCCCAACAACTCTTTGAGTCAGAGGAAGCTACCTTTATCTTATGTTGATAATAATACATTTTTGCCTGTTTTATTTTATTGCAGGCTAAATTCCTTGAGTGTCGGTATGCCTGTGTAACACCCCAGGGGGCGCTACCCTTAGGGCTACTACCCCTATCTGCCCCCACGGAGGCAGGGTGAGGGGCCCAGATTCATTGACAGGTGCCTCCATCCAGAGGTCGGGGTTAGCACAATTAGGACTACCTCGGTTACAGCCCTCTGGGCTACTGCAACCCCCCTTTCGTCCCACTAGTGACTCACACTGGGTACCAACAGTTCTGTTCACCAGTACACTTGCCCCACGGATAATATATTCCAGCTCCCTTCAGGGACCCCCTGTAAAGTAAGGCACAGTTATGTCGCAATCACCAGGCAGCAGCTCACCAGTAATGTACACAATAGCCAGGATGTAGCTGTACGAAAAGCAATCTGATTTATTCAGGGGGAAAATAACAAGGACAGGGGGAAATCAAGTTGATTAGCTTAGCACTATACTTATCTACCTAGGGCTCTGTGCACAGGCCTAACCCCTCTGAGTTTATTGTCCCTAGGTACCAAGCCCTAATGGCTAGCAGATCCTACTCGTGGCAGCTGGTTAGGGCCCCTTAGCACGGACAAACATAACAGTCCTGAGCAGGTCAAAGTAGGAGGAGAGTTTAATTAGGCAGTCAGCAATACAATAATGCACTGAATCCACTGCGTAAACACTCTGCAGGGAGCTACCCTGAATTAGTACTCACAACCCCAGCAAATAACGATTTCTTCACCGCTACCAGGATGGAGCCTGACTTCACCAGCCTTCTCACACATTTATATGGCGAACAGCAACAGAGGGGTACCACACCAGGCAGCTGCTTCCAATGCTCCCACAAACTCACAGCCACTGGGATACTGCAACGGCAGCTTCCACTTTTCCTTCGGACCGAGCGCAATTCAGCAATTTTCTCCAGTCCTCCTACAGGTCGAGCCTAGTGGGAAGCTGTACAGGGCACAGCCTCCTCTGACCGCCCGCCGGCGGATTTCAAAGCGAACTCGCTCGCAGAGAAAAACGTCCGACTTAGGCCTTCCCGCACTTCCCTCGTGAACACTTCCCAGCGCAGAAGCACAGAAGCTCCTCACTCCTCACCAGCCACAACGCATCTCCCCCTGGCAACACTGAGCACTCCTTTCAGATCGGGCGCTACCCACTGTCATTGGCTGGCTGCACATGCCAGTCACTTCCTCCGGCTCTCAGTGGTGCAAAAAAAAAGCCATAGCCCATAATGCCTTTCCCAATTACAAACAGTTCCTCTATTGGTCAGTCAGCTCTGTGGGGTTCCAAAGTACCGATTGGTCCAATTCAATAGTTCTGGGCCAAAATGGAGGAGGAAATCAAAACCATCTGTGCTGCAAAGCAAGGCAGGTTAGAACAACTACGTTATCATTACTATTTCCCAGTATTTTAAGCCAACATTCACATCCTCTTGTAGAGCTCCCTCTGCACCACTAGCGATGGCCGAAATGGAGCGAAAAATCAGCAGTCCGGGCGGGACTCGAGCATAGCAACACTCAAACCCCTTCCCTGATCAATACTGACTGCAACCCAAAGCAGCTCTTAAAGAGACAGTATACGGAGGCTTTTTAAAGTGCTCACTGGCTTCCCATTCAAACGGCTTTAACGCCGAACTCCAACCAGGCACGGAGCATTTACCCAAGCTCCGGGGAAGCTTTTAGGAACCCCCAATTTGCAAGGGGGTTACACCCTCCCTGGCCTGGAAAAGCTTGGCGTCGCGTCAAGCAACTACCCTGAAGACCATTTAGGCGAACATCCCAATTAACACTATATCACATTTTAAATCACATACAGAAATATTACATTTACAATATATTATGGTTCATACACATTGTACACATAACTCTGGTTCCCCTTTCTTTTTCTTTTCAATCAGATTACTAACTCCTGCTTATGGCACCAGGACTGGGGAACCCCTCCTTTCTAGTCACTGGTGAGTCACCTTGAACAGGGCACCACACTCAAGACGAAATAACAATCTGGGTGTCCCCAAAGGCTAACAGGCGGGGACCATAGGGACACATATACCCCCTTGTGAACCACATTTAAGGGCAGGTCCACTGGCTGACCAAGCGATTCATAGCTCAACTTTATTACTGGCCGTATTTGTCGGCTGGATCGTCTAGGGGTCTCGGGGGATCCTAAACCAGGCCTTGACTCCACTTCAGTATCAGTGACATTAGTAATGGGAATCTCCTCAAGGGAAACAGGTTCAGTGCTCATGATACTATTAGGGGCTTGACTTTCTATCCCTGAACCCACCCCACTGCGCTCATCTGGGGGCGGTTTAGGTACTAGAGGGGGACCATCAGGGCATTCAAAAGAGTCATCCGATTCGGGCAGATCCCTGGCTTGTTCCCCCGTCCCACTCTCGTCTTCTGAAAAGTCAGATAATTCAGCCAGGCCAGACAGTTCAGCCAGGCCTAAGGACTCAGCCCCTTGAGCTCGTCTGCTACCCCATTCATCTTCTGGAGGCATTTCCTCCGGGGTCAAAGTAGAGGGCTCAACTAGTACAGATGGGCCAATTTCAGTCCCCGAGTTAACAAGGGGATTGCCTCAAAACAATTGACTTAGTTCATAAGAGGGATAGTATTCAATATCACCTTCGCTGTCTTCCGACACTGAGTGTTGATCATCTCCTTCTGCAGGAGGGGGGGGGACAAGGCTCCCTTGGTGGACTGGTTGAAGGCTCCACAGGCTTGGTTCTTCTCTTAGTAACAGATCTAGTCACAGGCCGGGAAGGAGTGACAGGAGTTCAGCGTCAATCAAGATCTGCCCAGTCGGCAACAAATGATTTCTGTGTATGGTTTTCACATCTCGCGAATTGTTTTCAGGCCGCACTTTATATACAGGTAGACCTGCCAGCTGTCCCACAACAATATGAGGGAGGTGATGCCATCTGTCGGCAATTTTATGTTTGCCATGCAGTCCCAGATTTCTCAACAACACTCTATCCCTTCTCTCAACTCTACTGTTTGCACTTTTTTGTAGTATCTCTCCTTGTTAGCCAGATTTCGTTTAGCAGCCATGGTCTGGGCCAGTTGGTAAGCATGGTTTAATTGGGCCTTTAATCTCTGTACGTACTGTAGATGGCTTTCTGCTCACACCCCATCGGGGGAAACCCCGAAACACACATCCACTGGCAATCTAGCCTCTCTCCCAAACATCAGTTGATAGGGGGAAAACCCCGTGGCATCACTCTTTGTGCAATTGTAAGCGTGAACTAAAGTGCTGATCTGTTGGCTCCATCTCGATTTATCTTTTGATTGTAAGGTGCCCAGCATGTCAAGCAATGTACGATTAAACCTTTCAGGCTGAGGGTCTCCCTGCGGGTGATAGGGGGTGGTTCGTGACTTTCGTACCCCCCACAAAGATAGCATCTCTTTAATCAAATGACTCTCAAAGTCCTCTCCCTGATCAGAATGAATCTGCTGCGAGGCCCCATAATGGAGGAAAAAGTTCTCAACAAGTATCTTAACACCGTGGTTGCTCTCTGATCCTAGTCGGGAAAGCCTGTGCGTGCGGGTAAAATGATCAGTGACCACCAATATGTTGCTGACACTTTTCAGATCAGGCTCTAAACTCAGGAAATCAATACAGACCAGTTCCATAGGAGCACTAGTAGTAATGTTGACCAGAGAAGCAGCTCTCCGGGGTAACACTTTTCTTTGCAAACAACGACCACAGGTCTTGACATACTGTTCCACATCTGCACTCATCTTCGGCCAATAGACTCGAGCCCATACCAGGTCAAGTGTTCGATCTATGCCCAGGTGCCCCATTTGATTATGCAATGACCTGAGGACTAGCTCTCTGAAAACCGCTGGCCTACCAGTTGTTGTCGAGTGTACCCGGCCCTCCTATTCACAGTCTCTCTATATAGTAGTTGGTTGATCAGCTTTAATTTGGGCCTTCTTTTATACAACAAAGTAGTCTGTATGTCAGTGGAGCATAGCTTGGATACATCCCTTCCGGCCCGCAAAACCTCTACGGCCGTTCTTATCATAGGATCACAGGATTGAGCCTGTTGGAGATCATCATTGTTGAGTTGCAGTAGGGAGCTGGTGTCCAAGGCAGAGAAATGACAGTAAGCAGCAGGTATACAGTTTTCCGGCGGCCCCAGACAATCTACCACACGGTCCACCGTATCAGGAGACACCTGTTCTTCTTTGTTGAATTTCTGGAGAAGCTCTTATGTCAGATTCAGACAACTGGACCCATTCAGTCTGGGGCCTAGAGCCTCGAGAGAGCATCCGCATCTATATGGTTTGAGCCTGCCCAGTATTCTACAGCATAATGCGTGGGTGGCCAGGCAGAGAGCCACCTATGCCCAGTAACATCAATTTGGCAGAGGTCTGTACATAGGTCAGAGGGTTGTTATCAGTCTTTACTAATATCTTGCCACCATACAAATAGTCAGGAAACTGATCAACAATGGCCCACTTTAGGCCAAAACTCTAGTTTGTGCAGCGGGTAATTTTTCTCTGAGGCGTCAGACTTCTGCTACTAAGCATACAGGTCTCAGCCCATTCGAGTGCTCCTGGTATAACACAGCCCCCAATCCAGTAGACTGGAATCGCGTATGAAGAGTGTGGGCTTGACTGGGTCAGCATAGGCCAGTACTGGAGCATGAGTAAGTTGATATATGATGTCATGAAAAGCTTCCTCACACTCAGCAGTCCATCGATCCCTGAACATATCGTTTGGCCAAAAATACTTCTTTTCCATGTCAGTGTACACACTCTTCTTATACTTTTTGTGAGTAGGCAGATACCCCTGAGTGAGATTAAGGAGGGGGTGACTCACTCGTGAATAGTCTCTGACAAACCGCCTATAGTATCCACAAAACCCCAGGAATTGTTGCAGCTCTTTCAAATTCCTGGGTTGAGGCCTAGTGGTCAACGCCTCCACCTTGCCAGGGTTAGTCTCTATGCCTTCAGTGGACACTATATGGCCCACATATTTCACGGATGTCTGGGAGAATTGACATTTGTCGATAGACAACTTAAGGCCAAAATCCTCCAACCAATCCAGGACTTTGAATAATCGTTGCTCATGTTCTTCCAATGATCGGCCAAACACTATAGCGTCATCTAAATAGACCAAACTCTCGAGTAGGTTCATGTCCCCCACAGCTCTACGTTCCATCAAAGCGCTGAAAAGTGGCTGAGGCACCCGAAATACAGCAGAGCATCCGAACAAACTCATAGAAACTAAAGGGCAAATGAAAGCAGTCTTCTCCACGAAATCTGGGGCCGCCGGGGATCTGGTAGTATCGCTCCAGAAGATCCCAACTTACAGAGAACCACTTACTACCATTCAAAACAATCCAGGCGTCTTGTATGCGTGGCATGGTATATTGATCCGAATGGTCCGCCTATTCAAAGTGCGATAGTCTACACACATCGAAACTGCCCCATTCTTTTCCTTATACCACGATGGGGAGGCATAGGGTTCCTAGATTCTGAATTCGCCTCAGCAGCCAACATTTCTTGCAGATGCCGCTGTACATCATCTATGTCAGCGGAGCCAGGCGTCAAGGATCTCTCTCGGAAAGGTCTTTAGTCGTTGCAATCGAATGTAATGCTCAGCCCTTATGCACCCCACATCCCACTCCTTCAGGGAAAAAACCTGGTCCCTCTTGACAAGCCTCTCACTGACCCTTCGCTTCCAGTCGTTAGGCAGCGGGGAGTCACCAAAGTCAAACAGATCAGGAACAACTCTATCACCCATCTGAGAACTCTTTCTATTTGGTAGTACAGCAGTATCCGCGCAATGAACGCTAGCCAGGGTGCACCCTCTTCTTATCCGAATTGCTTTATCAGACACATTGTGCACCTGAACCATCACCCTCCTAACGTAAGCATGGGCTCTAGCCAGCAGAATGCTGGGTCTGAGCAACAACCCCTCAGGTAATCCTCCCTCCACAGGCACATCCAGCATCAACTACTTGTTCTTGACATCTGTTTTAGTCGTACCTCTCCATGCAGAACACATTGTGTATTTGGGGCAAGTACCACGGGGGCTGGATCCTTTTTCCACACCACCTCCACAGGCCCTTCAGGTTCCTCCAGACTACCCTCTCTCCTGGTGGCCGTTGACCTTTTGAATCAAGCAGGTATGCTCAAAGCTCACCCAGTTTGGAATGCTCGCTCTGAACACAATTGGACAATCGTCCAAACATGTATGCATTTGTCCCAATCAACAAGGGCACCCCATCGTACAGTCCAGTGGGTGGGCAAACTAAAACTAAGGTTTCCACTTGCTCATCTATTCCATTCACAGTTGCAGGAATGATAACCATACAATGAATGTACCCCAAATACGGATAGGTCTTGTCGCTCAACCCCCATACATGTAGACCAGTTAGAGGCTGCAGGGGCACCTCAGATAAGTGTGCTTGGTACCAGTCCTGAAACATGATGGTCACCTGGGAGCCATTGTCCAGTACAGCTCGAGTGGGAATTCTATTCACCTGCACCCGGGTCTCCATAGACGGCCTGACCACATCAGACCAGTTGGGGCTAGCAGCATTAGTAGCCTGGCGGGCATAGGCCTGAGTCACAAAACTTTTCTTGGGGGCCCGAGACTGGGCCTGTCGGTGTCGTGTGATCAGTCTGCTGTTAACTTTCCTTAAATTCTCCGGCCTCTGGCACTCAGGCTGGAAATGCCCATCTTCCCCACAGTGGAAACAAAACTTGGGGTCCTGGGGATCACTATTCTGAGGGGGGCCCTGAGGGGAGTGAGAAAGCTCTCTAGGGCTAGGGTTCGGGGCTCTACATGACTCAGGGCCCCAGGCCAAGTAGGGTACACAGTAGACTGCTTAGAAGTCCCTCACCAGTTCCGTAAATTCCTGATCTCAGCCTCAACTAACCCTCCAGAGGGGTCAGAGAAACAACTCACATCCCCACAGTACCTGGGAAATCTGGGGACCCCTCGGACCCTCCAGGAGAGCCAGTCTCCTCAGGGGTGTTAGACTCAGGGGTCCCACTAGGGTTCACTGCCCCCACACAGGGTTCCCACCCCTCTTCATCAGTCTCCACTTCTCGAATTTCCCTCATCAATTGACAATATTCAGGCAGGGTGGCCCGCCAATCATGCAACTTGAGTTTCAGCAGTGTTACACTAGAGAATCTGGCAGACTTTAAAATATGTTCTAACCGAACCTGATTCAGGGCTGTAGCAGTGATTCCCCCTTTTCTACAAGCCTTCTGCAATGCCCGCTCCACTCTAGTAACAAAAGCGGACAGTTTTTCATTTCTCCACTGCTTAGCAGACCTGAATTTCCATAGTAAATCTTCACCAGTCTCTGTACTCCCAAAAACCCCTTCTAAAGCAGAGAGATAATCTGCAGCAGTGACTTCTGGACGGGTGGCCTGGAAAAACCTAATGGCTTCTAAGGCAGGACCCCGCAAACTTTCCATCAGCCTCTTCCTTTTCTCCCTCTCGGAGCATTGCCACTCCTGGACTAAAGGGGTGGTATAGTCCATCCACGCCTCCAGGTCATCCTCCCCAGAAGGCACTGGTACCATGCTAGAGAAAAGTTTTAACTTACGGTAGGAATCAAGCTGTATGGATGGGACTGCCAAGGGCAAAGAAGCCACCACGGAACATTTGGGCGGGCAAGGGGAGGTGCCCGGGGAACCCTGGGGGGTAGTATCACTGGACAAATCCAAGGCTTTTAACAACTCCTGGGTAGTCCTCCCCTCCACGGCTAACAATTTAAGCAGTTTGTCTTTAAAACTGTTCATCTGGGGAGACTCCCCAGGAGTGACTGACCCACTTCGGATATGAATTAGCCTCCACCCCTGGGATGCAACCTCTGGGTAAATCACAGGAGGTACCTTCTCAGGGTCGATGGCCACACTGCATAGGAGTAACACCTGCAGTGTCTGGTCAAGCAGATCAGTCATATGCCCTTTCACTTCAACCTTACCCAAACACTTTACTCGCTCGGCAACAGAGACAATATCAACAGTTGAGGTACCAAGGGGCACATCTAACAATAATACAGTCTTCTGGGAGTCTAGCTCTTCAGCTTCACCCCAACCCATCAATCTGTGTACCATGGTTTTGATGGGTCCCAGTTAAATTTTTTCCAACATATCCCCTTTCAGTTTTTCCATCTCTGATGTATTTCCTCACTGAGCCACTAGGGGACGCAGTATCCCAGCGATGCCTCCAATTTGTAACCCCCCAGGGGGCGCTACCCTTAGGGCTACTACCCCTGTCTGCCCCCACGGAGGCAGGGTGAGGGGCCCAGATTCGTTGACGGGTGCCTCCACCCAGAGGTCGGGGTTAGCACAATTAGGACTACCTCGGTTACAGCCCTCTGGGCTACTGCAACCCCCCTTTCATCCCACTAGTGACTCACACTGGGTACCAACAATTCTGTTCACCAGTACACTTGCCCCATGGATAATATATTCCAGCTCCCTTTGGGGACCCCTGTAAAGTAAGGCACAGTTATATCATATCACCAGGCAGCAGCTCACCAGTAATGTACACAATAGCCAGGATGTTGCTGTACAAAGCAATCTGATTTATTCAGGGAGAATAACAAGGACAGGGAAATCAAGTTGATTAGCTTAGCACTATACTTATCTACCTAGGGCTTCTGTGCACAGGCTTCAACTCCTATGTTTATTGTCCCTGGGTACCTAAGCCCTAATGGCTAGTCCACACGTGGCAGCTGGTTGGGGCCCTTAGCACAGACAAACATAACAGTCCTGAGTAGGTCAAAGTAGGAGGAGAGTTTAATTAGGCAGTCAGCAATACAATAATGCACTGAATCCACAGCGTAAACACTCTGCAGGGAGCTACCCTGAATTAGTACTCACAGCCCCAGCAAATAATGATTTCTTCACCGCTACCAGGATGGAGCCTGACTTCACCAGCCTTCTCACACATTTATATGGTGAACAGCAACAGAGGGGTACCACACCAGGCAGCTGCTTCCAATGCTCCCACAAACTCACAGCCACTGGGATACTGCAGCGAGCTTCCACTTTTCTTCGGACCGGCGCAATTCAGCAATTTTCTCAGTCCTCCTACAGGTCGAGCCTGGTGGGTAGCTGTACAGGGCACAGGCTCTTCCTGACCACCAGCGGCCAGTTTCCGTGAACTTCATGCAGAGAAAAAGTCCGACTTAGGCCTTCTCGCGCCTCACGCGCGAACACTTCCCAGCGCAGAAGCACAGAAGTTCCTCACTCCTCACCAGCCACAACGCATCTCCCCCTGGCAGCACTGAGCACTCCTTTCAGATCGGGCGCTACCCGCTGTCATTGGCTGGCTGCACATGCCAGTCACTTCCTCCAGCTCTCAGTGGTGCGAAAAAAGCGCCATAGCCCTTAATGCCTTTCCCAATTACAAACAGTTCCTCTATTGGTCAGCCAGCTCTGTGGGGTTCCAAAGTACCGATTGGTCCAATTCAATAGTTCTGGGCCAAAATGGAGGAGGAAATCAAAACCATCTGTGCTGCAAAGCAAGGCAGGTTAGAACAACTACATTATCATTACTATTTCCCAGTATTTTAAGCCAACATTCACATCCTCTTGTAGAGCTCCCTCTGCACCACTAGCGATGGCTGAAACGGAGTGAAAAATCAGCAGCCTGGGCGGGACTCGAGCATAGCAACACTCAAACCCCCTCCCTGATCAATATTGACTGCAACCCAAAGCAGCTCTTAAAGAGACAGTATACGGAGGACTTTTAAAGCGCTCACTTGGCTGACCAAACGGCTTTGATGCCGAACTCCAACCAGGCACGGAGCATTTACCCAAGCTCCGGGGAAGCTTTTAGGAACCCCCCATTTGCAAGGGGGTTACACCTGCAATAAATCTTTGGTGGGGGATTGCTTGGAGGCTTTCCAAGCCACATTTTTCTGCTTAATGAGCACTTTAAGATCATGTATAAACCACCCATTTTGAATGCCCCTCACCCATAGTTTACGCATGGGGATTAACCTTTTTTGCAATTCCAACAATTGTTGGTAAAAAAAGTCAACAGCACAATCAGGGTCAGGGATAGACTCGAGAAATGACCAGTCCAGAGCTTGAATTTCTTGGCACAATAACTCATGTGCAACATTCTTGAAATTCCGAAATTGTATTATTCATGAAGGCAACCTAGGCTGTTTAAAATTTAATACACCAAGTGTAGCCTGGTGGTCACTTATCGAGTCTCCCAAAAACCCGAAGTGTGATAACATATGTCTTTTATTTGTAACGATCCAATCAAGAACTGAGTGGTTATGAGATATATAATTTAACCTTGTAGGCTCCATAATGAGTTGAGACATGTTATATGAATATAATAAGTTTTCATAACCAAGAGCATCCGCTTCAGCCCAGTTCAAATTAACATCCCCTACTAAAACAAAGTCCCTTTTCAAAATACTAGGAGCAATAGTATTAAGAAATTCCTGTAGCCCAGCTTTACCACATGAGGGGGGATTACATAAGCATCCTATAACCACATGTTTAGCCCCACCCCCCCAAAGCAAGTTCAACAATAAACAATCATTTTGCTATTCAGAATTCTGACTGGAGAGCAGTAAAGAAACTCTGAAGTGGTCCAAATGGTAAACAGCAACTCCCCCAGTGGATTTTAAATGAATGTCCTACCTTAAATTTCTCAGGACATCACCGTAGTTTATACCTGTTGTCATTTCTAGTAATGTCGCTGGAAACTGTCAGCTACCACTTTTCTACCAAAACAGTGTTTTTAAATTTGCGTGAGCAATTAACTTGCAGATACAAATCTTATCAATATTAGACAAGCCCTATGACTGCAGTAGATATCTAAGGTCTGTGGATAGCAAAATATATGCCACCTTGATACTTTGTGGATAACAAACTTATCAAGTTTTGGTGGAAAGCCTATCTGCTAAATATCCCTCATGAATTGTGATCAGATGTTCACTGCCAGAACATTCTATTATCTGCCAAATGGCATACCATAGCAGTATAGAACATGTAAATACAAAGACACTAAAAGAAGCTTAAGTGCTTTCATAATCCATGTGACTTGCAAGGTGCCATAAGGTACAGGGAAGGGGGAAACAAGAATATAAACTATGACCCCCTAAACACACCTTGTATAAGCAGGTGCTTAGGTGTTAATTTATCATGGCAGCTTTTGGAATCACTCAAAATAGTTACTGTACAATGTTACTTATCTTTCGCATAACATAATGAGGCTCAACTATATACCATGTAATAAGTGATTTTCATGGCACTGTTAATGAAAATGACATAAGTTTTCTACAGTGAAGAAATATTCAGTTAAAAAGCAACATCATGTCTCTGCTAATAGTAGATTGTTGTTCTCAATGCTGACAATGTGGCTTTATATCTTCTGGGGTCAGCTGAGGCAGTTGGGGCTGGAGCCCAACACGCTGCCAGATGGAGCCAGTAAAAGTCTGGCAAATGGTGCCATTCAACCTCTGTTGCTCTGTTCCACCAGCACCGCCCGGTATCTGTGACCAGGTACTCACTGTGAGCTATTGCTTAATCTGCATAGGCTACTGTGCAGCTATTGCCTTTCCATGACATTGGACACAGTATGCTGACCTGCTATGATCACATTAAAATGTTAGCATCTGCCTGAACGTACTAGGCCTGCTCCTGTGTGTGTGCATGAAAATGTATTATCAGCAGGTTATTCATCATAGTTCCTTGTACTTTGTTTTACTGGTAACTTTTGGTAACTGTCATGTCTCTTTGGGTATGTTGGTTGTGTCAAGACCTATATCTTGTTCTGCTGCTATTTACTGGAAACCAGATACACCATTTAAGTCAATCTTGGTTGTTAGTCTGGCCAATGACCAATCATCTCTAAGTTAAGCTCCCCCCCCCACACTGGTGGACTAATGTCACACTTGCAGGCTACTTTGGAAACTGCAGAAACTGAGTGGCCCTAACACTTTTGACTACCCATCCAAACTTAACAAGGAAGGTAAGGAAAAAGGTCCGGCTCCCCATAAGACACACAGGGGAAATGCCAGACCTCGCCCAACAACTAACACACCAAAATCTGGCCAATGGAAAATCAGGTACACAAATGCTTGTAGTCTTGGAAACAAGATCCCAGACCTGCAGACAACAATGATAGAGGCTAAACTGGACATGGTAGCCATTAGCGAGACATGGTTCACCAGTAACAACACTTGGGAGATTTCAGTACCCAGCTATGTACTGTTCAGAAGAGACTGAGGTGCAAAAAGGGAGGAGGGTGGAGTGGCCCTTTATGTCAAGGGTTCTCAAATGGTGAGGCCAGCCTCCCTGGGGAGGCCCCAACCTATTCTAGGGAAGGCTCAAGCAAGTCTGAAAAAGTACTGTATTTAAATTTTGGGTTTTATATATTTTATGTGATGAGATTAAGCAAACTAGAAGAGGATAATAATAGTAGGTGAATTGTATACATTTATTTACTAATAGGTGACAAGGGAAGGTGAATGAGCCAAGGCTCATTTCAGGTGTACCCAGGGAAGGATAGGGAGTGAATACATTTCGAAAGGTAACTGCAAAACAATCAAGAAATATACAATGAGCAATAGTGCAAATAAATATGAATAAATTAATAATGAGTGGTGGTAATTGATCAATTTGTAAACTGATGGCAGAACAGCCCAAATACAAGAGTTGAGCATAGAAGTGCTAAGAGCAATAGCAGGAAGGAGCAATGTAATCCCTGAGATGTTGCTTAGGAGCAGAGAAGGAGGGGAAGAGGTAAAGTATGTAGGAAGGTTATTTCATATAAAATGGAAACAGATGAAGTAGTCTTACCCATGAAGGTACTACAACAAGGGTTAACAATGGTTCAAGAATGAAAATAGCAGAGCAAGTAGGTTGGCGGGGTTACAATAGCGAATAATAATATTTGTTTATTTTATTTATTTGTTATTCAGATAACACCTTTGAGCATAGGAGCACTTTTTCAAAAGTTCCAAGTCAGTATAAGACAAAGAACTGAATGTGAGCCAAGTACTCAAAGGGGTTTCAATTTATTTAAAGTGCACTGCGCAAAGTACCGTACTTTATTTTTCTTTGGGGAAGCCCAAGATTATTTCACTTTTTGAGGGAGGCTCAAAATCTTTTCCATGGATTTGGGGAGGCTCACTGTGAAAAAGTCTGAGAACTATTGCTTTATGTCAATGAAAAAGCTACTGAAATTCAGAATACACATAAGGAGCCAGAAGAAATGTGGGTCACTCTGGAAGCAGGAAATGGGACAGCCATATGAAATGGGGTTGTCTACTGGCCCCCAGATTGGGGGAGGACATAGACACACTACTGTTAGAAGAAATACAAAACATGACAGCTAAAGGGGAGGTTCTGATAATGGGAGACTTCAACATGCCAGATGCAGATTGGTCAATACCAGCAGGAACATCTGCCAGAACTAGACACATAGTGGATTCCCTGCAGGGGGAGGGCTTCAAACAACTGGTAGGACAACCCACAAGAGACAGGGCTATCCTAGATCCAGTACTGACTAATGGGGAAAGGATCACAGATCTCCAGGTAGAAGGTCACCTGGGGGCCAGTTACCATTACATGGTATGGTTCAATTTGGCCACTAGAACTAAATCATCCCATTCCAAGGCAAAAATATGGGACTTCAGAGGAGCTGACTTTGCTAAGATGGCCAACAGAGTTAAGCTAGCCCAGGCAAGAAGAAATACAGGTGAGGGGGTACTGGCAAAGTGGGCAAGCATTAAGGATGCAATACTTGAAGCAACATCTCATTGTGTTAGAGAGAATAGCAAGAGCAAAAGAAGGAGGAAACCACTTTGGTTCTCAAGAACAGTACCAGAAAAGGTCAGAGCCAAAAGACTGGCCTTCAGGAAATATAAGGGAACGCAGCAGGACGAAGATAGGGAGGCATACCAAACTTCCCTAAGGAAAGCAGGGAAGGTAGTAAGGCAGGCAAAGGCCCAAACTGAAGAAACACTAATAAGAACAGTAAAAGAAGGTGACAAGACTTTCTATAGATACATTAGTGAAAGGAGAACGTCCAGAGGGGGTATTGCTAAGATCAAAGGGGATAAGGGGGAGAGTGTGAGGAGGAGGACCGAGGAAAAGCATCTATCCTAAATAGATACTTCTGCTCAGTATTTACTGAGGAGAAGGAAGTACAGGTTCCACTGCTCAGTACCATGGACACAGGGGGGAGGGAGGTGAGCACTAGTCCTTTCACAAAAGAAAGGATCCTACAAGAGCTCGCTAAGCTCAGAGTGGACAAAGCAATGGGACCTGATGGTATACATCTAAGGGTATTAAAGGAGCTAAGGGTGGAACTAGCACAGTCATTAGCAGAACTGTTCAGTGAGTCTTGGTGCACAGGAGAGGTCCCAGAAGATTGGAGAAGGGCTCATGTGATCCCGCTCCACAAGAGTGGTAGCAGGGAGGAGGCAGAGAACTACAGACCAGTCAATCTTACTTCAGTAGTGGGTAACATTATGGAGGCATTCCTTAAGGAAAGGATAGTGCAACACCTGGAATCCATAGGAGCACAGGATCCAAGACAGCATGGGTTTACAACAGGAAGGTCCTGTCAAAATAATCTCATAGATTTCTTTGACTGGGTAACCAGAGTGGCAGACCAAGGGGGAGCTGGAAGTGTGGAAACACATTTCGGGCAGGATGTGGAAAATGACAGCTGTACTGTTCACAAGGAGGTGTACAAAAATGACAATGCTGAAAATCTGGCAGTAAAATATTGTGAATGCGCGAAGTTACGAGCCTACGTAGCAACTGCGCAACGCACGCTCGTAAAACAGGCATTTGTTGGATTTTTTCCACCAAATTTGGAACTTAGGCTTTTTAAGAGGGCACCTCATGAACACCGCCACTGTCATTTCATTAATGGGCCCAAAAGGTGATTTTGCGCAGTGACTGCGAAATCACCTTCGAGACAGAATAAGCGCCATGACAGTGACAGAATTCATGAGGAGGGCCCCCAAAACCCCATGTTGAAAATTTGGTGCAAACAGTCCAAGAAATGCCTGAGATATGCAACAAAATTGAAAAACCCTATTCACTCCATTATACAGCTTACGGCATTTCCTCAGTTCGCGGTTGGCTTTGAAGAGTGAGCGTGTTCCCGGTCTACTGAAGATCATCGCGCGGACTCAGAGTAGAGGTATGGGTGGGGGGTGAGGGAGCAGGGTGCACAGTGGGTGGGTGCAGGTGGGGGAGGGGACCTAGACTCGAGGACCGTTATCGTATTCATGTGAAGAAACATCAGCGGAACAGTTTTGGCACGCTGGGTGGGCTCCCAGCGTGCCACCCAAGTGGGTTTGAGGGGTTATAGCCAACGGGGATTGGGGCACCCTGTCGGCACACAACACGGAGGGCTAATGCCACTGGGATTGGGCACCCCCCCCGCTGGCAAACAAAGGCTCAGGACTGTTTGGCATGCTGGGTGGACTTCCCAGTGCCACCCAAGTGGGTTGGGGGTCACTAGCTGATGGGGATTGGGCACCCTAGTCGGCACACAACACGAAGGTAATGCCGCCAGAGATTGGGCACCCCACGGCAAACAAAGTTGGGGAATGCCAGCCGAGGGATTGGGCACCCCGGCATTCAACAGTTGGGGGTGATGCCTACAGGGAGTGGGCTCCCCCGCATGTCACAATAAGGGGCTGGGTGAGCTTCACCTGGCCATGCGCGGCTTCTGGGCCATGTTTTATTGAAATGTTTCACTTGGAAAGGCATGTATGGGAGGCGTGTCTTTATGCCGCTGCATGATGAGCTTGTCTCCAATTGCAGCGCACTTTGTTTAAGTTATGTCCACTTTACATAATGTTGGTGTCAGTGCTAGCATGCTGGCTTATTGGGGAATGAGGCGCACCTACTGTATCGTGCCTGCATTGCCAACAGCAGCGTGCCTCCAGATCTCCCTCCCAATATGTTGACTCTGCCGCAGTTTGCGTAGTCAACATAAAAATAGCAGGACAAGAGAACACAGCATGAGATTAGAGTCAGGCCGATTAAGGGGTAATGTGAGGAAGTTCTTTTTCACAGAAAGGTTGGTGGCTGGATGGAACGGCCTACCTCAGGAAGTTGTGGATATGAATATAGTGCAGGGCTTCAAATGGGCATGGGACAGGCATAAGGGAGTAATAAAGATGAGTATGAATAGATAAGCCATTGACAGAGTACAGGCCTATGGCACATTCATAAGGTAGAAAAAATGGGCAGAATGGATGGGCCTTGCAGTCCTTATCTGCCATCAACTTCTATGTTTCTATGTTTCTATAATTGCTAGCTTCCTAACTGGGTGGCCTTTGCATTGAACTTGCAAAGTACTGGGTTCTACGTGATAATAGTGGCTGCACAAAGCGATTGCTATTATCCCAACCTGCATTATCGCCGAAAACAAATTTGGCGATATGAAGAAAAGGCTACCGGAATTGTGCACTGAGCCATGGGGCTTCACCCCCCACACCCCTAAATAAACATTCTCAGCTCCAGGGGGGTGAATGTTGGGGAGGGGGGCACATCCCGGCTCAAAAAAAAAAAGTCCCTCAACTGCGGGGATCGCAAAACGAAACATCCGCCCCCAGTCCCAAACCCAGGACCTGCTCCGTCAGAGCCATGCACCTTACCCACCACACCACATGGCTGGCTCAGTGGAAGCAGGTTCCCCGTGGTTCACATCCCTGTTCCCCATCCCCCCACATCCTGTTGCCCACCCTCCCTTTCTGTCGCCCATCCTAGCTTCGCGATCGAAGCAGTCGCCATCCCCCTACGGTCACCCATGATGAAAGCATTGTTATATGGGTTGCCATTATGATGGTCGCCTATATGCAGTCGCCATCATCACAGGCTACCTAAGTACTGCACTCTGATATGTCTCAGTTGGGGAACCCCTGTAACAAATTCGATACTCCCCAGCTGGTGAACCCCTTTAACATATCCCTGTGTCAATACTGTGTCCTTGAAACTCTGCATTCTGGGTGTCTCTCTCTGATGGTACAGAAGCTCCCTGTGGCTATGACTTAAGCAGCCAGCAACATTTTTATTCTGAAGATTCACTGCCACCTATTAATGGGAGGCTGATAATATTATGCTGACTATACTGCCCTGAATTGAGGCCAACATTGTTGGTTCTCATATTACACTTCCTCATCCCCTCCACCCTCCACCAGATTTAAACTAAGTTCACCCCAGGCTCATATCACACTGACATTCATTCTATCCTTCACCCTCATAACTTGTTCTGCCCAGAGGCTCAGATAAGGATGTGGGCTCTATACCCCTCACTCTCCCTCCCAAGCCCCTCTCCTCTAAGAAAGTCCAGCCTTAGTGTTACCAAATTATCAGAATACGATGCTCCTCCTAGGAAGGGACCTTGAGGTTAATCCTGGCTCTACTTCTGCTCCAAATGGGCAGCACCCACAAGGGTCTTAAAATATTCTACTCCAATATTAGAAGCTTCCTTCCCAAACTCAATCAAGTCAAAATATGGGTAACTCAAAATTGGACTATCTTCCTCATCTTAGCTAAAACCTGGGTCTCCCCCCATACTAGTTCCTCAACCATTGACATATTGGGCTACCTCTTCCTCAGGCAAGACTATTCTAAACCATCACCTACTTCCTTCACCTACTAATATCCCTCCCATAAGTTAACTCTTCAATCCCTTTCTTGGGCTGAAAATGTTTTTTATATCAGGTTTCTCTCAAAGCAAACTGTGGCTGAATTTTGTTTTTTGTACTGCTCCATATTTTTTCTGCACTGTTAACTTAACCTCCTTGTTTTTCGCTAATTCCTTGTAACCTACTTGTAAACTAGTGTAATGATTCTGTTGTTGTATTTGGAGATTCCTTGCAACCTACTTGTAAACTGGTGTAATGATTTTGTTGTTGTACTTGCATTTGGAATGTCTTCCCCGTATGTGTTGTTTTGTATCCTCCCGGGTCATGCCTGAAAATAGTCACGTCTATGGCTAGTGCACCTACCCGGTAAACAAAAGCTAAATAAATAAAATAAATAAATCTATTCTGCCTGCCACTACAGCTTCTCCATCACTCACAAAAAAGCTAGTCCCAAATTCCATGAGCTAATCTCAGGGGTCCTGTCCTTTCCTCACTTCGTCCTGATGCTAATTACCGGAATCTACGGCTCACCTCAGAATACCACTAACAGGGTAACAGGCACAGTGCAAAACCTGTTGGACATCCCTTCCAACTGGGTAGCATATTATCCTAGTAAACTTCAACATCAACTGGTCAATGCTACTGGTCCTCCTTCCTCATTCCAATCTGCACTCAAAAATAAAAGCCCTTAACTTGAGCCAATTGATCTTCTCACACACTTGCCTTAACTCCAGATCCTACAAAGTTAGAAAAACAAACTTTGTACTGGTTTCCCACCCACAAAAATTCCTGGTTACGGACACCCTGCCTGACATATTCAGTGATCATTGCATGACCTACTGTGTGGGGAAAATGACCACTAAAGCTCCACCCAAGATAACCCTAACTAGATCCTTTAAATCATTCAATCCTGATGTTTTTCTCCAGGATTGGTTTTCTGCCAACTGGGCCCCCACCCTCTCAGCTCTTTACCCAGAGGAGGCACTTACTCAGTGTTCCTCCATATTCACAGTCATCTGTAATAGACATGTAGCACTTACAAGATCCAGAGTCTAAGGTCATCATCTGACTCAGATATAATTGAACTCTTTCTACTAAGATGCAGCCAGGGCTAGACATAAATCCACAGGTCTAATTGCAGAGAGGCAAGTCTTCACCTCCTTCTGCAACTATTGCAGCAGGTTCACACAACAGACCAAGGTTGCCTACTTCCAGGATAGGCTAGTGTGCAATTACTCAGCCCAATCCAAATTCTGGAAAACAATCCAGAGTCACCTTAGCTCCTCAATACATACCGGTGGGTCCTAGTCTAACCCAAGAACCCTGCTTTCTGCTGAGGAGCTAAATATGCATTTCACCAAAGGCCCAAGAGCCATCATTGCCCAATACCCTCCCCTTGCTAATCATCACCCAGCTCTTCTGACTGGCAACTTCTGCCTACAGGCAATCCCAGCCGGCAATGTACTTTAAGAGCTACAATTGTTAAACACAGCTTCCAGCTGTGGGACAGATGGCTTCTTCCCAAAATCCCTTGCCTTTGGGGTCCTGGATTTAGTTGCCCTGTTTGCCCACCTCTGTTATAGGTCCCTATGCACTGACTCCTTCCCCTGCAGTTAGAAGCACATCCTCATTGTCCCTATCCACAAAGGAGGTCCACTGGATGTGCTGACTAATTACCACCTGCTATTCCTTCTACCCATCCTTTCCAAAGTACTCAGGAAATTAGTTTCCAGGTTATCATCTAAGGAATATCGCCAGGATAAAGCCCCTAGTTCCGCCCCTGGACAGCCCCAACTTGGTTCACGTCTTTGTGACATCCAGGCTTGACTACTGTAATGCACTCTATCTTCAGGTCTCTGGAGGTACCCTGTGCTTGCTGCAGCTGGTGCAGAACGCAGCTGCCAGGTTGTTGACGGGGCAGTCTAAGTACTGTCACATCACCCCGGTGCTGTGTGAACTGCACTGGCTGCCGGTCAGGTGGAGGGTCCTCTTTAAGGTGGGCTTGCTCACCTTTAAGGCCGAACACAGCCTGGGCCCTGGTTACCTGAAGGACCTTCTTATACCTGCAGTCTCGATCCGCTCCCTCCATTCCTCCTCTAGGGGCCTCCTTGCGATTCCCAGGACAGGGCTAAAAACGTCAGGCAACAGAGTGTTCCGTGTCACCTACCCTGTCCTGTGGAACTCACTGTCTCCAGCTGTAAGAGAGGCCCTTTCTGCTGAGGTGTTCAAAGCCCACCTGAAGGCCTTCCTGTATAATCAGGCTTTCCCGGACTTTGACTTATAGTTTTTTCTGATCCTTGACTTTCGCGTTTAAATTGGATTCAGGCTATATTTTCAGCTAGTCGTTATTGTTGATCCTATTATTTATAAATTTTATAATAATAAGTTATAGTGTAGAATATTTATTTTGTACATTGTGATGTTATTTTGTATATATAATTTATTGATGGTGTTTTGTATGTAATTTTAATATATTTGGCACCCACAGTCTCCGGGATGGGCATATTTTTAAATAAAATTTACTTTGTCTTGCCTTTTCAGTCTGGCTTCCCAATCACTCCACTGCTACCTCCATGGGGGATGTGCTCATATTCACTTAAATATGAACAATGGCATGGACACAGGTGTCATATTAAGATCTTACCAAGGCCTTCAACACCATGTACCATCGCTTGCTCCTGGAAAAGCTTGCAGCTTCTAGAGTCTCTTCCCCAATGATCAATTTGTTTGAATCTTATCTGTGTAACCGAACCCAGTCTGTTAAGCTTGGTACAACAATGTCTTACTTCCTCCCAGTCATGCTTGGGGTTCCCCAAGGTTCTGTCCTAGGACCTCTTCTCTCCACAGTTTTTTATTAACAACCTCCCAATGGCTCTCTCCACTTGCAGCAACCACATACATGCCAGTGATACTATCATCCATGTCTGACTTTTCTTTCCCTACCATTGAACAGACCCTAACAGGACCATTGAACAGACCCTAACATGACTTCCTAACAGTGAAAAAGTGGTTTTAAGATAACTGGCTAGCCATGAACCAAAAGAAGACAGTTTCCGTACAGTTTGGCTCTGGACAATGGTTAAACTCCCCCCCTCCACACTGAACCTACACACTCTTGTATATGTTTCTCACTGCATATTGAATTCTTGTATGTGACAATATGTATTCCCTATACACTCAGGTGTTCCCTTTCCTCCCCGGGTCACAACTGGAAATGAGGCTCTGGACTCTATTTGCTTACCTGGCTAAATTTTAAATAAACATGTAATCTCACCCACATGCAAGGTGTGAGACTACGCCTGTCTGATAATACCTGGGCACTGTCTATAAGGCCTTTTGGTGAATGGTGCCGGGGATCAGTTGGTATTGGAGGTAATACAAAACTGGCATGGTGCCTCAACCTATAAGGATCCTTTTGACAGATGTCTGCCATGATACTGCCCACAGGAAATGAATGCAACCCCCACCCTTGTGACAGGGAACCTTTATGATTATACTCAACCTACTTTTTAATCCATGCACACAAACTCAACAATATGCAAAACACAATAAATTGCAATTGAAACAAGGGATGTTTATTAGGGGGACAGGAACAGACTCTAGATGGAGAAATAGAATTGGGTAAATGCAGTGAAACACTGTTCTGAAACCACACACACAAATCCCACCACCCTCTGGTGAGTACCCACACAGTATTTATTGATTCCCCTACTGGTGCTCCAGTATCCCAAAGTCCCTTGAGAGCTCCCAATACAGTCTATTATTTGTGTGCACACAGTGGTAAGCTGAAGGCTTGATGTTAGACCGTGGTGTGGTACTAACTAAAGACTGGTGATTGGAGATTCCCAGCAAATTATTCAACACAAATTCTAGTTGCTCCTGGCTGTTGCCATTCTATAAATAGACTTTGAATAATAATTGTACAGAAATGCCCAACAATTTACTCTTGTCTGTTCCTGATTAGCAGAAGAATTGGAGGGGGTATTGATTCAGTGCTCACAACCTTAGCAGACTCTGCAAGCTGGCTCTGTCAGGAGATCTCCCCCAGCATTGCAGATGCAGGTGATGGTGCAGTGTGGTGGACTCAATGCACTTCTGGGTGGTGAGTGGTGGGGACCATGCTGGTCTCAGATTTCTTCACCCCACAAGGGACATTCCTTCACCCACCCCAAAGAAGTAGGCAATCACAGGGCCTCCGATGACTTAAACCCTCTGTCAGGATAAGTCTTGATAGCTCACAAAGCTCAGGGCAGGAGCTATGGTGTTGCTCCTGGAGGAAACAGAAATTTTTTTGCAAAGAGCTTTCTTCCAACCTTGTGGCTGACTGCTGACTTTACTCACAGCTCTTTCTCCATGTATATCCCAGACAAATCTGTTCTATTGCACATGTTTCTCCGTTAGGCAGAAATCCATGGATCAAATATCAGTGGATAATACCTCATGCATTATTCATTATGCTAAACCCCTGGGTCTCAGTGGCTGTCAGTTCCTGGGGAAAAGCATGCATACAAGTCCTGAGCCAGCTTTTGATTTAGCTATTTTGCTGAGCTAGCATCCAAACTGATGTTAATTTCACAGGGACAGGAGATACTACTTTAGCTGTTTTGCAGAGCTGAGCTAGCCTTCAAATGATAGTTTCACAGGGACAGGATGTACTGCTCTGCAAAGCTAACCACAGGAACACCCAACATTACCAGCCAGGTTATACTCTGATCTCTTTTCAGTAGTCCTGGGGCTAGAGAAACTACAAACATGGCTGCTTTTGTAGTATTTTGCTTTATCTTCTATTTTAACATGTTTCTGTCACTTGATTTGACTTCTGGCCATCAGGATCAATATGACCTAATCCCTGCTGCCATTTGGTGGGAATGGGAGATGAATTGGTGGCAGGCGAGCACTGTTGAGTGTCGCAAATGTTCATGCTCCTGGAGGGAGTCGTTTTGCACTTTGTGCAGGTCTAAGAACTGCTTGGCTCTGAGTATCCTTCCTGCTATGGACTCCCCAGCCCTAAAGGCACTCCAGGGTCCAGTTGAGCAAATAGAGGTGGCAAGGCACCAGCCACAGTGACAAGGCACTGAAAAAGCCCACAGAACAAATGACTGTGTTCAGTCAAGACCCAGGTCCAGTGTCCAGTCTAGCCCCAGGTCCCGTTACTACAGTCTGTAGCTACAGTCTGAACCAGGACTGGGATGAAGGAGTGACACAAGGGGAGGTGGCAACAGTACACTGCTATCGGTTGGGATTGTTTTTCATTATCCAGTTGCTGACATCTGTATGGCACAGTGTGCGAGACTTTTGCTACGATGCCTGCATAGCATCAATGATGTTTAGCCCTAAAGTAGTTTGGGAGCTGCTGGCTACACAAGCTGGTTGAAGGTAATGGGCTGCCATGGAAAATGACCCGAGAGAATTACGACCTGTTTTGAAGAGCACTGGTGCCCTGTTTTTCTGGAGTCTTGCTTCTGCGGGGAATAAGCTTATGTGAGACTGTAGCGGCTGATGAGGAGAGTTGTCTTCCTGCTCTGGGAACCTATTTTGAGGTGACTGTGAGTAAGCCTGAGTCTAAGCTGCGGAGGTCGAGGAGGGGTTACCCGGACTAACTGATTCCGAGGCAGGTATGAAGGGCAGCTGTTCTCTCCAGGGGGGTTGGGGGGTACTAACCAGAGTATTGTGCAGTGCCCAAACTCCTGGAGTTGCAGAGGGCTTCCTGATGGGGGGTCAGGTTGCTCCAGTTACTCAAGTGGGGGGAACTGGTGGTGCTCTGAGGCCTTCTTTGGGATTAGGTTGAGGTCTGGCAAATGTGATCCGTCAGAGGACCTTTGCTAAAAGCTTGTTTCCAATAAACAGTCTCTTTAAGCGGGGAAGTGTTGGCAGTGGACTCCCACGATTATTTAGCTGGCCATTGAGGATTATTTATATTTCGCTTTGGATAGGCAGTGAGAGAGCTTATTTTATAGTAAAAACTTTGCAAAAATTGCTTCTTCTGTGTGGTAGTGAGAGGGCCACATTTTTTGGACAAAATGTCTTTTATTGTTGGGGGGTAGTGAGAGCCCCTCTGCAAATTTCAGTTTAGGTTCTGGAGCTATAGCATGGTTCAGTGGACACTATTTTAATTTTTTCAGTACAATTTGGACAGTCTATGCTGGACATTAATTTTTATAAACTTACTCTCTATTGTTGTTCTGCTGCTTTATACATTCTTTTCTTTTTGTATGTCTGTTTAATATATGTTAAGTTGGTGGCTAAGTTACTCTAAATTTAGTATTTGGTGGGTAGTTTATGTTGTTGAGGGTATTTAAGGAGACTTTAGATAGGTAAGGGTGAGAGAGATTTATTGGTTATTGGAGTAGACTGATTGTTATTATGTTGATTGTGCGCATGCGCAAGAAACACGTTGCAGCAGCTTTCTCCACAAGCAGGTTGTGGAGGTGTGGCACTGTTGTGGCCAATGCCCCCACAGCCTGCAAAGGCTTTTCCCACTTCCCCCAATGCCGTGGCATGCTGCTGCTGACACTAGTTCAGCCAGCATGCTACAACCTTCTAAAAGTAGCTGCTGCAATCAGGGGCTGCCTCCTTGCAGTGTCAGCCATCCACTGCAATGAGGCGACCCGTCATTGCAGGGCGGATATAACCTGATATTGTTTGTGACATAATGACGGCTTACCGCTATGTTCAAACAATACTCCCCACCATGTTTAGTTGCCGATGGGGCTCCAATCCCATCGCTTCAATGGCCCAATGTTGATTGTGCCGAAGGGAACCCACTCCCCATCAGCATTATGTCAACCCCCACTGTTATTGTATGCCGACTGGGTGCCCAATCCCATCAGCATAATGTGAACCCCTTTGGTTGTGTGCCAATGGGAGTGCCCAATTCCCTGTTGGCTACTGGCCCCCCAAAAAGAAGCAGTCGGGTGGCATGCTGGGAGCCCACCCCAGCATGCCCAATGCCCCTGTGAGGAAAAAAACTGTCCCGCAATGTTTTTTTATTTTTTAAACCTGTGAAATCAGAAAACTGTCCCTTGCGGTCTCCCTGGCCCCCCTCCCACCACCGCACCCACCACTGTGCACCTGCCTCCTCACACCCCACTCCCCCTTACCTCTGGAGCTCAAGCGCCAGCGATCTTCAGTGGATGGGAACACATCTGTACTCTTCAAAGCCGACCACGAACTGAAGAAATGCCGTAAGCTGTATAATGGAATAAATAGGGTTTTCCAACTTTAATGCATATCTTAGTCATTTTTGGAATTTTGGCACCAAATTTTCAACATGGGGTTTTAGGACCCCTCCTCATGAATTCTTGAACTGTCTTGGCATTAATCGGCCCGAAAGGTGATTTCCACGGTCACTGCCGGAATCACCTTTTAGGAGGCAGATATAAACGACAATGCCAGTGTTCATGAGGTCGGCTCTCAAAAAGCCTATGTTGCAAATTTGGTGGAAAAATCAAAAATGACTGTTTTACAGACGCCAACGCAGTTGCTATGCACGTCAGAATTTCATGAATTTGCAATATTTTTACTCCACATTTTCAACAGTGGCATTTTCAACACCTCCTTATGAATAGTACAGCTGCCATTTTCACATCCTGGCTATAATATGTTTTGCACTCCTGCCAGAGAATAGCATCAACATTGGGGAAATCACTGTTTGGGACAGATTAAGATGGAGCGACTGAGAGGGCAAGTGACAGTTCAACTGAGCTCTGTTGGGACTGCTGCAGATTTGTTTGTGGGCAGAAAAAGGCCCCAACGCAAGAGCCCAGTACAAAAGGGCAGCCTGCAGCACTGGGAGAAACAGAACAAGAGAGCAAGTGACAGAGGGGGAGTGAGCAAACTCACTGGAGCGCTGTCAGGACTGCTGCAGATTTCTTTGTGGGCAGAAAAAGGCGCCAATGCAGGCAGGGGCCCAGTACAAAATGCCAACCTGCAGCGGTGGTAGAAACAGTACGAGCGAGTGAGACAGGGGGACTGAATGAGATCAACGGAGCTCTATCAGGACTGCTGCAGATTTCTTTGTGGACAGAAAAAGGCCCCAATGCAGGTAGGAGCCCCATACAAAAGGGCCACTTGCAGCACCAGGACAAACAGAATGAGCATGTGAGAGAGGGAGACTGAGCGACCTCAATGGAGCTCTGTCAGGACAGCTGCAGATTTCTCTGTGGACAGACAGCAGTTGCCAGCGCAGCCCAGAAGCCCGATACTGGCGCAGCCTGCAGCAGAGAAACAGAATGATCAAGTGACAGAGAGAGGCAGTGAGCAGACTCAATGGAGCTCTATTGTGACTGCTGCGGATTTCTTTGTGGGCAGAAAATGCGGCAATGTAGGCAGGAGCCCAGTACAAAAGCCCAACTTGCAGCGCCGGCGAAACGGAATGAGTGGTGAGAGAGTTCAATGGAGCTGTGTGAGGGCTGACTTAGTTTCTTTCTGGCCAGAGACAAGCCACCATTGCAGGCAGGAGCCCAGTACAAAAGAGCAGCCTGCAGCTGCAAGAGACACATAATGAGCGAGTGAGGGAGAGGGAGTGAGTGAACTCAATGGAGCTCAGTTGGGACTGCTGCAGATTTGTTTGTGGGCAGAAAAAGGCCCCAACGCAAGAGCCCAGTACAAAAGGGCAGCCTGCAGCACTGGGAGAAACAGAACGAGAGAGCAAGTGATGGAGGGGGATTGAGCAAACTCACTGGAGCACTGTCAGGACTGCTGCAGATTTCTTTGTGGGCAGAAAAAGGCGTCAATGCAGGCAGGGGCCCAGTACAAAATGCCAACCTGCAGCGGTGGTAGAAACAGTACGAGCGAGTGAGTGAGACAGGGGACTGAGTGAGCTCAACGGAGCTCTATCAGGACTGCTACGGATTTCTTTGTGGGCAGAAAAAGGCGCCAATGCAGGCAGGAGCCCCATACAAAAGGGCCGCTTGCAGCACCAGGACAAACAGAATGAGCATGTGAGAGAGGGAGACTGAGCGACCTCAGTGGAGCTCTGTCAGGACAGCTGCGGATTTCTCTGTGGACAGACAACGGTGCCAATGCAGCCAGGAGCCCCGTACACAAGTGCAGCCTGGCGCCAAGAGAAACAGAACATCAAATGACAGAGCGGGTGAAGGAGTAAACCCAACCGAGCTCTATTGTGACTGCCAGATCTTTTGTGGGCAGAAAATGTGGCAATGCAGGCAGGAGCCCAGTACAAAAGGCCAACTTGCAGCGCCGGCCGAAACGGAATGAGTGAGTGAGTGAGAGAGTTCAATGGAGCTGTGTCAGGACTGCTTCAGATTTCTTTCTGGCCAGAACAAGCCACCATTACAGGCAGGAGCCCAGTACAAAAGGGCAGCCTGCAGCTGCAAGAGACACATAATGAGCGAGTGAGGGAGGGGGAGTGAATGAACTCAATGGAGCTCAGTTGGGACTGCTGCAGATTTGTTTGTGGGCAGAAAAAGCCAGCAATGCAGGCAGGGGCCCAATACAAATGGGCAGCCTGCAGTGGTGGGGAAACCAGAATGAGCGAGTGAGAGAGGAGGAGTGAGCAAGCTCAATGGAGCTCTATTGTAACTGCTGCAAATTTCTTTGTGGGCAGAAGAAGTCGGCAACGCAGGCAGGAGCACAATAGAAAAGGGCAGCCTGCAGCACTGGAAGAAACGGAATGAGCGAGTGAGAGAAGGGGAGTGAGCAAGCTCAACGGAGCTTAGTCAGGACTGCTGCAGATTTCTTTGTGGGCAGACAAAGCCACCAACAGAGGCAGGAGCTCAGTACAAAAGAGCAGCCTGCAGTGCCAAGAGAAACAGAATGAGTGGCGACACAGGGGAGTGAGCAACCTCCATCAAGCTCTGTCGGGACAGCTGTGGATTTCTTTTGTGGGCAAAAAGGAGCCAACGCAGGCAGAAGCCCAGTACAAAGGGCAGCCTGGAGCAGGAGGAGAAACACAATGGCGAGTGAGAGGGGGTGGCGAGAGCTCAATGGGAGCGCTATCATGACTTCTAGAGTTTCTTTGTTGGCAGAAAAAGGCGGCAATGCAGGCAGGAGCCCAGTACAAAAGGCCAGCCTGCAGCACCGGCAGAAATGGAACGAGTGACTGAGAGAGGGGCAGTCAGCAAGCTCAACAGACCTGTGTTGGGACTGCTGCAGATTTCTTTGTGGGCAGAAAAAGCCACCAACAGAGACAGGAGCCCAGTACAAAAGGGCAGCCTGCAGCGCCAGGAGAAACAGAATGAGTGAGTGAGTGAGAGGGAAGTGAGCCACCTCAACGGAGCTCTGTCGGGACAGCTGCAGATTTCTTAGTGGGTAGAACAAGGTGCCAATGCAGACAGGAGCCCAGTACAAAAGAGCAGCCTGCAGCACCAGAAGAAACAGACTGAGCGAGTGACAGAGGGCCACTGAGCGTGCTCAACAGACCAATGCAATCAACATTCGGCATTGACAAATGCTTATTTTTAGGATAGCTGCTAAGTGAGGAGTTTTAGCAGGATGTGGTGGCAGAGGGCTTTGATGGGCGGGTTCTACTCTCCCACCAAGCTCGGGCCCCGGCCTTTGATTGCCCCACTACTCGGCTGAGGATTATGGACACTGTCATGCCTTGGGGAATAGTGAGGGGGCTTTGGAGGGGTGGGGAATGGCGGGAGAGTGGAGTGGGGGATGAATTGGTGTCATAAGGTCAAGGAAATGTCCTTGGACGAAATGAGCCCAGAAGACGGGTTTGCCCTGCCTGGTGCCCATATCCAAGGGCTCCAACTTTGTCGGGCAGGTAGCATGGTCACCCTATTCTCATCCAGCTCAGGCAGGGTTATACAATGCCATGTCGATTCAAAACAAGACAGCAGTAATTGCTGATCTTGTTGGGTCATCTGATCTGACTTGTATCACTGAGACCTGGCTAGACAAAAATACTGGTCCCATTTTGGAGTCAGCTTTTCTAGCCGGGTACTCCTTGATATACTGCCCAAGATTGGATCGGAGGGGTGGGGGGTTAGCCATCTGTTTTAAGATGGAGCCGAGCCTTGTAAATGTGCCAGTTGGAGTCACTAGATCCTTCAAATGTATCATGGGCACAGGTGTGGGTTGTAGGATACTTCTCATCTATCATCCACCAAGTGATGGGAAGGATTTCCTACAGGAAGTAGTGGACTTCATCATCGAGATGGTGTTGGAGGCCTCCAGGTGGTTGATACTGGGGGACTTCAATGCCAGAGTTGACGATGAACTCTTGAGCTCTGGACAAGGTTTCCTCCAACTGATGGTTTCGTTGGGCTTCACACAGGTGATTACCTCTGTGACCCATATACAGGGTCATTTGTTGGACCTAGTGTTTCTGCTGGGGATGGAGATCTTGGACGTGGTGGTGGAACCCGCTGGATGGTCTGATCATCACAAATGGGCACAGCAGAGATCGGAGTGAGGCTGCAAGCACCCTGTATGTCTGGTCAGATTTTAGCCAACTGGCAGTCAAAGATGTCGTGAAGATACATAGATACATAGATACATAGACAGTGTCGGCAGATAAGGGCCTATGGCCCACCTAGTCTGCCCATTTGAGCTTGTAAGTTCAGTTTGTTTTCCTAGAAGTCTGTTTCCCCTTACCCCTGCCCTCTAGAATTCCTTTATGTCTATCCCATGCATTCTTAAATCCCGTGATTGTTTCAGCCCCCACCACTTCCTCTGGCAGGGTGTTCCACTTGTATCCACCACCGTTCTGTGAAGAAATTCTTTCTCATGTTTCCTCTGAATTGTCCTCCTCCAACTTCATCCCATGCCCTCTAGTCCTGAAACATCTTTTCGCTTAAAAATAGTGTTTTCTGCACCCTGTTCTCCCTGTAAGATACTTGTATGTCTCTATCATATCCCTCTCTCCCTCCTCTCCTCCAGGAGTACATGTTCAGTTCCTTCAACCTGTCTCATAGGACTTGTGATGCAACCCATGCACCATCTTTGTTGCCCTCCTCTGAACTTCTCTACCCTGTCTATGTCCTTACGTAGGTATGGTCTCAGAACTGTACACTACTCAGGTGAGGCCTCACTAGTGTCTTGTAGCGGAATTATGACCTCCTTTTCCTGCTGGTGATGCCCTGCCTATACATCCCAGCATCCTATTTGCTTTACCTGATGCCTTGTCACACTGTTTCCCTACCTTGAGGTCATCAGAGATGACAACCCCAAGATCCCTTCCCTGCTTGGTGCATGCTATATCCTCACCCCCCAACTGATATATTGTGCCAGGGTTTTTGTGCCCCATATGCATTATCTTGCACTTCTTTGCATTGAATGATGATCCAGGACTTGCGACCGACTTACTATTGTTTGGACCCTGGTCCAACACGCCTCCTTGTGGGGTGTGTGGAGGAAATCGGACCAGTCCTTGCAGAGATACTTAGGTGTTCGTTAGAGGCCAAGGTGTTTCTGGACACCCTGAAGGAGGTGGTGGTTCACCCTCTCCTGAAAATAGCCTTCTCTCAACCCTGACTACATTACAAATTACAGGCCTGTCTCTAACCTACCTTTCTTAGGTAAGGTTATTGAGAAGGCAGTTGCGTTACAGCTTGAGGAGCATCTGACCACCCACAACATCTACGATCTTCTCCATTCTGGTCTCAGGAAAAGACATAGTACAAAGACTACATTGGTTTGGGTACTTAATGATCTCATGACAGCCAGAGATCAGAGGAATCATTCCATCTTGGCCCTCTGTGATCTCTCTGCAGTTTTTAAAACTGTGGACCATGGGGTATTGCTGGAGTGTTTGTGGTTATTTTGTGGACTGTCTGGTACAGTCCTCAGATGGTTCCATTCATTCCTCACTGGCAGGATGCAGAGAGAGTGAAGTTGAGGGTTTTCTCTTCAGCTCCTCTTCCCCTGCTATGTGGGGTACCACAGGGCTCTGTGCTTTTCCCCATGTTGTTTGCAGTGTACATGCTGCTGCTGGGGAAGATTATTAGGCAGTACAGATTGAGTTTTCACTGTTATGCAGATGATACTCAACTGTATATGTCTTTTGTGCCTGAACAAAACTATGTTGTCTTGGACTTTAACAACTGCCCTCTCTGAAAATCAGAACTGGATGAATGCCAACTGGTTGAGACTGAATTCAGATAAGACTGAGGTGTTGGTCATAGACCCAGGTCATCGGGTAGAGAGGTTACTGACTGGGCAGCCATCTGGATTGTGGCTGGGTGGCAACTAGCTGATGACCTCTGACCGGGTGCAGAACTCTGGGCGTTATGATTGATAGCGAGCTGACACGTTTCAGGTGTTGGCCATTGTCAAGAGTCATTTTACCACCTGATGAATATCACCTGGATAGAGCACCTGGTCCCACCTGATGACCTTCCTACATTGGTCCATGCCTTTGTGACCACATGCCTTGATTACTGTAATGCCCTATACCTAGGGCTACCGGGGTGGACCTTCTCTGACTGCAGCCGGTGCAGAATATGGCTGCTAGGTTGTTGACTAGCTTATCAAGATCTTGCCATGTCACACCTGTGCTATACAGACTGCACTGGCTGCCAGTATGGTGGAGGATCACCTTTAAGGTCAGATTACTGACCTACAAATCCCTACATGGACAGGGACCATGGTATCTACCAGATCTCCTTTATCCTTACTGCCCCCTTCGTCCTCTCCGCTCCTCCAACAAGGGATTGCTAGATTCCCAGGGTCCGTTTAACAACTTCAGGTGCTAGGTCATCTGTCTTTGTAGCCTCGACCCTGTGGAATTCTCTACCTTGCCTGGTTAGGCAGTGCCCATCCGTTGAGGCCTTTAGTCTGCCTTGAAAACCTATCTATTTGAATTGGCATTTTCTGATATTTAATCCTGTTGTTTCTATTTGTTTTTAATGTTTGATTTTCTGAATTTGAATGTTTTTATGATCTGTGATTTTTGTAAAACGCTATGATCTATTGGAATAGCATTTCATAAATAAAATTTTGCTTGCTTGCTTGCTATGGAGACAGACAAAGATAAGCCCCCTTTTAGGAGGGGGTTACAAATAAGTAAATAAATAAATACATAATTAAATATCTCATACCTAGGATCTAACTTGTGACCAGGAGAAGGAGGTAGAACCTAACATTCCAGCAGAAGCTCTGTCCTCTTGGGGAAGGGAAGGAAGGGAAGGAAGGGAAGGGAGGGAAGGGAAGGGAAGGGAAGGTAGAGCCCTGCTGCTTCTGTTTATCCTGGCAGCTCAGGAAGGTGGTGGCAGAAGAAGCATCTGGCAATCGTGGGGGCAGGAAAGGTGAAGTCAACAATACAGTTTAGTCCTACTTCTTCCAACTTCACCCTGTAAGTGTGTGGGGGTGCAAAGGCCTTTGGCTTCACCTTTTGTCTCACAGTACACCCAAGGCTAGGCAGTAGATGGAAGATCAGTGCATAACATTTATAGTGAATTAAAACAGAATGCCAGCTGCACACTGGAACAGTCATACTTCTTCTCAATCACTTCCACGCACTTTGGGATGGATTTTCAAAGCAGCATCCATGACTTGTGGCATCTTTGTACTGCAGTTCTGCAACACAAAACACAATAAAACATGTTCTAATTTTTTTATTCTATTGTGGCAATTTTCACACAGAAAGTGATGCATGCATCAAATAAGTGATGCTTGCATTGCTTTTGTGCAGTAAAAATCAGTTAACTGTACACTGAAAATAGAAAATGGAATAAGATTACCGTTTCAACCATAAGACTTCTTCAAGAATTATCTAAAAGAGAAAAAAAGAAAAGTTTTTTTATTCTTTTTTTTTTTCTCTCTTGTAGATAATTCCTGAAGAAGACATATGGACAAAATGTTGATTCTTACTCTATTTTCTATTTTCAGGGTGCATTTAATATTACCATTTTGTTTTGATTTCATGTCACAGACTGATGCAGTACCTTGTTCCTGTTCTTTTGTTCTCAGAATAGGTTAACTACTGTGAATGCGTATACATTTTAAAAAAAACATTCAGAAGTGTTGGCCCTTTTCAGATAACACAGGCACAGCTCAAAATGAGGTAATGTGTCTGCGTCGTCACTTTTGGTAATCCAGACTTTTCGTCTGTTGGTATTTTTTTTGTTTGTTTGTTTTCTCACAGTTTATCTAAGATAGCACTACCTAGATTTAAACATCTTGTTTTCAGACAGCATGCTCAGGGGCACACAGTGAATAGATGGCTATGGTAAAAATTGATCTTGTGATCTTTCAATTCAAAGCCCTGTGTTCTAACCACTAGACTGCTTTTGGCAAGGTAGTAGCTTATTAAATAATGTAAGCAGATGATGTAAGGTATAGTATTTCTCCCCACGGTTTCAGAAATGTGTTATCAACACCACTTCATATTGTACTATACATGCTGGAAATTTTTTAGTATTAGACAATCACATACAGTAGTGCTTAAACCACCATGGAGAACTTCTAACATTGGATCCCCTGTAATGTATCACTTTGGCATATTCATATTTGGAAGACTTTTTTCATTCTAATCAGCAGGTGCAGCCAGATTATAAAGAAACATTCCATGTTCTACCGTTCCTAGATGTGTTAGCACTTGGGCCAGCCCTTGTGATGATTTCAGTGGGACATACAAAGTACTTTAGTCCATTTCAAATATACTCTGACTGATGAATATTGACTTTATCTCCAATGTTTGAATGTTGATTATTTTCATGTTGAAATCAGTTTGACTCCCTTTTCTACTGTTTATATATGACTGCTTCTCATAGTCACTTAGAATATCGCTCTGTTTGTTAGGGGATTCAGTAAGTAATAAGCTATGACAGGATGTGCATATAGAGAATACTAGATGGGCAACTATGCAGAACCAGTGTGTTCTGCCACAGATGGATTCTGATTCCCTCTGACCTCGAGAGCGAAGCTCGAGATGTCCATGGAAATCAGAACCCCAAGGTGGCAAAGCACATTGGTTGTGCGTACAGTTGCTCATCCTGTATTTTTTATAGTGTATAGTACTATGTGAAAAATGTGTTTTGTGAGTTCTTTTGCTTTGAAAATGAAACTGACTCATGCAGTCTCTAGAGGCTCTAGAATGCTGTTCTACCACAGTAGGGTAGAACAGCATTCCACTACCTTGGAAGTTGGTAGAACAGCATTCTGAAAGGGATGGAATTCTATACAGAACAACATTCCACTATACACTATTATAGAATTTTAATACGTGCCCAGGAGTGAAGTAAGGCATGAGGCCCAAGGGCAAGTGCCCTTATGTGCCTTGGAAGTACATCAAAATCCTATGATGCGCTCCTTACAGGGGTTTATTAAACTTATAAAATGGCTCTTAGTGGGGCTTTTGGTGGGAAGAAAAGGCAATTCAACACCAGACCATGTGTTTATAGAAATTTAATGAATGGTCAGGTGATGTCTTTCAACGAAATTTCTTTTTTTTGCCATTTTATAAAGTAGTATTAAGCCCACTTCATATGCACCTGTTGTGCAGCAAATTACTAGGATCTTGAAGGGTACTAACATAAGGAATTGCCCAGTAGTCACGTGCAGACTCAAGGACAGCTCATTTCTATGGCTTAACATCCCACTTTTATGATTTAAATTGTGTATTATCATTAGTACTGTATTTTATTGAACTCATGAAGTTTTGTACAAAACATTGAGATTTAGTTCATTTACCATGGTGTCTTGTTAAGAACAGCCTAATTAAAAGTGAGAGTTACATATAGTACATATAATATATCACTAAGATTCAAATGCACTACGTATTCAATACACAATACCACATTCATATACGTGTATTCATATAATGAACACACTACAGTCCAATGTTTGCGCCTTTTCTCCACTTATGGCACAACAGTAACATATTTTATTGTCCTGATCCTAAAACCAGGTTGCAGATCAGCTGACAGCTGAAACTGGTCAGTACAGGGTATCCAATTAATTGGCAATAAATTCCAGACATCTGGTTCATAACGGGCAGAAGCGGATCTGTCTGCCATACTGTTTCTGCTTTGATAAGCTAATTCAATTACATTTGAAGCTCTAAGACCCAGATTCAAGTTACAAGCTTCAGACAGTGCCCATTTGTGTATAAGATTCAACAGGCGGTGGCTTTCCCCTATTATCAAGTTAAATTGATTCAGATTGGTTTTACTATAAGCAATGCTGAATGTCCTTGGGGCATTTAACATAAACTGTGCAAGTCTGTTATACGAGACGTCAAGTTTAAGAGTCTGCCTGAAGACTTTTCCATGTGAAATACCCTCATAATCAAATTATGATAGTATCATTTTATTAATGATTTGAAACATTACTTCCCGAGATAGGCAAGCTTTCTGTCTGTACAGTAAGCCAGTCCTATGGCCAGTCTTTCTCATGATCTTGAGGTGAATATGAGTGTCATATTTTAATTGGTAGTCTAACCAGACTCCCAGAAAGTTATAAAAAGAAATACCCTGCAACGTTTTATTCTTTGTGTTACTAACATTCGTCCCTTAGATGGATTTCAGTATATGATCTGTACTATATAACACTGCATGAATTTTATCAGCATTCAGCACTAATTTATTTTGTGCTATGAAGTGGTGGACTATGTCATAGCCTGACAGCAGGGGAGTCTATATCTCACTGAATTCCTCTTCTCCTCCAAATAGGGTGATACCTTGTCCAGATGTGCATAATTAATCAGTGTGATTTACAAATAGGGAAAGGAACAGTGGGACCAAGACTGAGCCCTGCAGAATGCATTTCATAACAGGCAGTAACTTAGAACTTTTACTATTTATTGTGACCAATTGATGCCTATTGGATAAATACTTGAAATCCAGTCTTGAACATGTGAGTTCAAACCAGACTGGGTCTATGCATGCACCACTATTTCATGGCTGATCATGCAAAGGCTTTACGGAGACTGATATAAATTGCACAATCAAAAAAACCTCTTCAGGTGCTAACTATATATCACTGCTAACTTTGACAATTGTTGTAATAGTGCGATGATGTTTTCTAACACCAGACTGATGTTTGTTTAACAATCAGTCATTTGCACTGATGTGATTTTTCTCAAAAATCTTGGACATGATGGGAAACAAAGACATTGGGAAATAGTTTGCAACCATATTGCCCAGCCTGGATTTATGTATGGAGACAGCCTTAGCAAATTGGCAGCAGGAGAGAAAACCCCCAGTAGTGACTGATAAACTGAACAGCATGACTAAAGGATTGCATATCATGTGTGCTCCGTAGCTCAATAGCTTTCTACTTACTCCATCAAAATTCCCAGATATTAGTACTTAAGAACATTATTCTAATGTTCAAAACACCTTTTGGGGGATTGCAGATTGAAGTATGGAAATCCTCACTTTAATCTGCCATTTAGGTCCCCTAGTGCTCTGTGGCAGTCTGTCCTGATGTCTGCGGCAGGGCTCCTAGGCTTCTGTGGCAGTGATTTCTAATTTCTGAGGCATGATTTATTCATTTCTGTGGCAAAATACAGTCATGCTATTGGCTAAAATATGATGTGATGTCATTGATGACATCACATGCCGAGCAAAGAGTTGGGGCTTCAGGATAAACAAGATGGGGAAGGGAGCTGGCCACTATGGAAAAAACTGTATGTTTGATAGAAAATTCACCAAGAATGAATGAATTCTGTGGCACTATATATATTCTGTGGCATGCTGGCACACCTGAAAATCTTTCATGACTGAAACACACAGTAGAAACTGAACTACTGTATCAGTTTTCACTGTTAGGGATGGGGAGAACATTTATTATGGCCGAGTTGGGGGCACAGGGTTCAGTACAAGGACTTTGTCTGTTCTATTTGTATATTACTGATTTAGAATCAGGGACTAATAGCCATTTGGTGAAGTTAGCAGGACATTTCTATATTTAGTTTTTGTTGACCAGGAAAAGAGGGCTAGACAGTACTGCCTATTTTCTGCCTTTTCCGGGGGTGGGGGGGGATACAGATGCAAACCAACTGAACCTGAACCTGAACCAGATTAAGCTTTTGGTAGCATTTTAGTGAATGAAAGAAATCTGTCCATGATGCGTGAGAAATTCTCTTACTCTTTTAGGGAATGGCCATGGGATCTTTACTGTCCACCTGGACAATCACCAGGACTGGCAGGTGGAACCTTGGTTTACTGTCTCATCTGAAGGATGGATAAAAAGCTAGCTAACATGGTCAATAGGGATGCAGGATAATGGAAAAGTGTGGCAGAACCAGGGTTGTTGGTTGTTCAGATGGCAGGTGCTGCTTAATATGGAGTTATGTAAAGTAACACGCATAGAAACAAAAAAAGGGGGGGATTACAAATCACTGTATAAGATGATGTATTGGATATAATAGAGCAGGAGGGGGATTGAGGGGTTACTACAGATGAAACATTGAAGCTGTCCAAACAGTGCTAGGCAGTGGTTTGTAGGGTTAGCAGAATTGTAGACTGAATTGAAGAGGGGATACATACTGTAGTAGAAAAAAAAAGAGGTAATACTGCCAATTTCTGTATATTTCACTACTTCAGTTAGGGTGTGTTTAGGATAGTAACAGCAGTAAACTTGAATTTAAAGGCAGTTAGACCTCACCTGGAATCTTGAGCACAATTCTGGACAGCACATTAGAAAAAGAATATAAAGGAACTAAAGAAGAACGGCTCAGAGCTACAAAGATGATTAGCAGAGTAGAGAACAACACAAGTACAGACTATGGCACCTGGGGTTTCTCTATCTGTAAAACAAAAATATTGAATGGAAATATGATTGTGGGACTCGGAATAATTAGATGCAGTACTTAAATAGACCTAGCCTTCTGTGTAAAGAATTCAAGATATGGTAGCAGAACCAGAATGCATGAGTACAGGCTAAGAGCAGAGGTAGTCAAAAGGGACTTCAAGAAATATATTTTCACCCACAGAATACCAGGGTTATCAAACTGGTTGCCAGAGACCCAGCGGAAGCATTGCATGCTTTTGTGCCAGCAACCCATGTTCAGGAGCAGACTTGAGGAGAGATTGGTTGGCCAGGTGCTGGGGATATGCTGCCATGTGGCAGTGATCCCTGCCGGGGCATTCAAGTTCCGCTGTCATTGTTAACCCTGCAGTGGGCAAAGGAAGCTTGTTCCCCACAGGGCATCACTACTTGTGTGCGAGGTCTCATGTGAGAGGAAATACGAGCTGTGTCTGGCATCAGGGGAGGGAGAGAGGAACAGAAAATTGATGGAAAAAACATTTCTCCCTGTGGCCATGAAAGACAGTTGCAGGTATGCTTGGGCACCGCACCATGTGGATCTTCACCAGCTTGGCCAGTGTGGGGGGTTGAGGGGCAGATGAGGCAGGGAAGTTAACAGGTCAGAGCATGAAGGTAGGAGAAAGTGGTGTCAGGAAAGCAAAAGGGATAGATAGATAGATAGATAGATAGATAGATAGATAGATAGATAGATAGATATAAGGCACCAAAGAAGGTAATAAAAGCAGACTGTTCTATGTTTCAGGTCTAGGCTGGCATTTCAGGTTTATACTCTTAGGATTCCAGAAAGGTGAACTTGACAGACTGCATGGTTTTACGTTGTCTCACTGCACCTCTGTACCTACAGTATGTCACATTTTTGGTAAATTCCACCGATTGCTGTTTGTTGCAGCAATCCATAAGCACATTTGCAAATCTGTAATGAGCTGTACCTGATTAAACAAGCATTTGTCCATGCCGAATGTTGTCTCACTGGCATTGGTAATGCAGGAGTTAGAGATGCATAATAGGAATGGCAGTGAAGTATTGAACAGACGCCAACCACACCCCCACCCTGCAGAGGCTGACAGGCATTGGGGCATGCCTTTGGGTCATCAGCTCTAACACTCATGCCATTTTACCTCACCCTATCCTATATACACTGACAAGTGTCGTGGTGTGCTTTGGGGTCTTTAGGCCTTATACTTACCCCATTCCATAAGAAAACTCACTGAGATAGGTGCAGTATAGGAGAATGGGGTGAACTTTAGAGCTGAACACTCCAAGGCACACCTCAATGCCTGTCTGTGGCTGCAGGGGTGGGGGTGGGGTGGAATGGCATGAGCATTACAGCCAGTGATCCCCAAGTCACACCCTGATGCCTGTCAGTCTCTACAGGGTGGGATGTTACAGTTGGAAACCCTAATGCCGTGAGGCATTTGTTGGTATTGTCACTCCAAATTTTCAACATGGGCTTTTGTGACCCTAGCTCATGAAAATGGCACTATAAATGTGTTAATGGAAGGTGTTTTGCACAGCGACTATGCCATTTGGCAACACAGGCATGAAAACACATTTTGGGCAGGATGTGAAAAATTACAACTATATTGTTCATGAGGAAGTGTAAAAAAAATGGCAACGCTGAAAATCTGGAGTGAAAATATGAAAAATTGGTGAAGTCATGAGCAGGCATAGAAACTGCGCACCACACGTCCATAACCCAATTATTTTGGGGATTTTTTTAACCACATTTTCAACACAGGCATTTTGGGACCTCCCATCACGAACAGTGGCACTGTGATTTTGTCAATCTGTCCCAAAAGTTGATTTCCCACAGCAATCATGCCATTGTGCGCCACAGGTGCGAAAACACATTTTGGGCAGGATGTGAAAAATGACAGCTGTACTGTTCATAAGGAGATGTGAAAAAATGCCAGTGTTGAAAATCTGGCATGAAAATACTGCAAATTTGCAAAGTTACAACGGTACGTGGAAACTGCACAATGCACGCTTGTAACACAGTCATTTTATGGACTTTCGTCACCAAATTTTCAACATATGCATTTTAGGACCTCTGCTCATGAACAATGTCACCGTCATTTTCTCAAACTGTCCTGAAAATGGATTTCGCAGAGCGGCCACACTATTCTGCACCAGACTTGCGACAACACATTTCAGCCAGGATATGTAAAATGACAGCTATACTGTTCATAAGGAGGTGTGGAAAAATGTCAGTTTTGAAAATCTGGAGTGCAGATATTACAAATTCACTAAGTTACGAGCATGCATGGAAACTGCGAAATGCACACTCATAAAACAGCCATTTTTTGGATTTGTTTCACGAAATTTGCAACATAGGCTTTCTGAGAGCCCCCCTCATGAACAGTGGCACTGTTGTTTCATTAATCCGTCCCAAAAGGTGATTCCGCGCAGTGACTGTGAAATCACCTTTAGGGACTGAATCATGCCATGACAGTGACTGAATTCATGAGGAGGGTTCCCAATAATCCCATGTTGAAAATTTGTTGCCAAAATTCCCAAAAATTCCTGAGATATGCATAAAAGTTGAAAAAACCCTATTTATGCCATTATACAGCTTACCGCATTTTTTCAGTTCGTGGTTGGCTTTGAAGAGTGCAGACGTGTTCCTGGTCCATCAAGATCATCACTACCATGCTCCAGAGGTAAGTGTGGGGTGAAGGGGAGTGGGGGCAGGGTGCTCAGAGGGGTGGGGGTGGGTTGGGGCGAGGCCACGGAGTCGACGAGGACCGTTTTCTGCTTTGTAGGTTTAAAAAAAAAAAAAACATTGTGGGGCCGTTTTCTTTACAGGGTCATTTAGCATGCTGGGGTGGGCTCCCAGCATGCCACCTAAGTATTTTTGGAAGGTTCTGTGCAACCAATGGGGATTGAGGCACCCCATTGGCACACCAACTAAATAGAGAACATTATCCCGATGGGGAGTGGGCTCCCCATCAGCAAATAAACTGGGAAGGGGATATGATGCCGAGGGGATTGGGCACCCTCTGCACACACTTTAAATGGGGGGGGGGTTGCATTATGCTGACAGGGAATGGGCTTCCCCATTGGCAAATGAAGTAGGTCGGGGCACTCTGCGGTGGCATGCTACCATGTTTTGTAAACTGGTTCACCAGGAAAGGCACACCACTGCATGAGAAGCTTGGCTCTCATTGCAGCGGACCTTTTCTTTGATCTGGTGGCCAGTTTACATGTTGCTGGTGTCAGCGCCTGCAGCTGCCTTATTGGGGAATGAGGAACGCACCTACTGATGCATGCCCTGCATTTGCCCACAGTGACCACACCTCCAAAGCTGCTACTAATGCAATATGTTGGCTGTGCAAGCGTGAGCCAACATAAAAAACAAGTAGCCAATGAGGATTTCATCCCACTGACCCTCAAGCAAAGGTGCTGGTTGAAATGGAGCAATGCTTGCCATTGTAATTTCATTATTATTCTGACAAATCAGGACTACAGTCAAGAGATTGTTTTACTTGAGAATTCATACCAGGCTACCAATATAACTTTCACAGCATTTGTATGGACCTGACAATTCCTTGAGAAAACCACAAGATAAGCTTATTAACCAAGGCATAAAGACTTATGGATGCTAATATTTAGTCATCAAGAAAAAAAAAATAATAGCACACGTGACATTAATCTGTTATTTAAAATGGGAATTGTAACCCTATTTACTGTGGGGTTTTTTTATATTAAGTGAAATGCTGATGAATATACCACATAACCTGTAATGACACGTGTACAGATTTTGATCTTCACTAGCTGTGATTTGAAGTTTGGATGTGGGTCTATTCTGTTTTAATTCTGAGTTTACCATGTAGCTCTTTTCATCTTCCACATCTTCCTCAGATATATCTAGCAAATGTAATCTCATTAAACCACAGGCCACTTTATTGGAACCACATAACTCTACTTCTTTTGTACAGCTGTAAGTACTGTAAGTACCCCTCCCCCCACCATGTAGCTTTGTAACTCTTTTAAGCCTACCAAAATCAGTAAATAACAGTTGCTGGAAATAGAATATGTGGACACCATTTCAAAGATGCACGTTTATAGTGAAAAATACTTTCATGTAAAATAAATGCAGTAGTAGAGTACAATGGCCCAAAAGGGACACAACTAATTGGCAGTAGCCTGAAGCAATATCCAGTTGTGGAATCTATTTGAACAGAACCTTGTAGCTCACTAAACAATTCTTTTAAAGCAAGAAATAGCATGTCTACTACTATGCCGTGGTTTGGCTTCCAGAGGTGTACACATATCTTAATTAACCCAGACTTTTTAGGGACAATAATAGTGTAGGTGAGGCTCCGGACCTTCAGTTACCTTTTTTATGTGATAGTATATCTGTATTACTCAGAAAGTGTACCCATTATTTAAGGCTTTCCTGGTGTGTCCAAGGGTTGTTTAATACAATAATGGCAGATAGAATTAGAACATTAGAGGGAGACTGGGCCTATAAATGCCAGTCATGCTCAATGTATACCCTGCAGGAAGGGAATGTGACTGACGTAGGGAATATTTGTAATAAATGTTTGTATATTATTACGGTTTAGCAAGAAGATAGAAAGTTTCACACCAAATCTGAGTCTGTTATATCTAATCAAAGTGAGATTAAAAAAATTATTAATGGCTCGTCGGTGAAGCGGTTGGTTTCCATTGCGGCCTTGTGACATCGGAGTTCAGGAACGGACTTGGGTCGGCTGGAGAGCCGGCTGAGGATACTAGGCTTGAGCATCCTGCGACTGCTCGTCTACTCAGGGGAGGGGGGGACGTGGCGCGTTGTCTGATACCTCCTGGCGGAGGCCGGGGAGACCAGCAGCGAAGCCCTACTGCATATGGGGGCATGGTGAACATCGGCTCTGCCCAGATGTTCGTGGCACACCACGCCCCGGGGAGAAAAGCAGAAATCCTGGCCTTCTGGTCTGCCGGATGATGGCTGCCAAGCTCCTGATGACCTGAGATGCCCTGACGCCCCCGAATCCACCTCAGCAGTGCCCGGGGACTGATAGCCTAGTGCGCTGGTTGTCCCTCCTGGCGCCTTCCCCCTTGGAGGAGAGGGACCCATCCGGTGAAGGGTTACGCTGGGCCACCCCTAGGTCAGCTGCAATCTGGGGTGAGAGGAAGGGGGTCAGGGCGAGGGGGTCGGAGGAGTCATGAGCAGCCGGAAGGAGAGGCAGGCCAGGGGCAAGTAAGGAGTAAAAAAAAAAAATTATTAAAACCATAAAAAACTCCCCCACCACACACACACACACACACACACACACACACACACACGACACACACACATTCTGTTACACCTAATATACCTTCTGATTGCAGATCCTTTGGAGCTAAATCCCATACAGTAGCTAACATTTTGCAAACTGCTGTTGGCAAAGGTGCCCTTAAAAGAAGGGATAGGGATACAGATCAGGATGATTTAGACACTGAGGACTGGACCATGGTCTCAGGAAACAGCTCTAAAAAGGGTTGAAGAGTGATGGAATTCACTCGCCCCCTTACAAATCACTTTGCTACCCTTCCAGATCCCTATATGGATGTACCCACTGACAGCATGGCTCCACATTTCTCTAGTGCTGACACTTCACATATAGGTATTCCCACATCCAACACTTCAGAGGAGTTACAGAATACATGAAACACCAATATGGAATTAGAACCACTTGACGCAGGGCAGCCTCAGGGAAATCAAGCTCACCAACCACTACTAGCTGCCCCTAGTCCTAGGGCGGGATTGATTGATGAACAGGATCAGGTTACTGATTTAAATGGTAACAGTGAGACGAACACCCCAGGAATAGATAATAGCCTAACTTCTCCGTCCTTAACTAGACAGAGCTTCTTGGAGATTCAATAATTAAACACATGGATAGAACTGTATGCATTCCTGACAAAGCCAGAAGGACCTGCAGCAGCTATAGAGGAGCTGTTATCTCAGATTTAACAACTATGCTAAACACTGTTTTGAACAACAGTGGAAATAACCCCATGGTAGTTATTCATGCAGGGATAAACAACATAAATAATTCAGGAACTGAAAACATTAAAAAGGACTTTGTTATCGTAAGAGAAATCCTGATTGCAAAAAATTATGAGGGCTGTTTCTTTGAAATCCTTCCAGTACCAAGAGCTACTGAAGCAATGACCTCCAAAATGAAACACATAAATAACTGGCTACGACTGAGGTGTCTTAATAAAGGTTTTGGTTGCATTGCACACTGGGAGGATTTCATTGACAGACCACACCTTTTCTCTTTCGATGGGCTGCATCTTAACAAGTGTGGCAGCAGTCAAATGGGGAGGATAATTGAGAATTACATTGTGCAGCATTTAAACTAATAACTGGGGAAGGGGGGAGCACTCTCATACCTTGACAGGAACACCTTCAGGAAAAAGTCACCCCTTCTGTTTAGTCAACAACAGGGATGCAATATCTTAACAGCTAATGCAAGAAGCTTAAACAAGTGCAAAGTAACTGAACTAGAAGCGTTTATGTTACACAGTAACATTCATATTGCAGCCATTAAGGGAGTCTTGGTGGGACTCCATGTCTGGCTGAATAAAATAAATCCCAGGATACAAGCTATACCAATGTGACAGAGAGGATAAAGTAGGAGGTGGAGTCTGTATCTATATACATACCTCTATCACATCACACTCGATCCAACTTTTGCCAGAGGCTGACATATCACCTGAATCCGTTTGAGTTAAACTAATATTCTCGGGGCGGTCTTCTGTGCTGATTGGTAGTTGCTACAGGCCTCCTTCAGCCACAAGTCAATACAACACAGCACTTTTGGATGAAATAGTAGCTGCATCAAACTCCGGGGACGTTATTATATTAGGACATTTCAATCTACCTGGTTTAAACTGGATTGACTACTCTGGTATTACTGAATTGGAAAAGCTATTTGCAGAATTGTGTATTGATGATGGCCTAGAACAACTTGTTAATTCAGTTCAATTCAGTTCTTTATTTAACCAGACAAACCACCACTGAGATAAACTCATTTGCAAGGTGGACCTGTTACAGTTAACAGTTAGTTAAGAAACTATACAGAGTGGCTAGAAACTACACTAGAAGATACTAAGACAAGTAATATAATACAAGGAATACAAAGTTATTTACAACATTGTCCAGGAAACAGTAGGGCAAGCACCCCTTACAAATGCAGTAGCAAAAGAAACATACATTGGTCAGAAAACAGTGTGGATATGTTGTTGATGGACGAGCTTAACACAGAAGTGGCACAGTAGTTTCTTTGCACAATATATGCGGTGAGCTACATTGATCAGAAAACAATGTAGAGATGTTGTTGATGCTATTCATCCCAGAGTACTGAGGGAGTTGGCAGATGTTTTGACTGCGCCATTGGCGGAGCTCTTTAACTTGTCGCTCCAGACAGGGAGGGTGCCAAGGGATTGGAAGCAGGCACGTGTTGTGCCCGTCCATAAAGGGGGATCGAGAGAAGAGCCAGGAAACTATAGACCCATCAGTTTGACGTCGGTGGTGGGGAAGGTAATGGAGAGCATACTTAAGGAAAGGCTGGGAGGTTTCTTGGAGGAGATGGGTTACCTGGATGACCGGCAGCATGGGTTTATGCCAGGTAGATCATGTCAAACAAACCTGGTAGAGTTCTATGAGTTGGTGACATCAGCACTCAACAGGGGGAGACCAGTGGATGTACTGTTCCTGGACTTCAGCAAGGCATTTGATTTGGTCCCTCACATTGGCCTAAGGGAGAAGCTGGGGGGGATGGGGTAGGCCCATTGATGGTTAGGTGGATTGGAAATTGGCTTTCAGGTTGCACTCAGTGGGTAGTGGTCAGAGGGGGGATCTTGTCTCCTAGAGAGGTCTTAAGTGGGGTCCCACAGGGATCAGTTCTGGGGCCACTCCTGTTTAACGCCTACATCTCCAATATCAGGGAAGGTATCGGGCGTGAAATGAGTCTCTTTGCAGATTATTCTAAGCTGGGGGCAGTGGTGGAGGGGGAGGAGGGGAGACTGGCCCTGCAAGAGGACTCTGGATAGGTGGTCCTGCACCTGGAAATTGAAATTTAACTCCTCCAAGTGCAAGGTGATACATCTAGGGTGGGAAAATCCCAACTATGTGTACACTCTGGGGGGGATGAGTTGCAGGCCATGGCAGGGGAAAGAGACCTAGGAGTCTTGGTGGATGTTAACATGAATAATTCAGAGCAGTGCAGGAGGGCTGCGGTCAGGGCAAATAAGATGCTGGGATGCATCACTAGGGGGATTACCTCAAGGAACAGGGAGGTGATTTTGCCACTGTACAACAGCCTGGTTAGACCACATCTTCAGTACTGTGTGCAGTTCTGGAGGCTGCACCTAAGGAGGGACATCCAACTCCTGGAGAGGGTTCAGAGGAGAGCAACCAGAATGATCTGGGGCCTGGGGGATATGACATATGAGGAACGACTAGGGGAGCTCAACCTGTTCTCGCTGGAGGAGAGGAGGAACCAGTGGGGACATGATTGAGGTCTTCAAGTACCTCAAAGGAGTAAATAAGGTAAGCCGAGGTAGGATCTTTCGACTGAAGGAGGGTGGAATCACCAGAGGACACAGCTGGAAGATTGAGGGTGGTAGGATTGGGGGGAAGGAGGAGGAGGTACTTACGAGAGAGTGGTGGAACCATGGAATGCAACTGCCGGGAGCTGGTACAGGCAGCTATGGTGGAGGGATTCAAGAGAGGGTGAGACAGGTATAGGCAAGGGGTGAAGCAGAGGCTGGTTTGCCTGGGGGGGCAGGACTGGGGGATGGAGTAACAGTGGAAGGAGACAGATAGAGGGCTATGGTACCCAATCAGGGCGCTGAAGCATGAGCAGACTTAATAGATCAAAAGGCCTACTCTGCTGGCATCTAGTATGTTAGTATGTATATTAGTATATGTTTAACACAGAAGAGCTACAGTAGTTTCTTTGCCCAATTTATGCAGTGAGATATAACAACTATACACAGTAGTTTAACAACTTAAAGTTAATGAACCTACCAGGGACAACAACATACTGGACTTGGTCTTGACCAACATGGAGAATGAGATAATGTATACCAACACCATAGGACCACTGGGCAATAGTGACCACAACATGGTATTATGCCAACTAACCATGAGGCATCAACAAATTTTGTGTAACGCCATGGTCAAAAACTACAACAAGGCTGATTTTTATACCATACAGCAGCGCCTCTCTGAACCAAAGCGGGATGCCCTATTAAAAAATCTGTCAGCTGAAAATGCCTGGAAAATTTTTAAATCTATACTTATGGAAACTGAAAATGACTGTGTCCCAACTAGGAGGAAATATAACAATAAAGGTAGGGTTACCGCCAAAGTAAAAAAAAAACGAATTAGAGCCAAACATAAGGCTTATGCAAAATTTAAGAAAAATAAAACTGAAAATAACAAACTGGCATATTTACAAGCACAGAAGGAGTTAAACAAGCATTTGTCAATGCCGAATGTTTGCTTGCTGGCATTGGCATTGGCATTGGTAGTGTAGGAGTTACAGAGCTGCATAATAGGAATGGCAGTGAAGTATTGAACTAAAGCCAACCCCATCACTACCCTGCAGATAGTGACAGGCATTGGGGTGTGCCTTTAGGTCATCAGGCATAACGGCCACGCCATTTCACCACACCCTACCGTGTAGACACTGACAAGTGTCCCAGTGTGCCTTGGGGTCTTTGGCCCTTATGCGCACTCCATTCCATCAGGAAATATTGTGAGATGGGTGCAGTATAGGAGAATGGGGTGAACTTTGGGGCTGAAGAGTCCAAAGCACACCTCGATGCCTCTCAGTGGCTGCAAGGTGTGGGTGGGGGTGGAATGGTATGAGCATTACAGGTGACAATCTCAAGTCACAGCCCTGATGCCTGTCATTCTCTGCAGGGTGGGGTGTTATGTTTGGAAACCCTAACGCCTCAGGCATTCGTTGGTATTTTCACTCCAAATTTTCAACATGGGTTTTTTGTGACCCCCATATCAGTTTGTTAGCCAAAAGCTGCTTTTGCACAGCGACTACGGCATTTGTCACCACAGGTGCAAAAACACATTCTGAACAGGATGTGAAAAATGACAGCTGTACTGTTCATGGGGAGGTGTAAAAAATGGCAATGTTGAAAATCTGCAGTGAAAATATTAAAAAAACTGGTGAAGTCATGAGCGTGCATAGCAACTGTGCAACGTGCACCCATAATGTAATTAGTTTGGGAATTGTTTACAGCAGATTGTCAACACAGGCATTTTGGGACCTCCGATCATGAACTGTGTTGCTGTGATTTTCTTTATCTGTCCCGAACAGTGATTTCCCACAGCGACCACGCATTTCTGTGCTGAAAGTGTGAAAACACATTTCGGCCATGTTGTGAAAAATGGCAGCTGTACTGTTCATAAGAAAGTCTGGAAAAATGCCACTGGTGAAAATCTGGACTGAAAATATTACAAATTCATGAACTTACCAGGGAGCGTGGAAACTGCGCAATGCTCACTCGTAACACAGTCATTTTTAGGAATTTTTTCACCAAATTTTCAAAATAGCCATTTTAAGACCTCTGCTCATGAACAATGTCACTGTGATTTTCTTAATGTGTTCCATACATTGATCTCGCACACCGACTGCGCCATTGTGCGCTACATGGGTGGAAACATGTTTTGGGTGAGATGTGAAAAATGACAGCTGTACTGCTCATAAGGAGGTGTGGTAAAATGGCAATGTTGAAAATCTGGAGTGAAAATATTGAACATTTGCGAACTTATGAGCGTGCGTAGGATCGGCGCAACAAACGCTCGTAAAACAGTCATTTTTGGAAATTTTTTCACCAAATTTTTAACATAGCCATTTTAACACTTCTGCTCATGAACAGTATGACTGTGATTTTCTTAATGTGTCCCATACATTGATTTCGTACACCAACTACGCCATTGTGCGCTACATGCACGGAAACACATTTTGGGTGAGAAATGAGAAATTGACAGCTCTACTGCTCATAAGGAGATGTGGTAAAATGGCAATGTTGAAAATCTGGAGTGAAAATATTGAAAATTTGTGAACATACGAGCGTGCGTAGGAACAGCACAATGCATGCTCGTAAAATAGTCATTTTTGGGAATTTTTTCACCAAATTTTTTACATAGCCATTTTAACATCTCTGCTCATGAACAGTGTCACTGTGATTTTCTTAATGTGTCCGAACATTGATTTACGCACACTGACTGTGCCATTATGCGCTATCTTGCGCAAACACATTTTGGGTGAGATGTAAAAAATGACAGCTGTACTGCTCATAAGGAAGTGTGGTCAAATGGCAATGTTGAAAATCCTGAGTGAAAAAGTATTGAAAAATTGGTGAACCCTACGGCGTGCGTGGGTGGCGCAATGCCACAGCTCGTAAAACAGTCATTTTAGAATTTTTCACTAAATTTTCAACATAGGCTTTTGAGAGCCACCTATGAACACTAGCACTGTCATTTCATTAATCACTGCCAAAAGGTGATTTCGCACAGTGACTGCGAAATCACCCTTCGGGCCTGATTAACGCCATGACAGTGACAGAATTCATGAGGAGGGGTCCCAAAAACCCCATGTTGAAAATTTAGTGCCAAAATTCCAAAAAATGCCTGAGATATGCAACAAAGTTGAAAAAACCCTGTTCATTTCATTATGCAGCTTACCGGCATTTCCTCAGTTCGCGGTCAGCTTTGAAGAGTGCAGACGTGTTTCTGGTCAACCGAAGATCACTGCGCCGAGCTCCGGAGGTAAGTATGGGGTGTGGTGGAGGTGTGAGGAGGCAGGGTGCACAATGTGGTAGGTGCAGGTGGGAGAGGGGTGAAGACAGCAGCGAGGGAAGGTTTTTTTCTTTCAGGTTTTTTTTTATTTGGACTACGCGGGACATTTGCCACGCTGGGGTGGGCTCCCAGTGTGGCAGCTGGAAGGCTGTTGGGGGGGCAGTGGAGCCAATGGGGAATTGGGCACCGCCGTCAGCCATAGGACCTGCTGCCATGCTGGGGTGGGCTCCCAGCATGGCACCCGATAGTCTTGGGAGGGAACAGTAGAGCCAACGGGGGATTGGGCACCCCCGTCGGCCATACAGTGTGTGCGTGAGGGAGGTAGGAGCGCATGAGCACGCAATGTGCGTGCGCCGCATGTGTGTGTGGGGGAGGGGAGCGTTGCTCACCAAGCAGTGCCTCCCTTCAACTGTACGGCACTGCATTTTGGATCGTCGCATTATGTTTCTTGCACATGCGTGCAAGCAAACATAAAAAACTCATTAGGAAGACAAAATTTGGTATTGAGTTTAGAATTGCACACTCTAAGGACAACAAACTCTTGTACTCCTATATTAACTCCAACTGTAGAAATTCCATCAACACTGTGGGACCATTAAGGGATAATACTAAAATCACTGAAAATAATATAGTAGTAGCGGATAAATTCAACACATATTTTTGCTCAGTGTTTTCCCCTAAAACTAATGGTGCCCCCCCCCTCACAAGACACCACCCTCCAGTTCAAACTTCCCTTCTCCCCCCAGGAGGTATATGCTGAACTTACCAAAATTAACAGTTCATCTAGCCCAGGATCTGACAACATTAGCTCTAAACTCTTAAAGAATGCAGCTTCTATCCTTGCATATCCCCTTGCCGTAATTTTCAATCTGTTCTTAAGGGAGGGAAGTGTACCTGAAGACTGGAGAAGGGCCATAGTAGTCCCCATCTATAACAAGCATTTGTCAATGCCGAACGTTCGCTTGCAGGTATTTGCAGTGGTATTTGGCACTTGGACATGGCTTAAAAAAATCAGTGACAAAGAAGTACAAGCATTTGTCAATGCCGAATGTTGCTTGCTTCTATGTGCTGTTTAGGTATCTGAAGTCATTGAGTGCAATATTGAAAATTGGTGAACTTGCTACGCGGAGTAGAAAACCGCACAACGCAGACGCTTGTAAAACAGTCATTTTTAGGAATTTTTTCACCAAATTTTCAACATAGCCATTTTAAGACCTCTGCTCATGAACAGTGTCACTGTGATTTTCTTAATCTGTCCCATACATTGATTTCGCACACTGACTGCACCATTGTGCGCTACATGGGCAGAAACACGTTTTGGGCAGGATGTGAAAAATGACAGCTGTACTGCTCATAAGGAGGTGTGGTAAAATGGCAATGTTGAAAATCTGGAGTGAAAATATTGAAAATTCGTGAACTTATGAGCGTGCATAGAAACTGCGCAACGCACACTCGTAAAACAGTCATTTTTAGGAATTTCTTCACCACATTTTCAACACAGCCATTTTAAGACCTCTGCTCATGAACAGTGTCACTGTGATTTTCTTAATTTGTCCCATACATTGAGTTCACACACACCGGCTTCGCCATTGTCATACATGAAGTGAGCTCATTTGGGCAGGATGTGAAAAATGACAGCTATACTGCTCATGAGGAGGTGTGATAAAATGGCAATGTTGAAAATCTGAATGTAAATATTGAAAATTTGCAAACCTACACAGCGTGCGTAGGAACTGCGCATACGCTCATAAAACAGTCATTTTGGAATTTTTTCACCAAATTTTCAACATAGCCATTTTAAGACCTCTGCTAATGAACAGTGTCACAGTGATTTTCTTAATGTGTCCCATACATTGATTTCGCACACCGACTGCGCCATTGTGCGCTACATGGTCGGAAACACATTTTGGGCAGGATGTGAAAAATGACAGCTATGCTGCTCATAAGAAGACATAGTAAAATGGCAGATGTTGAAAATCTGGGTGAAAATATTGAAAATTCGTGAACCTACGAGCCTGCGTGAGGAACCTGCATAGCATGTATAAGTAGAACAGTCATTTTTTGGAATTTTTGCACCAAATTTTCAACATGGGGTTTTTGAGACACCTTCTCATGAATGATTCACTGTCAGGGCATTATTCAGGCCCAAAGGGTGATTTCACGCAGTGACTGCGCAGTGACTGTGAAATCACCCTTCGGGCCTAAATAACGCCATGACAGTGACATCATTCATGAGAAGGTGTCCCAAAAACCCTATGTTGAAAATTTGGTGCAAAAATTCCAAAAAATGCCTGAGATATGCAATAAAGTTGAAAACCCCCTATCTAGCCCATTATACAGCTTACTGGCATTTCCTCATTTCGCGGTCGGCTTTGAAGAGTGCAGGCGTGTTCCCGGTCCACCGAAGATCGTCGCACCGAGCTCCGGAGGTAAGTATGGGGTGAGGGAGTGTGGGGAGGTGGGTGCACAGTGGGTGGGTGCGGAAGGGGGGCCTGAGAGAAGCGCCGTGGGACCGTTTTCAATTTACAGGTTTTAAAAAAAAAACAGACGGCGTGGGCGTTTGCCACGCTGGGGTGGGCTCCCAGCATGGCAGAAGGATGGCTGGGGGCTGGTGGAGCTGACGGGGATTGGGCACCCTTACGGAGCGACACGGGGCAGAGGCGTTGCCACGCTGGGTGGGCTCCCAGCGTGGCAGAAGGATGGCTGGGGGCCTGAAAGAACAGGAGATTAGGCACCCTGTTGGCAGACGACGCGGGACGCTAGCCACGCGCTGAGTATGGCTCCCAGTATGGCAAGGATTGCGGAAGGCGTGGCGGGCTGTGTAGACAGCGGTGGTTTTCTTGAAGAAGACCACCGCTGTCATACACAGCACCGCGTCCGATTGGTGCAGGACTGCCACGCCTGCTCAATGGAGCAGGGGATTGCAGGGAAGGGGCACACCTCCAAAGTGTCCCATTCTCCCAAGACGTTCCTTGCGCCCGTGCGCAAGCGAATGTAAAAAGGGAAAAAGAGGCAATGTAGAAAATGATGGGCCCATAAGCCTCACTTCACACTGTTGCAAAGTTATGGAGCGCTTAATTAAGAACAGACTTGAGCTCTCTATGGAGCAACTAAGCCTTGGGGACGAAAATCAACGTGGCTTTAAACAAGCATTTGTCAATGCCGAATGTTTGCTTGCTGGCATTGGCAGTGGTAGTGTAGAAGTTACAGAGCTGCGTAATAGGAATGGCAGTGAAGTATTAAACTGAAGCCAACCCCACCACCACCCTGCAGAGAGTGACAGGCATTGGGGTGTGCGTTTGGGTCATCAGGCATAACGGCCATGCCATTTCACGACACCCCACCCTGCAGACACTGACAAGTGTCACGGTGTTCCTTGGGGTCTTTGGCCCTTATGCGCACCGCATTTCATTTGGAAATATGGTGAGATGGGTGCGATATAGGAGAATGGGGTGAAGTTTGGGGCCGAAGAGTCCAAGGCATACCTCGATGCCTCTTACTGACTGCAGGGTGTGGAATGGTATGAGCATCACAGGCAAGAATCCCAAGTCACACCCCTGATGCCTGTCATTCTCTACAGGGTTGGGCGTTAGAGTTGGAAACCCTAATACCTCAGGCATTCGTTGGTATTTTCACTCCAAATCTTCAACATGTTTGTTTTGTGACCCCACCTCATGACCAGGGGGAATATCACTTTGTTAGCCGAAAGCTGCTTATGCACAGTGACTATGGCATTTAGCACCACAGGTGCAAAAACATTCCGAACAGGATGTAAAAAATGACAGCTGTACTGTTCATGGGGAGGTGTAAAAAAATGGCAATGTTGAAAATCTGTACTAAAAATATTTAAAAAAATGGTGAAGTCACGAGCGTACATAGAAACTGTGCAACGCACACCCGTAATATAATTAGGTTGGGGATTTTTTATAGCAGATTGTCAACTCAGGCATTTTAGTGCCTCCGATCATGAACAGTGTCACTGTGTTTTTCTTTATCTGTGCCGAACAATGATTTCCCAGGCGACCGCATCTCTGCTGAAACTGTGAAAACACACTTCAGCCATGTTGTGAAAAATGACAGCTGTACTGTTCATAAGGAAGTGTGGAAAAATGTCACGGGGAAAATCTGGACTGAAAATATTACAAAGTCATGAAGTAATGAGGGTGCGTGGAACCGCACAATGCTCACTCGTATCACAGTCATTTTATGGACTTTTGTCACCAAATTTTCAACATAGCCATTTTAAGACCTCTGCTCATGAACAGTGTAACTGTGATTTTCTTAATCTGTCCTAAACATTGCTTTCGCACACCAACAGCATCATTGTGCGCTACATGTGCAAAACACATTTTGGGCAACATATGAAAAATTGCAGCTGTACTGTTCATAAGGAAGTGTAATAAAATGGCAATGTTGAAAATCTGGAGTGAAAATATTGAAAATTCGCGAACTTATAAGCGTGTGTAGGAACTGTACAACGCATGCTCGTAAAACAGTCATTTTTTGGAATTTTTTCACAAAATTTTCAACATAGCCATTTTAAGACCTTTGCTCATGAACAGTGTCACAGTGATTTTTTTAATTTATCTCGTACATTGATTTCGCACACCGACTGTGCCATGTGCTCTACTCTATGGAAACACGCTTTTGGGTGAGATGTGAAAAATGACAGCTATACTACTCATAAGAAGGTGTGGTAAAATGGCAATGTTGAAAATCTGGAGTGAAAATATTGAAAATTACGAACTTACGAGCATGCGTGAGGAACTCTGCGCAGCTACAATGAAAACAGTCATTTTTAGGAATTTTTTCACCAAATTTTCAACATAGCCATTTTAAGACCTCTGCTCATGAACAGTGTCACTGTGATTTTCTTAATTTGTCCCATACATTGATTTCGCATACCGACTGCGCCATTGTGCGCTACATGGTCGGAAACACATTTTGGGTGAGATTTGAAAAATGACAGCTGTACTACTCATAAGAAGGTGTGGTAAAATGGCAATGTTGAAAATCTGGAGTGAAAATATTGAAAATTCACCGAACTTACAAGCGTGCGTGGAAATGTACATCATGCGCTAATAAAACAGTCATTTTAGAGTTTTTCACCAAATTTTCCACATAGCCATTTAAGACCTTTGCTCATGAACAGTGTCACTGTGATTTTTAATTTATCCTGCACATTGATTTAGACCCGACTGCGCCATTATGGCGCTACATGGGTGGAAATACGTTTTGGGTGAGATGTGAAAATGACAGCTGTACTGCTCATAAGAAGTGTGGCAAAATGGCAATGTTGGAAATCTGGAGTGAAAATATTGAAAATTCACGAACTTCTGACGTGCGTAGGAACTGCGCAATGCACTCGTAAAACAGTCATTTTGGAATTTTGGCATCAAATTTTCAACATGGGTTTTGGGACCTTCTCATGAATGATGTCACTGTCATGGTGGTATTCAGGCGAAGGGTGATTTCACGCAGTGACTGTGCAGTGACTGTGAAATCACCCTTCGGGCCCGAATAACACCATGACAGTGACATCAATCATGAGAAGGGGTCCCAAAAACCCCATGTTGAAAATTTGGTGCAAAAATTCCCCAAAATGCCTGAGATATGCAACAAAATTGAAACCCTATCTAGCCCATTATACAGCTTACCGGCATTTCCTCAGTTCGCGGTTGGCTTTGAAGAGTGCAGACATGTTCCCGGTCCACCGAAGATCATCGCGCTGAGCTCCGGAGGTAAGTATGGGGTGAGGGGGGGTGTGGGGAGGCAGGGTGCACAGTGGGTGGGTGCGGGTTGTGGGAGGGCCAGCGAGACTACGTGGGACCGTTTTTCTTTACAGGAAAAAAAAAGCGGATGGCGTGGGATGTTTGTGCGGGTGGGCTCCAGCGTGGCACAAGGATGGTTGGGGAGTGCGTTCAGCTGACGGGGACTGGGTACCCCATCGGCCTAGGATTACTTGCCATGCTGGGGTGGGCACCCAGCGTGGCATTTCAGAAGGGTTTTGGGGGGGAGGCGGGGGGAACGGAGCACAGCCACGGGAATTGGGCACCCCGTCGGCTATACAGTGCGTGCATGCGGGGGCGCGCATGCCTGCGTGGGCTTCTGTCTGTGGGGGGGGGGAGCTGCACGTGAGCAGCCTTATCTTATCACTGCTCACTCAAGCATAGCTCCCCCTTTCAACTGTATGCCACTGCATTTTGGAGCGTGTCATAAGCAGTTCCAGAATGCATTGGCTTACAGGGGCCGCGCCTGCCATCACACTGACTGAATTGGAGGAGGGGGTGACACACCTCCAAAATCTCCGATGATGGCACTATGTTTCTTGCACATGTGTGCAAGCAAACATAAAAAAAGAAGGTCATGTACAACGAACTTAATAGTATTCTATAACTGCACCAGCAAAAGTCTGGCTAATGGAACCCCCTCTGACGTTATCTTATTGGACTTCTCAAAAGCATTTGACAAAGTACCACATCACAATCTGATTGATAAATTGTCAAATCTTGGCATAAGTAAGGCTTTAGTTAGATGGATTAACAGCTGGCTGGAAAATGGAGTACAATGCGTTCGCATAAATAATGTAATGTCTAGTGATGGTAGCGTCAGTAGTGGCATTCCCCAGGGCTCAGTCTTGGGGCCATTACTGTTTAACATCTATGTTAGAGAGCTAGACAATGACATAAACAATATGATCACCAAGTCTGCAGATGACACAAAACTGGGGGGGTGAGGGTGACATGCTAAGTAAACATCTTTCACTGGTTAGTGACCTTGGCAAAATTGAAAACTGGGTGACATTAAATGGCATGTCTCTTAACACCTGCATATATATATGTATGTATGTATATATATATATATATATATATATATAAATAAATCATCAATTTGTTTTAATATATCTTTTGTTTCTGGCCTCTTCAATTCTGTTGAAACATAGAAACACTGAATCTGTCAGCGAAAAAGCCCAGTTGTCCCCTCATGTCTGCCCATTTCTACTTAACTAATGTTGAATGATGGAGCCTTGAGACTCTACTCCCCATTTCTGGTGTGGTCTTTACAGAGTCTTTGCATCTGTCCCAGCCTCTTCTGAATGCCCCACTGATTTTGCACAGGCCAACTTCTCCGGCAGCTTATTCCACCACTCTAACACTCTCTTTGTGGAAAAATACGTCATGGTATCTCCCTTAAGCTTGCACCTAGTCAGCATCAGGGAGTTACACCAGGGGCTCGATTTTCAAAAGAAAACAATTGATGCAAGGTACCTGCACCAAAGGGCTATGACACAAGTGGCACCTTGCTTCAAAGTTTGCAGACGTCCAGATTTTTGAACACTGGCTGCGTCGAAATCCAGATGCCATGCAGAAAAGTCACCCTGCACCACCTTTTAGGCAGAAATGTCCACGCACAAGGTCACAAGTGTGGTTGTGCCATGGTGGCGTTGCACCATCCCTTTTTTTTCAATTCCAGAAGCCCCATCATGAACGCAACAGGTGCCGTCTTTAGGCCAGCCAGAAGGTGGTCTAAAGGCTCTGCAACACTGCCTGGCAGGGTGGCGATTGGGATGGGGTGACCTGGAAGGTGAAGACCTGGGCCAGTGGAGCCCTGGAGGTGCCATGGAGGAGAAAAGGGGGCATGGCAGCAATGGAAGAGACATCTGGAGGCACCCAGTGGAGGTGTCATGGGACTTGCCACATAGCCGATCAGGCTGGATGGGAGGGCATGGCCAGACCATGATGACCTGGACCCCAGATGAGAGTAGCCCTGGCACCTGCCACCAGGTCCAACAGTCACCTAAAGGTGGAACGTGGCAGCGATGCACATTGTGGGGTGCAGTTGGTGGTGGAGGATGTGCCCTGGACACCATGACATCCCGCATGTAGAAAGCCCCCCGCATGGTGGCCAGCGGATGTTCAAGTGCAATGCCAGGAACTGTGGGTCCTGTTGGGCTGGTGCCAGTGATGCTGTCTGTTGGGTTCCAGGTCATCATGGTCCAGCTGTGCCCCCCTACCTGGCCTGATCGGCCATTTGTCAAGTCCCATGGCACCTCTGCTGGGTGCTTCCACATGTCCCTTCCACTGCAGCCATGCCCCCCTCACCCCCCATGGAATCCCAGGGCTCTTTTGGCACCCAGTCCCCACCTTCCTGGCATAGTTAACCTCCCCTAATCTCCATGGGCCATCTAGGGTTGCGCTTGGGGGGGGTAAATGGATCCCTCCATCAAACCCTGCAGGTGCACCCAGTGTTGGACACAGCCTTGCAGCTACGACAACTCCTGGGTCTTTGGTGCAGGGATCCCCTGTTTTATAAAATAGGGCACAGGGTCCTTGTCACACCTGGAGTTTGCCGCAGCCATAGGTCAACACAAATTGCATTGATCTATGAGAGCTTTGAAAATCGAGCCCCTGGTGTTAGTGCTCCCTCTCAGTCTGATAAATTCCACAATATTTTTAATTTGTTGTACTCCATGGAGGTATTTATATGGTTTAAGCATATGCACTATCTCCCTTTCCGCCTCAGGCATGTACAGGTTCAGACTTGCCAACCTCTTCTCATACATCCTTTCCTGCTGTCCCAGGATCATCTAGGTTACCTTCCTCTGCACAGCCTCTACTCTGTCCCTGTCCTTTGTTAGATGCAGACATCAAAACTGCACACAGTACTCCAGGAGAGGATGAACTGGTGACCTAAACAGTTGTTGCAGCACCTCCCTTTTCCTGCTGGTGATCCCCTCCCTATGCACATGACCATGAACAGCAGGGAGTAGCCATGTGAACTTCTGTACAGATTTCACATGTTTTCCTTGCTTATTGTGATCCTAAAAAAAAACCTTTAATGCGGCCTAATACATCTCAAAACTGCTCAGTCTCTCTTTCAGTGTCTTATGTATGGTATTGTCAGGGTGTAAGCAAGCACCGTGCTGGCTGGAAGTTATTTTGCCACTATCAGTCAAAAGACCTGTGGTACTGCATTTATCAGATGTAAACACAATTCTGAGTTTCCTATTATCAATGCATGAATTAGTCCATGGAAACTGATATCTTAGTATATGATCGTAGCATAGAAATAACCCACAACAGTTATGGGCACCTTAGCATAGGACAACAAATTTGTCTTCACATCTATTAGTGCTTAGTGCTAATGTTTCAAAACAAAGATACATACTGTACATGGATTAGGACAGATAAAACCAAGAGACCCTCCAGTCTGCTCTGTCACTTTACTTCAGTAATGATAACAACAGCTGAACATATAACCATACAATATCGGGCATATTTGGTTGATCAGAACATCATAATAGCTACAACTATAGGTGCATTGGAGATGGACTGCTGAAGATGCTGATCTAAAGTCATACATCTCAGCAACTCATCCAAGACCCCTCTTAATTCATGTATAGTACAACATCTGCCACATGTTCCCTGTCTTCAGCTATTCAACAAAGATACTGGAGCGAAATGTATTTGGTATAGCAAGAAAGCCAACATTTAACACAATTTTCCATACTTTAGACTTATTTTTCTTACCACTCTTCCAAATATGTCCCCCTTAGGTTTGCAGAATTATTTTAAAGTGAACTCTAAATACCATGTAAGTCTACTACCTACATTCATTTTTTTAATCGAAAGAAAAAGTTGCAAGGGAACTGGGTTAATTCTAGTGTAACATTGCCAAACTAATTTCTACATAATACATGTACAACAAAATAAGAAATAGTCACTGTGGCGCCTAAATAATTCCAGCACTAAGGTCATTTTTATGTTGGCTCGCGCTTGCATGCCAGCCAACATATTGCATATTGCATTAGTAGCAGATTTGGAGGCGTGGCCTATGTTGAAAATTTGGTGACGAAAGTCCATAAAATGGCTGTGTTACAAGCGTGCATTGCGCAGTTTCCACGCACCCTTGTAACTTCGCAAATTTGCAATATTTTCATGCCAGATTTTCAACACTGGCATTTTTTTCACACCTTCTATGAACAGTACAGATGTCATTTTCACAGCCTGCCCAAAATGTGTTTTTGCACCTGTGGCGCACAATGGTGTGGTTGCTGTGGGAAATCAACTTTTGGGACAGATTAACAAAATCACAGTGCCACTGTTCGTGAGGGGAGGTTACGGACGTGTGTTGCGCAGTTTCTATGCATGTTCATGACTTCACCAATTTTTCATATTTCACTCCAGATTTTCAATGTTGCCATTTTTTTACACCTCCTCGTGAACAATTCAGTTGTCATTTTTCACATCCTGCCCAAAATGTGTTTTCATCTCTGTGTTGTCAAATGGCATAGCCACTGTGCAAAACCACCTTTCAGCTAACAAGCTGGTAGTGCCGCTCTTCATGAGGTGGGGTCACAAAAGCCTATGTTGAAAATCTGGAGTGAAAATACCAACAAACACCTACGACATTAGGGTTTCCAATTGTAGTACTATATGGAATTCAGAAGGGAGTTGTTGTATATTAGTAGCAGCTTATTTGGCAAGTTATTTTTCAAAATCTCTGCTCCCTCAATATGAAAAATTGGTGAAGTCATGAACATGCATAGAAACTGCGCAACACACGTCCATAACCCAATTATTTTTGGAATTTTTTTAACCACATTTTCAACATAGGCATTTTGGGACCTCCCCTCATGAACAGTGGCACTGTGATTTTGTTAATCTGTCCCAAAAGTTGATTTTCCACAGCAACCACGCCATTGTGCGCCACAGGTGCAAAAACACATTTTGGGCAGGCTGTGAAAAATGACATCTGTACTGTTCATAAGAAGGTCAGTTAACAGTCGAGAGGTTGCCAGGGCGACCATGTAAACCTCGAGAGCAAAGCTCGAGAGGTTTACGTCGCCATGGCAACCTCGAGACAGTTAAAATTGACCGGTTAACGATAGAGGGATCAGACATTATTTTTTATAGTGTATGGTCCCACCTCAAAAGGCTGCTTACTTTTCCATAACTAGTCACCGCCGCGGCCCCTTCAGTCCTTCCCTAACCGCTGCTGTTCGCGCGTCGGTTCCCCGTCGAAAAAAAAAGCGCGCACATGCACAGACCACTCGCTGTTGTTAACCTATCGATGTGACGTAGGATCGATAGGTTAACAACATATGTACGTCACATCGATAGGTTAACAACCTTAGGAAATGATGATTTCCTAAGGTTAACAGCGTTCTACCATACATTATATTGTAATAACTGGTGGGTTATTACAGACTGGAACCTAATTATTATGGCATTGGTGTCAGCCAATCAAACTGAAAGTGAAATGCCACAGCCGTCTCCGACCCACCGAAACAAGATGCCACAGAAAAGGAAAATGGCAACTTTTTTAACACACAGCTCTAAAGTGACCAGGAGTTGCATAAAACAAATGATGGGGTGTTACTTTGTTCATTTGTTTACACACCCTTGGTGTGTAATACCATCACAAACCATTTGTGGTTTTTGTGGTATTATACAACGCAGGTGTAAAAAAAACTTATAATGGTGAATCATCACATCCATTATTTTCTGTGCATACCACACCACTATAGTTAGGGCCAAGAAGGCACTTTAATGTAAATTATGCTGTTTGAGAAAAATTAATATAAAGGAGCGCCCACCTCCACAATGCACTGTATGCACCATGTGCAATATCTAAAAGCCACAGTAGGAAACCAGCACTAATGCCTCATAGTATGCACTTACAGTACACCAGATGTATTACACATACTTTCAGTGGCAAAATCAAATCCTTACAGATCGTCATTTTCAATTGCTGGTACGCTGAAGCTCCACCCAGCCGGGGTGAAACGTAAGGTTTAGTCATTGGCTTGTAAGACGTGATTGCTGCTACAAGTATGGACTGCTTTTTTAAATGTACCTTTTTCATAGTGTGTTTCTATTCATTTTTCTCACATTTATATTCTGACTGGAGCACCACTGACTGTCCCAGTGGTGGAGTGTCTTTCTTGTTTGAAAGTGGCTGTTTTACATCATGATGTTTGGCAGCTTATATTTCCTCCATGTGTTATAAATTCAGTAGGACATTTGGAAGGCACCCATTCTGGGCTAGGATCGTGAGATTTGTTACATTTTGAGAAATTTGATTCAGTGACTTCTCTGCTGCAGTGTGTCAAAAAACAAAACCTATATTAAAAAAGTGTCTTTTTTTGCTCATCCATAAGTAAACAAATAAACTTGAAACGTACACATTCATTAGATCCGGCCCCAAGGATGGTGCTTTCAGTGTTCTGAATGATTGTGCAACACAGCATTGATGTTGCCCTAACGTTGTACCCTCTCTCCAGGCTTGGTGCATATTTTTCTGTGCCTGGAAAGAATGCCAAAGTTAGGGCCATGCCAAATCAGCATTGCATGATCATTCAGAATCTCAGAAACACCATGCCTAGATTCACAAAGGCTCGAGAATTTTTGTTTTTACCTTAACATCTCATTTCCTTACTTTTATGACATTAAGTGCCTGATGCCTAAATGTAACTTAAAAAAAATTGGTATGGTAAAGTTTTAATCATAAAGGAATATGACTAGGTATATACTTCGATTTGGTGGAACTCATTTTCAGTGAGGTCCCTGAAGCAATACATTTAATCTGCAACAAAACAATACAGTAGTCTAACAAGATTTCATAGGCACTTATGCATAATGTCAGATATATACAATCAATAAATTATCAGACATTAACAAACAAAAATACATTACAGTTCCAGTTAATAATAACTGGGCTGTGCAAAGGTCAATAAATAAGACCCTCACAACCTCCCTAACTTGTGGTGGTTATTTAGGTCATACTCTTTTCGCACCTGACAACAGGGCATGGGTTCATTAGCTTTAAGATTCAACCATGTTATTTTATTTTATTTTACAGGTTTATATATCTGTAACCTTGTGGTCATACAGTCTATCTTTACAGTCTATAAATTTTCATAGAAAAAAAAGACTTTTCATACTGTGTTTCTCTACACCACAATATATTTCCATGTCACAGAACGCTCTTATCTTTGTCATCAGTGTATCAAATTCTATTAATTTTTTTCAGTGAATATAAAAATGGGTTATAGTCAGATATATGTTAGAGAAGTTAGAGAAAAGGAGGCAGTATAGCGCAGTGGCTTAAGGCCCTGAGCTGCAAATCTGGTAACATCCACCAGACCGGGGTTTGAATCCCACAGCTTCTACTTGCATACTGTGTGACCCTGAGCAAGTCACTTAACTTCCCTGTGCTCCCAGGTCACTCCTGTAAAAAAGCTTTCAGCTAAGTGTGCTACTCCTGGTTAAACAACTAAATAAAAAAAAAAAGTAACTTATCCAATCTCTAAAGGTACTCACTGAAGTAAACCTGAACCTAAATCAAAAGGGATTAAAGAAGTTAAGATTGGTTGGTGACACCAGGATATCCCCAAGGCTGCACATCCCAATCTAGGACCCAGTGGCATCCATCCAGTCCCCAGTTTAAATGGAAGAAGAGCTCCTATCCTGCTGGATCACTAAGGCTGCTTAGACAGCATACTGTTCCCTCTTGAACCACTGTGGTTCAAAGCAACCACCAGCCCCAAGCAAGATGGTGAGCAAACCTCTTGTTGCACCACCCATTGCGTACATACTGGCAGCCTGGAATTTACATTTGTTATTCATGAGGGGATGATGTGCACATACATGGAAACCAAGCAAACACAAGAGAGAAAGAACTAAGTACCTTACAATAGCTAGGATTAGTGCACAACCGACTACTGCAAAAATGATGCCTTGTTAATAAAAAATGTAATTATTTGTGCAGCACCAGGTTGTTCATTAGAGAAAGAGTAAGGTGCTTTTGGGAGCCCCAGGATTCCAGGTATCTTGGTGGTGTAGCTGCTACAGCAACAGAACAGTATTCTGGGCTGCCTGGGTTCAACTCCTAGCTAAGGCACTTATTTCATTCTCTCTTTTGATTGTTTTAGTTTGCAAGAAGAACAGTGTTTAGGTTTGGAACCTCTGAGGCCTTGTTCACACTATAGCACAGTAAGGAGAAATGTTTTTCAAAATGAATTGAGCCTTACCGTGCTGCAGCACTCACACTGTCTAATCCATTTTTAAAAGTGTTTCTTCCCAAGAGCACTTCTCAGTTCACACTGGTGCCAGTATTTGTGCTATCTGTAGCACAGTACGGTAGCATGTTTTTCTGGGTATTAGGGGTCAAAACAGAGGACAGTGGGAACATGGATCCACTGCAACACGGATTCAGGGAAAGGAGCGTTCGCACTGTCAGTAAAAATGATTTTCTAACTGAAGCGTTTTCAAGAGCCATGCTATAGCCTAGGTCCAATCAGGGTTTTGGCACAGTTCTTGAAAACATGTCCCAAAGTGGAATAGGTGTGAACATGAAGGGTGCTGGCACGGATCTGAAACGGTTTAACCCCTGAGAACAGTTTCAGATCATGCAGTGTGAACAGAGCCTGAGTGTACATAATGCATGAAGAGCTGATCTGGCACTTGACTGAGACAACAGATACACCCAACAGATACACCCTGCACTGAGGAGTTCCTACAGGTAACATGCGTGTCTGTAGTTTTGTGTCTGGAACGAGTACAGACAGTGGCTCATAGAAATGGCTGATGATAATTTGTGCTAAATCTCATCCACAAAAGTCTTGTCTGCTGCAGAATTTGTAGGTCCAGCTTATGGTTTAGTTAGTTTATTGGCAACAATGCCCCTCACTGCACTGATCCTCTCTGCCAAACTCAACCTCCCCTTGTTACCCTTGACCTCCCATCAACACCCTCAGCCACCCCACCACTGACCAACTCACTACTATCAGCTATTACTACTGTTGGACTACTGAACTGAACTACTACTAGCTGAACATATAGGAGATGACAGATGAGAAAGAATACAAATCTTGTTCTGAGATTAGTCAGGGTCTAGAAGTAATCATTTTGTTCTAAGCCTATACTGGATTAGATGTAAACGCCTGCCTAGCAGGTGACATCTGTTCTAGTAAACCCTTGTCAGCCTGCACCACACAGAGATTTTCAAACCCATGCATTGGACTTGAGGCTGCATAGTGCATGCACTTAGTTTGAAGAAAGTCTCAGAAACAAAACAGGGAAGAGAACTGTAGTGTGACTAAAATATAATGCTGTATTTCCCACAGAGTGTTGTGCTTTTGAGAGCTCTGATCAAAGGCAGCAGTAACAATTCTTATTGAAGGGTGGATTTCAGCATTGTTTTTTTAAACCAAAGAGTTTTCTTGTTAGAAATACACCTCCACAGTGTAAATAACATTAAGCGCATTTTGTTCATCCAGTGATCGCTAGGTATTATTAGGACCTTATTAGGTATTTCCAGCCCTCAAGGTGTTTGGAGAGCAAGAAGAATAAATGGATCTGATGCACAGTTCAACCATTTGGGTAGTCGAATTGATATCCTCTTATATAAAGGAGTTCATAAATACAGAGGAATTCTGGGGCATGCTGAACCAGATTTGTCACACCGAGGAGTTGATACATTATGAATTAAAATAGCTGCTATGGTCAGTGTTTATAATGTCAAGGGCAACTGTCTCATTAAAAGCACTCATAAAAGAACTTCTGATCTTAAAATTCCAGAATAAAAAAAAAAAACAGTTCCATGAGGCAACTGGGACGTTCTAAGTTATTTTCACCTCAAGCTGATATCCATGAAGTTTAGGAGATGGTCATATCACAAATGCTATACACACTGACCTGACCAAAGCCTGAGATCTATTTGATCATAAACTCCCCCTTAAGAAAGTGTGGCAGCTGGGACTTCATTCTCATTCAATCTTGTGGCTTGTGAATTACCTTGACGGGTGCTTGTAGAAAGCTGCCCTGGACACTGTCAGCTCTGAATATAAGCCTACAGGGTTCAGTCCTGGTCCTCTACTTTTATCAGTGTTCATTAATAACGTACCCTCTCAATGTGCCTGAAGTATGTTACCTGTCTGCAGATGACATAGTCTTCTAGCGTGTGTGAAGATAAGAAACACCTCCATCCTGACTTGGGAAGCTGTGAAAACTTGCTTATTTGAGAACAAATGCTTTCTCAGTGTCAAGAAATGTAAAAATTTGGTCTCCAGCACACACCTGTGCTTTAACAGCTAAATTCCCTCTTCCCAGTGGGATCAAGGAGTACCTTGCATTCAAGCAGATTCTATTTTTCAAATACCTAGGGTGCAGCTGGACCTACAGCTTACCTGTCACACTTATTTGAACTGCATTATTGCCGTGGTAGCCTCCAGGTTATGATCCTTCTAGAGAGTGAGGAACTGCCTTAATTCTTACATGACAAAACAGGTAACAATAGTTTCTGCTTCCCCTCATCAGTTATGGATACATAGTTTGCTTTCCCCCATACAAACACTCCCATTTTCAAATTATGTAATACTGTACCATCGCTCTGACATAAGAAAGCCATAATACCATCGATACAACATCAGGCAGATGGTATTGTGACTTTGGATCCTTGTTCTTATTGTGCTCATGCTCTTATACAAAACTGCTGTTTTCTCCATTTCAGCACTTTTCTGTTCTCAAACCATCTTCAAGCACTATTCATGGCCTCTTGAAAGCTGCAGCTCAAACACATATCTTCGATACACAAGAACAGCAAAGACACACACACACACACACACACACCTCTCCACACTATGGGCAAACACCCTCCATTCCCCTACAAAAACAAGGTGTCTTTTTTGAGGAAACACTCCGGTGTGTCATCTGCCTTTGCCATGATGAGGTGGGGGGAGGAGTGACATCTGGTGAGATTGGTGTAAATCTGTTGTGTGTGGGTGGTGGTGGTACATGGTCCTGAAACTGTCAATCATTAAAAATGAATGAGACTGGGAATGCAGAAGAGATTGGACATATGTGTGTGTGTAGGGGAAGGGGGACTGAAACATCATGAATTACGTAGAACAACATATGGCTCCATCTCTGCTATGATGCTGAGAACTCCATCTTGGGATTCCAGTGGCATCATAAACCTCTCAACCTTCGCCCAAGAAGTTTATGATGTCAGTGGAATCCTTCAATGAAGATACAACTTCCTAGCAGATAGGGACCCATATGATGCTCTATTAGTTGTATACCACACAGCCCTTAAAGTCACACTGCTAGGTTAGATGACCTATATAACAACCTCTGCAGGTTTGCCCTTGAGAATGACTCAAGGACCCACCACTTCCTGTTATACAAGGAACATGGCTGGCTGAGCCTCACAGCGACTCCCACTGGTATACACAACTCCAGAAGAAAGCCAATGACCAAGTAGGGTCAGCGGCCGCTGATGCAGGCAGGGAATACGGGCAGACTAGGTGGGCCAAGCAGTCATTATCTGCCATCAACTACTACGTTATTATGTTATAAAAGTGCAGCCACACCCAAGCCTCAACCTACTACAAACCCCTCTTCTCTCCAGCTCCTATCTCTTTCTCCCCAAGAGTTACAAAGGCACCTATCGGGGTAGTGACTAAATTCAACAAGGACTTTGCAGACAAGCCTTCTCCATCTCAGTCACAACCAACAAACAATGGCACCATCGACCAGTGTATTTTGCTACCAAAATCTATTAGAATCATGCAACTATACTACTCACAGTCATCGCATGCCACATAGAGGAATGCCAACCAGACCTCTGGTGCCATTTTTTATGCTTGCTTGCACATGCACAAGAAACATTATGTGACAGCTTAGGGGAGAAGTAGGTTGGGAAGGTGCGGCAGTGTGGCATCCAACAGAAGCATTGCATTTGGGGGCCTGTCCAAGGTGCACCAATGGAGGCACAGTGTGCTGATGATACTGGCTTCCAAAGTTGCACCCAGTTGTAACATTTTCACCGCAGCAATCATGGGCTACCGTGTGTCATTGCAGCGTCAGCGATTTGCTGCAATGAGGGAGTGATCCGTCATTGCTGGGCAGAACATTGCTAGTGTGATATTGCTTGTGAACATGGTGGTGCCTTGCCGCCATGTTCACAAACAATATCAAATGGCCCCAGTGCCGAGGAGGTGCCCAATCCCCCTTGGCAGCATGTGCCCCCCCACAGGAAGTGTGTTTTGCCGACAGGGCCCCAATCCAGTCCCCATCGCCAGTAGATTCCCCTCCCTGTTTGATGTGCCGACGGGGAGCGACTCCTGTCGGCATCAGCCCTCCCAAAGAGTAACCCGAGAGTCTGCAAGTGCCTAACTCTCGGCTCTGTGCCCCGCTTTGTAACTGATGGGGGTGCCCAACCCGCCGGCTACACCCCCAACACAATATTCAGGTGCACTGGGAGCCCACCCAGAGTGCCCAATGCCTCTGCAAAGGAAAAACTGTCCTGCAATGTTTTTTTGTTTGTTTTAAAACCTGTAAAGCAAAAACGGTCCCTCGCGGTCTCCCTGGCCCCTCCTCCACAACCCGTGCCCACCCACTGCACACCCTGCCTCCCCACACACCCCCCTCACTCCATTCTTACCTCCAGAGTTGGCACGATGATCTTCGGTGGACCGGGAACACGTCTGCACTCTTCAAAGCCGACCTCGAAATGAGGAAATGCTGGTAAGCTGTATAATGCGATAAATAGGGTTTTTTCAACTTTGATGCATATCTCGGGCAATTTTTGGAATTTTGGCACCAAATTTTCAACATGGGGTTTTTGGGACCCCTCCTCATGAATTCTGTCACTGTCATGGCGTTAATTGGTCCCGAAAGGTGATTTCGTGGTCACTGTGCGGAATCACCTTTTGGGACCGATTAACAAAATGACAGTGCAGTGTTCATGAGGTGAGCCTCTCAAAAAGTGTATGCTTTAAATTTTGTGGAAAAAATCAAAAATAACTATTTCTGACGAGTGTCGTTAACGGTGCTACATGCGGCTACGTAAGGATTCGCAATTTGCAATATTTTCAGTACAGATTTCCAATATTGCCATTTTTCTGCACCTCCTTATGAATGGTACAGCTGTCATTTTTCACATCCTGGGCGAAATGTGTTTTCACACTTGCGGCGCAGAATAGCGCGGTTGCTGCGGGAAATCTGTGTTCGGGACACATTACAAAAATGACAGTGACACTGTTCAATAGCAGAGGTCCTAAAATGCCTATGTTGAAAATTTGGTGGCAAAAGTCTATAAAATGACTGTGTCACGAGCATGCATTGTGCAGTTTCCACGCACGCTCGTAACCGCATATTTGCAGTATTTTCACTCCAGATTTTTAGCATTGCCATTTTCCACACCTCCTTATGAACAGTACAGCTGTAATTTTCACATCCTGGCCGAAATGTGTTTTCGCACTTCCAGTGCAGAATAAGCGGTCGCTGTGGGAAATCAGTGTTTGGGACACATTACGAAACTCACAGTGACACTGTTCATTAGCAGAGGCCCTAAAATGCCTATGTTGAAAATTTGGTGATGAAAGTCCATAAAATGACTGTGTTACAAGCGTACGTTGCACAGTTTCCACGCATGCTCATAACTTCTCACATTTGTAATATGTTCACTCCAGATTTTCAACATTGCCATTTTTCCGGCCCTCCTTATGAACAGTACAGCTGTCATTGTTGACATTCTGGCCGAAATGCATTTCTGCACCTGCAGCACACAACAGCGCGGTCGCTGTGGGAAATCAGTGTTGGGGGCACGTTAAGAAAATCACAGTGACACTGTTCATTGGCAGAGGCCATAAAATGCCTATGTTGAAAATTTGGTGATGAAACTCCATAAAATGACTGTGTTACAAGCGTGCATTGCACAGTTTCCAGTAATGCTCATAACATTGCACATTTGTAATATGTTCACTCCAGCTTTTCAACATTGCCATTTTTCTGCACCTCCTTATGAACAGTACGGCTGTCATTTTTCACATCCTGGCTGAAATATGTTTTTGCACTTCTGGTGCAGAATAGCATTGTTGCTGTGGGAAATCAGTGTTCAGGACACATCAAGAAAATCACAGTGACACTGTTCATGAGCAGAGGTCCTACATTGCCTATTTTGAAACTTTGGTGATGAACTTCCATTAAATGATCTGTGTAATACTATGCTAAGCAGTTTCCATTACCATGCTCAGATCGCTATGGCATCTTCTATATTCCCAGTACAGCTGTTCAACATTGCCATCTCTTCACACCTTCCTGTGGATGGTACAGCTGTCATTCTTCACATCCTGCCTGATCTGTGTTTTTGTTCATGTGGCGCAGAATGGCACTGTCGCTGTTGGAAATCAATGTTCGAGACACATAGACATAATCACAGTGTCACTCTTCATAGGTAGGCTCACAAAAAGGCCATGTTGAAAATTTGTAGTATAAATACCAAGAAATGCCTGCGGCGTTACGGTTTCTAACCATTACATCCTACCCTGCACAGACTGACAGGCATCGGGGTGTGCCTTTGCATTGCTAACTGTACTGCTCATGTCACCCCACCCCCACCTCCAGCCACTGACAGGCATCGAGGTGTACCTTGCACTGTTTGGCCCCAGACTTCACCCCATTCTCCTATGCTGCATGCATTTCAGCATATGTCCTTATAGAATGTGGTGACTGTAAAGCCAAACACCCTAAGGCACACCTCAACACGTGTCGCTGTCTGCAGAATAGGGTGACGTCACATGGCATGCCCATCATGGCTGACGACCCAAACACTTACCCGAATGCCTGTCTGTCTCTACAGGATGGAGGTGGGATTGGCGTGAGCTTCAATACTTCACTGCCATTCCTATTCTGCATCTGTCTAACTCCTGCATGTCCAATGCCAATACCAGCAAGCAAACATTCGGCATTGACAAATGCATGTTGTAGGTTGAGATGAATATGGCACATTAGTTCCAGTACAGCCCCCTTTTGTTTTCTCCTTCTCCTTCTCAGGCCAGGCTGAATGGAACAAACTGCCAGCCTCCTTTCGAATAATCCTTAACCTATTTCCTTTCCAAATGTTCTTGAGACAACTCAAGGACTCCTGTACCTCCTGGGTAATACCACTCACTAAGCTAATCAAGCTTTTCCCTTTTAAGGGAGTTTACCACCTTTACTCCTACCACACCCATGCATAGTAAGCTCCAGAGTACTTGCACAAGAGAATGATTCCCTTCCCCTCTTTCTCAGTAACTGTAGCTAAGAAAATGCCTTTAGTTGCTATCAAAACAATGAAAATTAATCTCCCCTGCAGCCTCTGTACATAGCAGTGCTCACCACCATGATCTATATTCACTGTATTACACTACAACTTTAGCACTTTGTAACCTAGTAGTACAAAGTGACACCCATGAAAATTAGTTATCAAATGGGCCATGAAAATCCTGCAACCTCATTGGTTGAAACACATCAAGTGACCGTTGAATAGTTTCTGACAACCTCACACCTCACCTGAAATATATAAATATATATATTATATATATATATATATATATATATATATATATATATATATATACATATCTTAACAAATAAAAGTCTATTCTATAAGCAGACTAACATACTCCATGGTATGCAGCCATAAGGAAATAATGCACTTCTTAAGTGGTTGCATCACTTGGCTATGACCCAAGGTGTGCAGTATTCCCTTATAAATGCAAACCCTGTCATGTGTTATCCCTTACATAGTGCATCTTATGGGGCTATCCTGCCATATGTATGATGCAAATATCTAATAAATAAATAAATAAATAATGTCTTCCAAGTTCCAGATCACAGACTGTAATGGTGTAATCAACGACAACTCTGTATGTAGAAGTCATTTTTGCCATGACATAAAAGCAGCCAGCAAGTATCTCTCATGTAGCATTCACTGATGTTAGTGTTTCAGGCAGATACAATATGAACCTATTACAGCTAGCTAACTGGTAGGAAACCACTCTGAAAGTGTCTGTTTGGCTGAAGTCTGACTGATCTTTCTGGTCCCAGTTTACATTCATCATGAGCTAATCTATGTAGATTTGTAGAACCTGACAACTCAAATGGACAAATATATTATTAAAAAAAAAAGCATTCATTGACAGAAACTGGGCCCATTTTTCAAAAGATTCAGGCACAATGAGGGATACATTCTTGGCAACTAGGTCCAGTACAAATGCTTCCTTTTCACGGGTGAAAAAAAATTAAAAAATGTATTTTGGGAAAGACAATTGAGAGTGAAATGCTCCTCTACAGTTGTGTCCAGGTGATGGGCACAAAATACATTAGCAAAGATACTTTGCTAATGCAAAATCAGAGTAGAAAGCAGTCAATGAACATAAAGGGCAATATAATTACAACTACATAATTGCATAAATACTGTAGGTAGGGCATGTACACAGATGGAATAAGACTGATTCCAAAAGTTTCCACAGAATACATTGAATTATACTTCCAAGTATTGTCCACAAAGACCAAATGTTGTACCCTTTGATTTTTCTGCAAACCACTCCACGTCTTTACCAGCTACAGTCCTAAAAGATTGTACAGCCTACAATTTTGGCATTATCAAAGAAATTATTTTATTAGAGTGAAAGGCTTTAGTAGGAGCTTGAAAAGGAGATTAATACAGTTAATAGGCTGGAACCTTGCCACGACTTGTCTTATAAACAAGTACCTGGGGGCTCACCATCTGTCAGCTGAAGAGGTCTAGTTCAATGATTTGTAGTGTACGGTGAAGTGTGTAATAATGTAAGCCCCTCCCTTCCACATCTAGGGGCATCCAGCTGGTAAATAGTTGGGAGGGGGCACTTCGCAACACAAGCAGCATAGTCCAAAGAATTAGAATAGAAGCATCTCATTACCTGGGTGTGTTAAGTTGTTGTGACCGGAGATCATGTTTAAACCTGCTGCCTGGTGTTCCAGAGGCTACAGGGGTAATTTTTGTTAGCAAACGAGCATGCACAGTCACATTGATTAAGTTCATTGTCCACTCCAGAATCAAAGTGCAAAAGCGATTCAATTAAACTTGAAAAAAACAATAACGCCACTCCACGTAGCAGGGGGTATTACACGGTGGGTTTCTTTCACATACACAGCTGGGACATCTAGTGCAACAGTCTCTTGTGCTAACAGACTATTTATTTCATGCAGATTTCCCCTCCACCGACAAGGCAAGAATTACTGGCAGGATTTCTAGGGCCAAAAAGGCCTTTAAAACATGAGGTAGCTTGACTCAGACACAATTCACTGACTTATATCTCTTTCCTTTCTCTCTCTCTCTCTCTCTCTCTCTCTCGCTCTCTCTATTTCTCTCTCTCTCTGCAGCAGTTACATTTCTTTCCCATCACTCTTTCATCAGGCACTTTCATTTTTTTTACTCTGGCTCATGACAGCACGAGTCGTTTGTACTGTCCCAAACCTTTACAATTGCAACAATTCCTTTCCACCAGCCTGATCTTATACCTTCACCACCCGAAGACTAATTCTTACTGGAGCAAACTTTTCTTTCCCTTCTAGATCTTTATTCTGTACTTTTCATGTGATGTTCTTTAGCAAGAACCGAACCACCAGAACCCTTTCAGACATCCAACTGCTGATGCCTTGGCTGATGGCTGAGCCGTATTCTGGGGTTTCGGGTACCTCAGATCTGATCCCAGAACTATCAGCACACTCTGCTCATGCAGCGATTCCAGCCTCTGAACTGACTCATCGGGAGACTTTTGCCAGTACAACACAGATCACCCAATGGAATACCACCCCAATGGGGTCCCAAACATCCCTCCCCAAAATGGACTTTCCCTGCCTCCATAAGCGGCTCACACCATTGGCCCAAACTCTGCAGTGGCCACCAACCTGGGGAATAAGGATAACTCTGCCACCGCTACACCCTCAACTGCTTTGGCTGCCACGTCAAAGCCGTGCTCCAGACCCTATTTCACATAGCAGGCCCACTAACAGGAAACCATTGTGACCCAACAGCAGAACTACCCTAGGGCAATCTTTCTTTTAGGGCTTTAGGCCCTGCCGATGCTTACCCTACCGAGGTTCTTGTGACAGGGTCAGAGTCCCTGTCTGAATTTGTGCTACATTTTCTTTTACACTGTCCTGTTCTTGTAAATTTACTGTTCTAGCTACAGGTTGAAATCTGGCCACTTTCAGTCTTGCAGTCTCTCCTCCCCTTCTCCCGAGAACAGTATAAGGAACATATAAGTAAGACAAGAGGCAGTAAGTTGCTTGCCTTCTCCTGTGTTGTACTGCAGGCAGACACAGAGAGAATATAACTTATGAAAGGGAATTGAAACACAGAGACGTGCACTCAGTGTTTTATTCTGTGTAAACTGCTTTGGGTTTGCAAGAAGCCAAAAACAAAACATTCTTTCCTAGGTGAAGCAGAGGTGTGTAAAGGTCAGATGAGTCAGCCTGTCTGTGTTTATTTAGGATAAGTCAGCCTGCATGTGTTTACTTAGAGAAATGTGTTTATTCAGGATGAGACAGGCTGCCTGTGTTTACTTAGAGAATTGTGAATCAGACAGCTCACATGGTGCTAACATCATCAGTAGGCAAGTATAAAAGCCTACCTCCTGAAATGCAAAACAGATGAGTCAGATGAGTCAGTCAGTACATACCTGACTGTTGTGAAGGAAGCAGCTCATAGTACATGCAAGTTTTCATGTACTAGGAATCTATTTGGCTGAAACGAAGCCAAGAAGTTGTGCACTGAGGGAATTGCGTGCTGTTTTTGCTGAACTGAAGGACTAATCACCTATTTCCGTTCTGTATGTTTATTATTTTATTTTAGAAAATAAATACCACAAAGTGCATTCTACACCTTTTACCTGAGTCTGTGCATCTGTCTCACCCACTAACCTTCACATCTGGTGTCAAAAGTGGGATACTGGTGTGTCTAGGCTGGGTGAGAGAGAGACGTTACCAGGGGAGATCACCCTGATATCCTGGCAGAAGTCACAGGAACAGCAGGTGCAGAAAGGTAAATGTGTGGAATACAAGTCACCTATCTTGACCAGAGCAGTGGCACAGAAGACGGGCAAAAAGCGTCTTCCAGGATTGGACCTAGAGGCCTGGAGCAAAACCAAACCTGAAATCGAGGATGGCATAACAGAGGCCGAACAGGATGTTGCATCTGCACCACCAGAAGAGGTCAGAGAGCTCCTAAAGTGGATGTGCGTTAAACAGATGGCAATGGAGAGGAAAATAGGAACAGAGGCTGCCATGTGTACTTTTTCAAGACTTGGGTCCAGGCCTCCAGAAGGTGCATGGAAGCTTTACAAGAGGCAGCACTGAAGAGGTCTACTTAAGATCAGAAAGGATTAAATCATTGTTTCATGGGGTGATTCCTGTGATGAGGTGGACTTGGGTAAGATGCAAACTAATGAGATAAAAATCAGGAAACTGTATGCCTATGTCTAAACAATTGATGATGTTCTTGTCTGTAATGACAATGAAATGGAGAAATGTTGCTAATGTTAAGTCTGTATGCTTATTGAAATATGTGAATACTCTTGAAAGATTTAGGGGATGTAAGTTAAAAGTAAATCTGAAAATGTATAGCAGTTGAAATTTAAACATATCGGGAGTCAGGTATGGCTTTCATAGAAATAAGCAAAAAGGTTGGAAACCAGTCTCACTAAGCCAGAAAAAAAATAGTGAAGACTGGTTCCCTTTTAAAGAGTGGGATATGTGACAGGGTCAGAGCCCCTGTCTGAATTTGTGCTACATTTTCTTTTACACTGTCCTTGTAAGTTTACTGTTCTAGCTACATGCTGAAATCTGGCCACTTTCAGTCTTGTAGTCTCTCCCCCCTTTCTCCCAAGTATGGTATAAGGAATATATAAGTAAGGCAAGAGGCAGTAAGTTGCTTGCCTTTCCCTGTGCTGTACTGCAGACAGACACAGAGGGAATGTGAGTAACGGAAAATAATTGACACACAGAGCCTTGCACTCGCTGTTCTATTCTGTGTAAACTGCTTTTGGTTTGCAAGAAGCCAAAAACAAAACATTCTTTCCTAGGTGAAGCAGAGGTGTGTAAAGGTCAGATGAGTCAGCCTGTCTGTGTTTATTTAGGATGGGTCAGCCTGCATATGTTTACTTAGAGAAATGTGTTTATTCGGGATGAGTTAGCCTGCCTGTGTTTACTTAGAGAATTGCAAGTCAGACAGCTCACATGGTGCTGACATCATCAGTAGGTAGGAATAAAAGCCTACCTCCTGAGATGCAAAACAGATGAGTCAGTCAGTAGAGACCTGACTGTTGTGGAGGAAGCAGCTCATAGTACATGCAAGTTGTCATGTGTTAGGAATCTATTTGGCTGGAACAAAGCCTAGAAGTTGTGCACTGGGGGACTGTGCACTGTTTCTCATAGCACATGCAAGTTTTCATGTGCTAGGAATCTATTTGGCAGGAGCAAAGCCTGGAAGTTTTGCACTGAGGGAATTGTGCATTGTTTCTCCTAGTACATGCAAGTTTTTATGTGCTAGGATTCTATTTGGCTGGAACGAAGCCTGGAAGTTGTGCACTGAGGGAATTGTGCACTGTTTCTCATAGTACATGCAAGTTTTCATGTGCTAGGAATCTGTTTGGCAGGAACAAAGCCTGTACATTTTGCACTGAGGGAATTGTGCACAGTTTTTGCAGAACTGAAGGACTAATCACCTATTTCCTTTCTATATGTTTATTATTTTATTTTGGAAAATAAATACCACAAAGTGCATTATACACCTTTTACCTGAGTCTATGCATCTGTCTCATGCACTAACCTTCACAGTGCCAAAGTTCACTTGTTGGACCTCTGTTTTTCCTTCTTCTTTCCAGACTCTGGCTCCCAAATGCACTGACAGATCTCTCCTGCTCTGCTCCACTGCTCCCCTTATTACTCCCAAACTGTCACTTTCCATCGCGGGTCTTCAAGGGTTGAGGGCTGGGGTGGCAAGCGGATCACCCCGGCCCCGCCATGGCCCTCTGGCCAAACTAGCGGGCTGAACCTCATGACTCCTCTCTCCCCATGTCTCTCCCTCGATCTCCTGGCACCAAAATCCCCTGCTATTTATACCCTCTATGGAAGGGTCCCACCTGCAGTTGGCAGGCAGCACCACATCCCAGACTCAGTGGCACCACTAGCTCCCTCTGCCTAGATACCTCCTAGCACCAAAATTAACTAATAAGCACCAAAAGGGTGCTTACACAATATGCACTAGAATTAAAGGAATAGCAGTATGATAAAATGAATCTGCAGATTAAAGTAGGGATTTAGGAGCACTTCAATATACACTGTCTCCATAGTCCTAAAAGGACAAGACTGTATCCACCAGCTGCATTTAGCTTTACAGTGAAATACAGCTTTATTATAGAGTAAAAAGGTCACCCTGCAGACGGCACCAGTGTCACTTTCTCGGTTACTACCCCTGTCTTGCACTCCTGAGGGCCTAGCAAGGTTGAGGGGCCTGGAATTAAATTCCTCATACAGGGGATTTGGTTTGAATGAGGAATAAGAGGAATAGTGTGGTACCTCCACCCAGAGAAGGAAATAGTGGGTCTGCTGACCAGTATAATACTGCCCCCTGATATGCAGTACCAATCCACCTCCTCAAAACTTTTGAACACCACCCTGGAACATGCTAATACTAGTACCCACACTTCAATTGCAGCTTTGAACATCATTTAGGGTAGATTGCTAATAATATGCTCATACAGCAAATTTTACAAACTAACCACAGGACTTTATCATTCAGCAGCTCTGGTCCTGTGAAGGAAATAAGGGTTATGACAAATGGTTTAAACAATGATTTTGGGCAGTAACAACACAATTGTTCCTGTTAAATTTCAAGTGTGGTGCCTCAAGCTATGTGCTGTCGGATGTCTAAGCCTCTCCGTAGAGCTAGTACACTAAGCCTTCCAACACTCACAGACAGGATTGCAACCAGGACTACTGTACTGCAGGACCTCCCACTATCCTCTGTAGTAAATATTGTCATAACTACTGGGTACCCAGATAATTTATGTGCTGTTGCAGGCCTTATGTAACAGTGCCCAGGACTGGCATTGGTGTACTTACAGGGATGCAAGCTTGCTTTAATGCCACCCAACTGACTATAGGCTAGAACATCTGTGTTAGTGAAACAAACTGTAATCCAGCAGAAATTCCAGAACAAACTGTAATCCAGTTGAGATTCCCCAGGGTCATGTCTGAAAATAGGCAATCCTGTCTAGTGCACTTACCCGGGTACCAAAAGCAAATAAACAAATAAAACACATTGTAACCCAATGGTGATTTCAAAACAAACTGTAATCCAATGGAATTTCAAACAACAGCAGCAGTTTTCTGGCTGGCAAGCCAGTACTCACATGTCCTACAAGATGGAAAGCAGTCACCGATGCTTTGGGATGGACGTTGTTGCAGCAGCAGGTGGATGGTGGTTGCAGGCCAATGCTAGGTCTACTCATTGCGTTGCAGCTCCTTTTCCTCTCAATCAACATGTGGCAGTGTGACAAATTCAGAAGAGTACAGACAGAGCAGACCCCCCTTCACTCCCGTGGGTACTCACTCGACCAAGGGTGCAAGTACCCTGGAGACATGCTCCTGATTTCTTCCCTCAAACACACCAGACCTAGAAGAATGGCTTGTTCTCACCTCTGATATCAACAGTCTGCAGATGGCTTCATCAGATTCAGTCCCTCACAGCAATGCAGGCTTCACAGTACCTCTTCTCAGCTCAGATGGAACTTCCAGCAACTAGGTTCACTCACACCAGAATCTCTGGCTCTAAGGCCTGGCTAGGCCCTCAACTCTTCTCCTCAGCACTTCTGTTTTCTCCAACTGCTCGGGGAGGACTGCTCTGAACTCTTCCTATTCTGGGGGAAGGGTGCAGCTCAGCTTCCTCCCTCTCTCGGATTCTAATTGTCTGTCCAGACTTGTCATTCACACAATGCCTGCATCAGTGGCTAAAAAGGTGCCAAGCACTTTGCTGCTATTCTTCTCAAGTGCCTGTGTTCATTCTAGGACCCCTTGCATTCTGTCTGGACGATCGCAGGGGTCAAGGGTCAAAACATAACGATGTCCATCTATTTACATACAGTTCAAAGCCTGGCTGCTGCTTCATACAGGTTAAATTGCTGCTAGCTACTACTTTTAACTTTACAAACAGTTAGTATCACTGGAATTAGAATTCACCTTGCCCTTAATGGCATGGCAGTCCTTCCGGTTCATCTTTGGGTAGTGGGGCATCTCTTTCATTGTGGTGCACAGTGAGGGAACAAACATCAAACAACTACAGCTCTTATCCTGGCTTCCAGGACCAGTTTCAACCAGATGATACAAGTGTAACAGGTAGACCCATCTCAGATCACTGGGGTCTTGACAGTTAAGCTCCACCTTTGGGGGGCATACCAAATCTATGTTTAGGTTTTACTCTACAAACAAGTGTTGCAATTAGTTTTCTAAAGGATAGATCACTAAGTACATTTCTAAATATTTGTAAGATTGAAGATACCCTGTTTCCTCTTTTTCATATATATAAAAAGCCAGTTTCAATCATTTATTTAACCATGTGTGAGGGTCTGATCATTAAAGGTGGAGTATATATTAGCATAATCTGAATAAAGTATGTGGGGTTCTACATAGCACTAGTGATGTGCAAGTGAGGCAATCCACAAAGGCAGTGTGCAGTAATGTGCCATCTGGAAGTGTGTGTGGAATACAACACATACTGAAGGGGGCGCCACACCCCACAAAGGTAGTGATCCCCACCTCATCTCTTGACCACACCACACAAGGAGTAAGCTATATGGGTTTGATAAAAGGAAACCTCAACATACAGCAAGGTTGTTGGACACAATGTTATGAAAAGAGGGAGGTAGTCCATAGGGGTATTAAAAATCCCTGAAATCAACACACGGTATGGCAGCATGATCTTTTCAGTATCATGTGGCCAGAATTTGGAATGAGTTATCACCGACAATAAGGAATCTGATAAAAGTATCAACCTTTAAATTCCAATTGAACATGAGTATAACACAAGAATGTACTTGCTACTAAATATGCTGTTCTACTTCGTATCTCGTTGTCTGTATATGATTGTTACAGTAATGTTAAATGTCTGTGTAATATATGTAAATCCTGTGCTCTTACACGATCTTACTTATTATTGGTCTTTGAGTATGTTTTAAATGTACACAGAACAACTTTGGAAATAGGACCCTTGGACCTAAAGTTTCATCCTGTATAAAAATAAAGCTTTAACTAACTAACTAACTAACTAACTAACTAACTAACTAACTAACTAACTATATTTGGCCCTCTCCCACAAGGAACTGCCAGTAAAGAATGCTGCCAGAAATGACTGACCAGAAAAGTCAGTCAGGGAGTGCAAATGTGCCAAAGTGGGTAACACCCACTGTACCATCATCATTGGCAAGTCTGACGGTAGCACATGGGGCATGGGGGCACAGCGCAAGCCTTGTACCTGCAACTTCACAACTGAGGAGTATGCTATTGTGGCCATGGAGATGCCAACACTACTAATGTCCTGTACAGCTCCGCTGCCCTTAAAGGAACTGAAACAGCATCTGTGGGAGGGTATCCACCGGGATGTTAATACTGCCAGTGGCACCCTTGTACACTGCCTGTAATTAATGGAGCAGCACAACGAAAATTGTTTTTCCAAAAAACTAGTTTCAGGTAAAATTATTTAAAACATTAGCATACCTTACAAATTTTCTTTTCTAGATACCTCCTACTGCACCGTATAGCATACTTTTTGTTTTATTTCTAGATCCTAACCCTTGCCAGATAGACAGTTTTATTTCTTAGACAAACATGGTGACCATCTTTTTGACTATGAAGAAAATATTTTCAGACATTAATAAAAACTCCAGTTTTTGTGGAACTAGATAATTGCACCACCTAATACAACTGGAAGATGCCTTAAATCTTTTACAGTGAAACAGGTGTAGGGTCAGATGTTTTACCCAATTTCTTTGCATTGCTGCTTTAAGCATGAGTGATAAGACTTGCATGCTACTGTGAAGCATAAGATGTCCCTCTTCAGATTGCCATAGCTCGCCAAAGGTGGTCCTGGCCTGATGAGAAACCTGACCTTACCCTCATGGAGGACATTCTTGCAGGCATTTTTAGTCCATACTCTACAGACAGGAAGGAGAACGACATTAACACCAATGATATTATGCATGTAACAGGCAGCATGTGATGCAGCAATGACTGTGAGTACAAGTTAATGTCATGCCATCCCCATACACAGATAGCTTAACTGTTGTACTGGAGAATAAGGAGGAGGTACTTGATGACAACAATGCATCTTGGCACCCAGTACCACCAAGGTCATCACCACATGCACATATAGACCTGAGCAACACTGCCAGTATGTCCCCCCTCACCACCTGTCAATAACAACACGTTTCATCAATGTGCATTCCAGCAAGCACTGAAAGAAAAACACAGCAGTGGATAAATGCTAAAAAACATTCAACCAGGGCAATCGTAGCACAAACACATAGGATGGTGTATTATCCAGACATGCAGATGATGCCAACCCTGAGGATGGCAGTATACCCCAAGACAGCACAATTATATTGTAGTCTAGTGCAGAAAATACCTGTCTCATTGTCCAGACCCATACACTGTACACTCACTGCCAGAGACTGCATTGCCCCAGCCTCTACCTAGTAAGAATGACCCACTTGAGGGTCTTTCTAGCTATATACCCCCAATTAATGCTTCCTGAAGAGAACATCTTTACTGTAGGTATTGTACCATGAGGTATGACTACTGGAGCAACAGAGTGTGACAGCATCTTGAGGCATAGTCCATGAGAAAGATGTTACACACAACGGTATCTGACATACTGTACATACAGACATCCCTGTGCATCATGAGGCTATGGACAGTTGCTTTGAATTCCTCACATAGGACTGCCAACTAATCGCACTGATATAGGCACAGTCAATCCCTCCTCTTACACAACCAGTGGTCCCTATCATTACACCTGGATCCCAGTCTGTGCCAGTGCGCCAACAGGAAAATAATGAAAAAAACTGTGTTTGTAGACACCACTGCAACTGAGCAGCAGCAGTGTGACAACATAGTTAGTGCAGATAACACACTAGCACATAGGAGTGGGTAGGACATCGGGTGGAAAGCGATACAGCAGGCATGTACACAACCAACCCAAGACTATCTACTGTACATGCACACAGTAGACATCACCCACACACCATGTACGGACACTACACATACACAGACCGGTACACACAAAATACACTGTAGTGTGAAGTATGCAACCATCAGCACACAGTACATGATATTTTATTAGGCATGTGTGCAGGCGGCATGTAAAGCCCCAGTGTAAACAGGCACATTACACCCATCATGTGAAGTACGTGTCCGCAAACATATTGCACTCAGCTATTCCAGTGACATATATAGCAGCACCCCTTGCCACAGGGAACAGAGGACCAGGAATATCTGCACAGTTGTCATCACTGTTACCACCACATTCTTCACCATGTTCACCAGTGTCAGGTAAGGTATTCTTTTATGCACTGCAATAGAAATGTAGAATTTGTTAGCAGAAAAGGACCACCCAGGCTGCCCAGTTTTCCTCCCTGTCTATTCTGTCCCAAAAGACCCTAACTGGTCTCTGGTGACCCTCTCCTCCTTTTATTTACTAATATTCCCCTATGCCTATCCCATGCATGTTCGTAACCACCCACAGTTTTTGCCACTACTACCTCTATTACAGTACTACAGTATGTAGTATGCGGCACACAGTAAATAGTCTGCACACCTTATCAGGAGCAAGTTGTAAGGTGCCAGCTGTGCAATTAAAGCACCTAAAGTGCATTTTTAACATACTGTAGTCAACGTACGTTCAATTATGCCTCATGTGAGTTTGTGTGCCTCATTGTACTTAACTTGTGCAGACCTGGTCGGGTTCAGGAATTTTGTCATCAGATATGTTCTCTGAGGATTGCTACTGTGACCTGTGGAGAAATGGCAGGTTGTGTCAGGCAAGATGTCTATTCACAGGGCACCCTACTGTACCATGCTTCCATAGTGTGTACTCAGCAATCAGACATCCATGATCCCTGACTATAACATGCATGTGTGGCACCAGTCATGAACATTCAAGGATATATGCATCATGTGTTAAGTTCAGATATATCACACACCAGGATAATCTTGTCAGCTGCATCATATACTACTTGCATATTCATGCTGTGGTGTTATTTCCTATTGCAATGCATCTCATTATGTAGTGGTGCCATGACGGACACATAAGTACTGTGTGATATTCCATTTGCACTGCAGAACCCTGCAACAATGTAGTATCATTTCCTTGTTTCCCTTGGTGCAAATTCAGTAGTGGGTAAGTGTATGTATTCCCACAAGTGCAGCAGGAGGGCGTCAGTGACCTAAGCATGGCACTGGATAAGTATGATTATAAAATGGACAGGAGAAATCCAGGAAGCTGATTGGCTGCAGAAGTTTTTTTTGACCCGTGATGATATCTTACAATATCATTACAGTCCAAAGGTGATTACCAAGATAAGCCATTTACTATCACTTTAGGGCCATTTTATATTTGCAATAATACATTCCAGGGTGTGGTATATTATGGGAATATTGTCACTTCTTGGGTGCATGAGACACATGGCCTGTGGCCTCGTGCTTCACAATGCACCCCAAGGAGTGACAATATCTCACGATGTTTATTTTATTTTTATTTTAGTCTTGAGCAGGTGTGTGATATTTCTGAACTTAACATGCAAGTAGTATATGATGCAATTGACAAAATTATCCAGGTGTGTGATAGTTTTGAACTTAACACGATATACCACATCCTGTTGTGTACTATTGCCTAATTGACTCATGCCTGTTACATCACCTATGAATCTTTGAAATGAGACTGAACCATAGTATGATAATGCCTTTAGCACCCTTCTCAATGCATCTAGTGCATGGATCTTCTCTGTATGGGTCCCCAGATGTGCTGCCAGGAGCTTGCACAGTTCATGTAAAGTGCTGGGACTGGACTTTCAAATGGCTTAGATTGCCACAAGCCCCAGGTGTGCCGAAGATATGAAGCATGAACTTGTGGCAATCACCAGGCTGGTGATCAGGATTTTCTGTCATGTGTACAAATTGTTGAAAAATAGAGCAACTTTTTTGGTCCAGGTTGCGGCAATCTCAAGGACCCTTTTTTGGGGTGTTTGCACCAAAGAGTTGGTGCAAGCCATAGTAAATCTGGTAGAGTGTCATAACTGCACCCAACCTACCAAAATCAGGCATAGTTGTGGTAAAGGTGATTGGTTCAGCTGCACCAAAGAAAGGGTTTGATGAAAGCCCTGTATTATCCTTTGACAGTCAAGCCCCTGTTGTCAGTAATGATTCACCCAAGACACTAGTTCTGTAAGGCTGGTTGGGTCTAGTCTGGGCATGTACTCATGCTGCCATCTTCTTTATGCCTCAGACACTACAAATCATCTTCATATAGTAATTTATTTTTTTTGGAAACTATATGTAATGTTTGACCAGGAAAAGCACACTAAGCTGCGACAGCTTTGTTTCCAGGTACATCCTAGGGGTGCTTTACATGGACCTGTTTATTGATGGAAAAATATTGGCCATGACACCAAGGGAACTCTCCTACTCTTCATCGATAAGTGCTATGGGATCTTTTATTTCCACCTGGACAGAGACCATAGATAGGCAGGAAAGACCTTCATTTAATGTCTCATCCGAGGGATGGCCCCTTAACGGTGCAGTCCCTTCACCCCCTTGTACTGCACTATAGTTTCAGTTATGGGTATTACCCCAAGCACCTGATGTGGGGCTAGAACCTAAGACATTCAGCTCTTCCAGCCACAGAGTCAAGTGTGCTATGCACTGAGCTACTGACACTATCACAAGACAGTAGGATATTCATGAGAAATCCATATGATAGACTGCTGTCTGTGTCACTGGCTGTGTGTCAGAAGCAGTCAGTGATTGTTAGTTTATTCAGGCTCTTCGGTTTCCGTGCACTGTCTCCCTCACTCAGCATAGCCGGCTATCATTACACAGATGATCACCCCTTTAAGGGCCATGATGGGCGTGACTCATATAGGGTGTGTGGGAATTCTATGCATACCTGTTGTTATATACAGTAGCTTCAGGTGTGACTAGGCACATAGCATTACACAAGGCTGCTACCATGGCTTACACCAAAAGCACCAAACCAAAATTGGTGTTCATATGGGTGGAAGACCCACTGTCCTGTACCATGCACCAGGGCTCCCAGATCTACAGGGATTCTTGTATTTTACAGGGGTTTGGAGCCATCTACAGAGAAATTCTTCCCATAGACTTGCTTTGGCTATACAGGAAAATAGAGCAATCCTTCTTCCATAGGAAATAATGTAGAATGCAGGAAAACACAGGAAAATGACCTTGGAGTTACAGGGAAAATGGCAACTCAGTTTGGGAGCACTAATGCATAAAGAGAGACATGAATTCAGGGACAACAGGGGAACCCACTGGCAAGCGATAGAGCCCACTAGTGCCATTGGCTTCACTCCAGCCCTCTCTGCCTTTTGACTAGTGCCATTGGCAAATGATCTGTACACAACATGCAGTGTGTGCTATGTTGCAAATGACCCCTTCACATATGTTGTAGCAGGGACATTGTGGGAACACTGCAGTCCTAGTTCTATGATGTGGGCAAGCAGTGTATGACCCTGTGCAGGAGGTTCAGAGGGTAGCTGATACCCATAATGCTGGCCCACCTCTGTGCATGACTACAGTTGATGCTGGTGGAAAAGTAGTGGCAGCTGAAGGGTGTGCTACACAGCAGTACCATTTTGTCATTGTGGAACACATGGTGCCCCAACCATGGAGATAAACTAAATTGCACATGGTGGCATGTGCGATGGCCTGTGAAGGTGCAATTTGGGACTCTCAGTGAAGGTGGTCATGTTGACAGCCTTGTACCATGATGGTAATGGCATACTTATTAAATGGCCTGCCTTGTAATGCATAGTATAGTACAGTGTCTGTATAATTCACTAAAATGTGTGCCTGGATAGGTCAGGCTGCCTTCTTCTGCTGACAGTTTTCTCTGCTACTGTGTTTCCATGTTTGTAATGTATCACTCAGTGTGTCCATGTTTTTACTGGTACCAAGGCAGGTCCATGTGTTTTGGTTGGGTGCTGTCTATTGGGGTCATGTGCTGGCTGTGATTCTTTGCTGTATTGGTGACCAATGTTCTGCTGTGTCTGCTGTCATATGTGTTAAAATCCTTGACACAGTCATATACAGTACTGTACATTTGATGGCACTGCCTGCTTTGTTCCAGGGTGGCATACTGTAAGTATGTGCACATGGCTGTGCCATCAGCTAAGCAGCCCTCGATTAAGGAATAATGCATGGCAGGGTGTGTGTCATGCTAGGATAATGTCACCCCTTGGGTAGTTGGGCATGAGGCTGCAGGCTGAGTGCATCCAACACCCGAGAACTGACATTATCCCAGCATGACAAGCACCATAGAGTGCATTATTCCAATTATACAATGGCTCTTTTGTAAAAAGAAAAAAAAGAAAGAATAAACAGTACGATTTAAAATAAGATTTTGTGTAAAGTGCAATTTAAAAGAAGATTTTATGTCATTTTTTTTTTAACTGGGCAGGTGTACAAAGAAAACAATAGTGCTATTTTAGCCAGTAGGGAGAGTTATTGTGTAGCTGGAGCTGCTGTTAGTGTGGGTCTCTCTCCACTTGAAATTTAAATGATCCTCTGTGCCTCCTTCCTCAGCTGTGTCATTTTGCTGTTTGTGTTTTTTTCTTTCACTCTTCGTTACTGTCCTCGCTGTGTTGAGCGCAATTGGTCCTCTCTCCCCAGCACCCTCCACACTAATTTGTGGATCGTGCAGTTCCTCTCCCCAGTCCCCATCCCACTGAGCCACGGTTCGTGCATTTCACGCTGTGGCAGTTTGCTGTTTTGTCTGATTCTCCCAGTACAGTTAGTGTCTGTGTTGGGAGAAAGAAGAAGGGACTACAGATGGGTAAGTGAAGTACCATGTGGTTTTGAACAGCACACATGCTCAGCTACCTGGGGACAGCTGTTGTTAATGAGCAGTGAGTGGTGCTAGTGGGGAAGGCTGGATTGAAGCTGATTGCAGCATTGGCTTCCTTTATAAAATGGTTGATTTAAGCAATATACCCCTCCAGGGTGTGGGTATACTGGTGGATTTACCACGGCTGGTGTGGTTCGGCCCTGAGGCGCAGCTGAGTGGCTGAACCACACCAGAAGATCCAACACCTACTCCTGAAGGTATATGTGCTATTATCTAACGTCTGTTATTTTTGTGTGTCTTTTTTTGGGGGGGGTGAGAAATACAGAAAATTAGGGTTTTTAGTTATTTTTATTGACTTTACTGTTGCGCTACAAAAAGTAGTTACTGAGTTACTTGGGCTGCAGTCTTGGGTTGCTAGGGTGCCATTTGCTATTTGCAGTTCAGATGCTTTTTGTTGGGACAGGAACTCTTTAGTGCTGTCTCTTTATTGGCAGTTCAGTCTGTCCTGGCTTCATTTTTTTAATCTGAATCAACAGAGTCTTTTGAAGTTAGTGTGTACTCTGCTCGCTTCAAGTACGGATGAATTGGGTCTGTTTTTGATGAATTGTGTGCATGTGCAGGTTTCTGTCTCTCAGTAAAAAAAATAAAAAACACAGCTGGTCACTAGCCGTGTCTTGAAACAAAGTACAAGTTGACTTTTTCTGCTGTGTGGTTCGTGTTGTGCAGATGGTTCAAAGTTATAGGGTGTGGAGGGGGTACGACCGCGCATTTGTGTTGTACAGCCAGTCAATCACTGAAAGTGAGGACGCTACCAGCGGCAAGAGGGAGGGCATGTGTAAGCAATGCTGAGTTAGCTGGCATAAAGGTGATTTTTTGTCTTTAAACAGTCGGTAGGAGACTTTGGTGGACGGGGTTTACACTTCATGTGTGGAGCTGTGTATCTTGCAGTTGAGAGAGGGGGTTTGGCGGTTTTGTTATCAGGGGTGTCTGAAAGTCCTGCTTTTGTCTTGTTTAGCGGGTGAGCAGTATGTGTAGATTTTCTGGGTTGGAGTCGGATTGATTTGGGGTAAGATTCGGCTGGCTGGCACCTTTTCCAGTGGGTACACTGGAGGATTTACAATGCTGAAAAGGTGCCAGCCAGCCAATCAAAATACAGGATTTGGTGCTTTCAACTTACTCCATTGTATAATTGTAAGTAAAGCATGGCATGCTTTGGAAAAGCACATCCACTCACTTTGCTTATGTTGGATGGTGAGCGGGGAGTGTGCTGAAGGCAGTTGGGTCAGCAGTGTGTGAAGCCAATTGCAATGACCACTTTATTTATCCTTCAGTAACTTTAACAGAAATATGGAAAACAGCAGCACAATAAATGTGTTTATCTGTGATTTGGGACATATCAATTTTTTTCTGGTTTTGGATTCAGTTTATGGCAGTGACAGGGAGGGATTTATGTTTTAAAAAATATGTGAAGTGCTTGCAAACTGCACAGAGGCCATGCCAAGTGTGGGCAACTTTGGGATGGCATGTGCAGTGATTTGTTTTCCATTTGATGAGGTCTTGTGTGTGCTGGGACTAGATGCATGATGTGCTGGGATAACATCACGGGTCTAGCCCCAGACTGACCAATCAGAGCCTAGGATTCTTTCTTGCCATTGTAAAACTTGATATAACTGTGGGTTGGTTAGCATGTTTGAAATTTACAATACGTCATTCTGTGGTTATGCATTTGTGCATGTAGTTTCACGATGTGTATGGACATGCCATTGTATATGTCATGGCACATTTGCTGTGCAGAGCCATGCGTGTACCTATCATGATACATCCATGTTGAATACATATGTTGTGGATGCAACGCTCACTCACAAACAAATTGCCGATGCGTATATGCCACAGCGCAGGTGCTCTGCACCACAGACACATAACCTGCACTTCTGTGGATTGGGCCCTGAGTTTTAGAGAAATTAGCCATTTGGGATTTTTGCATTTTTTGCATTTGAAGATTCTGGGTCTGATTTTTTAAACCCATGCATCACAATTTGCAGCAAAAAGTTTGAACACTCCTCTGTGTTCAAACTTCAACCTTAATTATGTGCAACTGCAGCAAACGTGGTGGTGCTTCCATATAAAAATGATCCTTGCTTCATGTTTTATGTAAGCTGCTGTAAAGCATGGCAACCGTCACACAAACTTGTGCACCTTTAAAAACAAAGCTCCCAGTATTTTGCTCAATTAGGCAAATATTGAGAATTCCACAAATCTGAGATCAAATTGCATGCAGACTCTGAAAATCCTTGCCCTCTGCCTTTTAACTCTGTGGGTGAGTCCACTATTTCAAGATATGTGTACTGAACTCATTATTTTGCACATTGTTTTACTTGTTATCCACAAAGCATCTGTAGGGAGTAGTCAAAAGAGATTTTGCCATAGGCATAAAAAGAAGCAGTTTCTAGGTGACAAGCATAGACTGCAGTTTTCTTGGAACCATGGTGACTGCGTTGTACAGATTGTAAAGACCTGTGCTGCTTTTAGTGTGCATTAGTTAGCTGGAGTGATGTCTGAGGGACTTGGTCTGCAGAAAGTAGCGCCAGTTTAAATTTGCTATACAAAGTAGCTTACCCCCACCCCCACAAACACATACTTACACATAGTTGCAGGTTCACCCACTTGACAGTTATTGTAATGACAGCGCAGTAAAAAACAGTGCAAGGAAAATACCGACAGTTACAAGAGTGACATCAAATTGTGCCGCCATACAGACATATCGCATACCCCACTGACTCAGTCCCCTTCGCAAAACTAACACAAACAGTAGATATCACAAAAGACTGGATGAAAATTTACAATGGGTTCTTGCTATTGCTACCGTGATTCGACATTTTCTGTTTTCTTTCATTGTTTGAGCATCCTACATACTGCTCTTCTTTCGCACTGCCTCTGTGTTATGCTGCGTTTTGAATATCTTACTTCTGACTGTAATGGGAGGCTCATCCATAGGTCTGTAGTAGACAACTGATGATTATGTTGAAAGAGTAAGTGCATTGTGTATACTATTAACTTGATCCTCTGAGTACTGACAGTGACCAAACAAGTTAGAAACACTGAAACATAGACTTTGGCAGCAGATAAGGACAGCTTGGCTCTGCTTGGCCTATCCAGTCTGTCCATTTCCCTACCTATTGAATAAGCTGCAGACCCTAGTTAACCAACAGCCTACTTCCTCCTACCCCGCACTAGAATCGACTTATGTCTGTCCCATGCATTTTTGAATTCCCCCACTGTTTTTGACCCCACAACCTCCTCAGGAAGGCCATTCCATGCATCCACCACCCTCTCCATGAAAAAATACTTCCTCACGTTGCCCCTGAGCCGTCCCCCCCTCTGACTTCAAATTGTGCCCCCTTGTTCTTGCACATCTCTTTTTCTGAAAGATACTACCCTCTTGGACTTTGTTGATTCCCTTGAGGTACTTGAAAGTTGTTATCATGTCCCCCCTCTCCCTCCTTTCCTCGAGGGTATACATATTAAGCTCCTTTAGACTCTCTTCGTATGTCTTCTGGTGCAGACCCTGCACCATTTTAGTTGCCCTCCTCTGGGCTGCCTCCACCCTGTCTATGTCCTTGTGGAGATGGGGTTTCCAGAACTGCACAAAGTACTCCAGATGGGGTTTCGCCAACTGTCTGTAAAGAGAGATAACAACTTCCTGTTTTCTACTGGTGATGCTCTTCCTATGCGTCCCAATATCCCCCAGCCCTCCTTACTACCTGTTCATATTGCTTGCCTACCTTTAGGTCATCTGATATGCCTACCCCCAGGTCCCTTTCCATTTTTGTTGTTGTTAGTGCTCCCTCCTCTTTGTGTACTCTTCTCCTGCGTTTTTGTTTCCCAGGTGCATTGCTTTGCACTTCTTTGCATTGAATCTAAGCTGCCATACTTTTGACCACTCCTTCAGCCTTACCAAGTTCCTTCTCATCCTTACCACCCCCCATTGTGTATCAACCCTGTTGCAGATCTTTGTGTCATCTGCAAAGAGGCATACTTTTCCTTCCAGTCCCCCTGCAATGTCACTTATAAAGACATTAAAGAGCCCCTGACAGAACTAGAAAAACTTGGAAAAAATGTGAGATTTAGACAGTTCAGTTTATAATTCAATATTTTCTATAATTATTTATCTTTTTTCTTTATTACCGAGGACAGCTGTACAAAAGAGGCTTACTGTCCCTCAGACTTTATCTGTGCTTTCTGCTATCCTACATATGACATCATAATCTGAGTTGCTCCTGGAAACGAGCTTCTGGTCATGGTGCTTTTCCCAGTTACCAACTTTTAAATAAATAAATAAAATAAGTAACCCCCCATTTATGGCATCATAATTATCCCCACAACAACAAACTATGATGTCATAAACAGAACTGTGATGTCATATGTAGGCAAGCAGCCAGAGCAGATAGGGCAGTGATCCTGTTTACATGCAATTGTCCTTAGTAATAAAGAAGAATGAGAATACAGAAACAGTATTAAAATATAAGCTCACTTGTGCTAAACATTACATTTTCTCAAAGTTGTCACAATGGTGTCGGGGCTCTTTAACACAGAAAATTAACATCTACACTGGTGTTAAACAAGGATGCGTCTTGGCACCAATACTCTTCAGTGTCTACCTAATTGATATTATACAGTCATCAATTTAGTCACCCAGCAAGAGAACCTGCCCAGCTTTTGCCTACCCTGATGATATGATTCTAATCTCCCTTGTTTCTAAAGGGTTATAATTACAGTTAAATTTGTTGACAGACAATGCTAAAGAAATGGATTTTAAAATAAATATTTAAAAAGCAAAATTATGGCTGTGCATAATAAAAAAATGAGGAGTAATAGTTTAAATCCCGAACCTGGTGACCATAATGGCAGAGTCTGACCTTGACATTGTCACTAACACTGAGTAATGGTGCAATGAGAACCATGACTGGGATATGGTTACCAGACTATACTCTGTTCAGGAAGGACACAGTGGGTAAGAAGAGGGAGGAGTGGCTTTTTACATGAGGGATAACATAAAGGCAACTAAAGTACAGGGAACACAGGGAGGGGCAGAGGCACTGCAGGTCACCCTAGTGGCAGGAAATGCAGTTGCTATTCACACAGACATGATCTACAGAATTACAGCACGGGGGAGGAGATGGACAGAGTTCTAGTGGGAGGCATCCATAAGATGGTGACTATGGGGAGATGCTGCTGGTTGGGGACTTCAGGCTGCCAGATGTGGATTGCAGCATCCCAGCTGCAGGTTCAACTAGGAGCAGGGATATCCTGGAATCCCTGCAGGGGGCATTCCTCAGGCAACTAGTAAGAGAGACCACTCATGAGAGAGCAATATTGGACCCTAATACTCATCAACGGGGAAAGTGTTGCAGACATCATGCTGGGTGGCCACCTGGGGACCAGTGATCACTGAATAGTGTGGTTCAATATAAAAACAGTGGCAGAGTCAAACCACATGAAGGTGAGAGTTCTGGACTTCAGGAGGGCTGACTTTACAAAGAAGGAGGAATACCTCGGGGTTGCCCTGGTGGGGGGGACTTGGGCAGAGTAGAGGAACAGTGGGTGAAACTAAAAGGAGCCATCATGAAGGCAGCAAAACTGTGATAGGCAAATAAGCAAGAGGAAAAAAGCCGGCCGTGGTTCTCAAAAAAGGTGGCTGGGAAGGTAAGGACAAAAAAGTTAGCATTCAGGAGGTACTGTATAAGGTGAGATGGAGGGAGGAGGACAGGGAGGAGTATTAGGAGACGCAGAAGGAGGCAGGGAAAGCAGTCAGGAGCACAAAGGCACAAATGGAGGAGAAAATAGTCCAGGCAGTAAAGAAAGGAGACAAGGCATTTTTCAAGTACATAAGCGAAAGGAGAAAGACATGGGGAGGGATTGCAAGACTAAGGAGGGAAGCAGAGGTGTGTGTGGAGGGGGAACAAGAAAAAGCAGAAATCCTGAATAAATGTTTTTGGTCATTGTTCACAGAAGAAGAGGAAGGTGAAGGATGGTGAGGGACTATAGATAAGTGACAGGAACATCAATGGAAGGGAGGTGGACACCAGTCCATTTACAAAGGAGAGAGTCCTGAAGAAACTTGCAAAACTGAACGTGAACAAGGCAATGGGGCCAGACGAAATACATCAAGGGATATTGAGGGAGCATAGAGGGGCACTGGCAGCACCACTGACAGTCCTGTTCAATCGCGTGGTGGAGACAGGGGTGGTTCCATAAGACTGGAGGATGGCAGATGTAGTCCCACATCACAAAAGTGGGAGCAGGGAGGAGGCTGGCAACTACAGGCCAGTCAGCCTGACTTCGGTGGTGAGGAAATTAATAGAATAACTACTGAAGGAAAGGATTGTAAAATATCTTGAACTCAGCAGTTTACAGGATCCAAGGCAGCATGGATTCACTGGTGGGAGGCCATGTCAAACAAATCTAATAGATTTCTTTAACTGGGTAATTAGGGAATTAGATCAGGGTGGAGTGGTGGGTGTGGCATACCTAGATTTCAGTAAGGCCTTCGACAGACACAGTTCCACACAGGGGACTTGTAAACAAGCTGGGCGGCCTGGGAGTGGGCCTAAGGTGGTAAACTGGGTAAGAAATTGGTTGAGGAATAGGCAGCAGAGGTTGGTGGTAAACAAAGTTCACTCCAAGGATGGGAGGGTGACCAGTGGGGTGCTACGAGGATCAGTACTGTGGCCGGTCCTCTTTAATGTCTTTTTTAGTGACATTGCAGAGGGGTTAGAAGGGAAGGCATTCCTTTTTGCAGATGACACAAATATCTGCAACAAGGCTGACACTCCAGTGGGGGTGGAAAAAATGAGGAGGGATCTAAGTAACCTAGAGGAGCGATCAAGAGCGTGGCAACTAAGATTCAGTGTGAAGAATTGCAAAATCATGCACTTGGGGCACAGAAACCAAGGGGTGGAGTACATGATATGGTGTGTGGCAGTGGCGACCACCAAACAGGAAAGGGACCTGGGGGTAATCATATTCAATTACCTAAAAGTGGCCAAGTAGTGTGACAAGGCAGTGGGGAGAGCCAGTAGGATGTTGAGGTGCATAGGGGGCGGTATCACCAGCAGAAAGAAGGGGGGGTGATACCACTGTACAGATCATGTGGTGTGACCTCACCTAGAGTACTGTGTCATTTCTGGAGGCCACATCTCTTGAAGGACATAGTCAGAGAAGAGGCGATCCAGAGGAGGACAACTAAAATGGTGCAGGGTCTGCACCAAAAGCTCCATGAGAAGAGACTGAAGGACCTCAATATGTACACCCTGGAGTAGAGGAGGGAGAGGGGGGATATGATAGAGACTTTGAAATACCGCAGGGGTATAGATAAAGTACAAGAGGGAAGCATTTTTCAGAAACAAAGATGTTCGAGAACAAGGGATCATGCTATGAAGCTGGAGGGGGGGTAGGCTCAGGGGAAACATAAGAAAGTACTTCTTCACAGAAAGGGTAGTGGATGCATGAAACAGCCTCATAGTAGAGGTGTTGGGGACAAAAACGGTAATAGAATTCAAAAATGCACGGGATAGGCATAAGGGAACCTTAGTGGTTAGGAAAGGGAGGGTAAAGCCGGAGACCAAGTAGGGTCTACGTTATTACAGTAGGTAAGGTTAATGGGCAGATTAGGTAGGCCAAGTGGTCCTTATCTGCCATCAGTTTCTATGTTTCTATGTTACTGAAATTCTGGATAGAAAAGGAGAAATTAAAAACTGTAACAGAATACAAACATGTCTTGGGCTCACCTTTATTAACGGAATGACATAGACCCAACAGAATACTCATATCAATAAAAAAAATCAATTGAACAATCAAACAATTTTGAGGAATACTGAAATTCAATAATAAATATGGGGAAAATACAGTTCAACCAGCAATTACAGTAATTAACACTAAGCCACTGGCTCAAGCTCTTTATGCTACAGAGATATGGGGATATGAAGTTAAAAATGAAGTGGAAAAACATTTTGATCAGTGTTACAAGAAGTTACCTAAATTACCTTTCACTATACCAGGCTATAACACCAGATTAGAACTTGGACAACCTTCAGTTCAGACCTGGCCACTTGGCGACTTTTGAATTATTGGTTATACAGTACTTACAGAATTCTAGTCAAAGCTTGTGTACTACCGTAGAAACAAGCATTTGTCAATGCCGAATGTTTCCTTGCATGGTGTATGTGGCAGGGGTGTAGTGTGTTCGTTGAATCACAATTTCATTATTTAAGTTAGCAATTACCCACTGATAATTAGTTACAGGATTCTGCAATCAGCTTCATCCACTATAGCCCTGGATTTAAATGTTCAGTTATTTGGTAAATGGTAGTTGTGTCTATTTTTAGTACTTTTTTTAATGCCTGGCTTAAGTCAGTGGATGAGCTGTTATTATAATAATATTACCTGACTACTATAATATGTTTCTTACTTTTTACAACATGCTGTATTATTATTTTGAGGTTTCATCTACCTTATGCAAATATCTGCATTGCTTGGTTTTATAGGTATGTCAGTGGTTCTCTCTCCAGGTACTTAACGGACCAAGACCGGGCTGCAAGGTATATCTCTTGCTATGGATGTTAACGCCACTGTCCTTTAATTTTTGTGCTATTGTGCTTGTATTTGAGCAGTTCAGAGATAATGTATGTATCCTTTCAATATGGTTTACTGGAAAAATCTCATAACTAAGAAGTATATAAAAAAAAAAAAAGAATGAAAACAAGCAGAAGCTGGAGCAGTTTCCTCATGGGCAAGAGAAACTTTGTTATATAGGACAGAATAACAAAAACTATTCAGAGCAGTTTTCTCAAGAATGGGGCAATCAGTGCGAACGCGGACAGAAGTAAAACAAAAATAGAACCAGACTGGTTTGCTCTGGAGCAGTTCGGGGAGCTCTGCTAAGGACTGACTAAAACTGGTTTCCTTGGGAGCAGGGCAGGCCAGGCTCTTGAGGACAGAAAACAAAACCAAAAAAAAAAACTAAAGTAACTGGATTGGTTTCCTCAGGAGCAGGATAGCTGGACAGTCAGCAGTCCCTAGACCAATATAAAAAATATATAAAAATGGAAAAACAAAACAGTAAGTTCCTGGCTAATCTTCCATCTCCTTCCCAACCCCAAACACCCCCCGTGACCCAAACAGGACACAGCCACTGGATGGACCTGATTATTTGTTGCTGCTGACTTACTGTCTCTCTAGCTTTTGAGCTAACTGCAAGCTGTCTGAGGCCTGATGCAATGTGGCTCCATCCTGCTCCCTCTCTGGCTGCTCCAACAACTGACTCTGTGTTGGGTGTGGGTCACTGTCCATGGGTGGGTGACAGGTCCTCTGCTCCTCCTCTATCTCTTCTAAATATGTGTGAGTGAGCGCTGGTTGGGTGGTTCCCCTACTCTCTCCTCCATTCCACTAGACTATCGATGCCGACTGACAGAAGACAACTCCAGACCCATGTTCGAATCAAATCCAAGTTACGTTCCCTGCTGGCATGTCTGGAAAAGTCAAAGTGCCATGTACACTCATGACCATCCACAGGCCACCACGAGATGACTGGTGAATGGTGTCAACTCCAGCAATCACCAACGTCAGCCGTCAATCTCATGGTGGGCAAACAGGCACCATACATTTAGCAAACTGGGACATGGAAGGAGGCCAAAAACCTTCCTCCCACACCTTTACTGGTAACTGGTTGGCAGCAACAGAGGCCATCATCAAACCATGCAGACCCCTTCCTCCCATCACTTATACTGCTGGCCAAATCTGTTTTTTCTGCTACTCAGTGAACGAGTGAGCACTGAGTGGTAGCGGGTAGCATGTGGGGCAGGAAAAAAACGCAGAGACATATAGCTTTATTTGTTTAATAAAAAAGGCTGCTAATCTACAGAGACTGCAGTAAGGAGGGATGGCTAGCAGGAGTTGGAGAGACAGCACTGGAAGCAGGGAGGTAATACTAAGGAGGGAGGGTGGAAGGACTTGAGGTATCGAGCTTCACTGAACTACAGTAAGGAGGGACGGGTAGTGGGATTCAGGGACACAGAAGTGCAGGTGAGGAGTTTTCACTGAGGGGGCAGCATAGGAGGAGTCGGGGATTGCAGGATTTCAGCCGGCTTTATGTAAATGAAAATACTGAAGTGCTCATTGGAGTGCTCCATTTCTTTCAAGTACACTAAGTTTACTCCCATGAAACTCTGACCACTGTCGTACTCTGCTTGTGTGGTCATTGGTCTGTCACGGACGAGACCACTGTAGATTGCTCTGCATTGGGCTAGTCCATGACACCCTCTGAAATGCCATTCACTGAAGTAAAGCAAAATGTTTCTTGTGCACACACAAGGAAACATAAAACCGGAAATGCATGTAATGAAGGGGATTTTATATGCCCTGGTGGGGATTTGTTAAACAAAATGTTGGACAACATAGGCAACAACCATTTGTCAATGCCGAATGTTTGCTTGCTGGCATTGGCATTGGTAGTGTAGGAGTTAGAGAGCTGCATAATAGGAATGGCAGTGAAGCATTTAACTGAAGCCAACCCTGCCACCACCCTGCAGAGACTGACAGGCATTGGGATGTGCCTTTGGGTCATCAGGCATAACGACCATGCCATTTCACCACATCCTACCCTGCAGACACCGACAAGTGTCACGGTGTGCCTTGGGGTCTTTGGCCTTTATGCTCACCCCACTCCATCAGAAAATACAGTGAGATGGATGCTGTGTAGGAGAATGGGGTGAGTTTTGGGGCCAAAGAGTCCAAGGTACACCTCGATACCTCTCACTGGCTGCAGGGTGTGGAATGGTAAGAGCATTACAGGTGAGAATCCCAAGTCACACCCCTGATGCCTGTCAATCTCTACAGGGTAGGGCGTTATGGTTGGAAACCCTAACATCTCAGGCATTCATTGGCATTTTCACTCCAAATTTTCAACATGGGTTTTTTGTGACCCCCATCTTATGAACAGTGGCCATATCAGTTTGTTAGCCGAAAGCTGATTTTGCACAGTGAATACGCCATTTGGCACCACAGGTGCGAAAACACATTTCGAACAGGATGTGAAAAATGACAGCTGTACTGTTCATGGGGAAGTGGAAAAAATGGCAATGTTGAAAATCTGCAGTGAAAATATTAAAAAAACTGGTGAAGTCACGAGCATGTGTAGAAACTACGTAACTCACACCCATAATGCAATTAGTTTGGGGATTTTTTACAGCAGATTTTCAACACAGGCATTTTGGAACCTCCGCTCATGAATAGTGTCACTGTGATTTTATTAATCTGTCCCGAACAGTGATTTCCCACAGCAACCATACATTTCTGAGCTGGAAGTGCGAAAACACATTTCTGCCATGGTGTGAAAAATGACAGTTGTACTGTTCATAAGGAAGTGTGGAAAAATGCCAGTGGTGAAAATCTGGACTGAAAATATTAGAAATCCATGAACTTACGAGGGTGCGTGGGAACTGCACAAAGGTTGCTTATAACACTGTCATTTTATGGACTTTTTTCACCAAATTTTTAACATAGCCATTGTAACACCTCCGATCATGAACAGTGTCACTGCGATTTTCTTAATCTGTCCCGGACATTGATTTGGCACACCGACTGCGTCATTGTGCACTACATGCGTGGAAACATGTTTTGGGTGAGATGTGAAAAATGACAGCTGTACTGCTCATAAGGAGGTGTGGTAAGATGGTAATGTTGAAAATCTGGAGTGAAAATAGTGAAAATTCACAAACTTACGAGCGTGTGTAGGAACAGCTCAACGCATTCTCGTAAAACAGTAATTTTGGTAGAATTTTTTCACCAAATTTTTAACATAGCCATTTTAACACTTCTGCTCATTTATTTTTTTAATTTTTTATTTTTAATTTTTATTTTAGTTTTTGTTGACCGGGTAAGCATACTAGACAAATCCTGCCTATTTTCAGGCACGACCCGGGGGAGGGGGATACAGATGAATGCCAACTGACCTTGAACCAGATTAAGCAGCTGTTGGTGGTATTTTTAGTGAATGAGGGAAATTTGGCCAGGACACCAGGGAAATTCCCCTACTGTTTGCCAGTAGGGGGGCCCTTTGAGCTGTCGAAGGATGGCTGCCTCAGTTGATGTGCTGTTGTCGGGCAGGAAGGATGTGTTACTGTCTGAGGAACAGGTCTCCTCTTCAGCTTTATTATTGCCTAGCACAGATGTTTCTTTGCACTCTGAGAAGCCTGGAAAGTTTCAGTCTTCAGTTGCTTCTCCTGTTTCGCCTGCCTTGCCTTGTAATGACGCCATGGATGTACCTGGTTCGGATTCTCCAGATTTGGATGTTGTCTCTGCTTCTCCGGAGTTGAATCGCCCTCTTGCACTTGGAGGAACAATGGTTTTTGGACATCAAAATGGATCTTCTTTGACGTTTTCATTCTTCGGACGCTACTACCCTTGCTCCTGTTTCGGAGCGCTCTGTTGTGACAATGCGGTCGGTTGCCAAGGAAACCTCTCGCTTTGAAACGCTGACTGCAAGCAGCATTGTTTTTCACCGTGCTGGTCAGGATCAAACAACCGCTACGGTGTTCTCTTTTTCAGCTGACAAGGATTCTGTTCATTTGGAGCGTGTTGTTAAAAAAAGGGAGCCCTAGTAAATTGCTTTGGACAGACACCCCAGTACCTGCTGGAGACGCTTGGACTGTCGAAAACTCGCTCCAGCAAGCTGGTTGGGTGCGCTCCCCAGACACTGGTTCCTGGATCTCTGGCCTCTCTCCTATCAAGATCCCTGGCGTTCACCTTGTCTCTGCCTCTCCCCCTTTGGTACAGCCTGTAAGTACTGTCTCTATACCTCTGACTGCTGGTTTACCTGTTGAACCCCTCCAAACGGATTCTCTTCAGCCTGAACTTGATTCTGCTGTCCCTCACCCGGATTCCCCTCTCCTTCTTCCTGGTTCTACTCCTATTATGGTGGCTCCTGGTTCTACTCCCATTACTGTGGATCCTGCTTCCCCTCTCCCTGGTACTACTACTCAACGTTCTCCACTCCACCTCTCCTCAGACTTTGATTTTGCGATACACCCTGATTCTCAGCTGGGAGGGAATATGGATTCTTGTACTCAGCCTGGTGACGAAGAGACTGCTGCCCTTAGTGATGATTCTGTGTTTTCTGATATTCCAAAATCTATTCCTCCAGAGTTAAGGAATGCTCCTAGAGGCTCCCCTAAGGAGGTCCTCCAGCCCCCTTTGGTTGCCCCTTCCAAATCTTATGCTTCTTTTTTTTCTACCCCAGTCTCCTCTGCTTAAAGACATAATGCTGTTCGTATTATCTACAAAGGGGGATTAGATGTTTTTCAGGATCGGGTTTATGTGGGTCGTCAGTTATTGAAACACAATTTACATTTTCAGGTTCCAGAATTGTATGCTCTTATTCATGTGTCTGGTGAATCTATATTTGATGTCAGTTTTAAATTACATAGTGGTCTTGAAAAATTTTGGGCTCGTTATCAACAGGTTAAGACTACCCCTTTGTGGGCCCCTTTTGAGGTCATTTCACTTACCAAACCTTCCCATAAAACCATTACGGTTCTTTTCCGCAATGAAGGGGTTAGTGTGACTGACTTGATATATACTGGTTGAAACAACAATGTACTGTGTCCAGTCATCCTGAATCGATCTTTGATTCTGAGGGGGATTTGGACAGGTGGTTGGAAAATCCATGTTCTACTACACACAACGGATGGGTCCCCCTGTCATCTTCCCAATAGTTTTTTTCTGGGTAGGGACCAGGGAGTTTTGTTTACCGGGACAACCTCAGACCTGTTATAAATGTGGCCTTTCTGGGCACATTAGTAGCACTGTGACCAACTAAAGTGTTCCTGTGTCAAATGACTGGTCATCTTAGTAAACAATGTCCAAACCAGGTTAGATGTAATCTTTGTGGGGTGGAAGGCCACGTTTATATGACTTGTCCTAAAGCTGCTCATCAGACATCCCTTTCTGCTGACAGGGATGAGCAGCCCCTTTTGATTTCACTGGCCCAAAGGAAGGTGGCTAACCCACTGAATTCACAGTCAGTCTTGAATGTCTCTCCTGTAGATTTACCTGTTGCCTGATCCCTGACCCTCTCCCCCCTCTGAGGTTGGTGATCTTGGTCCTGGGGCTGTGCCTCTTTCCCCTCTTCTTCTCTCTTGGATGTCCTTCCTGTTCTTCCCCCTGATTCTTCTACTGTCTCTTTCTCGGTTCCTGCTCCTATAAATCTGTCAGCCTCTATACCCCACCCCTTCTTCTCTGGAAGACCCTCCTGTCCGGCGATCCTCTACTCGGAAGAGGTCTCTGGGGCCTTTACCTACCCCCAAAATGTCCAAAACCTCCTTTCCTGATGTTTCCAATAGATTTTCGGTTCTCTTAACTACTGAACAGTCTGACACTGATTCGGTTTGTTCTTCTGCTGATTCTGTTATGCAGAAGGACAATGTGGAGTCTATCTTGACTGATGACGGGGATGGTTTTACTCAACCCCCCGTCGCAAGGGTAAGTCTCAGAAAAAAAAGTGTTGAGCTTCTTCTTTCTCCCTCTGACTTCCCATGACTCTTTCCCTTCCCTTCCTTCTTTTGACTACCAATGTTAACAGTATTAAGAATAATCTGAGATGGACTATAGTGTTCTCTTTTTTACTGTCCTTTTCCCCAGGTATGTTTTTTTTCACAAGATACTAGACTGCACTCTATCCCTGAAATTTCGCTTTCCACTAAGGAATGGAATACAGGACTTTCCTATTGGTCTGTTGGCCCTGAACGATGTACAGGGGTTGGTATCCTTTTTCATCTTATTAATCCGTCAATAGTCAGAGTGTTGGATCTTGTCCCGGGTTGGGTTCTGCTTGTGGACTTTCTCTTGAATGCTGTTTTTTTAGACTCATTAATATTTATGATCCTCAGGCTAAAGCTGACCATGCGCTTTTTTCAGCACATTAGTCCTTTCTACATATAGCTTATTTTGTGATTGGGGGCGGATTTTATTGCAGTTTAGTTTGGCTGATAGAGGTTCTGCCTCCAAAACTACGAAACTTTTTGGGGACATGGCGGCCCTAAAAAAAGTAGTAAATGAGGCACATCTTAAAGATGCTGTTTTGTTTCACACTGGGGTACGGGAACGTACTTTTTTAAAGGGTTCTTTATCCACACGTATTGATTTTTCCTTTTTGTCTTCTGCTTTGCCTCTTCACTTTGTCTCTGTTGATCTGACTCCTTACTCGGACCATCGTCTAATTCAGATTTCTTTAGGACCCACTGCCCCCTCTAAAGGTCCGGGATATTGGAAATTAAATTCCAAACTTTTGCAGGACTCCTGCCTCCTGCATTTAGTTTCTGATTTTTTGTCTTGTAGGAAGTCGTTATTTCCTTTATTTGAGGACCCCATTGTTTGGTGGTTGGACACGAAATCTGAACTTCGCTCCTTGCTCATTTCTCGGGGTAGGCGTTCTCGGGAAAATGCTTACATTTCTTATTTGAATGACCGAAAAACAACTTCAACATTTATTTTCCCCTTCGCAACTTACTTCACAAGATTTCTCCACTCAGATTTCCCATTTTCAGGAGAAAATGAAACAATATCATCTAACGCAATTTTCGGATGTAGATTCCCGGCAGCACCATGCAATTCATGGCCCTTTTTTTCACACTTGTCCTATTTTGAATCGTCAAAAAGTGATTCGGTCTAAGACCATTTCTGCTCTTTATGATGGTCAGGGTAAGGTTCAAGAGGACCAACAGAACATTGTCCATATTGCCTTGGATTTTGAGGCCTCCTTGTTTTCAGTGCCCTCGGTACAACAATCTGATTTCTCTTCTTTTTTTAACAAAATTCAAGTTCCCCAGGCCCCACATTCACATCTTTTAGGCCTAGTAGCTCCCCTTTCCATGCAGAAAGTTGCTACTGCTATTCAATCCCTGTCTAAAGGTAAAGCCCCGGGTTTAGATGGGCTTTCTTCTGATTTGTATCATTTTTTGAAAGGCAAACTGTTGGAGGAACTCACTGTGGTTTATAATGCTATCTTACGGACAAAATCAGTCCCTTTTGAAATGTCTACTGGGGCTCTTGTTTTTCTTTTTAAAGATAAAGGTGACAGGTTAGATTTATCTAATTGGCACCCTATTAGTCTGTTAAATACAGATTTTAAGATCCTTTCCAAGTTATTAAATGCAAGATTGTTATCAGTAGCTAAATTCTTGATTTCCCCTGCTCAATCTTGCACTGTACCAGGAAATTCGATCACTGACCAATTGATCTTATTACGTGATATTTTCTCTCATGATGCTATTTCTCCTGCTGCTGGTTTTGTTCTTTCTTTGGACCAGCGTCAAGCGTTTGATAAGGTAGCCCATGTTTTTTTATGGAATGTACTAAAGCATTATGGTATCCCCGTTACATTTATCTCTTGGCTCCAAGCTCTCTATCAGACTGCTACAGTACGTCCCTGTATTAATGGGTTCTTGGGCCCTCATGTTCCCATTAAGACAGGGGTTCAGCAAGGGTATCCAATTAGCCCCCTATTATATATTTTTAGTATCAATCCTTTATTGAGACTTCTCCAGTCCTCTTCTCGCATTGACCCCATTAAATTGTCTTCTTTTACCGTTCCCTATAGAGCTTTGGCCTATGCAGATGATTTAATTCTGTTAGTGGGGAATGTTTCTTCCACTGTTGAGGCCCTATCTATTTGTACAGATTATGGTTCCGTCTCAGGGACTAGTTTAAATTTACTGAAATGTGTTGGTAAGCCTTTGAGTAGCCAAATGGCCCCTCAGGGTCAAGTCACGGGTCTTCCGTGTACTTTGGGTCCTTTGAAAATTTTGGGAATTGAATTTGGTCCCCTCAAATGGATGTGGACAATTGGGATAAAAAATTGTTGATTGGCACTAGTATGGTTCAGACTTGGAACCAGACAAAAATGAGTTATGGTAAAAGGGTTTATATGATCCGTACCTATTTGGTGCCACTTTTTTCATTTCTTAGCTCAGTATTTCCTCTCCCTAAATCAAGGGAAGTAAAAATTTATTGTTTATTTTTTCAGTCCTTTTGGGTTAGCCGCCTAAATCCTATTAAAAGAAATGTTTTATACTTACCTCGTAAACATGGAGGACAGCATATGATTAATCCTGTTTTGTTTTTTTTCTGTCAATTTTTGTATGCTAATTTTAGACCTTTGTTTCATTCACCTGAGAAATATTGGTGTGATCTTTTTGTTTCCTCCATTTCTCCTTGGTTTGCAGCATGGGATTTAGGAACCTTGCATCGTATCAGGACAGGTGTGCAATCTCCCAAGTATTTACGTGATGTGTTTATTAAACTTAAAACTTGGGGGATCACCAGTCGTCACGAGATTTCCCTCTCAAAAAAACAGTTATATGCTTTTGTTTTGGGGACGCATTTTGGTGTTTTGGAGGTATTTCCCAAATGCCCCATTCTACACCATGAGGCCTTGCTTCTCTTTTTAACTGAACCTCGTATCCCTTATAAATTTAGAGATCATCATTGGTTAAATTGTCATGAGAAATTGAATGTAAAAGCTAATCAAAAACATAAGAGGGTGGAAGAACGTATTTGTTCCAGACCAGGATGCATTGCTCAATCTGAAACTCTGCTGCATTTATATTTTTCTTGTTCCTACATCTGTGATTTTTGGAAATTTCTTTATGATAAGTCTCACCTACCCTTTTTTTTGCATCTCACCTATCCAGCTCTTTTATATGGTGCTTATCCCAATAATTGGTCTACCTGGGATAAGAGTTCACTGTTTGTTATTTTTTCTATCGTTAAATGGTTTATTTGGCATTCTCGATGTATGTTTACTCTACAACAGAAGGAACTTTTGTGCCATGAACTTTATAATAACATTTTTAAGTCCATACATGCAGTTTATTTTTCAGAATCTAGGACTCTTCCACGGATTCATTTGTTGACCATCTGGCGGAACTTACCTTGGATTACTGACAATGATTTTCCAATTACTTGAAGTATATATTGGAGTATGTTCAATTGTTTTTTTTGTTTCCTTTTCTGTTCAATTTATGTTAATTTGCAATTGTTCATTTTTTCTGTTTTGCTATGTGTGATTTCCTTAATAAAAACTTCCCCTACTCTTTTCGATATAGTGCCATGGGATCTTTAACATCCACCTGAACTACCACCAATCCAAGCAGATGGGACCTCAGTTTAATGTCTCATCCAAAAGACGGCACCTCAGAAGTGCAGCACCCCTCTCATGCTCATGACCAGTGTCACTGTGATTTTCTTAATCTGTCCCAAAACATTGATTTCGCACACCGACTGCACCATTCTGCGCTACATGCACAGAAACACATTTGGGGCAAAATGTGAAAAATGACAGCTGTACTGCTCATAAGGAGGTGTGGTAAAATGGCAATGTTGAAAATCTGGAGTGAAAATATTGAAAATTCATGAACTTACGTGCATGCATAGGAACAGCGCAACGCATGCTCGTAAAACAGTCATTTTGGGGAATTTTTTCACCAAATTTTCAACATAGGGTTTTTGGGGACCTACCTCATGAACTGTGACACTGTCATTTCATAAATCATCCTGAAAGATGGTTCCGTGCAGTGACCGCAAAATCTCCTTTCGGGGCTGATTAACAAAATGACAGTGACAGAATTCATGAGGTGGGGTCCCAAAAACCCCATGTTGAAAATTTGGTGAAAAAATTCCCAGAAATGCCTGAGATATGCATCAAAGTTGAAAAAAAACTATTTATTACATTATACAGCTTACTGGCATTTTCTCAGTTCGTGATCGGCTTTGAAGAGTGCAGACGTGTTCCTGGTCGACCAAAGATTGCCGCGCTAGACTCCAGAGGTAAGTGTGGGGTGACGGGGGTGTGGGGAGGCAGGGTACGCAGAGGGTGGGGGTGGGGGAAGCAGGGGTCAGGACAGTCAGCGAGGAAAGGTTTTCTCTTTCAGGTTTCTTTTCTTTCTTTCTTCTTGGATGACGCAGGACTTTTTCATGCTGGGGTGGGCTCAAGTGTGGCAGCTAGAAGGCTGTTTGGGGCAAGGGGGGCAGTGAAGCCGATGGGAGATTAGGCACCCCCTTCAGCCATATGGACTGTTGCCATGCTGGGGTGGGCTCCCAGCGTGACACCCGCTTCTCTGTTGGGGGGACATTGGAGCCGATGGGGGATTGGGCACCCCCCTCGGCCATACAGTGTGTTGGGGGAGTGCATTAGCACGCAATATGTGTGCGTGCGTGTGTGTGTGTGGGGGGGGAGTGCATCCGGCCGTGGCTATTTTCTTTTAAGTTGGTAGCAATGTTCCAAACTAGTGTCACCAGCTGTGTCCCCCCATTATTGGTGGACATCACACATGCCCCAAAATGCCATTCCAGTATTGGCCACAACAGTGCCGCACCTCCAGAACCCACTTTGGCACCAAGCTGCTACAATATGTTTCTTGCGCTGCGCGCAAGCAAACATAAAAATTACTTATGGTACTGGGCTAAGAAAAAAAATAAAATAATGGTAACTACCACATATAGCCCTATATTTAAAATAAACCTGATTGACATTTACAGACAGGAATTCGTGGCTAAATTAAACCAAAACCATTTTCACCCTTTCTTTCACCCTTTCTTAACAACATGTATTAAAGATCCATCCATAGAGCCATAGCTAAAATTATTAATAACCATCAGAATAGATACATTATGACAGTGTTCAAATTATGGAACTTTTCCCAGTGCTAATTTAAACAAAAGACAATTGTGATCACGGTCACATAGGTCTATCCCATGTAATTTCAGTATGTCCATTTTACAGAAAACAAAGAGCAAAATGGCTGGGAACATTTTTTGGAGACTCAAGTAAAGAACAGGCTTGATATGGCAATTGCTCTGTTCACTACAGAAAACGAAGATGTTTTACTAAGACTGGGTTATTTTCTATAATATATTCTTAATTTAAAAAAAAGACTAGTGAAATATTAAGTGCAGTGTAACTTTTGCAATATGTTAATCTATGTAGTTATACATTTTAATAATGTCTATAGATTTACTGATGGTATTGATTTTTATATGTATGATATGAAAATATTGTAATGTCTTATAGGTGAACAGTAACTTTTTACCACCTACATACTGTCTTATATATAAATGGTTCCTGCTTCGGCTTAAGACAGCATAATGCTTCTTTGTACCTTTGCGACTTCGTATAAAGCTACCCCTCTCAACACAGACATGGACACACACACACACACACAGATTTTCATACCCATTATGCTTGCAATATAGTTTCATGCTTTACAACACAAAAAGAGTTCACACTGGGATGTGAGGTGCTGCCAGGAAAGTGGCAATCCAGAAAAAAAACATAAAATTCCGAACACACTCATACCTCACAAAAGGGACGCCAAGTTGCTTAACTGCCCAACTTTTGATAAATGACTGGCATAGTCTGAAACGTGTCAAGCGGGACAACTTCTATCTATGATGTTTGAAATAAAAATGATGTGAACCAGTTAAGCAACTTGGTGTCCCTTAGTTTACCTACACCGTGGTGACAGCAACACTGCCGACATCCTCAACAGACACAATGCCGAGTGTCGGCATTGTGCTGTCGGGGATGTCAGTGTGTTTTCTTTACGGGGCTGCGCCCTCAAACTCCCCACACCCCCCAGTATTTAATTATCCAACTCTGAGTCAGAGTTTTTCTCAGGAAGGGGGTGAAACACCGGGAGATGCACTGCTGGTGTCAGCAGAGACCATTACAGTGACCTTTCGATTTCTGTCAATTTCTGTCGCTATAATGGTCTTCTCTGAGGATTTTTTATTGTGCGGTCTGCATATGGCTGTGGAACAAATTACAGAAAACAAACACACTGACATATTCTCTCTTCTTTTATTGTCTTTGCATCCTGCATGCTGCTACATTTTCCACTTCCTCTGTACTATGCTGCTACTCAAATACGTTACTCACATCTGTAATTTGGGCCTCCTCCATAAGTCTGTAGTGGACCACTGACTATTTTTCTGAAGAACTAAGCACATTGTGTGCCCTAGTGCCTTGGTTTCTGAGGAGCAGGCACTGATCAGACTACCTGGTTGTTCTATGTAATACAATGCTGAGCTGTTGCTTGAGCAAACAGGTCGACACTCCCTGTGCTCCTCCAATCCAGGAGAGTTTGTGGTGGGAAAGAAAGAATGGATGTCAAATGTAGATATGTAGAGGCAATGAGAGACAAAGACTTGCAGTACAGCCAGTCTGCCCTGTAATTTTATTATTATTTATGTGTTGTCCCCTAGGCACATCACCTTACGAGTCATTAAGGAAAATAGGAAAGTAAAGGGAGAAATGGAACATCTTACCACCCTGGGTATTTTGGTTAAATACAGGTAGTATGCAGACTGTAGAAAAGCACAACATTTTCACTTGTGAGGAACTTTTTATACACTGTATCCCAAAGTGCTTTACAGGCAATTAATTTACACATGACAACTGAGATGAAGGAGAACATATCTCATTTTCAATGGGGTCCTGTTTCTGCTTGGATATTATTGCTGTATGTGTCCAGTCTGCTTACTTTGGCTAGGTGAAAAAATCCTGCGTGACATAGGCGTCAAAGGACAGGGCATGTACCTGGAGTATGTTTTCTGGTCTGATTATTTTGGTAATCCCCTCTTGTCTAAGTCCCAGCATGCTGTATGTTAACACACAATAAAATGTATTTGAAAGTATTAATCTGAAGCGCTCTTCTTGATAGAATGCTGTGTTGTATTAATAGGCATGCATCTCTCACCATAATGCAGTACATCATATTTTTTCAACAGTACCACTGCAAGGTGCAAAATACAATATGTGACTGGCACTGTGAAATGGGGGAATCCTTGTTTCATTTGCAAAAGTAAAGTATTTTTAGCTATATATATAAAACGTGCTATACAAAGTGGTAGAGTTTCATACCGTTGCATAGTGCTCATGACATCCCCATGCCTACACCACTAATTCATAACTTGCTATGGACTGTCACGACTGCTAATTGGCACATATTACTTTTGCAATGAACTGGCAATATTTATTTATTTATGTATTTATTTATTAATTTATAGCATAGGAATTGCAACCCTTTGAGTCATAGACTCATTTCCAAAGGCTCCATGTCAAGTACAGGGCATTACAAAAACAAGAACAACAACAGGTGATTACAGTTAACAATGGGAATAGTCATACAAGTGAGAGTGAGCAAACTGGTAGTGCGAATGTGAATACAACATACATAGGGTAATTGCCTATACAATTGGTAGCTAAGAGAAAAAAAGGAGGCAGCATTACATGCATACAGAAACTACACATGTGCAGTGTACATACTTGGGTAGATTGCCTATACATGAGGTAGCTAACAGATGCAGCAATACAGGTTACAGTTGGATTGCAGGGTGATGTCTCGAATGACATTTTTCAAGATACAGCCTCCAAAGAGGCATTGTCAAGATCCTAAAAATAGGAATGTGCAATGAGTTAGCTAGGATAGGCCTGGGGCACAGGGCCCCAGATGCAGAGGAAATGCATGCAACCTCATCTGAGACATTGTCAGTGCCAGGAATGGCATATAGTGATAGGGCAGGGGCCTAGGGTAAGGCTAACGGTCACACTGGCAGCTACATGCTTATAAAATATGGGCATTTAGGGCTGCTTCTAAATGGACCTAACTTGGGGTTTGCCGCGATGGCAGGGGGAAGGGCATTGTACCATGCCGGGGCTCTGAAGGGGAATGATCTTTGTGCTAATGAGGTCCTGACCCTGGGTATCTTCCAGATAGTTTTGGTGGCTCTGCGAGTGCCCACAGAGAGGGTGGCCAACTGAAGGGAGGCCGCAAAACACATACTGGGGTTAGGCCCAGGTGGATTTTTTTGGTGAGGAGACAGGTTTGATACTGCAGCCTTTCCTCTAGTGTGAGAACATTAGTGAGTGCATAGGGGGTGCAGTTGTGTGCACGCTTATCTACACCACAGAGGAGCCAGCATGCCTAATTGATAGCTTGTTGGATTTGGTGGAGCGCTGTTGGTTCCGAGGCAGCATAGATTGTAAGTCCGTAATCTACCAGTGACAGGACTGAGGACATCACCGCCAGGTGCAGCACTTCTGGTGGTAGGCAATCTTTGTGCCAGTATAGGAGACCAATACAGAAATTGGTGGCTGAGGATAGAATTTTAATGTGGTCATGGAACAAAAGGGTAGTGTCAAAGGTGACGCCTAGGTACATATAGGTTTGGACCTGCTCCAGAGGGAGGAGAGAACTAGAGAGGATATTCAGGTGATGATCATTAGCCCTGTTCTGGTGGTGGCAAAGAGCAAAGTTTTGGTCTTTTTAATGTTGACTATTAGTCTGTGTTCAGCAAACCAGTTTTCTATTTGTTCGAAAGAGTCTTGGAGCATGAGCTGGAGTGAGGAAGGATCAGGATAGGAGGTGTAAAGAACTGCATCATCTGCATACAGAAGAATATCCCCAAAGCAGGATTTAGGCAAAGCATTGAGATATATGCTGAAAAGTAGGGGACCCAGTATGGAGCCCTGGGGGACACCAGAGTGCACCAGAAGTGTGGTAGATAGGGTATTGTTAATTTTAACACACTGGGTTCTGGCAGACAGGTAACTGGAGAACCAGGAGAGGGAGCCCTGGGAAATCCCAGTTTGTTGTAGGGTGTTAAGTAGAAGGGCCAGAAAACCATGTCAAAGGCCTTAGAGAAGTCTATAAACACGACCCCTGCCAGGTGTCCTTTGTCCAGCACAGAGTGAAGTGAAGTGAATTAGAAAATTCCATAAGGGCAGTAGTAGTGCTATGACCAGCTTTGAAACCATGCTGCTCTCTGCACAGTAGGCCATGCGTGAGCAGGTATTCAGTGAGCTGGTCAGCCATGATTTTTTCAAGGGCTTTAGAAAGTGGGGGAAGAATTGAGATGGGCCAGTAATTGTTTGGGGAGGAGCAGTCACCGCTTTTTAGTATAGGGGTTATAGTAGCTGTTTTCCATGAGGTCGGAAACTGGCTCAGACACAGGGACCGGTTTAGTAGGTCAGTGAGCAGCGAGAGGAAAGATTCAAGTACAAGGTTTAAGATTCGCATATTAAATGCATCTTTACAATAACTGGAACCACTGAGGGCTTTGGATAGGTAGTGTTTGGCTTCAGTCAGGGTAATGACTTTGAGATGGAAGGGGGGGATGCAAGAGATTTGGCACTGTTTTGGGCTGTACTGGGTCGAAAAAGGTACTTGGGAGAACTGAGCTGAGGTCAGAGAAAGTAGAGCTGAGGTAGTTTGCAATGCTTAGGGGGTCAGTGGTGGTTGTGCCATTAAAGTTAAGCTTAGATGGTGGAGGGGAGCAAGCTTTCCCATTAAGGTCCTTAATGTTATCTCAGAACTTTTGAGAGCTTTCCCAGGTTGGTTCTATAGTGGTCCGCCTTGGCCTTGCGGATTGCTCAGGTGCACTTATTGCGGGCGGTGTTGTAGGTTTGCCTTTCCACCAGTAAGCCAGAGTCAGTGGCTCAGTGCCATAGATTGTGTCTTTATTTGAGTAACTGCAGCAGTGCTGGGGTAATCCAGGGAGTGTTTGCTTCTTGGAGAATGATTTGACGAAGGGTGTGAAAGCATTGCAGGCTTTGTTGAAAGTGCAAGTGAAGTAGTTAAGGGCATCGTCAATGTGCAGGGCATGGGAAATAGGGGACCAGTCACAGTCTGACAGGTGCTACTTGAGCTTGGTGAGACTGCCAGGCCACAACTGGCGACGAGAGGTGACGTTTGGTGGAGGTTTTGGTAATCAACAGGACCAGTTAAACAGGATTGGGGAGTGGTCACTCAGGGAGTTAGATAGGACCACTAAATGAGGATGTCCAATAGAGTGTGAGTTCCATAGGACGTGTTTGTCCTAGTGGGTTGGGATACAAGTTGAGACATATCTAATGCCGCAAAAGTGTCTTGGGCATGTGCTGATGTGCTAGCAAGACAGTTTATGTTGAGGTCTCCAACTATAATCTGTTCCTTCTTGTGGGGGAGGGTAGCGAGGTAGTCTGAGAGTGATTGACATGCAGATGATTGGTTACGAGGGGGGATGTAGGAGACAGTGAGAAATAGTTGGGCCCTGTTAGGGTTCGGTGTGAGTTTTATAGAGAGGGCTTGGTCACCATTGTCCAGGGAGGGTACCGGCAGGGCTTGATAATGCAGTACATTGTTTACATACAGGGCACAGCCACCACCTCTCTTTCCCTTACAATCTTCTCTTAGGAGGGAGAAACCAGGGATCAAGACAAAGGAGTCCGGGGTCTTTTTAGAAAGCCAAGTTTCTGTAAGGGCCAGGATGTCGGGTTGATGCTGAACAAGCCAGCATTGCAGTGGTGCAGTTTTCTTTGGTAGGCAGCAGATATTCATCGAGGCTATGCTTAGCCCCGAGAGCGACTGTGGTTGGTATTGTGCTATCGGGCCTGGATTTGGGTGGATGTTGCCAGATAATAGTAGAAGCAGGTTGATTATTCTAAGGATAGCTATGAGATGCCTTCCTTTTACCGGGTGGTGATGGCAGGTAGGCATGTGGGGGTGAGCAGGGGATGGGCATGTGAAGAAGGGCTGGGATGGCCTGGTGTAGGAGCAGGCAGGATGGAAGTCTAGCGTGTAGCGAGGAGGGAGGGTGTACCAGGGGGTAGGGTGGGGGGTGCTATAGGGGTTGATACAGCGGTAGAGAGGTGGTGGTGGGTGGGATGTGTTCCCAGCAGTGTGAGTGGGTGCATGATAATTGGGCCTGTTGGTTTACTGCATTGCAAGGGAAGTAAAGCCAACAGCAATAGTATGGTTAGTCTGTGGGGGTAGATACCATAAGACATTACACTGGCAAGGGGGACAGTCAAGTCTGAGTGTATGTGGGACTGATCAGCACCCTTCATTGTAGCAGTCATGGTGGCCACAAGACAGCAGTGATTATAACCAGTAGTGTATGGTATGGTGCGGTGTGGTGTGGACATACATCCAAGCTGAACAGTCAAAATACAAATATACCTCTATTCAAGCTAATTATTTTATTTATTTATTCAATTTTGTTAACCAAGTAACCCCACTGGGCTCCGAGGGTCCCTTTTTCAGGGGCGACCCGGAGTTAGCTACATAAAGCAAGGCAATACATACAGGTAGTACAGTACAGGACATAGCGTACAGCATTTCAGTGACAGTATGACAGTATACAGTATTCACAGTAAAGAGCAGTTATAGACAGCAATTGTACAAAGATCAGTAGTAGCAACTGAGATACAGCGGGCAAGAGTTAATGCACCAGACTACAGGGTGTGAGTTACATAGCCACCAGGGCAGGGGTGTTGACTATGGTTTAGGAGGTGCAAGCGCAGTCCCTTCAGGACTATCACTAGGAAGGGGGCTTCCTGTAGGTGTGCAGGAAGCTTGTTCCACTGTGCAGGGGCAGTATAGGCAAAGGATTTAGAGCCTGCTCAGAGCGGACCCTAGGCAATTCCAGGAGTAGTCTGCCCGAAGTGTAGAGTAGTCTGCTATACCACTTTGGGCAAATAGCCCAGCTAGCCTGTCTGGAGGGTCGGCATCGAGAAGCTTGTTTGTCCAGCTTAGTAGAGGGTACTGAAGCCTGTGGCTTAGAGTAGGCCAATTGAGTGAGGGAAGAACATCACAGTGATGGGTCCTAGGATGAGCTTTCATGGCGAATCATGCAATTATATGATACAGAGTTTGTAGTCTACAATGGTCATGCTTTGATAGGCCTAGAAGGGTCGGGGAGGCATAGGTAAGTGTAGGGAGGAGGATACTCTTTGCAATGGCCAGTCGGATTTCAGGAATTGTATTGGAGCTTAAGCAGTAGAGCAGGCCCAGTTTTTGGTGTATGTTTTTGTTGCTAGGTTGACATGTTGTTTTAGGGTAAGCCCTTGATCTGTTGTGAGTCCCAGGTACCTGAAGTACTGGACCACCTCAATAGTGGAGCCAGGTATGGTAATTAGTGGAAGAAGGTGGGCCCGGGAGGGACCCAGGGATTTTGCTCTGAACAGAAGGGCTTTGGTCTTATTTCCATTAAGGACCAGGTGGTTTTCAACTAACCAAGCCTCAGCCATGGAAAAGTCAGACAGGAGCAAGGGCCCAAGGTCATCCAGCTGCAGCGCAGTTCTGTAGAGTGTCGCATCATCGGTGTACTGAACCATGGAGCTACTCCCACAGTGGCGACAGAGGTCATTGACGAAGAGGGAGAACAAGACTGGGCCCAGGATGGAACCTTGTAGAACCCCCTCGTTTAGAGGTAGTATACCAGATGTTGCACCTCTCCACTTAACCTGTTGGGCATGGCCAGACCGGTAGTTGTGGAACCAATTCAGGGAATGTCGGTCAAGTCCAAATTTGCTCAGCTTTTTTAGCAGGAGGGGGTGGTCTACCAGGTCAAAGGCCTTGGTAAGGTCAATAAAGACTGCCCCTGTGGGGGTGCCTTTGTCCAAAGCTGCGAGGATGTCAAAGGTGAACCTGATGAGGGCAGTGTCGGTCCCATGTTTTCGTCAGAGGCCATGTTATGAGGGGGCCAGGAGTTGGTTTACTTCCAGGTAATCCCTGAGTTGGGAGTACACCAGCTGCTCCTGGACCTTTGCAAGGGAGCAGAGGATAGAGATAGGCCTGTAGTGAACAATTGGTTCCCTAGCTCCACCCTTGTGGAGTGGGACCACATGAGCCTGTTTCCATACTTTGGGGATTACTGCTTCCTGCAGTGATCTGTTTTTTAAGCCAGGTAACTGGTAAGGCAATAGCATGTGCAGCAGCATTAAGCAGTCTAGGGTCCAATCCATCTGTCCCTGCAGAGCCAGTGGACTTTAAGGATAGTAGAAGGGGCAACACCTCTTTGACATACACTGTCCTTAGGTGGAAATGGGAGATGAGAGACTCCTGAGGGGGACCTGGTTGAGGACCGGTGGATTGGGCTGTATGAGCCCAGGTCAGTTAATAAGCTATTGAAGGCCTTACTCTGTTAGGGTTTGACCAGAGCAGGTTATATTGCCTAAAGGGATTTGTTTTGGCCTTTTATCAGTGAATTGATGCTGGACCAGAATGACTTACAGTCCATCAAGGATCACCGCTGGATTGATTTAAAGTAGTCCCTTTCAGCTGTTTTAGAGGCGTTTTTGCATTGATTCCTCAGAGACCTGTAGTCAGTCATATATACTGAGCTGGCAGAGCACCATGCCTTCTTCCAGGCTTTGTCTCTGCCTAGCATGAAGGATTTCAGTTCCCATGTGCTCCATCTATGGCACTGGCCTTTCGTGCATCTTTTCCTCACTGGAGCATGGAGATTGACCACAGTAGAAAACGTATTCTGGAAGAACTGAGTGGCTGATGGGTGTCCAGTCAGCATTTCTCAATATTGAAAAGCCTCCGGAGAGAACCTAGAGAAGTCCCAAGCTACTATAAGCCTGGGGGGAACCTAGGGAGCCTGTTTTTCCAAATGCAAACTGTGGGAGAATGGTCGCTCAAGGAATCCGACATTACGCCAGCTGTCTGGATGTTTGTTGGTTTAGAGGCCAGGATCCAGTCAAGGGTGGAGTAGTTTCCAGTTTTTAGGTTTTGCCTGGTGAACTCAGTGATGATCTGAGTCAAGTTTGCTTCAAGGAGTGAGGCCGTATAGACTTGCTCAGTAGCCATTTCTCACCTGAGATTGAAGTCCCCAGGATCAGGACCTCTGCTGGGGGAGACACTGCTAGGGTGCATGTTAAGTCCTGAAGTGCTGAGTTGCTACCTTTGGGAGGGTTGTATATGCAACCAATGGTTAGGTGTTTTGCATGGCCCAGGATGAGTTTGATGAATAGAGATTTGAGCTTTAAAGAGCTTGGCAGTGTAAGGGGGGACAGGGAAGCCTCCAACTAGGAAGATACGTAGCTGAGGACCCCTCCTTTTTTTATCCTCTCTGTTTTTATGGAAGGTGTCATAATTGGCAAGCTCCGCTTCATGGGGGAGAATGTGAGGTTTAAGCCAAGATTCAGAGATGGCAAGCACATCTGGCTTGTAGATCTCGACCCAGGATTGTACCTTATGCAGCTTAGGTCCCAAGCTGCAGATGTTCATGTGGGTGACTCTCAGGCCCTTGGCACTACACCAAATAGGGTCAGTGTGGGATCCTAGGGATGAGTTAGCAAGTTGGGATCCTGGGTTAGGGTAGACATCACCTGAGTGCATCAATAACAACAAGGCAATAAGGCTGGGGACCCCATGCCAGGTAGTGGGTGACAGATTTGTCTGCTTATCGGTCAACCCCGCAAAGATAAGGTAGCACGCTCCCTTGTGAGTTAACATGTGCAACAGAAGCAGGCGGTCCATTGTCGGTGTTACAGGGCAGGTTTTAAGGTGTGGTAGATGAGAAACTTGTGTGCATCTGAATACGTCGGGGTCACAACGAGCACCCATTTGAGCATCTACCCAGGCAATCTTGGAGGCAAAGAGGATAAGCATGGCATAGACCCTGTAATGTGCCAGGATTGAGTTCAGCCACATGCACCATAGCTCCTGCGTTGTGGCTGTGCTACTACTGTAAGAGGCATGTTGCACTGAGCCAGTGGGCACTTGCTAGTGCCAGTACTATGTGGTTTATCACAGCCCTCAGACAGTGATTAGAAGGTCCAAAGGGGTGTTTCCTAGAGTTGATCTACAGTGACGCTTCTCATTTGTGAAGGGGGTACCCCTTATAACATACGACTGTATCACCTGGTGTGAATGGATGGTATCAATTACTTCCTTAAAGGCCTTAGTTTTTTAACCCTCACCTAGGCTACCATTCCCCATAAGGAATCTGTCTTGACCTGCTTTGAAAGCCTGAACAGTGCTAGTTTCTTCAACCTCATTGGGAAAACTATTCCACATGTTAACCACTCTTTGTCCAAAGAAATATTTTGTAATATAGCCCCTTAACTTGCCCCCCCCAAGCTTACATGTCCTCGGGTGTGCTTGTACTCACCAGCTGAATCATAACTGTATACTCCACCCTGTCTATCCCTTTAGTATTCAGAATACCATGATCACATCTCCTCCAAATCTTCCCATCTCTAAAATGAATATTATATCTAATCTCTCCTTGTGACTCTTACCTCCTAAGCTGGTAATCAGTTGGGTGACCCAGTGCTGGACCCTGTCGATCTCTTCAGTGTTCTTTCTGTACTGCAGTGACCAGAACTAGTTGCAATACTCCAGGTATGGTCTAACTAGGTACTTGAACAAGGGGAGGATCGCCTCCATTGACCTGCTGTTTGCCCTCCCTCCCACACACACAGATGCATCTCAATTGTAGCTTTAGCTATAGCTTCAACCCAATGCTGCTAAAGGCAGTGGCACCTGCCATCGCATTACCTGTTACTTGGCTAATCAACAGATCCCTACTTATTGGATCCATGCCACATACCTGGAAGCTGGCCTATGTGGTCCCTATCAACAAGGGAGGTCCCAGGGAACCCATTGGCAACTACAGATCAGTCTTGCTTCTCTGTGCCTGGCCAAGATACAGGAAAGGTTAGTCTACAACCAACTCTGTGACTACCTTGAGTCCGACCAGTTGCTAATCCCTACTCAACACAGCTTTAGGAGGAATCATGGAACTGATACTGCCCTCATCAAATTCTCGGTGGATGTACTAGGTGCAGTGGACAAAGGTTTCCCCACAGGAGCCATGTTTATTGATCTGTCCAAGGCCTTTGACCTAGTGGACCACAAGCTCCTCCTATCCAAGCTGGCCTTAATTGGTCTTGACCAGAGCTCTCTTACCGGGTTCGACAGCTACCTCCTTGGCTGCTCCCAGACTGTCAGGTGGAAAAATGTGTTATCTGATCTGCTCCCTCTACACAAGGTGGTGTTCCAAGGTTCCATACTGGGCCCCTTCCTCTTCTCCCTATTTGTCAATGACCTGAGTAATCACTGTGGGGACTGCACTGTCATCCAATATGCAGATGATGCTGCAATTTACAGATCCCTGCACAACCCAGGTGACCTGTGGCCCCACCTCCAGGCTGACTTTGCTGGGCTGGAAGCCTGGCTCACTGAGAACAGGCTGGTCCTAAACATTAACAAGACCAAGGCCATGGATTTTGGACAAATAATTCTAGGCCTTGACAGGAGTTCCTTACTCCCACTGACCTCCACGTCTGGGGCTGCATAGAGGTGGTAAGCTCCCTCAAATACCTTGGATTAACTCTGGACCAGGGCTTTATCCTGATTGCTCACATAGATCAGATAAATAAAACAGTACATCGCAAACTTGGCTTGCTGTACTGATTGAATGACCAGCTCATCACCTAGGCCAGGATAACCATTGCCAACAGCATTCTCCTCCTGACCTTTGCTGCCCCTGTTTTGCAGAGAATGGCAAAACATGAGCTCTCCAGGCTTCAAGTTCTATACAACAAGGCAGCTCGATTTGCCTCTTGGTCTCACAGATGGTGACATCATTGTGAAGCTCTTGCTTCCCTACACTGGCCTTCTCTGAACAGTTGTCTTCAGTACCCCTTGCTGTGTAATGCTTACAAGCTCATACACAGCTATACCCCTGACTGCCTGGCCGGTCTCCTGGTTCTCAAGCGCTCAGCAAGGCTTCTCAGCACCTCTGGGCAAAACCTCCTGGATGAACCTAGGGTGCAGACCATGGCTGGTGGCAAATACTTTGCCTCTGCCATCCCAGTGCTCTGGAACAAACTCCCTCCCTACCTACAGAATGTCCCCTCCCTTGGAATATTCAGGAAAGGGCTCCGTGCTCACTTACTAGATGCCAGTGCCTGCTCCTGCCATTGAGTACAATACCACTCTACTCATGTACCCGAGCAATTATCTTTTCAGTACTTGTCAACCATCCCATCCTGTTCCCATGCATCTCTTGCTGCCCTCCTAAATCTGCGAATCTCCTTCTCCTTCCCCTACGCTAGCCAGAACCAATCCTATTACTACCCCCCACTCAGGACTGTTCTGCACATCTTGTGCCCTGCAATCTCCTTCCTGATTGACCTGGCCAGATTGTAACCTGAATGGCTTAGCCCCTTTTGGTCTCATGTCACCCTACTGTATTATGTATTGAGTATTCTGCTGTATTTAAGTTCTACTTTTCTTGTACATTGCTATATTTGTCTCCTTTTCTTGTAACTAATTCTGGGTTGCCCCTGAAAAAGGGACCTCCGGAGCTCAGTGGGCCTACCCGGTCATCAAAATTGAATAAATAAATAAGTGAGCATATGTAATTTCATTTTTAAATACAGTAGTATTCAATTAAAAAAATTATACTGCCATCCTGCCTCGCCAGCTTCAGTATTCGGATGCCTTACTCATGTCCCACACGCAGGTTTCCCCACTTTTCAAAATTCAAATTATTAAGTAGATGGATCAAGAATCTGTTCTTTCTACTCTTGTTCTGTACTGGAAACATTGAACTAAACCCTAGCCCTCCATTAGCTGTAGCCTCACCTGCTGAGTTTGCAGCCACCAAAGGTATGAAATGTATGCACCTAAATGTGTGTAGTTTACTAAAAAGGATAGACTATGTCCAAGCCTGGGTATCTCACACCAACCCAGATATCTTTGTATAAATAGAGACATGGCTGAAAAGTTAAATCCCAGATAACCTGATATCGCTTCCTTCCTAAAATATTTTCTGTATCGATAGGCAAACTATGGAAGGGGCGTTGTCATATATGTCAAGGACAAGTTTTCAGCTTCTGTAATTACTGCTGTCTCTACTCCAAAGGAATTTGAATGCTTGGCATTAAATTTAGTAATCTCCCCAGCAGAGACCACAAATGTGATAGGCTGCTGTAGACCACCACCATGGGGTATGGAGCTCTTAAGTCATTTGCGTAACTTCTCGGACTCTAGGCAAAATGAAACTATCATTTTTGGCGACCTAAATCTGGACTGGAATAATACCAACTCTAGAAAACAACTGAGAGACTTTTGCGCTGATTCATGCTTCACCCAATTAATATCGGAATTCACTCGCCCCAACCCTAGTAATAACATAACCAACTCATTAATTGACCTGATCCTTACCAGCCGACCTCACAAATTCTCCCATGTGGCAGTTTTCCATAATGATGTTAGCGACCACTGCACAGTGGTCTGTATTAGAGGTTTACCAGTAAATAAGTCCAGCAGCAGATTTATTTGGAAAACGAGTTTCCGCAAATTTAGCCTCACCCATTACCTTGTTGATCTGGGTGACATAAACTGGGTGGACTTCTACATGGTCTCAAACATCAATGACGCAACCTCCATTTTTACTGACACCCTAAATAGCATCATCAATAAACATGCCCCAATGAAAAAATGTAGAATCAGGAAGCACTCCTGTCCATGGTTTAATGCTGACCTGAAAGTGCCCTAAACAAAAGGGACCAATTATGGGCCACAGAAAGGCATACCAAATGCCCCTCTGATTAGGTGGCCTTTAGAATTACTCAGAACAATTGCACCAAATTGGTTAGCTCTACTAAGGCTAATTACTACTTATCAACCTTTGAAATGGCAAAGGGTAATTCTGATAAGTTCTGGGGGGTTATAAAGACAGTGGAGGGAATGAAACCAACCTCCATGCTACCAGATAAAATTATCCATCAGGGTATGACATTAACTGATAAATCAGAAATCTTGGATAGCGTCAATGTCCACTTCTCTACAGCAGGCCCAGCCTGCGACACCTCCAAAGTCGCTACCCTAAAATCTAGCCTACCTCAATCAACCACCCCACCAACCAACAATACTTTCACATTCTCCCCATTCCAGTATAAACAAGTTGAAGACCTGCTACTGCACCTAGACTTAAAGAAAGGTGCTGGTGCTGATGGATTAGGACCATTTTTTTTTCAAATCTGGGTTTTATTATTTAACTGCCCCCATTCTGCATTTGTTCAATTTGTCAATAACCTCATATGTTGCACCTTAGGCCTGGAAAACAACACATGTTCTTCCCTGTATCCCATGTATTCAGTGACCACAATTGAGCACTTCAAAAAGGGTGACTCAATCACAGCACTTTTACACACTGCTACTGGCAGGGAGGGCAACAGGATAGGGGGTCGGTGACTATAGCGACAAGATGTTGCTATGTATACATGGGCGTGGGGATGGGGGTTTGGAGGGACTACACCGTGCAATGGGCAGAAAGAGAAGGAGGGTTTGTGGGACATAGTGCGGCAGTGGGCTGCCAAGCTGGCCGTGTGGCGTGGCGTGGTGGGTTGGTGACAGGCTGAGGCTGGAAGGGTGCCGGGTTCAGTTCTGGCCAGGCTAGTTTTTTGTGCTGGGTCGCGGGTTTATTTTTTTTTGTTTTGCACCCCTCCAACATGCACCACCCTAGAATTAAGAATCTTATGAAACATTAAAATCTAAGTGTCCAGCGCCATCTTGCTGTGCGCCATGAGTCTACATCGTAGAAAATCATTTTCAGTGCTGTAGATTTGCTTAAATGGCAATCACTATTACGTGGTTGCCATTATCACATGGAACAGTTCTTCCCTTATTCAAATCAGGATGCCCTATGGACTTGAATAATTATCGATCAATTTCCCTACGACCCCTACTCTCCAAACTTTTAGAAAAACTAGTAAATGTTCAGGTAAGAGATTACCTTGATAGGTCAAACCTAATGAATCCATCCCAGTTGGGTTTCAGACCAGCTTACAGTACAACTACTGCCCTCACCATGGTCACAAATGATTGGCTCCTTGCCATGGACAAAAAACAGGTCTCAGGCGCCATATTCCTGGATCTTAGTAAAGCATTCGACACTGTCGACCATGATTTACTCCTAATCAGGCTAAATGGACACAGCATAACTGGCCAGGTGCTAAACTGGTTTACTAGCTACCTGTCAGGCAGAATGCAGCAGGTAAAGGTTGAAGGCTAACTCTTCCCACTTCTCCCTCTTACAAGGGGGGGAATACCACAAGGTTCAATTCTCGGACCTCTTCTGTTCATGATGTATATAAATTCTATCAGTGCTAATGTGAACAAGGCAAAAACCCACTTAGTTCGCAGATGGCACTGTCCTCTATACCTCCAAATCCTTGCTGAATGAGGTCAGTGTAGAACTTCAGGCCGAATTTGACCTCCTTCAGCATAATTTCTTACAGGCCAAACTCCTTCTGAATGCTAAAAAAAACTAAGGTCATGTATTTCCACCCTGTCTTACCTCTTTCCCTAAAAACCTCTCCTTACTGCCTCCCATCAAAACCCTACTTGGTGACAACCTAGAAGTTGTCGACAAATTTAAGTGTCTGGGGTGTTTGTTGAACCGCCACCTGTCCTTCTCTGCTCATATTGATTCACTTGCAAAAAAGCCGAAGCAAAGGCTTGGTTTCTTCTTTAGGAACAGGACCTTTTTCCCTGCAGAAGCCAGGCTGAGAGTGGTACAGACCACGTTCATCCCTCTACTGGACTACGCAGATGTGATATATGGCCGTTGTTCAGATACCCTGCTGCAGTCACTCGACACACTCTACCACAGGGCAATACACTTCATCACAAATGCCCACCCTTGCATTCATCATTGTGATTTGTATGCTTCCTTAGGCTGGGCTTCCCTGTCCACCAGGTGGCTTCTGCACTCACTCTTACGGCTTTACAAAGCCCTCCTACTAAAACTTCCTCCATACATATCGGGTCTTTTCCATTGCACTGTCTGCCACAATCCACTATGGAGTAGCTCCAATATCATGCTGGATACCCCTAAATCTCGCTCCCGCTCCGGCAAAATGGCCATCAGCCATGCTCTCCCTGATGCTTGGAACAAACTGCAGCCTACTCTCAAATTACAAAATTTGATACCTCTAAATTTGTTGTTGTTGTAAAAGTTTATTCCTTATAAATTCAGGCAAAGGAAAACCCTTTGAGTGGTTAGACTGTTTTCAATGGGGTCCAGTACAAACCATAAAAAATTAAGTTTCATAAAGACAAAAGATTACACACAGTACATTAGAAAGATACATGTTTTACAGAGAATACTCTGTTGCACTCATAGTATTATTTATCCATAAACAATGACATGCATAGCAAATTTTAAAATTGCAAAGCCCAGTCGTATCCATCTTACATTTAAGAATAGCATAAAAAATAGCTAATGGTTATGGTAATGAGATTGATAATAAAGAGTGACAGTACAAAGTGCTTTCTTTTAACCAGGGAAATTGTCGATTGATTTAATAGACTTCTAATTTAACCATTTTTTGATTTCATACCACGGGGCAATTATCTTTGTTTTCAAATTATCTGGTAGCCCATTTCGAAGTTTAGGCCCACTCACTGTTAATACAGAGTTTGCCTTTGCAGTTCTAGTTTTTGGAATTACCAATTCCAAATTTTGTGCTGATCGCAAGCCTACTCTAGATGTGTATATCTGAAACAAGCCATCCAAATAAGGTGGAGTTTTCTGTTTCAGATGTTGGTGAACTAAGTGCAATATATGCAAATTTCTATGCTTCGTAAGGCTAGTCCAATTTAAAGCACTATACATGGTGTGCTGGTGCGTCAAACGATGTGCGTCTAAGGCAAACCTTGCAAATCTATTCAAGGCTGTGTCCAGCCTCTCCAATACAGTTTCTGATGCACCGGCATATACCACGTGCCCGTAATCAAACAACGGAATTATTGTGAAGTTAATTAAATTTACCCTAACTTTATTTGGTATACATCTTTTCATTCTGTACAAAGCCCTTAATCTACCATGTAGTCTTTTAATCAAATTTTCTATATGTAAATCCCATTTTAGATTTGTGTCTAACCATATTCCCAAATATCCGTACGAGTTCACCTGTGTTAATGTGTGTTTAGTCAACGTTTTAATTTGAAGTAAATTTGTTGTAATCATCTGCTTATTCTCAAAAAGCATAACTTGAGAGTTTTTTTATTTCGTATCAAATTTCGTGACTTGTAATACTCTTGTAAAGTATCAAAATCGCCTTGAAGCGTTTCCTGAATTTCCTGAAGAGAAACATCTTCAGTATGCAAAATTCTGTCATTTGTATATTTTTTTTTAATTAGTTATTTAACCAGGAGTAGCACACTAAGCTGAAAGCTTTTTTACAGATGCGATCTGGGAGCACAGGGAAGTTAAATGACTTGCTCAGGGTCACACAGTATGCAAGTGGAAGCTGTGGGATTCAAACCCAGGCCTGGTCTGCTGGATGTCACCAGATTTGCAGCTCAGAGCCTTAAACCACTGCGCTATACTGCCTCACCCCATTTATTAGGCCACCAGCACCATTCATATACAGATTAAACAAAAGAGGGCCCAGTACCAATCCCTGAGGGACTCCAGATTTAACAGGTGTAAACTGAGATGTAAACTTTCCTAAACTGACCTGCTGGGTCCTGCCAATTAAATAGTCCTTAAACCAGTTCAGGACCATCTGGTCGAGGCCAGTGTCCTTCAGTGTGTCTAACAAAACTGTATGACTAAGCATATCAAATGCTTTGGACAGGTCTATAAATATGACCCTGACCAGGGGGCCCCTATCCAGTGAGGACTGAATATCAGAGGTTACCTTTATTAAAGCTGTTGTTGTACTGTAACTAGAACAAACACCTGACTGGTATTGATTGTATATTTTATTATCCTCCAAATAAGTCTGTAATTGCTTCCCTACAAGTTTTTCAAAATGTTTATATATTATCGGAAGTAGGGATATGGGTCTATAATTTAGAATTTTTTTTTTTTTATCAGATTTATATACCAGAATTACTTTTGCCTTCTTCCAAGCGCTTGGAAATGTTCCAGTAGTCAGAGAAAAATTATAAATGTGAGAAATTTGTTGTGCTACTACAGGTGCTGCAGATTTCAACAGAAACGTAGAAATACCATCTAAACCTGAAGCTTTTTTCACATCTAGTTTTAGTACTTCATCTATTACTTCGTTGATGCTAATCAAGCTGAAAGTAAAATCCTTTTTTTTCAATGTTTCCTGTCTGTTTTTTACTTCCTTTGATGAGTCCTGTTCACCACTATCCCTAATTATTTCTGGTTCCAGATCGTTTCCTGTCTTGCCTCTCTCAACTTCCTCCACTGGGCTTCCAAAATTTATAAATAAAACCTGTTCATGGCATTTGTAACATGATCAGATGTTGGGATATTCTCTCCATTAATATTAAAGGAGCCAGGAAAGTCTTTTGATTTTTCGCCTTTTATGTTCTTTGTCTCAAACAGGCTGTTAAAATAACAATTTTTAGCTTGCTTAAGCTCCTTTGAATAATAATTTCTTAGTTGACGATATTTATCCCATGTATTTTTAGTTTTTATCTTTTTGGCCTTTCTCCATAATTTGTCCCTGTTTTTCCTAATTACACCCAGAGTCCCATTGTGCCATTCTGCACTTTTCAATTTCACTCTTCTTTTTAAAACTGGAGCATGAAAATCACATACTGCTGTGAATTCTGAATAAAAATATTTCCAAGCACTTTCTACATCAGGAACAAGTGATAGATGATCACATTTTCTACCCTCTAAACCAGTCATAAATGCTAACTAGTCAAAATGCTTCATTTGTCATGATTCTCTAACATCATGTTTATCCATTTTTAACTTTTGCTTCCTGACACAATACGTGACCTGATAGTCACTAAATGCCTCTGGCAATACACCATACTATATATATTTATCAGGATCAGTAGTTAAAATTAGGTCCAAAATTGATGACTGGTCCACATTCCTAGGATTTATTCTAGCTGGAGTCCTAATCAGCTGAGTTAACCCTACACCTAAGGTCAATTCCAACAGCTTTCCTTTTGAGGGAGGACTAAACCAATCAATGTTTAAATCTCCCATCATCAGTATTTCATGACTGTCTCTATATGGGTACAAGAAGTCCTGAATCATATCAAAGTTTTCCTCCCTCCCCTTGGGGGGGGAGTAACACCCCAAGATCAGGACAGGTTTATTTCCATGTAACCTTAGTTCTAAAGCAATGTTTTCCATCCCTGGAGTATGGACACCATTTAATTCTACAGAGAATAGATCAAGTGACATTTGCCCATATATCAACATCCCCCTCCTCTCTTACACCGACCCTGTCTCCAGCTTTGGTATCCTTGCACATAAATTTCTGAATCCTCTATTCTGTTGTTTAACCATGTTTTAGTAATAACAACCATTTCTGGATTGTTTTCCAGCATCCAGTTCCTAACCTCACTCAGTTTAGGGTCTGAACTTCGTACATTAAAATGTATAAAGGTATCCCCTGTACCATTTAAATTATCTTCTCCTTCTCTTGTTTCTGCATGTGGGCCTGGATTTAATTGCACATCCCCAGCCAGTATTAGACATAACATAATTAACCCCTCTGTTGTTATAACTTTTTTTTATATTTGCCCTTACTCTCAACCTTATTACAAGATAGCTTCATTTTAAAGACACGGTTCTCAACTGGTTTATAAGCCTGGCAGCATTAATTGCTGCCTTCACTAAACTTGTAATTATTGTTTAGGGCAACACCCCCGGTGCTATCCCATTATCCCTATATGGAAGAGGAAATGATGTTATATGTGCTGTATCTCTACATAGCTTAAGATTGGACTCTATACGTATGTCTGGTCTAAAATTACTATTCTCGGAATGTATCACTTTCCAAACAAATAATAACACCATCCCAACCAACCTCCCTGAACAAGGCCCCATTGTACTAGCTTACGTGCACACTTTCACCCCTTTACTGCAGCACTGATTAATTACTCACTGTTTCCTTTTCAATCTTTATGCATCTCTCTAGCAAGCAGTTGGTTCCCACAAGTGGATTTCTCCACCGAATGGCACCTGCGCCACTCACGCTCATGCCCCATGCTCGCACTAGGGCACAGCTCAAGGATTTAAATGTGCAAAACACCCCTCCCGCTAGGCAGTTTCTAAAGTTAATTGGCTCTCTGCTGAGCCTCCTTTGCCAGCGGGAAGGTTAAAGTGTTAGAAAGTTCCCCCACCACAGCAAATGTCACAAACAAGAATATCTTCAAAAACATAGTTACCAGTAAATTATATGATTCCTGCACATGCCAGCCCCATTGTTGACCTCACCCTTACCCCAACTAGTTCCTCTCTGTTCTGATTATATCTGTTGGAATAAAATGGTCATTCCGAGTAGTGGCCCTCACCCTCCACCTCACCCCTTCTGTGCTCTCTCCCCTGCTTCCCATCCATCCCACTCGTTCTGTGCTTCACTCTTGTTGCCCCTCTAATTTCTGCCTGTCTCATGTTCTCAACTGTCTGTTCCACATCCCACCCCTGTGAATTTCTACTGCTGTAATGCTCCCACGTCCCACCCCTGTGAGGTTCTACTGCTGTAATGCTGCCATTATTATAGAGTAGGTGATATATTTATAATTAGCACGCACTTTGTCCTCAGCACTTGTACCTACATTTTATGGGATTGTATATATCATGCAAATACCGCATGCTTTGTCCTTTCGTACCTTTTGTACTGATGCGCCTCATCCACTGTATTATATGTGCAGCCTATGTCTTTTTGATTGCTACAGTGTTACTATCCATCTCTGTACTGTATTGCTCTTCCTGTTCATTGTTGTACCAATGCATACCTAATGCTATATGTATTTTAAGTGTCTCTCTCAGGTCCTTCTTGTAATTGAGCTTGCTCAATGGGGTTCTCCTGCTTAATAAACTTGAACTTGAACACTACAGAGGTGCTCAGTGGCAGGTTGCACTATAACTGAAGATGCCCCAGTCCCCAAACCATGATGCCTTTAGTTGTAACTAGTTTCAACACAAGGAATCACTGTGTGTAAAATAGGCATCAACTGGATATGATTAACTATTGGTAACCAGAGTCCCTGAGAGATATTGACTTACATGCTGTGACATGTCTGTCACTGAGCACCAGTGTGTGATAGTGAAATTTGCAGAAGTGTCAGCTTAATAAAGTACCTGACATATCATTGTAAGTACAGTAATCCAATAAAATATGAGTCGGAAATTCCTAACTGCCATTACCCCATTACAGCTGCGGTATCATATATAGGGAAACAAAGTTTTACTAATATTTTCAAATCTGTGAGTTGTCACTATCGGTAGTTAATTGGCAAAGCTGGTGCAAAGCATGACTGTTATTCAAATTCTGATGTTTTGAGAATAATAACAATTGTTTGGTGTTAGAAGTCATGCCCCAGCTCCATAGGTTTTGCAGACCATTCTCTTCTGAGCTTCATTGCCTATCCGCCTGTTGCCTGTAGCAGGTGCAATCATTTTATGCCATGAATGAGTTCCTTCTGTAACATCAGTAATGGTAACCCACGTGCTCATACCTAGTGCCTTTCAATTGCAGCTGTACTCTTGCCACAGTTGCTACAGTAGCAATAATGTTATAGTGCAGCTGGTAGCTTGAGTACTTGCACTTGGGGTGGAGAAAACCTCTTGACAAGCTTTTCTCAGCTCTAATCAAGGAATCATTTTAATGCTGCATTAGAGCATAATTCATGGAGACGATGTTAGTTACCTCACAGTGTGCTGATTTAAAAGGCTCCAGTCAATTGATTCTGCAGTGCTCCCCCAACAACGTATGTAACCAGCATCTTCAGAAGGAAGCGCAGCATTCTAATTACAGCAGAAATCACCAGTTTGTAAAAAGATCCTGACAAAATGAATCTGAGGCAGGATGTCTCCCTTTGATTAGGCATGGATATTATAAAGCTTGTTCAATTGTTATAACAGCCCCCAACAAACAGAAATCTACCACGGTAATGTAGTGCCACAAATCAGCAAAAACTTTTATTCCAAATCCTAATTGTTTACTGAATAAGAAATAATGAAATTAAGATTGCTCTGTTTTTTAGTAAATGCCTGAATTAGAAGGTAGTTCCCAGTGTATTTAGTCTGTGACAGATTGCAGTCCTCCTCCCCACTCACTGTCCTAATGATGATTAGAAAAACTCCCTAGTGCCAACACTGACAGACCCAAACACTGACGCTTTCTGAGTGACAATTAACACCTTATACTAGAACAGTAATGTAAATGATTGTTCAGCAATGCAAGGCCTGATCTGCTTCAGTTGGTTTTCCATAAGATTTCATTAGATGTAAAATCCTATAAAAACTCACTGGGCCTTAATTTGTTTCCATTTTCTCTAGTATGAACTGAGATTGGGTCACTGACACCTTAATATATGACGAGGCAGTCTTACACTGTGGCTAGGCTAACATATAATTATACTTGAGAAAAGTAGGTTAAAGAGGTTCACTCCACCTATTCATTTATAAAATAATGAAGTATAACACTTGTGTCAAATAGTTACAATAAAGAGACATTGAATAGCACTTCCATAGTCATTACCACACTTCAGCTTATGGCTGTGAGGAAATGAAATGGGAGCAGGTTGGTTGCAAATTTTCTTTAATTATATACTATTATTTCATCACCATCTAGACAGACTGTAAAAAGCTTATATTAGTCTCCTATTGTGCCCCCTCAACTGATTCCTACCATCAAAAAATATACGTTCTGTAACAAAGCAGTTTCAAAATGCTAATCTTTTCAGTAGCAAATCACAAAGACAATGTTCATATCCAGTGTAAATGTACTAGAATTACACTCTGTCTGTCTAGCCATATCTATCTATATCTATATCTATCTATCTATCTATCTATCTATCTATCTATCTATCTAATCTATCTATCTATCTCTCTCTCTCTCTCTCTCTCTCTATATATATATATATATATACTTATTTATCTATCTACTGTATCTATCTGTCTGTCTGTCCGTCATCCGTCCATCTATCTATCTATCACTTTATCTAGCTCTCTATCTACAGTATTGATCAATTTATCTATCTAACATTTTTTAAGCAACCTCTCTGTTTGCTCATGCAATTCAAGTGTAAACATCAAGTGCAGCTTGGTTGACTCTCCAGGCAGGGTTCCATGGTTCAACAGAGACATACAGTACTCTGTCACTCTGTTCACCAATGTCTCAACAGAATTCACAGAAAGCCATTCAGAGTATTTAGTACTTGTCATTTTATTCTCCCTTATTGTGCTTTGCAGTGGACAGTGACAGCTAGGGGTGGGTTGCAGTGGGTGTACTGTATTATGGCTAAACTAACAAGATGCCTGAGTCTGTGACCTCAGTGTATTACCTCACAATATACGCATAACAATGCTGTGCCTTAGAGAAAGAGTAAGGTGCTTCTGGGAGTCCCAGGTTTCCAGGTGCCTTGGTGGTGCAGCTGGTAGTGCAACTGGACCAGTATTTTGGGCAGTCTAGGTTCAAATCCCAGCTAAGGCACTTATTTCTTTCTTTTTCTCTTTGTTTGTTTGAGTTCCATATATGTGTAAACCCCCCTCTTGTGACTGAAAATCCCTTGCTTATAACTACCTCTTTTAAAAGAAAAACACTGGCTTCAATCTTCAAAGTTCCATGGTTTACTTAAGCATATATATCCACGCTGGACAGACAGACAGTTTGCATGCCGAACGCATTTCGGACAAGGGCCCTTCATCAAAGGTGTGGTGAGTGCCCAACTTTTGCAGTTTACAAATGATCCTGTGTGTCTTGGTGCACCACTGTCCCTATGCAACTTCTGCTATGTTGAACAACTTGCTGATCACTACCCCCTGTTGCCATCTGGAGTAGCAGGAACCTATTAATTTGTTTTGCTGATTAATGTGATGTTCATTGCTTTTGTATTCTTTTCACTGCTTTTCAGACCCATTCATTATTTATGTAATCTATGTTTTGTCACATTTCAATGGCATGTTGAGCTAGTAGCAGTTGTTCAACAAGCCCTAATCAGTAGGTATCTTTACTTCTCACTGTGTGGTAAAGAACCTGAAGTGTGCTACACTGATAAAAGAACAGTAATAGTATCATTGATCTGGAAGACTACTCAGTTTTGCTTTCTTGAATGCTACTAGAGTTGATTAAACTATAAGATGGAATGCCAGTATAAAGCTGATCTGAGTTTTACAGTATTAAATGAAACATGCACAATGTCCCAAGTAGAACGGGATCTGGCTCCACACACAATAATGAGAATATGACAGAAATGCTTCACAAGCATTCTGCACTACACGCTTTGCAAAAATAAAAGTGCAAGCACATCGTAATTTATGCTGTTAAACACTTATACAACATTTCCATTTTTGATATTTGACATAAAGCTCTCACGTAGAGAATAGTCTAATCAGCTTTAGCCTGGAAATTGTAAAAGTTGCAAAAATAGTTAAATTCAGCCTCCCTGGAGCCCAAAATATGGTGCTTATGACTAATAGCACAAACATTTGACAAAACCACAGATATTTCATGAATGAAGCAGCTCAAGTACAAAGGGTGGTGTTTTCATAGCCAGTGCATATCCCAGTATAAAGACATGGAAAAATGATGAAACCCTGTTATCTTAGTAATAAAGTACACATATCTAAGTACTTAAAAGAATTCAGTTGTAAACCAAAGGGCCAGGAAAGGTTTCAATAAGGGTAATTTAACTAATAATAATCACCAGTTGCCCTTTTTATGTTGGTACGCTTGCTCAGCCAACATCATGGGACAGTGCAGCTTTGGAGGCGGGGTCGCTGTTGGGTGAATGCAGGGCACACACCGGTAGGTGCGTCCCTCATTCCCCAATCGTCCTGCATGCCGGCACCACACCATACATACATAATGTGGCGAGCACATCTAAGAATAGGTCTGCTGTAATCTGAGCAAAGCTCGTCATATGCAGTGGACCATTCCTACATGCTCACCAACATAATGAGCATGGTCAGCGGCCAGTGACGTAACTGCAAGACTTGAAATTGCCCAATCCCTCTGTTGGTTAACCCCCTGTTTTCTTTGTGTGCCAATGGGGGAGCCCACTCCCCATCGGCATAAACCTCCCTCCAATTGTTGAATGCCGAGGGGGGTGCCCAATCTCCCTTGGCTCACCCCCCCGCTTTCTTTGTGTGCCGACGGGGGTGCCCAATCCCTGTCAGCATTACTTCCTCATCCCCTCCCCATGTTGTGTGCCGATGAGGGTGCCCAATCCCGCGTTGGCTATAGACCCCCCAAACAGTTAGGTGGCATGCTGGGAGCCCACCCCAGCATGCCAAATCCCCTGCAAAAATTGTCCCACAATGTTTTTTTTTTCCTGTAAAATGAAAATGGTCCCTCGTAGTCTCGATGCCCCTTCCCCCGCCTGCACCCACCCTCTGTGCACCCTGCCTCCCCTCACCCCCCTCACCCCACACTTACCTGGGGAGTCCGGCACGACGATCTTTGGTAGACCAGGAACATGTCTGCACTCTTCAAAGCCGACCGCGAACTGAAGAAATGCCAGTAAGCTGTATAATGGAATGAATAGGGTTTTTTCAACTTTAATGCATATCTCGGGCATTTTTGCAAATTTTGGCCCCAAATTTTCAACATGGGGTTTTTGGGACCACTTCTCATGAATTCTTGCACTGTCGTGGCATTATTCAGTCCCGAAAGATGAGTTCGCAGTCACTGCATGGAATCACCTTTCGGGACCGAGTAAAGAAATGTCAGTGCCACTGTTTATGAGGGGGATCTCAAAAAGCAAATAGCAACTGCGCAACGCACGTTCGTAAGTTAGTGCATTCACACTATTTTCATGCCAGATTCTCAGCATTGGCATTTTACTACACCTTCTTGTGAACCATAGAGCTGTCATTTTCACATCCTGGCCAAAATATGTTTTCGCACTTCTGGCGCAGAATAGCGCGCGGTCACTGTGCGAAATCAATGTTTGGGACACATTATGAAAATAACAGTGACACTGTTCATGAGCAGAGGTCCTAAAATGTGTGTGTTGAAAATTTGGTGACAATACTCCATAAAATGTCTGTGTTACGAGCGTGCATTGCGCAGTTTGCACGCACGCTCATAAGTTCGCAAACATATAAGATTTTCACTCCACATTTTCAACAGTGCCATTGTTCTACACCTCCTAATGAACATTACAGCTGTCATTTTTCACATTCTGACCAAAATCTGTTTTCACAGTTCCGGCGCACAATAGCGCGGTTGGCTGCTGTGGAAAGCCTGTGTTCGAGACACATTATGAAAATAGCAGTGACACTGTTCATTAGCAGATGTCCTAAAATGCCTATGTTGAAAATTTAGGGATGAAAGTCAATAAAATTAGTGTTTTATGAGCGGGCGTTGCGCAGTTTGTGAATTTGTAATACTTTCACTCCAGCTGTTCATCATTGGCATTTTTCCATACCTCCTTATGAACAGTACAGCTGGCTGACATGTGTTTTCACACATCCAGTGCAGAATTGCACGGTCACTGTGCAAAATCACTTTTCAGGACACTTTCAGGAAATGACGGTGACACTATTCATCAGCAGAGGTCCTAAAATGCCTATGTTGAAAATTTGGTGGCAAAAGTCCAGACAATGACTGTGTTGCAAGCGTGCATTGCGCAGTTTCCATGCACCCTTGTAACTTCATCAATCTGCAATGTTTTCATGCCACATTTTCACCACTGGCATTTGTGCACACCTCATTATCAACAGTCCAGTTGCCATTTTCCACAGCCTGCCCAAAATGTGTTTCTGCAGCATTGCCACACAGTGGTGTACTCGCTATGCAAAATCACCTTTTTGAGACACATTAACAAACTCACAGCGCTATGCCTCTCCACCTCCACCACTGCCAATGCCAGCGCAACAACATTCGGCATTGACAAATGCTTGTTTACACACAGATAACCTTTGTGTAATTAAGCAATAATGCAAGAGTGTGTGTGTGTTTTGAAGCACATTTTAAACTCAAGCATCCTGTTCCCCAAGATTTGTGCTCTTAAACACAACAAGGCTTGCATTCTTCTCACAACCTGCCGTGAGGTTAGCTTTGAAATGATCTTTGTAGTGTTTAACTACAAGGGCATAGTTTATAGTGCCACCCCAAAGGCCACCATGGCCAGAGTGGACACCATCTATCATTATGTTGCTTGCACGCATGTGCAAGAAACATAGTGCCATCATCCGAGTTTTCGGTGGTGTGTCAGCCCATCTTCCAATGCATTCAGTGTGTTTCCAGGTGCGGCCCCAGTTAACCAATCACTGCTACAGCTGTGTATGACAAGCTAAAAATGCAGTGGCATACAGTTCAAAGGGAGTGCTCCGCCTCAGTGAGCAGAGCTCTCCCCCCCCATGCACACACACGCGGCGCAAAACGCGTATTGCATGCTGATCGCTCCCCCCACACACTATATGGCCGACAGGGGTGCCCAATCCCCGTCGGCTCCATGCCCCCAAAACAACTGTCCAGGTGCCACACTGGGAGCCCACCCCAGCGTGGCAAAACTGTTATAGCCGACGGGGTGCTCAATCCCCCATCGGCTCCAAGGCTGCACGCCTCTAAAGCTTTAGTGCCATGCTGGGAGCCCACCCCAGCTGCAGCAAATCTTGTTTTGGCTGACCTGAGGTGCCCAATCCCCATCGGCTCCATCGCCCCAAAACAGCTTTTTCCTGCTTCCACGCTGGGAGCCCACCCCAGTGTGGCAAACGTCCCCGCCGGCAGAATAAAAACCTGTAAGAAGAAAACGCCCATTGCTGTCTCTCCACCCTCCCACAACCTGCACCCACCCACTGCGCACCTGCCTCCCCACCCCACCCCATATTTACCTCCGGAGCTTGGCGAACGATCATCAGTGGACTGGGAACACGTCTGCACTCTTCAAAGCCGACCGCAAACTGAGGAAATGCCGGTAAGCTGTATAATGGGATAGATGGGGGGTTTTCAACTTTATTGCATATCTCAGGCATTTTTTGGAATTTTTACACCAAATTTTCAACATGGGGTTTTTGGGACCCCTGCTCATGAATGCTGTCACTGTCATGGCGTTATTCGGGCCCGAAGGGTGATTTCATAGTCACTGCATGAAATCACCTTTCCAGAATGATTAACAAAACTACACTGCCAGTGTTCATAAGGTGGGCTCTCAAAAAGCCTATTTTGAAAATTTGGTAGAAAAATTCCTAAAAATGACTGTTTTATGAGCGTGCATTGTGCACTTCCTATGCACGCTCGTAAGTTCATGAATTTTCAATATTTTCACTCCAGATTTTCAACATTGCCATTTTACCACACCTCCTTATGAGCAGTACAGCTGTCATTTTTCACATCCTGCCCAAAACGTGTTTCCGCCCATGTAGCGCACAATGGCACAGTTAGTGTGCAAAATCAATGTATGGGACACATTAAGAAAATAAAAGTGACACTGTTTATTAGCAGAGGTCTTAAAATGGCTATGTTGAAAATTTGGTGAAAAAATTCCTAAAAATGACTGTTGTACGAGCGTGCATTGCGCAGTTCCTACGTACGCTCATAAGTTTGCGAATTTTCAATATTTTCACTCCAGATTTTCAACATTGCCATTTTACCACACCTTCTTATGAGCAGTACAGCTGTCATTTTTCACATCCTGCCCAAAACATGTTTCCACCCATGTAGCACACAATGGCGCAGTTGGTGTGTGAAATCAATGTATGGGACACATTAAGAAAATCACAGTGACACTGTTCATTAGCAGAGGTCTTAAAATGGCTATGTTGAAAATTTGGTGAAAAAATTCCTAAAAATGACTGTTTTACTAGCGTGCATTGCACAGTTCCTACACACGCTCGTAAGTTCGCGAATTTTCAATATTTGCACTCCGGTGACTTCCAAATACCTAATAAGCACATAGAAGCAAGCAACATTCGGCATTGACAAATGCTTGTTTTTATGTTGGCTCGCGCTTCCCCGGCCAACGTATTGCATTAGTAGCAGATTTGGAGGTGCGGTCACTGTTGGATGAATGAAGGGCATGCATCAGTAGGTTCGTCCCTCATTCCCCAATAAGCCAGCATGTAGGTGACACACCAGGAAAACTTAATGTGGTGAGCACATCTAAGAAAAGGTCAGCTGCAATGACAGCCAAGCTTGTCATGCAGCGGTACCAAAACACACCTTCCCTACATGCCTTTCCTGGTGAAGCCCTTCCATTAACTGACTACCACCGCACGGAGAGCCAACTTCAGGGATGCCCAATCCCCCTGTCGGCATGCCTCAACCCACATCATTTGCCGACAGGGGCACCCACTCCCTGTCAGCATAATGCAACCTCCCCATTTAAAGTGTGTGCCGAGGGGGTGCCCAATCCCCCTTGGCATCATGTCCCCCCTTCCCGGTTTCATTTGCCAACGAGGGAGCCCATTCCCTGTCAGCATAATGTCCCCCCCCATTTGTTGTGTGCCAATGGGGGTGTCCACTACCCTGTCGGCTACAGAACCCCCCCAAAACATAACACTTAGGTGGCACACTGGGAGACCACCCCAGCATGCCAAATGATCCTGTGAAAGAAAAACCATCTTGCAATGATTTTTTTTTCAAACCTGCAAAGCAGAAAACGGTCCCTCGTCAACTCCAGTGGCCCTCCCCAGCCCAAACCACCCTCTGCGTACCCTGCCTCCCCACACCCCCTTCACCCCATACTTACCTCTGAAGCACAACGTGATGATCTTCAGTGGACCGGGAATATGTCTCCGCTCTTCAAAGCCGACTGAAAACTGAACAAATGCCGGTAAGCTGTATAATGGCATAAATAGGGTTTTTTCAACTTTGGTGCATAACTTGGGCATTTTTAGGAATTTTGGCACCAAATTTTCAACATGGGGATATTAGGACCCCTCCTCATGAATTTAGTCACTGTCATGGCATTATTCGGTCCTGAAAGGTGATTTCACAGACACTACATGGAATCACCTTTCAGGACCAATTAATGAAACAACAGTGCCACTGTTCATGAGAGGGGCTCTCAAAAAGCCTATGTTGCAAATTTGGTGAAAAAATCCAAAAAAATGACTGTTTTATGAGCATGCTTTGCGCAGTTTCCATGCACGCTCGTAACTTTGTGAATTTGTAATATTTTCACTCCAGATTTTCAAAATTGGCATTTTTCCACACCTCCTTATGAACAGTACAGCTGTCATTTTACATATCCTGGCCAAAATGTGTTTTCACACATCTGGTGCAGAATAGCACGGTCGCTATGCGAAATCAGTTTTTGGGACAGTTTGAGAAAATGACGGTGACACTGTTCATGAACAGAGGTCCTAAAATGCCTATGTTGAAAATTTGGCGATGAATGTCCATAAAATGACTGTGTTACAAGTGTGCGTTGTGCAGTTTCCACGCACCCTTGTAACTTTGAAAATCTGCAATATTTTCATGCCAGATTTTCACACTGGCAATTTTTCACACCTCCTTATGAACAGTACAACTGTCATTTTTCATAGCCTGCTCAAAATGTGTTTCTGTACCTGTCGCTCACAATGGCAAGGTCGCTGTGGGAAATCAACTTTTGGGACAGATTAACAAAATCACAGCACCACTGTTCATGAGGCGATGTCCCAAAATGCCTATTTTGAAAATGTGGCAAAAAAAATCCCCAAAATAATTGGGTTACGGACATGTGTTGGGCATTTACTATGCATGCTCATGATTTCACCAGTTTTTCATATTTTCACTCCACATTTTCAATGTTGCCATTTTTTTACACCTCCTCATGAACACCTGAGGAATGCATTAGCAAATGGCCAAAAAGGAGGGGTGGAAGAACAATGAAGAAAATTAAAAACTGCCATCATAGAGGCAACAAGCCTTTGTGTGAAGCAAATAAAGAAAACAAAGCAGAGTAAAAAACACTATGGTTCTCAAAAGAGGTGGCAGGGAAGGTTAAGGAGAAAAAGGCTGCACTCAAAAAGTATAAGGAATCACAGAAGGAGCACAACAGGGAACTGTATCAATTAAAGCAGAAAGAAGCAGGGAAGGCAATCAGAATAGCAAAGGCCCAAACTGAGGAAAAAATAGTCAACTCAGTTAAGAAGGGGGATAGAACCTTTTATAGGTACATTAGGGAGCATAGAAAGGTTACGGGGGAATAGTAAACATTAATAAAGGAGAGGGGAGGTGGGAAGAGGGAGACAGTGAAAAGGCAGAGAAACTGAATGAATAATTTTGCTCAGTATTCACAAAAGAAGATGAGGAGGAGTTACCTAAACCAGACAATGGAAACACTCTGGGAAGGGGGTTGACACCAGTCCATTTACAGAAGAAAGGGTCCTAAAAGAACTCCTAAAACTCAAGGTGGACAAAGCAATGTGGCCTGACAGGATTTACCTCAGAATCCTAAAAGAACTAAGGGAGGACCTAGTGACACCACTGACCACACTTTTTAACAAATCATGGGAGGATGGGGTGGTATCTGAGGACTGGAGGAGGGCAGATGTGATTCCCCTTCACAAAAGTGGGAGCAAGGCAGAAGCAGGAAACTACAGACCAGTAAGTTTGACCTCAGTGGTAGGGAAAATTATGGAATCACTTCTGAAAGAAAGAATTGTTGAGTACCTAGAGGCCAGCGGAGCACAGGACCCAAAGCAGCATGGATTTACAGCAGGAAGGTCATGTCAGATTAATCTAATTGATTTCTTTGACTGGGTGACCAAAGTAATAGACCAGGGAGGGGCTGTGGATATGGCCTACCTAGACTTTAGCAAGGCATTTGACACAGTCCCGCACAAAAGATTAATAATCAAGTTAGCCAGCCTGGGAGTAGGTCCAAGGGTGGTAGCCTGGGTAGCAAACTGGCTGCATAACAGGACACAGAGGGTAATAGTGAATGGAACACATTCCGAAGAAAGGGGGGTTACTAGTGGAGTACCTCAGGGCTCAGTACTGGGTCCAGTTCTCTTTAACATTTTTATAGGTGACATTGCAGAGGGTCTGGAGGGAAAGGTATGCCTCTTTGCAGATGACACAAAGATCTGTAAAAGAGTTTATACACAAGGAGGGGTAGAAAGGATGAGAAGGGACTTGGCAAGGTTGGAGGAATGGTCAGACATATGGCAACTTAGATTAAATGCAAAGAAGTGCAAAGTAATGCACCTGGGAAACAAAAATGCAGGAGAAGAGTACACAATAGCAGGGGAGGTATTAACAAGAACAAAAATGGAAAGGGACCTGGGGTGATCATATCAGATGATCTAAAGGTGGGTACGCAATGTGAGAATTCAGTAAGGAGAGCCAGGGGGATACTAGGAAGGGACATCACAAGCAGAAAAAGGAAGTGGTTATCCCTCTGTACAGACAGTTGATGAGACCCCATCTGGAGTACTGTGTGCAGTTTTGGAGACCTCATCTATGCAAGGACATAGACAGGATGGAAGCAGTCCAGAGGAGGGCAACAAAAATGGTGCCGGGTCTGCATCAGAAACCATATGAAGAGAGACTGAGAGACCTTAATATGTATACCCTTGATGAAAGGAGGGATGGGGGAACATGATAGAAACTTTCAAGTACCTCAAGGAATCAGCAAAGTCCAGAAGGTAGCATCTTTCAGAAAAGAGATGTAAGAACAAGGGGCACAATTTAAAGACAGAGGGGTGGCTCAGGGTAATGTTAGAAATGTTTCACAGAGAGAGTGGTGGATGCATGGAACCACCTTCCTGGGCAGGTTGTTGGGTCTAAAACAGAGGGGGAATTCAAATATGCATGGGACAGACATAAGGCAATTGTAGTGGGGGGTGGCAGGAAGTAGGCTGTTGGTTAACTAGAATCTGCAGCTTATCCAGTAGGTAGGGAAATGGGCAGACTTGGTGGGCCAAGTGGTCCTTATCTGCCGTCAAAGTCTATGTTCTATGTTTCTATGTAATACAGTCGTCATTTTTCACATCCTGCCCAAAATGTGTTTTCGTCCCTGTGTCGTCAAATGGCATAGCCGCTGTGCAATGCCACCTTTTGGCTAACAAACTGATTATGCCGCTCTTCATGAGCTAGTGTCACAAAAAGCCTATGTTGAAAATTTGGAGTGACGATACCTACAAACACCTATGATGTTAGGGTTTCCAACTGTAGCACCCCACCCTGTAGAGACTGACAGGCATCAGGGTGTGACTTGGGATCATTGGCTGTAATGCTCATGCCATTCCCCTCCACCCCCACCCCGCAGCCAATGACAGACATCGAGGTGTGCCTTGGAGAGTTTGGCCCTAAAGTTCACCCCATTCTCCTATACTGCACCCGTCTCAGCATATTTCATTATGGAATGGGGTAAGTATAAGGCCCAAAAACCCCAAAGCACACCACAAAACTTGTCAGTGTCTACAGGGTAGGGTGAGGTAAAATGGCATGAGCGTTATAGCTGTCACCCTAAAGGCACACCCCAATGCCTCTCAGTCTCTGCAGGGTGGGGGGGGGTTGGCGTCAGTTCAATACTTCACTGCCATTCTTATTATGCATCTCTAACTCCTGCACTAACAATGCCAATGCCAGCAAGACAACATTCGGCATTGACAAATGCTTGTTTCTGTTGCTTCACTCTTAACTAACCCCAACACCCATTAGTTTGCTCTCACTTTCCCTTCGCTTGAGGATAAGGCCTATCTCACTGCATCTGTCTTGCATCCAAATTTTTGGGTTGGCTTCCTCCCCTGCCATCTATCTCATCTATCTCCTAAACTGCCCCCACCTTCATACTCTCTTCACTACTCTAGCCAGTCTTCCTCTCCTTCCCCACCCTAAGACCTCTGCAGGGCAAGCCACATTCAGGTATGGGCTCCCTCTTCTATGGTCTGACTTCCCTCTATTCCTTACCTCCTCCCACAAAAAAAACTGTTTTCTCTCCATTTCTGCCCTGAAGCCACTCCTTCTTGAGTATATTACTTATATCTCCTCTTGTACCTAATCTGTTACTCTCCTACCCCCCCCCGTGTCTTCTCCTGTTGTTGATCATCTCCCTCCCCCATATCTGCTTCTGCTCCGTCTGAGTGCCTCTCTTCCCTTGTTTGACTAAATACTTTGTGGGGCCTTCTGCATTGCCTGTTACCAGTTATGCTAGTTCATAACTTATATTTCATAATGTCCCTGGTCTTCTTAGCCATGTGCAGTATGGTAGTTATATTTTTGCACCAACATATGTTGATTTTACTTGCTGTAGTCTCGTGTTTCCCATATACCATTTCCCCAAGACATACTTGGAAATGAGGTCCCTCCTGCACAAGTATGTTAAATAAATAAACTAAGGTTTCCTGTGAAAGAGTCACCTAGTTCCATCAATTTCAAGTGGGGAAAAAATCTGTCTTAGTTCTTCTGTAAAAGGAGAAGCAAGACTTTCAGGTGAAGGACATACCTTCTACTCATATGAAGGTCTGAAAACTGATAGATATATTATTTTTGCCTATCTTTCTGGTCAATATCTTTGCATATACAGTACCTCTAATATTTTTTATACATTCCTTTATTTTGACAAGACAGACTTCCATTTTTCTTAAGTAGTTCTGCCATCTTCTATACTGTTAATGGGACTGTTGCAGCCATGCCCTGTGTTCCCAATAGGCAGGTGCAAAAATGATACAGTAAGTGTTTGCCTTTACAGCAGATTCCAGTCCTGCTCCATGGTCAACGGGTGCGTGAATGCCATACCAAGAGAACCTGTGTAACTGCAGGCCAGTAAGCCTGATATTGATAATGGGATGCTCCTGGAGTCAATTATAAAGGAACAGATAGTTGACTTCCTCGATGTACTGTATGTATGCCTGTAACACTTTTACCGGAGGATCTGGCACCTGATAGACCACTGAAGCTGCACTCACATGGTGGTTAATGCATTTATGACCATTTGATTTAATCACTTACAAGCTCCTCCAGACATATTGACAGCATCCATTCTTAACTCCTCCCCAGACAGAGTGTGATGTACAGAAACAAATCCAGTGTTGCCTCTTTGTTCATCAGGAGATTATTCTCAAAACGATCCTCCCAAAGTCTGGCAACAGGGATGTAGTTTATAGCACTGCATCTGAGTCTAATCTTGCATGACTGGACCTTCTCCAACTCCAACTCCAACTGAGAGACAGAATACGTTATCAAACCTGACTACTTGCAAAAAAGGTCTCACTAAACATACTTCCTCAAGGAGTTCAGAGCCTTCTATCACAACCTATACATGCCAGGCACACCAGGAGCTCGACTACCCAAGTATTCCATGTGCCCAGCTGTCGCACAATTATGGCCCAGTGATCCTTTGCTCACCAGGCCCCCCTGTAGACAAATGGTCTACCACCTGACATCTCTGGAACCACTATCCTTGGCTCCTTTAAATGCAAGCTCCATCAGCACCTCACTGGCAATAGTACCTGTATGTGTCCCCGCTAAGTCTGAGCCTGCAGCTTAGTCTGCCTCAGAACTTCCAACTCCTAGCCCGCCAGGTTAAGTCTTGCCCCAGCACTTTGCCTCCCACTGCCTACCCCATGGCTCTTGTCGTTTTCTCTGCCCTCCCTATCCCAGCTAGCTGCCACTGCCCCTCCCTGCCCCTCCCTAACTCACCCTAACAGTCTGCCTCTGTCTCTCTTTCTTAGGACGCTGGCATACCATGTACAATGCCTTAGCACAATTGTGAACTGCTTGCCATTGCAACCTATGTACTTCCTGAATTTTTTGTACTCTGTATGTACATGTTACTGTAACCTGTCCCCTATATTGTGTCTTCTTGTGTTAATGTATCTGATGTGTAACCTCTCAATGAGCATCCGTGTTATCCAAGACTTCAATAAATAAAAATAAATAAAAATTCTCTTTCACTCCTGTTGTTTTGCACTAAACTGTCTACCCACATTCAAATAATGGTCTCATCTCTGAGCTCTCCCTGCCTCACCTTGGAGGCAGACTTTTTTATCACTCAGCCTACTCCTTATCTCTAAGTTGTGGGTCTCCCTCCTCCCTTGCTATCTTTTCTCCCTTCTATCACCTTTACTACCTCAGTCTTACTCCCTTAGGATACCTGAATCTTAGCTTTTTCCTCCCTTCTTTAAATTCTCTTCTAGTAATGCCTCATTCTCCTATAGAATTCCATTTTTCTAAACAGCCTATCACCTCTATAAACTCTGCTACCTCCCTTGTCATGAAAGCCCCATCTCCATGACTTAATGGCTCTCTAAAATTCCTGCAGCTAGCCCCCTCATCTGCACATTGCGAATTGTTACTAACAGCTGTACAGCGATTGCTTTGTGCAGTTGTTTTATTTGTTACATTGCTGTACGTTGTTACAATGTTCATTACTGTGCAACTAAGTTTTATTTTATTGTTTATCCTTACATGGAATGCTGACCTACCCTGCATATTTTTGCCTTGTTTTCCCTACTGGCCTGTTACAGTATATTAAATCCTTCTTTCGTATTTTATCACAGTTGCCTTGTAATCCTTTATTGTACTTTAATACTTTTTAAGTTGCTTGATTTATGTGTACTGTTCACTATTGTATTTCATTGTAATGTACTTACTATGCTCCCCTTCTCAGGTTTCCACCTGGAAACAAGTTTTGGCTCAGTTTGCCTTCCTGGTGAAACCTTTATACATAAAATAAATAAAAATAAATAATATCCTGTTGAGCAATCTGTATCATTTCTGTAAAATATACCCTGAGGAAAGCCTGCTAAGACCAAAATATAACAAAACTATAGCTATGTGAATACATCCATACTATTGTGTTGGAGTAGACATCATAGCAGTAAAGACTATTTGCAACTTTATTGATGAAATGTGAATGTGCTGTAGTGCACAGCTGAGACTGCACTGCAACTGCAATCTCCTTTTTGTACAAGGATCAATATGGCTTCTCTCACATGTTCCTTCAGTCTAGTGTTTTTTTTTTCTTATGCCTAATCTGTATGCCAAACCACACTGTATGATCTTCAGTTGTACCCAGGGGGCTACCCACTGTGACATCTGCAATGTTGTCCCTGTTCATAAGTACAGTACCAGAACCAGCACTGCCCCATCTTTGGTGCATTCTGCAACCAGCCTAAGAAATGCCCCTTGCAGGGAGTGTAGGATGGCCCTGCTTCTAGTTGTAGCTGTGGCTAGACTGCCCCAGTCTACATCCGGTAGATGAAAGTCTTCTATGATCAATACCACCCCGTTTGTCATTCTGCTAATGGCCTCCCGCAAAACCCTGTCCAACGACACCTCCTGTGTCAGTAGTCTGTGCACCACTCCTATATGGATAAAAGCCCCGGATCCAGCCTCCAAGCCAACACAACTTCCAGTCTTTTCTCATCCAGCTAGCTTCTTTGTGTCTTCGTGGCTTTTCTACCCTCCCTAATAGTATCCAGTGATACTGGCACCTTCAAATTGAGCGACTCAATTTGAGCGGCTCAGTTTGAGCGACTGTATGTACAGCGATTGTGGAAGGAGAGTGACTATGGAAATGGTGAGGGTAGAAGGGCTATAACAGCAACTGCAGGATACCGCACTGGTAGGAGGGACATCACGGGAAACAGGATATGTGAAGTAGTTCGGGGAGGCAGTTCTTTACCTGGCCATGTAGGTTTGTGGAGGCAGTGTATGCCTCCGGTGTGGAAGAACCTGGGTTTGATCTTGAGTTGCTGTGCTACTGTTTTTGGGTGGGGAATGGTTTGGGTGTTGTTTTTTGGTTGGAGTTGGCTCCTTACCCCACTGCCAGGCCCCGGAGTTGAATATTTTTAGATGGGGGCTGGGGGCAGTGGAGGCACAGTCCCCTGATAGAATGTAGGATAATGTACACTTGGTAGGCACGATGTTGTATTGCGTAGTGCACGCTCCATTTGTGTTTTTGGCATTGTGCACTTGCCCATATGTGCAGCACTGTTATGCGTTTGCTGTTATGACGTGGAACCCTTCCTAACACACAAAACAACCCTTCCCACTTTCCTCCCTGCCCTATCCTACCAAAACATGGAGTACCCCAGAATGGCCATATCCCAGCTGTGGTTTTCAGTGCACCATTATTCTGTTATGGTCACTAGATCAAGGTTTGCCTCTGCAATGGTTGCCTCAAGGAGAGTAATTTTAATTCCTAGACCTCTTGCATTAGCCACATGGCTCTCCATTCCTTTGGTCCCTCTCTGCCCCAACTCTGCTTTCCCTTCCCAAATCAATCCTTCATCCTTCCTATGTCCCTGGTGTTAACTGCCCCCCTTAATTCCTGTCTTAGCCTTTGACCCACCTCCAAACTCTTCACTTGGCTTGTTTCTATGCCGCTGTACCCCAGGGGAATTTCGTTCCCCTGGGCTTCTTCTCTCTGATGCTCCACTTTCTGAGGGGAGGCATTCACACTTCTCTCATTGTTTCTGCTTCCCCTCATAATTAGTTTAAATTCTCATTGAAGTAGCATTTAAACCTTCCACTCAGGACTGCCATTCCCCTCTTGAATAGATGGAGACCATCTCCTCTGTACAGGCCTCTATCCCCACAGGTAGGACCACAGTCCTCAGTTTAGCCAAATCTCTATTCCATGCAGCCTTCAACCAGTTGTTGAAGACACTGGTGCAATGTTCCCTTCTCCTCCCCCTGTCATGCACAGGTAGCACCTCAGTGAAGGCCAGCATGTGAGCTACCTGTTTCAGGCCCCTCCCCAGCTCCCTACCATCCTGCACCACCTCTGTTGTGTCACAGCCAGATCATTTGTTCCCAGATGGACAATGACATCCTGCTCCCCCTCCTGTCATACCACCTTAGCAACCCTAAGGATCTACTTTCCATCTCTCAGTGCTAACGTGCCAGGTAGGCACCTCATCTCCCTCTTCCCCTTTTGCACTTTTCCAAAACTACCCTCCTAACCATTGAGTCCCCTACCAGATTTTGCTTCCTCTTCTACTGGGTCCTCTACCTTCTAGCTTGGGCCATCCCTTCTGAAGAACCCTCAAATCCTCCCTTGTCACTATCACATGTGCCTCCTCTTGTCAGTCCCGTCCCACCTGGGTGACAAAAAAGTTATGTAGTGGCACCAGTTGAGGAATGTGTTCCCAACCCCCCATTCCCATCCTCACAGAGCCCACTACAGTCCAGGTGACCCTCTTTCTTGGCCCTCTCTGAGCCAACAGTGGTGGACTTGGTGGCCTCTGGGTGGGGGAGCAGGTCCCCAGGATCCTAACCAACTTGGCAAGGAGTCTATTTACCTCCTCCCTCAGCCCAGAGAGGTGCATGCAGATGGAGTAGCACTTTAGTCTCCAGAAGGTCTCCCTAAAGACTGCTGCCTCACAGCCATTGCACTGCACTACTCCGATCATTCCCAATACTACTCTCCCTATGCCCTTAAAAGAAGTTATGTCCTTACCCTAGATAGATTCCCCTAACCTATGTCCTTACCTCAGATAGATGTTCTCAACTTTTTTATTTAGATCTCGACTGGCCCTCCTAAAGACCATTTGAGATCTGAATACAAAAGCTGAGAACATCGGAAATAAATTCACTGCTTTAGAAGTACATATGTAGGAGGCAGTAAAGTGTAGTGGTTAAGGGCATTGAGCTACAAACCTGGAGACCTTTGTTGGAATCCCACCAGCCCCACTTGCATACTGTGTGACCCTGAGCAAGTCACATTAACTTCCTTGTGTTCCCAGGCCACATCTGGAAGCAAGCTCCAGCTTGGTATACCATCAGTACAGTGACAGAATCAGATGTTTGCTGTACTGGTCTGCTGTCTTATCAATGCTGCTGTCTCTGGGGAGTTCGCCCCCTCCCCAAAACAACTCCAGCTCCAACTCGGAGTTGGTAATCTTTAGTGTGGGGGTGCAGGGGCAGAGACCCCCTCATGGGGGATGCATGGGGCGAAGCCCTCTGCAAAAAAACACTTGTGTTCCTGGACAGCACAGTGCCAACTGCCGGCATTGTGCCATCGTTGTAAGGTCATTCGACAGGATACCTGTTGATGCGCCATTCCGGATTAGTGTGCCTTTCCTGGTTAAACAATTTCCCCTTTCCCTATATGGACATTCTCACCTCAGAAGGTAAACAGGCTACAGACTCTGCAGTGAACACCTCTACAGCAGTCCCCAGAATCATCAAGGAGAATAAACTTTTAAGAGAACAGTTGGAACATTTAGACAATGGTGCCTGCATGGCCCACGTGTGAGTGCTCAGTCTTCCAGAAGAAGCAGCAGCTCAAATCCTGTGGGCTTTATTACTGGACTTACAGGGACAGATAATTAAGCCATATCAAATAACACTAAGGATCATACTAAGGAAAGTCAAGGAACCAGAAGGCAAGTTGCCCATTGGTGCTCCTATAGAATCCTCATTGTGGGTAATAGCTAAGTTTTCCTCCTGATAAGATGCACTTATCAAGTTTGGTTTTGAATTTACTCTTAAATTTACTAATTATTATGTCTAGAGGTAGTTGGTTCCAAGGATTTTCAATTCTTAGACTAAAACAATGTTTCTGTTTTACTGTTTTGAATGGTTTCCCAACAATTTGTATAGAGTGGCCTCTGATTTCTCTGTCAGATCTTTTGAATTCAATGCTCAGATCTCTTAGTAGATAAGGGTCATTTATAATGTCAAACACTAATAGAAGATCACTTCTCAGTCTTCTAGTCTCCAATGACATACGGTGTAATCCTGTAGGTGATCTTCATACTGTATGTTCTATCTTTCAATTCATAAATATGTTTTGTGAATTTTCTCTGTACTTTTTCAAGACTATTAAGTTCTCTCTTTTTTGATGGACACCAAAGTTGAGATACATATTCAAGATGTGGTCATGCATAGGCCCTGAACAGGGGCATTAGAGGTTTACAATCCCTAGATATAAAATTGTTTTAATTGCCCATGTTACTTTATTGTTTTTTTTAATAGCTGAATTAACTTGGCTAGAACTTCCAAATTCTTGACAGACATTAATACCTAGGTCTCATTTATTTTCAGTGTTATATAGTTTGCTCCTACACAGCATATAGGTATCCCTTTGTTTTTTTTTTACCTAGGTGCATGACCCTACACTTATCCATATTCAACTTCAAGCCCCAGCAGCTGACCCACCTAGAAATATGATCCAGGTAATTTTGAAGGTCTTTAACTTGTGATAAAGTTTCATGAGGGCCCCCCAGTTTTACATCATCTGCATATTTGACTGGCCAACTTACAGTGTCTTTTGTTAGGTCAGAGCTAAAGATTTGAAATAATACAGGTCCCAAACACAGAACCCTGGGACTCCAAAGGTAACCTTCCCCAAATCTGACAGATGTCCATTAACCAACACTCTCTGCAATCTCTCTCAACCATTCAATAATCCAGTTGACATTGGAATAATTAAGGTCATTGTTCTTAATTTTCTCAGTGAGCACCCAGTGAGGCATTAGACCAAAAGCCTTCCTAAAATCAAGATATGCCACATTACAGGGTATATTTCTAACAACTCACTGATTTTTTTCATAAAAACAAATCACATTTCAAGTACTACTTCTACCCTTCCTGACTCCATGTTCTTCATAGTCCAGGTAATAAGTTGTGTTTGAAATAATATCCTTCAGTACACTCTCTAAGATTTTATAAGCTGTGGAGGTAAGGCTTATTGGTCTGAAGTTGTCTGGATCATGTTTTGAGCCCTTATTATGTATGGACACCACATACGCAATTTTCTAGTCCCTTGGCACAATACCGGTATTAATCAACTCTTTGAAAATAATTTTTAATGGATATATAAAAAATTCTGACATGATATATAACATGTGCCCAGAAATTGTATCTGGTTCAGGAGATGCTTTACTTTTTAATTTGAGTATCTTGTTTTTATGTCTTCAATTGAAAAGACAAATCTATCATAGAGTGTAGAGTTTAAATGATACATTGGTTTATCTATGGGACTAAAAACCTCAAAAAACGTATTGTTTAGTATTTCAACCATGTTTATATTGTCCTGTATCAGTACTCTAATGCTTAATATTGGACCAACATTACTTTGTGTTTTTTAAGGAATTTATGTAAGCATAAGATTTGCTATTATCCTTTTTAGTGTTTGTGGCTAAATGTTGTCCTAGTACCCTTTTAGCTTTTCTTATTTCCCTTTTGCACTTCTTTTGAATTTAAATTAAAAAGCAGATGATGCCTTCAGGAGAACTTTAACAAAACATAATATTTAGACACAGATCAGCTTGTATTTCACATTAGTTCTGTATTCCTCCTCCTCATCATCTATTACTGGTGTAATTTACATGGAAACAGGATCTATGCTCCTGTGGAGTTCATCTATTCCTATTGCTTTCTCCCAAACAGAGGTCATAATTCACTCCTTGTGACATCACATTTACCCCCCTGGCAACAGACTGTGATGTCACAACGCAGGATTATGACTTGCAGTAGGGAGTAAGCTAAAGAGGCAGATGAACCCTAATGGAACTCTATGGGATAAAGATCATGTATTCATCCACATTTCCTAAATAATAAATAACAGGGAGGAAAAATATATTGAATATATATGGAATGCAAGCTGAATTGTACTTAAATAACATCTTTTTCAAACTTTTCTTTGAGGCATCAGCAGCTTCATGCTTCCCAGGAGGCTGAACTTTTTATGTGAAGATGTACCCTGTACAATTTATTCTTTTTATTTAATAACTTTGTTATCTTTTTGTTGAGCCATCTCAGTTTCAATTTGTTATTTTGATATTTTTGTCTCTTCGATATGTATTTGTTACTTGGGTTTAAAATTATGTTTTTAATAGTATTGGACATGTCTTCAGTGGATTTATTTTCAAATTCTCTGTTTCAATTAATTTTACTGAGTGTGTCTCACATTGTGTCTGTTTGCCCTGTTATACAGAAATATATAGGTTTTCCTATTATATTCTAAGTAATCTTGATTGATTTGGAAAGAAACTACATTATGGTCACTGTTACCCAAATGTGGGACATTTTTACACTTACTAACAGTGTGGTTATCACAGCAGAGTACTACATCCAAAATTCCTCCCCCTCTCATGGGTACATAAACATTTTGTTTTAACTAGGATCATTCACATGCTGAGAGTAGTTTTTTCCCACAAGTGCTGGTAGCAGACTAGTTTTCCCAATTTATTTCCCCCAGATTGAAATCTCCTATTATAATTAAGTCACCCAAATTTCCTGCAGCCCCTATTTTGGATAGTTATTTATCATACTGTACATATCTGCTGAACAATCTGATGAACGATAACAAACACCTATAATTATAGGGCTGACCTGGTTGTTAAATAATTAAACCCAGATGGATTCAGACACCTTGTCATTGGCCATACAACTCCAAACAATCAAGGACTCTTCTGGTGGTCACCACAGGATCCCATATCCATGATCTGATCTTGTCTGCAGCAAAAATTAAAAGACATCTCCACACTGAAGAAGGGTCTTCCCCAATCTTAATTTTGAAATGCAAAAAAAAGGAAGGTATTTGATGCTATTTGCTCAGGTTTGTGAGTGATGAGTATCGTGCATAACTTGCAGTTTGCAGCTAAACTGCAAATTAACTATGACAGAAAAACACTTTTGTATATTCCAATCAAACAGAGGCAGGGAAAAAAGTGGAAGCCCTGAAAAAAGGACTTTAATACCCAACGTCTACCCATTGACTCTGAGGGAGATGAATGGCCAATGTTCTGTTTAAAATGTTTAGTACTAAACATGAATCGTGCTCAAAATGATGTGCTTTTAAAATGTACAACATAAACTAGAATGTAATGTGCTTTTTCCTAGACAGAACAACTACTATTATCTTCCAACTATTTCCAAAAATAATCTTACATGATATTTTTATAATTCTGGAAACTACACTTTGAAAGCTGTAACATTTGAACAGTTACTACAGTTTTCCTGTGTTGCTACATCCATATGTACATGTCAATATAATGCAGTTAAAATAATAGCACTTTACAAAATGCACTGAACCATTTTTTTGTATTGATATGAAACATTTTTTATATCAGTGTATGGTCTCTGTAGTGATATATTAATGATATAACTACTTGGCTGACTCCAAGCTTTCATTTAAAAAAAAATATGCCTCTAGCCCCAATGGTTGCAAAGTCATCATATTTTAAAGAAAATGTTTTTGAAAGGTTTAACTTTGGAACTGTTGCGGCTAGAAACTTAATTTTTCTTAAATGAAAGATTGGAGTCCAGTCAATAAGATATGGTGTCCTTATTATATCATTATTATGTAACAGTAGTAATTATGTTATCACTATTTTCTTGAGCTATATCGATGTGTATATTCACATCATGACAGAACTTATTTTTTTTGTAAAATACATGTTATCAATATATTTTTTCCATAATGATACATTACATCAATATGCTTTTTTTAATATCAACATGGAAAATGTCATAACGGTTTTAAAAAATAAAATAAAAAAATTGTTTTTGCACTTTTATAAAATGTTGGTGTTAGTCCCCATAATTGAACTGGTATCTATATAAGTGTAATACCAATACACATTCATCTTATACTGTACCTTAAATTGCATGGCTAACATTTCAGTCTCCTCACCAGCAGTACAAATTCTTTCCTCACTTTCACAGTCATTGGCTGCGAAAGTGTCAGAAGATAATAATGCCTACTTTGGGAGTGTGATGATTCTCAAGGGGTAAATTTGAAATCTATGCAGTATATTGACTTGATGCACTTGGGGCCAAACATGTTGACCTACCTAGCCACCCATTCTGCATTTTGGCCCAAGCACTGGCACTTTCACCCGAAAGGAGCATGGGGAGAGATGGCCACCACCTTGTGGTAGCTGCATTGCGGCTGTTTATGTATTGTGCTATAGGTGCCCATCTGGATCTCTCTTGCACAAAGCCCTTGCTACACCTCTGAGACTGGCTCAAATGAATAATCAGGTACCTTCATGGAAGTTCAAGTTCTACAGTTTTAAGCATGTTAGATGGTGAAGTCATGCAGTTTAAATGGTTACTTGAAGTAAGTTTAATTGATGAAATGTAGAGTAAAGCACAGTGAGGGTTGTTTAATTGTGGTTTGTAAGTAAGGCAGTTATTTCGCTGTCTCAAAATAGTTCACCACAAATTTAGCCGGTGTTGACAAACATTTACACTTGTAGGTGCTCATGATGATTGTCATATATTATTGTTTAAAAAATGTTTTGGGGTTTGACGTGGACTCCACTGTCATCTAATATGACATAACCATTGCATCTGCTTCATTAACACTAATGTAATGTTCAATTATTTTCACATATAATCCACAGCTTTGCTGCATAAGGCCACAATTGAATATATCCAGAGTTTTTTTCACAATGATGCAATTACTGGAATCCTTATATGTTGTAAAAGAGGGGCGGGAGTAAGGTATACTACTGTTCTATTCCTAAATGTAGTTCATTGCTATTCTCTTTCACCAGTAAGTGATTAAATATGATGTATGTCATGTTTTTAAAATCAATAAAAATACATTTCAAATACAGGAGTGACATTCACATGCAGAACATTTAGTAGGGAAAAACAAAAGGGTAAATAACAGGGTAAGTGCTCCTGGGCCACATACATGCAGCCCGTTAAAGGGTATGCTTAGGGGGACAGGATCCCCCATTTTCCAGGGTCACATACATGTGGCACCCTAATTGGAAATATTTTCTCTAAGATCTCCCATACACCTTTCCTTTGGAGAGCCCATTACTTCTACAGGCTCATAAATGCCCAGACACCATTTGAACCACCCTGAACCACTACATGCCCACAGCACTGAGCCCTCTGCCCACAGGATTGTGCAAGCATTATGAGAACAACAAAACCAAATATTGTCGCAAGACCCCAGGGCTAATCTGTACTCTAAGGCTAGCCCATATCCACAAGTAACCTCTGTGGAGGCCTTTCCTCATCACTCATTTCCAGATACATGGACTGCTCCTTAAAGAGGCAGTTCCACTTTCTACATCCAGTAGTTGAGCCCAGTCCAGAACTGTCCATGCACAGGGCCCCATGTTTACTGTGGCAAAGTGGACCTACATTCTGCAGCAGAACCTCATACTTTCTGCAGCAGAACAACTGTTGATTCTGTGGTCATTCTGCGGCAGATAAATTGTGGTTAAACAGCATACCTTCAAGGGGATTAAGTCTTAGTTAACCCTTTGGCTGTCTTCATGCAACCACTCTGCTACATTGAAAGTGGAACACCAGGCCATTTAACAATATGTAGTTTTCTTATCACAAATATTAAACTTCAGTAACCCAAGCCTGGCGCAGCCATGGGCATCAGTGTTCTCTTTTAATGGCTTTTCCCTCCCACCCTGAATTTGAAGGCTCATCTGTTCTTCTTCTGGAAATTGGTGGCCTTTGCTGTTCTCCTTGGTTATAATCAGAGGAGGACTTATGCACTCAGTTAAAATTACACAGAAGGCAAAACCTGCTTGGATTTCTTCTGGTTTATATTTACAGTTAGCAGATATAAAGAGAGACTCCAATTTGAGAGCCACTTTGTTTTCTGATTTTGATGAACGTTCTTTTAGATTATTATTTTTTTTAACTAGGAATACTCCAAATTGCCTTGCAGCAAACATGTTGAGTGCAATGTGCAGATCTGTGTGTTGGGGGCGGTTCCTATAACAGTGAAGGACGATGTAATGTGCAGTGTTTGTAGGATTTGTTGACTCCTGATTTTTCTTTTGGGGGTCACACTGAAAAAATATAAGCAAATCTTTCTTATTAAGCTGGAGTATAGTAACCTTGGTTAGCATCTTCTTTTCTCCTCGCAATGCAGGGGGTTGTGGTGTTCTTCAGTCAGTGACCCTCATTTCACTTATGTATAGCAGCAATCAAACTTTCCATTCTGATTTTTTTTCCATACCTGCTTGCTCCAGTTCTAGTATACCCTGGTCTCCAGCTCTGCTGCAGCTGGGCAACTTGACCCTCCTTAAGAATTGAGCGTGATGCCACCACTTAGGTTGCAGGTTCAAATCTGCAAAGAAATTACTCTCACACTTGCAGGTATAGATCTGTGGCCCACAAATCGAAACTGTGATCAATGTCCACCAGTGGGGACTGAGTCCTCTGCTCAGTCTACTGCCAGCCCTAAGTTTCTGCAATCTGCTCCTCCTCCGATACCTGCCACCAGACCGAGATCAATTCCACCTCCACGGGCAACACTAAAGCTTCTCACTTCTTGACTGCTGCTCACCTTCCAGTTCTTCCTTCCAAATTCATTGTCCAAGGATTCAGCGTGCACCATAAGCAGCCTCACAATGAAAAATTAACATGGCTGAGCTACCCACACCTACACAGCAACAAATCATAACTGCTGTTGACCTAATCAAGCTCTGCTACTATTGCGTCACCAACCCCCCGCAATACTAGCTGGACAGTGTTACATAACAACAGCCAGCACAAGTCAAGATGCCATGTGGCCACTACCTTTTTGGCTTTGTAGCAGGTGGCATAAGTTTGTTGCCCCTTCTAATGAGCATGTATACCATGGCATACTTAACATATCTGTAGCATTGCCCTTGCCTCGTGTGATCACATAGCACAACTAGCATTTCTGCAGCTGTGTGGCTGGTTTTCCTGATTTCTGCAGCCAGCACTGATTTCTGCAGTCAGCCCTGATTTCTTCGGCCACTGCTGCAACCGCAGAATTGCAGAAAACACAGGGCCCTGTCCATGCAGCATCTTGAAGATGTTCTTTCAGGAGATCAGCACAGGCCTCACAACCCTAAAACATTCTCCTTGATGGGGACTGCTTTGCCTCCAGTCCTCACTTCTTTCATTCTCTCCCTGTCATAAGCCCGAGGCTCAGAGCCAGCTCCACAGGGCAGACTCTCTGCTGGCATCTCTCTCTCTCTGCTCGCCTCACTCTTTTGCTCTAAAACATCTCCCCATTTTTTGTTGTGGCCCAGATTATATGTAAGGGCATGACATGGCACCCCCCAACATTAAAGGGCCACGTAACTATTTCCAGTAACCCACCTCTAAACACTGAGGGATTGCAATACCATTAGGGAAGAGGTGCTTCCTAATGATCTTGCAGTGTGGTAGTCTTGTTTTTAATAAAATAAAAATAATATTAATGGTCAACTGCCATTATTCATTACTTTACTATTTTTCCACCATGAGTAAGGGGCACAGTCCAGTGCCACATGGCAGTCATTCTGTGCCCATTGGCCCTTTTCATGGCAGACCCTTTTTATGTGTGCTTAATCTAGCCTTTACATAGCAGGAAGATCCTCCAATCATGTCTTGGGGGGGGGCTTTCTATGGTAGTTCTGGGGGGTGCAGTCAATCAAGACTGTGTCAGAAAAACACAGATCCAACAAAAGGTGCCAGAACCAGTTTAACTGCCAGTAGAGAGGCAACAAAACACTTTTGTATCAAAAAAGAAGGGTTTGCATGAGCCATATGAACTCCAGTTCACAATGGGGCTGCCTCATTTTCATTTTAAATATTTATTTTACAATTTTGTTTACCCAGAATATCCCAACTGAGATAGCATCTCATTTTTGCAGCTGGACTTGAGATTTGCTCAAGGTCACACAGTGATTTAATGAGTAGTTGACTCTAGCAGGGTTTGAACCTATGATTTCCTGGTTCCTAATCAAGTGCTGTAACCACTACACCAAGCTGTCTTTTTGATAACTTTACATCTAGACAGTCTATCATTGCACCTAATCTTTGTCTGTATTAATACTGGGAGTTTAGAATGGGTTACTTCATTTTGTGGCTTTTTCAAAATATTTCCAAGAATGCAAGAACAGTTACGTATAGCCCTGTTTGGTAAAAGCTTTTTGCCACAGGCACAAACATGAGAGAAACTCTATTTTGGATAGGGTTGTTTCCAAACTTCTATCTGCATAGGATGTTTTTTCCTGTCTTTTTGTGCTTTTAACTGTTCTAAACCTGTGCCTTTGGGCAGTGGCACCATTATGCCAACAAACAAAATGATTATGTTCTGCAGCAGTCAAGCATGCAGGCGTTGTGATCTATACACAAGGGCATTTTTTTTATATTGGTATATACTGTATTAAAACCGCTCAAGATCAGCACCATATGCAAGGCATTATTTTGTGGAGGAATATTTTTCAAAATAAATATTTTCCCAGTAAGAGGAAAGAAAGAAAAAACCTATAAACATTTTTCCCATGTTATAACCAAGTCTGGGCTGTGGCAAGGAGTTTCCTGATTGACATACTTAATGGATAAGCAAGTGAATATATATCAAATGCAAATGCCATTCGGAGGTAGTTCAGTTCCCTCAGGAAAACAGCAATGCCTGAATAATTCCTGCAGAATAACCCATCTGGGTAGATTTTGGATGCCCTTGGCTATATAGCTATAATTAGCCTTCATTCAGCTACTGTATATGATGCAGTGATGTTCTTCCTTTTTAATTTTGAGGATAGTTTTCTTGTTTCTTTCTTAACCCCCCCCAACCCTCACACCCAGTGAAAAATATTTAAACAAATACATTGTTTAAGGATTGTCAGAGGGCATCCCCATTGCCTTAATAATTTGCCAATGCATTGCTTGCATTCACATCTTCTTTTCTTCTGCAACTATCGCTGACATGGCACCACAGGGGTGACGCTTAGCTTCTCTACGTGATGCTGGTATGTCTGAATTCATGCTGACAAACTCCTGTTTTCATTTCGATAAATTTTATTTATTTAGTTTTTATTGACCAGGTAAGCACATTAGACACATTCCTATTTTCAGGTAAGACCTGGGAGGTTACAAGGCATGCAGGCATACACTTTTAATAGTGTAAAGACAACAGCATATGGGTAAAGTAACAGTAAAGTAAAGATAATAGCAATTGTAACATTATATATATGACACAAATGTATACAATCAATTATGTTCCTAAGCAGATCAGGCCAGGGACTAAAGCCCACCAGTCATAGGAGGGAGAAGGATACCAAATCGAAGAGCGATAACAACCCAAATTAGATTCCATGTGATCCCACAGGAACTTTCTAAAAATGTAGTGGAAGATGGCACTGTGAACAGGCAGTGGGAGGGAGTTCCATAGCCTGGGTGTACAGAGAGCAAAGGCCTGATCTCCATCCACTGTGTGCATTGCCATTAGTTTAAAAAATACAATGGTTGATCTAGTTAAGAAACTAAAGGTTTCTGGTAAATTGCAAGCATTCTGTTGATGGATGGGAAATTTAGCAATGTATGGATACATTTCTTCTGGTTAGTACTATGCAGTTAAAACTGCCAGTTCTATCTTATTCATCAGTTAACCAAGACAGATAGGTGAACTCTGGTGGCCAGAGGGGACGGCGATGGAGCCGGTTCATTAGCGGGCGCTGGCATATTTTGAAGACTGTGAGTCGCACGGGAGCAGGGATTTTATTTTATTTTTTTATTTATTAAACTCTAGGATCATGTGCAATGATGACCCACATCCACCCTGCCCCTTCACCCCCCCCCCCAATGTACAGGCGCCTACCACAGTGGAACTCCCAGCTCCACCAGGGTACATCATGCATCGGACACTCAACCCACCTCCCTAGAATAGGAGAGCAGTCCACTGGATGCTCAATCCTACTCCCCCCAGCCAGTCCTCTGACTCCCAAGTCTGTTCCCAAACCCGGGTCGTTGGTGCCACAGACGGTGATCGTGTCTCTACACCAGTGGGCTGGCCGGGAGTTGTTTTATCTTTATTGCTGATGGGAACATTGCTAAAAGCAACTAACAGTGGTGCAACTAAGCATGCCGTATATCCTGTACACATACGTTTACAGAAAATTTTCCTTTTTTTGTGAGTTGCTCTCTGCACTGACCAGCATTGGGGGGGGGACCAGAAACTAAGTGTTTGTGTCAGTCGGGCCACTAGCAGCTGCACACACACTGGCTGTGCGATATGTGAAATTCCACTGTCTGAGTTGGTGATAGATGGCAATTCTGCTTCTGAAATACTTTTCACAATTTTTCAAAAATTCTGTGGAATTCCCAAAAGCATTTCTGTGTAAACCATGGGACAATTTTCTGTGGATTCAGAAACCATGGAATAATTTTCCACTGATGGTGGAAAAAATTGCAGATTATTAATATGCAAAAAAAGTTTCACATGCAGAATTTCGGAATTCCTCTACCAACAGAATTTCACAGAATTTTCAAAAAGACTGTGGCTTTCTGTTCCATCAGAATCTCAACATTGGGCCCTATGTATGAACAAAAATGTTGCCGATGCACCATGTGTCTGAGGCACAAAGGCAACCTTAAGTGTGAATGCCATGCAGCAGGGGCATTCACCAAGGGTGCACTAGGCACTTACGCACCCACCTCCCTGGCCCCATGAGCAACTCTGCACTGGGGGTGTGTCAGGGACATGCCTGCACTACGCGGCATTCACTAAGCCATGTAGTGCCAGGTACAGGGGGTGCCAGTTATGCAAGCCAGGATGCAGGCATAACCTGGTGCATGTTCCCGTGTTCTTCGTCTGCCAGGTGCAGTGGTATTGGGCTATGGACCTCCATTCTGCCCCAGCTCACTAGGCTTCTGGGGAGGTCTAGGGCAGCAGATCAGACGAGTGCCTAGCAACAGTCAAAATGTTGCCACTTTGTGCAGCTTGTCCTTAGCAAGGGATCCAATGTGGGACCCGGAATTGGATGCCCACCCAGGTCCGAAACTCCCCTGACCACCCCGTGTGACCCCGCATGGCAAGGGGGTGGGGCTACAGACAGGAACCCTACAGATGCATGCGGTTGTGCATACCATGCATCCTGTGCCTGTCTGGGCCTTGTAGGTATGCGGGCGGGGTATGTACCTTAGGTGCATACCTTCCACCACAATAGTGCATAGGGGCCAATCAGAACAGCCCTAACACACACAAAATGCCACACCAGCTGTAGCCTTCGCTCAACCAGTCATATGAGCAGTCACCCCAGAACTAGGGAAAGGAAAGAGTAGGGGGAAATTGTTTAACCAGTAAAGGCACATTAAACAGAAGCTTGTTTCCAGGTGCGACCTGAGAGCACAAGGAAGTTAAGTGACTTGCTTAGGGTTACACAGTATGCAAGTGGGGGCTGTGGGATTCAAACCAAGGTCTCCAGGTTTGCAGCTCAGTGCCTAAACCACAGCGCTTTACTGCTTCCTATGAGAACTAGAAGAAACAGTCTCTGTTATGCCTTGTTGCTACTCCTTATGGACTCTGGCTGATTGTGGTGACAACAAGGCAGGCTCACCCTCACACTTACTCACATGTCCTATGAGACTGAGTTTGGCTGGTTGGGTCATGTTGTGTCTGAGACCACGTGAGTTTTAACTTCAGCCACCTGTCCCTTTGCCTGACAGGCATCAGTATCAGTAGGCCAACCTCTCTCTCTCACTGTGCAAGTCCTTGAGATAGGACAGAAACATAGAGATGTAGAAGTTACCAGCAGATAAGGGCCTCTAGGCCAACCTAGGCTCCCCTATTTTCCCTACCTACAGTGACACTGCAGGCCCTAATCAGCCTTAGGTCTCCCCCCCTTAATTTCCAAGATCCCCTTATGTCTATCCCATGCATTTTTGAATGCCATAACTGTTTCCACCTCCGCCACCTCTGCCGGTAGGCTGTTCCACTGGTCTACCACCCTTTTCATGAAGAAGTACTTCCTTACATTCCGCTCCAACTTCATATTGTGGCCCCTTGTCCTTAAGCATCTTTTTCTTTGGAAACTGGTACCTTCCTGTACTTTGTTCTGGCCTGTGAGGGATTTGAATGTTTCAATCATATCCCTCCTTTACCTTCTGTCCTCCAGGGAGTACATGTTTAATTCCTTATGCCTTGCCTCATATGGTTTTTTGTGTAGCCCCCGCACCATTTTGGTTGCCCTCCTCTGGACCACCTCCACTGTGTTTATGTCCTTTCAAAGATAGGGCCCTCCAGAACTGGACACTGTACTCGAGATTCAAGTATGGTTTTCAATTTTTAAAAATAATTGTTTGCTTCCAATTTTGGTTTGCAACACAGGATCTATGATGGTCATTCTAGGGGGAAGTTTAATGCTGCTGCTGCTACTGTGCTGTGTACTTAGTTTACCTACTGGTTGTTATCACTGAGTATTGGAACTGATGTGTCCTCATGCTTCTGTTTATGTTCTTGTGCAAGCAAAAGAAAGGGTCAGGCTGTGGCTAGTTAAATAAGAAACTGGAAGAAGTCAGAGACCTAGTAAGTCACAGGCTGGTCACCCGATGGCCCAGACCAACCCATGTGTGCCATGGGAGTGTGTCCACCCAGTCCCACCACCAGGAGGGATTTTTACTTTTACCGTGTGTTTGGTCAGCATCTTATCTAGAGACTGAAGTCAGAGATGTCTGCAGCTTTAATAACACTGACACACTTGTTGGCTATGTGGGGGAGAGACCAATCAAACTTGAGCAGTAAGTGGTGCATTCATATTGCCATTGAGTTGTGCCAGTGCGACTTCAGTCCTCCAGTTCTGTCTGCCTACGTGAGTCCCACAACTCCCATTGCATCCCACTTTACTCACTCTGCATACCAGCGCTGTGGGCTAAAAATGAATCAGACTTTTACATTTTAATTACCTGCCATTGCAAATAGTGATGCTGTGAGCTGCAGTGTTGGGTAGTGCTTTTGTTATGTGTGTGTTTGGGTGTTCATGAGACAGGTGGCAGAAGCTACTTGCTGAGCTGGGGCTCTTGAGAGTTATTAGCTGGGCTGTGTAAGGGGACTTAGGGCAGTGGGGGAGCAGGTAAGGGTGCAAGTGGCTGGACTCAAAATGATTAGCTAGGAGAGCAATGTGCTGATCTGGTGGAGGTGCACTCAGGAGCGACATGCTGGGGAACTGCCTTGGGAGCAACACGCTGGGCTGGGGAGGGGGCATGGGAGTGACCTGCTGGGCTAAAGTGACTGTGGTACAACTTGCTTGGCTGGGATAGGGGAACTTGGAGGCACCTTGCTGTGCTGGGGGCTGCATTTGGGAGCAGTATGCCAGGCTGAGGGAGAGCTGGGGACTCTGGGAACTGGGTGGGGGGAGAGAGGAGAGGGTATCAGGAATATAAATTCTATTACAAATGCCCCTGAAAATGCATTAGAAAGCATTAAAACACCTACATTTTCTGGGGTTCTTGACACCATTTGGGGGGACAGTTTTGCCTACCATTATTATTATTTGTGTTTAATAAATGAAAAAAACAATGCCAGCCCAGGGGTGGACCTAGGTGAATGCCTCTTATTGCCTGCTACACCACCAGTGCCATAGCACTGATCCTGTCAGTCACAGTCAGACACTGGTTCACAACCACATTCTAGACACTGCTGCTTCCTTTTGGCACCAAACATCCTCTGGTGATAAATGGCAGTGGGCATAGCAGCAGTAGCCCATAACAAGTGACAGAGGGCTGTGGCCCAGCACAGAACTCAGCCTGACTAGGTCACTAATGGACATGTAGCCAGATTGCACATTAGACTGAAATATCAAGTGTGGGACCCGAAGGACTGAGTGAGGCATTTAAGAGCTAGACAGGATGGCAGGCCAGGAATCGGGATTGGGGAATCTCAGCCAACCAGTGGGAAATGAGTGATGGTTTTTGTAATTCAACCTCCCGAGTTGCCTCATCCTCATGATCTCTCTCAGGGTCAACTTTCTACCTTTGTAAGTCTTTATTAACAGCTTAGCAGGTTCGCAGCTCAGGGTCTGTAATTGTGAAAAACATAATTGTGCAGTGCGTGGTACCAGCCATTCAGAATTGATTAACATCACCAATCCACTTGTGCCTCTGCCCCTTACTGTCTTTATACATGAGTTAATTGAGTCAGTCGGCAGCAGCCTGAGCAAGGCATGGGCAGGGGAACCAGACTCACACGGGTGCGGGTCATTGATACGTCATAGCTGTAGTACATGTAGTGCTGAAAAACTGGAAGAATTATGAAAAACCGAATTAACTTCATTAACTTTCTTTTACAATATGATTATGTATGTAGTAGTATTAGTAGTTTTAAAGAGTACCTAGTGTGTTTGTTGCACAAAAATCACACATATCTGCAACCTCAGTGGTGAGAGCACTGTGATGACCTGTGACCTCAGCTGTGGGAGAGCTGTGAAGAAGCTGCACTTCAGTAGTGAGAAACTCTGCCTAGATTGTTTCTGAGTGAGAAAGCCTTCTGCATGTTTCAAGTAAGATGGAGACCTACCTGAGGGTCGAGTAGCCACTAGTTCTAGGAGGTGGTAAATTCTGTCTGTTGCCCTGTATTGACTGGAATGACTTCGGATAGCCTAGGGTTGCCACCTTTGAATGAAGCAAAAACCGGACCCTAAGCTCCGCCTCTAGCCCCACCCCTTTTCATGACTCATCATGCATTGTTCCTCCTAGAAAGCCATTTGTTATACCAATAAAAGACAATTCTTAAAGCAACAGTTCAACACAAATGTTAAGATACTGTACTGTACCTGTTAAAATTACTTTACTAGATTCTTCCTAGTTATTTATTTACTTATGTAGTTATTTATTTATTGACATTGGTTTACCAGATAAACATACAGAGATAAAAGAAAGCTCATTTACAGATATGAAAATGTTTACCAGCAAATGAAAGTGGAAGACAACTGGCTCTGTTACTGTTACAAAAGGTGGGGGCAGCTTTGGTGCTATGCCACTTTAAGATGCAGTGGAAATGATTAGGTTAAATAAGCACTAATAGTGTTAATGGCCATACTTTACACCTCCCAGTTTGACTGCTTTCACAAACAAAGGGCTATACTGCCCAACAGAACTTGTTTGTAACCTGGACATGCAGCTGAAACAATGCATGATACAACAAAATCTGTTTCAAAAGTATGTGAGCACTCAAAATGACTCAAAAACCTGACCAGCACAGAGCAAAACCGGATTACCTGATAGGGACCCTGAAAACCTGATCACCAGGTAAAAAACCTGACAGGTGGCAACCCTAGGATAGTCCTTGGTTTGAGGAAAATGGTATGGGAGTCTCCCTAGGGAAAGGAGCTCGCCAATGATTGTCAGTATTTAACTTCAAGAGTGAGAAGAGAGATCCTCTTCTATTTGTGAGCACCTGCAAGGTGAAGAAAGTGATGTCCAGTATCATGGCCACTGTTGCTACTGCCACTGCTGTTCGTGCTGCTTTTATTTATTTTATTTAGAAGAGATTCACTAGGAAAGCAACACGAACTGTGAAACAGCTTGTTTGCAGAAGTGTCCTGGGGAAGGGGGATTACAAAAGGTGGAGGTGGAAGCTAACAATCAGGAGAACAGTGTAGAGATTCATATACATTTCTCTGACAAGTAAGCAACAAAAAGCAATTACATAATTAGAAATACACGGACATAATATGAAAAATATTCAAATATACAGTTATGATAGCAATACCACTGCCTCTTAGTGCCAATACAACAATATTTTGAGCACAACAATGGACTTAATCCTAGTGACAAAGTCAATTTTTGACGGTAAAGAGGACTGGCAGCTGAGAACACTGCTACTAGTTGAAGGGTTAGTTGTAGGGTGGGGGCAGGCAAGGGATGGAACTGAATTGTAGAAGGAGGGAGCAGATTACTTGGTACCAGTCATTATCCCTATGTGAATACATGGTGGAAGGAAGCTCGGGGGAGGTGGAGGAGAGGGAAGAGGGGGAAGGTGTAACCAGGACCTTCACCCCTTCAGGATGTTGAGAACCCTGCAAGGGGGAGAAGGACCATGGGAAAGGAGGAGGAGGGGGAAAGTGTAACCAGGGCCTTCACCCCTTTAGGATGCTGAGAATTCTGCAAGGGGGAGAGGACCATGGGACATGGACATAGAATAGAGAAGAGGGTAGGGGGAGAAGGACAGAAGGCAAGTGTCAATGTGAGCAGTAAAGAAAGGGAAAGGGAAAGGGGAAATTGTTCAACCAGGAAAGGCACACTAAGCTGAAGCTTGTTTCCAGGTGTGACCTGGGAGCACAAGGAAGTTAAGTGACTTGCTCAGGGTCACACAGTATGCAAGTGGGAGCTGTGGGATTCAAACCCAGGTCTCCAGGTTTGCAGCTCAGAGCCTTAAACCACTATGTTATAGTGCCATGTACAGACACTGCAGCTGCCTGCCCATGTTAACCAGGCATGAAATTGTCCAAAAGATGATTCTCCCAGTTTTCGACATTGGGGACATTATCTACAGTTCTGCCCCTAAGACCACCCTAGCCAGGCTGGACACCCTCTTCAATTCCTCTTCAAAGAGAGGGGAGCAGTTAAGAGGATTAAAAATGAATAGAGGAATTAGAAAATGAGGAAGTTAAAGAGAAAGGGGTAGCCAGGACTTTCACCCTCTCAGGATGATGAGAACCCTGCAAGGGGACAGGGAGTTGACAGTGGACGATGGGGAAGAAGTGTAACATACATAAGGGTGAGAGTAAGGTGAAGAAGGGAGGAGGGAGTAGGTGGTGGAGGGGAGGGCACTGTATAGGTAGGGATGGTGGAAAGTTATAGTGTCTAATGTCTGGAGAGGTGTTGAAGTATGATAGGGATTAGTTACAGTTGCAGCAGTGTACTGTGTGTTTTCGAAGGAAGAGTGCAAGGGATTGGCGAGATTGGGTGGAGCGAATTTCGAGGGGGGAGAGAGTTCCAGGAGAAATGGAATATGTATGAGAAGGCATTGCGACCAGTTGATGTACACCACTGTGGGAGGGCGAGCGTTCTGTATGTTGAGGATCGGAGTGAGTAGCAGGAGATGGGGGGATGGACAAAAGGAGGACAGATAAAATGGCAGAGAGCCTAGCCAGTACTTACCTACTAGATTAGCTGTGTGGAACAGGCACCTGGCAGTGAGGGAGGGGAAGGAAAGGGAGGTATAAAGATTGCAGTGGTTAGTGAGAGGAAGGCAGCCGAAGGAATTGAAGAGGGTGTCCAGCCTGGCTAGGGTGGTCTTAGGGGCAGAACTGTAGATAATGTCCCCAATATTGAAAACTGGGAGAATTATCTTTTGGACAATTTCATGCCTGGTTAACATGGGCAGGCAGCTGCAGTGTCTGTACAGGGCACCAAGCTTATGGAGGAGTTTTTTATGAATGGCATCAACATGCACACCGAAGTCTAGATTTTTGTCTAACCATAGCCCAAGGTACTTTAAAGAAGAGACATCGTCCAGTTTGGAACTGGTCAAGGTATGACTGCTGGGGGTGTAGTCCAGTCTGGACAGCTTTTGACTGGTGCCAAAGATCATAGAGACTGTTTTTTTGACATTGAAAGAAAGTTGGTTAGCACTAAACCAGTGCTGGACATTGTTAAAGTCCAGTTGGAGACTTGTAGTCACATCGGCAGGGGAACCCCCGAAGGAGAATATCACAGTGTCATCAGCATACATGTGTATGCTGGAGGATGAGCAGGCATCAGGGAGATCATTCAGGAAGATGGAAAAAAAATGGGTCCAAGTACTGAGCCTTGGGGACACCTGTGTTGATTGTGAGTGGGGGGGGGAGTTTAATTGCTGACTCTGACAGATTTGGACCGGCCAGTGAGGTATGACCGGAACCAGTTGATAGCTGTATCGGAGAGGCCAGCAGCTGTCAGCTTGAAGAGAAGAAGGGAGTGGGTAACAGTGTTGAAGGCTTTGGCCAGGTTGACTAAGATGGCAGAGGTGATGCATCCCTGGTCCATCCCTGTGAGAATGGAGTCAGTGAGCCAGAGTAGAGAGGTGGTCGTGGAGTGTTTTTTATGGAAGCCAGACTGGAAAGGGGTGAAGAAGGAGAAGGAGTTAAGGAAGGTGGAGAGTTGCTCCAGTGCCAGGTGCTTTTGAACCTTAGCTAGGATAAGAAGTAGGGATATGGGGAGGAAATTGCTAGGGTTGGAGGTGTCGCCCCCTTTGGGTAGAGAGACCAAGGTAACAGACTTCCAAACCTTAGGTACAGTTGCATGTGAGGAGAGGTTCAGGAGATTTGTCAGGGGAAGGGCAACAGCATAGGCAGAAAGGTTTAAAAGCATGGGGTCAAGACCATCAAGGTTCTTTTCTTTGTTGGGATTCAGGGCAAGTAATACATGCTGGGTATCATCAGGGTGGACCGGTTTTAAGGTGACGCACGAGGTGGTAGGGGATTGTGAGTACGGGGGCGCATTAGAGGGTGGGAGAGCTATTGGTGGAAGAGCAGCAAGGAGGGATGAGGCACAGGTAGTAAAGAAGTTATTGAATTCCACAGCCATGTAAGGTGGATCATCAATTAAATGGGGCCCAATTTTTAGGACTGGGGAGGGCTGGGAGGTGGGAGAACAAGGTGTGGATAACTTTCCAGAATTTGGAAGGATTATTTATACTGTCATGGAAGGAGGTATTGAAATAATGCACTTTAGCGAGGTGAATGGCATGGGTACAGGCATTCCGGAGTGTGCGGTAGCACTGAAGGTCTTGCTGGGTGCCTGAGGTCTTGTATGCAGCCCACACTTGGTCTCATACTTGTTGACAGGTAATAAGTTCTGCAGAGAACCAGGGCAGGTGGCTACCTCGGACCATTGCATTTTGTAGTGGGGTATAGTGGTCCCAGATTGAAAGGAATTGCGAGGTAAAGAAGGACAGAGCTACATCAACAGAGGGGGCAGAGGAGATGGGCCACCAGTCGATACTGGTGAGCTCTTTATGGATGGTGGAGATGGCAAGGGAATGGAAAGAGTGAATATTAAGAATGATAGGAGGAAACTTTGTATGGTAGATCTTGTGCACTCAGTAGACCATGTGATGGTCACTAAGAGCATCAGGAAGTATACCAGACTTGATTACATGATGTGGGTAAGAAGACAGAACCCAGCCAAGTAGGGTATGTTTACTGGTTTTATGATTTAGGCATGTGGGGTTGTCTATTAATTGCTTTAGGTTTAGAGATGCTGCTTGGGTGCAGACTTTGGACTGTTTGCTGGTGAGCCAGTGTATGTTAAAATCCCCAAGGAGGCACAATGCCCCAGGAGTGGCAAGAGATGTGATGGTGGAGAGGAGATCCGAAATAGAGGAGAGCTCAGAGGCAGAGAGGTTGGGACAACAGTAGACCCCGCTAACATATATGGGGAGGGAGGAGGGTAGGTATATTTTTATTAGGAGCAACTCATAGACAGAGGGGGAGAAGGAGATAGATAAATAGATAGAGTGATAGAGGAGGCGATATACATAGCGACACCCCCAGCCCTAGATTTACGGTCTTAGCGGATGATATAGTACCCAGGGATGGAGGCAGCTGTGCAGGAGATGGTCCATGTCATTATGGCAGTTCCGAAACTGTGACCGTGAAAATGGCGAATCCGTAAAAGCGCAGTCAAAAACGGCAACCGCAATTAACGGCAAGCGGTACTATATAGCAAAAATGCATCACTTTCAGACCTGCAACTGTACATTTGTCTAGCCTGCAGCTACACACTGGTAATGCCTATTTATGTTATCCTGCTGGTCTGGGCTTTTTTTTCTTTTTCTTTTTTTAAATAACACACTGAATTTCTGACCTTTGGATCTGTTCAACTGTCCAGGCTCACTATTCAGCACGTATCTCTGCTCTAATTTTAAGCACTTTTCAAGACTGTGTTAAAAGCTAGATTCAATGTACTGGATATCAGAATATCTATTTATGTTAGTGGGGGCTCTGCACCCCACACCCCCATGGGGGGCTGCACTCCCCAAACCCCCCGCTATTTCTATTATTCTAACTCTGAGGTGCACCTGGACACTGGGATAATGGTGCGCCTTGGAGTCGCTCTTTAATTCCGGTCGCCATTTATTACCTATCGTCATCGTGACTCTCACTATTCTTGAATCACCGTTATTGACTCGCTATTATTGCATCTCCTTAATGACATGCTACTTTCTGGGCTCTTAGTGCTGAGTCAAGACTCAGAGATGATGAAAATAGACGGTTTTAGTTGCAGTACGAGTGGCTGCAGGAGGTCTATTTTGGGAGGAAGCTTCTAATATTTAAGCGAGCTATACTTAACCCCTTAGGGAAATTTGTGATGTTGATGGGGGAACCTGAGTTAGGTTCAACATTGCCAGCTGAGAGAAGTAGGAGTAATATGACTGGGATACTAAAGCTGACCAATTCTTTATCTGTGTGCTGCTCACACCTTCATGACTGGAAAATACCAAGCAAATATAAAAAAAAAAATAAAAAGACTCATTTCAGTCTCTTGGGACCAATTTACCTGCTGCCTACATCGCTGTGAACTGTTTGAGGTCTGTTCCCTCTCTGTCTCTCAAACTGTCTCTCCCTCCCTCTCGCAAGCATCTGCAGTTGTGTACGCATGATTCCCTTTCAAGCAGGTGCATTAGCAGCGCTGCGCAGCAGACTGCTTTTTCGTGAGGTACACTGAGCAGCAGTGTCCTGATCTACCCAGGTCCGTTGGATCTTTTGAGATCTGGGAGGGGTTCTGATTTCATGCAGACAGGTCCGCCCATCCCTAATACCAGCCCTGCTGCCCACCACAGCAAAAGGTCAATCTCCATTGATTGTGTCTACCTTAAATCTACCTGTTAAAAGCCTTGGCTATATCTGCAAAATCACTGACTACAAAACCATGAGTAAAGCAGGAATCTTCCTGCACACAAGAAACTGTAAATAATTGTTTCCAATGTTTGTCAAGCTTAGAAACAGGCCAAATTTCTACTAAAGTTCTGGGTTTTGCCTGACTAAAATAAAATATTCAGTTCTGCCAAGCAAGGCAAGGCAAATTTTATTTTTCAGGCGCCCAATCCCTGAGGCTCTGGGCACTGTGCAATCAAAATACAACAAACCAGTTAGAACACAATAAAAAAAATACAAACATGTTGATTAAAATACTTAAAAGCTGACCACCCAAAATGGGAGGCCTGACCTGCAGCAGATCCCTGAAGGGACCATTCTTTCAAAATGTCTTGGAAGCAATAACTAAAAGACAGTGTCTGGGAATGCCTGACTAAATAAGAAGGTCTTGAGGAGGGCTTTGAATGCCTAAACTGAAGGGGCCTCCCTTACTGATAGAGAGAGCAAATTCCTTAGGAAGTGGCCGGTGACACTAAAATCTCTGTCGCTGGCAGTTTTTAATCTCTTCCTGGGAATTGCAAGGAGGCCCCTAGAGGAGGACCGGAGGGAATGGACCGAGGCGGTAGATGTTAGAAGGTCTGGTAGGTAGCCAGGGTCCAGTCCATGTAGGGCCTTGAAGGTAAGCAAGCTCACCTTAAAGAGAACCCTCCACCAAACCGGCAGCCAATGCAGTTCACACAGCACTGGGGTGATGTGACAGTATTTTGGCTGTCCCGTCAACAGCCTGGCAGCTGCATTCCACACTAGCTGCAGTTGGCGGAGGGTACCTCCAGAGACCATGAGGTAGAGTGCATTACAGTAGTCAAGCCTTGACTTCATGAAGGGATGTATCAAGGTGGGAAGGTCCATGGGCAGAACTAGGTGTTTGATCCTAGTGATACTCCTCAGATGGTAAAAGCTTGTCTGGACAATGGATAACACCTGAGAATCAAGTGTTAGTCCACTGTCAAGGATAACGCCAAGATCGCGCACTCTAGAGGAGGCCTTCAATGGCACAGAAACAATCCAGTCTCTGTGCCAGAGGCCATCCTATCATGCCTCCTGTTTGACTCCACCACAGTACCTCCATCCTATCGGGGTTCAGTTGCAACCAGCTGGAGGCCATCCAGTCATTGATCTCGGCCAGGCAGTTGTTAAGTACATCCACCGCATTAGATGTCCCAGGGGGCAAAGGATAGATACAGCTGGGTATCATCAGCGTAGCAATGAAAATCCAGACTATACTTCCTAATGATCTCAACCAGGGCAGCATATACACAGCAAACAACATTGATGACAAGACTGAACCCTGAGGTACTCCACAAGACAGAAGGCTAGGGGAGGAGGAGAAATGCCCCATCACAACCCATTGCCTTCTGTTTGTGAGATAGGACTAAACCAACAGATGACAGTGTCAGCGAGTCCACAGAATTCCCTCAGGCAATCGAACATCACACAATGGTCCACCATGTCAAAGGCTGAGTAGAGATCAAGGAGAATGAGAATTGTCCCCTCTCCTCAATCTCTCGGCCTGAGGAGATCATCATGCACCTGAACCAATGCCATTTCCATACTGTGCCCAGCACGAAACCCAGACTGAAGAGGCACATAGATTTCAAAGGCTATGAGGTGTTCCTCGTGTTGCTGGACCACAATCTTCTCTACAACCTTTCCCAGAAATAGAAGGTTGTAGACAGGATGGTAATTCACCTTGCCTTCAGGGTCTAAAGATGGTTTCTTCAGAAGGGGTCTCACCAGTGCATCCTTCAAGGCATCTGGGAAGACCCCCTCCGACAAAGAAAACCAGACAATCAAGGTGAACACCAGGCTTACAGAGTCAACACATCCATTAAGAAATGAGTTGGCACTGGGTCCAGTTCACAATATGTGTGCTTCAGCCAAGAAAGAACCTCAATGACCTCGGCCACCTCCACTGGTTTTAACTCCCCCCAACTGGGCAGAGTGCTTCTTGGACAGCCAGGGTGACCACTGTCGGCCACAATGTGGTTCACTGGCAGAATTCCCTGCCTGATAGCAGACACTCTGTCTGAAAAGAACCGAGCAAACCCATTGCATAAAACATTCGAAAAGACTTTTTTCGGCTGTAGATAAGCTGGATGAAGCAGCCTGTCCACAGTCTGAAAAAGCATATCTGGTTGGTTTTTCCCAATGGCAATCTCCCTGGACAGGAAAACTGCCTTCTTATGGTTAATTGCCCCCGGTACACAACATAGTGTGCATGCAGGCCAGTCTGTCCACCTCCAGCCCGGTTTTCCGCCAGCAGTGCTCTAACCTCGGACCCTTGATCTTCATCGCATTGAGCACCCCATCAAACCAAGGGGACCTCAAGTGAGAGGATCTAGGTCATATATGGACCGGTGCATGGGAGTTGAGTGCCTCAGACATTGCCTTGTAATAGGCATTGACTGCTTAACCCATACTCCCTGTGCATGCATTGCCCACACTAGATAGGTCAACTACCGCCAGAAACCCCTCCGGGGTCAAACTCCTCAAAGGGTGGTAGCTTACCAGTTCTGCAGGCGGAGGGCCCTGTGCAAGAATTCCGTCATGCAATAAGTGGACTAAACGACTCGATCAGTCTTAAGATTGTCAATCTCAAGCCCCAGCGAGAAGACTTAGTACAACATGTGACCACCCTGGTTGGTTATGGTAGAAACTTCTTGCGACACACCCAGAGATGACATCATTTGGAGGAGGTGGTAACCCAGCCTGGATGATTCATCATCGGCTCAAACATTGAAGTCCCCCAGAACTAAACACCTGGGGGCCTCCAATGTTTCACCAATGACAAAGTTGGCTACCTCCTGCAGGAACTCTCCTGCTGCCCCGGGGGGGGGGGGTAAATCAGGAGGATCCTGCAACCTGCGCCTGGACCACCACGAACGGCCACACATTCAAATAAACTCAGTGTTCTCACTGGGTACATGGTGAAGCCTAACTCAGATCAAAAACAGATGGCCACACCCCGGCCCCTGCATTCCTCTCTGGGGCAGTGTGCAATGGAGCACCCGGGGTGGGGGGGCAGCAGCATCTAAAACCATCGTTGCCCATCCAGGTCTCCATAATGCATGTCAGATCGACCAATGAAGCCATATTCACTATAATTGCAGTCTTATTGCTGATCGATCTGGCATTGCAGAGCGCCACCTTCGGGGGACTGGTGGACAGTGTAGCCCCTCTGGCTGCCTGCCCACTCAATCTGGTGGGAACCCTGGGGATGAGAATCAAACACATCTGGCTTCTCTCTAAGTAGCTAACATAGGCACAGAAAAATTAACATTTTGATTAAAGCCAAGTGTGCCAACGCCAGCCAACCAGCTGTATCACTTCCAGGCCTGTACTGTTTTAATACTGGGTACCCAGAGATGGGATTGCAAGGTTCTTATCTGGACTGGGGACTGGTACCAGTTAGAGTATGAGTAATCTTAAAACCTAAGCAGCTAGCCAGCTAGAAAGTTATCTAAAATCCATCAGAAGGTTAGTGGGTGGCTTGAATTAAAAATGTGTTTCGAATTTAAAAAAATGCACAATGATTATTTGATGTTTGCCAATGTCTAAATGCCAGTCTCACAGATGTTTAACCTCTGCCTCCAGTTTTCCTTTCTTAACTATTTCCCCATCTGAGAATAAATTGTTGGTTAAACGTTTTTACAAAATTTGAGTCATGAGCATATTATCTGTACCCCATGTGAGCATATTATTAGCTTAAGTCAATAATTCAGAGTGTTAAAAATCTGGTTTCTGAGCTATTGTAATCCATGTGTGGGGTGACCAGATGGGGTAGTGGGTAGGTACAGCATCCCAGGGAGTTGAACTGCTAAAAATCAGACCCACTGTGACTTTTCTCTGAGTGGAGGCACCATGCTATTTTATTGTTATCTTTGGGAAAGAACCCTTAGTACATCAGGAATAGGACCCAGGCCCACCATCCTGGTTTGTGGCCACCCAGGCAGGGGTAGTAGCCCCTTGGTACACAGTGCCGGGGCAACAGTAGTTTTTCATATTTGCAAATTTTGATTTCTAAGAAAAAAAAGGTGTGCTCACTGATATTATTTGTGCAATAATTCTATTACTTTTATAAGCAAGATCTTCTTTTTAGCCAACTGTAATTGTACTTGACAAACATTTATAATACCCAAGGTACTACTATTAAAAGTACACAATTTTTAAGAGCAACTTAATCTGGGCCTCTCTAGAAATGAGACACTGCAGCTCAGTTGGGTTATCCTGGGTTAATAAACATTTCAATAAATAAATAAACCTGGTAAATAAAAACTATATATATATATATAACATTTCCATATTGCTAGCAGACACTGTACTCTTTCTAGTCCCTCTCAGCAGAGAGGGGAGGCAGGGTGGCTTAATGATTAAAGAAGTGTTGAGAATTGAAAGATCACAAATTCAAACCCCACTACAGCCACATACTCACTGTGTGACCCTGAGCTGCTCACATAACCTCCCAGTGCTCCAGTTCACTCCACTACCTAAGGAATTGGGTAGAAGCAGGACCCCACTGGAAATGAGATATTGCATCTCAGCTGGGCTGTCCTGATAAAATACATTGTAAAAAACCAAACTTGAACCCCCCTCCACCCCCCACTCCCCCAACATTTTGTGGTCCAATCTATGATTCACTGTTAGGAACTGGGAAATCGTAAGGGCAATCCCTGTTAGTGAGAAATAGCCACTGAGTAACCCTAAGCAGATCACTTAACCCTCCCATTGCTTCAGACCACCCAGCTGCAAACAGGGGTAGAAGCAGGACTCCACTGGAAATGAGATGTTGAATCGCAGCTGTACTGTCCAAGATAACACATTGTAAAAATTAGTAAAAGCAGGGCTACATTGGAAAGGAGATGTTGCATCTAAGTGGACCATGCTTAGTAATTATAAAAAATAGCTGGCAGTCACTGACTTTTCCCAGTGCCTCCCATCCCCACAGGCAGTGAGATTTACTGGTTGGAGCACTGTTGGAAACCAGGAGATGTCAGTTTTTTTTGTTTGTTTTTTAACTCTTTCCATTGTGACTCTGTATCCACTAACCTCTCTCAAGTGTGGTCTCTCAGCCGAGGCTCTGCCTGCCCGCCTGAGGCCTCAGTTGCACTCCTCTGGCGCTGGCTTCCTCCACTGTGCAGCACCACCCTAACCCCCCAGTTCTGAGTCCCCCAGTGAAGGACCAACACTCCTCCGGCACTCTATCTAGAATACTGGTGGGTGACACTGTTTCTAGGGAGGACCCAGGAAGTGCTTCATGGAGGCCTGGCATTGGGTGTGGAGCCTCTGCTCCTGGACCCACCTTCGCCTGTCAGTGGGAGTTTTTTTTTTCTACTTTATTTACTCCCCACCTTCCCCCCACAGAGCTCGGACATGCAATGATGGTTAGCGTCCACCGAGCTCCGCCCCCGGTGCCATACGGCTGCGATGCAAATGCCAGGCTACTTCTGACAGCTGCCAGAGGTCGCTCTGGAGCAATGTAATGCCCTACACCCTCCCTGGTGAGGGAGAGCTGTCCATTGGGTGCGCAGTCCCTCCCTGCCCCTGCCGACCCCCAACGGCCTGGGCTCATTCCTGAACTTGGGCTGCCAGCGTGGCATGAGGTGAGGCATCTAATGCCTTAAGCCTTAACTCAGATCTTCAGCGCCAACGGGCCAGCTTTAAGAGATGTCAGGTTTAAACTCTGCTATAGCCAAATACTGTATGACCCTGATCAAATTATTGAAAATGAGATGCTGCATGTAAGTTGGACTACTCTGGTAAAAACATTGCAAAAATGAGTAAAACCTAGCCCCTCGGAATCAAGATGTTGCATCTTAGCTTGGCTTTCCTCAGCAAATAAAGTGCAATAAAGGAAGAAAACAATATTGCTGGGAGCTGCCAACTTTGCCAGGTCTACTAATCTGGCACGTGCTTTATCACCAGTCCTTCTTAAAAGTTGTTACCTTGTCACTATCTAAGCAAAACAATTTCACTAATAGAACTTCTTTTTTAAATTCATTTACCCTCCTTCACTTACTAAGCATAACACAGTGTCTCATACAGCATGCAAGCAAATATTAAAGCATTCACTAATGTGTGTCTTTGTTGTGCCTAAATTCAAATTCAAACACAGTGCAGATCCACCCCCCCACTCCCCTTGTAGTACCTGACTAGCATACCTACTCAAGCTGTATGGCTCTTACTAATCAACTGCAGTGTCTCCCTGAGAAGACACTTATTATTACTTGTTATTGTTTCCTGCTCATGTTACATGCAAATGTTAACACAAGTCACAGGCAGAACTAATTTGGATTGAGTAGCTGCAACATGGAAAGAACAGTTACGTAAGAACTTATCGTAACAGTAGGTCTTCGATGGGATCTCAGTCATCAGGTCACACCATAGAAACATCACTTCAGTGAAGCAGGATCCACACGGAAGAGTTTCAGCAGTACTAATGGGGCTGCCACCGCCGACATCATCTGCTGATGTCACTAACCCTATAAAGGTGTGAGCGGCCCTGCTGCCTCCCCAGAGACTTATGGAGCATACCCATGCCATGGGGGTCTGAGGAGAAAGACAGAAAAGTGCCCAAGCCAAAACAAAAGGCTGGATACACCAGTAAGCCAATTCTAACAGGAGAATCCAATAAGAAGGCGATGGTGGGAGGGAAGGCAGACCTAATGACTGAGATCCCCTGGAAGATCTATTGTTATGGTAAGTTCCCACATAACTGTTCTGTCTTCTTCAGGGGTATCTCAGTCATCAGATCACACTGCAGAAATGAGTCCCAAGCAGTTCTAGGTGCAGCAAAACAGTCTGGGGGGAAAGCCAACTAAAGTGTAGGTCAGGAGATCCTGCAGAACAGCCCTGCCAAAACTTGCACAGGTTCTAGATGCAAAGCCCAGACAGAAGTGCTTAGTGAAGGTATGGATAGTACGCCAGTTGGCAGCAGCACAAATATCAGCAGCTCAGACCTCTTTGAAACAGGTCACAGTGGTAGTCATGCCCCTTGTGGAGTGGGCTTTCACCACCCCTGCCAACTATTTGCTATGCTTGTTGTAGCGGGACACAATACCATTTGCCAACCATTTGGATACACATTTTTTAGAAACTCGAATGCCCTCTCTTCCTGGGGCACAAGAGACAAAAAGTTGCTTTGACTTTCTGCAGTCCTTAGTTTGGAACAGATAATATTTCAAAATTCTGTGCACATCAAATGTATGGAGTGGTGCTACCCCTGGATTGGCACGCTCAGGAAATAAAACAGGTGGGTGGATTGACTGGTTCAGGGTAAACTCAGACACCACCTTAAAAAGAAACTTAGGATTTGTGTGTAAAGACACCCTGGGCCAGATTTAAGAATGCGGTACATCTGGCGCAAGGCAATTCACAACAGACCCTAAGGCATAAATTGCACCTTGCACCATGTGTTCCGCAAGTCATGATTATGAGAGGCAACTTGCACCATGCCGTATGTGAGTTGTGCCAAATGTGGGCTCTGCCACTCACTACACCTGCAACCCGCTGCAGCTGGGTGCAAGGGTGGGTTAAGGCAGCAACTGCACCCTATTCCAGAAGGGTGGTTGCCGTAACCCACGTACGCCATTCCAGGACCCGGTATGGTGTAGCAGGGTTAGACCAGCATGGAGGAGGTGGTCTAAGGGGCATCTGTCCTGACATAATGATGGATGCCCCCCTAGCACCACGGAAAGCACTTAGACTTGTCCCATGTACCCCCCCAGCATGGTCATGCCCCCATCTCCCGAAGTTCGGGGACCTCCTGGTCCATTTTTTTCCATGCCTCCCCTTGCACCTGTGCCACTCAGGTGAGTGCGGCAGTGATGCGGGGTGGGGGGTCTGGGGGCAGTTAACTGCTGGCCATGACTTGTGGTACCCTGGTGCAACCCTGTAGCTCCTGCAGTCATGGAGCGCAGGTGCCAGGGACCCTGCCTGTCTTAGAATAGGGTGCAGAGTCTCCTGCGTAGCACTGCATGGAGTAAATCACATACGCCCGTGAGTTGTGCCATGCGACTTGGAATCGGGCCCCCTGTCTTTGTGAAAAATCAAATAAGGTTACTCACACCAGAGAGCTGCAACTCAGAAATGTTTCATGCAGAAGTAATAGCAACCAAAAATAACACTTTCCAAGAAAGAAAGCATAGCTCACAAGTCACGGCTGGCTCAAATGGAGACAGTCAGCTTCTCCAAAACAAAATTTAAATCCCAAGCCAAGACAGGGGAATGGATTGGAGGTTTCAGATGCAGGATGGTTGCACCTTGAGGGAGGAGTGCTGGACGCCTGAGTCCGATAGAGATATCAGGTAGTCCAGAATCTGGCTCACCAGACCAGTAAAAGGGTCCAGGTGATGCTTGGCAGCCAGTAGGCAAACCTCTTTTCACTTCATTGCATATGTGGCTCTAGTGTAGGGTTTCTGCGCAGCCACAAGGACACCTTCCACTCTCTGGGACACTGCGAATCAGGTGATGGCTATGTTCTCAGGAGCCAGGCATGCAGATGAAGGGACTTCAGGTTGGGATAGACCAGGGTCCCCTTAGCCTGCCTCAACAGATCCCTGCAGAGGGTCAGAGGGATCGGAGGTTCCTTTGCCAATTGTTTCAGTAATGGAAACCAGATCTGTCATGGCCAGAATGGGGCTATCAAGATCATGCTGGCCCCCACCATTTGCAGCTTGATTAGCACCCTCTGAATCAGAGGAGAGAGAGGGAAAGCATAAAAGAACCTCCCACTCCAGGAGAGGGACAATGCGCCTCACAAAAAAAAACTCCAAGCCCTGGATCTAGCGAGCAAAAACTGGACAGCTTTGTGTTGCATGGGTATGCAAAAAGGTCCAACTCTGGATGGTCCCATCTGGTGAACAGATCTTCTGCGACAGATGAGAGAAGTTCACACTCTAAATGCTGGACTGAGTCCTGCTGAAGTTGTCGGCCAGTGAGTTTAGCATACTGGCGACATGGACCGCTGAGAGGATCAGACTATGGTCTGTGGCCTAGTACCATACCCTCATGGCCACCCTGCACAGGGGATACGAGTGTGTCCCCCCTTGCTTGTTGATATAATGGTAAACACTGAGATTGTCAAACTGAATCAACAGATTACCCAAGAGGAGATGGTTCTGAAAGTCCTGCATTGCATACAGGACCGACCTCATCTCCAGGACATTGATATGTACAGAGAATTGCATCTAGGACCAAGACCCCTGAGTCTGGAAGGGACTCAAATGCACACCCCAGTCTGAACAGGAGGTGTCCATCATGAGGATCTGCCAGGGGGGCACTGGAGCACCTTGTGGACTGGGGAGGAGACAAGCACTAACTGACTGAATTCATCCATGCGTTGGTCCCATTGCACTCTGAGTGCCCACTGAAGGAATCGCATGTGCAACCTGACTAAAGGAATCTTGGGAATGGCCATGACCATCAGACCTAATAGCCTCAGATATACCCTGGCAGGGATGTAATGGCTTTGGGTGACCTCCTGAGCCTGGACAATAAGGCACTCAGCCCTGTTTTGAGGTAGGAAGGCCTTGCCCTGCACTGAGTCCAGAACCACCCCTATATATTGTAGTCTCTGGGAGAGGATCAGGACAGACTCAGGCAGGTTGACAGTCATGCCCAGGCAGAGAAACAGATGAAGGGCTATTTCCAGAGTCCAAACGAGCTGGTCTCTGGATGGGGCCTTTAGGACTCAATCATTCAGATAGGGGGAAAACATACAGTCCCTCCCATCTGAGAGCTGCAGCTACTGTTGCTAGCCACTCTGTAAAGACTTTTGGTGCAGAGGATAAGCCAAAGGGCAATAGGTTGAATTGGTAGTGCTTGACCCGAAAAAGGAACCAGAGGAATCTCCTTTGTGGTAGAAACATCAGGATAAGCAGAAAAGCATCCTGCATGTCCAGGGAGCACAGTCAGCTGCCCCGCTTGAGTGGTGGCAGTTGAAATGGCAGGGTGACCATGTGGAATTTTTTGTACTGGACATAAAAACTGAGGTCCTTGAGATCTAGGATGGGCCTCAGATCTCCAGTTCTTTTGGGGACCATGAAGAACCTGGAATAAAATCCCCTGTTCCTTTGGTGCAAGGACACCAACTCGATAGCTTTTTTCAACAGGAGGGGCTGTGCCTCCTCCCAGAGGATGGACGGGTGGGCCAGGGTATAGGTGGAGGGTATTGGAGGAGTCTCTGGGGGCATCTCTATGAGTTCCAGAGTGTGACCCCTCTCTATAATCTGAAGAATGCAGGCATCTGAAGTGATAGTTCTCCATTGATTAAGATGGAGGGAGAACTGACCTCCTACCACCATCTCTTGGTCGGGGACCAGAAGAGGGGGTTCTATCAAGGAGTCAAACAGAGGTGGATCCAGCCACTGGGGCAGATGTGTCATCCCAGGTCACTTTGCTGTGGTGCCAGAAGAGGAGGGAGTAGGCAAGGCGGGGGGGGTCTTTCTCTTGCAGTGAGGGTGGGAGACTGCTCCAGACTTCTGGGACACCTTGTGAAAGGGAATGTGCTGTCTGCTCTGAGGCTGTGTATAATAGAGTGAGTGAACAGACTTAATAGCACTGCCAGATGCCTGTAGGTCATTGATGATGTCCTGAATGTCTGGCTCAAATAGTTTAGAGCCATTGAAAGAGGTGTTGAGCACTTTTTGCTGGACATCGGCCATGAAGCCTGAGACCCTCAGCTAGGAGTGCCTACAAAGACAAATACCTACGGCAGCAACTCTGGCACCCATATCTGAGATATCATAGAAGGCCCTACGGAGGTGCTTGCTGATATCCTCTACACTCTGCAAGCATTTAAGAACTTTCTGTTCTGGGTACATTTGGGGTGGACCTGAGCAGCCACCTTGCCCTTCTTCCGGATGGTATTCTGGTATTTGACCATGTGGGAAAGGTAATTGGCAATCCTCAGCCCCAAGATGGAGGAGGCACATACCCTTTTACCCCAATGTTCAACCCTGAAGAATTCCCTGTTAAGGGGAAAGGAACTGAGGTGCTTAGTCACCTTAGATCCGTCATGAGCTGCCTTGATGACCACAGAATTGGTCTCAGATTAGGCAGCATAGTACAGAAGGCCCTGGGGCACATGATATAGCTTATCTGTCCTGTGGGGCATGGACAGGACCATATCAGGTCTTTACCAGGTGGCAGTAGTGGCATTCCTCAGGGCTAGGAGGATAGGAGGAATGCCCTTAGGAGGGGATTCTGGAATTTCCAGAAAGTCCACCAGCTCCCGTCTGGTGGCATCCCTTTCCTCAGTATGGAAGCCCATTGCTGTGGACAGCTGCTTCATAACATTGAAGAAAGTAGGGTCCTCTGGTGGAGTCCTGGGAGTATGCTTGACATAGTCCTCACTCACAGAGGAGGCAGTGGACCTGTCAGAGGAGAGAGGTTCTTCCTCTTCCTCAGGCAAGGCAAGGTCAGAATGATACTCCTCTTTGATGTTGACCTACTCCAACTTGAGGTCTAACAAATGAGGGACCAATGATGGCTCATGGGAAACAGCCTGAGGAGGCCAAAGTGGCATCAATGATGACGGGGCAGTCAACGGCGCTGGGGACCCAGGCCTATTAGCACCCAGCTGAGGAACCAAGACCACAGTGAACTTGGTCAGGATTTTACTGAGGTCGACGACAGTAGACTGCTGCATCGATAGGGGTGGGGGTCAATGGCACAGGGCATTATTATTCTTCCGTTGGGTCCTGGGAGCCCAAAGAGCCCGATGCCTGAAGACCTAGAGAAGTAGTAGGCCTCGATGGAAGGACTGTCATTGACGAGTCAGGTGTTGATGAATTAGGGGCCGAGGTCCCAAGGGTCAATGACCAGACACCCTGAGAGGTGGGCGGGGACGCTGTCAGTATGGGTCTGGTAGAGACCTGGACAGTGACAGGCAACAGCACAGCTGCAGCCCACGGAGTACACCCGGAGGAAGAAGAAGAAGCTGTCCAGGAGTGGGAATGCCACTTGGGAGAGCAATCCCAATCTCACTCTCTTTTGTGACCTTCCCCCAAGTACATATCTCAGACCTTAGAGGCCTGGGAGCTTGACAAACCTGCCAGCAACTGGGAAAGAGGGACCCCTGAGGACCTCTGCCCTGAACTGGCTACCTGTTGTTCCATCAGGAACTTGTGGGAACCTTCTTTCATCACATGAGGGTGGTTTGATTGAATTTATGGCAGAGCTCACAATCTGAGATGTTGTGGTCAGGTCTAAGACAGCAGAACAGAGAGTATGTTCATCTGTAGAGCCAATCTTCTTTCTGCAGTGGCAGCGATGGAAGAGAGAAGCAGAAGGATTAACTCCTGACATAAACAAGGTAAAGGAATGTCTTGTAAAATAAAAAAAGATTCTAAAAAACTACGTAAAATAAAGTCATAGGCAAAAATGGTGCACAACTGCATCAGAGCTTCCACAGAGACCCATGCGAACAGAGGTGACAGCGGGAAAGAACTGAGGAGGGAGGGAGCAGGGCCACTCATGCCTTTATAGGGTTGGTGATATTGGCAGATGATGTTGGCATGGGCGGCCCCATTGCTACTGCTGAAAATCTTCCGGGTAGATTCTGCTTCACTGATGGTAACATTCCTATGGTGTGACCTGATGACTGAGGTACACCCGAAGAAGATCTAATAGTTCTATGGTCTGCAACCCTCTGTTAGTCCCAGCAACCAAATCACTCAATGTAACACTAATCTTTAGTAAATGCAGAAAAGAGTATGCATGGCTGCAAGAAGTACAACAAGCTGTTTGTTAGACTAAAAAACAATAGATGTGGTAAAGGCACAGGATTGCATGATAATGAAAATAATCATTTACAAAACAAAATTAAACCCTCTGATCCTAAAACTGACAACACTGAGTGTCACATATTATCATTCAATCACACTCATTCTTTGAGTCCAAACTAGGGATCCTGCAAAGTGCGATTTACGCTTACCTGAGTAGATTGCTATCAGCTCATCTGCTGTACTCGCATTGTTCCAGTAGTGACTCCATCAATAGATATCCTTTGAAGCAGATTCATAGGGTTCATATTCATAATTCGGCTCTGGACCACCTCCAGATATAAATCGCTGTGAGCCATACAAACACTGTGTGTACATTACACACCAGTTGCATAAATGGAGGATGCTTGTCACGTTCATGCAACAGACCTGTTCCGTATTTTATTAATTTATTTGTACATCAGTTAACCTTTAAGCCAAGTGCTCATTTGCAAAGGGTCCACATCAAGTATTGTAACAAGTAAGCATTAATGCCCAATGAAGGAGGCTTCTACTGGGAAATTAATGCATGGTTGGGGGGGGGGCAACCACCCAACCATGCATTAATTCCCAGTAGAAGCCAACTCCGGAGGGCATTAATGTGCTTGTAATATGACAATAACTATGTTTCTTAATGTGTGCTACTTTTAAATATATTGATAATGAAGACGATGTCTATGGTTCCAAAAAGCATTTTATTTTCTCTGAAACATTTCTTTTTCACATACAGTGCACGCACAACACATCTACTTACATATTTGTGTGTGTGCAGACTATTAAACTGTCAGAGGAACATTTCACACAGTAACTTGTGTTATTGTTGTTCCCGTTCCATTTTTTTACTTCTGTTCGATGGAACTGTTCAGTTTTGAATCGGCGCGGTCAGAGCCTGCGTCTTCACCACAATGAGTTTTCTGTGGTCTGCTGCATTGTGGGATATACAGCATTTTCTGCTGTGATAGCTACTGGTGCTACACCTTGACCTGGTGACCCCATGATTAATAGTTGGAGCAGGCATTACCAGGGATTAATCCCTGCTCCAACTTTGATCATGTGGTGCGTTTTGTCCAATGATGTTACCTTATTTGATGTTTCTCTTTTTTGCCATGTTACAAACATATTTGGATACAGGCAGTAAAGATGAGCATTTGTCAGTACAATCAGTAAATTGGATACAGGCAGTTCAGGTGACCATGTGACAATACAATCAGTAAATTGGATACAGGCAGCTCAGGTGAGCATTTGCCAATATAATCAGTAAATTGGATACAGGGAGCAAAGATGAACATTTGTCAATACAGTCAGTAAATTGGATATGTAACCCCCAGGTGGCACTATCCCAAGGGCTACTACCCCTGCCTGCTTGACTACGGATAGGTTGAGGGGCCTAGGTTCTATGACAGGTGCCTCCACCCAGAGGTCAGGGTTTGTAGTGGTTAGACTAGCTGGGTCACAGCCCTCTGGGACACTGAGACCCCCTTTAGTCCCTCTAGTGGCTCACACAGTACACAGGAGTTACAGTCCCAATACCCCACATATACATACTGTTCACTCATAAGGTACCATTTACCCTCGAGACTGATTCTGCAGCACGTCTTTGAGGACCCCCTGTAAAACAAGGTTAATCAACATCCACAACCCAATACAGTGCTTGTTCTATAGGTACTGACACTTCAGACAGTATAAAGTTCAATAACATCAAATCTGGTTTATTTAGGGGAATGGAATATGGGAGGGAAATCAGGTTAATTGGCAGTATTCAAATCACAGTACTGTGCACACATACAGGGTCTGAAACGTCACACTCTGGGTACCCAGGTTGGGGGGGGGGGCTAGCCAGGTCTGTTACCCGGGGTTGGCCGTCAGGTGCAGATGGGTGGGGCCCTGTAGAAGAAAATATATGCACAACACCCAGTTGTAGTCCGGAGCCGGATGGCTCAGTCCATGAAGAAGTGAAACAACAAGAATTAGATGACCCACTTGTAATTGATAACAGGCTGCAGGGGAATACCCTGATTTGTACTCACAATACCCAAGCTGAGAACCAGATGGTGGATGTTCTTCTGGATTGCCAGAAACAACAGGGCATGGAGACAAGGTCCTTGTGACTGGACCCCAAGGTGGCTGATAGCAAACGGATTTAGTCCGAGACAAGCTGGGGTTTTCTTCCAGCTTCAACACACAGCACACAGTACAGGGGACATGAAACAGCAATTCCCCACAAGCACTATGCACATTCATATGTAAAAGGAAAGTACTATACCAGGCAGGCTGCTCCTTGATCCCGATCGCAATTACTGCAAAATACCCGGGAGCACGCACAGCAGCTTCAGTTCCTGACAGACTGTGCGCGATTCAACAATATCTCTAGTCTTCTACAGGGTGAGCCTGGTTTCCACTCTTCAGCCTTCCTTCTCCTCAGAAACTCGGATTCAGTCCGACTATCGCTTACAACGGCTGCAGGCCAACTTCAAGGCCTCTCATGTGCTTCCCGCGCGAACTGTACACCACAAAAAATACAGAGCTCCTACTCCTTTCATTGCCAACAACGATCTGGCTCTCCAGCTTCAGTTCAGGGCATTTCCCTTAGTTTCCAACAGGTCCAGTTGGTGGATTCGGCTGTCACTCACTACAGGGCTCCCTCTGTTGGTGCAAAAAAAGGCGCCAAGGTCCAAACTACACTTCCCATAAGCACTAGCTTTTATTCCCCTTGTAAGCCAGCTCCAGTGAGAGTCCAAATTGTGGTTGGCCCAAGCAGTCTCCATTTTAGGGCTCCCCTAAATCCAATTGACCAAGCACAGCAGTTCAGGTCCAAAATGGAGAGGTAACACACACAGAGTCCCAGCTGCAATAAAGGCAGGTTAGATAAACTGCAATTTCACTAATGCTTTAAATGATTACAGGCAAACAGTTACATCTTTTGGATGGGCTCCCTTTGCGCTTTCATCGACTGCAAAATGGAGAAATTACACCGCAGCTCAGGTGGGATTCAAGCAGGGAAACACCAGTCTCCCTTCATGAGCATTAATGAGGTCTGCAAGCAGACAGCTCTTAAAGAGACAGTATGTGGAGGCTCCACAAGCACTCACAGTGCCATTCAAATGGCTTAAACGCCGAACGCCATCAGGCAGGGGGAGCACTTAGGCAAGCTCCTAGGAGGCTTTTAGGAACTCCTACTTGTAGGGAGGTTACAGATACAGGCGACAAAGATGAGCATTTGTCAATACAAACAGTAAATTGGATATAGGCAGCTCAGTTGAGCATTTGTCAGAGCAACAATAAACAGATGAACAATGCATGTTATGTTTTAATTAATCAGTTGATTACAATAGATGTAATTTCTCCCAAGAGTAGTTAAGTAGGAAGAGGAGGATGGTGGGTGTGTGAGACAAGGTTGTAGGAGGGCATTGGTGGGCTGGGATGTGGGAGGGGGGAAGGGTAGACTGGATGAGCCAGGCTCAAGTTAGGGGTTAGAATAGGCATCTGCATGAGGATTGTTGAGTGAGTTCCTTCCTGAGGGCACTTTTGAACAGTGCCATTTTTGGTAGCTCAGAGATGGAGGTAGTAAGGTTGTTTAGCAAGTGTGCTGCTTGGTAAGTGAATAATCATTTAACCTGGATTGTTCTATGTTTGGGGACTATCAGTGCATGTCTTGCCATGCTCCTGGTAGTATAGTGGTTGTAGACAGGGCATAATAGTGAGGCCACAGCGGGGGGGGCAAGGCCAGCAAGTGCTTTTTTGGCCAGTACGATACACTGGTACTTTAAACATATATAGGGTACAGCTATGCTTGAGTCTGTCAGAGCCCATGATGAATCAGCAGGCCTTATTGAGCAGTACCCTCGCCCTATCTGTGGCAGTGTCAGAGGCCACCCTGTATACAGTGAGACCATAATCGATGAGTGGGAGGACAAAGCTTGTTACAGCTAGGCACCTGGCCTCATGGGTTAGGTTCAGGTGCTGCCTGAAGAGGGCCCTTCATTTTCTGTTGGCCAGGCTAACAATGTTGTCCACATGCTCTGTGAAGGTAAGAGACTTATCCAGTGTTACCCTCAAGTATCTAAAGGTGGACATCTGTTCTAGTGGATATCCTAGTGCATTCAGGATGGTCGGGGGGGATGTTGCTCCTTAGATGGGTACTAGCAAAGAGCATGATTTTAGTTTTGTTATAATTAAGGACAAGCTTATTCTGCTTGAACCAGTGTTCAAGGGACTCAAAGCTGCTTTCAAGCTCCCTGGAGTGACCTCGTGCTGAGGGCTTCTCTTGAAGATGACTGCATCACCAGCCTAGAGCAGCATCTGTGTTTGTGGGCAAACAACTGGAAAACCATTAATAAATAGACTGAAAAGAAGATGTCTTAGTATTGATCCCTGTGGAACTCCAACAGAGACCTGTTTCAGTTTGGAGAGCACTCCATCAATCCTATTTATACAGGCAAGTATTCAACATAATCCAACTATCACTTGCATGTGACATGCCTAATACGTGCATGTATCATGTCTGTTACGTGTAGTCTCCAGTTGTGATCAAACTTGACATGGACACTTGATAAGGGTTTTACTTACATTTATTGTAACCAAGACATAATCATTGAGCACATTAGTGCAAGTTAGTAAATCATAGAACAGATACACATTTATAATGATGTCCTGGGGGCTATAACCACACAAACAAACAGGTTGCACATAGTACTTTAATACAATCCAATAAACAAGTTCTTGTTTTATTATTTTAATAATATTTTTAAAATCACAGCCATTGTGATCTTATTATGCCATATTATTTTTGCCTATATTTTGAGAAATCATTTTTCCAGCAGTGAACAAACTTGATATACTTAAGGCATTCACTGGTAACACTTCTTGATGAAATTACAGCCTTAGTCACGGTGACAGTATATTCTGTACAGTAGCATGATTCACTGATTTAGTTTTGGCAGAGTCTTGAGAACTACACATTCAGTTGTGATCAAAATTGGTACAAATGTTCATTAATACAATTTCTTGAGGTTACTACATATAAAATAATGCATTGGGAGGTATATACTCTGAGACTTGTTTTGCACACCTGAGGTGTTGATATCACAGAAACCACACGAGTGAAATTCGAGTGGTTTGTATACGTAGCACACACCAAGAGTGTGTAAAACAAGTGAGTGAGTGAGTGATGTGCAACTCTCTCTATATTTTATTTGATAGGATTACTAGTTTAAATGACAGTATTTGAGAAAACACTGAGTAAGAGTATTTTGTAGAGTGAAAGCTGAAGAGCAGCCAGGGAGGAGAAAAGATGCAGTGTTCATGTGTTTGAAGGCAGCCAGCCAGGCAGAAAAGGAACGTAGGGACTTACATTCACAGTTGATGTCATTCACTGTCTTACAGCCAGTTGAGTAAAGGGTCTTCAAGCAGCACAGCCTTCGCCTTGGGGAGAACTTGGCAACGTCAGTGGGCAGGCCAGCAAGAGAAAGCCTGAGCACTGACAATCTACCTGATCACCACTGAGGTCTCAGTGGTGTTAGTAAGTCAGGTGGGGGTAGTTTGAAAGGCATACTAGGAACAGATAATTAGAAGAGCTGGATAACTTAGTGAGGGATCACGTTAATACAGTACATATCCATGTATTGCAGTAAAAGCCATGTATCTCAGTGCTGAAAATTGCTATAAGCCGTGAATAAGAAGGGCTTACCTTAATGATAATATTGGTAATGGTGACTTACTTATGCATTAGTTCTGTCTTGTTATTCACTGCGGTGCTTTTGGTAATACTGTACTGAGAACTACAGTACAGTACATATCCAGCTATGATCAAACATAGAACAGTTATGCATTAAAAACAATTCTTGAGGCCCACAGTAACTCACTGAGTCTCTGCCTGCTCAACGTGTCAACCTGTAATGCCAGTTGACCACTATGATCTGTCTTGTGTTCTCATTCATCATGAAGCGAGGCCAATTAAGCCCCTGTAAGGCCAGCGACCATGCATCCCAGCCTCAGTTCTCCTGTGATTCAGATCACCAGAGAGACCGACTATCGCTGACCAGTATCTGCAAGTAAGGCTCTTGGGCTGAGAGGAAGGGGTAATAAAGGAAGAAAGAGGCAGAAGCTAGTGAGAAGAAAAGGTAAAGAAAAACTGAAAATCTATTTGCAGTCTGTTTAAATGGGGAACGGGGATGATTTGGGGAAGTTAAGGAACATGAGCAAGATAACAATACTGGGATACAAGACTACTGGGTGTACATACCCAGGAATGCAGTGTAGCAGAGAGATTAGAGTACCAAACTGTCAACCTGGAGACTCTAGCTGACCTAGATTTGAATCCCACAATCATCACTTGCATACTGAACAATTCACTTAACCTCCCTGTGCTCCGGGGTCACACCTTGAACAAGCTTTGGCTCAATGGGGGGGGAATTCTCCAAGGGGTGGTAAGTACATGCCAATGGCTTGTATCCTGCCCATGGATTCCTGCACCTGTGGGAAGATGCACGGTGGCCATATTCATGGCTGCTGGCCACCACACGACTCCCTACTGCAGCTCTGCCCCCTCCAGTCATGCAGGTGCATAGGCACAGCCCCGCATACATGGGAAGGCATCCAGTGGGATGCCCAGACCCGGTCTGCCACTACCTTGCACCCTGTGGTGCCATGGCAGCAGGGATGGTCGGCAGGGCCACTAACACAAACAGTGGGCATGTGACTGGGCGGCTGCCCCCAGCCCTTGAAGTAGTCCAGGTGGGCTGGGGTGACATGACAAAGGGGCCCTATGGTGGTTGCTACTGCTGGCAACAGACTGGTGGGGGAGCATGCAGTGGCTATGTCTACCTCTGGAATGTGTAGCATGAGCCCCCCCCCATCCAGCACTCCCCACTTTCGTGAATAGTGTGGAGCATGAGCAAAACCCACATGGAAATCACCAGCAAGTGGGGCATCTGGTGCCTACCATCCCAGTGCATCTTTGGTGTATCGGGTGCAAGGGCACAGTGGCAGATATGCTATGCCAGAAATACTTCATTAATTTGCAGAATAGGGCACCAATGTGCATTTCTGGCCTAATATTCTAAGAGCAAATATACAGTAGGAAGCAATATTAATTGATGTAGCAGTAGTATTAGTAGTAGTGGCAATAAATTTTATTTATCTGAAACACATACCCTCAGGCTCTGGGCAACTTACAATGTACAAGAAATAACACCAGAAAAGGTCAAGCAAAATAAATGTATAACCTTACATTCATTAAATAGAGCATAAAATAATATTCGGGTGATCAACAATACTATAAATACTTTATTTTTAGTTAAGGGTAGGGCCAAACAAAAAAGAAAACATTTTAGTCTCAATCTGATTGACGTCAATGAAGTAGCCTCTCTGAAGTGGGAGGGATTATTGTAGTGAGTGTTTTAGAGAACAGCAGAGGAGAGAGATTTCAGACTTGAGATGGTCAGGCATATGGATTGGTAGCTTGGACTACACTGAGTCATAGTTTCCATGTGGCCCATTTTAGGAACCTAGCTGTTCCCCAGTCACCAAATTTCTGGAGCCAGCACAGGGCCCCCCCCTCCACAAGTCATTTGACCTTGTTGGATCACTTAGACATTTATAGCAATATTTCTTTAGCATATTACAATTTTGACCATGGATGCCTAATATGTTTAGGTTCTGATTTGTGATTTGCTGCTAGCAGTGGTGACGGAATGGTTTGAAAAGTGGTAGGGCCAAGGACATAAGGGGTACATTTTCCCCTATTAAATATAGTACCATGATAGCAAAAAGTGATAGGGCCACTTATGACAGTGTTAGGGCCATGGCCGTAGTGGCCCCCCCTGTTCCGGCACCTGTGGCTGCTAGATTCGTGTCTCCCCCACTCCACTCTCTCTTACTGTCTTGTGCAGCGTATTTGATTTTGCTCAGAATTCTTGATACAGATTAGAGGTTCTCAGGTCTGAAACCCTGGTGAGACGCTCCCTTGGAAGGCTGTATGCCGAAGCACTAGGGGCTTCCTGCTCTGGGTGAAGTACTTGGCTGTTTATCTGAATTTAACAGAATAAATGTGGAATATCTATTTCAAATATTAGCAGTTTCAAGTGTGTTCTCAGTTGGTTACTGTGCTGCTTTCTAGAACTTATTGAAACCCTGGTAGCCAGTTCCAAACTACTTACTTCTCTCTCCCCCTGCCCCACAACCCTTTTTTTCTGTCTCTGTCTCTGTCAGTCTCTCTCTCTCTCTCTCTCTCTCTTGTTCTCATGCATCTGGGCCACATCCAGTTTGGTCTACACTTTTATTCACTGGAAACCTGTTGTTACATTTTTAGGTGCCGTCTAATGTTGTGTTAACTGTGCATGCTGTGTGCTATGGCTACATGTGGTGGCGATAAAGTGACTGGCATTTGGAAATAATTTTTCTCCAGTGAGTTATTTCCTTTTGAGGGCTACTTTCCTTTGCTGTTGCAGCTTTCAGAGGCTGGCCACCTCTGTTTCTGCACCACCCAGTACTGAAAGCATGCCCTCCACACTCTGCACACTTAGGCAGAGGCACAGGGAGGCAAAGTGACTTGGTCAAGGCCACATGGTGAGTCAGTGCCTATAACCTGGACCTCAGTTCTGTGTTTCAACCAATGGAGCCCTGTGCCTTTCAAAAACTCTTCCAGAAGAGTTTTGGCTGGGATGGGATCTACTGTACATGAACCTTGAGTTTGTCATGTTTGCTCATCTCATCTCATGGATACAATGAGAAATGTGTGATTGCTGTAATTATGTTAGATAAACGTTCCTGTTATAAGAATATTTGTTTCCAACCCTAATATGCTCCTGTAACAGCATTCCACTGCACTGCTATTGCCAGTTAAATAATGCTGGTTTCTAACCCAAGACAATTATAATCAGATCCGTTATCTGAGACAGCCTGCAATAATCAATAGTCAACACACGATCTCTTGCACTGGGGTCACAGAGCAGGATTTGCCCATTATGGTTGTCATTCAGCAGCAGAGCAAGCTGGGCTAGCTATGCAGAACTGAAAAATGCTAGAATTGGTGTTGTCCAATTACATACTGCTCCTTGACATGTAGACCTTCCAGGCTCTGACACTCGGTTGGTTTTCAGTGAGTGCAGAATGCAGCCTGAAGCTGCATCGCATTGTACTCTTCGTTCCTGCAGAATCTAACCTGAACTAGTAATCCTTATTGCCAAGAAAAGTGGAGACAGACACAGAAAAGGCATTGTGTGTTAATAAATTATAAATGTGATTAATTTTATTAATTATCTTAATTGCTGGGGAACAAGGACCTCAAGGGAGCTTTGAAATGATGGCAAGATTATTACAACATCTCCAGTTAGCATTCTTTGTCCGTCAGCAGCTTTTCAAATCAACTCTAAAGAGCCAAAGCTAAAAAAGAACACACAATTTTTACTATACAAAATGAACTTGTTGGATTGTGTAATGAGCAGATAGGCCAATCAGTAACTAGGCTGTATTAATTAAAAACATATTCTATGGAACATTTATGATATTTGCTTTGCCATTGAAAGTAGACTAAATGACAGCAGGGCTGAGAAACTGGGATTGGATTTAATTTATTGCCCACTTCTAAAAAGACAGTTGTTATACAAACCATAAACATTAATTTTCTAAAGGTTGCATTGTCAAGGACTGACTGCTGCATTGTTCCCCTTGGCAGAAGGAATTAAATATTGAAAGCCTGAAATAACTAGACCAATGATTAGCACTTACATACAGCTGATGCATAAATCACTGCACTTCTCAAATACAGATGCCAACAACTAGAAGTTTGATTTTTCAAGCCCCTTTATGGATGCTGGAATTGTTTATCATTGTGAGAATACCCCCATGGGATTCCTTTGTAAATTATTTAGGATTCTCTGATAAGGTGCAAGTAAAGTCTTATTTCCTTTGCATTTCTAACATATCCTTTCTGATCTTTATGACACCCATATCTCTGATACGTCATAACAGCATCTGTGTTGTTTCTGTATTCTTCAGTTCTGAGCATATATAAAACTAATGTGTTTGCTTTCTACAGTATTAGTCCTCAGTTCTGAGCTTATATAAAGTGACGGTGTGTGCTTTCTACAGTCTTATTAATTTATTCCAGTCTAAGCCCTGTAACAGTTTCATTCAAGATGTTTTTGCACTGAGTACATAGTTATTACTGCATACCACTTATCAGAGAGGCTGGAAGCACCCCCACCAATTCCCCTACCTCCCTTGCTGGCCTTACACACCCCTCACCCAATCCCAACTATTCTGCTGAATAACATGGGTGGCCAGGTAAGGAACTGATGGGGATATTTTAGGGTTTTAGCTGCTACCCAAGGAATTCACAGTGCCACATATGCATGGCATTTAGAAACCATGAGGGTGCAACCCATCTGTCAAGGGGACCCTAACATAATGATCTATGGCCCCCCCACCTGCATCTGTTCTAAATCTGTTCTTTGAAGCTGGGAGCATACCCACTGGAGGCTGGCAGCCCATGCCCAAACCATGGTAGGCCGGGGGCATGGAGCCAGAGTTGTATTACATTCATTTATTTTTTTGAATCATACATCTTCTAGTGGGGATATGACGGTCCTGTCTGTAAAGCGCTGCATACCATGATTAGCATCAGCATCAGTGCTGATATGCATGCCCAGAGTCACAACTTTGCTTTCCAATATAAATTTAACATGGTTACAATGCTCATTTTAAAATGAGAGTGACATTACCATGTTCAGACTACTGGCTACTATTAGAAACTGACTTAACCTGATAGTGTTTGAAAAATTCTAAACTCATCCATGAACAAGTTTACCAGCACTGTGGAGCCATGTTGAAATGTGAACATACTAGTGCAGTGGATTGTCGGGGGGAGGGGGGAGGTGGTAATGTGGGTCAGCTAACAAAAGGTAATACTAAGACAATTACAAGAAATAGCTACAAAATTAAATTATGGGACCATGTATCATGGGAATATACATTTATATGGCCACGGGTATGTATCTGAAATAGGAATATAAAATTCAGCAAAAAAAAGCTGCCAGTGCCCCTTTAAACAAGAGACACTTTGAGGCCTGGAGGGGAGGGGTTGACAGTGCCCCTTTGAGGAAAGAGTCTACATACACAGATAAATTCTGAGTCAGAGAGTCAATACTAGAAATTATGATATGGGTATTAAGAATTCTGAATCATGATTGGTTGAGAGCTGCTTTCAGCTGGGCCGTTATCCCAGCACAGCAGCCTGGCTGAAAGAATTCCCAGACCAACAGACTCTGCAAGCACAGTTAGAGCCATCTGCCTCAGTCACTGTGGATTGCACATCTTGCTGCTGAACGCAGCTCAATTCAAACTTGTGCCCAAAATGCTCACAGTACAAATGGCTGCCCTGGCATCACCTGAGGAAATGGCATAACAACACAATGACTGCAGCTCTCAGTAGAACTTCACACTTCCCTTCGAGATATTCTAAAATTATAATTTTGTGGTTCACTTGCCTGCTGTATGCTGCACATTACTGCTGCTGATTAAATCACTGCGATCCCTGATCAAGCATACTAACCCCCCCCCCCAGTAGCCTACTCATGCTGCTGACTAGTGCTCCTTGTTTCAGCTTCAGACACTTCCTCCTCCATGTGTAAACAGTACAGCCTTACCGGCAACTGGTGCCAAGGAACATTTTTTTAAATCCTCCTGTGAGGACTTCTGCAGCCTCGGAACAGCACATGCTTAGAACTACAACAAAGCACTGCTCACCAGCTGTTGGCACTCTCTCCCTCTTTTGCCAGCCATTCAACCGTTATCTCTCTCTCTCTGTCTCTTTCTCCCCCCATAAAAAACAAGCATTTGTCAATGCCGAATGTTGATTGCATTGGTCTGTTGAGCTTGCTCAGTGGCCCTGTCAGTGGGTCAGTCTGTTTGTCCCGGTGCTGCAGGCTGCTCTTTTGTACTGGGCTGCTGCCTGTGTTGGTGGCTTTTTGTACCCACAAAGAAATCCACAGTTGTCCCGACAGAGCTCCATTGAGGTCGCTCACTCCCTCTGTCTCGCTCAGTCAGTCTGGTTCTCCCGGCGCTGCAGGCTGCCCTTTTGTACTGGGCTCCTGCCTCTGTTGGCACCTTTTTTTGCCCACAGAGAAATCTGTAGCAGTCCCGACAAAGTTGCATTGAGCTCGCTCACTCCCCCCTCTCACTCGCTCATTCTGTTCTGCCGGTGCTGCAGGCTGCCCTTTTCTACTGGGCTTCTGCCTGCGTTGCTGCCTTCTTATGCCCATAAAGAAATTTGCAGCAGTTACAATACAGCTCTGTTGAGCTCACTCACTCACTCATTCTGATTTTCCTGCCACTGCAGGCTGGCCTTTTGTACTGGGCCCCTGCATGCATTGCTGCCTTTTTCTGCCCACAAACAAATCTGCAGCAGTCCCAACAGAGCCCCATTGAGCTCACTGACTCCCCCTCCCTCACTCGCTCATTCTGTGTCTCCTGGCACTGCAGGCTGCCCTTTTGTACTGGGCTCCTGCCTGCATTGGTGGCTTTTTCTGGCCAGAAATAAATCTGAAGCAGTCCCGACACAGCTCCACTGAGGCCTGCCACTCCCTCTGTCACTCCTCAGATTCCATTTCTGCCGGTGCTCCAAGCTGGCCTTTTGTACTGGGCCCCTGCCTACGTTGCCGCATTTTCTGCCCACAAAGAAATCTGCAGCAGTCACACTAGAGTTCTGTTGAGCTCACTCAGTACTGCTCTGTCACTCGCTCGTTCTGTTTCTCTTGGTGCCGCAGACTGCGCTTTTGTATGGGGCTCCTGGCTGCATTGGCACCTTTGTCTGTCCACAAAGAAATCTGCAGCTGTCCCGACAGAGCTCCATTGAGGTCACTCAGTCTCCCTCTCTCATTGCTCATTCTGTTTGTCCTGGCGCTGTAAGCTGCCCTTTTGTACAGGGTTCCTGCCTGCATTGGCGCCTTTTTCTGCCCACAAAGAAATCCCAGCAGTTCTGATAGAGCTCCTTTGAGCTCACTAAGTCCCCTTGTCTCACTTGCTCATACTGTTTCTCCCAGAGCTGCAAGCTGGCCTTTTGTACTGGGCCCCCCTGCCTGTACTGACACCTTTTTCTGCCCACAAAGAAATCCGCAGCAGTCCTGACAGCCCTTCGGTAAGTTTGCTCACTCCCCCTCCCTCCCTCGCTCTCTCGTTCTGTTTCTCCCAGTGCTGCAGGCTGCCCTTTTGTAGTGGGCTCTTCTGTTGGGGCCTTTGTCTGCCCACAAACAAATCTGCAGCAGTCCCAACAGAGCTGAGTTGAGCTCGGCCTCTCCCCCCTCTCACTCGGTCGATCTTAATCTGTCCCAAACACTGATTTCCCAGAGTGACCGTGCTATTGTCTGGCAGGAATGCAAAAACATATTTTAGCCAGGATGTGAAAAATGACAGCTGAAGTGTGCATAAGGAGTTGTGAAAAAATGCCACTGTTGAAAATGTGGCGTGACAGTATTACACATTTGCAAAGTTACAAGGGTGCGTGGAAACAGTTCAATGCATACTCGTAACACAGTCATGTTATGGAGTTTCGTCACCAAATTTTCAACATAGGGATTTTAGGACCTCTGCTTATGAACAGTGCCACTGTCATTTTCTTAATCTGTCCCGAACACTGACTTCCCACAGTGACCATGTTATTCTGCGCCGGAACTGTGAAAACACGTTTTGGTCAGGATGTGAAAAATGTCAGCTGTACTGCTTATAAGGAGGTGTGAAAAAATGGCACTGTTGAAAATCTGGTGTGACAATATTACAAAGCTGCGAAGTTACAAGGGTGCATGGAAAGTGCGCAACGCACACTTGTAACACAGTCAATTGATGGGCTATCATCACCAAATTTTCAACATAGGCATTTTAGGACCTCTGCTTGTGAGCAGTATCATTGTAATTTTCTTGATCTGTCCTGGACAGTGATTTCCCACAGCGACCGCTCTATTCTGCACCGGATGTGCGAAAACACATTTTGGCTAGGATGGGAGAATGACAGCTGCACTGTTCATAAGTAGGTCTGGGGAAATGGCAATGTTGAAAATCTGGAGGAAAATATTATAAATTCAATGGTTAAGAGCGTAAGCGCGTAACGACAGAATAATGACAGTCATTTTATGGAGTATTGTTACCAAATTTTCAACATAGGCATTTTAGGACCTCTACTCATGAACAGTGTCACTGTCATTTTCTTAATCTGTCCTGAACACTGATTTCCCACAGCGACCGCGCTATTCTGCGCCGGAACTGCGAAAACACATTTCGGCCAGGATGTAAACAATGACAGCTGTACTGCTCACAAGGAGGTGTGAGAAAATGCCAATGTTGGCAATCTGGCATGAAAATACTGTAAATCCGCGAAGTTACAAGCGTACATATCAACTGCCCAACGCACATGCGTGAAACAGTCATTTTTTGGATTTTTCCCACCAAATTTTGCAATATATGCTTTTTGAGAGCCCACCTTATGAACACTGGCACTGTCGTTTCATTAATCGGCCCTGAAGGGTGATTCCGCACAGTGACCGCGAAACCACCTTCCGGGGCTGATTAACACCATGACAGTTCAAGAATTCATGAGGAGGGGTCCCAAAAACCCCATGTTGAAAATTTGGTGGAAAAAGTCCCAAAAATGCCCGAGATATGCACTAAAGTTGAAAAACCCCTATTTATTACATTATACAGCGTACCGGCATTTCCTCAGTTCGTGGTCGGCTTTGAAGAGGGCAGAGTTGTTCCCGCTCCATAGAAGATGGTCGCTCCAGACTCCGGAGGTAAGTATGGGGTGAGGGTGCATGGGGAGGCAGGGTGCAGTGGTGGTGCGGGTTGTGGAGGGGGCCTGGGAGAGCTCCAAGGGACCGTTTCCTTCTTTACAGGTTGAAAAAAAAAAGAAGACATCAGGGGACCATTTCCTTGTTTAACAGGTGTTTTGGCACACTGGGGTGGGCTCCCAGGGTGCCACCTGTGTGGGTGGGTGGGTGCATTAGCCGATGGGGATTGGGCACCCCCAACAGCAAACAAGGACAGGGGAAGGGGAGCTGCAGGAGCCAAGGGGATTGGGCACCCTCTTGGCTATATAAACAGAAGGGGAGTTCATGATGCCGGCGGGATTGGGCACCCGTCGGCAGGAACAAAAGGGGGGGTACCATGATGCCGACGGGGATTGGGCACCCCCATCAGCAGGAACAAAAGGGAGGGATATCATTATGCCGACGGGGATTGGGCCCCCTGTCGGCAGGAACAACATCGGGAAGGGGGGGGTTACAGGATGCCGATGGGGAGTGGGCTCCTCCGTCGGCAAGTAAACATGGTGGAGGGGAGGGGGTTATATTGTTTGTGAACACGGCAGCAACCTGCCACCATGTTCACAAACAATACTGGGGGTTTCATATCCCGCCTTGCAATGACAGGTCACTCCCTCATTGCAGCGGATGGCTGACGCTGCAATGACGAGGCGGCCCCTGATTGCAGTGGCTACTTTTTTAGAAAGTTGTGGCACGCTGGCTGAACTAGTGTTAGCAGCAGCATGCCACGGCATTAGGGGACAGGGGACAAGCCTTTTCAGGCTGTGGGAGCATTGGGCACAACAGTGCCACGCCTCCATAACCTGCTTGTGCAGAAAGCTGACACAACATGTTTCTTGTGCATGCGCGCAATCAACATAAAAAAGGCGTGCTCATGAGCAGTAAACCTACCACTGTAATAAAAAAAAAAAAAAAAAAAAAAGAGAAACCCTAATAATGGAAGAATGGGAGTTGGGAAGGGTGTGTGTGTGTGTGTGTGTGTGTGTGTGTGTGTGTTGGGGGCGGGGCGTGTTATCACATTTCACCTTCCCTTTGAAGGCATGGTCACCACTGTAATTAAAAAAAATTAAAAAGGGAAACCTCAATAATGGACGAACTGGAGCTGGGAAGGGGGTGGGGCATGTTATCACATTCCACCTTCCTATTGAAGCCACAGCTCAAAACATTGCTTTACTATCCTTATCCTCACTGCGCTGGCCATACTTTCTAATACATACATTTAAGGGTCTTGGTGCCACCTACTGGAGTAAAAGCTACACAACAAGAACATTATACAGGACAAAGAGCACTACTTCTTTCTTTTTTTGCAATTTATTGCTACTTTTTGTAGTTTTTTAACAATTTAAGAACACAGACGCTGTTTATTTTTTAAATTTTAATTTATTAATGCTGATGGACCCATTTCATAATTGCAATAAGGTACTCCAGGGGGTGCGTTATGGTGGGATGACAGCCCTTTTTGGGCGGTGAAAGTACTTGGCTTCTCCTCGTGCTTCAACCACCCGAGGTGGGCTGTTATCCCATCATAACACACCTTCTGTTGTGCCTTATTGCTTAATTATTGGGTGACCTGGTGGATTATAAAGATCTTCATCCACTTTCAGTAAAATTTAGATTGTAGGTCTCAAAGGATATTTAGTGTCCACAAATTCCATAACCTGTGGGGAAATAATATTATCTTTATCATTAGTAGCTTCTTCAATTACATTATCCAAAAATTTTTAAAACTCTAGAGTAGGATCTTTGTTCAGTCTTTATTGAATATAGTGCCACATTTGACAACTGTATCAATTATATTTTTCAAAGTTCATTATAACACTTCCACATTTGTCAGCGGGTTTGGTGGTCATAATTTTATTGCCACACACTTCCTGAGAGCATCTCTTCCTCCTCTGTGTAGATTGTCACAAGTGGGATAAAGAGATCGTTCAAATAGTTTTTCCAGATGATACACACATATCTTGGCAAAATTTGGGATAACATAGTCCTGAGGTGAACAAAAGGTAGATTTTCTATATACATTTTTAATTTCACTATCAACCTTATTTTTTGAACATTTTCATTTACTATGATTATTTTGGTAAAAAAACAAAACAAAACAAACAAACAGGGTATAGACTGGGTTTCCTCACACACTGATGCAGGTCAACCATGGGGTTAAACATATTAGCCATAGACGTTGATGAAAATGACAAGCCTTTCCTGAACATATTTAATTTTGATTTTCTTCATACAGTGCATGCCGCTTAATACAGACAGATCGGTGTAGTAGCGTTTTGTCTGCTATATCCAATGTCTATATTATGTGGCACGACTATGTCAGTGGGTAATTCAAATCTTCACTATGCTCTCCCTTGCTGCTGTGTATTAGCACGTATAGGTTTTTATGTTTTTATGTTGGAGAAAGATGTGTCACTTATTTGTAGCTTATTTGGGGTTGTTGGGGGTTATGGTGCTGTTGAATCACGGATTAGTACAATTTGTAAGTTTTGTTGGATATTTGCAAGTTATTTGTAGCTTTCTAAATTTCAGGTTGTGGATTTGTACAGACATGGCTTCTAATTTGTATTCACTGTACAGCACTGCGTTTTGCACTGGGTACTTGGGAGAGGTTTACCTATATCGAGGTGACATATACATAGCCGACATCCCTGATATTGACAGACACAATGGCAAGTGTTGGCATTGTACTGTTGGGGATGTCAGAGTGTTTTTTTGACTCTGCCCCCCCCCACACCCCCTGGTATCTATTTATTCAACTCTGAGTTTGAGTTGTCTCGGGAAGGGTGCGAAAAATCAGGAGATTCAGTGCTGGTGTCAGTGGTGACCATCACAGTGACCCAACGCTTTCTGTCAAATTCTGTCGCTGTGATGGCCTTTGCTGTGGAGGTTTTGCTGTGCAGTCTGCCCACCCTTGGGAGAAACCTGTGCTTTTAAAAATATCACTTTATTCACTTTATTAAAAAGACTCACTTTAGAAAACGAACAGACACCTTAATTCTTTTTTTTAAAGAAAGCTGTTATTTTTGATTGCTTTATGTTTGCAGTGGTGTACCTCTGCCAGATTTGTTCTGTTTTTTCAATCAAGTCCAACTCAGAAGCAATGTCTCCCCATTGCTCCATTCCATGACATGGTGTCAATAAAGCTGTGCATACTGTATGTCAGCACAGGTCACCATAGGATCAATGGCTTCTGTCTCCTCGAGTTCCTCTAGCTCAGGATACATGCTGTATGGCTGGGTGGGTGTATTCCCTGTATGATGTGGGTTATCTCATCTTTAGTGGTAGACTCTGGGTCTGGGTCAGCTTCACTTAAGTGGCATAACATCTGATATACACTGTCAGTTCAACCTTCTGGTGTTTGTACATATCCCTCGTTGTGCTCAGCAATAGTATCCATCATGTCACCACCATTAACGGCAGTTGTAAAACCCGCTTTTCTGTAGCAGTTTGCAATTGTTTGACTGCTGACTTTTCCCCCTCACACTGTGTAATAGATGCATGGCATCCAGGACTGTGATTATTTTGACACACTCACCCATTGTCGGCTCAGTGCCGGCATCCATTTCTGCCAATACCCGGGTATGCATGGCATTGACATAATGTCTTTCCGGGGAATAGAGTGCCCCCTGATTGAGGGGTTATATAACTGTGATAGTCTGGGGGTAACAGGTTTGAGATTGTTGACCCGTGGAGGAAGAAATGCACAGTAAGATCGTGGATACTCATCAGAGGTAAGCAGTCAGTTTCTTTTAGAATCCCAAGTTTATGAGACAGGAGTAGAGCAGCTCAACAGGAGACCATGGCAGGAAGGCAGACTGAAGAGTAACATTAGAATAGCTGGAGTCAGAGGGAAACAGATTTTAAAGCTGTGAAATGAACACCTACCAGCAGTTAGCAGTTAATATCTAATCAATGTTAATCAATACCTGAGCAGCAGATTAGGTGTCTAGTAAAAGTGTTCTGCAATGCCTGTTTTAACAAGTGGATTTAACAGTGACAGCATAGGATCTGGTTTGATTTTTCATTTTTATGTTGCTTGCACACATGTGCAAGAAACATAGTACCATCATCCAAGTTTTCGGAGGTGTGGCACCCATCTTCCAATTCGGTCAGTGTGTTTGCAGGCGCGGCCCCAGTTCCCCAATCACTGCTGCAGCTGTCTATGACAGCAGTTGAAAATGCAGTGCCATACAGTTGAAAGGGAGAGCTCCACTTCAGTGAGCAGAGCTCTCCCCCCCACACACACACACGCAAGCACGCATACTGCATGCTGATGTGCTCCCCCCACGCACACACTGTATGGCCGACGAGGGTGCCCAATCTCCTGTCGGCTCCATGCCCCCCACAAAAGCTGTACGGGTGCCATGCTGGGAGCCTGCCCCAGATGGCAAAACTATTATAGCCCGACCGAGGTTCCCAATCCCCAGCTGGCTCCACGGCTGCACGCCCCCAAAAGCTTTCCAGGTGCCACGCTGGGCCCACCCAAGCGTGGCAAAGCATGCGGCCGGCGGGGTGCCCAATCCCCGTCGGCTCCAGATCCCCAAACAGCCTTTCCAGCTGCCACGCTGGGAGCCCACCACAGCGTGGCAAGCGTCCCAGCGTCATCTTAATAAAAAAACCCTGTAAACAAAAAAAATGGTCCTCGTGGTCTCCCTGCCCCCGCAGCCTGCACCTACCCACTCGCACCCTGCCTCCCACACCCCTCACCCCATGCCTCCTGCGAGTCCGGCTCGACAATCTTCGGTGGACTGGGAACACGTCTGCACTCTTCAAAGCCGACCGTGAACTGAGGAAATGCCGGTAAGCTGTATAATGGGATAGATAGGATTTTTTTTAACTTTGTTGCATATCTCAGGCATTTTTGGGAATTTTGGGCCCAAATTTTCAACATAGGGTTTTTAGGACCCCTCCTCATGAATTCTTGCACTGTCATGGCGTTAATCGGGCCCAAAGGGTGATTTCACAGTCACTGCCTGAATCACCTTTCGGGACCAATTAATGAAACAACACTGTCAGTGTTCATAGGAATTGGGCTCTCAAAAGTCTATGTTAAAATTTAATTAGAAGAATTCCCTAAAAATGACTGTTCCTGAATGCGTTCTTTGGTTCCTATGCACTCTCGTAAGTTCATGAATTTTCAATATTTTCACTCCAGATTTTCAACATCACCATTTTACCACACCTCCTTTTGAGCAGTAAAGCTGTCATTTTTCACATCTCACCCAAAATGTGTTTCTGCCCATGTAGCGCACAATGGCGCAGTCGGTGTGCGAAATCAATGTATGGGACACATTAAGAAAATCACAGTGACACTGTTCATGAGCAGAGATCTTAAAATGGCTATATTGAAAATTTGGTGGAAAATCCCTAAAAATTACTGTTTCACAGCGTCGTTACGCGCAGTTCCTACATACCGTTAGTAAGTTCGCGAATTTTCAATATTTTCACTCCAGATTTTCAACATTGCCATTTTACCACACCTCCTTATGAGCAGTACAGCTGTCATTTTTCACATCTCACCCAAAATGTGTTTCTGCCCATGTAGCACAATGGCACAGTCGGTCAAAGTAAATCAATGTATGGGACACGGTAAGAAAATCACAGTGACATTGTTCATGAGCAGAGGTCTTAAAATGACTATGTTGAAAATTTGGTAAAAATTCTAAAATGACTGTTTTACTTAGCGTGCGCTATGCAGTTCCTACCCACGCCGTAGTTCACAAATTTTAATATTTGCACTCCAGATTTTCAACATTGCCATTTTACCACAACTCTTTATGAGCAGTACAGCTGTCATTTTTCACATGTGGCCCAAAATGTGTTTTTTGTGCACATAGCGCACAATGGCGCAGTCAGTGTGTGCAATCAATGTTTGGGACAGATTAAGAAAATCACAGTGACACTGTTCATGAGCAGAGGTCTTAAAATGGCTATGTTGAAAATTTGGTGAAAAAATTTCCTTCAGCCATTCTGCAATGTTACTAATGAAGACCCTGCAGCACCCCACTGGTCACCCCCTCTTCCTAGACAGCACCCCATTTACCACCACTCTCTGCCTCCTGTCTGTTAGCCAGTTTCTAAGCCAGTTTACCACCCTTTCCCCCATGCCCAGCCTACCCAGCTAGTTTATCAGCCTCCTATGTGGGATGGTGTCAAACGCTTTGCTGAAATCAATGTAAGCGTTGTCCACTGCCCCACCCTGATTCACTTCCTTTGTCACCCAGTCAAAGAAATCAACCAGATTTGTCTGACATGATGTCCCCACTGTGAATCCATGTTGTCTATGGTCCTGGGCTCTGATGGCTTCTAGATGCCCCACTATCCTTTCTTTAAGCAATGCCTCCATGATCTTCCTCACTACTGAGGTGAGGCTGAATGGCCTATTGTTCCCTGCCTCCTCCCTGCTGCTGCATTTGTGTAGAGGGACCACATGTGCCCTCCTCCAATTCACTCATGTTGAATGACTCAGTGAAAATGGCTGCCAGAGGTACTGCTATCTCCCTTCGCAGTTCTCTTAATATCCTTGGGCGTATGCCATCTGGTTCCATCGCTTTGTCCACATTCAATTTAGTGAGCTCCTGCAGGACTCTTTTGCCTTTGAATGGACTATTGTCCTCCTCTTCACCCCCTTGGCAACTGCTGTACTGCTGTGGCCCTTGCCCCTCGCACTCTTCTGTGAATACTGAGCGGAAAGACACAGTGGATGACTTGGGAGGAAGGCATGGAACTATCACTTCCAAATACCTAAACAGCACATACAAGCAAGCAACATTTGGCATTGACAAATGCTTGTTTGTCTGGTATAAGTGGCTCTCCAATATAGCTGCATTCTTTATAAATGGAGTAAACTGTATTGGAAAATACTGATCGCTGTCTTTAGCTTTTCCAGGTTTTGTGTTGATACCGAATTTGAGTCTGGGCTCCACTTTTTCTTACCTTTTGTGCCCCTCCATGTCTTCCGCATCTTGCAAGTATACTGCACTGAGGTCTGGACCTTCTCTTGCTCTTTCTGAGTTGAGGGGACCTGAAGGGAGACCCTTCCTTTCCTTAGAAAAACAGAGTACATTATCAGTCACTTGTCCTGATGTGTAGTCTGAAGGTGACTTATCTTTATTTTGCAGGATTTATTTTTTGGAGTGTGGGTAACCTATTTATATTTTTTCTTCTAATCACATACTTGATTTAAATTGTAGCCTGTTTCATCCCTTTTGAATTTGCCATGTTTCACTTTCTTGATTTCATGTCATATTTTCCAAACTGTGTTTTAATAGTTCTTAAAATCAAATTAAATCAGTGTTATCCTGAAATTTTAAGAGGTTCTGCCTTCTCCCTAATGTGACCTGCACCTTCCTCTGGTATGACAACTGAATCCTTTGCTTAGTTATGTAGTACTAATATTGTTATTTATTCTATATATAGGAGATATTTTTCCATCTGAAGTAACCTTATAATAGCATTTTTTATTTGCAAAAAAATTGTAGATAAATAGTTAGATAGACAGACAGACAGGCAGACCAGCAGATAGATAGATACTATGAAGCTCACCAGGATTAAACCCAGTTCTGCAGCATGCTGCAGCTGAGTTACTGCAGTAAACTACGTAATTTCAATGGGAATTAGTTCCTTTTGTCATGTAGGAACTGTGATGAAAGTGAACAGGAACATACAGGAACTCCATTCCTGTACCTTTTTTGCAGCAAGAACGGAGTTCCTGTACTTCTTCCCACTGACACTGGAACTGAAATTCTTAAACCAACAACATAATGACAGTTTCTGGCCCTGTGACCTAAAATCAGGGTTTCCATAACAAAATTTGACTTGTACAACAGTGCAATTTTGCTAGAAATACTTCAGTACCTCTAACTGAATCTACTAGTGTCTAAACAGATAGACGTGTCTTCACACAGCTATCCTTCAGATTGAAGATCTTGATTCTGCATTTCATATTTAACAGTGCCTGAGTTCCTGTACTTCTTGTCTACCACTTGCACCACTGTAGTAGGAAACTGTGACACTGTGCTTCATCCTGTCAGGCTTCACTGTAGATAGATAGATAGATAGATAGATAGATAGATAGATAGATAGATAGATAGATAGATAGATAGCTAGCTAGCTAGCTAGCTAGCTAGCTAGATAAATAGATAGATAGATAGAACAAACCAAAGAGCCTGCTACTGACCTGCCAGTCAAGATTTCTGCAAGTGGTCATCCCCCTATCCTGCAATAAGGCAGGGTAAAAAAGACCCAAGGCTGAGGGGCTTTTTTTACATGGTTGCCAGCAGTCACTGGGGTGGTTCTGAGCACTGAAGGACATTAGAAAGGGGGGAGCATCAATGCCAGAAGCCTAGGTAACAAAATGAGTGACCTGCAGGCAATGATGGCAGAGTCCTGGGTGGACCTGAAGGCCATTACAGAAACATGGACATTGGAGAAAAATGACTGGGACCTCACAGTCCCAGGCTACTCCCTCTTTAGGTAGGATAGGAAGGGAGGCAGGGGGAGGGATTGCACTATATGTAAGTGATGGAATAAGTGTCTCCCAGTCAATATCAGCAAAAAGGAGGGTGTGGAATCCCAATGGTTGCGACTCAGCTCGGCAAAGGGAGAGAAGATCCACATAGGAGTGGTATACAGGCCTCTGGGGCAGGTTGAGGATAGGGATGAGGAACTCATAGGGAAAATCAGGGGTGTAACACAGAAGGGGGATGTAGTGGTGGTTGGTGACCTGAACTTGCCCGATGAGGACTGAGGCATCCCAGTGGCAGATACTTCTAGAAGTCAAAAGGTGGTCGAGACCCTACGAGACTGGCTACTCACTCAACTAGTCAATGCTCCATTTAGACTGGACACCATCCTAGATGTGGTCTTCACAAATTCGGAAGTAGTCAAAGTTGCAGGAATGGGAAACCGCTGGCCAGTAGTGACCACAACACAGTGTAGTTTGAATTGGCCCTAGGGGTAGAAATATCACATTCCCAGGACAGAAGTCTTAAACTTTAAGGGAGCTGATTTCAGCTCCATGAGGAAACTAGTCAGACAAGCTAACAAGGATCCATGAGCATTTTGAGGCAGAAGTCATATGGGGCCAGGTCAAAAATGTCATATTGGAAGCTACCACAATGTGGGTAAGGACAGCGATGAAAAAGAACAAGCATAAAAAACAACAACATATAGTTCACAAACCAAGTTAGGGCAGTTATCAGGATCAAAAGGGAGGTGTTCAACAACTTTAAAAGAACCCAGGGAGTTAGCGAATGGGAAGTTTACATACAGAAGCGTAAAGAAGCCAAAAGTATGCTGAGAACAGCTAAGGTGGTGGCTGAACTTCAACTGGCGGGGGGGGGGGGTTAAAAACTGGAAATAAACACTTTTTTCATTAAATACAGGACAAAAGAATGAAAAGGGGAGTGATAATTAAACTTAAAGATGGAAACAGAATTGTGGAGGAGGATCAACAGAAGGCCTCTGTTCTAAATAACTTTTTTCTGCTCAGTATTCACAATCTGCTCAGTATTCACAAAGGAATACAATGGTCCTAACACACCCGAGAGTGCTGAAGGAACTGGCAGAAGAACTGGTGGATCCCTTGGTGCATTTGTTCAACAGCTCACTTCAGTCAGGTGTAGTGCCTAGAGACTGGAGAAGTGCAGATGTGGTACCTCTTCACAAGGGAGGAAGCTGAGAGGACACTGACAACTACCAACCAGTTAGCCTTACTTCGGTAGTAAGTAAGGTAATGGAAACCTTGATAAAGCAGGACCTAGTAGAGCACCTAGAGAAGTACTGTCTTCAGGATGACCAGCAGCATGGATTCATGCCAGGTAGGTCATGCCAGACAAAACTGATTACATTTTTTGACTGGGTGACTAGGGAATTAGAGAGGGGCCGCCCAGTGGACCTACTCTACTTCGACTTCAGTAAGGCCTTTGACTCTGTGCTGCACAACTGCCTGCTGAAAAAATTGGAGGACCTGGGTACAGCTAAAAGCAAAATCAGGTGGGTAGGAAATTGGCTTAAGGATAGAAAGCAGAAGGCGGTAGTCAATGGGGAGAAGTCAGAGGATGGGGAAGTCACCAGTGGAGTTCCCCAGGGTTCAGTGATGGGGCCGGTCCTGTTTAGTGCATTTATATTTATCAGTGACATCGGCATAGGTATCCAGGGATAAACTGCCCTATTCATGGATGATATGAAGCTATGCAGAAGGGTGGACTGTGAAGAGGTGGCTAGGGACCTTCAGAAAGACCTGCAGGGACTGGAAAATTGGTTCAAAATCTGGCAGCTAGGATTCAACGCCAAAAAAGTGCAAAGTGATGCATCTAGGTAAAGGGAATCTGAGGACTTAATGGGTTCAGCTCAGTATCTCACAGGAAGAAAGGGACATAGGAGTCCTCATTTCCAGTACCATCCAACAGGCCAGCCAATGCAACACAACTTACAGCAAGGCAAACAGAATGCTAGGGTGCATAAGAAGAGGTTTTTTTTGACAACAGGAGCAAGAAGGTGATTCTACCACTATACAGGTTCATAGTAAGGCCTCATCTGGAGTACTGTGTCCAGTTTCGGGGTCCACATCTTAAGAAGGATAGGAGCAGGCTGGAAGCCATCCAGAGAAGGGCAACCAAGATGATCCAGGGCCTCCAGGGGCTCTCCAACGAAGGGCGTTTAGAAGCTTTGAATATGTTCTCGCTGGAGACTTGGATGGAGAGGAGGAACATGACAGAGACACAAGTTTCTGAGAGGAATAAACAAGGTGCACTACTCAGATCTGTTCATCAGGGTAGACAACTTCAGTACCAGAGGATATGAGTGGAAGTCGAGTGGAGGGAGCTTCAGGAGGGAGCTAAGAAAATACTATTTTATGGAAAGAGTAGTGGAGCCATGAGGTAGGCTGTCGACTGAAGTTGTGAAAGAAAAGACAGTAATGTCATTCAAGCTGGGGTGGGTTAGGGCAAGAGCTTGAATAAAAACAGTGGGAGCAGTAGGGAGCATTAAATAGAGGAAGAGTTAGGTCCTGGGGTCTAAAAAGATCTCAGGAACTCACAGGCACACTAGATGGGCCCTCGGTCTCCTTGTGCCGTCACTTTCTATGTTTCTGTATTGGCCACATATCAGCCTCATAGCAAGACTGATGCCTCAACCAATAAATCATGTACAAGTAACAAAAAATATCTGCCTAAGAGCAAGATTAAATCTTATTCAATAAACCACACTCAACTAATAACACAAAAACATTAACAGTTGGCAATGTGTGTGATTCCGCCATGTGATAGGCTACAGCTAGGTATTTACAGTAAGCAACCTAGAACCCTACAGCACCACTGGCTGGCAAGAGGGAAAGAATACTTTCTTCATCGCTCACTGACTAACAGGCTGACACACCTACAGACCCCAATCCTGATATGTTTGCTTTGCACTTCGCAAGCTAACATAGAAAGAACAAACTAAAAGTGTGATGCATACCCATTTTGCATTTCAGCAGATAAGGCCTTATTAAGACTCCACTCGATGTTTAAGATGTGTTTTATTTTTATTTAGTTATGCATTTGGTAACTGAGTTGACTCTTGGGCAGAAACTATCCATTTACAGCAAGGACTGGTGGTTAAAATACACAACTACAAAACAGGATATATAGTGTAGCTAGAGCAACAAGTTTTACATTTACAGTTCAAGGAAGACTTGTAATCACAACAGCATGAAAATACCAGATTATGCAGTGATTCCATGTAATGTCAGGCACTGTGGGAGTATATTTTAAATTTTAACTCATTCTTTTGAAATTGTATACAGTTTTTCAGATTTGCAGAAATATTTCTTTTTCTTTCTTTCTTTCTTTCTTTCTTTCTTTCTTTCTTTCTTTCTTTCTTTCTTTCTTTCTTTTTCTTGTTCTCTTTCTTCCTTCCTTCTTTCTTTCCTTTCTCTCTGTCTTTCTTCCTTTCTTCCATCTTTCTTTCCTCTCCCACTCTCTCTTTCTTTCTTTTCCATAGCATGTTCATAACAAGCATTTGTCAATGCCAAACGTTCGCTTGCAGGTATTTGTAGTGGTGTTTGGCATGTATGGTGCTTTACCCTAATGCCCTGTGCGATTGCTGGTATTTGCACAATAAATTGTCAGCATGACCTTTTTGTTACCCCCATTGTGCGCTACATAGGCAGAAACACGTTTTGGGCAGGATGTGAAAAATGGCAGCTGTACTGCTCATAAGGAAGTGTGGTAAAATGCCAATGTTGAAAATCTGGGTGGAAATATTGAAATTCGCAAACCCACTGAAGTGCATGGAACTGTGCAGCGATGCGTCAAACAGTCATTTTTAGGAATTTTTTCACCAAATTTTCAACATTGCCATTTTAAAACCTCTGCTAATGAACAGTGTCACTGTGATTTTCTTACTGTGTCCCATACATTGATTTGCTTTGACTGCGCCATTGTGCACTTCCTTAGCAAAGGCGTTTTGGGCAGGATGTGAAAATGACAGCTATACTGCTCATAAGGAGGTGTGGTAAAATGGCAATGTTGAAAATCTGGGTGAAAATATTGGAAGTCGCAAACTTATGGTAGAGTAGGAATTGCACAACAATAAAACAGTTATTTGTAGGAATTTTTTGCCAAATTTTCAACATAGCCATTTTAAGATCTCTGCTCATGAACAGTGACACTGTGATTTTCTTAATGTGTCCCATACACTGAGTTTGCACAACGACTGTGCCATTGTGCGCCGTAGGGGAAACACGTTTTGGGCAAGATGAAAATGACAGCTGCAGTACTCATAAGGAGGTGTGGTAAAATTGCAATGTTGAAAATCTGGAGGAAAATAATGAAAATTCGAGAACTTACGGTAGCTATGGAACTGGCGCAACGAGACTCATAAAACAGTCATTTTAGGAATTTTTTCACCAAATTTTCAGCACAGCCATTTTAAGACCTCTGCTCATGATCAGTGTCACTGTGATTTTCTTAATGTGTCCCATACATTGAGTTCGCACACCGACTGCGCCATTGCACGCTACATGGGCAGAAACACATTTTGGGCAGGATGTGAAAAATGACAGCTGTACTGCTCATGAGGAGGTGTGGTAAAATGGCAATGTTGAAAATCTGGAGTGCAAATATTGAAAATTCGCAAGCGTACGAGCGTGCGTAGGAACTGCGCAATGCACGCTCGTAAAACAGTCATTTTTAGGAATTTTTTCACCAAATTTTCAACATAGCCATTTTAAGACCTCTGCTCATGAACAGTGTCACTGTGATTTTCTTAATGTGTTCCATACATTGATTTCGCACACCGACTGCGCCATTGTGCGCTACATGGCGGAAACACGTTTTGGGTGAGATGTGAAAAATGACAGCTGTACAGCTCATAAGAAGGTGTGATAAAATGGCAATTTGAAAATCTGGAGGAAAATATTGAAAATTCGCAAACTTACGAGCCTGCGTAGAACTGCATACAACTAGTCAAAACAGTCATTTTTGGATTTGCAAATTTTCAACATGGGGTTTGGGCCTTCTCATGAATGATGTCACTGTCATGGCATTATTAAGGACCGAAGGGTGATTTCGCACAGTGACTGTGCAGTGCCTGCAAAATCACCCTGCGGGCCCGAATAACACCATGACAGTGACATCATTCATGCGAAGGGGTCCCAAAAACCCCATGTTGAAAATTTGGTGCAAAAATTCCCAAAAATGACTGAGATATGCAAAAAGTTGAAACCCCCCTATCTAGCCCATTATACAGCTTACCGGCATTTCCTCAGTTCGCGGTCGCCTTTGAAGAGTGCAGGCGTGTTCCGGTCCACCAAGATTGTCACGCCCGAGCCTGTAGGTAAGTATGGGGTGAGGGAGGCTGGTGTGCAATGGTGAGTGCAGGGTTTTGGGAGGGAGGCTGGGAGACGCTGCCTTGGATACCGCTTTTGTTTACAAGTTTAACAAAAAAAAAGACGGCGTGGGACATTTGCCACGCTGGGTGAGCTCCCAGCATCGCAGAAGATGGCTAGGGGGCTGAGGAGCCGATGGGGATGGGCACCCGTCGGCCGAACTCACGCAGGGGCCGAGAGCCGATGAGGGATTGGGCACCCTGTCGGCAAACGAAACTGAACGCTTGCCACGCTAGGTGGGCTCTCAGCATGGCAGCAGGATGGCTTTTGGGGGCCATGGAGCTGACGGGGATTGGGCACCTCATCGGCAAACAACATTTGCCATGCTGGGGTGGGCTCCCAGCGTGGCACCAAAAGCTGGGGGGCGTGATGTGGCAGCGGGGCAAGCGGCGTGGCGGCGGGCACAGTATGGCAGCGGTGCTTTCCTTTGAAGCAGAGGAACACCACTGTCATACTGAGCTCCTGCACCGATTGGTGCAGGACCGCCACGCCTGCTCAAGGGAGCAGTGCATTGGATGGGAGAGGCACACCTCCAAGTGTGTTACTCTCCCAAAACGTTCCTAGCGCATGCGCGCAATCGAACGTAAAAAGGGTACATAATAGTTTATTTTGGCCATGTTTCACAAAATGTTAAGAACATATTTTGAAACAAACTTATAGTACAATTTATAGATGGCTCTATCATGTTATGATATCATCTGATTGAAAAACATCTACAATCTAAAAAAAAAATGGCCAAGTTAGAGAAATGTTTAGCTGTACAACAATATGATATTTAAAAGAAGAAAAGGGCCTTATTAAATGAAAAGGTCATTTATACAAAAGTGTGATATCTTCATAGCAACATTGACAACCTATCAAGGTCTCTCCCTTCTGCTAGGGTAATGTCAGTGTCCATTTTCTCTGCATGAGTGAAAGAAATAGCCATCAACAGTTCCCTCCTTAACAAAAACAATTAATATTACAACAGAACAATTTGCAGCAATTGGCCAAATTAAGACACTATCAATAATAACTTGTCCCCCCAGACTATCTTTACATCCATGCTTTGGGGTGTTACGTTATTGTCAATAGTGTATTGTTCAAAGTTGTCATTAAATTGCTGTTCTTATCACTCTTGCAAACAAAGGTTTGTTACTTTATTTATTTATTTTTTGTTAAGGTAAGGCGGATCATTTGCTTGAGGGTATTAGTGGCCCTCTGTCTGGCTGGATGCCTTGACATGGAGCAGGGATGTTTCAGTCCATGAAACCACAACTCAGAGTCAGCCTTTTTCTTCCTCTTTTGAACTGCAAATGTTTTTTTTTCTCAATCATTTGGACTTCCAAACAAATATTATAAGTGAAACATGCAAACAGCAGTGAAACAAACTATCTCATGCTATTACTCTGAATGGGACTCAGTCTATACCATCTCCAGTGACACATCAATAGTTTGTTACTACATATGAACATACGAAAAAAACAGCACAAGAAGGCCATTTGATCTATCAAGTCTGCTTGTGTTGCATGGTCCACAGCTTGAGCTACTGTCCCTGCCCCCTCTCACCACTCCTCCCATCTTCCCTACCCATGACCATTACCCCCCCCATACCTGTCCTAGCATCTTTTAAAGCTGCTCACTGTCTTCAATAAGATTACCTCTTCTGGCAGTGCATTCCAAGTGTCCACCACCCTCTCTGTGAAGAAGTGCCTCCTGACCTCCCTCCTAAACCTCCAACCCTACAGCTTAAGACTGTGCCCCTCATATTATGGTTGCCACTCAGCTTAAAGAGACTCTTCTTATCAACCTTATTTATCCCTTTCAAGTACTTGAAGGTCCCCGTCATGTCCCCCCCCCCTCCTGTCTTCCAAGGAGTACATGTTCAGTGCCTTCAACCTCTCCTTGTATACCTTACCTTGCTGACCAGCTATCATCTTTGTAACCCTCCTCTGGACCTTCTTCAGGAGGTTAATGTTCTTTTTGAGGTGTCGGCACCAGTACTGAACTCCATACTCTAGATGCAGCCTTACCAGTGACCTGTACAAGGGCAGTATAACTTCCTCTCTTCTACTACTGATCCCACTAGATATGTATCCCAGCATCTTGTTTGCCTTTGCTGCTGCTTTCTTGCACTGCGTGGAGTGCTTGAGGTCACTAGTGATCATCACTCCTAGGTCCTTCTCCTCTGATGCAGATACTCAGACTCCACCCAGGTAGTACTCTGTCCTAGGATTCTTGGCTCCAATATGCATAACTTTGCATTTCTTGGCATTGAAGCCAATCTGCCAGATCCTGGACCACCTTCACAGCTTTTTCAGATCTTCCAGTAGGTCCTGTATGCCTTCAGCTGTGTCCACTCTCCCACAGAGTTTGGTGTCATCTGTGAATAGCAACATTTTGCCCTTAATGCCATCTCCAATGTCAATGATGAAGACATTGAACAACACTGGCCCCAGCACCAAGCCCTACGGGACCCCACTGGTTACTTGTCTTGTGCCAAAAAACTCTCCCCAACAACCACCCTCTGGGTTTTGTACTTCAGCCAGTTTTGCACCCATCTGGCCATCTTTTCCCCAGCCTCAAGATCCACCAACTTCCTGATCAACCTTTTATGGGGCACAGAGTCAAAGGCCTTGCTAAATCAAGATAGAGGATGACTACCGCTTGGCCCCTGTCTACTGTCTTAGTGACACAGTCAAAGAAGTTAATCAGATTTGTTTAACACAATCCCCCCTCCATGAACCCATGTTGCCTCATATCCTGGAGACCATGCTCCCCTAGATATTCCACCAACCTTTCCTTTAGTATGGTCTCCATGAGCTTGCTCACAATGGAAGTCAGACTGATTGGTCTGTAATTCCCTGGGTCATCCTTGGGACCGCTTTTGTGGAGCAGCACTACATGTGCTATTCTCCAGTCCTGTTGTACTACACCTGTCTCTAGTGAACCATTAAATAGGTCTGCCAGTGGCCCTGCCAGCTCCTCAGCCAGTTCCTTTAGTACCCTTGGATGTACTCCATCCAGGCCTGGTGATTTATCCACCTTCAATGCCAGCAGCCCCTCCCTCACTCAAACCTCCTCTATCACTACATCTGTGTTCCCCTCTCCCTGCTCCTCTTTTCCCTCCTGAAGGCACTGGTCCGTCCTTCTCCCTGGTGAAGACGGAACAGAAGTATTCATTTAGTATCTCTGCTTTTCCCCCATTATCCTCCACCCACTCCATCCCTTTCTTAAGCCTAACAATCCCTTCCTTCTTGTCCTATTTCTCACTTATATAGTGAAAGAAAGCCTTCTCCCCCTCCTTAATTCCTTCAGCTATCTGCATTTCCTTCTGTGCCTTTGCTCACCTGACTTTCTTACTTGCCTCACTAGCCAACCTCAGGTAATTTTCCCTATCCACCTCTCTCTTGGTCTTCTTGAATTTTCTATAGGCCAACCTCTTTTTCCTTACTGCCTGGGCAACCACAGAACTCAACCAGCTATATCTCATTCACTTAATGTGACTATACGTGCTTAGTAATTCAGTATGATAGATGAGCAACTATTAGCCAACTGAATAAGGAATTGGGAATTTACAGTTATACAAATTCATTGCTTTTGCTATACATTAAATGAAAGTAATCACTACCCCTAATGTAAATGGCACTCAGCTTCATCTTCTATGTTCCACAGGAAGTATAGTTACTAGACAGTAACCCCTATCCTGCCTCTTTGTGTCTTGACAGTAAAGCTTTGGTATGTCATTTTAGAGTGCTAGAATAACATACAGATGAACAAAAGATATGATTTCTCAACATGCATGTTTTTCTAAAGACAACATCTATAATACTATGAATTTCAGCTTTATATACAGTAGGTTCAATTTCCAGTTTTTATTTGTTCAACAGTAGGTCATTACAATGTATTATTAATAATAATAATAATAAAGCTTTATTTTTAAGGCGCCTTTCAAATACCAAGGCACCGCACAACATTTAAAATAAAACATACAGCATTTTTTTATTAGTAACACATGAACATAATACTTAAATAGTCATTACATGCATATTTTCAACATAGTTTAAAACAAAAACATCTCAAAATGTACCTGCATTTACAATAGCAATTACTTTTTCCTATGTCTCATTGCCACCTCTATAATTTTGTTAATTTTCCAGCATTCTGCTCATTTAAAGGGCTTAGTAGTATCTCTACGCATTCCCTAAGAGAATAGCTATATAATTTTATTATATTGTCTATATACGTAGTATGCCACTTTTTATAAAATGGACAATTGAAAAGCATATCAAGCAGTTCTTCCACATGACCTTTCTTATAGTAACATTCAAAGTGTTCTCCATCAGTTTAACTTCAAAGTTTTCACCAACCTTTCCATTAAAGTAATTTGTCTGTCTCAGGGAATGTAAACATTCATAACTCAGATGAAACATTGAGAGTGTCAATATATATGAAACATTGTGTGACAGGGGATAGACTGTGGAGTCCTGTATTTTATTATTTATTTTAACTATTTACACTTTGGTGGCTGGTTGTGAGCCCTATATTCCTGGAAGCAGGTATTAGGTAGAGAGTGGCTAGTGTTACCATAGCAACACTAGCGCTATTTCAGGCACGTCGTTTGCTTGCCCTGAGACTATCTGCTTTTAAATCCACCAGTTAAAACTGTGTAAAAGCCCTAATACTGCACTGTTGAGGCTAAAACTTTCTAATTTAAGTTTTTAAAGTTGCAACTTTGTTGCGAGGATTCATGACCCCTGTGTGGCACTTCTGGGTCACTGGGAGACATATAACGTGGCCCTGCAGCGAGCAGGGTGAGCGTGGGCAGGGTGCGCATCATCGCGCGTGCAGACACTCTCAGAGACACGCGCGTCTGCGCGTGTCTGCTGTGTCCACTGAGGACATTGAGGCCTAGAAGGGTAAACAGTGGGAACTATAAAGAATAGTTGCTATTGTTTAAGATAATTCCAGTTTTTGGTTGTAATTAGGGAAAGTAACTGCTGCTATCATGTCCCAAAACAAGGCTAAAAAGGGGAAAGCAGCTAAACAGAAAGTTTGTACACTATGCAATATGTACACTAATGAAATGCCATGTTCAGACTTCATTTGCGATAAATGTATTTTGATTAGTATGCTTCAAAAAGAAGTAGAGGAACTTAAACTAAAATTGGAAAAACAAAAGGAAATTAGTTCCTTGGAGAACTTTATAGATGAGCCATTACTTAGTACCAGTTCTCTTCATATAACCTCAGCTGAACAAAGGCCTAAAACATTGATTTGTGATTCTATTACAAATAATAAGGTGATTTCTGTCTCCAATAATACTGAGCTAACAGAGTACACTCCCCCCACCACTATATAATAGCTATAACATCCTAGGTGGTGTAAATGTAGATCAACATTATCAAAATGGAACAGAACCAGTTGAACAAGCTGTAATACCCCAAACCAGTAGAATAATTGACACAAGGTCCTCTATTAATCCCACATCATCAACGTCATTAAAGCAACATGACATTGTGGTAATAGGCGATTCAATAGTTAGGAGTGCCTGTCATTGGAGAAAAGCCAATACGACAGTAAGCACACTCCCGGGTGCCAGAGTAAATGATATTTCAAAACTCCTTGATGGACTCTTAGAAAATACTACTGAACCCTTAGTATTGTTGCATATAAGCATTAATGATTTGCCTTCTCAAAATCTGTTCCATGTGCAGCAGGAGTACTTAAATATTATAGATAGGGTACTCAATAAAAAGGGGGAAATCATAATTTCAGGAGTGTTACTCACTATAGGAAGAAATGCCTTCAAAAACAAATCAATTATGGAATTAAATATGTGGTTACGCCAAATGTGCCAAACAAGGGGTATAGGATTTATGGACAACTGTATCACTTTTTCTAATAAAGCCTATTTCAAGCCAGATGGATTACATCTAAACTACTCTGGTACTAGAATTTTTGGTAAAAAAATAAACAATGTTTTATCATTTCATTTAAACTGGAAAATGGGATGGGTGTGAGTATGTTAGGATATGAAAGAAATCACCCGTCCATTATTCCAGATGAACCAAGTTACCCCAAACACAACATCATACTTCCCATTAATAACACTAATATTCCTGATAAACAGAACTGGAATGGACTTTTGACAAATGCTAGATGCCTAACCAAAAAATTTGATGAGTTCAAACTGTTGCTACCCGAACATATTTATCTAGCGTTGATTACAGAAACATAGTGACGATAGGGACAGGAATATCCCGGGGTATAATTTATATTACAAGAACAGGAGATTCAAAAAGGGTGGAGGTGTGGCTATTTATGTTCTTAGAACTATAAAATGTGAAGAGATTTATTTATTTAGTTTTTGTTTACCGGGTAGGTGCACTAGCCAAACAGGTGACTATTTTCAGGCACAACCCGGGAGATACAGTAACAATACAGAATTCATTTACATAATACAGGGAACGGTAACAATACAGAGAACAGTTTTCAGTAAAAGGCAATAGAGGAGTACAGTTTCAGAGACAATCAACAGGTCAAGAGAAAACAACAGATTTACAGTGTACAGGTAGCATTTAGTGAGAGGGAAAAGGTATACAGGGCAGATCCAAAGGACAGGGGGGTCAGGGGAGGGGAGAGAACGGGGAGGGTTTGGGTGTGGGACGGTGAATGGATGGTGGCGGTACATGGTCAAGGTGGGGGGAGAGAGTAGGTCAGGCAGAGCTGGAGGCAGGGGAGACACCACCTGCAGTGGGGCTATAGAGGGGTAAAAGGCGGCACGAAAACAGGGCAGGAAAGGACATGATAGGTATTGGCGGCCAGAGGAGAAGTGAAGCGGGGGAACATTTGAACGGGGCAGGGGGCTTACGGAATATGTCTGGGTGAGGGGGATATAGTGGCATAAGCGGTAGAAGGCTACAGGAAGAGACTGAGTCCATGGAACCGTGCGGCAGCTAGAGAGAGCTGAAGGGGAGGGGATCGAAGGTGAAGATGGCCACGGGGTAGCTTAGAACCACTCAAGAGGAGCCCGGGTTCATGGAACCGAAGTCGGCAGGGGAGGGTTAGGATAGCGGGGTTCGGGGTGAGGTACGGCGGGGGAGCGCCAACAGCGGCTGGAAGGTGCAGCAAGTACCCTGGGTTGTGGTACTGTTCCGGGCAGGGAGTCGGTGCTCAGTTGGGGTAGTCGAGAGACTGCGGAGATTAGAGCAAATGGGTCGGGTGGGGGTGAAAGCGAAGTCAGTGTTAGAGGGATATGGCGGGAATGGCGGCAGGGGGCAGAAGGATGAAACCGTGTCCATGGAAACCATACACAGGCTGGACAGATCGGTGAGTGTGAGAATACGGGGGTGAAAGCGGCGGGTGAGCGGTTTTAGCAGCAGGAGCCTGCTAGAGGAGCCCAGGATCGTGGAGCCGTAGGTCGGCGGGGGAGGCTAAAGATATCGGGGGTTCGGGGTAAGGTACGGCGGGTGAGCGGTTTCAGTGGCTGATGATGCGGCTAATGTCCGGGGTTGTGGAACTGTATCCAAGCAGGGGAATCGGTGTACAGGCGGGGGGGGGGCGCTTTGGAGGTCCAAGGGCAATTGGAGTAGAGGAATGGGTCCATTGGGGGGGCGCTTAGGCATTGGCTGCACCAGTACCTGGTACCCCTGCATCATCAGTACAAACATTCCAGTAAGGAGCAGTAACACGTAGAGCAGTGCAGACAGCAATAACAGGTTAGCAATGTAGTAGTCAAGGCACAGTAACTTACAACAAAATTACACACTCTAGACAAGTGCAAGTAGAGAGAAGTACCCTGAAACGGGTCCGTTGGGGGGTGTTTAGGCATTGGCTATGCTAGAGAAAGTGGAGGGAGTTGAAATAATATGGGTTAAAATTTATCTCCATAACAGAGTCCCCATTAAAATAGGTTTAATATACAGACCCCACCTCAACACCCATAGATAATGATATCAAGTTTGTGGATGATGTGAACGGATTGATCCCATCTGATAATATGATAATATGATAATTATGGGAGATTTTAATCTGCCCAATATTAATTGGGTATCAAACTGTGGCGTAAGCAGAACTTACTTATTATATTTGGATGTTTTTGCTTATTTAGAAATGGACCAACTAGTAACTAGTCCTACTAGGGAGGATAAAATCCTCGATATTATTTTTACAAACACAGGCGACACTATGGCTGATGTTAATACAATAACGCCCATAAATAACAGTGACCATTTGTGTGTTACGTTCAAGGTGATAGATTACTATAGGCAACCAGGAGCGAGAGCCACTGAAAAACTTAACTTCAAGGGAGCAAACTTCTCAGCAATGAAAGAAGAAATGGAAAAATGGAATTGGGAAACTGCCTTTTGCAATCAGTCTGTCATGGGAAAATGGGACCAGTTAACACAAAAATTTAAGACTGTAGTATCCAAACATATACCAGTATTAAAAATCTATTCCAACAAAAAAGCATCTCCTAGCTGGATGAAACCTCATATAAAAAAACTAATAAATAAAAAAAGTAAGATGTTCAAAAGGATTAAACATGGTAACCAACAATTGATACCAGCTTACAGAATATTAGTAAAAAAAAAAAATCAAACATAAAATTAAGCAGTCTAAGGCTGAACATGAAATACATCTTGCAAACAATGTTAATGATAATAAAAAAATGTTTTTTTCACACATTAATAAAATAAGGGGTTCTTCAAATACAGTAGGTCCATTTACCAACAATTTAGGACATCCCACTGACAATAAGGGGGCAGCAGACATCCAGAATAAATACTTCTCCTCAGTTTTTTCTAAACCTGTTTCTGCAACTATGATGAATAACCAGGCACCCACACCAGGACAAATTTTAATTAATCCAACTGACGTCTATGAAAGGTTGATCAAATTGCATATTAATAAATCCCCAGGCCTGGATGATATGCACCCAAGAGTATTGAAAGAATTAGGGGATTACATTCACAGACCATTGACCAATGTGTTCCAACACTCACTGGACTCTGGCATAATTCCCCTTTTTTGGAAAGTAGCTACTATAGTGCCACTTCAGAAACAAGGCTTAAGAACTAGACTGGAAATTTTAGACCAATTAGCCTCACTTCTCTCCTGGGTAAAATACTAGAAGGTATAATCAAGGATCATATTCAACAACACTTAACAACTACAGGTTATATTGACCCATATCAGCATGGGTTTATTAAGTATAGATCATGCTTAACAAATCTATTGGGTTTTTACGAAAGGGTAAACAGGGAAATTGACATGAAAAATTCAGCTGATATAATATTTTTAGATTTCTCAAAAGCCTTTGATAAGTTACCCCATTTGGAATTAATTAAACTATTAAAAACTTTAAAGTTGAGCACTAACATAACTTATTGGATTGCAAACTGGCTGAGGGGAAGAATGCAGAGGGTGGTTGTGAATGGATCGTTTTCCGATTGGGCTGGAGTGGTGAGTGGGGTGCCTCAGGGATTCGTGTTGGGCCCAACTTTGTTTAATATTTATGTTTCATCATTAAAAATAGATGTACCTAATGTTTGGATGTCCAAATTTGCAGATGACTGCAGACTAGGTGCAGTTGTGAGCACTACAGACAACAATATTAATTTTCATAATGCTCTGAATCACATTTCTTTCTGGACTATGCAGAACAAATTAGAGCTTAATGTTAATAAGTGCAAGATAATGCACTTGGGCACCAAGAACAGACAGTACAAATATATTTTAAATAACAATCCCTTAATGGAAACCACAAACGAGAGAGACTTGGAAATAACAGTTACACACGATTTGAAATTTAGTTCTCACTGTAGGAGACAAGTAAAAAAAGTCAATCAGTTATTGAACTGCACCACCAGGCATATATCACGTAGAGCTAGTGAGGTGTTGCTTCCCCTATATGTAACACTGGTCAGGCCACATTTAGAATATTGCATCCAAGTATGGTCACCATTTAAAAAGGAAGATATCAAAAAGGTGGAAGCTGTACAACACAGATTTACAAGGCTTATACCAGGACTTAAATCAATACCTTATAAACAAAGGTTGAAATTTCTTAATCTATATACTGTACATTATAGAAGAATAAGGGGAGATTTGTGTTTGTTACATAAAGTACTGTAATCAGAGATAATACTTTAATGAGAGAACTAGGACTTAGTTTCAATATGGATAGGGTCAGTAACAGGAAGCACTCAAAACAAATACGATTGAATGAATGAAACACTCTATCTAGAAGATATTGGTATGGCCAAAGGGTTGTTACTCTCTGGAATAGTCTGCCCCAAGAAGTGATAGATAGTGAGGATGTAAATATCTTCAAAATAAGTTTAGATAATGTAATGGACGATGAGATAAAATTTGGTCTATAATATTTATTAATGGCAAGCAAAAAGGATGAAAGTCTACCACAGCTTGTATTATCTATGAAATCTATGAAATAACTATGAGTGAGATCTCATCACAGCAAATTTGTATTAGTTGAAAATTCTGATCTTGTCCTAGCAGTTAAAATTTTATTATGCTAGCAGATATTTTGGTTGATCTACAGTGATATTTTGATCATCATTGACTTGATCGCATTACTGAGGATCTGTTCTTTTTATGTTGTGTGATTTTTATTAGTTGAAAATTCTGATCTTGTCACAGCAGGGGTGCTAGCTGCACATTCGAGCAGACTTGATAGACCTCTAGGCCTTTATCTGCTGGCAAATTTCGTATGTTCGTATGTTCGTAGCAGTTTAAATTTTGTTAAGCTAGGCGATACATTGGAAAATGCTGCAAAGTCACCAATCATCCTACCACTTCTACACATTTGTTTGGCTGGTAAAAAAAAACAATAAAAAAAAACCTTGGCAACCATTTAAGTTATAGTCATAGAGCAACCATGTTTCCACTACATGGTACTGGGTGATACTCGCACGGAGAAAACCGTGCACAGCACAGCCGCATTTTGATTAATGCGTATGCCTTTCGAGCATCAGGGAAAGTATAGCGATACAAAGGACTGTTGCCCCCCGATGCTCACCATGAAGGAGGAAGTGTATAGGAACACTGCCGGTTGAGTGCTCGATTGAGCCACTCCTCTGCAGTGAATGGGGTTTCACTCCTGACTCAGGAATCTTTTACTGGTTTTCTTTCTTGATCTTAAGTCCACACCCCCTCGGAGTTGATTATAATAAGTCCGGGGATGTGTGAGGGATGCAGGGGGGTGAAACCCCTGCAAATCAAATGAAAAATGGTCAAGAATGTTTTTATGCTTTTGCTGTTGTGCAGTTGTGGTGTGCATCACTTGGAACCCATTAATTAATTCTAAGCATTCACAATCAGATAATTCTGTGACTAGACCAGCAATATTGCATGAAATAAATCTTGTCTGTTCAACATAAGTTCTACAGTTAATTTGTAGTGACATAGTAGAGTTTCAGGGAGAGCTGAGGCATATTAGTAAGTAATTGCTAGTGGGTAGGCACCTACTGTATGTCCGATTCCATCCACAGGGGTATGTTGACCATCATTGATTTAATTACATGGCTGCAGATCTGTTCTTTTTATGTTGTGTGATTTTTTTTTTAAAGATAGACAATAAATCCAACACTTGATTACCAAACTTGTCTAGCTTCTCTGCAAGTGACAGTATTTCTATAACCAGTATCCTATTTCTCACCCAAATAATTATTTAAGAACCCCACGGTTTATCCTTAGGTCTTTGAATTTTTGTGATACCATTACAACCTAGACCCATCTCCAACACTTTGTTAAAAAGAAAATTTACTAACTGAGCCAAGTTGTTCTGATTTTCTGGTTCTGTCCACTCTAACCTGAACAGCCCTAGCATGGTTGACCATTGTCATGGTGGTTATTTATATTAGTATGATGCTGCCCCAAACATTCCTATTTAAATGAAGAGATCAACAGAGCTATATCTTTCTGCACAGTACTCATCATGTATTTCTATACTTTCAGGTGCATTATGTCCAGTGATAGAATGCCAAGAGACTGGGGAGTTTATTTTTAATGCTAGCTCATCTAGTCTTCTAACTTGAGAACAATACAGATTTTGCAGTTTCTAAATCCTGGGCTACCACATAGACTGGACTTTCTGCAGAATAAGTATCCGTGACTACAAAAAAGATTGTTTCCCTCATGCATTGCAGGCCCAATTCTGCTGTAAATAAGTGAAGTATTAGGGCCTTAAGATTTTTCATATTTTCATCTTGCAAGGAGTAGTGAAACCTCCTCCCCCACCCAGGACCTGGCAGGGGATTGGGAAATCTCTTCCCCCACCCAGGAACCACAAGAGCCATAGCCTCTGTCTCAGAGGTTGCCAAGAATAAGGAGTGGTTGGACTATGGTGGGCTCAAGAAGGGTGAGGGTGGTGGAACAAAGGTGCATCCCTCCAGTTGTATCTCTTCACAATTCATATGCCTTTCTGGTGGAGCATTGTGCCTCTATGGAGGCACCCGCAGTGCAGACCAAGGAGGATGCTGGGAACATCCACAAAGGAGACCCATAGGAGGGTAGCATGGGATCCCACAGGGGAAGGAAACAACTCCTAGTGGGGGGATTCAATTGTTAGGGGGGATAGAACTGGGGGAGGAAGGGGAGAGGGAGGTAAGGTGCCTACCTGGTGCCATGGCATGGAGGGACAGGAAATGAATCCTCAGGCTCATGGGAGCAGCTGCATGGGAGAGGTTGCTGGATGTCATTGTCCACCTAGGAACAAATGACCTAGCTGGGAATGGAATCAGAGTTGTGTAGGAAGAGTTTGTGGAGTTGGGGAGGGGCCTTAGACAAGAAGCATGCATGGTAACCTTCTCTGAGGTTCTGCCTGTCTATGGCATGGGTGATGCTAGGGGACTCCATGTGACGCTTGGCCAGCTGGTTATGGTTGCTCTATGATATTTGTATACAGGATGTGTTATTGAGTGTCTCTCATGAGACAGCCTGTGGGATGACCCCCCCCCCAGGTTATAGTTAAAATGACAGGATATATGTTAAACAGCAGAGATCTGTAATGTGCTTAACTTCCAAGGAGTTGCATTTTATGGCCTTGTTGATGAGCTGTGCTTCATTTTTCAAGTTGGGAACTTAAAAATACCCATTTTATGACGTCTTCAGAGGAAGGACAGTTAATTTCAACTGGTGCTAAAAAGCTATATGGCATCTAGGTGAGAAAACTGCAGAGTTGTAAATGTCCTGTGATGTCCTTGGAATGCAGGAAACTGCTCAAAGACCAAAAAGAAGGAACTGGGAAATCACAGACTTATAATTTGGGAAATTAATTTTTGCTGATGTCACCTTATTTAATATACCTCATAATAGGACATCCTGTGTGTATTATTTTTTTAATATATTTAACAGGGAGGACGTGGTGACATCACGGAAGGTGGGTATAGAGACAGTTTAAGCTATTCTGTGTCTGATCTTTAGTGACACTTTTTTCCTTTGTGGGCCCTTAGAAACAACATCTACTTTAAGCACTGTTTAGAAGGTAATACATTATATAGGAAAGTCTAATTGTATTGTGGTAGGAGTTTATGTTTGTACTTTAAGCTTGTTCTTTTAAGTGATTGCATGCTTTGTGATATATTGTTCTGTGTTTACATTTTACATATTTTTATCCATTTTCTAAGTAAACCTCTTATTTTAAAGAACGTGCCTGGTGTGCCTTCAAAGTTCTTTCTTTTGCATGTGAAATATAGGTGGTTAAAGCTGACAATTGTTCATAAGCTTAATGGTGTTATTGAACTTGAAAAAGGTAAGAATACCTAAGGTCTTTTCACAGAGTTTTAAGGGTTCATTTTGGATACCTGGTTAGGTGCCCTTAGGCGAAAGATGTCTGGCATTCCCCAAAGAGCAGAATGATCTGAGCCTGTACATTTGGGTATGCTAGCATAAGGTTCACAGTTTGACTCCCCCCAGAACTTGAGACCAAAGATGATTCAGACCCACAAACAAACAAGAGGGTTACCATGTTCTGTTACTTGTCCACAATGCTGCGCTCGGAGGTTGGCACTGTGGGAGCAGAGGGCCTGACCTGCTGAGTGGGTTTGTGACACTCCGCAGCCTGGGATTCAATTAATGGTTGGAAAACTGGTGCGGTGCACAGGCTATGACTTCATTGGGGACTGGGGTTCCACATGGAGGGATGTAGGCCTATACTGGCATGATGGCCTGCATCTGTCCAGGAAGAAAACCAGGATCCTAGGTGACAGGTTTAAATGCTTCATTGGCAAGCTTTTAAACTAGCCAAGTAGGAGGCACTGAAAAGGAGCAGGGAATTCCCAGTCCTACCCCCCAAAACAGGGTGGTTAACAAGGGTAACACCAAGGTAGAGAGGTCAATAGGGGACTAGGCAGGGGTAAATGGAGAAAAAGGCAAAGGCAGTAAGTACAGGGATGGAGCTAAAATTGGTAAGGACATCGAAAAATGGAGGTGATGAGTACCAATGCTCATAGTCTGGGTATCAAGCTTCCTGAACTAATGGCCTTGATGGAAGAGGGACACTTGGATATCGTGGCAGTCATAGAAACCTGATACACAGAGGACCATTACTGGTTCTTTGTCTTTTAAATTGTTATTTGTTTTTATTGGGTTCACCACTACATAACCCGGATAGACCATCTTAGGGTAGCTGGTTCATTCCACTGGGGTGTCAAACAGATGAGGCATGCTGATGAGTCCTGGTAGGACGAAACACGTGTCTGTGTCTTCTGTTGGCACCCTTTGCAAACTGCATGAGAGGCCTTTCAGCACCATACATTTCTGCTTAAAGTTGAACCAGCATAATATTCTGTGGTGATTTGCATATGCAGCCCATGATGCTTTGCATGGTGGGGGCATGTGTGATTTTGTATTTCTTTGAAACCTGGCTTCCTGGCCAAATGACCTTTGGGGTAACCATTGTCTCAATGCTTGCGCACAGAGGTTCTTTGTCTTTCAAATTGTTTTTTGTTTTAATTGGATTCACCACTACATAACCCAGATAGACCATCTTAGGGTAGCTGGTTCATTCCACTGGGGCGTCAAACAGATGAGGCATACTGATGAGTCCTGGTAGGATGAAACATGTGTCTATGTATTCTGTTGGCACCCTTTGCAAACTGTGTGAGAGGCCTTTCAGCACCATACATTTCTGCCTAAAGTTGAACCAGCATAATATTCTGAGGTGATTTGCATATGCAGCCCATGATGCTTTGTACGGTGGGGGCATGTGTGATTTTGTATTTCTTTGAAACTTGGCTTCCTGGCCAAATGCTGTTTGGGGTAACATTGCCTCAGTGCTTGCGCACAGAGGTTCTTTGTCTTTTAATTTTTTTTTTTTAATTGGGTTCACCACTACATAACCCAGATAGACCATCTTAGGGTAGCTGGTTCATTCCACTGGGGTGTCAAACAGATGAGGCATACTGATGAGTCCTGGTAGGACAAAACACGTGTCTATGTCTTCTGTTGGCACCCTTTGCAAACTGTGTGAGAGGCCTTTCGGCACCATACATTTCTGCTTAAAGTTGAACCAGCATAATATTCTGCAGTGATTTGCATATGCATCCCATGATGCTTTGCATGGTGGGGGCATGTGTGATTTTGCATTACTGGAATGTCAACATACCAGGATACACAATCTACAGGAGGGACAGGGATGGAAAAAGAGGAGGACGAGTAGCTCTCTACATAAGGAAAGGGATCTAAGCAATGGAACTAAAGGGTAAACAGGGAGGAGAGGAGGCACTGTGTGTCACCTTGCAGACAGGAAATGGCACCACGATCCACACAGTGGTTATATACAGGCCCCCATCTCAGGGGAAGGACATGGACAAGGAAATGATAGGAGGCATCCTTAGAATGACAGATAAAGGGGCGATATTGTTGATAGGGGACCTGAATATGCCAGATGTTAACTGGAGCACATTTGCTGTAACCACATCAAAGGGCAAAATCATTCTCGATACCCTACAGGGGGCATGCCTCAGGCAGCTAGTGTTGGAACTCACTTGAAAGACAGCAGTCTTAGACCTGGTAAGGGGATGGTGAGAGGATCTCAGATACAGAAGCAGGTAGCCATCTAGTAACAAGTGGCCACCAGACAGTGTGGTTCACAATAAACACAGCCATAGAGTTAAGCCATACAAAAGCAAGGGTACTGGACTTTTGGAGGGCTGACTTTGGCAGAATGGGAGAGTGCCTAAGGAATGAACTAACAAAAGGGCAGGAAGGAGGGGTAGAGGAACAATGGGGCAAAATCAAAACTTCCATCACAGATGATTTTTAATAAGCCTTTGTGTGAAGCAAATAAACAAAACAAAGTGAAGGAAAAAAACACTATGGTTCTCAAAAGAGGTGGTGGGGAAGGTTAGGGAGAAAAAGATAGCATTCAGAAAGTATAATGAATCACAGAAGGAGCAGGAAAGAGAAATCTATCCATTAAAGCAGAAGGAAGTGGAGAAGGCAGTTAGAATAGCAAAGGCCCAAACCGAGGAAAAGTTAGCCAACTCGGTTAAGAAGGGGGATAAAACCTTTATGGGTACATTAGTGAGCGAAGAAAGACCAAGGAGGAATAGTGAGGCTTAATAAAGGGAGGGGGGTGGGGTGGCAGAGGGTGACACTCAAAAGGCAGAGATACTGAATGAATACTTTTGTTCAGTATTGATAAAAGAAGAGGAGGGGGAGGTACCTAAACCAAACAATAGGATCACTCTGGATAGGGAGGTCGATACCAGTCCATCCACAGAGGAAAGGGTCCTGAAAGAACTACTAAAACTCAAAGTGGACAAGGCAATGGGGCCACCCCAGAATTCTGAAAGAACTAAGGGGAGAACTAGTGACACCACTGACTACCCTTTTTAACAAATCATGGGAGGATGGTGTGGTACCTGTAGACTGGAGGAAGGCAGATGTGATTCCCCTTCACAAAAGTGGGAGCAAGGCAGAGTCAGGAAACTACAGACCTGTTAGTTTGACCTCAGTGGTAGGGAAAATGATGGAATCACTTCTGAAAGAAAGAAATGTTGAGTACCTAAAGGCCAGCAAGGCACAGGACCCAAGGCAGCATGGATACACAGCTGGAAGGTCATGTCTGATGAATCTAATAGATTTCTTTGATTGGGTGACCAAAGTAGGAGACCAGGGAGGGGCTGTGGACATGGCCTACCTAGACTTTAGCAAGGCATTTGACACAGTTCCACACAAAAGGTTAAACAAGTTAGCCAGCCTGGGAGTGAGTCCCAGGTGGTAGCCTGGATACAAAATTGGCTGGACAGCAGGACACAGAGGGTAATAGTATACGGAGTCTTCTCCGAAGAAAGGGGGGTTACTAGCAGGGTACCGCAGGGTTCAGTATTGGGTCCAGTCCTCTTTAATGTCTTTATAAGTGACATTGCGGAGGGACTGGAAGGAAAAGTATGCCTCTTTACAGACGACACAAAGATCTGCAACAGGGTTGATACACAAGGTGGGGCGGAAAGGATGAGAAGGGTCTTGGCAAGGTTGGAGGAATGGTCAAAAGTGTGGCAGCATTGATTTAGTGTAAAGAAGTGCAAAGTAATGCACCTGGGAAACAAAAACCCAGTGGAAGAGTATACAATGGGGGGGTACTAACAACAACAAAAATGGTAAGGGACCTGGGGATAGTCATATCAGATGACCTAAAAGTAGGCAGGCAATGTGAGAAGGCAATAAGGAGGGCTGGGGGGTTACTGGGATGCATAGGGAGAGGCATCACCAGTAAAACAAGAAGTTGTCATCCCTCTGTACAGATAGTTGGTGAGACCCCATCTGGAGTACTGCGTGCAGTTCTGGAGACCCCATCTCCGCAAGGACATAGACAGGATGGAGGCAGTCTAGAGGAGGAGACTAAAATGGTCAGGGTCTGCACCAGAAACCATACAAAAGAGACTAAAGAAGCTTAATATATACCCTTAAGTAAAGGAGGAGAGGACATGATAGAAACTTTCAAGCACCTCAAGGGAATCATCAAAATCAGAGGTAGCATCTTTCAGAAAAAAGATCCTCAAAAACAAGGGGGCACAGTTTGAAGATAGAGGGGGGGACAGCTTAGGGGCAACGTGAGGAAGTATTTTTTCACAGAGAGGGTAGTGGATGCATGGAACAGCCTTCCTGAGGGTGTTGTGGGATCAAAAACAGTGGGGGAATTCAAGAATGCACAGGGTAGACATAAGGCAATTATAGTGGGGGTGGTAGGAAGAAGTAGGCTGTTGGTTAACTAGGATCTGCAGCTTATTCAATAGGTAGAGAAATAGGCAGACTGGGTGGGCCAAGCCTTCCTTATCTGCCATCAAAGTGTATGTTTCTATGTTTCATAGGTGTTGCTGTAAATGCACTCCTTAGGAACATTTCTTAGCCAGTCAGTATCTAGTCCCACTTTTCACTGCCTAGTTCTTCCTCTAGGACATTTCTAGTCTCATTATCTGTGGTGCTGTTTTAACAGCTTCCTTATGTAACCCAGCTGAATTCAGTAGTTCATTGCTGGTATTTTCTTGGTTAGGATCATGCCTCCCTCCATTTTCAGGCTATATTACTTTGTGTTCTATCATGATTTCATTTCCCTTCTCCCCACTTCAGCTAAATCCTTATTTTATTTTATTTTTTTTGGTTAAATCAATTAGTATGTTGTTTTCATCATTTTTGTTTTTCTTCTTTTTCTTTTTCCCCATGTTAGTATTCTTGTTAACTTGTCTCTGCACAAGTGGGGTATCTGAAATCATTATTTCAGAGGACATCTGCCTTCCATGTGACTTGTCGAACTTTTCTGGCACCATTTTTATGGTGGCTCACACTTGCACGCCAGCCAACATATTGCATTAGAAGCAGATTTGGAGGCACGGTCACTGTTGGGCGAATGCAGGACACACATCAGTAGGTGTGTCCCTCATTCCCCAATAAGCCAGCATGCAGGCACCACACTAGGAATACATAATGTGGTGAGCACATCTAGGAAAAGGTCTGCTGCAATGAGAGCCAAGCTCGTCATGCAGTGGCACCAAAACATGCCCTCCCTATGTGCCTTTCCTAGTGAAACCCTTCAATAAACATGGCGGCGTGACTGCCACTGTATGGACAGCCTACTTCAGTGGTGCACAATCCACCTGCCGGCATGCCGCAACCCATTTCATCTGCCAACGGGGAAGCCCACTCCCCATCGGCATAATGCACCTCCCCATTCAAAGTGTGTACCAAGGGGGTGCCCAATCCCCCTCGGCATCATGTCCCCCTTCCCAGTTTAATTTGCCGATAGGGGAGCAAGCTCACTCCCTGTCGGCATAATGTCCCCAACCCATTTGTTGTGTGCTGACAGGGGTGCCCAATCCCCCATCAGCTACAGAACGCCCCACAGAAAAAACACTCAGGTAGCACAATGGGACCCCACCCCAGTGTGCCAAATGACCCTGTAAAACAAAAACGGTCCTGCAATGTTTTTTTGTTTGTTTTTACAACCTGTAAACCAGAAAACGGTCCCTCGTCAAGTCCAGTGGCCCTCCCACCCCGTGCCCACTGTCTGCCTCCCCACATGCCCTCTCACCCCATACTTACCTCCGGAGCATGGCACGACGATCTTCGGTGAACCGGGAGTACGTCTGCACTCTTCAAATCCGACCGTGAACTGAAGAAATGCTGGTAAGCTGTATAATGGCATAAATAGGGTTTTTTCAACTTTGGTGCATATCTCGGGCATTTTTGGGAATTTTGGCACCAACTTTTTAAAACTGGGACTATTGGGACCCCTCCTCAGGAATTTAGTCACTGTCATGGCGTTATTCGGTCCCGAAAGGCGATTCCCTGGTCACTGCGCGGAATCACCTTTTGGGACTGATTAATGAAATGACAGTCCTACTGTTCATGAGGGGGCTCTCAAAAATCTTATGTTGCAAATTTGGTGAAAAAAATCCAAAAAAATGGCTGTTTTATAAGCGTGCGTTGCGCAGTTTCCACGTACGCGTGTAACTTTGTGAATTTGTAATATTTTCACTCTAGATTTTCAAAATTGGCATTTTTCCACACCTCCTTATGAACAGTACAGCTGCCATTTTACATATCCTGGCCAAAATGTGTTTTTGCATGTCCGGCACAGAATAGCGCGGTTGCTGTGTGAAATCAGTTTTCAGGACAGTTTGAGAAAATGACAGTGATGCTGTTCATGAGCAGAGGTCCTAAAATGCCTATGTTGAAAATTTGGTGATGAAAGTCCATAAAATGACTGTGCTACAAGCGTGCATTGTGCAGTTTCCATGCACCCTTGTAACTTCGCAAATTTGCAGTATTTTCATGACAGATTTTCAACACTGGCATTTTTTCACACCTCCTTATGAACAGTACTGCTCTCATTTTTCACAGCCTGCTCAAAATGTGTTTCCGCACCTGTGTAGCACAATGGTGTGGTCGCTGTGGGAAATCAACTTTTGGGAGAGATTAACAAAATCACAGTGCCACTGTTCATGAGGGGAGGTCCCAAAATGCCTATGTTGAAAATGTGGCAAAATAAATCCCCCAAATAATTGGGTTACGGATGTGCATTGCACAGTTTCTATGCATGCTCAGATTATCATTCCAGATTTTTAACTTTGCCATTTTTTTACACCTCCTCATGAAAAATACAGTTGTCATTTTTCACATCCTGCCCAAAATGTGTTTTCGTCCATGTCGCCAAATGGCATAGCCACTGTGCAAAACCACCTTTCAGCTAACAAACTGATTGTGCTGCTCTTCGTGAGGTGGGGTCACAAAAAGCCTATGTTGAAAATTTGGAGTGTAAATACCAACAAGCGCCTACGATGTTAGGGATTCCACCTGTAACACCCCACCCTGTAGAGACTCACAGGCATCAGGGTGTGACTTGGGATCATTGGCTGTAATGCTCACGCCATTCCACCCCCCACCCCATTCCTGCAGCCAGTGACAGGCATTGAGGTGTGCCTTGGAGTGTTCAGCCCTAAAGTTCACCCCATTCTCCTATACTGCACCCATTTCAGCATATTTCCTTATGGAATGGGGTAAGTATAAGGCCCAAAGACCCCAAAGCACACCACAACACTTGTTGGTGTCTGCAGGGTAGGGTGAGATAAAATGGCATGAGCGTTATAGCTGACGACCAAAGGCACACACCCAACACCTGTCAGTCTCTGCAGGGTGGGGGTGGGGTTAGCGTCAGTTCAATACTTCACTGCCATTCCTATTATGCATCTCTAACTCCTGCACTACCAATGCCAATGCCAGTGAGACAACATTCGGCATTGACAAATGCTTATTTAACATTTCTATTTGTTGTGCTAAACAGTTTTTAATTTCTGCCACTTCATCAGACAACTGTCCTATCGTAGTCTGTAACCCCATCTGATGTAGAATGTGAGCTTTCATTGGAAGGAGATTTGTACTTTACTGGATAATTGACTAAGCTTGACTCTTAGCTTGATGGCAATTAAGGATTTCAGCTGAGTTTTCCCTATTAGTACTGTCCTTATTTTCCTGACATACTGTTGATCAAAGAGTCTGCAAAATCACAGCCAGGGTGACTTAGAGTATCAGGTATTTGCCTAAGGTCCTTTGTAAAAGATCCATCTTTTATTTATTTATTGAATTTTGTTGACCCGGTAGGCCCACTGAGACTACAAGTCCCTTCTTCAGGGGTGAAAGGTGGGGATACAGATGTTAATCAACTGAAATTGAACCAGATTATGCTGTTGGTGGTATTTTTTTTTTTTTTTAGTGAATATGAGATTTCCTTTTTTTTATTTACATTTTTCCTCTCACCTCAGATGGCCCCCATCTGCTGGACCCCCAGCCTTGTCAGCCTGACATCTACTGGGACTTTCCACTGCCCAGTACCCTCAGGGCTTGCCCTTCCCGTGGGGTCGGCTGGGTCCCCTAGTCCACTGCCGTGAACCAGATCCAGTAGTTGGACTGGCAAGCCCAGCTAGTCGGGCATGGGGCCTGTGAGGATCCATGCACCATCCTTCTACTGACGGTTTCTCTTGTTTCCTTTCCTCTGAAGGGCGCAGCATGGAATGATGCCATAACGTGTGACCCACGCACCCACATGCTGTGCGCCGTCATCTGCCCACCCCCCAGACACTCTGCGGCAGTCCCAGGAGCCTTTCCTCTGGAAGCTTGACCCTCCTCCTCACCCTGGTTAGCCCTCTGATGTCCCGAGCTCACTACCGAACTTGGGTTGCCAGCATCGTGAGTCATAGCACTACCACTGTGCCGGCCGACCAGCCAGCTCCTCCTTTTGACATTTCCTCAGCTTGTGTTAGCACTGTATCAATATCAGAATCCATGCTAAGTGGACTAAAATAATGTAGTCTGCTTTTTATCAAGTTATGAATACCCTCCAGCATCAAACTTGGGGGGGAGGGGAACATAAATCTATTAAATCTGGAGAAGTTTGCTTTTTGCTAGTGTGAATATCCACTTAGATTTGTTTTCATTTATTACACTGTCCACACTACATATGTTCTTCTCTTTAACTTTAAGAAAGGTTGTGGTAGGTTCTTAGAGTGGATCAGTCACTATAGCACCATTCCTGGTCCTTCCCCCACCCTTTTCTGCACCAGTTGATTTCTTACACTGTCTAGATGGGTTGCTTCTGTTACCACTAGTGCTACATTATCATCTGCAGTTAATAACTCCATATCCTACTATGATACATCTGTTTGTTCTACCTGTGCTCCTATAAAATAGGCAATATCTTTTGGGGTTAGCTTGGTAGAATTCATCTTGTAGGCCTTCTGTTTACCCTGTTCAAGCAGATCTAAAATGCCCATATCTAAGGAGCTCTCACTTCTTGCTACACCAGATTTAGTAATAGGTGTAGAAGATTTTACAATAGTGGGAATTATAGTCTCTTGTACGAGCCTTACCTGTTTTATGGCCTTGTTACATTTAGATGGGATTAAATTTAACAATTGTCAGCCATTTCTGGTATGCATTATATTTAGTGCACTCTAACCAACACAGCAAGTTATAAAGAGAAGACATATAATTGCAAACTGTTGTCATACAGTATATCTGCCTATATTTGCCTCTACCTAGATATGGGTGCCGATTATACCTGTATATTTCTGCATATTTATCATTGGATGAGGGTTCTCCAGTAAGACTGCAAGAGGTGCAATCTTGATATGCTCTCTAATACAGCAAAGACAAGCGGACTGTATGTCTTTCTCTGCAGTAGGATGAACCAGCCAAAAACTGTAGAGGGGAGCTCTCCAAGTCCTTCCTCCATTAGATAGATTATAAATGTTTGGCTGGTAGCCTGATGTTACTGTCCTGCAAACTGATGTTCATACTGCCATTATTACTTGCTGGCAGAAGGAGAGCAAAAGTTCAGTAAGTCTATAGTGGTTAACAATGTCTCAGTGGTTGTGCAGGACTTACTGTGAGGCTTACTCCATTTTGTCAAGTCTTTTGATTAGGATAACAACTCAAGGAACTGGACACACTGTGCAAGAAAATTAAGCAATAATCTCTGTGACAGACCTTGCATCATACAACTGTCCATGCTCATATGTTTGACTAGCTTGATTTCAGGCCACAGATGCCTGCTCACAGATGGTTTCATACTTTTATCTCTCAGCTCTCATTTTGCTTTTAGCACTCCCTTTGCTCAGCAGAGTGAAACCAGAAATCATATAGTGGATTGGTCACAAAATGTTAGTAGGGAACTGAGTGCAACTTGATAGATAGCAAACTGGGTTAAAACAATAGTCAATAGTTTGAAGAGTGATGATTGCCCTTGTTGGGTGTTTCTCTCAATACTTAGTTTATCTCCTGTTTTGCCCCACTTGCCCCCATCCACACTGATGCCCCGAGTCCCCATCACCCAGCATTGCTGGGTCTCACCTTTGTGCCCCAGTCTGTCCTCTGCCACAGGATGGTTGGAGGTGCCTACTTACCAGTGTGGGGCCTACAGGGCAACGGGCCATCATCCAGCCACAGGTGGTGGGTTTTCTGCTGTTTTTCTCTTCCATGGCCCACAGCGCATGTAATGGAACATTAACATAGAAACATAGAAATTGTTGGCGGATTAGGACTGCTAGGCCCATCCAGTATGCCTGTAGGCCCTATACATTGTATGTGGCCACTGACCCTATGTGATCAATGGCTTTTCATCACTCCCTCCCCTCTCAAGCTTCCCTTGTGCCTGTCACAGGCATGCTTAAACCCCTCCACTGTGCTTGCCCCCACTACCTCCTGTGGCAGACTATTTCAAGCATTGACTACCCTTTCTGTGCAGAAAAACTTCCTCACATTACCTCTTAATCTAACCCCTTCCAATTTCATATTGTGCTCCCTTGTTCTAGTACTTTTTTCTGCATTGGAAAAGGTCCCCCATCTGTACCTTGTTTATGCCCTTAAGGTACTTGCAAGTTTCAATCATGTCCCCCTGCTGTCTCCTTGTGCATATTCTTCCTCCATGGAGATTCCCACCAGCATCCTGCAGATGGGATCCCTTTCACTTACATCCTGCTACACTGCCACACAGACTGCTCTAGGTGGAAGCCGCCGAGTGGAACACATGTAGCCTCCTCCCTGAAGGAGGAGATCTGTCCTTGAGATGTTAAATCCTCCCTCCCTCGGCCAGCCCCTGAGTGACCCACATCCATTCCTCAACCTGGGTCACCAGTGCACCAGGTCGTGTCATACCCAGCATCTCAGGCCACTATGCCATGAGGCCAATTCACCTTGTTAGGGGATTTTGACATATACTTCACTAGCAAGAGGCACCCATCTCCAGTCAAATATGACCATAAGGCAGCTGCTACAGATACTTTCTGTAATATTCCTCCTCAAAACTTGGCTCCTTTTTCAGTAGATTTACGACTCTGACTCCACACCACCAGCGAACACCACTCTGATGAAATTAAATATTAACTCCTGTTGTGCCACAGAGTTCTATACACATTCTGAATTCCAGTATATTCTAAGTTTTCCTGCAGCCTAAGGGCTAAAATAATATTTTCAAAAGCATTAACATTCATGACATGCTTTCAGCTCTGGCCTCCTCCCCTGACAACTCTGTTGTGCTACTGTGCAGCACTTGAGTGGGAGATTGTTACTGTGATGCAGAGGTTAAATTACACCCATGTAGTTTAAAGTAGGAAGTAGGCAACTGGGAAGTAGGCAACTCAGTAGACTGGAGTACAAGTCCAGAACAGTTCAACTGAACAACAATGTACTATAGTAGCTGCCTTCCACATACCTTTGGTTGAATATTTGCGCCCATAGCATTTTAGCATTGCAAATAATGGAGAAAGAACTTCATCTTGGTATGTTTATGCTGTTTGAATGTAACTTGAATGTCTCCTGCAACCCCAAACGATCCATTAATAAATCAGATGATCCATACTAAGGGCCTTATCCTGGTGAGAAAAAAAGTTAAATGAATAAATAAAACCTGTTGGTGCACCAGCAAAAGCAATTTCCAGTCTATTGCATTTCCAGACCTTTGGAAATCTGCCTTCGGAATGCGAATGGTAGGCATTCCCTTTAGGAAGGTACAATAAGGAAATGTGAAAGCAAGTTTAAAAGGCACCAGATGAGACAGCACAGTGGTAGTGCTACTGCATGTGATGCTGGCGACTTGGGTTTGAGAATGTGCTGGGGTTGCTGGAATGCTGGTCAGGGAGGAGGACTGAGTGTCCCATAGAATGCTGTGCTCCTCCTCTAGAGAGAGGGGGGGGATCCATGTCACTGTGCAACCACCACCTGGGTGACCATGGGCAGCAGTGCAGGCAGGAGTGTAATCCTGGGGCTGGGGACCACGGTTTGGCTAGACAGATGTCCACTTGAGGCTCTGGTGCCATCTGGTGTCCAGAGTGGTTTCTACTATCTTAGAAATATCACTCGGTATAAAGCCTTAATACCTCCTGGTGACCTACCGTCACTATTGCATGCTTTCGTAATGTCCAGACTGGACCACTGCAACACTCTATATCTCAGGGTCAGTGGAAGGGTCCTGTGCCACCTGCAACTGTTGCAGAATGTGGCAGCTAGGTTGCTGACAGGCTTTCCGAGGTCCTGTCATGTGACCCCAGTGCTGCGCAGCCTGCACTAGCTGCCAGTAAGGTGGAGAATTTCCTTCAAGGTAGGTCTATTCACCTATAAGGCCCTATATGGTTTGGGTCCAGGCTATCTGTGAGAACTCCTGACTCTTGCCTGCTCCTTGCGCTCTCTCCATTCTGCTGAGTAAGGCCTCCTAGCGGTTCCCATGGCCCGATTGAAAACATCTGGTGATCGTGTCTTTGAGGTGGCAGCACCGGCCCAGTGGAACTCGCTCCCCAGCTCTCTACGGGAGGCCCCCTCGGTGGAAGTCTTCAAATGGGGTCTGAAGGAGCACCTATTTAGACAAGCTTTTGGATCTTAGTATATGGTTTTAATTATTGATTTTATTGCTGTTATTTATTATGTTCTGTGTTTATATTTTATCATCTGCCTGTGCCCTGTACTGTGCCCTGAGCCTCAGGGAAAGGGCCCATAATAAATAAAAGCTTGCTTGCTTGCTGTTCTGCATGATCATGCCCATTAGCCAACATCCCTGGAACAAGCAACCACAAAAACACAGTCATACCCTATGACGCCCAGAGTGCCCACAGACCTTGCACCCCACCAACCTAGGCACACTCCAGGAACTCCACAGATTGCTGTCTAAGGGAACAGGTCCAACCCGTAGACCTCCACAGTGGGGAAGAGTTACTGTGGAGCTACATTCCCAGAGCAAGATAAGCCCTAGGGGATTGCGGGGGAGGGAGATGAGGTTGGGGCCACCCAGAAGGCATGAGATGGACTGTCACTGGCTGAAGGGGTAGCATAAACAGAAAGTAACACATAAAAAAAAGGCACCAGATGGATTCCTCAGATTATAGATCTGAAAACCCTACGTAATGTGTTCTGCTGCAGGTTGCCTTTAGACAGCATGAGGATCCTGTGAGAGTGCAGAAACTTCAGTGGTAACTTGTTAAAGAAAGAGGTTGATGTGGTGACACAGTATAATAAGATCAGAGAACGTTGGCGGTGATATTTTAAGACATAAGACATGTGACCAGGAGAGCAGAAAACCACAGGATGGCAAGGGCAGTCTTTGCTCCACACTGCATTTACTTTTTACGTTCACTTGCGCGCATGCACAAGGAACGTCTTGGGAGAATAGGACAGTTTGGAGGTGTGACTGTCCTGTGCAATCCACTGCTCCGTTGAGCAGGCGTGGCGGTCCTGCACCAATGGATGCGGGTGCTGTGTGTGACAGCGGTGGTCTTCACTTCAAAGAAAACCACCGCTGTGTGCTGGCAGCACCTCACCCCCCCCCCAAAGCTTTGGTGCCACACTGGGAGCCCACCCCAGCGTGGCAAATCTTGTTTTGGCCAACGGGGGTGCCCAATCCCCTGTCGGCTCCACGTCCCCCCAAACAGCTTTCCCTGCTGCCACGCTGGGAGCCCACCCCAGCATGGCAAATGTCCCGTGTCGCACCGCTGTGTGCTGGCAGTGCCTCACGCCCCCCAAAGCTTTGGTGCCATGCTGGGGAGCCCACCCAGCATGGCAAACCTTGTTTTATTGACGGGGTGCCCAGTACCCCATCGGCCCATCGCCCCCAAACAGTTTCGCTGCCACACGCTGGGAGCCCACCCCAGCGTGGCAAATGTCCCAAGGCCATCTGAATACAAAAACCTGTAAATAAGAAAACCTTCCATCGCTGTCTCCCCACCCCTCCCACAACCCGCACCCACCCACTGGGCGCACCTGCCTCCCCACACCCCACTCACCCCCATACTTCTACCTCCGGAGCTCAGCACGATGATCTTCGCTGGACCGGAACACATCTGCACTCTTCAAAGCCGACCTTAACTGAGGAAATGCCCGGTAAGCTGTATAATGGGCTAGATGGGGGTTTTCAACTTTGTTGCATATCTCAGGTATTTTTGAATTTTGCACCAAATTTTCAACATGGGTTTTTGGGACCCCTTCATGAATGATGTCACTGTCATGACATTATTCGGGCCCGAAGGTGATTTTGCAGTCACTCGTGGAAATCACCTTCGGGGCGATTAATGAAAACAACACTGCCAGGCGTTCATAAGATGGGCTCACAAAAAGCCTATTTTGAAAATTTGGTGGGCATCCCTAAAATGACCGTTTCTGGCGTGCGTTGCGCGCAGTTCCTACACAGGCTTGTAAGTTCATGAATTTTCAATATTTGCACTCCAGATTTTCAACATTGCCATTTTACCACACCTTCTTATGAGCAGTACAGCTGTCATTTTTCACATCTCACCCAAGACGTGTTTCCGCCCACGTAGCGCACAATGGCGCAGTTGGTGTGCGAAATCAATGTATGGACATATTAAGAAAATCACAGTGACACTGTTCATTAGCAGAGGTCTTAAAATGGCTATGTTGAAAATTTGGTGAAAAAATTCCTAAAAATGACTAGTTTTACGAGCATGCGTTGCTCAGTTCCTACGCACGCGCATAAGGTTGCGAATTTTCAATATTTTCACTCCAGATTTTCAACATTGCCATTTTACCACACCTTCTCATGAGCAGTACAGCTGTCATTTTTCACATCCTGCCTAAAACGTGTTGCCACCCATGTAGCGCACAATGGCGCAGTCGCTGTGCGAACTCAATGTATGGGACATGTTAAGAAAATCACAGTGACACTGTTCATGAGCAGAGGTCTTAAAATGGCTGTGTTGAAAATTTGGTGAAAAAATTCCTAAAAATGACTGTTTTACGAGTGTGCATTTCGCAGTTCCTATGCACGCTCGTAACTTTGCGAATTTTCAATATTTTCACTCCAGATTTTCAACATTGCCATTTTACCACACCTCCTTATGAGCAGTACAGCTGTCATTTTTCACATCCTGCCCAAAACATGTTTCCGCCCATGTAGCGCACAATGGCACAGTCAGTGTGCGAACTCAATGTATGGGACACATTAAGAAAATCACAGTGACACTGTTCATGAGCAGAGGTCTTAAAATGGCTGTGTTGAAAATTTGGTGAAAAAATTCCTAAAAATGACTGTTTTACGAGTGTGCGTTGCGCAGTTCCTATGCACGCCAGTAAGTTCATAATTTTCAATATTTTCACTCCAGATTTTCAACATTGCCATTTTACCACACCTCCTTATGAGCAGTGCAGCTGTCATTTTTCACATCTTGCCCAAAATGTGTTTCCGCCCATGTAGCGCACAATGGCACAGTCGGTGTGTGAACTCAATGTATGGGACACATTAAGAAAATCACAGTGACACTGTTCATGAGCAGAGGTCTTAAAATGGCTATGTTGAAAATTTGGTGAAAAAATTCCTAAAAATGACTGTTTTATGAGCGTGCGTTGCGCAGTTCCTACGCACGCTTGTAAGTTCGCGAATTTTCAATATTTGCACTCCAATGACTTCCAAATACCTAAACAGCACATAGAAGCAAGCAACATTCGGCATTGACAAATGCTTGTTTATTTTTGCATTCGCTTGCATGCATGTGCAAGGAACGTTTTGGGACAGTACGACTTTTTGAAGGTGTGTGTCCCTCCTGTCCAGTGCAGTGCTCAGTGTAACGTGTGCAACCCTACTGCACCAATGGATGCATGAGCTGTCTATGACAGCAGTTTGGCTGCAGTGGTCTTCAGTTAAAAGAAAAGCACCACTGCAATCAGCGGTGGTAACATGTGTGTATTTAACATATTGACGTCACCCTTTTCCCTCTGGCTGCTAATAAAATCCCTCCCACTTCCTCCCTCTGCTGCCATCTACCCTGCTCCCTTGTTATTGCCCCCACCAAACACATTGTATGTGCAGACGGAGTGCCCAGTCCCCATTGTTTCCAGACCCCCCCCCCAACAAACACCTAGGTGGCATGCTGGGAGCCCACCCCAGCAAGCCCATTGTCCCTGTAAATGGGAAAACTATCCTGCAACATCTTTTGTTATTTTAAAACCTGTGAAAACAGAAAACTGTCCCTCACTGTGTCTTGTGCCCTCTCCCCGAACCCACACCCACCCTCTGCATACCCCACCTCCCCCTCACCCCATACTTACCTCTGTAGCCTGGCGCAATGATCTTCAGTGGAGTGGGAACACGTCTGCTCTCTTGAAAGCCGAACGCAAACTGAAGAAATGACGGTAAGCTGTATAATGGCATAAATGTTTTTTTTTTCAACTTAGGTGGCTATCTCAGGCATTTTTGCAAATTTTGGCACCACATTTTCAACAGGGGGTTCTTGGGACCCCACCTCATGAATTCAGTTACTGTCATGTGAGTTATTCGGTCCCCAAAGGTGATTTCATGGTCACCGCACAAAATCACCTTTTGGGATTGATTAACTCAATCTGGCTTCCAGGCTAATCATAGCACAATCACTGCACTAGCAAAAGTAACCGATGATTGGATCTCTGCTATAGATGCTAAGAAGGTAACTGGTGCAGTCTTTTTGGACCTCAGCAAAGCTTTTGATACTGTTGATCACAAACTATTAGTCAATTGCCTTGCAAAGTTGGGTGCCACATACCATACCACCCAGTGGTTCTCTAGCTACCTAACTGGAAGATTCCAAAAGTAAAGGCGGAAGGCTTTTTTGCTGCCTTGCCAGTTGCAAGAGGAGTCCCCAAGGATCCATCTTAGACCCTATCTTGTTTTCTCTGTATATTAATGACTTAGATGCTAACATATCTACGTCCAATCTGCACTTTTGCAGATGATACTGTGTTGTATACTTCTGGCTCATACGTTATCTGAAGTCAAAGTGTAAGCGGACTTACGCACAACTTGAGCATAATCTAATAAAGGCAAAGCTTCTGCTCAATGCTAAGAAGACTAAAGCGATGATATTCTCCTGCAGTGCTGTCACGGGCCCCCCCAATACCCTTGCCCAAGACTTCATTGTCACCACACTAAATGAGCCTCTGGAAGTTGTAACCAAATTTAAATATCTAGGTATCTGGATCAACAATAAATTATCTTTCAGTGACCACGTCGAAGATGTCTCTAGAAGGTTAAAAGCAAGGTTAGGTTTCTTCTACAGAAATAGGCCCTTTTTCCCCCTTGAAACTCGAAACAAGCTTGTACAGGCCACTTTTCTCCCCCTACTCGACTATGGTGATGTAATCTATTCCTCCACCACTCTTGCAAATCTAAGTAAACTGGACATCCTTTATCACCGTACGTTACGGTTCATTACCAACTCCCCTTACCGTTTGCACCACTGTGACTTATATGCAGCTGTTGGTTGGACATCCCTTACTACTAGACGCCTGCTCCATGCTGGGCTATGGACTCTTAAACTGCTCCTGCAGAAATTTGCCAAGCTATCTCTCTTCCCTTATTAGTATCTCACATAGTGCATACTCATTAAAAATCTGACTTTATTATGCTTGACATACCAAGGGCCGGACTTCCTTTGGTAAACGTTATTGCATATGCCCTTCCCTCCATTTGGAACCATACAAACCGTACTGAAACTAACTAGCACAGTTTCAATAAACTTCTACAAATCGCTAAGTTCAGCCAAAATAAAAGACACCTGTAACTGTCATTAAGTCTCTTCCTTCCCATGTGTGCCATATTTATCCACTGGTAAGGTATAATTGATTTGTCATATTAACTGCTTTCCTTCCCTTCTACTCCTGGCTTTATCTATGCTTACGCTCCACTGCTACTCTATCAAATCACTCCTCCCCATATCAGTTGTAGACTGTTGTTTGTTCTAGCTGCCAAAATACTGTATATATATTACACACACCAGTCATCATATTTCATTTATCAGTGTGCAACCTGTAAGTCGCTTCCCTGTCTCATATCAATGTTTACCACCTGCGGTCACCCTATGTGGTACCCTTGTATGTATATCCAGCCTGTATCATGTAACGTGCATTTCATGTATATACTGTTATTACCTATCTGTGTTTGTACTTAAAGTGTTTATGTCACAGGACCTCCTTGTGAATGAGCTTGCTCAATGGAGTTTTCCTGCAATAAACTTGAACTTGAACTTGAACTAAACAATAGTGTCACTGTTAATGAGGTGGGCTCCCAAAAGCCTATGTTGCAAATTTGGTGAAAAAATGTCAAAAACTGACTGTTGCTGGCTGTGCGAAGCTTCCACGTTATCACCCATGAACTTCTCGAGAATTTGAAATATTTCACTTCAGATTTTCAACACTGGCATTTTTCACACCTCTTTATGAACAGTACAGCTGACATTTTTCACATCCTGGTTGAAATGTTTTTGCACATCCAGCGCACAATGGTGTGGTCACAGTGAGAAATCAATGCTCAGGACAGATTATGAAAATCACAGTGACACTGTTCATGAGCAGAGGTCCCAAAATGCCTATGTTGAAAATTTGGTGACAAAAGTCCACAAAATGACTGTGTCATGTGTGTTCATTGCGCAGTTTCCATGTATGCTCGTAAGTTCGAGAAATTGTTGTATTTTCACTCCAGATGTTCAACATTGCCATCCTTTCACACCTCCCTATGAATGCTACAGCTGTCATTTTTCACATCCTGCCCGAACTGTGTTTTTGCACATGTGGAGCAGAATGGTGTGGTCACTGTGGGAAATCAACGTTCAGGACAGATTAACAAAATAACAGTGGTACTGTTCATAAGCTGAGGTCTCAAATGCTTTTATGAGGTGGGGGTAACAAAAAGGTCATGCTGAAAATTTGTAGTGCAAATACCAGCAATCGCACAGGGCATTAGGGTAAAGCACCATACGTGCCAAACACCACTGCAAATACCTGCAAGCGAACGTCCGGCATTGACAAATGCTTGTTATATATTACATCCAGAAAATTAGGCCAGATGCTTTTTTTCAATGGGCACTACATCTGTATTTACAATTGAGACATTTGGCAGAGATAGCATCTCCATCTCTATTTTGTGGAGGGCAGAATCAGGGGAAAGACATGTGAAGCAAATATTTGCTACATGATTAATTAAGAGTTTAATAACCCTTTTTTATGCAAAGTGGGATCCTTTCTGATGTCACCATAGGAACCTATTAGCTTCACTGTTAAATTCGGAACACTAGTTCTTTAACATCCAGCAGACCAGGCCTCAGAACTGTACAAAAAGGGCCTAATTTCAGTTGATTAATTTAATTCTTGATCCACAGCTTGTTTCCAACAGATAGTTTATAAGCACACAGAAGGGACCAGGCTTGTTTTATATTGCTAACCTCTTCTGCCATTTCAAAATAAAAGTGTTCCTGTATGGTAGCAGAATACATCTTCATGAAGTCTCACTGACAGCATCAGTACAATCTATTACTTTGCTGGCATTACAAATGATAACAATCTCCTTAAAAATTCCTTTTGGGCATTTGTTGCTGCACTGCTGCCTGAGAAAATACAATTTTTGTACTCTCATTTCCCCAGCTCAGATATTACTTGCCTGTCCAGGGAGGGGTGGTGCAGCTAGGAACACAAACATGTAAGGAAAGTGCACAGACGTCAGGGGTTCAGGGCAGCATGGGGGCAGCCTAGCCCCTGGCTAAACTAAAACAGATAAAGGCAAGCATTCCACTCAGGGAGCATTGCCTGTATCAAAGTGAAGATGCTGGCCTCATGAAGTTACAGTTCTAATTTTTAATGCTCAGTAGCACAAAAGGAATTTCCAAATAACATTAGCAGACATACACAATGTGTGAACTCAGTTCCTCACAGTCCACAGGAAGCCCTGGCACTTTGTTAATTAAAGCTTCATCAGGGGGCTGGGCTATCAGACTGTACCTCCTGCCTGCATGTCCTGACTCATCAGTCTGGCTTGTCCCAATTGGTTGAGTCGTATTAGTTGCAAAATTGAAAAGTCATGATCAGTGGCTGTGGAGGGGTTAGAACTAATGAGAATGAAAATGTTAATCCAAGTGACAATAATAAACTATTAATATTAATTTTGCCTTTTTGCCCATAAATAATTACAAATTTCCTCCTGAGTTGTAGTTGTTCACATAGCGTTCGTTTAAATTTAGTATATGATTTTTATGTTGGCTCACGCTTGCGCAGCCAACATATTGCACTAGTAGCAGATTTGGAGGCGTGGTCACTGTGGGAGAATGCAGGGCACTCATCAGTAGGTGTGTCCCTCATTCCCCGATAAGGCAGCATGCAGGCGCCACACCAGGAATGCATAATGTAGTGAGCACATCTCAGGAAAGGTCCGCTGCAATGAGAGCCAAGCTCGTCATGCAGCGGCACCTCTCGATGTGGCTTTTCTGGTGAAGCATGTTAGTAAACATGGCGGCAGTGACTGCCACCACCACCTGCCATTATGCAGACTCCGGGGATGCCCAGCCCCCCTGTTGGCATGCCCAGAATTAGTTCATGTGCTGACGGGGGAGCCCACTCCCCGTTGGCATAATGCCCCCCCCATTTGTTATGTGCCGAGGGGGCTGCCCAATCCCCCTTGGCTCTAGCCCCCATCCTTTCAGTATGTGCTGATGGAGGTGCCCAATCCCCCATCAGCTAGCCCTGCAAACACTCAAGTGGCATGCTGGGAGCCCACCCCAGCATGCCAAATGCCCCAGTAAAAAAAAAAACCCGTCCCGCAATGTTTTAATTTACCCTGTAAAAGAAGGAAATGGTCCTGCTCCTCCCCAACCCACACCCACCCTCTGCGCACCCTGCCTTCCCACCCTCTGCACCCCATACTTACCTCCAGAGTCTGGCACAACGATCTTCAGAGGACTGGGAACATGTCTGCACTCTTCAAAGCCGACCGCAAACTGAAGAAATGCCTGTAAGCTGCATAATGGCGTAAATAGGGTTTTTTCAACTTTGGTGCATATCTCGGCCATTTTTATGAATTTTTGCACCAAGTATTCAACATGGGATTATTGGGGCACTCTTCTCATGAATTTAGTGCCAATGATGAAAATCTGGAGTGAAAATATTACAAATTCACAAAGTTGCGAGCGTGCGTAGAAACTGCACAACACACACTCATAAAACAGTAATTTTTTAGATTTTGTTCATCAAATTTGTGACATAGGCTTTTTGAGAGCCCATCTCATTAACAGTGGCACTGTCATGGCGTTTTTTCCGTCCCAAAATGTGATTTCACGGTCACTGCACGGAATCACCTTTTGAGACCGACTAACAAAATGACAGTGCCACTGTTAATGAGATGGGCTCTCAAAAAGCCTATGTCACAAATTTGATGAACAAAATCTAAAAAATTACTGTTTTACGAGTGTGTGTTGTGCAGTTTCTACGCACGCTCGCAACTTTGTGAATTTGTAATATTTTCACTCCAGATTTTCAACATTGGCATTTTTCCACAACTTCTTATGAACATTACAGCTGTCATTTTACATATTATGGCCAAAATGTGTTTTTGCTCTTCTGGCACAGAATAGTGGGGTCACGGTGCGAAATCAGTTTTTGGGACAGTTTGAGAAAATAACAGTGACACTGTTCATGAGCAAAGGTCCTACAGTGCATATGTTGAAAATTTGGTGATGAAAGTCCATACAATGACTGTGGTACAAGCATGCATTGCGCAGTTTCCACGCACCCTTGTAACTTCGCAAATTTGCACTATTTTCATGCCAGATTTTCATACCTCCTTATGAACAGTACAGCTGTCATTTTTCACATCCTGCCCAAAGTGTATTTTCACAGCTGTGGCGCACAATGGAGTGGTCACTGTGGGAAATCAACTTTTGGGACAGATTAACAAAATTGCAGTGCCACTGTTCATGAGGGGAGGTCCTAAAATGCCTATGTTGAAAATGTGTCTCTTCAGGGTGGGGGTGAGGTTGGCATCAGTTCAATATTTCACTGCCATTCCTATTATGCATCCCTAGCTCCTGCACTACCGATGCCAATGCCAGCGAGACTACATTCGGCTTTGACAAATGCTTGTTATTTATATTTTGATGCTCACTCATTGTATCTCTTACCCTGTTTAAGTTTATTTTTGACATTTGTGTTAACGCTTTCATGCTGTTTGGTTCTAGCTGGCAGAATGACCACTGGCTCTTACAGGTCCTGCATCGGTGACCCAGGCAATGCCCAAACTTGATTCTTGACTGGTGGGTTGTGGTGGACTTACTGCCATCACACCACGGGATGGAGTGGGAATGGTGTGGGGGAAATAGGGCTGGTTAAGTCCAGGGAAAAGCCAGGTGATGGGGCGGAGGGGTCGGCGAGAGTGGAGCCAGCCCAGTCACTGAAGCATAAAGAAATGAACTAAGAAAAAACACTGGCTATCAGAATGTCAGACTTTATTCTTCTCCTTCAGTCTCTTTCCCCTCTCTCCTGAACAAAGAGAATCTTCAATTCAAAGCAAGGCAAGGCAAATTTTATTTTTTAGGTGCTCAATCTCAGAGGCTTTAGGTGTTGTACAAGTAAAAACACATGCAACACAAAAAATAAAATAAACACAAAAGTAAATCAATTACAACAATAATAAATAAACAGGCCACTAAGAATGGAAAAGGCCAAAGGTTAAAAACAGTTGCTAAAATGGGGGTAATCCGAGGAAAAGGATCTAGAAATCTGTGTCTGAGAATGCCTGACTAAACAGAAAGGTCTTGGGGTGGGCCTTGAATGCCTCAACTGAAGGGACCTCCCTTACAGCTGGAGGAAGCAAATTCCACAGGATGGGGCCAGCAATACTAGAAGCTCTGTCACCGGCAGTTTTCAGCCTCATCTTGGGAATTGCGAGGAGGCCCCTGGAGGAGGAATGGAGGGAGTGGACAGAGGCAGCAGGTGTAAGAAGATCTGACAGGTAGCCAGAGCCCTGTCAGTGTAGGGCCTTAAAGGTGAGCAAGCCCACCTTGAAGAGGATCCTCCACCTGACTGGCAGCCAGTGCCGTTCACGCAGCACCAGGTTGATGTGGCATTATTTAGACTGCCCTGTCAACAACCTGGCAGCTGCTTTCTGCACTAGCTGCAGCCAGCGGCGGGTACCTCCTGAGACCCCAAAGTAGAGCGCATTACAGTATCCTGTCTTGACGTCACGAAGGTGTGCAGTAAGGTGGGGAGGTCCATGGGTGGAACTAGGGATTTGATCCTGGCACTATTCCTCAGATGGTAGAAGCTGGTCCTGACAACAGATGACACCTGAGATTCAAATGTCAGGCCCATGTCGAAGGTCACACCAAGATCATGCACCCTAGAGGAGGCCTACAATGGCACAGACCCAAGGAATAGTCCTGTTGCTGTGCCAGAGGCCATCCTATCACACTCTTTGTTTGACTCCACCACCAGTACCTACGTCTTATCGGGGTTCAGTCACAACCAGCTGGAGGCTATCCAGTCATTGATCTCGGTAAAGTAGTTATTTAGCACTTCCACTGCATTGGATGTCCTGGGGCAAAGGAAAGATACAGCTGGGGATCATCAGCATAGCAATGAAAACCCAAACTGTACTCCCTAAGGAGCACCCCCAGGGGTAGCATATACGCGGTAAACAGCACTGGTGACAAGACCAAACCCTGTGGTACTCGACAGAACAGGAGGTTAGAGGAGGAGGAGAAATTCCCCATCACTACCCATTTCTTCCTGTTCATGAGATAGGACTCAAAACCAGGAGATGATAGTGCCAGCAAGTCCACAAAATCCCCTCAGGTGGTCGAGCAACACACAGTGGTCTACCGTGTCAAAAGCTGAGGAGAGATCAAGGAGAATGAGAATTGTCCCCTCTCCTCGATCTCTCACCCTGAGGAGGTCATTGTGCACCCAAACTAATGCAGTTTTTGTGCTATGCCTAGCATGAAACCCAGACTTGATGAGGTGCTTCTCAAGCTGCTGCACCACAATCTGCTTAACAATCTTACCTAAAAATGGAAGGTTGGAGATAGGATGGTAATTCGCCTTGATGTCAGGGTCTAATGATGGTTTCTTCAGAAGAGGTCTGACCAGTGCCTCCTTCAAGGCATCTGGAAACCCCACCTCTGACAAAGAACACCGGGTGATCAAGGTGAACACTGGGCCAACAGAGTCAACACATCCCATCAAGAAATGTTTCGGCACCGGGTCCAGTTCACAATATGTGTGCTTTAGTTTGGAGGCAACCTCAATAACCTTGGCCACTTCCACTGGTTTAAACTCCCCCCAGCTAAGCAGAGTGCTCTCTGGATGCACAGAATGATCACTGTCAGCCACACTGTGGCTCACTGGCAGGATTTCCTGCTGGATGGCGGACACCCTCCCTGAGAAGAATCAAGCAAACTCTTCACATAAAGCATCCAAAAAAGCTTTTTTTGGCTGCAGACAGGCTGGATGTAATAACCTGTCCATAGTCTGAAAAAGTACAGTTGGTCAATTCTTCCTGGTAGCAATCTCTCTGTACTGGAACTTTGCCTTCTTACAGGTGATTGCCCCCAGGTACTCACTGTAGTGTGAATGCAGGGCCTGTCTGTCTGCCTCCAGCCTGGGCTTCCGACAACAGTGCTCTAGTGAGAGGATTTGGATCATACACGGACCAGTGTGAGAGAGTCGAGTGTGGCAGACATCGCACTATTATATGCGGCAACTGCCTCATCCATTCCCCCTTCACATGCACTACCCACACTAAACAGGTCAGCCACCACCAGAAATCCCTCCGGGGTCAAACCCATCAAAGAGCAGTAGCTTACCATCTCTGCAGATGGAGGCCTCTCAGAGGGGGCCCAGAGTGAGAACTCCACTGTGCAATGATCGAACCAAGCGATCCGATCAGTCTTGAGGTTATTAATCTCAAGCCCCAGTGAGAAGACCAGGTTCAACATGTGGCTGCCCTGGTGGGTCTTGGAAGAAAACTCTTGTGACAGGCCCAGAGATGACATCATCTGGAGGAGGTTACAACCTAGCCTCGAGGATTTGTCATTGGCCCAAACATTCAAACTTCAAGGATTTATGAGTGGTTAACATATGGTGATTTGTTTACATTCTCCCAAATGGCTCCTTATATTTCAGAGTGAGGACTGTGATTACATATTTTTTGGTTGTTAAAATAAGTGCAGTTGAGATGTTACTTTAGTTCAGCATTCCATAATTGGCCTTGTGGTAAACGTGTTGTAAGTAACCCAATGGTGTAACTATAGATGCTGGGTGAGTTATGAAGACTATTACTTTGCCCATGATGGCAGTAAAATATAGGCTGTATGTTCAAAATATATATAGTTCAGTGTGCACCACATAAGAACTCACAGTTTCTGGAAGCGCCCTTACTTGAGTGCATGTAACACAGATGTCATCTTTATGTACTTAGTAAAGGGAACTGACTGGGGACATCACTAGCACAAAGCCACCATTACTTGCAGGAACCAAAAATTGATTGCAGCTGACATTTAGCATGCAGGAAATATTACTGCCTACTGGCAGGAGTAAATATTGGGCACACCATCGCACAAACTCACACTCAAAGTCAAACTGGACATTTTGTTTAATAAATAATAATAAAAAATATGCCATTCTTGACATAATGATTTTTTTTAAACAAAATTGTGGATATTTAAAACCTTTGTTGGAAAGGGGATAAAATAATGGAGTTGTTTCCCCACAATCCACTGGGGCACAATTGGGGGCATCTTTTCCCTACTGTGCATGCTAAAGTAGTTATCAGTTGCAGACAGAACGGAAGTTTACAACTGAAAACCCACTGTCTGGCCTGGCTCTTGCACTCCACATCCTTGGAGCTTTTAGGGCTGTATTAATGGGGACTGTTAAGTCAAACATATTACACAACCCAAGAGATGAAGGTAATAAGTAGCTCAACGGACTAGTCTATTTCTGAGCAAAGGGTCCTATTGCAGTTCACAATATCATACAAATCTGTTGGTGTTGGCTTGTCCATCGGCACAACAGCACTGCGTCCACTTACAATGCCAGTGACCTAGGTTCAAGACCCAAGCCCACAGAATTCAAGAGACAGTGAATGGGGGAAGACTGAGTGTTCCAGAAGAATCTCTTCTCCAAGGAGCAGGGGGGGGGGGGACTCTGGCTTTGCTTTTCTGCCTCCAGCTGGGTGACCACAGTTGGAGGCATAGCTGCAGGCATTAGTTAGTGAAAAGGCGTCGCCCATGGGTTCCACACTGCCATACCCTGAATGCATGTGCTTGGCACCCTGATGTCCATGTCCTGCTGGCAGGGGAGCTGTAAAAAGGAAAAATCCCCAGCAAGAGCAGAATGACACCAGTGAACTCTCAACCCTTGCATCACCAACTGATTGACCAACCAATGTGCCTCCTAAGAGGGATGCTGACCAGAGGGCCATGACATGAGTTGAAAGGCAATTGACCTATGGAGTAAGTGGCAGATAAAGTAATGTTGGGGCTGGAAGGTTGCCCAGATAGTTGAAGGAAGGAATCTTTCAGTAAAGGAGGAAAACCAATAAATAAGTAAAAAAAAAAAAAATCTGGAGGTTTTGGAACCATTGGGAAAATATAACAATGAGGGAGAGGGGAGAAATCCTACTATTTGCAGTATGGCAAAGAGCCCATAGACTTGTAAAATAAATGGGTTTAATGTTTATCAGTAAGATAATTTATAAATACTTGTTTTGCTGCCTGTATCTTCATGTCAAGGATAATTGGCATTTGCATTGCCTTACACAATAGAAATTGGCTGTTGTCCTGCAATCCTATACTCAGGCAGTGCCTGGCCAGCCACAGAACACGTGATGTGAAAGATCATGCAGGTAGCTTAAGAGAAGATCAAGGGATTGTATTTCTTCTTTTTTTAGATGTTAATGAATAGTTTAGCTGCTTTAAAAGAAACATGTCACAGCTAACTTAACCTTCCGCAGAAGTCACCCTTAAGTTCACCAACTGTATTTTCACTTGACTGACATGTAGGGTAGACTTGGTAATAACTGGATCTGCAAAGACAGACCTCTCAAGGTATGCGCTGTTTAATTTACAGACAGCTGGAAGCCATCCACCAGTGCCTACTGTGACAGCAACACTCATGTAGATATAATAACTAGGTCAAGCAGGCTGGTCTCAAAGGAGGTACTTAGAAATCATAGTCTACAAGTAAGGTAACTTAGAAATATGTAGAGTATAACTCAGAATGATATGGATTATTCCTTTGGCAACAGCAAGAACAAAACTGTTAGGAAAAAAATGGGTTCTACCTTGATTTGATTATGCTGATATGGCTTAGTCAGTTGCCTCTAATTCAGACATTAACAAATAATATCATTTTATACTAGGCTTTCCACATGATGCACGCCAATCACCGCATGCAATATAAAAACCTAGAGCTGCTGTCAATGATACTACCATTTCTACTGTCTCATGCAAATGGGTTAAAGGTTATGCACAACTATACCTCTTGGCTCACCAGCAGCCTACTGAATGCCAGCACAAGCTAGGATCAGCCAGTGTATGGGGTTAAACTCTGGGTATAAAAACTTAACAAAGGAAATCTTCTTGTCCAAATTGGGCACCTTCAATGGCTCCTGGAATAATTTATCAATGAGCATTAGATTAGCTACGGTACCAGCCTCTATCCCTTTAAAACTTATGTAGAAACATATGTGTTTGACCAAGAAACGTGTCAATAAATATTTTAATTGAATGATTTATATTATGTTGATGCTGTGTGTGTATTTTACCCAATTATGCTGGTGTGACTGAGACCCCTGCCTGAATGAGATGTTCTCTTTCAATGGGGTTTATCTCCCAGAACAAAATTATTGAATACATCAGTATCAGCTGTCTATATCAGATTTCAGTTTTAAAAAGGAACTGCAGTGGCATATGGAGTCTGACCTGTTTAAATATATAATTATTTTAGAAGCATGGATTATCATATGTTCACACCAAATCTTATCCAACAGACAGTGAAAAGTACCCCTTGGACATCCATATTTATTCCACATCAGATTTATGTAAGAAGCAGTTGGTAACTACAAACATCCAACCAGGCCCACTGTGCTAATTCAATTTTAAGAAGACGTTTAATTTCCTCTGTTCCGCAAGTCCATACCTGTGTAAATTCTGCCTTGAGTGTCTTCTTCTAGGCCATGTTTCAGATTGTCTTACTGATAATCTTAGCAATATGGCACAGTCTGCCTAGGAACAGAAACTCCAGGCAGAGATCAATGGTACATCAACAGGGCCTGGTGTTGGTGTGTGTTTAGCTCGATCAGTGGTAGAACAGGCACAAGGAGGAGAAATGAAGCCTTAAAGCACATTCAGGGTCTGTGCAAACATCAGTTAATTGAAACTTAGGAGGATTTCAATTTTTTTATATAATTCATTTATCTCAGATAGCACACAGATGCAACATCTCAGTTTCTACGGGGTCCTGCTTCTATTTATTTCCACGGTTGGATGGACTGGAGCTTTGAGAGGTTAAGTAACTAGCCCAGGGTCACACAGTGAGTATTTAGCTCTGGCAGGGTTTTAACCTGGGATCTCCTGGCTCCCAAGCTGGTGCTCAAATCACAAGACCACACTGCCTCCTACCCTGAGATCATGAGGTGTAAGGTGAAGCCAAGTGCCTTGTGCAGCTATTGCTAGATTAATGACGGTAACCCATCTCTGGAGAGCTTTGTTGCTATTATTAAATACCACCTGTTAATTTTTTTTTTAAATCAGTGTTTGCATGACTTCAGTTCTAAGGCCTGGATTTTCAAGAGTCTTGACATAGGACTTGTGGCAGTATTTCTGCCCCAGCTACTTCACTACAAATGCATCTACATGCCTGTGTGTGATTTTCAATATTTTGATGTATTTGCAACACTTTACTCACTTTATGGCAGAAAAATTATGCATAACACCTTTTTTTGTAATCTAATTGTTATGTCACAAATCGTGCAGTTACATCACAAGCATGACATGATTCCAGGACTTGCAATATAAAGTTATAACATCTTTTTTTGTGGTCTAATCATTATGCCATAAGCTATGCAATTGCATCACAATCATGACACAATTCTTTGAAAATCCAGCACTAATTGTTTTATAGTATATGAGAATTCCAGCCATTAGCATAACCCTTTTACAGTGCAGCAAACTAATCAGAATGCCCCACTTCCAGCCATTGTTTTCTAATTCTCAGTACCTTTGTGTGATAGTGGGCATTTCATTTTTCACATGAGGAATCTTCTTTGATGAGAAGTAATCTGGCCTGGTAGGGATTAGAGTGTGGACTTGTTACTCAGGAGCTTCAGGTTTGAATCCCACCAGAGCCACTTACTCTCAGCATAACCTTGAGGAAGTGATTTAACTTCTTTGTTACTAAGTCTACTCAACTATAAAATAGTTTGAACCAGTACGGTAAGGAAAATGGATGCTGCATCTTTAAATCTGTAGGCTATCTTGAACAAATAACAAAATTATTGGTACAAAAGTCACAGATATCACTGTTATTGATCAATTGACAATTTGACTTTTTTTTTAATTCCTTCCAACAAACCACACAATTACGAGTTTTACTGTAAAACACATGCAACAGACCAATAAAAGCAATTTCTAGTTATTTTAAACCCCCAAAATGCCCTCTTATACCCTCTGCCCTTTCCCCAGACTCTCCAATAAGTACCACTGAAGTGATACTGAAGATGCACTTGAAAATGGGTGACATTCCAATGTGTTAGCCTGATATTACTGTAAAATAAATACCTGGTGGTTGAAATTTAGCAGTGCATGTCTTGCTTGAATGATATAAAATTGCTCCTCTCCTGTTTGCTCTTGTCTTCTTCCCTGCGCTTAGACTTCCTTGGCCAATGTCCTTCTGTGCCTCTCCACCACCCCCTTCCTTGCCTGTGATTTCAGCAACCCCTTATACTTATACTAAGCTCTCTAGAAAACCCATAACCATCTCAGTGTTTAGCACCTCTCTGCAAAGGCTGTTCCATCTATTCTAGAGTCTAGAGGAACCTCATGCCATAACATGGCATGATAAATTACTGTGTGTGTTCCAGTGAGGGAGTCACTTGTGGCGCAGTTTTTAAATTTAACCCGTGATTTTTAATTTTACATAAAAGGTCAGAGTTGTCAAGTTCACCCTATTCGAAGCATGGAGCAAAATGTCACAGAAGTTTCAGCAATACTGCTTGCACACGAATTGAAAATGGCTGACCCAATAAATGCATTCCATAATTAAATGTCATTCACTACCTTCCAAAGGAACCGATCAGCCACAGCCTTCGTGGTCTGTGAAATTCTCAGCTGAGCTACGTTTGAGAATTTTAAACCAGAGAGTTTGTGCTGCGGCATCATTTTGTATCTTGCTGCAGGAAAAGGTTTACCCTCACTGGAATGCTTTCTGGCATCATAAATACTAAAACTTTCCCCTTATATTGCAACAAAATAACTTATACAGCATGTATTTTATGTTTCAAATGCAGTTTGTAGTATAGAACAAAACTATGGACTTCATGCCTCAGGGTCACAGTTCTATGCATGTAACAATATATTGTCAGAATCATGTATTTCAGCTCGCCTATTACCCACTGTTTTAGTCCCTGGGTAATCTGACACAGCTTTAACTTCAGAAAAATATTTTTGTTCCTTTATTGGTCCTTGTAACAAAAGATCAAGAAAAAAAAGCTGATTTGATAACTTTTGTTGGACCAACATAGATGTTGCAAAAGAAAACAGGCGCATAAGCTTTCGGACTACACACCACACAGTCCTTCATCAGAAGCTAATGACAGTTGTTTTGGAGGAATACAGCCTATTAAAGACCAGATCATATGTAACAAACAGACAAAATGGTTGCAAGGGATCCCATTGGCCAAAAGATGACATTTAAAAGTCAACACCATATAGAAAACACAGGCTGTGAGTATCAGAGAAAAACATTCCACGGTCAAATGTCACCGAGCAGAGTACTCCCTTCTAAGAAGAGCTCATAAAACATAGTAGAGGTTCATTAAGGACGGGTAGAGTCACATTTATAGCTTTAACCTGAAAGGCATTTAGAATGATGGGCCGGTGTTAGATGTTCTGTGAACAAATAATAGTGTGGCGGATGGGAGAGGGAGACATATGTGGTACCTTGACAGTTAGATAGGTGCTGATAAATATTGCACTTAATAAAATAACAAAGCAACTTCACACTTATTAACATGAGTTTAGATCCCTGAACATATCTTTAATTATTAATCCCCATCCCTCTTCCACACTCTAGTTCTGGTCAAGTGACTTTCTTGCACCGGCTCCCTGCTCTCTGGAACCAGCTTCCCTCTTCTGCTGGCCCCCCCCCCCCAAGTAAAGCACCTACAAAGGCTCTCTACTCAGCCATCATGCAACTGCAACATTTCCCCTGAAATTATGTGAAAATGTACACTCTATTTTGTATTTGTATTTTACAATCGACTTGTGGCACTCTTGCATTGTTCTGTTCTGTGTAAATGATTTTCCTTACTATGCTTGTAATTACCCATGCTATACCCTTTCCCCTGGGCTCAGTGTGCCTATCCCGGTAACAAAATTTTAAATAAGTAAATAAAATCTTTTTTTTTTAATAACACTGTGTGGGGGCTATAATGCTATGCTTGTTCCCCCCTTCTTCCTGGACACATCTGGAAATGAGCTATTACTAGCTCAATGCCTCTTCTTGGTAAAACTTTTGAAATAAACAAACAAACAAAGAAATAAATAATAGCAACACTGTTCTGTTTCGGTAGGTATAGGGGCGAGCACACTAAGATCTGCAACATTTCAACCCCCCCACCTCCACTTACTGTTAGACAAAGTTCCCACTCCCACTCGCTGGGAACTAGTGGTGCATTTTACTAACTTACTGAATAGGCATCTATATGACACATCATTTACATTCTATAAGAGCCCCTATATCTCTCCAGTTGAAATTAAAGAGCTAGTGTATAGCCTGAAACTAACATTAACTTTCAAAAGTAGTGAACTTCTACTTCTTGTACCTGAATTGATTTTTACTTTTTTCTGTTGGTAATTAGATAATTTTCTACCTGACAATAATTGGTGTGATATGCAGAACAGTACTGTAACTAGCAGCAGACATAGCTTGTTCCATTCCTTTTCAAACATCATCAGCCCTGTGACCTCACTGGCTGTGACATCACAACAAACCAGAAAAAGCCAATCACCTACTGCGAGCTCAGTCACTCTTGATGTCACAGTTTCAGAGATCACAATTTATTTTATTTATTTATTTAGCTTTTGTTGACCGGGTAAGTATACTAGACAAATCCTGCCTATTTTCAGGCACGACCTGGGGGAGGTGGATACAGATGAATGCCAACTGACCTTGAACCAGATTAAGCTGTTGGTGGTATTTTTAGTGAATGAGGGAAATTTGGCCAGGACACCGGGGAAATTCCCCTACTCTTTTCGATAAGTGCCATGGGATCTTTAACATCCACCTGAACTACCACCAATCCAGGCAGATGGAACCTCGGTTTAACGTCCAAAAGACGGCACCTCTGAAAATGCAGCACCCCTCTCATGCTGCATTACAGTGTCAGTACTGGGATTTTTACCCAAGTGCCAGATGTGGGAACTGAACCCACAGCCCTCTGATCTCCCGGCCTCAGAGGCGAGTGTGCTACCTACTGAGCCACTGACACGTCAATACTGACGAGGTTTGAAGAGAAAGAAAACTAGTTATGTCAGTCTCCTAGTACCATACTGTTCTGTACATCCCGTCTAATGTTAGCCGGTTGAAAACCTTTACATGTGCAAATAGAAAAAAGAAAAATGCTTCAGAAATACAAAGTAACAACTGACTACTTTTAAAAATTCATAACATTTTCTGTGTGCGTTTTCTGGTGCCAGTAGCTCTTTGAGTCCCCAAATAAAAAGTGATATTCAGTCATTATGGCATACAAACTCAGGCAGTAGAGAACAGGAGACCCGAGTTCTGTTCCTATTCTCTCTACACATGTAGTCTTACTTTCCCCCAACCCAAAGTGTACATTTTTTCTATCACCTGAAACCAAAATTCCACCCCCAAGTCCCCCGAGATCCATGCCCTCCCCTTGGAGTTGGTTATATAAATTACGGGGATGCGAGAGGCAGAGCCCCCCACAAAATAAAAGTGTAAAATCTACCTTTTATCAATAGTAGCAGTTATCAGTGTGGTTTATGACTGCTGCCATTCGTAATGTTTTATGTCAACAATGTTTTTTCCTGGTGCAGTTGTTGACAGCGCTGATTGTACTGTACTGTTCTTGATGGCACTCTTCTGACATTCATGATTCTGACCTAGTGTCAAGAATAATGGCTATGCAACTAAATGTTATGGATTTTTTTTGCACACCCAAGGTGTGTGATGATCCATAAACCTCAAGAACAAAGCTGAAGAGGTTTATGAGGTCATCACACATGGAGGGTGTGTAAAAAAAATCCATAGTAGCACAGTTGCATAGCCATTATTTTTTATAATTAATGGTGCAGGGAGTTTTTTTCCTTTGACACTTGAGTAAATTAGTGGAGGACTGCTGTCAGACACACACACACACACACACACACACACACTGTTTCTCCCTTTCGAGTACAGGCATTCATTTTTTTTTTCTTCAATTATACTATGAACTACAGCAAGTAAAGTTAAGTTGTCAGCTAGTCAACCATGGTCCATTTGCAATGCAGACCCTGTGCCCCAAAGCTCTGCTCACAGGTTACAAAAGGCAGGATCAGCCAGATAAATACTGAAAAACATTTAAAAGTTACCTGCCATGATTGAGAGGTGAAGGATGAGTGTGGGTGCTCCATAACTAGAGATGCGGAGAATTTAAATTCCGTCGGCGAAGTGCCTGTGAAATGGGCACTTTGCATTGGCACTTTGCTACACGGAGTGACCCATAGGAAATGTTCACTTCACCTTGTGATTATTACTTTGCATTGTCATTCAGCCTTAATGTTAAGTAACGTGGCTTGACAACAATACTGGCAGCACCCCACACACACACACACACACACACACACACACAGTCAACAGAATTATTGTGCATCCCCAAAGTGGTACTGTCTTGTGTCCAGAAAACTCCCCAGTGCTGACGAAGTGAAATGAGAGCATAACAAGAAATGTAAAGTCTCCCAGAATTAATGGCGCACTCAGTCATGCGTGCAGTGGTCACACACACAGCCGCCAGTATTAATGTGCATCCTCAAAATGCTACTGTCTTGTGTTCAGAAAATTCCCCAGTGCTGATGAAATGCTACTGTCTTGTGTCCATAAAATTCACCAGTGCTGACAAAGTGAAATGAGAGCCTAACAAGAAATGCAGTCTCCCAGAATTAATGGGGCACTGCAAACGCACAGACAGATTAAGATTGCGCTGCGCACTCAAGAGATGCATACGAAAAGGCACAACAACACCTAACTAATGCTCACAAGTCACAAATCCAAATCTGGAAAGGAATACCTTTTGCCAGTTGGGGGATTAGTGTATGGCAGTAACAATCCACTACCAGTAAAGATACCACAAAGCAGTACAAAAAATTAATGCAGGTGTGGTGGATAGCAGGTTCACACTGCTGCGGTTACTCTGTGGCACAATAAAAGGTGTCTGATTTAATGGCATGCATCACACACACACTCACACACACACTACAAGTAATGCGTAGCAAACCGAAAACTTTTAGTAATATAACCAAATGTTTTAAACAGACAAATTATACTCTGCTGCACCACAACTATCAGTGAAAAAAAGTCAAGCATTACTGAAAATATTACTGCGTACATTAACACAGTTATACAAGAAAAATATAACCAAAACAGAAAGACTGCCTTTTTCTCCCAGTTAATGTACCTACACCACAAATACACCCTTCCCCCAAAGCACACTTCACAGTACACAGACTGACTGTTCTAAATTAACATTCAAAATCCACACACAATAAACACTCGAAGATATGAGCACAGAAGGGTTTCCTACCTTTGATGTACTAAATTTTGAGCAAAAAAAAATAACTCAAAAAGGTATTTTAAACAGCTTTTAGAGGTTTTGAATCACAAAACTCTGAGAACAAACTGTCTCCAGCTACCACTACACACACTACCCAGGCCAGAACTGAGGCTGTGCAGAACAATCTAGAGCCCATGTGACCTACAATCCCATGAATTACTGCAGAATTTCATTTGGAGCTCAATTACAAGGTGAAGTGAGGCAAATTACATTGATTTCAATGTACTTCACCTTAAAATCGGTGAAGTGGTTTGGGGAAGGCAGATTAACGCAAAGTCATTGGTTTCAATGGACTTCGCGTTCCTCATTATGACGCGAAGTACCCCACTTCACGTTGCGGAGTACTCCGCGGATTCCACATTATTTCGTGAATCACTTCACGGAGCGAATCGGAGCCACTTCACCCACCACTGCTTACAGTATTGTAACTCACATGCTGTACAGGAAGGAATGCAAATGCCTATGGCTGTACTTCCCTGATGAGCTGTGCCTGTATCATAAAACTCCCCAATTTAAAAACTCTTATTAATGAGTACAATGATGCTGATTGGGTGAAGCCTGGAGAGATATTACAAAATAGGCTTGCAATACATGCAAGTAACTAGTAAAAAAATTAATTTTGTGATTTGTGACTTGATCGTGAATCATGATTTGTGACTGCATTTGTGACCGTGATGACTATGAAGAACGTGATTCGGTGTGAGATAATCAATATGAAACTGTATGGGAATGCGAATGCCTACGGCTGTACTTCCCTGATGAGCTGTAGCACAAAACTCCCCAATTTAAAAACTCTCATTAATGAGTACAGTGGTGGGGTGGTGAAGCCTAGAGAGATGCTACAAAACAGGATTACAATAAATCCAAGTAACTAGTAAAAAAATTAATTTTGTGATTCAAGACGTGATTGTGATTTGTGACTGCATTTGTGACTGTGATGATGAAGAATGTGATTTATATCATGAGTGACTCGTGATGATGGCCCTGACTTAAAAATGCGTATTAATGAGTATAATGTCCATGCAGAGATATGCACCACACCAGTCCAGTACTCTGAAAGGAAACCAAAGAGACAACTGTGACTTAAGTTAAAGATGGAGATTGGGCCCTAAAGAGATGCAAATACACGGACAGATTAAGATTGTGCTGCAGACTGAAGAGATGCAGATGCAAAGGCACAACACCTAACCAGTGCTCACCATCAGAAATTCAAATCTGGAAAAGAATACCTTTGCCGGTTTGGGTGGCCTGGGGGCAGTGTACTGCAGTAACAGTCACTAGTACTAGTACCAGTAAAGACACCACAAAGAAGTACAAAAATCATGCAGCTGCAGTGGATAGCAGGTTCACATTGCTGAAATTACTACGTGGCACAATAAAAGGTGTCTGATTTGATGACATGCATCACACACACACTCACACACACACTAAGTAATGCATAGCAAATTGAAAACTTCAGTAATATAACCACGTATTTTAAACAAACTAAAATTATGCACTGCTGCACCACAACAATCAGCAAAGAAAGTCAAGAATAATTGAAAATATTACTGCGTGTACATTAACACAGTTATACAAGAAAAATATCACCAAAACAGAAAGAACTGTCTTTTTCTCCAATTTAATCTACCTACACCACATATATGCCCCTCCCCCAAAGCACACTTCCACTGTCTCTCAGTACACAGACTGAATGTTGTACATTAACATTCAAAATCCACACACAAACAACAAACGCTGGATGATATGAGCACAGGAGGGTTTCCTACAATCGACGAACTAAAGTTTGAGCAAAAGAAATTACTCGCTTTTTTAACAGCTTTTAGAAGGTTTGCATCACAGAGAGCTCTCAGAGCAGACTGTCTCCTACAGCTTCCTACACACACACACACACGCTACCACGAACTGAGGCTGTGCAGAACAAGCCTATGTGACCTGAAATCCCATGAATCACTGCAAAATTTGCCTTTGGAGCTTAAAAACAAGGTGAAGTGAAGTGAAGTACATTGTTTTCAATGTACTTCGCCTTAAAATTGGTGGAGTAATGCGAAATCATTGTTTTCATGGACTTCAGTGATTACTCATCTTAACATCAAGTACACCGCTCGCATTTAGAAGCATCACCCACCCGCCTTCACTCCACGAATCACTACGTGGAGTGAATTGAGATCACTTCGCCCACCACTATCCGTAACAGAAAAATTATGCCGCCATGTTTATTAAGGTGTTCGGCCCACCCACACACAGACTAAGGGCCAGAGAGGTGGTACACTTAATATGAGTGACATAAAACACCATAATAGTTGGTTCTACTGGTTATTATGGCATTTGAAACATTAGTCAACCCCTGCATTAAAGGGGGTCACCAGTAATTATATTCAAGTAACCACACCACCATGTTTTATTTTATGTAATTTCTGGCCATCAGTTTTTTTCCTGCTGCAAGACATGAACCAGTTGAGAGTCTCTCCCTCTCTTCCTCCTTTCCCTCATTCTGCTTCTCAGTCTGTCACTTCAGTCCAAGTATCTGTGAGTTTACAAAGACGACTTGTGTTCTTATCACTTTGATAGCCTCCGAAGCTGCCCCCGGCCTGTGGATTCAGCTGCTAAACACCACTTCTGCCGCTCAAGCTCATTCTTACTGTGACTCTCTCTCTCTCTCTCCAGTGCATCCCTTCCCAGCAGCGCCTTTCTCTGTTCTCCTGATTGCTGCCCTGCTGCTTTGCTTTGGGGACCTCTATGGCAATGGGGCTCTGATCTGTTTGTAAACTAGGAAAACAAAGTATCTCAGAATGAAAGCGCTTACTGCTCACGTCAGATTACAGTTTTTCTAGGGTGGGTCTGTGTTGTCACAGCAGTGACCGTGCATCAGTGCTGTAATAACTGGCCAATTACTATGACAAATAATACCCGATCACATAATTGAAAAAAATTGATAGCAACTTATTACATGCTGATAATATACAAACTAGGAAATACTGGATTGTTTCCAGTTTGTATGCTGTCAGCATGTTCTTTGCACAGTTTGTATATCATAATTACTTTAACTAGTGGGAGAGAGCAGCTCTAATAATGCTTGATAACATCACAGTTGCCTTGTGCTGTATTGAAAAGCGTCTGAATTCAAAGATTAACAGAGCAATTTCAATGCAAAGTACTTGTTGAAAAATGTATCCCGTTTAAAATGTTGAGTTATAAACTGCATGCATAATGGTCTGTAGTGGGTTAACTGGATTTATCCCCGCTAGTGAGAATAAGACCTTCATAATGCACACTTGACTTCGCCACTCTTGAGATAGGGTCTTTTCCTCACATATGAATATATGAGGAAGCCAGCAGAAGAAGGCCATGTGGTCTATCAAGTCTGCTCATATTGCAGGGTCCATAGCTTGAGCTAATGTCCCTGCCCCCCTCCCTACTCCTCTCATCCTCCCTACCCATGATCCTTACTTCCCCCTATGCCTATCCCAGCCTCTCTTAAAGCTGCTCACTGTCTTCAATGAGATAACCTCTTCTGGCAGTGCATTTCAAGTGTCCACTACCCTCTCTGTGAAGAAGTGCTTCCTGAACTTCCTCCTAAACCTTCCACCCTCCAGCTTAAGACTGTGCCCCCTAGTGTTATGGTTGCCACTCTGCTTAAAGAGACTCTCCTTATCAACCTTATTTATCCCTTTGAAGTACTTGAAGGTCACAATCATGTCCCCTCTCTCGCCCCTGTCTTCCAGGGAGTACATGTTCAGTACCTTCAACCTCTCCTCGTATGCCTTACCCTGCTGACCCATCTGACACATCTGGGAAGGAGAATAAGAAAGGAATAATCTATGGTTGGGTGTGCAGCAATAGGTCAACAACTACACCCCCGGTGGGCTGTGAGGCACAAGGTGCAGCTGAGGGCCCTCAACCACCCATGACATGAGGTTATTGCAGCTTTGCTGCATATTCAGAGTGGATTGTTCCACTTAAAGCAGCAGTGCAGTGAAAAATGTTTTCCAAAAAAGCTAGTTTCAGCTACAGTTAAGAAAAATGTTAGCATAACTGCCAAAGGTACTTATCTAGGTACCTCCTATGCCATGCACCATGAGGCTTTTATATTTTATATTTTTCAGCCCTGACACTTGCCAGTTCCACAATGCTATTTCTATGCAAAATGTGGCAGCCATATTTTTCTTCCTGAGGAAAAAAAACTCAATTAAAACATTTATAAAATGTTCAAGTTTTTTTGGAATTAGAAAACTGCACCACCAAATTAAACTGGAAGATGCCTGGAAATCTTTAATAGTGAAAATAAAAGGTAGGGTCAAATTTGTTGCCCAATTCCATTACACTGCTGCTTTAAAATGTTCAGGAAAAAAAATCACAAGTGTTAAAGTAAATCCACACAGCAGCCAATTACCAATTCCCTATGTGTACAGTGGGCAGTTCTAGGTGCAGAACATGGCCTGGCATTGAAATACCACATACGGTAGAAGACCATGTGCAATTCATAATATATACTAAGAACTCAGGAAAAGAAATTATGCAGTAGTGAGGGGTATGAGCTACAGTATTTCCCTGTTCTTTATCAATGTGTTACTTTTTAACTACTTTATGTGCTGCTGTTGTGCAAAGATGTGCTTTTACTACGGTTCATAAATATGTGCTTCTGCTTGCAATCTCCTTGGTCATGCCTGAAAATAAGTAGTTTTATTTCTAGTGTACTTACCTAATAATCAAAAACTAAATAAGCAAATGCCACCATCCTGCCAGCATATTCCCATGTCAGGTTGTTGTTTTTTAAAGCAACATTATTTAAAATGTGTCCCAGTTGCCCAAAAAGGGTGTGCATAGGTACTGTAGTGGTTTATTTTAACAAATTAAAAACTAAACACCTCTTGTGCTTTATGTGCATATGTGTATATGTGTGTGTGTGTTTGGGGGTGTATATAAATGTTAGTGCAGCTCTCTCCCTCTGAGCTGAAGTAAGATGCAAGGCCTCAAACATGTAATTCACTGCAGAGGAAATCAAGGGGGGAGAACACAGGGGCACCCCTTTCCAGGAACTCATTTAAAAGTCTGACTCAGATCCAGGAGCAAAAAGATGATGTTACCTGTGTAAAATATACCCCCCCAAAGGCATAAAACTGACCAAATAAAGTGTAAAATTGCAGCATATTCTGTAATGAAGAAATATGCCCCCAAACCCCTGTCAGGTATGTTTGATCCTACATCAGAAGTACTGGGTTCCCCAAGTAAATTTTTTCCATTTCCATCCTTTTAACATGGGTGTGCCAGGTTCTAATACCTGCTAAGCCAGTTCCCTATCAGTTTCTTTACTAAGCATGAGACAGTTCTTAGGGCTGTGTATGATGTGGTTGTCAGATTCATACAAAAAGGTGCACATGAGGCATCCAGGCTTAGCTGAGGGTGGAGTTTTCCTTTAAGTGTTGGCAGTGTGGCCTAGAGGCTACAGTATGAGCTGTGAATGAGCTTGGTGTATATACACAGCAGACCTGGATTTCATTCCTACAACCTCCAGTTTCATACTGTGTGACCCTGAACAAGTCATTCTGCCACCCAGTGCTCCTAGATTGCCCTGGAAAAGAGGCCCTTGTGCCTGGTGAGCCTTACCTGGTTACCAAAGAAATGAAAAGAAATTAAAGTGACTTTGCAGACCTCTCGCTTGTCAAGCATAGGAAAGGTCATAAAAAACTAGCAGTGGCTCAGTGCAAGAGTAGGTAAGTAAACTCTTAGGGGGTTTGAGTTTAAGCCCATTGCCTTAGGTTAGGATTGGAACTAAAATTGAAGAGATTTAGATGTCTGCTACTAATTGAGCTGGCACATGAAGCTGAAATACTGCCTGTTTATACACTACCAGGACTGCACTGTACTATGAGCAGCCTTGAGTCAGCTTATATCTGTAAAACCGGTGTGGCTGTATGCCATATTTAAGAGAAAGGGGGAAGATATGAGCAAAGAAAATTGAGAAGGAAATAATCATTTTAAGAAAGCTTTCTAAGTCACTCTTCTCATGTGCACTCCTAATTTACAATACTTTATGCAAATCTAGTTTGAAAGCAGCAATTTTTCAAAATGATAAATGGTTTCTTCATAGAAATTTGCAAAGTCCCTGCGTTATGCTCCTTGTAGTCTTTGCAGCAAAGTAAATTAAAAAAAATGATTTATTTTTTCATGCAGTTTTTGCTTAGAAGTGGAGGGAACGGGACTTTGCATAATCTTGTGATATGAAAATGTAACTGGAAAAGTGCATTGTACTTTTTTGCCTGTTTTACTTTTAACCAGAAAGTGGACCGGGACACACCCTTTTTCAGCCAGGTCTGACAAGAAGATGCAATATGAAAGAAGATTATTACAATCCAGAGCACAGCTTGGATGTCACAATATTTACATATTTATTGTAATAGCATAGTACATCAAAGCATTTGCAGACAAACGAATTTGGCTAGATTTGACCAAGTGCGTTATGGGAATTAGATAAAGTATCAGTATTACCCAGTTATCAAAGAGTAAAATTAAATAAATAAAAATATTACATACAAAAGAAAAAATACAATTCATGTGTTGGTGTATAAATTTATTTATTGATTATTTATTTAGTCAGTTTTTGTTTACTGAGTAGGGTACACTAGGCAAGTAAATACCTGTTTACAGGAACAAGCCAGGAGAGTACACAGGTAATAACAGTCAGATACATAGGATAGGAGCCATCAATCCTGGCGAGCAGTGCAACATGACAGCAAGACAAACGGAGCATAATGTTGTTTTATACAGAGAATGATTAGCTCCACTGGAGCACAGCTCAGCTGTCACAATATTTACATATTTATTGTAATAGCATGGTACTTTAAAGCATTTGCAGACAAAAGAATCTGGTTAGATTTGACCAAGAGCGTTATGAAAATTAGATGGAGAAGTATCAATATTAACAGTTGATGTCAAGTTGTCTAAGAGTAAGGGACCTGCCCTAGAAAGAGAGTGCCAGGCCATGCTCGGTGTCACTTGTTTTTAACATGAACAGTATGACAGCCTCGAGCAGGATACGGGCACATGCTAGGCATAACATATTTAGATGAACTAGGAGGGATCCTGTAGCAGTTTTATAGATTTTCCAAGCAAAGCAGTCCAAGTTGAAATTAATCCTTATGTCAGGTGGGAAAATATCCAAAGCTTTATGCAGCTCACAATAAGTCCACAGAGATACTAGAAATGTAAAGCGGCATGTATTATTCAGCATGCACTGGTATTTTTCAATAAATTGATCTGTCTGATGGGGAAGCACACATATATACTCCAATATGGGCAACAGTACTTTGCAAAATATGTACCAGAGAGCAGGTCACATGACTGATTTCCTTTCATAGAAACATTTATTTATTTTTAATTTTTATTTATTAAACTCTAGGATTACAAGTACCTTTGAGCAGGGACTGCTCATTTACAAAGGTTCCACGTCAGAGGATGGGGGTGACATAACACAAAGGTGAACAATGGTTACAAACTTAACATGTCGATTACTAAGGCCTAAATAGTACAGTCAATAAGTTGAAGTAGAACAACATAAGCTAGCTTTTAACAGAATTCATGGTAGAACAGTATTTATGTAGGAGGAAGTCAGGAAGAAGCCGGTAGGTAGGTGCCGTTGTCAGACAAGGATGGACAGAGCTAGGGGGAAAGGGGCCAGTAGCCGTAGAGTAGAATGTGTCCTTAGGGAGGGGGATGGGTGGGTGAACTGGGGGGCAAAGGGAGAGAAGGGGGAGGCTGGTGCAGTGAAAGCAAGGCAGGAAAAGCTGGTTACAGCCACTGTAAGGGAAAGGGGCGTAGAGCAATGCTAAGGGGAGGCAATCACACTGTGACGTAGAGGGAAGGAATAGACATAGTTGCCTTTTAAAGGGGCTTAGCATTACAGCTGCTACAGTTTCTTTGTTAAGGACGTTGAACCACTGAAGAGCCCTGTGCATGAAGGATCTCTAACCCAGTGAAATCTGGCGCTTGGGGACCTGGAAAGTCCGGGATTGAGAACCACGTGTTGGCTGGGTACTGCTGTTGGTAGTTAGGAGCCTAGCCACACCTGGTGGCATGAGTCCGAGGAGAACTTTTTTGGCTATCGGACAGGTCTGGTATTGTATTCTACTGATGAGTGGTAGCCATCCAGCCTGGGTGTACAGGTCACAGGTGTGTGTTAAGCAGTCAGACCCCGTGAGAAGTCTACAGGCTTTGTTGAGCATCACAGATATCCTCCTGAGGGCAGTAGGGGAGACAGAACCATATATGACTAGAAGGCAGAGCCATATATGACTAGACCGTAGTCGACTACGGAGGTAACAGAGCTGTGGATGGCAAGTTTAAGGGCATCAGAGGTCATACAGTGTTTGTACTTGTAGAGCAGGCCGAGGCGTATGTTGGCAGACTTAGCAACTTCTCCTATGTGCTGGGAGTAAGAGAGTGAGCAGTCCAGGGTGATGCTGAGTTATTTGAACTCTTGGACCTGATCAAGTGAGGTCCCACCTTGGTTCTTGATGGTGAGGTATAGAGGTTTATACTTGCTACATGCATTGCAGAAGGACATGACCTTAGTTTTGTTATAGTTCATGATAAGTTTCTGAGAGCCAAACCATTTTTTCACAAGCCTGAAATCCTGTTGCAGTTGACTCTCAAGCAGATTAAAGTCCTGATTGCTAAAAAAGAGGACCGCATCATCTGCGTAGAGCAGTATCCTCTGCTGGTAGATGACAGGGAGACTGTTAAGAAAGAGAGAAAAGAGTAGTGGACCCAGTATAGACCCCTGAGGGACACCAGAGAGTACTGGCTTTTCAACTGCGGAGACACCAGCAATTATAACACTTTGGACCCTCCCTCCAAGATAGCTAGCAAACCAGGGCAGTGTATCATTGGAGAGCTTAAGAGCAGACAGTTGCCTGAGTAGAAGTGGATGATTTACTGTATCAAAGGCCTTTGTTAGGTCAATGAATATGGCTCCCCCCCCAAAGTCCTTGGTCAAGTGCATCATGGATACAACCAGTGAATTCCAACAATGCCGTGGTGGTACTGTGCCCTTTGTGGAAGCCATGCTGTTCAGGGCACTGTATATTATGTTTTTCCAGGAACTCTACAAGCTGGTCAGAGACAATTCGCTCTAGTGCTTTGGATAATGGGGGGAGGATAGAGATGGGCATGTAATTGTATGCAGTGACTTGTTTCCACTTTCGTGCACAGGAGTGATGGTAGCCTTTTTCCAAAGTGATGGGAATTGGCAATGCCTTAGGGAGAGGTTGAAGATCATTGTCGGTGGTTCAAGGATCTCATCTAGAACTAGTATAAGGAGTTTAACATCGAGTGTGTCACCACTATAGACAGTTTTGCTGAGAGCCTTACAAATATGGATCCTGGCTAAGTGCATTGGGATCCTTTTGAAGAAGAACTGCAGAGCAGAGTGTGCTTGGGATGCTGCGGCAGGGGCGGTGCTGGTGGTGGTAGCATCAAAAAAATCAGGAGGGAGGATGCTGCTCAGGTCAGAGAATGCATTGATGAAAGTGTTGGAGATGATATCTAGGTCCAACGTTGGAGTACCATCTGTGTTGAGCACGGTGAATGGGGACTTAGCATCTTTGCCAGATAGGTCCTTTAGGTTGTTCCAGAATTTTTTCCCATCCCCCCAAGTGTTGGAGAGTACTTCTCTAAAGTATTTGCTTTTTGCCAACTGTATAGCACGGGTGCAGCTGTTTCTTGCTTGTTTGTATTTTTGAAAGTCTGCTTGGGCAGCTGTGGCATGAGCATTGTGCCAAAGATGGTCCCTTTGTTTGAGCTGCATAGTAAGCTCGGTGTTTATCCAGGGGTTCGGTCTACCTTTTACCTTCATTTTTTTTTGTGGTGCATGTATGTCACAGGCCTCAGTGAATCTGCTGATGAACAGATCAAATGCTTTGTTTACATCCTTGAGTGAGTCTATTTTTGACCAATCCAGACTGTTTAGATGGGATTTTAACAGCTGTAAGTGCCCCTTCTTGAGCACCCTGGCATATATTATTCTGGGGGGTAGGGGGCTTGATGAAGTTATTAGCCCAAGAGCAGATGATGGGTGAGTGGTCACTTAAGGAGTCAGGGAGAACAGACACCATAGAGATTGTTTCAGGGTGGTTGGACAGCATCCAGTCAGTAAGGGTGTAGGTCCCTGTTCTATAGTTACACCTGGTAGGAGTGGGGACTAGCTGTGTGAGGTGTAGTGCCATAACTGCATCCTTGTAGATGTAGGCCTCTGGAGTGAGCCAGTTGATGTTAAAATCTCCCAGGATAATGGACTCTGAGTTATGGCGTAGACCCGTGAGACATTCCATGACATTATTAAACCCGCTAGCCAGGTCCTTTGGAGAGATGTAAACAGAGACAACAGTAAGGTTTTTGTTATGGGCCCTGATTAGAACTTTGACAGTAAGGACCTGTGATGTTGATTCCAGGCTTGGAAGAGGGAGAGCATGTCTCTTAAGAGTATCCCTCAGATAGATGGCACAGCCATCTCCCCGCTTAGAGATCCTGTCCTGCCTAAAAATCGTGTATCCAAGAATTGCAACTGCACTGTCTGGGATCTTTGGATTTAGCCATGTTTCAACGACCGAGAGGATGTTAGGGTTGTATTGTCAAATCCAGGTTTGGAGGATATCAAGTTTACTGAGGAGACTACAGATATTTATGGATGCCAAGGTAAGAGACCCCGATTTCCTGTGCTGACCATAGGCCGATGGTCCAGGTGGACCTGGGTTAGGATGAATGTTTCCTGAGAGGAGCAGTAGCAGTAGTAGAAATCTCAGGAGGGAGGTTTGAAGCATCTTGAGGGCTTGCTTGTTAGTAATCTGCCTGCTCACATGGGTGTTTGGGCAAAGGCATGAGCCTGGCTTTGTACCAAGTGCTGCTAATATATATACGTAACCTAGAGGGCTATAGCCTCAGTGTTTCGAAATGAGGTAGCTGTGCCATAACGGGGAGCAGAGAGGCACAGCATTTTTCCCAGTGTGTAGTGCAGGGCAGATGTTGGTATTAGTTGGCCTTGGGTATATAGGGGGTGGTAATTACATGAGGGATGGGGGAGTACAGCACAGTGATAAGTAATAATAACAGGGTGGGATGCAGCTTTAAAGCAGCCATGGCGAGGAGATGAGGGAGACACTGTTTGAGAGAGGCCACCAAATGGGAGTGAGATAGGAAGTTGCAGGACGCTATGGGAAATCATCAGCGAAGACCAGGAGGTTGAGTGAGTTAGTGAGTGCTGGTTCTGATTGGGTGAAGCAGCACGGGTGGGAGGGGCGTCAGTGTATTTAAAGGAGGCCTGGGAGAGGGTGGTGGGGGTGGGAGAAAAATCAGGACAGAGAGGGCAGCCAAGTGACAAAAATAAGCAGAGGTTTAAGGGCACACCAATGGCAGAGAAGCAAGAGCTATCCTGACCAATCACAGTCCTCAGGCAGCAGCGCTGCACCAATCACGAGGGAGCCATAATGTATGGAGCTCCACAGAGTTTGGCGGCAGTACCTGCAAGTGGGATCTGAGGTGGAGTTCAAGGGAGGTGGGCAAGAATCCTTTGGAGGATTGTGCTGGCGCATTGAGTGCCGCTCATCGATGGTAGCACAGAGTTTTCACTGGGATCCTAATAGGAACAGAAGAAGAGGCAGATTAAGTGAATTATAGAGGAATGATGGGCGGGGCTAGTGGTAGTAGTCAGCGAGTGGGGGTGCTAGAAATAGCTAACTAACAAAGGAGTTGTGAGGCATGGGGGTGGAAAGACAATGGCCAGCAAGGTGCAATTAAGCAGAAGAGAGGAGAGAGGTAGTGAGCAGGGGATGGGTGAAACGGCGATCAAATGGAGAGAAGAAAAATGAAGGTTTAAGGTAGAGAGAGGGGGGTAGTGCACCAGGGGGATTACGGGAGGTGCGTGCAGGAGTCACTGCAGCTTTTCAGACTGCAGTAGGGTTGCCAGTGGAAATTAAGTCGAGGAGCAGAGGGACGAAATAGGAGGGAGATTGAGGGTGAGAGAGACAGCAAGAGAAAACAGGAAGAAGTTCAGCAGTAGGAGATTAAGGCACATACGGCAAAAACATCAGCATTAAACAGTCTCAAAAATGAAGCAATTACTGTCTTAAACAGGCTAGGTTAGGCAGTACAAGGTTAAATTAAAGCTGTTTTAGGGTAGTTGAGACAATTTAAATTAAAAAATCAGGACAGAGAGGGCAGCCGAGTGGCAAAAATAAGCAGAGGTTCAAGGGCGTACCAATGGCAGAGAAGCAAGAGCTATTCTGACCAATCACAGTCCTCAGGCAGCAGCACCACACCAATCGCGAGGTAGTCGTAGTGTATGGAGCTTCACTGAGTTTGGCGGCAGTACCTACAAGTGGGATCCGAGGTGGAGCTCTAGGGAGGTGGGCAGAATCCTTTGGAGCAGTCAGTGCGGTGGCCGTTGAGCACCGCTATCGGTGGTGGTGCCGAGTTTTCACTGGGGATCCTAATGGGGACATAGACATTGATGGCAGATAAGGACCCCATGGCCCACCTAGTCTGCCCATTTCCCTACCTATTGGATAAGCTGCAGATCCTAGCTAACCAACAGCCTACTTCTTCCTACCCCCTCCCACCAGAATGCCTTATGTCTGTCCGTAGCATTCTTGAATTTCATACCTATTTTTGATCCCACGACCTCCTCAGGAAGGCCATTCCATGCGTTCACCACCATCTCTGTGAAAAAATACCTCCTTACATTGCCCCTGAGCCATCCCTCTCTATTTTCAAATTGTGTCTCCTTGTTCTTGCACATCTCTTTTTCTGAAAGATGGTACCCTCTTGGACTTTGTTCATGCCCTTGAGGTACTTCAAGGGTTCTATAATGTCTCCACTCTCCCTCCTTTCCTCAAGGGTATACATATTAAACTCCTTTAGTCTCTCTTCGTATGGCTTCTGTTGCAGACCTGCACCATGATAGTTGCCTTCCTCTGGACTGCCTGCATCCTGTCTATGTCCTTGCAGAGATGGGGTCTCCAGAACTGCACGCAGTACTCCAGATGGGGTCTCACCAACTGTCTGTACAGAAGGATAACAACTTTCTATTTTCTACTGGTGATTCCTCTCCTTATACATCCCAGTATCACCCCAGCCATCCTTACTGCCTTCTCACATTGCTTGCTTACCTTTAGGTAATATGATATGACTACCCCAGGTCCCTTTCCATTTTGGTTTTTGTTAATACCTCCCCCCCCCCATTGTGTACTCATCCCCTGGGTTTTTGTTTCCCAGGTGCATTACTTTGCATTTCTTTGCATTGAATCTAAGCTGCCATACTTTTGACCATTCCTCCAACCTTGCCAAGTCCCTTCTCATCCTTTCCACTCCACTTTTGTGTATCAACCCTATTGCAGATCTTTGTGTCATCTGCAAAAAGGAATACTTTTCCTTCCAGTCCCTCTGTAATGTCACTTATAAAGACATTAGAAAGGACTGGACCCAATACTGAACCCTGTGGTACCACGCTAGTAACCCCCCTTTCTTCAGAGTGGACTCAGTTTACGATTACCCTATGTGTAAAGCTGTCCAGCCAATTTTTTACCCAGGCTACTTCCCTGGAACCCACTCCCAAGCTGACTAATGTGTTTATTAATCTTTTGTGTGGGACTCTGTCAAATGCCTTGCTAAAGTCTAGGTAGGCCATATCCACAGCCTCTCCCTGGTCTACTACTTTGGTCACCCAGTCAAAGAAATCTATTTGATTCATCTGACATGACCTTCCCGCTGTGAATCTATGTGACCTTGGGTCCTGTGCCCTGCTGGGCTTTTGGTACTCAACAATTCTTTCTTTCTTTCTTTCAGAAGTGATTCCATCATTTTCCCTACCACTTGGGTCAAACTAACACGTCTGTAGTTTCCTGCCTCTGCTTTGCTCCCACGTTTGTGAAGGGGAATCACATCCACCCTCCTCCAGTCCTTAGGTACCACACCATCCTCCCATGATTTGTTAAAAAGGGTAGTCAGTGGTGTCACTAGTTCTCCCCTTAGTTCTTTCAGAATTCTGGGCTGAATCCAATCAGGCCCCATTGCTTTGTCCACCTTCAGTTTTAGGAGTTCTTTCAGAACCCTTTCTTCTGTGAAAGGACTGGTATCGACACCCCTATCCAGAGTGTTTCTATTGATTGGATTAGGTACCTACCCCTCCTCTTCTTTTGTGAATACTGAGCAGAAGTATTTGTTTAGTATCCCTGCTTTTTCACTGTCCCTCTCTGCCCACCCACCCTCCACTTTATTAAACCTCACTATCCCTTCCTTGATCTTTCTTTGCTCCCTAATGTACTTATAAAAAGTTTCATCCCCCCCCTTCTTAACCGAGTTGGCTATCTTTTCCTTGGTTTGGGCCTTTGCTATTCTGACTGCCTTCCCCACTTCCTTCTGCTTTAACTGGTACAGTTCTGTGTTCTGCTCCTTCTGTGTTTCCTTATACTTCCTGAATGCTATCGTTTTCTCCCTAACCTTCCCCACCACATCTTTTGAGAACCATAGTGGTTTTTCTTTCATTTTGATTTGTTTATTTGCTTCACACAAAGGCTTGTTGCCTCTGTGATGGCAGTTTTGATGTTTCCCCATTGTTTCTCTGCCCCTCCTTCTTGCCTGTTTGCTAGTGCTTTTCTGAGGCACTCTCCCATTTTGTCAAAGTCAGCCCTCCTAAAGTCCGGTGCCCTCACTTTTGTATGGTTTGACTCTGCGGCTATGTTTATTGTGAACCACACTGTTTGGTAGTCACTTGCTCCCAGATGGCTACCCATTTCTAGATCTGAGATTCTCTCTCCATCCCTGTTTGAGAGTACCAGGTATAAAATTGCTTCCTCCTAAGTGGGTTCTAACAATAGCTGTCTGAGGCATGCCCCCTGTAGGGCATTGAGAATGACCCTGCTCTTGGATGTCGCTGCAGCAAAGGTGCTCCAGTTAACATCTGGCATATTCAGGTCCCCCATCAACAGTATCTCCCCTTTGCAGCCATCCTAATGATGCCTTCTATCATTTCCCTGTCCATTTCCTCCCCCTGAGACAGGGGTCTGTATAAACCCCCTGTGCGGATTGTGGTGCCATTTCCAGTCTCCAGGGTGACCCACAGTGCCTCCGCTCCTCCCTGTTTACCCTTTAGTTCCATTGCTTTGATCCTTTTCCTTATAAAGAGAGCTACTCCACCTCGTCAACCCTCCTGTAGATTGTGTACCCTGGTATGTTGACATCCCAGTCATGGTTCTCTGTGTACCATGTTTCTGTGACTGCTACAATATCCCGGCATCCCTCTTCCATCAAGGACTCCAGTTCAGGGAGCTTGTTACCTACACTATGGGCATTGGTACTTATTACTCTCCATTTTATCATGACCTTACTCAGTTTTGCCCCATCCCTGTCTTTACTGCCTTTGCCTTTTTCTCCATTTACCCTTGCCCTTCTCCCTATCGACTTCTCTATCTTTGTGGTTACCTCACTAACTACCCTGATTTTTTTTTGGGTGGGGCTAGGATTTCCCTGCTCCTTTTCAGTGCCTCCCCCACTAGCTAGTTTAAATGCTTGCCAATGAAGCATTAAAACTTATCATCTAGGATCCTGGTTCCCCTCCTGGACAGATGCAGACCTTCGCACCAGTATAGGCCTGCATCCCTCCTGGTGGACCCGTCACCAATGAAACCAAAACCCTGAGTGCTGCACCAGTTTTTCAACCATTGATTGAATCACATGGTGTGGAGCATACTAGCTTCACCCATGCCATAGACAGGCAGCACCACAGAGAAAGTTATCATGTGTGCTCCTTGTCTAAGGCCCCTTCCCAACTCCACAAACTCCTCCTGCACTGCTCTGATCCCTTTCCCAGCCAGGTCATTTGTCCCTAGGTTGACAATTACATCCAGCTCCCTCCCCCATGTAACTGCTCCCACAATCCTGAGGATTTTCTCCCTGTCCTTCCAAGCCATGGTGCCAAGCAGGCACCTTACCTTCCTCTCCCCCCTCCCCAAGTTCTACCTTCCTAACAATGGAGTCCCCCACCAGGAGTTGTTTCCTTCCCCTATGGGGTCCCATGCCACCCTCCTGTGGGTCTGCTTTGTGGAGGTTCCCAGCATCCTTCGTGGTCTCCACTTAGGGTGCCTCCATAGAGGAATCACACTCTGCCAGTACAGTGTATGAACTGTGGAGAGGTACATCTGAAGAGATTCATCTCTGTTCCACCATCCACAACCTCCCTGAGCTCACTGCGGTTCAACCACTCCTCTTTCTTGGCAACTTCTGAGGAAGTGGCGATGGCCCTGGTGGTCCCTGGGTGGGAGAGGAGGTCCCCCAAATCCTGGTCAACTCAGCCTGGAGATTATCAACCTCCTCCCTCAGCCCAGAGAGGTGACTGCAGATGGGACAACACTGCATCCTCCAGAACATCTCCTGGAAGACTGCCACTCCACAGCCACTGCACTGCACCACTCCCTGTGATGTAGACCACCAGTTCTGAGTGTTGTATAATATTTTTTTAATATAAAATGTATTAATGACTATCTCTGCTAAAAATTGTAATGCTTTAGGAGTGACTCATCTCCCCCCCCCACCAGATTTCAGCTGACAGATACAGGCCAAGAGACATGCTGACAGCATGTATCATACATACTCAGTTTTTAGAGACAATGTGTTACATGGAAGACTTTAATCAAGGATCCTGTTTCTCTGAGTTAATTACAGAGTTGTTTAAGTTAACTTTGTTAAGAGGGAAATCATAAAAAAGGTTTATAACACTGAAGAGAAAACATAGGTTATTACACAGAGGTGAGAGGTTGTAAATGCTCATATGAAGCCTGTGTGAGGAGGATGTAGCATGAATCAAAAGAGGTGTAATTTAAATTGAGTTATGCTAAGGTTGCAGAATTAATACTTTGAAATTACATCCTGTGGTTGTATAGAAATATATATTTTTTAGACATTTTGACAGGGAGGAACTAGATGACCTCATGCAAAAGAGGTGGGCAAAACCAGCTTTTAAAGATTATTCTGTTTCACTACACACTTTTTATCTGACACTGACCAAGAAAACATCTGAGCACTGAAAACAGGTATTTAGAAAGCTAGACAAATCTAAATATTGTTCTAGGAATTGCACTGTTTTAAACCTTGTTTTGTTTAAAGATATGTATGTCTTGTAATATAAGAGCGCTGTATTGTATGTTTGACATATTATGTATTTTAGTAAAAACTCTAATTTTAAAGCATACCTGGTCTGTTTTTGAACTGTTTTCTTTTGTTAAGAAATATTTATGGTTATAGCAGACAGCAGACATAAGCTTGTATGGTGGTACCAAACTGGAAAGAGAAGCGTTTTGAATCAGAGGTCTTTATTAAAGTTTTAGGGTTCATCTCTGAATACCTGGTTAGGTGCCCGTAGGCAAAGATATCTGGCCCCTCAAAGACAGATATATCTGAGCCTGTGCATTGGGTATGCTAGCAAGAGGTTAACAGTTTGAATCTCTCCGGAACTTGAGACCAAAGGTTGATACAAACTCACAAAAACAGACAAGAGGGTTACCTGGTCTGTTACACTGTTCACAAGACTGCGTTCAGAGGTTGGCACTTTGGGAGTAGAGGGCCTGACCTGCTGAGTGGGTTTGTGACAGATTGGTTGGAAGCGGTGGCATTATTTTGGTTTCACAAGCTTTATTGTTCAGTGTCAGCTGAGACCGTAAGCTCTCTTGCAAAGAAAGAAAAAGACAGAGCTTTATTTTAAAAAAGGAAACAGAACTATATATCACTTGGTGTACTGTCAAGTTTCTACCTACTTAATTTTTTTTTCTAAAGTGCAAAGTCAGAGTAGCCATAGTCAGGGGGGAAGAAGAAGATGACTTCCGACTACAGCAGGCACACTGTAGATTACCTGAAGCAGTTGTACGGGGACAGGGGAGTCCCGTTCGAGGTGACAGCCAAAAAGCAGAACATCATAGAGGCCCTGATGGTAGCAGATACCCAGAGCAACGAGTTACCAACTGTGACTAGAAAGGACAGCAGGGTCACTGTCAGTGAAGGGCCACAGCAGCAGGGAATGGCCACCAGTATCCTGAATCCAGAGATACTCAAATTGCAAATTGAATTGCGCAGGATGGAGTTGGAGTCCCAGGAGAGGAGAGAGCGAGCAAAGCGAGAGGTGGACTGGGAGGCAGAGCGAGAATGCAGAGAGGCAGAGCAACAACAGAGGGACACAGACCATGAGGAATGTGAGCGCCAGTGAAATGCAGAGGAGAAGAGAAAATGAGAATGCTGAGATGCAGGCCATGAGGAGCAGGAGTGCCAGAGGCAACATGAGCTGGAGAAGATGCAACTTCAACCAGCGGCACCAGAGCAGGTAAGTGGCTTGGGTTTAACTGGGACTGCAGAACTGGGTTACAAATTGAACTCCAAATTAATAGTTGAGTTTAAGGAAGGGGAAGATATGGACGCTTTTTTAAATTCTTTTGAAAAAGTTTGTATTCAGGCTAAAATTCCTAGAGAGTCCTGGAGCTTCCAGCTATCCCCGCTACTTACCGGGAAAGCTTAAGATGCATTGGGTCAAATGGACAATGAAGACAGCAATGATTACAGCAAGCTAAAAGCTGCACTGTTAAAAAAGTTTGAATTAACTGCTGAATCATACAGAGCTAAATTCTGTAAGCTCAGGAGAAGCCCTGATATGAGCTATGAGGAGCTAGACATGAAACAATGTCAGTTTTTAAAACGGTGGGAAGGAATTGAAGCAAACTCTGTTGATAAAATTGAAAATGTGATTTTATTAGAACAGTTTTATTGGGCTTGCCTAGCAGAGCTAAAAACCTGGCTAGAGAACCGAGATCCAAAAACTATGCAAGAGGTTGCTGAACTTTCGGACCCCTATGCAAAGAGCAGACCTGCTCTGAGAGCAAATGGGTGGGTGTGGTAGCGCAGAAAGGAAAAGCCTTCAGGGCAGCTAAAACCTCACTGCCTCCACCAAACCAGTTATTCAGGTTTCAAAGAAAGAGATTTGAAGCAAGAAATACCTGTTGGTTGTGTAAAGAAACTGGGCATATTGCCAGACAGTGCCCCAAAAAGGTGAGCCATAATACACAACATGGTGCTAGAAAAGAAGTGAGTTGTTTGTGTGTCTCTGGAAGCATGCCAGTGAACATGAAGGAACAAAGGCACCCAGTCATGATGAATGGTGTACAGACGCAGGGGTTAAGGGACACAGGGGCATCCCTGACATTGGTTAAGGGGATCTGGTACAGCCTGGTCAGCTTATACCCAATAAATATGTAACTGTACAAGGGTATACTGGTGAAAAGAAAACATTGCCGTTCGCTAGTGTTCTCCTGGACTGGGGTGATACAGGGGGAACTGTGCAACAGGTGGCTGTAGCCAACACATTAGCAGTGGATGTGATCCTGGGTAACAATCTCCAACAGGGGATGGTATGTGCAGTTAGCCGTAGCTAAGCGGCACGGGAAAATAGCAGTTCTCTGAACCCTACAGAAACCAGTGTGGAAACCACGGAGAGGCTGTTTCCCCAGCCTGTTTCTCCAGATGGGGAGACTGATAAAAAGGGGGTAGAAATTTCCCCGGTAGTGAGTGACCACACGTCTACAGAAAGTTACTCTGAAAAGGGAGGGGTGACCAATTGTCAGAGGGTTGGGATTGACAGTGATCCTGAGGGCCCTGACACTAGTGCTAGGGACCCTAGTTTAGCAATGGAACGGGACCTGTCCCATGCCTTGGGACTGTGTGAGGGGTTTGCAGCTGCTCAGAGGGGTGACCCTAGTTTACAGAAGCTGAGGGCTTGGGCAGACTCGAGGGCACACAGGGAGGTGATGGCAGACATAAGGTTTATTGGGAAAATGGACTTATGTATACACAGGCAGTACAGACAGAGGGAGGGATGCAAGGCAGGCAGCTTGTCATTCCCTAGGGGTATTGTGAGCAGTTGCTCAAAATTGCATATGATATTCCCTTATCTGGTCATTTGAGAATCGTGCACACACTGCAACGATTGGCCCAGAATTTCTACTGGCCTAACTTCACCCAGCAGGTGAAGGAGTATTGCAGGTCTTGTCACTGGTGCCAAGAAATAGGGAAGGTGGGCAAGAAAACCTAAGCCGCCCTGATCCCCTTACCCATAGGGGAGGAGCCATTCCAGAGGGTGGGAATGGATATTGTGGGGCCTTTAAATACCCCCAGCTCCTCAGGGAAGAGATTCATCCTGACTATGGTGGATTATGCCACCCGGTCCCCAGAGGCAGCTGCCCTATCCTCTCTGAGGACAGACAAAGTGGCAGATGCCTTACTTGGGATTTTCTACCATGTTGGGTTTCTGCAGGAGGTAATCACCAATTGAGGAGGTTCCTTCATGTTGGACCTGATGAAATGTTTATAGGAGAAGTGTGGGGTGGTGCAGAGATGCACGACACCATATCACCCACAAGCCAATGGTCTCGTGGAACGATTCAATGGTACCCTAAAGTCAATGCTCTGGGCATTTGCTGAACAGCATGGCAGGGACTGAGAGAAATACCTTCCCCATCTGTTGTTTGCATACAGGGAGGTGCCTCAAGAGTCGACAGGATTTTACCCCTTCAAACTCTTATATGGACGCCAGGTACGTGGGCCCCTAGACTTGATCCAGGAGGACTGGGAAGGTAAGCATGCCACCCAGGGAACTCCCATTGTGGATTATGTCCTTAGGTTTAGGGAAAGGCTGAAGGAGCTTATGGGGACAGCCCAGAGCAACCTGGCAGCTGCCCAACAAAAACAAAAGGTGTGGTAGGACCGCAGAGCCAGAGCTCACTTGTACATGGTGATTCAGGAAGTCATGGTCCTTATTCCAGTCTGGAAAGACAAGCTGCAAGCTGAGTGGGCAGAACCATACAAAGTGGTTAGGAAGGTAAATGACATGAACTACATTGTGGAGTTACTTGACCGAAGACAGACAGAAAGGATGTACCATGTCAACATGATGAAGCCATATGCAAATAGGGCTGACATGGTGTTTGCAGTGTGTAGTCATGGGGAGGGGACAGACAAAGGAGACCCCCTTCTGGATTTGCTGGAGGAAAGTAAGTGGGAGTCCTCTGTGGAGGCAGTAAAATTGTCTCCCCAGCTGGCCCCGGACCAAGTCCAGAAAGTAAGGGAGGTTTTAGCAGACTTTGCCCCCTTGTTTAGCGCCAAGCCTGGACTAACCCCCTTAGCAACACACGATGTGGAGACAGGGACACAGACGCCCATACGGCGGACAACTTATCGGGTGTCAGAGGCTGTCGAAAAGGACATTAGGAGGGAAGTGGAGGAGATGCTGGATTTAGGGGTAATTCAGAGATCCCACAGCTCCTGAGCCTCGCCCATAGTCCTTGTACCTAAGCCAGATGGCTCAACCCATTTCTGTGTGGACTATCATGGACTGAATGCAGTCATGAAGTCTGATGCCCACCTGATGCCCCTGGATGGATGAACTCCTGGACAAGTTGAGAGTGGCGACCTACCTAACAACTATTGACCTGACCAAGGGGTATTGGCAGGTAGAATTGACAGATAGAGCTAGGGAGAGGTCGGCCTTCATCACTCCGATAGGCTTATTTGAGTTCAAAGTAATGCCTTCCGGAATGAAGAATGCCCCGACCACTTTCCAAAGGTTGGTGAACCAGGTGTTAAATAGTGCTGTGGAGTACGCCATAGCGTACCTGGAAGACATTGCCATCTTTAGTACCAACTGGGAGGAACACCTATCCCACCTTAGGGAAGTGCTGGACAGGGTACAGAGGGCCGGGCTCACTGTCAAAGCCAAGAAGTGCCAGGTTGCCATGGGAGAAGTGGCATACCTTGGGCATGTGGTAGGCTGGGGACAGCTCCGTCCTAACCAAATAAAGATAGAGGTGATCCAGGCATGGCCTAGACCAGAAACCCAGAAGCAGGTCAAGAGCTTTCTAGGGACAGCAGGATACTACAGGAAATTTGTACCCAATTAAAGTGCCCTGGCTACTCTCCTATCTGACCTGACAAAGAAAAAGATGCCAAAGAAAATTACCTGGGGCCCAGCCTGTGAGGAAGCCTTTACCAGACAGAAGGAGGCACTGTGCAGTGCTCCTGTTTTGACAAGTCTGGACTACAGCAAAACCTTTATAGTTCAGATGGATGCCTCAGACATGGGTATTGGGGCAGTACTGAGCCAGATGTCTAGCCAAGGGACAGATCACCCAGTAGTGTACCTGAGCAGAAAGCTGCTTCCCAGGGAGCAAGAGTACTCCATGGTGGAAAAGGAGTGTCTTGACATAGTGTGGGCCCTAAAGAAGTTAGAGCCATACTTGTATGGGCACTATTTTGTGGTGCAGACTGACCACAACCCCCTGGTTTGGCTGACGCAGATGGGAAAAAACAATGGTAGACTACTAAGATGGAGTCTTGCTTTACAAGGGTATGATCTAAAAATCATACATAGGGCTGGAGCGAAGAACAAGAACTCAGATGGGCTGTCTAGGGTCTATGAGGAGTGAACTGATATAGGAAGCTCATCCCATGTAGGGGCTAGATCCCCCAAATTCAGTCTACATGGGGAGGAGTGTGATGCAGACAGCCAGTTCTGAGTGCTGTATAATATTTTTTTAATATAAAATGTATTAATGACTATCTCTGCTAAAAAATTTCTAATGCTTTAGGAGTAACTCACCCCCCCCACCCAAGATTTCAGCTGACAGATATAGGCCAAGAGACATGCTGACAGGATGTATCACATACACTCAGTTTTTAGAGACAATGTGTTACATGGAAGACTTTCATCAAGGATCCTGTTTCTCTGAGTTAGTTACAGAGTTGTTTAAGTTATCTTTGTTTAGAGGGAAATCATAAAAAAGGTTTATGACGTTGAAGAAAACACAGGTTATTACACAGAGGTGAGAGGTTGTAAATGCTCATATGAAGCCTGTGTGAGGAGGATGCAGCATGAATCAAAAGAGGTAATTGAAATTGAGTTATGCTAGGTTGCAGAATTAATACTTTGAAATTACATCCTGTGGTTGTATAGAAATATATATTTTTTAGATATTTTGACAGGGAGGAGCTAGATGACCTCATGCAAAAGAGGTGGGAAAAAACAGCTTTTAAAGATTATTCTGTTTCACTACAGACACACTTTTTATCTGACACTGACCAAGAAAACATCTGAGCACTGAAAACAGGTATTTAGAAAGCCAGACAAATCTAAACATTGTTGTAGGAATTGCACTGCTTTAAACCTTGTTTTGTTTAAAGATATGTATGTCTTGTGATTTAAGAGTTCTGTATTGTATGTTTGACATATTATTATATATTTTAGTAAAAACTCTAATTTTAGAGCATACCTGGTTTGGGTCTGTCTTTGAATTGCTTTCTTTTGCTAAAAAATATTTATGGTTATAGCAGACAGCAGACATAAGCTTGTATGGTGGTACCAAACTGGAAAGAGAAGCGTTTTAAATCTGAGGTCTTTATTAAAGTTTTAGGGTTCATCTCTGAATACCTGGTTAGGTGCCCATAGGCAAAGATATCTGGCCCCCTGAAGACAGATATATCTGAGCCTGTGCATTGGGTATGCTAGCAAGAGGTTAACAGTTTTAAATCTCTCCGGAACTTGAGACCAAAGGTTGATCCAAACTCACAAAAACAGACATGAGGATTACCTTGTCTGTTTACACTGTTCACAAGACTGTGCTCAGAGGTTGGCACTTTGGGAGTAGAGGGCCTGACCTGCTGAGTGGGTTTGTGACACTCCAATCATATCTTATTTGTGGCCCCTCAACTGTTGTTTTGTATGCTTACTCTTTCCTCTCTGTTTAAATTTTTTTTTTGTCCCTACTTTCCTACTGTCTCCATGCCCTTAAAGCTCCTGCTCTTCCTGTTCTGGGACAGGAAGTTCCTGTATTCCTCAGTAGTCTCCTTCTTACTTGCTCAGAGTCAGACCTCCAGCAGCTGGGGGTGGGGGGGTGGAGAGCTACTCTTTTCCTTCTAGGATGGTGAATCTTTCATTGTCTCTGTGATCATTCCCATCATGCTCCCAAACAGGAAGTTCCTGTTGTCAGTTAAATCCTGTGCCTGTAAAAGTGGAACTGGCTAAGGGTGGGGGTAGAGGGAGGGAGGGAGGAGGGCTATATAGTCCCAGTAGAGTAGTAAAGTTCTAACAGCACCTCCTTCCTCTTCCTTTTCTTTGTCAAAGCTATCTAGAGTAGTTTTAAATCCAAACTCCTGGCTTCCTGCTGCCTAAGCCACTCCCCCTAATTCACAGTTCCCTTCTTCACCTAGCTAACTGCACAGATAACAGTGTCTGTCACCCAACTCAGACAAACACACTAACTCTTGTTTTTTTGTTTGTTTGTTTGTTTTTACCCTAAATTGAAGGTCCCAGTTGTAGAGTTCTAGTTCTTAAGTCCCAGTACAGTAGTAAAGTTCTAACAGCACCTCCTTCCTCTTGCTGTTCTCTGCCAAAAGCTGTCTAGGTCAGCTTTCCAAAATAATGGTCATATGTTATCCCCTGCAGCAGGAAGTTCCCTATGGAACCCTATGCAAACTGTGCAGTTCTACAGTGCTGGAAGAAAGAGCAAAAGCAGTTTTGATCATGCTGAACAAATCATTATTATTTAGGTTGAAAACAATAGTTATTGTGGAACTCTGCTCAGATGGACTACTGGAACTTTGTAGAAGGGATCTGAAAAACTTTTATTTAAAGAGAAAACATATTCGGCAGATATTCTGAGAGGTTTAACAGTGCTTATTCTTATTTGAGCTAAATCTGTTTGAGAGAGTGAGTCAGCTTCCAGTTTAAAGCAGCAGTGGAATGAAAAAGTTATTTCAAAAAGCTAGTTTTCTTCTAAGGTTATGAAAAATATTGATAGAACTGTTGATTTTGGTTTTCTGGATGCTTCCTATGCTTTTGCATTGTTGTACGGATTCTTACCCTCCTCAGGTCCTCAGTATTATTTCTATGCAAAACAGAGGCGGACATCTTTTTCTTAAGAAATAATTATTTTAAAATTTTCATAAAATTCCTAGATGATGGAAACTGAAAATGTTACCATCAAAATAAACTGGAAGACATCTAGCATCGATTAGTAAGAAAAAAAGATGGCGTCAAATTTTAGCCCATTTTTGCTGCACTGCTGCTTTAATTGTTGTTTTTCTAAATGTTTTACATTTTAATAATTTTACTAGTGCAGCTTTTTACTTTAATATTCTGTGCTGACCACTGATTGGGAGTTGCCACTGGACACTGTATCTTCGGTTTTGGAAGTCAGCTGTTATTTTTCCAAACAGAAATATCCATGAAAAATATATTTTGTTTGTGTGAGACAATAGTCATTATTCACATGAGGTTGTGAAAAAACAGTAGTGTTGTGCACCTCAGTGCCTAGGCAGCAGACATTTTTTAAGTTAGAAATATTTTAGAAAAAACTGTCTTGGGCTGTGTAAGACAATAGTCAGTTACTCATGTAGGGCAAGGTCATGGTGGGACGGGGCTGTCATCAGGATGAGGAGAAGGGGAAGTAGAGATCATCCCACTAGATGTGGTAGGTACCCCACCAATCATTCAACATCACAAGGCAGAGGAACATGACAGCAGCCAATTTGGCTGTTATAATGCTAGACTAGTAAAGCATAATGAATGCGCCCCAGCAAACCCACAGAATAGTTCACCTATGGTATCACCGATTGGTTCTCTCCCAGAACTAAGTCTGCACAGCTGTCAGTTTCACAACCCTTCAGATGCCTGAATACCTTGGTATACCATCACCAATCAGCTGCAGTCTCACTAAGGGTTTTGTCTAGGTCCAAATCCCTCTAAAGCCACTGCTTACACAGTACTGTGCTCTTTCTCAATGGGCAAATGACCCAGCCCTGTTGTCATAGCTGGGAAACCCTTTGCTTTAGATATGGTAACTTTGCAGCATGTCTCTTTCAAAATGGATTACAGACTTGCCAGTTTACCCTTGGTTATCTACATCTGAAATGACACAGTCATACAACACATGAAGTACATAAAACTAAAATGTAGTAATCCAAAATATTTACATGTGGTACAGAATAATACACACTAAAGACTATGTGGAATACAGTAGTTCCACAGAGATAAAAAACAAACTTTTCTGAAAAAGATAGAGATCACACAAGAAAAATCTAACTAACGTTATCTAAAGTTCTAAGTAGAGTAGAAGGAGTTAACCTTAACTGGGAATTGGTGAGTTATGACAGACTTGAATCCGTGATGTTACTAGTTTAAAATCCCAGCACAGCTGAATTCTCACTGCAAACATACAATAAAAATACCTTCAGCTGGCTGGCCTACTATCCCCACATCGCCAGACCGGCCTCTCTGACATCCCATCCTGTCTCTGCTTTTGATGTCTGGTGACCATCTTTTTCCCAAACTGGTCCAAACTGGATTTGTGTATTCACATCAGGTTGCATTGTTATTCTGGCTAAAAACATTTTACTCTGCCTTGGACCTGTTTATATTCAAAACGTCTTCTTTTATGAAAGGGACTCAGCCCTTTTAAGTTTACCCAAAACAAAATTGCCTTTACAGGGCAGGAAATGGGCTGCTTGAACAAAGGCCACTCCTAGCTAAGTGCACAGCCATGAGCTACAGTGTAATGTAATTTTCAGTTTCCACCAAACCTCACAACTCAGTTGAAATACTTTACAGAGGTATATATGATGATGATGCACACACACACACACACACACACACACAGAATACATTGCATGTTGTCACATAATGTAACACCGATGGTGAGGGAGACAGTTGAGAAAAAGGTTGTCAAGGATAAAGGGGTGAGTGTCTCTTTGCAGATGACACTAAGATCTGCAACAGAGTTGATGCACAGGGTGGGGTGGAAAGGATGAGAAGGGACTTGGCAAGGTTAGAGGAATGGTCAAATGTATGGCAGCTTAGATTCAATGCTAAGAAGTGCAAGGTAATGCACCTGGGAAACAAAAACCCAGGGGAAGAGTACACAGTGGCGGGTGAGATACTAACAACAACAAAAATGGAGAGGGACCTGGGGGTAGGCATATCAGATGACCTAAAGATGGGCAAGCAATGTGAGAGGGCAGCAAGGAGGGCTGGGGGGATACTGGGATGCATAGGGAGAGGCATCACCAGTAGAAAACAGGAAGTTATTATCCCTCTGTACAGACAGCTGGTGAGACCCCATCTGGAGTACTGTGTGCAGTTCTGGAGACCCAATCTCCACAAAGACATAGACAGGATGGAAACTGTCCAGAGGAGGGCAACTAAAATGGTGCAGGGTCTGCACCAGAAGACATATGAAGAGAGACTTAAGGAGCTTAATATGTATAGCCTCGAGGAAAGGAGGGAGAGGGGGGACATGATAGAAACTTTCAAGTACCTCAAGGGAATCAACAAAGTCCAAGAGGGTAGCATCTTTCAAAAAAAGAGGTGTGCAAGAACAAGAGGGCACAATTTGAAGATAGAGGGGGCGGCTCAGAGGTAATTTAAGGAAGTATTTTTTCACAGAGAGGGTTGTGGATGCGTGGAACAGCCTTCCGGAGGAGGTTGAGGAGTCAAAATCAGTGATGGAATTCAAGCATGCATGGGATAGTCATAAGGCAGTTCTGGGGGGTGGGGGTAGGAAGAAGTAGGCTGCTGATTAACTAGGATCTGCAGCTTATCCAGTAGGTAGGGAAATGGGCAGACTGGGTGGGCCAAGCGGTCCTTATCTGCCATCAAATTCTATGTTTCTATGTCTGAGGACACCAGTGAAGAAGTGAATGAGATTGTAGGTGAAGATTATAATGTAACTGATGCTCCCTGGGAAACTCAATCCCCCGAAAGATCCACAAGTGTGACCCAATTGACAAGTGTCTGATCTCACTACTCAGCATAAGGCTAAAAGACCAAAAAAATGTAAACAAGGACATCAGTGCAATGGGCAATCCCTCCACAGGCCAGGATGTCCAGAAATCAGCCACAAGTCACACAATCAGAGAAAGTAGTCGAGGAACCAAAATCCCCCACTCCAGCTGTAGTGAGCTAACACCACACATCTAAATCCTTTGCATATAACTGTTTTATATTTAATGGCTATGATTTTTTTCCATTGGAAACCCGTGGTACAATTTGCCATTATAAAGGAGCATTTATAACGGCAAACACGCGCTGGGTTTCCCTACCACTGCTCATGTGCCTGGTGCCGCTCTGCTCTTCCTGGTAGTCCGAGACCGTGGCTTACTGCCTGAGATCACACAGTAAACTCTGACTGGTCGATAAGTCTAAAAAATAAATACAAGAACTCAGGGCTAAAAGTAGGCTACTGTTTAAGAAAAAAAAAAAGATGTGTCTTCAGCAGCCACTTCTAACCTGAACCGAGTTGGGATTGGGACGCAGCTGCACAGGGATATTTTATTTTATTTAATTGCTGTGGCAAAAAAATCATAGCCATCAATTATATAAAATAAAACATGGGGTGGTGTGTAAACTTGAAGTTTACACACACTCTTGGGGTTAGATACTGACATAAACCCTTCAGGTGTGTGTAAACTTCTTGTTACACACACCACCCCATACTTTATTCTATATATTATTAATTCATTGGGTGACAGTAAGGCAATATGCCAACTGTGCCAAAGACATATTAGCCATTATACAGGGGGATCCCATCTTGGCACTGGTGGGCAACATACACCTACCTTAAATACAGTTGTCATTTCATCTGGATAAAAAAACAGAGCAGAGCTAGTGAGGCACTGGGAGCACCCGTTACTCATTTTCATACATGGCCAAGCAGGGCAGAGGAGGATCAAAAACCTAATAAGGGAATCCCCACTAGTGTTACTGGCACTTCAGTGACATTAAGGAGGAAAAAAAAATCATATTTCGTCATCAAAACTGAAGTAATTTTAGGGTGGTTGTATCCTTCCTCAGGCAAGTCCCTCTGGTGGGAAAGTAGTGAAAAAAAGCATTCTGGTCAGAAAACATTCTTTCATCAACCAGCAATAGAGCAGTCATTTACTTGTTTCATAAACCGCAATGGTCAGGGAGGGTAAAGCCTCCACAGCAGAAAAGTTCACAGTTAATTTCATAACCAAATTAGAAAGAGCGCAACAGAGGGCGATAAAATGTATATCACACTTAAGTAATAAATCTTTTATTAGGAAAGACTGTGTTCCCTAAATCTAATGTCACTTGCAACAAAGTGCATGCATGGAGATCTCTTACTTATGTACAATATCACGCAAGAGCCATACTTACCGAATGAACTAAAACATCAGTTTTAGGTCTGACAAAAAGGATACTGGAGGTAATCCACTACAAATAACAGGAAATCCCTTTTCATATTTTAAAACATAAATTCTGCTACAGTACATCGAACAAATAATTAACCCATGGAATGCACTACCAGTTGAAATAACCATGAACCCAAAAAGAAATTTAAGACAAAACTAAATAAATACATCTTAAGTGGAAATAAAAATGTATATTATAATAGTTAAGAGGTGCCACCGATGGGCATCAATGCCTTTTTAGCTCTGACTATCCACAGCGTAGGCGATAGAAAATATATAGGAGATAGAAAATGTATGTTCCACCTTTAAAGAAAACAAGGTGGCGAGTTCACGAAAAGGCAAATTGTCTACTAGATCTCGTACTCGGCTATGAACCAAACATGAACCACAGTATAAGCATGCATACACTGATCTACAGCATGAACTAGGTGATCACCGATCACACGTGTGGCTAACAGACACCAAAACTAAGCCAACAGGAGAGCTGCAGTAGTGATAGCTCATCCCCTTCACAAATATGTGTAACACACATTTATTTATTATTTATTTAAATTTTGGTGACCAGGCACGCCCACTGAGACCAAAACAGTCCCATTTCTGGGGCGACCCGGAATTAATTACATACATCTAGAAACATAACAAAATACATACATGTAATTTCACAAATTAACAGTCAATACAGACATACTGACCCAGTCAAGGATACAGTGGCAGAGTAATTACAATCAACATCAACAGGAGTAGAAGTATTATTATACACAAGACAGTCACATTTGGATTGATGTCCCAACAAAGTTAGATCGGCAGTGGGGAGTCTGTAGACTCAGCGGTAGTAGTTACAGAGGCTCATTTCCAACAGGTAGGCTTTAAAACCCCAACGTTTCATGCAGTACTGTACTTGCACTTCATAAAGGGGCTGCTGTTGAAACACAAGCATCATGTGAAACATTGGAGTGTTTCATCTATAGCTCTTGGCTCCTTTTTGACCACATGGCATGAAATACTGTACATCACCTGATCTTATAGCATTTTCCTGTTTTTACCTACAGTATTTCTAGAGTGATACACAGCTACATATATACACAGACGTTGATGTCAGAAAAAGACTTACTGGCCCACCCTACTAAACCTACTCTTCACTGGTGTTAGTAGCCATCCTGCCCCTTAATTTCTGCCCCTTCTTCTGACTTAGCCAAAATGCCTGCCCCACCCCTGCTTGAAACTGTTTTCTGAATTGGCCTTTACCACTTCTTCTGGTAACTTGTTCCACTTGCCCACCACTCTTTCCCTGAAAAAGTGCTTGCAAATGTCTTTCTTGAATCGCTGCCCTGCTAGTTTCAGTACAGTTCCCTGGTCCCTTTACTTGACCTTAGAGAAAATAGTTCCTTGACTTCCACCCTGTTTATCCCATGCTGACTTGTGTATGTGTGTATCTGTTATGTGACCCTTTCCCTTCTCTTCTGTAAGGTGTACATGTCCAAGTCCTGCAGCCTATCCTCATAAGATTTGCCTCCTTGTTCCTGGACCATCTTGGTTGCCCTGAGGTGTACTGCTTCACTTTGTCACAGTCTTTCCTGGTTCCACAGCATAACAGCGACTCCTAAATAGTACAGGGTCAAAACAGCACCAGATTATGGTGAATGCCAAAATCAGTGAACTCTCTGTTTGCAAGGGGGCTGAGCCCCCCATGCCTCCCCTTGTAGGGGGCTGTGCCTCCACATGCTTCCCTTACTAAATATATCAACACTGGGGGAGGTGGACCTCAGGGAGGAAGGTACAGTGAGTTTGCTGATTTTAGCATTCTCCATAATTTGGTGCTGTTTTGACTCTGCACCATTCGGGAGTCACTGTTTCAACAGTATACTGTTTTTTCTCAGGTGTGGGCTCCAGTACCTTGCGCAGTACACCAGATGTGGTCTCACAAATGGCCTGTACAGTGTCTGTGGGATCATGTCCTGACATCTGCTGCTTATCTCACTCCCTGTACATCCCAATGTCCTTTTAGCATTTCCCACAGCTCTGGTACAACATGCTGTGGATTTTAGGCTCTCTGATATCATGACCTCTAGGTCCTTGTCCTCCATGGTGCTTTTCAGCACCACCACCACCCCCATTTTGTACTGCACTCTTGGACTTCTTTCCCAATGTGCATCACCTTGCATTTCTTTGCTTGAAAGACTGCTGCCAGATACTCAACCCCCTCTTCAACCTGCCCAGTTCCTCCCTAAGTTCCCTTGTTCCTTCTTCCATGTCAACCCTTTGCAAATCATTGTGTTGAATATGAAGAGGCAGACAGCACCCATAATGCCTTCCCCATGTCAGAAATTAACACACTGAAAAGGACAGGGCCTGGCACCCATCCTTGCAGCACACTGCTTGCCACACCCCTTACTTCTGAGAATTCCCCATTTACTATGACCTTTTGTTTCCTTTCCCCTCAGTCAACTTTCCAACCAAGCTGCTAATTTGACCCCCCCCCAAAGTCCCTTAGCTTCTTGACCAGTCTTCTGTGGAGGACTGAGTCAAAGACCTTGCTAAAATCTATGTATACTATTTCTGTTGCCTGTCCTTTCTTGGTTACCTTGGTCATCCAGTCAAAAATGTCTACTAGATTCATCTGGCAAGACCATCTCCTCATGAACCTATGTAGCCTGTTGTCCTGTAGCCCATTTCCCTCCAGGCAGTCCACTAGTTCTTCCTCAGTTTGGACTCCCATTACCTTTCCCACTATAGATGTAATCCTGACTAATACATTTCTCTGGGTCATCTTTCTTTCCACTCATGTGTAAAGCAACCATGTCCACTGTCTTCCAGTACCTAGGGACCACCTCTGTGGCCAGTGAGCAGTTGAATATGCCTGCCACTCCTTTTCCTGAATTATGCTCTTTCTGCTAGGGGTACAGTTTCTCAGTTGCACATCCCTACTCTGTACTTCTGCATGTGTGCTGTGATGCCTGCTATTCTGCCAGACAATAAACATGTCAGACAGGCATCATTTTTTGAAACATTGGTGGCTTACCACATGGGCTGCTGTACCTGCCCTTTTTGCTAGCCAAAATAAACATGTCAGGCAGGTATAATGCTTTGAAACAGTGGAGGTTGCCTTCTATGTGGGCTGCTCTACCTGCTATTTTTTCAGCAACAATAAACATGTCAGAGAGGTAGGTTTCAAAATACAGGTGTCCTGCTATGTGGCCTTCTGTGCCTGCTGTTCTGCCAGCCACAACAAACATGTCAGACAGGCATAATTTTTGATACAGCGGTGGCTGCCTGCCACGTGGGCTGCCATCTCTGTTTTTCTTCCAGCAAGAATAAACTTGTCAGACAGCCATAATTTTCAGAAATAGTGAAGATCTACACCTGTGGGCTCTGTGTATATTCATACAGTAGCCTATTAGTAAAATTAGGAGCCTCCCCTAACCTTATCTCAATTTTGCTTCACTTCCAGTCAGAGCTACCATCTCTGGAACTGAAGCTAAAAAAATATATCAGTGGAAGCACTTTTTGTTTTGAAAACCAGATCACTTTCAAGCAAAGAGCACTGATAGTATGCACAGTAGAACCTCACAAATATATGTGAGGTAAAATACCTTTGTAAACACATCCCCCTTCAATAGAAAGTTCATTACAACATTTGACATAGGATGTACTGTACGCCTGTACTGGCACACTTAATGAACAGTACCAAATCAGACCCAGAGCGAACCTTTTTCCACATGATAAGTTAATGTCCACGAATTGCACAATTCTTGGGCAAGGTGAACAGGGCGGTATCTAAAACATTGGGGTTCCTCTTTCTTTGTTCAGCTAAACAGATCCTACAGAGTCTGCCCCAGAAGAAATCCATCAAGCTGAGTATAAACACCCACTGTGGGGACTTGACAATGGGTAAGGGATTCCCGGCTCAGATTTGGATTGCCAATAAACCCTATTTGGTAGCCCACTGGACAGCCTCAGTCCTGGAAAATATGAAGTTAGAACAGGTACAATACACAGCTTTAAATACACCCCAATGCATCTGCAAATATAGGGACCCCTCGAGAAGGCCATGAGAGCTAGCTGGTTCCCTGGGTATTGATTAGGAAAGTTGGACATGGCCTTGTAATGTTAATCCAGGATACAGTAAAGGGGCACATATTTGTATGGGCCCCTCTCCATAATCATACTGAATGAAACTGTCGTGTAGAAAAGCAGATTTGTCATGTTGTATAGCTTTGGTCTCCTCTGTACCACCATGTAGCTTGTTTTATAATGCATCTTGTTATATATTTCTAATGGTTGATTCATTTTGTCAATAAATAAATGTAACAAAACAAAATGCATTCCAGGGTGCTAGTTGCAATGGGACTTACTAACTTAAGTCTTATGCCTTACTACGCCCTGGTTATTGGGTAAACTCAGTTCAATCAATGTAACCAGTGTCCCAACATGCCTTATTGCATAATTTATTACTTGTTTTTTTCCCCCCAACTGCCAGAGAGTACATAAAACTTGAAAACCACCTGTGTTGTTTTTTTATTTCAACTAAAAAAATCTGAAAATCAAGGAAAGTTTTGGAATTTCTTTATTTGGGGGTGGGTTCTGGGGTGGTGCTTGTATAAATCAGGGATGGGGATCATATACTATAAAAAATGACAGCTAGGAACATCCATACATAACAAGCCCGAGTTCCCATCTCAGGATTCTGCTCCCATCTTGGGACTTTCTGGCTTTACTCTCATGATTCTGATGGCATCAGATTCCCTAAGTGAAAACACTGACTCGCTATGTAAGATTTCCTTTCTGTTATCCTTTTTGCAGTTTTAGTTGTATTAATTTTTCAATCACGCAAATGTACAGTTGAGGAAAAAAATACTTGGTTCCGAGTATAGTAACGAATTTTACAGCATTTCATAGTTAGGAATGTGACTCATTCATTATCCTTTGTTACCGCTGTGGGGGGGTCATTAATAAAATATGTCAAGTTCATACAAACTCAGACCTTAAAAAGTCCCAGAAATTGACCCTTGAAGCAGTTACCACAGACTAACAGTATCATTGGTATAAATTGGAACCTGTATGTTATTCTGTGTAATACATCAAGATGACTGTCACAAATGCTACTCTCTGATTGGACGAATCAGGTCACTTGCCATGCTTGTACATACTCATGCGAAATCTACTTCACTATCAAGACACAGCATAACAGATTTAGTTCTGTATATCAATGCACCTGCCCAAGTAATATTTCTAATACCTGGTCGACTACTAAGGAACCAAGCCCACACGAACACAACTCCACCGCTTCCTAACAAACAGAATTACAGCAAAGACCCCTCCTCTTCAGAGAAAGCAAGATTTCTAAGGCATGTTAAAGTCAACTGCTGCCCCCCCAAAAACAACATGAAGCACCAAACTCTGAACTAGCACTTTATAACAAACAGAACTACAACAAAGACTCCCTTCCTCAAAGAGATAGCAGGATTTGTATGGCATATTAAAAGTCAACTCCCCCTCCACCACATACAAAAAACATGAAGCAATAAACTCTGACACTTTATAACAAACAGAATTTTAACAAACTCTTTTTTTACTTTTTCTTTCCATATTACTTTGTTCCCTGGTGGACCTGGGCTTGGCTTCACAGTCCCATCCCTAGCCACCCTTGACCGGCCACTACCTCCCCCACAACTTACTTGGATCCATTGACTCCCATGGTTTGCTCATCATGATAGGGCCAAGAAAGGGAGGACCGCCCCCCCCCCAACCTTGAGCTTCATTATCCAGTGTACTGGTGGACCAGAGGGCAGCATGGATTGGGCCAGGAAGGTGGGACTTCATGGAGCCTGAAGCCACCTTTGTTTACATGTTTCCTCTGGGCTCCCTCCACTGTGGCACACATACCTGTGCATGCATGGAGGTGTGCACACACCATGGAACCACAGCCCCTCCCTTCATGACACTTGGATGACAGCCCTACCTCTCAGGTCTCCACCTCGGGGCAGCCAAGGGCCGAGACAGCATACCTCCCTACCCCGGGACAGGAAAGTAGTTCTCTGGACACTTGCTCCTTCCCCCCTCAGCCAACCCCCATTGATCCAAGCTTATTCCTGAACTTGGGTCCCCGATGTGGCAGGAGGTATGACATGCAGCGCCTTAGCCCTCCGTGCCACAGGGCCAGCAAACTCTTATTTTCTAAAAGAAATGGGTTACCTTGCTTTAAACTTTACAAACTTCTGAAGCTAACCATGGCTACTTCAAACTCAGCACAGACTGAGGTTTTAAACCAGGAAGAAAAACATTTCTGAGATTACTCATTCAACTGAAAGATTTAAAGAGCAATTACAGAAAAAAAATGATATTATAGAACCATCTTTTTAACTTTTTTCATATGTGCAAAGACAGTGTTCAAAGCCAAATCCATTATTTAATAGCAAGTACTTTTGTAAGTTCAGTAATACATGCCAGGGTGCTGTATTAATTGAGAATACACAGGCACTCCAGTATTGTGACCTCAGAGGTGTGTCTGTAGCTCCCAAAACAAGCATACTCTATTATATGATCCCCATCCCCCAAAAAATGTATACAAACTTAAGGGTTTAACTTGTTTTCTTTTCATTTGTACCCTTTAGGTAATTAGATACAAGTGAACATGTTTCTCCATTGAAGCACATATGTCTTCCAAGTTGACAGGACAGTGAAGCTTGTCCATTAAGGACACCTATGGGATTATAGGCTCTGGGCTCAATTTTAAAAGGGTGACACAGGGCTAGCAACAAGTCCCGTGTCAAACCCATTTTTTGGCACAGCTGTGCCAAACATCTTTGACGCAACTGCACCAGGTTTTAGTACTTTATGTGCAGTTGCGATAGTTTCCACATTTACAGAAGCTGGTGTCAAAGATTTGGCACAGGTCCCATAAAAAGGATCCCCCAAATGGTGCACGTTAGACCAGGGAAATCTGGTCTAAGTTGCAGCATTTAATGCTCGGGATTGAAAATCCCAATCGCTGGCCAGAAGAATGCTGTAAGCCATGTGCACCAAATGATCGGTGCACCACGGGCTTGCAGCATTCTCGGGTTTTGAAAATCGTACTCTCAGGAGTCATGTGATCAGCGCTCCTGGGAGTAGCTCAGAGTCTCCGATTCAGCCATCCAAGCATTTCAAAGTCTATTTTCTGACTTTTTCAAGCGGGTAAAAAGATAAAAACCTCTTCAGAAGACTTATTAAAGCACCTCCCTTGAATTTCAACTGTTTATGCTTACCCATAGAGGTGGAAATGTGGAAAGTGCCACCAAGACATACTCTTCCAGTTACACCAGAGAAGGCCCCCAAAAAGCCTAGGGCTACCAGCACAGTTGAACCGCAGGGGTCGACTCACCCCCTACCCGATCAGGAACAACTCACACTCTCCAGGTTCTTGGCTGAGTTCAGGCATTTTCAAGAAGAGCTCCGGTCAATGGCTAATGAATTCAAATCACTCTCTCAGGCTTTGGAGGCTATTTCCCTATGCACCTCCGACAGTGAAGCCCGTATCAGCTCATTAGAATGACAGGCTGAGAAGGTGGACCCGAACTGGTGGCAACAAGGCAAAGGCTGGCAAAAATGGAGCAGAAGATCAAGGACCTTGAGGGCCGCAACTGCAGGAACAATGCAGTCCTCATAAGTCTGCCAGAATCAGAGGAAGGTCAGGATGCTATCCTATTTGTCCAGAAGCTGGTGGAACAAATAGCGGGTCCCTTTCCCTTTGGAGCCACACATTATAGAAAGGGCAGACCGGGTGCTTCGTCCCACCCCTCCAGCTGGAGCCCCCCCAAGGCCCTTAATATTCTGGTTCTTAAACTATCTCAAGCATCAACACTTTCTCTCAAAGGTGAGAGAACTGCAGGAGGTCCATTGGGAAGGGACCAAAATTAGAGTGCCCAAAGATTTACCGGCTACGGTTCGGCACCGTAGGACAGCTTTCCATCTTCTGGTTTCCAAGCTCATTGCTGCAGGGGAAGATTCCAAATGAATTATCCAGCAAGGCTTCAGGCATTGATCGTGGGTAGCTGGCAGACATACGAAGATCCCATAACAGCTGCAGTAGGTCTCAAGGTTGCCCTTCCAGATCTCTTCAGAGACACCTGAAAAGACTTTGGCAAGCTTTGTTTGGCATTCACTCCAGAAAAGACAGGAGAAAGTCTTCCTTGAGAATATCTATCAGACGGGATGGCATCTCTACTGAAGGGACTTATTTGGGACACCATAGTGAGTCTACCCCTGGGGACTTGCTCTCTGGAACGTTTGGTTTATTGTTATATATGGAGCCGCTACATAATTTAAAGGTTCGGCTTTTCACTGTTTTCATGTATGGTGTATTTCTGGGAGAGAGAGAGAGAGAGACATCTGAAAGCGGCCCTTCACAATTTTCCATCAGGGCTCTCCTGCTGATTTTGAAGCTGCACACATTCGCACAGCTCCAGAGCTCCCTATAGATTTCAATTACTTGTTATGTGTTAAAGAGGCCACAAGAGGGAGAATATCTATCATGTTTTTTGTGTTCTGTGATTTACACTGTATGGTGCAATTACAATTGAATGGTTTAATTTCCTACTTTAAGCCTGCCTATTGTGTTTGTCTGGCTGTACAGCAGGTTGTCTTTTGTCTCTCTTCACTCAGCACGTTTATTATATAATTATAATACTTGAATTATTTGCGATATGGGCTGGTGACAAGTAGAAGCCCAGTGGTATTTTTGGTTTACTGGGTTTCTGAACACGTCCTTTATGGATGTAAGTTGGTCTTATCTGCCTTAACTGCTCCAATAACCAGTAGAACATCCCACATTGTCATATTTTTACTCAGTTCCCAGAGTTTCTGAACATAGAAGTGTTGCTAAGCTTATGGGGTAATCTTTGGTCATTACCTGACTTTCTGGAGGTTATAGGATAGGTAGCAAGGCCGAGTGGCTGGAGAGGGAGGAGCAGCAAAATGGAGCTCTAAAGAGTGAAAACCGTGACAGGAAGGGGAGGGGGCAGGGTTTCGATGGTTCAATATTTTGGAGACCCTATTTGGATATGCTGTGGGATGTTGGGTTTAGGGAATTGGTTTGGGCAGTTCAACAGACCAGGATGGGGTTGGGGTACAACACAGAATCAATGCGTGGAGAGGTATCAGGATTATTTGTACATCTTTTCACATATATTTCCCAGTTTGGTGACAAACAATGGCTAAAGCCTTTAAATTAGCTACATGGATCGTTAAGGGGATCCGACAGAATGTAAAACAATATAAAGTGCTAAAATATTTGAATGTATTGGCAGCTGAAATTACGTTTATGCAGGAATCTCATCTCTTAGATTCTGAAGCATTAAAGATGAGAAGGCAGCAGGTAGGTCAAGTGTTTTCAGCCAAGGATACCTGCCAAAGCTGCGGAGTCATGATTCTCATTGACAGAAGCCTCCCCTTATCTCCTATCCAGATAATCAAAGACCCCCAGGGCAGATAATTTATTTATTATTTATTTATTTATTGAAATAGTTTCACCAGGAAAGGCACACTGAGTAACAAGATGCTCGTCTCCTGGTGCGACCTGGGGGGAGGGGGTACAAGGGGGTTGGATAACACGCAGGTTATCAACTGAGCAAATAACATGGTTACATTATAATACATTATGGTTAGGGGTACAATCTATAAGTAAAAGGATTTGTCCAGTACAGCTAAATTCCTCTGAGAAATATATGATACAGAAATATGTTATTACTGGTTACTTAGGGAGAGGCCAAAAAACACCAGTATAAGCTGCCGCTAACTAACAAAAGGTAATACTGGATAATATGGCCCACTCACCCCAATAATCTACAAACACAGGTAACGGTGTACTTCAGATATATTTTTTAATAAAAGTATCTTCCAGCATCCATAAATCAGTGTCGACATTTTGGGATAAACCCATTATCAGGAAAGCTGGATATTCTAGTATAAAAAGATACATATGGAAAAAATTATATTTTTAACATATTATGCTTCATAATCATAACTAAACAAGTTTCAAATGAAAAGAAAAGTCAAAAAAATGAGAAGGGTCATGCCTTACATTTCACATTGCTCAATTTAGTACTTCCAATACTTTTCAAATCTCATTTTCATGTCTGACTCCCACCACAGGCCACTGATGAACCAACAGATAAAAATGCTTATCAAAATCAAATGATTCAGTAATATAACCTGTTCTCACTTTCTTTTTAACTAAATAAATTCATCCCCTGAGCTGTGTAAACCTGCTATGAAGTTTTAAACCATTTCAAGAAAAGTACTGGTATTCTTATATAGTTTAACTAATATCATGTTAAAGAAAGACCTGTCCTTTACTTTTTAAATGTACCTCACACTTTCTTGCTTGTTTACAAGTTTACTACCAAACGCCATCAAAAAATGCTAACCTTTTCAAACTTTCATCCGTTTCACTTTTACTGTATTGTCAAATGTGGATCTGTTCTCTCCATTGTAAACTATAAACTTCAATAAAATTTGAATTGAAAAAAAAAATCTAACCCTCTTTCTTTAATACCAATTTTCCCATAATATGCAAGTTGCACATTCCTTAGGAAATTGCATTTGGATTATAGAAATGCATTTAGTATCCTAATGTCCTTAACATGCAGTGTCCTTGACAGGCACGTGTTACTGCAATTACAAAAAGTCTCAGTGTTACAAACTACCCATCATTTGTTCTGGCTTGGAAGAGATCTGTACAAGTCTGTTTTGTCAAAGGCTGGATTAATTGAGTGTACATGAGTAGGGCTAATAATTTACTTCAAAATACATTTGTCTTCTGAAACATTTTGGCAATACAAGTGCAATGATCATTTAGAAAAATACATACATTAGAAAAAAAATATGCATTGAATCATTTAAACAGTATGTTCTGAGCTGGAAAACTGCCAAAATGAGAACTATTATGCTATATTAATTACAGCAAGTTACGGTAGTCATGGAAATCCTTAAGCAATATAACAAATGGATTTGGGGCTTTGTTCAGAAGAAATCTATGAACAAAATCCTTATGATTTCTGCATTAATTGAATACAGTTTTCCTACAGTAAGTGAAGTTGGGCCCTGGAATTTTCCCAAAGGCTATCAAAAGAAAGTAAGTCATTTGTTTTCAAAGAATGAAGGCTGGATTTTCAAACATGTCTTCTGATAAATGCAGTGTTTCAATATAGTGACTTAGAGCACAGTCCTGGGACCCAGGACACCATGACCCAAGTTCAAATCCCACCTGAGTAATTTTATTATTTACCTTGTTAACCAGATTAGGACACTGAGCCAAAGGCCCCTTTTCAGAAATGACCCGGACCACTACAATTGTGGCATAACAGTACAAAACTTACAAATGCACAATACCAATACATTTACCACATAATATACATATATCACATACAACATTTAAAAGCATTCATAACCAGTTTGTTGTTGAAAATAAGATTTTAACAAAGATTTAAAATGTGCTTGACTGTTTGTATTCATTACCTCACTGTTTGATCTTGAGCAAATCACTTATCCTCCCTGAGTTTGTCCTCCTGGGTGTTAAATTGGGTAAAAGCAGGACCCCACTTAAAAAAAAGATGTTGCATCTTAGAGGTGCTACCCAGCAAACATAGTTTGTAAATACAGGAGAAACTATGTCACGGAGTTTCAGTATTTTATTCCATGTTAGACAGTAGTGTATGTATTTTTGTCTGTCACAGATCTTAGCAGCATACAGTCCTGCTCTCTTATATTAGAAGATCAGGACAGAGCATCCCCTTCTCATGGATGCCTCACCAATGCATCCAAGCCACAGCAGGGTTACTTTCAAAAATCAATTGCATTTGCACCATTAGAACCTGCTTTTCCACAGCATGCATCCAAATCTGGATGCATTCTGCTGATTTTATTCAAAAAAGCAACACTCCCTCTGTCCTCCCACCTGCATTTTGCATGCATTGAAAGTCAGGAGCAAGTGGGACTTTAAAAAGTGTCCACCTCTAGCCACTTTGTAACATCCTACCAGACGGGTGTGGGATGCAGAGCTTTGGAAATCCAGACCCTGATCTCAATATTTCTCAGTTCAGTGCTGTAATTAGATCAAACTGCCTACCTGGGCTAGAGGAAGACAATAGCATTTTTTAACTGAGTACAGTAAAGGCTAACCTACAGTACATCTCGGCTCACCCAGTGGTGCATTGCTGACAGTGTGGTGAACGAAGTGCTCAGCATGAAGTGGAACCTGTACTTGCTACTAACTACTCCTAGGCTGGAGGATTACTATTCTTTGTCTGTGGTTTGATGGGGCAGCATGTGATGTATGCCAAGATCCCCTTCATTGAGCAGTACTTACAGTAATGTTGTACAAGCACCAAGCGTCCTTTAGACACTCAGTTTCACTGTGGCAGCCATGCGGTTGCTGATCTCCCTTACTATCTCCTTCCCTACTACCTTGCGGGCAGTGTTTGCTGCAGAGTGGTGTGACTTCTCTCTCTCCCCAGCATCAGGCCACTGTGGTTCAGTATCCCACCTGTTTGTAATCTATTCTGCTATTGTCGATGCTCGCAGCTCCTCCTGTGACTCCAGCTGTGCACCTTTGTCTCTACTCTGCCTGATTCCCAATCTGTGAGTTGTGTTCTGTCTGCTGTCAGCCGTATCCTGCTACTCCTTTTGTTTTGCCTCAGTAGTTATCTCTGCTGCTGTTTAAGGCTGGGGATGGCTGCCACATTTTGGGATATCTGTTCTTGCTGCACCTTCCTTGCTAAACCCCGTCCCTCTTTCTCCTCCTTTTCTTCTCCCCTAGATGTCCTGCTTGCTTGTTACATGTGTTTCCTGCCCTCTATCCCTTCTGCCTTTTCCTCCTGCCTACTCTTGTCTTGCTTCCCGGTGTCTCTCTTCCATCTGCTTTGCCTGGCTTGTGTCCTGCCTTGAGTCTTCACCTTGTCCTCTGGTGCTGGCTGTCCATTCTTCATCCTTCTGTCTTGCTCTCCCTGCCTGAACCATTCTTGATGGCTTCCTGGTTCCTTTTATTCCTTTTGTGCTTCTTTTGCCCCAACCGCTGCCTCCTTCTGCTGCTGCTTCCTGGCTCATGGGCATTCTTGCCTGTTTTCTCTCTTGCTGTCTGCTCTTCCTTCTCCTCCCTTCTGCCTCACCTTGGTACTCTGGCCTTTCTGGTTCTCCTGTTTGGCCACTGCTGCTGTGTTCACCCTCTGCTATTTTGGTTTCATGGCCCTTCTGCCTGGATTGGGTCCTCAGTCTCCTGCTTCAGCCTCACAACTATGTTCACCAGCCTGTGTAGGTACTCATTCAGTTTCTCTGCTTAAGGTTCGGCACCCATACTGAGCACCATAAACCTGGCTACATCATCCTTACCATATGACCTGCATTACATGGACTTCCCCTTCATACAGTATCATACTACCTACCTGCCTTCCTTTACATCCTATGCTACCTTCAATATCATACTCTATTTTCAGCTTCAAGGCATTCACACCAGCTCCTACTACCCCATGATTCATTCTCCACAATAACTACTGGGCTGTCACCACAGTGCTCTTCTGCCACCCATCTACCTGGGCCTTACCCCTCAAGGGTTCGGCTCAAATATTTCCACCTATAAGCCTTGTTCTCAGATGAGAGTATCTGGGCAGTCAAGCCTGAAGCTGCCATTAGTAAGTCCTCCTTCAGCTCAGCGTTTCTTCAGTAATTCTGTAATTCCTTTGGCACTGGTCTTCTGACTCATAACATCTCCCAAAGAGAGGAATCCTTCCACAAAAGAATTTAATTTGGTTGAATGGCCAGTCCTGCAACACTTTCCAGATCATGGAAGTTTCCAAGCCAGAAGGAGAGACTTATCATCCTTTTAATCAAAGTGATGTGTCCGAAATCCTTTCCCAGCTGTATTTAATAATTCTTATTCTAAAGAGATGGCAACCTAGGCCTTGGTTCTCCAGAGGTTTTCTCCACAAAGGAATTTTACTCTCCTCCATGATGAAGGTCATAGAAATAATATTTATAATTGTATTACTCTACCAAGAGAAGGAACTGGATAGTGGTCCTATATTCTGACAGTGTTGGTTCTGCCAATATTGATAACAAGGTCTGCACCTAATTTTCCCACAGTGCATATCTTCTCTCCTTACAGGAAGTAGGTGTTCCTATTTGTTCTAGTGACGTAAACTTTTTTTGTTTTTCACTAAGGTATTTTCTGCATAAGGGACCTGATCACTAAGACACCTGTAGAGGTGGAACCCACCTCAAGAAGGTCACTGTGTCTTCACGGCACATTGAAAGAATAGTAGTCCATGTAACAGGGACAAAAAGCATAAGACAAATTAATAAATTTGCATTGCATGAGCATTCAAACATACCACCATACAGTAACTGTACTCGCCCTACCTCCCCCAAGTACTGCAGTAAAATCATTTATACAACTTTATATAACTCTAACGTCATTCAAATAAATGTGTTATTGTCACTGCTGGGTGCCCAAGTGAAAAATAAATGTTTATTTTTCATTTGAGTATGTCATTTCCACTTACTTCATGTTTGAGTATGTAACCTGTATAAATGGAACATACTACAGGCTGCCTGAAAATGTGACATTTCTACTCATGAAGGGATGGGATTTTTATAATTCATGAGTTATAGTTCCGCCCCTTCACTCAAGGAAATAAATGGCATATTTTCAGTCAGGCTATTGTATATCCTATATATTCAGTACCTGACACTTTTAACTTTAAATTTACAAATATTTATATTCATACAGTGTATGTCTGTGCCCCTTTGAAAATGGGCATTTATGCCCTTGTGTTCTTGCCCAGTTAATACATTTTAAATAAAAAATATATATAAATATTGTAAATCTGCATACATTGTTCCAAGTTTTAAGTGTATTACAAATGTATATTACAAAGTGTCATCGAAGCACAGGTCAGGAAGCATGGGAAAACCAGGAGCAGTTGTAGAATTTACCAAAAATATTTATTTACACTACCAGTAACATAAAAAATAAACTTGCTCAGTATAACTATTTACAAAGGCCAAATAAACAGAAAAAGTCCATCCGAGTTTGCCTTCAATCTCTGTGTCCATTCTTCTCTTTCTTCAGCAATTGCACCTCAGCTCTCTTATAAGTCCTTCCAACACCCATTCTTAACAAGCATCCTGTTCCTGTAAGTATCAGGAAGGTGCAGCGAGAACAGAGTGTCCCTGAGCTGAGGCCCCTTTTCCACAGCTCTTCTGCAAAAGGTTTAAAACTTGCACTCAGGTAACCTTTTAAGTTTCAAATAGTTTTCTGCAATCATCTCAAACCACAATTATATACATTTCAAAAATTATCGCTATATAATTTCTAAACAAAAGGGATCCCAATATCAGTTATATTTCCAACTAATGATTTGCCTATAATTTTATATCAGCAAATATGCAAGGGAGAAAAAGACAAACAGCAAGGGAAGACTGAGAGACAGGGAGAGGCAAAGAACTGTGAGACTGTTGGGGTGATCATGTCTGAGGTCTCACAGGAAAATTTGGTTGTTCAACAGGACAGACAAATGGACAGGAAAAGACAGATCCTCGCATTTAAACACTTTCTATAACAACTGGAACATGGCCCTATTCTACCCTCTCACATACACCCCCCCCCCTCCTTAAGAGGGAACCTGTTTTATCAAACAGGTTTCCAAAACTTTTTATTAATTCTCTACTAGCATGTGTTGCTTTCAGAAATTAAGCACATGTGCATTATCCATTTTTATGTTTGGTTGCGCATGCTCAAGAAACATATTGTGGCAGCTTAGGAGAGAAGCGAGTTGTAGAGGTGCGTCACTGTAGCTGCTTTAGGGGGTTTGGCTGTGTGTCACCAATGGTAGCACAGTGTGGTGGTGACACTAGTTTACAAGCTTGCCACCAACTTGAAAGGATTTGACCACCGCAATCAGGGAGCGCCCCATCATCCCAGTGTCAGCTTCTCATTCTGTCCTTGTTGGCATATGCAGTTTGCCAGGAGAAGCTGACCCTGATGCCGGGATAGCCCCTGATGGTTGCAGCAGATTGGCTTTTGTGGCAGTGTGACGCTGGGCTCTGGCAGAGAGGTGTGGGACACAAGCAGCTTGGAACCCATATTGGATGTCCCTTACTCGGTGCCGACCGAAGGCTTCATTTAAGTAGCGTTGCTGCAAGAAATCAACTCAGTCATTTATTACTAACATTCCATAAATTGTAATTATTTAGCTGTTTCTGTTAGTTTCTCTCTTCCCTGCTCCTCCTTGCCCCGCTCTGCCCCACTCCTCTCTGTGCCATACATTAATATGCATTTCCAGTACATCTGGTAGAGAGAGATACATGTCACAACTAGTGAGTTACTTTACTCTACAACACATAATTTTATAACCAAGCAAGTAAATTATGTGCAACACAAAAAAGCCAGCAAATGGGTTACTTAAACATGATAATTTAAAGCAAACACTGAAGTTTCTTGAGTTACAACACCATAATTGTAAAGTCAAGCACATATAGAATATATAAAATATAAACAGTGTCTCTCTGCCTAAGCTTGAGTGGGAACACAGGTCGCTTGCTCCCCGACTACCTCCCAGTGGCAAGCCGTGACTACTACGTACATTTCTCTGGTAATCTGAGAAAGAATACTACCAAAAAGCAGCCAGAGAGAAAGGAATGCTTCAATGGCAGAGGCAAACAAGTACAGCTTTAGCAGGACTTTTCTCAAGACCTCTCTCGCCGACAGAGAGGATACAATTTTACAGTCTGGGTATTACTACTTTTCTCTGCTACCCAGACCAGTTCAGAATCCAGGTAAATGGCACCTATACTACTTTTACTTATCCAGAGAAGGCAGAGAGTTACCTTAAGGCCCACAATGGGAATGACAGGTATCCTGATGCTCAGCTACCATCAAAAGCACATGGCAACATCATCCTGACAATGGAAATGGGATTCTCAGAGCAGAGACCTACACAGCAACATCCACCAACTGAAGCAACTCCAGCCCCGGCTTGGCAAACGGTATCCAGGGGCTACCACAAGAAATGTTCCAAACTGAATTCTGACACCAAACCCCAATACCAGAGAAAGAGGTCCAGAAGCAAGCAAAGAAGATTTCTGCAGTCCAATGCCAGCAGCTGCTTGCCTGCTGACACCCCAGTCAAGACAGGTGACCGTTTTGACCCACTCCGCACGCTGTCCCCCTCTACCCTGAATCTGTCCAGTGCCAACATGAAGATGAAACCCACAGACACATCCACTGACCAGATCACTGTGGACTGGGCCCCCATTTGCAATGAGTAGGCCAGCTGCAGCATGGAAGAAGAAGGAGGAGGAATGGACTCTGTTAATCATCCCAAGGATCACAAGAATTTCCACCTCTGATCTCGGGAGTGAAATAAATGTGACCATCGGACAGTGAGTTCTTCAGTATATTGCATTCCCTGAATCCTGGGGCTTCATGGTGGTTTATAGATTTTTTGTGTTGCCTTAAAGAAAGTAGAATGCGAGTTTGCGGTTGCGCGTGGGGCCGAGCACTAGCAATCAGGTCTCACTCAAACACACTCGGAAGGTTATGCAGTTCAACCTGAATAGGTTTACAGATTTAATATAAGAAATGTATATGTTGATCCCTATGTTGTTTGTCAATATCAGCCACAGACCGTAGAGAGGTCCGTCAGCAATTTGAGGGGGTGAGGTGGAGTAATTGTCAAGAGAGGGAGGGGCCGACTGAGGAGTGCAGAGAGGGTGTCACCATTCTATGGGGATACAAAACAGTGCCTCGGAAGATACACGGCACTACTTACTATGGGGTTTGTTTGTCATCCAATCCTGAGGGCTAAAGATGAGGGCTAAAGAGCACACCAATACATTGCTCTCCTCATTTGATGTACAGCTATGCTGAAAGAAACTCTGCAACTCAACCGTCACCTTCTCCCTCACCCTCCCCCTTTTTATTTTTTAATTTTCTTCTTTCAAGCCCCAGGGGAATACATATGGGAATCAGGGTTAAATTTTCAGCCTTCCCCTGGAACCCTATGATGGCTGGCACAGATAAATGCTAAGCAATATAGGGGTTTTGGGGATTGTTGTGCATTCACCACTACTTTTGAGAAGGGATAAGCATCCCACTAATCCTCTTGGGGGTTCAGCTCAGAATCACCATGGACACTTCCAGATAAAGCCCTTACCCCTCCTATCATTCCATGAAACTACGCACCGGGCCCGGCGCATAAGTAGAAACCAGGGGTGCTCTTATGGTATGCACAAATCAGGTTGCTGCCTACGTCTAACATGGAACAATATGGATGGAGGGATACCTCAGGATTGTCTGGCTGGGGCCCCAACACAAGGTTCTTTTAAAGCTATAGATTTTATAAGATTGGTACTATATATTCAACCATTTTACTTCAACTCTTTTTTAACTGTTCATGCTTATAACTTAGAGTGTTCTGGTCTTTCCTGCATGTTGATTAAAGGTCTACATTTTTTAGGTAAGGCTTAAAAATTCTACACCATAAGTAAAGATACACCAGCCATATAGTGGTTACTGCCCTTAAGGCTAGTCAATGGCAGGGGCCCATACCAGGTTAAAGCTCAGAGGCCAAGGAACTGAAGATTGAGGTGGGGGCAGGCACCCAGAATCTTGTTTGCTGGCACAAGACTTGTGCCCCACCTGCCTGGAGAGGCATATACCCCTTTCAACAATGACCCTGCCTCAAAGGGTGTACAACCCCTCCCAACTTAGACTGGAACTAACCAGCTTTCGGAGAACAACACCTAGGGGATTGGGGGGACCATATACCTCTCAAAGCCACTCTTACCCACTTCAGGTAAAAAGCCTCCTACCCACCCCGCATCCATTCTTACGTTCCCCTAGTTTTCCTCCTTTTATCCTCCTTTTTAGAGCTGCAGAGGGCAGAGCCCTGCAGCACTTTAATGATCACTGAGAAAGGGGATATTTCTTCTGTCCTCACAACATGTTGGATTGCATCACAGTGGCCTCTTCCACCATGAAACAGTCTGCCCATATTGTCTCTACCAGCCTCAGCACTGCACTGTTTTCTGCAATCATCCCCAGCTCTGCCCTGCTCCTCTCCACCCCACCCCATCTCTGCCTAGCTTCTCCGTTCCTCGCTCCTCCCGGCCCCCACTCCCAGCCCTGCTCCACCCAGCTTCTCCCTTCCCCTCTCCTCCTTAGCACTGCTCCGCCCCGCTCCTCTATGCCCTAGCTGCGCCGTAGCTTAATATGTATTTCCAGAACATCTGATAGAGAAAGATACACATCCCAACTAGTGAGTTACTCTACAACACATAATTTTATAGCCAAGCAAGTAAATTATTTACAACACAAAAAAGCCAGCAAGTGGGTTACTTAGAACAAGATAATTTAAAGCCAACATGGAAGTTTCTTAAGTTACAACATAATTTTAAAATCAACCACATATAGATTATATAATATATCCACATATTTAGGGTACTTTGAGAAAAGAAAGCAACATTTTTTTTCTCTCGGCAGCAGCGAGACCATGTCCCTATCCTATTTGGCATGCCTCCATCCTTTAGCCTCCCCCCCCACCATGTCAGTACTTGGGGGTGCAAGTCCGATGACAAGCTGGCAGTACGAATACTCCAGTCATTTTTGTGGGGGACACACTAATTTATATACCCATGTTTCTACTCCCCTCATTTCCACGGTAATGTTGAGGAAGGAAGGACCACTCAGATGGACTCCGTGTTTGTAGAAGCGTGCACTGGTCGGCCGGGTGGGGGACGAGCACTCAGTAGGAAGCGGAATTTCCAATGACATTCAAGTTGGGATGGGTTTTGCGTATGGGCGCCTTATGTGATTCGGTAAAATGTGAAGTAAGCCCTGCCCAAATCCCTATGATCATGGAAATGGCTCCCCTCCCAATCACAAGATACTAACGTGCTAGCCATACTGTTATCACTTGTACTTCCACAGTCACTTCCTGGTTAGTTATCACTTCTAGTACTGTGGCAGGGCAACAGTGTTTTAGTGGATGTGTGCCCCCACAGCCTTCTTCACAATTTTTTAAAAATCCACTGTGAATATAAAACATATGCTACCCCTATGGTCTAGAGGATAGAGACATGTAAACATCGGGACTCCCAGCATTGGAAATGGAATTACAAAGCTGGAAGGTATATTTTGTTTGTAGGGTGAGGATGGGGAGCTGTTTCACTGTTTTAAAACTAACTGCAAGTCAGGAAGGTTTTAACAAAACTGCAGATGCCTTAACATGAGTGGATTTTTGTGTGTTTTTTTTTATGGGGGGTTGCTTACACAGGAAAGGTTTATAAAATGGATATTAACTTGAGCTGTTTCAGGCTGTGGTGGGGATATCTAGAACCCACAGCTGAGGGGAATACGTCTATTGGAAAGCACTAGTTCAGTCCTTGAGGTCAATATGTTCCCACTATAGATTTCAGCTTGGTCAATATTTCTATACTGTTGTTTATCTTTTAGGTTAGTACAGTTTCCCACATGCACTAACTTGTATTTTGTGTGCACCTTATACTGTTATTTTGTTTTTCCCCACACTATATGATGCATTCTCCAATGTACCCCTCACCCCGGTCTCCCCAGTAAAGGATCTTTGGTTCAGTGTGCTTTCATGCTCACTAATTTCTAAAACAACTACTGATGGGAAAGCTACAGAGGCTCACTTCAGTGCTAAGGGGGCTAAGCCCTGGCAAGCCACCCCCCCAACTATAATTCCATTTCCAGCTCTGGGTGTCCCGATCTTTACACGCTTCCACCCCTAGAACACAGGGGTAGTATACCTTTCAAGCCATTGACAAATGCTTCTTTTATTTTCCTACTCTCTGACCCTCATACAGCAGGGTAGAGTGAACAATTCATTTTGAGATTCTGGGCTTTCTAAAATTAGCGTACTATTTATTTTTTTAGAAATTGGTGATCAAGAAAACACACTAAACCAAGGATCATTTGCAGGTGCTATGAGGGTGAGGAATACATCGGAGAATACCTCATGTAATGTACTGTAGATAAACACAAAACAATAGTATAAACACAGTGCAAACAAAATACAAGATAGTGCAAGTGGAAGACTTACTGACCTAAAAGATGAACAATAGTATACAATAGTTGAGAGCTGTAGTGGGAAAATATTGACCCCCGGGATGAATTAGTGCCTTCCAATAGTCATATTATCCTCAGCTGTGGGGTGAAGATTTTTCCACTATAGCCTGAAACAACTTTAGTCAATACATGTTTTATTAAATCGCTCCTGTGTAAGCCCCCCCCCCCACACACACACACACACACATACTTTAATGTGTCTACAGTCTCAATTAAACCTTCCTGACTTGCAGGTAGTTTTAAAGCAACGAACCAGCTCCCGATTCTCACCCCAACCAAAATGTACCTTTACTTTAAAAATAAAGAGCAGAACCACCTTCTCTTACCTTTTTAGTGCTGCTGAGGATGGAGCTCTGCAGCACTTTAAAGATCGCTGAGAAAGGGGACATTTCTTCCATCCTTACAACATGTTGGATTGCGTCACAGTGGCCTCTTCCACCATGAAACAGTCCATGTTGTCCCTACCAAACGCAGCACTGCACTCATTTCTGCAATCATCCCCAGCTCTGCCCTGTTCCTCACCATCCCTGTTCTGCCCAGCTTCTTCATTCCCCGCGCCTCTTCACCCCCACTCCTGCCACTGCTCCACCCAGCTTCTCCCTTCCCTGCTCCTCCTTGACCCTGCTCCTCTCTGCCCTAGCTGCACCGTAAATGAATATGTATTTGTCTGCTTTACTATTTTTATTATTGCCAAACAAGACCTTGCATTAAGTTACAGTGTCAGAGGGGAGTCACATGATGTCTGTGTCCTGAAAGGACATGCTAGACTTGGCTCCGGCGATAGTAGTGACTTAAAATGCAGTATTTTTGGCAGTGCTCTTGGTTTTATTTTGTTTTTTTGGTTCTTTTGGTGTGTTATATGTGTGTTTTTTCTAAGATGTGCATTTTTGATGGGCGATTTACAGTAATCTGCTTTGGCTGGGATGGAGGTTAGTGAGGAATTTCAGTCTGAAAAACAGGTCCCCCAACGTCCACTGCCTGTTAAACGCAGACCACTCTCTGACTCTCTGGGAGATGCTAGATTAGTTTTTTGCTGAGTTAGCTACTATTCAGTTAATGCTGTTCAAAGTTGCTGAAGATGTTAAGGCTATTAAACCCTCCCCGTATCACCTGGCTCGCTGTATGAGTGATGTGGAGTCTAGAAGTAGTTCCCTAGAGGATTTCACCCTTGTGGGAGGATAAACAGTTTAAAGACATGAGACAGGTGGAGAATTTAGAAGATCATGCTGAAGACCAGGAAGATCAGAGCCGGCAAAACAAATTCTTTTTTGATGGTATTCCTGAAGAGACCGAGGGCTCTGCTATACTGAAATTTTTACAGGAACTTTTACTGGATATTTCATCTGCTGGTCTATCAGGTATGGGGGAGATCGTACAGCCTGTTCCTATAATGTACAGGATGCCTAGTGTGTATCTGTGTCTCCCTTGGATGTTCTTTTTCTGTTTTTTCTTTTGGATATGGGCATCTGGGCAGATCGTGAAACTAAAAAGGTACGGTGTTTACTTTTATTTTTTATATTGTCCACATTAAGGCTTTCAGTTTTTAAGGTTTCAAATATACAGCGTTTGGGAGACCACATTTCAATGTCTTCCTCAGGGGTCCTGCATTCACCTGTTTTTCACCTGCCGCTTTCCAGAACATTCTTCTGGGCAGAAGTTCTACATAGCATTGGTTGCTTGGACTTGTGGATTGTAGATGTCCTCCGTGCTCTGGCTGTGTGAGACCCCTATTGCCCAACCTGTGTTTTTTCTTGTCCAAGCCCCAGAGACATTCAGAGGATATTTTCATCTCCATGAGGCTGTCTGTCCTTATGTGGGACTTCTTACATTAGCTGGTTCTTGACCCTTACAGTTCTTTCCCCAGCATACCGAAGGACCTGTGTTTACTCTGTTAATGCTGATGTTCAATTATGATTTAGTTTAATGATCCTATATGGTTACCTGGCTTATTTTTTGTTTACATCTAGTTTTTGTATATGTTTGTATACTCAGTCTTTCTTAGCAGTTATTGGGCTTTGGGGTAGAGAACGTAATAGAGAGAGTGAGAGACAGAGAGAGATATGAATTCATGAGATATCACTTGTGCTTTTTATTTTTTTTTGGGGGGGTGACTGTTTCTTTGTTATTGGTGATCACTTGCAGACATTTCTGCTCACTAGTAACAGGACAGTTAACTGGCCACACATTTGTACAGCTAATTTAGGCTTCAGATTGGCCTGTAGACATTCCGCAGGTTTACGTCGGAATTTCTGCTGGTAAATAACTATGGCAGTCCATTGTAAACTTCCTGTGCTGCTGGTACAGCATGCCTTTTCAATATTTAGTTAGTGGAGCCGGGACGGGTACATTTGGGCAAAGTTAACCCTAGGGTTGCCGTATTTATTTTCACATGGTTTTAACAAAGAAGGTGTAGTTACATTTCTACAGTTTGTTTGATTGCTCTGATGTGCAGTTTTAGCAAAGGCCAATGCAAAATAGTTTTAGTGATCACCTGCTACTTGTTAATTAAGCAATAATCCTTGGCAGGGTGTGGGTTGCTGTGGATTCTACCCACACCTGGTGTGCTGTTTCAGAAGACCGCAGGCTGAGTGATTAAAACTGCACCAGAAGTGGGTAAATCCCACATCCACACCTTGGAGTGGATTATTGCAATTATGGAATTGGTAATAAATAAAGATTGAAATTTTTTTTATAAACTTCAGATTAAAAAGGTGCTTTTATTGATTTTTATAGAAATATCCTTCTTTGCTGTAGAAATAGTCCTGCATTGCTAGGTAGAATATGGAAGGAGCCCCTCACCTCACACACACATACAGATATAGACACATTCTGGGAATGCTTCCCCCCAATTTTATTGTCTCTCTTTCTCTCTTTTTTTTTTGTTAAAGAAATGAGTGGTATGAACTGTGAGTGGTTCCTGTTATTGAGTGATGAGAGACAGTGTGGTGCAAGGTGAGCTGTAAGCGGTCTCCTTAGAAGGTAACATGGTGCGAGTGAGGTTGGGGAGGAGAACCTCAGCTGTGGGCATGCAGAGCAAGTGGTGTACAGCCGGAGCCAGACAGAAAAAGAGAAATAGTGGGCTGAGATTTCTAATTATTAGCGTGTTTGGCACTGTAAACTAAAATTGTGGCTGCATGCTGGTCAGTGAGTGTCTTAGTGAACAGGAGAGCAAGCACTGTTGAGGTGGTTTTTGAAAACTTTTTTAAAATTGCAGACCAATCAGATTACAGGATTTGCAGACTCCGTTGTATAGTGCTAATTATACAATGGAGTCTGAGAATCCTTCGCTCTGATTGGCTGACTGGCACTTGTGATCAGTGGTAAATTCCTGCCTAACCAAAGTAAAAGGTGCTAGTCCACCATGTAACAAAACTAAATTACTGCTCCCGCTCCAGTGTTCAAATTCAAAAGAAAAAAATGCACCATATTGTTTTCTCACTAAACACCAGCCTCCAGCAGCCATCGCCAGTCTCTCTCTCTCTCTCCTTTTATTGATCGTTACCTCCCTCCCCAAAAACCAAGAAGAACTTGAAATAATGGTCCAGTTACAGTGTTCCAGCAGTCACTATTCCCTGCACTCATCCAACAAACAAGTCAAAGCCCGATCAACAACCCTGATCAGAGTCTGTCACAGCTACAGAAACAACTGCCAGACCTCACGGCTAAAAGCCATGTGGCAACCTTGCTTCTCTTCTGCCCAACCCTTTAGCAACATAAAACCATGATAAAGTAAACTGTGCCATGGGGACAGTGTGTCTGTAGAAAGGGGTACATGTGGGAGGAAAAAAACAAAGAAACCTTCCAGCTCATAACCATGCTGCATCAGTCACTCATTTGAGCTGCCTTGCTCAAACGATGACACTTCGCTCTCATTCGCACATTCAGTTTGCATCGGATATAAACCAGATTTACAGCTAAAACAGCAAATTTATGTGAAAGTGGAGATGGGGGTGAGGAGCAGGGTGGGTAGTCTCCTACAACCAAATTCTACCTAGCAATAGAGGACTATGTAACATACACAGAAAGGATATTAAAGTAAAAATATATTTAAAAAGTAAGCGTTTTAATACTTTGTTTAAAAACTTTTACTTGCTACTAGTTTATAATCACAGTAATCCACTCCAGAATGTGGGTTATGCTGGATTTACCCACTTTTAGTCTGACAACACTTTCAACATGTGACATTCCATGCTCCTGGAAGTTTTGTGCAATATCACCTATAATTTCACAGGTCATTACATTTCAAATAGCGAATAATAACATGCTTCTAATATAGGGACAAGCCTCCATAATACTATACGAAGGTATACAAAAATGTCCTAGTAATACATCACTAATCTCAATAATACTATCCTGAAAAGTGATAATACTATTGTTTTTGCTGATAACACTACAGTTCAAAAGTCATCTCCAACTGTAGTATCATCAATGGATCCATATATTACAAAAAATAACAGAAAGATAAGTGTTTTACATGGCAGTAATACCATCTCGAGGTTTTGGGGACTTTAGGACCTCTCGAGCTTTGATCTCGAGGTTTCATGTTCCCAAAACCTCTCGATGGTATTACTGCCTTGTAATACACACTTATCTATCTATTATTCTCTTTATCACACTGAAAAAGAACAGATGTTCTTGGTATTCATGTTGGGAGAGGGTTGTCTCCTCCACTGGCTCATAAAATAAATGCTGTACCTGTGACCGGCAACCTATGCGTTTAATTTTTTTTTCTTTGCTGAGATTTCTGCTAACTCTGCTGGACAGGCCTTTCAGTGTTATACCACTCCTGTGGCTTTGCCACTCATGAATTATGGGGGTTATTCTACCTTGTGTGGCGAATTGTGGTTATCCCACTGCAGTTCATTATGTGTGTACATATCTATCTAAGTGCTAACAGTAAACTAGTAGATGATTATTTATTTTTTTTACAAACACAGCAGAAGAACTATATTACACCCACAAGAGCAAATCTAAAAGTCGTCTCAGGAGTCTTAGTCATGTGCATACAAATTTGATGCAGTGATTAACCTTAAAGTGTAATCAAATACAAGCCGACTGCAGCAGGGCTTAGTACTGGGACCGGTCCTCTTCAGTATCTTCATAAGTGACATTGCAGAGGAGCTGAAATTGAAGGTATGCATATTTGCAGATGACACCAACATCTCTGATAAGGTGAATTCTTGGGAGAGGATGGAGAGAATGAGTAGAGACCTGAGATAACTTGAAGAGTAGTCAATGGTATGGCACCTGGAGTTCAGTGCCAAAAATTGTAAAATCGTGCACCTAGGACATAGAAACCCAGCAGTGAGTATACAGTAGAGGTGGGTGGGTACTGATGGTTGCTAGGCAGGAAAGAGACTGTGGTGTTGTCATATCTGATGACCTTAAAATGGCAGAGCAGTGTGGGATGCTGTGGCGCGCATAGGGAGAGGTATCACTAGCAGAAGAAGGGAGGTAGTGTTTTAACTGTATCGGTTGCTGGTGAGACCCCACCTGTAGAACCGTGCCCAGTTTGGGAGGCTGCATCTCAGAAAGGACATAGAAAGGGTGGAGACAGTTCAGAGGAGGGTAACTAAAATGGTGCAAGGGTTGAATCAAAAGCCCTAGAAGAAGAAACCAAGAGATCTCAGTATGTAACCCTAGAAGAAAGGATTGAAGGGGGACATGAGACTTACAAATACTTCATAGGAATAAACAGGATACAGGACAGGAGTTTATTTCTAATGAGGAAGTGTACCAGGACAAGAGGGCATGCAGTGAAGCTGGTAGGGGGGCATTTAAGAGGGATGTGAGGAAGTATTGTTACACTGAAAGAGTGGTGGACACTTGGAACACAGTCTACTAGGAGAGATAGTGGGGACAAAAACAGTGGGGGCTACAAGCATTCATGGGATAGACATAGGGGAATACTGGTAGTTGGGTGGGGTCATTTGAGATCAGGTAGGGTCTGCGGAGACAAATTAGCTAGGGAATATCTGCAGACTGGGTAGGCCAAGCGGCCCTTTTCTGCCGATAGATTCTTTGTTTCTATGACTACAAATGAGACAGTGTAGTGGGATCAATGGTTTCAAACTGTGATGGGGCTTTGGTGTACTGATTTTCCCATTTGTTCAGTAATAAGTACTTGGCATGAGAATTACAAGATGAAAGTTATTTTTTTTGCAATAGCCAGTACCGTGAAAGTTAATACATTGAGGCGATTTTGTAGTTTGGGAGTAGCCAGTCCCATTTAACTATTTGATCCAGGCCAAATCCATGGGGCCAAAGACTCCTTAAATGGCTTTTAGTTTTGTTGGAATATTTCTGTGAACATGATTATTGAATGAAGATTTTATTTAGATTGTGTTGGCTGGGAAAGGCACACTGAACTGAAGCTAGTTTCCTGGTGCAGTCTGGGAGAGAATTATGCACAGGGAGTTTAGGTGACTTGCACAGGGTCATGTAGTATGCAATTCACGGTTGTGGGACTTGAACCTGGGTCTCTTGGGTTCCAGGTTCACAGCTATGTGCTCTAACCACTAGGCAATAATGCCAAGTTTGGACATTGGATAGGCCTGTTCCGTTATATGAAATGCTTACTGTCCATGACGTTGAATTAGTTCAGAGAGTTACCACTGAAGAAATGGAACTGCCTTCAACCCCTTGGGGCCCTGATTAGGAGTCAGTCTTTTGGGTGACATTAAGTCTCGTCTTGGGGGGGGAGTCAATCCTGGGTCTTTTGGGTCTCTAGGGTCACAACTGTGTGCTCTACTCACTAGGCAATGATGCCTCATATGCTATAATGTGGTTACATGGGGTCTGATCATGCTTACTGTCAGCACACAAGAATGAATGTCCATTTAGAAATCGAACAGTTGCTCGAAGAAGTAGTATACAGCATGTTGATATCTTCATGGGAGGTTTAGGACCGGCAGACTATAGTTTCTGGGATGTTGGAACTGAGTGCCCACCAGTACCCACTGAGATGTAATGAAATTATAGAAGTGCTCAGACGACTTAAAGTTATTTTTTTTCCCCAGTGTAAATGCTTGAGTGCAAATGCTTACATTGGGAGATAATTACACTTCCACATCATACCAAATAGTGATTATACTGTACTGGCAAAATCGCCCTGGGTGTATTTTAATTTCTTTTCAATTTGGAGTTTGAATTTCCCTGATATGACTTCATTTCAGACAAATGTTACAGTGTTTGGTCACCAATCCCCCCACCTTCCCGTGGGTAATAAAAAGTAGTCGCAGTGAAGTTTTGTGTTTCAAGAAAGCTGCATTTACTCCAAAGATACAATACTTTACTGTGACTGGGAAGTGTAGTATTGTGATGAAGAGATATTGTGATGAAGAGATATTGTGGTGTACAACAGGAAAAGTTTGCAGTTTTTGTAGGCATGGGATTTTTTGAAGCTTTGAGTTTTGCTTTGGACTGTTCTGCATAGTTAGGAGGGTGTTTATTGAGGGGGCCAAGAGGTTTTAGGATGAGAACTCTGGGACCCCCTCATATGTTTTCTGAAGGCCTGTGTTGTTGCATCAAACTTTCTTACCAACCACGATGTTGAAATAGTTCATAGAGTTAACACTGAACAAATTGGACACCCTTTGACTCTGTAGCCCTGTACAAGAGTCTTCTAGGTGAAATCCAGGCTCGTCTTCAGTGGGGGTGGGGGAAGTTATGCTTGGAGAACTTATAAGTATAGTACCATTGCTCGCATTTCGTTTATACCACCAAACATATGGGGCACACTTTGACCCCCTGGGTCCCTCACTAAGAGCCTATAGGTGAAATTAAGGCATGTCTTGGGCAGGGCAGGTGTGGGGGACTGAGAGCTTACCACATCATAACTCTCATGTCATAGTTCAATATCCGGTCCAGTGGCTCAGTAGATGGCATGCTTGTCTCTGAGGTTGTGGGTTCTAGCACTATACTAGGTACATGGGGTAATACCCCAAACTGACAAATGCAGTGCAGTACGGGGGGATGCTGCACTGCTGAGGTGATGCCCTTCAGATGAAACATTAACAGAGGTCCCTTCTGCCCATCTCAGGTCACTGTCCAGGTTAACTTTAAAGTTCAGAGAAACACAAATAAAGCAGTGCTACACCAAGATTCCAAAATATAAGTTTGCTGAAGAGCTTTCCAAACAAACAGACATACCCCAGTACTTAGAGGGATCGCAGCCCTCTTCATCAGGGGGTAGAGTCAGATTCAAAATCACATCTCTTAAATAATGAAAAATTTCATGACATCATAATCATGTGACATTCGTATTAATTCAAATAAAACATAATATCATAACACAATACACAAGTCATGCAAGTAGTATTGGTGCATACTAAGTGACAAAATGATTGATGGGGTTTTAATGACCCCCCCCAGGATGTGACGTAGCCCCACCCCCTATGCCACATCCACTTCTGGCGGCACAGGAAATGACATAGTGCCACCCCGTGTGTCAATGACGCAGTTCTGACTGCACCGGATGTTACATAGTGTTCCCATCCCAGATATAATGCACCCCCCTTTTCTGGCACGGGGCTATGACGCACTTATGGGTTGGACAAATCTGGGCTTGTTCAGGCTTGTCAGGGCATGTCAGAGGGTCCAAACCAGACTTGATGTTGATAAAGCCACACACTATTGAGTATCCATAGTCTGCCTGCACCATGTTTTGCTCATGAATGTGTAGAGTTCCTGAGGAAAGCAGCAATGAGGATAGCAATGATTCAGCCACTGGATGTGCTATGATGGATGAACCTAGCCGATGTTATCATACACCTTCTGCTAGTGTCACACCAGAGGAGCTCAATTTGGTGGACTCTGGTATGCCCGATTTGATAGAACAATTCATGAACCTCCATTTGCAAGATACTCATGAGCTTGTTAATACAGATGAGCAGCGGGGAGAGCCAGATGTGCTGGACACTGAGAAATGCTCTGACGAAAAGTCTGCTGAGACTGGGGCTTCAAGTTATGCATCACCTGAAAAGTCTATCATGCTGGGCCTGGTTAAGGGCATTTTAATACAACTACTGCAAGATTTGATGGCACAGGACTTGAAGATAAAGTGTGAGGGCTGTGCAATTGACCACCCATCACAGCTAAGACATAGCTGTATGAACGGACCTGAGGAGGGTACTGGGAGCTTGTTTTTCCTGAACTCTGGAGAGATTGCTCTGACGGATCAAGCTACTAGTGGAATCTACAGCATGGAAGCTTGAGTGCACAGCATCCTATTTTGATACAATACAAGCTATTAATGATGTATTGACAGAATTTAAAGCGTTGCCTAGTATTGATTAAAGGCCTTGATGAACTGTATGACTAGTTGAGTATAACACTACAGAAAGCTGTTGAAGAAGCTGTTTCTTCAGGAAGTCATAACAAATATTTAAAAGCCCTCTGCAAAAGAAGCCCTGTGCCCTATTAGACATGTACTGTATGGATATTGGAAGTTCTGATGAGGAACGTATGGCCACGTGGTGAGAGCCATTAAGATGGGTAACCTGTGGAAAACCACCAAAGAAACTTTGAAAATCAGAAAATGAAAGATATTTTACAGACATTGATAACCATACAAATTCCAGACTATGCTACTCACCACCAATACAGTCCCATAAATGGTGATAAACTTCAGTTTATCCAGATTTTAATGAATGACATTAAAAAAGACTCACATTGGTGTGAAATAATGAAAATGACTGTGTGTATAAACAATAATGTGTTAGAAACTGTTCAAAATGTGCTACCACTAATATTTGAAAAACAGGAGTCTGTTTCTCACGGTCGTGTATTGGTAGCTATGGCCTACAGTGTTGAGATCTGCTGTTCTTTTTTAAAATGTCAAAGACAGCAAGATGTTAGAGATGTGATTGAATTCACATCAGATTTTCTTATGTATAACAAAACAAAGGCCTGCCTTTTCCTGTTGTGATGTTTTATACTATCATATAGTGTAATTTTAGCACAGCTGCTATTCGTGTTTGTGTTATATAATGTATATGTACAATGTGTGCTTTCATAATAAAAAATATTAAGACTGGAAAAACACATGTGTCTTATTTGTGCTGTTTAAGAAAAATCATGACTAAGAAATCCTTGAAAGAAATTTACTATGATCCTGTTTTGCGGGTAGCTTAGGAGGCGTTCAAAGACTACATGGCTGCAAAACAAGAGAAAAACTTACCACTTTAAGTAACACAGTGGTTGTCATTACAAGATGCCTACACTATGCACAAGCCTGCAAGGAAACGATTTCTTAGAAACAGGGTAGTTGTTAACAACATTGATGCACAATGGCAATCCGATTTGGTGGAGATGAGTAGCCTTTCCAAAGAAAATGATGGATTCCGGTTTATTCTGACAGTTATTGATGTTCTGTCAAAATATGCATGGACTAAAGCATTAAAAAATAAATCAGGAACAGAGGAGACAGAGGCTTTCAAAATGATACTACAAGAGGGTCGCAAGCCTGAAAAATTACAAACAGATGAAGGGACTGAATTTCTTAATGCTAAATTTCAATTATTTTTAAAATCACAAAGTATACACCATTTTACAACATCAAATGATGTCAAGGCATGCATTGTAGAATGATTTAACCGCACATTGAAAACAAAAATGTGGAGATATTTTACAGCATTTAATACATATAGGTACATAGATGTCCTTCAATCTTTAACAAGATCCTACAATTATAGTTATCACCGGTCCATCAAAATGAGGCCTGTCGATGTGACAAATGACAATTCTTTAATTACCTGGAAAAATCTATATAAAGATCTTGCACCAAAAGTAAAAAGACCTTTCAAATTTCACGTGGGTGATCACGTGCGTGTTTCTAGAGTTAAAAAAACATTTGAAAAAGGTTATAAACAAAACTTTACCAGTGAGATATTCATTATTTCTGAATGTATACCTAAGCCTATACCGGTGTACAAATTAAAAGATTATGATGGTGATGAAATAAGAGGTACATTTTATGATCAAGAATTGATGAAAGTCGCAGACACAACAAACCGTGTATACAGGGTGGAGAAAATAGTCTCACAGAAAACACAAGGGAAGAAACAATTTGTTTTGGTGAAATGGCTCAGCTGGCCATCAAAATTTAACAGTTGGATAGAATCCAAACAGCTGAAGATTTTAAATTATAAAGATTAATTCATGTTTTACATGATGGCAGTTCACGTGAAAGCGTTAGTGGTAAAACAATGTCTGAGAATGGTTTTATGTTACATTGCCCAGCAATGCCTCTTTGAAATGTTTCCCAACAACACAATATCGGATTACACTCGTGAAACTAGCAAAACCTATCAAATTAGTAGGTTTATGGGAGTTGGTCTACGAAATACAGTACCCAAGGACATGGGACAATATTACATCACACAATGGGAAATTTTATGCTGGTGAAACATCTAGGCCAATATTAACATTATCAATCCCCAGAGGTTATTATCAAAATGTTGAAGATGTCACACAGCCATCAATGAGAACACTGGAAAGCATAAAAGCGAAATTGTGGCTAGAATATGACAATCAGGCTCAGAAAATAAAATTCCACAACATTAGTGGTAAATCTTTTATAGCTCACAATAAGCTTTCTTGTATTTTGGGGGTACCACCTGGCATCCCACAAGTGCAGTCAAGCATTGTACCATATTATGCAGACATCAATGGTGGCTTTTATACAACTGTTTGTATTCGATATTGTTGAGCACCAAAGAGTAGGAGACAGTCATGTCCCACTACTTTGTTGTGTGAAATATCTAGTAAGAATAATTACATCATAACCATCCGCTATGATAAGCCAGATTATATACCAATCAGCAAACATCAGTTTGACACTATAACTACTATAATAAAGAATGATCAAACAAAAAATGTGTTATTCTTGTTTGGCAAAGTGATGGTGAAGCTTCATTTTCACCCTGTTAAAGAGCCTTGGAATACCTACAATGTCACAGAGGTTGTACAGCTGACCCTAGCCTTTATGTGGCCTATTACAAAGCACAGGCTGGTCATGGCTTGTCTTGGTTTCATAGAGTCCCTGTTCATGTATGGTGCGGGCATAGGCAGTATATTGAGAGGCTTATTTAGAAAAGCTGTTCCACTATTACAAAAAGGTTTCAGATAGTGTGGAAAACCCACCTTAAATCAGCAGCTAAAAATATTGTAAAAGATGTAGTGAGAATGTTGTGAGTTCCTTTACAAACTACATGATCCAGAGAAGCCACAAGATAGGTCAGGAATGGTTGCTTACAAAGAGAACCAATAAGAAAAAGGAGAATAGCCCTCCCAGGGATCCGTGAAAGCACTATTAAAAGGCTCATGTCAAAAAGAAAAGAACAGTTGTGAAACGTAGTGCAAGGAGGGAAAACAGCGTAAAGCAACAGACAAAAGGGACTTATTTAAATCATGTCTATGGTACACTGCATGTCTCAAGAATGTGGAAAATCAGAACTAGACCTCTTCATGTTACCACCGACCCAAACCAGTATAGAGAAAACCTTTATGTCAAATCCCACCTAGTCAGCCTCAGTGATAAGCGCCCCTCTGGAGTTTATGTAGCGGGTAATGGTGAAAACTACGTTGAACTAAACAACACGTTGTTATACCTTTTATGCAAGATCACACTAAAGCTGATGGTAGTGACATTGATGATCAAGGCTAAGTAAACTTAATTAACTACCCTTAGCAACAATCTTAGCAAGGTGGATATAGTGGTGGATGATTGTCTAATTAGCCAAAGTAATAACAGTTACCAGAGCAGTTATTGAATCACTGTAGTACAGCAAAGACACCCTGTCTACACAATTTTCATCTAGATTATTTTATAAAAGATACACCAGAGCAGCATGAAAATACAGCTCTTAATGGGCCCCAACAAGGTTTTAAAAAGCAAGCAGCTTTTACAGCAGTCAATCGCATGGTAGAACTGGCTGGACAGATTCACACGAACCTTTTCCAGAAAAAATTGCTCTTGAATGGGTGGATGTTAAAATTAAACTTGTTAGTAACAGAATGAATTTTATTTAATAAGCGGTGATACAAATGAAGAATATAAATTACAAATAAAGGTGGCATCTCTATATATAAAAGGATAAAAATTTCACCAGCTGTATGCGTACTCGGCCATGCTCGAAGCTTTACAGTCTGCTAATGCAAAGTACCCTATTGATCGTGTTAGCATGAAAGTGTTCAGTATATCAGGTGGGAGCCGTGTATGTAACAAGATAATCTGTTTCTGGGTCAGATACCTAAATTATTGGTGATAGGATTTGTTGATAATGATACTTTCAGTGGTGTGTATAATAAAAACACATTCAATTTTAAGCATTTAACATTAACTTTATAGCCCTCTATGTGGATGGTGAATAAGTCCACCTAAACCACTGCAGCCTAACTTTACAAGTGGTAATGCTGTCAGAGATATATGAATCTGATCCACATAGAATGAAAACATATGAAAGACAGCCCTCACTGATAGACAGGTGTAGGTTTTGTCAGGGTACACACTTTTTGCTTTTGAAGTCTAAATCCTGACCAAGACTGTAGTGACCATTATTTGCTAATCCACTCAAGCAACCAGAGCGCAAATACAGTTTGCTGACCCACTACCAGCTACTGTGAATATGATGGTGTATGCTGTTTTTGATAATGTTGTGGAAATTAATCAAGGCAACGTTGTGTTGACTTTAATTAAACACAACTACTCAAGAACTGGACACATTTCTCACAACAACTCTTCTACCAAAAATAGCTTTTAGGGGTCTTTGCAAGTGATCAACTACCTTCAGAGAGACTTACGTGCATACCAGCCTCTTTGGTTGTGAATACACAGCCCCTGTCTATACCTGGTGAACATTGGTTAGCTATTTATTTACCTGACCACACCACTGGTAAATTTTTGACTCTTATGGATTTCCTCCAGACTTTACATTTTCCACCATCAGTTAGTTACATTTTTCCAGGAAACATGTGAGAGAAACACTGTTTAACTCTAAACAGGTTCAAGATGTAACATCTATGACCTCACGGACACCATTGCATATTCTGACCATCATAAATGCAAGAGTGTTTCCTTTAATAAATGTGATTAGTCTACATTCTGATAATTTAATAATGGGTGATCGGAAGGTTATAAATTTGTCAAGCAATGTAGAATTGTTGAGGCTGAAGCCTTCTTTTTCTTTAAGCCATCAGACAGTAATTTCATGTATTATGATTAACCAGCGATATTACTGTTGATAGATCCATGAGCAATACATGCTGTATTTTCTGAACAACAATGTAGTTTGTTTTTTATAGTGTATACTTAATAAAAAGGTCCATTGTGGGAGACAATAAACACAACCATTTATGAATTGCATCAAGTGTTTGTTTATTTTACAATATGATAAATAAAAAGACAGCACATAGTTTAATTAATAAAATGTAAAAAAACACAATTAGGAGACCTGTGTAGGACATGGCATAGGTGTTAAAACATTAACCATTGTGGTTTCTTAAAGGGGTTTTCTTATCCTTGTCACGGTGATGCAATGAAGTTGCATGAATGCTGTCATTGCAGAAGTATCTATCAGAACCTCTGACAGCTGTTTTAGAACTCTGAATCAAATATCTGTTTTCTATGTTGGGTACCATCAGTTCAGGGCATTAATTTCTGCTAAAGCATTGAGAAATTGATCCACCTCCTAGGTTTTAGCATCAGTTATATATCTTTGAAAAGTAACAGCTCTGACTAAATCATATATGTGACACCCTTTAATGATCACCATGATATATAAATTCACCGCGATCATTCCAATCTGTAACACCAACAGACCTTTTAGTTTGTTAACATTTCAGTGTTTTTCGGGCATCTTTAGAAACACATATAATATGTCACATATGTTATCAGTGCATAGGGTAGCGTGATGTGTTGTCATCTTGTGGCTGCATTGGAGCGCATGGTGTCAAAGATAATGACAAGTTTGCAACATCTTTTCACCTGGCATACAACTGTGTGAGGATAAGTTATAGCACATTTCCATATGCTACCTTCTCATATTCAGAAAGGTCCAGTCCTTTGAAGAACAGCCTGCATCTTAGCATCCAGCTGACGTTCACCTCTTTCTTGGTAGTTCTTCAGGCTGTGGCTGACTATTAACATGTCCGCTGATGTTTAGGTACCAAATACATTTTGTGCATAAGCCATGCCTGACTCATCTGCTTGATGAAAGGCTGGTTAAAATGGTATAACACACACAAGGCAAGGTGCCTATAAAACCCCAGACTGTGTTACAAGATGCTTCTTATGTTTAACAGACAGTATTTTATTACTTAATTTTTAACAATGTTGCATCTCCTCTTTAACACCTAATCTGATGAGTTGTGAGAGAATTATATTCCTTTAATAGTGTTGATGCCACCTCTGCAATTGCTGCTATTAATCATCAGAGAGCTGAACAGAGAATAGCTTTTCACTGTCATGGCCACTTCACCAGCAGCTTAAGCACTGCAAGGTTTCTTTTCAGGCGTGCTGACATGTCCCAGGACTATGACTATCTGGCTACAATGAACAAATGAGGCAGTTCTTATTTTGTGGTGCATTCTGTTTCATTATAGCATGCAACAGGTAAAGCAAGTGGAAACAAACCAGACCTTAGAGCGATATGTTTCGGTGTGAGGAGTTTAAATCACAGAAGGTAACCATAGGCCTCACGGGTAGCATCTTCAAAGACCTCTTCAAAAATCTGGTCCTTCAGGATACATCTGGCCGGGCCAGTGTACTGACTCAGCTTATCTCTGGGATTTTAAATAAAACTATAATTACCATTTAAATTTAGGGCCTGCTTTTTACCCTGGACAAACAAATTTTGTACTTAACATACAGGATACTAACATTTCTGTGGTGGTAGTACTGTGAAACATTTCAAATTCACGTTTTCAGGCGCTGTTTCCATTAAGTCATCTACAATTAAAGATTTACTTTTGAGGTGGTAATAGTTCATCATCTTGTAGAGTACTAGGAATACCTTCTATAAATCTCAGCTGAGAAATTTACTACGCAATTCTGTATACAAAGGTTGCCAACAGCTATGACACCAGATAATATTTTCACAGAAATCTTGTTAAAGCACTGAGACTGGCTTCAGCATACTTTTAATAAAATAGCTTTTCCCACAGTTTGATGGTCAGCCAAAATACGGAAAAAGGGTGCCAAACGTATATCCATGCCCATACTCATATCAAACACATAAGGCACTGTTTAAACTCCTCAGTCAAAACCCTTTTGTTGTAGACAACCCTGAGGTTTTCTTTTCTGGCCTGTTTTCAATAGTGATGCTCTTTTGTTTCTCACAATTTTTCAGTCCAATAGTAATGATTGGCACCCCCAACACCTTCTTCTGCACCACCGTCCTTGACAAAATGCTGTACTAGTGATTTGAGACAGCTAGTTAACCTTTTCACTATTAGCCATATTTGGTGACATGCCTTTGCCTTCATGCAAATTTTACCATTAGTCAGTTTGTAGCCATAGTTTAAGGACCACCAGACACAAACTCCACAATGTGTTCCTATGTGGTAATTACTGGTCAGATCACCCAAATAGTCGCCCAGTGGTGGATCCCAATCACCAGGTCTGCTGACCAAATATGACCAAGTCACATATCATGGTATAAACAGCAGTCCTGCAGGCTTTCAAGTAAACGCTACAACATTAAGTTGAGCATAAAAGCGGTGGTAAAGGCAGCAATAACAACATTAATGTTGGTAAGCGTTCGCATTAGTGGTTTTCAGTGTATTATTTCCATTGTACTGAGCTGTATCATCATTGATGAAATACAGACTAGATACATGGTGTTGATCCATGAAAAGGTACTGAAAGAGTTCTTCAGCATCCTTGAGCACAGAGCTGTATTACATCAAGTTAGGTGGCTGGCCAAATTTTCCCCACAAAAGATTAAAAACAGCTTTGAAATCTGTCTTTGTGCTGGATTATTTGCTATATTTTCTGCCTACAAAAACAACACCTTCTTAGCATAGTACTGCCTGATGTATGCCATAGATTCTCATCAGATGTACACCAGTTTGGATACCTGAAGCTTCCTGTTTCCCTTTAAGGGTGTAATTTAAAATAGTCTGTAAAGAACTGTCTGACCTGTCTTGGTAGTACCAGACTTCATACACCTTGGCCACCTTATAACCTTTCTCTAAAACCAGCTTTAGCTCTTCAGTACCATGTGCTTACAGAGATCTTTGTTCATCTGAATGGATACATGGTTGTGACTGCTGAACTGTCTCAGTACATGGCGACACAGTGTGAACACTAACTTTCCACCTATCCTGTTGGGCAGAACAGGCAAAAAGAGAGACCGTGGGGCGGATACACTTTAGCTTTTATAATCCAAAATATTGTCTGAAATCTTGAAATTGTCACATATAAAACCACTGGGTGACCTATGGGGTATGTCTTGGTCTTGTTCACATAGGGATACAAAATGGTAAATCATAATAATGGATTTTCTCACCAGGCTGTGCTGTAATATAAATGCAGAGCATTTATACGTGCTACATAAAGTGATTCACGAGGATCCATGGGCTCCAGGAAAATCAAGCTACTTTCAAAAATGCCTGCAACTCAAGGATTCTCACACAACAGCTGTTTCCATTCATGCTCCACATAACCCTTACATTCATACCTTTTTCACGCCTGAGGAAGTTTAATTTCTTGATAGTCATGTAATATAGGTGTTTGTAGGTTGTGTCAAGCATTGGGTTAAACAAATCTTCAAAGAAACACTCCCTGCAGCCATGATAAAAGCAACCTAAAAACTCAAATGCTGTAGGGACACTGTCTATTACAACATAACCATCAAGAAAGTAATTACCCACCTGCACTTCGCCACCATTCAAAGCATGCTGTATGGAAATATTTTTTCTGTTTACTTATGTACATAAGCTTCACTGTATATGGCAGGTGTGGGTAACCCTTACTGGGTGATAGTTGTCAGCGGGCATAATCCCTATGGTGTCTGGCTCTAAAATTTAAATTGATACATGGCCATGCATGCTGATGCTATAGTGACTAGAAAGGGATCAATTTGCCCCTCACCCCTCTGCAATATCTTGAAACATTTCCTCTACACCATCTTGAAACATTTCACATGCCTGTTTAGAAATCTCTGCATCTGACTTGCAGTAGCGATTGTAGTCCTTTTTAAAATGAAATATATCTTTTATGCAATTCAGCTACTCCAAACTATTTTCATCTGCCATCATGTAATCTATACCATAATCTTTGGGGTCAGGCATAGGCCCTACATAATTTGATTTTTCTGGTTTGTTAAAAGTGCGGAAGAACACTCTTCTCCTTCAAAGCCATCGCATGGCGCAGCAGCTAGTCTCATAGGTAGGAAATTTAAGCTATCAATAAAACAGATTTTTAGCCGTGTTACAGTTACAGACATCGTTTACTTCCCTGGAGTCCAGTAACTCCACCTCCATTTTTCTCTTTACAAGCTGATTTAAGATGAAGTGACTGTCTTACCCCTTTGCATTATGAGCTATAAAAAGTGTACCCTTAAACCCTTTGCGGAATAAACTTTTTACAAACTGTGCAACACGGTCACAGCCTTCAAATTCCACCTGACCTCTTTCAATAAATGAATATAATTAGGAATATGTCTAGAGTCACCAGCACTGACATCTTGCATGCATTCAAAATCATAAAAATAGCTGCTTGAACATGGCGGTGTCTTTAATGGCTGAATATAGCATAAGTGGGGTTCAAAGGGTGTACATCTATGTAAGACAATTATGACACTTTGGCTGAAAACAAATATGCACACCCTCATAGGTTTTCCACATGAATTGCATGGTTAGTTAAATGACAATTGGGGAATGTCAATTTATGCACTGACAGTCTGTGGAGTTACAGTGTTTATTGTGCAATCAGGGCACTGTACACCTCACTTTGCACTTCCTGCAGCCAAAGGATCTGCATGCATGACATATTGAGGGTGTGTGTGTGAACCTTTAATGTGCAAAAGGGCATGACAATGCTCACACACATTTCACAACTTAAAAAGCCTTTAAGATTTTTTAATACCATAATAATGGTTTCGTGTAAAACATAAAAACTGTGATAACCCGGTTATTAGGGAGAACTCTGCAAACTTCTGCCATGCCCCAGCTTTGTTCATAAAAGAAGTAAGAAAACAACGATGGGTCACATTTGGCTCTGTCTCAAATAGGTGTATGTGACTCAAATCTACAAGTGTGTGTTCTGATAAGCCTATCCTGTTGTGTAAATCTTTGGCTTTGCTAATAGCTGAACATCAACTAGTTGCTTATGTAACAAAAGCAATTAAACTAGCAACAAAGCATGATGTATTACTTTGATTTACAATATTAACTAGGTGTCTTGCTTTTTGCTTTACAATGTAGCTAGATAAGATGCTTCGACATCCTGGAAATGCCCCATGCACATTCACACAATTGTCACAACTCCCAGCATTAATGTCTCATTAACTTACACCTCCATCTTATGTTTAATAAATTGGCAATATGTTCTAAAAATTCATCTGCATTTAATTCATGGGGGTTCTGGCGTAATGAAATACAAGGGTCATTTAGATTATCACAACTCAGGTGCAGCTAATACAAAATCGTATTACCAAAGTGGGCCTTATTTTGTCCAACAACTGTTGCACAGCTGTGTGGATTCCAGAATAAATATTGGTCAATGGACATTATTTGGTCAGGTTAATGACGAAAACACTAATTGAAACTTCGGTACCATTAAAATTATTTCTGGGTACTTCATATTCATTTATTAATTCTAAATACACAGGTTCTGGTACAGCATCTTCCCTCTCCTGTGGACCTCCTGACTACACATGTTTTTCATTCATGGTCTGTGTACCACACACCCTATCTGCATGTGTTCTGGTGTGTTGCTTTGAGAAGGCCCCATACATTTCCTCACAACTGGACAGTTCCATACAAATATCAAGTTATCCTCTGTGCAATTCACAGTTTTCACTCATACAGCACGCTGTTTCACAGCCTAATATCTTGGCCCGCAGGAGACTGCAAGCACAATAAACACACAGAGCAAGCACACAAACAATCACAAACACATGTCAGAATGATCAATTGTGTTGTTTTGAAGGCATCATACAGACCACCTACTCTCTGTCAGACCTCTACAAATATCAAAATTATCCTCTGTGCATTCACAGTTTCACTCATATAACACGTTGTTCCACAGTCACTATTTTCTTGGCACTCAGAGACTGCTGGCTTGATAAACACAGAGACAATCATTCAAACAGCACAAACACAACATGATGTGAAAAGACCACGGTTCCCCATGATTATGTTGTAAGTGAAACATGTCAATACCAAGGACTCTGTGTTTTTCATTCTGCACAGTCAACCAATATTTTATTAGACAATTCAACTACTAATATACTGGCTTTATATTAGCCTAGTGTTTCCTGACCCGCCTTGTTGAATAATTATATTAATAATTTTAATACACTCATTTGAATAGTACATTTACACCTCCTACAGCTAATTCTTGAATTAGTTTCTAATACCACCATTTTTGGTATACCAGTCACAGCTAACATAATTATTTAAAATTGACTTTAGATATGATTCTGCAGGCTAACCACCTTAATTGTGTTATTAGAAATTCCAAATATTAGAATTACAACCAGTGGGTATCTGCATATATGAAAGTCTGTCCAGGTATACCAAAAGGTTCAAATGTAACTATGTATACACAAGTGTATCACTAGTTGGGCCTTTAATGTAGTGACACTTTTTTCAGGTATCAGTATTCCAGGTGTAATTATAGAAAAGCTTACTTACACGCACAGCTGATAATTTAATACAGCTGCTCTGCAATTATACTATCAGTGGCACATCTAATGTAACAGGTGTTTGTGTTTGTTTGTGTATGTTTGCTTTATCTGCCCCAATCCCTGTCACGACAACAGTGTTCACATTTGCACACATTTGGTGGGAGGTATGGCCAGCTCTTAAAGACAAGCAAGAGGGCCTGAAAGTTTAAAAAAGTATTATTCTTTTGAGCTGCTGCCATGGTTGCAGAGCACTGTGTCGAGGATGGTCAGTTATTAATAGGGTGCTTTCTGTCTGAATAGCGAATATGGTGCAGCTACTTGCAGACTTTTGAAATACAGCTTCTATGATTAAATTCATCCACCCTAGTAACAAAAATTAGAACATAAATATATCAGCACTATACACACATATTGACTACATCTAGTTCAACATGAAATACACAGTAACAGACAAAAGTTAAAAATTAGGCATCTAGCTATTGAACTGTAAGTAAATAGCATTTTCCTAAATGTTCCCAAACTTGTTGAACCATTATCTTTAAGGTACAACTCAGACCACTGTGGCATTACACAGATGCTGCACATATTCCATCAACATAAATTTCTGCTCTGAGAAAAGGTAAAGGTCTTTTGTTTTGGGGTGGTACCTTCTGTGACTGCCCATTTTAGAAGAATGGTAAAAGACAAAAGTTAAAATTAGGTATCTACTATGGAACTGTAAGTAAATAGCATTTTCCTAAACTTTCCCAAGCTTGTTGGACCATTATCTTTAAGGTCAAACTCAGACAACTGTGGGCCATTGCACAGAGATTGCACATATACCATCAACATAAATTTCTTCTCGGAACTGAAACACACATACATTTGCAAACCAGCTTCCAGCCCAGCAGCTTCTGTTCATTTCAGGTAACACTAAAACATTTTTGTAGAGTTTTAGATAACATTAAGCTTTTAGATACATACACAAAACAATATTTGATACAGGGATATGACTTTTGATAATCTGTAAACATTTTGCAGCAGGACAGAATTTTTGTAAACCAGATTCAAGGGCATGATAACAGAAGCAAAATAAGTTGTTTTTATGATGCAGGTGACAAAACGTTTTAAAAGTATTGTGTATGTGGGGAGAGAATTCTTATTTGCAGAAAGAAGCACTGCTCCATTTACAAAAACAAACTAAAATCCCACTTTAGACTGACAAAAAGAAAAAGAAAATTATAAAACCAGTGAGGAAAAACCAACTGTTTAATTTGACTGCTACTATACTCACTCCCAAAATTTTGAAAAACAGTATTTTAAAAATACATGCATTTACTACAAAACCTTTTTGATCAAATGTGGTAGTTTCACACAATCAGTGTTTTTGCTTTTTTATTTATCCATTCACAGAAAATATGCACCAAGTCTGGTTTGGACCCTCTGACATGCCCTGACAAGCCTGAACAAGCCCAGATTTGCCCAACCCATAAGTCGTCATAACCCGTGCCAGAAAAGGGGTGCATTATATCAGGGTGAACACACTATCTAACATCTAGCACAGTCAAGAAACTGCATCATTGGCACATGGGGTGGCCTTACGTCATTTCCTGTGCCGACGGAAGATGGATGTAGCATAGGGCTGGAGCTACGTCATATCCTGCCGCCAGAAGTGGGCGTGACGTGGGATGGGGGCTACGTCATATCCTGGGGGGGTGGGTCATTAAAACCCCATCAATCATTTTGTCACTTAGTATGCACCAATACTACTCATGCACCTCACCACGGGTGAAAAAATAGAAAACTGAGTAAGGTCAAAGATGAAGTTATCTTGTTTTTTAACTTTTTTAGAAATGATAAAATGCCAAGCATTACAGTGCTATCTTGTTTTATAACTTTTTAGAAATTATAAATTTATCTTTGACCTTGCTCAGTTTTCTATTTGTCACCGGTGGTGAGGTGCATAACTTGCATATCATGTTATGGTATTATGTTTTCTTTGAATTAATATGAATGTCACATGATTATGATGTCATGACATTTTTCATTACGAACATATGAACATACAAAATTTGCAAGCAGATAAAGGCCTAGAGGTCTATCAAGTCTCCTCGAATGTGCAGCTAGCACCCCTTATTTTGCAGCTACCCTCCCTCCCACTCTTCCCCTCCATTGACCCTCTCCCTTGCCCTGTCCCAGACCCTTTTGAAGCAGTTCACTGTTCTACTGGATACCACTTCTGCCAGTACAACATTCCACCTAGCTACCACCCTCTCTATAAAAAAGTGTCTCCTCATCTCCCTACTGAACCTTCCTCCCTCCAGTCTCATATCATGGCCCTGGGTGTCCCTCCCTTCCCTTACTTTGAACAGCCCCTCTGCAACTGTCTTGTTTATTCCATTCATATACTTAAAGGTTTCAGTCATATCCTCCCTGTCCTTCCTCTCCTCTAGCGGGTACATGTTCAGCTCCCTGAGCCTCCTCTTATAAGGCAAGTCCCCCAGCTCCTTGATCATCCTTGTCGCCCTGTGCTGCACACCCCCCAGTAACTTAATGTCCCTCTTCAGATGACAGCTACTACACTCCAGTACCCAGATGTGGTCTAACTAATGACCCATACAGTGGCAGAATCCCACTCCTCCTCAGCCTCTCGAGGAGATACCCTTGCAATGCAACCCAGCATTTTGTTGGCCTTTGCAGCTGCCTTCCTACATTATGCAGAGTTGTTCATTGTCCCTGCAATGAGCACCCCCAGATCCTTCTCCTCCTGTCTTGGTTAGCTGCACTCCCCCCAGCTGGTAACTCCTCCTTGGATTCTTCACCCCAAAATGCAGCACCTTGCACTTTTTGAAATTAAACCCCAGTTGCCAGGTGTCTGACCAGGTTTCCAGCTTTTCCAGATCATCCTGCAACCCCTGCCCTCCCCCTAGGTTGACCACCACCGCTCCCATCTTGGTGTCGCCAGCAAACAGACTGATCTTGCTCTTCATGTGCAATGATATATTTGCAATGAACTATCCCAAACAACACTGGATCCCAACACCGAGCCCTGTGGAACACTGCTCACTACTACCTCTTGGGATGAGAGAGCCCCACCTACCACCACCCTCTGTTGCCTTCCCTGAAGCCAGTTCCCTACCCATTTCACCAGCTTTGCACCTGCCCCTGTGCCTTCTAACTTACTTCCCAGCCTCCCATGTGGCACTGAGTTGAATGCCTTACTGAAGGCCAGATACAGGACATCCACTGCATGGCCCCTGTCCAACTGCCTAGTTACCCAGTCATAGAACTCCACCAGGTTGGTTTGGCAGGATCTGCCATGCATGAAGTCATGCTGTTTGCTGTCCTGTAGTCCTTTGGCCTCCAGCCTCTCCTTCAGGATAGGTTCAATCAGCTTACCCACGATGGATGTGAGCCTCACTGATCTGTAGTTACCCGGTTCATTCTTGGGGCCACTCTTGTGGAAGGGCACCACATGAGCCATCCTCCAATCCTGCAGTACATACCCCGAGTGTAGTGAGGCATTAAATAGGTCTGCCAAAGATCCCGCAAGGACCTCTGCCAGCTCCTTCAGTACCCTGGGGTGGATGTCATCTGGGCCTGGCACCTTGTCCACCCTCAGTGCCCTCAAACCCTCCAGAACTCTGCCCTCCATGATTTCCCTGTCTGTCACCCCTCCCCCCATTTCTGCCTTTCCTCCCCCCCTTGGGTATCAACCCCATCTTCTCCTTAGTAAATACAGAGCAGAAGTAATCATTTAGTGCTTCTGCCTTATCGCCCCCTGCTTCCACCCAGCCCTCCTCCTTCCTAATCCTTACTATGTGCAACTTACAGTTCCATTTCTCCCTGTTGTACCTAAAGAAGTCCTTCTCACCCTTCTTAATGCCTTGTGCCAGCATGAGCTCTGTAGACACCTTGTCTCACTTTACTGCCCATGTCACCTCCTTAGATTCCTTCAGGTACTCCTCCCTGTATTTAAGAGATGTGATTTTGAATCTGACTCCACCCCTGATGTAGAGGGCTGTGATCCCTTGAAGGCGAGGGGTATTTGTTTGCTTAGAAAGCTCTTCAGTAAAGTTATATTTTGGAGTCTTGGTGTAGTGCTGATTTATTTGTGTTACTAAATTTATTTGCCTACATTAGCTGCAGCTCTGTTTCATTTATTGGTGCACCAGAACCTGTGTGTTTTTGGAATTTGTAGTGCAAATACCAACAAATGCCTGGGACTTTAGGGTTCCTAACCATAATGTCCCACCCTGTGCAGACTGACAGGCATCAGGGGTGTGCCTTTGGATTGCCAGCTGTAATGCTCACGCCATTCCAACCCCAACCCCACCCCCACCCCCACCCTGAAGCCAGTGACAGGTATTGAGGTGTGCCTTGGACTCATCAGCCCTAGACTTCACCCCATTCTCCTATACTCACCCATTTCCACGTATGTCCTTATGAAGTGGGGTGACTGTGAAGCTGAGCACCCCAAGGCACACCTCAACACTTGTCAGTGTCTACAGGATAGGGTGAGGTGAAATGCCTTGAGCATTATGGGCAATGACCCAAAAGCACACCCCAATGCCTGTCCATCTCTGCAGGGTGGAGGTGGGGCTGGCGTGAGTACAGCACTTCATTGCCATTCCTATTCTGCATCTGTCTATCAGCAAGCAAACATTCGGCATTGACAAATGCTTGTTTCTATAACAGGACAGCAAACAGTTCAAAGTCACAGATTTGTTTATCAGCCTTCAGAACCCTCAATTCCTGATCCATATCTTGACAGAGAATCAGCATTGTTATTCTCTTTATCAGATCTGTGTATCACCGTGAATTTAAATGGCTGTAGTGCCAGGTACCACCTTGTGAATTTGGAATTTTTATCTTTCATTTATTTAAGCCAACAGAGAGGATTGTGATCTGTTATTAGTACAAAGTCAGTTCCTAGTAAATAAAACTTAAGGGACTCCATGCCCCACTTTGCTGCTAAACATTCCTTTTCAATGGTGGAGTGCCTTTTCTCAATATCATGCAACTTCCTACTTATGTACAGAATAGGATGTTCCATCCCATCTATATTTTAAATGAGGACTGCACCTAGGCCTACATCTGATGCATCTGTTTGTAACAAAAATGGTTTCTCAAAGTCTGGGCGTCTCAAAACAGGGGCTGAACATAATGCAATCTTAATGGCTTGAAAAGCTTCATCACACTCTGAGGTCCATTTCACATTATTTGGGTACCGTTTTTTCGTGAGTTCAGTGAGGGGAGTAGCTAACTCAGCAAAGTTGGGAACAAATCTCCAATAATAACCAGCCAGCCCTAAAAATGACCTGACATGTTTCTTTGTTTTAGGGACAGGACTGTTAGCTACAGTTTTTATTTTAGAAATTTCTGACTTAACTTCTCCATTTCCCAACACATAGCCCAAATATCTGGTTTCCTGCATGCCCAATGCACATTTGGTAGGATTAATAGTCAGACCTGTATTTTTGATAGCTTGGATAACTGCTCGTAGGTGTTCCAGGTGGCTTTTCCAGTCTAGACTGCACACCACAACATCATCCAGGTATGCAACACAATAACCAGTGAGAAAGGATAAAATTACATCCATGTACCGCTGGAATGTAGCTGGCGCACCATGTAAACAAATGCGCATGGTGGTGAACTGATATAATCCTACAGGGGTGGCAAATGCAGTTTTGTCTCTGGATTCTTTAGCTAAAGACATTTGCCAGTAACCCTTGGTGAGATCGAGGGTACTGATATACTTTGCACTTCCCAGTCTGTCCACCAAATCATTTATTCTGGGCACAGGATAACTGTCAAATTCTGACACTTGATTAAGTTTCCTAAAAGCAAGGTAGATTCTAACACCCCCTTCTTTTTTGTTTACAATTACCATTGGAGATGACCAAGCACTCCTCGACTCCTCTATGATGCCCAGTTCTTTCATTTTTTGTATTTCCTTAACCACGTCAGCTCTTAACTGCTCTGGCAACCTGTATGTCTTTTGCCTAATAGGACGAACATTCCTTGTCACTGTTATGTGCGTGACCCCTTTTGCTCGGCCTGGTACTGTGGTAAAAGTACTGTTAAATGTCCTTAACACATTACCAATGTCTGCAGTTTGTTCTGAGGTTAAGGAAACATTCACCTTTACAGCATCAGCATTTGCAGTTTGTTCCAGTCTATCATAAGCTACATCAATATCTTCCTTATCAGTTTCTGGTAAAACTAACAAAGCAGCTTTTGGCATTTTTTCAACCAATTTCTTGTGGAGGTTAGCATGGTATATCTTGGTAAGATTTTTCCTGTCAAGGGTCTCAATCTCGTAGTTAATGGTGCCAGTACATCTAAGAACCTTGTACTGTAAATTCCTTGCCACTTCATTAACAGTTTATTTTCTGTTGTTGGCAACAGTAGCAAAACCTTTTCACCTGGCTCGAAAACTTTTTCTTTTACCCCATGGTCATAACTCATAATATGCCTTCTGTTGGTTTTGGGTCTCTTCACAATTACTATGGGCAATTTCAACATATTTTGCCAGATTCTTTCTTAGGGCACATGTATAAGACATTATAGATTGTTTCTGAGTGGGGTTATCTTCCCACGTATCTTTTATCACATCCAGAGGTCCTCTTGACTGCCTACCATACAGCATGTCAAATAGTGAAAACCCTGTTGATGCCTGTGGCACTTCTCTGTAAGCAAAATGAATGTAAGGTGAGTATTGGTCCCAATCTTTCCTTCCCCTTTTACAAACTTTTTTAACATGCATTTTAGGGTTGGGTTAAGACGCTCAACAAGACCGTCTGTCTGAGGGTGATAGGAAGAGTTTCTTATGGCAGTGACACCTAGTAGTCTGTACAGCTCCTTAAGTAATGCAGCACCAAAATTACTACCCTGATCAGTAATAATTTCTTTAGGTATGCCCATTCTGCTGAAAATTTTTGCAAGCTTTGCTGCCATTGTTGAAGCTGTGACAGTATGCATTGGAACTCCTTCTGGGTATCAAGTAGCATAGTCGCATACTACCAGGATAAATCTATTACCCTTTTTACTTTTGTCTAAAAGACCAACCACATCCATTGCAATTCTCTCAAAAGGCACATCTATCAAGGGTAGGGGCACCAGGGACACCTTGTCTTTTCTAGTGACTGGGGCTACTTTCTGACACTCAGCACAGGAATTACAAAAGGTAGCAACATTGTCATGAATTCCAGGACAGTACAATCTATATAGCAATCTGGCAAGGGTGCGATCCCTCCCTGAGTGACCAGCCATAGGACTATCATGTGCTATCTGTAACAACTGTTCTATATTTCTGTGGTATAACAAATTGTTCTGTCTGTTTCTGTGTCTGAGGTTTAACACAAACTCTGTACAGTAACCCATTACATTTTTTAAACATTAGTCCACCCTGTTTTGATTTTACCCCCAGCTGCTTAAAATAACCCTGGAGAGAAACATCTTTTGCTTGTTCTGAAAGAAAATCACAATCAGTTATAAATTTAGTTTCAGCATTTTCATATGTTAACCCCTTCTGTCCATCAGTCATTTGTTGCCACAGTTTATTCAGGCATCGTCTTTCTTTCCTGGATTTCTGGATCTTGGAGCTGTGCTCAAATAAGTCTGAATCAAAATCACTGAAAGGAAAACTGTCCCCATCATCTGAAAATTTCTCTGTCTGAGCTTGTCTCACCACAGCTGCTGAAACATCAGGATTTACTCCCTCTTTGATTAACTCAGTAAATCCTGGAAAATCATTTCCAATAATCACAGGTACAGGTAACTTATATACTACCCCCACTTTCATTTGGTGTGACACGCCCTTAATGATCAGAGTCACTTGGGTGGTGGGATAGTATCGAGTGTCCCCATGGATGTAGATGACACCAGTACCTGGTCCTTTTGCACAGTGTTTTTCCAGCACTTCAACATGCACTAGGATCTGTCTGCTTCCTGAATCTATGAGTCCATTTTCAGTCTTATCCCTCACCTTCATATCTGTTAAGTACTTGCCCCAATTTGCCAAGGACAAATCTGCTCCAGTGCCACTCTCCTTACTATAGCAGTTTCTTGCAATATGGCCTGTCTTATTACAGTTATAGCAGATAACGGCTTTGGGCACAGATTTGTTACCCCCACCAGAGTTCTTATTAGATTTGGAGTTTAAATGGGGAAAAAGAGTGTCTTACCAGTGCTTAGCTGTTACCTCGCTGTTGTGGTGTTTTCTGGCCATTTGGTAGTCCTCGGCCAAAGAAACAGCTTTTTCCCCACTCTCTGGTCGGTGTTCCTTTACCCAAAGCTGCACATCTCTAGGCAGGATATTGATGAATTGCTTCTTGGCAAATGTGTTGATGATCTGTGGTACTGTTTTGCTCTCTGGTTGGAGCCATTTTATCAGGAGCTCTCTGAGTCAGATGAAGGCTTCTTGAGGATTGTCAACCAAGTTGTACTTCAGAGATTGAAATTTCTGCCTGTAGGTCTCTCTGGAGATGTCATACCTTTTCAGGATTTCATTTTACTCCAGGTCATAGTTTTCTGACTGTGCAGTGTCCATACTGCTGTAGGCAAGTTGGGCATTCCCTGTCAGGTAGGGTACCAGTCTGACTGTTCATTGTTGCTTTGGCCATTGGCAGGCTGTGGCAACTCTCTCAAAAGTTGCCAGGTTTGCCTCGATATCATCCGAGGGACACAACTTTGTACATTTAATGGCTTTTAAGTTGCTTGTGTTTTGTTGCTCATCTGGTGTGTGCCAGATCCTCTGCCTTTGATAGATTGCAAGGCATCCAGCTATCGCTGCTTCTGTCGCTGCATCTCTTCTCTCGTCTGCTGCTCCTGTTGCTGCATCTCTTCTCTCATTTGTGCTTCTAAACACTGAATCTTTTTCTCTTTGCTTCTCATTCTCTTTTTGTTGTATAGCCCACCATTTGAAAAAGTCCACCAGGCTTTCAGGTTCTGTCACTGCCTATTCTTTTTCCATAACTTGTGCTGGCTGATCAACCTCAGCTTGGACTTCTATCTCTGCTCGTTTGGCTGCCATTCTCCTGGTAACCACTCCTGGACTTGCTGCTGCAGAATCTATACTTTTCTAAGTGCTTCCCTGGTACTAGGTCCAGTACCCATGCACAAAACTCCTGTCTTAGAGTATGCATAGTATAAATCCTACTTCTAAAACTATCTGTCATCGAGACACAGGTCAGAAAGCATGGGAAAACCAGGAGCAGTTGTGGAATTCACCAAAATTATTTATTTACACTAACAGTAACATAAAAAATAAACTTGTTCGGTATAACTATTTACAAAGGCCAAATAAACAGAAAAAGTCCATCTGAGTTTTTCTTCAATCTCTGTGTCCATTCTTCTCTTTCTTCAGCAATTGCAGCTCAGCTCTCTTATAAGTTCTTCCAACCCCAATTCTTAACAAGCATCCTGTTCCTGTAAGTATCAGGAAGGTGCAGCTAGAACAGAGTATCCCTGAGCTGAGGCCCCTTTTCCACAGCTCTTCTGCAAAAAGTTTAAAACTTGCACTCACTGGTAACCTCTTGAGTTTCAAATAGCTTTTTGCAATCATCTCAAACAACAATTATATACATTTCAAAAATGAACACAATATAATTTCTAAACAAAAGGGATCCCAATATCAGTTACATTTCCACCTAGTGATTTGCATATATTTTTATATCAGCAAATATGCAAGGGAGAAAAAGACAAACAGCAAGGGAAGACTGAGGGACAGTGAGAGGCAAAGAATTGTGAGACTGTTGGGGTGATCAAGTCTGAGGTCTCACAGGAAAATGTGGTTGCGCAACTGGATAGACAAATAGACAGGAAAAGATAGATCCTTGCATTTAAACACTTTCTATAACAACTGGGACAGGATCCTATTCTACCCTGTCACACAAAGATGTGTGACACATATAAAATTATATGTAAAAAACACATAATAAAGCTATACAAGAATATCTAATATACGTAGATAAAAACATTCCTTTATTTTTTTAATATTTTTAATACTCTGATGGAGACAATCGTATATTGTTCTCAACTATACAGAACTGCTATTTCATTTGGATTCAGTAAAAACCTTAACTTTGCTTCCCTTGTTCTGCTTTCAAGGTCAGTCAACTATGGTAGCAGCCATTTTTCTCTTAATATATTCAGTTTTGGACAATCCAGTAAAATATGACCAGAATTCAATTTCCCTGAGCATTCGCTCTTACAATCTAATCCTAATTTGTATATATTCCAGCCCATAAAACAAGTTAATATTCCTGCATTGACATCAAACCTTAAGTTAGCTACTGTTTTGTAGTGGAGATTTTTTCACACTTATAAATATGTGCTTCTCTTTTATGTATGGTCTTTAAATTGTTATAATTTGAGAAGTTTGTAGTTAGCGACATTCTTTCAAGGTCCCTTTGTTTTGTGATATCTTGAATTCTTTCAAAAGCTATATCACGAACCATATTAATATTTTCCATATATTCCATGTTTGTGATAGTTACCAATACAATTTTCCTTAAGGAATTATCTAACTCTCTTATCCATGTCCATCCTTTCAATTGTATATTATTCCTTGGCTAATTTATTAAACTATCTTTCCAACATTTGTATGGAATCTGATTCCCTTCCTTATTATTACATTTTTTAGAATAGTAGTTTAATTGACGTGTTAGTACCTTTGATGCCAATTATAAAATAGCTGTTTCTGCTCTCATAAATTCTGCAGGAATAAACTGTGGTAAATTCAGTGCTAATCTAATGTATAAATTTTGTATTGGCTCTAAAATTTTCACATCTTTCTGTCCTCCCCATACCTCTGAACCTTACAAATTAGTTGACTCTACCTTCATTCTATACGTTTCCAGTAGGGTTGTGGCTGAGTTGTTGATATCTTGCTTGGAAAATGTATTTATTGCCAACACTAACTGGCTTCCCCTTTGTTTTTACTTTCCTCTAAATGAGGTTTCCAACATGTTTTATTATGTATTGTAACTCCTAAATAGGGATAGTTATCTACCAGCTCTATATTTTTCTTGTCTATTATCCACTTATAATTTAGAATTTTTGGTTTGTTTACAATCAAAATCTTAGTTTTGTCCACATTCACAGACAAGTGCAATTCTTTTAGGGTTGCAGAAACACAGGTCAAAGCTCTTTGAAGTCCAATTATAGTTCTGGACACCAGCACAGCATTGTCTGTATATAATACTATGTTCAAATTAATGTTTACAATTTTGGGGGCATCAGTATTACACCTGTCTAATCTGTGGACAATATGATCTATTTACAGATTAAATAGCAGGGGTACCAACAAGGCAACCCTGTTTGAAACCCTTGTTAACTTTTACCATCTGTTAAATATCAAATATAAATAAATGTATCCATATATAATATTTTTATTAGTGCAAGAAGTTAATTTTCAATGCTCCATGCTGTTATAATTTTCCATAGGATCCCCCTATTCACACTGTCAAAGGTGGAGGACATATCCAAAAATACAAAAAACAAAGCACTTTTCCCTACATTTGCTTTTCTAATCAGGTGATCTAATATAAATAGACAGTCAACAGTTGAGCATTTTTCCCTAAAGCCAAATTGGCAATTACTTAGGATGTTATTTTCATTTACCCAGAAACTTAACTTACGTAGTAGGATATGAGAACATATCTAGGCAGAAATATTTTGTAAAGTTATTGGTCTTTAATTTACTGGCATTGTTTATTTCCCTTTTTATGAAATAGTACCAGTTCTGCTATTTGCCAAGTCTTGGATATCTCCTCTGTTTTTACTATATGGTGGAATATTTTACAGAAGATACTGCTTCACCAATCTGTATTATATTGATAAAATTCTGCAAGAATGCCATCGGTGCCTGGTGCTTTGTTCTTTTTTTGTGCACCAATGGCATTCTCTATTTGTTTCTTTGCAATGTTGTGTACCACACAGAACCTTCCCTATTTTCAGGTGTTTGCATCTCTGCAATAAACTCTTTTTCACAGTTTGAGTCATTATTATATAATTTTTCAAAGTGCCTAGTCCAGTCACTAGCTGGAATATTAGCATCTATATTTCTATTATGCCCATTTTCTGCAAAGAAAATTAATTTACAGAAATCTTGACTGTTTTTCCTATGGATTGCTTTTTGCATTAAGGCCAATAAAGTCTTAATATGTCTTTCTTTTTTTTTTTCCTTATGAGCGTTCTATATTCTCATCTTAGGAATACAAGGCCCTTATTAAGATTTTGGTCTATATTCTTTTTACCAAGTCTAGTAACTTTAGCAGTTTCCTAAAGTCACCACATTGTTTGTGATAACTTTGACAATTTCCCTAGCATTTTTGTCTCTATTTTACATCCATGAGCTTGTGTTTTTATCATTTCTTTCATGTAGAGATTTAAGTCATCAAAGCAATCAATTATATCTTCATCAGTAGCTGCTAGAAGAAATTCTTTTTTTCTTAATACTTCCTCATTCTGCTGTAAAATGTTCATTTTTATTTGCCATTAGAGTCCCATTTGATCCTTTTATTTGTGACCATCATATGCTGATCAGCTTCTTCTTTATCTTTCTTATTGTTGTTTGACTTAAAAACCATATTAAAGGTTTATTATTAGAGTAACTGGAAAATGATCAGATATATTTTCATGCAATACTTCAAAGATCTCTATCTTTGCAAAAAAAGCAATAGCTAAGTCATCTGGCCTGGTGGCACTGAGGGCTGAGGTGCTGGATGCCTTACCTCGGACTGCACTGGCAACCTGGATTCCGGAGCCAGCTCATGTCCTTGGGGGACAGCCAGGGAAGGAGAGGATTGAGCAATCGAAGGACTGCTCATTTCTCCTGGAGAGGGTGGGGATGCATATCCCCAGCAACTAGTGACTCCCAGTGGAGACTGGGGGTGCTGAAGCCAATGAATGCTGAAAATTATGTAGCAGCGGCAGTGGACACCCTACTGGTGGGTGCAGGAGCACGCCCATCTTGTGCTGATGTCAGTGTACGTCCTCACCTCCATGCACACACAAGCAGAAAATTCCTCACAAGTGAGTGCCATGATCCCCCAACAGACTCCTGCTTCCTCCAGTGGAACAAAGCCCAGTGTAAGTCAGGGCATGAGCTCAAGAGTGATCTCAGTATGCCCTGTTCCTCAACAGGGGGTTCCTTCATGGGGTTAAGCCATGGTTCACCCTGTCCCTGCAGCTGTGATGGAAGCTGGTTGGGGGAGTGCTGAGGGTCCACTTACAGGGCAGACAGAGAATATCCGCCATCCCCACTGCAAGTGGGGAGAATAAAACAGAGTTAAAGAAAACAATATCTAAGTCCAATAATGAACCACCTTCCCTGGAAGGAAACGTAAAGTCCCCCAATTTATCCTTTTTATTTCTCCCATTTGCAATACAAAGGTTATGTCTAATAGTGAAATTTAATAATCGATCACCCTTTTTTTTTATCAATCCTTAGAATATCTCAGAGGGATATGTTTGATAATAACCCTTATCTTTTAAATTGTGAAAGAGGTTGAACTCATTTCTGTTACCTATGTGGGCAATCCAATCCCCCATTAGTAGAATGTGCCTGTAGTCCATATAGTAACATAATTGTAATCCAAGATTGAAATAAATAAATAAAAAATAATAATAATTCATCTATATACTGAGATAAATCTTTCAGCTGAGTCTCAAATTCTCTGTTGCTCAAGGTAGGGGGGAAGTATACATTCAGTAAGGTAAAGGTCTCTTTTTTTCTGTCATCATTTCTAATGCCAACCATTTGAATACATTGAAACAATGGTTCTCTTTATATTCCACTTATTCCTAGCATCAATTAAAACCATCAGACCACCTTTATTCAATCTTTTTAATTAGTTTTTTCCCAGGTATCCATCTGAGAGTTAGCATCTAGCCAAGTCTCTTGTAGAAGTATTATTGTATGTCATAATCTTTAATTAAAGAGTACCAAGAACCATCATCTGTCTTTTCATTTACTCCTGCAATGTTCCAGGACAGGATCCTTAGTACTTTTTCTAAAGGGGCCTTGATGGATTTTTGATTTCAGTCAGACAATTCTGTAATTGAACTATCCATAAAAGGATTAATTGACAAACGTGACAGCATCTCAAACTGATTATAAAGTGGCAAATCTGCCCTATAATTACATTCACATTTTCCATCACATTTTCCCTTGTTAGGAACTTGCGGCCCTGAGTCATCCAGAATTATACTATTATCGTTTCTCTGACCCCTCTGTTTCCTCCTCCTAATTGTTTTATCACATTCTGGTGAACCTTTTAATTCATGCTGTATTACAGCTGTTTTCTGCAAATTATCTAACTATAGTCTGCAGCTGTTTTTCATTTCCTACTTTCCTTTCTCCTTGTTGTTACATTTTATTCTCCTGTTCCAGAGTATACACTCTTGTACCAACATTTCTTGTTGTAGTATCAAGATTGATACTCATTTTTCCAACCTCTTTTTGGAATTTTTGTACCTCCTGGTGTGAAGTAAAATTCCTCAATACCAAGCACACAAGACCTTTATCAGGTAGTACTCTGTATCTACACACTGATACAAGGTCTTCCCATGAGACTTCATCTTTTAACTGTGTTTTAATAACATTATACACTGCAGTTTTTAACAGAAAAGGAGTCTCTCTCTTTGCTTTTGCTAAACCTTTGAAATAGGTAGTTACACGTCATGCCCTTGCTGTTGTGATTTCTTCACATGATTTGTTTCAGCCTTACATGTTTCATGCTGTTTATCACAGATCTTTTTCCCAGTTCTTATCTAAATTACAGTACATTGTCTGTATTCCTTTATCCTTTGTCCTACTTTACTTTTGTTCTTATCTTCCCTTAGCTTAGTCATTTTTTTCTCACATCTTTCTCTGTTTTTACATTCTAGAATCTCTTTAAATTCTTTGTCTGCAATTTTGGTTGTAATTTCCTGAATAGTTCTCTTCCTTTCCTTGCCCTCCATTGCTGTGCTAACTATAGCTTTACGTTTCTCTACCTGCTTTTTTTTTGTCCTTCTGGTTCTTTTCTTATCGATCCCATCGTTAGGTTAGTATGTACAAGAACAGTTTTTATTTCTGAGAGTTGTTTACTAATCAGGATTTTTGCTTGTACATTATAGTCTTCCAGTAAATCTGGATTCTGGTTATTTTGCGTTAAGTTCTCCTCATGAAGTTATATACTCATGGGTATTTTACTCCTTTCATCCATTGTTACATTTTCCCCCATTAATAAATGGAATTATAAAATTCTCAGAGTCAGCAAGATAATCGCCTTTCTTAGTATGTTCCGCTATACGAACAGTTCCCTCAACATGTAGCACTGCCCCTCCTTCTAGCTCCAAATGCTGTTCTTTCAGAGATTGATTTTGTATTTCCAGTGCCTTAATTGATTTTAAAATATAATTACCAGAGGGACCGTCATTGCACCTAGTTAACAAATTAGAAGAGGACTGCCTCGGGGATGATGTCTTACTGGAAACATCTTTTTTATTCACCTTATCCATGAAGTCAGTTTTTTTTTTTTTTTTGCTTCTATTCTTTTTAATTTTGTAGTCTACTTTACTCATTTTATCATTCCTTAACTTCATTACTTCATTTGGAGAAGATTTCTCCATGTCCATGATATTATCCAACAGTGACATCTTATTAGGATTACAATTCACAGCTATCATGCACACAAACAATAGTTTAAGGCACCCAATTTATACCTGAGGAGTAATAATATATAGATCACCAATCCTGTAAAAATTGTATAAGAACAACATATATTATACTTGTACTGAAGAGGTTATTTTAAATTAGTCCTTTTTCTGGTTACAATTTGTTCAGGTTCCAAAGGAAAAAAAAACTTCTATCTTTCCTTGATGTAGAATATATTTTGTTCTGAGTGACTGCAGCATGATCTCTTACCCCACTAGGAAAAAGTCCTTATAGAGTCTTTAACATGGAGTACTCTTCCATAGCCATCCTTCCAGGCTGACTTTCAACTGCCATCCAACTTCCACCAGCCTCATACAACAAGTACAATGTTCTGCTATTGAATAAGTCTCTCCAGAATCCGACCAAGTAGGAAACAAATCCCGATTGGAAAGAAAAAAATGTTTTCTTTAAGTAAAATTCTAAGCACACCAAACTATAAGGGCTTGACAGGACAACTGTATAGCAATACCACTATCTGGAATACTGACTCTGTATGCTTTTAAAATGATAAAAACACTAGCAGCTAATATAGACAAAAAAATATCAAAATTTGATTAAAATACCACACAATACAGCACACTCAATCCTAAAGGTACTAAAAACGTATATAACTTACATCAAATTATCCATACAGTTATATCTCAGGGGCTGTGCTCATATAACAGAGCTGCTCCAAAATCCACACATCCACCTGAATTGCAAGCTGTGGGTAGCTCATGGACTAAGGGGCTTCCACTGGGTAATGGATTTAAAAACCATTAAACAAAGTAGTGCAAACAGAAATATCATTCAACCGCTAAATGAGTGGTAGGGAAAAAGTAAAGGCCAAGTATGGCTCAATGCAAATTGTGGGTAAAATATTGCTACCAAGTGCCTGCTAGCAAGAAGGAACACAGCACTGGCTGCAAAAGTTACCTCTGGTTCAGATATTACCACTAAAAACCTACACTATTTGCAGAAGGTTGATAACATGATGCTGTGCTGGTGTCCAAATGATGGCTGCTCCGCTATCAGGACGCCAGCACATGTGTGTTTTAAACAGAAGACTAGGTCATGTGGTGCTTACAGTGTGCAATTCAAAATGCTTATGTGTAACTAATAAAACTTCCAAAAATAAAGATATAAAACAGTACCTAGTACCGACATAAGGCTTAACATAGGTGCAAATAAAGTAGCCAGCCCAAACACATTCAATGTGCAGTTAGAGAAATGAGAGAGTTAGGGAAAATTAAATGAAGGCAACAAGGTATCAGTCCAAAGGCAAAGAAAGTTCACTGCAGTAAATGTCAGCTAAAACTCCTTTTTTCCTTTTCCTTTTCAGTCACTTTTCTGCTCTGGCGATTTCCCTCTTTTCCCTTTTCACGTCCAACACTCCTCTATGGTGCCTTCAGCTGTCCTCTGGTACTGGTTCCCCACAGAACTGTGTTCATTTCTTCTCCCTGTGAAATGGCTTCCCCACCACAGGACTCCTGATGGTTAAGGGGAAACAAAGGAAATCAGAAGCAGTGGCACCCAACAACTTGCGGCACAAGATATACAGGAAAGAATTCAGAACCTCATTCATTCTGTAGGCTAAACAAACAAAAGAACACAGGCAATGGTGATATACCTGTAAAAGAAATGTGTAGCACTTGTCTAAATTCCTGCTGAAAGCTCCAGCATTTATTCTCAAGGTACAGAGGCTTGGGACTGCACAGCTTGGTAATAATATACGTACGTTCCGAGTTGTACACTGCACCCCTGCCATGCCAACAAAATCTAATCATGCAAGCCTTTCTGAAAGGAACTTCTTCCATCAGTGCAAAGCCTGTGAAGGAGAAGGCACAGCAGCAGCACGAGCCAGTGGAGAGAATCAGAAACAAAAGCCCCTTCCTTGGGTGGAAAAATACCGGCCCAAGTGTGTGGATGAAGTGGCTAACCAGGATGAAGTTGTTGGCATACTGAAGAAATCACTACAGGAAACTGATGTAAGTATAGTAAAACCAAGCAGCTGCAAGAGAAGACCAGAAAAGCACAGAAGGATGTCTCTTCTGCCATTGTTAGGAGTAGGGTGGCAAAGTGTGACAGCCCAACTGCAACCACAAACTAACTATGTAACCCAGTTCTCTCCCTATCTGCCCTTGACAAGGCCCTTGGGCTGCACTATTTTATCTACACATCAAAAGTATGATATTCTTTTACTAGTAGTCTCTTTACTTCTAGCTCTATTTACCATAGCCCAGGCATACATTGTACAATGCCTGTCAGCCTGTGTCATGTTAATTGCTTTGACCTTGTACTGATGCTTATTTTGTCTGTTCTGTACTTTGTCTATGTAACAAGATGTGGGACATATTTAAATGAGCTCCCAGCTCATATGTGTTAATCTTAAAATTAAATAAATAAAATAAATAAAGCATGCAGGCGCCTCTCTCAGTCTGTCTCCCAGCAGTTACCGACTTTTGAGCATATATTGCAAACCATGCACTTTTCTGCTGTACCTATTGATTGTGTAACATGCATAGTGTCAGCTTGCATTGCTTATCTTCTACGACTTGTTGCTAAACTGTTATACTGAGCAATGATATGTATTGTCTGTTTGCATAACTGGTGTATTTTGTTGCTTCCTGTCCCCTTGTTCCTCTCCCTAGGTCACAGCTGTAACCAAGGTTTTTTGTGCATCTTTGTTTGCTTACCTGGTAAAACAATTTCAATAAATTAATAAACAAACAAAAATTACTGATCTCAGTATCTACCATTTGATTTGCCAATCACTCCCACCATTCATTCAAATCAATAAACGAATGCTACAGACCAATCTTGCCACACCGGATTGCAGCCTTGAACCACCTCACTGGCTCAGAGGCAAAGAGTTGCTCCACAGGTACGTTCAGTGCCAAAACCACCTCTCAGCCAACAAAAGGATTTTGAACTTATGACACCTGATCACTGATTCATCTAGGCTTCTAGGGACTTTTACTGCCGGCGGTTGTGGCGTTTAGATCTACCATGGGAAGTTACAGCTGATTCCTTGGTGTGTCACTAGCTTTACTAGCACTCAGCTAAATTCTTCAGAACCCTCATCCCTCCCTAAGGTGGAATGACCCTTGCGCTTCTCCCTGTCCTGTGCCCAACAGCTCCTTTCAGGTAGCCATTCTGGACTATTGGGCTTCTCAGCTGTCTCTGCCAGGGAGTGGGACATCTCCCGAGCTGCCTCTGCAGATTACTCCCCCATCCAGACTCGAGAATTCCTACTCATGGCAAATTCCTGCCAGGACACTAGTGGCTGCAACACTAGGCCAGTATAACACCAAGAATTGGGTACAGGCCCACCCATCAACACCGCTCCCTATCGCCCCAAAAATAGTGTTTACAAATTACAGTTCACTGCCTTAAAAAGAATCCTTCTTCTTTTACTATTGTGCTCAGGCAATGTCGAGCTCAACCAAGGACCATTAGACACCCTTGCTTCTCCATCAGACCTGGCAGGTATCAAAGGAATGTCTTTTATCAGGGATTTATTTAACTTTAAAAATTGATTAGCGTTTTGCTCATAAAAGTGCTAAATCATTGTGAAAATTAATATTTCTTGCCTCACTGTGTTTAACAAACACAGCTCTTCTAGAAAATCTATATACAGTAAATATTTTCTGTACAATTAGTATAGTCCCTAGAAAAAACTGCTAATCAATTATTTAAAACCCTGTTTATGCATCTTAATGCCTGTAGTTTGCTGAAAAAGTTCACCCTTATCCAGGTTTGGGTGAGCCACACCCTACCTGACGTCCTGGTAATCTCTGAGACCTGGCTTAGGCCAGCCACCCCAGACAATGAAATCAATATCCCAAATTGTTTACTCTTCTGAGCGGATAGGCAATCAAGAGGAGGTGGGGTGGCAATTTGTGTAAGGGACAAATACTCAGCCGCATGCATAGATGCATCATCCTCCCCCAAAGAATTTGAGTGCTTGATCCTAAAGATCAAACTTTCTCCTTCCAGTGCACTCTGTGTAATAGGCTGCTATAGGCCCCCTTCTGCCGGGCCTCATCTCCTGCCTCACCTCAGTTCCGTACTGGGGCTCAGTTCCTTGGAAACTATTATTCTTGGCGACCTGAACTATGATTGGCTATCAAGTGCATCAGCTCCCTTGAAATCCTTTTATGACACTCTAGGGCTGGTGCAACTCATTGGCGAGCCTACTCACCGAAATAAAAAGAACCTTAACAACAGCTCCCTCTTAGATGTAATTTTGGTTAGCAAGCCACACCTGTTCTCTCATGTCGGAACATTTTTCTCAGACATTAGCGATCATTGTATAATCACCACCAGTAGATCCGTGCACAACCCACAGTTTGTGGCTAAGTTCTCTATCAAGAGGTGCAAACGCAACTTCAGTTTGTTTGCATACATCCACGACTTGAAACATTCACCACGATGGTAGGAATTCTTCCTAGCCAAAACAGTTAACAGGGCATATACTATTTTTTACAATATTTTATGTGAGGCTTTAAATAAACATGCACCCTTGGTTAAGGTGTGGGTCAGGAGCAGCACCTGCCGTTGGTTCTCGCCTGAGCTCAAAGCTTCCCTGTTAGAAAGGGATACTTTATTGAAAAAAGTCCGAAGAAGCAAGAACGACTCGGATTGGTGTCTTTTTAAGAGAGCACATAACAAGTGCACCAAGTTGGTCAGAGCAGCCAAGGCCACCTACTATCGTTCGGAGCTAGCCTCTGCCTCAAGAAATCCTTCAAAGCTCTGTAAAACATTAAAAGACATGTCTGGACATGCACCTGGTAATTCCATTCCAGCAAAAATTAAGTCTGGTGACAGCATTATCTCTAACCGATCGGAGATATTGGAAGCCCTCAATAACCATTTTGCAATGGCAAGGCTAGCATCTGATACTTCTCCTGCCAATGACCTCCCCACAGCTCAGGGCCCACCAACCCACAAGTCCCCCTCTACCGAGGAGGCCTTCTCCCTCCTGCCTGTCTCTCTAAAAGAGGTGGAAGACCTACTGCTGCAACTGGACACCAGGAAGGGTGCAAACTCTGACTTCATACAGCCATACTATCTGAAATGTACCTACCATGTGCTTGCGGTGCCAATCACCCACCTATTCAACATGTCACTCTCCCAGGGTAGCCTTCCCCCTCAATGGAAAATAGCCCATGTCATCCCTCTATTAAAAGCAGGTGACCTCTGCGATCTAAATAATTACAGACCAATCTCCCTCCTCCCCATCCTGTCTAAATTACTAGAAAAAATAGTGTGTGGCCAGCTAGGGGTATACTTAGAATCCAGAAGCCTATTAAACCCAGTTCAGTCTGGATTCAGAGCAAAGCACAACACCATAACAGCCCTAGCTAAGGTGACCAATGATTGGCTCCTAGACCTTGACAACAAGAAGCATGTCTGTGCCATTTTCTTGGATCTTAATAGGCATTCAACACAGTCGAACACAGCCTGCTTCTTTCCTCCCTAAGCACCTTAGGACTGGACCATAAATTTATGTGCTGGTTTGCAGACTACCTCGGAGAATGGAAATAGCAGGTTAAAGCTGAAGGTGATCTTTCTCCATTAAAACCTATGCTGAGGGGCATGCCCGACGGGCTCTATCCTTGGTCACCTCCTCTTCGCAGTCTACATTAACAACATCAATGACCCCATCAAAAAAGCCAACATCAACTTATTCACGGATGACACTGTACTGTGACAGGTGGTCCCATGCACCAGAAGCAGCCTGTGAAGACCTCCAAGCTGAATTTAACCTTCTACAATACCAGCTCATAAACAAAAAGCTTTTGCTCAATGCGAAAAAGACAAAAGCCATGCTCTTCTCCCCCTCCTTGCATGTGGCAGTTTCTGCTGGGGGAGGGGAGCTATCCCACAAATTACTACTGTTCTTGAAGAAACACTAGAGTATGTAGCTAAATTCAAATATCTAGGAGTTTGGCTTGATCGTAAACTTTTCTTCACCGACCATCTCAAAGAACTACAGAAGAAACTAAGGCAAAGATTAGGACTATTCTACAGAATTAACCACCTGCTCACAAAGGAGGCCAAGATTCAACTGGTTCAAGCTACCTTCCTATCTTTAATAGATTACGCAGACCTGCTCTACAGCCACTGCACTGGCTAAGCTGGACACCCTCTACTACAGAGCTATCAGGTTCATTACTGGTCTTCCACTTTCCACACACCACTGCTCCCTGTACTCATCATTAGGCTGGACTTCCCTTCACTATAGAAGGAATAGAAATGCCGCCCTATGGGCCTTCAGAGCGGTGACCAACAAGCTCCCTCATATGTCTCAGATTGTATTCCCCAGGTGTGTTAGGCACCTACGCCCTAAGGAGCTATTCCCTAATTGCCCTCCAAGTTTCAAGGGTCAAAACTCATTTTGGCATAGCTGCTCTAAGCTTCTCTTTACCCATATTGTGGAACAGTTTACAAAGGAACTTGAAGCTGAGCCACCCTGTTAGCCTGAATATCTTCAAGGCACTCTACGATCACTACATGAAAGCACCTTGCAAATGTTTTCCTCACTGCTAGCCCACTAATTCCGCAACTCCCCCTTTCCATCCTGATGCTCGGCATGTTTCTACCCCTGGCTCTCACTCTTTCCCTATTAACTCTTCCTCTGCACCCACCCTTCCCTGTCTGCTCCAGCCTGGCTAAAATCCCACCCCATCCATAGTAGTGTCCTAATTAGTTACCCCTCCTCCATCATTATCATAATAAACAAGTACACGACAGCCATCATCACTTTCTGTGGTTTTAGCCCAATTTTTCCCCCAGTCGTCGGTAATATATCACTCCTCTTCTTTACCTCTCTGACCTGCCACCCCTTACATGGCCTCTTTCCCCTATATGTGTAGTTGCCGGCTGTCTCACTCAAAAGATCTCTGGTTATAACCCCTGTATGCCTATGGTAGATTGTAAATCTGCTGACTTCTTCAATTGTAAAATAATGCTGTTTTTTTATTATTATTTATTTAAACATCGTACTGTATTGTATACACTGTATATACTTTTTCTTCCTTGTATATTATTGCTTTTTGTATACCTGCTTCTGTACTGTACTTTGATGTATTCATGACCAGGTCCACCTTGCAAATAAACCTTGCTCAATGGTGCCCGCCTGGATAAATAAAGATTTTGATTGATTGATTGATTGATTGATATTATTTATGCTGTACCAATCATCCCCCTTATGTTGCAAAGCATTTCTGTATCAGGATCCTGATGTTCCATAGAGTTGGAGGGCTTATCCCACTGTAGTTTGATGGGAAGTGAGTGATGGACACCATACCCCCCCATCAAAGGGTACTTATGCCATGCATGCTCCAAGCCACACTCCAAGCATCCTTCTGATGATTAATTTTGTTGTTCCACTATCTTCTCCTCCTCCTCTTCATCCCATGCCCTCCCAAGGGGTGGAGTCCTTCCACAAAGGGATTTCTTTTGGTTGTATGGCCAGCCCTGCAACACCTTCAGGGGCATGGAAGCAGGGAATACCACCACCCTGTCAAGGTACTCAGGTCTTTCGGCTGAGATGTTAAACTAAGGTCCCGTCAGCTTGTTCTGGTTGTTGTTCAGGGGGATGTTAAAGATTCCGTGGCATTTCTCAAAAAGAGTAAGGGCATTTTTTGATTTGGAAAACAACTATAATTAACAGAACATGGTATAAACACCTATTACAGTAATATACTAAAAGGACATAAAATGAATATGAAATAAAATATCATAATAAGAAAAATGATGGACATCAAACTTTATTATGCAATAAGAAGTTCACCATGATCAACCATCATCGTTACGTTTATAGAAGTACAAGCTCCTTATATCTGTGGTGGCAATATGAAAACATGACATCGAGAATGTAAAGAACACTATTTGATGACAGAAAGGGAAAAAGTACTGTACTCACAGTACCCAATGTACATTCCTCCATAAACTTTTCACCTGTGGGTACAGTAGTGACTCTAACTCTGAGCTGTGAAAAGAGTGAAGGGAGTTTGTAACTTTAGTCATTAATTCTATCTGGGCAGTCTATTTTTGTTCCAACACCCATAAATATCCGTGGCGCCATATCTGGTATTTCAGGATTGAAAAATGTACTCATCATGCTGATATCACATTTTCACCAAGACTGCATCTCCATAAAAAACATAAATTTAACATACTGAATGGATAAGAATCTTGTCCACACCCACCACTGTTTTGCTTCTCAAAAAGAATAGAGGAATTTCCCTGGTTATCTAGCCTGATTTCCTCATTCACTAAAAATACCACTGACAGCTTAATCTAAATTGATTTCTATTCGTACCTCTCCCCCTCCCTTAGGATGAGGCTGAAAACAGGCAGAACTGCGTAGCCCTCCTTTCCCAGTCAACAAAAACTAAATATAAAAAATATAGAAGAAAGTGTGTATGCCAAATTTACAGATTTACATTGCACAAGAATTCAAACAATTCCCATATTGCAGCTGTACTCCTCCCCTCAACTACTTCCATACAAGGGTACCCTGTACCTGCCATCTTAACCAACTCCGGTACCTCCTGTGCCATTGTATTTACCGATTATTCCCTTCTCCTAGCACTCATTCCAGTACTATCAGTTCTACCAATTATCCTGTACAAGCTGGTTGATCCAGCGAAGACATCTGATATCTGTCTCCTTAAGGGACAACTAAAACCACCTATTTTTATTTATTTTATTTATTTATTACAATTCTCTGATTAGTACCTTTGAGCTGGTAGCTCTTTACATGGGTTCCACGTCAGGAAATTAAATAGCCATTACATATAAGCAAGACAGTAAATACTTGGATGCATAGATACAGTGAAAAAAATACAGTAACACATGAAAATAAATAGGTATAAGAGGGAGAAAGTCATCCGGGGTGGGGTGGGACAGAAATATGGGAGAAGCCATTCTAGGTTAAACAGTGGGTGGTGGCCCTAGAGCAACAGGAAGATAGAACAGTCAGTGAGGCCTTGTCGGGGGGGGGGAGTAAGGTTGAGGAATAGGGGAGAGGGGTAATGGTGGAACAGCTGAGGGAGAGAAACTAGCAATGGCAGTCACATTGGACCTCAAGCACCAGCTGCTACTTTAGGTTGACTTTAAAGGCTCCTAATGTGGGAAGATTGACAGTTCTATCCCAGAGGGAGTTGATCCACTGAGGCACTCTGTATGCGAAGGATCGCTGGCCTTGGGAAGTGCAGCATTTGGGTGTTAGGAAGAGGGGGTTAATGACAAACATTTCAAAAATCCGACTTCACAGAGAGCTAAAGGAAAGACTGCTGTTTAAATTGATGCTAAAACTACATTTATATGATTAACATAAATGCAGGTTTGTAGCATTTGAAAAATGTAAACAATAGAGTTCCCATTTCAAATCCCACCCTGTCTGCTCCCTAAAACGTCTACTGCTGAGCATGCTATGTGATTAGATCATAGGTGCGAGAGGCAGAGTGCTGCATTGCTCTCTGTAGTGCTGATTAATGCTGTGTAATGGCCATTATTTAGCATTGTTTTACCTTAGTTATTAAAATCATGACTTAACATATGTATTATTTTTATAAATACATGTTAGACTATGATTTTGATCACTGTGTTAACGTAAACCTTTCAAAATCATGTTCTGCTGAAACTGACTTGCTCTCTGTGCGAAACCACTGTCCACAACTTGTCAAACATCTGGTGGTCTGGTGGTTATGTCCTGATCTCTCTGGCAAAGCACTGGTCCAGTCCAAAAGCCAAAGTCCATCTTTTCTTAGCATCCACTGTTGAAAAAGATCATTGGTCTCTGCCTGTAGCTCTTTCCAATGTCAAATGCCCCACCCCAAAGTCTGCTGGCCAGTCCCAAAAAGAAGTACACTTAATACTCTGCTCCCTCTGAGAGAGCGCACACCTTTACTGACATGGTCTTTCACAGCTGGCACTATTAATTGATGCTAATAATGACATGTACGCATGCCATTCAATAGTGCCAGCTGGGAAGGACGCGCATTGATTCTGGCATGTACCATCTTACATGGAGCAGATTATCAAGTGTGCTTCTCCATGGGACCTGTGGCAACCTCTTTTGTTGGAATGGAAGACAGAATGATATAGTGCGCAATGGTGGAGTGTACGGCAGCAAGCAGGCCGACTGCTGGGGGGGCAGGGGTGTTTGATATTGGAAAGGAGGACTACAAGAGGAGACCAATGATTTTTTTTAACAGTGGATAATAAGAAAGGATGGATTTTGGCTTTTGCAGCAGACCAGTGCTTTGCCACAGAGATCAGGCTATATCCATTACACCACCAGATATTTGACAAGCTGTATTGTACAGCAATTTGGCACAGAGAAAAAGCTGGTTAGAGTAGAGCATACTCTCGACAGGCTTAAATTAACACAGTGAAGTATACCATAGCCTAAAATGTCTATTTATAAAAATAATATACATGTTAAGTTGTGAATTTAATAATGTTGGTGAAACAATGCTAAACGAAGGGGATTACAAAGCATTAATTAGCACAATAGAGAAGAGTGTAGCCTTCTATCTCTCACTGCTATGACCTAATCATATAGCATGTTTGGTGGCCATTTTAAGGCACAGATAGGGCAGGTTATTTGAAATGGGAATGCATTTGCTTACATATTTTAAATGCTACAAAACTGCATTTATGTTAATTATATAAATGCAGTTTTAGCATCAATGTAAACAGCAACCTTTCCTGTAGCTGTCTATGAAGTCAGATTTTTAAATAGTTTGTTGTTAAAATAGGTGGTTTAGTGGCACAGAACTCACAAAGTGGGGAAGACGCAGTTAGGCAGTTGGCTGAGACATGCCCACAGGTCTTCAGCCTGGATTTGCATACTTTATGCCGGCGTCCTCAAGGGTGGTGTTTTGGGGAAACACAGCAACCAAAAGAATTTTAAAAAATGGCACCATTCCCCCAGTGCTGCACAGCATGATCACCCACAGCTGGAGGGGAGACAGAGCAGCAATGGTCGTTATCACCTCCACCGAGCCCCACCGGCACTGGGAGTAAAAGAAAATATTATTTAAAAAAACCAAGGTGGTTTAATTGCCCTTTAAGACTGGTCCCTCAAGGAGACTCTGACACACCACCTCTTTTACCATTTCTTGATTAAAGTGCATCTCCTCTGGAAACTTCTTTTGGGCCTGCTACTCCTGGCTCATTACTCTTCAATTCTCATATGCCTCTACCTTATATTTGTTCATTCAGACTCATTTCTGAGGCATCTCTTCTCTTGAATTTTCGTGACACAAATGGAGCTTGTCTAGGCTTTGACGCACCCCTCTTGCTGTCCCAAGCAGCTGGGTGCTGCTCCAGCAGCATACAAAGATACATTGTATCTGACAGTTTTTACAAAATGCCCAGTCACAAGCAAGGAAAGCAAATGCCAAAAATGACAGAACTAAAATTAACCACTGCATTGGTGTATCTTGTTTAATTTTAATGTAACAGCTCATGTTAGCCAAAAAAAAACAACACATCAATATTAAGAACTGTGCTTACTTGATTGATGCGGGATGCTAGCAACTGTGCTTACCTGATTGATGTGGTTTGCTAGCACAGAGGAACTGTGGCATTATGTTTACTAAAATGACCTTGTAGAGCAGTTTTTTAAATACATTTAGACTTACTGCAGAGCCAAAGAAAAATCAAAGAACTTACCTGCCACGCCAACACTACACCAATGGCTGTAGACATCATATTCAGGCATATTGCTCAATTAGTGTAGTGTCAGCAGGGTGAGCCTAGAGACCCAGACACTGATTTTCTTTAAATTCTCAGTAATCCTTAATTTAATTAACAGAAACATTGGCAACTTTTGGGTGGGAAGCGTAGTGGCATGCTTGGATTGCATGGTTAAGATAAGAGCAGTTCATGATGACAAGTTTTTTTTTTCAGCTGACATGAACCACTGTTTTAAGTCAGCAAAAACTTTTTCTTAATATATATATGAACATACGAATCTGCCACCAGAAACAGGCCTCATGGTCTATCAAGTCTGTTTGAGTGCGCAGCTAGCACCCCTAGATTGCAGATGCCCCACCCCCCTCACCTCCAGGAAGTTCTCAGCACTACTTACCCAGACTCACCCCCGTGCCCAGCCCCATGCCTTTTTAAAACTACCCACTGTCTCACATGCAATGACCCTCTCTTGTAGGGTGTTCCATTTTGACACCACCCTCTCCACGAAGTAATGTCTCCTCATCTCTTTCCTAAATCTGTCCCCCTCCAGTCTTAGCCCATGCCCTCTCGTGCCCATTCCTCAGCTAAAATAGCCCATAAGTGCTAGATCCTCTTCAAGTACTTGAATGTTTCAATCATATCCCCCATCCGTCCTTTCCTCCAGGGTGTGCAAACTCATATCCCCCAGTCTCTCCTCGTAGGTTTTGCCTTCCATCCCCCTTATCATTTTGTCGCCCTTTGCTGCACCCCCTCTAGCAGTCTAATATCCTTCTTCAGATACGGATGCCAGTACTGCATGCAGTAGTCTCAAGTGCTGCCTGACCAATGACCTGTAGAGGGGAAGGGTCACTTCCCTTTGCCTGGATGAGAATCCCCTTGCAATCCACCCCAGCATCCTATTAACCTTAGCTGCAGCTTTCCTGCATTGAGCAGAGTTGTTCATGCTCTCTGTTACTATCACCCCTAAGTCCTCTACCTCAGTGACCCCCAGCCTCACACTCCCCATCCAAAATTCCCTCCTCTGGTTCTTGGCCCCGAAGTGCATAACCTTACACTTCTTCACATTGAAGCCCAGCTGCCATTTCGACGACCACTCCTCCAGTTTGGTTAGGTCCTCCTGTAGTTGTTTCCACCTGTCAACTTCATCCGCTACTGCCCCCATTTTAGTATCATCTGCAAACAGACTGATCCTGCTCTCAACTCCTTGTGAGATATCCAATACGAGTAGCCCAAACAACACCAGACCCAGCACAGAGCCTTGCAGCACTCTATTCGTCACTGGCCTAGGTGCTGAGAGTTCCCCCCCACCACCACCTATTGCTGCCTCCCCTTCAGCCAGTTCAGGATCCACTTAATCAGCTTTGCCCCACCCCCACAGATTTCAGTTTCCCCTCCTAGCCACCCATGAGGCACTGAATCGAAGGCCTTGCTGAAGTCCAAATATAGGAAGTCTACTGCGTGGCCCTTATTCAGCTCACTTGTTACCCAGTCATAATACTCTATTAGATTGGTCTGACAAGATTTCTCTGAGACGAACCCATACTGCTGCCCATCCTGGAGGCCATTCACCTCGAGAAATGACACCAGTCTCTCCTTCAGTATCACTTCCACGAGTTTACCTACTATGGAAGTGAGACTGACAGGTCTGTAGTTGCCTGGCTGATCCCGTGGACCACTCTTGTGTATAGGCACCACATGGGTCATCCTCCAGTCCTATGGCATGCATCCCATGTCCAGGGAGGTACTGAACAAGTCTGCCAGCATCCTGGCCAACACCTCCGCCATCTCCCTCAGCACCCTGGGGTGAATACCATCAGGACCTGGTGCCTTGACCACTCTTAGTGTCTTCAGACCCTTTAGTACTCTACTCTTCTCAATCATTCCATCAGTCATCCCCACCCCGACCCCATGTTCGCAGTCCAAGGAGGCAGTGGACCACCCTTATTGTGCATGAATACAGAGCAGAAGTATTCATTCAGTGCTTCTGCTTGTTCCTCTCCCTTTTCCACCCCTCCCGCCCCTCTTGATCCACACTATTTGGTCCCTACACGTCTTTTGTTCCCTCACTTATCTAAAAAAGTCCTTCTTCCCTCCCTTAATGCCCTGCACCCTGTGGCCCTTTAACCTGCCCCCTCCCTTCTGCGGCCCACCTCCATTGTAGTCACTGTTGTCATGGGGGGTCAGCTAGTTAGGCTCGCCTTTCTGGTGACCCTGCATACTAGCTGCACACTCATCTACCCTCCATCTAGTTTAAAAACCCACTTGTAACTATATATTTCTCCAGCTTACGTTTCAACACCCCCTGGCCCTGCCCCACCCTACACAAGTGTAATCTGTCCCTTGTGTACAGTTCACTGTTGTTTTATGTATCCCCCAATCCTCCTACCTGCCCATACCCATAAGAGCTACACCACCTTCCCAGCTAGGAGTTGAACTCCACTATCCTTTCCTTTCTTGCTCTGCTCACCCTTGGAACTGGTAGCACCTTTGAGAAGGCCAATTTCAGAACACAGCTTCTCCAGCTCCTCAAATCTCTCCCTGACTGACTCCACCTTGCAGCCCCCCAGGTCATTAATGCCCACATGTACCACCACATGAGGTTTCTTCCTTCTCCCCCAACACCTAAGCAGAGCCTGCCCTGCCCTGTCCGCTGTCAAGCCTGGTAAAGGTTCCACCCATATCCGACTGTGCTGTTCATTCTCCCACCCACCTTATCCCTTTCAGGATAGAATCCCCTATCACTACAACTCCTCCCCCTCCACCCCCACCTCTCTGCTGCACTTTCCTCCCTATTCCCATCCTTCCTGTGATCATTGGCCCTTCCCTGTCCACTAGCTCTTGAACCTGACTCCCATTCTCTTCCCCCCCTCCATTTCCCATTTACTCAGATTCATTCCAAAACTAGCCACCCCCCTTATTAGTAAATCCACCACCTATGACACCCTTCACCCAGTTATGTACCAAGTCATCCCCCCGGGCAGCAATCTCCATCCATTGTCCCTGCTCTGCCCCCCTCACCCCCTCCTCCTCTACCTGTTATGCCTTTTTCCCTCAATGTCCTGTACCCATCCCCCTCTGGATCATTGGCCCCTGTACACCCCTACTCCGATGCCCACCTGCCCTGTTTCAGAGAATCCCACCATCCTTGTCCACTTCTGTTGCCAGTACCACATACCTGTTGTTTGAATCTGCCCCCACCACCAGTCTTTGCCCCGTTGTTGTTTCAATACTGCCCCATATTGCTACTCAGCTTCCTTGTCCCCTCTATAGGTCCTGCTGTGTTTAGCCCAGCAGGAAGTTAACCCTTATGCCAAGAAAATATCCCTTAATATCAATAACATCAGATACAAATCAATCCCCTTCAAGACAGATGCATTCAACTTATGTAGAACTTACCCTTTGGGACAACTGCCCCAACTGCCCCCCACCCAAAAGCATACAGACAGAAAAACATACAGACAGAAGGGAATTGAAAGGGCCTCGAAAACCTTGATATACTCAGGTTAATTTTCTTGCTTTTAAAGTCCATTTACATTCACAAATCCAATCCAGTTGGAAGCAGGGTGATGCAGGCAACTTGCTAGGAAAACACATCCCCAGTGACCTCTGAAATGTCCAGTCTGCTCGAGCAGCATATGTCAACTTGCCAGAAGACAGCTCAAATTAAAGACTCTTGGACAGTGAAAGATTTAACACCTGGAATGCACCCTTCTCATTGGCTGCCCCTTGAAATCAAATCAAAACATACAGACAGACGGGAGCTGAAAGGGTCTCTGGAAATCCTTGATATACACAGGTTACTTTACTTGCTTTTTAATATAATCCTCATGGAATTTCAGCACAGCAATGGGTCTCTACATCTTGATACACCAGGCAAAACAGGTGCCTACATGGGCTAAGGGAATACTTAAAGATGATAGGACACAGATTCCAGTATGTATGCAGTAGCTTTAAATACTCCCCACTTTCTTCCTTTGAACACTGTCCTCTCTTTTCAATACAGTATATGCTCCAGCTAGTTTTTGGTAAAGAAATTATTGTTTTATTACAATTGCGTATTTTCCTTTGCATTCCTTGGCGTCTCTGTTTACTGGTGTCTCTCTGTTTCCATTGCTTGGATATTCATTGATGTTGGTTCCACTGTTCAGTTCACTGACACGTAGCGGTGGAGATGACATCAAGGAATGACCAAGAAAAGTGAGTAGTATTTATTGACCCATTCCCTAAGGCTCAGAGTACCTTACAGAGTTCACATATATAATGTAAAGATGGATTGCAGTAAACACTGATGACAGGCAAATAAAAGTGTGCGCAATGACTGTACAAAAGATAATCTAAAGAATTTCTTTGACAAAATTAGATGAGGGAATACCAAAGAAAGGGAGAAAAAAGTTTTTTTTTTGTTTTCAATTTTCTTTTTCCCCAAGCCAGGCCTTCATTTTCACTGAGCTCTTCTCTTGAATCCCACACCTATACCTCTCTGGGGCTTCCACTGAATACTGCCCCTATCTGTCCCTTCACCCCTACAGTGGGTCTTTCTGCTGAGGACCAAATATGGGGGCAGAGATTCCTGTTGACCATCAGTAGGCAATTGGTGTGTTTGTGTGAGGTGACAGCATCATGAAAAGTAGCCCTGGAAGATGTAGTATAGCCATGGGTACTGAAAATAAATAATCTCATAGCAGGGGGCAGGACGCTCCTATCCAGGTCACACAGTACCATCCCAGAGACATAGAAAAATGACCCTTGGCCCTCACCAGATTAATATTTTGTTCTCAGTTAGATTTATTTGTACATTTACAGAGATTACAGCACCTGCTGCACCACCTACATTTTGGGATAATGGACCCCCTCATCAGGGTGGACAGGTACATGGGACCAGTGAAATAGTGCTGCCCTCCAAAGAGGCACATGGAGGAGTCATACAAGGCAGTGCTTCTTCAGTGTTCCCACATGTTCGATAGAGTGGCTGCATTAAGTGTGGGTGAAGCTTTTTTGGAAAAAAAACAAGAATTTTGAAGATCATATTGTCTGCAGTACAAATCAGAGATTTACCTGTGCATCCTGAGGAAGGAGCCAATTGCCCCAAAATGTAAGTGATACATCAGGTGCTGTAACCTCTGTAATTGTCTAAATAAATATAATTGAGAATAAAATATTAATTTGAGTGAGTGGGTCATTTTCCAGTGTCAAATTATGGACATGGGGCACAGAAACCCAAGAGCAATGTACCATTTGGGATGGAGGTGTTAACAACCACAAAACAGGAAAGGGATCTGGGGGTCATCATATCTGATGATCTGAAGGTAGCAAGGCAGTGTGATAAGACAGTGGGAAAGGCTAATAGAATGCTGGCTGCATAGGGAGGGGTATCAAAAGCAGAAGAATGGAGGTAGTGTTACCCCTGTAGAGATCAATGGTGAGGCCCCACCTGAAGTATTTTGTCTAGTTCTGGAGTCCCCATCTCAGGAAAGACATAGAACCAGTGGAGGCAGTGCAGAGAAGGGCAACCAGAATGGTGAAAGGACTGCATCAGAAGCCCTAGGAGGAAAGACTCAGGGAATTAAATATGTATTCTCTGGAAGAAAGGAGATAAAGGGGAGACATGATAGAAACATTCAAATACTTCAAGGGTATCAATAAGGTATGTGGATAGCATTTTGTATGGAAACAGATGCTCAAGGAGAAGGAGGCATGATATGAAGCTGGAAGAGGGGAGACTTAGAGGGGATGTGAGGAAATACTTCTTTACAGAAAGGGTGGTGGACATCTGGAAGAACTTCCCAGCAGAGGCTGTGGGTACCGAAATGGTTACAGGTTTCAAACATGCATGGGATAGGCACAAGGGGACCTTAGTATCAGGGTGGGGGGAAAGGCCGAGATCATTTAGGGTCTATGGTAGCACAGTAGGCAGAGATGTAGGGCAGCCTAGGTGGGCCTGGAGGTCTTTTTCTGCTGGCAGCTTCTATGTTTCTATAGGATAACATGATAAATAAGATAATAACATTCAACTTAGCCTAACACATTTTAACACGTCTTATTGGCTGTCCCATTTCCCATACACTGGAGACCCCCACACCACTCATGGCCTCAGACATGGGAGGTTGGGTGTCACATGATCACCTATGACACTAAGCCTTGCCACTCCAATAGCCAGCCAGAGGAGGTGTTCAAAGAGCAGGGCAGCTCATCCCCTTCCCTCCCCTCCCCTCCCCCTGAGCTAGACTGTGCTGTCTCTACAGTGCTACTTCATTTCCCATGTGGTGGTGCGATGTGCGATGTGCTAGTCCCAGCACCTCCAAGCCTGGCAACAAGAAGTGTATTTAAAATGATTCACTACTGGGGCCATGCAGTGGCCCCACAGAAGAACACTGTGCTTTCATGCCAGTGACCTGCATTCGGGAGCAAGCCTGTGGAGGTGGGTTGGTGTGGTCCTGGGGCTGGGGAATGCTGTCAAGTACAGTGCAAGCCAGTCAGGGGAAGGAGGTGCCCAACATCTGGTGCTGCAGCAGCCTCTTGTGGTGGGTGAGAGAACTTGCTCCTCTGTGAGGGGGGTGTATACCCAGCATGCACTGCAGTGTGTGAGGCCAGCAGTCAGCTACATTGGCACCATGGAGACATGGAAGGTAATTAAGGGAAACTGAGGGGAATAAAATGCCTATGAGTAGGGTCCTGCCCAAGTGACTGCACTGGCACTGTTGGGTCCTGCCCCAGGTTGTCCCTGCTGGCCTCGATGATCAGGGAAGTAGTGAATGGGATTGGGAGCTCCCAGGGACATGCCTAAGTAAAAGGCATGGGAAGCATACTGGGGGACAAACAGCTATAGAAAAAAATGTCTCATTAGCACCTTTTAACAAAAACATGACCATCTCAGTATTATTGAGCTGTGGCTGGCTGCAGAAGCCAAGGCTGGCTTGAGTAGGACAAAGCTACAGAGGGAGGTAGCAATGTCAACACTGTGCTACAGCTAGTGGGTATTACTGTCAGCACTGATATCAGAGCAGTAATCTGGGTTGAAAAAAGAAGGTACAAAATCTTACTAGTACCCTCAAGCTGAGGTGCTAAAAAAGGGAAAAGATTTCCTGTAAAAATATGATTATTAGCATTTATTAGTTTTGGGCAAGATCTGCAGACAGTTTCCTTTTTTTATACGGAAGTTATAGCTTTGGGGAAGCTTGTAGAGTAAATTTTTAAATCATACAGTTTGTCAGTTCAGAAGTGTTCCCACAAGAAATATTTGAAATATAAGTACTCCTATACATCACAATTATGCTTTGCGAGAAGATGAATCTCGCCCACTGGCTGTAACACAAAAAACTGTAGATAAAATGCTTGGCATTTTACTGATTTACATGAGGATCAGTTGTAATTGGCTTTCAATTGACCTTGTAATGAGAAAGAGACATATCACATGGCAAGTAATAAAATAAGATGAACGATCCATCATTTGGAATTGTCTTGCTTCTAGTGTTACCAGATTGCTTAATTCATTATCAGTTCAGCACAGTTAACTCTAACTAATCTGACATTGTATTACACAAGGACAAGAATTGGGAAATGTTATATATGCCACCAAAAAATAAATAAACAAAGGATTTTTCATTCAGTCAGTCAGTTTGGCTTTTCAAAACTTGTACTGCACTTTATTGAATTTTCATTGATGCACATAAAGGCAATGAGCAATACATACACAGCATAACCATTACAATAATCCAAATTGCACTATTCATAAGATACCATCTGCTCCAAATATATTACAAAGAATAAGCTGCCCTAAATGTTAGGTAATGGTGGAGATCAAGAGGCCTAAAACAGAGGACTCGTATGTTTAAAGCAAAAAATACATAATTAATAGTCACGGGCAAACTCCGTGAAACAGAGTAGGCAGTTTAAAGTAGGCAGTTTAAAGTGGCTGTAATTATAGAGTACCAACATGTTGCATTTAAATTAGCTAAACTAGCTAATGCATAGAGTTCAACTTAAAAACAGTCCCAATGCTCATTCTACTTAAAAATCAGCAATTTAACACAAAAGGAAAATGGTTATTTATTTATTTTTGATTTTGATCACCGGGTGGGTGTGCTGGACACAAGCTGTGACTATTTTCAGACACAACCCGGGAGGTTACAAAGTTACAAACAGTGTTACATCAAAGTAATACAGTTTCAGATTAGGAGCATCAACACAGTACAGTACATACGATGGTATAGCAAGGTAAGGTATACAAACTAACAATTACATTTGGTCATAGACAAAACTTAACACAAAAATTGTGCGGCAAGATTTAAAAAACAAATGGTAGTACAAAGCAATAGGCAGACATCGTAATTAAGGCAAGTGCTATAACAGTTGTCAGTAGAGAGCCATGTTATACAGCATAGATACATGAGTCACCACTGACTCAGCACCAGCTGGGCAAAAACAGAACTCAATGGCATAAGAATCAGTTTGCAGATAGATTATGAAGTCAATAGTGAATATCTCAACAGACTCCCACTGAATCTCAGTTTAACATAGAAATAGAGTAACAGAGAAGAATAAGCATAGAAAATGACCCCAACCCATGAAGTCTTTTTTTTTTGTTGACTCTTTCCTTCTGGTCACAGATTGGGGGAACTCTCTCAGGAATCTTATACATATGCCTGCCCACCTGAGGTCCTCTGCGGTCTGTTGCCCTTTCTCTCCCCCGCCTCCTGCCAGCACCCCCGGTTTAACCCACCTGGGGAGAGTAGCCTGACTCCTTCTTGGGCTCCTGAGGAAGGCAGACTCTGGCAAGTGAGCAGGGCCCGAGTGGTGGAGCTATGAGGCCCAGCCGAGACAGATCCAGCGCTGGGCGTGGAGGATAGGTGCCACTGTCTATTCCTCCGATCTGGGTTTTTCCATTTTCTGGCCCTGTTACACCTCCCCCCCAACTTGGGACGTGCAATGCCACCCAGCCCGTGACATGAGTGCTCCCAACCACGTCCGGAAGGCAGCTGCCCGGCATCTTTTTTCCTTGCTTTTTTAACAGCCTGTGTACATAGCAGTGTCACCGGTCTCCACCAGGGGCCGCTGCTGCACCGGGCTACTACTGGATCCCTCCCAGAGAGAGGAGAGAAGTCCATCAGATGCTTGATCCTCTCTCCCCTGCTGACCCCCAGTGGTCCGGGCTCATTCCCAAGCCTGGGTCGCCGGCATGGCGCGAGGTGTGGCGTCCAGCACCTCAACCCTCAGCACCACCGGGCCAGCTGAATGAAGTCTGTCTTGAAGCCCTACCATGTAAAACTTCCCAATAACCCCCTTTTAAGGGTACCCCATTATAATTTGACCTCAGCCATTGTCCCAGCATTGATCTCATTGCTTGGTAAATGTTTTCACTCATTTACCACTTGCTGTATGAAAAAATATACTTTCTAATGTATTTGTTACATTTTTCTTTCATTATTAATGTCAACAGTTCCATTAACCACTAGGATTATATGCTGGTAAATGTTGAAATTATAGTAAGCTAATTATTTAAATAACAGTGCTATCAATACAAATAGTGATTCTGTCAGTAGAGAAACTCAAATATAGATATCAAATGTGTTACTGTTATTTCTACTAAAAATGTATGTCAACATTTTTTATTACATAGTGCAGTAAACCCCAAAACACTTGCAAATCAACAAGACCTACATCTAAGATAGGCAAACATGTAGTGAGCACAGATGTGTATAAGTGCAATACATCTAAGTAAACATTACATGTAAAATAATACATGGGATGAGTGTATAATGACAATATAATTACCAGCGTGAGCTTTTTCCCATAGGGAAACCCAGTTGTAATTTTCCATTATAAGCAGCTGGTTATAATGGCAAACATGTGCTGGGTTTCCCTATTACCATGCATGTACCAATTGCCAGTCCTCCTTTACTATGCATGTGACCACAGAGTACACCGCACTTTGCAGTCAGCGGTAAGTTGATTTTTATTTAAAAACAAAACTAGCCTCTTTCTTCACTGACCCTTAAAAACAAGCATTTATCAGTGCTGAATGTTTGTTTGCTGGTATTTTATTTATTTATTTAGTTTTTGTTTACCAGGTAAGTGCACTAGCAACAGAGATGACTATTTTCAGGCACGACCTGGGAGGTTACAGGGTAAACATTACAGATATACAACAAAAAGTGGTTACAGCAAGGTATCTATAATAGTGTTACACAGCAGGTTCAGCAGCAGAAATTAAGATACAAGGTGTTGAGAACCAGGTACAGAACATATTTTACAGTTATAGCATGGTGATGAGACATATTTGCAGTGGAGTAATACAATGTGGGTCAAAAAGAAATAAATAAATCTAGGTCAGAGTATACAGTGAGGCAACAAATACAAAAGATAGACAAGGCAGTAGATATGACCCTGAAAGAAGGCATTTAAACAGACAAGTAGGATAAGGGAAACAGAGCTCAATAAGTGCTAAGAGGGTAGATGTAGGAGATGGGCAACTGAGGTATACATGTTTGGAGTCAGGTAAGCTTCATTGACTGAGCGGGACAGGCAAAGAGGGGATATATCTCGTAAAGGTGGATAGGCAAGATAGTACTGATTCAGAAAAGATGGGTACAGGGGGAATAAGGACAAAGGGGGGATTGATGCAGAGGACAGGCTAGCTGAAGGTCGGTGAGGTCTGAAAAATGCAGGCCTGATGAAAAGGGTCACCGGGGAGGAGCATGAGGAAGGGATGTAGAGTGTTATTATAGCAGAAACAAGTTAAGAACTGCTGTCAGGGAGGAGGGCAGGATGCTAAGGAGGTTTAAAGCAGGAGCATTGGTCAGATGAGATAAGGTGGTGACAGAGTGATTTTTTGAAGGAGTCATGAGTGGGTGCTAGGTGGACCTCGAGAGGGAAGAGTTCCATAGCCAAGGAGCATGGGGGGCAAAAGCACTAGTACCTTTGATGGTTGTGTATTTCGGCACACATAAGAAGGATTTATTAGTTGAGTGCAGAACATAGTTGGAGGTCTATGGAGTGAGCAGTTCAGCCAGGGATTTTGGGATTTGGGACCTTATACTACTGTCTATAGTAGAGCCAAAGGAATAGAGTCTGGTGGCATTTGGAGATAGCCAGTTTAGATCAGAATAGAGGAAGCTGTGGTGTTTTCTTCTGTGGGATGAGGCAGCGTACCAGCATGTATTATTATAGGCAACATCCCACCTGTATAGATTTGTTTTAGGTATGTTGGCAAATGCGGATAATCCATAGGTTAGGGTCGGCAGGAGTATGCCTCTGGCAATAGCTAGTCTTACTGAGGAGGTTAGAACATAGCTAGTGCGGTAAGCTACTCCTAGCTTGGAGTTAACAGACTTACATATGTTTGTTATATGAAGATCAAAGTTTAAGGATTGATCCAACGTGATTCCAAGGTACTTAAAAGAGGTAACTACGTCAATGGGTGAGCCATCTATGCAGGAGACCCTGAAATTGTTTTGGTAAGATTTGAGTTTAGAGGGGATGCAAAATAGCATGAACTATGTTTTGTTCTCATTAAGAACAAGTTTCTTGTCTGAGAACCAGGTCTGAATGCTTTGGAAATCAACAGAGAGCCGTAGATTGATGTCAGTTACATTTTTCACACTGGTATAGAGGACAATGTCATCTGCATAGAGTAAGGAGGAGAAGGCTGAGAGATTGGAGGTAATGTCATTAATAAACATTGAAAAAAGCAGTGGTCCCAGGATAGAGCCTTGGGATACACCAATATTCACTGTAGCCTTGTCAGAAAATGATGAGTTTAACTTTACAGCTTGGACCCAGTTTGACAGGTAGCTCCTGAATCAACTGACTACATTAGATGCAAAGCCCATATATTGTAGGGTGGCGAGGAGGAGGGAGTGGTTCACCAGATCAAGAGAGAGAGAGAGAGAGATGCTGCTTGTCAGAGCAGGTGTCTGTCAGAAACTATGGGGGTAGAGGTTGAACTAATAATGTTTTCAGACGAGAAAGTGGGAGGGGCAAAAGTATATTTAATAGAGGCCGGGGTTGGGCCGGGTGGTGTGGGAAGAAAATTCTATCACTACACTAGCATCTCGGAGAGGAGCCAGGGACTTTTGAAAATAGCTGTGGACAGTCCAGCGTTGCCACAATCAATAACGAGCCAGGAGCAAAGCCCAAGGAGCCAATGGCAGAGCAGGCAAGGCTGCAGGGACCAATCCTTTAGCACTAGAAATGCAGTAGATGCAGAGAAGGAATGGTAGTGAAGTATTGAACTTCACGCCAACCCCACCTTCACCCTGCAGAGACGGACAGGCATTGGGGTACGTGTTTGAGTTGTCGCCCATAACGTTCATACCATTTCATCTCACCCTATTCTGCAGACACTGACAAGTGTTGAGGGCTGCCTTGGGGTGTTCAGATTTACAGTCACCCCACTCCATAAGGACATATGCTGAAATGGGTGCAATATAGACTGGGGTGAACTCTGGGGCTGAAAAGTCCAAGGCACAGGTCGATGCCTGCCAGGGGCTGCAGGATGGGGGTGTGGCGTTGGAATGGCATGAGCATTACAGTCGGCAATCCAAAGGCACACCCAATGCCTGTCAGTCTGTACAGTTTCAGACATTATGGTTAGAAACCGTAATGCCCCGGGCATTTGTTGGTATTTGCAACACAAATGTTCAGCATGGCCATTTTGCAGCCCCCACCTCATGAAAGCATTTGGGACCTCTTCTCATGAACAGGGGCACTGTGATTTTTTTTTCAATGTGTCCCGAAATTTGAGTTTCCACAGTGACCGTGCCATTCTGCACCAGATGTATGAAAACACCGATTGGGCAGGATGTGAAGAATGGCTGCTGTACCATTCACAGGGAGGTGTGAAGAGATGGCAATGTTGAAAATCTGTAGTGAAAATATTAAAAATGCTCAAACTTCCGAGCTTACATGGAAACTGCGCAATGCATGCACGTAACACAGTCATTTAGTGGAATTATTTCACCAAATTTTCAACATAGGTATTTTGTGACCTCTGCTCATGAACACTGTCACTATGATTTTCTGAATGAGTCCCGAACTTTGATTTCCTACAGCAACCGCACTATTATGCGTCGGACGTGTAAACGCATATTTCGGTCAGGATGTGAAAAATGACAGCTGTACTGTTCATAAGGAGGTCAGAAAAAATGCCAATGTTGAAAATCTGGAGTCAAAATACTACAAATTTGTGAAGTTACGAGGGTGAGTGGAAACTGCACAACGCACGCTTGTAACAGTCATGTTATGGACGTTTGTCACCAAATTTTCAGCATAGGCATTTTAGGACCTCTGCTCATGAACACAGTCACTGTGATTTTATATACGAACATACATACTAACGTATGAACAAATGAATCTGCCAGCAGACCACACCAATCCATCTAGGTCTGACCGAGTGTGCAGCTAGCACCCTAGATTGCAGCTGGCCCAACCTCCTTCCCCCTCATTTCCTCCTCTGCTTGTCCCAGCCTCTGCCCCCCCGACTCTTCTACTTGCTTTATACCACACCTCCTTAAAGCTATTGACTGTCCTACATGTTACCACCCCCTCTGGCAGCGCATTCCAAGTAGACACCACCCTCTCAGAGAAGTAGTGCCTCCTCATTTCCCTCTTGAAACATCCCCCTTCCAACCTTAGTTAGTTCCCCCTCATCTTTCTTCCACTTTTCATTTTAAACACTCCCTCAGTGCTAGGTTTATTTATCTCCTCAGGTATTTAAACACTTCAATCATACCCGCCCATCCCTCCTCTCCTCTAGAGTGTACATGTTCCGGTCCTTCATCCTAACTTCATATTTCTTTCCTTCCATCCCCTTTAACATTTTGTTGCCCTCCTTTGCACCCCCACCAGTAACTTTATATCTCTCCTCAGGTATGGCCTCCAGTATTGTACACAGTACTGAAGGTGTGGTGTGACCAATGATCTGTACAGTGGTAGGATCACATCCCTGTGTATGGATGAGAACCCCCTTGTGATGCACCCCAGCATCCTATTTGCCTTCATTGCTGCTTTCCTGCACTGGGCCAAGTTGTTCATGCTCCCAGTTACCAACACCCCTAGGTTCTTCTCCTCTGTGATCCCCAACCGGTTGTCCCTCTTCTGGTTCTTAGCCCTGAAGTGCATCACCTTACACTTCTTTGCACTGAATCCTAGCTGCCACTCCACCGACAATGTCTCTAGTTTGGTTAGGTCCCCCTGCAGTTTTTCTCATCCGTCCTCTTCATCCACCGCCGCCCCAATTTGGAATAATGTGCGAGCAGACTAATCCTGCTCCCCACTCCATGTGCTATATCGGAGATAATGAGCCCAAATAGCACCAGGCCCTGCACTGACCCCTGCAGCACCCCGCTTGCCACTGCTCTGGGTGCCGAGAGCTACCCACCACCACCACCCCCCTCTGCACCTTCCCCTCTAACCAGTTCTCCATCCATTTAGTCAGACCACCTTCCACCCGTACCCCTCCTTCTCCTCACTCTTCTCCTCCTTGGCCTGTGTCCCTCCTCCCGGTAGTCCGCACCCTTTCTCCTCCTTATTCTTATATGGTGGTGGTGCATTCTGTATTACACTCAGACCACTCTGCCTGCCCCCTTCCGGGGTTACTATGCCTCTGCCTTTACCTATATCAAGGGAGGAGCTCATTAGGCTCTTCTGTCCAGACCTTTCTACCAACCTCAGTCTTTTGGCCACCCCCCCACTAGTTTAAATCCACCTTAGTAAAGATATACCTCTCTAATCCGGCCTTTAATACTCCCCTCCATTTCCTGCTCAAGTGTACCCTGTCCCCTCCCTACAAGTCACTATTCCCCCCAGACCCTACCTCAGTTAGTCACTAACCCATAATTTTTGGTGTGCACCAATCCCTCAGCCACTCATTGAACTCCTCAATCCTACCCTTCCTCCCCATGCTTGCACATGGTACCAGCAGTACCTCTGAGAATGCCATTGACTCCCCTACCCCCTCACACTGCTTACCCAACTACTCGAACCTCCCCCTCACTACTTCCACAGTCTCCCCCGCCAAGTCATTTGTACACACATGCAACACTAAATGAGGTTTCTTCGTCCCCCTCGCTGCACTCTTGAGCACTGCCTGTCCTGCCTCTCCTGCAGTCAACCTGGGGATAGCTTCAACTCAAATACGGCTGTGCCTTTCCCACCTTCCATCCCATCTCACACCTTTCAGTATAGAATCCCCCAGGATGAGTACTCCCCCATCCCTTATCCCCTTTCCCTTCTAAAGCCCCTTCCACCACCCCAGTATTCATTCTTCCCTACCCCTTACCCCCGCCAGCTGCACCCTCTGTGACTTTTGTATCTGTACCCCCTACTTCCACCTCACCACTTTTCTCTGCCTTATTCCTGCCATCCCCCTTGAACCCCTTCCCAGCCTGACTACTTCCTACTGGGCTTCCCATGTCGACCTCTCCTCTTCCCCTGCTGATTTCCAACCCCTCTCCTATCCCCGCTGTTGTCGATTTAGAGCCCCCATTCCCTTCTACCCTGATAGTGATGCCCCTCCCATCCTTCCCCCTTCCCATAGCCTTCTCTCCTCCAGTCACCACCCCCTCCTTCTTTACTAACCCCCCTTCTACCCTTTCGTCCTCGCTGTCTCTTCCCCTACCTGTTGCCATCCCTGTCATGCCCACTTGTCCTCCCCCCTTCAGTATGTTCCTGTTCCCTCTCTCTCTCCCACAGCAGAGATTTGAATCTATTCCTAGTCAATACCCCTCCTACATCCCTTCCCCCTATCAGTTCCCCCCTCCTACTTGTTCCCCTCCGTGCCACCCCTGGTTCCTTTCTACCCATAGCCATCTACTCTCTCCCCAATACACCTCATGGTCGCTTCCTCCCCCATCAGGAGGCCTTCCCCTCGCCTCGAGTACCTCCTCCCTTCTCCTCTCTTTTCTGTTAGTGCCTCTGATACAGGGGTCGGTTTCACTCCCTAGTTGTTCTTCCTCCGTCCCCCTTTACCATCCCCTATCCTCCCCCCAGCCAGGATGTCTACCATACTCATCTGCCCTGCCACTTAGACTCCTCCCTAACCTCCACATTTCTTCACTCAAACTAGCGAGTTGTCTACAGACCATACCCCCCCTTTCCTCCAAGCCCAGGCCAGGATCATGGCGGACCCACACCCTGTAAACCCCACCACCCTTCCAAAGATACTTGCCCTATTGACATGTGGCATCTGCCCCATTTTGGCCCCCATTGTATGTTAGGGGCTCCCAGGTTCTGTACCCTACTACAACTGTTAGGCCCCATTTACTCAAATTCCTGTCCCCCCCACACTAGTCCCCCTACTGGCCCCTTGATGACCAGGTTAATTCAGTCTCAAATCTCATCCATTAGATACTGTATTACTGTAGCAATCCTAAAGCCTTCTTGTCTGTTTTTCACCACTCATTTACCATACTTTTTGTTCTCAGCTCTCATATAGATTCACTTAGCCCTGTTAGAAATCCTATTGCACTTGAAGTATTACTCAGCTTAGAGAAATAAACAGAACAAATAAATATGTATTATTACAGCAATTACAGCAATCTGAAGAAAGAGAGGTTATTAGTGGGGTACCGCAGGGTTCAGTATTGGGTCCAGTCCTTTTTAATGTCTTCATCAGTGACATTGCAGAGGGACTGGAAGGAAAAGTATGCCTTTTTGCAGATGACACAAAGATCTGCAACAGGGTTGATACACAAAGAGGCGTGGAAAGGATGAAAAGGGACTTGGCAAGGTTGGAGGAATGGTCAGAAGTATGGCAGCTAGGATTCAATGCAAAGAAGTGCAAAATAATGCACCTGGGAAACAAGAACCCAGGGGAAGAATACACAATGGGTGGGGAGGTAGTAACAACAACAAAAAAGGAAAGGGACCTGGGGATAATCATATCAGATGACCTTAAGGTTAGCAAGCAATGTGAGAAGGCAGTAGGGAGGGCTGGGGTATACTGGGATGTATAGGGAGAGGCATAAGCAGCAGAAAACAGGAAGTTGTTATCCCTCTGTACAGACAGTTGGTGAGACCCCATCTGGAGTACTGTGTCCAGTTCTGGAGACCCCATCTCCGCAAGGACATAGACAGGATAGAGGTAGTCCAGAGGAGGGCAACTAAAATGGTGCAGGGTCTGCAAGAGAAGCCGTATGAGGAGAGACTAAAGGAGCTTAATATGTAAACCCTTGAGGAAAGAAGGGAGAGGGGGGACATGATAGAAACTTTTAAGTACCTCAGTGGAATCAACAAAGTCAAGAGGGTAGCATCTTTCAGAAAAGAGACTTGCAAGAACAAGGAACACAATTTAAAGATAGAAGGAGGGCGGTTCAGGGGCAATGTGAGGAAGTATTATTTCACAGAGAGGGTAGTGGATGCATGGAACAGCCTTTCTGAGGAGGTTGTGGGGTCTAAAACTGTGGGAGAATTCAAGAATGCATGGGACAGACATAAGGCAATTCTTGTGGGGGGTAGGAAGAAATAGGCTGTTGGTTAACTAGGATCTACGGCCTATCCTGTAGGTAGGGAAATGGGCAGACTAGATGGGCCAAGCGGTCCTTATCTGCCGTCAAAGTCTATGTTTCTATGTCTGTGTATCATAACAGTATAGCTCAGTTAAAGAAATAAACAGAACTAAATCTGTATTTTTACAGCAATCTTAAAAGTATCCAGTCATTGCTTTGTCTCCACTCCAGAGACGCTGCTGTAATATAGGACTACACAGGACACTGGGTGGGAGGGTGGGCAACTCTAAAGTCCCGCAGAGCTCCATTGAGCTCACTCACTCCCTCCCCTCTCACTTGCTCGTTCTGTTTCTCCCGGCACTGCAGGTTGCCCTTTTGTACTGGGCTCCTACCTGCATTGGTGCCTTTTTCTGTCTACAAAGAAATCTGCAGCAGTCCTGACAGAGCTCCGTTGAGTGCTCTCACTCCCCCTCTCTCACTCGTTCATTCTGTTTCACCTGGCGCTGCAGGCTGCCCTTTTGTACTGGGCTCCCGCATGCATTGGTGCCTTTTTCTGCCCACAAAGAAATCTTCAGCAGTCCCGACACAGCTCTGCTGAGCTCGTTCACTCTCCCTCTCTCACTTGCTTGTCCCATTTCTCCCAGTGCTGCAGGCTGCCCTTTTGTACTGGGCCCCTGCCTGCACTGGCACATTTTTCTGCCCACAAAGAAATCTGCAGCAGTTCCAACAGAGCTCTGTTGAGCTCGCTCACCCCCCCCCACTTGCTTGTTCTGTTTCTCCCGGCACTGTAGGCTGCCTTTTAGTACTGGACTCCTGCATGTGTTGGCACCTTTTTCTGCCCACAAAGAAATCCACAGCAGTTCCGACAGAGCTCCATTGAGCTCACTCACTCCCCCTCTCTCACTCACTTGTTCTGTTTCTCACAGCACTGCAGGCTGCCCTTTTGTACTGGGCTCCTGCCTGCATTGGTGCCTTTTTCTGCCCACAAAGAAATCTGCAGCAGTCCCAACAGAGCTCAGTCGAGCTTGTTCACTCCCCCTCTCTCACTCACTCAGTCTTAATCTGTCCTAAACACTAATTTTCCACAGCGACTGCGCTATTCTGCACCAGAAGTGCAAAAACTCATTTCGGCTAAGATGTGAAAAATGACAGCTGTACTGTTCATAAGGATGTGTGGAAAAATACCAGTGTTGAAAATCTGGAGTGAAAATATTATAAATTTGTGAAGTTACAAGGGTGCGTGGAAACTGCACAATGCACACTCATAACACAGACATTTTATGGGCTTTCATCACCAAATTTTCAATATCAGCATTTTAGGACCTCTGCTCATGAACAGTGTCACTGTCATTTTCTCAATCAATCCTGAAAACTGATTTCCCACAGCGATAGCGCTATTCTGCTCTGGAAGTGCGAAAAAACACATTTTGGCCACGATGTGTAAAATGACAGCTGTACTGTTCATAAGGAGGTGTAGAAAAATGGCAACGTTGAAAATCTGGAGTGAAAATATTACAAATTTGTGAAGTTACGAGCGTGCGTGGAAACTGCACAAGACACGCTCATAAAACAATAATTTTTTGCATTTTTTTTGCCAAATATGCAACATAGGCTTTTTGAGAGCCCACCTCATGAACAGTGGCACTGTCATTTCGTTATTCGGTCCCAAAAGGTGATTCCGTGCAGTGACTGTAAAATCACCTTTCGGGATGAATAACACCATTACAGTGACTGAATTCATGAGGAGGGGTCCCAATAACCCCATGTTGAAAATTTGGTGCCAAAATTCCCCAAAATACCTGAGATAATGCACCAAAGTTGAAAAACCTCTGTTTATGCCGTTATACAGCTTACCGGCATTTCTTCAGTTTGCAGTCAGCTTTGAAGAGTGCAAACTTGTTCCTGGTCCAACGAAGATCATCGCACTGGGCTCCGGAGGTAAGTATGGGGTGAGGGGGTGTGTGGGGAGGTGGGTGTCAGAGGGTGGGTGCGGGTTGGGGAGGAGCTACCAAACCCAACGAAGGACCGCTTTTCTGATTTATAGGTGTTAAAAGGAAAAAAAAAATGGAAAACATTGCAGGACTTTTTTTTCCACAGGGACATTTGCCTGGACATTTGGCATGCTGGGGTGGGCTCCCAGTGTGTCACCTGAGTGGTTTTGGGGGAGGCCTGTAGCCAACGGGGATTGGGCACCTCTGTCAGCACATTCCAAGAGGGGGAGGGAGAGCCAAGGGGGATTGGGCACCCCCTCAGCACACAACAAATTGGGATGGGGGACATTATGCTGATGGGGAGTGGGCACCCCCTTGGCACACAACAAATGGGGAGGGGGGGTCACAGTATGCTAACAGAGAGTGGGCTTCCCCGTTGACAAATGTACTGGGTCGGGGCATGGGACTGCAAGGTATCACCCCGCAATGAGGGGTCGCTCCCTCATTGCAGCGAAATGGCTGACACTGCAATGATGAGGCAGCCCCTGATTGTGGCAGAGAAAACCTTTCAAGATGGCGGCATGCTTGCTGAACTAGTGTCAGCAGCAGCGTGCCACCTCATTGGAGAAAGCAGGCCAAGCCTCAAAAGGCACCGGGGCATTGGTCACAACCATGCTGCACCTCCTCAACCTGCTTCTGCAGCAAGCTGCTGCAACATGTTTCTTGTGCATGTGCACAAGCAAACATAAAAAAAGAGAGGGGAAACTTTTAAAACATGCGCATTTTCTCTGTCAGCACGCATGAACCACAGGCATGCCAGTGTGGATCTCCACACACTGGAAGGACGCTGAAGCTCTGGAACCGTTGCTCAGTGGTAACTTGACATAAAAAATTAAGGTTTAAACAACTTCTTTTACAACCCAGGTTAAAACCTTAAACAACTATAGCATTCTAACAGCATGGCAGACTGCGGACTGCAGAATTCCAACTGGTCTGCGGCTGCCTAAACATCAGTCTGCTGATTTTATTTTATATAATTCCTGAGACAAAAAAGCACACACCAGCAATTATATAAAATAAAATATGGGGTGGGTGTGTAAAACTCGATTTTATACACACCCTCATTGTGGGATGCATTTCATATGCCCTCGGGGTTTATGTAGCATCCCACAGCTCAGGTGTGTGTAAAATCTTGTTACAAACACCACACTATAATATTCTCTATATAATTAATGGGTTGCATTTTTTCCATTGAAAAAGTCATGTATTAAATGCTATAATACATGTATGTGTATTTCTGCATTTTTTTAATACACGGCTCTTTGTGTCAGACTGTCAGCGGTACCTGAGAAGAGCAAGTGGTCTAGATCCCTGTTTTGCACTAAGGTTCCCCATTTTTTTTATTTTAAAAATAGCTTTGGTCTCCCATTGGCACATATTCAATCTCACACTCTCCAATCGGGCCAGATGAGACAGGAGCATCGAGAGCAGCAAGACCCCCAAGTCGTCCCTCCTACTGCCTGTCTCCAGCGCCCCTCACCAGCCAGCATCTCTTTCCTCCTCCTCCTCCTCCTCCTCCTCCTCTAACTTCACCCTCGGCTGGGGCAGTGAGTAGGCAGTAGCACCACTGGCCAGGTGCTGACTGCCTGGATCAAAATAAATAAATAAAATATTTTCATTTCTGCACTATAGAGCGTACACAGCTGATGGGAGTCAGTGAGAAATGCAACCCCTTAAATCATATAAAACAAAATATGGGATGCAGTGTATACACTTGAATTTAACATATACCCTCATTGTTGGATGACTACTTAAAACCCTCAGGCTTCACCCTCTGGGTTTATGTGCCATTCAGCAACTTGGTTGTGTATTACATTTTCATAACACACTGCACCCCATACTTTATCCTGTATTTAATGCACACCTGAGGTGTGGGATGCTACATAAACCCCGAAGGTGAAGCCCAAGGGATTTATTTATTTATTTACTTTTGTTTACTGGGTAAGTACACTAGACAGCCAAGTGCTTATTTTCAGGTGCGACCCGGGAGATTACAAGGTACATTACAAGGTACATACACGAACATCAGGCAAATACAACTGGAGGATTAGATTACATAGAATTAGCACAACAGGGACTTTACAAGCATCAGATTTCATCAGGCAAATAGTAGTGAAGAGTTAATATTAAGTGATCAGAACACAGGGACATTGTAAGACAACAATACCAAAAACAGGTATTACAATACAGTGTTAAACATTGCAGTCAGTAGGAAGAAGTGCAGTGTGAATTCATCGCTCCAGGCAGCAAGTTGTAAGGCTAGCAGTTAGAATATGGAGGAGTCACAGTTGGGATAGAGTGAGCCCAGTGTGAGAGAAAGGAGTGCACAGCTATAGTGCTCACCCTGTTTTGCCGGTGGGCCTAAATGGTCCATTTTTACATTCGCTTGCGTGCATGAGCAAGGAATGTTTTGGGAGAGTAGCACACTTTGGAGGTGTGCCTCTCCCATCCAATGCACTGCTCCCTTGAGCAGGCGTGGTGGTCCTGCACCAATGGGTGCAGGAGCTCTGTATGACAGAGGTGTTCCTCTGCTTCAAAGCAAAACACCGCTGCCATACTGAGCACCACCACACCGTCCCCCCCTCGCGTCATGCGCTCCCCCCCGCACGTGTCACGCGCCCCCAAAGCTTTGGTGCCATGCTGGGAGCCCACCCCAGCGTGGCAAATGTTAACCCCGCGGGGTGCCCAATCCCCGTCGACTCTAGCCCCCAAGCCATCCTGCGGCCACACTGGGAGCCCACCCAGCGTGGCAAATGCATTTTTGCTACTGCGGTGCCTAACTCCCAGGTCCTCGGCCCCAGCTATTTTCTGTCATGCTGGGAGCCCACCCCAGCGTGGAAAACGTCCCACATCATCTTTTTTTATTTACACCTTTAAAATAAAACGGTCCCACAGCGCATCTCCCAGCCCCCTCCACAACCCGCACCACCCACTGTGCATCCAGCCTCCCCACCCCTCACCCCATACTTACCTCTGGACTCCGGTGCGACGATCTTCGGTGGACCGAGAACACGTCTGCACTCTTCAAAGCCGACAGCGAACTGAGGAAATGCCAATAAGCTGTATAATGGGCTAGATAGGGGGGTTTCAACTTTATTGCATATCTCAGGCATTTTCTGGAATTTTTGCACCAACCTTTCAACATGGGGTTTTTGGGACCACTTCTCATGAATGATGTCACTGTCATGGCGTTATTCAGGCCCGAAGGGTGATTTCACAGTGACTGCACAATCACTGTGCGAAATCACCTTCGGGCCTGAATAGCCCATGACAGTGACATCATTCACGAGAAGGGTCCCAAAACCCCATGTTGAAAATTTGGTGCAAAAATGACTCTTTTACAAGCATGCATAAAGCAGTTCCTACGCACGCTCATACGTTTGTGAATTTTCAATATTTGTAGTCCAGATTTTCAACATTGCCATTTTACCACACCTCCTCATGAGCAGTACAGCTGTCATTTTTCAAATCCTGCCCAAAATGTGTTTCTGCCCATGTAGCGCACAATGCGCAGTCAGTGTGCGAAATCAATGTATGGGACACATTAAGAAAATCACAATGACACTGATCATGAGCAGAGGTCTTAAAATGGCTATGCTGAAAATTTGGTGAAAAAATTCCTTAAAATGACTGTTTTACGAGTGTCATGCGCAGTTCCTACGCATGCTCGTAAGTTTGCGAATTTTCAATATTTTCACTCCAGATTTTCAACATTGCCATTTTACCACACCTCCTTATGAGCAGTGCAGCTGTCATTTTTCACATCTTGCCCAAAACGTGTTTCCGCCCATGTAGCGCACAATGGCAGAGTCGGTGTGTGAACTCAGTGTATGGGACACATTAAGAAAATCACAGTGTCACTGTTCATGAGCAGAGATCTTAAAATGGCTATGTTGAAAATTTGGTGAAAAAATTCCTAAAAAATGACTGTTTTACAAGCGTTCGTTGCACAGTTCCCACGCACGCTCGTAGGTTTGTGAATTTTCAATATTTCCACTCCAGATTTTCAACATTGGCATTTTACCACACCTCCTCATGAGCAGTACAGGTGACATTTTTCACACCCTGCCTAAAATGTGTTTCCGCCCATGTAGCGCACAATGGTGCAGTCGGTCTGCAAAATCAATGTATGGGACACATCAAGAAAATCACAGTGACACTGATCATGAGCAGAGGTCTTAAAATGGCTGTGTTGAAAATTTGGTGAAAAAATTCCTTAAAATCACTATTTTACGAGTGTGCGTTGCACAGTTCCTACGCACTCTCGTAAGTTTGCGAATTTTCAATATTTTCACTCCAGATTTTCAACATTGCTATTTTACCACAACTCCTTATGAGCACTGCAGCTGTCATTTTTCACATCTTGCCCTAAACATGTTTCCGCCCATGTAGCGCACAATGGCACAGTCGGTGTGCAAAATCAATGTATGGCACCCAGTAAGACAATCACAGTGACACTGTTCATTAGCAGAGGTTTTAAAATGTCAATGTTGACAATTTGGTGAAAAAATTCCTAACAGTGACTGTTTTACAAGCGTGCATTGCTCAGTTCCCATGCACGCTCCTAGCTTTGTGAATTTTCAATAGTTCCACTCCAGATTTTCAACATTGCCATTTTACTACACTTCCTTATGAGCAGTACAGCTGTCATTTTTCACATCCTGCCCAAAACGTGTTTCCGCCTATGTAGCGCACAATGGGGGTAGCAAAAAGGTCATGCTGACAATTTATTGTGCAAATCCCAGCAATCACACAGGGCATTAGGGTAAAGCACCATACATGCCAAACACCACTGCAAATACCTGCAAGCGAATGTTCGGCATTGACAAATGCTTGTTATATATGCTGTGAGAACAGGAGGAGTATGAGCACAGTTGTGCTCTGCCCAAGTCGTAATGTTTAGGTGGCATCTCAGTTAGTTGGGGCATCTCAGGCTGAGAGGGTTTGTCTAGTGCAGAGACAAGTGGCAGCTGTTTTGAGAAAAACCCAGAGGGAGGCTTTAAAGCTCTGGTGCGAGGGAAAGGAGTGAGTGCTAGTTGGAAGAGAGTTCCAAACCCTGGGCGCATACGCAGCAAAGGCTCGGTCACCCATTAGAGCATCCCACACCAAGGATGTGCATTGCATTTGAGTTTTTAACTCCCCCCCCATGTGTTGTTTGATGTAATTACTGGGGGACATTTTTTCTCCAGCCAGCTTAGTCTTTGGGAACTACAGGCATCGTTTGTCCACTGTAAATGGCAGGTATTGAGAGGTGGGGGAAACAGTTAAGTCTAATAATGATAGAGGATCAAATATCAGAAAAGCAAGCATAAAAACATTTCTGAGAAGCGTATTTAGTCCAGATTGTAAAGATTTTGTTTGGATCCGATTCATGGTTGTCACAACGATATAGAAATGGGGGACAGAGGTCATTGTTCAGAATCATAACTCTGCACCTTATTTGCAGATCACTGTGATAATGGTGAACCAGACCTGAAGAACATTCTGCAAAATCTGTACTAAACAGAGTTATCAGCAAGGTTTTGTATTTGCTTTTATGATATCTGACTGGGAAATGCAGTGTTGTATGTATATTTGGAGATGTGGTAGTTGAGAGCCACGCAAGCGACTGAGCATGAACAGGCCTGAGGAGAAGCTGGCACGTGTTCACTATTATAACTCGCGGGTTATAACTGCAAATTAAAACCAGCTTCTCCTATGAGAAAAAAAGCATTCCCCAGTTATTATATCATGATACAGTAATAACAGCATCCTTTTCCATGCAACCAAATTAGATTTTTCACTAATTAGTAACTTCTGAACTGCTAAACTGATTTTCACTAAACTTGCCAAGAATATTAGTCCTAGGAATGGAAAAGGGAGGTGGGATGGGAGGGGGTTGATCTATTTTCTGATACATATTCCTGTCTCATTTGCATGTATGTAATTTTGGATCTTCTCTCTGTAATTGTATAAAAATGAATAAAGTTTGAATTGCAAAAAAAAAAAAAGAATATTAGTCGTTAGGACTGGAAAGGTGTACAGTAGATTTCACAGTCACAAGGATTGAGATTGCAGAGATATAAGCTGTAAAAAAAATCTCATTTTTGACAGATACTACTATGCCTCTATGAATATTTACATTTTATAATTCATACATACCTATGTGCACATACAGTACGTATATATATACATCTATATGTGTGTGTATATATATATATATATATATATATATATATATTCAGTGCAGACATGCACATGCTGTTTGTAAACACACAGAGAGATACCCGTGCCACTCACAATGCAAGTGTCCTAGCTGGTTGCTGAAACTTCATATTTGGCAATGTTTGCACTGAAGCATAAAATTAGATTTTACATTTAACCACTAAATTGTTGCTATCTCTTTTTCTTACTGTCCCCACATTTCTGGGTTTAAGCTGAGTGATCATAAATTGCAGGACTGCAATTCTTGAACTTTTCTAGAAGGTACAGTTCAAAGTATAGAAGAAAATTCCACACAATGTTCAAAATGCTCACAGTTAGAAGTGCATTTGAGGGAGGATTGCAGTATAATTTGGATGCTTGGGTTTTCTTAAAATAGCTGTACATTTACATAAAATTGATTTATTTCATAATACATTCCTACACACTCCAGTGCTGAATCTGACCTTTATTTTCATCTCCAAATCCATCTGTATAGTGTAATATAAAGAATAATGTATGGGCAACCATAAGTAATGACATTTTTTTCACAACTAAGATGCGTGATACCACATAATCCATGAGACCCAAGTTAATGTGTTTTTAAGTATCATATACCAATGGTGTGTAAAACAACTGTTTTGATTGTTGCCCATATTTTTTTAGTATACTAGTTTTGTGTTTCCTCATACAATGAAACACAGATGGCTTACTGTGTACCTCAAAACATTTGTGGTGAAGCAGACCGTGCTGTCTGTTACACAAGTATATGTGTGATGGTGAGGTGAGGGAGGTGTTACAGAGATTTAAGCATACTAGTTTTAGGTTGTTATACCTAATCAGAGCTTATATTTTGTTTTATTTCCTTTTGCAGTATCACCATCCTAAAAATGTAATTTTGCAGACTATGATTAACCCTCATGGGACCTATACAGTAAGTCAGGAAACAATCTGTTTCCTGATAGTCAAGGTCAGGCACTATAATGGAAAGGCAGTCATATTTGTAAACAATATTTTAATGATTCATTTTTAAGACCACATTTAGACAACCTGGTAAAGTCCTGGTCACCGTATCTATTAAAAGAAATAAACACATTAGATATAATACAAAGGAAAGCAACAAAAATAATAAGAAATGTAAAAGGACCAGAAAGATCAAAGATAAAAGTTAAATATGTGTCCCCAAGAAAGGAGAAGAACAAAGGGTGATATGATAATGGTGTATAGTACATTTAAAGATCAAATGCCATATATTTAAGAAATGTTAAATTCACTTGAATTCAAGTTCCTGTGTCATGAATAGTGCTTCCTGAAAATATCATGCTGTTTGGTATTGTGATTTTCTTTAAATCGGCATCTGTTAATGTGCTCTGTAGTAACTGAAAACACTGAAGATTTTTCTGTCCCTATCAGTAAGCGATGACATCATTTTTGTCTAGCCTGCTGCTTCAGCAATTAAGCCCCTGATTGACAGAAGAAGCTGTTGCAGCTCCTAATCAGAGCTGTCTGCAGTAATTGTTTTCCCTCAGAGTTTGTTACTAACCCATCTGGTTTGTGTTTAGATAGATTAGCTTAAAATCCATCATTCTGTTCTCATAAAAAGGTGATCATTTGAGTTTCAGTGCTGAACTGAAGTGATATGAACAAAAGTCTGTGAGAAATTACTTTGTATTACAGCTGTTAGTTCCTTCTCATCAAAACTCTGCATTGTTTTCTGGCTATATTACACAAGGCTGTTTAATGGATATAAAATAAATCTAAATTTTGTTAATTCATAGAAGCAGTGAGTCTTTAATGTAGCCTCCATAAATAGGTTAATGTGAGAACAATTTTGTTTTTATGTCAGATTGACAAACAGGTGTGTGCCACACTCTATTTCAGGAACATGTACTGTATGAACTCATACAATTCAGTTCTTTGAGGGTTTCTGTGTGAAAATACATCATGTATGTGTATAACTAGAAATACTAAATGGCATCCTTATTCCCCTGTCTCCTGCCCCCACAGTTGAGGCAGCAGCACTCTGCTTCCCCCTTTCCCCTGCCCCACAAGCCCCCTGTCCTCTGCTCCCATTTGAGGCTGCTGCACCCCACTTCCAACTGTCTGCTCCACACAGTCAGGGCTGCTGCACCCTGCTGCCTCCTGCTCAAACAATTCAGACTGCTGCACCCTGCTTCCTTCTGTCCCCCCACCCCCACAATCAGGGCCAATGCACCCTGTTGCCCCCTGTTCCTGTCTCCACAGTCAGTGCTGCTGTGTTCTGCTAAGCCCTGAGGTCCCAGGTTCCCTGCCTTCACATTTGAGTCTGCTGCACAATGTTGCCCAAGGCCACCAGAGGTGGGGTATTTGCTGCAACTGCTACCCACTTCCATTGTCCCAACTGGACAAAGCTGCTGCATCACTCACACCCTGTCCCACAGTCAGGGCTGCCATACCCCTAATGCACCCTGTATCCTGCCACACAGTCAAGGCATCTGCACCATGCTGTCCTCTGTCTCTGCCACCACATCCAAGACTGCTGCACCCTGCACCTGTCTACACAGTCAAGGCTGCTGTGGCCTGCTGTGCCCTAGAGACCCATTGCCTCCACAGTTAGGGCTGCTGCTCCATGCTGCCACTTGCCATAAGACAAGGTAGGGCATGTGCTGCACTCTGTCCACTGCCACCACAGTTGGGGCAGTTTCTCTCTCTGTTGCTGCCTGCCACCAGAGTCAGATCCTTTGCTACATCTTGCTGCCCATGTCCCTTGTCCCAAACAGTTGTGTCTGCTACACCCTGTTCCACAGTTTGAGCTGCTGTACCCTGATGCCTCCCCTGTCTCCAGCCCTAACAGTTAGGACTGCTGCACCCTGCTACCCTCTGTACCCCACCCTATAACACAATATGAAAGTATTTTTTGCTTTTTCTTTTGAGCATTTTGGACAGTGTACCAAAGGATCTGACTCTGGTGGCAGGGAGTAGCATGGTGCAACAACCAAACTATGGAGGCAACTGGCTTTATGGTGCAGCAGGGTACGGTGGTGACAGAGGACAGAGAACAGCATCATGCGGGAAGCCCTGATTGTGGTACATGACACAGTGTGGCATCAGGGTACAACAGCCCTGACTGTGAGATAGGCTGCACATGGTGCAGTGGCCCTTCCCATTTGGGGCAATGGAAGTGGGTAGCAGGGTGCAGCAAAATCCCCACCGTTGGTGGCCTGGGGCAGTATGGTGCAGCAGCCCCAACTGTGGAGGCAGAGGCCCTGGGACTCTAGGATTTAGCAGAGCACAGCAGCCCTGTCTGTGGAGACAGGAACAAAGGGCAACAGGGTTTATTGGCTGTGACTGTGGGGGTTGGGAACAGAGGGAAGCAGGGTGCAGCAGCCTCAACTGAGGGGCAGGAGACAGGGGCACCAGGTTGCCATAGAGTATTTCTAGTTATACACATACATGATGTATTTTCATACAGAAACCCTCAAATAGCTGAATTTTATGAGTTCATACAGTACATGTCCATGAAATGGGAGAGTGTGGCAGACAACTGTTTGTCAATCTGAAATAAAAAACAAAATTCTTCTTACATGAACCTATTTATGGAGGCTACATCAAAGACACACTACTTCTATGAATTAACAAAAATTAGATTTTTTTTATATCCATTAAACAACTCTGTGTTATATAGCCAGAAAACAATGCAGAGTTTTGATGAGAAAGAACTGACAGCTGTGATACAAGGTCATTTCTCACAGACATTTATTCATACCACTTCAGTTCAGCACTGAAACTCGAATGATCAACTTTTTTTGAGAACTCAATGATAGATTTTTAGCTAATCTGTCGAGAAACAAACAAGATGGGTTAGTAACAAATTCTGAGTGAAAACAATTAGCTCTACAGACTTCTTTGGCTGGGAACTGCAACAGCTTTTTCAATTAATCAGGGACTTAGTTGCTGAAGCATCAGGCTAGACCAAAATGATGTCATCACTCACTAATAGGGACAGAAAAATCTTCACTGTTTTCAGTTACTGCAGAGCACATTAACAGATGCTGATTTAAAGAAAACCACAAAACCAAACAGCATGATATTTTCAGGAAACAAGAATCATGACACAGGGATTTGAATTCAAGTGAATTCAAGCTTTTCTTAAATACATGGTATTTGATGTTTAAGGACAGAATGCTATTTGAAGCCTTATGCCTACAGCAAAAGCAAGGGTAAAAAATAACCAAGGGACACATTTACCAGTTACAAGAAAATCTCTTCAGATCAAAACAAGGGGAACATTTTTTTACAAAAAGGTTTGTAGACAAATGGGCCTCAGTTTCACAGTCCATAGCAAATGCTCCAACATTAGACCAACGTAAGAAGTAGTTGAATGACCATAGGAATTTGGTACATGTGAATCAAATAAACCATTGATAAATGGTGGATGGCCTTGAAGGGTTTTAGCTCTTTGTCATCTGATAATTTTTATGTTCTAATTAGGTTTAAATAACTTGGCTAGTTCTGGGTTTCAAGTGGATGCCTTGGATCAGGACCGTTTTTGAACCACTTTGGATTTCTCTGGCCAGACAATAGAGTATCCAATCAACAGGTGTATTCCTTCGTTTAATGAGAAGTACTGCCAATACACTGAAGGGCTTTAGCAGTGTGGGAGAAAACCCACCAGCGGCAAAAACTGATGGGGACTCAAGAGCAAATGTTCCACCTTTTCATCCCTGGCATACTCCTTCTGTTGTGAGGGATATTACTCATCACCCTTATTATCCTCAATGAATTAAATGCTTTACCCAAGAATGTCATTCTCCATAAAGCCCTTCTCCAACAGGAGTTTAAAACATTCCACACGCTCCACTTGCACTGTTTCCTTTGGGATCTTGCCCCATAGGTTTTTCACTCTCCTGGTGAAAAAATGCTTCCTCACATTGCCCCTAATTGTATCACCATTAAACATTAGGTATACCCTTTAGCCCTATTGCTATAAGCTATATTATTAATTTCTGCTTTAACTAGCAAACAACTGCTTAAAGTTTAAATAGTACTACTGACCTGAATTATTTGGGCCTACCTGTAGTACCTTACACCTTCCCACATTGAATGTCATTTGTCCACTTAATTTGTCCTCCTTTTCTCTGGAATCCTGGCCTGAAATGTACAGTACCACCTTTATTTGCTTTGTGCCACTCACAGATTTAATTATCCTGCTTAAAGGAGAACTAGACTGGACTTGTAAGTAGAAGCTGTGTTTCAAATACTGGTTCATAGTCTGATATGTTTCAGTCCATACTGGCCTTTCAGGAAGTTAAATAGGTGTTTCAGATTTACGCACTGCTAGTAATGACCATTTTAGAATTCTGTGATGTAGTTTATGTCCTAGCTAAGCTCTTCCACTCTTTTCACATTGCATTTGTGTTCTTCTACCGAATCCTGTAGTTGACAGGGATGTAAAAAATGGGTAAGTAAAAGACACAAAAATACAGAAATTTCATTGACAGAAATGCATCACATTGCCATTGATTAATGCAACACTACCACACACTACTCCGCAGAACTATAGCTAACCTAAACAAGCATTTGTCAATGCCGAATGTTGCTTGCTTCTATGTGCTGTTTAGGTATTTGGAAGTCAATGGAGTGCAAATATTGAAAATGTGCGAACTTACGAGCGTGCGTAGGAACTGCGCAATGCACGCTCGTAAAACAGTCATTTTTAGGAATTTTTTCACCAAATTTTCAACATAGCCATTTTAAGACCTTTGCTCATGAACAGTGTCATTGTGATTTTCTTAATTTGTCCCGTACATTGATTTCGCACACTGACTGCGAGATTCTGTGCTGCATGTATGAAACACATTTTGGGTGAGATGTGAAAATGACAGCTACACTACTCATAAGAAGGTGTGGTAAAATGGCAATGTTGAAAATCTGGAGTGAAAATATTGAAATTCCATGAACTTCACGTGCCTGTGAGGAACTACATAGCAACTACTCGTAAAACAGTCATTTTTGGAATTTTGCACCAAATTTTCAACATGGGGTTTTGGGACCCCTTCTCATGAATGCTGTCACTGTCATGGTGGTATTCGCCAAAGGGTGATTTCACAGTCACTGCGCGAAATCACCCTTCGGGCCCGAATAACGCCATGACAGTGACATCATTCATGAGAAGGGGTCCCAAAAACCCCATGTTGAAAATTTGGTGCAAAAATTCCAAAAATGACTGAGATATGCAACAAAGTTGAACCCCTATCTAGCCCATTATACAGCTTACCGGCATTTCCTCAGTTCGCGGTCGGCTTTGAAGAGTGCAGACGTGTTCCCGGTCCACCGAAGATCATCGCGCTGGAGTCCGGAGGTAAGTATGGGGTGAGGGGGTGTAGGGAGGCTGGGTGCGCAGTGGGTGGGTGCGGGTTGTGGGAGGGGTCGGAGACACCAGCTGGACCGTTTGCTTTTAGGTTTAAAATTAAAAAGACGTAGTGGACTGCTTGCCATGCTGTGGTGGGCTCCCAGCATGGCACAAGGACATTGGGGGCATTCAGCCGACGGGGATTGGGCACCCCATTGGCCTATGGACTCATTGCCACGTTGGGGTGGGCTCCAGCGTGGCACCTACTAACGCTGGGGGCGCAGCTTAGGCGGCGGGATTGGGCACCCCGCTGGCTGGCTGGCGCAGGTGCAGGGCGCTGCACGCCTGGCGGCAGGGGGGGCTACGCTCAGTGGGCTTTATCTCTGCTCACTGAAGCGTAGCTCCCCCTTTCAACTGTATGCCACTGCATTTTGGAGCGTGTCATAGACAGCTTCAAAATGCATTGGCTTACAGGGGCCGCGCCTGCCAGCTGGCTGACTGAATTGGAGGAGGAGGTGACACACCTCCGAAATCTCCGTTGATGGCACTATGTTTCTTGCACATGCGTGCAAGCAACATAAAAACATACTTTTGTACAGTACTTACAACAGATCAATCCCCCAAGACTGAATCAGTGAACAGTCACTGTTTGTAATGACTCTAAAGGAGCACAGTAGATACTGCTTCAGCAAACCATCAAAATGAGTGATATACCAAAATCCGATTTTGCTATGTTTGGACATCTCCCAGTAAGTGACTGGGTTGAATACCATTTTGATGATAGCACTGACATAATGAGAAAAACATTAACAAGGAGCTAAAGCATCCTGAAACTGATAAAGCACATCAAAGTGAAAGTCAGAAATTGTAGGTTATTATTTAAACCAACAGTAACAGAAATTATTACTTTTCCCTATATACTGTATACCTTTACTTACTTTATTTAACATATTCTTGCACAAATAAAGTAGTTCTCAAGTCTTCTATACAGGCTAACTGAGTGCTTTAGTAATGGGGCACAGTTAGCCATTGTCATTGGTACACCACTGCCTCTTTTATGTTATAGTGCCCCACTCCTACAACCCTTACAAGGTCCAGGACTTAACAGACTCCAGATACTATAACACAATGTAAAATGTTTCGCAGCAGCAGCACAGCCTAGAATCCATCACTGTGATGTGCTTGCTGCCATAAACTGGCACTCCCTTGAGGCAAGATTAGCCTATCTGGTCCTCTGCCTTGCCTTCTAGATGTTTAAAGTTATAGTCCCTCCCAGTGTCCATGGCATCCTCCTGCCCAAACCTCAGAATAGGGTACTTAGGTCCTCAACCTACCCACTGCTAGAGGTTCCGAGGGCTAGACCAGCATAGTTGATAGGTTTTGTTGCTATTTCTGTGCCAAACCTATGGAACAGCCTACCACTAGAGGTCTTAAAATGCTCTTCTGTAGCCACCTTTAAAACCCCCCTCAAGTCCAATCTGCTCGTGGGCCACCACTGTGACTGCAGTCGATGAATCTGCACTTCCCTGTAACAAGCAAACAATTCCCCATGGTAACAAGCATTTTAAGAGGAACAGCGCTTGATTGTCCAGCCCTGTCACTTACGCTGTAACCCTGATACTTGTATCTTGTCACATATCATGTAATGTATGGAATTTAATATGTAATTAACCCTGGATGTATCATTGTTCTGTGACTGCATATCTTGAGTTATCTGGTACCAGCTTATCTGTTTTCTGAACCTCCCTGTCATGTATGTATACTTGCATGTTGCAGTAGTGTATGTTAGTTAACTACGGGTTCCCCCTAAAAATGGGACACTAGTGTCAGTGGGCCTATCCAGTCAACACATTTCAATAAATGTTAAACAAAATGTTGTACTATAATGAACTTCTTTATAGAACTATTAAAGTGGAAGGAAACAATAAGTATTATTCTTTTCTTCAGCATAGAACGACTCATAGGATTTTCATTTATTTTTGTAACATTTATCCATTTTATAAGTACATTAACCCATGACAGGGCATGGATGTATCAGGCATTATAAAATGGGTAAGAGAAATACTGTACTGTGATTGGTAGAATTCAGTCACATGACCTTGCTGACATCCCAGCACAACAGCACAGATAAAAAATGCTGAATTTTCTGAACCTCATTACTTGGTCCTAAAATAAAAGAATCAGGAAAGTCATTTTATAATCACAATAAGACATTCCAGAGTGTGAGTAATTGAGGGATAATGGCACTTCTTAGGTGTGTAAAACCTTTGGCTTCATCTCAGGCTTCACTTCCCCGGGGCATGCCATTATCCTACAATAATACACACCATGTCATGCCTTATTGCTTACTTAAAGCATGCCCTGGGTGACTCTAAGGGCACTTAAGCTTAAGCCACATGCCTTACAACTATTGGGGTGTGCATTAATGCCTGATACACCCATGCCTTTTCAAGAGATAGTGTATATAACCTACATCATACATTTCTAAAATGGTACTTATCTCCAATGTGGAAAATCAGAAAACCCCATTGAATTTGCTAAAAGGGCAGTAATTATTGAACAATATAAAATGGGCAAAGAAATCCCTGTGTTCTGATTGGCTGAGACTTGGTTTTAGCCATTGCAGTAAGAGAGTGCCACCACTGGTTAAAACAAGTCCCTGCCAAACAGGGCAACTCACAGAATTCATAAGCCACCTAATTCTTAGTTTCCATCACATACATGGCTACAGCCTTTACTCATATATAAAGAACTTCAACTAGGCCCTAAAAATAAAAGTCCACTAAATTAAAACAAATAAGTAAATACTTTAATGTTATTCACACTCATGAGCCCCCCTTACACACATACACAAATTTAAAAAAATAAGCACTGTTCAGAGTTTCCATTGCTGGTGTTTCTTTGATGACCATGAAAAATCCCCCACCCATCTCTACCACTTTGCCAGAGAACTCCCTGCTCCTTACCTGGCAACAGGTAAAATTGAGGTTCTGGTTACACTTCAGGCCTGTGTGTGTATCTTTGTTTGTATGCCAGTTGAGCTCTGAAGAATGTTAAATTCATGTATTCCATGTTACCATTCTATGTGTGTTTGGGGGGGGGGGCATTCTACTACTGGAATAATGCAGAGCTTTGAATTCTTCTATTCCATGGTAAACAATCACACAATGTATTAGGTGTGAAGAAACAGATGCCTGACAGGTGAAAAAAATATGTGGAAGGACTATTTTACATTATTTAGCAACATTTTAATATTTTTTTTGTGACTTTGAAAACTTTTAGAATTTTCTTTTTTTCAAAGTTACCTATGGGCCCATTTCATGTAAGCAATAAAACATGACTGGGTGTTGGTAGTACTGAGATACCCACACACTCAGAGGCTGAAGGCACTCAACCTGTGGTCTCGTGCCTAATTTCACCTCTGGGTGTGTGAGTATCTCAGTACTACCAACACCCAGCCATGACTTATTGCTTATGTAACAGAACTGGAACCTAAATTAAAAAAAAAGAAAAAAACAGCCTCTACAGGAAAATATAACTTACAGGTTCAGTGCAGCTCTCCTTTAAGACCTAGGCCTCCAGGTCATTAATAAACCATCTGAAGAGCAGATGAGCATGGCTGTGCTGTGCCGCTGACTCCTTCGTCCTTTTTAGAAGACATGCATTTATCAGGTATAAAACCTTCGACTGACTCACGCTAGCCATTTTAAATTAAAATTCAAATAAAGTGTCAAGGCGTATAGTTTTTTACAGGACACCCAACCAGTACACAAGTCATACTTTAAAAACAGCAGAAGACACCACATCCTCATCAATTGCTTTATTCACAGAGCAACAACTTTGGATCACATGACGGTATACCCCTCGCCCCTCCCTGACAGCGACACCAACACAGTGACCTACATCGCTGTCAGCAAAATCAACAGTTTGCCGACAGATCGCTGTGTTGGTGTGCCTGACACGGGGCACACTGTCTCCTGGTCCTGCATCCCCTCCCCAAATTAACTCTGACTCAGCGTTGAAAAATCTAAAGTACAGGGAATTCAGGGAGTGAAGCACCCCAACGAAAAAATGGACCGGGAGACAATTGGGATTTATGTCAACCACAACTTGAGGTCAACATAAATCCTGTCGATGTGATGTGGGTTGACAAAAGTGTTGTTGAACCCCTCACATGACCTTTCAAAACATTTCCCAATAGACCTGCAGTAGATCTTTGGTCAGTTCTACAGATTAGGATTCCAGAACTATGCACTCTTCTGCTGGTGATCTATGTTTCCCTTATTCTTAAAATGACTTTTAGTCACCCTTTTCCCTCTTAAGAAGCATTCCGGAAAACCTAGGATAAATGACTTAAAGCTCTAGGAGCATACCTTGAAGACTTCTTATCTTTAGAAATGCAGTAAGTCAGAGTCATAAAGCATACTAATGGCAATGGCTGCAGTGCTTGGCAACCCATTTAGGCTCCAAGGTCTCTTCATGGAAACATTGTCTTTTTAATGAAGGTCGTTTCTTTAAATCAATGAAAACGCTTCAAAGTGCACAACCTGCATCCTTCTTCCGCTACTTTACAAAGTAGGATCATTCTTGGAATTCAAGTGTGGCCGATTACAAAACATAAATCTTGCTTTACTTTCTTTCTATCTTTCACAGCAGGACTGCTGTATGGGCCACTTACCTGAGAAAGTCAGACTGGCTGCAAAGAGATGTGAGAGTACTGCTGATGAGCTCAACTATAAAAACAGTAACTTTGTTCTCGTGACTGAAGTAATTTGTACAGTAGTATCATGGCAACTATATGTGTATAAATAAAATGCATGACAAAATATTACACAATCTGAAAAAAATAAGTCAGAGTGGCATTGCTCTGTTGTTAGAACTGTGTCACACACAACAGAACTCTGAGGAGTTTTTTTTCTTGTGTGAGAAGCAGAATGATTCATTTAATTTATTTACAGGAGAACATGCATGCATAAACGCTTCACACCAATGTGAGAGTCTTCCCCTGATACGCACTTTCTGTGCAAAATAACATGTTTTGCTTGCTGCTGTTATTTTGTAGGTGATTTTTGCTGCCCCCCTGATATTTTATAAACAGAATTACTCCAGCAGCATCCCAGAATATATTGCAGCAGCACTGGGGTGGTTAAATGAATAGCTTTGAGTCACACAGTATGCAAGTATAGTTTCTGGGAATGAGACCCAGGTCTGCTGGATGTACCAAGGTCATTCACATCTCATTGCTCTAACCTCTCAGCTATACTGCCAGCCTTGGCTGCAGGTTCAGTTAGCCCCATGACTGCTTGAAGTCTCTGTACATTGACTCAGAATGACAGCATAACCAGCAACTGGCATATCAGAGCTTTAGAACAGTCAGGCATTGGGACTTATTGAATCTCTCATGGCTATAACCCGTCATTGACATCAACCTGAGTGAGGGTCTGGGATGCCACCCCAGGCAAAGTAATCATGAACTGTTCTTCAACATCCATGAATTATTCACAAATAGTTCATGAAATTAGTCCATAAACAGGCACCAAAGTTCAGCAATCATGTTCATGAATGTTCATGAATTATGCAAGGACCACAAATAGACAAACTGTGTTCATGAATATTCTTGTACATAAAGGTTCATAAAAGACCATGAAGTTCCTCCACTGACGTTTATGGATACATGTTATCAATATTCATGGTGTCCAGAAACACCCTGTTTTTATAATACTGATTAATTCACCAGGCAAGAAATCCCCTGCTTTTATAATATTGGTTAATTCATCAGTCAAGAAATTCCCTGCTTTTATAATATTGGTTAATTCATCAGTCAAGAAATTCCCTGCTTTTATAATATTGGTTAATTCATCAGCCAACAGGTAACCCTGTTGTAGCACTATTGTCAAAAGATTGTTGCATTCTGTACTAACCTGAGGCGGATCTGTTCAACCCTTAATTGGTTTACCACACAACCTAAGCAATTTCCATGGCAACTGATTTTTATTTAATTAATCTCAGCATTTTCTAATGAATGGCTTTCCTTTCAGTTCATTTTAGAATTAGTAACTTACTTTATACCTACATGTCTTTTGATCTTTAATCAAATGTAATCACTGATTGTACAGTCTCCCACTGTAAAAGTTATGAAGAATCACAAACTCAGAACTTTTTTAGTTTAAAAGTGGAAAATATACATTCTACAGGACAATTAACTATTTGAGCACACAAAAGGATTAACAACAGTTCAGGAACTTGGTTCAGGAACCCTCTCGTCTCTGTCTCACACTTACGACTGCCCCGCTCTCTTGCCCCCCCCACGCCAAAATCGAATTACAGCCTAGATCGTCACAAATCTTTTGTTTGACCTGCATTTGAAATCAGTTTTAAACTGCCTACTTACCTGCATCTCTCTCCTTCCACCCTAGACTGGTCGCCTAGACTGAACTAAGCTATGTGCCCATTGGCACGGCTCGGGGGCCCCCCGACATCACCATCAGCCACTGCAAACCCTCCTCTGAAGCCGGGTAAGGAGTTCCACTAGACCGGGAAGTAGGGATTCGGCTGCTATTGGTCAAAGCGCTTGAAGACGCTCACCCATTGGCCCCCGGTTACAGCAACTGTCCTCCCATTGGTTACTGCTGAGAGTGTGCTGTGCTGGGCTCGGCGCCCATTCACTTGCACTGCTCTCGGCCGACTTTTTACACCCGCCCCCTCCCCACTCAATTTTATTAAATAGGCCCTTTCACTCCACCCAGGTGTAAGACCCACCCTGAAACAGGAGCCTCTCACGCGTTCCAGCAGGTTCGGTCCTCCCCTCCTCCCCTGCTCTGAAACACACTCTCTCCCCAAGCTACTATTTTGCCATTTTTTTTATTTCTTTTTCCCCGTTCTTCTTTTGCATTTTCCTGCCACGCTTTCTTTGCTCCCACAATCTTCACACTGTCTTGTTGTTTCTCCTGAACCCCCTGTCACTAAAACCCTCCTAGTATTTTCTGTTTCTCATGATAGCGCTACAATACCCTTCTCAGCCCACTAAAATCCTTACCCCTCCACCCTCTTTTACTACTTCCCCCCTCTATTTTCCCGACACCCCCCGACAGCTTACCTCACACCATTTTCTCTGCCCTCTCCTGCCTTCCTAAAATATGTCCTCACTTAGTCCCCACCACCTGTTCCTTCCTCACCCACCCTCCTTTTCCTCTATGCCAACTCCCCTTCTACCTACCCAACCCTCCACCTACTCTCACCATCATATACGACTACCCACAACATGGTACCATGGCAATTACTCAGAATCCTTAATCAAACATCACCCAATTAATATCTGGGTACAAAATGCAATATCTCCTACTTGGAAACTGTCAAATCATTATAAATCACTGACTATCACCCTCTACTGGGACACCAGAAGAAAATCCAATCACCAAATAAAGTACAAGCAGAAACTCACTCCAACCTATTATGAACTACGAATGGCATCACTTAAACTCCTGCTCCTCCTGCTACTAATGTCTGGTGGGATACACCCAAACCCTGGCCCTGTCACGCTTGAGCCTACAAAAACAGTGAAAGCTGGTAGTGGTCTCTCCATTATCACCCTAAATATCTGCAGCCTCCTTCCTAAACTGGCATCTCTTCAAACTCTCGTTGGGCAAAATAATCCCGATATACTAGCCATTGTTGAAACCTGGCTGTCTCCCAGCACCCCGGATCATGCGGTCTCCCTTGAAGGTTACAATCTTTTCAGACTCGACCAGGCAAGTAAAAAAAGGGGGGGCTGTGCAATCTACATAAAGGACAACCTCTCCAGTCAACATGGCAGCTTCACCCCCACAAATACTCAGTTGCAACTTCTCCCTATCAAATTGCTCCTCAGTGCACAAAACAAAGTTCTCACAGTGGCCGCAGTCTATATCCCTCCAAAACACCACCGTACCAGTATCAAGTCAGCACTTGATTTTGTAAGCCTGCAACCCCCTGAAAATGAGCTCCTCCTCCTCCTCGGGGACTTCAATATAAACTGGCTCGCCACCGATATTGGCTCCTTCAAAGATGACATCCTAGCAGCAAACCTGATGCAGATGGTAACCTCCCCCACCAGGAAAAATTACAAAACTGGTACAAGCACCCTTATTGACTGGGTTCTCACTAATCACCCCAACCGGATAAAAAACATTAAAGTTCTCTCTGACTCTCTCAGTGACCACTCACCAGTGTCCTGTACCTGGTCTAATAAATTTCTCAAGCCGCCTCCCAAAGTTATATCTAGCAGAGTATTGCCTTATGGGAATCTTATCAAATTAAAGACCTATCTCCTGCAACTGGACTGGACACCAATTTTTGAAGAGACTGATGTTAATGCTGCACTTGAATACTTCATCACTACCTTTAATACTGCATGTGATTTGTACGCCCCAGTAAAAAGAGCGTAAAATCAAAGCACTATCAAATCCTTGGATCACTGCCAAACTACTAACCCAGCTCAAGGCTCGGGACCACCTCTGGGCCATAGCCAGAGACACAGGCTCACCACATGATACCCTAAAATACAAGCAGGCACGAAACAGATGCACCACACAAATTAGGCAAATTATGAGCGCCTATTTCAAAAACACCCTTGAATCCACCTGGGGTGACAGAAGAGCTTTTTGGGACAACATCCAAAATATAATGGGTAAGCAATCAAAATCGTCACCCACCATTATGAAAGTTGCTGGATCCACCACTCTTGACCCAAAGACTATTGCTGATGCCCTAAATAAGACTTTACAGACCTCAGTGGGTCCTCCCCCAGATTTCTTTCTCAGACTTACCTGTGCCTAAACTAGGATCACAAAACACCCCTCGAGACAAATCACAATTTTATTTCAAGAAAATCAAAGTGCACAGGCCTATAAATACATAAAAAGGCCTGCTCCAAATCTAGAACAAGTAGTGAAACCCTAGATCTAAAAATCCTGTCTCTCACCCTGGACGAAGTGATCCACCCTACTAAAATTCTTAATCTGTCCCTTTGTCAAAGTCAATTTCCCAACAATGGAAGTCTGCCATAGTCATGCCAGTGCACAAGGGGGACAAAACCTCAACAGGTAACTATCTAATCGATCTCAATCTCACATCCTCTCTAAAGCACTTGAACGTATAGTGGCAGATCAACTCTCTGACTACCTGGACAAGTACAATCTACTCTGTAATCAACAGCACAGCTTTAGGAAAGGCCATAGTACTACAACAGCCTTACTTGACTTCTCTGGAGAAGTCCACTCAGCCCTGGACAAAGGGTGCCAAACTGATGTGGTCTTTGTTGACCTCACTAAAGCTTTTGACACAGTCCATCATGGCCTACTTACCTCCTTACTGACCAGCCAAGGCCTTGCTGAAGGTCCAAGTGGTTGGGTAAAAAGTTACCTGTCAAATCGATCACAGGCTGTAAAAATCTCTAATAAACTCTCCGACTTCAAACCAGTCCTCTCGGGTGTACCACAGGGATCTATTCTTGGTCCACTCCTCTTTAGCCTGTTCCTAAACTCCCTCCCAGATTTCTGCCCGGAAAAAATAATCTTATACGCTGATGATGCTGTAATTCTATCCTCTCACAAAGACCCAAACTCCCTATGAAAAAGCCTGCAAATTGCTTTCTCTAGTGTTGAAAAGTGGTTCCTGGATAGTAAACTTGTGCTTAACCACAAAAAAACAAAAGCCATGCTTTTTACCAATCACCAAAACAAAAATAGAAATACTCCACTCGCCATACTAACCTCTGCTGGAAATACACTGGACCAAGTAAATACTTTCAAATACCTTGGCATCACTTTTGACCAAAGGCTCACCTTTGCAACCCACATTGACAACATGGCAAAAACAGTGAACCAACATCTTGGAATACTATTTCGAAACCGTCAATTTCTAAACCAAGCGGCACTGAGGATAGCTATACAGAGTTCCATAATCTCTATCATTGACTATGGCCTTATTATATATGGCGCAGCTACCACACGGCACTAAGGCGTGTCTCAATCACTCTAAATAAGGCTTGCCGGCTCCTCACGGGGGCTCAAAGACTGACTCACACGTGCAAGCTCTACCAAGAAACAGGCTGGTTGCAACTATCAAATCGCCTTATATATCTCACCTGCATAATGGCAAAAAAATCTATCTTGGGACTGGCCCCATTCTGTATCCAAAACCTACTCCATCCAAATCCTGGCTTACGACCCTCCATCAGATCTGTACAACAACCTTTCCTGGTTCCCATATGTCGGACCACACAGGGACAAAGATCGTTCTCATTCAGGGCCCCGACATGGTTCAATGCTCTAAGTCCACCTACTCTATCCTCAACCTCACTCAGAGCCTTCAAAACCATGCTCTATGCCCACCTCACCAACACTAGCAAATGTGATTGCATTCAATAAAGACTACTCCGCCTCGTTGACCATCCTCACATCCAAGGCCTACTCTCCTTGTCTAATGAGCCCTCACGTACCACTACTACCCCTGTCTGCCACCCAACTCACTCTTCCCTTCCCCTTTTTTTCTGTCCCCTCTCACTCACTCTACTGCTCACCACTTTTCCCTCTTGTCCTGCCTCCCTTTGGATCCTAATGATCTCCCTCTCCCTTGAAGTTTCTTTATTTTCCAAATTGTCTACTTCCATGAAACTGTTAAAAGCATGTTTATTATGTAACTCTCTAACTTTCTGCCTTAAACTGTAAATAGCAAATTTAGTATGTAACTTTTCCATTTTGTATTACCTGTAATGTCTATTGTTATTGTTTGATGTTCTCTGTGACGTGGAACCTTTGTAAAAGAGCCCTGGCTCAAAAGGTATTAATTCCTAGACCAATAAACTAAACTAAATGAACCAAGTTGAAAAACAGTTTGTGAACTTTAACGGATGTTCTAGAACCATTCAAGAATGTTCATCAATGTTCATTAATTGATAAACCATTTTGCCTGGGACCAGAGCACTGCTGCATTAAAAATGTTGGGGTTATGGAATGTGGGAGCAACCAAAACAGAAATTAGCATGATAGCAGCTATTATATCCTTTTGTTTTAGATGAAAACTGTAAACTGTGAGCAACCACACATTCAAGAGTTGGGGTTTTAATTGGGCACATTCCTAGTTAAGTCAACCACTCCAGGATAAGCCAGGGCTCAAACTGAGGTGGTATGGGGGAGTATGGCATATAGGCACTTTTAAAAGAAATAAGAGCCAGCTCGTTGGCACAGCAGTACTGCTACCACTCATGACTCCAGTAACCTGGGTTTGGGAATGATCCTGGGTCATCAGCTGGCCAGTCAGCACAGGATGGTAGAGCATTCCAAAAGATGCTCACCTCCTTGGGGCAGGGTGGGAGGGCTCTTGGTCTCTGCTGAAGTGACCCCAGCAGGTGGTGCAAGCTGGAGCCAGTAATCAAATGAGGGTAATGTTGTAGCTGTGATGCACACTACATGGTCTGTGTATGCCCACATGCATCAGACAGGTACCTACATAACATTTAATGGTTGGGATACAGAAAAAGTGAAAACCCCTAACCATGCAGTATGCCATCTGTCACCATCTGCAGGTCTTGCACTGCAGACTGTGATCTTGTTCCTGGACAGACACTTAAACTGTGTTGGGGTTGAGGGGTGGCCCCATGGTAGCCCTTTTCATAGGAAGTTATCCATGGGAGAACAAGGAAATTAAATGCAAGTCCCAGAGATGGCAGGTGATGGGGCCGAATGGAGAGGCAGACCGATGTGGGCCAGTCGGATGTGCTGGGGAAAAGCACAGTAAGTTAAAATAAATGCTTCTTCCAGCCTCTATCTAGACACATCAGCTCTCAAGTCTAATTAGAGAATGCTCCCAGTCCTCCCCAAACAACAACGCCTTAGGATAACCTCACCTAGGTGTACTACTTACTGTAGTTTGCAAAGATGGTCCCAGGGAACAAGAACAGCAGCAGCAGCAGAAGGTCACATTACAAAGTTATATAATACATTAAATAAAGCAGAAGATACATCACATAGAAAATTATGCTAGGGCATAAACATTTAGATGTATATAATGTTATCCACTACTTAGGGCACATGCAGGGTACAGTATGTTAAAGTGATTATAAAGGAAGTCATTCAAGGTTTCAACTCTGGATTTTTTAGTGCTAACAACCTAGTGTTTTTGAATGAACCAATTTAAAAGTCATTTCAGGAGCGCTTTGTCTCATGGCCTGAAACTGAATCAAGAGGTTAAGTTCAGTACCACACTAAGAGGCAACACTAAGATACACAAGAGACAGATTTTTAAAATGAAAGTTACCTCCAGGGCTGCCCTGCCACAGAGGCAGCACTTCACTGTTGCACTTATTCTTTCTCACATTTCAGTCCCTTTTCTTATTGTGCCACTTTGTCATTGTTTGCCACTCTAGTGAAAGAAAACTAAGGGGATATTGTCTGGATTCAGATTCGCAATCTCTTACTTATCAGGCTGTAGACCTTTCCACTGTACTACAGGGCTGTCAACGCAGTGACGATCAGCTCTTTCCCTGCAGACGTTAAAAGTCCTGCCTGGCAGGCAGCCCTATCCAAAATGGCTGCCTCCGAGGCAGGGCTTCCCTATCCAAAATGGCTACCTCCGAGGCAGGGCTGCCCTGAAGTCAACTATTGTTTCAGTAATCTGTCCCTTGCCTAAAATCTTTCTGCTCAAATAAAAATCCTCAGGTATTAAATATTACTTACTCAAAAACAGGTTCCTAGCTAGGATCCTCACAGGTGTTACCACTTTCAAATGGCTTCTTAGAAAGTCATTAACAAATGATGGAGTGTGCCTATCTGGTCAGAAGTGGTTTAGGAGATCCTGGAGCAATTCTTCCAAAAACAAAAAATTTAGTATGATATGATGACACGTATGTCCTTTTCCTGGACATGGCCAACAAAGCATTAAAATAATTCAGACCTAGATAATTAGAATGTTTCAGGAAAAGGGTTCAACTTGAAGCTGATTTCAGGTCTTATCTTCCAAACAATAAATACCAGGAGATACATACAGTAACATGTAAGGAATAAGATATGGGCAACCATATACAATGATCCTGTGTTTCTATCGAGGAGTTGAAATACTAGCATATGGACCTCGAGAGTGAAGCTCAAGAGGTCTATTCTGGTATCTTAAACCCTAGATGGAAACACAAAGTGAGTTGTGTATGGTCACCTACTGTATATTTTATTCCCTATAGTGTATAGTTTTTAAAGTAAAAATCACCCCCAGTAGCTTACACTGACTCCTGCCGACTTGTCTGGCTGTTGTGCTTCATCGTACTTCAGAGTACCTCAGAGAAGTCGGAACAGCCCCTTCTGTGAAAAAAAAATGTCAGATGCGGCACAGTCAAGCACGGGTCAGTCCAATGAACTGTGGGAAAGAGAACAATTCATAATTGAGCAAGAATACAAGCAGAATGACTTTTTGTTTTTTTCATGGAAGTGCCATTCTGACTTCTCTGAGGTACTTTGAAGTGCTGTGAAGTAAAACAGCCAGAGAAGTCAGCAGGAGTCGACATGTGCTACTGGGGAGGTGATTTGCATATGGAACATGCAGAATAACAGGATAATTTGACTATGGAACACACACAATAAGGGGGTGATTTGCATATGGAATATGCACAATATGGTTATTGACTTGTAAGATTTTGGTGCACGGTAAACCCAAACCATATACTATAATAGAAATCTGGTCCATGCTTACTCACAAAACCAACTCTACAAGTCATACAGTTGTCTTAGTTTGAGGCAACTTGATGAACGTATTAGTTGCAGAAAATGTGAACCAACTATTCTGCCTCTAAATTTGAATGTGTTTTTTTAAACTTTATGTACTGAGACTGATAACTAAGCGGTTTTGCTTCACTGACTACATTGATTTCAGAAGAATTAAGCAAGTACATGTGCTGCTGCTAATGACCCTGTAACCAATGACCTTATCACGGTCAGCAGAAAAGACTTAGATTTAAACAATATTATAATGGCAGTTCATCCTTTACACACAAGAAAAAAGAAAACAACCCGGGCTTTCTAAATTACAGGGATGCTCAACCATAGAGAGTGTTGGCTTAAAACTCTCAAGAAAAATCATTTTTATAATGAATTTTGGTGAGCAATTTAATGAGAGGTCAGGTAGCAATGCAATGTAATTAATTTAAGAAAAGACAAGCACTTTAAATCATGCACAGTGTCCAGATTTAATTGTTTTTTCTTTCTGTCTGTTTACAGTGCCAAAGTGCTAAAAGTGCCAAATAAAATCACAACCATAAAGTGCACTCAGAAAGTAGCTACCATTATAACAGTTTTATAAGACCTACCCTAGTCCAGTGTGCCAGCCACCATTAACCCCTGCACTTCACCAGTATGGCTTCCTTAGGACCCCTTAAGGTCTTACAAGTAGGTCATATAAAATTGTTATAATGGTAGCTATTTTCTGATTGCACTTTATGGATGGGATTTTTTTTGGCACTTTGGCACTGATTGTAACCAGACAGAAAGAGAAGAAAAACTAAAAATCTGGATACTGTGCATGATTTAAAGGGCTTGTCTTTTCTTAAATTAATTGCGTTGCATTGCTGCCTGACCTCCCATTAAATTGCTCACCAAAATTCATTATAAAAACACCCTTTACACATACCCTTTTTATGGGCAACTGGTCATTCATCACTGAAAAAGCACGCCCTTCTACACATTTGTGGGAACATTATTTAGATGTAGATATTGTAAGGGACTGCAGCTGAGATCCCTATGATTTCCACACAGCAGCCATCAAAACATTTATGATTTTCAAACTGCAACCTTCGAAAGTCTATATCACGGTTTTTCTATGACTCAGTTAATAACAATTAAAAATAAAGGTTTTATCAGAAAGTCTTACATGGAATAGGCAGCAATGTCTTTTTCAGAAAAGACCTGGGGAGATGGGGAGAAAGAAGGTACATGAGAACTAGTATAACAGAGCTTGTACAAAACTAAACTCATACTGTTGGTACATCAAGATAAATAAAATAGAATGCAGTGGATCATGTTTTGCAGCAATTACATCAGCACAATATACAGGGAAGGTAAGAAAACAAAGTTACAGGTAACAATAAGGGACAGTAACAACATTATAAGCACAAGGTTATAAAAAGTTGGAGTACAACAGCATGTGGTTAGTTGTTCCACAGGTAAGGTATCCTGTAACAGGAGTGTTGGCCAGAGTTCCTTTCGTCCTTGGGGATTTGGAATCTATTTCATATAGTATTTAAGCAATATACCATGACAGGGTGTGGGTATATGGGTGGATTTACTACGCATGGTGTGGTTCGGTCACGAGGCCACAGGCTGAGTGACTTAACCACACCAGAAGTGGTAAATCCACCCATATACCCACACCCTGGAGTGGTATATTGCTATTATACTATAGTACCTTTTTTATAGATACAAAAAAACCAAAAAATGGATTTTTTTGGTCTTTTCATTTATTTTTGTTGTATTTGTTACTGTGCTACAAAAAGATAGTCCATTATTGCTAGGGCTGTCTTTGGTTGCTAGGACTATTGTCATGGCTGTCATGAATTCTAATGTAGCTAATTTTTTTTTCAATTTAAATAGTTATCGTTTCCATTTAAAGAGAGGGCTGTCATTCGTGCAGGAGTATTTTTTTTTGTTTCTTAGTCAGCTACAGTGGCACTATCATGCAACTGTGATTGTGTGAGGTGCTGTGAGCCGTAATGGGTTGTCGTTATATAGCTTCTGGGTTAAAGCCGAGTGGGGATAGAAAAAAAAAATTGTGAGGTGAGCAGTGTGGAAGTGGTTATGGGAAAACAGTTGTTTGTACCTCATTTAGGTTTGACACTGTGTTGTTTACGAGGTGAGGTATAGCAGTACAAGTGACAGCACTGACCGTAACGGGACCTAGAGGGAATGAGCATTTTCAAAGGACCTGGCATATAATGGCTTTGTTGGGATCGGGGGATGAAGTTTATATTTTAAAAGGACGTGAGGCAGCTATTTTTTTTATGCTTCATTTTGACATTTTTTCGAATGTTTTGGAGGACTGTGTAGTTGGTTGTATAGATGATTTTTGTTGCAGCTCTCCATCGTGGTTTAGCGAGAAAACAACATGGCGGCCCGGATTGATTTTCTTTTTGTTTTCTGTAGTTGATGAGATACAGCTGACTGGCACCTTTTCCAGTGGGTACACTGGAGGATTTGTCACACTGAAAAGGTGCCAGCCAACCAATCAGACTTCAGGGATTGGGCATTTCAATTCACACCATTGTATAATCTGGGATATGGAGCATTTCAGTGCCTATGAGTGCAGTTGCATGACTTGACATGACATGATACTACCGCTGCATGGCGTGGTCTAAATCTGCTTACACTACATCAACAATGTCTGTTCCCACCCTGGTGTTGGGACTAGAATTATAATTCAGGGTCAGTAGCCACTAGACTGAGCCAGCACACAAGCAGGACAATGTAACACAACATAGGTTAGACAATGTAAAACACAGAAGAAGCAAAAAAGAAAAATTGCAGAGAGATCTTGACAGTGTCGCCAAATGGGCATATAAATGGGGTATGTGATTTAATCTCAACAAATACAGTGTATTACAGCTTGGCCAAAATCCCATCCCACATCAGTACCTATTATTCAAAACTGTTTCAAAACAAAGTGAAAAGGAAAGACATCTGGGAGTTATTATGAATGACTCACTGGAACAGGAAAATCTTGGTACTTCAGTAGTAGCTCAAACAAAGAGTGCTGGGAGCAATCTAAAAGAATGCCGTATTAATAGTCAGAAAGCAGAACTAACCATGCCTTTATATAGGTCATACATAAGGCCCTTACTGGACTATGGAATCAAATCGGGTGCCCCTATAGAAAAAAGGACATAGTAAGGGTGGAACAGGTACAGAGGAGGGCAACAAAAGGTAAGAGACTTGAAAGACATGATGTACTCTGACAGATGGCAAAATCTAAATCTCTGTTCCCTGGAAGAACATAGGAAAAGAGGGGACTTCTTACTGATGCATGACTTAGTGCAGGACCCATACTTGCTGTGTGAACTAAACACATAATTGTAAAGATAAAAATTCAGTAAAAGAGGCCATCCATTACAGCTTATGTCTACTAAATTCCAGACAAAGAAATTATTTTTACACAACGTATAATAAATCTGTAGAACAGTTTACCTGAACATATCATAATAAGTCGGACTAAAAGTCATTTTAAAATGGGTTGGGTAAGCATATAGCCAGTGCTATGAATTTGAAATATTATTTGTGATACACAGTAGATAATTATGGGCAACTGTCTTTTCAGCTCCTTAACACTTTAGTGAATCTTAATGAGAACAAGCATTTGTCAATGCCGAATGTTTGCTTGCTGGTATTAACATTGGAAATGCAAGAATTATACAGATGCAGAGTAGGAATGGCAGTGAAGTACTGAATTTCACGCCAACCCCACCTCCACCCTGCAGAGACGGACAGGCATTGGGGTATACTTTTGGGTCGTCACCCATGATGTTCATGCCATGTCACCTCACCCTATTCTGCAGACACCGACATATGTTGAGGTGTGCCTTGGGGTGTTCGGCTTTACAGTCACCCCATTCCATAAGGACATATGCTGAAATGGGTGCAGTATAGGAGAATGGGGTGAACTCTGGGGCAGAAGAGTCCAAGGCACACCTCAATGCCTGTCACTGGCTGGGGGATGGGGGTGGGATGGCATGAGCATTACAGTCAGCAATCCACAGGCACACCCCTGATACCTGTCAGTCTGTACAAGGTGGGACGTTATGATTAAAAACCCTAACGCCCCTGGCGTTTGTTGATATTTGCACTACAAATTTTCAATATGGCCTTTTTGTGACCACACCTCATGAAAGCATTTGGGACCTCTACTCATGAAGAGTGGCAGTGTGATTTTGTTAATGTGCCCCGAACTTTGAGTTCCCACAGCGACTGTGCCATTCTGCACCAGATGTATGAAAACACAGATCGGGCAGGATGTGAAGAATGACAGCTGTACCATCCATAGGGAGGTGTGAAGGGATGGCAATGATGAAAATCTGTAGTGGAAATATTAAAAATGCTTCCAGTTCCGAGCATACATGGAAACTGCGCAACGCATGTGCGTAACACAGTCATTTAGTGGAATTATTTCACTAAATTTTCAATATAGGCATTTTGTGACCTCTTCTCATGAATAGTCACTATGATTTTCTTACTCTGTCCCGAACATTGATTTCCTACAGCGACCATGCTATTCTGCACCAGATGTGTAAATGCATATTTTCAGCAGGATATGAAAAATGACACCTGTACTGTTCATAAGGTGGTGTGAAAAAACGCCAATGTTGAAAATCTGGAGTGAAAATTTTACAAATGCGTGAAATTATGAGGGTGCATGGAAATTGCGCAACATACGCTTGTAACACAGTCATTTTATAGACTTCCATCACTAAATTTTCAACATATACATTTTAGCACCTCTGCTCATGAGCAGTGAGTGTCACTGTGATTTTTATGTTGGTGCGCTTGCGCAGCCAACATCTTGTGGCAGTGGAGATTTGGAGGCGCAGCCGTTGTTGGGCGAATGCAGGGCATGCACCACTAGGTGCATCCCTCATTCCTCAATCAGCCAGCATGCTGGTGCCACATCATGCATAGTTAATGCGGTGAGCACATCTAAGGAAAGGTCCACTGCAATGCGAGCAAAGCTTGTCAAATGCAATGGACCTTCCTACGTGCTTCGCCGCTACAAACATGGCTGCACAGTGGCCGCTAAACTGCCAACTTTAGGAGTGCCCAATCCCCCGGTCGGCTTACCCTGCCCATCATCTATGTGCCGATGGGGAGCCCACCCCGCTGGTGCTACATGTGGTCCCCTACTCCTTTTTTGCTTACCGAGGTGCTCTAATCCCCTCGGCTCATGCGCCCGCTCATTGTTTGCAGATGGGGGTGCCCAATCTCCGTTGGCATCCATCCTCCACTCCCTATTTGCCAATGGGGGTGCCCAATCACCCATTGGCTACTGTATCCCCCCCAAAAAAAACACCTGTAACAAGAGAAAACCGTCCGCAATGTTTTTTTGTTTTTTTTACACCTGTAAGCAGAAAATGGTCCCTTGTAGTCTCCCTACCCACTACACGCACCCACCCACTGCGCACCCTGCCTCCCCACACCCCCCTCATCCCATACTTACCTCTAGAGCTCGGCGTGACAATCTTCGGTGGACTGGGAACACGTCTGCACTCTTCAAAGCTGACCGTGAACTGAGGAAATGCCAGTAAGCTGTATAATGTAATAAATATGTTCTTTTCAACTTTGATGCATATCTCGGGCATTTTTTGGAATTTTTGCACCAAATTTTCAACATGGGGCTTTTGGGACCCGTCCTCATGAATTCTGTCACTGGTATGATGTTAATCGGTCCCGAAAGGTGATTTCGCAGTCACTGCGCGGAATCACCTTTCGGGACCGATTAACACAAGGACAGTGGCAGTGTTCATGAGGTGGGCTCTCAAAAAGCCTATGTTGCAAATTTGGTGGAAAAAAAACAACAAATGGCTGTTTTACAAGCGTGTGTTGTGCAGTTGCTACGCACGCTCATAACTTCATGAATTCACAATATTTTCACACCCGATTTTCAACATTGTCATTTTTCTACACCTCCTTGTGAACAGTACAGCTGTCATTTTTCACATCCTAGCGAAATGTGTTTCTGCACTTCCAGCGCACAATAACACTGATCGCTGTGGGAAATCAGTGTTTGGGGCAGATTATGAAAATGACAGTGACACTGTCCATGAGCAGAGGTCCCAAAATGCCTATGCTGAAAATTTGGTGATGATACTCCTTAAAATGACTGTGTTACGAATGTGCATTGTGCAGCTTGCACGCACACTCGTAACGTTGTGCATTTGTAATATTTTCACTCTAGATTTTCACCATTGGCATTTTTCCAATGGTTCATACCTCTTGATGAACAGTACAGCTGTCATTTTACATATCCTGCCCAAAATGTGTTTTCACACGTCTGGCGCAGAATAGCACGGTCGCTGTGCGAAATCACTTTTTGGGACAGTGTGAGGAAATGGCAGTGACACTGTACATGAGCAGAGGTGCTAAAATGCCTATGTTGAAAATTTGGTGCCGACAGTCCATAAAATGACTGTGTTACAAGCGTGCTTTGCACATTTCCCACACTCCCTTGTAACTTCACAAATTTGCAATATTTACATGCCACATTTTCAACACTGCCATTTTTTTAACACCTCGCTATGAACAGTACAGCTGTCATTTTTCACATCCTGCCCAAAATGTGTTTCCACACTGCACTACCAAAGCCAATGCCAGCGCGACATTTGGCATTGACAAATACTTGTTATGTTGGCTTGCGCACTTGCGCAAGCAACATCTTGCGCTAGTACAGGTTTTGGGGGCACGGCTGCTGTTGGGCGAATGTAGGGCACGCATCAGTAGGTGCGTCCCTCATTCCTCAATCAGCCTGCATGCCGGCGCCACACCATGCATACATAATGGGGCAAGCACATCTAAGCAAAGGTCCACTGCAATCTGAGCAAAGCTCATCATACGCAGCGGTCCTTTGCTTGCCCTGCTCGCCACCATTATGACCATGGTCGGCGAGTGGGTGGCTGCCCACGCCTGCCAACATCGGGGTGCCCAACTCTGTTGGCAACCTCCCCATGTTTAGGTGCTGACTGGGAGCCCACTCCCAGCCTGCATACCCCCTCAATGTTGAATGCCGAGGGGGTGCCCAATCCCCAGCCTCGCAGCCCCTGCTGTCTTTGCACACTGACGGGAGCCCACTCCCATCGGCATTACCTCCCCGACTGTTGAATGCCGAGGGGTACTCCCACCCTCGGCTCATGCTCCTCTTCTTTGTTTGCCGACAGGTGCCCAATCTCCGTCGGCATTACTCCCCACAGTTGGTGTGTCGATGAGGGTGCCCAACTCTCCATCTGCTACTGACACCCCCTAAAACTAGTTAGGTGGCATGCTGGGAGCCCGCCCAGCATGCCAAATGCCCTGCAACACGAAACTGTCCCGCGATGGTTTTCTCTTTTTTTCCCTGCAAACAAAACCATCCCTCGTAGTCTCGGTGCCCCTCCCCACCCGCACCCACCCACTGCACACCCTGCCTCCTCACCCCATACCTTCCTCCGAGTCCGCACGACAATCTTCTGTGGACCGGGAACACGCTTGCACTCTTTCAAAGCTGCCCGTGAACTGAGGAAATGCCGGTAAGCTGTATAATGGAATGAATAGGTTTTTCAACTTTGCCATATCTCAGGCATTTCTTGGAATTTTAGCACCAAATTTTCAACATGGGGTTTTTGGGGCCCCTCCTCATGAATTCTATCACTGTCATGGCGTTAATCGGCCTCGAAATGGTGATTTCACAGTCACTGCGCGAAATCACCTTTTGGGACCCATTAATGAAATGACAGTGCCAGTGTTCATGAGGTAGCCTCTCAAAAAGCCTATGTTCCAAATTTGGTGGAAAAAATCCAAGAAATGCCTGTTTTATGAGCATGCGTTGTGCAGTTTCTATGCAGGCTCGTAACTTCACGCATTTGCAATATTTTAACTCCGGATTTTCAGCACTGGCATTTTTGTGCACCTCCTTGTAACAGTACAGCTGTCATTTTCCACATCCTGCCCGAAATGTGTTCCTCGCACTCAAGCACAATTCACAGTCGCTGTGGGAAATCAGTATTTGGGCCAGATTATGAAATGACAGTGACACAGTTCATGAGCAGAGCTCCTAGAATGCCTATGTTGAAAATTCGGAGCTGATACTCCATAAAATGACTGTGTTACAAGCGTGCGTTGGCTGATTGCACGCATACTCGTACTGTCTTATATTTGTGATATTTTCACTCTGGATTTTCACCATTGCCATTTTTCCACACCTCTTGATGAACAGTATGGCCATCATTTCACATATCCTGCCCAAAATGTGTTTCCACACTTCCGGTGCAGAATAGCGTGGTCGCTGTGCGAAATCACTCCTTGGGACACTTTGAGGAAATGACAGTGATGCTGTACATAAGCAGAGGTGCTAAAATGCCTATGTTGAAAATTTGATGCCGAACGGCCATAAACTGGCAGTGCTGCAAGCGTGCGTTGCATATTTCACAGGCACCCTTGTAACTCCGCAAATTCCGTATTTTTGTATGCCACATTTTCAGCACTGGCATTTTTTTACACCTCCTTATGAACTGTACAGCTGTCATTTTTCACATCCTGCCCAGCATGTTTTCCCACACTGCACTACCAAACACCCAAAGGGACACCCTAATGCCTGTCACTCTCTGCAGGGTGGGGGTGGGTTGGCATCAGTTCAATACTTGACTGTCATTCCTATGCTGCATCTCTCTAACGCCTGCACTACAAATGGCAGCAAGACAACATTCAGCATTGACAAGTGCTTGTTTTAATCTGTTCTGAATACTGACTTCCCACAGTTACTGCACTATTGTGTGCCAGAAGTGCGAAAACACTTTTCGGCCAGGATGTGAAAAATTACAGCTGTACTGTTCATAAGGAGGTCTGAAAAAATGCAAATGTTGAACATCTGGAGTGAAAATACTACAAGTTTGTGAAGTTACAAGGGTGCATGGAAACTAACATACTAACATACTAACATACTATTTGCCAGCAGATTAGGCCTTATGGTCTATCAAGTCTGCTCGAACCTAGATCCTTAGTTGGGTGCCGAGACCCTCCCATCCCTTGTGCTCCAGAAACCCTTATCATCCATCCCCACCCCCCCGGGACAGGCCATCATCTGATACATCCACTTTCTGTGTCTGTCCCACCCTCTCTTAAAGCCTCCACTGTGGATCTCTGAACCAGCTCACCAGGCAGAGCATTCCAAGGGTCCACCACCCTCTCAGTGAAAACCTCTCCTCTTTTCCCTCACCCTTCCACCTTCCAACTTCAAACCATGCCCTCTGGTGATGCCTCCCTGCTTTAGTCTAAAGATCCCTCCATGTTTACCCTATTTATTCCCTTGAGGTACTTGAAGACCTCAATCATGTCCCCCCTGTCTCTCCTCTCCTCCAATGAAAACAGGCAGAGCTCCTCAAGTCTGTCCTCGTAAGTCAAATCCCCTAGCCCTCGTATCATCTTTGTTGCCCTCCTCTGTACCCTCTCCAGGAGCTGTATGTCCCTCTTCAAGTGTGGTCTCCAGTACTGTACACAGTACTCAAGGAGTGGTCTAACCAGTCCATTGTACAGCGGCAGAATCACTTCCTTGCTCCTAGAGGTGATCCCCCTTGCTATGCATCCCAACATCCTGTTTGCCTTGCTAGCTGCTCTCCTGCACTGCTCAGAGTTATTTATACATGTATCCACCATGACCCTAGGTCTTTTTCCCTGTTGAGGCTTCCAGCACCTCCCCTCCCAGGGTGTACCTGTGTTTAGGGTTTCCCCGACCAAGATGCAACACCTTGCACTTGGTGATATTGAAATTTAATTTCCATGTGTGAGCCCAGCTTTCCAGGGTGTCCAGGTCCCCTTGCAGGGCCAACCTCCCCTCTTCTCCCTCAACTACTGCTCCCATCTTGGAGTCATCCGCGAAGAGACTCATTTCACACCTTATACCATCCCTGATGTCCGATATGTATGCATTAAACAGGATTGGACCCAGGACCGAGCCCTGTGGTACCCCACTACCAACCTCTGTAGGGTTCGAGAGCTCCCCACAGACCACTACTCTCTGAGTCCATCCAGCTATCCAGTTTTCAATCCATCTGACCATCAAAGGGCCTACTCCTAACCCCATCAGTTTCTCCACCAGACCATTGTGGGGGACAGAGTCAAACACCTTGCTGAAGTCCAAGAATAATACATCCACAGGCTTACCCCTGTCCAGTTCTGATGTTACCCATTCATAGAACTCCACAAGGTTGGTTTGACATGATCTACCTGGCACAAACCCATGCTGCCGACTATCCAGACCTCTCACCTCCCCCAAGTAAACCCCCAATCGTTCCTTTAGTATACTCTCCATTAATTTTCCCACCACCGAGTTTAAACTGATGGGTCTATAGTTTCCTGGTACTTCCTTCGACCTCCCTTTATGGATTGGTACCACATGTGCCTCTCGCCAATCCCTAGGTACCCTCCCTGTCTCAAGTGACCTGTTGAAAAGCTCCGCCAGAGGTGCAGCCAGTATGTCCGCCAATTCCCATAGTACTCTCGGATGAATGCCATCCGCCCAGGAGATTTGTCTTTCTTTAGGGCCTTGAGGGCAACCACACCCTTTGTGGGATGGCATCATCCGTCCCTCCACCTTACTGGTCTTTTTATCTTTATCCAGATGTGGACACCCTGGGGTACCTTTCTCCTCCTTTTGCTCCATTTCTGTTGCTCCCCTGATCCCACTCCCTGCCGCTTCTCTCCCTTTGTGCCTTGCTTTGTAGATATCCTATCCCTCCCTAGTGAACACAGAGGCAAAGTACTCATTAAATACCTCTGCCTGGTCCCTCGCCTCTTCCACCCACCCTCCTTCTGATCTCAATCTGCTGAGATGGCCCTTAGTTTTTCTCCGCTCCCCAATGTACCGGAAGAACCCCTTTTCCCCTCCATGTATCCCCTGTGCCAGCCATTGCTCTTTACTGGACTTTGCTCCCCTCACCATACGGGTGAAACTGCACAGTGCAAGCTCGTAACACAGTCATTTTATAGACGTTTGTCACCAAATTTTCAACACAGGCATTTCAGGACCTCTGCTCATGAACAGAGTCACTATGATTTTCCTAATCTGTCCCAAACACTGATTCCCCACAGCGACCGTGCTATTCTGTGCCAGAAGTGTGAAAACACATTTTGGCCAGGATGTGAAAAATGACCACTGTACTGTTTATAAGGAGTTATGAAAAAATGCCAATGTTGATAATTTGGAGTGAAAATATTACAAATTTGCAAAGTTACAAAGGTGTGTGGAATCTGCGCAATGCACGCTCAACACACAGTCATTTTATGGACTTCATCACCAAATTTTCAACATAGGCATTTTAGACCTCTGCTCATGAACAGTGTCACTATGATTTTCTTAATGTGTTCTGAACACTGATTTTCCACAGCGACTGTGCTATTCTGCACTGGAAGTGTGGAAAACACATTTCAGCCAGGATATGAAAAATGACAGCTGTACTGTTCATAAAGAGGTGTGGAAAAATGCCAATGTTGAAAATCTGGAGTGAAAATATTACAAATTCGTGAAGTTATGAGCGTGCGTGGAAACTGCGCAACACACACTCATAAAACAGTCATTTTTCGGATTTGTTTCACCAAATTTGCAATATAGGCTTTTTGAGAGCCCATCTCATGAACAGTGGTACTGTCATTTCATTACTCTGTCCCGAAAGGTGATTCCACGCAGTGACCGCAAAATCACCTTTTGGGACCGAATAACGCCATGACAGTAACTGAATCCATGAGTAGGGATCCCAATAACACGATGTTGAAAATCCGGTACCAAAATTCCACAAAATGCCTGAGATATGCACCAAAGTTGAAAAAACTCTATTTTTGCTATTATACAGCTTACCGGCATTTCTTCAGTTTGCGGTCTGCTTTGAAGAGTGCAGATGTGTTCCTGGTCCACCGAAGATCATCAAGAAGGGCTCTGCAGGTAAGTATGGGGTGAGGGGGGTGTGGGGAGGTAGGGTGCACAGTGGGTGGGTGCGTGTTGGGGGAGGGGACCTGACCGGCATGGGACCGTTTCCTTTTTTTCAGGGACAGAAAAAAAAAAGTCGCAGGAAGGTTTTTTTTGCAGGCTTCTTTTCAGCACACTGAGATGGGCTCCCAGTGTGCCACCTGCTTTTTGGATTCGGCCACCCATCAGCAAAGAACGACTGTTTGGGGGGCATGATGCCAAGGGGAATTGGGCACCCCCCTCCGCAAACAACAAATGGGATGGGGGCATTATGCCGACGGGAAGTGGGCTCCCACATCAGCAAATTAATTGGGCCAGGGGCATGCAGACAGGGGGATTGGGCACCCCAGTCAGTCAGCTTTCCCTCCACTGCCATGTTTACGGACATGTTACGTCAGGAAAGGTATCGCCTTGCAATGATGGGTCGCTCCCTCATTGCAGCGGGATGGTTGATGCTGCAATGACAAGGCAGCCCCTCTTTGCAGCAGCCAAATTGTTTCAACCTGGTGGCACTTATGCAGAACCTGTGTCATCAGGACACTGGGCCTGCATTGGGTGAACACTGCCAATACCATAAATACAGTGCCTGTGTTGGCTGCCAGATTGCCGCACCTCCACAACCCACTTCTCTCCTAAGCTGCCACATCATGTTTCTTGCGCATGCGCAAGCAAACATAAAAAAGGGTTTTGTGAGGCAGAGATAACGGGGCACATTTTCAAACAGATCAGACACAACCCAAGGAGTGTCATCCACCCTAGTTTCTGTCTGACCAGCTGCATCTTGCATTGCCATCCCTATTTTTAAAGAGCTGCCGGCATTTGTTATTGCTGTACACACTTTGAGGTGACTTGCTTTAAAGAAAATAATGCACATTGGGGTTTGTGTCCTTTTTTGGCCCAACTGCTGCAATTTGCAGATGTTACTGCCTCCAAGTTTGAGAGGCTGTTAGATGGTCTCACAGTGCAGACGTAAATTCATTTTGAAAATTTAGGAAGGCAGATACAAGACAGAGCCACTTTTTAAAATCCTGCCTCGTGCCTTTATAAGGCCAATGAATAATTTCAATATACAAGCTTTTGAGACCACCAAGGTCTCTTCAGACATTAATGTGAAAGCTTGTACACCAGACCTACTCATTAGCCTACAAAAGACATCTCTGCTGCCATAGTAAACAAGCATTTGTCAATGCTGAATGTTGTCTTGCTGGCATTGGTATTGATAGTGCAGAAGTTAGAGAGATGCATAATAGGAATGGCAGTGAAGTACTGAACTGAAGCCAACTCCACCAACACCCTGCAGAGACTGACAGACACTGGGGTGTGCCTTTGGGTCATCAGTTATAACGCTCATGCTATTTTACCTTACCCTACCCTGCAGACACTGACACATGTCAGTGTGCCTTGGGGTCTTCGGGCATTACGCTCACCCCATGCCATAAGGAAATACACTGAGATGGGTGCACTATAGGAGAATAGGGTGAACTTTAGGGCCGAAGAGTCCAAGGCACACCTCAATGCCTGTCAGTGGGTGCAGGCTGGAGGTGGAATGGTGTGAGCATTACAGCTGAAAATCCCAAGTCACACCCCTGATACCTGTCAGTCTCTATAAGGTGGGGCGTTACAGTTGGAAACCCTAATGCCCCAAGCATTTGTTGGTTATTTTCGCTCCAAATTTTCAACTGGGCTTTTGTGACTCCACCTCATGAACAGTGGTACTATCAGTTCATTAGCTGAAAGGTGATTTTTGCACTGCGACTGCGCCATTTGGTGTCACAGGTGCGAAAACACATTTCGGGCAGGATGTGAAAAATTACAGCTGTACTGTTCATGAGGAGGTGTAAAAAAATGATAATGTTGAAAATCTGGAGTGAAAATCTGGAAAAGTGGTAAGTCAGGAGCGTGCGTAGAGACTGGGCAACAGACACCCATAACGCAATTATTTTGGGGAATTTTTTAACCAAATTTTCAACATAGGCAGTTTGGGACCTCCGCTGATGAACACGACAGCTGTACCATTCATAAGGAAGTGTGAAGAAATGGCAAGGTTGAAAATCCGGAGTGAAAATATTAAAAAAATTTCAAAGTTCCAAGCGTGTATGGAAGCTGCACAATGCTCACTCATAACACAGTTATTTTTTGACCTTTTGTCACCAACTTTTCAACATAGCCATTTTGAGACCTCTCATGAACAGTGTCACTGTGAATTTCTTAATCTGTCCCGAACATTGATTTCCCACAGCGACCATTGTGCGCCAGATGTGTGAAAACACATTTTGGGCAGGGTATGAAAATGACAGCTGTACTGTCCATAAGGAGGTGTAAAAATGGCAATGTTGAAAATCTGAAATAAAATACTAAAAATTCTGAGTTTGAGCATCGTGAAACTTAATGCAACTCATAACAGTCATTTTTTGGAATTTTTTCACCAAATTTTCAACATAGGCATTTTGGGGCCTCTGATCATGAACAGTGACACTGATTTTCTTAATCTGTCCTGAACATTGATTTCCCACAGCGACCATGCCATTGTGCGCCAGATGTGCGAAAACACATTTCGGGAAGGATATGAAAAATGACAGCTATACTGTTCATAAGGAGGTATGGAAAAATGGTAATGATGAAAATCTGGAGTGAAAGTACTTAAAATTCTCAAAGTTACGAGTGTGCGAGCAAAGTACGCAACGCATGCTCATAACACAGTCGTTTTTTGGAATTTTTTCACCAAATCATTCCCGAAAGCTGATTCTGCACAGTGACTCAAAATCACCTTTTGTGACCGAATAACAAAATGACAGTGACCGAATTCATGAGGTGGGGTCCCAAGAACCCCACTTTGAAAATTTGGAGCCAAAAGTCACAAAAATGGCTGAGATAACCACCTAAGTTGAAAAAAAACATTTATGCCATTATACAGCTTACCATCATTTCTTCAGTTCACGGTCAGCTTTGAAGAGTGCAGACGTGTTCCCGCTCCACTGAAGATCATTGCGCCAGGCTCCAGAGGTAAGTATGGGGTGGGGGTGGTGGTGCGGGGAGGTGGAGTGTGCAGAGGGTGAGTGCTGGTTGGGGGAAGGGGCACCAGAGACAACGAGGGACCATTTTCTCTTTTACAGGTTAAAAAACAAAAAAAAACAGCGCAGACTTTTTTCTTTACAGGTGTATGAAACAATGTTGTGCACACTGTGGTGGGCTCCAAGTATGGCTCACAATGGAGGTGGTGGGGGCAGGAAAATGCTGATGGGGTCAGCTTCTGAATACAGGTAGGCACACTGGGGTGGGCTCCCAGTGTGCCACACAATCTTGAGGATTTACACATGCTGGCAGGGGGACTGGGCACCTCCGAAGTCGGCTTGCTACTGATTACAAGAGGCAGACGGTGGATCCAGCGGCAGATCTGCCACCATGTTTATTATTATGTTACACCAGGCAAGGCACATAGCAGAGGCATGTCATCAGTGCCCGTGGATGACAAGCTTGGCACTGACTGCAGTGGCAAAATCATTTAAAGTTGATGGCACTGAAAAACACTTGTGTCATCCCTAGCATGCTTGCTAATTGGCGAATGAGGTACACACCTTCTAAAGCGTGCCCTGCATTCGCCAAAACTGACTCACCTCTGCATTTCTCCTACTGCCACAATATGTGGCTTGCGCATGTGCAAGCCAACATAAAAAGCTGTAGTTCCTGCTCAAGCATTGAAACACTGAGTCACTGCTTGATTACAGTCTGTTAAAACTATATAATAACTGCCGAGCAATTTTGCCTATAGACTCAGCCAGTTGCTATTTTCCGTAACAACCAGTCAGTTGTTATGACATTCTCTCGCTCCATCTATCAAAAGGGAGTGCTCCCTCATTGGTTTCTGTTTTGTGTCTGGGCGGGCTCAACAGTTTGTAAAATATGGCGGTTCCGTATCTTGGTTAGTGAGGAACCGCTATGGAACCGTCACTGCAAGATCCCATTACTGCCCTTTTCCTAATCTTTATATATATATTTCGTGGACCCTACCTTAAATGTACATTTTCTAAACTATCTGGTTGATCCTGCAATTCACCAGCTTCAAGCAATGCACACCGTCAGCAGGAACAGGTCTGTAGCTGATTTGTAGAGGTAAGTGCGATCGTAATCGCGATAGCGATTTCAGCTGCAAGTTAAAAAAAAAAAAATAAATTGAGAGTAGAGTGTGCTTGGGACAAGAGGGAGAAGGACTGGGGATGGCTGCACAGCTCAGGATTCTGGAGTGAGAGGCTGGGAACATGGGGAGCTGTGTAAGCTGCTGCTGCTGCATTTGGTGCTCCTAGGTGCCACAGTAGAATTTCTAGTATGGAGAGAGAGAGAGAGAGAGAGTGTGTGTGTGTGTGTGTGTGTGTGCATATGCGCGCACGCATGTGTGTGTGTAGAAAGAGAGACTGTGTCTGTGGAGAAAGAGAGATTATCTGTGTAACTGTGATGTGGAGGAGGGGTCACAGCACTTCAGCTGGAAAAAAATTGCTCGCCAGTATATTATATAAAATAAAAGATGAGGACATGTGCATATGAGAATTTAATGCACACCCGAGGTGTGGGATGCTACATAAACCCCGAGGGCAAAGCCCCGGGTTTATGTAGCATCCCACACCTTGGGTGTGCATTCAATTCTCACATCACACACTTCCCCATCCATTATTCTATATAAAGCACTGAGGGAGCCAGTTGGCTGTTTGATACTGTGGAAATAGTAGAAAAGTACTTTGATTGTTTTATTTTACTGTAGATATACTCTTTAAAACAGTCATAAAACTAGTGGCTGCAAACATCTCAGAATAATGTTTAGTATTGTGCTCTAGGTGCAGACTAAAATTTAATACAGTTCAGAGCTGGAATGAATTCTATTTTTCTTTTCTTAGGCTCAAGAAACAAGTCACCTTGAACTGTGTGCAGTAATTTTCTCAAATCCTTCAAATTTAGAATATGGCATTCTATGTACCTTTAAATCTACAGGTCATGATTTTTCGTATAATGTTACAACTCTGCCGAATTAAACAGATACTTTAATAATCAAAATATATCAAGGCACCTTCTTTGTAATCAATGTACAGTACATTATTACAGATATTCTTTCTCTGCACAGAAATGAAGATATATGCAACCCAAAACACATTATTAAATACAATTTCACAATATACTGTAACACACTTGTAATTTTCAATACAGGAATCAACTCCTTTAATATTTTTTTGTTTATACTTCCTTAACTGGATAGGTACAATGGTGCCAGGTACATTTTTCAGTCATGACCCGGCTACCACAAGTACAATGAGTGGTCAGAATAACAATATCATAGTTCATAGTCAAAGGTTTGAGTTGATACAGAAAATGACACACATTATAATTTTACAGTTTACAGGCACATGGTTATAACATGAGACATGGTCGACAATGATATGTTCAAAGCATTGTACAGATATATAGAAAGGAGGTTGTGGAGTCAAAAACAGTGGTGGAATTCAAGCATGCATGGGACAGTCATAAGGCAATTCTAGGGGGTGGAGGTAGGAAGAAGTAGGCTGCTGGTTAACTAGGATCTGCAACTTATCCATTAGGTAGGGAAATTGGCAGACTGCGTGGGCCAAGTGGTCCTTATCTGCCGTCAAATTCTATGTTTCTATGAGTACAAGAGTGAATAATCACTACAAATATCACCAAATGTGCTTATTACTACTACTAGCAGTTCTAGCTGCCCCTGTAGTACAGTGGAAGTGCCACCGCTTGCAATGCTGGTGACTGAGTTTAGGAAATGCACTTGGGTTGCTAGGTAACTGGCTGGGGGGGGGGGAGGTTCAAGTGTCCAAAGGACAGCTCTCCTCTCTCTTTCTCTCTTGGAATGAGGACTCTGTGTTCTGCTACTTGAGTGCCACCTGGTGGTGGCCAGGCAGAAGCACAAAAGGCACACACTGAAAGGGAGAGATTTTGCTGCTGGATGCCAAGCACACGTGTGTTACTGCATGTATGCAAGTCATTGCACTCTCAACTCGCGCCCTCAAGGTAGCAAAACCAGAAGAGAAAAATCCCTGGTCTGCCAAGGCAAGATTGGCACCCCCAGCAGGCACATGCATTACCAACAGAGCAGTCCGCTCACCACATCTGTGGTACCAGGTAAGTGGTGCATAACTTTGTGAGTCAGTGAGAAGGTCAGTGTCAGGGCTGGAAGTAACTGTCAAGACAGGGGGCACCATCAGGATGGCGGTAAACCAAAGCCTGGAGGAAAAACATCACAGAAAAAAACATTTTCTAAATTTCCTCACATTTTGACAGGATATTTCATCATAGAGATAACATGACAGGCTATCGGCTGTTTCTGAACATGATTTGTTTTCTTTGCAGGAATCTTGGGAAATCAGGGCTCAGAGTGTCATGCTTAGGTCTCGGTAAGTCTGTCTTTATTTTATTTTCAGATATTTTCTCAAGCCCTTGAAAGAATTATAAAAGTGTTATGTGGATTTTACTGGGGGGGAGGGGGACTTAATTTCAGATTGCTTCCTTTGGATCGAAAATAAGGGCACATTTACGTGGAATAGTCTGACTTCAGACCTTTAGTAACATAGAGTAGATTAACTTGGGCTAAACCTCTCCACTTTAAAAAACTAATGAAAATATCAATTGCAACAATCTATAGCAGTAAAGCAAGCGAAAAAGAGTATGGGATAGCCAAGAGTGATGTTAAAAGACAATGTTTGCTTATGCCACAGGTTTATTCATTTCCTGTTCTTTGACAATGTAATGAATCTTAAAAAGGGGCTCAAGAGATAACAGTGTGCAAAATCCAAGCCTGCCTGCCATACGAAGATGATGTTAGAAAAATCGCAATGTGATCATAATTTTCCATAGTGGAATTTTATTCATATTTATGTTTTCTTCTACCAACTGAGATGCTCCCTTTACTGCTGTGCTGTGCTGGCCGCCAACCCAGAAATGTCATGTTCTCCTGCTCCTCATATCAGAAGGGCTCCTGACAGCCCTTTCATTCACCGGAAAATTGAATCAGTTTGTTTGCCTTGCTGTCAATAGACTGATAGAGTTGTATTGATAAGCCAGTAATATTTGACTAATAACTTTTATAAAAACGTTTTTCTTCTCCTGTGTTTTGCTTTTATTAGTAGTAGCACATTTCAGAGGTGTGTCAGTGTTGTGGAAAATGCAGGGGATGCTTTAGTGTGTGTCCCTCAGTCGCCAACCAGTGAGCACGCTGCTGATGACAGCAGTTTCAGAGAGAGCCACGGAGCTGAAACGAGTCTGCCACTGCAATCAGAGACAGGCTCGTCATTATAGCGGCAGATGACACACCTCCATTATGTGCCTTTCCTGGTGAAACATTTCAATAAATATGGTGGCTCCTGCCGTCTGCCACACAATCCCCCAGAAAGCTGACATTGAGGTGCCCAATCCCCGTGTTGGCATGCCCCCCCCCCCACATTATGTGGCATTATGTAGCATTACGTGGCACACCATTACATAGTGGCTCCTGCTTCCCGCCACACATTCCCTAAAAGCCAACATCAGGGTGCCCAATCCCTATGTTGGCATCCATGTTTGCAGATTGTGATGTCACAAGCAGGTGATTATTACCTCTGTTAACGCATGTGCACCAAGGCAACCGTTTTGCATTAATGTTGATCAGTGGAATCTTCGGGACATATAACAGAGTTATTGGAGGGGGACGGTTGGAATAATTAACCAAAGCAGATGTACTATAAGGGGGCAATAATCATGTTTCATGAAAATGCCTCTTAGTGGTAAAGTACAGAATTGCTTGGAACTGCAGGATTCTTGTAATTTTGAGTCACTGAATTCCATTGAAGTCACAGAAATATTTATGCGGGTGGCCAGAGTCCCTCTTCATATAGTGATCCCTTTGCTAGCCACCTGTGTCTGAATGGTTGGCTGCTTGAAGAAGAACCAATTTTTGATTGGGGCAGAAATGATGATGAGCCTATTTCTGTGCCCCTAGGAATAGGTCCTACAGGTTTGTGCAGAGCTGGTGTGCAGCTATTTTGGAGATGGGATGGAGTTGGAGGAGGGGCAGTTCTTTTGAAAGGCATTACTTAGTCATTGTGTTTTTAGGCTATCAGGCTATTCATACTAACTCATGGATGTAAAATCCCAAAATATTGGTAACCCATGGTGACTAAATGTGCGTTCTTGAATGGCAAAGACTTACTTTCTAGTAGCAACTGCAAGCTTAAGAGGTGGCTTTGCTTTATAATTACTGATGTTTTGACAAATGTATCACAAAACATTCAAAATTATATTCCTAATGAAAACTGGACCATAACTAGTAAATGTAAATCCCGGAGTCTATCTGTACAGAGGTCTACACATTTACTTCATCAATGTCCAATGAAAATAGGCTTACTTTGCATTTTGTATAGATTTTCAGTGCAAAGGGCACTTTTCTAAGGGGCACTGTATACTAAGGAAGTTTCATACAATGGTGGGTTTGCAAGCACAAGTAGTAGGCACTTTAGGCACTTTTACACACAGTGGTCTGTATCAGAATAACCAATACAGACACACTGTAACGGTGCCTTTTTGGTGTGTACAAGCATTCACACACTGGTACAAAAATTAGCGCTTCCCTGAAACGCGTTCCTTCTCCTCCTGGGTTCACCAGCTTCTGTTCCATTCTGCCCTGCCATTCATTTGGGCGAACTACAGCTGAACTGCAGCCTAAAGTAATCCAACTTCTGCACATTTGACCACAGCAATACATAACATAACAAGCATTTGTCAATGCCGAATGTTGTCTTGCTGCCATTGGCAGTGCAGGAGTTAGAGAGATGCAGCATAGGAATGGCAGTCAAGTATTGAACTGATGCCAACCCACCCCCACCCTACAGAGAGTGAGAGGCATTAGGGTGTCCCTGTGGGTGTTTGGTAGTGCAGTGCGGGAAAACATGCTGGGCAGGATGTGAAAAATGACAGCTGCACAGTTCATAAGGAGGTGTAATTAAATGGCAGTGCTGAAAATGTGTCATACAAATATATGAAAGTTGCGGAGTTGCAAGGGTGCGTGGGAAATATGCAAGGCACGCTTGCAGCACTGGCAGTCTGTGGGCACTCGGCACCAAATTTTCAACATAGGCATTTTAGCACCTCTGCTCATGTACAGTGTCACTGTCATTTCCTCAAAGTGTCCCAAGAAGTGATTTCGCACAGCGACCACGCTATTCTGCGCTGGAAGTGCAGAAACACATTTTGCGCAGGATATGTGACGTGACAACTGTACTGTTCATCAAGAGGTGTGTAAAAATGGCAATGGTGAAAATCCAGAGTGAAAATATCACAAATGCATGACGGTATGAGCATGCGTGCAATCTGCCAATGCACGCTCGTAACACAGTCATTTTATGGAGTATCAGCTCCAAATTTTCAACATAGGCATTCTAGGAGCTCTGCTCATGAACTGTGTCATGGTCATTTTCATAATCTAGCCCAAACACTGATTTCCCACAGTGACTGCGCAATTGTGCGCCGGAAGTGCAGAAACACATTTCGGGCAGGATGTGGGAAATGACAGCTGTACTGTTCCCAAGGAGGTGCAGAAAAATGCCAATGCTGAAAATGCGGCATTAAAATATTGCGAATGCACGAAGTTATGAGCCTGCATAGCAACTGCGCAACGCACGCTCGTAAAACAGGCATTTCTTGGATTTTTTCCACCAAATTTGGAACATAGGCTTTTTGAGAGGTCATCTCATGAACACTGGCACTGTCATTTCGTTAATGTATCCCGAAAGGTGATTCCGAGCAGTGACTGCAAAATCACCTTCTGAGGCTGATTAATGCCATGACAGTGACAGAATTCATGAGGAGGGGCCCCAACAACCCCATACTGAAAATTTGGTGCCAAAATTCCAAGAAATGCCTAAGATATGCAGCAAAGTTGAAAAAACCCTATTCATTGCATTATACAGCTTACCGGCATTTCCTCAGTTTGCGGTTGGCTTTGAAGAGTGCAGACGTGTTCCCAGTCTACGGAAGATCGTCGGCGAGTCAGAGATGCGTGTAGGGGTGGGGTGAGGAGGCAGGAGTGCGCAGTGGGTGGGGAGGGGCATGTAGACTATAAGGGCGGCTTTCATTTCCAGGTGTAGAAAAAAAGCGTGAAACCTTTCACGAACAGTTTTTATTACAGGGCATTTGGTATGCTGGGTGGGCTCAAGTATGCCACCTCACGTGGGTATTGTGGGGGTGTCAGTAGCTGATGGGGATTAGGCACCCTTGCGGCACCACAATACGGGAGGGTATTACTGTAGGATTGGGCACCCCGCTGCAACAAAGAAACGGGGAGCATGTTTAGGGGATTGTGCAATTCCTCGGCATTCCATATTTGCGGGGATGCCGACGGGAGTGGGCTCTCCCATTGGCACACAAACATGGGGTGCTGACAGGGGATTGGGCAATCCCAATGTCGGAAACCATGAAGCGGCCGTTCGCCGCCGACCATGATCATAATGGTGGCGAGATGTCAAGCAAAAGGACTGCTGCGTATGACGATTGCAGCGGACCTTTGCTTTGATGTGCTAACCCCATTATGAATGCATGGTGTGGTGGTGGCATGCAGGCTGATTGGGGAATGAGGGATGCACCTACTGATGCGTGCCCTGCATTTGCCCAAGGGCAGCCGCGCCCCCAAGACCCGCACTGTTGCAAGATGTTTCTTGTGCATGCGCACAAGACAACATAAAAATGATAAGTGTAGTGTAGAATTCATTTCAGGAAGATTTTCCCTAATGAATTCTGCTGAAAACATTTACAAAACTCGTCCATTTAGGTGTAGTAACTTGGAGGCTTGTACTGTGGTAACTTTTTATGACTTTAGTGATGTTTTCAGCAGAATTTGTTAGGGGAACTCTGCCCTAAACGAATTCTGACATGCAGTTACACTTTTTTTGGGATGAGTAAGGCAGAGCAGCTGCCCAGAGTACACTTGCCTTACCGAGATGCCACTTGGCCCCCCGATGGCAGGAAACACTGCCGCAACACCGGAAGATGGAATCTTCCAAAACCTTGTTTGTGTGTGCAAACAGTGTGCAAACACAGTGGGAGGAGAGCAACTGGACTGGTACAAAAATGAGCTGCACAAGTAAGTGACATGTAAAAGTGGCTATTGATAGCATCAGCACAGCTACACAACACGTGATAAGACTAGCATTAGATAGTAGACATTAGCCATGTCTAACTAGCCCAGGTTTCCATGAATTAACTATTTCACCATGTCACACTTCTTTTACCAAGCACAGGAGCATGAAAGTGCTTTTTTATTTGTTTAGAAATGTTTGCACTTTGAGAAACAGAACTTGCTAAGGTCACCAGGCTTCAGTGCTTTAAATGTTACTGTTTAAATAAGCACAATAACCCTGTGTATGATTTATCATCTCTTTCTATGAGGAATCTCTACACAAAGCAAGGCTTTTTAAAATCAGACTGAGTGCTTGTCCCTGTGCCTTATGTTAGCTAGCAGTGCAGACAGGCACACACTGCCTCTTCAGCAAAAGCAGTTAATTTCTGCTTCAGGTTGCACCAATACTCAGAGTGAGGAATAGTTCTCATTCTGTTAAAAGTCTTTATCGGGAAAACTAATTGTGCACTTTATTTTTAAAATTGTGTTCTGTGCATCAACCTCATTCTCTAAGCTATACCGCTATACCTTAAGTATAAGGTACGGCTTCCATTTTCATTTTGATACTTTATCGTCCATCTATTGACTTCTATACACTGGCCTTTTCCTGTGCTTTTTCTTGGGTGAGCAGCGACTGCCCAGCTCTACGAATGTGAAGATTGTTTGTCCCATTTTTATTTCCAGCTTTCACAGGTCCCCCATCCCCAATTCTTTTCTCTTACACCTTGTGATCCAGATGATTTGGGGAGATACTGTGGTTCTGAGAACATTACAGCACTATACTATGAAATAAAATATGTTAGTTTTGAAACCCACTGCAGTCACTAGCTCACTATAGGACAAAGAACAAGTCACTGGACGTCCCTGAGCTTCAAAGCTAGAGCGGTGGTGGTGGTGTAGTCTACAGTAGGAGTAAAAACTCATAGCTCTGAATCTGGAGACCCAGGTCAGTCATACGTGACCTTGAGAAAGTCTATTAGCCTCCCAGTACTTCACCTGCCTCTTTTTCTTTTTCTTTCTTTCTTTTTCTTTCTTTCTTGCTTTTTCTTTCTTTCTTTCCTTCTTTCTCTCCTTCCCTCCAGATCTCCCTCCCTCCCTCCCTCCATCCTTTCCTTACTTCCTTTCTTCTCACTTCAACCATTCCCAAACCTTCCACAAACTCCCTTAACCTTTCTGTGCTTGCCTAATGGCATCTGCCAAATGTTCTTGGATTGCAAAACACTACAGGACACAGACTGTATGGCAGGTGCTATATAAAACTGATTTTTTTCCTATTCTTGCCTTTATTTCTAACAACAGTGAAATTAGATTGAAGCAAAACACCACTTAAAATGAGATCTTGCTTCCTAGTCCAACAGCAGTACCCTGGGCACAGACATAAAAAAACCTGCTGCACCAGTACTTGAATGCACATCTCAACATGACAAGCCATGCTCAAATAATGCAGTGTGACAGAGAATGGAGAGGATTACCATGGAACAGTCTCACAACCTGCCGATAAACGGCAGGAGGTAAAGCTGAGTGACAATCTCCCCTAGGGATATGATTACTGAAGGCAATCCTTCCCCCTCAAAAAATGCATACTGCAATTTAAGATAAAGTTAAATATACAGTAAATTATATTTAAGTTGGAAAAAAAGCTTACTATAATACTGAATATTAGATGTAGATGTTCATTAGTGTGCTACTATGTGAAATATTCATACTATTGCTTTACCCAAATACCCACTATACAGCTATTCTTTACATAAAGTAAATGTATACAGTACAGAAATGGTTCTGGTGTAGTGCCTCTTTTCAGAGATGCCCCCTTAGTGAATCTTCTTTTTTATTGCAGCAGTATGGAATGATATGAAATTGTTTACGGTGATTTGAATTGAAAATTTCCTCCCGCAACTGAATTATGTTTTGCATATATCATGCATTATGAAACTATGTAATCAAGTGCGGTGAAGCTGAACATACATGCTGTCTTAGTGAAGTAGGAAAAGATAAAGAGAATTCAACTGGAAAGATATTAAAGCCAGCTATAATTAAATATCCTATCACTGGCCTCACCATAACCTTTATACCTGGGTTATAGATAGTGTACAGTTTTGGTACTGTAAAACACAGAAACACGGATAGATAGAATTTGTTGGCAGTAGGGGACCAGTTGGCTCATCCAGTCTGCCCTATTTTTCCTTGTCTATTCCAAAACCTTAGTCCGTATTTGGTCATCAGCGTCTCTCCTGCCTCCCTTTGCTCTACCTATTATGCCCATGTTTCTATCCCTCGCATGCTTGAAGCTCCCGACTGTCTTTTCCCCACCACCTTTTCTGGCAGACTGTTCCAGACATTCGGCACCCCTTCTGTGAAGAAGTGTTTCCTCAAATCCCTTTTAAATACCCCCACCCTTTACTTCATTGCAAGCCCCTGTGTTCTGGTGCTTTCCTCCTCTGAAAGAGACTCCTCCCCTGTACCTTGTTTACCACTGTAAGGTATGTATAGGTCTCTATCATGTCCCCTCTTGCTCTCCTTTTCTGCAAAGAGTACATGTTAAAATACAGCAGCCTCTTCTCATATGGCCCCCCCATGCAACCCTCACACCCTTTTGGGTGCCCTCTTCTCAACCGCTTCCATGCTGTCAATGTCCTTGTAGAGGTGCAGCCTCCAGAACTTGACAAAGTACCCTAGTAGAGGTCTCATTAGAGAGTGATACAGTGGCAGCACCACCTCCACGTTCCTGCTAGAAATTTACATCCCTAGGCACTCAGCATCCAGTTAGACTTGCCTACTGCCTTGCCACCTTGAGATCATCAGATATGATTGCCCCAAGATCCCTTTCTTGTTTTGTGGCTGTAAGTATCTCCCCCATCATATGCACAGCTCCCAGATTTCCCCATCCCAGGTGCATGACTTTACATTTTTTGGCATTGAAACCCAATTGCCACTCCCTACACTAGTCCTCGAGTTTCCCTTTTACATTCCCTCCACCCCTTCCTGAGGGTCCACCCTGTTACAGATGTTTGTATCATCCTCAGACTCACCTTCCCCTCCAGTTCCTTAGCAATGTCACTTATGAACACATTAAAGAAGACTGGTGCCAGTACTCATCCCCATGGCACTTGCTAGTCACTCTCCTGTCCCCTGGGTGTATGCTATTTTCCACCACCCTCTGCATCTGCTCTTCTATCAGTTTGATATCCACCATACCACATTCTCCCTTATGAGCTAGCCTCCTGTGTGGCACTGTGTGAAAGGCCTTACTGAAGTCCAGATAGGCCACATCCATCTCCTGATCCATGTCCCTAGTTGCTCAGTCAAAGAAATCTATGAGATTTGTTTGGCATGCCTTGCCCTCTGTGACACTGTCCTGCAGTGCATTCGCCTTCAGGCATTCCATTAGCCTCTCCTTCAGCAGGGTTTCCATTAATTTCCCCACCACTGATGTGAGAATGACTGGCCTGTAGTTGCTAGCTTCCTCCCTGCTGTGGCTCTTGTGCAAAGGGACCACATCAGTCCACTTCTAGAGGCACTATCCACATCTCCAATGAGGCGCTAAATACTGTTGCAAGAGAGGCAGCTAGCACCATGCTCGTTTCCTTTATAACCCTCAGGCGAATCCCGTCCAGTTCTGTCACCTTGTTCTCCCTTAGGGGTTCCAATCCTTTCCGGACTCTCTCCTCTGAAAATGGACTTGTGTACACTCCCTGGTGCCTGTTGATACATACTGACATGTCCACCCCTTCCACCATGAATAATGAGCAGAAGTACTCATTTAAAATGTTAGCTTTTTCCTGATCTCCTCTGCACATTCCCTCCTTCCATCCTGATTCTCGCTGTCCAACCCCTTACTTTTCTCTTTTCATTCATGCACCTGAAGAAAGTCTTATCACCTTTTCTGACCTCCCTAGTGATCCTCTCCTCTGTTTGTGCCTTGACTGCCCTCACCCTCCTTCCTGCCTTCCTTTGTTTTTCCAGATATACCTCCCTATCCACATCTGTCTGGGTCTCCTCGTATTTCCTAAATTATGTTTTTTTCTCCTTAACAGACTTAGCCACATCATTTGACAACCATAGCAGCCTCTTCCTCTCCTACCCTTGCTTACTCCCTTCAAGCAGCGTGCCATTTCTGGGGGGACGTGGCCAACCGCCGAGCGTGGAGCAGCAACCTTAAGTGGCTCTGCAAAGAATAATGGCAATTTATATATATTACTAAAAACACGCAACTTAAACTATAACAGAAATCAGCTCAGTTGATAGAGCAAGTGATGCTGCTTCTATTGATACTAAACAGATTATCGTTTGGCCATAGAAGATAGCTATGAGATGAACAAATAAACAAGTGGGTACTGATGGCGATGAAACCCAGCTGAAGGAGCTGTGTTCAGGGCACAACAAAGATGAACAACTAGCATCAGAAGGTGATCCTCTGCGGCCTACTAATGTGGCACTAGTGAAAGCCATCCAATCTTTAGAGAAACAGATGACTGATTTTCAAGATCAATTGAAGTCAGTGGACTTCAAAATTGGATCATTATCAACGGACACGCAAACGGCAATGCAGACAGCCAACTGAGGCCTTACTAATGGTCTAATGAAAGAAAATGCTCTCCTGTGAAAATGGTTGGAGAATTTAGAAAACTCCATAAGAGAAATATGGTTGCCACTGATAATGCCACATGGCGAACGCCAGCCTGGTTAGGTGGACAGAGCACAGATTGGCATATGGGTGGTAGCGATCGCGGTAGAAAATATGTGGTTGTACAAGCATAAACAGGCACAGATAAATCAAAATCAGTTTGAAGGAGATTAGTGGAGATTAGTTTACCTGGCTGAAAGATGGATGGTTGCCTAGGTGGCGGGAGTTACGCTGAAGAAAGTTGGGCCGCAGGAGACATCTCAGCGGGTAGGCTGCAGGGCAAAGAGCTCTTTTAATGATTTGGGTCCTCGAGGTGCACAAAAAGAAAAACAAATGAGGAAAGAAAATGTTCGCTTCGGTATTTTTTATCCCTTGGTTCGCTGCGGTGGCATGGGAGGAGAGTAGGCTGAGTATCTCATGTGGGCCAAGAGCGTTTGCACATGCACCATGTTGCTCGGTGAAGAGAGCATCACCGAGCATGTGCGCAACATGGCGAATGCGCCATTGTTGTAGTTTTCACAGAGGTGGGAAGATTCAAATGAAACATGGGGTTTTGGAAGGAGGAGTCCAGGGAAGAGATATTATACATCAACGGGATGTGTGGGGGTAAACAAGGACCAGGATAAGGTGCTGCAATAGCTTGGCATGGAAAAATCATGGCATAAGAAGTTCAGACAGTCGGGAGACCCAGGTGCTATGGGGGTTAAAGGAGAGGTCTGAGCATGCCTGGGTGTACCGCGCATGTGCAGATTATGGAAAGAGCACTATTTTAGTAGTTTTGCAGGTAGGGGGATTTGAACTACATCCCACGGTGCATGCACGGGTCAGAAGCTGGATAAAAATACCATGCATGCATGGAGTGTAGCCGGGGTGGCTTGTTTTGTGGTATTTAAAGCTGGTTAAATATTATTATAACTTCATGATCCTAGAGCTCAAAATGTTTTAGAAACTGGTGTTTACAATGAATGCAGGGTTATATATATTAAGCAGTTGCAGTTGTATGGTTTCTAGTTTACCTGCATTCATTTATGAAAACCATGGCAGAGCATACAGAGGATTTTTCCTGGGTAGCATTCAGCAGATTTTCTGCAGATGCCAAACAACCCTGTGTGCTGGCCAGGTAAAATGTCTTACTGGAGGACATAAATGTTAATATTCCAGGGTGCAATTGTCCAGCATAGCATGGTTACAAGCAGGACAGGCATGGTGGTTACAGCATGAACATATAATGCAGTCACAGTGTTTCCTCAACATGCTGATCAGGGGTAGGGGAAGGGGAGCAACACTTGCCATGAGGTACTCCAGGGAGAGCTAGCCCCGGGGCAAGGGACCTTACGGGACTAACAGGGAATTCAGGGTGTGAGTGTTATCATCTGGGTACTTCCTGTTGCCCACCAGTGCCCTTGGGGTTTTCTGTAGTTGATCATCTAGATCTTATGCTTTGAAGTTATTTATTCAGTTGGCTACTCGTACAGGACAGGTGGAGGTAGGGATCGGGGGGGTTGAGGGTATCAGAAGAATATGCTTCTGGACAAAGGGTATTATAAAGGGTGTAATGGATTGTGCTGTGTTCCCATTGTTTCACCCATAAATGGATGGCAGTATTTAGGATGGAATCAAGAGGACAGAGAGAAGTAACAAGCGCCCAGCTGATGATGCACGCGTCAGAGATGACGGCTAAGGTGAACGAGATTCTGGAGATGGCGAAAAAGAAGGAAGCAGCAGAGGAGGCAGAGGGGAATAGAGGGGGAAAATCACAGAACAAAGGTTTGATGGAGAAAGTGAGTGAACTGAAAGAGATAGTGAGATGCAAGGAGGAGGAGGAAGCAGAAATGAAGAAGACACCATCGGGGGGCACGGGGAAGATCCCAGCAAGAAAATGGGTGGTGCAGGAGGTGATGGTGGAAGAGACTCATAATGAAGTGGAGGATGCAGGCTTAAGGAATGGTAAGGAAAAGGTCAACTTAGCGAAGCATGGGGATTTGATGGAATATTTGGCTGGTATTATAGGAGATATGGGGGAGACAGGTTTGGAAAAGATGGAACAGGCATTTAAAGAGTTACAGGAAGCTGCAAAGGGGGATAGGGTAGAGAAGAGAGACAGTTTGGGGGTTAAGGTAGGGAATGAGGGTATACCAGGTATGACCTTGGGGGACCACGTGCCCCAAACTATTAAGGAGAAGATATGGAAAGGGGAATATATTGACATGTTTTCACCAGTGGATAAAGACACAGTGAAGAAATACGAACAGAGGGAGACAGTGGGAAAAATGGAAATGGCAGTGGCACTGGCATTGGTAGGGAAAAGGGTAGATGAAACCACATACAAGGGAAAAAATATTGATACATGGCAGGCGGGTTTTATGGTATTCAGTGCCATCCTTTTGGAAAGGAGCCTGATCTGGCTGTTCCACTTTTGACGTATTCGAACATAATAAAGGATGCTTATAAGACAAAGCTAGGTTACAGGTGGCTGAAGTATAATGAGGCATTTAGATAGAGGATGGCGGCCAGGGGGGATCATAGGTGGGATTCCACACACTCAGAGCTGTGGGTAAGGACTTTATCAGATCAGATGGGGGGGAGATGGGGAAGGGAGTAGGCAGCGGGGAATAGCTACCTTGAGAAAACATGCTGGGGTTACAACAAGGCACCATGCACATGGGCAAACTGTAAATTTAAACATGTGTGTTCTAAATGTTCGGGACAGCACCCAGTATCATGCTGCAGGGTACTGGGTGATAAGAAGGGGGATCACGGGTTCAATGTGCAGCCCTTTCGTGGGAACGTGGGGGAACAAGCGGAGGATCATACCAAAACCATAAGGGTAGGGGATTCCAAGGGCGAGGAGGTTTTGGGTCAGATTTTAATGGGAACTAAACGGGCATGAAAGGAAGAGAAGGGCAAAAGGTTTGAATGGCAAAGACTCTGGTCAGGCTAGAGGTAGTGAGGGAATGGACCAAGGGATACTCGGACAGGGATGCAGGGGGGATGCTTAGAGAAGGGTTTGAAAGGGACTTCGATTTGGGCTACAGGGGGACACGGAGAGACATGAGGGATAATAAATTAATCTCAATAAAAGGAAAAGAGGACATAGTGTCTAGGAAAATTGGGAAGGAGGTGAAGGCCAGCAGGGTGGAGGGGCCATTCCCAGAGCCACCAATTAGACATTTTAGGGTGTGACTTTTGGGGACAGTGCCGAAGAAGCAAGCGCGGGAATACAGGTAAATTCGCCATTTGTCATACCCAGAGGGGACATTTCTGAATGGCAACATTCCAGTTGAGCTTTGTACAGTGTCATATGCTACACTGGACCAAGCAGTAGAACTTATGAAGGCTACAGGTGGGACATGGCTGGCAAAAACGGACATTGAGGCAGAGTTTAGGCTTTTACCGGTCAGGCCAGAGTATTGAGATTTATTAGGTTTTTTGCTTTCAGGGGGCTATTATTCTGACAAGGTGATGCCTATGGGATGTTCAACAGCCTGTGCAAAATTTGAGGCATTTAGTAGCTGGATGCAATGTTTTTTTGGGAAAGTATGGTTATAAAGCTGTAGTACACTATCTGGATGATTTTTTTTAATAGGTTACAGTAAAGAGGGAACAGAGTTGATGTTAAGAAGGTTCAAAGAGATGTGTGCTATTATGGGGGTGCCATTAGTAGAAGGGAAGACAGAAGGCCCAGAGAAAAAAATTGGGATTTCTAGGTATAGAGGTGGACACAGAACAACAGGTATTTAGATTGCCTCAGGACAAAGTAATAAGGTCGAAGGAGTTGCTTCTGCAGGTAAAGGGTAAGAGAAGAGTCTCACTAGGGATGGTGCAACAGCTGTTGGGGCATTTGAATTTTGCTTGCAGGGTGGTAGCGCCAGACAGGGCTTTTACTAGGAGGCTGGGGAGAGCAATGGGGAAGGCAAACCTACCACACCACTGGGTGGTTATAACAAAGGAGATACGGCAGGACCCGGAGGTCTGGGAACAGTTCCTGAATGAGTATAATGGGGTCAAGTTTTGGTAAGATGAGTGGTTGAGTAATAACGATTTAGAGTTATACACGGACGCATCAGGGTCAGTGGGGATGGGGGCATATTTTTTGGGAGGGGAATGGATTTCGGAAGCATGGCCGGGGAATGGAGGGAAAGAGGCTTGTTCAAGGACATCACATTCTTGGAAATAGTACCAATTTGCATGGGGGTATTGGTTTGGGGGACAAGGCTGAGGAATAGGAAGATCATTTTCTGGTGCAATAATAAATCAGTAGTGGAAATGATCAACAGGCAAAGAGGGCACACAGACGTGATGAACAGGGTTTGAGGCAATTGGTTTTAATTGGGCTGAGGTTAAACTTATCATTTAAGGCAAAACACCTTGAAGAGGTCAACAATGAGATAGCTGACAGCCTCTCCCATCTTCAGTTGGACAGGTTCAGGTCCGTGGCACCACAGGCGGCTTTGCAAAGAACAAGGGTACCAGCACAGATGTGGGGCATTGGCTGGAAGAAGCCCACAGGCTGTTTAGGAGCTCATGGTCTGCGAGTACGCTGAGAGCTTAAGAGAGGGCATGGAATGCATTCCAGGAGTTCCAGCAGCAAGAAGGGTTTGAGGAACAAGCAGGGCAAGGCAAGTCTGGATTATTGGGCACTCCTACATATATTGGGCACAGCAATGGGCAGGCATATGCCCAGGAGGGAAGCAACTTCCGCAGGATACGAATGTGACCAGAGTGCATTGGAAAGGGGTCCAGTGTATGAAGTGGGCTCAGATCATCCCAACGCTAGAACAGAAAAACTGAAGTGGCCAAAACATACATTTGGGGAGGAAAACGATTTAGGCAAAAAGCTTTGGGGGATTCTGTTAAAGGATATAGAGAGGGATTTAGCGGAAATACAGTGGTGGTGGCCAGAGGGTGAGATATGCTGGTCAGACATTATTTCCAGGATGGTATGGTGGCATGCCAGGGATATAAAAGGGGTGGAGAGAGCCAAAAAGTGGGTTAACAGGAGGGTAGCCGCACTGATGTTAAAGTTAAAAGGGCGGTATATAGGGTATAAGGATATAACATATACAAACCCAGGTTCTTACCATCCAGATGGGGTGCATTTATCAACAGTAGGAATCTCTTCATTTGTCCTGCAATTGGGGGATTTCATAGAGGAATGGGAGAAGGAAAGGTTGCAGGAAGGGGGGAAGCCCATTGTCCAACGCTAGGGGTGGGAGATGTGCTAGTGGAAAGGTGGGGGGGTGAAGGGGGTGATAGGGGGTAGAGTTGAGGGGAGTCAGACACTGGCTGGGTCAAGCACACCCAGATGTGGCTGCAACATGACAAGGAAGAGTTGAAGGAACTGGGGGGGGGGGGGGTTCAGTGGCACCTTGACACCTGGACTCAGATCCGAGAAATTGAACTGTGATTCAGATTTAAGCTGAGGGGTGTTGGATTCCACACATCCAAACCCTGAGAAGATCTCATCGAAAGAAGAAGAGTATGATATATATTGGGACTGATTTGTACAGAGAAAATGGACTTTATGAGTGTAAATGAATTACACAAAGAATGTATATATTGTAAAAACATGGTGATTTGTGGGTGTATGGTGAAGGGGAGATTTCGAAAGAAAATAAATTTATTACCAATTGAGTACCCACTACATTTGAGTTCATGTGTCATTTCTAAGGGAATATCCCTCTGACAAATGAATGTTAGAGTTTTGGGCTTGCTGGAAAGCTCAGAGGGGATAATTTACCGAAATTCATTGCCACTTGGTTAAGAGAGCACTACCAACTGCCATCTACCCCTTTTCTGATTAAAAGTTATCGAATCACTCCCAGAGAAGCCTGCAACCACAGACCGACCAAACGATCACCCACCACTGACTATTTTAATAAAACTGGGATCAGTTGCTGAGAGAGATGCTCTCCTGCTAAAAGCTAAACAAAAGGGTCCATAAGAATGGCAGGGAAATTGGGTCCACCTTTTTCCTGATCTCAGCTATGAAACTAGACAAAGGCCTAAAGGCTTTGATGGAGAGCATTCAAGATTACAGTGGCTTGGTGACTGGTTGGAGGAGTGCCTTTGATTGATGCTGTGATTTAAAAGTTTAATGGAACTAGATGTGGCACCATTACAGGTACATGAGGTTGGGTCAGTAGTCATTTCTAAAGTGTTTTTTTTTAAGATGTTCTGCATGCGGCATGGCTTAAACAATATGGTGGCACCACATGGCATTAGCGAAAGACTCCAGGTTATGTTCCCCTTTATACCATCTTGGAGGAGTCATTTTCTCAGCATGAGGAAGTCACTCCCTGCGCAGACACACTTCGTTCTGTAACAACTTAAAGTGCATATAGTGCTCTCTGCATGTATCCAGCACAATATGGACTGTGAGATTATTGCCCATATTATGTTTATTACAATGTTATTCTTACGTGTTTAAGAGTTACTAGTTATAGTAGTGACATTTATACGACTTACTCTATAACTTTATCAGTATAATTGGTGCTTTGGACGCTTATAATGAATATAGTAGTTTCACAAATTTGAGAGCTTGCCCTTGATCTTACAGAGTTTACTTAAGGATTGCCAATTATTAGAATACAAAGTATATTGGATATGGGGAGCAAGCCTTAAATAGATAAAGGAAAATTAAGTTCTATATAATTTATATGTAGTGTTGTCTGCTCATGGCAGATCAGGCTTTCTTGCTAGCTATAGATGTAATGTACTATTTCGTAACCCCCCCCCCAGTGAAGTAACAGGGTTTGGGGCATAGCCTTTTCCTTACTGTAAAAATTATTATATATGCTCTAATGTATTGTATTAAGAGTCTATCTACTGAGATAATATCTACCTATGGGTCTTTTTATGCTTTATTGTTATGCAGTAAAATTTTAAAAATAAAGTTAAAAAAAAAAAGCAGCATGCCATTGCCTTCGCTATTTCTTCCTTGATATTTTTCCCTTGGGTCTCCATTCCTCCCAGCCTTCCCCCTCCCTTTGCTGTATTTACTGGGTCAGTCTCCCATTTCTTTAAAATCTGCCCTGCTGAAGTCCAGGACCCTTGTCTTAGTGTGTTTTTTCTACTGCCCAATCCGTATGCCAAACCACACAGTATGGTGATCTCTTGCACGAAGGGAGCTACTTACTATGACCTGTTCATAAATTCCACATCCAGCACTGCCCTGTCTCTAGTGGGTTCTGTAATCAGCTGCCTGAGAATCACCTCCCATAGTGTGGCCCTGCTTCTTGTTCTAGCTGTGGTCAGAAAGCTCCAGTCTACTTTCGGCATATTTAAGTCTCCCATTATCAGTACTTCCCCTTTGCTTGCCATTCTGCCAGTGGCATCCACCAAAATCTTGCCTAGCTCCTTCCCCTGTGTTGGTGGCCATACACCACCCCCATGTGGATAAAGGCTTTGGACCCAGTCTTTAAGTCAACACATAGTACCTCCAGTCCTTCTTTCCCCCTGGTGGCCCAATATCTCTGTGGCCTTTATACCTTCCCTCACATATAAAATAACCCCCTCCCAGCTTTCCTTCCTGTCCTGTCCTTCTGGAAAATGGTGCAGCTGGTATAGACACTTCCCAGCTGTGGTTGTTGGTGCACCATGGCCACCAGATCCAGGTCTGCCTCCACAATTATTGCTTCAAGTTCAGGAATTTTATTTAATAGGCTTATTGCATTAGCACACATGGCTCTCCACTCCTTTGGTTCCTCACTCCCCCTATTCTGTCTTCCCTTCCTGTGCCCAACCTTAGCCCTCCTGCTTCTTCTTTGCTGTCATTCCCCTTTTCACTATCCTGCTCTGCCTACCCTCCTTAACCCCTGTTTCAACTATAGTTCCTTTTTCTGACCCACCTTCCCTCCTCCTTGTCCTTATGCCCTTCCAACCCTGGGGAATTAATTTCCACTGGGCTTCTTCTCTTTGCTGCTCTGTTCTCTGGGGGAAATCTCTGCCTCCCCATGGCTAGGTTACATGCCTATCAGAGTAGTATGTAATCCTTATACCTAGGACCTTATACTTAGGACTGCTGTTCCCCTCTCGGATGGATGGAGGCCATCTCTGTTGTACAGGCCTCTGTCCCTCCAGGTAGGACTCCAGTCCCCAATGTAGTCAAAATCCTCCATCCTGCACCATGCCATCAACCATTTGTTGAAGACACCAGTGTAGTACCTTCCCTGGGTGTACACAACTAGCATCTCAGTGAAGGCCGCTGTTCAAGCTTTTTTTTTTTAACTCTTTTTCTCGCCTGACAGTCTGGGGCATCTCTCAGGTGGGCTCGCTCGGCTTCCACCCCAACCGCTCGCCTGAACCACTCCTCTGACCAAAGCATCGGTATCAGGATCCTCTCCTCTCCCATCGGCCCATACAGGAGGAGGCCAGGTATCCCCAGGTGGTAGGTTTGGGAGCATGGCCGACAATAATTGTGTGGGAGTTTCCACCCCAGGAGACCCACCATCACTTCAACCAGCTGCCATGGGGTTTTCTTGGTTTTTCTGGTTCCCCCTCAGAGTGCAGCATGCAATGACACCTGCGCATGGCTGCCCTACTGTCATCTGTCACACTCCAGCCCTTATGTCAGCTGGTGTACTGCAATACCTCCGATCTCCAACAGGGTCATCAGGACACTGAGAATCCCTGGATGCCTCTCCATGGAAAGAAAAGCTCTCCTCCAGATGCTCCATCCTCTCCATTCCCTGCTGTTCCCCGGCTACCCGAGTACATCTCTTAACCTGGGTCACTGGGGTGACACAAGGTGTGACATCCAGTGCCTCAGCCCTCAGTGCCACCGGCATGGCACAACCACTGTGCAAGCTACCTGTTTTGGGCCCTTCACCAGCTCCTTAACATATCCTCCATTACCCTTGCTGCTTCCCTTGTCAGGTAATTAGTTCCCAGTTGGACAATGACATCCAGCTCCCTCTTCTGCCCCGCCACCCTAGGGATCCTTAGGATCTGCTCGCCATCTTTCCATGCCAAGGCACCAGGTAAGCACCTAACAGCTCTCTTTCCTTCCAGTTCTACTCCCAGATCTACACCTCCAACAACTCAGTTTCCTACCAGAAGTTGGTTTAGTCAGAAATCGAGAGCAGGGAATGATTTCTCCAGCTTTCAAACATTATCTTATACCGATAAGCAGAGGGTCGAGTAAAGCAGGTTATCATGATCTGTTTAGGGTATTCCTTTTCAAAAGTTTAGTTTCTTTTTCTGAGTGACTTAAATATAGAGGGAAGTATTTTTAAAAGTGGTGATGCAGGCACAGTTCCCAATTTTGGGCTGCACCTGCTGCATTCAGAATGCACCAAATGTTTTGAATGCTATTCCAAACTTTTTGACACATTTGTGACAGTTTCCCTTCTTTAAAGTGGCACCCAAAATGTTGCAACATCTGCATTTGTGTACATATATGTTAAACCACCTTTTAGATAGAGGAACTTACTGGAGCAAAAGTTTGAGATGCCACTGAACTGTACCACAGATCCCCAATATGTATGTGAAAAAATCCAGAGCCAAAGCTGTTAACTTCTGTTAACCCTTTATTTATTTCATTTCATTTATTTATTTCAAAAGTTTTACCAAGAAAGACATAATGAGCTGGTAGTAGCTTGTTTCCAGATGTGTTCTGGGGAAGGGAGTGAGAGAAGAAGAATTCAAAATATTAAATACAGTGAGGTGCAAACAAAATAAAAAAAACATGTAACAGTAAGTGTACAATAGATAGCACAAAATTAGAAAAGTACAGTCGTGCCATGGCTAAAGGAACATGCCCACAGAATCCAGACTAGTACAATGCCCAATGGCTACTGTATTCTACATCCTTGAGAAGGTAGTCTTAAGGGGCCAGACCACAGAGCTGCCTTTAGCACTTTATGTGGGTAAGCGGGGTCAGAGGCCTTCTCAGTAGTGAGTTGAGAAGTCACAAAGGAGGGTTCTGAAAGCATGAAGTGAGGATATGGAACAGATAGTAGGGGGAGAGAAGACCAGAGCTTAGGGAATCTGAAGGAGTAAGCTGCTTGACCTGCAGAGGATTTCATGACAGGAAGGGACAGAGAGAGAGAGAGAGAGAGAGAGAGAGGAGTCAGAGTCAGAGTTACAAAGGAGGTACACAGGGGCAGAGGGACACAGGAGAAAGAAGCTAAGGTAAGGTGAGAGGGAGGGAGGGAACCAAGGCAGCATTCTGAGATAAAGGAAGTGCAGTGAGAGGGGCCTGGTATTGATGAAGGGGAGTTAATGAAATGAGTAGAGGGAACAGTGGTGGGTATAAGGACAGTCCAGGGGAAAGCGGCAGTAGTGAAAAAGGGGGGTCCAGTCTAGCTAGAGTGAATTTGGGAGCAGCACTGTGCACAGTGTCACCATATTCGAAGATGGAAAAGATCATTTACCAAATGATTTCTCTTAGTGAGCAGGAAGTGGGATGCTTGCTTTGTTTCTGTACAGAATACCGAGTTCAGAGTGAAGCTTCTAGTGAATAGCATCCACATTCAGAAAGAAAGAAATTAAGTACACTGTCCAACCAGACCCCAAGGTATTTAAAGTAGAAGATGTCCTCAACGACTGCACCACCAAAGATATGAAAGGAGGGCATGGATGAGGGTCTAGTCAGCCTCTGCCTGGTGCCAAAGGTCATATAGACTGTTTTCTTGACATTGAGGAGCAGTTACTAAGACTTGAATCAGCATGTGATGTTGCAGAAGTCCGATTGCCTGTGTTGATGAACCTGACTTTCCTGTACTTTTCCGCAACATCATGACCAATATGTAGAAATCTTTGCTTGCTGCTACTGTTTTTTTATTGCAACTGAAAGTGTATGTTACCCCTTCATTGGTAAAGAGGCTGCTTGTGGGCTTGTAGAATATCAGCTCTGTATGGATGCAAGTGACACCAGGGTCACTTTTGTTCATATGCAGTTCATTACAAGCAAGCTACAAGTTTTAATTTTCTTATTGCCTTCTGATAAATTATAGGCTGGATTTTTTTTTATTTCCCCAGCCCCCTCCCCAAATGTACAGTGCCACAAGCTGTAGGTAGGAGCTGGCATCATAGCCTAAAGGTTAGAGTAACGAGCTGTGAATGAGCATGGTACAGCCAGCAGACCTGAGATTGATTCCCACACCCACTTGGCAAGGAAAGGCAATCTTGTTTTAAAAGTCATCCAATCCAGGAGGTTCTGGGCGCTGTACAAATCAAAATAAAAAAATGAACTTAAATAACTCCATAAATAACAAAAGAAAAAGCATTTAAACAGTGAAATCCATGAATAATAAGTAAAAATTGATCGCAGAAAATAAACTAAAAATAAGGGTGCTGAGAACTATATATAGGCCAGTACACTAAAAGCTGAGCCTGGAAAAGCCTGGGTGAATAGAAGAGGCCTTGAGGCGGGCCTTGAGTATCTCCAAAGTTAGGACCCTCCAACCCCAAGGGGTAGCGAGTTCCACAGGACAGGGGCAGTGACACTGAAGGCGCTGTCACCAGCCGTTTTTAGCCTCGTCCTCGGAATCACCAGGGGGCCCCCACAGAAGGAGTGGAGGGGGCGTACCAAGAGAGCTGGTGCAAGAAGGTCTAATAGGTAACCAGGGACCTGGCCATGTGGGGCCTTATAGGTGAGAAGACCCGCCTTAAAAAGGATCCGCCACCTGACTGGGAATAAGTGCAGAACATGCAGTACCGGTGTAATATGGCAATGTTTAGGCTGCCCAGTAAGTAACTGGGCAGCTGCATTCTGCACCAGCTGCAGTCTGCGGAGAGATCCTCCTCTGACCCCAAGGTACAGCACATTACAGTAGTCAAGCCTTGATGTCACTAAGTCATGTATCAAAGTGGGGAGGTCCAGATGCGGCACAAGGGGCTTTATCCTGGCAACGTTTCTAAGATGGAAAAAACAGGAGTGGACAGTGGAAAACACCTGTGCCTCCATCGACAAACCCCTGTCCAGAATGATACCAAGATTTTGCACCTTAGAGGAGGCCTTCAATGGGACAGATCCCAGAACAAGTCCAGTCTCTGCACTAGAGGCCATCCTATCCCACGCTCTGTTTGACTCCACCACCAATACCTCTGTCTTATCAGGGCTCAGTCACAACAAGCTAGCATACTGTGCAACCCTGAGCAAGTTACTTAACCTCCCCAGTGCTCCCAGATCACTCCTGAAAACAGGCCTTGTGCCTAGTGGCATTACCTGGCTATCAAAGAATAAAACCAAAAAAACAAACAAAAAAACCCAAAAAAACAACTGCGGGCATTTGACATACACAAACATTACACAAAATGTTATCTGCATGGATTTTTGAGGGCGTTTTATGTACACATTTAAGGGCATTTTCTGTACACAGATGTTTAAGGCCATTTTATGTACAACGCTGTTTAAGGGAACTGCATTTGCATGGAAGTCTGAGAGCATTTTATATGCACAGATATTTGAGTGTATGTTATGTACTGTACACAGACTTTTAAGGCAATTTAGGTACACAGATTTTTGAGGCCATTTATGTACACAGATTTTTGAGGGCATTTTATGTGCATATATTTTTGAGCATGTTTTATATATACAGATTTTTAAGGCTGTTTTATGTACACAGATTTTTTAGAGTATTTTATGTGCATAGATGTTTGAACACATTTCTTGTACACGGATTTTTAAGGGCAATTTATGTGCAGGATTTTTGAGAGCATATTATGGGCACAGACATTAAAGGATATATTAGATACAAAGGACCTGATCCTGAAACCCCTTCGCACTCCTACATGAGTAGATAGAGAGGTTCCTCATACACAGAGACACCTCTCTGCCCATGTGGAGGCCTCCATGCATCCACAGGACTTGAGTGTTCTCCTGCAAAGTGCTGCCCCGGCTTGATCCATAGGTCTACACAGATTGTAAGATTGGAGGCAGAAAGTGGAAGTGGTCAGCAAATGTGGGCATCCATTGCATCAGCCACATGCTGTAGAGGTGTCCGAGGGGGTGCACAGGCTATGTAAGTGAGACCACTGCAGGGAGTCTTATGCACTCTCCTGCTGTGAATCCCACTGACATGTCTGGCCCCAACAGGCTCCACCACACACAATGCCAGTTCTCCCAGACAGCCATGGAGGTCTGGTGAGGACAATCCTGTGTTTTCAGTTATTGTTTTAAGAATATATTAACCCAAAGAGAATATCCCACTATCATCTGTTTCATGAGAAGGAAATCCACTCTCTAGCCAAACCTGGCTTCCCACTTGAAGCTTGGTGTCCTGCCCAGATCCTCACAACTGGCCACCAGCATGGACCTTCATGCTCACAACATAGGTAGCTGAGTGCTGAATTCTGCCAAGTGTAGAAGTGTCTCAGAGTGCAGAGCTCTGCCAGCTAAATGTGTTGGAATTGTAGTTTGTTGGTCTAGTGGACGACTAAGTTTGTAGAATGCTTGTGAAATGTGATAATGCCTGGGCTAAAGTGGAAGAGGTTATGGTTGGATTTGAAGGGCCATTCATGCCCTTTGATCTGGAGGAACTACCACCCATTCAGAGTATGATGGCATGAAACCTCTTGAGGAGGGTTCCAACCCTAGATGTGCCACAGAAGTGAGGTCCCTTGACTGAAGGTACCTTAGAAAAGATGCCCAAATGGAAAGAGGTGGAGGGGTGGATGGTGGAAGCAATGAAATGAGTGTCTGGAATCTGCTTGGAGATGTGTGCTGCTTATAGTGCTCAGTGGGGCATGTGGCAAAGTCACCTGCTGCCCCATCGAACCATAGGCAAGCCAGCAAGTTCACTGGCTCAGTCAGATATGGGTGGAATCCATACCAGGATTAAAGGCAGACATTGCAGGACAGTCAATCTTAAGGTGCGTAAAGAGGGATAGAAGGAAACCACACATTGTGGTACATGTGGGGACAAATGACCTAGCAGGGGAAACGGTGGAGGTAACAAGGGAGAGGACTGAGGAAGTGGGAAGGTTGTGTGAGCGACTGGGGAGTCTGTGGCCTTCTCCGAAGTGCTCCTAGTACCCTGTGCAAGCACAGTGAGAAAGGAGAGGATTAGAGAGTTGAACACATGGTTGGTAGAATGGTGTCGAACTAAGGGGTATGGGGTTGTGGGCAGCTGGGGAAGTATCTGGGATAATAACAGTCTGTTTGCAAGGGATAGGCTGAACTTGAGTGGGGAGAGGAAGGAGGTATTGAAGCAAAGACTGGAGAGGTATAGTGCGACAAGTGTGGATTTAAACTAGATGGGGGGTGACAAGTGGATAGCAGGTAGGCAGGGATCCGATAGAGTGGAGTCACAGCCTACCCCACAGGCTAGCAGGGAAGGACTCAGGGAGGCCAAAAAAGGAGGGAGTAGAAGGGATGAGATGGAGGCTAGTGAAGGGAAGGGGACATTATGGAGGGTGGTCTCACTGAATGCAAGAAGCCTAAGAAACAAATCCGCTGAGCTTTAGGCACTCTTAGCAGTGTGGAGGGTGGATATTGCAGTTTTCACAGAAAAGTGGAAAACTGAGCACCAGGACTGGGATCTGGCAATCCCAGGATACAAATTATACAGGAAGGACCATAAGGAGGGGAGGGGGGTGGGGTGGCAGTCTATGTGAGGGATGGGATCAAATGCACAAGGGATAAGGGAGAACAAAGGAGAACAGAAGCAATCTGGCTGCAGCTCCTAGACTCAAGGGGTAGCAAACTAAGGTTTGGTGTGGTATACAGGCCACCGTCCCAGTCTGAGGAGCTTGACAGGGAGCTAGCGGGACAAATCAAAAAGGTATGTAGAAAAGGAAAGGTGGTCATCGTGGGGAATTTCAACTTGCCGGGGGTTGACTGGAGCACTTCGGTCACCTCCAGTGCTAGGGAGCAAGTGCTCCTGGATGTGATCCAGGATGGTCTCCTGACACAGTTGGTTACTGTACCTACTAGGCTAAAGAACACTTTAGATCTGGTATTGTCAAATGGGGAGGCAGTGAGGGAAATAAATGTACAGGACCCACTATCCGACAGCGATCACCAGACAGTGTGGTTTAATATCACGATGTTTGGGGAGCCAGAGAAATTGGTTACTCAGGTGATAAACTTCAGGGAGGTGGACTTTGGGAGGATGCAGGAGGTACTGAAAGGGAAACTGGAGGATATAAGGCATGAGATGGACGTGGAGCTGAAATGGGATATTATTAAACAAGGGGTTACAGAGGCAGCAGAAGCCTGCACCAAGGCACAGAGTAAAAGAAGCAGAGCAAGAAAACCATGCTGGTTGAACAGCGAAGTTATGGAGGTTGTGAGGGCAAAACGAGTGGCTCACCAGAGGTTTAGGAGGACAGGAAATGAAGTGGACAGGGAGGAATATGCAAGATGGTCCAGAGAGGTGACCAGAAAAGTGAGAGAAGCCAACGCCCAGAGGGAGCTGAGATTAGCACAGGGAATTAATGGGGGGGAGAAAGACTTCTTCAGATACATCAGGGAGAAAAGAAAGTGCAAGGAGACAATAGTGAGGATAAAAAGGGGTGGGGACTGGATGGAAAAGGTGGAGGAGTAGGCAGAAGCACTGAATAAATACTTTTGTTCAGTGTTCACGAAAAGAGGGACCACTACCAGCATGGGCTGGGAGGGTGGGGACAGGAGGAGGAGGTGACAGATGGAAGAATTGAGGCAAGTAGAGTCCTAGAGGGAATGAGGGCACTGAAGGTAGACAAGACACCAGGGCCGGATGGTATCCACCCCAGGGTGCTGAGGGAGATGGCGAAGGTGTTGGCTGAGCCGCAGGCGGATCTGTACAGCACCTCCCTGGAGTCGGGATGTGTGTCACTGGACTGGAGGATGGCACATGTAGTGCCATTACACAAGAGTGGGCCAAGGGATGAACTGGGTAATTATCATCCAGTAAGTCTCACATCCGTAGTGTGCAAATTCATGGAAACGATACTAAAGGAAAGGCTGGTGTCATACCTGGAGGACAATGGCCTCCAGGATGTGAGGCAGCATGGGTTTGTTTCAGGGAAGTCTTGTCAAACCAACCTGATACAATATTATGACTGGGTGACAGGTGAACTGGATAAGGGTCGTGCAGTGGATGTCCTTCACTTGGACTTCAGCAAGGCCTTCAATTCGGTGCCTCATGGGTGGCTTGGGGGGGATGCTAACTGGTGTAGGAGTAGGGACAAAAACCATAAACTAGATTACAAGCTGGCTGAGTGGGAGGCTGCAATGGGTGGTGGTGAGAGGGGAGCTCTCAGCTCCAAGGCCGGTGACAAGTGGGGTGCCACAGGGCACTGTGTTGGGGCCAGTATTGTTTGGGCTCTTCATATCAGACATTGGACATGGGGTTGCGAGCAAGGTAAGTCTGTTTGCTGACGACACCAAAATCGGAGCAGTGGTAGATGGAGAGGAGGGATGGAAGCAGCTGCAGGGGGACCTAAGTAAGCTAGAGGAGTGGTCAGAGAGGTGGCAGCTGGGGTTCAATGCAAAGAAGTGTAAGGTTATGCACTTTGGGGTGAAGAACCCAAGGAGAGAATACTGTCTGGTGGGGTTAAGCTGGGGATCACAGAGGAGGAGAAGGACCTTGGGGTAATGATAACAGGGACCATGAACAACACTGCCCAGTGCAGGAGAATGGCTGCAAAGGTGAACAAAATGCTGGGGTGCATAGCAAGGGGGTTTTTGTCCAAGTGAAGTGAGGTGCTCTTGCCCCTCTACAGATCACTGGTAAGGCTGCACTTAGAGTATTGTGTGCAGTTTTGGAGGCCATACCTAAAGCGTGATATCAGGCTGCTGGAGGGGGTGCAGAGGAGGTCAACAAAGATGATATGTGGAATGGAGGGGAGAGACTATGACAGCAGTCTGGGAGACCTCAATATGTACACCCTGAAGGATAAAAGGGACAGGGGGGACATGATAGAGACATTCAAGTATCTGAAGGGACTCAATAAGGATGGGGCAGATGGGGTCTTTTAGTTAAGGAGGGGGAGGGTCACCAGGGGGCATGGGCTAAGAATAGAGGGGGGAAGATTTAGGAAGGAAATGAGGAGACACTATTTCACAAAGATGGTGGTAGCAAAATGGAATGCCCTACCAGAATGAGTGGTATCATGTAAATCTGTGAACAGCTTCAAAAGGGCATGGGACAGGGAACAGGGGAGAGTGAGGATGAGGGGTGGCAGTGGGATGACAAAAGGGAGGGGAATTGGGGCAGTTGCAAACTAAGGGTGTTGGCTGCACACTCGAGCAGACTTAGATAGACCGGGTGGTCTGTTTCTGCTGGCACATTCGCATGTTCGTATAATCTTCCGAGACTGGTATAATCAGCATTTATCTGACCACTCATTACAACCTCTCAGTGGACTGCATGTTTGGGGGTTGAGTGAAAAATCGTATCCATATCTCAGTTACCTAAGAGTGTGGTTTTCCTTTCCATCCTTTGTGGCAGGTATGGGAGAATCTGTGGAGACACTAGCCCTGTTCTGTCCTCCTACTGGACTTTATGATGATATTCTTGTGCTAATTGGTACCAATGAGCACGTTTGGCTGCCTTGCTCAGTTATGTGAAGAAAGACAGAAACAGAAGACTAGAAGAGTCCTGTGTGTTCATGCCATGATCCAAAATGCCTATGAAAAGCAAATACACCCTGAGAAAAGTGAAAAAGATGAGCCTGTGGGTATGGTATGGAAAAAGGATCCATCTTCTATTGTGCTTCCTCCAAATGCAGAATGCAGCATCGGTGGAGAAGATCGATTAAGAAAAGATGTAACCAACCAAATACCAATGCTGGATGCCCCAGAAGAGGAGAAGTTGCCTGAAGGACTGCTGGTTAAGCCCAGTGTGTTTTCTGTCCGTGCTCATGCTTACACCTGAAGAGTGGTGGTACAGTTACAAAATGTTATAGACTGCGACATCACTGTACACAGAGGCTGCACCCTTGCCAAAGTCTACTGTGCTGACACTGCTGTACATCCATCTAAGTGCCAGCCTGGAGAACAATATGAGGTATCGCTTGACATGTTTGATTCTGGAGATTCACCTCTCCTAAACAACCTTCCCTCTGTTTGCTCCCCCTTCTCCGCTATACATATGTATGCCGATGATACAGTCCTGTATGAATCTGGCTCCTGTCCTGCTGAGGTTACAACCAGTTTACAGCAAGACATCAATAAGGATCAGCTCTGGTTTGCTAACCATCAACTTTTCCTCAGTGTGGCTCAGTTGGTAGCACATCTGCCTCTGGACCAGAAGGTCGTGGGTTCTCGTCCCACACCGGGATTGGGTTTGCACCTAAAAATCGCTGGCATCCGAGTGCAGTATTGGGGTGTGCTATACTGCTGAGGTGTGCCATCCTACAGATAAGACGTTAAACTGAGGTCCTTCCTACCCATCCTGGTGTTGTCCTGGTGGGTGTCCAGGTGGAAGTAAAAGAACCCAGGGCACTCTTTGCAAAGAGTAGGGGACATTCCCAGTGTCCTGGCCAACATGCCCCTTCCCACAAACTGGTTCATGCAATTATCCAGGCTGTGTGTGGGTGATGTGCCATATGGCTGCCACTACACATTCAGTCACTTCGCTACCAGTCTAGCACTGCTTGTAAAGCACTTTTGGATACACTGTGTATGAAAAGCACTATATAAATGCTGATTCTTCTTCTTCAATGCCAAGAAGACTGTCTCCATGATCTTTGACACAAGGCAGAGACTCGCTAGGCTTCTCTCCCTACCCACTTTCCACACCTTTGATGGGACTTTACTTGAGGAAACATCCTCCTTCAGGTATTTAGGTGTTTGATTGGACCAACACCTATTGACGCTATCCAGAAAAAACTGCGACCCAAGCTTGGTGCCCTGTTCAGGAACTGTAGTTGCATCCCTCCTACAGCTAGGCATGAACTTGTTCAGAAGATGATACTGCCCATTTTCGACTACTGTGACGCAATCTATGGTGCTGCCCCTAAGTCCTCCCTGGCCAGACTGGACACCCTCTTCAATTCCTTCTGCCACATTGCCTTGGATGCCCCCCTCGCACCCACCACTATGATTTTTATCGTGCCCCATCCATCCCCTCTCTTACAAATAGGCGATTCTCCCACTGTGCTAAATTCACCTCCAAGCACTGGTTGGGTGAGCTCCATTCCTACCTTCCTACCTCACCTCCTTTATAACCCCCCAACCCCCACCCCATCCTCCCATTCCCTTAGACCAACTGACTCCTGCACCCTGGTAGTCCCATGCAGATTCGCCCAAATTGGCCAATCCGGTTACTCTCTGCACCTATCAAAAATTTGGAATCCCTCCCCCAAATCCGGCACTCATCCTCTGCCTACTCTGTCAGCTCTGCCCACAATAATTACCTTGCACCTAGCTGATCCTGCCATGTCCCTCCCTAATTCCCTCCTCTAAGCCCTGGACAAACTCTACACCTCTACCGTCACCTTCATGTTACCCTGTGCACTCCACCCTCCAAATTTCCAGCTCACCTTCCCTTCCCCCCAAATTGCTCCCCCTTACTGGCCTCCCTTCATCTCTCACAGAATGTAAGTGTCCCCGAATGCTCTGCATAGGTCCCTCTCCTACCCCCCAAGGGGCTTGTATCTCTCGTCTATTCCCTTGCCCCACCATCCCCTCCTATCTCCCTAGACTTGCAGTCCTCTTGCAGAGTTCTTAGTATCCTGAAGGGGTCCTACTGTATCTAGGCTTGTCTCCTCTCCTTTCCCCTCCCCATCTACCTGTCCCTCTAGCCTTTGCCCTCTCCTTGCAGGGTTCTCAGCATCCTGAGGGGGTCCTACTGAACCTAGTCTTGTCTCCACTCCTTCCCCTTCCCCATCTACCTTTCTCTCTGGACATCAGAGTCCTCTTGCAGGGTTCTCAGCATCCTGAAGGGGTCAAATTGAGCCTTAGCATATCTCTCCTATTCTATCTAGCCACTATCTTGGCTTTCCATGACTACTAGCAGGGTCCAAAGCATCCTGATGAACTATTGATTAGGCCCCATCCCCTCCAAAGGTGTGAATTTTCTTTCCCTCAGGGGTTCAATTCTCATTCCCTCCCTCTCCTGTCACTCTCTTCATTCCCATCTACTGATCTTCCCCAACCTCCTTGCAGGGCACCCCACATCCTGAAGGGTCCTTTCTTGGGTTAGATTCTATTCCCCCCTCCTAGCATTTAAGGTGCACCGCCTCTTTCTCTCTCCTCCCTCTTTAAATCCCTACAGCCTTATCCCCCTTTTTATCTAGCCCCACAGCCCCCTTGCAGGGTTCCCCACATCCTGAAGGGGTCTGTCTGGGACACTGCCTCATCCCCTTCTCTCTGGTCCCTCCAGTCCCCTTGCAGGGTTCTTCACATCCTGAAGGGGTCTCCTGTGACACTCCCCTTCCCCCACCTAACGCCTCCCTCTCCTTTCCCCCTTTTCTTTCTCGTAAGCACTTGTTTACTTACTAACTCTCCACTTATTATTGTCCACTCTTTCTATCTATTATGTGGAGCACTGTTGTAACACTGTTTGTAACACCTGCCTTATAACTGCATGTTAATGTTGATCATGTAACTTGAATGTTTAATATCTCATTCCTATTGTACCCCAGCCCCCCAGGTTACACCGGGAGATGAGCAACTTGTCACTCAGTGTGCCTTCCTGGTGAAACATTTCAATAAATAAATAAACAGCTTGAGGACCAGAATCAGTAAAAGCTGGCTCAGAGAACCCAGGTATTCTCTCTTAAGGAATGGGATGTTAGATGCGTCACTGGTGCTGAATATCACATACAGCTGCATGATGAGAGACCCTTCAGGGAAAGGTCCAGATGCCTGGCTCCTGCCGACATCAACAACATAAGGCATCATACAAGAAATATTAGCAGCTGGCATAATACAGGAGTCACAGAGGCCCTATGCCTTTCTGATTGTTGCAGTATGAAAAAAGGACGTCTCTGTCCAGATGTGTGTGGACTACAGAACCCTTACTAAAAGAACTGTTCCTGATCAGTATACTATGACCTGCATACAGGATGCATTGCATTGTTTGAATGGGAGTAAGTGGTTTTCCATCCTTGATCTACACAACAGATATTACCAGATCCCAATGGCTCAAGAAGGCAAGGAGAAAACAGCATTCACCTATCCCATAGGATTCTACAAATTTCTCCATATGCTACAAGTGCACCCGTCACATTTCAGAGACTTATACAGTGTGCTGTGTGCGACATGAACTTACTTAAATGTCTGGTGTACTTTGATGATGTTATTGTCTTTGGAGAAACCCTTAAAGAGCATGAAGCTTGCCTGTTCAAAGTACTCGCTAGACTTGAGGAGTTTGGACTAAAACTATCAATAGACAAATGTAAATTTTTCCAGAGCTCTGTAAAGTATGTAGGCCACATTGTGACTCCTGAGGGAATACAAACAGATATCAGCAAAGTGGAAGCTTTAACCAACTGACCAAAGCTGGACAGTTTAAAAGAACTCCAACGATTCCTCAGTTTCTGTGGCTATTACCACCATTTTGTTAAAGATTACAGCAAAGTAATACACCTATTGTTAAACTTAACTCAAGGGTACCCTCCTACTCAGAAAAAGTTCAAAAAGAGCACTGACAAAAAGACTTAAAAACCTAGTTCAGACCTAATGAATCCTTTGGCTCAAGATGGACTATTGAATGTGACACCGCTTTCCATGAGATTATTTATCAGTTCACTCACACACCCGTGCTCGCCTATGCGGACCTGTCTAAACCTTATGTGCTACACACAGATGCCAGCCTGAGTGGCCTAGGGGCTGTACTTTACCAAGAGCACACCAAGGGATTGCATCCAGTAGCTTTTGCCAGCAGGAGTCTGACATCTTCAGAGAGAAATTACCCAGCCCATAAATTAGAATTTCTCGCTCTCAAGTAGGCAGTCATGGAACAGTTTCATGAGTATTTGCATGGCGCAAGGATCCTGGTCAAAACAGACAATAATCTGTTAATGTATGTCCAAATATCTGCCAAACTAGATGCCACTGGACACCAGTGGCTTTCAGACTTATCAACATGATTCTGTAGTAGAGTACTGACATGGCCTAAACCACTTCGATGCTGATGCTCTATCACAAAGGCCTACATCCAGTCAACAGTGGGTGCACATTCCTGAGCAGTCAGTAACGGCACAATGCCACAAGTTTAATCGAGATGAAACTCCCCCTTCTGAAACTGTAAACTGCTTGGCCGATTGCTTGGGGCCTCCTGATACTTGTCTGTCTGTAGCCTATTGTAATTTCACAGCCTTAGACTAAACTGCTTTATCACAGCTAACGCCAACGGACATTCAGAAGGAACAGTATTATGACCAAATGATCAAACCAGTTCTAATTGCTTTAAGAAAGGGTGCAGACATTTCTAAACTGCAGTCCAGTGACCTCAAAACTGCTTTACTGTTTACATAAACTTAAGCTACATAAGCAGTTGCTGTACGGAGAGTTGGCTGACAGTCAAGGGGAAGTTGTGAGAAAGCAGCTAGTGTTGCCTTCAAAATTAAACATGTTGGGCCTGATTCCAAGATGAATGTCGCAATTTGCAGGCATATGCGAGTTGTGACATTCACCGCTATACCGGGGAACCTGCACCTTATTCCAGAACAGGCAGGGTCCCCGGCATTTTCTCTTTCCCCTTTGACCTGTGGCAGCTGCAGGGTTGCACAGAAAGGCGCCAATGGACCTTGTGCCAGAAGCTGCCAATGGCAGGGTGCAGCCCCAAAGTCCTCCAGCCCTGAAACAAGCTTGCAGCTCCTGTAGGCCATGGGGGGGTCAGTTGTGTTGCACAGGCTCAAGGATGGCACCAGCAAAATGCGGACCTGGGTGCAAGCAGGTGGCACCCTGGTATTGGGGGGTTGATCTGTAATGGGGGGGTCCACGGGGCAAGGCTGTGTGCGGGTTGTGGCACTGCATGGGAGGCAACCACCATTCTACCAGGATGGAAGCCCCTTAGACCAGCTAACAGTTGGTCTAACCCCAGAGTGCCATAGTGAGCTTAGAATTGCATAACTGGGTTACGGCAGCTGCCCTCTCAGAATAGGGTGCAGTTGCTGCCGTAACCCCTCTTTCTGCCATACCATAGGGGCTGTGGCCGGTGAATGTCTCCTTGGGTGCAGGCCACCTCTTGGAATCCTGATTGGCATAATGCATGTCACAAGGTGCGACTTGCGCCATTGGGTTTGGCGCAAGTCACCTTACGACATGCGTAACCCAACTTAGAATCAGGCCCGTTGCGTTAAAGGCTCTACATGACAACATGGGACACTTAGGGAGTGAAAGAACTCTGGATTTGGCCCATGCACATTTTTACTGGCCTAAAATGAGTCTGGACATTGACCAGTATGTCAAAACTTGCAGTAAGTGCCTGCAGCAAAAGGCTCGACCTCAAAAGGTAGCTCCCCTGGTCAATGTAACTACTAGTGCACTGATGGAACTCATCTGCATCAATTTTCTTAGTTTGGAGCCAGATTCAAAAGGCATTGCAAATGTGTTGGTAGTCACTGATCACTTCATGAGGTATGCTCAGGCTTATCCAACAAAAAACTAAAAGGCCTCAACTGTAGCAAACGTCCTCATGGAAAAGTTCATTGTCCACTATGGTGCCCCTCAACAAATCCATTCGGACCAGGGCTGAGATTTCGAGAGCAGACTTATTAAAGAACTGTTATCCATATGGGGTATAAGAAAGTCCAGAACTAATCCCTATTAACTTTAAGGGGATCCGCATCCAGAAAGTTTTTTTCTTTTTTTTTTTGTTATTTATTCAGAGGTCCAGGTTACATGTCGTATCAATAGTACAGAGAGTACATTCTTTCAGTCATAACAATCAAATCAGCATGAGTACAGAGGAGATACAACTGAAGACAATTTCTTATATGAGTATTATAAATTGTGAAAGAGCATAGAGACACTTAGACATCCTCCAACACACCCCGTTGGGGTGAATGACAATGCAGGGTTCAGAAGTCCCCTAGGGTACAATATCCTGCCTATAATTCATTACCCACAATAGCCATTTATTTCAGAAATCTCTGGCTCTCTTAGCTGTAATTTTTTCCATCTCATAGATCTGGTATATCAGGTCTTCCCACTTCCCTCTCCATGGAGGGTCAGGTGTAAACCATCTCCTGGATATGTTTTTTTTAGCAGCCAAAAGAAGTATAGTCAACAGACTTTTAGAGTGCCAACTCTTAACTTCTGGAGGGAACCAGTGTAAAAGTGCTAAGCCCATCAGGAGTTGAGTCACCTCGGAGAACAGCTCCTGCACCGATCTCTCCACCATGTCCCAAAAGTCCCTGAGCATTGAACATGTCCAAAATATATGGCTATGTGTGGCTGAGTTCTCTTCACATGCCCTCCAGCATCCTCCCTTTCCCAGTCTATCATATTTTGCTGTGGTATGTGGGGTTCTAAAAAATGTCACTATACACTTCCAGTCATACTCCCTCCATACGTAAGAAGTCATAGATTTATGAAGATTAGTGAATATCCCATTCCACTCAGACTCTGACACCTCCTCCCCTAAGTCCGCCTCCCATGATTTTTGAATTTTTGTTAATGATCTGTTTTGACTAGGTTGGATGGCTTTGTATAAGACCGAGACTATATGTTTGAACATTTGCCTAGTTTCAGTTTCTATCATTGTTTGGACCAAGAGATGTGCTCCGGCCACCTGCCAGTTCAAGCCACATTTCTGCTGTATATAGTGCCGAATCCAAAGGAACTGATAAAAATCAGCTCTTCCCAGGGAGTAGGATTGCTGGATCTGAGAGACGGAGACAAACACTCCTCCACTGAACCATTGAAATATATGGCTCAAGCCTTTTCTCCTCCAGCTTTCAAACGTGGTATCTTGTTGTGCTGGAGAGAAAGATCTATCCAGGGCCGGAATTATCAAGGTCATTGCTGAATTACTAATTGGAAATGGCTCTAACTTTAGGCAACAAATCTGTAGGATCTGGGCCGTGAATCGGGCCTGTACTTTTTCTCTTATCCAACTTCTTCTAGGTGAAGGTGACCCAAGTATAAATTTGATTCCCTGTTCATTCTGCTGCAGTTCTAACCTCTTCCAGTGTGTCTACGTTTGAGTGTCACCACTGTAAAGCATGGGCCGAGGTGGGCCGCATGGTAGTATGATTTTAGATGTGGCAGGGCCAAGCCTCCTTTAATCTTTGATAACTGTAACAGTCTTAAGGCTTTTCTTGGCCTTTTTCCCTGCCACAAATACCCAGCGATCATTTTATCCCATTTTTTTTAAAATCTGTAGCCGGGATTGAAATTGGAAGCTTTAGAAATACATATAAAAAGAGTGGGAGGATTGCCATTTTATGAAGTCCACCCTCTGGGATAAGGGAATGAGGAGGTCCTGCCACCTCTATAATTCAGTTTAGTTACAGGGTGGAAATTTACCTCATACAAGTCCTCTAAGTCCCCAGGGACCTGGATACCCAGATATCTGAATTTTTTAGTGTTCCATCTAAGGGGGGGTGGAGCTGTCTCTCAGATCCTCAGAGGGTTCAAATTGCCATCTGAGGACTTCTGTCTTGGAAGTATTCAACTTGTAACCTGACAGGGCTTCTACTTGGGTTAATCTATTGAACAATTTAGGTAAAGAGGTAGTAGAGTTTGTTAAGTAAATTAGCGGGGCTTCAGCTTAAAATGCTGTCATAGAAACATAGAAACATAGAAGTTGATGGCAGATAAGGACCGCAAGGCCCATCCAGTCTGCCCATTTCTTTTTTTACCTTATAAATGTGCCATTGGCCTTTGCTCTGTCAGTGACCTATCTATTCATAGTCATTTGTATTGCTCCCTTATGCCTATCCCATGCCTGTTTGAAGCCCTGCACTGTATTCATAGCCACCACTTCTTGTGGTAAGCTATTCCATGCATCTACCACCCTTTCTGTGAAAAAGAATTTCCTCACATTCCCCCTTAATCGGCCTCCCTCTAATCTCATGCTGTGTCCTCTTGTCCTGCTATTTTTCTTATATTTAAACATGTTAGACTCTTTCACCTTGTTTATGCCCTTAAGGTGTTTAAATGTCTCGATCATATCACCTCTCTCCTCCTTTGCTCAAGGGTATACATATTGAGCTCCGTTAATCTGTCCTCATATGTCTTCTGATGCAGTCCCTGCACCATTTGGTTGCCCTTCTCTGGACTGCCTCAATTTGGTTAATGTCCTTGTGAAGGTGTGGCCTCAATACTGCCGCAGTACTCCAGATGGGGCCTAACCAATGTCTTGTACAGAGGATTATTACCTCCTCTTACGACTTGTGATACCCTATTAATACACCCTAACACCCCTAGCCTTACCTACTGCTTTAGAGGTCTGCTTGGATGATTTTAGGTCATCAGTGATGATGATGCCCAAGTCTCTTTCTTCCTTTGTGACTGCTAGCAACTCCTCCCAGCCTATAAGTGGCTTCAGGGTTTCTCTTCCCTATGTGCATGATTTTGCACTTCTTGCATTAAATCAGTTGCCACTCTTCTGACCATTTTGCTAGTTTATCCAGATCTCTTCTCATTCTGCCCACCCCATCTGGATCATCTACTCTGTTGCAGATCTTGGTGTCATCTGCAAACAGACAAGCCTTACCCTCTAGTCCATCTGGAGGTCACTAATGAAGATGTTGAGATAGGACTGGCCCCAGGACTGATCCCTGAGGTACCCCACTTGTGACTTGCATCTCTTCTGACTGTATACCATTTACCACCACTCTGTTTTCTGCCAGTCAACCAGTTTGCCACCCAGTTGACCAACTTCGACCCATCCCGAGCCTACCTAGCTTATTTATCAATCTTCTATGTGGAACAGTGTCAAAAGCTTTGCTGAAGTCAAGGTAGCGACATCAACTGCTCCCCTTGGTCCACCACTCTGGCTACCCAGTCAAAGAAATCTATGAGATTAGTTTGACAGGACCTTCCTTTGTAACCCATGCTGTCTTGGATCCTGTGCCCTATGGATTCCAGGTGTTGCACTATCCTTTCCTTAAGTGCCTCCATAATCTGCCCACTACTGAGGTAGACTGACTGGTCTGTAGTCCCCGCCTCCTCCCTGCTGCCACTCTTGTGGAGCGGGATCACATGAGCCCTTCTCCAGTCTTCTGGGACCTCTCCTGTGCTCAGAGACTCACTAAACAATTCTGCTAATGGCTCTGCTAGTTCCTCCTTTAAGCGCCTTAAGTACCCTGGGATGTATGCCATCAGGTCCCATTGCCTTATCCACCCTGAGCTTAGCAAGCTCTTGTAGGACCTTTCTTTTGTGAAGGGAGTAGTGCTCACCTCCCTCCCCTGTGTCCATGATGCTGAGCTGTGGGCCCTACCCTACCTTCTCTTCAGTAAATACTGAGCAAAAGTATCTATTTAGGATAGATGCCTTTACAAGGTCCTCCTCCTCACATGCTCCTTTTCTCCATTAAGCTTAGCAATACCCCTCTGGACTTTCTCCTTTTACTAATGTATCTATAGAAAGTCTTGTCACCTTCTTTACTGTTCGTGCTAGTGTTTCCTCAGTTTGGGACTTTGCCTGCCTTACTGCCTACCTGCTTCCCTGGGCAGTTTGGTATGCCTCTCATCTTCATCCCACTGTGTTCCTTTATATTTCCTGAAGGCCAGCCTTTTGGCTCTGACCTTTTCTGCTACTGTATTTGAGAACCAAAGTGGTTTCCTTCTTCTTTGCACTTCCTTTTCTGTCTAACACAATGGGATGTTGCTTCAAGTATTGTATCATAATGCTTGCCCACTTTGCCTGTACCTCCTCACCTGTTGTTTTTTGCTAGAGGCTAGCTTAACTCTGTTGGCCATCTTATCAAAGTCAGCTCCTCTGAAGTCCCATATTTTTGCCTTGGAATGGGATGATTTAGATGTAGTAGCCAAATTGAACCATACCATGTGATGGTCACTGCCCAGGTGACCTTCTACCTGGAGATCTGTGATCCCTTCTTTGTTAGTCAGTACTAGATCTGAGGATAGCCCTGTCTCTTGTGGGTTGCTGTACCAGTTGTTTGAGGCCCTCCCTGCAGGGAATCCACTATGAGTCTTGTTCTGGCAGATGTTCCTGCTGGTATTGACCAATCTGAATCTGGCATGTTGAAGTCTCCATTATCAGAACCTCCCTTTAGCTGTCATGTTTGTATATCTTCTAACAGTAATGTGTCTATGTCCTCCCTCTGGTCTGGGGCCTGTAGACAACCCAGTTCTTATGGCTGTCCCATTTCCTGTTTCCAGGGTGACCCACAGTTCTTCTGGCTCCTTATGTGTATTCTGAATTTCTGTAGCTTTGATATTTTCATTAACATACAGGGCCACTACTCCCTTTTTGCACTCGGTCTCTTCTGAACAATACATAGCCAGGTACTGAAGTCTCCCAAGTGTGGTTACTGGTAAACCATGTCTCACTAATTGCTACTATGTCCAGTTTAGCCTCTGACATTATTGCCTGCAGGTCTGGGATCTTATTTCCCAGGCTGTGAGCATTTGTGTACATGATTTTCCATTGGCCAGATTTTAGTGTGTTAGTTGTTGGGTGAAGTTTGGCATTACCCTGTGCATCGTATGGGAGACAAACCTTTTCTTACCTGGTGATGCAAATGAACAGCAAATCCTTTGAATTCCTGTTTGACCACTAGCTGAGGGGAGGGTGTTCTTCCCATTCGACGATGGGGTGCTGCACCCCTCTCCCAATTGCTAGAGTTAAATATTCTGCAAAGACGTCAAACTTCTGCCCCAATGCACTGACTCCTCTTTAGTCAGATGCAGTCCATCAAATTAAAGAACTTTCGCTCCCAGAACTGTTGCCAGTTCCCTACAAATCTGTGTCCCTTTCCTGGCACCAGTCCTTGAGCCACGTGTTTAGCTCCCTATCTCCCCTTCTCTGACCTTCCGTCCATCTGCTCCCTTCTCCCAGACTGGCAGGATCTCAGAGAAGGAGATGCCGGATGAAATAGATGATAGTTTGTCACCCAGCTTAGTCAGGTGTTCCTTGGTCTCCACAACTGACCGGCTGGCGAGATCATTAGTCCCTATCGTACTAGGACATCAATGTTTTCTCCTGCTTTGTGAACAATTTTAGCAATCGGTCAGTGTCTCTCCATGCTGATGTACCTGGAGACATCTGACCATCACCCCTGGCGGGAGATGGGTATCAACTCCCGAATCATGGAGTCTCCTATGATCAGAAGTTTTTGGATTTCCTTTGTGCTTGTTTAGTTTTGGTTCCTGATTTGGGTGGTATTGTTGTGCTAGCTCCTGTCCATGATGTCCTGCTCTGCAGTGTCTTCTGCCTCTTTATTTGATTTCAGAGATAGAGGCAGATACCTGTTTAGTATTTATATGGTTTTGGAGGTAATGTGTTGGAGAGCAGAGAGTGATGGGCACCTGATTTGCTCCTCCTAACCACCTGCCAACCTCCTGGACCAACTACCCTCTGTCCGAGGTTTTTCTGTTGGATGCTGGGGAAATGGCAGGTGGTTCTTATAATGTATTCCTCTTCAATATGAAATTTGAGGCGTGCAATCTCTGCCCGTGCATGCCGGAGCTGAGACCTAAGATCTCAAAGGCCCAGCATGTAGGACAGTGTCCTAAACCTGTAAGACTGTCCTTCTGAAAATTGTTCCACAGTACCTGCAGTTAATGAAATCCATTCCAAATAAGTTGCTGGGTTTGTAACCTAGTCAGAGTAATTAGAAGGAAAAAAAGGAAAAAAATGCAAGTAATGGTTTAATTGTGCTTTGTTTAACTTGTTATAACAAGTTAAATTACTAGTGCCCTGTAAATGAGATCACCTTGTGGAGGCCCCACTGATCCGCCCCTTCCTGCTCTGCCACAGGAAATGTCACAACTGTGGTACCCTATAAAAGGAGTGTAGCGTGGGGTGGTTGGGGATGGGGGTGGGTGGCTGGGCCCTTCCCCTGCCTAAAAAGAAGAACCACGGACGAAAGAACAAGGAGGTAAGAGCAGAAACAATCAGTCAACAACAAATGCAGTAACCCTGAAAGCTTATCCTAATGTTAGATAAAACTGTAAAACCTGTAAAGCACCACCTGTAATAATTTCAGAGAAGATATATCCTGTAAGAAACACTTTGCTCCAGAGAAAAATAAAGCAGTAACAGAAGATATACCTTGCAAAAGACAATTTGAATCAGAAGATTACAGCAGTAATCTGTTAGCACACCATATGAGGCACACCTTGTAATAATGCAGAAGAAGGTATACCAGCAACAACAATTTGAATCAGAGAAAAAATAAAGCAATGAAATGTTAGCAACAAACAGTAGCAATCCCTGTGAGTAAAAAATAAAAACACCACCACACAGTAAATCTGCTTAACCAAACTAAGTCTTAATCCTTCTCCCTTGCTCTGGTAAGTTTCTCTACTCTGCCTTTCAAGCAGTCTTAGAAGGAAAGAGCTCAGGTGAAGCTAGGTGCCTTGGCCAGCAAACCAAGTCTTCTACCTCCAAGATTTTGTCTTATGGATTACCCCATCTGCTTCTAAACCAGTTATTGTCTCATCTTCCCTTATTGACTGCACTATCAGTTCTACATACAGAGTGAAGAGGAGGGGGGAAGCAGGCACCCCTGCCTTGTGCCTCTAGCCAAACAAAAACAATCAGAGAAGGAACCATTGGCCTTTACTACCACCTGAGGGAAGGTATATAGGGTCTTAATTAATTTGTTAAGTTCTGGGGGAAAATTAAACTTACTTACAACATAATGTAAGAATCTCCAGCAAATGCGATCAAAAGCTTTCTGAGCATCTATACTTAACAGAATGAAAGGGGAAGGGGAGTCATCTACTTTTTCCAATAGATATAAAGTTCTCTTAATGTTATCTGTTGTTCTGCGGTTAGAGATAAACCCTGTCTGGTCCTTGTTAATTAGTGTTGGCAATATAGTTTCCAATCGGTGGGCCAATAAACTTGCAAAGAATTTATAATCTTGATTGAGTACTGAGATGGGTCTGTAAGACTCACAGTTAAGGGGGTCTTTGTCGGGTTTTAGAATTGTGGAAATATTTGCGTATTGCAAGGAGTGGGGGGGTGAAGTGTCATCTGTCTGTAATGCTCGGAACACTGAGCACAGTGAAGGTATGAGCTCCTTCAGAAATGTTTTGTAAAATTCAGAGAGCAGCCCATCCATGCCTGGACTCTTACCCACTTTAGCCTTCTTAATAACTGCCTTTATTTTCTGGGAGAAAATAGGGCGTAATAACCAGTCTGCCTGCTTGGTAGAGAGGTGGGGGAGAGTTATAACTTGGAAGAAAGTTATATAACTCTCTTCTTCTGGCTCAGCTCCTGGGAGTATAGGGTCTCATAAAAACGTTTAAAGCCCTCCAAAATATCTTTAGTTTTGGATAAAATCTGTCTACTTTGTGGGTGTCTTAGCTGTTTAATAATTCCCCTATTTCTCTGGGCCCTAAGCTGAAAGGCTAATACTTTAGAGGCTTTAGCTCGCCCTTCAAAATATTTTTGTTTTAGATAAAGCAGTGCCTGTTCTGTTTTACATTGCAAAAGTTCCTGGAGTTTAGCTGTAATGGAGTTCACCTGAGGCTGAGCTGGGCTGCCCTGTCTCCCTGCATGTGTGCAGCTTACCAGAATTGGAGTTCCACCTCCAACTCCACCTGTTGTTGTTCCTGCTTTTCCTTAGCCTAAGAGGCAAACTTAATGGTGTCCGTCCTTACCACCGCCTTCAAAGTATCCCATAGATAGGGTTTCTGGTTTTAGGTGTTTATTTTTTGTAAAATAAGGTGTTTATTTTCAGCATTTTTCTCCCCCTTTCAGAAGTACCAAAAATCTAGTTATTTTAGGTGTAATCAATTTCTCGGACAACAAAAATCTTTATAAATCAGTGTTTATTCACTCAAGTTAAAAAATAGATATTACACTTTTTCAAACTGTGTACCATGACTATTGCATGTTAGCACCATAGATATTACACTATATTAATATTGCATTAGTTTTACAAAATAGTGCACCATAACTGTAGAACTATACATATATAAATATGTAGATGGATATGGTGAGCTAGGAGCAGCACAGTATTAGAGCTCTGTTCCACCATATGAGTGAAAGGTGTAATACAAAAAAAACACGATCCACCCATATATCCAGCGCACAGTTGGTCAGCTGGAAGAGTGGGGACACAATGAAATCCGGTGTTTTTCGGTTATAACTGATTTCCCAATTTTCACCACGGTGGTATTTTATCTGTGTTTATCGTTTATAACCTAAAACCGGAAACCCTACCCATAGAATACCCGGGGACACCTTGGGTGCCCTATTTTGGTTAATTATTTCTGGTATCGATTGGTTTATTAGTTTAATATAATCTTTGTTTCTAAGGTGAGAAGTATTAAAGCACCACTGTCCCGGGCCTCTGTCAACCTCAGTGCGAATATCAATTAGTACTGGGGCATGGTCAGATAGTAGAATTGGTAAAATCTGTGTAACCCCTATGTGGCACTATCCCAAGGACTACTACCCCTGCCTGTTTGACTACTGACAGGTTGAGGGGCCTAGGTCCTATGGCTGGTGCCTCCACCCAGAGGTCAGGGTTTGTAGTGGTTAGACTAGCTTGGTCACAGCCCTCTGGGACACTGAGACCCCCTTTTATTCCCTCTAGTGGCACACATAGTTCACCGGAGTTACAGCCCCAATACCCCACGTATACACACTGTTCACTCATATAGATACCACTTACCCTCGAGACCGATTCTGCAGCACGTCTCTGAGGACCCCCTGTAAAATAAGGTTAAACAACATACACAGCAAAACACAATACTGTTTCCATGATACCAACACCACAGACAGTATATAGCATAACAACAACAAATCTTATTTATTTAGGGGGCAGTAACACGGGAGGGGGAAATCAGGTTAATTGGTGGCATTAAATCACAGTACTGTGCACACATACAGGGGCTGAAAAGCCACACTCTGGGTACCCAGGTTGGGGGGGGGGCTAGCCAGGTCCATTGTCCGGAATTGGCCGGCAGGTGCAGATGGATAGGGCCCTGTAGAAGAAAATATATGCACAACACCCAATTGTAATCCGGAGCCAGATGGCTCAGTCCATGAAGCAGTGAAACAACAAGAATTAGATGACACACTTGTGATTGAAAACAGGCTGCAGGGGAATATCCTGACTTGTACTCACAATACCCAAGCTGAAAACTGGATGGTGGATGTTCTTCTGGATTGCCAGAACAACAAGGCATGGAGACAAAGTCCTTGTGACTGGACCCCACTGCAGTTGATAGCAAACGGATTTAGTCCGAGACAAGCTAGGGTTTGCTTCCAGCTTCAACACACAGCACACAGCACTGGGGATTGGAAATAGCGATTCCCCACAAACAGTACGCACATTCATATGAAAAAGGAAAGTACTATACCAAGCAGACTGCTCCTTGATCCCAATCGCAATTACTGAAAAATACCCAGAAGCACACACAGCAGCTTCAGTTCCTGACAGACCGAGCGCGATTCAGCAATTTCTCTAGTCTTCTACAGGGTGAGCCTGGTTTCCACACTTCTAGTGTTTCTTTCTCCTCACAACTCAGATTCAGTCCAAACTGGCACTCACAAAGGCTGCAGACCGAAACTCAGGACCTCACACGCACTTCCCGTGCGAAACTATACACCGCAGAAGCACAGAGCTCCTTCTCTCTTCACAGTCACAACTGATCTAATCTTTCCAGTCACAGAGCAGGGCATTTCCTTTAGCTCCACACCATTCTGTTGGCTGGTTCGGCTGTCACTCACAATAGGACTCCCTCTGTTGATGGAAAAAGGCGCCAAGGTTAAAATTACATTTCCCAGAGTCACTGCCCATACAATCCCCTTGTGGCTGGCTCAAAATTGAGAGTCTAAGTTCCGATTCGTCCACAGGCTCCATTTTAGGGTCTCCCTATCATCCTGATTGGTCCAAGTCAGCTATTCAGGACCAAAATGAAAGAGTTACACTGAAGCAGTTTGTGCTGAAATGAAGACAGGTAAGACAAACTACATTTTCTCAGTCACTCTAAATGATTTCTAGCAAACAGTTATATCTTTCAACAAGGCTCCCTCTGCACATGTAGCAATGGCAGAAATGGAGCTAATTGACAGCAGCCTGGGTGGGATTCGAGCATTAAATACACAGTCCCCCCATACAAACTAATTAAGACTGCAAGCAGACAGCTCTTAAAGAGACAGTATGTGGAGGCTCAAATAGCACTCACTTGGAACCACATTTAAACAGCTCAGACGCTGAACACCGCCCAGACTTGGAGCATTCAGGCAAGCTCCTGGAAGACTTTTGGGAACCCCCATTTGCAGGGGGGGGTTACACCCTTCCTGGCCTGGAAAACTTGGCATCTGTGTCAAATAAGTACCCCCATAAGTTTCAATACAACTATATACATTTACATCAGTATCACATTAGGCTTATACATGTAATCATCAGTCAACATATCACCTTATCAGAAACACATTTCTGAAACTTTTCAGTACATTACCTTTTACACAATAAATATTATACACACATTGTACCATAACTCAGGTTATTACCTCCTGTACATGAAACCTGAAGAGAGGGGGCCCTTCCCTATCAGCTACCTTGGGGCTGGATGGGGCAAAGGCACCATACCTAGAGGGCAGCACAAGTAACTTGGAGTTAGCACTGATGTTCAGTTTGGGCAATGAGCTTGGGAACACATACACTCCTTTATGGACAACATTGAGAGGCAAGTCCACAGGCCTCCCAGGGGCATCATAACTGAGGTGCACCACAGGCTTTACAGCTCGACCAGTCTTTCTAGGGGGAACTGTTACAGTCTCTGCACTCTGAGCCTCATTTTCAGCATTGTCCTCACTTGTCAGGGGAGTCTCCATTAGGGTAGAGAGACTAGAACTTGGGGCACTTTCAGCTCCAGAAGTTACAATCTCTGAGTCCACAACACTTGGCTCACATGGGGAGTTTTCTGACACTGACAGTGAATTATCAGGGCACTCAACACACTCTTTTTGTTCTGGTATATCACTAGTCTGTTCCAGTCCATCATTTTCCTCCTCTGAAAACTCAAACAGTTCAACCATACACACTGATTCCATATCATCTGACTTCATGCTTTGCACTTCACTTTCTGGGAGCATTGGCTCCAGGGACAAAGCTGGGGGCTTAGACAGTACAGAAGGCCCAGCTTCATCTCCAGGATTGACTAGGGGATTGCCCCAAAACAATTGACTCAGTTCGTAAGAAGGGTAGTATTCAAAGCCGCACTCACTTTCCTCTGACATGGACTGACAGTCATGTTCAACTGGGACTTGTGGAGGGGAACACTTTAACTCAGCTTCTGTAGGTGCAGGCTTTTTTGATTTTTGCTTAACAGCAGCTCTAGTCACTGGTCCAAAGGGGGCATTTTCTGGGGGCTCAGACTCAGTCAAGATTTGTCCAATGGGCAGTAAATGATTTCTATGCATTGTTTTCACATCTTTTGAATTATTCTCAGGCCTTACTTTGTACACAGGCAGATCATCTAGTTTGCCCACTACAATGTGAGGGAGATGGTGCCATCTGTCAGCAATCTTATGTTTGCCGTGCAGTCCCAGATTTCTTAGCAATACCCGATCTCCCTCCTGGAGTTCCTGTGCTTTCACCTTTTTATCATACCATTCTTTGTTGGCCAGATTTCTTTTGGCAGCCCTGGTTTGAGCCAGTTGGTACACATGATTTAGCTGGGCCTTTAACTTTTGCACATACTGTAAATAGTTGTCAGCTCGAACCCCATCAGGAGAAACTCCAAAACATACATCTACGGCAGTCGAAGCTTCTTCCAAACATCAGGCGTAGGGGGAGAACAGTGGCATCACTTTTGGTGCAGTTGTAGGCATGTACCAGGGTGCTAATTTGTTGGCTCCATCTAGGCTTGTCCTTTGGGTGGAGGGTGCCGGTATATCTAGCAAGTGTGGTTGAAACGCTCAGGCTGCGGGTCCCCTGGGGGTGGTAAAGGGTGGTTCTGGACTTTCAACCCCCACAGAGAAAGCATCTCTTTGATCAGACGACTCTCAAAGTCTCTCCCTTGATCAGAATGGATTCTTTGTGGAGCCCCATAGTGAACAAAAAAGTTTTCTACAAGTACTTTTGCCACAGTGGATGCCTTCTGGTCCTTGGTGGGGAAAGCTTGGGCATATCTCGTAAAATGGTCAGTGACCACCAGCACATTACTAATATTTCTTTGATCTGACTCCAAACTCAGGAAATCAATACAGACCAGCTCCATGAGGGCACTGGTGGTGCAGGGCTTTCCTCTGTAAACAGCAACTACAAGTTCGAATGTGCTGCTCAACATCAGCCCCCATCTTAGGCCAATAGAATCTGGATCTCACCAAGTCAAGTGTTCTGTCTATACCAAAGTGCCCCATGTGGTTGTGTAAGGACCTCAGTACTGAGTCTCAAAAGGCAGTGGGCAGCACTAGTTGTTGTTTGTCCATTTGTCCCCACTCTGTCTACTGTTTCTCTGTATAACAGTCTATTGATCAGTTTCAACTTAGGACCTTCCTTGTATAACAATGCAGTTCTCAAATCAGTGGAGCGTAATTTGGACACATCTTTCCCTGCGTAGAGGGCTTCTAAAGCTGATTTGATCATGGGATCTCGGGATTGAGCCCGTAATACTGAATACTGTCATTGTCCAGCTGAGGCGGTGATCCAATGTTTATTACAGAAAAGTGACAATAAGCAGCAGGTATGCAATTCTCAGAGGGTCCCAAACAATCCACCATACAGTCCACTGCATCCGTGGACATTTGTTCCTCCCTGTCAAACTTCTGGCAGAGTGCTCGAATATCAGATTCTGACAGTCTGACCCAGTCATTCCGGGGAACAGGCCTCTGGGAGACAGCAACAGCATCTATGTAGTTCAGGCCTGCTCTGTATTCAACAGCATAGTCATATGTAAATAATGCAGAAAGCCACCTATGGCCAGTGGCATCCAATTTAGCTGAAGTCTGCACATAGGACAAAGGATTGTTGTCAGTTTTTACTAGTATCTTGGCCCCATATAAGTACTCATGGAACTGGTCAACAATAGTCTACTTCAAAGCTAGGAACTCTAACTTATGTACAGGATAGTTCTTTTTGGATGGGGTCAGGCTTCTACTGGCAAAGGCCACTGGTCTCAGGCCATTCTCGTGCTCTTGGTACAACACAGCCCCCAACCCTTGCAGGCTAGCATCAGTGTGCAAGACATAGGGCTTCGCTGGATCTGCATAGGCAAGGACAGGAGCATGAGTAAGTTGATATATAATCTCATGAAAAGCAGCTTCACACTCAGGTGTCCGTCTGGCTCCAAATACTTCATTAGGATGGAAATACACTTTCTCAGGCTCAGAAGAAACCGACCTCTTGTATTTTTTGTGGGTAGGAGGGTAACCTTGAGTAAGATTAAGTAAAGGACAGATCACTCTTGAATAGTCCTTGATGAAATGGCGATAGTAGCCACAGAATCCCAGGAATCTTTGCAGTTTTTTTAGATTGTGGTGCTGTGGCCAGGTGGTCAAGGCCTCAACTTTACTTGGGTCAGTGTCTATTCCCTCGGTGGAGACTATGTGTCCCACATACTTTACTGATGTTTGGAAGAATTGTCATTTATCGATGGATAGTTTAAGGCCAAAGTCTTCCAGTCGGTCTAACACCTTGAATAATCTGCTCTCATGTTCCTCCAGTGAGCTGCCAAACACAATAACATCATCTAGGTACACCAGGCACTCTAATAAGTTCATGTCCCCCACCACACGCTCCATCAGTCGTTGAAAAGTGGCTGGAGCATCTGAAATCCCTCGAGGCATCCTCATGAATTAAAAGAAACCAAGCGGACAGATAAAGGCTGTCTTCTCACGGTCTTCCGGGGCCATCGGGATCTGGTAGTACCCACTGCGAAGATCCAGCACAGAGAACCACTTGCTACCATTCAGGCAGTCTAAAGCATCCTGAATGCGGGGCATTGTATACTGATCAGGGATAGTCCGCTGGTTCAAGGTGCGATAATCTACACTCATTCTTACTGTCCCATTCTTTTTCTCACTACCACAATAGGTGAAGCATGTGGGCTTCTGGATTCTTGTATTACACCAGCAGCAAGCATCTCTTGCAGATGCTGTCTCACATCATCTATGTCAGCAGGGGCCAGGTGTTGAGACCTCTCATGAAATGGCCTTTCATCATGCAGCCGGATGTGGTGCTCAGCTCCTTGCACACATCCTACGTCCCATTCCTTTAAAGAAGACACCTGGTCTCTCTGGGCAAGTTTTCTACTAATTCTCATCTTCCATTCGGCTGGCAATGGGGAGTCCCCAAAATCAAACAAGTCGGGCATCACTCTGTCATTCTCCCCCAAACATTTGTTACTGGGCAGCACTGCAGTATCTGCACAATGTACATTAACCAGGGTGCAACCTTTATTTACTCGAATCTCTCTATCAGACACATTATGAACTTGAACCATTACCCTTCTGGCATAAGCATGGGCTCTGGCAGGCAAAATACTTGGCTTGACCAGCAGTCCTTCCGGCAATTTCCCATCGCCTGGTGCATCCAGCATCAGGATTTTATTCTTGACATCCTTTCTGATACGGTTCATGCTGAAATGAAGACAGGTTAGACAAACTACATTTTCTTAGTCACTCTAAATGATTTCTGGCAAACAGTTATATCTTTCAACAAGGCTCCCTCTGCACATGTAGCAATGGCAGAAACGGAGCGAATTGACAGCAGCCCGGGTGGGATTCAAGCATTAAATACACAGCCCCCCCCCCCATACAAACTAATTAAGTCTGCAAGCAGACAACTCTTAAAGAGACAGTACATGGAGGCTCAAATAGCACTCACTTGGAACCACATTTAAACAGCTCAAACGCCGAACACTGCCCAGACTTGGAGCATTCAGGCAAGCTCCTGAAAGACTTTTGGGAACCCCCATATGCAGGGGGTTACACCTGTACCTGTTTTACCTGATTTCTATGCTCCGCTGAGATCAAAAAGTAATCAATTCTTGAGTAAGAACTATGTGCGGCCGAATAGTGAGCATATTGTCTATCTCTCCCATGCTGATGTCTCCAGAGATCTATAAGACCCAGATCTCATATTAATTTCCTACCATGCTTCTGGCCACTTGTGGATCTTGGAGGGTTTGGGTTAGAACTATCCCTACCTGGATCCATTAATAGATTCAAGTCCCCCACCCACCAATAGGGTCCCTTGTTTAAATTGTTTCAGTTTCTCAAGTACACTCTGTACCTGTGTAGGCTCTGCTCCTGGTGGAACATATATACTGGCCACTGTATATGGTATCCCTCACCATGTTCCTCTTACTATAGCTAAAGTACCTGCCCTATTATGGAAAGAATCCTGCAACTGAAATGCTGAATACTTTGGTATTAAGATGGTTGTACCCCTCCTTCTGCTAGATGGGTGGGAGCTAGCAACTACCATAGCCATGCCAAAGTTTGCCAGTTTTTGGTGCTCAGTAGAATTCATATTGGTCTCTTGTAATAGTATCATTTGGGGATGAAACTTTTTTAGATAGGACATTATTTTCCCTCTCTTAATTGGTCCCTCAAGTCATTTACATTCTGAGAGATTACCCTTATAACCTGATAGTGGGCCATAAGCAAAAGATATGACCATGATTGCCTGACTGCCCTCTATTTATGCTGGTCATTTTATCCCAAGTGTATTCTACCTCGTATCCTCTGACTCAGCTCAGTGTTTGTTCCCCTCTCCAGTATATTCCCACGTGGGCCTTATTTTCTGAGAATATGTAACTATCTACAGTTTTCCCCATGAAACCTTTGTGAGGAGAAAGAACTCGAATACAACAAACAACGTACAGTATCAAAGTGACTTCCAAAATATGGGTTAACCACCCAGATAACTGCCCCTTCCTTATGAACTGTTGTGGGGACTGCAGCTTGTAGAACAAGTTGCTACCCGGGGTATAAAGCACCCCTAAATACTGAAAAAAAGTCTGTAGGGAAAACCCAAAAGAGACATAAAATGTGAAAGAAAAGAGATTAATGAAAAAGCAGTAAATATCAAAACATAAATTGAATGGTGCACTTCTAGTCCAGTTCAGTTATATCCTTAACACCCTCCTGGCCTGCCTGCTGACAGAACTGTGGGGCCCGCGTATCCTATAACTTTAAGGGCTCAGTTCACCAGTTCTGTTAGCTGATAGTCTACAGTTTTGAATATCTATGTGCCTCTCCTTCATTTGCTACCACCAAATGGAGTCCGAAGGTCTCCACCAACATGACCCACGTCCCAAAAATATTGTTTCCATTGTGCAAAGGGCAGATAGATAGAAAATTGAGTAAGGTGCCTGCACCCACCATTCCTCAGCCCGAGGGAGTGGGAGCCAACCCTGGTCCCCACCCAGAGCCCAGGTCCCCATGTCCACAGCCCAACCAGGAGCTCCATCCTACCTCTCGAAGAGTCACAGTTTGCCAAAGCCATCGGGACTCAACCAGTCACCCAATGCAGGGGAGAAAAGCCTGTCCAATTCCAGGCCTGATAGTGACTGGAGAGAAATGGACCCCCAGTGGAGACTGGGTGACCGTCCCCTCAAACCAGAGCATCATTGGTCCTGGAACGGCCTCTGATTTTTATTTAACATTATGATCCATCCATGCAGCTTATTGGGCCTAAGCCTGGGCCAGATCCTTATAGGCACTCGGGGTTGTGAGGGCCCCAGACAAGAGGGACTACTCCCCCCAAGTCTGTGGCTTCTCCTGCCCCCCTTGTGAAAGCCACCTTCCCTCTGCAGTGCCAAACAGTGAATCAGCACCCCGCAGGAGGCCTGCCATGTAGCTTTGTTCCTGTCAGCCTATATAAGCCCCACATACATCCTTTCATGCATATCTACCAGGCAATCTCCCCATCCGAGTGACTCAGCTCATATCAGCAGCCTGAGATCGAATATTAGAGCTCCCTAGGACCAGGCAGTCGGTCTCTCACTCCAGCGGTGCCAAGAGTTCAGCCCCCCGAAAAGCTTTCAGAGCCACCGCACAGCCCCTCCCCCACAGACAGCCCCCAAGTCCTACCTTTCAGCATCAAGGCCTTCAGATGACCTTCCAGTCTGCCCGTTTATGAATTGCCACTTGCAAATTGCCTAAGAAGTTGCTTGACAGAGTTCAGGGTTGCTTGTTGTGATTCAGCGTCCTGAGATCGGGGTCATCGAGATGGAACTCCCACTGGAGTAAATCTTTGTGGCAAAGGCATCCTCATAGGCAACTCATAATTCCTGTGTTTTAGATCCGACTATGCCTCCACCGCTGTGTCATAACTCTGCTGACCATTAGGGAACTGAATTACCAACTTCGCTGGTTAAGGTTTCCGGAATTTCAAATTTAAAACTCTCAAAACCAGGAATAGGGGGATATATTCTCCATGCCTTTGCATCATGGCTGGTACATAGTCATTGTCCAAAAACACTCTCACATTGGCGAAAAATATTTTCCCCATGGCTCAGGCCTTTTTTAAAACAGTTTCCTTGGTGGTGAAGCACAGAAATCTAACAATTATTGAACGAGGGTGTGCTCCTGGTTGGGTGGGCTTAGGGCCAAGGGTTCTATGGGCGCATTCTATCTCCAGATCTAGATTTGTATCTATATTCAAAGCCTTCCACAGCATTATTACTAAAAATTGTTCCATATTGTCCCTTTCACTTCCCTCTGCCAGCCCACAGATTCTAATATTTCTCTTCCTATGCCTGTTTTCTGCATCCTCTTGTCTCTCTCCTAAAGCATGGCAAATGTCCATGAGCTGTGCAACTGTGGCCTGGCAACCCTTCAAAGCTTCTGTTTGTCTCATTTGTGTCTCCTCTAATGTCCCAACGTTTTGTTGTAACTCCATAATATCTGCCCTCGCTTGCTCTTGTTCTTTCTTGAAAGCTCTAAAGTCTGATTTAATCTCTTTCAGTTCACCCAGTATTTTGTCAAGCTTATTTTCCATGTCTGGTTGGTTTTGTGTTTGGGCTTCCGAGATTTCTTTGTGGAGGTGACGGTCCCAGCAGGGCATGAGCGTGTGGATGTACTAGAATCCGAGGCCTCGTGATCAGAAATCTCTGGATCGATTGGTAGAGTGGCAAAATGATTGGAACCCCTTTCAGTTGGTATTTAGCCATTTAGAAACTCTCTCAGATATCAATATTCCCAATTAAAAAGGCTAAAATTACAGCTTTTGGGCATGGGAGGTATGGAGCTCGTTAGAGCACTGCCATGCGGTCGAACGCTGCACCGGAAGCTCCGCAACCGGAAAGGTTTAACCAAACTTTGCTTGATATGCTTGCCATCCTGCATCCTAAAGATAAACCATGATGGGGCCAACAAATAAGTGCTCACATCCACACATATAATTGTATGAAAAATGATGCTACTGGGTTTTCAGCATACCACCTTATGTTTGGCAAAGAAGCTTGCCTCCCTGTAGATATATGTTTTGGAGTTTCCCCTGATGATGCTCACTCAAAAAACTATCTACAGTATGTACAAAAGTTAAAAGCTCAGCTAAATCATGCCTACCAGCTTGCAAATACTATGACAGCCAAGAAAAACTTAGCCAACGAAGCTAGCCATGACAAAAGTGCCAAGGCCCAAGACCTTCAGCTTGGAGACCTTGTACTAATGCATAAATTGGGACTGCAAGGCAAGCATAAAATAGCTGACCACTGGACCCTCATTCCCTGCATTGTAATCAGTAAACTAGAAGATGATTTGCCTGTATACAAAGTGTGTCCAGAAGGGGCCCTCGTGCTGTCAAAACTATTCACAGAAATTTCCTTTTGCCTATTGGCCAGAAAATAATCAATATAGTTCAAGAGACTGAAACTTCTCATTGCCCTGAAACCAGGTCTGCTACCAAAGCTAAATAGCAAAATCATCAAACTTCTGCTTCTTAGCCTGCTGCTCCTGTCAGTAATCTCTCAAACAATGCCAGCACTAGGGATGGGTGAACCGGTTAGAGAAAAACCCAAACCTCCCCAAACGGCAAAGTTGAACTATATCCAGACTTTTTCTGCAGTTCAGATCAGTTCAGAAATCCCTGGTTTTCATTTACCCTGGTGTCTAGTGAACCCCCCAACCCCAGTTTTCCATTTCCTTCATGTCTAGTGGACCCCCCTCCCTATCCCCGATTGCTCTACTGTAATAATAATAAAACAAAGCATATCCTTCAATAAATTTCCCTGGTGCCTAGTGGATCCCCATCCCAATCCCTGCCGATCCCGTCATAAACAAAACTGTCCCCATATTCCCTGGTGTCTAGCAGACACCCCCCACCCCGATGCAGAGTGGGCAACTGGCACAGCCCTCCTCTCTCCACCACGGCCAGCTGTCTGTCTGACCGAGCAATGAATGAGCGCTTACTTGTACAAGCACACATTCATTCATTGCCAGCTCCCGCTCATTCCCTGAGATCTTGGGGTGGAACAGAGATGAGTGGAGGCCTGTTTCAGTCACCAGCAGAGGGGGTGGAATGGGGGAATGGCATTGTGGACCTCCCGTGCCCCACATCCCACCTCCTCCACCGGTGAATGAAACAGACTTCCACTTACTTCTGCACCCAAAGACCTCAGGGAATGAATGGGAGCTGGTAATAAATAAGTGCATGCTTGTACTAGTATGCTCTCATTCATTGCTCAATGAGACAGGCAGCTGGCCGTGGTGGAGAGAGGAGGGCTATGCTGGTTGCCCACTATGCATCAGGGTGGGGGGGTCCACTAGACCCCAGGGAATATGAAAACAGTTTTTTTTATGACAGGGGATCGGCGGGGATAGGGAAGGGGCCCACTAGGCACCAGGGAACTTTACTGAAGAATATGCTTTGTTTTGTTTTTTTACTACAGGGGATCAATCAAGGATAGCTAGGGGAATAGACACCAGGGAATATTGGTGACACTTTCCTTTTATGACAGGGGATTTGGGATAGGGAAGGGGGTTCACTAGACACCAGGGAAAAGTTTATATTTTATTTTTAAATAATGGAGGTGATTGGGGACAACTACAGTTTCCCCAGTGCTGCAGTATAAAAGGTCTTAAAAGATTCAGATAAGGATCAGATAACCATCCGAACCTTTTGATCCTTATCAGAACCTTTTAGAACCTCCAAACCTATCTAGCCAGCACTGTAGATATGGAAAATACTGAGTCTGAAAGTGATGATGAAAGTGACTTTTGTACTGCCTATTATCCATAACCCGAACTTGAAAGACTGTTCCAGGGATTCCCCTCAAGCAAAAATTTCAAGTTTTTTTACTTAAAGGGAAAATAAAGTCAAACTTTACAAAAAATATGTTGTGCAGAGCGTTTTGATTTATAGGTGTAGTCTTAGTGTGTCTTTCCCTTTGTTTGCTGCAAGGAGTATTTTTTTTTTAGTTTGCCTGCTAGTTTTTTTTTTTTTTAATTAGGAACACTTGTACTCTTTTTAAATTACGTGGGTTTATAATATTTATATTTTGCCTGCTAGTTTATTTTTATTAGGAGAACTAGTACTCTTTTAAATTTGTGGGTGATTGTAATATTTATATTTTTGCACTAAATTTGCACTTTTATTGTGGTCATTTGTGGTAGGATGGCACTTTTTATGTTTACTTGCTCGCATGCGCAAGAAACATTATGCGGCAGTTTAGGAGAGAAGTGGGTTGTGGAGGTGCAGCACTATGGCAGCCAACGGAGGCACTGAATTTGGGGGCTTGGCACTGGTGGACCAATGGAGGCACAATGTGCCGATGACACTGTCTCCAAAAGTGGCACCAAGTTGAAAGGATTTTGCCACTGCAATGAGGGTCCGCTTCATCATTGCAGCGTCAGCCATTCCACTGCAATGTGGGAGCCACCCGTCATTGCAGGGCAGTACCTTCTCAAGTGTAACAAGTAAAGTAAACATGGCAGCAGCTTGCCACCACCTCTCAGCCCCATGAAAGCCGAATGGGGGTGGCCAATCCCCCTATCGGCAGCCCCAACCCAGTTAATCTGCCAGCAGGGCAGCCCTCCCATCGGCATGATGTACCTCCCATTTGTTGTGTGCGGGTGCCCAATCCCCTCGGCATCATGGCCCCCAAACAGTCATTCTTTGCTGATGGGGTCCAATCCCCATCAGCGTAAGTACCCCACCCAAAGAGGCAGCTGGCACCATAGAGGCCCACCCCAGTGTGGAAACAAGCCTGAAAAAAAAAAAACCTTCCCATGACATATTTTTCTTTTTTATCTCCCTGAAACAAAGGAAATGGTCACACGCGGTCGCCGTCCTCTCCTCCCAACCCGTACCCACCCACTGCACACCTGACCTCCCTACCTCCCCCACCCCATACTTACCTCTGGTGCCTGGCGCGACATTCTTCGGTGGACCGGGAACACGTCTGCGCTCTTCAAAGCCGACTGCGAACTGAAGAAATGTCGGTAAGCTGTATAATGACATAAATAGGGTTTTTTCAACTTTGGTGCATATCTCAGGCAGCTTGGGGAATTTTGGCACCAAATTTCCAACATGGGGTTATTGGGACCCCTCCTTATGAATTCGGGCACTGTCATGGCATTATTCGGTCCCGAAAGGTGATTTTGTGGTCACTGCGCGGAATCATCTTCTGGGACTGATTAATGAAATGACAGTGCCAGTGTTCATAAGGTGGTCTCTCAAAAAGCCTGTGTTGCAAATTTGGTGAAAAAATCCCAAAACTGTTTTATGAGCGTCTGTTGCGCAGTTTCCACGCATGCTCATAACTTCGTGAATTTGTAATATTTTCACTCCAGATTTTCAACATTGGAATTTTCCACACCTCCTTATGAACAGTACAGCTGTAATTTTTCACATCCTGACCGAAGTGTGTTTTCGCACTACCGGCGCAGAATAGCACGGTCACTGTGGGAAATCAGTGTTCGGGACACATTAAGAAAATCACAGTGACAGTGCTCATGAGCAGAGGTCCTAAAATGCCTTTGTTGAAAATTTGGTGATAAAGGTCCATAAAATGACTGTGTTACGAGCTTGCGTTGCGCAGTTTTCACGCACGCTTGTAAGTTCGCGAATGTGTAATATAGTCACTCCAGATTTTCAACATTGGCATTTTTCCACACCTCCTTATGAACAATACAGCTGTCATTTTTCACATCCTGGCCAAAATTTGTTTTTGCGCTTCCGGCGCAGAATAGCATGGTCGCTGTGGGAAATCAGTGTTCGGGACAGATTAAAAACAAATCACAGTGACACTGTTCATGAGCAGAGGTGCTAAAATGCCTTGTTGAAAATTCAGTGTCAAAAGTCCATGAAATGACTGTGCTATGAGTGTACGTTGCGCAATTTCCACGCACCCTCGTAATTACATGCATTTGTAATATTTTCACTCCAGATTTTCAACATTGGCATTTTTCCACACCTCCTTATGAACAGTACAGCTGTCATTTTTCATATCCTGTGCGAAATATGCATTTACACATCTGGCGCACAATAGTGCTGTAGCTGTGGGAAATCAATATTCGGGACAGATTAGGAAAATCATAGAGACACTGTTCATAAGCAGAGGTCATAAAATGCCTATGCTGAAAATTTGATAAAAAAATTCCACTAAATGACTGTGTTATGCACATGCGTTGTGCAGTTTCCACATAAGCCCGGAGGTTCAAGTATTTATGATATTTTCACTACAGATTTTCAGCATTGCCATCTCTTCACAGCTCCCTATGAATGGTACAGCTGTCATTCTTCACATCCTGCCCGATCTGTGTTTTCGTACATCTGGCGCAGAATGGCATGGTTACTGTGGGAACTCAAAGTTCGGGATACATTAACAAAATCACAGTGCCATTGTTCATGAGCAGAGGTCCCAAATGCTTTCATGAGGTGGGGGTCACAAAAAGGCCATGCTGAAAATTTGTAGTGTAAATACCAACAAATGCCCAGGGCGTTAGGGTGTCTAACCATAACATCCCACCCTGTACAGACTGACAGGCATCAGGGGTGTGCCTTTGGATTGCAGACTGTAATGCTCATGCCATTCCACCCCCACCCCCACCACCCTGCAGCCAGTGACAGGCATCAAGGTGTGCCTTGAACTCTTCGGCCCCACAGTTCACCTCATTCTCCTATACTGCAGTTATTTCAGTGTATGTCCTTATGGAATGGGGTGACTCTACAGCCGAACACCCCAAGGCACACCTCAACACGTGTCGGTGTATGCAGGATGGGGTGAAATGAAATGGCATGAATGTTATGGGCGACGACCCAAATGCATATCTCAATGCCTGTCCATCTCTGCAGGGTGGAGGTGGGGTTGGCGTGAAGTTCAATACTTCACTGCCATTCCTATTCTACAGCTCTCTAACTCCTGCATTTCCAATGCTAATACCAGCAAGCAAACATTGACAAATGCTCATTATTGTTAGTGTCTATAGCTTTAAAGATGACCACTACAAACTGTGGTCATCAACACAGTGCCTTGCCTTTGAAAAAGCACAAGATATAATGTGAAATGTGTTAGGCAGTTTACTGTCTGGTAGACCTGTCTTTGTTGTTGTATTCTTGACACTGAAATAAAGCGTTTGCACCAGTTACCTCAGAGTCTTCAACTATTTCAACGTGTTCAGCATTTTTAAAGCTGTCCAGCAGTGGTGAGTTCTGCAGTTATTTTTTTTCAAATTTCACCTTTCTATAATGCAGCATTGGTACTATAAAATCCTTTTCATGGTTTAAATATATGTAGTAATGTAATATGGATTAGGCTTTAACTTTGTTATTTATGTATTTATTCCTAGATGTTTGTTACAATATTGTTACCACTGCTATTCACTATGCATTTGTACTTTTTGTTTGTATGTTATGGATTGCCAGGTATATGCAGGTGGTGACACTCATCATTGTAAGATGATGTCATAACTTGTATATAAGGAAGAGAGTCACAACCTGTGTTATGTGCCTTTGAAAAAGGAACAGTTCCAAAATACATCAAGCATTTCTATGCAAGCTCCTGTTTGGCACTCAATAACATGGCACAATTTGCACAGTAAGTTTTATTTGAGCCCACTCGAGGGGCCCTATTATTTAAGCATTGACTTTCATTTTTCTCCATGGTCACTTAAACATACATGAATATGCACTGAAAAATGTCCCCATAAACTTGTATGGTGCGTGCTTCCATGCTTTCCCTGCTTAGATGTCACAAGCCATGTGAGCTCAGGGGCAGGGCCGGTGGGCTGGAAAGTGCAAGGGAACAACTAGCTGTGGTTTTGGCTCTAGTAACGATCCCTTTCCTCTTGAAAAGAACAGGCTTAAAACATCTACTTTTGCCAGAAATGGACTAACACTACCATAAGGTAATGGGCTACAAAGCACAAATAGACTAAGAAGAACCTTTGAAATTGACTTTGAAGAATAAAGATGCAGTAACAATTTTGGATAATCCCCTTTGCAGACTCTTTCCTGCTTGGTACCCTCATTTGCATACACACTGATACAGTGCCTGTCAATCAAATGACTCAGCAAGGATGGAAGCAGACAAGCTAGATGCTGTGGCATCACAGATTCAGAATGTATCTTAGTACTATTGTTAGCCAGTTAGTAACTGGGCTAAAACCTGATCATGGAGTGAGAGACTGGTTACAGTAATTACAGGCATACATACATAATGAGGGAAGAAAGAAGTCCAGTGTTCCATCAAGTTCCTCCCTCCCACTAGCTCAGCGTCATCCTATATTCTTCAACGTACTCGACTAGTCTGAGTTTGAAGGTTATTACAGCACCAGCTGACACAGCTTTTTCTGGCAGTATCTTCCAAGGGATCTCCATTTATTCAGTAGGTTTTTTGTCTGATGACTCCCTTGAATTTTCCTACTTTCAGTGACATTGAGTGTTCTCTTGTCCTTTTATCTTGAAGCGCTGCACTTAGTCTTACCGTATGATCCCTTTGAGATACTTGAATACTATAATCATATATCCCGAGTCTCCTTCTTATCATGGAAAGCAGCTCCTGTTCTGTTAGTCTGTCCTCAGCGCATATGTTCTCCAAGCCAGTACTCAACTTGATCATGTCCTCTGCACCCTCTCTGTCATGTCATGACTCCTCCATACTTTTATTATTTTTTTTTATTATTTAGTTGTTTAACCAGGAGTAGCACACTAAGCTGAAAGCTTTTTTACAGGTGCAACCTGGGAGCACAGAGAAGTTAGGTGACTTGCTCAGGGTCACACAGTATGCAAGTGGAAGCTGTGGGATTCAAACCCAGGTCTGGTTTGCTTGATATCACCAGATTTGCAGCTCAGAGCCTTAAACCACTGCGCTATACTGCCTAATTTAAAGATGATAAGCCAAGACCACTGCACTAAAGCAATCTGTGTCCCAAAGGAATTTTGGCTAAAACGGCTTTCAATTAGAACTCTGCACCCCAATGTTTTAGTGGCCAAGATGTCTACCTATTAAGGGCTCCATGTCCCAATACTTTAGTGGCTGAGACTATTTTCCATTCAAGGCCTCATGCCATACTGTTTTGTCAGCCAAGATCACTTCCCATTAAGAGTTCTACTTCTTAGCTGCCGAAGAAGCTCCCTAGGAATGGGCTTCAGGCCCCAATGTGTTTGTGGCCAAGACTAATTCTTACATAGGGGCTTCTTGCATCACTAAATTTGTGACTGAGGTGGGTTCCTACTAAAAAGGCTTTACATACCAGTGTCTTGCAGTCAAAACTGTCCTATCAAGGAATTTTGCATCTTAGTGTTTTCAGCAGCAAATCTGCTTCCACATCTAAGGGCTGTACATCCCAACTCAAAATACCACCAACAGCTTAATCTGGTTCAAGGTCAGTTGGCATTCATCTGTATCCCCTCCCCCGGGTCGTGCCTGAAAATAGGCAGGATTTGTCTAGTGCACTTACCCGGTCAACAAAAGCTAAATAAATAAATAAAATAAAAAATGTTATATCCACAGGTTCCATGCCTACGACGACACAGCCTCCAAATTAAAGGGTCTGTGCCAATTGACGCTATGGCTCCATATCCATTGCCTTAAACATCAGCATCAGACTCATCTAATATTTGACCTAAGCTGTCTCCTGATTACTGGGAACCCAACTCGCTTCCTCCAGGACCTAACATTCCAGTATGTGAATGGTCAATGTCATCTTCAGCCTTTATGTAACAAATCCTGGCATCGTTCATGCTCCTTGTACTTTGGCTTAACTTTTACTATGCAACCCCTTTCATTATGACGAGTCACTTAAACATCTTGAACCTCAGCAGTCTGTGAAAAAAAAAAGTTTGCACAGGGCTTACCTTTTTGTGGTCCGTTGGCATCCCAGATGACAGCTTCCATCCCTTGAAGTGGCAACCAGAATTTCATGGGGTGGTGGAACTGAAGCAGTTCCTGGGGACCAGCACAGGCATACTATCCGAACCTGCAACTTTAAAGTTTAGTTCATGTATTTATTTATTCATTCAGATAAGCAAGTTAAAAGAAGATACAGCTGTAGTAATTTCTTTGAGGGTCCTGTGTATCAGGAAGTTATTATGCTTACGTTTCAATGGGGTGCTCAGAAGAAGGTGTGGCACCCTACCAAAATGTAAGCAACTTCACTTCCTGATACACAGCACCCTCGAAGAAATGTCCGTAGCTGCATGTTATTTTAAAAGCTAGTAGAACCAGAAATATCAAACAGGAGAATGTTACAAGTTTTAAGATATAGTCAATATTAACTTTTTAATTCTGAAGTATTTTTCTTGTTCAGTTTGCCCATTATAAAGTTTGCTATGTGATGGTATTATGCTGGATGTGTGGAATAGCACTCTGTGTGGCAGCTGACACACCTAGTTCTATTCCTCCCACTACATCATCAGCACTGTGACCTCACTGTGACATCACTGGTGACTTACCTGACAGCTACTGAGTGGCTCTTCCTGAGTAGCTGTGATGTCAGTCAGTGAGGTCACAATGCTGCTGATGTAGTGTGGGTAATAGACCTACATATGTCTGCTGCCAGGCAGAGCGCTATTCTACAGATCACACTTTCTCATATTAGGAAAAAAGTCTTCTAATTACCCAGAGGGAAAAGAAAATGCACCTCAGATATACAGTAAAAGGTAATAGTTGACTGCTTTTAAAAAGTAATATTAATTTTAGGCAGTACACTCGCTCTTTAACTTGCTACATAAATAAATAAACAAACACACAAACAAGCTAAACTTTAAAGTTGCAAGTTTGGACACTATGCCTGCGCTTGTCCCCAGGAACTGCCTTAGTTCCTCCGCTCCATGAAAATCTCGAACTTTGTCTTTTCAAAGAAAGAAATATAATTTGAAACAAAAAAGATGTAAATTTTGTGGTCCCACAAGTTTTTCCCATAATATCATTAAAAAATCTTATTTCTAATAGTTATATTTAAGTATAGGTTCATTTATTATCTTAAGGCAATTATTATTATTATGGTTTTGATGACGTGGGATGTTTATTACAGTACCTAGAAATGTATGTAATTTATTCTGTTTATGTGGTTTTATTTATTCAAATTGTATTATTTTATGCAAAGCATTCTGAACCCTTGGGATAGATAAATATAGAAATATAACAGCCTTCCCTGCATTCTGTTATCTTTAAAAGAAACTCACTGTGCACTAATTTGTTGCCATATTCAGTACTAGTAACAATATTCCACATAAAGCCCAGCCTGATTCTCGTTTGGAACAGTATATCCTCCATGAAGCCCACCCTTATCTTCATTAGGGGCAGTATATCCTATAAAGTCCACCCTTATCTTCATTAGGGACGGTATATCCTATAAAGTCCACCCTTATCTTCATTAGGGGCAGTATATCCTATAAGGTCCACCCTTATCTTCATTAGGGACAGTATATCCTATAAGGTCCACCCTTATCTTTATTAGGGACTGTATATCCTATAAAGTCCACCCTTATCTTCATTAGGGACAGTATATCCTATAACGTCCACCCTTATCTTCATTAGGGACAGTATATCCTATAAAGTCCACCCTTATCTTCATTAGGGGCAGTATATCCTATGAGGTCCACCCTTATCTTCATTAGGAACAGTATTCCTCTTTTCAAGAACATAACCAACTTCACAGCTGATGTTCCGCATTGATAAATTTAAAGAACAACAATGAACCAATTGTTCTATTCTATTAGACAGATTCTTAACGCTGTCTGGGGGCAAGATGGTGGCCAGGCTGGACTGCGGCCTGCCAGGGCTCTGAGAGAGCTATATAATCTTTGTAAAAAACCCTCTTGTTAACTCTATTCTAAACCTTTACAGAGTCAGGAGAGTCCGTGTTACTCTGGTGACATTGCTTGGCGGAGTATAGTATTTTTAGATTTTTAATGTAATTGCAGCAAGTAAGCGCCTGTATTAGTTAGACCACTAAGCTTAGGGCAAGAGATTAAAGAGGGTGAGCAAAGTGATTTATTATAGGAGTTAATTTTTCCTGTTTTTTAGTGAGGCGCTGCATGAGTGGGCTGCTGAGTTTTCAATTTCACATACCTGATGTCTCCTGGATATGGCGACGCGGGCTGCTGAAAGATGCTACTGAGGAGGCGGTTGTGTTGTGCGGAGTCTGTCAGAGCCTAGCTGGAGAGGATTCCTTCCCACTGGATTGGATTTCATGCTGCCAGATGATTCTGGAGGTGGGACTGGTGGATGATTGGGTCTGCTTCCCTGGGGCTGTGGACAGAGCCGGTGGGAGGGGGTTGGCCCATGGTCTAAGGTTCCTGGAGACGATGGTCATTCTTGGTTGGGAGGGCAGAGGTGATTGTTGGCTCAAGACCCTGTGCTGCTGTGAAAATGATTTTGAGAACTATGCCCCTGGTTGAGCGGTATCAGCTGGATGGTGTGTGTCCTCCCCAGTCGGCTGGTAGGAGACTAACGTTGTAATCAAAAGCTGATGGTGAGAGCAACATTTTCTATTACTGACTCTGCTTCACAGCTGTCTCTTGGATTTCTATCATAGCATTGGTGAGAACAAAGCTATTTATCATCTCCCTTTTTATGTTTGCTTGCATGCATGTGCAAGAAACATAGTGCCACCATATGAATTTTCGTAGGTGTGCCACCCCACTTCCAATGCCCTGCTTGTTCTTACAGGCTCAGCCTCACCCCACCAGTAAATGTCCGAGCTGTCTATGACAGCAGTTCAGATGCAGTGGCGTACAGTTCAATGCAAAAGACAGCTGCAATGACCGGTGGTAATGTATAAGCAATTTGCATACTGCCGTCGGCAGGCAATTTGCATACTGCCATCGGTAGTATGCAAAGTGCCTACATGTCAGCACTGCATCTGAACAGCTGTCATAAACAGCTATTTTTTCTTAGACCCCCCCAACAAACACCTAAGTAGCAGGCTGAAGCCAACCCCAACATGCTCATGTGCTCCCCCCACCCAGCCCAATCCCCGTCAGCTCACTGTAGCCCACAAAACAGACTTCCAGGTGCCACACTGGGTGCCCACCCCAGCATGGCAAAGTCCTGCTTCGTCTCCAAAAAAAAAACCTAAAGAAAAAAAATGGTCCCTTGTTGACTCTCTTACCCCCCTTCCCCAATCTACTGCGCCTCTGCGTACCCCACTTCGCCACACCCCCACCTCACCCCATACTTACCTATGGATGCTGGCGCGATGATCCTTGGTGGACCAGGAACACGTCTGCACTCTTCAAAGCCAACCGTGAACTGAAGAAATGCCGGGAAGCTGTATAATGGCATAAATGTTTTTTTTCAACTTTGGTGCATATCTCGGCCATTTTTGGGAATTGTTTCACCAAATGTTCAACGTGGGGTTCTTGGAATTCCACCTCATGAACTCAGTCACTGTCATTTTGTTTTTCGGTCCCGAAAGGTGATTTAACGGTCACTGCACAGAACCACCTTTCGGGACAAATTAACAAAATGACAGTGTCACAGCTCATGAGGTAGGCCCCCAAAAACCCTATGTTGAAAATTTGATGAAAAAATTCCCCAAAATGACTGTTTTACAAGTGTGCATTCCGCAGTTCCTACGCACGCTCGTAACTTTGAGAATATTTAATATTTTCACTCCAGATTTTCAACATTGCCATTTTACCACACCTCCTTATGAACAGTACAGCTGTCAAATTTCACATCTTGCCCAAAATGTATTTTCGCACATTGCCGCAGTCGGTGTGCAAAATCAGTGTTCGGGACACATTAAGAAAATCACAGTGACACTGTTCATGAGCAGAGGTGTTAAAATGGCTATGTTGAAAAGTTGGTGACAAAAGTCCTTAAAATGACTGAGTTATGAGAGTGCATTGTGCATTTTCCACACACCCTCGTAAGTTCACTAATTTGTAATATTTTCAGTCTAGAGTTTTAACATTGACATTTTTCCACACCTCCTTATGAACAGTACAGCTGTCATTTTTCACACCCTGGCCAAAATGTGTTTTCGCACTTCCGGCGCAGAATAGTGCAGTTGCTGTGGAAATTAGTGTTCGGGACTGATTAAGAAAATCACAGTGACAGTGTTCATGAGTAGAGGTCCCCAAATGCCTATGTTGAAAATCTGCTATAAAAAAATACCCAAACTAATTAGATTACAGGTGTACATTGCGCAGTTTCTAACCACGCTTGTGACTTCACCAATTTTTTTATATTTTCACTACATATTTTCAGCAATGCCATTTTTTACACCTCCTCATGAACAGTACACCTGTCACTTTTCACATCCTGTTCGAAATGTGTTTTTGCACCAGTGGTGCCAAATGGCACAGTCACTGTGCAAAATCACCTTTCACCTAATGAACTGATAGTATCACTGTTTATGTGGTTGGGTCACAAAAAGCCCATGTGAAAAACTTGGAGTAAAAATACCAAGAAACGCTCAGGGTGTTAGGGTTTTTGACCATAACGCCCTACCCTGTAGGGACTGACAGGCATTAGGGGTGTGACTCGGGACTGTTGACAGTAATGCTCATGCCATTCCATCCCCACCTCCAACCCCACCCTGCAGCCAATGACAGGCATCGAGGTGCTCCTTGGACTCTTTGCCTCCAGAGTTCACCCCATTCTCCTATACTGCACCCATTTCAGCATATTTCCTTATGGAATGAGGTGAACATAAAGCCCAAACACCCCAAGGCACACCTCGACACTTGTCAGTGTCTGAAGGGTAGGGTGAGGTGAAATGTCGTGACCGTCATGGGCGACAACCCAAAGGCACACCCCAATGCCTGTCCATCTCTGCAGGGTGAGTGTGGAGTTGGCATCAGTTCAATACTTCAATGCCATTCCTATTCTGCATCTGTCTAACTCCTGCAATTCCACTGCTAATGCCAGCAAGCAAACATTCAGCATTGACAAATGCTTGTTAAAACTGGACTCTGCTCTGTTTGTAGAGTAATTTTTGCAATATATTGTGGATTATTTTGGACATTTCTGTCTCAGCAGCAGACTTGTTTGGTCTCTCCTGTTTAAATTTTAATAAGTTGGGTGATTGGGGTGTGGCGTGACTAGGTTGTGTGAGTTATGTGTATGTGGAGTGGGATTTTTAATTAGTTAGTTGCTGCATGATGTGTTGGAATCACAGACCCCTCCGCATTGCCTATGCAACGTCCTTCCTGCGTGACCTTTGCCCCTTTACTGATCTCCTTCTTCCAGCTACAGCAGTGCGACACTGTCAGGAGGTGGGTATTATTAGGGAGCGAGCTGGTTGGCAGTGGGGCGCTGTGGGCACAGTGGAGGTAAGCGGTACTGGGGTGGTTAGAAGCATCAGACTCCTGGGGCTAAATGGAGCCAGGAGAGAGGCCCAACATGTTTAGTGCCCATTCACAGGGTTCCCACCAGACTGAGTGGGCAGGTACCTGGTGGGCCTGCAGTCTCCTCCAGTCCCCTTGGGGCTGTGCTGTGTAATGCCTGATCAATGAGGAACAATACTGCAATTATGGCGGACTTGATTTCATCTGTCGATCGGACTTGCATTATGGAGATCTGGCTGGGAAATGACACCAGGCCAATTCTGGAGGTGTCTGTCCCAGCTGGGTACTCTGTAGTGCACTGCCCAAGAAGGGAATGCAGGGTTGGGGGTGTGGCCATCTGTTTTAGGTCCAGCTTGAACTTTTCCATGCACCCAGTGGGTTCTACCTTGCCCTTTGATTGTGTGGCAGTGCGTGGGGGTTCAGGTGTGGGTTGCAAGATTCTCCTTGTTTACCACCCTCTAGGGTAGGGGAACATTTCCTGCAGGAGGCTATGGATTTCTTCATCGACAGGGTTTTGGATGCCTGGGTCGATGATGAATCCTCACATCTTAGACACAACCTCCTCCAGTTGATGACATCATTGGGCTTGGCTCAAGCAGTTGCTTCTGCAACCCATCACCATGGCCACACTTTAGGCTTGGTGTTCTCACTGGGGCATGGGCTCATGAGCCTCACAACTAATCTTGTCGCTTGGTCTGATTATTGCATGGTAGAGTTCTGGATTGGGGCCCCCACAATAGTCCCTACAGTGTTGAGATAGTCAGCTATCACCCTTTAAGGGGACTGTCCCCAGAGGGACTTTTGGCAGTAGTAGATCTGTCTGGTGTGATTGCTACATGTGCAATTGATATGGGAAAAGTGGTGGCTACTTATAACAAAGCCATCTCTGAAATGCTGTATACCATTGCACTGGTCTGTATACGACCCAGATCTTTTTGTTTGAGACTCCCATGGTTTGATGGGGCTCTCAAGGAGATGAGGATCATGGGTTGGAAGTTTAAACATCGCTGGTGGAGTACCCGGTCTGATGAGGAAAAACTGGCCTTGAGAGCTCACTATTGTGAGTACCAAGGGGCAATCAACCACAAGAAGGCAGAGTTCCTGTCCAGGGAAATTGCCACAGGGAGGAAAAGACCAGCTCAGCTTTTTTGGAATGTGGACAGACTACTTCATCCAATCTGCCTGCAGCTGAAAAAATAATTTTCAATCACACTGTGCGATGAGTTTGCTCAATTCTTTTCTGACAGGGTGTCCTCTATTCGGTCTGGGATCTCTACAGCGGAGTAAGATCAGCTCTGCGGTGGTCAACCCTGAAGGAACATGGGCACTCCTATTGTCTTGGAGGAGCTTAGGCCAGTGGAGGTGGCTGAGGTTGTTGGGGTGATCTTGAATCTGCGGACCATCTTTTATGAACTAGTCCCAGCCCTGACCCATCTCCTAGTGGGATGTGCCAAGACCGTTGGTCTGGTGTTTGCCAGGATAATCCGGTGCTCCTGCCAGGATAATCTGGTGCTCCTTTTTAGAGGGGATCTTTCCTGACACCTTGAAGGAGGCATTGGTGAGGCCTGTCCTGAAGAAACCTTCTCTTGACCCTGATGTTCTGGCAAATTATTAATCCATCTCCAAACTCCCATTTTGAAGGAAGGTTGTTGAGAAAATAGTAGTGTTGCAGCTTGAGGAACGCCTTGCAGCCTTTGATATCTATGATCCATTCCTGTCCAGTTTCAGGGCTACGCATAGCACCAAAAGAGTGTCGGTCAGGGCGAAAATGACATCCTTAGGGTGATAGAGGAAACCGGTAGTTTCTCATTCTCCTCGATTTCTCTTCAGTGTTTGACACCGTGGACCACATTGTGCTTTGGGATTGCCGTAAGGAGTATTGTGAACTCACCGGTACTGTCATCAACTGGTTTGAGTCAATCTCTCAGGCAGGAAGCAATGGGTGGTGATAGGGAATTTCTCCTCCTCTCTGAAGCTCCTGCCATGTGGAGTTCTTCAAGGTTCAGTCCTGTCACTGATGTTGTTCATGGTGTACATGCTACCCCTGGGAGAGTTCATTAGACATTACAGTCTGGGTTTTCACTGATATACAGATGATAACCAGCTGTATATGTCTTTTGCCCCTGGAATAAATGATGCTATGGAAGTGCTAAATAATTGCCTGGTCGAGATCCAGGACTGGATGTCCTCCGACTGGCTGAGGCTGAATCCCAGCAAGATGAAGGTCCTGGTGATTGAGTTGTCATGGGTGTTATAGGAGTGCCTCCGGGGTGACAACAGGACTGGTCCTAGGAACCACCCCATTGATGGCTTCCTTTAAGGTGAGAAATCTGGGCATCTTCCTGGATGAGAGACTGACATTTGATGCTCAGGTGTCATCTGTTGTCCAAAGTGTTTTTTACCACTTAAGGAATGCCACCTGGATTAAACCTCTAGTTCCATCTGGGGACTTGCCATCAGTAGTGCGTGCCTTTGTTACGTCCAGATTATACTACTGTAACGATCTGTACTTTGGGGTCAGTGGAGGGACTGCAGCTGGTGCAGAATACAGTGGCCAGGTTACTGACAGGCCTGTCTAGGTCTTGTCATGTGATCCTGATCCTGCAGGATTTGCATTGGCTGCAGTCAGGTGTAGGATCATCTTTAAGGTGGGCTTGCTCACCTATAAGGCCCTATACAGCTTGGTCCCTGGCTACCTGACTGTTCTCCTCACATCTGCCATTCTAGTCCACTCCCTCCTCTCCTCTACCAGGGGTCTCCTTGTGGTTCAGAGGGCCAGGCTGAAAACATCGGGTGACCAAACGTTTGAAGTGGTTGGCCCGGCCCTCTGGAACTCACTTCCCATCTCTGTAGGGGAGGCCTCATCAGTGGAGGAATTCAAGAGGGATGTGAAAATCTATGTTTTCAAACAGGCATTTCCGAATTAATTGCAATTGTTTTTTAAGTGTTTATTACTATCTATTTATGATTGAATTTTAATCTTAATTTTAAATTGAATTTTATTTATATAGCTTTCATAGTGTTGATTAACATGTCATTGTCCTTTACCCTGCTTGCTTTTGACCTCTGTAAGGTGCCCAGAGTCACTGGGATTGGGTGCTATATAAATAAAGTTTACTTACTTACTTAAACATCTCACGTAATGGACTACACTAAACCCTTTCTTCTGGTTGCTCCAACTGTAATCCCTCTAGCCTCCACTTAAGCAATAAACCATGACAGGGTGTGGGTTATGCTGGGATTTACCCATGGCTGGCATGGTTTGACTATGAGGCCACAGGCCGAGTGGTCATGCCAGGTCAGCCATGGGTAAATCCCAGCATAACATACATCCTGGAGTGGTTTATTGTGATTATACAATTACAAAAAATAGTGTTTTTTTATTGCTTTTTAGCTTGATATACTTCCTCCTTAGAAAAGTAGTCCTATTGTAAGGTGGAACATGATGAAATTCATCTGCATCCCCCTCACTTGAAGTACCAACACACACACACACACACACACACACACACAGTCATAGGAAGCTTCTGTTTTTTCAATTTAATAATGTGTTTTCCTGGGTGCATGGAGCCTCTTGCAGTCGCCAAACTGTCTTGTAAAATCCTATCCCCCTTTTCTGTCCCACTTGCCAAAACTGTCTTTGCCTTACTTTGCCTCATGACATTTAATTTCATCACCTCACCACTCATAGCCTTCTGACAGCCACACACAGGGTCGTCCCCTGACAGCCTGAGCAGCCACATTGGGTCCATGTACTGTATTTTTGATGTGCGGAACTTGGAAGCGCTAGCAAGATGGGAGGCATTTTAGGAATATGCAAATCAGCTCTGCCCTTTAGCTGGACACAAACCAGGAGCCTGGGATGATTGGCGGTGAACAACTTCGGTGAATGAATTTCTTTTAAGTGCAGGGCATGGGAGCATTTACTTTTATTGGGGAGTTGACAGTTGAGAGGGAGAAGCTGTAAAGGGCCACCCATTGCTGAAAGTGGACACTGTCGATCGCTGTTATTCTCTTATTATTTATTTCTTTAATTCAGAAGTTTGAGTTTAACTGGCGGTGGGAGGAGGTGGGAGGGACTCACTGTCAGAGGAGGGAGGAGTGTATGCCACGGAAGCTGGAAGGAGTGAGGGGCGGGTTTGGCTTTGGTGAGTGAGTCTGAGGTGATTTTTAAAAGTTGCAGTTTTTCTGTTGCTGCGGTTTAGCAGGACGGCAATATGGTGTCTTTTTGTTTGTGTTTTTGGGGTCAGATTGATTTGGGCAGATGCAGCTGACTGGCACCTTTTCCCATGGGCTATGCCAGGATTTACCATGAGTAATAGGTGCCAATCAGCCAATCAGAATGCATGATTGTAGGACCCCATTGTATAATATGTGGTAATCCTGCTGCAGGGCACACATCCCTCTCACCCCATAGGAGGAGATACAGTATACCTGGGATGCTCAGTCATTCTTTCTCCAGTTGCCCCGCCACCAGCTTGAGTTCATTCCTGAGCTTGGGTCAGTAGCACCATGAATGATAGTGCTACCACTGCACTAAAGGGCCAATGACACCTGCGAGTCTTTATTTTTTCAGCAGCCGAGTCAGCATTTTCACTTTATATAAAGTTCACAGCTTTACTTGGTTTACTTGGTATTATAGGACAAAAGTAGGCCAGTGGCCCATCGAGGTTGTCCCCCCCACCATGGTGGGAAATTAGTTAAACCCAAAATGTATTACTCTCCATCCAATGGTCTAGATTATTTTTGAAGGAAGAAATTGAAGGGCTATCCACTAAATATTGCGGAAGCTTATTCCACAGTGTTGGAGTTCTTACAGTAAAGTAGTTTAATCTCTTGGCAGTATTTGATTTTAGTATTTCAATCTGTTTGTTGTTAAGTCTTGGAGAGCTTCTTCTATTGGTAAATTTTAGGCCACACTGATCCATTTGATCCTGAGAGTTGAGAATTTTGTACAAAAGGAGTAAATCACCTCTAGTTCTTCTACTCTGTAAAGAGTGCAGTCCAGTTTCCTGCAGTCTTAAGTGATAATCGCTGTTGGCTAATCTAGGTACTAATTTTGTTGCCCTCCTCTGAATCCTCTTGATTTTATCAATATTATATTTCTGGTAAGGGTTCCAAAAAGGAGACCCGTAGTCAGAATGTGGCCTAACATGAGTATTAAAGAGGGAATAATACATTCCTGGGTCCTAGTTACAAACGTTCATTTGATAGGAGTAAGTAAGGCATTTGAGGTTTTGGCTACCTTATTGCAGTGGTCAGCAGATGAAAGCTTATTATTAACAATGATTCCAGGGTCTCTTTCAGATGAGGAAGCTTTAAGGGGCCGATCGCTTAGGACACAACTTTGTTTGGGATTGTTTTTCCCATAATGTAACACAGTACATTTATCGGAATTGAGAAACATCCCATTGTCCGCTGCCCATGATTCTTTGGTTTTTAAGTTGTTGTTCAGAATAATTCTATTTGCTTCTGTTAATACTGCCCCACCTAATTTAGTATCCTCAGCAAATTTAGAGAGAAGATTTTCGGTACTGACCTGCATATCGCTAATATAAACATTAAACAAGGTGGCTCCAAGGACCAAACCCTGGGGCACCCCACTGGTAACATACCCTATATTTGATAGGGACCCATTTATGCCAACTTGCTGATGTCTATTTGATAGCCAGTCAGAAACCCATCTAACTAGGACTGTAGAGAACCCTAAGTTGGACATTTTATCAAGGAGCATACCATGTGGCACCTTATCGAAGGCTCTGCTGTAATCAAGTAGTATAACATCCATGGGAGTCCCACTATCAAGTCTTAAACTTATATAATTATAAAAGGAAATTAGGTTGGTTGTACAGGAGTACCCAGGCCTAAAGCCATGCTGTACTGGATCAATTATGTTCTTAGAAATTGATTCCCCTTCCAGTAATTGTTTAATAATTTTTTTGCTGGCTAACCAATAAAGAATGATATTCTGCCTCATCTGTCACCGTTTTCTGATTGTAATCACCTTCACAACTCACAGTAATTATTATTCAGCCTCAACAAAGTCTTAGTCATACTTGGCAACCATGATCACAAGTTAACATTTAAACAGACAAATTCACTGTTTGCATCTAGCAACTGCTTTTGCAGCATGTCATTTCTGTGACTGCTATGATTTGTTTGTTGGTCTCATATAGTTTCCATGAACTTCAACAGCCATGTCTGCACATTGCTTCAGAACCAGAAAAACACAACTTCCACACCTGACGTTCCTTATCATCTCATCTTCCTAAAACACTAATCATTATGGATCCAATTTGCAAAGACTTGACTTATTGCCATCTGTACCCACCCTATGGCACAGGCATTGTCAACTCTCACACTCCTGCTGTTTGGCTGGAAGACATTTATTCCTTTTCTGTGTTGTTCCCATAGCTATTCTGCACTAGGTCCTTAATTTGCACTGTTACACCTTTCTCTTTTGTATTTTGCTCCAATTTCTGTCTGCATATTCTGTATTTTGTGTCTATACAACTGTAGTATATTTTACTTTTATTTTATAATGTATTTTTTTATTGAGTTGTATTTTTTTTACTGCCACAGCACCTACAGTTTGCTGTTTTCACTTGCACATCATGTACTGCTTGCAGCCCTACCCATTCCCCCAAAACACATCTGAAAAAGAGCAGTTAGCAGGTTGGTACATCTTTCTTGGTTAAACTGTTTAATTAACTAAATAAATAAATAATTAAATAAATTAAATCTGATACCTCAATGCTATAATGCAAACATACTCTTGTACTGACTAACCTCGGTGGACAGATATTATATGTGTTATCTGCAACCACTGTGAAACAGGCAACTTTTTTAATTCATTATGCTTATTCAAGAAAAGATTTGCACCACATCTCATGCCACACTGGTGACCTGTGTTCAGGAACAAGTGTGGGTTGCTGGGGGTTGGCAAGGAAGGAGTTGGATTGAACATCCAATGGACTGCTCTCCGTCTCTGGGGAGGGGGGTGCCTTGCGGTCAATGCTCGTCTGACCCCTGGTGGAGGCTGGGGCTTGTTGCAGCACTGCCACCACAACATGGGGGTGGAGCATGGCAGACACCTGGCAGGGATATGTGTGGATGCATGCATGTGCCCATAGCCAGCATTATTGTATGCCGAGCTCTTGCAGGGGAGAAAATGGAAAAAGACCCTGGTGGCTGGTCATGGTGGCTTGATGGCTGTCCCCTGGTGCTCTGTCCCCAGAGGTAACACCCTGAACCAGATCTTAAATGGGTGGGTGAGTAGGGGGCTCCCCATTGCCCCGCCATGGGGGTAACTCATGGAGGTTAAAAGGGTAAGGGCCTTAAGGGGACGGAGGGTAGGGGTGGCAGCCAGACAAGAGGCCGACCAGGGCTGGGGGGAAGAGAAAGAAATAGCCCCCAAAAAAATAAAAGATTTGGAAAGCTTTTGAGCAGGGACCATTTTAAATGTCATCCAGTAATAAGGTGATACGTGATGGTATGGGGCTTGATATGTGTAATATCATGAGTGGCAAGTGAGCTCAGCGATTATCATGAGTGGCTCCACTAAGAATGATTTTTCATGAGCCTACTTGCCATGAGTTGTGATATTACACATATCAAGCCTCTTACCATCACATATCCATTTTATACAATAGGGGCTTTTAGTTATGTTTGTATTTGTTAATTTATTTAGTTATGTGTTAGTGGTACCTGTGTTTTTTTTCTTCCCGGTCTTCTTCTGCAGCTTTTGGCTGCTAGAGTAGCTGATGTAGAGAGAGTACTGATACTTTGTGCTGATGTGTACACAGTATATTTATCCGGTGCATTTTCTCACTGTGTACACGTCAGCTTGCTGATATCAGTGTGCAGTGAGAATACTACTATTTACTTAGCAGATTATCAGAAGACCCCTATTGTATAACTACAGCTAATTACTCTCTATGACATCTCACTACTCACTGCCTACCATTTATTAAACACAAGCTACATTATACTAATGCTTTCCTCTTTCCTGCTTTGAACATTATATTCACATTCAAAACTTTAGAATACTCGTAAACAACTGGTCTTGCTTACAAACATCAGCCTAGAGAGAAGGTGATGTAAGAACTTGAAGCTCCAGTTACTTTCTCTACTGTGGTTTTCCTCTCCTGTATGTTAAGGGTCTATAAAAGTTCCACTGGGAAGATAAGTGGATGAACCCAACAGGTAAATGTGTAGTCATAATATCCCATGACATTATTTAGGGAGCATCCCATTGCATCCCCTCAGATTTCCTATAGCCAGATGGGCCTTATACCTCTTATACCTCTGGCGACTCTCTTACTTCGAAAATAGTCATAGCCGAGAGATGAGAAGAGATTGTGGCCAAATATTCAATCACCCCAAAACACTTAATTTATCTGTTGACCCACTAAATTGAAAGGTTTTAGCCTTTTGTGCAGGGTAAGAGGCAGCTAATCCATCACTGCCCAAGCATCATTCAAGAATGCCTCTTCTTGAGCAAATCCCATCGTACCTTGTTTCTGCCCTTCCACTGGATCTCTATCCTTGGGAGGGGGACCAATTTCATCCCCTCAGATTTCCATTAGCCGGCCTCTGACAGCTCTCTGTGTCAGTGGAAAAAGTCACAGCCATGAGAGATGGAGCTATTACGGCCATATACAGTAGAGCCAGCCAAGATATAATGCAGTACTATAGCATACTGCAGTAGAGTTACTGCAGTAAACAAGGCAACTTCTATGACAATTAATCCCTTTTGTCATGCAGTAACTCAGGATACTGTGTTTCATCCATGCAGGCGCCACTGTACTTATGACATACACAAGCATTAAAACAAATTTGATTGGTCCAGTGAGCCAAGAAAACAGTAACTGGAGGACAGTAATCACCAAAACTGAAATCAGAATTGTTAAACTGACATGTGGTTCACAAATATGCTAGGTAGTGAATATTAACTAGAACTGATGTATTAAGAGAGTCCTCCTATTTTATTAGTTAACGTCATAATCATCAGTAAATGATGTAACTCACCCCCCCCCCCAGGGGTGGTGTTATTAGGCAGCACTGTGGCCTGTGCCTTAAAGATGGCTATCATTTTGGAACCCTCATCCTATGATGGGTCTGTTCTGAATTGGCAGTGCCAGAAATACCGGGAGAGAAAAAGAGGACATGAAATGATGAAGAAGGTGAAAGGTAGAAGATGAAAGAAGGGCCCCCTGCAAAGGCGACCATTGACAGGTCTTTCAACCTTGTCTAGTTGTGGCCCAAGATGATTCCTGGGGATGCCTATGGTGGAAGAGGAGACATCCCTGGATGGGGTAAGGGGCTTCAGTTGGTAACAGCAGCCAAGTCAGGTGTGTTGGACTAAAGACTGGCATGGTAGCTTATGCTCTGTCATTAGGCTTACCTATAAGGTATTTAACAATTTGACCCACCCTCTACTTTCCTGCAAAACCATTAACCAATTCAAGAAACTCTACAAAGATGAGTTCCTCAAACCCCTTCCCCCAATGCAAAGATAACTGTTACTAACAAGTACTGCAAGGCCACATGTGACTAATGTTACCCATCTCTCTTAATCTCTGCCATGGTCACAAACAGCCTCCCTTCTCTCCTATCTCAAAGACAAGCTGTTGTCCCCACTTCTCACTCCTCCTCTACCTAGAATAACATCTGACTGTAACCTGAACCCCATGTTCTCTAACCACATACAGTTGAATCTGTCTATCTTTAGCTATCTTGCTGTTTAAATTGTTGACATCTGGTATGTGAATGATATAAAGGTCCCCCCTGCACATGGTATAAAATGTTAATCTGCCTCCTGCCTCCCCTGGCTACCTGCAAACTGCCTGTAATCCTGAATCCTTTGGTTATTGCCTACTCGGGTACTGTTGTTATTTACCTATGGCTTAACTGTTTATTGTGACTCACTGTACTATTCTATGTGTTTTTCTGTATTATGTTTTGCTCTTGGAATGCTTTATTCCTCAGGTTGTCACTGAAAAAGGGACTTTGTCTCGGTTGACCTAACTGGTCATCAAAATTCAGATAAATAAATAAGTACCTCAGGGACCCATAGTACCATAAAAGCACACCTGTTGGTGAAGGGCTGAAGACAGGAGAGAGTTTGTGATCCCAGAGAGTCCATTTATTGGTGATGGTTCAGGACCTGGAGGTAGTCAGGTGGTTACAGTGCCTCAAGGAGAAGAGAGAGGAAAAGAGTTCCTAGGCTCCTAGTTCATGGGCTCTCTGTCCAGGGGTCTGGGAGCATTCTGCACCCATAATTGTAGCTGTATTAATGCACAATTCCACTGCTTTTTAATGGAGCACAGTCACAAACTCAAACGTCTGAGAGAGAAAAATGAATCTGATTTATGTGTCTTGCTAGTTTTGTGCCCCTTATCTGTCAACTTCCAGATTTTAGCAACCATAGGCCTACCTTCACTCCCCTCAAACAATTATCTTACTGTATTCCTTGTGGCTTTTTAAATGTTTCATTTATTGGTACTTTGTCTCAATTGAAATAAGTGATCTAGAAAAAAAAAACAAGCAAAATTAATGAGTACAAGATCAAAGCAAACACCTTCAAATAATGAAGAGACTAACAAAGTCATCTTAGACCATTAAAATAAATAACTTGATCCCCATGTGGGGGGAAGATAAATTAAATGTTTTAAACAAATCAAATTAAATGCCTCTAAATAACTGATAGTGTAATAAGTCATTACACATAGATTGAAGCTCGCCTGTAGTAGGGAATCCCCCCAACACTACAGAAAAACATGTGTGGCTCCAGATTAAATAGCTGATGCAAAAATAGCCAGGGGATCAAGAATCCATAATCCTTTGTCCACAAGGAAAAGGCTGCACATATCTCACAAATCCACCACATTCCAATTTACATAATCTTTTTCTATTTTAGTTATATTACCATCTCTTTAATCTCATGTCTATCAATCAGTGCATGAGTCGGTCAGTGTGTGTTTTTTAGCACATGGCTTTCACTGTTGCAAAAGGCTAAAATCATTTATATAACAAACAATTATTTACAGTTTCAGAAAGTGCCCATTCTGCATCCGAAACAATAATGCAGTACAAAAGCCACGAACATTAGTCCTGTATAAGACATACAGGTCTGTTCAGCCTGATGTATATCATATCATACTCATAGCATCGAATTTAAACATAATATGGTTTACATACTGCAGTAATGTTTTATAATGAGAAAAGCAATGCATCCAGTTAAAGTTGGAGAAAATTGTTCAACAGAGATAGCAAGGCATAGATAATGAACTAGTTAGGTAGAGGAGTATTAGATGATGCCAACCTCTTTAAGGAACAGTTGACATGGAAACAGACATCTAGGAAGAGCACCCCTGGAGTTTGGATCTGGCTTCCCACTCTCTTCCTGGGATTGCCCAGCTCCCATAGTGCTATAATCTCCGTTCCCTTAATTGGCCAAAAAAAAAAGCAAGAACCTGCTATAACATGACCCATTGCCATAACAAGCTCTGCTTTCTTCCTGCCCAAATTAATCATGCAGGTTTATGTCCCACTTACCATCACCATTTCCATTCATACATCTTACGTACTCTGCAAATAAAATGTGGTAGCAGTGTAGAAATTCAAATCAAATCAAACTTTATTTGTAAAAGGCGCCTTTCCAAAACCAAGGTGCCTGTACATAACATAATAAAAATCAATAAATAATTATAACAATGTTAAAATTAATCCAAGGCAGCAACATTAAAAATCATCGTATGCAAGGCTAGAAATTGATATACTTCTATGAAGTTTTGAGACATAGGGGAAGATCTAAATTCCAGAGTTCTTTCCAAGGCTTAACCAAGCACTAAATAAAGTTATATAGATTCAGTAAATGAACAATTTGGCAGAGGAAGCTGTAATAAAGTAGAAGGTGAGAGTCACATCCAAGGAGAATGGTGATGCACTCTGCAACACAAGAACAGTGCACAACCCAAAAAAAAATGTTGTGACTCTGCTTGGAATCTTTTTTGGCATCTTACTGCTACATGCATACTTGTACCATTTTGGCACTAACACTTTATTTGTCTATTCATTAAAGTTGTGTCACTGTTTAGTTATCCCACTATGGCATCCATTTATAGTCCATGCTGGGGAGGGGCAGGTGCATCTGTTCTAGTTGTGCTTTGGGAACCCAGCACACAGCATACCCTTATAAAAGTATTTCCAACTTGTCCTATAAAGTAAATTAAAATCACATCATTACAATAAAGGGATAAGATGCTGAAGTCAATAAACAGAGTATGGATAATCAAGTGGCAAAACAGCCATCTTTTTTGATAATAATTAGTACAAAATAAACTCACTCAAAGAAGAGAAAAAACATAATCTATGTTCTTGACTATCATTCTTCTGTTTTACATAAATTATTATCTATTTTGGTACATTAGCAACTCATAACCTCACTTAAACATAATTTCTTCAAACTACTTCTGTGTATTAATATAAACTTTATCAGATCACGTTTTCTAAATTATATCACCTTGGATATCAGCCCCCAATTATATAACTTATGTAGTAGTTAAACCACTTAACTGAAGAAGAATCTTTATTTAGTTATAGAGGCTGAGGTTCACATGTAGAATAGCCTACCCACTGAGGTTCCAGAAACTGGCAGAATTCAGAGCTTTCAAAGCAGAACTGGACAGATTTCAGAGAGAAAGAAAGCCATTGAGGGTTTCACAGCATTAGTAGAGGTAGCATTCCAACTGATATGTTTAGATGTGAGTCCAAGCTCAAATTGGGTATAGTTACTGCCATATGGGAGGGTGGTAGACAAGATGGACCCTTAGTCCCTTCTATCAGATTGTCAGTCCCTAACCCCTTCTCTAGCATGACTTCTAGGTTCTTTACCTCCTCCACTCAGCAAGAGGAGCCCCACACAGTACTGAGAGCCTACCGTTGACTTTCCTTCACAGGTGTTGCACCTGAACTTCTGGAGAGAAACAGTCATCAAAAAGCTATTAGCACTTTTTAGAAACATGGAACATAACAGTGCGCTCAATTAAAAAAGCTTTAAAAACTTTAAAACTACAATGAGCATAGAAAACTCAATAAGTAGTTGCACACCAATTGAAACATTAAACCAGTCCATTTTATTGATATGCAGTACATCTGTATCACTGCTAGGGATTCAGAGGTTCAGTAGTGCTTTGTTGCAGATAAAAAGCATTGAGGTATAGGCCGGCCTGGTGGTATAAAGGCCTGAGGCATTGAGCACCTCACCTCCTGCCATGTCAGCGACCCGTGTTTGGGAATAAACACAGGTTGCTGGGGATTGGCTGGGGGGAGAGTATTGAACATCCATTGGACAGCTCTCCTCTCCTCTCCCAGGCTGGGGTGGTGTGCTGACTCAGCTATTGGCTGCCACCAGGTGGAGGCAAAGGGGAAATGCCAAAGTGAATAGAGAAGTTTACAGGGAAGGTACCACAATTCCATGATGTTTGAACACACCCTCCATGTACCACTGCTGGGGAACTGGGTTGGAAATGGAAGAGGATCAGAGCAGGCTAAATGAAGTCCTGCCTGCTGGCCCTCCATCCCATGCTACTGACTTTCTCACTGGACCCGTCACTGCATTTGAGTTTCCATGTGGGGGGGGAGAGGATGGTCCTTCCCTGTCAGGCCCCATCACAGGGGCAATCCGTGGAGGTCTCTGTGTCGAGTGGGGCTGTCTCCAGATGGAGGGGGTGGGGGACAGGATTGAGAGAGCTTGCCTGTTCTGACCATGGGAAAAAGCTATATATGGGAAAAATAAGAAGAAAACAACTTTGAGGCACATATTAAATGTTCACATCCTGTGTGCTGGCTGGAGGAATGTTTAGGCCACCAACTTAACCTGGTGACCTCTTTTGCATTTATTCTTTCTCATAACTAAGTCACTATTTGTAAATATTTACTAATGTAACTCCAGGCTGCCATGGATCATCATTCAAGTAAAGTTCTAACAGAAAAGCATTAAACAAATATGTTAATCAAGATACCATTGGTCCAATTTTAAAAGGGTTAGATTGACACAAGGGACTTGTGTCAAAAGATTTTGATGTAATGGGTGACTTGCATCACTGCTTGTGGTATTTGCAATTTTCAAATGCAGCCTGCCTAAATCCTGACACAGCTATGCTAAAGCACCCTTGCGGCATGGTTGCATCTAAAAATCTGGTGCCCCAGGTCACAAGGGGGATTGTGCCATGATGGGGCTGCAACATCCCCTTTTTTTGGTATTTTGCAAGCCCTGCCATGAATGCAGCAAGGGACACATCTTAGACCAAAAAGGAAGTGGTCTAAGTGGTATGCGTTAGTGGGACGGTGTCTGACATTGGGCTGCTGTGTGCAGAAAGGGCATGGGAGGTGGCATGGGGGGGTTGGGGAGACAGCTGGGCATGGGAGGGAGTTTATTAAATAGAGTTTCAATGTAATACATATTGACAGATGTACTTTCATGCTGTCCAGGCTGTGCATGCAAAAGATAAATTCTGACTAGACACTGATACAGATATACTTTACATCCCAGAAAAAGTCCTTAAAATGAGGCAGGAGGGGAGCAACATCAATTTAAAAAGAAAACATAAAATCAATAACGCTAATACAGTATGAGGTTAACCAGTAGAGTACTTCCATACTAGTTAGAAGAATAAACATATATATCAGTCCACAGTTAACCCTGAAACTTACTATGATTAGGTATGATAGGTACTATGAATTAGGTTTTAAGTGTGCACGGGATAGGATAGGCACATGGGTATATTGGATAAGAGAGGTAGGTGGGCAGTGGACCCTCAGTAGTGGCTTGGGCAGCACTGTTAGGGAGATTTTACTGGCAGACTTGGTGGGCCAGGTGGTCCTCATCTGCTGACAGAATATATGAATCTGTGAATACTAAATAGTTGAAACTGAAATAAAACTTTGCTGCCCCACTCCAAGACACTGTAAAGTTTTCTCTCCAAGAGGTTTAGTATTTATGTTATTATTTATTTATTATTCTTTGGTAACCAGGTAAAGCCCACTAGGCACAATTTCCTGTTTTGAGGGGTAACATGGGAGCACTGGGGAGGTTAAGTGACTTGCTTAGAGTCACACAGTATGCCAGTGGAGGTTGTAAGTATCAAACCCAGGTCTGCTGGATGCACCAAGCTCATACACAGTTTGTTACTCTAACCTCTAGGCTATATTGCCAGCTCTAGTTATATGTGCACAATTCATTACAGACATACTAAGAGCTACTAACCTGGAGTGAAGCCAGTGCCGCATAGTAAATGTCTTGCAATTACATGATAGTCATGTAATGAATTAGAAATAGTGCAATCTAAAAACTCATACAGGTCACAATTCATAACCTTACAGCCATTTAAGTAAATTGGTGCATTTATGGGAGGGGGGGTTCTAAGGACAGAAAGTGACATGGCATTCCTGGGACAGCGTTCCCACCTGCTGCCATGTCACCTTCTGTCCCTGGAACCCCTCCCCTGTCTTTTACATTGACATTTACATGGATGCTTTCAGCGGTATACTAATATAGTACATGGACATTTACATGGACTATTACATGTACTGTACATGGATTGCAGGTACGCTGTCTTCCAGGGAGTTTGGTGTGCTGTTTCCAAAGGGTGACAGCAGAGAGGTTACTGCCCTGGGTAGATGGGTTGGTTAGGGAAATGGGAGGGTTGACAGCTGGCATTGCCCCTCTGGGAATGAATTATCTGGCAGGAAAGCTGCTGGGAGCAGTGAAGGCTTGCTTCAGAATGTTGGGTTCCAGGCTAAAGATGTTGGGTGGTACGGTGACCTTCTCAGGATGTCCTCATAATGCACTGGCAGGAGGAGGCTAGTAAGCTGAAAGTCTTTCAATTTAACAATAGGTTAATGGAGTTGTGTGCCATGGAGGGGATTCACTTCCTAGAAGAATGAGATGCTTTGTGATGGGATAGAGGCATATTAAATCTAGATGGCCTCAATCCTAACAGGGAGTGGGGCAAAGGAATTAGGAAACAGATGCTAGGCATACATTTAGGGACATTTAAACTAGCAGAGTTGAGGTTGGGGCTAGGGTCATCTGGAAGAAGAGCGCAGGTGATGGAGATCTAGCTAGCATTCCTGAACTAGTGGGGTCAATAAGGGGAAAATGGATGACGCAGATAGGGATGGTGAATGGGAGGAGGGAGTTAGAGAAATAAAGAGAGACCTAGAAAAATTGGAATACTGCCCAGATCATGGCTACTAAGGTTCAATGCAAAAGAAAAGTGCACATTGATGTACTGTGGTAGAAAGAACTATGAAATGGACTACTGGTTGGTGGAGGTAAGGTGGGTGGTGCAGACAACTAAGGTGCAAGACCTGGGGGTCATCAGAAGTAACAGCCTGCAGTCCACTGTACAGTTCAATGGGAAAACATAATGCTGGGATGTATAAGAAAGGGATTTGATAGTAGGAGAAAGGAAGTGCTACTGCAGGTCCCTGGTAAGGCTACACCTGGAGTACTGCACACCATTCTGGAATACACACCTCAAGAAAGACATGGACCTTTCTTCTCATGGTTATAATCTATATTTCAAAATATGACTATGGGAATTAAATGTGCTACATGGAATGCCAAGGGATCACACGCCAAGGCTAAACATTATTAGATTATAAAACATGTTACTCGTTTAGACTGTCAAATTATTTTTCTTCAAGAAACACATCTATTAACTTCAGAAATCAACCTTTTTCGTAGGGCTGGTATTAACCAAGTATATGGAGCAGATGATGCTACTCATCAGAGAGGGGGGTAGCTATATTAATAAGACGCAGAATTAACTTTAAACTCTCAAAGAGTGTGATGGATCCAGAGGGTTGTTATATTTTTATTTCAGGGCTGTTTGATCAGACTGAAATTATTATGGGCAATATATATGGCCCGAATAACGATTCTCCATCTTTCTTTTCAGAACTGATTACTCTGCTAGCCCCTTTTTCATCTCCGCCTGTGATACTAGGTGGAGACTGGAATTCTACATTTACTCTGGATTTGGATAGAACTTTTTGGACTACTGCTAGCCTATCTCCTGGGCAGCATGCCCTAAGGGATCTAGTTGATTCCTTTGGTTTGTGTGATCCCTGAAGAATTCTTAACCTATCGAGCCAGCAATATACTTTCTATTCACTAGACCACTGATCATGTTCAAGAATTGATTTTTTTCTTAGTGAGTAGGGAAGTCTTCAGGGACATTAACTGTACAGGTATCGCCTCTAGAGTTTTATCGGCCCACTCCACAGTATTGCTGCAACATACTTTTTTGGGGACAACAGACAAAGACACCGTATGGAAAATTAATAATTGGTTATTAAAGGATTTCTTTATGGTGAACTGGATAAAAGAACAGATTCATTTGTATTGTTCATTTAACTATGGTTCTATTGGTAAGACTGACCAAGACTGGGCAGCCTTTAAGTGTTTCATAACAGGGGAACTCCTTCGTATTACTGCAAAATGTAGAAGTCAAAGAAAGGAGAAGGCCTCTCAATTACTGTTGGAATTTAGGAACCTTGAAAATCACCTGCCCTCCTCTTCTTCTGAATCAGTACGGCTCAAACTGATTTCCCTTCATGATCAATATGCAGAACTGCTCCGTGAGCAGGTAGAATGTTATTTTTTTGTACTCACTCTACATATATTGATCAGGGAGAGAAAGCTTGTCAACTAATGGCACAAAGACTTAGGAAAATGGAAGCTTCTAGGATTATTTCCTCATTTATTACAGATGCAGACTATAGTATTATAACCACTCCTAGAGAAATTGTGAAAGAATTTAAAAAGTATTATTGAGTCCTTTATGGACCATTACAAGAACCCCCATCACATCAGGACATACAAAAATACCTGGAAGGTATAGATCTCCCAAGGTTGACAGAGATTCAACAGGCTGAACTAGCTAAACCTATATCATTAACGTTAACATTAATCATTAGAGGGTGGTGGTAAATGGTTGTCACTCCACAGAGGGAAAAGTGACCAGTGGGTTACCACAGGGATCAGTGCTGGGACCGGTCCTATTCAACATCTTCATCAGTGACATTGCGCAGGACCTAGAAGGCAGAATTTCACTGTTCGCTGATGACACAAAGCTCTGTAACAGAGTAGACACACCAGAGGTGTAGACAGAATGAGAAGCGACCTGCAGAAACTTGAAGAATGGTCAGGGTTTGGTTGAAATTCAATGCAAAGAAGTGCAATAATGCATATGGGCACAAAAACCCTGGCACAATATATCAGTTGGGGGTGAGGATATAGCATGCACCAAGCAGGAAAGGGATCTTGGGGTTATCATCTCTGATGACCTCAAGGTAGGGAAACAGTGTGACAAGGCAGCAGGTAAAGCAAATAGGATGCTGGGATGTATAGGCAGGGGCATCACCAGCAGGAAAAGGGAGGTTGTAATTCCGCTATACAAGACACTAGTGAGGCCCCACCTGGAGTACAGTGTACAGTTCTGGAGACCATACCTACGTAAGGACATAGGGTAGAGAAGGTTCAGAGGAGGGCAACAAAGATGGTGCATGGATTGCATCACAAGTCCTATGAAGACAGGTTGAAGGAACTGAACATGTACTCCCTGGAGGAGAGGAGGGAGAGAGGGGATATGATAGAGACATACAAGTATCTTACAGGAGGAACAGGGTGCAGGAAAACACTATTTTTAAGCGAAAAAGATGTTCCAGGACTAGAGGGCATGGGATGAAGTTGGAGGGAGGACGATTCAGAGGAAACATGAGAAAGAATTTCTTCACAGAACGGGTGGTGGACAAGTGGAACACCCTGCCAGAGGAAGTGGTGGGGGGCTGAAACAATCATGGGATTTAAGAATGCATGGGATAGACATAAAGGAATTCTGGAGGTCAGGGGTAAGGGGCAACAGACTTCTAGGAAAACAACCTGAACTTACAAGCTCAAATGGGCAGACTGGGTGGGCCATAGGCCCTTATCTGCCGACATTGTCTACGTATCTATGAATCTATTAACTGAAATTCTGAACACTATCAAGAGTTTAGTTCTTAATAAAGCTCCAGGTCAAGATGGCCTTTCACCAACATTCTATAAATGTTTTGCAGAGTATATAGCTCCCATGTTATTAAAGGTTTTATACTGCTATATAAGATCACGGTTTCTCAGACTTGACTCTGTTGGAAGCTATGATTGTATTACTTCTAAAACCTGGCAAAGCTCCTGAAAAAGTCATTAATTACTAGCCTGTGTCCTTAATTAATTATGACATTAAAATTCTTGCCAAGGTCTTGGCCTCTAGAATTAACAAAGCATAGGTCAATCTTATTTGTCAGGAACAAGTGGGCTTTATGAATATAAGATCATCATCAGATCATTTTCGGAAGTTGGCTCATATTTTCTCCTCATCTGGGACTCCTAATACCTGCTGCTTTGGTGTCCATAGATGCGGAGAAAGCATTTGATAGAGTTAGTTGGCTTTTTCTGTTTGCTACACTTAGTAAATTGGTTTCCCCAAAGCTTTTATCAAATAGTTAAAAGTACTTTATTTGTCGCCAAATGCAAACATTTATTGTAATGGCATTTTTTCATCTACTATTTTACTACATTGTGGCACTAGACAAGACTGCCCTTTATCCCCTTTTTTGTTTAATTTAACCCAGCCCAGTGGCACTGAGGGTTGAGGTGCTAGCCGCCACACCTCACCCCACACTGGCAACCCGTGTTCAGGAATAAGCATGGTCACTGGAAGTCAGCTGGGAAGGAAGAGGATTGAGCATCTGGAGGACTGCTCTCCTTTCCCAGTGAGGGTGGACTGTCACTCCTGTTGAATGACAGTCACCAGGTGGAGGCCTAGTATAAGTGCGGAGCTGAAGACGACCATGAAGGGAGGGTGCTGTGGGACTGCAGCATGCGCATCAGCAAGAGTTTGGGAGGAAATGGAAAAAGGAGCTTGCAGGCTCCATGACAGCCCCAGCTGTGCACCTAACTCCGGCAATTCTCGGTCTTCTGGACTGAGCTTCAAGGGAGGGAATGGCCCTCCTCCCTCCAGCCCTGCCATGGGGGGAAAATTCATGGGGAAAATACCCAGAAGGGAGCTGGAGATCAGGAAGCAGTCCAAGGAAAGAATTGAGCCCTCTGAGAGGGGGCCGGAGCATGCCTGCCAACTACCTCCAGGTAAAAAGCCGTATAGGAAAAAAAGTTACTTATTGATCCTTTCTTGTACCAACTTAATAATAGTGCTCAATTTATCGGCATACCTGAGGGTACTAGATCCTTAAAATTATCAGCTTACACTGATGATAATTTGTTACATGTCACTTGCCCACTTATGTCTATCCCTGCAGCTCTAAAAATTATAAAACAATCCAGTAAGGTCACGAATTACAAACTCAGTATTGATAAATCAATAATGATGCCCTTAAATGCTGGTGTTTTTAAAGCTGAGGTACAGGACTGGGGTTTATTTTGGGCTCCTTGTCAAATTAAATATTTAGGATTATATTTAACAAGGAATCAAACCTATCTGAAGAAATTCAATTTTAATAATGTTTTATCTTCCATAAAGCAGGATTTGGAAAGATGGAAATCTCTTCCCTTAACATTATGGGGGAGGATCAACATTATTAAAATGAATGTATTTCCCAGATTATTTTACGCTTTGAATATTCTTAATATATCCCTTTCGTTAAGTTGGTTTTGGTCAAATCACGTTTTAATTTCTCATTTAATCTGGTTAGATAAATACCCCAGACGATCTTACTGTAGATTGGTGGTTTCTAAGTGACTAGGGGGACTTAGATTGATATATTTGCTGGCTTATTACTTTACTAGTCATGCTAGTAAATTCCTTAGGTGGACCCCTAACTCCGGAGGTGATGACTCTTTCCTTTATGGACCTATTTGCTTAGATTTAGAATTAGAACTTATGGAAAAATGGGGGTTATCACCTTCATCTATGTTATTTGCTACTTACTGGGCACTTCCCCAAAACACCCAAGACTCAGTAATGAGCTTAACCCTTAAGGTACATACTCAAATGGGTAGGGCTTTAGGGTTCACTTTTTCTAAAGATATCTCTCAGCCTTTATTTAAAATCCCCAGTCTGAATACAGGTGATAAATATTTTCCTCGGAAATGGCTCCATCAACTTTATACCAAAAATGTCTGCCACCTGCTCCGAGATGGTCATTTCTTTGCCCCTACAACAGATTAATGATAAATTCAAGTTGGACAAAAAATCCTTTTTTAAATTATTCCAACTTAAACATGTGACTATGGCCTATTTTAGTCCTCCACCTTGGCGAATTGAAAACAGTGAATTTCTAAACCTGCCAATACAATCGCTTCTCAATCTCATGCTGTATCGAAGATTTATGCTTTAATTTTAGACCACTTATTTCCCCATATAGATAGATCATGTTCCTGTTGGAATAAATCTTTTCCAGATAAAACTTTAAACTGGACCCATATTTGGCAAGATATATACAAATACCTAAGCAATGATCAATTCCATTTTACTCAATTTAATATCCTTCATAACCTTTATTACTCTCCACAAAAATTGTTCAAGATCTAGCACATGTATTAGATTTGGTGCTGTGGATGGAAACTTGCTTCATATTTTTGGGGATTGTCCAAATATCCACCCTTTATGGGAGTCTATTAAATTGAAAGCGGATCTATTTTGGGGTGTTGATCAATCTTTTACTCCAGAAGTGAGTATAGTTGGAGATTCTGAGGGTGTTTCAGTTAAGGAATGTAAATACTATCTTGCTATGGTCTCAATGTCTGTTAAGACTGTTCATTACTGGCAATATCAGCAAACTATTTCTTACCAAGACTGGATGCAGGAAATTTTTTGTAATTTGTAGCTGGAAAAAAATAATTGCTAGTATTCGCCATAATCTTGATTCTTATCACAGGAAATGGGGCAGGTTGCATACGTTGCATTCATCTTAGTTTCTCAGAGCGGGACCCCTTTTTCTTTCCTTTTCTCTTTTTTCTCTTGCTTTCTTTTCTCTCTCTATTTTTAGAGATGTGATTTCTGGAATCTTATTCAAATGTATTTTACCTACCTTAAAGTTTACCTGTATATTGTAAAGGTTTTATTTTACCCATATTTAGGTTATGGCAACATTGAATGCTCAATTAAGGTATTTCAGTATTCTGATTTAAATGTACTTTAAGCATATGGTTATTTACTCTTTAAATATTTTCCAGTGTGCCGTGAGCTCTACATAAGGAATGTGGGTTCGGGGGGGGGGTAGTGGGTGAGTATTGTTTGTACTGTTTTTTTTATATATATATATAATATAGTTGTCTTGTTGTTGATGGCTATTGTTATTGTAAGTTTTATTCATATTCTCAAAATGTTATAAATAAAATAACAACAAAAAACAAAGACATGGACCACATAGAGACCATACAACAAAGGGCCACCGGGATGATCCAGTGTCAGCAGGTAAGGTCATATGAGAAAAGGCTGACAGACTTTATTATGTGTGTACGGGAGGTCGGGAAGGAAAGAAGAGTAATACTGTGATATACAAGTTCTTGTATGGGATCAACAGGGTAGATTGTAAGGACTTGCTCAGGAGGAATGAAGGCACAGTAACTAAAGGACATAGGTGGGGACTAGTGTGGGGGGTAGAGTGTAGGAGGGACTTGAGGAAGTTCTTCATGGAGCAGGTGGTGAATGAATGAAGTAGACTGCCCAGAAGGGCTGTTGAAACCAGGATTGTGATTTTTTTTTATATTTAATGTTTATCATCACACAAGAGCATATCAAAAGGCAAATGAATAGCTGCATTTATAGCAAATACATCATTAAAAGAGAAATGACATTTCCTCACATCTTTATACAGGTACATATAAACTATAAAGGAAAATTGAAATAGCATTATGTTCTAGATGTGGAATCTAAGTTTCTCCAGCTTGGTCAGGTTTCCCAGCGCAAGGCACATTCCCTAAATAACCATAAATAGGCTATAGATAAAAAAAGAATACCTTTTTTGCCAGGCTCTCACAAACTGGATGAGGTGGGGTCAGATTATGCCACTATGGGGTCAAGTTCACATCAACTATCGCATTAACCCTCCAGCTATACATACCTTTATGATGCCCGCCCCTAACACATGGTGCAATCGCAGTGCAAACAAAACCTCCTTCCAGGTTCCCCACTGCCGAACGTCGTAAGCACAATGCTCCTTCATGTTCAGGGCCCCATCCCTGGTAATTGGGCTCCCAATAGTGGTCGCAGCTGAGAATAAGCTTGGCCCATTTAAATGCAAACTCCACCTCTGCCTGTGTAATCTTAGCAGCTGTGATTGTACCAACTAAGACGACTCGCTGCTCCCTCACTTATTAGCATCCTATGCTGCTTCCACCTCTCCCCTTCATACTCTCTTCCCTCCCACTCACTGCCACCTCTTCTCTCCCCCTCTTTGACTGTTCACCCCCTTCTCTTCCTTCCCTGGTACCCCCTTCCCGCTGTCCCACTTCCCCCACTATCCTTCCTCTTTCCTCCCCTACCCTTCACCACCACTTTTCCTCCCTTATCCCAATCTCCATCCTCCTTGAACTCCTTTATAGTACACTGTTTTACCCTTCCCTCTCTCCCCCCTTTTTCCTTATTCACTTTACCTCCCTATCTAGCCTTACCCCAGTACACCTTGCTCCCATCCCCCTACCCTTTCAGTTCTTCAACCCCCTCCATTGCTGTTTCACTTTCTCCCCTCCTGTCCTTCCCCCTCCCTCCACTCATACTGTATTCTCCCCTATCCTATCACTCATCTCCTCTCCCCCTCTTGCCCCTGCACCCTTGTTACCACTAGCACTTTATGACAGTCACTTTTGACTGCCTCTTCCCCATTCTTCCTCTCCCCTTTCCTTTACCCTCATAAGTTGTTAGTATTAATATTTATTTGATCAATGTTTGCATCTTTGCTAAATGTAATTTCCATTGTTTGTAACTGTTCCACAATTGTATCTGATGCGAAACCTTTGTAAAAGAACCTCTGGTTCAAAGGTATTTGTAATCCTAGAACTCAATAAACAAATTAATACATAATAAAGTATTCAACATCTCCAGCATAATTAAAATTTCTCCAGACTATTCTGTTGGTAGGCGGAACATTTTTCCATGTAATATATTTCCACCATAATAGAATGCCATGACCCCAGTGTCAGCGGTCCCAGTTTCATCCATATTCTAGTTATTACTTTTTTAGGTGCCAGGATGTAAGTTCAGATAAATGATGTTGCTGTAGGAACTGATATTAATATAAATTCAGGGGTCACTTTAAAAGAGTTGCCAGTCAGTATATCTATCTCAGCTGCTACATCAATCCAATATGTCTGCATCATTGGGCAATAATTAAAAAAATGTGAACTTGATCAGCTGAGTTAAACACATAGCCCCTCCAACAATCCCCAAAGTGATGTGGTAAAAACTGCTTAAGGGTAGCAGGTGTACAGAAATATTGGGAGTGGCACATGATGGGGTTTTAACTTGGATGGGACAGATGCAGTATATGGGAATGGTGAGAACTACTGGCAGCAGAGGGATGGGATGGGATGCCTCCATTCTGGAGAAATAGAGCAGCCATGACAACCCCAGTCACCAAGTTGGAGGATAGGAACAACCATGGGAATTATAAATCATGTAAGAGATTTCAGCCAATCAGCACATAGAACCACTGCACAACTTAACCTGCGTTTTGTGGTCCCTCTTGAGCAGTAACATTAGAAGGGGAGATTTCTACTTCACATCCAGGAGGTGGACACCATTATTTAACATTCAAAATAAAAAAATTACATAAAACTTATTAAAAATCACTGTAGGGGCCAGCTCTGTGGCGTTGAGTGATGAGGATCACTCTGGCAAGCTGGCGACCTGGGTTCATGCCCGAGCCCAGAATGTGGGGAGTGGAAGCCAGCAGAGAGGACTTATTGAGTGTCTCTTGGACACTCAGCTCTGGGGGGGGGTACTACATTTCTCTCTTACGGATCCTGGTGGTGGCTAGTGGTGGTGCCATTGATGGCGTGGGTGACTACATGCTGTCAGGCACTCCTCTCCAGGCCAGATATGTGCACACATGGCCAGTAAGGGAGGGGGGTGGGCAGTACCAGAAAAATGGCTGCTATGGTCTCGGATTGGTTCCCCTCTGCTGCCCTGGGTTGTACAGTGATGGACCTTTCCTGTCCATCCTGCCAATGGCTCCAATTCCACCTTCTCCCACCAGGGTCAGTTGGGTCAAACAGGTGTGCCTGATGGGTCAGACTTTTAGGATCCGATGGGCAATATGCAGCAACAGCTGGCGCTGCATCATCAGTTGGATGGGGGGAGGTTCAGCATGAGAAGCCTGAAGGAGTGAGGTCATGGCAGTCACGGCATGCAAAAAAAAATCATTCAAGCTAGCTCATCTTACTTAGAATAAGTTAATAGGACCTCTGCTGGATGTCTCTCTTATGGTATAAGAGACTCCTCTCATGAGGTCTGGGCAGCCAGAACCACTCAGTTTCCCTTCGCAGTCCTCTCGTCCAAACCGCATGCTCAGAGTCTCTTATACCATAAGAGACACAACACAGAGGCCCTATTAATTAAAAAAATGGTAAGTATTTTATAATAAAAATATTTTGTTTTATCTTATGCACATCTACAATAAATGATAAGCAAAGGGGTTTCATTTACGTAGTATGCTCATAAAATAATGACTAAAATGAAAATGTTACTAAGCACCACAAATTTAATTTTGAGAGTTTTTTACACATCAGTCTAGTTCTGCAGTATTTAAAGGATTGTTAAATGTTTCAGAATCATCTTTGCAGCACAGAACATTGCCCTGTGAATGTGTTAGTGACTCATCAAATTATTAAGAATATTTAGATAGGGCAGCTCATTGGATACACACAATGAAGTAAAGGATGTGATGAGGCATCATGACAATGAAGATAATTGGTAGAAGAATCATTAATGTCACTGTATCACAGCACCATATAATATGTCTTACAGGATGAACCGGAATGTCTGCTCTAACGCCACATGAAATATTTTATCAGAAAAGCAAAAGACCACAAATGCCATCATCTTCCTTAACTTCTTGTGATGAAGGCTGTCTGCAGAATGTTGTTGGGGCAAATGATAGTTACTTTTTGCCTTCAGAATGTCACCCACATAAAGCTGGCCCAGTGTGGCATGGAGAACTAAGGTGACAAGCACCTGATCTCCTGCCACGCCAGTGACCCATGTTTGGGAAAAAGCACATGTTGCCAGGGGTTGGCTGGGAGGGAGGGAGGACTAGGAGAGGATTGAGTGGCAAGCTGGCAGCTGTCTTCTCTTGAATCAGGGTGGCTGACCATCTTGGCTGCCACCAGGTGGGGGCCTGGTGGTAGAGAGCTCTGAGCGGCAGATGTCATTCAGGGGAAGGGGAAGGAACTGCAGTCCCAGGATGTGTATGCACTTCCACACACACGCACCACCCAAGTATGCTGCGGCTAAGTGTGGGAGAAGGAACATGGATGGCATGAGGGGGACATATGATGCCCACACACTGCACCCCCACCTGCCACATCACTGGAATGATCTACCAGCAGCACAAGATTGGGATGTTGGCTGGGGGGAGGGTACGAGCTACACAAGTAACTCTGGAGAGATGATAGATGGTGGAGGATGGTGGAGTTAGGGCAGATGGGAGCCAAGCCCCGTCATAGCATCAGGAGGATACATAGTTGATAAAAAAAGGGGAAAAAAAGAATGTCACCCACATTGTCACCAGTGCTGTTTGTCAGAATAGAACTAAAGAGAGAAGGAAAAAAATCTATTTTCTTCGCTAAATCCATCTTAAACTGTATTGTGAAGCATATAAATATTTTTTATAGTTGTCACCCTGGCCTGTACCCATTCTAACAGGGCACATCGGAAATGATCTACATCTCAACTCAGCATGCCATCAGGGTGAAATATTTCAAATAAATATATTTATTTTGTATTAGCAGAAAAATACTTAAGTGATGGTTGGAAAAGTCTGCAATATTTTAAATCCATTCCATGGATAATTAGACAGCTGTGTGTGAAGGTTTCGTACATGGCCCTCTCTGTTCAGCCAGGAAAACATTTTTTTTGTAAGTGCTCCATTTTACTGAAAAAGAGTTTGAGTTCCTGCCAGCAGTAAATCAAGAGGGAAGCTCAAATAAATATTTGATAGGAAAATGAGGTGCTTATAAAAAATTTCATCTCACCCTGTTGAAGAGATGGACTATACTTTATCTACTACTAAATGTGTTCCCCCTTTTGAAACTTCCCCCTCCCCTTCATAATGATTTGATGAAAGAGTTCATTTTAAATTCTAAGAAGCTGTCTTACCTAGTGGTCCGGTGGAACACAGGGAATTAGTTGTGCTTCCCCCATAATTTGCATTCCCACATACAGATGTTCCCCCAATATTTGACTGCATTTTGTAACAAGAGCCAGTTTATGTAAGCAAATGAGCTTTATGTGTGTGCAAACAGCTTTAGTTAAATATTTATTGAAACTATTGTATCAGGTCAGCATTGAGGAAAATCATGGAAGCCTCCTTTACAGATATCCTGTTCTTTGTACTCTTCCGGGTTGTGCCGGAAAATAGGCAAGTTACTGCCTAGTGCACCCTACCCGGTTAACAAAAAATAAATAAATAAAAATAAATGTGACCTGTGTAAACAAAGAAGAGTGGATGCGAGGATAGGGACAAATAGATAGCAGCAAATTTATTTATTTTTTATTCTTTTTAATTTATAATTTTATTAACCAGGTAAGAACCTAACAGCATACATGCCCATTTTCAAGGTGGACATGGAAACATACATTAATCATACATCCACAGCAGTCAGAGGTGCATAATATTTAAATGGGTATTTACAGAAATAAATAAAATTTCCACATTCAACAGTTACAACAAAATATAAAATAATTACAAATCAGTCACTGCAATGATAACAATGACATACAGTAGTAAAATTTACATGTGAGAGATGTATGAATATGAGATTGAGTATTTGTACTCGAGTATTCATTATTAGGGTTTAATAAAATTAATTTGACTAGCTTTTAATCAACCCTGGCCTTTGTTGCCTCAAGTTTTGCCACCCCATTCCTCCCCACTATTCTCCACTCTAATGCAGGCTTAGTCAACTTCTGGCTGTACTGATACTGCATTAAATCCTGTTACCTACCTGTAACCCTTTGTAATTCTTCTCAATCTTATCTTCAAATGTTACTATGTGCCAATCTGCTGATATTGGAGCCTGCTTCCTTGTTATATGACAAAGTCGTCCTACTGACGACACCTCCTTATTTTACCTTTTGATTACACCAACTGTAACCATTTCTTACTCTTGTTAAGATCTTATGTATGTAACTGTCCCAGCATCATCACTGTACTTTGCAAATGTCCATTTGTTGTAACTATTTGTTTACTCCTGATGTGGAACCTTTGAAAAAGAGCCTCTTGCTCAAAGGTATTGTAATTCCAAGAAATAAATAAAATAAAATAAAAAATAAAATGCCCACCACTCTAGAAATCCACAGGTGGCTTAGACTAGTCACAGGCCCACCCACCAGTGGTCTCCCACCTTCCAATCCTACCCAGTCCTCTTCCATGTAGTAAAACTCATAGGCCCGGACATTCAAACTGCGCCAAGCTGTGGCACAAGCCTGGGCACAGCTCAACTTTGTTGCGCAGTGGTGTGGCCTGGGCAATATTCAACGGAGTTGCGCTATGGCACAGCAGCTTTGAATATTGCACCCTGGCCACCCCCACTGTGCATGGTGCAGTGGCAAGTGGCCAGAGTGCAGCATGGAGATGCGCTAGCGCAAGTGCCATTCGCCATGCGCAGCTTTGCAATATTCAAAGGGACATGCAAATGGGGCCATATTTTATACAAAGGCGCTGAGGAGGCCATTGCGGCATCTCATTATGAGCCCATTTGCATGCCATTAGCATGCAGGTGCCCTGATCCCACGATTTCTGCACCTGGCGCCCTGCCAAGCAGCAGCCGTCGGGGACCGACGCCCCCTGCAGCCCGATCATGGGCATTCATGTAAAAGAAACCCTCCCCTGTCCAATATCCCTGCTGGTCCAGTGGACCGCTATGTGCCTGATTGTGGGCATTTGTCTTGAAGATTAAGCCCCCGTCCTATATCCCTGGTGTTCCAGTGGACCGCACTCAGCCCAATCGTGGGCATCAGCAATAGAACCCCCCTCCACGTCCAATATCCCTGGTGGTCCAGTGGACCAATCACTGCCCGATCAAGGGCATCTGTAACTCATAAAATACCCCTACTACCCTGGTGGTCTAGTGTACCCCCCTCCTCACCCACCCACTGAGCCCCTGCCCTCCCCCGTCAGCGGTGGGTGGCAGCACCTCACCAGCCTGCCGCCCGCCGCCTGACAGCTCAGTGGGGCTGCCGCCCATGGTTCACAAGCGTGAGCCAATAGGGCGTCAGCTCATCAGCTACTTCAGTCCATATATGTGAATTCATTCAATATGGACTGAAATAGTAGAGTGATCGATCGCCCATTGCTCACATTGTGAACAATCGGGCGTAGCCTCACAGAGCTGTCAGGCAGGCGGGCAGCGGGCGGCAGGTGGGTGGTGCTGCCACCCGTGGCTGACAGGAGGAGCGGGCGGTGGGGCTCAGTGGCGGGTGGGAGGGGTACACTAGACCACCAGGGTAGTAGGGTATTTTATGAGTTACAGATGCCCGCTCAGGCTGTGATAAGGTCCATTGGACCACCAGGAAATTGATGGGGGTTCTATTACTGATGCCTGCGATCAGGCTGAGTGCGTCCCACTGACCACCAGGAGATAGGATGGGGGATTTCCACAGGGATGCCCGCGATGGGGCATGGGGGCACCGCCAGGGTGGCAGAACTCAGTGGCCACCCACAGGTGGCAGCTGCAGTGTTGTGCCCTGCAATGCGGCAGCTCACCTGTGGGTGGCCATCAGTTGTTCCTTTTTTTTGGCTTAACTTTGTGCAGGGGTGGCAGATACGACTCTGCACATCCCGGCTGAATATCGGCTGTGCAGGTTATGCATGGGCACAACCCCCACCTGTTCCTGCATACATTACTGATGCGCTCTGGCGCATCGGGATTTGTGCGGTGCACTTTTCCCCTTTGTGCATGGCGCAACACTGTTGCGCCATGCGCAGCTCTTTTGAATATCTGGGCCTCAATATGTACTTTTCATCTCTGATATACCCCTTTTTGCAATGTCCACCTTCTAAGCCCAACTTACCCAACTCCAAATGTCAGTATATGTCAATATATGTTAAATAGCTTACCCCTGGATCCACAATACACAGGACATTGGAGGCAGACTGCCACAAAACATCATCAATAATGCATAGACTACCACACCACACACCACCTTTCTGGGTGTGCTGCTGCTGTCATCCAATTCATACTGGCACAAACAGTGTTTTGATCAGCATTGCACTGCTGGTTAGGGAGACTGAGCTATCCTAGATCCTGCCCCCTAATGCCCCTTTCCAATCAAGAATCAGAAAGAGGGAGGGTTACTTACTTTATTTATTTATTTATTGAGGGATCAGAAAACACCTTTGAGTCAAAGACTCATCTACAAAGGTTCCATGTCACAAAAATGTGGGTACATAACAGACTTTACATAACAATTCATTGAGAACACAAAACAGGGAAGAATACAAGGAGACAGTGCAGGCTAACAAACAGAAGCTAGGGAAAACAAGTACAGTTGGAGGTATGTGGTAAAGCTCAGAGAAGTCTTAGTTCTAGAGGGCTAGGAAGGCAGTCCAGTGGCAATGGTCAGCAGGGAAGGGGAGAGGGTAGGGGTTAAATAACAGTCACAGGTATTAGAGGCCTGGAGGTGGTGCCTAAGATGGGTTTTGAAAAGGCCAACTCTATTTTCATTTACAAGCCAGGGTGGAAGGCTGTTCATGATGGAGGGGGCTCTAAAGCTGAAGGACCTTTGGAACTGTGAGGTTCGGCAGGATGGAACATGCAGGAGTGGCTTGGCAGAACTTCAGTGTGCTTAAGCTTAGATGCCAGGTGGACGGGGAGACCAGGGGAGAGAGGCCAAGGGTGATTTTTTTGGCCATGAGGCAAGTATGGAACTTGATCCTATTGTCAAGGTTGAGCCACTTGGTGATACTGACCTCTGAAGGCCAGTGTATATTGGGCTAAGGAAAGGGTGGCATCTTTATAAGACCATTAAAGTTTAAATGACATCTTATGAGTTTTATTAAATAAGAGGATAGAGCAGGGTTGGAGGACAAGAGATCACTGAAAGGTGTGGGTTTGGCCATGGATGTGATTGGGCCATCTGAGGAAGGCTAGAGGGTTTTAAGTACATTTTTATAATAGTTTTATGTTCCCCTGAATAGGAGTACCATGAATAATGCACTATTCATTATTGTATTCAAAATGCGAGTAATGAATTGGTCATTGTTCATGGTATTCATGAATTAAATATTTGTTACTCCCACAGCCCTGATGAGCACCCTGTCCTTTCTTTTGGGATTAGGGATGTGTGTAAACAGTGGGGATTCATTGAATGTGCCCTAGTGCCACTCTAAAGACACCCAGGGACCCATGTTCAGCTGCTACACATGATGCTAAGTAGTCACTGAGACTACTCAGTTCTAGCACTGATATTGTGATCCCATCACTTCATACTCAAAAGAGGTCAGCGGTGGGGGGGGGAAGGGCAGTATGTAAATGGTTCACGGAGCCAAGTACAAACAGAGGGTGCCCTCTGCAGGTGCACCACACATGGTTACTGCCTGCTAGAAACAGACAGTAATCTGTATAGCCCTACACCTGGGCACAGTGGCCACCAGATGGCTCTATAGGTCTTGCTGGAAGGGGGGGGTCCTGTGGACCAAAAGGGAGTAAAGGATGCTGGGGTTAAGGAGGAGGAACCACTGGACTACAAGGGCATCTGCCATCAGAGGAGTGGATGTGGGTCCACTAGACCACCCAGGTGATAGGCCACGGAGGGAGGAATTCCTGGACACCCATAGCCCATAATTCTCTGTCTGTGAAAGGGAAGGATGGCACTTCAGAGCAGGATACCCATTTGCCCAGTGGTGATCATGGCTCAGTGTGAGACTATACTATATACCTGGTGCAATGCCATGCTGAACCATAGTCACAGGCACATGCAGTGGTGTTATCATGTGCAGGTTGGTTTTCACCATTAACCATGTCCATTTCATCCATTTTTTTTGTACTCTGCATTCATGTGTTTTGCACTTGTCCATAGTTTATTAACCTTGTCGAATGCTGTATTGCTTGTACTCTGACCTTGTTAAATTGCATTTCTTCCAATCCCTAATGCTGATTGTTCTGACCCCCTCCCACTATATTACCTATTTCATGTGCTGTGTCACATGGTGTACTTTTATATCGTCAAACTTGTTTTCTCACAGGTCGTGCCTGAAAATAGGCATCCCATGCCTAGTGTACCCACCCGGTCACCAAAAGCAAATAAATAAAGAAATAAACCTCAAGACTAGCAATTTGTATTGTGCCTTCATCATAGGGGGAAGGGTACACTCACCAGCATTTATGCATGCTGGATGCTGCTTTTGGATGGCAGCACAATAATGCAAGTTGGAAACCCCTTTCTCCCCCCTTCCCCACCCCATTACAGAGAGTCAGGCCATTAATGATTTCTTCATGCAAAATTTTTCTTGGATATTCAAATCTGTTGGCATGCAGGGATTATCCCTTGCATCAGCACATGTTTTAAAATGCCAACCTTTAATGTGAACTGTCTGCTGGAGATTAATACCTTGTACACTTATGATACTGTGTAAATAAATCTATATGAAGGAAAAGGGAGATGCAATTAATGTCATATGATAGGAAAGGAAGGGGGGAATTGCTTAACCATGAAAGGCACACTAAGCCAGAGCTTGTTTCCAGGTGTGACCTGGGAGCACAAGGAAGTGAAGTGACTAGGCTCAGGGTCACACAGGATGCAACTGGGCACTGATGGGATTCAAACCCATGTCTCCAGGTTTGCAACTCAGTGCCCTAAACCACTACCCTATACTGCCTCCTAAAAAAAAAAGAAGGCTTGATTTAAAATGTGGCTTAGCACCTCTCTAAAGCAATTCCAAACTGTTAAAAGGAGGCAGTATAATGCAGTGGTTTAAGGCTCTGAACTGCAGACCTGAAGACCTGGGTTTGAATCCCACAGACCCCACTTGCATACTGTGTGACCCTGAGCAAGTCACTTAACTTCCTTGTGCTCCCAGGTCGCGCCTGTAAACAATCTTTCAGCTTAGTATGTCTCTCCTGGTGAAAACAAACCAAAACAAGCATTTGTCAATGCCGAATGTTGCTTGCTTCTATGTGCTGTTTAGGTATTTAGAAGTCATTGGAGTGCAAATATTGAAAAGTTGCGAACTTACGAGAGTGCGTAGGAACTGCGCAGCATGACACCTGTAAAACAGTCATTTTAGGAATTTTTTCACCAAATTTTCAACATAGCCATTTTAAGACCTCTGCTCATGAACAGTGTCACTGTGATTTTGTTAATGTGTCCCATACATTGAGTTTGCTACCGACCTCGCTATTTAATATAGCGCTACATGGCGAAAACACGTTTTGGGCAGGATGTGAAAATGACAGCTGTACTGCTCATAAGGAGGTGTGGTAAAATGGCAATGTCGAAAATCTGGAGTGAAAATATTGAAAATTTGCGAACTTACGAGCCTGTGTAGGAACTGCTAACCATGCACTCGTGAAACAGTCATTTTAGGAATTTTTCACCAAATTTTCAACATAGCCATTTTAAGACCTCTGCTCATGAACAGTGTCACTGTGATTTTCTTAATTGTCCCATACATTGATTTGCTTTTACCATTTCATCATTTCTACTTCCTTAGGCAGAAACACATTTTGGGTGAGATGTGAAAATGACAGCTGTACTGCTCATAAGAAGGTGTGGTAAAATGGCAATATTGGAAATCTGGAGTGAAAATATTGAAATTTCACGAACTTACGAGCCTGCGTAGGAACTGCACAACGCATGCTCGTAAAACAGTCGTTTTTTGGAATTTTGGTACCAGATTTTCAACATGGGGTTTTTGGTATCCCTTCTCATGAATGATGTTACTGTCATGGTGGTATTCAGGCCCAAAGGGTGATTTCACAGTCACTGCACAGTCACTGCGGCGAAATCACCGCTCGGGCCCGAATACTGTCATGACAGTGACATCTCATTCATGAAGGTCTAAAGCCCATGTTGAAAATTTGGGCAAAATCCTCAAAATGCCTGAGATATGCAACAAAGTTGAAACCCCCATCTAGCCCATTATACAGCTTACCGGCATTTCCTCAGTTCGCGGTCGGCTTTGAAGAGTGCAGGCGTGTTCCCGGTCCACCGAAGATAGTGGCGCGGTCTCTGGAGTAGGTATGGGGTGAGGGGGAGCATGGGAAAACTGGGTGTGCAGTGGGTGGGTCACGAGTTATGGGAGGGTCGGAGAGCGCCCCGGCGGGACCGTTCGTTTTCAGGCAAAAATTAAAAAAGACGTCGTGGGACGTTTGCCATGCTGGGGTGGGCTCCCAGCGTGGCACAAGGACGATGAGGGCGTTCAGCTGATGGGGATTGGGCATCCCGTCAGCCAAAGGACTGACTGCCACGCTGGGGGTGTGCCTCAGCGTGGCACCTACAACTGGGGGGAGACGGCAGCTCAGCCGACGGGATTGGGCACCTGTCGGCTACAGTAGGTGCGAAGCGCGCGCCTGCGTGTGGGGGGGTAGCTACGCTTCTTATCTCTGCTCACTGAAGCGTAGCTCCCCCTTTCAACTGTATGCCACTGCATTTTGGAGCGTGTCATAGACAGCTCCAAAATGCATTGGCTTACAGGGGCCGCGCCTGCCAGCTCACTGACTGAATTTGAGGAGGAGGTGACACACCTCCGAAATCTCCGATGATGGCACTATGTTTCTTGCACATGCTGCAAGCAACATAAAAAGGTACCTAAGCAGGTGACATTGCAGAGAGTTCAAGGGTTCTGTTTGTTCAGAAAAAGCAGATTTAGCAGCAGTGGAAATAGAGAAGTGCAATTAAAAAGCTGACTCAGTTCCAGATGATGCCACATAAAATGTACTGCAGTTCATAAAAATACAACACAGAAAATGGAAAAGCGAAATATTTTATGGGGAGACGTGCCCTTTGATCCTGCTCCCATAGAAACATATAATTTGTTGGCACATAAGGACTGCTTGGTCTACCTAGTCTGCCCAGTTTTCCCTGCCTATAATATCACCGCAGATCCTACTTGATCTCAGACCCATTCACCTCTCTTTTTCCTCTCCCTAAGATTCCCTTATGCTCATCCCATGCATTCTTGAACCCCACCATTGTTTTCACCCCACCACCTCTGCTGAAGGACTGTTCCAGGAATCTACCACTATTTCTGTGAAGTACTTCCTCACATGTCTCCAGTAGCTACCCCCATCCAGCTTCTTATCATTCCCTCTTGTCCTTGAGAACCTTTTTTTCTGAGAAATACTTCCCCTGTAACTTATTTACCCTCATGAGGTATTTAAAGGTCTCTTTCATACTCCCCCTCTCTCTCCTCTCTTCTAGGGTGTACATATTTTGGTCCTTAAGTAACTCTTCTGATGCCGACCCCACACCAGCTCTATCTGTTTACCTCACTGTAAATATATTGTGCAATTTAATCAAACTGCAATAGATGCCCTATTGCTCCTTAGTGTACCGTATGTGTATTATTACATACTGACTTATCTGTCTTACCTGTATGTAAATATTGTGCAACTTAATCACCTAATGTATGCAACTAACACCATTGTACCTTGTATGTATATAATTTGATATGCTTTCTGTAACTGTTGTATATTTTACTCTCCTACTGTATGTAACTAAATCCGGGTCACCCCTGAAAAAGGGACTGTCTTGTCTCAGTGGGCCAACTCGGTCATCAAAATTCAAATAAATAATTACATTTTAGTCGCCCTCCTCTCTACTGCCCCAACTCTGTCTACACCTTCCAGAGATGTGGTTTCCAGAACTGGACACAGTGCTTAGGTGTGGTCTTACTGGTGATCTAAACCGAAGCATTACCTCCTCCCTCTTTCTGCTGGTGATACCCCTCCCTTTGCACCCCAGTATCCCACTACCCCTCCCAATCCCAACTGCCTTGTTACACTGCCTCATCACCTGTAGGTCATCTGATATGATTATCCCAGGTCTCTTTCCTGCTTGGTTGTTGTCAGTACCACTCATCCCATTTTGTACTCTGCCCCAGGTTCCTGTGCCCCAAGTATATTACGTTGTATTTTTTCACACTGAAACCCGGCTGCCATACCCATGACCACTCATTGAGTTTCTCAGGTCTCTGCTCATCCTTTCCACCCTATTGCAGATTTTGGTGTCATCCGCAAAGAGGCAGACCTTCTCTTCCAGCTCCTCTGCAGTGTCACTTATAAAGACATTAAAGAGGACTGGTCCCAGCACTGATCCCTGAGGCACCCCGCCAGTTTCCCTGCCTTCGTTGGAGTGAACTCCATTTTCCACCACCCTCGTCTGACTATCCCCTAACCAATTTCAGTTTACAACCTTTGGGCCCTCTCCTAAGCTACCCAACTTGCTTTCTAGCCTCTTATGTGGAATGGTGTTGAAGGCCTCATTGAAGTCTAGGTAGGCCACATCCACTGCTCCACCCTGATCAAATTCCTTGTTCACCCAGTCAGAGAAATCTATCAAATTCATTTGACATGACCTTCGCCCTCCCATAAATCTATGCTGCCTTGTGTCTTGTAACCCATTGGATTCAAGATATTCCACAATTCGTTTCTTCAGCAGTGACTCCATTAACTTTCCCACCACCAATGTTAGGCTGACTGATCTATAATTGCCAGCCTCTTCCCTGCTATCACATTTGTGAAGTGGGACTGCATCTACCCTCCACTAGTTCTCCTGAACCACTCCTGTTTCCAATGAGCTGTTAAACAGGACTATCAGAGGTGCAGTCAGTACCTACCTGAGCTCCCTCAATACCCTTGGATGCACCCCATCTGGCTCCATTGTGTTGTCCACTTCCAGATAAGTGAGTCCCTTCAGGACACTCTCCTCTGAAAACTGACTAGTGTCCACCTCCCTGTCTCCAGTGCACCTGTTACTTTTTTGTGGCCCCTCCCCTTCTCCTTCAGCTGTGAACACTGAACAAAAGTATTTGCTCAGATGTCTGTCTTTTCATGGTCTCCCTCTGCACAGCCCCCCTTCCCTTTTTAACATTACAATCCCACCCCTGGTCTTCCTCCTTTCGCTTACATATCTAAGCAAGCATTTGTCAATGCCGGACGTTGCTTGCTTGTATTTGCTGTTTAGGTGTTTGGCACTGATAGTGCACTTCCAGCACAGTGTGATGCACACACCCCACTCTCTTCCCAATGCTAAGTAGTACAGGCACTCACTTGAGAGACAGATACAGGAGAGTACAGCAACAGTGCCATGTGAACTATACAGTCTCTGGCTGTCTCTTTCTCTAGGAAACAAAGTAAGCCAGCTGGTGGTACTGGAAAAAGGTACAGCAAGGCAGAGATTCAGTGCAAGTGATGGTGAACAGTAACAAAACTCAAAAACTGAGGGCAAGTTGGATTTTTAATAAAAAGAAAATGAAAACAAATTGTAGCAAAAGAATGTCACGAGTTTGGAGTGGATGTCCATAGGATGTGCATGAGTGACTGGAAGACCAGTGGTAAGTAAGACAACTAAATGAGGGAAAAGAATGGTGGTTTGTGGCAAAATTAAAATGAAAACTGCAGCACATAGCCGGTCCACCAGTACAATGGTAGCCTTATTGCTCACTATGCTGTATACTGGGGTTTTGGAATGAGTCTTGGTCATTGAGGCCAGCCTGGGGGAGGACCAAGTGTCCCAGAGGACATTCTTCTGCTCCAGGTATGGAGGGTTCTGTCCTCTGCCATGTTGCTGTCACCAGGGTGACCACAGGTAGTACTGCAGCTGGAGGACAGGGTGGAGGGGAAGGACTTCACTAACGTGAGTGTATGGGCACATGTACAGTGTGTAAGGCATGCCATGGTGTCCGCACATACAACATTTATTTAGTTTAGTTTTTGTTTACCGGGTTAGTGCACTAGACAAATTCTGCCTATTTTCAAGCACGACCCAAGGGAAGGGAATACAGATGAATGCCAACTGACATTGAACCAGATTAAGCTGGTGGTGGTATTTTTAGTGAAAGGAATGGAATGGAATGGAAAAAGGTACAGCAAGGCAGAGATTACATCCCTAGGGGCAGGGAGAAAAAAGAAAAATTACCCCAGCACCCTTATGATGACAGATCACGTGACACAAAATGATGCTTTGGAGTACATCTCACTACACTAACCCTGCCTGGGGGGTACACCCACAGCTCCATGGATGTAGGTGGCCTTGGCTGGGAGAGGCCTGCCAGTCCGTGGTACCTGAAGGTCCTAAGGGGGAAGGGGGTTGCTGGAGGCACAGGTGCATAAATAGAAATTCAAAAAAGAAAAAAAGCAGTGCATGGATATTTGTGGTAGAAGGGCAGGCTGGCACTGGGGTATTTATTTTTACAGGGTACTGTCAGCACATAGATATATGACATTAGAATGGCAGCAGTCAGTCAGTATCCAGTATTGTTCTCACCCATTTTCTAACTTGGATAAGGGTCTCAGGCACAACAGCTTTAGAAGGATGGTATTATAGTGTTGCTCCAGGCCATATTTGAAAAGTTGGTGTGCCTGGTTTAGGTGGATTATGGTATACGCACACTCAGTCACACATGCATACACACACACACACACACACACACACTCTCTCTTTTTCTCTCTCACTTTCCAAGCCGTCACTCTCTTGGCCACTCTCTGTACTCACTTCAGCATTGTGCCTGCAACTGCCGAGTCACTCAGATTCTGTTTTTTTGTGTGACTGTGTGTGGCTGACCTCGGCACTCCCCTCTCTCTCTCTCTCTCTCTCGCTCTCTCTCTCTTTCTCTGTCTTTCACGCTCAATGCATCTCTCACTTATCCAATTTCTGTCTCTCACCCCCCCAACCCAAAAACGTGCCTCCCGTTTTGTGTCTCTCTGTCTGTCTCTCAATATTAAGGGTGCTGTGCACGTAGTCAAACAGAGAGAGACAGAGAGAAAGGAGATGTCCTGGTCTCAGGCACTGCTAGCATAAGATACTGTTCAGAGCCCAGAAATATGAAATGCATCTGCAGCAATGCATGCTACAGTGAACATACTGAAATATGCATTTTTATTCTAATGTAGATTGCCCTTTATCTCTTGTGTTGAAGATACCGGTTTTCCCCATTTTGAGTCTGCTTTAGCACTTTTGTTTTACATTTTAAAGAATAAAAGAAGCAAATAAGTATCGATTTCTTTTGAAAAAGATAGAAAGTGATTATTGATAACGTGATCTTTTGTTACACTTTAGCAGGTAACATTTTCTTCATAACCAGATTTTACTTGGAAAGAAGTAAAGAGAAGCTAATTATTGTATTCAAAAATGTAAAATCATACAGATGGAGCACTATAGTGCAAACATATAAAAGGCAAAGTTTGTTGTTGAAATAAGTATCAATTTCCTTTGAAAAAGAAAAATATATTGAGTTTCTCATTGAAATACACTTGTCTCTTAAGTAGCTGGCAGTTTCTGAGATCACAATACCAGCACTGTACTGAATTCTTTTTTACTAGTAGTATTTAAAGCAAAGGTGAAAATCCACTTGTTTCACTGCACTAACAAATATTTTAATAAAAAAGTGGAAAGTAATTACTAACACATCAAAATACAATAAGTAAAATAGTCAGTTTTCTATTTATTAGAAGTAAATGCCTGCTCATTAAGAGCCCAGTGTATTTCAACGAGAAACTAAATATATTTTTCTTTTTCAAAAGAAATTGATACTTATTTCATCAACAAACTTTGCCTTTTATACGTTTGCACTATAGTGCTCCATCTGTATGTAACCACGCAGTCCCTTGGGGTTACTAGAATCCCATCAGTGTCAGTGCTAGGTAGGGAAGGCAGCTGGTGAATAACTAGTTAAATGGGTTTTCACCTGCTCTCTCTCTCTCTCTCTCTCTGTCTGTTTACTTGATCTCAGCTGATAGGAGAGAGGTGATGTCATTTAGAACTCTCACAGCAGCATAAGCCACAGTAGCTAGCTGTGAGTGGGGAGCTTTAGAATTTTCAGTTAGTCAGTGAGTCTGTGAGTGGAGAACAGTGTGAGCAGTTGGAGGAGTGAGGAGCTGCAGTGTGGGCTCTATGAGGAGAACCTATTTTCTCACCCTAATACTGAGGACCATCTGCCTGCATGTAGAAGTGGTGGAAACTGTCTAGCAGTAGTTCCTGATTTTTTTTCTCATGCCCCTGTGAGATGAGAAGGACTGCAGAATGGATCTGAGGGGCAATTATCCTGACTTTGATCTAGGACATTGAAGCTGCCTGTTTGTACAGCTGTGTGTAATCTGACTTTGAGTATCTCAGGAGGAATGTGCCTGTGATTTCTTTTGGGGGTGTCACTCTGATAAAGGGACAAATGCACCAAGTTCTGTTCTGTTTGAGACTGTTCTCATCTTTTCCTACAGTTGGCTGGCAATCGTGGAGTCTGCAGAGAGACTTGACACATTCTTCGGGACTTTAATTTGCACTCAGAAGTAGTGTGTTTTAAATGCTGAATGTGATATATATTCCAGGATGCTTAGTTTTACTCTTTTACTAAAAGTTTTGAGGTGTAACACTGAAAGAATGCCTGGGTATGGACTGTGGAAGCAAAAGGTGGGCAACCTTCCATCTGGAGTGACCAGTTCAGCACTACAGGTTCTGTAAGGGCCCCAGCTTATTCAGGACATGGTGGCCAATGCCTGAAGAGGAAAGTTTACCCCCTGGTATGGGTTGTGCTAATTTTCAGCACCAGTGTGCTCCGCCTTGGCCAGCTGCCACATTGCCAAATGTTTAAATCTTATACCATATGGGAAATGTTCTAAGTCGTGGCCAGTGACACTAGAAAAAAATTGTGTGCTCCGTCATGGCCAGTTGCCACACTGCCAAATGTTTAAATCCTATGCCGTATGGGAAATGTTCTAAGTTGTGGTCAGTGCCATTAGAAGAAATTGTGTGCTCTGTTGTGGCCAGTGCCACTAGAAGAAATGTATGTTTTCAGCTGAAGCTTTGCCCCTGCAGAGAGTTCAAGGTCTTATGTATCATGGGATGTGTAGAGTTTCTGTCTGCTACAGACTTTCGTTGTTCTGTATTGCCTTGTGCCACGAAGTGTGAACCCTTGGGGGTCAACCTTTGCTTTAGTGTACCATCTCTGGAATAAAGCCACACTTTAGAATCCCAGCCTGGTATGGACATTCTTGTTACTGCTTCCTGTGTGGAATTACTGGGTACCCCTCCAGAAGCACAGACCTAGCATAGCCCCTAACAAAAGTTCTCTCCTCAGGACCTGGGTTTAGTAATGGTCATTTGTGTGTAATATCTTTTCTGTACCCCCGGCCCTCTCTTACCCCTAGACAGAAATATGGGAGATGTGCTTACTACTTAAACAAGTGGCCAGAGGGGGGTTATATGTATGATTTTACATTTTTGAATACAATAATTAGCTTCTCTTTACTTATTTCCAAGTAAAATCTAGTTATGAAGAAAATGTCACCTGCAAAAGTATAACAAAAGATCACGTTATCAAAAATTACTTATTTCTATTAAATATATGATATTTTGGTGGCATGACATGTTATTTCTCCATAAAAATCTGAAAATAGATTTGCAGTTTTCGATTGAAGTACACTGGCAGCCTTGCCAGTAAGGATTTTATGATATCATCACACAGGGATTCCACTGGACTCTTTTTCACTTGCAGTTGGCAAAATCCAAATAAAATGATGTAAACACAAGTACAGAAACAAATAAAAGCAAACTGAATGACCACAGAGGCATCTAAAGGCCCCAAACCTTCATTCTTTAAGATATGCACCCTTACTAAGTACCAGCTCTTTAATCCTTCCAGTCCTAGATTATGGCAACTTAGTTTATGGCTTTGCTGAGCATAAACTTCGGGATAGGGTCAATATATCATATGACCGGCTGGCTAGATTTGTCTTTATTTAAAGCCAGGGAGGGACTGATCAAGGTAAATCCAGCTATCCAACAAGAGTATGATGGACAACAATATCAGGTGAGGGAAGTCGTCCATAGGGGCTTAAAAATTCCCCAAATCAGAACCAGATACGGCCAAATGACCTTCCAGTATTCTGCTGCAATACCATGGAATGAAATGCCTCCATCAACAAGAAATTTGCATAAGTTATCTACTTTTAAATCAAAAATAGATATGAGTTACCATGAAGAATGCACCTGCTATTGAATGTACAAAATCTGTCTATCTTAATTATGTCAATTAGTGTTGGAACTATTGTCTGTTTTATAATGTATCAAAGTATGTATAATATATGGTTATTGTTTGAATGTATGTTTTTATGTACACAGGGCAACTTTGAAAATAGGCCCTTTGGACCTAAAGTTCAATCCTGTTAAAAAATAAAGTTTTAACTAACTAAATATTTTCGGTAACAAATATGACACTAACCTGGGACATGCAAATATACTTTCTTACACATTCTGCTCTGTAAGCATGGGTTTTGTTGCATAGAAAAAAGCACTTCTAAAATGGATAGATACATTGTGGGTGTGTTCAGCAAGTCATTTCCATATTGTTTTGCCTGTGTGCATGAAATGAATACTTGAGTTGAAAGAACCATTGTTTCTTAGGCTGAGAGGATATTCAAGGCACCATGTGTTGTAAATACAGTTCTCTATTTTTCAGTAATTGAGAAATGCCTACTACTTAATAGTGTTAATGAACAAACTAAAGCCATCAAGCTTACTCCAGCTGGATATGCTGACTGCACGTCGACACCACCACAGCAAAGACCATCATGGCGACAGATTTCAACAAAAAGCGTCGGGTCACTGTGATGGTCCCAGCAGACACTGGCGGTGCATCTCCTGGTGTTTTGCCCCCTTCCTGAGACAACTCCAACTCAGAGTTGCATACTTAGAGACTGAGGGGTTTGGGGGGCACAGACCCCCAAAGAAAACACACCAGCATCCCTGACACTACAATGCCGACACTTGACATTGTGTCTGTCGCTGTCGGGGATGTTGGGCAGTTGGATGTCGCAGCTTTCGCTGAAGAGCTGCAGTGGAAACAGACATAAATCCATAGGTTAATGAGAGCTGTATCACTATTTAATTTCACAGTTTACCTATGAAGGAATACCCGACTGACTGTGACAAAATGTCTTGTTGTCAGTGGGGATAACTGAAGCACAGGGAGGTGTAGAACTTGTTCTAGGTCACACTGCAGTGGGTCAGTGACAGTTGATCTTGCTCCATAATTTAGTGTTGTAACATCTAGGTTGCACTGCCATCTATATCATTAACCATGACCCACAACATGCACATACACACACATGCACACTTGCTGCAGCAAATAGTGCCATGTTCCAGTCATTCAAGACTTCTTTGGACATGTGACCTTGACTTTGTGCAGTCATGGAGGTCTTTAAAGGGGTCTAATTAAACATGTAAGGGAAATCACAAATTGTTACCTTAAAACATTGGTGACAAATTTCATGGAAACAAGCAGCAGTCTTAATAATAATAATAATAATAATAAATCTTTATTTGCTAAGCGTAATTCACAGTGTATCAAAGCACTGTGCAAAGAATAAAATAAACAATTTAAAATCGATAAGAATTCTAAAACTATAAAAACACTCCAGTCTAATTAAAATCATTCAATTCAATTCAATTCACTTTATTTACCAGGTAGGATAACTGGGCCAAGGCCCTTTTTCAGTATTGACCTGGTGCCTCAAATGAAGACGCAAATTAAACACAATAATATAAACATACATGCAATACAACAGGTACTTGGACAGTGAACACAATGATACATTTACATACCTAAAAACAATTACATACAGCAAGTGATTGAAAATAGCAGTACAAAACTTTTTTAAAACATTCTTGCTTAACAGCAGTAACACAATTATCCAGTAATGTATTCCATAAAGTCAGACAGTGAAATGAAAAAGCTCTGTCTCCCATGCAGGTCATATTACGCTACCAATCTAAATGGAATCAGCAAAAGTAATCCTAGAGTTTAATAAAAAAAAAATTAAAATAAAATAAAAAAGTAAGCCCATAGAGATGTGTTTTTAAAGCGGTTTTAAAGCTCTGCACTGTCAGGCACTCTCATATCTGACGAGGTAGAGAATTACACAGGGTGAGGGCAATGAATGCAAATGCCTGCACTCCAGAGGTTTTCAACCGTACCCTGTGAATCTCCAGCAATCCCTCGTCAGCTGAGTGGAGCGGTTGGAGGGGACAGTAAGGGTTCAGAAGATCTTGCAGAAAACTCAGACCCTGTCCGTGTAGGGCTTTATAGGTCAGCAAACTGACCTTGAAGGTGATCTGCCACTGAACTGGCAGCCAGTGCAGTTCACACAGCACAGGTGTAATGTGACTGCATGGAGTAGATCCAGACAACAGCCTGGCCACAACGATCTGCACCAGCATTCTGTCTTGATGCATTTTATGTCTTGATGTATTTTATAAGAGAAAATAAAAGATGCACTGCTGGAGGGTGGGGGGAGGGGTAATGGATCCAAAAATAGAATGCTGCTACCATTATGTTCTGTTAACCACTCCACACATTAAGACCACCAGGTTTTCAAGCTGACTGCATAGACTACTAGTGTAATTTGGCACTTTGTTTATTGGGAGGAGAAACTGTACTGTTGCAGAGGGCATAAGAAACTAGCCTGTTGGCACTTTAAAATAAAGAGTTTATAAATGTAATAATCTAAATAATGTGAGAAAGACAAGGACTGAAATCCATATAGTGCAGTGGGGTTCTGCATTTCAGGTGTGCAGTGAGTATCCTCTGAATTTGCTCCCCTTCCATAGGAACAAAGGAACCCTTGAGATTTTTTTTGTATTTATTTATTGATAACTAGGATTAACACATTTGAGCTGGGAGCTTGTTTACAAAGGTTCTGCGTCAGTGGGAGGGAAGACAGTATTACAAAGGATTAGACAACAGAGAGTATAACACAGGGACAATAATTGCAGCAGTTTATACAAGCAGGTTTGTACATACAAGACATAACAATAGAGGGTAAGATACCCTCAGTTTGCGTATATAGTAGTTAGCGGAGAGAATAGTTGGAGGTAGGAAAAAAGGAGGTTAGAGAGGGGTTAAGGTGGTAGTAGGTGGGGGAAGGTGGTGAGGTGAGAAAGAGAGTTGCAGCAGTCATGGACATTGTCAAGGGAGAGGGTGTTGGGGGGAGGTTGTAAGGCGACGAGTGGCCAAGCCAGAGCAGTGAGCCACTCGATGGAAGGATAGTAGGGCAAGGGAGGGGGTGTAGGGGGAAGGTAGAGGTGGCAAGGGACCATGCCAATACAGGGAGCTGCTAAGAGGCAGGGCAGAGACTACTGGCAAAGGGGACTAGTGGAAGCAGTCACAGGTGCTGGATGCGGAAAGATGTTGGTGTAGCAGTCTCTTGAAAGGGCCCAAAGTAGGTTGATTGGGGATGTCCCGGCTGAGGGCATTAAACCAAAGGGGTGCTCTGTAGGCAAAGGAGTGTTGACCCTGCATTGTTCAAAGACAAGGAACATGGAAGAGGTGAGTGCCGGCACATCTTGTCCATTGTGAGTTGCTGCTGTGTGGTTGAAGTAGGTTTGCTGTGCCATGGGAAAGAATACCAAGTAGAGTCTTTTTGGCCAGCAAACAGGTTTGGTAGTGTAACCTCCCACTGAGTTGGAGCCAGCCCGTTTGAGCATAGAGGTCACAGGTATGGGTGAGACGTTCAGCTCCTGTGAGCAGTCTGCAGGCTTTGTTCAGTGCAACCGATATTCTGCGGAGGGCAGTGTGGCAAGCAGTACCATAGATAACCAAGTCGTAGTCTATGACAGACAGTATGGAGCTGTTGATGGCTAGTCTAAGGGTGTCTGAAGTGAGACAGTGCTTGTGCCTGTGAAGGAGACCGATTTTGTAGTTGACAGTCCTAGAAAGATTGCTGATGTGCTGGTCATAGGCCAGACTGCTGTCAAGAGTGACCCCAAGATATTTAAAGTGCTGGGTATGTTCGAGTAGAGCTCCAAATCAGGTACTGATGTTGAGAGCGTGGGACTTGTACTTGTTCCAAGTGCTGCAGAACATCATGGTTTTTTTTTTTTTTTTGGCTATTTAGGATTAGTTTATGGTTTTGGAACCATTCTTCAACAATACTGAAGCTATGTTGCAGATTGCCCTCAAGTTGCTCTGGGTCTGAGCAGCTTGTGAAGATTATTGCATCATCTGCGTAGAGTAGAATCTGCTGTGGGCAGTGGCATGGTAGATTGTTGAGAAAGATGCTGAAAAGGAGTGATCCCAATATGGAGCCTTGGGGACACCAGATCTTACAGGCAGATGGTCAGAGAGGACATTGTTGATTTTCACTCTTTGTGTACATTGTCCTAGGTAGCTTTTGAACCAGAGAGTTGATTTTGCAGGGAGGCCAATGGAAGTTAGTTGGTTTAGGAGGAGGGAGTGTTGGACAGTATCAAAGGCCTTTGAGAGGTCAGCGAATACTGCCCCTGCTAGGGTTCCTTGTTCCAAAGACTGGTGAATAAAACCAGTGAGTTCCAGTAGTGCTGTGGAGGTACTATGTCTTTTACAGAAGCCATGCTGCTCTGGGCATTGGATTGAGTATTTTACAAGGTATTTGACCAGCTGGTCAGCCACTATGCGTTCTAGTGCTTTGGAGAGCGGTGGCAAAATTGCAGTGTGACAGCGATGCCCTGTCACCATTCTTGTGCACAGGAGTCACAATGGCCCAAATTTCACAGCTGTGGGAATTGTGATTGGCAGAGTGACAGGTTCAGGATCTTAGGTATGGGGAGGAGAACTTCTTCAATAGTGAGTGCAACAAGTTTGAGGTCCAGTGTGTCTGTACTTTGTCGTGATTTCCCAAGCACTTTGTGAAGGTATTTTCTGACTAGCGATGGGGTAAGCTTCTTGAAGTAAAAAGGGGGGGCAGACTGATGGTGAGCATCAGTAGTAGAGGTGTTGGAGCTTGGTGGGTCCTCAAAGAAGTCTGGGGGAAGTGTCCCAGAGAGGTCTGAGAATGCTTCATTGAAGGCATTGGCTAAAGTTAGGGGATCCTGGGTAGGGGTACCCTGTATGTTGATTAGGTTCGGTGCTGACTTTACATCCTTCCCTAAGACTTCCTTCATGTTGGTCCAGAAGTCTTTCCCATTGCCCCAGGAGGCAGTAAGCAACTCCTTGTGGTGATTCGATTTAGCCTGGCATATTTCCAAAGTGCAGGCATTTCTGGCTTGCTTGTAGGCTAGTATGGCTGAGGGTTTACCTGATTCTCTGGCTAGGTGCCATAGGTGATCACGCTTTTTCAATTTGCTTATGAGGTCACATGATAACCATGGGTTAACAGTCCCCCGTGCTTTGACCTTTTTGTGGGGTGCATGCAAGTCACAGACTTTCATGAACTGTTTGATAAAGTAATCCAAGGCAGTATTGACGTCGGTAGCGTGGTCGATTTGTGACCAGTTGGTGTTGGCAAGATCATGTTTCAGGGACTCAAGATGCCCACGCCTTAGTACCCTACTAAACATGAAGTGGGGAGGTGGCTTGAGGAATTTGTTTGTCCAGCAACAAGAGACTGGGGAGTGGTCACTAATAGCATCCAGGTGCACTGTCACATTGGTGGGTCATTCTGGGTTGCTTGAAAGTATCCAGTCTAGGGGGGTGCTACTGCCCATTTTGTAATTAACCCAGGTGGGGGGGAGACAAGCTGGGTGAGGTGGACTGTGGAGATATCATCCCTGTATGTGGCTGCATTAGGCGAAAGCCAGTTGACGTTGAAGTCACCTAGTAAGATGGTCTCAGAGTTAGAGGGCAGGCCATGGAAGAAGTCCATGATACCCTTGAAGTCCCTTTTGTGTTCATTAGGGGGAACACAGACAGAGACGATAGTTAGGGCTTTGTTGTGTGCCCCAAGTAAGGCTTTGATTGCTAACACCTGGGCATTAGGTCTGAGATCCGTCCGGGGGAGGACGTGCCCTTTGATGGAGTCCTTGATGTAGATCGCACAACCGCCTCCTCTCTTGGTAGTCCTGTCAAGCCTGAAAACGTTGACGACAGGGAGAGCAACCTCATTATCAGTGATCTTGGGTGAAAGCCAGGTTTCCACTACCAACAGAATGTCGGGGTTGTGCTGTGTGGTCCAGGATTGAAGTTGATCCAGCTTGCTTGGGAGGCTCCGGATGTTTATTGATGGCTATCTTAATTGAAAGCATCTTAACAAGGCACATGCTCCTGGCTGAATGAGCAGCATAGCAGCTATCCAATATGGGATAGGCAGTGTCTGGATATTAGTCTACTGCTATCAGCAGGCATGACCACTATAAACAGGTAAATATGCCTAAGGAAAGAGAAAGAACTATCTTGGGAGCATGATGAGGAATTACAAATAGATGATCCCAAAAAAGGGATCACTTTAGCCACTGGTTATGGAAGTTATGTTTCCATTTGGTAGACAGCATGAGTAATGGCACCTCTTGATGTAAGATTTAAGCACTGCATTTATTCCCAAGTGTAGATAATAATTCTTTAGTGTGGAAATGGGAGAGTGAATGACAAGGTAGGAAACTGCCTTTTACAAAATAACTTACAGTAGACAAGTATTAAATAAAACCTGAGACCTGGTACCCCACTGTAAATAAGAATTTGTTACAGGGGATTACAACCCAGTAGATACCTGAACAGACAGACAGATGGATTATTCTGTCAGCTGGTTAGCAGTGAAATGACTAATGTGTAAATGATAAGATTGCATCAAGGGATACCCCAGTACACTTTAATAAATCTGGAGTATTTTCATCCTAGAGAAGTTTTTTTCTGATTAAAGATGTGAAATAAATAAATATATTATGCCATTTACACTGACTTGTAGATCATATGTTTTTACTAGTATAAATCAGATTAATTCTCACTATTACATGTAATGCTTCATAGATAAATAGTAATCATACTGGTATCAATACTGTATGTAGCTAACACAAACACTTTTCTTTTTAACGGGAAATTAACAGTACATAATCAGTTTAAACTGTAATATGTTATAGGCTTCAGGAAATGCATTCCATGAGAGACGACATTGCATACTGTATTGTATGAGATTTATTGAAGCTGTGGTTCTAAATATTTTAATAAATGCTGCCTAAGTTGAAAGCAAATGGCCCCGTCTAACATCAGATGAAATGTACACTCTGGTCAACTCCAACTTACCTGTCTAACACAAAATGTATTAACTCCTAAAACAACAATTTATTAATGCTACACATTTTAAAAATATACATTTTCTTTAAGAAAAGTTGATACATATATATATATATATACACATATATATATATATATATATATATATATATATATACATATACACATACATACTCTTTATGAGTCAGCATCATGCTTTCCAGCATGCTTAGTTTGTACACAAAGGAAAAGCATGTCAACTGTCAGACTTGCAAATTTCATTTTACTACATCATGCAAGTACTTTACTTTTATGAAACAGCAAAACTACCTGAATATTTTAACTGAACTTGCACTGCTTGAACAGTCCAAAACAGAACAGTTGCGCTCAGGAAATCCATGTGTAAGCCCTAGTCCGGTGCCTCCATGTTGTAACCACTACCTGGGCTAGCTTAGGTTCGGGGAGAAAACATTTGCCCAGCATCATGGCTAGGTTTGTACTTCTGGTCAGGGGCACCCAAATAATTCCGGACACAGGAAGCAATAACTGAAAATGTCCAAACCAGGAATGGGATTCTAGAGAGTGGCTTTTATTCACATCAACACTAGAATAACAAAGCAAGATGGACCCCCACAGGGCTACACTCACTGGAAATGCAGATTTACAGAGGTCAGAGCACATCATCTTCACTACACGTAAACCCACAGGTTCTGAACACATCTGGGCTCACCTGCCTGAACTGGTACTCTTACTCATGGATTCCCTGGTATGGCCAGCACTAGGACACTTTTCCATATGATATGGAGTTTGATGGTGGCTCCCTCAACCACCCATAAGCATTTTCTAGCTCTAAAGGGAAAATCTCATCCTTAATCCCACGTCTGGGTACTTTCTGCAAACATTGGCCAAGTGCCTGGGAGAAAGCTATAGGTGCCCAAACTGAACCCGTAGAGGTAAACCTTGTTACTCCAGATGGGGATCTCCCACCTCTTGTTCCCAAATCCATACCTGGCCATTCATTTGGAACAACACCTTTCTTCAAAACTACTGGTTGTAGATGCTATCTTGAAATATAAATCACATTTAACATTCTACTCTGTATTTAGCTGGTGTCCTGATTTGAAACATTTCTGTAAGTGGCAGGGGGATTACACATGCAGTGCTGAGTAGGCTGCCAGCACACATAAGCGATAAGAAATAAGACTCAGCACTAGTGGAACAAGACCTACAATTCCTGGTGATGAAATTTATTCTGGTATGAAGTGCCCAGGCAACACCTTAACCTGAACGGGGTTGTCTGGACACTTCATGCCACAATAAATTTCTGCACTAGCAATTGTAAGTCTTGTTCCATGAGTGCCATGTCTTATTTCTTACTGCTTGAACAGTCAATGTAAGGTGCTGGTGTATAGTGTAAACCATGATAGTCTTGTCCAGGTACATAGTGAGAAGGGTTTCCTGTGATGTGGAGTGAGATGAGCACCTCTCCCTGACCCCCATCTCCTTCCAGCTCCCTGTGGTGATAAAAAGTAAAAATTATGGACGAAAACCTGAGGTAATGGTGTAATGCCCCAGCAAGCTCCTCGCAGAAGTTGAGCGTAACATCCCAACCAGGAGGAGGAGGGCAGTCCAACTTGTCACATTCTTCCTAGCTATTGCTGAATGCCTCACAGTTCAAGAATGCTGTTGTCCACAGCGTGACTAAATGCAGATCTGGCTGCTGCTGCTGTACTGTCAGCATGGGTGCTGCACTATTATGCGGCAGCTGTGATTGCATTCTTGGAAGGCATCGGGAAGAATTCAGGATGGACACTAATATTACATTTTTTTTAAATCCCTGCAGACTACAATGCATAATTGTGGGGGGAAGGGAAAACAAATGATTGGGTTAAGATGGGGAAGGAACGGAAATTCTACCTTACGGCAAAATAAAAAAAATAAAAAAAGCAGGGATTTGCAGGAAAAGGTTCAGGGCCCCAGACAAAACATTCAGGGCCTGAGCCCCGGAGGCCCAGTCCTAACAACGCCCAACACTATTGCTGTTATTGTTCTGAGCTGCTGCAGGTGATTTCTGTGTGTGTCTCTCTCTTTTGATATTGAGGATGCTGTGCATGTAGTCAAATAGAGAGAGACAGAGAGAAATGAGATGACCCAGTCTCACACTATTACTGTTACTATCTGGAGCTACTGCAGGTGGTCTCTCGCGCTCTGTGTAAAAATGCTCACTGTTCGATGTGCCCGAAGCTGCAGACAGACAGCAAGAGACCATGTGCTGGAATGCACTGCTGTCAAGGACTAGTGTAAGCTGATTGTGCTGGTCTCGCTAGCTCCCTATGTAAGCATGACTAGCACAGTTAAAGAGAGACAGAGACAGAGAGACACACAGCACATGTCACGCTCTCACTGGCACTTTTTCTACAGCATTGAGGATAATATGTGATCTGTCTGTGTCCCTCATTCTCTCCCACTGTCTGTGGCACTAGGGGATGGACTGTGTCTCACGCTCTTGGGGGGGATGGGGGATGCCTCATCCTCAGTACCGCCTGTGGTTCTCCGGGAGGAAAGACACACACCGGGTTTAGGGTTGCAACACCCATGCAGGCAAGGTGACAACACTTACTGTGTGTGTGTGTACTTTTGCTGCTGTCTGTTTGTGGCTCTCTCAGGACTGCCTCCCACTCATGGAGCTACCAGTCACAACACACACACCCACTCTGTCTGTGTTGCCCTGAGCACAGCTTCCAAACACTGTTGCTGCATCATCTTCACAAAGACATAACAGGAGAATGGCAGTGTTGCGTTCTACCTGTGTGTGTATATTGGTGGGGGTTGGACACTTTCTCTCTCTCTCTTTCTCTCCCTCCCATGTCTCTAAACTGCTCCAGTTCTGCACTGCTATTCCAGAAATCGATCTGTTATCTTTCTTTTCTTCTGGTGGGGGCTGGACTTGAGGTGAATATGCAAACAATAACCCATGACAGGGTATGGGTTTATAGGCATTTAATGCACGACTGGGGTGTGTTCTGAGGCATGAGGCCACATGCCGAGTGTCCTCACAGCACCCCAGGCGTGCACTAAATGCTTATAAACCCACACCTTGGAGTGGATAATTGCACTTATAACATGGGTTAGCTTGACCACTGGGTGAAACCCCCCAGAAAGGTGTGTGCCCACTGTTTACATGCAAAAAAAGGTACTGTATCCTGCCTCCTTGGCAAATAGTCCCTAAGAAAAAATGCATACTCTCTTGTTGTTATGCACATAGAAGTGTCACAGACACACTACTGAGATAGTCTGTGACATTTTTGTTTGCATAGCAATGTGAGGTACCATGCCTGTGATATTCACTTATACTACTCCCCCCTTCCCCCCACACAACTGACACACTGTGACATGCACATCCACGATGTCCTACTCACTGTGCCTGTGTGATTCTTCTTTCTGTCTCACTATCCCATCAACATCTGTGATATACCAGGTGAAAAGAACTCATCTTTGCCATAGTTTGTAAGACAGAGACCGCGAGAGAGACACACAGCCAGCATCACACCACGTTGCTGCCCTCAGGACCATACCTATCTCTCTGCACAAGGCACACCAAGACTGCACATCTGCCTGTCTGACCCAGCACACACACTGTGAACCTGTACCCCCTCACTGTCTTGCTGCTTACTTTTTCCAGTATCTGTGGAAAACACTGAAGCAGTGTGATGCTGTGCACTGGCTCTGCGTCTCCTTCTCATTCACTTAAGCAAGGGGGACTGCTCCAACCTGTAACTCTTGTGTGTCAGATTCTCTCCACTCACCTCTCTCTCTCATCACCACCAGAACTCAGGGGAGCTGCAAATGTATGATGGACATGAGGGCATCTAACAAGGGATTGTGACCACAACACTCTCTCTCTCTCTCCCCCTCTCTTCTCTACCACAATGTGCCTACTTGGACTCTCTCTCTCTCTCTCTCTCTCCCTCTCACTGCTTCTTTCCACATCTCACTGTCACTAGACCCCCCTCATGTCTGCCATACATTTCACTGATTACTATGGCAACTTGTGCTTTTCCAGAACTTGGAGGAGTTTAGGCTTTTAAAACATACATGCTGATTGCTACAGAAAGGATTGCGCTCCATGTGGACACTTTTTCTATACAGCAACTGTTATATCTGGCAAATGTTGCCGAAGTGTTGATGAACACCAGAGGGACAATTGACATGAATTCCATAGCTTGGTCACACTCGAGGTGCTCCTCCAACTCACTTTCTCTCTCTCTATCTCTCTCTCTCTCTCTCTCGCTACTGGCAGGTCATGGAGGCACTGTGTACAAACTTGTAACAAAATTAAATGCATTCTCTGTCTCTCTCTGCCAGGATCAGGATACAGTGGCATCAGGGAGATGGGTCATTTGCAACACCGATACAATGTGAACTGTGCCATGCCACCTCCCACCCACTCTGCCTGTTGCTGTCACCGTCTTTGCCTCTCAGTCACACAATGGCACTCAGGGACAAACATCAACCCCTGCCCCCCAAACAATGATGTAATGCACTGGCCAGCTGGGTGGTAGCGACCTGCAGTGGGAGAGCAGAAGGGCAACCAACAGGATGGCAGGACACTGCATGATTTGGACACCGGGAGTGCCGCTCACAATATGCTTATGCCACTTTGTCTACTGTGCAGTTTCTGCCATATATAGGTGGCACACTCTGCTTTCCCCAGATGCCATTTCTGCAGCATGGGGGGGCTCACTCTCCAAAGCCACACAGGCACACACCAAGGGGACAGCTGCAGATGAGAGAAATGGAGACAAGAGAGGCAGGGAAAGTTGAAACAAATGAAGCGCTCCAATGAGAGAGCACTTGGCCCTTTCATTTGCATAAAGTGCAAGTGAAAGGGCGAAATGCTCTCTCATTGGAGCGGTTCATTTGTTTCAACTACACAGAAATTACACCTATAATCTGTGAACCGCTGTCATACTTAGCTTGAATGATCATTGGTCTGTCAAGGATGAGCCCAATGCAGCTTGACCTGCATTGGGTTTAACTGGCACCTCCTGAAATGCCAATATCTCGTAGTAAATGTTTTCTTGCAGCGCAAGCAATGTAAAAATGTCTTGTCCCCCTTCATTACTCCCTGGGCTATTCTCTTTTCAGTTTGTGCCTTTGCGCTCCTTACTTCTCTTCCTGCTTCCCTCTGTTTCCTTCAATTCACCTCCCTATCCTCCTGCCTCTGTGTCTCCTTACACCTTCTGAATGCTACTTTTTTAGCCTTTATCTTTTCTACCACCTCTTTTGAGAACCATAGCAGTCTCTTTTCCTCTTGCTTTTGTACTCTTGCTTGATGCAGAGGTCTGCTGCCTTCCCTATGGCCCTTTTTACTTTTGCCCATTGTTCCTCCACCCCACCCAGGACTTCCCCCCTGCCATGTCATCCCTGAGGCATTCACCCATCTTTTTAAAACTTGCCCTCCTGAAGTCCAGGACTCTTGCCCATGTGTGGTTCAATTCCGTAGTCATCCTTATACTGAACAACACTGTACAGTGATTGCTGTTCCCTAGGTGGCCTCCTACCTTGATGTCTGCAATACTGTCCCTGTTAGCAAATACTAGGTCCAGTACTGCCCCATCACAAGTGGGTTCGCTGACTAGTTGTCTCAGCAACCCCCCTGCAGGGAGTCCAGGATGTCCCTGTTTGTAGCTGAAGACACAGCTGGGATGGTCCACTCTACATCTGGCAGATTGAAGTCCCCACCAGCAGCATCTCACCTCTTCTTCCAACTTCCCAATAGCTTCCACCAGTATCTTATCTAACTTCTCCCCCTGTGCTGGAGGTGTGTAGATCATGCCAGTATGACAAAAAGGCTCCATTCACCATCTCTAGGGTGACCCACAGTACCTCTGCTTCCCCTTGTATTCCCTGTATCTCTGTTGCTTTTATGCCTTCCATCACAAAAGGTACCACACACCCTCCTTTCCTTTCCACCCTGTCCCTTCTGAACAGAGTACCTGGTATGGCCATGGCCCAGTCATGGTCTTCAGTGCACCAAGACATAGTTCTTACATTAATCATGGAACATTCTCCCAGAAAATGTTAGAGTTCCCCTCAGCAATTTGCTTTCTTTTTCACCTCTACTGTTTGGTAGAACAAGAGAAGAGTCTGTCTAGGATAGTTAATGCTGTGATAAAGGGTTGCACACAGAGTTGGATCTTTATATAGATGAGAGGCCTCTTCTGACTTGGAGGGGGGCATTACACACTGCAGGAGTGCCCACTGGAGTGGAATCAATTATGTATATCTCTGCATTGTGTCAGGCATGGCCCCCTTCAATGCAAAAGCAGCCATAGTGGGAGCTACCAAATGAAAAGGTAATTGGAAGGGCATTATATAAAGTCCCTGGAGCTGTGAATGCCAGTTCTGCTTTGTTGTTCCCATCTGGCTCCTGTTTAGTTACTCACACTATGAAGAGGGGCTTTATGGGGCTTGGGAGCATTGGTTGTGAAAGGAGGAATATGTTAGCCCACAAATGGGGAAAAAGAATAGAAGAGCAGCAAGACAGTAGTCTGAAAGGGAGCCATGAATTATAAATAGAATAATAGATAGATGAGGGTGTATTGCAAGGCAGTAAGACCATCGAGAGGTTCTGGGGACTTGGAACCTCGAGAGCGGCTTCGAGAAGGTTCCCAAAGTCCCAAAACCTCGAGATAGTCTTACTGCTCTCACCCTCATCTATTTATTTTATAATATATGGATCTATTTTAAAAATTTCGTGTTTTCTGTGGGGCTTCTGACTGTGCTGACAGGCTGAAAGCTCGCTCGATCACTCACCCCCCCGTCCCCCTCATGCATCTGTCACATTTAAATTTGGCATGTTCTGTGGCAATAACTCCTACCTTTCGCTTTTGTTGTTCTTCAGTGAATGGAGGAAGAAGCAGATAATATGGTGATACAAAATAAAAAGAAAAACAGAAAAGCGAAGAAATAGGGTGAACGTCCGCTAAGCAAGGGTAAACGGCAGCCATGTTTTAAAAGTTGTTCTGCCCGCCCCACAGAGGAAAACTGCCGATTAGAATGCACGCCATCACTTTGACTGTGCAGGAACAAAAGTGGCACCTTGGCAACTGGGTCTGTGTGGCAGGCAGAGTTGCACATGCGCTGTGTCACGATAGTATTATCACCTCTGAACAATAGTATTATCAGGAAGCAACAATGGTATTATCACTTTGGATAATGTTGTATTACAGGGATTTTTTTATATGGGACAGGATGGCATTATTTGGCCATATCCATATATTATAATGCTATATATTAAAATTGCAATGCTGATCTGTAATAAAGCGTGTTGCTTTGTACGTGATGCCGTTAACCATAATCATAGTTGTGCCCTTTATGCACTCACTAACTGGCTACCTTTACCCTGCACAGTAAAGCTCCGGATCTGTTTGTTAGCCAAAAAGGTGCTCTTGGGCTTAATACCCCCTACTTTAACAATTTGTTTCCATACCTTCTCCAACTAATGCGACAGCAGGAACATAGCTAGGAATGCCAATAAGCCTCCTTTCCGGTGTACTCAGCTGGGCAAGTGGTTATTTACTGTCAGGGCTGCTAACTGGTTAAACGAACTGGCTGATACTCTGCTGAATCTCCCCAATATTAATCAGTTTAAGCGATATCTGCGGTCTGCCCTTGCAGTCCGTTACAAATGTAACTGTTAAACTGTGTAATTCAGTTTCTCTCTGTACATAATCTGTGGCTTTTTATACAGCGATCTTTATGGATTTGCTTCAGAGCTGTATATAATTCATCTGTCTTTAAGTGCTTTGAGCTTAACTCACCTGCATTTCTTCTGGAACTGTTTCCTGTACTTGTAATGTTTGTTTGTTTGTTTGTTTAACTATGTATTTGACTCGGAACTTTTGTAAATGAGCACCTGTGCTCAAAAGTATTCTCTGAAGTTTTCAATAAGTAAATAAAATAAGAATAATTGTCTGATATAGGATATATGTTTTGCTACACTAATCCAGTCGATGGAGGTCACCTTTGAGCAAAATGTGTTTAAAGGTAGCTCAAAACCCAGCTTTTTGGAACATTTCTGTGGTCATGTCTAAAGCGTTTTGATAATTGTGCCTTCAGGGGCCACCTAACAGTTCAATGGCAGTGTCTTGTGCTTCCATGCCTACAAAGCAGGTTCTGGGGCAGTCATGGGAACTGGCAGTTAGGCAGCCAGGCTGGGCAGGTGCTGCCACCAGCAGTGCTCTTCTGCGTGGAACAGGATGAAACAGCAGTCAGATGCCACAGCAACACATGGGTGACTACTATGCCATGAGGGATGCTTCATGTGCTCAAGGCATCCATTAGGAAGCTATGCTGCACCCAGGGTGAGTCAAGGAGGAAAAGAAGCAAGAAAACCTCAAGGCCATCAGTTGTTGGTATTGTCACCCTTTACAATATGGTCTCCTCTGCTGGGAGGAGGGTGGGCATGATGGCTAAAGAAGAAGCAGAAACATCAGGTATCATGATGAGCATGTGGTACAGGGAACCAGTGCATCCACTTTGGCAGCATCATCCCCAAACCATCCAACACAACTGTAGCAAACGGTTGGTACACTCATAAGCTGGAACACATTGACACTACATAAAATAAGAGGTACCCATCTCCTTTGTCATTCAGTTTAATGCAGAAATAGTCCAAATATATACAGAAGAGTTCAAACTGAAGTGCAGTAAAGTGTTAGGAGAGGAAATCCCACCACAGACCCCAAATGCTGTAACACTTTGCTTGAAGGAGCTTTGTCCGGGGGCCAGTAATAGATGAAGAAGCTGGGAGGTGGCCAGGCAGCTCCCAGCCCAAAGGCTGTGAGGACAGCGCCAACAGACAAGCTTTTTTTTTTGAGAAAAAGACTTTGAGATCCTGATGGGAATTCCAGAGGAAGATGCATTCTAAAACTGGCCATGTCAGAAAACAATACCATTTATGACAGAAGATGGAGCATATCTTAGTACTGTAATCAGAAGATGGACATCAGACTGAGCACGTTGTCAGTCAGAGCAATGTTTAAGCTCTGACAAATGCTGGTATACTGAGTAAACAGCTTAAAAAATGTGAAAGAAGACCCTTTTAAAAACTGTCCTGGCAGAAATTCAGATTTTACTACTTGACCGCCAAAGTTAGGAATTATCCAAGTTTATTGTTTTGTCTATAGCTGGCTTCATTGTGACCAAACCAACATGTGTTAAATAAGCTATAATTAGTGCTAGGAGTTGGACAATAGTTAGTGCCCCGAGTGAGGCAGGATTAGGAGTGTTAGGTTTGTTAATTTGTAGGCCAGTAGTGTTGCAGCCACAGTGCTGAAAATTCTTATTTACTCCCCCTTCCATGTCAACACCATGTATGGTGATGAAATTGGTACCTGTTTTTCAGCATCAGTTCTGTTCTGGCTCAGAGTGGTGTGGAGTGGAGCACAGCTGTAGGGAAAGGGGCTGTGGTCCTGGTTGCCTAGCTATCTGAGCCACAATGGAGGAGATTGCGATCACTGCTAGAGGACTGGCCCAGTTGGTCCTGGAGGGTACTGCTGGCTGATTGGGGCTGGTTCTGCACAGGTGGGTGGTCTGTCCAGACCTGTTTACACATGAGTTGGTGGATGTTGGCTTGGGACTTCTGCTGGGGATTGGCTGTGGTTGCTGGGTGGCAGGTAGGAGCAACTGTTTGATTTTTGGTGGATTGGGACTTCTTCCATGACTGCCATAGCGTACCTGGTCTCTAGACTCTGGTGGAGTTTTCCCAATGAAAGAACTGCCTGTGGCAATGCAACCAGGACATTGGGATCATAGCAGGAGGCTGTGGGTGGTAAGAGAACCCACAGGTTCATTTGTTTTGTTTCTTTCCTTTTATCTTCAGAATTCACTGGTTGCTTTGTTGCTTGGGCTGCTGTAAGAGAACAGCAAAAAGCTCCCTGGTTCAATCAATCAATCAATCAATCAAAATCTTTATTTATTCAGGCGAACATCATTGAGCAAAGCTCATTTACAAGATGGACCTGAGTGGTCATACAAATGAGGATACAAGTATTATTACATAGACAAGAATAGAATAAATAGCAATACAATGGCATGAAATGATTATATACAACAATTTACATATATACAAGTAACAATAGAACCATTTAGCCTGTAGGAAAAAAGAGGACAAAGGGTATAGTAGTCCTAAAATATAAGTTATATGGTCTAAACTAGTTTTAAGTGAATATAATAGGTGATTGGAAGAAAAGAAATTGAGTTAATATAATGGATAGAAAAGGGAGGTTTAGTTGGGTCAGATAGGTAGGGATTATGCTTTATAAAGCAATTGCAGAGCTCTGGAAAAGGCGGAGAACAATCTTTTGAAGGATGCCAGAGGTAGTAGGCTATCTAGCTTCATGGATTTTTGGAGAGAGTTCCATGCAACTGCTAAGGAATAGCTGAAAGCAGCCCTCCCATACCGGGTGCAGGCATTGGGGACCTTTAATGTGATGAGTTTACTGATCCTTAAGGTGTATGGCCTGGTTGTAATTTGGGTAAAGCAATCAGTGATATACGTCGGTAGTTTGCCTGTTAACGCTTTGAATATCCAGATAACAGCATTCCTATTTCTTCTGTGTTGCAATGATGTCCAGTTGACTGCCATATAAAGGGAGCAATGATGGGTGTTGGAGGGAAGGTCAGTAATAAATCTTATGGACCTGTGATACAGGGTGTCCAGCTTATGTAAGAGATGACTTGAACAATGGCAGTGAGAAAATCAGCATAATCAATGAGGGATAGGAATGAGGCCTGAATTAACCTTTTTGGAATCACTATTTAGGTAATGTTTTATTCTAAAAATAGTCCGAGCCTCTGTCTTAGCTTTTAAGTAACTCTTCAATATGGACAGAATAGTCAAGCCTGTTATCTATCCAGACTCCAAGGTATTTGAAGTTATCAACAAATTCAGTTTCTCTCAAGTAAGGTGGATATATATAGGGTGTTGGATGCTGGGGTAGTGGTAGTACAACTCTTTGTGGTAAGAACATAGCTTTTGTTTTTTGCATTTAGAGTAGTTTTTGTCAAGTAGATTGTGCTGCAGAATGGAGAATTGGATTGTAGAAGTTCACAGGCTTTGGAAGGTGAGGGATTGCTGACATACAATACAGTATCATCAGCAAACAGATGAATGTTAGATTGAGTGAGGTTGGCATCAATATTGTTTATATAAATAGCAAAGAGGATAGGGCCAAGAATAGAGTCTTGTGGTACACCCTTAGCAGAGGTTTTGAGGTGGATAGGTAATTTCCATTTCTAACCAGTTGCGACCTATCTGAAAGGTAATCCATAACCAGTTGAGTGATAGGGAATCCAGGCCTAATGAGTTAAGGGAGGTGAGTAATAAGTCATGATCCACTGTGTCAAAGGCTTTACTCAAATCCAGAAACACAGCACAGGTAAAAAATTTTTTGTCCAAATTAGTCTGCCAATCGTTGGTTACCTTGGCTAAGGCAGTAATGGTGCTATGCTTTGATCTAAATCCAGATTGTGCAGAATTTAGAAGGTTATTGTTATCCAGATAGTCCCTTAACTGAGAGTTTACTAGTTTTTCGAGCATCTTAGATAGTACTGGTAGGATGGAGATAGGTCTGTAATTGTTGAGATCCCTAGTATCACCAGATTTGAGTAATGGAACTACTTGAGCTGTTTTCCAAGTAGATGGAATGGATCCAGTAGTTAGGGAAAGATTGAAGAGATGAGTAAGGGGGGGCAGATAAGACATGTGAAGCAATTTTCAGGAAATAGGGATCCAGGGAGTCTGCACCTGCACTTTTAGTTGTGTCTAAATTAGAGAGGGAGATCTTCCACTTCTTTCACGGATATTGGGATGAAGGAAAAAGTTGAAGTGGCCATTTGTCCCACAGTAGTTTGCAGGTTCAAGGAAGATCTCAGGATATTTGCAGGTGATGAGTCAAATGCTAGGCCAGCAGTGGTGAAGTGAACATTGAAGGTATTTAAGATTTCTTGTTTACCTGTAATTTCTGTGTCATTTAGTAGCAATTTGGTGGTTAAGGCAGGAGTAGAATTCTGGCCCAGAAGTCCTTTTATTGTACCCCAGAGTCTGGATGGGTTATTGTAGGAGGCATCCAATTCAGCTGTATAGTAGGCAGTTTTGGCAGTTCTTATTTTTTTGTACATGAATTCCTTGCTTTTCTGAAATTTGCAATCTCTGGTGTCCTTTGTTTTCTTGCCTTTTTCCACAGCTTGTCTCTGGTTCTCAAGGCTGCTTTAAGCTCAGAGGTGAACCAAGGGCAGGATTTTACCTTAGTTCTGATACTGGTGATAGGTGCATGAATATTGAGAACATTGGTGATAATATCCTTTAAAGTCTGGAGTGCTGTTTCAACAGAGGTTGTAAGATAGAAATCTTGCCAATATATTGTAGTACTCAGGTCATGGAGGTAACCTGAGATATTGAAATTCTTTTTGACCTTTGAGGATAAATTCTGCAGGATTTGGTGGTTTGAGTGTGGATCTTATGCCAGCTATAGGGTAATGGTCACTCACATCACTTGGCAGTACTCCTGCATGTGAGTATAAGTGAGGCTTGTTTACCAACATAATATCCAGGAGTGAGCTGTTGCTGGAATTTCTTCGGTTAATCCTAGTTGGGTCTTTAATCAGCTGTGTGAATCCATAGGTGTCACAAAAGGTTATCAAAGGTGCAGATACATTAGACAACCAGTTTAAATTCAAATCACCAAGGATGACGGTATCTTCAGGGCCTTGGTTGAGAATTGACCCTAGGTGAGAAAGCAGTTTAAGGCCTGCAGAGGGGGGCCTATAGCATCCAATCAATTTAAATGGAGACGAATTAGGAAGGGAAATTTTGATTGATAAACATTCAAATTCATTTGGCTCAGATGTGTTGATGAGGCAGGTTGCAGAGATGGTGTCCTTAATGTATATGGCCACCCCACCACCCCTGGAAGGGGCGATCTGCTCTGAAGAGCTGGTAATTGGGAAGGTTTACAACACTGTCTTTTGTTGTAGGCCTGAGCCAAGATTCAGAGATGACCAGGAAGTCTGGAAGAGTATGTGCCACCCAAGCCTGTATTAAGATGAACTTTTTTAGGAGGCTGCAAGCATTGAAGTGTATGAAGCTTAGTCCTTTTATGGTAGTCAGCTCAGCAGGGAAGATAAACTGACAATGGGGCCAGGATTAATCTCAATGGTGCCAATGCATAAAAGGAGGTAGAAGATTAATTTGAGTAGGGCACCAAGGGATAGGGATAGAGTGATCAGAGCATTTCCTCTTAGTCCTAGATGCCCACTGTGTAGTGGGAGATGGTCCTGTTATATAGGTGTGTCTTTTATCATAACATAGGAGTCTGATGGACAGGCATAGTGGGTTTTTATAGATCCAGGATACATGTAAAGGGCTAGGGGAGAGCTGGATTGTTAGAGAGGCTTTATGTGGGATACCCCAGGGGTTGCAGTGTAATAGTGGTTCAAAGTGAATAAGGAATAGATGGTTGTACATTGTGGATGGCAGTGGAGAGCAGAACATACTCATTAACTTATTCATGTCATGACAGGGGTATAATATGATTATCATAATGGAATGGGGAGATGAGAGGCTAAGGAGCAAAGGAAACAAGTTAGCATTGTGCGGGTAGGTATGGGTTAATAGAGAAGGAATTAGATGTGGGCGTGGATGAGAGAAATGGCGGAAAGAGTGTATAAATACAATTAACCAAGAGGGGAGGGGGCAAAAATTTTGGCTTTGCCTGTACCTTTCACACTGCTTCCCTGGCCTCCTGGATCTCTTGGTCGGCTGGAGGTCACCGCCGGCCCGCTGGCGGCTCGGAGCCCCTTCTGCGGCTGGAGCTGGAGGGCAGTGCCGGCTGCAAGTCAGGGGACAGAGGAGAAGGCAGTGAGAAGGCAATTTTATTGCAGGCAATCTGTTCAGTTGTTTGAAAACTGGACTTTCTTCTCTGGTGAAAGCAGAGAAAGATTTCATTCCACAGACTAACAGTATGGACTAACAAAATCACAGAAACTGTAATCAAATATCTCTTGTTGGCACCTTAAACTGGAATTTTCTTTTCTTTATTGTGTTAGTTTGGATTCTCATGTGTTATTGTGTTTATGTTGTTAATTTCTTTGGGTTTTGGAGTGGGTTTGGGCTGTATGATTGTTGGCACTGGGTCCAAAGAGTGCCGACAAGAATAGCATCAGCTAGGAGTGAGCTGCAATAATGGTGCCTTTTTTCCTTTTGAGGGGGGCTCTGACCCCGCACACCCTGGACTTAAGGATTCCCTCTCCAGGGAGGAGTGGATCACAGGGCAAGTTAAAATTCTGGGGGCTGTGGAATACTGTTTCCATAGCCCCCTGTAAAAAAAAACTAAGTCCCAATGCTGGCAAAAGTTGGGAGACCAGGATTAGAACCCCAGTCTCCCTTGCTACTGGCCAAGCTAATCCATGCCCCAGCCCTCCACACCACAGGAGCAGCTCAACCAGCCTCCTGTTCATTGCAGCCCTTGTCCTTTCACAGGACCACAGACATAACCAGGGGAGCACTTATAGCTAGCGCTGTAAAACCCTACTTGCTGTCCATGTGAGCTCTTACCAGACTAATTCCATAAAGTGCAGCGCTATTCTGGCAACACTCACTTGACAGGGAACCATGATGGTTCGAATGTAGTTTAGGTGAATGTTGGAGTGTGTGAATTAATTTAGTTTTTTTTTTTGTGTGAGTGTTCTGGAGTTTCTGCTTAGTGAGTGGGATATACATTTTATTAGTCTTAATTTATTGGGTTCATGGGTGGGTTAAGTATGAGTTGCTTGGGGGTGTGATTGGTAGGGTATAATTTATTTATTTATGTATTGAATTTTGTTAATGGGGTAGGCCCACTGAGACTGAGAGTCCCTTTTCCAGGGGCAACCCAGAATAAATTACATGTAAAAGCACAACATGATAAAAACGTTACAGGATGTGATAAGCAGAGATTTTGAATGATAACAACAGTGTTATGCTAGATCCCTACAACCTAATTGGTACCCCACTGTACACCTTAGACAAACCTTTATGTTACACATAATATGCTACACTAACATATAGGGCATAGTGCCCTGCAGTTCCGGAATCCCCACGGCCTGTTGAGGCCTGTTGTCCTGAGCCTGTCGCTGTGAGGACTCATACCAGGACTGTGTCTGCTCCAACTTGGACATTACCAAGGAGGTTCCGGAGATTTTTGTTCTCCTCTGTGATCTCTCTGTATGAGGGCCTGATCAATTGTTCCGATTGCCCTGCTTGGAATCAGAATTCCAATTGTGCTTGTTTTTGTTGCAGTTCCGGTTCCCACCTCCGGACTGGTAATGCTGTTGGTTGTCTGAGATGAGTGCTTCTTTTCTTGGGCTTTGCCCTCCACAGTATAGGGGATTGTGGACTCATCGGTATACTGTACTGTGGCCACTTTTTTCAAACTGGAGTCAAGGTCTCAGATGTATAGCTGGTAAACCCACTTCATTTTCCAAAGGACATCTGCAAAATTGTCCTTTGTGGGAAAAATTGTTTGTTCCACCTTTTCACGGATGGCCGGGAGCATGTTCCAGAGGAACACATTTTTGTATTCTATGAGGTCAGCATATGCGTTCTCCCCTGCAAGATGTTTGCTTGCACAGTAGGCCATCCACAATCTCTGATGGAATGTTGCAGGGCTTTCTTTTGCATTTTGTTTTACAGTGTGCGCTAACACTACTCCAACTACACTTGGGCTGTGTGCAGCAATGAGTTGAGCTGCAACTTGATCAAAAGTTGCTCGGGTGTCCCGGCGGTCTACATCTGGGAGTTTCACCCACAGACCAGTATCGATAGTCTGTCAGAGGATCTGTACTTGATAGTCCTCCGCTAGGCTGAGCATCTCGCATTTGGAACATACTTTCTCCAAACGACAGGTGAGTTTGTCAGTGGGGCTGTTACGGCCTATACTGTCAGTGATCTGCTGGACAGAGTGAGCCTTCTGTAGGGGATTACTTCACAGGTAAGGGTACGTTGTGCACCACGGATGGTGGCCTCCTCTACGGCATCGGCCACAGTTTGGACAATTGAATCTTGAGTAGCAGTCTCCCTCAGCAATTGTTTCATCTGCGCTTTGAAAGCTCTTTTGCTTTTCTCAGGCAAATTTTAATCATGCAGAGTGCTTTCAGTCATTTTCTCGTCTCCTCTCTGTTGCTCCATGTCAGAGTGGCGATAGGAGTGGCCGTTGGTAGGCCTAGAGAAGGCAGTGGTAGGCCTAAGCCTGTCTTCCATCATGAGGGTCGCTATTTGGGCATCGCACATGATAATCATCATCGTATTGAGGACGTAGGGACGTGCTGTCATAGCATGGGGACTCACCATCTTGTGAATGGCAGAGTGGGGTTAGTGGACCACAGTAAGGGCATGACTGTGCGTTGTATTGGGAGATGTCATCATCAGATTCATCATCTCCAGATGACATGCGGTTGAGGGGTGTGTAGCCACCCATCGCTTTAATGTGACCAGCCAAAACCTCTCACTGATGGCGCAGTTTCGCCATCTTGTCTTTACAATCATAATGACTAACTTTTGCAATGTTCTGTTCTACACCTTTCACAACTTCCTTCTGTAACACTCTATACGCGGCGCTTAACTTGGAGTTGTTCCTGTGTTCTCTATCCAACTTATCATGTACCTGTTTTAAGTTGTCTTGGAGTTCCTCCATGTCTTCTCGCATTTGATCTTTAGTTTTACTTAACACATCACTCATTTGTAACACCTGTCTCTTATCCTGTCTCAAACTTTCACATTCATCTCTCAACATACAGATTTCTTTTTGATCACCTTCACCAGAACAGTGCAAGAGAGTCTCTTTCTCATTTCGTAATGACTGAATGTCGGTCTCTAGTTGTTGCTCTTTTCTCAAACTTTCAGATGCCTGCAATCCCATCTCTTTGTTAAGGGATGAGAGCTGCAGTTTGAGGGAGTGAAACCTCGATTCAGAGGCTTCTAAAGCAGCAAAGAGAGCCACGACCAAGAGCCGTTTAGCCTCATGCTTTTTGGCTGTTTGTCTTGTCTCGGAGTACTGGGTTGAAATCCCCAGCATGGGGTTTTCGGATTGAATTGCGTCCAATGCAAAGTCAGTCCATCCTTCAAGGGAGGCAAGGAAATTAGAGATGTCTAATCTCAAGTCTGCGCAGATGTTTGATGTCATGGCTATTGTGGTACCAGTAACAGTTATTGGGGGAACACAAAATCATTAACTCATAAAAGGCTGCCATGCTGCATATCGATCCACAACAGGCAAAACCAGCAAATGGGTGGGCTACTGTACTCGCATAGTCTTGTAATTCAAAACTGATGTTGGACACGGTGAGTCAGCATCGACCATGCCCAGTAAACAGCCAGACTTTAAAAGTTGCTACGGAGGTAAAAATAATGGGAGAGGTGATGCGCGAGTGCACACCTACTGTACCCGTAGGGAAGGGAAAATTTTCTCAACCAATGAGTGAAACTTTGCACCATCTAAATCGCCTGCACAGTAAACGACAGTTTGTTCTCACCACTTCCCATGGTGTTGTTGCCTTTTCAATAAGGCAACAAGGGGGGATTGTTATGCAAGGTCCCTACAACCTAATTGGTACCCACTGTACACTTCAGACAAACCTTTATGTTACACATAATATGCATATGCTATACAAACATATGGGGCACAGACACCTACTGTACAAAAGTAAGTGTCAGGATATATAATGATTGTAATACACTTTAGTTTCTCTATGCATGGACATTGCACATAGTAAGCCAAGACAGTCATGTCTTTGTCACCTTCTGATATTACATAGTCTGCACTGCCATCTTTTGGATTTATGTATAATTGCACCACATCCTGTGTTTTTCATGTACCATGTATACTCTCATTGTTCTAAGATATAGCTGATTTAGGTCACGTGATCAGCTGAGTCGGACCAGACGTCCTCCGCAGCGCTCCCAGACCCCAGCTATTAAAATTCTGTTTTTCGATCGAGATTTGGCCCGCGGGCGAGTGTTATTGGGGTACTGGTTGGTGCTCTTATTCGCGATCGTGATTTTGAGACGAGTGCATTTGGCAACAGTTTTTTTCGACACGGGCCTTGTGCTCATGCTAGTGTGTGCTGTATCATCGTGGGTGCACCGAGGCTGGGAGTAGTGATGGAGCCGGAAATCGTGGAGCCTCTGGCGGCGAGATCCCCAGCATCCAAGAGGCCCAAGTCCCAATCTCCCACTCTTAAGGAACTCAGTGAGGATCTAAATAGTGGGGGGGCAACATCTCAGTCCAGCGAGGATCTTCAAGATATTAAGAGGCTCTTACAGGGCCTGGTAGCAGATTTTGCATCAGTGAAGCCTGCTCTTCAATCTTTGGCACAACGAATGGGGGACGCTGAGGCTAGGATAGCCTCCCAGGAGAGAAAGTCATCTATGTTGGAGCAGGAGTTATCTACTGCTAAAAGAGTGATCAAGAAGTTAGAGGATCGTACTGAGGATCAGAAGTCCCGCAGCAGGAGAAATAATTTAATTCTGGCTGGGCTTCCAGAAAGATCTGAAAGGGCAGACTGTGTCTCGTTTATCCAGGATCTACTTCTAAAGCTGTTGGGCCAGTCGCCTTTTGGAGAATCTTACAATTTGAGAGGGCACATAGAGCATTAAGAAACTCCGCATTGGGCAGAGACCCTAGGGTGATTATAATGAGGTTCCTTAACTTTGGGAAAAATGCATGTGCTGGGGAAGGCTAGACAGCACAAAGCCCTTCAATGGAATGGAGCAACTATCTGGATGTTTCAAGATCAAACTCACTCCGTTAGAGAGAAGCAGAGGGAGTACGCTGATATAAAGAAAAAGCTTTATATGGCGGGCATTAAATTTCGTCTGCAGTACCCAGCAACTCTTACGGTGAGACTGCAATCAGGCGAGAAACGATTCCTGACGGTGAGGAATGCATTGGAATGCTTGCGTACTGAACTTCCCAACTTATTTAAACCTCAGACTTGAGGTGGTTTTCCAAGTTGCAGTTCTTGTTAAGGGCCTGATTTATAGGTGGATTTTTAACAGATGGACAGATAGCTGCTTATATTTTGTGTAACTAAGGTGACCGGATGCATATATGCCCATTTGCATATAATTCTGGACTGGGACGTTGGTCTTTCCACTAAAATTGGTCTAATGATAGGAGGGCGGTCCATGGGGCCGGTTTTTGGGGTCCCTGTGGGGCTGCTCGGCTTTCTAGAGAGGGTTTCAAAATTTGGAATTGACTTTTTTGTAAGGCACTCGATTTCTTTAATTGAAACTCTTCTCAGTGATGTTGGATTTGGTATTTCTTAGAGTTACTTTTTTTTTAGGAGAAGATTCTTTTATGTTTATGTTGAGTGTCTCTATGTGAGGAGGTGTTATTTTAATATTTAAAATTGCCATGGACGCCAAATTCTCTAGATATTAGAGTATGGTATTGGGGCGGGAGGTGCTTGGAGGAGGCTCATCCATGACTACCGAGATTCTAGGAGGTCTATCAAAGGATCGGGGTGGGGTTGGGGAGGGCTAGAGAGAGAGAGAGCCCACAGGGTGGACTATACAGGAGGGCAGTGTGGGTTGATTTGGGCACAAGCTACTGGATATACTCTGGTTTTATTTTCTCTTTACTCTGTACCCTTCCTTTTTCCTGTTTTAACCAGAATGGCGGTTTTACTATTACCTCTTGGAACGTTAAGGGACTTGGGTAAGACGGAAGAGGATGGTAATTCTGAGACATATTAAACATTTGGGAGCACATATAGCTGCCCTACAAGAGACTCATCTCTTGTGACGGAGGAACTAAGCTGTCTCAAGAGATTGTGGGTGGGCCAGGTTTATGGGCAGGGTAGGAAAAGGCGCCAGGAGGGTGGCGATTTTAATAGTAATAACTGTCCTTCAGGGTTGACCAAGTGCTATTAAGAGAGGACTGGCAGAGGGCATACTTGGTGGGGCCCTAGTCGGAAAGGTAATTGCTTGGCTTCCATTTATGGACCCACTCCACCTTCCGAGGACTTTTTTTTCGCTTCAGTTGAGAGAGACATATCTGGTCTCTCCACTGAATTTCTTGTCCTGGCGGGGGATTGGAATACTTGCATCAGCAATCTGGATGATAGGAAGCCTCCATCTGGTAGGCCTCTTAGCAAGGCTCAGATTGCCCTGAGGAGGATGATGGAGGTAACTGCCTTGGTAGATCCAAGTAAAACCCACTCGAACAAGGGCTGTGTTATGACTTTTTTCTCGGCAGCTCATAAAATCCACTCCCGGATTGATTTTTTCCTAGTTAGTGGCCCCTTTCTTCGAGAAGTGAAGGAGGTTCTCACTGGAGTCAGGGTTCTTTCAGATCATTCTCGTATTTCTATATTGTGGGAACCACATTCCACTCCCCCTAAGCCAGCTAGATGGAGACTAAATGATCTGCTACTCTCTGAACCCATGGTTCAGAAGGAGTTGGATGAGTCCCTGAAGGGATTCATTCAATCTCAATTACCGTCATTGCAGGATCAGAGACTGGCCTGGCCAACGTGCAAAGTATTGTATGTAGGGGCAGTTCAGGATGTTGCAGCTAGAAGGAACAGATTAAGGAAGGCAAAGGAGGATTTCCTTTTGGGGGCCCTAGAATATCTCTCCCATCTAGAGGGCTCCTCGGGAGAAATTGATCTAGAACTTAAATCCTTATGCGGGGAATGGGCGGATCTCTGTTATGACAAGGTGGAATTCTGGCTAGAGAAGATTCGGTCCAAGTACTTACTGCAGGGAGACGTTCCAGGCTGTATGCTCGCAGCCAGGGTTAGAGAGTGGGAAGCAAGTAGAATTATTACTTTGGTATGGTATGAAGGAAATTGTTAACAGACCCAAGAAATGGCAGATGCATTTGCATCCCATTTCTCTGATCTCATAGGATTAGTGCAGTGTAGGATGAGGAGGAAATTAATGCCTTTCTTGAGAAGTGTCTCTTCCAAGGCTAGATGAAATGCAGGCCAGAGATTTGGCAACCCCTATTCTGGGCAAGGAAATCTTGGAGGCGGTGCAATCCTTACCATCAGGTAAAACCCCGGGTCCAGATGGGCTCACAGCTAAGTTTTACCAAACTCATATCCAGGCTATTTTACCAATCCTACTAGAATTTTATAATATGGTTTTAAAGGAGGGGTTACCACACCCACCACTGAACCAAGCCTTTATAACTTTGATTCCTAAACCAGACAAGCCTAGAGACAAGATAGATAGTTATAGACCCATATCTCTAATGAACCAGGATATTAAAATCCTAATGAGAATACTAGCGAACAGGATTTTGCACATTGCCCCAAGTTTAATCAGTGAGGAACAGGTGGGATTTATGCTCAAGTAAGGCGAGGATGCCCTCCAAAGCTACACATATCCTTAGTTACGCCCGACTCCCAACCCCGCTAGCTTTAATTTCCTCGACCGAAAAAGGCATTTGATAGGGTTTCCCACGGTTTCTTTTGCTACAATGCAGAAGATGGGCTTTCCGGAAGGCCTGTTGAGAGGCATTAGAAATTTATATGCCATACCATCGGCTAGGGTTCTATGTAACGGTATAGCTCTCGAAATAATGTTGAAAATGGGACTAGACAGGATGTCCTTTGTCACCAATATTATTTAATATTATTTGGAACCCTCCTTAGAGCTATTAAGGAGACCATCTTATAAAGGGGTGAAGCTGGGGAGAGAACTTAAACTTTCAGTTTTGCAGACGATATTCTGTTGCACCTCGAAGACCCAGCTTCTAGCTTTGAACGTGTAATGGGGGTGGTTGACCGCTTCTCGGAGGTGGCAAATTATAAATTGAATCTAGCTAAAACCCAGGTCCTTCCACTGACCCCTCATGTGCACCAAGCAGACTTTGTTTTTTCAAATCTGCAGTGGAGGCCCGATGAGATTAAATATTTGGGCATCCGGATCTTAGCCAATGGGGATAAGGGAGCCGAAGCAAATTTGGGAGGGTTAATACCAATAATTAAGGGTGACATACTAAGATGGAATAAACTCCCTTTGAATTTCATGGCCAGACTTGGTCTGATTAAAATGAATTTATTGCCCAGGCTACTTTATCCATTATATATGGCCCCTATGACATTCCGATTATCTGGTTAAAGTTATTAAAAAGCTTTTATCGGATTTCCTATGGAATTCAAAACCCCCTAGGAAGAAATATGAGCTGTTATGTTTACCTCAACTAAGGGGTGGGATTAAGTTACCGGATTTGCATATATATTATGTTGTGGGACAGATGGCCCTTATGTTACAGTGGGTTAGGCGGTCTGATGAGGAAACATATACCCCAACGTGGTTGCAAATAGAGAGGCAACTGTTGATTGAGAAGGGTTTTTCACCAAAGGCAGTGTTATATTCTAATTTTGTAAAGGACTTTATTATAGGGAGTAGGAACCCAATTGGAAAATCTATGAGGCGTGGTGGCTTTTCCCTTACTCCAGCTCAGAGGAAAGCCCAGTTGAGGGCATGGGAGCAACCTTTGTCTGGAAATCCTACCTTTAAGTTGGGGGGGCAGATGGTTAGCGCGAAATGGGCTCGCCAGATGGATGGTCTAAAGGTGAGGGACGTTATGCAGGATATGGAGGGTCTGGTGCCAATTAGTGGATTGGGTCTCCCAGTATTTAAAAGACTGCAATTTTTAAGCTTATTAGGAAAAGTGAAGAAAGCTGTTGGAGGGTTTGCAGAAGGGCCATTTACGTGGGATTCTTTGAAAGGGGTATACCCAGGGGCAAATGCTCTTTCTCAGATTTACAGGGTGTTGATAGAATTTGTTGGTCCATCTTCCCCGGTATGAATTATGTATTGGGATGGGATATTCGCTTCCAAGAATCTTGGCTGGGAGTCTATTTGGAAAAATTGCAGGTACATTTCTATACCTAAGTTCAGGATAATGCAATACTTTATTGTCTCTAATTTATACTTTACCCCGGCAAAACTATATGGCAAGAAATTGGGACAGACGGACCTCTGTTTTAGGTGTGGGTTGGGGATAGGAGATTTGTTACATGTGATGTGGGAGTGTTCTAAAATTTTCCACTTATGGCCTGATATAAGGGATCGTATGGACCCAGCTCTAGATTATTCAGATTATATCACCCCAGAGGTTTGTATCCTGGGGGACTTCTCGGGCATAAAGGGAACTTTGCCTAAATTTCATATAACTTTGATGTCTGCATTAGTGAAAGCCTTTCTGGTTCAACATTGGAAAGATGATCAGGAGTATAGCTACGGACAGTGGGTCCATGATCTGGTGTCTTCATTGGGCAGACTAAGGAGGCACCTCTGGGGTGTAGGGAATAGAGAATTATATAATAAGAGGTGGGCTACTTTGGAGGCAATTTATTTGCTGCAGAGACTCCCACAGGTCTGTCTGTCATCTCCTTGAATTGTATGAATTTTTTTTTTTGTATGATATGAGGAAGGTGGCTTTCTTATCTTATTTCTTTTTTTTTCTCTTTCTTCTCTCTTCTTATGCCTTGATTTACACTTCTTTCAGGATGGTCATGTAAGTGGGTTGGGGTATAGAAACCAGGTTATCTATGTGGAGATTACTCAAGATTAATTATGTATGCCCTCTAGGGAATTGGCTGGGATGGGTCTCTCTCTCTCTCTCTCTCTCTATATGGGGTTCATGGCGGGGCTCCATCTCGATCTTAGCTAGGGACCTTGCTAGATTTTGGTCTGGGGGCTGATAACTCTACGATCTGTAACATAGTTGACATAGTGGATTTTGTTCTTATTATGGGTGTTCTTCGGTTTATATTTTATTAAATTTCCTTTTCAGTCTTAGTTCATTGAATGTTAACGGCTTCAAATTCGTATGCTTAGTTTGTACATTTGGTGACATTTTGTTAGTAGGGAGTTGGAACGACAGCCCAGTTATAGGAGTTATCAGCTAAATGTATATTTCTTCGAGATGGACCCCTGCTATGTGGATAGGAATGGGTTTGTACATAGTTCATACAGTCGGTTTTTGGACTGTATACCCTGGCTTGTCCAGGTTTTGTACCTTGTTGTTATTTTTTTTTTTCTTTTTCTTCTTACTTTTCTCTCCCTTTTCTTTTTGTCTATTATTGTGTACTGTTGTTCTAAAAGTAAAAAAGAGTTGTTGAACAAAAAAAAAAAGATATAGCTGATTTAGCAAAAAGTGTATAGGACTAGATAATGCTGTGGAGTCACCTAGCTTTTGGCAAATAGGGATTACTGCATGTATCTAATAATGTTTCATATTAAGGGTAACCATAGTGATTATCATAGTATATAATGTAATGTATTATGCATTCCCTTCAGAGACCTTCTTCATGCCTTGGGGTATTGGGGAATGCTAGGCTTGGCATCCAGCATCTTATGGTAAAAACTGCTTAGGGAAACTGTGATTTCCTTTTTGAGTAATAAACAAGTTTATTACTGATATGCAACTTGTCTGTGACTCACTTGCATCTCTAAATATCATCAATAACCTGATCAGGGCTAGACACCCTAACAACAGTATAAACATAGGGTCATGTGAGTTAACAAGCACTGGAACATATACAACTAGGGGCAAACATATAGACTTAGAATGGGTATTAAACTTGTTTTTAGTGAGTGAGTTGGAGTGTGTATGTTTTTTGTGAGGGAGGTTTCAGAACATCAGTGTTGTTGGTGTTTGTGTTTATTTATTTTAATTGAGGGTAAGGCGTTGGATATTTCTGTGTTTTATGTTTACTGGGAGTATAGTATGTGTAAAGGCTTGGAGCAGATAGGCTCATATACTCTAATGACTACCTCAGACAGTTCCGTCCTTATGGAGGAACCTCATTAGTTCTTCATGCAGAGGTTCTCAGCTGCTGGAGGGGATTAGGGATCATTCGAGGGTGAGGCAACACCTGTAGTGTAGGTCCCAGGTATGATAATCAGGGGGGATTAGGGTAGTGAGATTCAGGAGATACCCGGGGAGGATATGAAATCTGGAGTGTGGTCTACCCTGTCTGCTTTCACTCCCTAGGACCCTGCCAATTGTCATTGAGCAGGAAGTAGTGTGTCCAGCCAGCTCTACTACACCCCTTTGAGCTGTTCTTTGTAACACAAGATCACTGAGGAATAAAACAGCGGTGATGAAGGGATTCATCACAGATTCCTCGGCTGACCTTGTTTTCATCGCAGAGACCTGGTTTGGTGATGATTCTGAACCTGTTCTGGAGGTATCAGTCCTGCCAGGTTTCTCTGTGGTGCATTGCCTGATGAGGGATCACAGAGGGGGCAGGGTAACTATTTGCTTTAAATCTACTTGGAGACTCACTGCACTCTCCATGAGAACTTTCAGGTCATTGGAATATATGGCAGTTAGATGTGCTCCGGGTGTTAGTGGTAAGATCATTCTCATATGTGGTCCTCTAGGGTATGGAAGTGATTTCTTGAAGGAGTTGGTGGACATCATGGCTGAACGGGTGTTGGATGCCTCCAGATTCATAGTGCTGTGGGACTTCAATGCTTGGGTCAGTGATGAATCCTCGCATTTTGGACAACAATTCCTCTAGCTGATGTCTTCACTGGGACTGAGACAGTTGCCTCTGGAACACATCAACATGGCCATATTTTTGGATATGATCTTCTCATTGGCACTTGATATTAGTGCAGTCAAGATTAATCTGGTCAGTTGGTTGGATCATCATGCAGTGCTGTTCATTTGTGGAGCCCTCTATTTTAATATCCCTTTGTAGAGATGGTCCAGTACTGTCAAAAACATAATTTAGAGCCTCACAAGTTCCTGGAGGTACTAGAGATCTTAAGTATGATGCTTGCTTGTGCCCAAGGGGCTTAGAAGGCAATGGAGCACTATATTACAGTTCTCATGGCTGCCTTAGACTTCTGACACATTACCACGTTCATCACTAGATGTCCTGTCATAGTTCACCATGGTACTGTGATGAGCTGCATTGGCTTAAGACTAAGGGATGGAAGTTGGAGCATTGTTGGAGAAGGTCATGGTCTGCAGAAGACAGGCTGGTATTGAAAACTCACTATGGAGATCACGTGATGCAGGCTTCCTGGCAGCAGCACTGAAGTGGAGCTCCAGCACCTTGCCTCTCTATCTGTTTATTTTTAGAGAAAATAACCTCCTGCGATAACGATTGCAGCTATTTCTGCTTTATCTGGAGTGGTAGCATCAAGTTATTGAGGCAATTAGCCCTGTGGTTGCTGGTATTGCAGAGATGGAATCCGATATGAAGCAGGCCTTGCCCAGGCATACTCCACCAACTTTGCCAGAGAAGCTGTCGAAAAAGCAGTGAGCTCAAGGGGCTAACGTTGGTAAAGTGGTGCCCTCATCTTCATCTACTTCTCTGTTAACCGAGGATCACTTTTTACAGGAGATGCTTACATTCCGAGAGACTCTCTCCGACATCTCCTCAGATTTGAAGTCCCTACACAGTGATTTCACTGGTCTTGCAAGAAGGATGAGGGATACCGAGGCCCAAATGGCTTCAGTGGAGAGGTGGAAGGAGAAAGCTGAACCTGATTTAACAGAACTGCACCAACAAATACGAAAATTGCAGTTGAAGTGTGAGGATTTGGAAGGCAAGAGTAGACGGAAGAACATAGTGATTCTCGGCTTACCTGAATCGGAGGAGGGGCCGAATATTGGGGCCTTTTTGCAGAGGTTTCTACAGAAAGTTGTGGGCCCTTCCCCAATAAATGCTAGTTACCAGATCGAAAGAGCGCACCGCTCCCTCAGGCCACAACCTCCACCAAACGCCTTGCCAAGACCAATCATAGTGAGGTTTTTGAGTTTTGTGGAAAAACATGTGATTGATAAAGCAAGGGAGTTACAAAGTATTAAATGGGAGAATGTTACCTTAAGAATCACCCAGGACCTGCCTCAGGAGACTCGTATGAAACAGGCCGCGTACCATGCCACAGTTAAAAAGCTTATTGCAGCGGGTATCCCCTTCCGCATGCAGTACCCAGCTAAGCTTCGAGTTTCGGTGCAGGGATCCTGGTTCTCATATGATATGCCGGAACAGGCCTCCTCGTATCTTTCAACAAAGCTACCTAGTTTATTCAAGGATGGTTGAACTTTTATAAAGACTTTAACAGTTTGATTGTTATTCAGTTTAATTTTTGGAGTAGATTACCTGTTCTTTCTGCCTCTTTTGGGGTGGTGTTGGTTGAGCTCAGTGGGATTCCAGGGGCTGGATGCTTGGGGGGGGCAAGGCCGAATGAGGACTGAAAGTGCTTCTGGCCACTAGAGGGTACATGGGAACCTTTGCTAATAGGAACCATTTCCCAGGGGATAATATTCTGAGTCCACGGGGTGTATCCTCTTTACTTTTCCCCCAGCTAACCCATTCGTAGGAGAATGCGCTGGCTCAGGTCTGTTTTCCTACAGTTTTTTACTGAATTAGGAGGGTTCTACATTATCTGCTGATTCAGTGCCAGGAGGGTAATATTAAAGTTTTTGGGGTGTCCGTATCAGCGTATGGTACCCTCCAACGTATGACGTGGTTCCCTGATTGCTAATCAAGTTGGATTCCCCTCTAATTCACACCTTGTGCTGGATTCAGGACAACCAATGACCATGAGTTACTTTAGACAGGCTATGGGGGGGCTAAGAGGCTGCATAATCACGGGGGTTATGTGCATGTGGCACTATAAGGGATGCTGTTTAGTTTTCTTGTGGCTTGGACTGGTAGTGTGGGCCTCATGTTTCAGGCTGACTTTCCACTCTTAGAGTGCCTGTCCTAATCAGGGGGTGGGGGTGGGAAAGCTCCGACCGTGCGGTCAGGAAGGCTGCTAGACATACTAGGTTGGGGATGTATGCCTGGATTATTTTCTATGTGTTTTTCTATTTTACACTGCTACAGTTAGAGCCATTGGGGTTTGGCCACCCATACAAGATTCATTTGGCAGCAGTTATTCCTATCTGGACAGGATGGCCTATTGTAAATAGTTACAGGAGGTTGCCAAGGGTGGGGGTGGGCTTTTGGGATTTTACTGGTTTGGCTCATTCTATGTTATCTGCCATGGAACACTGGACTTATCATTCTAAGTGTCTACGGGGTGAATGATGGTGAAATTTCCTTTAAGGAGCCGGATTTAGTATCACGGATCAGGTTTATGGAGGGGATTGGGGGGACTGAGGGTGGGAGGACATACGAGTCATTTAAGAAGTTTTGGCTTTGTGTTAGGACAAGTTTCTACGCTTCATATTTTGTTTGGGGAGCATTGGGGGGAGGGCTGGAGTGTGCCTTAGGGTTCTGAATGGGGTTATGCCTAACTCTTTAAGATTGTCACAAGCACCTGGTATTAATAATGGCTAGCTTTCCAATAAAAATAATTACTTGGAATGTTAGAGGAGTAAGGGACATCTTGAAAAGGTTACAAATACTTAAGCACTGTGTTCTCTTAAATGCAGATATTATTCTGCTTCAAGAAACTCACTTGACTAATTCAGAGTCATTATCCTTACGTAGACAGGGAGTGTCTCAGGTTTTCACAGCAGGAGGTTCATCCTCTGGTTGAGGGGTGGCTGTCTTAGTCAGAAGGAATGTTGCTTTGAAAGTAGACACAACGTTTACAGACCCTGGTGGGAGATATGTATTAATCAAAGGTATTTTAAACAACACAACAGTGGTTTTTGGTTCAGTTTATGGACTGGTGGGAGGGGATCCAAGTTTCCTGATGGACCTGGCCAACAAGTTGGCAATGCTCCTACCTGCCCCCGTGATTTTAGTGGGGGATTGGAACATTCCTCCAACTCAAGATTTGGACAGGACCTATAGGCCACTGAAGCCACTTTCGCCCTCACAGAATGCCCCGCAGGATTTTATGGCCATGCTGGGGTTGGATGACCCATGGCGCCTCCTAAATCCTACACAACAGTCATATACATTTTATTCAAATATTCACCAGACCTGGTCTAGACTAGATTATTTCCTAATTAGTGGTTCCTTTATGCCGGGCCTATACCAGGCTGGTATAGAACCTATAGTGATATCAGACCATGTGGTGGTATGGGTGGCCCTATCGGTAAACCCCATACTCAGAGGGAAACAATTTGGAAACTGAATACCCAGTTGTTACGAGATGAACCTTTGATCTCTCGCATCAAGGAACTTATTGCCGAATTTATGGGACACAATAGTGACTCAGTTCAGAGATATGACCTCCTTTGGTGCTCTTTGAAGTGCTATCTTAGGGGAGAATTTACTAAAGTTGCCTCCAGGAGGAGGAAGTTACGAGACTCTAAGGCCTTAGCTCTACTATCCCAGATTAAAGAGAGAGAAAATTCTTTGTCTCTGGATACTTCTAGGGGTGCCATGGAGGAGTTATTGGGCCTGCGTAATGATTATGTGGAGTTATTAAGGGAGAAGGCAGAATAGGCCCTTATAAAAACTAAAGCTAAATATATTGACCAGGGGGAAAAGGCCAGACGGTTGCTGGCTTTACGTTTATGACAGTTGGAAAGTTCCCGTTTAATCCCGTCTATAAGGGCTGCTGATGGCTCCATCAAAACAGGGCCATGTGACATAGTTAAGGTCTTTGAGAGTTTGTATCAGTCATTGTATGGGAAGTGCTTCACTGAATTAAACCCACAAGATATTAGCAACTATCTAGACTCTTTAAATCTCCCAGTGTTGGAGGACTCATGTCAAGCTTCCCTAACTTCGCCAATCTCCATTGCTGAAATAGAGATGGCTATTAACAGTCTTAGCCCTGATAAAGTGTCAGGACTGGACGGCTTCCCTTCAAACTTTTATAAAACTTTTTCAAAAGAAGTAGCCCCCCTCTTGCTTAAATTATACAGTTATATGTTTGCAGCGGATAAGTTAGATCCATCGCTTATGGATGTCACAATCATTCTCTTACTCAAGCCAGATAAATCCCACCAGGACCCAACTAATTACAGACCAATTTCTGTTTTAAATTGTGACATTAAAATTTTAGCAAAATTACTTTAATTTTGGATAAAGGCTTTTTGGACCCGATTACTAAGCCCAGAACAGGTAGGGTTTGTGGCAGAACGCTCCCTAGCAGACCATCTTAGGACACTTTCACATATTTTCCAGATAGCCCAACCATCCCAGCTCCCAATGGCGGTTGTTTCTCTAGATGCTGAAAAGGCTTTCGATAGAGTTTGCTGGGAATTTTTATGACTTACTTTGAGGAAAATGGGCTTTCCCCCCCAATTTATCGGAATGATACAGTCTCTTTATGCCTCCCCATCTGCCAAGATTTATTGTAATGGAGTGTTTTCCAGGAGATTCCTACTACATACGGGTACCAGGCAAGGTTGTCCCCTTTCACCCTTCCTATTTGACCTATACCTGGAGCCTTTACTTCGGCACATTAAACAGTCCCCTCAAATTACAGGCATCCCTGTTCATACTCAGGTTCTTAAGCTCTCAGTCTATGCTGATGATATTCTTCTTTACTTAACTCATCCAGCTTCCTCGCTAGAGCAAGTTTTAAAGGTGGTTAAACAATTCAGTCAGTTCTCCAATTACAAATTAAATATTTCTAAAACTGAGATCTTCCCTCTGAACAACTTTGCCTAAAATCTAAAGTTACTCATTTAGGTATCAAATGGTCCCCACAGACTCTTAAGTATTTAGGTATTTATTTAGCCAGAGACCTTACACTGGTACAAAAGCTCAACCTTGATGATCTGGTTAGAGTTATTCAGCAGGACCTTTTGAGATGGCAGAGTTTATCCCTTTCCTTATGGGCTCGGATAAGCATAATTAAGATGAATATTCTTCTATGCTTGTTTTATCCTTTGAACCTATTGAACTTATGACTCCTGATTTCCTTTTTTAAGCATGTGCATGCTATGATTTTTAATTTTATTTGGCTGAGTAAACACCCCAGTTGAGCCTTCTGTAAGCTTAGTGCCCCCAGACCCCTGGGTGGTCTTCGTCTCCCGAATTTCCTTTTATATTACTGGGCGAGCCATTTTAACTAAATTGGGTAGGTGGATACCTCAGGGTGACATGGAGTATATACTGATTTGGCTTCAGATTAGGAGAGATCTCCTAAAAGCTAGTAATGTTAACCCCCTTTCGGTTTATTATTTAGCAAAACGTTCATTGCCAAAGGACTTACAGGATTCGGTGATTGGTACTTCTTTGAAGGTCTTTTCTCAATGCTGTTCATATCTTAGGATACCCCTTAAAGGTGATACAGGGCAGCCGGTCATTTCAAACCCCAACATTAAAATTGGAGGGATGAATCTTTTACCCCAATGGCTCCCACAGTTAAGGTATGTATCTGTGGAAGACTTATTTGCCCAGGATAATCTCCTCTCTTCACCCGATATCCTTAGCAAGTATGATATCCCGAGTTCGATGATTTTTAAGGTATACCAAATGAGACATACTATAAGTACCTTGTTCAGGGTTAACGGCCGGCCTTCTTTAGTCAGACCTTTGTTAACGCAAGTTAGCGAAAGTTCTGTAAAACCACATGCTGTTGCCGCAGTGTATGCCTTACTTTTGACATTTAGTTATACTGATTCACTAACGGGTTCATCGATTTGGGAGTCCTTGCTTCCTGGGGTGAATTTGGACTGGATTAAGATTTGGAAAGACCTTTATATCTATCTCACCCAAGATAGACTCAGATTGACACAATATCAAATATTGAATAACATGTATTACACCCCCCTGAGATTGGCCAGACTAGGGAGGATTTTAGATACTACCTGAATAAGGTGTGCCAAAGAGGAAGGGAATATGGTACACATATTTTGGCACTGCGAGAAGATAGCTCCACTCTGGCAGGAAATTAGAGCTAAACTGGACCCCTGTTTAGGGTTAGAGGACCTGTTTACAGTAGAAGTTTGCCTCCTGGGATGCTATGAGGCTATTAGGGTCAAAGAGTGCAAATATCACATGGCCGTAATAGCCATCATTGTCAAAAAGCTAGTTCTGAAACATTGGAGGGACCAATTAGTAATATCTTATAAGGACTGGTTAAGGGACATGTCCAGCTTTTTCAGAGCTGAATGGTTAATAGCTGGTTTCTGGAATAACATGGCAGGTTTTGATAAGAAATGGGGGGAACTATATGCGGTTTATCTGCAATAAGTGAACGTTGACTACTTAACATATGCAGTGCTTTAGGATAGTGGATGCCTCTTCTCCTCATATATATAATAAACTTGCCACACTCCAGAGAGGTGGGGGGAGGTGTCAGAAAAGGGAGGGGGGTTGGGGGGTAGCTGGAGGGAGGTTTAGTTAGTTGATCTATATAGATTAGAATGACTTTGTCATCCCGGGTATACTGTATATATTGGTGACGATATGCTCATGGTTGGTTGTGTAAAATCAATAAACTTTGAATTAAAAAAAAAAAAAAGAAAACTCACTATGGTTAGTATTAACAGGCAATCAACATGAAAAATACAGAGTTCCTGTCAAGGATGATTGCTGCAGGGAAGAATTGGCCAGCTCATCTCTTTCACACCATAGACAGGTTGTTAAATCCTCCCTGTGTGCGATACATTAGAGCATTTTCAGCAGATTAGTGTAAGAAGTTTGTTAAATTCATTTCTGACAAGATTTCCTCCATTAGATCTGGTATCTCTTCAAGTGGCCTGTCATGGGCTGGCTGTGGTCTACCTTCTGGGAATGAAGTGGGTAATACAACTTGTAAAAAATAAGGTACTGTGCTCTATGCTTTGATAATTGCATTTCTGTTAGCTGAAAAGTGCTTCATTTTTGGGGCAAACTATGGTAGGACCTTGATAGGTCTGATTTAGTTTTTAAAAAGTGCTAATTTTGAAAGGGGGTGATATGACTTGTAAAAAATAAGATACCGTACTCTATGCTTTGATAACTGCTTTTCTGTCAGTTGAAAAGTATATTTCTGTTAGGTAGACATATGGCACAATTGGGGATAGGCTTTTTTTCATTTTTTAGGGCAAACTATGGTAGGACCTTGATAGGTTTGATTTAGTTTTTGACAGGACTTTTAAAAGGAGGCTGCACAATAGGCTTTGACAACTTGAAATCTGCTCAACCATAATAAACTTAGTGCATGAGGGAAGGGAATTAGGGACTGGAAGGAAAATGTTTAGGAACGGTGGAGGAGGGGAGGATGAGGTTTGGGGGAGGGTGAGGGATCCTTCATTGGGTGTGATGGGGTGGTTGATGGTGGGCAAGTAGAGAATTGGGAAGGGGGTGGGCTGCAACAATTGTGGAGCACCAATCATTCTTAAAATTGAGTGGAGAGTCAGGGGATGTTTAGTGTGCAAACAAATAGTGAAACTTAAAAAAGAGATCATGGGTCTGCAGGAGGAGCTGAGGCAAGCATGACGGGCCACAGTGTGTTATGGTACAACAGTGCAAGGAGATAGGATGGGAGCTGAGGAGGAAAGGCAACTTAAGCAGACAGGGGGGAGGAGAGGGAAATGGTTGGATGAGGGGACTCTGAGCCAGGAAGACCTAGTCTGAAGGTCAATGAGTTGAGGAACCAAGGGCATAGGGCAGAAAAAAGCAGAATGGATAGGAAATGGTTTGGGGGGAGGTGGGGAAGGGGTGACAGGCAAGGAGTCAGAATGAGGGATGGGCTAGCAGGGGGGAGATAAAAGTAGGCTTAAGAGAAGGGTCTTCAGAAAATCAGTTCACAGTTCTGGAGGGTAGGGAAGAAGGGGAAGGGGACTGGAGGAGTAACTGATGGTAGTCAGGGTGAACATGATATGGGGAGGAGTACAGGTGGGGGAATTATAACAGAGGCAGAAGGGGGAACTAATGTGCTGGAGGAAGAAGAGGTGTCGGGGTAGGGGAGGAAGGGCAGCAAGCGGTTGGAAAACAGAGTGGAATCTTAGTGCTGGGGGACTCTATACTAAGGGGAGTCAGGTGGGGTAGCAAGAGGGAGAGGCATAGTCACATATGGGTGGAAGCTATGCCAGGAATGACAGAAGAAAGGTTGTGACCATCTGTTTTGAAGTTTGCTAGAAGAGGTAGGGAGAATCCGCATTTAATTCAGCATTTGGGGACAAATAACCTGGCTGATAGGATGGTAGATGTAGTTCAGAGGAGGTTTGAGGATCTAGGAACAATATCTGAGGGTGCAGGAAGATCAGTAACTTTCTCAGAGATACTTCCTGTTGCCAGGGCAAGCACTATTAGAAAATGGAGAATAGAGGAATTCAATAAGTGGCTAGGAACTTAGTGTCAGACCAAAGGGTATGGGCTGGTGTGGGGGGTGGGGAGGGACCTGGGCAGACAGTAGTCATTACTCAAAGGATAGACTGCACTTAAGCGAGGAGGACAAGAGAGTGCTGAAAAAGTAGATAAGTGATTACATAGAAGAGGCTGGGTATTTAAACTAGGAGCGGGGGGTAGCAAGTGGGCAGGAGGCAAGCAGAGGCCACAGGATGGACAGACATACGAGCTTACGCACCATAACACAGACAAGGAATTTAGGGCAAATACTAGGGAGGATGATATGGGAAGGGGGGGTAAGGGGGTAGAGGATGGTCACATTAAATGCTAGAAGCCTGGAGAATAAAACTGTGGAGCTTCAGACCCTCATGGTGGAGGGGGAGGTGGACATGTTGCCCATTAGCGAAACATGGGCCACCCATTATCATGACTGGGACCTGGCGGCACCAGAGTACAGGGGCACAGAATATTCCACAGGGATAGCATAAAGGGGAAAGGGGGGTGGCACTATATGTGAAGGAAAGACTGAAATGTGTATGGTAGGAGGGGGAGAAAGGCAGTACAGAGTCACTATGTATGCAAATCCAGGACTCGAGGAATAGGACTCTCAGGATGGGAGTGGTGTACAGGCCACCCTCCAAGACAGAAAAATTAGACAGGGAACCAGCGGGACTGATCAGGAGGGCCTGCAGAAAGGGGAGTGTGGTGATCGTGGGGGACTTCAACCTGCTGGGAGTGGATTGGAGTACCCCAGCCACAAGAAATAGAAGGGAGCAGGTATTAATGGATGCCTTCCAGGACAGCTTCCAGATGCAGATGGTCAATGAACCAACCAGGTTAGGGAACACACTCTACCTAGTGTTAGCAAATGGAGAGTTTATGAGGGACTGAGGGTGGAAGATCCACTGGCAGGGAGTGACCACCAATCGGTATGGTTCACATTGAATATGGGTAAGGAAGGGGTAGTATCCAATACAAGGATATTGGACTTCAGAAGGGCTGACTTTGAGAGGATGGGGGAAATAGTAGAAGAGTATTTGGCCAAAATTCAACCTAGTATGCACACTAACCAAAGGTGGGAGATCATACAGCTGGGGGTAGTGGAGGTGACCAAAACCTGTGGCAAGGCCAAGAGTAAGAAGGCTAGGGCAAAGAAACCTTGCTGGGTGAGCAAAGGAGTCATGGAAAAGGTAAAGAAGAAAAGAACCACCTTTAGGAGGTACAAAAAAAATGGGAGGGGAGAACAGGGAGGAGCACCTGAAGGAAGCAAAGGAGGTAACAAGGGCAGTAAGGGCAGCCAAGGTGGCAAAGGAGCTCAGGCTGGTGCAGGGCATTAAGGAAGGGATAAATAATTCTTCAGGTACATCAGGGAGAAAAGGTGCTGTAGGAACAATATAGTAAGGATTAAGAGGGAAGGGGGATGGATGGAAGTGGGGTGAAAAGGCAGAAGCACTAAATGACTACTTCTGCTTGGTATTTACTAAAGAAAAGGGGGCAGGTGATACCCAAGGGGGGGGTTGATGTCAGAAATGGAGGGAGGGGGGTGACAGACAGGGAAATCACAGAGGACAGGGTGCTGAAGGGCACTGAAGGTGGACAAGGCACCAGGGCCAGATGGCGTTCATCCCAGGGTTCTGAAAGAACTGGCAGAGGTCCTAGTGGGGTCTTTGGCAGACCTAGTCAATGCCTCACTAGATTCAGGGTGTGTATCTCATGACTGGAGGATGGCTCCCATGGTACCTCTCCACAAGAGTGGCCCCAAGGATGAACCGGGGAATTATAGGCCAGTGATACTCACATCCATCATGGGTAAACTGATGGAGACAATCCTGAAAGAAAGGCTGGTGTCCCTCCTGGAAGCCAGTGTGCCGTAGAACAGTAGACAGCATGGCTTTGTCACTGGCAGGTCCTGCCAGACCAACCTGGTGGATTACTATGATTGGGTAACTAGACAACTGGACAAGGGCCATGCAGTGGATGTCCTGTACCTGGACTTCAGTAAGGCATTCAACTTGGTGCCACATGGGAGACTAGGAAGTAAGCTACAGGGTACAGGGGCAGGTGTGAAGATGGTGGGTTGGGTAGTGAACTGGCTACAAGGAAGGCAGCAGAGAGTGGTGGTGGGTAGGGATCTATCATCCCCAAGGCTGATGTCAAGCAAGGTTCCTCAGGGCTCGGTGTTGGGACCAGTGTTATTTGGGATATTTATTGCAGACATTTTGGTGGGCATTAAGCACAAAATCGGTCTTTTTTTTTCTCTTTTTTTATTTTCTGGTTCAGAATAAATGCCAGCCATTTCAGTTCATGTTATCATTCATAATGCAAGCATATATTGTCATCATTGCCAGAAAAAAGAGGGGGGAGGAGTACCCAGTTTATTAAAGTTTATTTTATCCTTAAATTAATTTATATAAGGCCTACATAGATGTTGTCTCAGAAGGGGGTCCATATGTTAGGTAGGTAGGTAAAAGTTTATTTTTATACAGGTAATACATGTCATTTGGACAATAGTCCAGTTTAAAAGACCTGTGTAGTCCCTATCTAAAGTGCAAGCAATAATTAGAACAACAAACTAAAATTTGCCATAAAAAACATACAGACTTCCAATATGACATATACATAAACACATTAACTTGAAATATAAATGTTACTAATATAGCAACAAAAAAAATTAAAAGGTAATACCATCAAACCTGTGTGAAATACAGGACTTAAACTTTGCAGCTCTTAACAATAGTAATTAACAATTACAAATATGGGCCCTCAAGTCCGTTATAGTATGAACAAATGTAAAATATTTCACATTTCCCTTACATCAGAGGAGAGAGAATTCCAAACAAAAGGCAGCTTGGTGAATTAGGGTCCTATCCCCATATTAATTGTGTGATTTTCAATGGTGATCTTATTCAGATGTACTGACCTAGTTAATACCCTTTTTATATGTTGATCTACTGGAAACAGCTATTTTGAAATTGGATGATTAAGGCAGGAATATTTCATTTTATGAATTAGAGTTAACCATTGGCACATAAATTTGTGACCAAGGGCGACCAATTTAGTTTACTTAACAATAAGCAATGGTGAATACGATAAGTCCGCTTAAGTACATCTTAAAATCGCACATATCAATGTCTGCAGCCTTCCATCTAAATTCACTGACCTTGAGGCTTGGATTGAGTTATACAAGCCCCATATTCTAGGACTCACTGAAACATGGCTAAAGCCACACCACACTGAAAACACCTTCAAAATACCTGGCTCCTCTTACCTACGCCTCGACAGGCCAGGCAGGAATAAGGTGGCGGTGTGGCCCTGCTCCTAAGGGAACCCCTCTCAGCTAGCATTGTCCTACACTCCGACCCTTCCTCACCTAGTGAATGGCTACTCTCCGAATTGACCCTGGGATCCTGCAAGAAACTCTATATTGGCTGCTGCTACAACCCCCCCCCACAAACTGAACCATTGGACTCACCAGCCTCCTCCAAGGTCTGAGCTCTCTAACTCCCCATAGGGAATCTATCCTTCTCAGCGACTTTAATCTAAACTGGCTGAGCTGCCACCAGCCTGACTATGTATCCCTGTTAAAGCAGCACAACCTGGTGCAGGTGATCACTCTTCCCACCAGACTTAATCCACACTCAGCCACCCAGAGTCTACTAGACTTGATCCTCATAAACAGGGAGAACCGAGCATTACATGCTGGCACCATGGCTGACTCTGTAAGTGATCATTCACTGACCTATCTCCTGTGGTCTTCCAAACTAAAGCGCCCCCCAACCCAAATACCTATCTCTAAGAAATTTCAGCTGCCCAGTCTCCACAAATCTCCTCGAGGAGGCCCAGTCCTTGGACTGGTCCACGCTTTTTTCCCTTTCCAATGTAGCCATGACTGTTTCCACATTTACCCAGACTCTACTAACACTCCAGGACTGCTTTTTCCCTGTCACTACCAGATGGATCAGAGGTGGGTGCTCGCGCTGGGTGTCTAAAGACCTCCTAACCCTTATGAAGGCCAGAGACCACACCTGGTCCACTTTCAAAGCAACTCCTGCCTTCTGGGATGCTTACAGGCACATGAGGAACAAATGTAAACAACAGGCCAAATTTTTGAAACAGACCCACTTCCGCAACCTGCAAAAGGCCAAACCTTGGAGACCCTAGAAAATTCTGGGACTCAATCAGCTCCCTCCTAAACCCCTACTCTAGCTACGCTGCACCACATCTCAACTCCCAGGATGGGCTGCTGACCGACCCTCATGATGTGGCCAGTGTCTTCAACTGTAAGTTCACCAACTTAACCATGTACCTAAATAAGCTGCCAACTGCCCAACCTCAAAGCCCAGCCCTAATATCTGACACACTGCCATCCTCCTCCAGCTCTGCCACTCACCTGCAAATACCCCCATTCTATTTTAAAGCCCTCTCCATACATGATACAGTGAAGCTACTCAAACATCTACCTAACCACGGCTCCTCAGGATCTGATGGCCTATCTCCAGTCTTTCTTAAGCTGATCTCTTCGGCCATTGCCAAGCTACTCACCTTCATCTTTAACCTTGCCCTTTCCACCTCCTCCATGCCTGACCCATGGAAGATAGCTAAGGTTATCCCCATTCTTAAATCTGGTGACCCCAAATCCTCTGACAATTACCGTCCAATATCCATCCTCCCTCATCTCAGTAAACTACTCAAGAGAACAGTCCACAATCAGCTCACTGAGTACATAAGCAAATACACCCTCTTATGCAACCAACTGCATGACTTTCTCAAGAATCATTCAACCGCCATTGCCCTCATTCTACTGACCGACCACATCCTCTCTAACATGAATAATGGTAAAGCCACCGGAGCTGTCTTCATCGACCTCTCAAATGCTTTTGACATGGTTAACCATGCTTTCCTTACCTCCCAAGATTAGCCTCCTTGGTTGTTCTCAGAAAGTCACAAGCTGGTTCACTGGCTACCTTACTGATCGCTCACAATTCGTGTGTATTGGTCAAACCTGCTCCACCACCCTGCCTGTCTCTGTGGGGGTCCCTCAAGGCTCAATCCTGGGTCCCCTCCTTTTCTCCTTATTCGTTAATGCACTTCCCTTCGAGTGCCTCAACTATAACTCTCTCTCCTGTATGCCAATGACCTTGTCCTCTTCCACAGTGACAAATCCATGGCTGCAATTTCCTCAGTTCTCTCACACAACTATGCTGCAGCCCACAGCTAGTTCTCAAAAAACCTCCTCTTAGTAAATGCCAAAAAAAATAAATCCATGCTGTTTGGATCTAAGCCCTTCCTGGCCAAAACTAAAAGCCACGCCCCCCTTACGCATTCTCACCCCAGATGGTACAGCCCTGTAGAACATCAACACCTACAAATACTTAGGAGTACTGCTCGACCCCTCCCTCACTTTCATTGAGCATGCAAATTCTTTTGTCAGAAGGTTCCATCAAAAGTTAGGTGCCGCTTATAGATTCAGGCAATACCTTACGCCTGAAGCTCTACTAGCCATTGTCCAGGGTAATCTTCTCTCTGTTCTTGACTACTGCCCCCCTGTTTATGCCAGGATCTCAGCTACTGCTATGGCTAAACTCTCCGCCGCCTACAACAGCACCTGCCACTTTGCTTTATTGGCCCCGTTCTCCACCCACCACTGTACCCTCTATAATACCCTTGGATGGCTACCTCTGCAAGGTTGCTTTGACCTAGCCCTCTGCTGCATGGTGGACAATGTCATCCACACGGCTCCAGAATCCCCCCTAACTGCCCTTCTGAAAACCCAAACACTCCTCCGCAACCTCTGCTCAAATGGTACTCCCCCTCTAGCTGTTCCTAGGGTATTCACCAACATGGGTAGCAGAGCTTGATCTGCAGCTGCCACCTTGCAATGGAACAAACTACCGGCTGAACTCTGTTTCATTGACACACACTCCCCTTTCAAGTCCCACCTTAAAGTCTGGTTCCTGGAAAACTCATCCTGCCGATGCACCCAGGGGTCTCACACCAACCCACACTGGTCAACTCCCCAGCCCAGGGGTTACCCACCTACCCACACTTTTATTTTATTTATTTATTTAGTTATTTATTAAATTTTGGTGACCGGGTAGGGCCACTGAGCGCCAAAGGTCTCTTTTTCAGGGGCGACCCGGGATAACAATACAAGATAAAATACAGTGGAGAAAAACTTTTGATTACATAGGTTGTTCAAGCATAAGGTGGTTACAGACAGTGGTTGCAGACATAGTTATCATCATGACACAGTTTTGCCTTGGAACTACTTGGCATAGTGATATACATGAGGTAGCCTTGGTCCCTAGGTGTCCAGATACTAGAGGGAGGTACATGGTCGGTTCACCTTTGGGAAGATTTGATGCAGAAAAAGGGGATACCTTAAGAGTCATGGCAGTGGCATGCACTTGTGGCCAGTATATGGGACTTGAGCCTGGTGCAGAAGTTCGTGAGTGAGGAGGCGTCCTGGACCGGGGGGGGGGCTTGTTCCATAGGTTTAGTCAGCTCTCTTGCCTACAACTGTTATATTGCATTTTTCACAGTAATATTTGACTTCCTTGCCTGTACGTATTGTATATACATTTTTTTACTCAGTATTCTGTGCATTACTTGCTCACTGGACGATGCAGTCTCACATTGTACATTGTGCCTACGATTTGTTTGTTTGTACCGAGTCTTCTCATGTCTGATATTGAAACCTTGTATTCACTGTTCTCAAATGGACCTATGCATCAAACCTGTATATTGTGTCTACTATTGTTGCTTGTACCAAATCTGTTTCATGTGTATTACTGTTACCTTGTACTCCACTGTCACCCTGAGCCATGTGTTATGGCCTGGGTCATGCCTGAAAACGGTCCCTGGGATCAGTGCACTCACGTGGTTATCAAAGTCATAAATACATAAATAAATACATATCCAGCCACTTGAAAATAAGTTTTGTCCAATCTAGCTAAGAGTGTTTTATTGGCTATTCTATATATCAAGTCACCATATCTTAAAAATGGAGTAAGTACATGTCTAGCTAGCTTCTTCCTGTCTGTTAATGTCAAACATTCTGTGGTTCTCCTTAGGACCCCACCCTTTTATTCACCTTAGTTACTAAAGCCATGATATGTTGAGAAAAAGACATCTGCTCGTCAAAGGTCACTAGCAAATAACTATAGTCCATGACCTGTTCCGATTTAGTTAAATTGGTTGTATAAATTTGTAATTTAGGAGAGGTATCATTTATTTTAATAAGAATTTCATACATTTCATTTTTTTTTGTATTCATAATCAGCCTTGACCTTGTGAACCACCCCTCGATCTTTAGGAAGTCAGACTACAGGTTTGATTGCAACTCATCGTCAGAGTGGCCAGATGCAACACTTATCATATCGTCGGCATATAGCCAGATTTCTGTATGCTCAGCCACTAGTGGAAGATCATTTATAAAAATCAGAAACAGAAGAGGTCCCAGAATCGATCCCTGAGGAACACCTCTGGTGACCCCCCTGCTCTCAGATGAATAACCCTGGACCTCCACTAACTGGAAGCGATTACTCAGATAGGATTTTAACCAGTCAAGAGGGCCATATCTGATACCTATCCCTTGCAGTCTCTCGATCAATAAGGGTGGTTCACCAGGTCAAAGGCCTTCGGAAGGTCCACAAAAATCACCGCTGTCTCCATGTTATTTCCCAGTGACCTGATTAACAAGTCATTAAACTCTAAAAGGGTTGTAGTAGTGCAATAATCCTTTCTAAAACCGGATTGGTTTGGGGTTAGAAGACTATATTTGTTTAAGTAATCCATGACCTGAACAGAAATAAGTTTCTCCAAACTTTTTGACAAAAGACAAAAGAGGTAACAAGGCAATAGGCTTATAGTTATTAACTTCTACCACATTTCCCTCCTTATGAATCTGTTTTACCCTACTTGCTTTCCAAGATGAAGAAAAATGACCAATTTGAAGGCTCCAGTTGAATAAATAAGTAATGACTGGTGCTATATGATAGGCTACTGCTTCAAAAACCTACCTTCAAGACCATCACTACCAGAGGCCTTGTGAGTACTTATGTTCTGCAGTACTTTATAAACAATAGTGATTGTAAGAATCTTAAATCTAAAGGGGGGCAGTCCATCATGTAAAGGAATGGTTTTGTGATGATCAATTTCTTGCTTGTGGGAAATCTTACAGTTAAGAAGGTCTATAAAAAAATCATTTAGTACTTTAGAAATAACTTTCGGATTATCAATAAAGGTATTCCCATTCTTTAACCTTATTATTTCCTCATGGGATTTCCCTTCCAGTTTGGTTAGTTGTTTAACTACATTCCTAAAATGTATTGGATTAGTACTCAAATCGATTTTATTTTTATAATAAGTCTTTTTAGAGATTTTGACTAGCCTTTTACATTTATTTCTAGCTGCCTTAAAACGTATCCAGTCCTTTACTAATTTGGATTTCAGTGCTTTTTTCCTGATTCTAGATTTGTTTTAATAATCTATCATTGATCCAAAGTAGTTTAAAAGTTTTTTTAAGGGTTTTAACTTTGGGTGCATGCAAATCACAAATTTCAACAAAGGTCGGAGTGAAATATTAAATCGCAACATCAATGTCTGCGATTAGTCTGCAGCGGCCCCAGTTCTCCTTACTTATACTGTCCAAAAATCAGATCTCAGAGAATTTTTTAAAATCCCTCATCCAATTTTGACACTGGTAGACAAGATCTTGCTGGAACTGGGACCGCAGCAGAGTAACCCAAACCGGGTTGTGATCATCAAGGCAGCGAGGTATAGTACCCGAGGCTTCAATCTCAATTTGAGTAAAGGCGAAAATTAAATCAAGAATTTACCCATTAGTTGCATTGGAAGTAAATCTAGTAGGGCTTTTTATGAGTTGTCTGAGCCCTAAAATAGTGACTGTATCCTTTAAGAGTCTTCCCCGTGAATTTTTCCAATCACAATTTAAGTCACTCATCAAAATTAAAGGCCTACTTCCCACTGTATCTACTATTTTTGTTAATATTATTTCTAAATCTGATATATTTGATTTAGGAGGTGAATAAACAACTGTAATAGCTAACCCAATCTGCTCCAGGTTCACTACTAAATATTCTATATTCTTATCACTGCCTTGTAACACAATTTCTGAATGACCAAGAGCTCGTTTTAAAAAGAGCATTACTCCTCCTCCTCTATATTTCCTGTCTGCCCTCCATATATAATAATTTTGTGTACCAAATTCATGGTCATGGCGCTTATAAGAAAGCCATGTTTCACGTAATCCCAGTACACATGGATCATGTTCAGCTAGTAACGTTACCAAGGTGTCATTCTTTGCCCCAATATTTCGTGTACTATCATGTAGAAACTTCATGTCCAGGACATCAGGCCATGGATTTATTTCAATATCTCCCCCCAATATTAATAACAAACAACAAGCCCCAGAAAAATTTATAATTGGAGTACTAAATCTATAAGGATTAAAAGGTCCATAGCAACCTCCTGAATTGAGCCTCCTCCAGTATACCTGGAAGGAATTTCTCCTCAATTTATTACCATTATTTTTCTGTAATTGACTATGAGGAATCAGCCATTTTATTAAATGTTTGTCTTTTGTTTGACTATTAGTTATACAAAAGGCATTTGGAGCAGCAACACTCAGGAGGGAGCAAAGGATCAAACCGACTACAAACTTTGATATTATCATTTTCTGTGCAGAAATAACTAAGTAAAATACTATTACTAAATCAGTACTTTTATATAACCTAGACAAAGTCTATAACTTGTAAACTATTAAGTTCTAATTTTAAATACTTATACTAATAGGTTAAAAATAAGTGAAAAATAACCCCATATGCCCAGAGACAACAGTAGGCGTTCAAGCATTTTTCCCTCTCCAGGTGAAATAGATTACACTAATATTTTCCACTCACCGAAGTGCCAAGGCAGACTAGGGATAAGTTTCCCAATCAATGAACCATTCTATTGAACATTTCTTCATAAATACACTAAACTTAAAATAGTAAACCCCAATTTATATTTTTATTTTCTCTCAGGAGTGGCCCTTGTGCCACAGCGCTTATGCTGTGAGCTGCGCAAGGCTTTTATGATGAACTGCCCCTCTTCCTCTTCGACGCTGGTCCTGGTTCTCCTCCCACTTGCTGCCACAGGTAAAACTAATTTCTCCGGTTATCGGACAAAATGGAGACTGCAGGTTATAAAGTCAGAGACCTCAGAGGTAGAAGCACTGGCACAAGACACAGTAGAGCAGGATGCTGTTCTGAAAATAAGTTCAGCATATGAGTTCAAGATTCAAATCTCCCAGGCTGCAGCACGCTGATAATAAAGCTAAAGTTAGATGTTTGAAACAGCAGCTGTAGCAGATGTTGTAACAGTGTACCTGATAGTAAGCTCAAGGCTTTTATGATGAACTGCCCCTCCTCCTCTGTGACGCTGGTCCCGGTTCTCCTCCCACTTGCTGCCACAAGTAAAATCAATTTCTCCAGTTGCCGGACAAAACAGAGAATGCAGGTTATAAAGTCAGAGACCTCAGAGGTAGGAGCAGTAGCACAAGACTCAATAGAGCAGGATACTGTTCTGTAAATAGGTTCAGCGTATACAGTAAGTTCAAGATTCAAATCTTCCAGGCTGCAGCATGCTGATAATAAAGCTGAAGTTGGATGTTTGAAATAGCAGCTGCAGTAGATTTGTCCTTTTACCCTTCCTTAATATAATGTAATTGTTCAAGATTCATCATATCTACCATAAACTTCATCCATGTTTGAATTATGGGAGATGAGTTATCTTTCCATTTTAATAGAATGCATTTTTTTTCCATAATAGTTGATATGGTGACAAAGATCATCTGTTCCTGGTTTAGACATGTGGAGGGTATGGCTAATAACGTAAACTGAGGGGTGATTTGAATATTACTATAATTTTTTTTGTATAATTTGCATTTTTTTCATACCAAAAGTTAAAGAGATATAGGAATGCGTGCAGCATATGTACTAAAGTACCAGATGTTTTAGTACATCTAGGACATTTTTCTGAAATATTTGAATTGAAATGATGCAAACGAGAGGGGGTATAGTAAGTTCTATAAGTTGTGTTGATTTGAATCTGTTATAATTTACTTGATTTTACATATTGCATATATGTTTTAACTACAGTATATTTTGCCAGAGAGGGTCTGTAATATTAATTCCAAGAGCACTCCCCTATTTTTTAATAATCTTCTAAATAATAAATAATTGAAAGCTTAGTGGATAGAATACGGTTCAATCCAATATTTCAAGGAATATCTATTAATAATACAAACTACAAACTGAATTTGTATGCTGATGATATTCTTTATACCTATCCTCTTCAGACACAACTATTCCCAAACTTATTAAGATAGCCAAACAATATGGTGCACTATCAGGTTATACAATAAATTGGGATAAAACAACAATCATGAAGCTCAATAATAATTTTGAGTTTAACACCCTGGACAGTCTGGGCTGTCACTTTAGTACTAAAATTCAATATGTAGGTATTATGTTAACTTCTGATTTAAAGCAAACAATAATAATAATAAACTATGAACCATTAGTTTCAGAAATAACTAAAGAATTACAACACTGGAAAATGTTACCCCTAGCATTATTTGGATGAATTAATATAATTAAAATGAAAATACTTCCTAAACTTATTTTCCTGTTTCAATCCTTACCTTTGATACCTTATCAAAAATATTTTAATAATATAAAAAAAAATAACTAAATTTATTTGTAATAATAATTCCCCCCAGATATCATATTTAAATGTAATATCTGATAAGGAAAGTTGAGGGCTCGCTCTTCCAGATGTATATAAATATTGTTTAGCTGTACAAATAAGTCTGGTCTGGGAATGGTTACATGAGGTAGAAGATCCCTCAAATTCAGCATCATTTGAAACTTAACACTCACCCATACTCTAATATGTTACATTTATTATATTCTGCTTACCATAAAAAAGGAAAAAATGTATCATTATGTGTCACCACTGTATCAACCATAGCAGCATGGGAGAAAGTTCATAAGATTCTCAAAGAAACTATTATATTATTACCATATCCACCTATAGCCCTGAATTATAACTTCAAACCTTCGATATCCAACTCAGCTTTTCAAGTATGGAACTTAAGGGGCATTAAGGAACTCAATAATATTATTGTTAATAATAAACTAAAATCCTTTTCAAAACTTCAACAAGATTTTAACCTACCAAATTCTCACCTTTTTCGATAGTTTCAGACATGTAACTTTGTTCAGACGAATTACAAGAAACAGAATAGAAAATGGATATCATCTTTACTAACAATACTTAGAGAAAAGAAAGATAAGAAACAATTAATAAACATTATATATAAAGCCTTAGCGGATACGTCTCAAACAGAACAGCACAAAACCAGTCTGTTTGTTAATGACACCAAGATGGGAGCAGTGGTGGATGACCTAGGGGGTTGAAAAGGATTTCAGGAGGATCTGTTAAATCTAGAGACCTGGTCAGACACCTGACAGCTGGGATTCAATGCCAAAAAATGCAAGGTGCTGCATTTTGGGGTTAAAAACCTGATGAGGAGCTACCATCTAGGGGGGAGCAGTTAGCTGTGACAGAGGAGGAGAAGGATCTGGAGTGCTCATAACAGAAGCAATGAACAACTCAGCACAATGTAGAAAGGCAGCTGCAAAGGCCAACAGGATGCTGGGTTGTATTGCAAGGGGTATATCAACAAGGAGGGGGGAGATGATTCTGCCATTGTATAGATCACTGGTTAGGCCACACCTGGAGTACTGTGTGCTGTACTGGTGCCCGTACTGAAGAGGGACATGAAGTTACTGGAGAGGGTGCAGTGCAGGGCAACAAAGATAATCAATGGTCTGGGAGACTTGTCTTATGAGAGTAGGCTGAGGGAATTGAACATGTACTCACTAGAGGAGAAGAGAGAGAGAGTGGAGATATGATTGAAACCTTCAAGAACATGAAAGGAATCAACAAGTCTGGTATGGAGGGGCTTTTCAAATTAAGGGAGGGGAGGGGAGGGACACCAAGGCCATGATATGAGACTGGAGGGGGGAAGGTTCAGGAGGGAGATGAGAAGACACTTTTTTATGGAGAGGGTGGTGGCCAGAAGGAATGCATTACCGGCAGAGGTGGTATCCAGTAGAACAATGGGCGGCTTCAAAAGGGGATGTGACAGGGCGGGGGGAGGGTCAAGGGAGGAGGGGGCATTGGAGGGAGAGACAGCTGCAGAATTAGGACTGCTAGCTGCACAATCAAGCAGACATGGTAGATCGTAAGGTCTTTTTCTGCTGGCAATTTTTTGTATGTTTGTAGATCTGCCTACCTTGAGTGAGTTATGGCTGGTTTTGGAGGATGAGGTGCTTTGGGTGATGTCTAGTTTGTGTCCCATCTGCTGTATACTTGACCTGGGACCAACATGGCTGCTTCTGGGCTACAGCGAATCCCTAGGTCCAATGACTGCTGAGATTGTCAGTGGCTCCTTGAGAGGGAGTGTTCTTCCATATGCCCTGAAAAATGCCTTCCTTGGACCCTGACATTCTGTCAAATTGCAAACTGGTTTTGAACCTTCCCTTTCTGGGGAAAATTATCAAGAAGGTGGTGGCTGACCGAGTTTTGAATTGCCTGGGGAATTATAACATCTATGAACCTCTCCAGTTGGGTTTTCAACCCCGCCATAGCACTGACACTGCATTTGTCCAGGGACTCAAGAACTCCTGGCAAGGGATCAAGGACTTTGTTCCATCTTGGTCCTTCTTGATCTCTCGTTGGCATTTGACACAGTCAACCACGGGGTCCTGTTGGATTGTCTGAGGACCTATGTGCATCTCACTGGCACCATTTTGCACTGGTTGGAATCCCTCACAACCAGGGGAATGCAGTAGGTTGTCCTAGGAAATTTCATCACTGGGGCTTCTGCGCTGTTCTGTGGGGCCCCTCAGGGCTTGGTCCTTGCTCCTGTATTATTTTCTGTGTACATGTTGCCCTTGGGGGGATCATTAGATGGTATGGGGTTCAGTTTTACTGTTATGCAGATGATACTCAGCTGTACAGTACCTGTCTTGTTTGCCCTGCGGGGATCTTGTTGCTTCGGTGTTGGGGCAATGTCTTGCTGAGAAAAATGACTGGATGGCCTCAAACTGATTTATCTCAATCCAAGGAAGACAGAGGTCATGCTGATCGAGCCGAGTTGACGGGATGCAGCAGCAACAGGAGATGCGGTAGCCCTTCTTGTGTTGGGTGGCCGATATCTTGTTTCTGTTGATGCAGTTAAGAATCTTGGGGTAATTTTGGACCGTAGGCTGATCAGACCAGCAGGTGTTTATGATGGTCTGATCTGACTTTTATCATCTTCGAAATATCGCCAGGATCAAACCACATCTGGCTTCTGCTGACCTGGCAACAATCTCTGCTCTCATTATCTCTAGGTTGGACTACTGTAATGCTCTGTACTTAGGGCTGTCTGGAGGTTTAATGCAATGCCTGCAATTGGTCCAGAATGCTGTAACTCAGCGGCTGACGGGAACCTCTTAGAGGGACCATGTCACTCTGGTCCTGTGTGTGCTGCACTGGTTACCTTGGTGGTGGTGCATAATTTTCAAGATATGCTTGTTGGCATACAAAGCCCCCTGTGGTTTAAGACCTGTCTACTTGAAATATCTGTTGGTTTCTTGCCTCCCAACCTGACCCCTCCACTCCACCAAGGCTTGCCTACTTGCTGTTTCCTCATCCCAGTTTAGACAGTCAGGAGACAGATCTTTTGGGGTAGCAGTGCTGGCACAGTGAAGAACTTTAAAAGATGACTTAAAATGTATCTATCTGAATAGGCCTTTCCCAGCTAGCAAGTTTTTAGTTAAATAGTAGTCTGTGTATTTTAATGGTTGTGATGTATTATTTCTTATTATGTTCTTATGGGGTTTGTTTGTTTTATCATTTTAAAGTGTGTACAGAGTCCTGAGGCTTGGGAAAGGGTGCATTATAAATAAAATTGCCTTGCCTTGTAATTTGATTATCATGCTAGTTGAACTGCAGCCCTTCTAACAAATCTAATTGGCATGATAGGACCAGGTCAGATTACTTGTGATTCCAACCAGCAGAGCATTAAAGTGGGACACTTTCAATAGATCAGTTACTGACATCAAATGCAATTTATAATTACTACTAAAAGGTAATGTTATATGGAATTTTTCATACAAATGTATCCTGAAATGCTTAAAGGGACCGGTAGAGATTGAAATGGAAGATAAGGAATGCTAGATTAAAAGGCCAAGGGTCACTGATGTTTGCCTGCTGCCGTTCAGGAATCTGCAGCTTCCAATATTATGTGAAACTGCTGTAGTCACCTTTTCATGAGAAGTGCTACCAGTATATTTTATGGCCTTAAGCACTATGTACAGGAAACCCACCAGTGGTAGCAACAGCAGGGAACCCAAGTCCATGGTAGCCAACATTTTTTCCAGGCATGCTACTGCAATTCTACTATGAAGTATGGTCTGTATGGCCCTCCATTCCCCAATTTCATCACCCTTCATTCCTAGCCGGCATTATGAACAACAGTCTCTGCCTTAAATTAAAATCTACATAATGGAAATAGATTCCCTTGTGAGGATTTAATTTCGCTTTAAATATTACGAGCAGGGGAAGAAATTAGGATGATGGACCAGATTTAGGAAGAATTTTAAAAAAGCTGAAACTATTGAATTGGACTTTAGAGACACAAGAGGTCTGATTCACAGAGCCTTGGGAATAATGCAAGTTGCTTGTGTCAAAGAGAAATGATGCAGGGGGCTCCCTGAGCCACAATGTGCATCATTCCTGATTCAACAATGTCACCTGTGCTGGGAGGGGGGCTGCTTGCACCAGATTCACCTGTGCTGGGCATGTGCCAGCCCTCCATCTGCACCATGGCAGAAGGGGGCTTGCGACGGATGCAAGCTGCAGTACCCCCAACATCAGGTGCTGGATTCATGAAGCAGCCCCTGGATAGATGCAAGTTCCGGCAAGCAACAGCTTGAGTCAATCTCTGATATGCCAGACACCCTGCAACTGATTCACGATTGGGAGGAGTTCCGGTGTCAAACTTTCACAGTTTGTGGAAACTGCTGGTGTGCATCAAAGTCAAGGTACATGGGAGGGGTTTGCTGCAAACTGCTGGGCTGTTGCATGGTGGCACCCATTGATGGAGACCGGCCAGTCAGTTGGGGAGACTTGCAGGGTCATAAAGGATAGAACAGGGGACACAGAGGGCAGGTCAGGTTAGAATGGGTGGAGGGGGGCGGCAACAGACCCTTGACTGGGACAGTGCACGGCCTCCACCATGCCAGTATGGTCCATGTGAGGGGGCAACTGCACACCTGGCACCATGGAGGGACTCTGCGGGAACATTCCTGCCACAGCGGGATTCTGCTGGCCACTCTACTGCTGCTCTGCAACTGTCTGATTCCTGTGTGTGTGTATGGGATACCAAGGGCGACGGCTCCAGGGGGGTAGCACATGGCCCATTAGACCAGCCCTAGGCTGGTTTAACTGTAGCAGACTGTGCCACCTGTTGGGGGCTTCTTAAATCCCATTTAAGGGGATGATGCAGTGCCACCCAGGTGCATGCCCCCCTTCTACTGTGGCACATCAGTGTGTTCGTTGCAAGGAAGGTGCAAGACTAGCTGGCACAGATGGTCCCCCAACTAGCACAGGCTGCATTGCTGAATCAAGAATGATGCAAGGTGTGGTGCAGTGAACCAATTGTGTCATATTTCTTTGACACAAGCACCTTGAGTCATTTCCAGTGCTTTGTGAATTGGGCCCCAGGATTCCTGAAGCTCACTTGACTGGTCAGGCCCTAGATTGGACAGTGTCTGTTTTAACTCCTTGTGTGCTGCTACTGTTCAGCACTGTAGGATGGGACCCTCACTGATAAGTGATGCCTGGTGAGCCAGCTGCCCCTCTAGGGGACAGCCATGGGACACCTGGCTAGGGAGGACAACTGTCAGTGTGCTGCATGACACTACGTAGCTGACAGATATGCCAGATAATCACACTAGGCACATCAAGTGGGCTCTTGTGGGTCACCTGTGGGATGCTATACCATGTGGTGGGGAGGCACACCTACCCCCCTACCCCTGCCGGACATCTCCAATACCTGCCTTAGTCCCTAGTGGGGTCCATGCAGTGGCCCACAGAAATGTATCCATATCCACTGCTGTGGCCAACCTCCATAACCTCCCATGCTCCCTTGGTCTGGTGCATGGCAGCAGCTGCTGAAAACTGAGTATGTTTGGCGCTGGGACCCCGTCTGTTCATGAATCAAGCGTAGGGTCCCTGGCACACCGGCAATGGATGCAAGCTGCAGTTTGTCACAACTTGCATCACTCTAAGGCCAGTGTTGTGAACTAGGCCCAATTTGTGGGAGAACAAAATGAAGAAACATAAATGAAGATCAATTAGAAATTAGTCAAATAGCTGGCCTGCTGGTGCTGAGGATTGAGGTGCTGGATGCCACACCTCACATCACGCCGGTGACCCATGTTTGGGAATAAGCACGGGCTGCCAGGGGTCGATAGGGGAGGGAGAGGACTGAGCATAGGGAGGACTGGTGATCTCGCCGAATGACTGCCCCAGGTGGAGGCCAGAGGGCAGTGCGGGGGTCTGGGGCACCAGCAGAAGGGAGGGTGCTGTGGGACTTCTGCAGATGAGCATGCACCTCCATGCACACCATCAGGCTGTGTGCGCCCAAGCAGGGAATGGGAAAAAACTGGTGGAAAAACCCTCCGACTGCAGGATGATGACCCGACCCTTCACAGGCTCTGCTCCCATACTGGTCAGGAAGGTAAGACCCAGTGATTCTGGGGTGATGGGGCTGGGAGGGTCAGTCTGAAGGGGGCAAACAGAGATGTAAGGAGAATAAAATGTATATAGAAGAAAAAAAAGAAATTAGTCAACTAGTAGAGGAGATGATAACTAAGCAACATAAATTTAAACAAGGAACTTCAAAGAGAAAACAAAACAAGTAAAAGGCATTGGAAGAAAGAATATTTTGAGAGGCATTCTAAAGAAGAAAGGGGGGTCAATGAGATGTAAAATGTGTGAGAGATGAGTGAGAGGAGAGAGAAAGAGGGGAGAGAGAGAGAGGGAGAGAGAAATAGAGAGAAGGGAGAAAGAACAAAAGAGTGGAATGGGTATAAAGCAGGGATTTATTTAACTCTAAAAATTGATTAGCGTTTTTGCTCATAAAAGTGCTAAATTTTTGTGAAAATGCATAGCTCTTGCCTCACTGTGTTTAACAAACACAGCACTTCTAGAAACCCTATGTAAATACTTTCTGTACAGCTAGTATAGTCCCAAGATAAAACCTGCTAATCAATTATTTAAAACCCTGTAAAGAGAGAGGTGGAGAAAGAAAGAGGGGAGTAGAAGAGAGAGAGAGAGAGAAACAGAGAGAGGGAGACAGAAAGAGTGGGAGAGGGGGAGGAAGAATGAGAAGGAGAGAGAAAAAGAGAGAGGAGAAATAGAGAAATATAGAGGGGAAAAGAGGGAAAGAGAGAGAGAGGGAGATGGAGAAAGAGAGAGGGTAGAGAAAAGAAAGAGAGCATGGTGGCACTAGAGAGAGAGGCTATTTCAGACAGAGGGTACAGAAAAGCTGAAGGATCTTGTATAAATAGCAGTAAATAAAATGTAAAGAACAGAGCATGTAAGAAGCAACATGTAGAGTAAAGTGATGCCCAGTGTCAGCTTCCCTCATGTCAATCTGTACCTTGAGTAGAGAACTATCAATGCAATTTGCCAGCTGAATAAGTAGAGCCCACATGCTAAAAGGCTTGGTGTGGCATAGACATGTGCAGCACTATTACTATACGATGCCACCTGTGGACTCTTTAACAACCCTGCACATCACAGTGTATATGTTTAACATTTAAAACAGTGACACCAAATAACACCAAGTATTACAAGTAGCTGAGGACTTTATGACAGTGATATCTTGATATTTTCAGTCACGATGGTTCTAACAGTGGGCACCACTGTAAATGGAGATAAACTCAGTGAGGTAGTGTATTGCAAGTCCGTGAAGAACTTTAAAAACAAGTAGTGCAGTTTTAAGTTGTATAATGGTTGAAAGCAACTGTAGCTGGTTACAGAAGAGAGTCCTATGATTGTGCTTGTGAGAACCAATCAGAACTTGAGAGCGACATACTGAATACATGTTCAAGCTTGGAGAACAATGATTTTGGGAAGCAAAATGAAAGGAAGCTGCATTAATGCAAACAAGAGGATATAAAGACATGGACATATATTTCAGCAGAAACTTGATCAATGTATTGAGAACAGCGAGCATTATGATGTGATAATAAAAGACAACTTTACAAATCTTCAGGATATTGTGAGCAAACATGTGTTTAGGGTCAAGAAGGACTCCTAGATTTCTAATACAATGAAAGAAGGAGAAAAATTGAGAAGGGGGCTTAGTGAAAAGGCATTTGAGAGAAGGGTCTTCTTTAAATGAATTCAATTTTGGAGACAGTGTGCTTAAAATAAGAAAGAGTCAAGAATTTCTTTGATTCAGACAAGAGCAAAGGGGGAAGGGCACAACAGGGAAACATTTGAGTGATGGGTCATGTAACTGAATTTGGAGAGAAGCTGACCAATGGAAATATATGGAATCAGTGGCTGCACTGAGGTACACTTTCACCATAAGGCTCAGAAAGGTTAGCTAAGACAACTTCAGAAGATCTTTGCTCAGGATAAGATGTTGCAGATACAGTGGCTATGAAAAGATTAAGGGATGAAGTTTTTTTAAAAGACGGGGAGTGATAGAAACATTCCTAAGGCCACCAGGCCCTACGCCTGAAGAGCTGGAGTGATTTATGATATCAGTAAAACACAACACTAAGGTAAGAAGACAAGAAGACATAATATAAGTATAAAATAATTCAAGGGAGGAGGTCCTCTTATATTTTGAAATAATGATTTTGGAGAGGTCAGCAATAGAGGAAGGAGAATGGAGGAGATAAGAATAGGGGAATCCAGAGATAATGAATGAAAGGGAATAGAAAAGTCAATAGTGAATAGCAGAGAAGAGGGATATTGAAGGGGAAGATTTGAAATGGATGGGTAAGAAGATCAATATAAAAGGATGTAGTGGAAAGTTTAGAAAATGTGAGATTAGACCTGGAGATAAGTAGGGATACCCCCTGCATAACATGATGAGTAGGATAATTCAATAACAAGATAATCAGGAGGAGAGGCTTCAGAGAGAAAGGAAAAAGATCACTGAAGAAGTGCTAAGATTCAGTAAGTACGAAACCTGGGTAGAGTTCATTACAAGTAATGATGCACAAAGTGACATATCAACACACGCTTGTTGCATTGGCATTGCATTGTGTAATCAACCATTAGGGTTGTACTCATTTATTAATTAATTTTATTTTACAATTGAGGTCCTGAGGATGTTAGAACCAGACCCGGTAGAGACCAGTCCACATCTTGCAGGCGCCACTGGTGTTCATCTTTTGTGTACCATCCAGTCACTCATGAAGACCAGCAGTACACCTTAAAGAAGTGCCCTGAATAATTCCCGCTGAAAATATTTTCATTTGTGGGCAGTCATAGATGATCAGAGAGAGCCAAGATGTAATCTGGTCTCCACAGGGTCTGGCACTGATGTACCCAGGACTTTTCTCTCAAGGTTGAGGAGCTTGGGTTTAAGTTCACCTTATAGGGTTCGATATCCCAATTGAAGAGACCACGTACAGTACCTCCACCCAGAGACAGATATAGTGGGCCCAGTGTTTAGTACCACCCCCAACACATACATGAGCACACACACAAACACACACACAGACACACACATACACACACACACAGATACACACGGTGATACAATTCTTATACTTCTGCACATAATATTCTCATGAGACAGTAATTACAGACAAGTAAAAAGGGGTTTATTGAGAGGACAGGATCATGCACTGGAAGGGAAAGGAAAGGAAAGGGTTAAGGCAACATCACAGTATACATGGACTGCACTAACTTCAACAGCAACCACACTCACCATCAGTGTCCCTGACTGTTGTGTGCAGGCCCCACTACCCTCTGGTAGAAGCAATTTTTACTAATATTCCTTTAGGTAGCTCACTTGGGCACAGTACATTGAGTACCCAGGTGTTGGATCATTGAAGACTTGACATCTAATCCCATTGCACCTGATAGCAGATGATGGCCCACTGGATTAACAATTGCAAACAGAACTAAATCAATAATATTATAAGCAAAAGGGTCTAATCTATTGGACTCCAATTTATGGCCCTGTCTAAACTAACAAGAACTGGTGCTGTTGCAGAACCCATAGGCCCTGTTGAGCTACTCATGGTTAGCAAACCAGGGAGGCATGTTTCACAACAATCAGCTTCTGGCTAGCATGACTGTGAGAAGGGGCCCCATGAACACTGAGCTGCAATTTTGGGCTCTGACTGAACTACTTCAGCTTAATAAAAGTCTCTCTGTGGTTTTCAGACAGCTGACTGTGAGTGGTTTTTCTGCTCAGACTGCTTCTCCATCCTCTGGATGAGAAATCCAGTGTCTCATTCCTTGCAGTCTCCTTCTTGTTAGCTCTCAATTTTCCTCCAAAAGAACAAGGCAGATGAGGATCTGCCTGTGCAGACAGAGGATCTGCTCTCAGTTCCTCAGATTTGGCTGCTTTCTGTAAAGTCGAGCTGTAGGCCCTACTGAACCCAGACTCCATGGAGCCCTGGGCAGACCTTTGGTGCTAGAGAGGGTGGGCAGCTATCTACCCTCAGGCTGTACCCAGACCAGAGGCCACATGAACACCCTCCTTGGCCAAAGCCAGACTGACTAAAAGACTGAACAACACTGGCTGTTTTATCATTAGTCCAGCCCTACAAGTGATGAAGCCCAGCTGTTAGCCACTGGGAAGAGTCTGACTGGCTGTTACCTGATGTCCTACCGGAGGTAAACTCTGGTAGTCAGTTAATTAGCCCTCCAGTTTCCCATGAGTTTTTCTGGCCCTGTTGCAGACTCTGGAGCCTGACGGGTTGAACAGGTTACACTTTGCCATGTTGTCATGTTGATGGAGTCAGAGGTGATGAAGATGGCTGCCTGTGTGGTTCCTGGACATTTGCCCCCAAATTCCCTCTTTTGCAAGGGTTTCTGCACTTAAAACAATATGCTGTGCCCCCTTTCATGTTGTGGGGGCAGCAGCCTCTGGTGATTGGTGTGGTTGTGAATTTGATCAGGGGAATTCCCCAGTTCTTGTGCATGCTGTCATGCCCACTTCATTAACAGCAGGGAGACATAGTTGTAATGTGTAAAAGGGAGCCTTCTTCTATCAGCACAGGCTACGCCAAAGATGCCACTTTCCTTTTCCTCCTCTTCTCTCTCTCTGGTCCCCTAATGGCAATCCAAGTTCATTGGGTACAGAAAAGAGCAACGCAGCAGCAACAGGCTGGGCTCTGGCTGTGTGGAACCAAAGATAGTCCTCCACCCAGAAGTGGGAGATGGGGTTACAAAACATATTTATTCAAGATGGTCCAGCAAGGAATGCACCATCTTGTTTACGAGGGGTTCTTGCTTCTATCTATTGGATGGACTGAAGAGCTGAGACATTAAGTGACTTGCCCAGTGTCACACAGTGAGTATTTGGCTCTAGCAGGGTTTGAATTTACAATCTCTTAGTTTCCATGCTATTGCTCTAACCATTATACCACACTGCTTCTAAACACATAGAATAATATATGGTGTAGTGAGTATAACATATAGAATAATGGATGGGGAAGTGTGCTTAACGAGAATTTAATGGTTACCTGAGGTGTGAGATACTACATAAACCCTGAGGGCGAAACCCGAGGGGTTTATTAAAGCAACCCACACCAAGGGCAACCATTAAATTCAAGTTGTATACACTTCCCTCTTTCATTTTTTATAATTGCTGGACAGGAATTTTTTCCAGCCTTGCTGTGGTGTCCCTATATTTGACTGAGGCTCTCACTGACACACGCACACACAGACACACAAACACACACTTCTAAGATTATTCGTTCTTTTGTTTTTAGTTTTGTTTCTTTAGTTCTTTATTTTTAGTTTCAGAGCACTCTTGCACTTGTGCTGTGTATTTAAGAACTGGAGATCAGGTTGGCGCAGTGTGTGGGTAGCTATGAGAGCTCTGTTCTGTCGGCGATGAAAAGTAGGATCCACCAGATGGTTAAAAAAAATAGATTGCAGGATCAGCCAGATACAGTATTTATATTAGAAAATAAAGAATTTTTCTGAGTTGAAGGGCTTTGTGACAACTGGCGGCTCGTCGGTAGGCCAGCAATGGAGCCGCCATGTTTCTGTGACCATTCAACCTACCCACAAATGGAGTGTCAGCCAATTAAGGAGCAGCTATGCTTTGAGTGACTCAGCTTGTGCTTTCCATTATAACCTGCAGATTATAATGGTAAATTATGACTGGTTCAGCCCATAGAAAAAATTGCTGACCAGTTATTATAAGAATTTTACACACACCTAACGTGCTACAAACCTTGAAAGCGAAGCTTGAGGAATTTATACAAGCATCCAACACTGAGGGTGTGTGTAAAATTTTAATTTTAAACACTACGCGATGCATTGTTTTATAATTGCTAAGGAGTGTTTTTCACCACAGCAATTATATAAATAGAAATTCATCTCTGTACAGCCTGGTTGAAGTGCGTTTATTTTTAATTTTTTTTTTAATTTGTCAGTGATTTCCCCAAAAGTAAAACAGTATACAGAAAAGAATTAAAAGTTTCAATTGAGCGATTATAAAGACCCCAGCAAAAGGCTTGCTCCAAAGTGTGAGAGTAAGAGAAAGGGAACAACAGAACTGGCGCATGTGAAGATGAAGGGAAACCCGACGTATGTTCACTGGTTATAATTGTGCATTATAACTGAATTTTTCTATGGGAAAAAATTCTCCTTGGTAACTACATACAAACAGGTCCATGTATTCAAAGGAAATGAGCTGCCCAAAATGGAGATGCACGGCGCATCACAGAATATGCGCGGAAGCGTGATATTCAAAAGGAAGAGATGCATTGTGCATTTCTGAATGCATGATCGTGCAGACATAATGTATGTGGCACACATAAAGGGGACGGGTATGTGAATATGCCATGCATCCATATATTCAGCCAAAATGTACCGCACATCTGCCGTGCATCCCAGAAGTGTGCCATGCAAAGTTAGGCAGACAAAATGATGGCCTAAATTGCACAGCCACCCACAGGAAGGCCACAGAACTGTAGACAGGTCAATCTGAGACAGCCCTTGGATGTGCACCAGGACATGTTCCAGGCCCCCATACACAGCAGTCATGCCAGGACGGAAGTACCCAAAGCCACAGGTGCAGGCACATCATGGGCACTGCCCAGAGAGCTATCCACACATTGCACCTAGGACATAGACACCCCACTGCCACATGCCAGTGCTGTCGGGTGCCCCCTAGCACACCAGCAGAGCAGATGGCCACACTGCAGCACATGTACCAGGGGCCATGGCATGCACCAGTGTGGCCTGCAGGGCACCACCCAGTGGTGGCATGCACCCAGGGTGATGTCTGGGGAAACTGTGCCCACATAGCCTGGTGGTATGAGTGGCAGCCTGGGATGGTCCAGGGACTGATCTGTGGCACACACCCATGGTGGTACACCATAGGTGCACACAGGTGGGACCCACCCACTCAGGTACCTGGTCACCCTCTGCACACATCATGTTCCTCTCATGGGGGGGTGGGCACTGCAGGTGACTGTACACTGCATACGGAGTTGGGATATCACATGCATGTGATATACCGATCAGACGGTGTCACCCTGTGCCCTCTTCTGTTGCTTGTCTAGGTGGGCCACTGTGGCCACTGTCCAGGTGGGTCCCCTGTACCCCGGTTCAACCCTGTCTATGGCTATGGGTAATAGCACTTTACCCAGGCCAATGTAGTCCACCCACACACACACACAAACATTCCATCACACCTGCTTGCTAGGCTGCAGTATCTCCTGTTCACCTTTGTGGGGTGGTGAGGCAGCCCTGCAAAGCTGGAACTATGCATGCCTGGGGTATGCATATGGCCTGAATATATTCCAGTAATGAGCTGCGCATGTGAGGAATGGACTCAGAATGTGCAATGAGGACATTTGCATATCCCGGCAGAATATTGCAATTTTGCACACCACACATGTGGCCGCCTATCGAGCATTTCCCTATGCTCCACATAGGGCTCAGGTCACCTGCCGCACCGTGCATTTCCCACTGCGCAGTCACATATGTTCAGGATATTCAGCTGGACATAAATGATTGCATATCACGATGCACCTTCTGAATATACCATTATTTTGTGCCTGCATATCTCAGTTGCGTGACGCAGGCACTTGCATTCCAACAACTTTATCTGGTTCAAGGTCAGTTGGCATTCATCTGCATCCCCCTTCCCCAGGCCATGCCTGAAAATAGGCAGGATTTGTCTAGTGCGCTTACCTGGTCAACAAAAACTAAATAAAAATGATGCAGCCTGGGACTTTTGAATATGGGATCCACAGTGTATAGCAAGGGTTTGTTCTGCATGGATTTCTATGCTAGCTAGAACCTTGTTATACCACATTTCAAAGATCACAGAATGCTGTTGTACCCTTTTGTGGTACAATAAAGTTCCAGCTAACTGGAAATCCTTGAGGCGGCTGGTGTTTTTCATAGCACTGCTATGCATACAACAATCGGTTCCAGTTCTGAACTGAAACTGCCACACATTCGCTGCTTCCACAGAGCACTGAGAAAAAAATAGTTTCACTTTTCAAAAAATAAAATAAAAAAAAAACTGTACACTATAAAACAATACTGCTTGGGCAACCACATGCCCAACCAACCTGTGCCTCTGCCTTGGACTTCTAATTACATCGGACCTCTCGAGCTTTGCTCTTGAGGTTTGATGTAATCAGAACCGGTCTGTGACAGCACAGGCTGCTTGCTCATGGTTGCCCAACCAGTATTCTCTATATTATATTGTATATAACAGCACACTTCAGAATGCTTTATTAAGATAATTAGGTGGTTCAGTTTTACAAAGTATAAAAATGACTGTTTCTTACATTTCCTACAGTTCAAATTTAATTTTTATAAAATGCACGTCCTCCCCTCTGGATCTTCTTCAGGGTGGTCCCTGCAAGTGCTGGCTTTTGTTTGTTTCACATTCTGCTAAAGCCTCTGACCCAATGAGCTCCAGTACTCCAATTTGTTAAATAGCGTAAAAACAAAAACCCCTGAAAACAAAGGATTTCAACTCTGTTGGCATAACTTGTAAATACATTGTAAAATAAGGAAAATCTTGCATTTTTCACAGTTTCTGCTTAAGATTAGTGTCAGTGCTGTAGGTGGGGATTGACCTATAAAATAGTGCATACACACATATTATCAAATCCCACATGGGAAGATGACACAATGTATACTTTCTAGGGGATTACAGAGATGGCAGACTTGTCAAGGCTTACTTTTCTCTCCAGATGTTATATTGCTTCGGAATCAGCCACTGCAGGAACCAGGAATGAAATCCTAGAGGGATAAAGCAGAGGCCGTGCTTCCTGCAAGTAAAACTTACTGAAACAGCTGGCAACTTTTTGAACAGGGAACATCTCATGGAACAATGAAGCTTGATTCCATTAGATATCGAGTACTGCAGAAAGAAAATATGCAGCTCACATCCACTCCAGATAACTCTCGTTAGTTTATTTATTTATTTTATTTTTAACAAGGCACTCTTCTTAAAACCAAAGCGCCTGTACAATTTCATAGAACAATAAATGACAAAATCTAAAACTATTATAAATCAGTAAAAGCTATGTTAAAAAGGTGGGTCTTCAAGGCTTCTTTAAAGTCAGCATTTACTGGAGACCAGCACTTCGTCTTTGCAGCGAGGCTTCATTATTCTTCATGTCATGGCACCATAGTTGCAGCACCACTCTTAGGATCCAACAGCTTTAGGGCACAAGTTATAAAGCATACAGAAAACTCACAGTCGTTCTTGACCTAATCCACCTCACACAGCCAACCAAGATGCAGTCAACTGAGGATGTAAAGTAACATAATGGAAACAACAGAATATAAAACATAAAGTAAGCTGTCAGGGAAAGTTAGCCCATAAAGGACTTGGGTAGTTCAAGCAGTAACATAGTACCATACTAATTTAAAGTCAGAAGGGTCTCCAGGTTCATTAAGGCCACCCCAACCCCTGGTTCATAAGTAGATGTCAACAAATATGGTGTTCAAACATATACTAATTTAAACGGATTCATCACCACCAACCTTGCTATGCAGGGTATCAATCAAGCAATCAATCAATCAAAATCTTTATTTATCCAGGCGGGCACCATTGAGCAAGGCTCATTTGCAAGGTGGACCTGGTCATGAATACATCAAAGTACAGTACAGAAGCAGGTATACAAAAAGCAATAATATACAAGGAAGAAAAAGTATATACAGTGTATACAGTACAGTACAAGGTTGAAATAAATAAAAAAAAACAGCATTATTTTACAATTGAAGAAGTCAGCAGATATACAATCAACCATAGGCATACAGGGGTTATAAGCAGAGATCTTTTGAGTGAGGCAGCCGGCAACTACACATATAGGCAAAAGAGGCTGTGTATGGGGTGGCAGGTTAGAGAGGTAAAGAAGAGGAGGGATATATTACTGACGACTGGGGGAAAAATTGAGCTAAAACCACAGAAAGTGACGATGTCTGTCGTGTACTTGTTTATTATGATAATGACGGATGAGGGGTAGATAATTGGGACACTGCTATGGATGGGGTGGGACTTTAGCCAGGCTGGAGTGGACAGAGAAGGGTGGGTGCAGCAGGAAGAGTTAATAGGGAAAGAGTGAGAGCCAGGGGTAGAAACATGGCGAGCGTCAGGATGGAAAGGGGGAGTTGCGGAATTAGTGGGCTAGCAGTGAGGAAAACATTTGCAAGGTGCTTTCATATAGCTATCGTAGAGTGCCTTGAAGATATTCAGGCTAACAGGCAGATCAGCTTCAAGTTCCTTTGTAAACTGTTCCACAATGTGGGTAAAGAGAAGCTTAGAGCAGCTTTGCTGAAATGAGTTTTGACCCTTGGAACTTGGAGGGCAATTAGGGAATAGCTCCTTAGAGCGTAGGTGCCTAACACACTACGGGGAATACAATCTGAGACATATGAGGGGAGCTTGTTGGTCACCACTCTGAAGGCCCATAGGGCGGCCTTTCTATTCCTTCTATAGTGAAGGGAAGTCCAGCCTAATGAAGAGTACAGGGAGCAGTGGTGTGTGGAAAGTGGAAGGCCAGTAATGAACCTGATAGCTCTGTGGTAGAGGGTGTCCAACCTAGCCTGTGCAGAGGCAGTGCAGTGGCTGTAGAGCAGGTCCGCGTAATCTATTAAAGATAGGAAGGTAGCTTGAACCAGTTGAATCTTGGCCTCCTTTGTGAGCAGGTGGTTAATTCTGTAAAATTTTCCTAATCTTTGCCTTAGTTTCTTCTGTAGTTCTTTGAGATGGTCAGCAAAGGAAAGTTTACGATCGAGCCAAACTCCTAGATATTTGAATTTAGCTACATACTCTACTGTTTCTCCAAGAACAGTGGTAATTTGTGGGATAGCTCCCCCCCAGCAGGAACTGCCGCATACAAGGAGGGGGAGAAGAACATGGCTTTTGTCTTTTTCGCATTGAGCAAAAGCTTTTTGTTTATGAGTTGGTATTGTAGAAGGTTAAATTCAGCTTGGAGGTCTTCACAGGCTGCTTCTGGCATGGGACGACTCAAGTACAGTACAGTGTCATCCGCAAATAAGTGGATGTTGGCTTTTTTGATGAGGTCATTGATGTTGTTAATGTAGACTGCATAGAGGAGGGGACCAAGGATAGAGCCCTGGGGCATGCCCCTCAGCATAGGTTTTAATGGAGAAAGATCACCTTCAGCGTTAACCTGCTGTTTCCGTTCTCTGAGGTAGTCTGCAAACCAGCACATAGATTTATGGTCCAAGCCTAAGGTGCTTAGGGAGGAAAGAAGCAGGCTGTGATTGACTGTGTCGAATGCCTTACTAAGATCCAAGAAAACAGCACAAACATGCTTCTTGTTGTCAAGGTCTAGGAGCCAATCATTGGTCACCTTAGCTAGGGCTGTTACAGTGCTGTGCTTTGCTCTGAATCCAGACTGAACCGGGTTTAATAGGCTTCTGGATTCTAAGTATACCACTAGCTGGCCACACACTATTTTTTCTAGTAATTTAGACAGGATGGGGAGGAGGGAGATCGGTCTGTAATTATTTAGATCGCAGGGGTGACCTGCTTTTTAATAGAGGGATGACATGGGCTATTTTCTATTGAGGGGAGAGGCTACCCAGGAAAGAGTGACATGTTGAATAGGTGGGAGATTGGCACTGCAAGCACATGGTAGGCACATTTCAGATAGTATAGCTCTATGAAGTCGGAGTCTGCTGCCTTCCTGGTATCCAGCTGCAGCAGAAGGTCTTCCACCTCTTTTAGAGAGACAGGCAGGAGGGAGAAGGCCTCCTCGGTAGAGGGGGGGACTCATAGGTTGGTGGGCCCTGAGCTGTGCAGAGGTCATTGGCAGGAGAAGTATCAAATGCTAGCCCTGCCATTGCAAAATGGTTATGGAGGGCTTCCAATATCTCTGATCAGATAGCGATAACGCTGCCACCGGACTTAATTTTTGCTGGAATGGAATTACCAGGTGCATGTCCAGACATGTCTTTTAATGTTTTCCAGAGCTTTGAAGGATTTCTTGAGGCAGAGGCTAGCTCCGAACGATAGTAGGCGGCCTTGGCTGCTGTGACCAACTTGGTGCACTTGTTACATGCTCTCTTAAAAAGACACCAATCCGAGTCGTTCTTGATTTTTCCGGCTTTTTTCCATAAAGTATTCCTTTCTAATTGGGAAGCTTTGAGCTCAGGTGAGAACCAATGGCAGGTACTGCTCCTGACCTGCACCTTAACCAAGGGTGCATGCTTATTTAAAGCCTCACTTAAAATATCGTAAAAAATAGTATATGCCCTGTTAACTGTTTTGGCTAGGAAGAATTCCTGCCATCGCGGTGAATGTTTCAAGTCGTGGATGTAGGCAAACAAATCAAAGTTGCGTTTGCACCTCTTAATAGAGAACTTTGCCACAAACTGTGGGTCATGCATGGATCTAATGGTGGTGATTATACAATGATCGCTAATGTCTGAGAAAAACGTTCCGACATGAGAGTATAGGTGTGGCTTGCTAACCAAAATTACATCTAAGAGGGAGCTGTTGTTAAGGTTCTTTTTATTTGGGCGAGTAGGCTCACCAATGAGTTGCACAAGCTCTAGACTGTCACAAAAGGATTTCAAGGTATACTGTAACTCTCTTAGTACAGTGGTGCCCAATGTCAGGTTCCTTCATGTCTAGTCATGTCAGTCAGGATATTTAGTGAAGAACTGGCATGAATAACCAGAGCCATAACTTGCTAATAGCTTAAATTGCATAGTGTTTCCAAACATTATTACTACTACTGCTCACTGTGGATATCAAGACAGTAGTGACACGAGAATATCACCATTTGTGAACCTGACACTGGCCACGACTGTAAGCAGACATTTGTCCAAGCTTACCTTAAATGCCTGCGCTGTCTTCACGTTGACCATCTCTGCTGGTAGCTGTTCCATTGGTTGATCACCCTCCAGGAGAAAAATTACCTCCTAATGTTACCTTTGAATGTACCATCTTTCAGATTCAGGGTATTTTCCCTCATTCTGCTGGACACACCAGATGAAATATCTCCATCTGTTGAACCTTGTGGATACTCTTGAGTATGCAGAGGACTGAGATCATGTCCCCCTCAGCCTCCCTTTCTCCTGGGGGGACATAATAAGGGTCTCCAGTATCTCTCCTTACTGCTGTTATCCTCCATACCTCCTGATCCTTTTAGTGGCCTTTCATTACACCGTCTCTACTGCCTCAAAGTCTGATTTGCATTTAAAGACATGCACACAGTAGTACAAGTTTTACAGAGGGTAGTTACAGTTTGCTTTATGGGAACTGTAGAATTGAGCATTATCTGATATTCATTATATTTATTTAGTTTTTGTTTACCGGGTAAGTGCACTAGCCATAGCAATGACTATTTTCAGGCACGACCTGGGAGGATACAGTACAAACAGAGCAAGTACACAAAGCAGGACAACTTTTACATAATTAAACAATGTAGAATACGGTGAAAAGTAATAAGCATAGTAGACAATAGAATACAGAGCAAATAGTTATAGGTAAGGTAGTTACAAGTAACAGTGTAAAATATACGCTAGAACAGAGTATACAGAGGCATTTTAGTAACCAGGGCTAATAACATATTGTCTGGCTTGTGAAAACAAGGTAAGATGGTAGCAATAAGGTAATTATGAGGAATTATGTAGAGTGGTGAGAGATAGAAAGGGAGATAGAAGTGCGAGGCCAGAGTAGAGAATATAGGGATAGTTTGGATAGTTTGGCGAGAGGGATGGAAAAAATTGGAAGTGCTATACTATTTGATGTACTCAAATAGAAGTGCCAGGAGGGAAGAGGCTAGGAAGGAGAAAGGGGCTAGGGGGGGGTTGAAGCAAACGCATCTATGGGTAGTGGCAAGATGGTTCCGTAACCCTTTCTTAAAGGAGGAGTGGGTTGAGGATTGGCATAGGGCTAGCAGGAGGGAGTTCCAGAATTGGGGGGCATGACAGGCAAAAGCCATAGCACCTTTGCAGGAATTATGTCTGGTGATGAAGACAGGCGCATTATCAGCAGACCACAAACCATAGCGAGGTACCAGATTCAGGAAGAGACCCGCCAGGGGTCTGGATGTTTGTAATCGGACAATATTGTCAATGACGGAGCCATAAGCATAAAGCCATAGCTCTGAAGGAGGAAGCCATCCCAGATCAGAATAAAGGAGACAGTGGTGTTTCAGTCGATGAGAGGAGGATGCGTAACAACAGATGTTGACCACTAATTTTGATAGTTACATTTGTAAGCTTAATCATGGAATGTTCTGTAACTAAACCCTAGTAACCATAACTTTATGATCTGGCTCAGTGTGTCTTTCATGGCTGCACAACAATTCTAAGCAAATGAATAAATAAATACTTTGAGGCAAAAAATATTTGTTTTGCGTTCATAGTGCTTTTGTTTTAGCTGTACATATCTTCTAATTTAATCACAAGGGAAGGCAAGACAGTGTTTATTTATAAAGAGCCATATCTCTGAGGCTCAGGGTGTTGTATAATCAATGAATACAAATAAAATAACTATAACTGTCAGAAATCGTATGAACACATTCGATTTATAAATTTTAATTCATACATAAAACAGAAACCCAAGTTAAAAACTCTCTAAGTATGCCAAGGTAAACAGCAATATTTTGCTGAAGGGCTGGCCGACGTGCACAGGCAGTGAATTCCTGAGTATGGAGCTGCCAACCAAATGCTCTGTCCCCAGATTGCTTAAGATGAGAATTGTGGGCTACAAGCAGGCCCACATCAGAGGAGGGATGGTGATGAGTCGTATGGTAAATAGTCAGGACCCATACTGTGTCAGCCTTGAATTGTATCAAGCAGATCTTGAAGATGATGTGCCACTACACAGGAAGAAACTAAAACAAGCTGCCGGAACTCATTTTAAATCTATGCTTGCTAGGTAAGGACCTCAGGGCATCCCATATATTAAGTTAACAAGACTAGCAAAACCATCAACTTAAAAAAAAAATGTCAAGTTATTTGCATTTTTGTTGGACCTTTTACAGTGTGGGCACTGCTGCAACTGCAGCCTTCATAGCCCCCAAAGGACTGTTCTGCCGTTCAACTGGCTATGTGAACAATAACCAATTTAATGTTGTCTTGCATGGGATGAAAGAAAACAGAATGAGTATAACCAAGCAATGAGACTGCCCGTCTGCATACTTCAAGAATTAAGAAATAGTAACCATGACATCAGCAGATCCAATAGCAGGGCAAAAGGGAATGAGAAGTAGAAACTCAACATTAGTTTGGCTTATTTCAACAAAATGAGAGGTGTTGTGTGAGTGAGCTCTTTAAAGGATGTAAACAACCTATTTTACTCTTTTAATTTAATAAAACATGTCTTTTTAGTCCTTTACAGTACAGCTTGCATAAAGCTGCCATGCCTATTAGTTGATTTTGTATTTCTCATTGAGTTGAATACCATGGGCTGGATATTCAAACTGCGCCATTCTGTGGCGCAAGCCCTTGCGCTGCTCAAAAAAGTTGCGCAGGGGTGTGGCCAGGGCAATATTCAATGGAGTTGCGCTATTGAGCAACTCCTTTGAATATCGCCCCCTGGCCACAGCCACTGTGCATGGCGCAGTGGAACTTGTGCCACCGCAAGTGGTCAGAGTGGAGCATTCAGATACGGTGGCGCAAGTTCCATTGCGCCATGCGCAAATTTCCAATATTCAAAAGGTGACATGCAAATGGGGCCATAATTTATGCAAGGCTCACGGGAGGCGATTTGTATCTAATTATGGCCCCATTTGCGCTCTCATTGCTGTCTGAGTGCGCCCGATCCGACGACCCGCGCTGGCGCCTGCCAGGCAGCCATCGGGACCGACACCCCCGCAGCTCGATTGCGGCATGAAGTAACTTCCCCACTAGCCCGGATCGTGGGCATAACGATGAAACCCTCCTGACTAGCCCGATTGCAGGCAGAACTCACCCCTGAAGCCCAATCATGGGCAGAACACACTCCTCACCCCACTAGCCCAATCGCGGGCAGATCTCACTTCCCCGACTAGCCCGATCACGGGCAGAACGTAATTGAACCCCCGACTGGCCCGATCATGGCCAGAAGGAAATTTACCCCGACTGGCCTGATCGCGGGCAGAACATAATTGAACCCCTCGACTAGCCCGATCGCGGGCAGAACATAATTGAACTCTGACGGGCCCGATCGCGGCAGAAGGTAATTGAACCCCTCCCGACTGTCCTGATTGTGGGCAGAATGTAACTGAACCTTCCTCGACTGGCCCGATCACGGGCAGAACGGAGTTCAACCTCAAAGATTAATATCCTCGGTGGTCCAGCGACTGGAAGCCCTATCGCGGCATAAGTCAAACCACCCTCCAAAGTTCATTCTCGGTGATCTGGTTCATCACCCACCCACGGAGTTGCACACAGTTCCCCCACTGCTGGCGGCAGCACTTTCACGCCCCAAGCCGCCGTCAGCTGACGAGCTGATATTGCACTTCATTAGAGCAAAGAGCTATCGGGCATGTTTGATGCCCATAATGCGTTGCCAGTTCAGACATGGAATGAATTCATTCACATATCTGACTGCCTTGGGGAATGATATAGGCTGCATGCCCATTGGCTCTGCTCTGAACCAATAGGCGGCAGCCCTCATCGAGCTGTCAGTCGGGCGGGCGCGGGCGCAGGCGGTGGGTGCTGCCGCCGCCGCTGACGGGGAGCGGGTGGTGGGGCTCTGTGGGTGGGTGGGTAAATACTAGATCACCAGGGATATTAGACTTTGAGGGGTGGGTTTGACCTAATGCCCCAATCGGGTCATGTCCACTGGACCACCAGGATATTGGTCTTTGGGGGTTGAACTCGTTCAGCCCACTCATTGGGCCAGTCGTGAGGGGGTTCATCACGCTTGCCCATGATTGGGCTAGTGGGGAGGAGATCTGCCCGTGATCGGGCTAATGGGGTGGGGGGAGGTACCTGACCACCCCATCGGCTACGGGGGTTACTATTATGTCACGATCGGGCTGCAGGGGGCACAGGAACAAGTGGAGGGTCACCAGCAGGTGGCAGCTGCTGTGTTGTGCCTGCAGTGGCAGCTCACCTGTGGGTGGCCCTCGACTTCATCTTTTTTTTGGCTTAAAGTTGTGCAGGCGCAGGTAGGGGGTTGCGCCTGCACAACTCTGCACGACCCGGCTGAATATCGGGCTGTGCAGTTTATGCATGGTTCCTCCCCCTCCGGTTGAGCATGCCTTCATTAGCATTGTGCTGTTGCTCAGCATGGTTTGGGGGGCGCAACTGCCTCCTGCTGAATATCGCAGAATGGCGCAATTTCGGACTTGCGCAGGCGCAACCCTTTTGAACATCCAGCCCCATATGTGTTACCGGACCCGGCACAAAGACTTGGAAACACGGTTGCCTTACAGTTGCAGCTTCGTTCTATCTACAACATTTCAGAACACCTGCAGATGTGTTCCAAATGAGGTGCGAAACAATTTTGTAAAAGTTTCTCTTGAGATAGTTACATGTTGGAAAACATAGTGTAAGTTGTCAGTGCACTGACAACTTAAAAAAAAAAAGCCATTCAAATCCAAGTCATTGGAATTATAGTTTTCTTTTTTTATTATAGGATTTTGGGCCAGGAAAGGCAAACTAAGTCAAACCATGTTTTCAGGTGCTACAGGAGCACAAGGAGGCTGAGTGACCCTCTGAGGGTCATAAAGTCAGCAAGTTATGGGATTCAAACCCAAGTCTGCTGGGTTCCAAAGGTATACTCCTGGATACTTTAATTTTTATTTATTTCGTTTTTGTTGACCGGTAAGTGCACTGGACAAATCCTGCCTATTTTCAGGCAAGACTTGGGGGAAGGGGATACAGATGAATGCCAACTGACCTTGAACCAGATTAAGCTGTTGGTGGGTTTTTTTTTCAGTGAATGAGGGAAATTTGGCCAGGACACTGGGGAAATTCCCCTACTCTTTTCGATAAGTGCCATGGGATCTTTAACATCCACCTGAACTACCGCCAATCCAGGCAGATGGGACCTCGGTTTAATGTCTTATCCGAAAGACGGCACCTCAGAAATGCAGCACCCCTCTCATGTTGCACTACAGTGTCAGTACTGGGATATTAACCCAAGTGCCAGATGTGGGAACTGAACCCACAGCCCTCTGATCTCCCGGCCTCAGAGGCAAGTGTGCCACCTACTGAGCCACTGACACTGCTAACACACAATTACTAGGCTATATTGCCTTCCAGTTTGAATACCCTGTACAGTTGTTTACATTAATGTTGAGACTGCATTTAAGTACTGCATTTAAGTAATATAATGTAATAACGCTTCTCCTGTTCCAAAGACTCACATCTGGATTTACTAAGAGGGTGTAGTTTTTATCAACACTATGAAGAAAACTATATTATGCCAGTGAGGAAAAGGCAGCTCCTTGGTTTCCCACAAGTTTCTCCCATAGCCGATTTTTCCTATCCTCAATGCCAGTATCATAATGAAAAGGGAGGCAGTGTGGTGACGTAGTTAGAGAACAGGCATGCGCATAGGAGTCCCAGATTCAAATCCCACCAGAGCCATTTACTCATAGTGTGCCCACACCTAAAATGAAGGCCTTCAAATTCATTTAAAATATTCTTCAGTTTTTTTTTAAAAACTGGTCCAGTTATTTACATGTTTTTGAAGTAATTCAAACTGACTTCTGTTGTACCTCAAATACCAAAATGTAGCCATTGAAAAACTTAATGTATTCTCAACTGCACTTGAAAAATTGGGAAAAATGCAAATGAGTCTTCAAAAAGAAAACTGAAATACTGCCAATAAACAGGCATGTACAAGGCCTTTACTTTTACCTGAAATACCATTCTTTTTTTCTTAAAGTGCAATATTTCAAATAGTCCTGAAACATCAGTAATGAAGTCTTCAAATTACCATCAAATACCAGTAAGTGATTCATAAAAAAAGACCTTCTTGTAACTATAGTTTTTGTGTTATTCCCAACATTCACAATGTGGTGGCACCCATAACCTGATAGTTTCAAAAAAGAAATACTGCTACTTACATTTACTGCAAGATGTACCCTCATACTTACATTTACTGCACATATAAATGAGCCACTCATCGAACTGTGAAAAAAAACTTTGGCAGCCATTTTTTTCTTCTCGTTAGTGATCCACTTACTTTCACCCCCCCCATATTGTTTGCTGCACAGAGCTGAAATGAAAATCACAGCAGAAGAGATTGCTTGCTGTACCAGTTAAAAAACATTTCTGTGTCACTTAGGATCTGTGGCTTGTGTCCCTCCCCCCATGCTGCTTTCTCTCCATTCCAGCCCACACAGTACTTACCCAGATTATGGTGTGTTCATGACTGTGGTGACTCTCTTCCTCCTGTCCTATCTGATCTGACAGCAGCTTCAAAATATACAGCATTCGCCGCTCACCCACTCACTCTAGGACCGCTACCTCTCTGACTTCCCTTTCACGCACTCTCTGACAATCTAGTAATGGACAACAAGACAAATAAGAAAAGTAGAAAAAATGTAGAACAAACTAATAATGTACAGTTAACATGAGACTGCACACACACAAACTGAATTCACAGGCAGCAACTACAGTATAGCACCCCTAATGACACCTACTAGCAGAAGAACTTTTTGTTAAGTGAAATAGTAGTATTTTAATATATTTTTAGATAAATTTAGACACAACACCCATTTTGTAAGCATAATAACACACTCCAGGGTGCTTTGGTAAACACACTTCTATGGGTCTATGGCCTTGTGCCTCACTATGCCTCTAGATGTTTTTTTAATTTTTCAGTTAACATTTTATTAAACATTTAAGAATATAAAAGCGATGCATACATGACTTCATCATAGCAAGCAACTCCACAGTTATCCATGGCAATAGATACACAGAAAGGCTAAATAAACCAGATTGCACTTAGCAACATATCAGTGCAACAAAATAGATAACAACATTGACATCCAAACTCTAGGCATGTGTTTATCAGAGTATAACCCACACCCTGGAGTGCTTTTATCTCAGGGAACAGTATGTGTTGTATGCCTTCATCTTTTGCATAAGAGAAGTGATGGTTAGCTATGGGTATTCAAAGCCAGCTGAGATTAACGAAAACCTTTTTTTTTTTCTTTACATTTGTGTTTATTGTTTTCACTTATCGCAAAGATATTATATCTCATATATAGAATACAGAGCTACATGCTACTAAAAACAAAACAGTTTTTTACAGCGCTCTATAATCGTGTACAATAGGAAGGTATACTTCACTGCCTTGTGGCCCACCTGTCAGAAAGTGAGTAGCTCCTCTTGATCAGCTGTGATGTCAGTGAGATTACAATGCTGAGAACAAAGAAATCCTGTATATAAAAACTATGTATAAAAACTAGAGGGCAGATCCAATATATAACAAGCATTTGTCAGTGCCGAATGTTGTTGCGCTGGCATTGGCAGTGGGAGTGGTGGAGCTAGAGACGCATAGTGCTGTGATTTTGTGAATGTGTCTCAAAAGGTGCTTTTGCACAGCGAGCACGCCATTGTGCGCTACAGCGGAAACACGTTTTGGGCAGGCTGTGAAAAATGGCAGCTGGACTGTTGATAAGGAGATGTGCACAAATGCCAGTGGTGAAAATGTGGCATGAAAGTATTGCAGATTGATGAAGTTACAAGGGTGCGTGGAAACTGCGCAATGCACGCTTGCAACACAGTCATTGTATGGAGTTTCGGCACCAAATTTTCAACATAGTCATTTTAGGACCTCTGCTCATCAATAGTGTCACCGTCATTTCCTCAGACTGTCCCAAAAACTTATTTCGCACAGCAGCCATGCAATTCTGTGCCAGACGTGCGAAAATACATTTCAGGCAGCTGCAGTGTTCATAAGGAGGTATGGAAAAAATGCCAATAATGAACAGCTGGAGTGAAAGTATTATAAATTCACAAAGTCATGAGCATGCGTGCGAACTGTGCAATGCACGCTCATAAAACACTCATTTTATTGACTTTCATTCCCAAATTTTCAACATAGGCATTTTAGGGCATCTGCTAATGAACAGTGTCACTGTCATTTTCATCATGTATCTCGAACACGGACTTTCCACAGCGACCAGGCTATTCTGCGCCAGAACTACGAAAACAGATTTTGGTCAGGATGTGAAAAAATGACAGCTGTACTGTTCATTAGGAGGTGCAGAACAATGGCACTATAGAAAATCTGGAGTGAGAATATTAGACGTTTGCGAACGTACGAGCGTGCGTGCAAACTGCACAACGTACACTCGTAACACAGTCATTTTATAGAGTATTATCACCAAATTTTCAACACAGGCATTTTGGGACCTCTGCTCATGAATAGTGTCACTGTCATTTTCGTAATGTGCCCTGAACACTGATTTCGCACAGTAAACGTGCTATTCTGCGCCGAAAGTGCGCAAACACATTTCAGCAAGGATGTGAAAAATGACAGCTATACAGTTCACAAGAAGGTGTAGTAAAATGCCAAATTTGAGAATCTGGTGTGAAAATATTGCGAATTCACTAAGTTATGAGCGTGCGTTGCGCAGTTGCGATGCACCTCGTAAAACAGTCATTTTATGGAGTATTGTCACCAAATTTTCAACACAGGCATTTTAGGACCTCTGCTCATGAACTGTGTCACTGTCATTTTCATAATGTGTCCTGAACACTGATTTCGCACAGCGACCACGCTATTCTGCGCCGGAAGTACGAAAACACATTTCGGCAAGGATGTAAAAATTGACAGCTGTACGGTTCACAAGAAGGTGTGGTAAAATGCCAGTGTTGAGAATGTGGCATGAAAATATTGCAAATGAGCTAACTTACAAGCATGCGTTGCGCAGTTGCTACGCATGTTCATAAACACTCATTTTGGATTTTCCTGAAAGTCTCAGAACATAGGCTTTTTGAGACCCCCTCTCATGAACAGTGGCACTGTCATTTCATTAGTCAATCCCAAAAGGTGATTCCATGCAGTGACTGCGAAATCACCTTTCGGGACCGAATAACACCATGACAGTGCAAGAATTCATGAGAAGGGGTCCCAAAAACCCCATGTTGAAAATTTGGGGCCAAAATTAACAAAAATGCCCGAGATATGCATTAAAGTTGAAAAAACCCTATTCATTCCATTATACAGCTTACCGGCATTTCTTCAGTTCGCGGTCGGCTTTGAAGAGTGCAGACATGTTCCCGGTCCACAGAAGATCGCCGCGCCAGACTCTGCAGGTAAGTATGGGGTGAGGGAGGCACGGTGCGCAGTGGGTGGGTGCAGGTGGGGGGCAGGGGGGCATCGAGACTACGAGGGACCGTTTCGTTTTACAGGTTAAAAACTGAAAAAAACATTGCGGGGCAGTTTTGTTTTGCAGGGCATTTGGCATGCTGGGGTGGGCTCCAGCGTGTCACCTAACTGTTTGGGGGTGTCTGTAGCTGATGGGGATTAGGCACCCTCGTCGGCAAACAACACGGGGGGATTGTGCCGACGGGATTGGGCACCCGCCGGCACACTAAGAAGGGTGGGGGTGCAGAGCCGAGGGGATTGGGCACCCCTGGCATTAAATAATTGGTGCTTTATGCCGACGGGGAGTGGGCTCCCCATCGGCACATTCACAGGGGCAGGGCGGCCGACAGGGGATTGGGCACCCCCGAAGTCGGCAGTTCTACGGCCAGTGTCCCGCCATGTACATAATGGCGGCGAGCATAGCAAGAAAAGGACCGCTGCATCTGACGAGCTTTGCTCGGATTGCAGCGGACCTTTTCTTAGATGTGCTCGCCACATTATGTATGCATGGTGTGGCGCCGGCATGCAGGCTGATTGGGGAATGCGGGACGCACCTACTGGTGCATGCCCTGCATTCGCCCAACAGCAACCGCACCTCTAAAGCTGCACTGTCCCACGATGTTGGCTGCGCAAGCACGCCAACATAAAAACTACTGGGTAGATCATGCGGAAAACCAAGGGCTTTCATGCCACCATCTGCAAGTAGTCTATACTATGTCTATGGTGTTATTGTGCAAATGATTGAAGGGATCACACGATAAACCATCTAGTTCTTGTTTTAATGATCTCTGTCTGATAAGGTATGATGACTGCTGTACTAAATACTGTTCCTAGTACTGTCAGGAATAAAATCTATCTAGAAGCAAAAGTACTTGCTAGCCCACCAGTGCAGTGGCAGCGCTACAGTTTGCGATGCTGATGACCTGGGTTTGGAAGTGAGTCTGGCCATTGGAGGGTTGAGTGTCCTACAGACTCCTCTCCCCCTCTGGGGGGGTATAGAGAAAGCTCCCAGCTCTCCCTGACCCTTGGTGGAAGCTAGAGTTCTGACAGCTGGAGCTGGCATTGTCTGAAAACAGGGCAGACATCAACATGAGTGCCTCTGACATCAGTGCACACTCCGCCTCCTGAGAAAGAAAAGCAGAAAAAAATTTGGATCGTACAGGATGCTGCTCACCTCGCGCCGCATGCCCAGCACCGCTGACCAATGGCACCCCCGGGCACCAAGTTCAGGTGTTCCCCAGGAGGAAGGAGCCTCCTCCAAAAGGCCTTGCCCTGGGGGGTAAGCCTGGGAGGAACATTGGGGTAGGTAAGTCCCAGGAGCAGTGCATGACAGGGCTAGGCACAGGGGTAGGGCCAATGGGGAGCCAGTTTTTAGGAGGGGAGTATAAAAAATAGAAGCAAACACACTTCTGATACAAAAAGTACCAGTGAACTGTTTTTAAAAGCTACATCAAGCAGCATGTATGTTCTTGAAATAGTACACTTTGAGCTGGCCCAGTAGCACAGAGGTAGTGATACTGCCTGCTATGTCAGTGACCCGGATACGGGAACAGACTCGTGAGTTGGGACATTCAGGGGTCAGCCAGGGAAGGAGGATTTAGCATTCTGTGGACAGCCCTAATCTCTCAGGGAGATGGACGCTGCCCCCCCACCTCCCACTGCTCGACTGCCATCTGGTGGAGGCCAGGTGGCAGTGCAGTGAGACTACATAGAAGAGAGAGGAACAGCCACCAGTCACTATCATTGCATGCCAGCACCCTCAGGGCACAAAACAAGAGCTGGAGGAAAAAGCCCTGGTCTTCCGTTGTACCAGCACCCACCTCCCCTTAGGCCTTTGCATGATGACGTGGCAGGCAGGTCACCCACTGCTATCATGGTCCTGAGTAAGTGACAGGTAACCAGCAAGTCCATGAGAAGGTCAGTGATGGTACCAGGTGTGCCGTCTGGTGAGCAGGGGGGCCTAGAAAATGTGGAATGAAGAAAGCACACTTCAAAATAGTGACTAATGCAAAAAAAAGAGTGTTATTTACTTGTAACAATATTTCTAGTTAATCATTTTACATTGACACTGTGAAGTAGCGAGTAATATGTCTTGGGTGCGCTGCTTCTTGATGCTGCAATGGGTCTACTGTTCTTTGGTGCTGCTGATGGTGTCTGCTGCTCCTCAGTTCTACTGGTGTTCTATTACACTCCTTTGTGTTGCCAGTGGGGTGTGCTGTTCTTTGGTGCTGCTAGAGGGTTGTGTGTCTCCTTGCTGCTGCCATTGGAGTGGATTGCTTTGTGGTGCTGCAGCTTAGATGATAAACTAAAAGCCTGCCTCTCAACTGCCCCGGATTACAAGAGATGTCCATCATTTGACCCCTCAGAATTGCTCTGGCCCTCATTTGTTCCTCATGGAAAAGGTGATGGCTGCAAATAGAATATGCTCTAAATTGAGAATTCAAAGCAGCAATTCATAATCTTCTAAGATGCTAAATCAACAAGCATTTGTCAATGCCGAGTGTTTGCTTGCTGGCATTAGCAGTGGAAGTGCAGGAGATAGAGAGATGAAGTATAGGAATGGCATTGAAGTACTGAACTGACACCAACTCCACACTCACCCTGCAGAGATGGACAGGCATTGGGGTGTGCCTTTGGGTCGTCGCCCATGACGGTCACAACATTTCACCTCACCCTACACTTCAGACACTGTCAAGTGTGGAGGTGTACCTTGGGGTGTTTGGGCTTTACATTCACCTCATTCCATAAGGAAATACGCTGAAATGGGTGCAGTATAGGAGAATGGGATGAACTCTGGGGGCAAAGGGTCCAAGGCGCACCTCAATGCCTGTCACTGGCTGCAGGGTGGGGTTGGGGGTGGAATGGCATGAGCATTACTGTTGACAATCCCAAGTCACACCTCTGACGCCTGTCAGTCCCTACAGGGTAGGGTGTTATGGTCGAAAACCCTAATGCCCTGGGCGTTTCTTGGTATTTTTACTCCAGGTTTCCACATGGGCTTTTTGTGACCCCACCGCATGAACAGTGACACTATCAGTTCATTAGGCGAAAGGTGATTTTGCACAGTGACTGCGCCATTTGGTGCCACAGGTGCGAAAACACATTTTGAACAGGATGTGAAAAGTGACAGGTGTACTGTTCATGAGGAGGTGTAAAAAATGGCATTGTTGAAAATCTGGAGTGAAAATATACAAAAACTGAAGTCACAAGCGCGCGTAGAAACTGCACAATGTACACCCGTAATGTAATTAGTTTGGGGATTTTTTACAACAAATTTTCAACATAGGCTTTTTGGGACCTCCGCTCATGAACAGTGTCACTGTGATTTTCTTAATCTATCCCAAACATTAATTTCCCACAGCGACCATGCTATTCTGAGCCGGAAGTGCAAAAACACATTTCAGCCAGGGTGTGAAAAATGACAGCTGTACTGTTCATAAGGAGCTGTGGAAAAATGTCAATGTTGAAAATCTGGACTGAAAATATTACAAATTCGTGAATTTACGAGGGAGCATGGAAATTGCACAATGCACGCTCATAACAGAGTCATTTTATGGACTTTTGTCACCAAATTTTCAACATAGCCATTTTAACACCTCTGCTCATGAACAATGTCACAGTGATTTTCTTAATGTGTCCCAAACATTGAATTCGCACACCAACTGCGCCAATGTGCGCTACATGTGCGAAAACACATTTTGTTTGAGATGTGAAAAATGACAGCTGTACTGTTCTTATAAGGAGGTGTGGTAAAATGGCAATGTTGAAAATCTGGAGGAAAATATTAAAAATTAAAGTTACGAGGCGAGGAACCGCAGAACACACACTACTATAAATAGTCATTTTGGATCTTCTCACCAAATTTTCAACATAGGGTTTTGGGGCCTATCTCATGAACTGTGACACTGTTGTTTCATTAATCAGTCCCAAAAGGTGGTTCCATGCAGTGACTGCGAAATCACCTTTCGGGACTGAATAACAAAATGACAGTGACTGAGTTCATGAGATGGGGTCCCAAGAACCCCATGTTGAAAATTTGGTGAAACAATTCCCAAAAATGGCAGAGATATGCACCAAATTTGAAAAACATTTATGCCATTATACAGCTTACCGGCATTTCTTCAGTTTGCGGTTGGCTTTGAAGAGTGCAGACGTGTTCCGGTCCACTAAAGATAGTTGCGCTGGGCTCTGGAGGTAAGTATGAATAGGGTGTGGAGAAGTGGTGCACAGAGGGTGGGCATGGGTTGGGGGAAGGGGCAAGACAGTCAACGAGGGACTATTTTTTCTTACAGGTGTCTTTTTCTTTTTTCACGAAGATGACGCAGGACTTTTGCCATGCTGGAAGTTTGTTTGGGGGGAAGTGGAGCTGACGGGGGATTGGACACTCCTGTCGGACATACAGGCTTTTGGCGCACTGGGGTGGGCTCCCAGCATGGCACCTGGATGTCTGTTTTTTTGGGGGGGTACAGTGGAGCCGACGGAGGATTGGGCATCCCCGTCGGCCATATGGACTTTTGCCACACTGGGGTCGGCTCCCAGTGTGGCACCTGAAAATGTTTGGGGGGCAGTGGAGCCGACAGCAGATTGGGCACCCTTGTCGGCCATACAGTGTTGGGGGGCACATGAGCATGCTGGGGTGGGCTCCTAGCATGCTACTTGGGTGTTTGTTGGGGGGAAACAAGAAAAAAATGGAGCTGTCTATGACAGCTGTTCAGATGCAATGCTGACGTGTAGGCACTTTGCATACTGCCAATGGCAGTATGTAAATTGCCTGCCGACGGCAGTATGCAAATTGTTTACACATTACTACTGCTGATTGTAGCGGTATTTTGCTTTGAACTGTATGCCACTGCATCTGAACTGCTATCATAGACAGCCCGGACATTTATTGGTGTGGTAGACCATGCCTGCAAGAAGGAGCAGGGCATTGGAAGCAGGATGGCACACCTACGAAAATTTGTATGGTGGCACTATGTTTCTTGCACATGCGTGCAAGCAAACATAAAAATAAATGTTGTACAAGTAAACAGAATGGTTTCCACACCCAGCTGAAAACATGATGATTTAATAATGATGTGTTATGAATGATTATTATTATGTTCAAAGCTCAAACTTCAAAAACCATCAGTGTGATCATGACTAACAATGATTAAACATGAACGTTAAATGGATGCCAATCAAAACTACAAAGTTATGGAAATAATGATTGTGCTTAATGATGATCTCATATTATTGTGATTTTTAATAACTGGCCATGTCAATATTACTACATTAAATGAAAATAAAAATAATTTATCTTTCTTCTACTCACGGAATGCATCTTGCCTTCTAATTAGACATGTTTATTGGAATCTTCAGTTTTTACACATCTTCTATACAAACACATTATACTTACTCTGACTCTTCACTTCTTACTAGTGTTGCAAAGGCTCAGATTGGTTTATATAGCTCCATTCAGTGGTTTCCTTTAGAGTTGTGGTGAGTTTATACAAATGCCTGGTTTGTGCTCAGAACCTTTCCTAACAGTCTGCAAATGAATACTGTCAAGGTAAAAATATTTTTGCTTTTATTTCTTTATGCTCCCATGTCCCCTTGGTAGACTACTCTTTTGGGTCGCCTAGGACTTCTCCAACCCACCTACCGCCCCCATTGCCATTCTCACCATCCCCATGCTATGGCCCCAGTTGACCAGATATATCCCTTCACAGAGGAGTCCCCCCCAGCAGAGAGGAGGCACCAGGAGGGGAGATTTTGCTCAGAGGCATTCCTTTGACACTGGACATGCACACACAACAGGGGATCAGCTTGGACACTTCTGGGCTGCATGGCAAGTGGGGGGACCGGCCACTGTTATCCAGTCAGCCAAGTGGGCATTTTCTGTTTTCTTCCCCAACACACACCCACCTTACATGTAGTGATCTGGCTGCAGCAGTGTCCTGGGGGCGGGGGCATTCAGCAGTGTGTCGAGGCTGCATACTATCAAGAACGCCGACCGCAACCCACCACCAGGAGCTGCCTAACAGTGATCCAAGACTGACCCATCCCCCCAGGAGAGATGCATCTATAGAATGTTCTAAACTCACTCCTTGCCAGATTCCGCTCCTGTCAACTAGGCTCGGGGAGCAAACCTGGGACACCAGTGGGCTGAGCAAACAGCCATCGCTAGGTGCCACGGAGCCAGCAAGACATAAATAATTTAACAATAGAAATTACCACTGTATTAGTCCATAAACTGTGCTTTTGAAATATGCAAGAAATATGCAAATTAGTTATGTAAATGTACATACAATCCCTAACATCTCATACTCTACATAAAGGGATTAAAACTTAACTTCCGATGATTTCCATTATAATATGCTTCTGCTGACAGTAGACATTCATATTTTCATATTAGTAATGCAACTTTGTTAAGTAATACTAAAGTGACTTACAATTGTATAATACAGAACTAATATAATCATCAATGATAATCTCTTGATCATCCACATATCATCAGAAACCATCATGCTGATTTAAGCATACAAACATAATCAATAATCAATAACTATCAGTTGGTGACTTAAACGTTACTTGTCTGATGACTAAATCAGGGGCTACGTTATTTGCAAGACCTCCTCTGTTCCTACTGCCACCTCTAGCCTCTCTGTTCTGCCAATGAGGGATTGCTAGAGATTCCCAGGGTTTGGTTGAAGACCTCGTGGGGCCAGAGCTTTTGCTTTTGTGGCTATCTCATTGGGTGAGAGAGTGCCTGTCCACTGACACATTCAAGTCAGCACTGAAGACGTATTTATTTGAGCTAGGCTTTCCTGATGCTGCTTAATTATTAATTTGAGCTGTGCCTTTAGTACTTGGGATTTTAATCCGAAATTATTTTATGATTGTTTGTTGTACAGGCGCTTTGGTTTTTGAAAAACGCCTTTTTATAAATAAAGCTTGATTTGACTTAAATCATGATCTAGATAATGATCTTGGATCACGATCTGCCTTGATGATCATATGGTAACATTTGATGATTAACAAGAATCGATCATGACTGACCTTCACAAAACATGATTGATGAATGATTTACCAATCTGCTAGTTTGCTAAACTTGTATCTCCATGTCTGAGGATGTATCCTTCATTATGAGGGTCTGTGCCTCATACTGTACCTCATTTTGGGTGTCTGTGTCCCTCGTTTCAGTGACAAAAGGTTGAGAGGTATGACTAAAAGAATACTCCAAGCCTGGAAAAGGAAACAAAATCATGTTAATTAAGCAGATAGGTAGGTCACTCCCTGTCGCTGTCAATGGAATGCATAAATCCTGGTTCTGTCAGTGGGGTGCAGGGCTCCCTAGTGTAGCTGATGGGATACACTGCACTCTGGTGCTGCTGGTGGGGATTTACTGCTCTCATGTTCTGCTGGTGGGGGCTCTGCTCCTTGGTGATACTGTCGGGGGGCACTGTTCCTTGTTTCTCTCAGTGGGGTGGACTATTCCTCAGTGCTTCTGCTTACTTGATAAAAAGAAAGGACACTTCAAGCCTGTAAAAGAAAGAAAACAAATATTACTTGGCACTGCCAGGATGGTATACCACTCTTTGATGCTGCTAGTAGAGTGATATGCTCCTTGGTGCTGCTGGTGGAGTGCACCGCCCCTTCATGAGTGATGCCAGTGGTGAGCTCTGCTCCTTGGTGCTGCTGGTGGGGGTCTAATGTTCCTTGGTATTCTCAGTGGGGTGTGCTACTTCTTAGTGTTGCTGTTGCATATCTGATACATGAACACTCTATGCCTGCAAAAGAAGGAATTAAAGTTTTTCTAGGGCTAGGGGGCTGGGCTAGTCTAGTCTAGGCTAGGCTAGGAGGTCAGGGGTAGGTGCTTACTCCATGGTCCTGCTTTGGTCATGCAGTGTTCCCTGATATCGCTGTTGGGTGCACAGCTTCTTGATGCAGCTAGTGGAGTGCGCTGCTCCTTGATTCAGTCAGTGGGGTGTTTCTAGTGGATGACTGATGGGATGCTCCATTCCTTGGTGCTGCTGTAGACAAAAAGAAAGCACAATTGAAACCTGCAAAACAAAGAAACATGTTGGTTAAGAAAGTCTAGTAGAATAAAGTAATAACTGAAACAAGGGGGGGGGGATATTGGGTTGTGGCATTAGTTTAGCAGTGAAGTAACATTTTCAGAAGTGAGCAAAGCAAAGTGTACAGGGGGCAGCTTGCTGTCAGTTATGTGGGCAATGTGGAATACTGTCTTTAATGCAGGCCCCCATGAGAAGGAGATACTGTGTATGCTCAGAACACTGGAAATGACATAGAGCACCATATTCAAAGTTTGCAACCGTGCTCATAGGAGCACTGTGCAGGAGATAGCACACAGCTCAGGCTATATTCAGACAGCACATTCCAACTACAGCACACTGTCTGAATATGTCAATGCAGTGCATAGTAACTGCGTGCCATGCAGACACAGCCTCTAGCTAAACATGGCCCACAGGAGCGGAATGGAGATAGCATGTTCTAAACGAGGCAGTGGCAGGGCTCCTGGTGGCCATATTCAGCCCTAGTGTGCTAATGAGCCTATTGAGCATGCGTGGCACTAGGGGCCATTTGCATGCCCATTATAGACTCATTATCATGCCTCACAATACTGTTGTGCTAGACCCCCCCATCCTCAGTGCAATACAGTCCTATAAAAACCACCTTATAGGCGATAAGTGACCCCCACCTTCCTGATCATCACCAATGACAGAGGTATATACCTGCAGCCACCCCATGTGTCGATAGTAGCCCTCACCACCCTGACCACTACCCCCCAAACATACTACTGACCCCCACTCCTGACTCGTATGCTCAGGACTGACCAACCCACACCACCCCTTTCCTCCATCAACACCGTTACCATTATACAGCACTAGAAACATGGACTGGCACAGTCCTCAGCTCACTACCTCGGCTGCTCATTGTCTGAATGACAGGGGGTGATTGCACACCTACTGTAAGCCTGTGACCGCTTCCTGTCATTCAGATGGCAGCCAGTCAAGGAGGTGTGTGGAGGCCTGTGCCAGTTGCTGAATCTAATGCCGTATAGTGAAAACAGTGTTGGTGGGGTGTGGGGTGTGTTGAGTGGAGGGTCCTGAGCTTGGAGAAGGGTGTGGATGGGGAGTTAGTTGCACATTCAGAGAATGATGATTGGGGGTGTGGACCACCATCAACTCACATGGTGGTTTAGCTATATACTAGTATCACTGACAATGATCAGGGGTGCAGGTCACTCACCACTTATAGGTGGTTGCAATAGTATTGTATGTCATTGGCCATGACTGGGGGTTGGGGGTCATTTATCACCTATACAGTAGTACTAAATGGCATTTGTGGTGATCACGGGACACTGCCTGTGACCAACAGTTTCTGCTGACAGTCCACTGGTGGTGCCGGGCTGAGGTTACGCACCAGTATGATCGTGGATAACAGTAGGGTTTGGGCAGCATTAAACAGCGCTGTGATGGATGCTGTTTAGCGCAGCCAACACCTCTGAACATACCGGTATGCATGAGGGAATCACTCATTTGCAGTGACACAGTAGTTTCATTAACATTACCACCAACAGCGCAGCCTGATTCAAGATCTCAGTTTCATCTGTACTGTACCTTCACCACCCTGACCCCAGGATGAGGCTGAAAATTGGCAAAATTGCCTAGCCCTCCTTTCATTGTCAACAAAAATAAAATACATATTCTGCATGTTCGCACTGTCCAGTAAGCACTGTGCATTGGGGACCTTTGAATATGGCCCCTACAGCATCAGCTCATGCTAGTCCTGGTTAGCAAGATGCTAACATGGCTAGTGCCATGCTAACCATTTCAATATTGGGGCTATAGTATGTAAAGTTTTGTTTTAATTAGATCCAAAACTTTTGGGAAGGGAAAACATAGATACTAAGGTAAGAGAATGGGAAGTCTCTCCACCCCCAGCAAAGCCGCCCTCCTAATCCTGCTTCTGCTGTTACCAATCAAACCCATTCACAACTCCTCCTGCTTCACATGCACTGCAGCTATTGATTCTGCTTCTCTATGATGAGGGACACATACTGTACTGTAAGTAAATCCAGGCAGCTGTACCCCCTTCCCACCAAACAAAACGTCTATAAAACATTCACTACCAATTTCTACCCCAGCCTTTTATGGGCAACAAAACAAGTATGCCTCAGTACACGATGAAGGCTTTATGGTAAATTCTGGCCACTCAGTTGGGTCCCCTTACTTGCAGCATCCTAATTACTAGCTAGGGAGAAAAAGGGCAGATTAGCGACTGTGGAGACACACACATACCCCAAACACACATACCACACACCACACACACACACTTTCTCCACAAGAATCATCATGTGCATACACAGAGAACAGACAGACATTTAACTATACCTTAATCAGAATCTCTGAACTTACTGAAAACACTTATTCATGCTGAGAAAATGCATTCTGTTTCTTCCTAGCACCATGTTGCTGCAGCAATCCAAGCTACCTTCTTGCTGTATAACTCCAGTCTGCTTCTTGATGGTTTTGTGCTTAGCTGTAAATGCTTCCTGCTTCTCTGAGCTGCTCAGTGTCAGTTATGAGTTAGGACATTTGACCTTATCCACGGCAAGAGATTCCAGTTGTTACCACCACCAGTAAGAGAGAAGACAACTGAGTAGCCAAAAAAGAAGGGTTAATGAAGTATACATGAAGGGTTAGAATAGCTCTGCTTTTAAAATAGACATTTAATTATCAAAGGGGCTGTTAGGAACAAAACTATGAAGGGTTTTACTGTACCTATGAAATGAAGGGTGAAAATGGGAAATTGAATGGCAGAATTGTGTTAACACTGAGAAAAGAAGGGACTTTGACAACAAACTGACTGGAAATTTACCCTTCATTTTCTGTATGGGTGGTGTGACTTTAAGAGAGTCACTTAACCTCTCAGTGCTCCAGTCCTTGTTGCTGTAAAACTGATTTTATTTATTTAGTTATTTATTTATTTGTAATTTCTGACCAGGAAAGGCACATTAAGCTGTGGCAGCCTGTTTCCAGGTGTGCTCTGTGGGGTGGGTTGCATCGACCTGTGTTATTTATGGGGGAATGTTGCCCATGACACCAGGGAAACTCCCTTGCTCTTCATCGATAGGTACCATTGGATCTTTTACTTCCACTTAGACAGTGACCAAAGATAGGCAGGAGGAACTTCGGTTCAGTATCTCCTCCAAAAAGTGACACCTCCACAATGCAGCATCCCCCCCCCCCAGTACTGCACTACAGTGTCAGTTATGGATATTAGGCCAAGTGCCTGATGTGGGGTTAGAACCTATGATCTTTTGATCTTCCAGCCTCAAAGGCAAAAGTGCTACTTACTGAGCCACTGACACTGCAAAAGGAATGATAAAGGCATGACCCCACTGCAAGCAAGATCTTTTTTTTTCCCAATTGTTTAACCAGGTGAGACACACTAAGCTGAAAGCTTGTTTACAGGTGCAACCTGGGAGCACAGGAAGTTAGGTGATTTGCTCAGGGTCACACAGTATGCAAGTGGAGGCTGTGGGATTCAAACCCAGATCTCCAGATTTACAACTCAGAGCCTTAAACCACTGCATTATACTGCCTCCCAAATCTTGCATCACAGCTGGGCTATTCTGGGTAAATAATTTGCAAAGCAAAAACTTAAACATTATAGTATGAGTAACCTGCCCTTCCAGGGTTAGAACCTAGGGCTGGACACAGTTTGTACATTGGTTAAGTGATTCTTGGGCACAGTTCATGCCTGTAGGGGACTAATTGGGCTTCCGTGGTAGCTAAAGGGTTAATTTTGGGTCACCTGTCAGGATTTACTGCTGGTGGGAGGTCGCCATTTGGGTGGACAGGATAAAAGTGTAGGGACACAGGAATTTGGGGAGTTCTCCTCAGAGAGACTGAGGTGGAAGGAAGACTGTGAGTGGGGCCGATTGCCCATGACAGTCAGCTACCAAAACCTTGATCCTGGGCATGAAGAGAGACCCTGCAGGAGGATGTGGTGAGAGTCATAGTTTCAAGTCCCACATAGGACCCTCCAAGACCTGCCATCCCTGTGGGATTAAGGCATGATGCCCCATTGGGAGAGCAGCTTATGTGTGAGGCAAGAGGGTGAGCTGAGTAGCGAACCAGTGATATAGGGTTGGCTGGGAGCTTGCAGTTTTGAACCCAGTGTAGAGGGAGAGTCAAGACAGAGGAGATGGAGAGCTGCTTGCTGCAGTTCTAGTTCTGGGACGAGTTGCCCAAAGTTCGAGGGGACAGTCACCAGTGTGAAGCCACTCCAAGCAGAGATGTGGGAGGTTGCAGTGAACTATCAGAGAGGGATCTGGATCGGAGCTGGTGGCCCCGAGGTGAAAGGCCAGTGGTTCTGTGAGATAAGCTGCTGGAAGAGTAAAGTAAAGGAAATGTAAGTTGGAGCCATTTTGGCCCAGTTGTGACTGGGGACTTCTGCTGCCTAAGTCTCGGAAATGCCTGAACTGTGTCACGTGAAAGTAACTGCGAACTGTGTGAACTGTGTTTGTGTGACTGCTGCCAGTATGTATCCCAGGATTATACTGGTCCAAGGTTAATATGTGCTGCCTACTTCAACAGCCTTGCCTTTTTTTTTTTTTACTCCATGGAGTGTTTATCGATTTGTTATTAAATGTGATCCACACCATTGAGCTGCAAAGTTGTGGTTTCTAGTTATTTGTGAACTGCTTTTTAGACTAACCCTGACTTCTTTGTAGTCCAGCACTTAAAGAACTGGGCACCCCGGAGTAGTGGTCGGAACCTGCAAACATAAGCATTCCTGGAAAAGTGCCTGCTGTTGTCACCCCCCACCCCACCCCCATGGACAGTTGCCACCATCATACCCCTAGACACTGGGGAGGGGGGTGGGCTACATATGCACAATTACGTTGCAGGTATAATAGCTCACATAATAAGTGCATCTTTTGTGATGGTACACATACATCTGCTGAGACGGCAGGGTGACTTATTACTGCGTGGACCATATGATCTCTCTTCAGTCCTGTGTTCAGAAATGTTATAATAATCCTACGTTATTCTCAGTATACAGCACAGCATGACAAGCGCAAACAGAAACATTGATGCCACAGGGAAGATTTTGCTTTATGTTTATGTTCACTGAGCCGAGTCCTGCATCCCTGTGTACCAGCTCTTTGTAGTACTTGTCAGTTTCACTTACAATCAGATGGGTTTCCTTTTGATATACTGTAACAATGACAGCACTGTTTAAAAGGACAGCCTAAAGTGGATCATATCCAAATGTATTTTGTCTGTCTAAAAGGGCTTCATGGTCTAATTGTGATCTGCAAAGGGATTTTGCTGACCAAGTGGTATTATCACATGCTATTCTTTTCTTCTAGGAACCTGGGTCACGTTTGGTGGTCAAATTTCTGATGAGGTAAGATACATTTTTACTTGACTGGAAAAAAAATGTAATAGAATGGCTTAGTTGTGCATTATTCTATCAGCTTCAGATGTACTGCTGCTCATCATAGCATAAAAAGTTACAAGATAGTACATCATAGCACAAATTAAAAAGTTATAAAATGTCCCACTGTAGCATAAATTAAAAGTTATAAAGTGACCCACCAAGGACATATATTGAACTTTATAAAATGATGCAGTATAGCATCAATTAAAAGTTAAAATGACCTACCATTATGTAAATTGCAGAAAATTACTGTAAAATATTTTTTTTAATATTACCTAAATTTAATGCATGGCACTAACCAACTAAAAATGTGCAAACATAATTTAGCGCTAAGTGATTAGTGCCTGATTTATTATTATTGAAAATGTTCAATCATGGAAAATTAGCCCTGTTTTATTTTAGTACAATCATCATATTCGGCCAATATAGCGAAAAATGTTCTTGCAATGAAAATACCCAGTTTTACAGTATATAATGGCCCACCATAGCCTAAATTGGACCTTATAAAATGGTCTGCCATAGCATATATAAAAAGTTATAAAATGGCCCACACTAGCAGAGGGGTTAGTGGTGGAATGTCCCTCAGGGCTTTGGCTTGGGTGTACCCAGTTGCTTACCTCTAAATGGGTGCGGAATCTGGGGGTGATACTTGACGATAGGCTGACACTTCATTCACAGGTGTCAGCTGTGGTCAAGTCCTCTTTTTACCAGCTCAGGAACATCACCAGATTAAGCATCTTGTTCCGTCCAGTGACCTTCAAACTTTGGTCTACGCCTTTGTGACCTTGCGCCTTGACTACTGTAATTCCCTGTACCTAGGGCTTCCAGGGGTTGATATCTGCCATTTACAGCTGGTGCAGAACACTGCAGCCAGGTTGCTGTCTGGATCAACCCAATCCAGTCACATTACACCTGTGCTGTGTGAACTGCACTGGCTGCCAGTTCAGTGGCGGATCACCTTCAAGGTTGGCTTGCTGACCTATAAAGCCCAACATGGATAGGGTCCGAGTTATCTGCAAGATCTTCTGAATCCTTATTGTCCCCTCTGACCACTCGGCTCAGCTGATGAGGGATTGCTGGAGATTCCCAGGGTATGATTGAAAACTTCTGGAGCTCGGGCGTTTGCATTTTGCTGCTGCCACCCTGTGGAATTTTTTATCTCATCAGATACGAGAGTGCCTGACAGTGGAGAGCTTTAAAACTGCTTTAAAAACATATCTTTTTGGACTTGCTTTTGCTGAATATATTTAAATTGTTGCAGAGTAAGATGTTAAGATTTTAAGTATTTTTTATTGATTTTAAGATAAGGTTAGGAATTGGAGCGTTTTTATGTTTTAGAATTCCTACCAATTTTAAATTGTTTATCTGATTTTATGTACAGCGCTTTGGTACATTGTGAATTGCTCTTAACAAATAAAGATTATTATTATTATTATTATTATTATTATTATTAAATTGAAAGTTTTAAAATATCCCACTACAGCATAAAATAAAAGTTATAGAATGGCTCACCATAGCATAAATTGAACCTTATAAAATGGTCTGCTATAGCATATATTAAAAGTTATAAAATGGACCACCACGGCATAAATTGAACTTTATAAAATGGTCTACCATAGCATATATTAAAAGTTATAAATTATACAATGGGCAGCAGAAATACAACATTCTGATTGGTCAAATGGCACCTCGTACCCATTGTAAATCCTCCACAGTACCAATGGGAAGAGGTGCCAGTTGTCACTAAGCCGCACCAATGACTCCCTCAAAATCACTCCGACCTCCGCAAAGTCAGGACTGGCAAAGAGGGAACAGATGGTGACAATCTCCTGACTAATAACTCCTGCCCCCCCCCCCAAGTAAAGCCCACCGATAAACAAAAAATCACTCTCTCATTATCTTCAACACATACTCTGTACCTGTAAATCATTTTCTTCATGCTAGATGAAAGCTCATCATAGTTGTACTTCCACAGTGACTGCCGCTCACAGTTTTGAAGCTCCCACCCACATCGCTGCTTGTCATACTTCACCACTCCATCTGAAAACTGCTAAAACAGTTGTCTGCCCAGCCTCCCTGTTCTGTCCCAAATACCTTCTTTTCACTAATATCAAACAGCAAACTAATTCCCTCTTGGCTTGCCTCCTATCACCACTGCCTCCCCAGTGCATTCAACATTGAAAAATTAAAAACTCCTCCAAGTGACATGCATTCCTCTTTTCTCAACCAAGAGGTGAACCTGGAAGTAAGCACGCTGATGGACGGCATCCCATCAGCCCTTTCAACATGTTATATCCCCAGCTTTACCACATTCCATTTCCAGCGCAACTCAGAGGAGAGTGTCTTTTTTTTCTTTTTATTAAAAAATAAAATTTCTAACCATGACGTCTGCTCTAATCAATCAATCAATCAATCAAAATCTTTATTTATTCAGGCGGACATCATTGAGCAAAGCTCATTTACAAGATGGACCTGATAGGTCGAGGAACAACATGAAGGTACAATAACAGACATATGCAAAAACACTTCTAAATAAGCAGATACAATAATAAAATAGAACAATAATACAGACATAATTACAAGCAATGTATCCAGAGATTGCAGGCTCCAGGGCAGACTAAATCAGACAGTTATGACTGAAAAATGATTTAGTTGTTGAAGGTGTTGAAAGCAACCTCTGAAAAAAAAGAAATGGGGGGGTTGGTGGGAGTTTTTGGATAGGAACTAAATCAACTAGTAGTGAGTGAATGGGGTAGAGGTAAGTGCCAGGGGTAGCAGAGGAGTTTTTTTTGGGGGGTAAAGGATGTGATTGGACTAGGCCTTGTGAAAGCAATTGCATTTCTCTGGGAAGAGACTTATGTATAGCTTTTTAAAGGATGTTATAGGTATGAAGGTGGTCAGCTTTAGGGTCTTCTGCAGAGAATTCCAAGCCAATGCTAGAGAATAACTGATTGCAGATCTCCCATGTTGGGTGCAGGCTTTGGGTAGCTTCAAAATGATGAAATTGTTGCTTCTTAGGGCATATGACCTAGCTGTGGCCAGTGTAAAGCAATCGAAAAATATAGGATGGAAGTTTGTTCGACAGAGCTTTGTAAATCCATAATGCAGCATTTTTGTTCCTTCTGAGGTGTAAGGATGTCCAACCAACTGCAGCATAGAGAGAGCAATGATGAGTGTTGAAAGGAAGATCTGTGATGAATCTTAGAGCTCTATGATACAAGGTATCCAGTTTACTTAAGTAGGAAATAGTACAGTGGCTGTATAGGAAATCTGCATAGTCGATAAGTGATAGAAATGAGGCCTGGATTAGCCTCTGTTTTGACTCTCTGGTTAAGTAATGCTTGATTCTGAAGAAAAGGCCGAGCCTCTGACGGAGTTTTTTTCAGGAGTTCCTCAATATGCTGAGTATAATCAAGTCTGTTGTCAATCCAAACCCCTAAATATTTGAATTTGTCAACATAGTCAAGGCTTTCTCCAAGGATGGTGGATAATTGGGGAAGAATGCTTGGTGAGAAAGTGTTATTATATATATTGGTGGAGAAGAGCATAGCTTTTGTCTTCTTTGCATTTAGGAGGAGTTTTTTTTTTCAAGTAGTTGATATTGCAACAGGGAGAACTCTGATTGTAGTATTTCACAGGCCTTTGTAGGTGATGGGTTACTGACATATAAGACAGTGTCATCTGCAAAGAGGTGAACATTGGCTTTGGTGAGGTTAGAATCAATGTTGTTAATGTAAATGGCAAAAAGGATAGGGCCCAGGATAGATCCTTGAGGTACTCCTCTTAGGAGTGGTTTTGATGAGGATAGGTCGCCTTCATTTTTCACCTGCTGCATTCTATCAGTGAGGTAACATCTGAACCACTTAAGAGGTTGGATCTAGGCCTATGGAGTGTAGTGAAGAGATTAGCAGCTCATGATCCACTGTATCGAGGCTTTGCTTAGATCCAGAAATAGCACAGACGCTGTTCTTTTGTCTAGTTCAGTTTTCCAGTCGCTTGTAACTTTTGCTAGTGCAGAAATGGTGTTATGCCTGGTCCTAAACCCAGATTGAGCAGGGTTTAGGAGATTATTAACATCGAGGTAGTCTCTTAATTGGATGCTCACTAATTTTTCTAGCATTTTGGAAAGCACTGGTAGGATGGATATGGGTCTATAATTGTTGAGGTCCATGGGGTCCCCTGATTTTAGGAGGGGAAACACTTGTGCTGTCTTCCACAGTGAAGGAATAGAACCAGAGGATAAAGATAGATTAAAAAGATGTGTTAATGGAACTGCAAGCGCATGTATTGCAATTTTAGAAAATAGGGTCCAGAGAGTCTGCACCTGCACTTTTATTAGTGTCCAAATTCAGCAATAGGTCCTCTACTTGCTTCAGTAAAATTGGCTTGAATGAGAATGAAGAATTAGCCTTCTGAGCCTCAATAGACTGGAATTTAAGTTGTGATCGCAGTAGATTAGCTGGAGAGGAATCAAAAGCAAGGCCAGCCGTAGTGAAATGATTGTTGAATGCAGCTAGTACTTCTCATTTGTCAGAGATAGCAACTTTATTAAGGTGCACTTGAGATGGCAGAGAAGTGCTAGAATCCTGCCCTAAGATCCCCTTGATGGTGCCCCAGAATCTAGCTGGGTTGAGGTAAATCAGACTGGATCACCTCTTATGGAGCAAGACAGACATAAGAATAATAAAGGTTTCCCTTCTTTTTCACATACAGCATTATGCTCTCAGCACCAGTAATTGAAGGAAAAAAATAATTATTATAGCAACCAGTTGGGAATAGGAATCTATGTGCATCGGTGTGTGTGTGTTGGGGGGAGTGGCAGTGGACTGCAATGTCCTACATAAAAACTCTACCTACAAAGAGGGAACTATTTACCATAAAGAGGAAGGATACAACAGAAAAAAAAACAATTAAAAACACTTTATTTGTAAGTAAAATCATTTTTAATGTTTTTTTAAAAAATTATTTTTAAAAGGGGCCATTGTATAATCGCAATATACAGTACCACTCCAGCATGTGGGTTAACACTAGGATATACAAGGCCTGGTGTGTTTTGCTCACTTGGCCTCTGGCCTCGTGACCAAACAACACAACAGGCATTGTAAATCCTAGCATAACCCCACACCCTGTTATGGTATATTGCTTAAATGGCCCACCCAAGCATAAATTTACCCTTATAAAATGGTCTGCCATAGCATATATTTAAGCAATAATGCATGACAGGGTGTGGTATATCATGGGATATCATCATGCCTTGGGTGGTTGGGCACGAGGCCGCAGGCCGAGTGCATCCAATGACCAGAGAAGTGATGATATCCCATGATATACCACACCCTGGAGTGCATTATTGCTATTATGAAGTAGTTCAAACATTTTTTAAAGTAAAAAAAAAATAGAAACATTTTAAAACATTTTCAAAATGTGTTTTGGGGTGTTGGAGGAATACCTTTAAATAAAATAGTTCCTGGAGAGCTCTGGACAGCAGGTGGCTCTGTTGTCGGCCGTGATATAGGAAGTGGAGCTCTTGTGACTGGGTAACCCGCTCCTTACCATTGCAATTTTCTTTTTTTTTTTTCAATGTTCCCCATTCACACTGCACTTTATTTTTATTATTTTTGTTCTGGGAGAACATACGCTGAATTGGATGCTGAGGACTGGTAAGCTGAGAGAGAAGTTGGGGAGCCGAACCAATGATGTATGGCACCACCAGGCGTGTTAAATGGAATAGCCATACCGAACGAGAAAAAGTTAGAGTCTTGGTGTGATTCATTCAGGACTGTTACTCTAAGAGCTACTATTAGAATGGTTACGAATGTCTGGGACAAGACTGACAGTTTTTTCTATGTGGCTGGGACATGGCTTTCTTTTTGTGGGGGAGCCTCGATTTGTGTGAGAATGACTCGAATGTGAGGGTCTCTCGTTTGTCCTTTTTAGAGGAAAAAAAATGTATTTGTCCATTGTTGCCACTCGCATGCTGTTGCCACGGTGTTGGACACGCTGCTTTTGAAAGTATTGCTCCCAGCAGCTTGAATTGTGCTGAATTCTGTCGTGTGTGCAGCTGGTGGGAGTTCGTTTTTTTTTTTTTTTCTTCAAATAGCAGCTGACTCAAAGTCTAACTCACTCTGGACTGCGGGAGATGAACAACACTGCACAGTCAGTGAGGAGGCTGGTGACAGGAGGTTTTTTTAAGCCGTGATGATGTAGCCCGATATTATCACGGCTTCAAAAACCTCTCGGCAAATCAGCTTCCCGTATTTACTATCCCCAGTTCATAATAAAAGTTATTATATGGCCCACCATAGCATAAATTGAACCTTATAAAATGCTCTGCCATAGCATATAATAAAAGTTATAAAATGGCCCACGCTAGCATACATTGAAAGTTGTAAAATATCCCACAATAGCATAAATTAATAAGTTATAGAATGACTCACCATGGTGTACATGGTATACATTGAAAAAAGGTATATAAGGGTCCACCATAGCATAAATTAAAAGTTATTAAATGGCTCACCATAGCATAGTTTTAACATTATGAAATGGCCCACCATAGCATAAATTAAAAGTATAAAACATTCACTATAGCATAAATTAAAATTTATAAAGTGGCCCACCATAGCATAAATTGGATGGGCCACCACAGCATAAATTTATCTATTTATTTATTTATGGCATTTTGATAAGTGGTGAGCCCACTGAGACCAAGGGTCCTTTTTTAAGGGGCTACCCGGAATTAGTTACATACAGTGCTAACAGGCAGATCATGTCATAGCAAATTACATAATACAGAAGAGAAGATAACAAGAAAGGCATAGGATTACAAACCAGTACACAGGAAAAATAATTAGTTACCCACATTAGTTACACTTTATCAGTATCTCAGATAGAGCGACACAGTGGGATACAGACAATGGATAGTGAGATTCATAGGCTTACAGCACACATTTTGGCTTAAAATAGAGAACCTTACTGCATGTACATGGGATAGAATAGGGTTCAGCAATAGCAGCTGCAATGACTATGTTCCTGGGTATAAACCTTTAGCCCGGCCTTGAACCCTTCAATAGAAGTGACGTTAGTTAAGCTTTCTGGAAGGGAGTTCCAGTGGCAAGGGGCAGAGTAAGTGAATGACCTTTTTCCCATGTTAGTCTTTACCCTGGGGATCTCAAGCAAGCTGGAGTTAGATGTGCAGAGGGTGCATCTCTGAGGTTTTGGGGTCAGTAGACTCAAAGGGGGGAGTAGGTGAGGCAGAGTAGAGGATGACTGAGCCTGTGTTCCAGAGCAGGCCAGTTTAGATCAGAGTACCTCACAGTGATGCCTCCTAGGCGGTAAAATCGATGCAAAGCAACATATCTCATTACAGTATATAGGACTTTCAGTTTGTGGGCTTCTGTTTCCCTGAGGAATTGCAATACTGGGGCACCCTAGACCAGGGTGGGAAGCAATGTACTCTTTGCAATGGCACTCTTCGAATCAGCAGTAAGTGAGTTACCTAATCTGTAGAGGAGGCCCAGTTTCTGGTGCACTGTCTTGGTGATGTGATCAATATGTGGTTTGAATGTCATATCTTGAACAAGGTAGACAATGAGGTACTTTACCTTGTCCACCACATCATTGCTGAGTCCCCCCCACAGTGAATAGTGAGAGGAGATTATGTCTGTCTACTCCCAGATTCCTTGGACCAAATAAGACCACTTTTGTTTTCCTGTCATTCATGATCTACATATTGGAGGCAAACCAGTTTTTGAGTGCATTCAAGTTGTTGGGGAGCTTGGTGGTAATTGTGCTGGTGTCAGTGTCACTCCAGTAGACCACAGAGTCATAGGCTTATGAAAGCATTTTCCCATCTCCACAGAGTTGGCCAATATCATTAATAAACAGTGTGAATAGTAGGGGACCTAATTTGGAGCCCTGGGGTACTCTATCAGTGACCGCAAGGCAGCTGGAGTGTGCCCCTTTCCACTTGACCTTTTGAGACCTGTCAGCTAAGCAGTTTGGGAACCAGGACAGTGAGTGCTTATCCAGACCTAACATCTCCAGCTTGCCGAGGAGTAATCCATGGTTGACCAGATCGAATGCCTTGGTTAAATCTATGAGTATGGCTCTGGTCGGTAGCCCTTTGTCCATTGCACCTACAGTGTCGCTTGTAAGTTTAACAAGTGCCATGTCAGTTCTGTGACACTTCCTGAAGCCATGTTGTTGATCAGAAAGGAGGTGATGCTGTTTGAGATAGTTTTGCAGCTGGTTGAAGACCAACTTCTCCTGGATCTTGGCTAAAGGACGGAGGATTGAGATGGGCCTATAATTTTCAGTGTTGGCTTGTGCTCCTCCCTTGTGTATACTGAACATTATAAAATGCTGGAATACTGCAAAAATAGAGTACTATGTACAAGCATACATGAATTGCATGCTAATCTCAGATGTACTTTGTATCAACATATGTATTATTGACATATTCAATAATAAAGATAGAAAATTATAGTGTCTAATGCTTCAGCAAGACTACAATTATATGATAGTGGGCAATCCTTATTCAGTCACTTAGTGGCTAAGGCACCCAAGTTAGTGATCCAAAATCCTTCTCTATGTAACAGTCATTTTTAAACAGATCACCACCTCTGGCATCCAGGGAGACCTTTTATTTATTTTTTTTTTTAATATTATTTACTGTACTTTTCACCCTTTGACACCAACCAGACCCTTCAGCCCCTCTGCACAATCCAGCCACATCACCCACCTTTTCTGGGACTTACCTGTCTCCTGTGTTCCCCTGTAAATGAACCACCACGGGAAGGGCTACCCAGGGGCCAACCTTTAACCCCAATGGGAGTTGAAAGTCTGTCAACAACAGAGAGCCTTGGTTGGCAGTACAGGAGCTGAGGCAGAGTGGCAGGAGGCATCCTGCATGGTTGGGGATTATTTCCACTCTTCTCCCCCTTCCAGTGAGTGCTGCGAGAATGTTACATCTGACACTGAGACATCAGAATGTTGATGCTCTCCTCACTCACTGGCTCCATGGCTCCAGCACCTGTGGCCACCAGATGGCAGTGTTGCAGCAGAGACCTGAATCTTGCCCACCCCTGAAGAGGCGAGTGTCCATGGGATGCTCAACCATCCTCCCCCGGCTGGTCCTCCGGCAGCCCAGACTCGTTCCCAAACCTGGGTCACTGGCTTTATAGGTGGTAGTGCCACAGCTGCACTGCCAGGCTGGCTGAGACCTTTTCTATTCGAATGACCCATATATTAGCATTAGAACCATAAGCCTCTTCCAGGATATGGCTAGCCATACTGTACTACATGTTTTTATTACAAATTGCTGCTTTGTGTTCTGCAGTATGGATGTTTAATATCTGTTTTACCCATCCTACATACTGTATATTTGCCAGCAGGGGCCCATAAGCATGCTAATGATGCTATTAGTTGAGCAGTTGATGTGATCGTTGATGTAGATCTTTATATGATTATGTGGATAACTGAAACATTTGATGTTGCTTGTTTTGGAGCAGTATTAACAATGTCTATGGCAGTAGTTCCTTTTCAGGGGGTTGGGGAGCCAGGTTTCCCTTGTTTAAGTTCTGGCAGGCATGATTTGACCAGCAGGTCTTTAAACTTAAGTACATTCTTATATAGGTAATTCAGGGAGGTCTACAGGCTATTGTTTACAAATGAGGTTTTACCAGATAGCATATTCTAGTTCTGTTTTAGTATTTTACCCATCCAAGGTGTCAGGTGGTCTTGCAATGTGTTAAACATGAGTACATTGTCAGTGGCTTGTGGCTTTGACCTGATTCATAAGAGGTCCTCTATGCTACTAAAGAAATCTGCAGATGGTCATTGGTGGTGTCTATTGATCAACAGGGACTTGGGCAACAAATTGCTCCAGTTTTAGAAGTGAGCCAAACAAACTGTGTGTTGGGGTTTTGAGCCCCCAATGTACTTAATTAAAATAACAGAAAAAACCCAACTAGATATGACAATCATGGGTTCTAGTTGGGTTTTTCTGTTATTTTAATTAAGTACCTTGGGGGCTCAATACCCAGGGTATTGCAGTCTAGTGGTTGGAATGCAGAGCTGTGGACCTGGAGACACAGGTTTGGATCCACTACTGCCACGCACTTACTGTGTGATCTTGGACATGTCACTTAGACTCTATCCACACCGCACCAGTTAAACTGGCTTAACTAAGCTAAAGCAGTTTAACAGCACTTATAATAGTTTGCACCCACACTACTGCTATGGTAGAACGGCATCTGAAAACTACTGATAATATCTCCTGAGGAGCTAGTTCCAACAATAGCTTCAGCTAAAATGGCTTAATGAAAACATTCTACCAGTAATGTAGATGCACATGCCCAGTTGTGTATTGGTGATTGTTATACACTGCCATTCACCCAGTAGTCCATACTGATCAACCTGGTGTGGTGCGCACCAAAAAATATTGTACCTTGGCTTCTGTAGGTTAGGCCCTTCAATCACAAGTTGTCAGTTCACAGCCTGGGCCCATTACTGGAAAAAACCTTCACCCCGATGGTCTCCTTCTGACCAATTTTGGCTCCTGCCAGTGAGGACAGAATGGAGTTGGGCCAGCAGGCCCTTAACAAAGAACTTTGTCCAGTTTGGCTCCTCTTAAATGTTTTTTTCTCCTGCTGGTGAGAGGAGAATGGAATCAGGCCACCAGATCCTTAAACGATAGAACACTGCACCTCTATATAAAATTAAATTCCTGTTTTTCCTTCGGCATGCAATCAAAGTAGTGAACAGATGAGGTTGCTGCTCACTTCATCCTCAGTTCCTGCCCACATAACAGAGAGTGGGATAGAGAGAAAGGGATATTGAAAAAAAAGGAAGAGAGGGCCACATCAGGAAGGAGACCAGGATCAATCCCAGTGCTAAAGATTACATCCTCCAACATGTGGAGGGAATTTGCATGGAAGTACACATACAGATATTTCCGAACCCCAGCAGTACTTATAAAGTACATGCTGGCAAATTACGGCAGTTTTTTGGAGGGGATGTGGCCATTTCCCTGGGGATCATGACCACGTATTTTGGTCCTGTGTGATCCTGGCCTCCTACTGGAAAGAAATATTGGCCCAGCTGGAAGAACTATCATGGGATCCGATAGAACTTACAGCGGAACTGGTTCTGCTGTCTATCCCTGTAAGGGAATTATACATACCACCTAGATCACAGATGTGGATATACATATTGGCAGCTGAAAAAGCAATCAGATACTTGTAGATGAAGCTAGAGGCTTCAAAGCTGACTTCCTGGCATAATATAGTACAGGAAATCTAAAAGATGGAAAAGCTAACAACAGATATCCATGATAGGTCTGAACTGTTCAATGCCAAGTGGCAACACTGGGTGTGGTATGTCTCGAGTATTGATGAAGACTTCCTCCCATAGAGTTCCACTGACACAAGTATCCTCCTTTGCTCTATTAGGAGGACAGAGACCAGAGAATTATCTGGATCAAGTCAACAAACATGTACGGTCCTTAGAGTGCTGCTGGGGGCATGATCCTGCATGTGGGGTTCTGGAAGTTTGCTCTGTAGTGTTTAGAGATAATATAGGAAGGAAAACTCATGAGGTGTCATTGTTTTGTCAACATTTCTCAAAATACAAAACTGAAAGAACATTGTAACATCTTGTACTGATAACCTGTAGAACATTGCAACTGTACTGGCTGTCGAACTTGCTTCAATAAAAATTTTAAATATGGAAAAAAAAAGGAAGGAGACCAGGATGTCCCGCTGATTCTGAGCCTACTGTTGTGTCCTGTAGCCCTTCACTCTTGAAGGTGTTGGGTCAAAAGGAAGTTTGGGAACTTACTAGTGGGAGGATATTTTTGCCCAATGTCATGTTGAGAAGAAATGGGAAAGTAAATGCATGAATAAATACAATAATACATGCTGTGTCTGTATATGTATACACATGCGTACTGCACATACAGTGTTATCTATCAGCATTAAGCACTCTGTGTGAGATTTCACATTATACAATGGCAAGAAAGAATGCTGGCCTCTGATTAGTCAGTCTGGGACTGGACCCATGACGTTATCTCAGTACAACATCTGGAGTCTAGTCCCAGCAAGCAGATGACCGCATCAGTTCTTTTAAAAATCCCTCCATGGAGCCTGCTGCTGCCAACCCACCATCAGTGTCTTTGACTCACTTACTGCAACAACCACAGACACTGAAACTCGCCGTCATTGCCCCCGACTTGCTTGTCGCGACCACCACACACACTGAAACAACATTCTACCCCGCTCCACACCCACAGTATTCTCCCAAACAGGAAACATATTTTAAATGGAAAAAAAAGAACGTCATCTTAGACAGCATTTCAATTTCCCCTTCCGCTGTAGCATGAGTTCTTTCATATTGCCATGCTTCCTCTTGCAAGACAGACTGCGTTCGCTTCTGCAAACAGCCGCAGTGGTTACGGCCACCTTGAAAAAAAATCAGTCAAGCAAGCAATAAAATCACACTCACTTTTAAAATGGCACACTGCAGAAAGTACCTATCATTGCTACACTTAACACAGGCATGCGGTCAGCTTCTGTCACATAGCCATTCGACTATGTATTTCATGATGGCGCCCTCCCCCCCAAAATACAAAACAAACTCAAACACATTTTACAAGTCTCAGTGTAGGAGCGGGACTGAAGCAACTAGCATCTTTCTTGAGTTATACAGATCACCATCTATAATCTAAAACAGCAGGGCAGATGAGATGACTCACCCAGTGGTCTTCATGTAAATCACATACCATGTTTCTCCCACTTCCTGTCTCCTTCGCAACTACCACCCTTAAATTTGATGAAAGTACAGCAAACTAGAAGACATCTCTTGCAAACAAGAAGGGAGAAGTTTATGCACGTTGTGGGGGGGTGGGGCATGTGCCCATTTGTAGAGACACAGTCATTTGTTTACCAGCAGCACCATCTTGTGGCAAAAACTGAACTACTGTTTTCCTTAGTATACCTCCACATTGATAATAAAATCTACTTAAAAATTATTTTTTTTTTGTCTTTTTTGGTTTTTTTTAATACAAACGAGCCATTGTATAACAGCAATAGGGCACTCCAGGGTGAGTGTTGTGCTGGGATGATGCCACTTCTGGGGTGTTGGATGTATTTGGCCTGGGGCCTCGTGCCCAACCACCCCAGGCGTGATGTTATCCTTGCACAACACACACCCTGTCATGCATCATTGCTTAAGTATACAGCTTGACAAACTGGAGTAACTGCCATTTGATTACTTTGAGTTTCTGCAGTATCCTGCAAGACATCATAGGAAATTGTGTAATAAAAAGACTCCGTCCTGGTGGATGGCACTGCACATACCATATATTCCAAACAGCAATGCTTGACAAATCAGCCGAACTCCAAATAAAGTTCTTTTCCACTCTTCAGTACTTTATTACATTCATTCACCTCAGGTGCGGACCATGTACTGGCATACCCAACATTTCACCCTTTTAAAGGGCTTTGTCAGGGAAGGACATGGCCAACATGCTATGATAACAATAGAAACCAATATTTAAGTTTTATGATTTATAACCACTGTCTGTTCTGTAAGCAGACAGTGTGGTATATATCAGACTATTAGTATACACAAATTGTACGTTTGTTGTTATTGCTATTTAGTCCCACATTCCCCAAAAACCAGAATACAGTGCTTACTTTTTATTAGAGTATTAGTAACACATGAGGATCGATTTTCAAAGGGGGATGCAGGACTTACATCAAGCCCTGCATCAGCCTTGTTGTTTGACGCAGCTGTGTCAAACTCCTTTGACGCAACTGCACCTGATTTTAGTATATCGGGCGCAATTGTGACACTTTCCACACGTTACAGCAGCTTGCCCAAATATTTAGCACATGCCCTATAAAAATGATGCTCCAAATAGCATATGTGAGACCGGGGAAAAACTGGTCCAACTTGTGGCATTTGGTCCTCAGGATTGAAAATACCGATCGCTGGCCAGGAGAATGCTGCAAACCCCATACACCAGGGGCTTGCGGCTTTCACGGGGCTCTGAAAATTGAGCCCCTGGAGTGCAGCCAGGAAGTGCTGCTGGAGGGAAGTAAACCTGAATCGTGTCCTCACATGAAAACCAGACAGAAAAAAACACAATATATTATGATATGAGCACAAAGATGAAATATTTTTAACTTGTTTCTTAAAAGTACAAAATACAGCGCATTGAGAGCTCGAAGCATACAAAGTAGCACCTATTGCAGTGGTATCTATTAAAAATCCACGATATGAGTAAGATATTCAGTTAGAACAGCAAGACAGAGCATTTTTTAAAGAAATCACATAATAGAACAATTAATTTTCTAAGTACAAGACAATGAAAAAGTTTTTTAATGATGGCACTAATACATCACAGAGGGGGTTAGTGTGCATGGGTAAGCACTTAAGGTATGAACATATGAACATACAAAAGAAGCCAGCAGATAAAGGCCTTGCTGGTCTATCATGCCTGCTCGATTGTTCAGCTTGCGGTCTATATCACAGCTTACTCTCCCTCCCTCCCCCCACTTCCCTCCTAGATGAGTCTCCTCTTGTACGTATTTTACCTCTGACTCTACCCCATCCTCTTTGAAGATGTACACTGTCTTTTGTGAGATCAGCTCTTCTGGTAGCCTATTCCTTTCCACCACCACCCTTTCTAAGAAATAGTTTCTCCTTAGTTCCCTCTTGAATCTACCGCCCAGCTTCATGCTGTGTCTCCTAGTTACCCCCTCCCTTTTTAGCCTGAACATGTGGTGTACATCTCACCTATTTATGCCTTTTAAATATTTAAAGGTCTCAGTCATGTCTCCCCTGTTCCTTCTGTCCTCCAGGGAGTACATGTTTAGCTCCCCCAACCTATCCTCATAGGATTTCCCTCCCATCTCATTTATTATTCTGGTCACCCTTCTCTGGACCCTTTTCAGGAGCTTGATGTTTTTCTTTTAAGTAGGGATGCCTGAACTGAATGCAATACTCCAGGTGCAGCCTAACCAGTGATCTATACAATGGCAGGATAACTTCTGCACATCTGGAGGAGATCCCTCTGGCTATACACCCCAACATCCGGTTGGCCTTGGCTGTCGCCCTACTGCACTGCTCTGAGTGGTTTAACCTTCCTGTTACTATCACACCCAGAACCTTTTCCTCTTCTAAGACCTTTAGCCTCCCCCCCCACCCAATATGATAGCTGTACCTAGTGTTCCTGGACTTGAAGTGCATAACCTTGCACTTCTTGGCCTTAAATCCCCATTGCCAAGTCTTTGACCATTCCCTTAGAGTGTCCAGATCCCTTTGCAGAACCCTCCACTCCTCCCCTTCGTCCACAATTGCACCAATTTGGGTGTCATTAGTGAAAAGGCTAATTTTACTCTCAACTCCTCTTGTTATGTCAGCAATGAAGACGTTAAAGAGCACAGGCCCCAGAACAGATCCCTGTGGGACCCCGCTGATGGCTACCCAGGGCTTTGAAGGCTTGCCCCCCCCCACCACCACCCTCTGCTGTCTATTGTACAATTTATGTGTAGCATTTACAGACCTTTATGACTGAAAGATGTAGTATAGCATAAACATAATTGGCAAAATTGTTGACAAGCAGCCATATGCACGTTGATTTTTAACAAAAAAAAACTACAGCTGTATCCACCTTTAGGCAGCTTCTGAATAAGCAGAACAAATATAACTGACAGAAATTACATGGAATTAATGAAAAGTAAGCACTGTAGTCTTGTTTTTCGGGAATGTGGAACTAGACAGCAATAATAACAAAAGCACCATTTGTGTGTACTAATAGTTTTATTTATACAATAGGAGTGAGCAAATAACCCTTTGCGTGAAAGAATAAAATACTGACCATAGTAATCTTGTTTCTTCCAAGGTATTCTTCAATTTCATTAACTCTAACAGTCAGCCTCCTGGATTGCACTGCCCCGGAGATGAATGGAACTTCATGCAAATAGTGTAACCTATCGGCACGTGCCACCATTCAGACCTGCTGCCCCCCTAACTGTTGCATTCTAAGACGCTCAGATTTCATTGAAATCTGCAATTAGGCCCTTTGACTATACTATCCTAATAGTTGACTACAATATTAATAATAACTGATTCAAACAGTAGCCCCATTTTTCACTCTATGCTAATGGCAATGCCCAAAAAAGGGTAACAAGAAGAAGAACAGGGCCACTTGGTTTAAACTTAACTGCACCAGTGTAAGGCCAACAGATCAAAAACAGTACCAGCTGTATTGCAGAGGCTAATTGATTCTGGAAGGGGAGGTAGGGTGGCAGAGCTAATGATATCAAAGAATACCTTGGAAGAAACAAGATTACTATGGTGAGTAATTTTTAAGTTCACCATGCGTACATGTGCAGCGAACTTCTTGATATGAATTGCTTTTGAAGGGTGTGACACTGTCTGTCCAATGCAGAGTGGTCTGCAAGGGGCTTGACCGTGCCAGACCAATCATCAGCCAGGCTGATCGTAATGCTGTTTTGCCCAAAGTGGTCTGCACTTGAAAATAAAAAGCTGCATCACTCATGTGGTGGCTTTTTCCTTTCATCTGCAGGATGTCAGCCTGGCTGACGTAACCTCCCCTCCTAGCCTCCATACCACTTCCTTCCGGAATGCATGCATGAATATTGCAGACAACCCTGAAAACTAGGGATACTTGAGGTACACACAATGCTGCTGCTCAAAATGCTTACCGAATCCAGTCCCAGTCACTCAGGGAGTCCATCTGTAGCACCCCAAATTTAGGGGCCCCTTTTCCTGAGTCGGGAAGAGTTACTTTTTTCATTTTATTTTCTGTGGTCTCCATTCACCCATGCCCCCACGAGCCTCCTCTGTCCCCACCCCTGCCCCTGTTATTTGTCCATTTTTGCACTGTTTGGTGCCAAGGAGGGGGTCCGGGGCCAGAACACCCTCCCTCCCAGGGAATGGAGCCCCTATCCCCAGGACTGCCCAGTAAGACCTCCCTGCCATATAACTGGGCTGAGGAGTGGCTTTAGAGAGGAGCTGATGGCTGAGTGCAGAGGACAGAGGACACGGGGAGCCAGGACAATAACAGTTACCTTCGGGTGGTCTGTGGCTTCTCTGGCATCGATCCCCTCCAGCACAAGTCAGGTGGCAGTAGCAGCAGTACGGTTGGTCGGGTGGGAGTGCGGCTCACTGACACAGCTTGTCCTCCTTCCCCGAGCCTTGATTAGAGGTGGGAGCAGTTTCAGGGGTGGCCCAAAAAGGTGCAGTCAAAAATTGGTCCAGGCAGAAAACATGCCCCAGCCGATTAGTTCCGTCTTGCAGCAGCAGCACAAGAAAGCCGCCAGGTGGGAGCACATCTCCCTGTCCACACCCCTGGAACCACCAGCAGCAGCGAACATCCCCGGGCCATGGTGGTGAGCACAGAACTCCAAAGAAAGACTAGAATGGCAATGCCCGCTTCGCACATAAGTGCAATGTCATCTCTTGGTGGGCAGAAACACACTGCCTCCAGGGGTTGCCATTGAGTTGTATGCGGTTTTGGCTTAGCATTTATAATGCTATTTTGCCCGTGAAACCACATACAATCCATTTTTAAGCTCCACTGGCCCCAATATGGCCCCCTTAAACGTGGAATCAGGGCCAGAGAGCTCTGCTACTTGCAGTGATGCCCCAAACCTGAGGTGTACTCTGTTTTCCATCCAGAACTGCAGATATGGGCTGGGGAGCGCAGTCAGACATGGGTTGTCTTTTTTCCAGTTGTGCTCCAGTTGTTGGGGGCATGGGGCATCCAGCTGATATGGGTGGCATGTCTGATTTAACTCAGCCCCTCAGAATTTCTGAATTGAGTGGGTGCAGACTTCTCTGTGATAGGGGGGTGCAGGCACCTGCTTGATGGGGTGCAAGTTGGAAAGACAGGGTGGGACGCTGCAAAGGGAGGGAGATGCAGGTGAGACAACTCAGAAGTGGGTACCACTTGAAATGTCTGTAAATGTGCCCAGGATACACACTGAGCCCTTGCCAGTTAAGCACCACATTCTCTGAAGTACAGCACTGCCTGTGGAGCTGGACTCCCACCCCCCCTTTCCAAACAGACCGCCCACCCAGCAGATGCCCCCAAACGCAGAAGCAGAACCCCGTAGAAAATGAGATGTTTCACATCCTCTGGACTAAACACTCTTCCATGCTGCCAATACTCCCCATCCTGAAATCCTGTCCCCCAAGCTAATCCCACTGCACACACATCGCATCTGGTCCCCAACACCCTGCCCAAACATCTCTAGTCTATCATTTTGTGCATTGACCAACTGTCCTCAGGCTCCTGAGTCCATGACTGGCCCCTAGCTCTCGAGCTCCCTTCCCCCAACCCTGACCTCAGTCTCCTAAGTAACCCCCCAGCCCTGGCAACATGCTATGGAGCCCAAGTCCATAGCTGCAAGTTCCCATGTCACCACTCCAACTGTGGCAGCAGGCTTCAGAAAACCCATAGCCCTGGCAGCAGTCTCCCAGGTCATCAACTGCAGTCCTAATGGCATGTTACCACTACCATAGCCATGTGTTCATACTCATAAGCCCCCCCCCAAGCCCTGCCTGAGGCTCCCAAACCTCTACTCATCCCTGGTCTAGGTCTCCTGACCCCCCAAGCCAAGGCAGCTTGCTCTTAGGTATGCAACATGGACAAGAGACTCACCAACTTGGCAGTGGTAGCACAGTCATCAAAGGTCTCAGAGCTGCTGCTATTACTGACACAGCTCCAAAGGACAAAATAAGAGTGTTTGCATAACAATTTGTGACCCAAGAATTGGGAAATGTGAGTCAATTGCCAGCTTGCTTAGCAAAGATTACCAATCATATAAGCTGGCCATCCCCCATATTTAAAAAAATGTCCATGGTGTATAGTGGTGCTCCCCACACTCCGATTGCCAGCCCTTGAGGTATCTTGTGCTGCCCCCTTCCCACCAATCCCTGTCATCCCCCTAATGCCTTTTTTCTATCCCTGGTGTCTAGTGGCACCCCACCATGGCACCCCACCACCACCATCTGATCACTGTCCCTGTTACTCGTTGGTGTCTACTGGCAATGGCATCCCACCATCTGATCACTGTCCCCGTTTTGTCCCTCAATGTTTTTTTTTAAACCTGTAAAACAACAAATGGTCCATCACCGATCACTCCCGCAACCCCACCCGAACACCCACTGTGCACCCACCTCCCTACACCCCCTAGTACACCTCCACAAACCATCATTCACCTGAACAGGTCCCAGGATTGAGATCCACTCTCCTGATCGAAGACATGTCTTGCTGCTGGAACTGGTGACAGCAATATGAGAAATTTCGATAAATGCAGTCCTATGTATCTCAATGGGGGGTTCAATGTTCATTCTTAACTCAGTCATTTTTTGACATATTGAGCCCAAATTTTCAACATGCCCTTTTGAGGACCCCACCTCATGAACAATATAACTGTCACTATACAACTCCAGGCCGAAAGGTGATTTTGCAGTCACTTTGTGAATTCACCCTTCGGGCAGGATTTGTGTAATGACTGTCATATTGTTCATGAGGTGGGATCATAAGAAGGCTAATTTGGGGTTCAAATATAAAAAATGGCATGATTATGACCGTTCATTGCAATTTCACTACACACCCTCATAACTTTGAAATTTTTAATATTTTGACCCCAGATTTTCTGCATAGCCTTCTTAGTACTCCACCTCATGTATGTCACTGTTGTCATTTTTCAAGTCCTGGCCAAAATGAATTTGCCTACCTGTGGCACAGAATGGCATTGTAGTTGTGCAGAATTACACTTTGGCAGGGATTGAAAACTTTTCTGCACCGAGTACATGAGGTGGGGTAATAGGAAGGCTATGCTGACAATTTGGTCAAAATGGCAAATTCAGTCTCAAAATTATGTATACAATGTATATTTTATCAGTATACACAATAAGTGATAATTATATGATTTAAAGTAAAAATACCCATTTTAGAAAACTGCTAAACAAAATCTACTGATTGCTAATCATTTTTCATTTTGATTAGCAAAGGCCGCTAATCAACTCTCCGACACTAGTTTATGCCTTGCAGCTCTGGTCTTCCTATAAAGTCTGAGTTTGCTGGGCTTTCCACCAGGGCTGTGAATTTTCCCTGCTGTAGGGGCAACACCCCTTCAGGGGTCATAATCAAGTTTTGTAGCCACTAGCCAGCAGGGCTAGTGACTGCTTAAATTCACTATCCCCACAGACTTTTCGACTGGCCCAGCTGGTTTACTTCTTGAAATGTTACCTGCTCTACTACAAGCCCACAGGGCTAGTTAAAGGAAAATCTTACTAGCCCAGTACAAAAATATACCAGCATTTGGTAGTGGGAAAGTGCCAGTTTTGACCCCTGTCCCTTCATATCCCCCTTTCCACAGAAAAAACATCCCCTGCAGTTGCCCCTCCAAGGAACACACTGGCTCTGCACCCCCTATACACACTTACAGCTGGACCCCCCCCTTCCCACATGGGGGTTTGGTGGTCTGCAAGGGGTAAATGTCAAAGGTTAGGGGCAGTGGTCCAGCCATGATTCACCTCCAGATGTGGCATCAGGCCCAACAAAACCCACAGCCATGGGGGTAGACTCCCAAGCCATCCCCATGCCCTAGTGGCATGTTACGCCTCCCTCCACATCCATGTGCTCATACTTGCAAGCCCTCCACCTTGAAGCCCTGGTCTTGGGCTCCTGAAACTACACCCATCATTGGTCTCGGGCTATTGAGATCCCCCACCCCACTCCCCAGCAATTCCAGTATGCTATTGAGAGTGCACCATGGATGAGTCCCACCAACATAGCCATCCCCTCACAGATGCCCCCCAAAGAACAAACTGTACCCACCTTCCCACAAGAGCGGATTGGTGGGCTGTAAATGGGGTGTTTATGAGGGGTTAGGACCAGTGGATTAGACACACTCACCACAAATGGAACCCCCTTCAAATAGATAGACACCTACAACTAGAATCCTACTTCCCGCAGATCATCTACCCCCTTGCACCTAACCTTTCACACCAAATAGACTGCCAGTGAGCCCCCCCTACACACGCACAGCTGGAACCCCTATTTACACAGACCAGCCCCACCCTGCAGCTGGACCCCCCCCACCCACACACACACACAGAATACTCTGGCTGTATCCCATCCCCATCCCATAGCAGGAAATTCTACTTCCCATAAACAAGCCACCCCCTGCTGCTGCTGCTCCACTCCCATCCCATGTTTAGAACAGGGTCACAGAGTGTTTTTTTAACATATTGAGCCCAAATTTTCAACATGCCATTTTGGGGACCCCACCTCATAAACAATATAAATGTCACTATGCAGCTCCAGCCCAAAAGGTGATTTTGCAGTCACTTTGTGAATTTACCCTTCGGGTAGGATTTGTGTAATGACAGTCATATTGTTCATGATGTGGGATCATAGGAAGACTATGTTGCAAATTTGGGGTCAAAATATGAAAAAGTGGCAAAGTTATGACCATTCATTGTAGTTCCACTACACACCCTCATAACTTTGGAATTTTTAATATTTTGACCCCAGATTTTCTGCATAGCCTTCTTATTACTCCACTTCATGTATGCCACTGGTGCCAGTTTTCAAGTCCTGGCCAAAATGTGTTTTCCTACCTGTGGCACAGGATGACATTGCAGTTGTGCAGAATTACACTTTGGCAGGGACTGAAAAATGTTCTGCACCGGGTACATGAGGTGGGGTAATAGGAAGGCTATGCTGACAATGGGGTCAGAATGGCAAATTCAGTCACAAAACTATGTATACAATGTTATTTTATCAGTTTACGCTATAAGTGATAATTATATGGTTTGAAGTAAAAATATCCATTTTAGAAAACTGCTATACAAAATCTTCTGATTGCTAATCATTTTTCATTTTGATTAGCAAAAGCCGCTAATCAACTCTCCGACACTAGTTTATTCCTTGCAGCTCTTGGCCTCCAGTAAAGTCTGGTTTGCTGGGCTTTCCACCAGGGCTGTGAATTTTCCCCACTGCAGGGGCAACACCCCTTTAGGGCTCATAATCAAGTCTTGCAGCCACTAGCCAACAGGGTTAGTGACTGCTTAAATTCACTGTCCCCACAGACTTTTTGACTGGCCCAGCTGGTGTACTTCTTGAAATGTTACCTTCTCTAATACAAGCCCACAGGGCTAGTTAAAGGAAAATCGTACTAGCCCAGTACAAAAATATACCAGCATTTGGTAGTGGGCCAGTGCCAGTTTCAACCCCTACCCCTCAATACTCCCTTTCCACAGATCAGTCATCCCTTGTAGCTGCCCCTCCAAAGAATGCACTGGCTCTGCACCCCCAACACACACTCACAGCTGGAACCCCCCCTTCCCACATGGGGGTTTGGTGGTCTGTAAAGGGTTAATGTCAAAGGTTAGGGGCAGTGGTCCAGCCATGTTTCGCCTCCAGCTGTGGCATCAGGCCCTAGTGGCATGTTACGCCTCCCTCCACATCCATGTGCTCATACTCGCAAGCCCTCCACCTTGAAGCCCTGGCCTTGGGCTCTCGATACTCCACCTATCACTGGTCTCAGGCTACTGAGATCCCCCCCAGCAATACCAGCATGCTATTGGGAGTACTGTACCCCCCTTCCCACAAGAGGGGATTGGTGAGCAGTAAAGGGATGTTTATCAGGGGTTAGGAACAGTGGATCAGCCACACCCACCACAACTGGAACCCCCTTCAAATAGACAGACTCTCACAACTAGAACTCTGCTTCTTGCAGACCATCAATCCCTTTGCACCTAACCTTCCATGCTAAATAGACTGCCAGTGAGCCCCCACACATACACACATATAGCTGGAACCCCTCTTTACACAAACCAGCCACACCCTGCAGCTGGACCCCACCACCCCCCCACACACACACACGCAGAACACTCTGGCTGTATCCCATCCCCACCCCATAGCAGAAAATCCTCTTTCCCATAGACAAACCACCCCCTGTAGCTGCTCTACTCACATCCCATGTTTAGAGCAGGGCTATGAAGCAGAAGATCTGCAGCACAGAACTGCTGACATGGTGCTGCCCAGGGTCCCTCAGTATAACTTCTTGCAGACAAAAAAAGCACCCCCCTTTACCCAATTCACAGACTCATGCACTGTTGGCAGCCACAAACATGGCAGTTTTTCTTTAATGCCGCAGAAACTGAGCATGCTGCCCAAAACAATGTGGATGTTAATGAGCCGCTTCCGAGTCTTGACATCCATAATTGGTAGCCCACTTTATGTACTCCCCAATGATGCTTTCCTATTCTGCTCTTTCCTTTTAGTTCAAAGTCTGTGTAACCCACCTCCCAGAATGCACCAGGAAATGAACTGTCTGAGCTCAGTGTGTCTGTCCTGTCAAATAAACTTGAAGGAAAGACCTATAATGGCAACGTCCCATACTACTGCCTAGCATGAGTACATAAACCACACCGCCATATTGTGGATGTCAAGACCCGGAAATGGCCCACTGACATCCACATATTTCGAGCAGTCCACTCCGTCTCTGCAGCATTTTGAAATCAAATTTAAAATACAAAATCCATGTTCATGGCTCCCAATGGATCACACTAGGTCCATCATTCCACACTCTGTGAGTCGTGGATGGGCTTACTGTCTGCTGGTGAAGGGGTCTGGTCAGCATGCTCTGGGCATCACTGCAAAAGTGGTTCTCTGCTGTTCTATATCTTCTGCTCCTCGACCTTCTGCTAGGGGTGTCAGGTGCAGGGAGTTGATGGTCTGTGGGAAGGTGAGGGGTCCAGCTGTGGGGTGGTCACTGCCCAAGTTTGGTTCATCCGCTGTTTGTCATCTCGGCCAAGTGCACGCAGGACTTGGGCTAAAAGGGATTCAGCCCCCTGTTCCGGGTTTCGCCAACTGTTGATCCTGATCATATTGTTGTGTGGTTTATTCTACAATCCTGTAGTATTTTACAAAACAGTTATTTTGTTCTTTTCATTACCCCTTCTAAATAAACCTTTTGCATCTTGGTCCCTGAGTAAGCTTCCTGCCTCTCTTTCCAGATTCATCTGGCATGTTCTACAATTGTTAGGGAGCCTTTGGCCTACTACACATCTCCTTGCAGATGGTGTGCAGAACTGTACATGGCAGGTCGCAGATGCAGGTTAGTCAGAGGCTGCGCTCTGAGCCAGTACCGGTAATCTCCTCAGGCATGTACGTTGTTATTCCCAGTCAGTCAGGATGGTCTGGGTCAGGGAGTACAGGGTTCTGAGAACTGTCTACTGACAGCAGGATGGGGCTCCCCGACAGGCAGCATCCTCTTTGCTTTGCTCACACAGCTACCTACTGATTCAGCTGTGCCTGCCAGCTGCCACCAGTTTACCTGTGGTTTACTGGCCATATGGTTATATGGGCACGTGGGATCTGGCCTCCAGCAATATTTTGCAAAGTAGGTCCAGGCCCACCAGTATTTGGCATTCTTTCCCAGCCTGACCTTTGCCCAGGGTGGCTGCATCTTTATTTATGTTTACTTTGTTCTCCTGGATGCTGCCATGCTATGGACTCTGCCAGGTCGGGAAAGAGCTCGCCATGTTGAAAAGACTCAGCCAGGATCAGGAGCAAACATTGTAAACTAAGTTACCCCTCCCCCGCACCTATTGGTGGCCTTTGCTGGCACGGAGGAGAGGAGCGGCTGAGACATCAGTGCCATATGTGCAAAAAAGAGCACGTGAATTCAATTTAGTGGCAGCGAAAAGCCAGACTGGTCAGCAGCAGACTGGTGTAGTGTGGATGTGTACTATGATGTGGTTAGGGCCTCTGCCTCAGTGAGTTGGTAGGTCTTGAGCGGGCAATGGTCATGATGAATCTAATGATACCGACAAGTCAAGAGGCTGAGGAGGAGGACCAAGTATTGAGTCCCACTGAGCCAGCAGGAGCCAGGAAAGGTTCTTAGGAATAAAAGAAGTAAAGGTGACTAATGGATCCCATTATAGACAACACACCATGATACTATCATTCGATGATTAATTCATGGATGAGGGCCATTCAACATAGGTACTGTCGGCACATCAGGGGTTCCGGGGGGTGATGTTCAATGCAGCCGGTGATACTGTCATTGGTCTGGGGTGTGCAGTAGCATTGGGGTTGGGTTCTGACTTCTGATGCAATGGTAAACCAGCTGGTGCTTCGGGGGTCCATCTTCCCCTTAAAGAACAGCTTTAGCCAAATCAGCGGAGCAGCTGCTTCACTTTCCTGTCACTTGCAGTAGTTTGTCATATCTGAGTCATATATTTTATCCAGACACAACCCTGTCTAAAACATGCCTACAAGATCTTCTGTACAAGTAGGATTTTATTTTTTTCCCCCCACCACTTGGCCTAACCACTTCCTCTGGCCACCTAGAACCCAGGGCCACCCACCTCCTCCAGTCACCATCTGCTGGCCCCCATGTCCATCAATGGATCCCCCAGGAGACCCCACATAACCCTTTGTCAGGTGGGTCTCCCCCCTCCAGTGGAGAAGTGCCCTTAGGCACAACCAGTTAGCCCATGGGATTGACGGCGGGGGAGTGGGGGAGTCAGCACAGGGCTATTCCAGGCTACTGTTGCATGCCGGGCACCAGTGGCCATCATCTGGTAGGACCAGGGGCATTTTCCTGTTTTCTCTGGGAAGCATGATGTACCACATGACATCAAGGTGTACACCAACATTCAACATGCTCCCACCCGCGGTGTGGCCTGATGTGTTGCCATGCTCTTGGCCTCCACCAGGGGCCAGCAACCGCCGAGCCTCAACCCCCCCCCTCCCTCTAGCAGAAGGTGAGTGGTCACTGGACACTCGAGCCATCTCCCCCCGGCTGGCCCTCCCACACCCAAATCCGTTCCCGACCCGGGTCGTCGGCATCGCAGGCAGAAATCCAACCGCTGTGCCGGTGGGCCAGCAGAAGTAGGATTTTATATTAATGAACAACCACTGTAGTACATGGTTAGAGTACCATTCCATTTTTGACAGTCAGTAACCTGCATCAATATCAATTTATACAAATATTCTCCATTATAAGGGTAACATTTAAAATGCCATATGGTCTAATATTTCTGGATTTCTTTACTGTTTTTCTGTCACCAGCATCTTCAGAGGAATGTAACACTAGTTTATCCTCACAGGATTATGCAAGCTTGAATCACTTCTTTCAAAGTGCAGCCATTCGGAATGACATTTAGAACATGCTTGAGTCTGGAAGGGAAGGGAAATTGTGCCTATGGAAGACAGAGTTTCAGCTTGGGGGAGGAACTTGGGGGAAGAAGCTACTAGCTGTTTATTGCCTGACCCCCAACCCCTTCCCCCCCAATTACCACAGCTTGTCACAACTGGTGGTCCATGGATACTGGGAGCAAATGAGTACCACTTTGCACTGCAGGAGATTTGACTGCTACACATAAAATCAGCAGTCTTTCACTTGTCATTGTGGCTGTTCACAACTAAAGCTTCTCGTTAGTTACTGCTTATTAATCTTTCAGAATAATCTCAATATTCTGATAGGCATTCAATCACCTGGTTGTCTCTCAGGATCACTTCAGAGTGGATTTTTCCTGCCAAAAAGAGGAAACCTTTGTCTGGTGTAAATCAGTTTCAGTGCAAAGCTTTTAAAGCCATCACAGGACTCAAGGAAAGCAATCCTTACGTAGTGGTTAAAATTATCCCACCAAGGTTGTGGGTTCTTTTAAAAACTTTTCTTGGCAACAAAAAGACCAATACATTACAGCAGATACAAATCAGTCAGTTCAATTTTGCTTACTTGCTCTCAGTATCACCCTCTGCACAGCCCAAATAAAAAAAAAAAAAAACTGCCTTCTCCTGGCACAGTGCCAGTCTGTTAAATGTTTTAAAACTCTTGGAGGTTCTGTGGATGAGTATCAGCACCAAATATGTTATTGCAGAATGGGCTGCTGGCTTTTACAAACACATTTATGGGTATCCAAATGCTGGAAGGAAGTATTTTATACTCTTCAGACTTCCAGATAAAATATTTTTGAAGGCATCTGCCCCCCTCAAAAAAAAAATTGAGGCTGCTGAAGCTAATTTTGGGGGTGCTTGAGCACCTCAGCACTTATGGAGTGGTCCTACTGTATGGTCGGTGTCGTGGGAGGTATGAGGATTGTAAGGTGTAGTAATTGAAGTAGTAACCACCTTTTATGAACTGCATGCATTGAGGGAGGCAAGGAGAAGGTGTAATAATATCTTTGATTTATTTAGCTCCTGGCTATCTAGTATTTCGTGTGGGGAGGGAGGTGTGAGTAAGGAGCACTGTATTCACCTGCTCTACTTTATGTGGGGAAGGAGATGAGAGGAAGGTGTAATAATAACTTTGACTAATGTATATGCACCAGCCTTGCAGTCATATGCATCAACTCCATGACTGCTGAGGTGCTCAAGCACCCCCAAAGTTGACTTCAGCACCCTCAAATCTTTGGGGGAGGAGGGCAGATGGCTTCAAAAGTATTTTATCTGGAATCTTGAAGCGTATAAAACACTCCCTACCATCATTTGGATACCCGTAAATGAGTTTGTGAAATCCAGCAGCCCATTCTGCAATAATGTATTTGGTGCAGATACTCATCCACAGGACTTCCAAGAGTTTTAAAACATTCAACAGACTGGCACTGTGCCAGAAGATGACATTTATTTTGATTTGGGCTGTGCAGAAGGTGATACACACTTTCTACCATCATTTGGATACCCGTAAATGAGTTTGTGAAATCCAGCAGCTCATTCTGCAATACTGTATTTGGTGAAGACTTTTAAATTTACATGACAACAACACTGGCCCCTACAGCTTGTATGTGGGGAAGGAGGTGTGAGGAAAGTGATAATACTTACTGGTGACCATAAATATCAACCAGATTACTGTTTTGTTAAAAATTCATATCAACCAGATTTCAGGTTATTATGTAGTAGTAAAACAACTTTATTTATACAGGCAATGTTTTACTGTAGGGCCTAGAAAGCCCTGTTTACTTGGCAATCCTGTAGGTTACATAAATAAGTTTCAGCACAGAGAAATGACTAAAATACACAGATATTTATACATTTATAACTTACAATAGTATGACTATCAGCATGGTGCAAGTATGTACATTTTTATAACCTCTGACTCCTAATAGCAGCAACAAACATGCGATTTTGGTTTGACAAATTGTTTAAATATATCAACAGACAATGACATATCCCTCCACTGGTTGGGGAAACTATTCCAAGCCCTTGCTGCCCAAGATTTAAAGAACATTTCCCCAGCTCTGTTTCTTACCTTGGGTATCATTAGCTGTAGGGTATTATCCCTCAGGGAATAGTTATGACTTAGCCAGCCACTCAATTGAATTTACCAGTCTACACGGCTCTCCGGACCTCAAGCTTCTAAAATGTAATGGAGCCCATTTGTAATCTCTTTTTTTGTTGAAGAGGACTCCAGGCTAGTTCACAGTAAAGTGCACAATGATGGACATCAAAGAGGCGTTTGAGAGCAAACCTAGCTATTTTATGATAAGCCACATCCAGGCTACCTAACTGTCTTTTTGTACTATTGTTAAAAATATGGCTACCATAGTCCAAAAGAGGGACTAGTAATTGGTTAACCGCTAGTATTCAATATTTCCTGGTTTGGCAGTGGGATACCCGTCTCATTGCTCCCAAGTTACTTCCCACTTTTTTTACTAGAGAAAAAATATGGGTCTCTAAACTTAAATATTGGTCAAATTCCACACCAGGTATCTGTAGCTCGACACCTGAGTTAGGAGCTGGACATTTCTAGTCCTTATCTCAAGTGTGAATTGAGACTTTGATTTACTTCTCCTAGCCAGACAAAAGAGCATACATTGTGTCTTCTTTAGGCTCATGAGTAGTGCCCCAGATTCAAACCATTGCTCTAGCTTATCAAAGTCCACCTGAAGTTTAGACTCCACTTCTTTAGGGTCAGAACCCTCTGCAACTATTACAGTGTCATCGGCATATAAAGTTATTTGGGAGCAGAGGATAAAACTGGAGAGACCATTCATGTAGACCAAAATCATCAGGGGGCCCCAGTATATACCCTTGGGGTATGCCCCTATTTATAGGGACTAAGCTAGAATTTAAGTTTCCTATAGATACCAGTTAAAGATGATTTTTTAAGTATGATTTAAACCATACTAGCGGTTCATTATTTACTCCAATTGCTTTCAAACAGATTAAAAGTCTGTTGTGTTCCACTAGGCCAAAGACTTTGGACAGGTCCACGAAGACCGTACCCCATGGACTGTCCCTCTCCCAGGGGAGTGACCAATTGGTCAAAAAAGTCTGTGAGAGTGGACTCCATGGACCTGCCCTTTCTAAACCCATATTGTACATTAGTTAATCTTTTATAATGTTCTAAGTATTCCATTAGTTGTGAATGGACTAAACGCTCCAACAGTTTAGGTATAATGGATAACAAAGTTATGGGCCTGTAATTCAAAGGGTTAGAGGAATCTCCACCTTTAAAGATAGGGATAACTCTAGCCCTCTTCCACATACTAGAAAAGATACCTTGGGTTAAGCTCATGTTAAACAAGTGAGCTAAGGGTTTTGAGATTTCCAAAGTTGAATCCTTGAAGAAATGAACTTCTATGCTGTCCAGGCTACAGACTTTGTTGTTTTTAAGTTTGTTTATTTCTGCTAATACTTCCTTTGGTGTAATAATGTTAAACCTGAAGTTTGAAATTATAACATGTGGGTCTCCAAGGGATTTATAGGATACCCCGAGCTGGAGTTGTCTAATCTCCCATCTAAATCAGGTAAATTAATGAAGTAGTGATTTAAGAGCTCCACCGCCCTTTTTTGTGTAACTAGATTACCATTTTCCATCAAAGAAGAATCTGTCTTTTTTTTTTGTTTTGTTTTTACCATTTATTTTACCTGGTGAGACACACTAAGCTGAAATCTTGTTTGCAGGTGCAACCTGGGAGCACAAGGAAGTTAAGTGACTTGCTCAGGGTCACACAGTATGCACCTAGGGGGCTGTGGGATTCAAAACCAGGTCTCTAGATTTGCAGCTCAGAGCCTTAACCCACAGTGCCATACTGCCTCCTGTTTGTCCCTGTCTAGGGTTTACTAAGCTCTTTATTAACTTCCAGTAGCATTTTGGCTCTGTGGTGTTCTTCATCTTTTGTCTGTAATAGAGCCCCTTTATTTTCATAATCTCTTGTTTAACCTTATTTCTCACTTCTTTAAACTTATCCCAAAGGTTTTGATCTAATGTTCTGCTAGCGTTTTTCCAGAGCTTGTCTTTTCTCTTCAATAAAGATTTTATTGGAGCAGTCAGCCAGGGGAGGCATTGTGGCTTGATTTTTATTCTCCTAAAGGGAGTGCTATCATTACAAGCCCCAAGGAAGGATTTAGTAAAATCTTCCACCGCTAATTCTATATCGGGTATGAGAGCTATTCTATCCAAATGTAGGGATCAAACTTTTTCCAACAGGACCAAGGGACGATATTTTTTATAACATCTGTTTAGAAGATAGGAAAAACTTTTCCATGTATTTGTGTCTAAAGCCACCCTCACCTCACAGGTAATGATATTATGGTCTTCCAGATTTGGAGGATCTACCTTTATTCACTACAGCCATACTTGGGGTGACAAAAATTAAGTCAAGTATGTTGCCTGAGCTTAGTAAAGTCCCCTTTCTGGTGGGAGAGTGTATTTGTTCCAAGTGTAAGGGCTAAATCAGTGGTGTAACTATGCATACTTCCCGCACGCACAGGCGCATACTTTTTTTTTTACCTTGTCTTGCCCCAGAACAACCAGCCAAAAGTCTCCACTGGGCATTTAAAAAAATGACAATCTTTTTTTATGTTCCCCCGCCAAGACTCAAGGTGGTGCTGACTTGGAATGGATGGATCAAAGGAGTAAAAGTGTTTGTGCGTGATAAGACTCAGTACTTGCAGTAGCCGGACAGGCACTAGTCACGCTAAAACTGCCAATTGCTTCCTCACGGTGGCTGTGCAGAAGTCAGGAAGGTCAGGACCTGCTGTCGGCTCTGCGCTCCACTGAATGAGAAGGGGCAGAGAGACAGACTTGTACTCACAGAGAAGAGCTCAGCGATGGTTATTTTGTGCTCAGAGTCAGCATGACCAGGTCAGAGACAGTGTTTGTCCTCAGTCTCAGACTCTCATTTATTCTCCACTGTGCTCATCACCATCCAGCACCATGAACCCGTTACCTCCATACCAGCTACAGAAGATCACATGAGGCAAAGGAATTATTTAGAAATTTAAATTAAATTCCTTTACCTTCTGAGTTCTGCTGTAGCTCGTAACAGGTTTATGGTAATTGCAAATGTCAAGTGAATCCATCACTTTCTCTGAAGTTGGGCAGTAAGATTTTGGCTCCTGGTGCCGACTCAGTCCTAACAGTGTGAGAGTGAGTGTGTGGCCTTCTGGTGCTGCTGTCTGTCTCCTGACACAGATTATCAGCATAATTTAGTTGCTTTTTTGTGGTGCATGTGGGGATTCAAGCTAAGCTGAAATCTTGCTTGTTTGCAGGTGCAACCTGGTACGCTTCCACTATAGTTTGGCCATGCAAGTATCTGGGGGGTAGCACCATTATCCAGTTTGCTATACTATACATTATTCAGTTTGCTATACTATATATGACATAAATTCCAGCCTGGTACAGGCTAGAAATATTGTCATTCTAATTAATTCTGGTTTTCACTTGCAGGGTTTTTATCAGCAATTGTGTATAAATGACCACACCTTACTCTTAGCAGTGCATAACATTAGATCCATTGGGCTTGTGCATGTGATGTGGCATTGACAAATGATTTTAGTTTCTTGAGATTGCAGTACTTTTAAGTGTGACACTTTCAGAGTCATACACCCTCTATGAGAAACAAGACTGACATGTCTTTGACTGTATTACATGTAAATAGTCTAGCATAGCTAACGACTTCTTTACTTTTATGGGTGAGGGCCTCACCCCTAAAAGTAAAGAATTTGTTATCTGTGCTAGACTATTTACATATAATACAGTCAAAGACATGTGGTGTGTTATATACCCAAGCAGGTGAAAGAGGTGTATAGTACCATATTAGGAGGCACTCTGTGCATTGCCACCATCGTGCACACATAATTCTGGAATAAGCCCATGGGATATTAATGACTTTGGCATGGTACAGTATTTGGTCTGTCTTTTACTTATTACAGAAGTGTTGGCATTTTTTCATTTTGTATACCCTGTCTCGAAATGCTGCCCCTCCCAGTTTTGTGTATGGCCATGGCTCATGTGCTTTTTTAATAATACTACAATAAATACCATGCAAGGCATTATAAGAACAAATGTGTTGACTAAGCTTAAAAAAATTTGCTTTGAGGTTGCCACCTTGGGTTGGATGGTTGTGGGTTGCAATAGGGCAGTGCCAGGCCCCCAGAACCCTGTGGTATTACTATTAGATGCTCTGGGTTACATTTTGTTGCTTAAAAGGCCAGCAAGAGTCTCCCACACCCCTGACTCCAGGAGAAAAAAAATTGCCTAGAGTCAGAGGTAGGGAAGATGTAACAAAAGTGGTTTATCTTCAGTGAAAGCCACAAAATTCACCACACAGCAACTAAACCTCAAGAGCTTCTGGGGGCCTGGCAGCCCTCAGACCCCCAACCTTTAGCCCCAGGCACCTCTTTCTTTACAAATTAAGCACTGAATGTCTGTCAATAAAATTGGAGATGCTGGTAATATACTGTATGTCAATCGAACATGCCACAAGTGTCTAGAAAGCAAAGAAAAAAATGGTCATATCACTAGAATAGAAAAAAAAATTACTCACCTTAGTAATTGCTTTTCTTCTCATGGAGTCTTGCTATATTAGGACTTATTGCAATTAGCCACTGCACTTGAACTGCCCCGGAGAGGAAAGAGTTAACTCCAGAGAATCTGGAGTTCTAAAGCGCGAGGGCGCTATACCAAAGCTCTATCTGGGCAGTTTCAAATGAAACTGTCAGATCTTTACGAAGCTAACACTAAGTAACAAGTCTGTGTGGAAAGCTCTACACTAGCCAAATGGCTACCTACTAGTAGTAATAACAACAATATAAACAACAATAGGAACAACAATAACAATAATAAGAATGAATAATGGTATTATTAGTTTTCCCCCCTGACAAGCACTATTAGGACCCCCTCCCCCAAAGACTCAAGTCCAGGAAGGGGGCCAACAAATCACTCAACACAGAAAACCCTAGTTCCCTAACCCTAAATAAAAGAGGGTGAAGGGAAGAACTACAATGGCATGACACAGTGCTTGCACTAATTTGCCACCCCCACCCCAGTAGAAGTTCTGAGAGGGCAGGTGGAGGATTATTATAGCAAGACTCCATGAGAAGAAAAGCAATTACTAAGGTGAGTAATTTTTTCTTCAAACACCATGAAGTCTTGCTATATTAGGACTTATTGCAGATTACACAGCAGTACTCCATGGAGGAGGGTCAGAACCTACTTAGGAAATAGGCTCTGAAGCACAGCTGTGCCAAAACGAGCATCTCTCCTGGACAGAAATCCAGGAATAATACTTGGTAAAAGTGTGAACTGTCTTCCAAGTAACAGCTCGACAGATTTCCAGAATGGGAATATCTCTAGCAGCCGCTAGAGATGCAGCTGTACACCTGGTGGAGTGAGCCCTCAGTCCTGAGGGGGCTCTCCTACCTAGTCTTTGATAACAAAATGGATACAAGAGACAATCCACCTTGCAATTGTCTTCTTAGTGGCAGGTTCCTTGCCAACCTCGCCCTAGGTAAGGAAGAGTTGGAGGATTCAACCTGTGACCCTTGGTGTGTTACAAATAGTAGCATAAGGCTCTTTGACGTCCAAGCTGTGCAGTCCTCCTCACCTGAGGAAGAATGCTCAGTGAAAATCCTGGGAGAGAGATGGGTTGGTTCAGGTGGAAACCTGAAACCACTTAGGGACAAACCCTGTGTTAGTCCTAGGGACTGTCTTATCCCTGTGGGGAGAGAAAAATCTTCTTCCACTGCTAGGGCCTGTAGTTCACTTATGCCTGGCAGAAGTGAAACCACCAGAAAAAACATTTTCCAAGTGAGAAGCTTGAGCTCTGCTGGGGACAGAGGTCCAAGGGTTTGCATTAACTGAGCAATGCAAACATTCAGGCTCCATGCAGGAGCTGGTTCCTGAAAAGGAGGGTTGGTGTGAAGCAACCCTTAAAAACTTGGAAAACACAGGTTGAGAAGAAAAGGAAGCAGGCTTCCTGCTTGCAGAAAAACAGAGACAGCTGCCAGAGGAACCCTTAAGGTAGCTGGCCCAAGACCTAAGGAATTTAAAATGGACCAAAAAGTCCAGAAATGGGCAGATAAGCAGACTGTGGTATAATCTGCTTCTCAGCGACCAGACTGAAAACCTGTTCTGCTTAGGAATTGTAAGTGGCCCCAGTGAAAAAGCTTCCTTGAAGCCTTTAAAATATTCCGCGACACCTTGAAAAAGGTGTAAATCAGCAATTCTAACTCCTCAAGAGCTGCCTTGAGAAGGAGGAATTTGAGGTTCTGGATACCACACTCTCCCTTGTGCAAAGGCCAGTAAGTCGTGGACCTGGGCAAGCTCAGGGTAGGTGGACTGTCAAGGACAGAGACAATGGGTACCAGGGCTGTCTGGCCCAGTTTGGAACAATCAGAATCGCTTTGCAGGGCTGAGATCTGATTTTTACTAGTACCTTGAAAGAAAGGGAAAAAGGAGGAAAGGTGTACAGAAACTTCCCTTTCCAATCCAAGTGAAAAGCGTCCAGGGGGGCTGATCCCAGCACTGGAGGCCTCAACAAAACAGAGAAAGTTAGTGGTTATCTGGGGCTGCGAAAAGATCTATCTGAAAATGAGCCCCATCTGGCAAGGACTGAACCCAGCACCTGAGGATTCAGAGCCCAATCGTGATGGCCCTGAGAATCCTGCTGAGGGCATCTGCCAGGGCATTGTCCTTCCCTGGGAGGTGAACTGCTATCAGGGAGGTGTTCTAGGGAGTGCCAGAGACCACCACTTCATTGCTTCGTGCACAAGGCTGATGACCGACTGCCCCTGCCTGTTGATGTACCACATTATTGTGGTGTTGTCTGTCCTGACTTGAACTACCTTGTTCTGACAGAAGCTGAAAACTCCTAAGAGCTAGAAGACAGCCTGAGTTCCAAAAATTGATGTGGAGCAGAGATTCCTAGGGAGACCACACTCCCTCGAGGACAGGTCGCTTAAGCGAGCTCCTCACCCTAACACAGGAGCATCCGTGGTGAGGGAATGAGGAGGACCCCTAGTTTTAGATTGCTTTGATCCTGCCACCAGTGTAAGGCCAGGATCAGGATTGGGTCACTAGAACCAATTTGGAAAGGAATCCTCCTTTGGGACCAATAGGCCCTCAGATGGAACTAAATGTCCCTCATCTGGAATCTTGCTCCCTGCACTACAGCTGTGGAAGCAGCCATGTGCCCTAGTAGTTGTAGCAAATGCTATGCTGGTCAAGAGACTCGCAGAGTAATGGAAGATGCCAGGGCAAAGAGACTGCCTACCCTTTCAGAGGGGAGAAATGCCCTGGCTAACTTTGTGTTCAACTCTGCCCCTATGAAAGTTAGTACCTGAACTGGTTCGAGAACTGACTTTGGTAAATTCAGCAGGAATCCCAGAAAGGTGAGAAGCTGCTGGGTGACTTGCAAGTGGGATTTTACTTGATCTGGAGACTGACCCACTAAGAGCCAGTCATCCAGGAAAGGAAACAAAGCAATCCCTTGCCTTCTTAAAAGAGCCACTACCACAGCTAGAATTTCAATACCCTTGGCACAGAGGTAAGGCCGAAGGGCATTGCCCTGAACTGGTAGTGGCCTGAGGGTAACCTGAGGTACTTTCAGAGAGAAGGCCTGATCAAAACATGAAAAAATAGGCATCCTTGAGGTCCAGGAAAGCTAGCCAGTCCCCTGGCCTCAGCCAGAGTTAACATTTTTAACTTTGTTTTCAAAAGATGCTTGTTCAGGTACCTTAAATCTGAGATGGGCCGCCAATCTCCTGCCTTCTATAGGGTAAGAAAGTATCATGAGTACAGCCCCTTGCCTCAGTGGCAAGGAGGGACCTTTCTACTGCTTTGCAGTTCAGAGGAGAAGAAACCTCTGCTCCCAAAGCAAGGGATTCGAAGGATTTGTGGACCTGTCTGGCTCTCATCTTTGGAAACTGTTTGAAGCTGAGAACCAGACCTATTACTTCCAGAACCCACTTGTCCGAGTTAGGGACACCCAATTCTGGCTGGAAATAAAACCAACCTGCCCACTGGTATGGGAGAATCAGCCCAGGGGCACCCCATCAGGGTGCCTGCTTACAATAGTCTTAGGCTAAGGGAGGGGACGGTTTACTTGTGCCCCGTCTATCTCTGCCTCTGAAGAGACCCCTCTGGCGAAAGCAGAGGAGGCCTGAGCCTCTACCTGGGCACTTTTGTAGGTAATCATCCCTGTTTTTCATATAGCTTTCTGTTTGTTCCTCAAACAGAGAATTACCCACAACAAGAAACAAATCCATAGACTTTGACAGAGTATCTTGGGACAGATTAGTGCATCTGAGCCATGCCAACCTACGGAAAGCTACAGAAGTGGTCATGACCCTAGAGAAAGCAAGATTAACACCAACAGCAGTATGAACTTGAACTTAGAGGCTTCAGTGCCATTAGCAGCCACCTGTTCCAACCCGCTAGCCAGCTGGCCATGGGCCTGCTTGGCTAACTGCAATACTTCATGTCCTACCTAGATTTCCAAATCTAGCCACATAAGCTATACAACTTGCCTGTCTGAGTCCCACAGAAGCCGCCATATACTGTTTTCTTGTCATGGCATCAATCCTCCTGGAATCCTATTCAGGAGGATGTGAGGCCAGGGGAACTAGCCTTGACACAGGCTGCAGCTTGTACCACACCTACATGACTACACTGCTCAGTGAGGAAGTCTGTAACAGAGCCTGACGAAATACACCTTCTGTCCATTTGTTTATCTTACAGGAGGGACAGAAAAAGGAATCTTATAAAATCTTTGTTGTTTACTTCCTAAATGACTTATGCAAAGGAAAGACAACCTCCTAGCCCATCATTCCTACATAATCAGGCTCCCCTTTACTCATCCATAGCCTCCTCTAAAGGAAGCTGGGGGGATTCTGCAAGCTTTTTGTAAAACATAAACTGAGAAAAGGACTCAGACAGAAAAGGAGGAGATTCTAAAAGTCTGTCTGGAGAAAATATCCGCTTAAGTGGGCATGTCCAGACCCTACCAGCCACACATGTATTGATCAAATTTCCTCCTCCCACTCCTGTGGTTCATAACAATTCCTCAACATCATAAACCTGAACCACTGGAACTGAACGAGCCACCTTTTACCAACTGTAGATGGTTTGACAGGACCTAGAAACAGTGACTGGACAATCTGTATGGCTTAACTACTTCTGCAGCAGTTGGAGAGACAATCTTGGACTCCAAACCTACTGATTTCCTGTCATATTCATTTTTTTTTTTTTTTTCAAAACTGGTTCCTCTGAACCATCCTTTTGCCCGAGGAATTCTAGCCCTGGTCAGAGGCACTCCTCTGGTCCAGTGGGTACTGGACCGGGCTGGCCATCCAGGTCAGCGGACTTTGCCCCACACTGCCCCTGAGCCGGCCCTATCTCTTTCAGGGTGGCTGCAGGGAAATTTTAAACACCTGGCAGTCTGACAGGAGGTGGTCAGCCCCCAGACAATAAACACAAGTGGTGTGTGGGTCAGCCTTGGCAAAGGCTTCCCCACAGCATCACAGTGTTGAAACCCAGGGCCCGGTTTTCTTTTGCGTTTTCAGACATAATGCCAGCCTAACCAAAACTTGCCCTTTTTATGGCTATGCCAGCAAGACAATTCTTATCGGTTCCTAACTCATTATCGGTATTTGAAAACCCTATTTAAAATCAAGGTTTTTAGAACCAATAAGAACCGGTATTACACTCTAAAAGCCCAAAACTTTAAAACATTAAAATAAGAAACCGATCGGTTCAAAACCGAACCGATAACTAAATTTCCACAGACTTTACATTTTGTACTTACGGTTTACCAGATAGAGCTTTAACCGAAATGCGGTAAAATAATTACTTTTGCGGTTCAAATGAACTGAAAATACTCGCTTGACCGAGAAATGAACCGAGCTGAAGGAGCTGATCTCGAGCAACTGTTCAGTGAAGCGGAGTAAAGAATCTAACAGTTTCATTTGAAACTGCCCAGATAGAGCTTTGGTATAGCGCCCTTGCGCTTTAGAACTCCAGATTCTCTGGAGTTAACTCTTTCCTCTCCGGGGCAGTTCAAGTGCAGTGGCTAACTGCAATAAGTCCTAATATAGCAAGACTTCATGGTGTTTGAACTTAGTGTTACAGTATATAGAACTATTTACTGTACACATACTGTATTTTCAAAGCACTTTTACAAAGCACTGAGTTAGGTACTGGCAGTGAAGTGACTATACGTGGACTAACAGCAGTCATTTTGTTGTTACGTGTACATCCCTAAGTGGGGTTGTCTAATAGGTTAAATGTCATACTGTTGAAAGTGTGTAGGACAATGAAAGCTGCACAGCTAAGGCAGTTCATTCAAATAACTTTTTAAACTAACTAGCCACTGTTTTGAGTGTGTGATAAGGACTAGTCAGTAAAATAGACACCTCCCTGTTCTCTTGCTACCACTCCTTGGTATTCTCAATTGTAGTTGGGGGGGGGGGACAAAATACTCCACTCGGGCTGTTATTCTTCAAAGTTTTATTAAAATTCCTTTTAATTGCCCTGACGTTTCACACGTTATGTGCTTTTTCAAAGGGCTTCTTCTTTTTTATTTCTCTACAAAGAAATACATGTTTTTTTAATTTTTATCTCATTATTTAACATTCACTTTTGATTTACTGTTTTTTATAATCATATAAATTATACACACTTACCACCATAATTTCTTAACACTACTGATGCTTTCTATGCATATTCTGTCTTTTTTCTACAAAAATCATACTTTGTAAAAACGCATTTATCATCAAAAATGTTACGTTCTGCCTTCCCTGCCTCATATTACTACTGCTATAAGCCTGTCCTTGGTGTCTAACCCACATCCATGCTGGGAGGGCAACTTGCTGGGCTGGGGAAAAGGGCAAAATACTTTACTGTGCTGGAGGGGCTGGAGAATATAGGGAAGAGACTAGGATGCAACTTGTTGGGCTGGGGGGACAGCCGAGGATTCCAGGAAAGGGAGTTATGGTGCAACTTGCTGGGCTTGGGGTGGGCCAAGGACCTTTGCACTGGAGCAGGAAGCTGGACAATGAGGAAACTGGTTCAGGCAACATACTGGACTGGGGGGGACTCTTGGGAGGGAGCTAAAGTGCAAGTTTCTGGTCATGGGGAATGGGGTAGCAGGATATCAAATTCTGCTTCAAATGACCCTCAAAATGCACCAGAACGCACTAAATTCAAAACATTTTATGGGGGCCCTGGGTGGCCCAGACCCCCAGCCTGCAGTTATAGTTTTTGACCTCTGTGCGTACACATTTTTAAAGGCTGGTTAATCCCCCTGGGCTGAATACATTCTTCTAACTTTAGTCCCTATAAGCCACCCCAGGCTGCATTGAAGTCTCTGATCAGGATTAAGTTCCTATGTTGAACATTTTTTTAAATTTCCTGAAAGAATAGTTCAAATAATGCTATCATCACCTGGGGGAGAGGATAAACAGGTCCAGCAAACAAATTTGAATTCTGAAGATGAACATTCAATCCCCTGTAGTTTATCAGAGTATAACAGTTTTGAAGGGCCCAAAGAATCCTTAATATACACTAAAATCCATCACCTCAGGAAGGTCTATCTAATCTATAATTATAAAATTCATTGAGTTCAATTTCTTTTGACTCAATTGCCTTGGATAGCAATGTCTTAGTGAGGACTATTACATCATGAGGGGACATCTCCAAAGGCAATAATGACCTGAAATCTAGTTAACATGACACTTCATAATAACCCAAAATCCAGTTAATATGACATTCACCAAAGAAAAGACTTTAAAACTGTTATAATCCATTGTTTCACAAAAAGTATTTCAACAGCAGTAGTTTCAGTTGTGTTTTATTCATGTACAGTTCAATTTCTTCAAAAATTAAACTGCACTGTAGCTAAAACACTTCTTTTTCTTTCAAGCTGCTAGAAATAGAATGTAAATCTACACACCAGCAATTATAAAAAATAAAGGATAGGTAAGTTTGATGTTATGGATTTTTTTCACGCACACCCTCGGTGTGTGATGACCACATAAACCTCTAGAGCTTCACTCTTGAGGTTTATGGGTCATCACACACCTTGGGTATGTGAATAAAATCCATAACACACACTTACCTATCCATTATTCTCTATGTAATTACTCAGTTCATGCAGCTGCTGGTCCTACACTTAAGGCAGATTGAAGAGAGTGAGGGAACGCAACTTTATCATCCCACCCTCACTCCATTTCCCTGTGTGACCTTGTCACATCCCCTTTGGAGGTGATTCTTACCTCCACTGTACTTGTGTGGACAGCATGTGTTCTCCCCCCAAAAAAGAAAAACGAACCGAGAGACACACTGTAGGGAGAAAGAGAAAGACAGATAAAAACAGTGAGAGGGAGATCTGGACATGTACTGCTGAATTGCACCATGCACCACTGTACTCCCTCAGTGTGTCTTGCCCCACCCTGTCTCTCTCTCTCTCTCTCTCTCTCTCTCTCTCTCTCTCTCTCTCTCTCTCTCTGCCCACAGAGACAAAGGAAACTGAGCTCCCCCCCCCCCGACCATGGCAAGGCAAAGCACAGAAAAACAGCCAGATACACATATGCTGACAGGGACATGGGGACATGTAGGCAAACTCTTGCAGTCTTCTCTCCACCCCCTTCCCTGCAGCCTGCTGTATTACTTCTGCAAATCCTTTGGAGGGAAAAACATGCTATGTTTCAGGGAATCCCCAGTATAATTGTCTGCAGGACTTTTTTTTCTAATGAAGTGATCAGTGCTGGGAGAACATAAGAAATCTGTTGTGTTAAGATTGATGCCTCACAATGCAAGGCAGAGGAATACACACAGAAACATATGGGAGACATCGAAAGTGGATGATTTGTCCCCAGACAAAATGTCACGGAGAAAAAAGTGTGGTTAAAAAGCTAAGTGGACAAAATAATGGTGGATTAAAAAGTCGCGTATCATGTATAGTCACGGACTAAATGTTGCCCAAAAGATTGCAGTTGATCACAGCTAGGAAAAGCTGCAACTATTTCCAACCAACAGACTTGAATTGCCTAGAAACCTTGCAGCAGAAATCAGGTGCCCTCTATAGGCAATTTAGAAGGATGGGAAAGTGGGGAGATTGGTCACAAGACATCAGAAGCACTATATAAGAGGGGCCAACAAAGGGAAGGTGAGTGGGGAGCAGCCGTATAGCGGCTGTGGGTAGAAGTGAACAATAAAATGCAAAGATTTGTAGTAGTCAAAAGACTGCTTGCTTTACAGCACTGCTCTGGCCAAAAAGAAAGGAAACTTGATTTACTTTAAACTTAATTCTGTTTGTCAGTCTCCAGCAGTGGAATTTAGTAAATGGCTCCGTTTCTAACAGTACTGCGTTTCAAAGTTAAAAAGAAGCAAGCTGCAAATGAAGTGCCAATTTTGAAAGACTTTACACAAAGAGCACTGGCGCAGCCTCCGTGTTTATCCAGGAGATTGTACCTTTCACTGCAGGTGAGCGGACAGTGGAGCAACTCTATGGGGTTGAAAGCCCTGAATCAAGACGGGGTATTTCTCTGGAAGTGAGTGGACAGGGGAGCAGCTCAGTGGGGTTGAAAGCCCTAAGTTGAGATGGGTACTGTAATGTTTCTGCACAATCTTCTCCAGATTAGTAGTGCTATATCCAAATCAACCAGGGTGGTTATCAGCAAGCTTGGGCTACCCAACAGGTAGTTGGATAGGGTAGCTCAGTACGTAGTAAAATAGTAAAATACGTTGCCACTTAACATCTCGGCAACATTTTCAGCAAAGTTTAATCCGGCAGTGTAAGCTCCATGCGACCTTTAAACTGCAAGTTTTTGTCCGTGGCATTACAGCCGGCGACTATCATCCTAGTGCCGGGAGACATGTATAACTGCAATACCAATGGCGAACATTCGGCATCAACAAATGCTTGTTTCTTCTAACCCCAGAGATTCTTCAATATCATTAACTCTAGCAGACTATGAAGCAGTACCTTTGGAGGTGGATCCAGAACCCTATTTAGGGAGCAGCCTCTGCAGCACTGCTGTGCCAAACTTGGCATCACTGCTGGACTCTGTGTCCAAACTGTAGTGCTTTGTAAATGTGTGTACTGTTCTCCGTGTAGCTGCTTTACAGATTTCTACCAAGGGACTATTCCTGGCTGCTGCTGCTGCTACTACTATAACAGCTGTGCCCCTTGTGGAGTGTGCTCTCAGGCCTACTGGGGGCTCTTGCCAGCTTTATTATAACAGAATTGGATGCATGCCACTATCCAGCGTGCAACTGTCCTTTTTGAAGCTGGCTTTCCTTTTCCCACATCACCATAGGTCAGGAACAACTGCTGTCTGCCCTGCCTATGGGCCTTAGTGTGCTCAACATAATATTTGAGAGCTCTCTTGACATCCAGACTGTGCAACCTGCATTCCCCTGAACTAGAATGTTCAGTAAAGAAGACTGGTAAAGTGATAGACTGATTAGGATGAAAGTCAGAGACTTTTTGGAAGGAATTTCCTATTAGTCCTGAGCACCACCATGTCCCCGTGAAATGAGATGTAGTCCTGTTCCACACACAGGGTCTGTAACTCACTTATTCTTCTTTGCTGATGTAATGGCTACTAAGAAGATAGCCTTCCAAGTGACACATTTTAAGTGAGCCATAGCCAATGGCTCGAATGGGGGTTCCATAAGCTTGGCAATTCAGACATTAAAATTCCAGGAAGACACTGGTTCCCTGTGAGGGGGGTGCAGATGTGCCAATCCTTTAAAATACTTTTTAAAAATAGGATTAGCCACCAGAGAGACACCCTTTACGCTCTGAGAGGTAAGCAGAGACAGATGCTAAATACACCTTAAGGGTAGTGGGCTGCAGTCCCATTGAATGCAGGTGAGTCAGATAGTCTACTAAGACTGGTATCCCTGCCTTGGATGGTAACACATCTTTGTTACCACATTATATGGAAAACCTCTTTCATTTTGACACATAGATCTGTTTTGTAGATGGTTTCCTAGAACCTCTCAAGAACCTTAGCACACCCTCTGAGAGGTGCAAATCAGCATACTCTAGATCATCAAAAGCCATGCTTTGAGTCTGAGTGACCTGAGGTTTGGATACAGAATTGTCCTCTGGGAGGAGGTCAGAAGATTGTGTCTGTGTGGGAGGTGTATTGGCTGAGCCACTGACAGAGAGAGCAGCAGTGAGTATGAAGGCTGCCTGGCCCAATCTGGGGCTATCAAAATCATTGTAGCTGACTGGGACTTCAGCTTGATCAGGACCCTGAGTAACAAAGGAAATGGGGGAAAGCATACAGAATTTTCCCTGTCCAATCTAGCACCATGACATTCATTGGCACAGTCCCTTCGGCTGGAGACCTGCAGCAAAACTTGGGCAACTGGTGATTCTCTTCTGAGGCAAAGAGGTCTATCTCTGGTGTGCACCATCTCCAAAACAGTACTTCCAGTACCTGACTGTTGAGGTACCACTCATGGTGATTTTGGTTGATTCTGCTGAGTGTATCTGCAGGGTGTAGTCCTTCCCTTGGAGATGAACAGCCACCAGGGAAACCTGCAAGGAGTATGCTAGACTCCAAATTTTCATTGTTTCTGTACGCAGCAGATCAGACCTTGCCCCTCCCTGTTTGTTGATATAATACATTGTGGTGGCATTGCCTGTCCTGCACTTGTACCATTTTGCCTCTTATCAGGGATGAGAAAAACTGCAGTGCTAAAAGTACTGCCCTGAGCACAAGGAGATTTATATGCAGTAGTGACTCTGTGGGGGACCAAGTGCCATGCACTGTGTTCCTCCAGATGTGCCCCCATCTTAGTAGAGATGCATCTGTTGTGAGCACCATGGTAGAAGAATCCTTTTTGAATGGGACTCCTTCTCTTAGGTTGGCCCTGTCCTGCCACCACAGCAGGGCCTGTAATAGTGTCCTTGATACCAGCACCTTTTTCGAGAGGGAATCCTTTCTTTGCCACCAATGTGTCCTGAGGTGGAACTGAATGTCCTTCATCTGGAATCTGCAACCTTGCACTGTACCTGTGGCTGTAGCCATGTATCTCAGCAACTGCAGAAAATGTTTTGCTGGCCTTAGTTTGTTTAAAGTGAAATATCCTGCCATGTGGAGGATGTTGTCCACCTTGTCCTGGGGGAGAAATGCTCTTCAATTCTGCTCCTATAAAGTGCAGAACCTGGACAGGCTATAACACAGACTTTTGCACATTTATAAGGAATCCCAGAGACTCCAGAGTCTCCAGTATGATCCTCACAGATTCTCTTACCTATTGGGAGGATTGTCCCATGACTGGCCAGTTGTCCAGGTATGGGAACACTGATATGCCCTGCCTTCTTCGGTGTGCCATCACTACTGCCAAACACTTTGTGAATACCCTGGGGGCAGAGGTTAGACCAAAGGTCAAAGCTGTGAATCGGTAGTGACCTGAAGGTAATCTGAACCTCACGTACTTTGTGTGAGATTTCCTTATGGGAATGAGAAAATATGCATCCTTTAAATCCAATGATGCCAGCTAGTTTCCTAGTTGTAATGTTGGAAGAATATTGCCAAGGTTGCCATCTGGAACTTTGGCTTAGTGGGCTTTGTAAGATGCTTGTTTAGAGATCTCAGATCCAAGATGGGTCGCCACTCCCCATTCTTCTTTGCAGTTAGGAAGTATCTAGAGTAGACAAAGAACCTCTGTGCGTAAACACTGAGGCAAGGGTTACCCCAAAGGGCATTTGGCTGGGAAGCCAAGTTTCAAGAAAATACAAAATCACACATGCCCCCACAATGCAAAGCATCATGGGCTGCATATGCAAATCACCACAGAATGTTATGCTGGTCCAACTTTAAGCAGAATTGCATGGTGCCAAAAGGCCTCTCACACAGTTTGCAAAGGGTGCTAACAGAAGACATAGACATGTGATTCATCCTACCAGGACTCATCAGTATGCCTCATCTGTTTGACACCCCAGTGGAATGGACCAGCTACCCCTAAGGCAATGTGCCTGGGATATATTATGGTGAACCCATTAAAATAAAAAACTATTTAAAAGACAAAGAACCTCTGTGCATAAACACTGAGGCAAGGGTTACCCCAAAGGGCATTTGGCTGGGAAGTCAAGTAGAACCCTCTTCCCCTTTGTGAGGAAGGGGCTAGTTCTACTGCCTTTGATGCCAGCAGGGTGGACACCTCCTTTTCTAGTAGTGTCCTTTCTGCTGGGTTTGGAAAGCTGAAATGCCTTGGCCTCAACTTAGGAAAGGATTTGAAGCTGAGGGCTAATCCCAGACCCACTACCTCCAACACCCACTTGTCTGTGGTGATGGTTTTCCAATTTTGGAAGTAGTGGGTCAGTTTGCCCCCAACTGGGACTGAGGAGGTGACCCTGACTGTCACATCAAGGGTTCTATTTTCCTTGAGTGGCAGTTTGGGGGATTGGTTCCCTCTTATGGAGCTCCTGCAGTCCCTACCCCTGTAATAACCTCTTTGTGGATAGCTAGGGGTAACTTGCACCTGATAGAACGGTCTACTATAACCCCTACCTTTACCTCCCCTTCCATATGGCATGTAAGAAGTTGAGGCCTTGTCTTTTGCAGAATTAATCCTGTAAGTGAACTTTACTCATTTACTTTTTTCATATATTCCTCTGTTCTTCTGTCAAACAGGGAATGGTTTTCCATGGGGAGGTCCAGGGCCTTATTCCGGGTATCCTGAGTGAGATTGGTTGTTCTGATCCCGGCAAATGTCCTCAAGGATACGGACAGGGCCATCCACCTAGATGCATCATCATTTGCATCCACAGCCATGTAAAATTTGATATTTTGTGGCCTCTAAACCACATCTAGCTGTTTCCACAAGGTCAGCTACAATCCCTGGTGGGGCCTTACTCAGCCATGGCCATAACTGAAGTCCACAGGGTCTTCTGATATTGTGCAGTGTAGCCCATATAATTAGCTTCAACTGATGCCCAAGGAGGGAGCAAGATACCCTTTCTTAGCCATCCCATCCAACTTTCTAGAATCCTTCTCAGGAGGATGGGTGGCCAGAGGTACCTTGGCCTTATCACAAACCGCTGTCTGAATTACCCCCCTCTGGGTTTGGGTGGGACAGTAAAACTTCCCATGGGATCTAACTGATACTTTTTGTCAGCCTTTTTATCTACAGGTGGTATGGAATTTGAAGTTTCCAATACCTTCACCTGCTGTTTCTTAAAGAATTTATTAATGGGCAGTAAGATCTTTTTTGTGGGTGTTAACCCCATCATTTCCAGGAATTGTAATTCCTCCTCTTCTTGTTCTGGTTCATATGATGAAAGATCTAGTGCTTCCACCGTTTTGCCTCACAAAAGTAAAATCTGAGGAATACTTCTCAGTAGCCCTAGGTGGAGTGGAAATTCAAACTCATGCTCAGGTGAAATCTTCAGTTCATTCACCTCTTCATCCTCCTTGTCCTCTCCATACTTCTCCACAGTAGGATCAAACATTTCTTTACTTTGAGAAGAGGAACCCAATCCTGAACTCAAAGGAACAGTTGCAGTTAGTTGTTGTGGAACTGGTGCTAACCCTGTCTGCAAGGCTTTTAAAATCTGTACAACCTGTGCAACTCAGTCAGCCGTTGGCATATGTGTGTGTGATACTGGATGCCACATTGCTTTTTCAGCTGGGGAGCCAATATTCTTCTTTTTGTCCAACTTTTTTAAAGAAACTGAATCCTTTACCAGTTCACCCGGTCTTTTCAGTGTGGATGTCTCTCTTTTTTCCGGGGCGGTTGTATCAGCATCCTTTGACTTTTTTTTCATTTCTGCAGTCAGATCTTTTGGATCCAGAACCGGGGGTTGTGGACAATTTTTCCTTAAAACGCTTGATGCATTTTTAAACAGTCTTTTCAGGAAATGTTTCACAAATTTCACAATCCAACTTGGAAGGCAGAATAAACACAAACCTTATATATCTGCTTTTGCGAAAACATCCTGATACTTTAAACAGTTTAAACAGTTTTTAAATCCAGTTGGCCCAGTTTTCTTTTTAGGCTTTTTGAACATTGCCACTATAAAGCACAACACAAAATATAAACAATAAATTGGTTTCTGAACTGAGTTAACTACCAGTAAAATACTGCAGCGCAGTACAAGGATTGCTCCCGGTCGGTTTCTTAACCGAGGAAAAAACGTAAATAAACAGATAACAAACCAGAGAAACCCAGTAACAGACACCAAATTTTAACAATACTAAACACAAAACATAAAGCGGTTTAACGCTAAAATAGTCTAACTAATTGGTTCCCCAGTGGTTCCAAGGAACTGGTAAGGAACCAAAAAGTTTACCTAAAACTATAATGGGCTGCAGAAATGAAATAATAAAAAGTAATACTTTATTTTATTCGATAATTTTTCTCAGTCATGCTGAGGAGCAATCTCCAAGGCATCCAACAAGGCAGGCAGAGAAAGAAATCTGAGCATCTTAGAATGCAGCAGTTAGGAGGACAGCAGGTTTGAATGGTGGCACATGCCAATAGGTTCCACTATTTGCATAAAGTTCCATTCATCTCCAGGGCAGTGCAATCCAGGAGGCTGACTGCTAGAGTTAATGATACTAAAGAATCTCTAGGGTTAGAAACATGTATTCTTATTGCAGTGAAATAAATCCATTCACAGCAACAGTTGTGACATCATCAAACCAAAAAAAACAGCACAAAACACAGTCCTATTGTATAAATCGGATACATTATGGCTGGTGGTGGAATACACAATTTATATGAATGAGTGCAGAGTAACCTCAGCTACCATCACTAGTGGCTGCTCTATGCTTCGTCACTCATGAGAATATCTGAGGTCACGCTCCACTCATTCATATAAATAGTATATTCCACCACCGTCCACAATGTATCCCCTATATACACCACACTGTCTGCCTAGAAGACAGATAGTCATTATAAAATATTTGTTTATTTTTTTAACATAACAGGTTGGCCATGTCCTTCCCTAATGAAGCCCTTTAAAAGGGAGAAATGTTGGGTATACCAGTACATGATCCACACTTGAAGTGAATGAATGTAATAAAAAAAGAACTTTATTTGGTGTTCAACTGATTCTTTCAAGCGTTGCTACTTGTAATCTATAGTGCCTTAATCAGCCCCCAAAGCAAGAACAGAGGACTTGCAAGCAAGCCACCTAAGGGTACCCATGGAGTCCCATTTGGCTGGCTATACATACTGTACCTACATATTATACCTATAGTATATACCGTGCATATGTGCATGCACAGTGTACAAGCATGCACAAGGACTGTACATACTGTTAAAACATACTATGCCTACAGAAACAGTGAAAGACAAAAACATAGAATTTCTTGGCAGAAAAGGGCCGGTAGGCCCATCCAGTCTGCCCTATTTTTCCCTGACTGTTCTGACACCTGGGACCCCATTTTGCTGCCGGTGTCCCTCCCTCCTCCCTTTCTTCTGCTTAGTATGCCTGACTGCCTATTGCATGAATGCTTGAAGCTCCCCACTATCTTTGCCCCCACCACCTCTTCTGGCAGGCTACTCCAGGCATCCACCACACTTTCTGTAAAAAGGTTTTCCTTAAATCCCTCTTAAGCTTCCCCAGGGCTTAATGGCATGCCACCATGTCCTGGTGCTATTCCTCCTCTGAAGGACATTCCCCTCCTACACCTTGTTCACCCCATGAGGTACTTACAGGTCTCAGTTCATGTCCCCTTTTCACTTTTATCTCCTCCAGGGAGTATATGTTGTGATCCTGCAGCTTCTTCTTGTATGGCTTCCTGTGCAATTCCCACACCATTTTGGTAGCCCTCCTCTCAACCGCTTCCACCCTGGCAATGTCCTTCCAGAGGTGCATCCTCCAGAACTGGACACAGTACTCTAGGATGGGTCTTATTAGTGAGCAGTACAGTGGGAACACTACCTTCTTTCTCCTGCTAAAAGAAAAATAATATTTTTTCTATATTTCTGGAATTTATATAGTTTTCTGTTCAGACATCTTTATTGGAAACATCAGTTATGGTACATCTTCTTTACAAACACATGACACATCTTTACAAACATGTACTGTGTAATACAGTATATACATTCATTGCAAAAAATGTTGTTAATGCATCAGTTAGGGTTAAAGCGACAAAAGTGGGGAAATGAGATGTTAGAGTTGAGCTCCAACCCCCCCCAACCCCAGTCATCCACAGACCGACAGACATTGGGGTGTGCCATGGGGTCATCAGGCCCAACTCTCACCCCATTCCATGTGTAAACATGTTGACATGCTACAGTAAAGGAGAATGGGTGAGAGTTAGGCCTCACTCCAAGGCACACCCCGTGTCTGTCGTGTCTGTGGATGATGGGGTGGGTGGGAGGGTTGGGCTCAACCATAACATCTCATTTTCCCACTTTTGTCACTTTAACCCTAACTGATGCATTAACAAAGTTTTTTGCAATGAATTTTCCTTACTTTTTGAAAACGTGTAATATAGCTAGTAAATGGTAAGTGTTGGTGAGAGCCCCATGCTCCCACCAAGCTGTCCACTTGTGCATAATGATATGCAGCTGTGGGAGTGTGCAACCTCTGGGCCCTGAGCTCCCACTTACACATAACTACAGAGCCATACAGTAGCCCTATAGGGCAAGGAACACTCATCACACTAAGTTGCCAATATCTCAGCAACCGTAGCAGCTATGAAAAAAAGTGTAAATGTTGTTGTAATCTTGACAGTGAGTCCTCCACAAAAAATAAGTCAACCAAATCTGTATCTCACATCATTTCTGAGACATGGGTACCAAAAAGCACTGAAAAGGCACCCTTTTAATACGTTTTTGCCAATATCTCTGTAACCGCAGGAAGTAGGAAAATAGTTCCACTGCTGGTGTAATCCATGACTTCCAAACTTGTTTTGTAGCTTAGATCACCTAAAGGTGATCTAAACTGTAGGTAATGAAAAATCTGTATCTTGCTTCATTTTTGAGATATGGGTACTGATATTTGTTAGGGGCGCCACAATGATATTTGTTAGGGGTGCCACGATGGTATACTATGGGAAAAACAAAAAACTTCATGATAGCATATCTATGGAACCAATTAACTTTTCAGCACCTAAATAGCATAATTCACATCTCTGGGACATACCCTTAATACCTTGCAAATTTCAAGTCAAAAGACCAAACTGTTTATTTACAGTGCCGTGTCAAGGTTTTTAAAAGTTTAAAAATTGCTAGATCATGAGGTGGCAAAATCCCCAACTGCCAGGTTAATCCCCATTTGTGAGCTGTCAAAATCGCCATCTGTGAGAAATCCTTGACCATCAGAGTTTGGCCATCTGATCCCTAAGTAACTGCCAAGGAGTTTGCTGTCTAACGAAAGGGGATTGCTCATGGATGGCGATTTTATCGACTTGCAGACAGTGATTTTGTCAGCTCACGAAAGGGGATTCAGAAAAACCAATCCCTTTTCATGAGGCAGCAAAATCCTTGACTGTCACTCAGTCCTTGTCCACAAGCAGGACCATCTGGTCCCTAAGTGACAGTCAAGGATTTTGCTACCTCATGAAAGGGGATTCCTGGTGGACAAAGATTTTGTCAGCTTGCAGTCAAGGATTTTGTCAGCTCACATAAAGGGATTCAAAAACCCAATCACCTTTCGTGAGCTGACAAAATCCCAGTCTGCCAGCCGATCCCCTTTCATGAGGCAGCAAAATCCTTGATGATCAGTCAATCTTCATCTGTGAGAATGGCCATCTAGTCCCTAAGTGATGGTCAAGGATTTTGTTATGTTGCAAAAGGGAATCAGCTGGCAGACTGGGATTTTGTCAGCTCACGTAAGAGGATTGGAAGTGAGTCGAGGACGAAGAATTTCAAAATTTCAAACAGTCATTTTTTGTCCAAAAACAAAGCAAACCAAAGGAATAGATTTGTAGAGGGGTGTCACCCTGAACAAAACCCATGTCTTATTGCAACAAGAAGTCACTTGTGGAGGAAGCTACAACATTTTGTTTGAGGGCAAAAATGAAAACAAGATGGTGGCTCATGGACAAAGATTTTTTCTGACGGACTGGGATTTTTTAAATCCCCTTTCGTGAGCTGACAAAATCCTTGACCGTGAGCCCAATCCTTTTTCACAAAACATACACATAAATCTTGGAGTGAACTGAGCATGCTCTGAACCCAACAATTAAAAATTAAATAACTTTGGAAATTATTAATATTTTTTTACCAAACCAATGCTGGATTGTTCTTTGACCCAAACTCTTTCTACGTTCCAAATTTCAGAGCAAAACACCAAACGGTGTGGTTGCAGTATGAGGGACAAAAAATGTGTCAAAAGTGGTGACCTTCGCTGCACAAAACCCATAAATTCAACCAAAATGCAACTTAGGAAATAAAGAGATCTACCATACCAGACCACATATTTCATATTTCATGCAAATCCATTGAACAGTCACAAAGTTATTAATGTGCAAAAATTGGGGTTTAACATTAAAGTGCCTACTCAACCTTAACTATATGTGTGTGTGTGTGTGTGTGTGTGTGTGTGTGTGTGTGTGTGTGTGTGTATATATATATATATATATATGGGATACATGAAGGGCAGAAGTGTGATATGGAAAATATTTTAATGCCTGCAGAGTGACCTCTGGATACTCATGAGTGATAGTATCCAGAGGTCACTCTGTGCACATGAAAATATATGCTGTCTGCTATTTATGACTATTTTCTTCTCTGTTGGGTCATGCTGTGAATGTGAATGAATGGGTATGAATGAGCTGATTTTCACGATTATGACTGGTGGTTTTGCCTGTGTGTGAGTGCTGATTGGTTGATGGTTGTGCAGGGTGGGGGTGGGGTGTTATTGTTGGAAACCCTAACATCACATTTCCATACCTTTGTCACTTTAACCTTAATTAGTGCATTAACAAAGTTTTGCAATGCATTTCCTTACTTTTTGAGACAGTATAATCATTTTTTTGCATTTTTAATCTTTTATACTTTTTTATATTGCATCTAAATGTTTGATTGAATATGTGTCATTTTTGTAGTACTCACTATGACATTTGTATTTCTATATAGATTATCCATTAGGTCCATATATTGAGGGAGTTATAGCTTCTTGAAGTTGCAATGTTATCCTATAGGAATTAGCATTTTTTAATGTTAATGCTTTTTATGTTGCTCATACATTCTTGAGGCTAAATTGTGCATTATTGTTGTAGTACTCATTAAGACCTTTCATTTGATATATAGATTATCCCATAAGTCCAAACACTGAAGGAGTTATGGCTTCTTGAAGTTCAAATGTGGAAAAAAAAACTATGTCCAAAATCTTTTTTCACATGAAGGAATCCTTTTTCATATGCTTTTTTAATTCATATGAAAAAAGAATGCTCTCATATGAAACAAGAATTTGGACTTTTTTTTCATCATTCTTTTTTCTTGTTAAGGAATCCTTTTTTATATGTTTTTTTCATTTATACAAAAAAGAATACCTTCATATGAGAAAAGAATTTAAACATAGTTTTCTTCCAGATTCTTTTTTCATACAAAGGTAACCTTTTTCATATGCTTTTTTGTTCATATGGGAAAAGAATGCCTTAATACGAAAAAAGAATCTGTAAAAAAAAAAACTAAGCCCAAATTATTTTTCCATATGAAGGCATCCTTTTTTATATGGACCAATTCTTTTTTCGTATGGCCTTTACGAAAAAAAACAAACAGAATCCAGTCACCAAAAAGGATTTTTAAATGTAAATAAATACATTTCTGGGTCATTTTTCCTGACAGTAAGTTCATAATTCACCTAAAGAGTTCCCAATGACAAAGATACATGTGTTGGTGCCTGTGCAGGATGTAATTTTTGTGGGTTTTAAATAAAAAAAAACAGAAACAAGATTGCAGCCATATGAAAAAGAATTTTCCTCATGAAAAAGAATTACCCCCATACAAAAATATCCTTTTTTGTATGGACCAAATTAATTTTTTGTTCCAACTGCTATCCAAAAGATTGTTGTACTGAGCATGCTGAGAACTGAAATTTTAAAATTTAATAACTCTGGAATGGATTAATATTTTTTTTTTTACCAAACCAGCAAAAGACACATCAGCTGGACAACCCCTTTCCTCCCTGAAAATGTCTGACCAAATTTCCAAACCATCTGGGCACAAGGTGATCACAAAAAACAACAACAAAAGAAACAGTGATTTTTACATTTTTTCACTATCTGGATCTCGGAATCTGCACATCCAACTGGAACAAAACTTGCCATGACTAGAGACCTACACCCTGAGACTATGCATTCAAACCTTCTTGCAAATCTGTTGAACAATTACAAAGATATTTTAGTCAAAGTTAGAGGTTTAACATAGAAAGCACTGCTCAACCCTTACTATAGTGGTGCTACTGCACCACTATAATACTGTACAAGCATGCTGTACATACTGTACATGCAGAACTACATATGACAAAGCTGCTACATACAAACTATACACACACATACTGTAGATAGTGTGCATACATATATAGTGCACATACATACTATACATGCATACTGTACATACCTACAGCTAGTGACATGAAGTAGAATATATTTGATTTAGATGTATCACAGGAATTCCCAGTTGATTTCAATTTAACTTGTGTGATTTTTCCTGCTATATCCAAATATATAGTGCATCATGTTACTGGCTGCTACCGTACAAGCTTGTGTACATGCTTACATAGTTACATAAATTGCATACATACTGTGCATACAGTATCATCTGTCAATATCAGATGCTTGATCCTGCAGAATTCTGTAGGATGAAACCATGCAATTCAATGTCAGTTATGCAGGAAACTGTGATGCATTGTGTCTGATCCTGGTTGATACAACTGTACATACATACATACATAGTGTACATACATACCTAATGTCCATACTGCAATTATATATGAACCTACATGCCTACTATACACATATACTGGTACATATATACTTTCATACATACATACTGTGCTTCATGCATATATACAGTAAAGTACATGAATATTGTACATACTGTACATTAATATATATACTGTATAGACATATATAAATAAAACTGAAATCTATGTTTCAATCCACCATTGTAATGTCACCTGGGTCCAGTTGTGTTACTGAGGTGACAACAGGCCCAAATTTGTTTTCTGATCTGACCAGGACAGTAAGTACAGATCAGTGGCACAACTAGAGAAAGGGAACAAATGAACAAATAATAAGAGTTAAGTAGGACAGTGGGGAAGAATACAGAGTAGTTGTACTATCATAGCTCAGGGAAAAAGGACTCTAGTAAAAGCAGAATATTAGTACAGGGAACAAAACAGAACAAGAGGGAGGAAAGGTTTAAAATACATTAATTTTGGTAACATCATAGTGAGAGGGAAAACCATGTGGGGGTAAAACTAGAAGGTGGCGAACAAAATGTTACCTCAGGGTAAGGCAGAAATTATAGTGTGGGGTAATAAATGCAATGACCTGCATACATTTCTCACAGGCAAGATAACATCTATAGATAATATGCTAGATCTTGATAATCTGGAAGAAGTGTCAGTTAATGAAAGGTTCTGACTAACTGAAGAATGCAGAGTGTTTAATCAGCAGTGCAACAAAAATGGGCTAAAATTTGGCCCCGCCTTTCTTTCTTCCTAATCGATGCCAGATGTCTTCCAGATTATTTTGGTGGTAACATTTTCAGTTTCTGTCACCATTTAGAAATTTTATGAATGTTTAAAATAATTATTTCTCAAGAAAAAAAGAGGGCTGCCTCATTTGTGCAAAGAAATAATGTTGAGGACCGGAGGACGGTAAGAATCCAGATAAAAATGTAAATGGTACAGAAAACCTAAATCAGCAGTTCTGCCAATAGTTTTCATAACCGCAGCAGAAAATTAACCTTTTGGAAAACTTTTTTCATTGCACTGCTGCTTTAAAGTGAGGTATTGTGTATTTTGAAAATATTATATCATTAAAATGTTTATAACTTGCATTTTAACAATTTTGTTTACCCATAGCTCAGCAGAGATGTTTGATTATGCTAGCAGAACCATGGTTAAGGGAGTGAGGCAGGGGGACCTAGACAGTGCTTCCCTATACTGGGGACTGGTAGCAGTAAGCTGTATCAAAATAGGGCTGAGGTTCCAAAAGGAGGCATGGAAAAGGCAGAGCTGGAAAGGCTCTTGAGATCTGAAAACAATATGAAAAATAAGAAGGTAAGGAGAATGAGAAGAAATGTGAGTGAAGGATCACAAAACAGCAGAAGAGGATCTGGAGCTAGCTGGAAGGGGGTCTGCCTTAATACCAAGAGTCTGGGTAATAAAATTTGTGAGCTCCAGGCATTGGTGGCAGACACTGAGGTGGACCTTGTTGCCATCACAGAAACGTGGGCCACAGAGAATAATGACTGGGGCCTGTCAGTTCCAGACTACACAATGTTTAGACAGGACAGAGAAAAAAGGCAAGGATGAGGGGGTAGCCATTATGTTCGAATTATGGGAACAGCAATTGGCACCGGGATGGCTCCATAGTATGCTGATCTTTCTATGGCAAATTTGGAGGAGGACTTTTTAAGGCACTGTACACATAAACCACTTGCTTATTTCCGTTACATTGATGATTTGTTTATAATTTGGACAGAGGGCACTGACACACTTAAGGATTTTCATCAGGAACTTAATAATCTCCACCCATATATTCTGACACCAGTGTAAACTTTCTGGATACCACTGTCACTGTCAAGGATGGAACCCTACATACCTGTATTTACAGAAAACCAACAGACAGACAGAGATAGTTACACAGGAAATGCAATCACCCGAGCCACACAATAAAATCTGTCATGTATAGTCAAGCACTTCGGTATCACTGCCTCTGTTTAAATGAGGAAGATAGAGGCACACATTTGGCAGTTGTATGGGACTCACGTCGACAATGTTGCCAAAGTGGCTAACACATGCATTGGCCTACTTTACAGGCATAGGCAATGCCTAACTTCAGAAGCCTTAAGGATCGCAGTCCAGAGCTCAGTGGTCTCAACTATTGACTATGGCCTCATCATCTACGGCTCCGCTTCCACCACTGCCCTCAGGCACATATCTATGGCCCTTAACAAAGCTTGCCATCTCATCACCAGTTCCCAACATCTCACCCACATGTGTGACCTATATGCCCAAACAAGGTGGCTTCAACTCACAAGCCGCATCAAATACCAAACATGCATAATGGCTAAAAAATCATTGATGGTCTTTGCCCTCCCTAGAGTTCAAGCTCTGCTACAATCTGCACAGAATCCCCATCTCACCAGGGTCTCTGAATCTCTAATACTGCATATCCCTAGATGCTGGACCTTGTAGGGACAAAGATCCTTTGCCTACAGAGCTCCCAGCTGGCTAAACGGTCTCCCCAGGGACATCTCCTCCCTACCTAAGCTAGGCCATTCAAATCTAACCTCCACCTAATCCTATCTGCCTCTAGCACATGTGACTATCCACTATAGCCTGCTATTCCCTTCTGGAACTTGTCCCCTCTTATCCATTCACCTACTATCCTCCCTCTACCTACTCCACCTCCTCCTCCTCCTCTTACTTGCACTTTTCTCTTGCCCATCATGTGTGTTCTGACAATTGCCTCTGGCAGCATCTTCTTCCTGTGTCTCCCTAAATTCTCATTATCAATGTTATCTATATTTTGTGCATGCCCCTAGTACATCCTAACTGTATGTACTCATGTGATGATAAAGAACTATAACCTGTTATCCTGTAATTATTAATGTTATGATACAGAACTGTAGCCTGTTATCTTGTAAGAATTAATGTTCTGCTTGTTTGTTCTCATCCTGACATGGAACCTTTGTAAAAGAGCCTTGGCTCAAAGGTAACTGTAATCCTAGATCTTAATAAATAAATAAAATAAATAAATGTTGAAAAACACCTTTATTGAGCAGGGACACTCATCCAGAGAAATTGACAGAGCAATGGAACATGCAACACAGGTCCCAAGAGAACAACTACTGCAATATAAGGAAAGGACCACTACCAACCGAATACCCTTAGTAGTCACTTAGCCCTGACCTTGAACTTCTACATAAAGATTATTAAGGACCTCCATCCAATAATTAGTGAGGATGAAACCCTTAATTGTATTTTTCAGGAACTACCACTACCATCTTTTAAACAACCACCCAATTTAGCCAACTTGATTATTAGGAGTCAGCTTGAACCAGAACAGAATACCATGACATCATATGGTACATGACCCTGTCATCAACTCAGATGTAAGATGTGTAAGCTAATTTCCACTTCAAATTATGTTGTTACATCACATTAAAAAAGACAATTCAGGATACAGGGGAATTATACATGCACATCAAGTAATGTCTATATGCGATAGTCATGCACCAGTAAGAGCCAGGAGAACTGAATTTGGAGGTAATACTTGGTTTAATTCTGATCTGCATAAATCTAGGAAATTTAGGGACTGTAGATAGAAGATTGCCAAAAAAAAACATGAAGGAAATGGACTGGGCCTTATATAGATAAGCTCAAAATGCTTATACAACTAAAGTTAGGTTGGGAATGGAAGCACTTTGGAACTAAATTGAATAATGCCCATATGCAGAATCCCAGATTGTTTTGGAGGGCAATTTCTGATTTAACAGGGAAAAACAGATCATTTGATGTGAACAAAATTAGGATGGATAGAGTTGAAATTACAGCTGGGGAGGAGTTGGTAGATATATTCAATATATATTTTAGTAAGGTGGCTTCCTCTGTGCCCAATAAGGGTGCTTTTCCTGGTTATATAATAAATGAGGAAAGTGGGGCTTCTCAGTATGGGTGTCTTGGCACATTTAGCTTCAAACCCATCACACCTGAAGAGGTGAGAACTGGATTGGTGGGGATGAATGTAGTAGCCAAGGCAATTGACTTTGATGGAATCCCTGCCAGGTTACTGAGGTATGCTGTTCCCTGTATAGCTGAACCTTTAGCATATCTCTTTAATCTGTCCTGTTCCTGTAGTGAATTTCCTGAGGGTTGGAAGGTCCCAAGAGTAAAGCCTATTTTTAAGTCTGGTGATGGGGTGAGCTGGGCAATTATATTACAGATTTCTAAGATTTTTGAGAAAATTATCTCTAATCAATTAAGCAAGTTCTTGAACTCAAGTAGGAAGATGTCCATGTATCAATCTGGTTTTTGACCTTTACGTAGTACTCAAACTGCTTTAGTTAAAGTGGTCAATAATCTCCAGCTGAGCCTGGACAAGAGGGCCATGGTTGGAGCTATATTTATAGATCTAAGACATTTGATACCCTGAACCATTGGGTACTCCTGTCCAGGCTCAGCTGGATAGGTTTGTCCACTGAGGCTGTAAATTGATTTTCTTCCTACCTGAATTCAAGAAAGCAGTTTGTAGAAATTGGTCCATTTAAGTCTAAATTAATGAATATTACTTCTGGTGTTCCACAAGGGTCGATTTTAGGGCCCTTGTTATTTAATATCTATATTAACGAGCTTAAAGTTGATTTTCCTGACACAAAATACCATATGTTAGCTGATGATACTATATTGTATGTTGAGGGTAAGACTTTGGATCAAGTTGGACTTAAACTTCAATTGGCTTTTGATTATGTTCAAAAATTTTTTAATGAACATTGTTTGATTTGGAATCCCAAGAAAACCCAGGTACTCATGTTTAGAAACAAACAAATGAAAGATTTAAATTTCAAGTCTGAATATCCAGACCCTAGATGGCCTAGATATAAAGGAACTAGCCCAATATAACTATTTAGGGCTATGGTTACATTGTAATTTGACCTGGTCTTGTCATATAGAAAATATGCTATTGGTGCTAAACAGGAAGCTAGGGGCTCTTTATAGATTTAAACATTGTGGCTCAGATATTCAAAGCTTTGCACGGTGCACAAACTGTTTGCGTGGGTTTAGCATGGGATTAGTGTGGGTCTGCCATATTCAAAAGGCCAATAGTGCAAGCAAACTACATTAGCGCTTGGTAAACCATAATTATATGCAAGGGGCAAAGTGAACATGAGTACAGGCACTATGAGATATTCAGCGATTAGCACCGCACTAAGGTGTTTAGAGCGACTTAGCATGACCCTTAGCACAGTACAAATTACCGCTAAGGAAAAGTTGGTCTTAACCCTGGGCAAACAGCTTTGCATGACAGTGGTGCTTTGCGTGGTGTTTGCATGGGATTTGCATGGCTTGAGCAACCCTAACATATGATTATGACACTTAGAAAATGCCAGACATGGAGGACACATGCTGCTCACTGATGGCACCACCATGATGCCAACAGCTTCCTCCAGTCCCAGCCAAGTACAGACAGTAAGGGGTGATCCAAACCACAGGGGACATCATGGTAGTGTGGCCATACAGCACACACCTGCAGACCATACGTGGTGACCAACAGATGCCAGCACACACATGCAGCACTGTGGGCATGGTGGCCATTGAGGGGAGGGTGTACGGGTGGCCAGACCTCACCACAGCCCAGGTGAGGCCACAAGCCTGGGACACATCATGCAGTGCACATGGGCCAGTAGTGGGAATACCCCACCACCTGTGTGCTTGTCAGATCTTACATGCCCCCCCAGCCACATACCGCACAGCTGTACAGATCCCACAGCACACTCAGACAGCCATGTATATGTCACTGTGAACAACCCATGCTACAGGTGCAGCATCAGTGGAGCACACAACAGTGAAACATTACTGTCCACTGTCAGTAATCACCTGCAAGCTGGGCCTGTCACTGTGAACAGTGCAGTGGTCATCACTGCCCTACATACCATAGGCATTACTGTGTCCCTCACACTACCGGCCCCCTTGCTACTGTAGTGTCTGCTGTGCACTGTAGCATGGCTTACAGTGTGACGGTTGCATGCAGCACCACCACCGCCTGTGCCCATGCTGTGTTGTCCCCTGGGGCACACAATGCTATGCTGTACTGCATACATGTAGCCTGTAGCAACCATCATGCACTGTCAGACTGACCTACAAGTGGAGCTGTGCCAGACCTGGCCAGCCCCTGTACTTCCAGACTGACCTACAGGTGGAGCTGTGGGACCCTGCAGTAACACAGGGCAAACTGCATGCAAATCAGGGCATAATGAGATGCTAATCTTGCTGTTTGCCCAGAGACTACCTAAGTAGGCTCATTTGCATGTTACTTTTGAATATGGCAAATCTTGGTGCCGGGAAATGTGTTTGCACTGGGCAAACAGCTTAGCTCTGTGCTAAAGCCACGCTAATGGTTCAGGGAATATTATATAGTTCTAATCACTGCTCTTTCACATCTGCTGCTGCCTGCAGCTATACTGGGTCCACGCATTTGCTGGCACACACATTGGCTGCATAGTTCATCTCTACCTACCCTCATGTCGCTGTGCACTGTGCTGTTGTGGTTTGCACTTCCTAGTTGCTATATTCAGTACTGTCTTATTCCAGGGCTATGTTTGCCCTGCACTCCCAGACCAGTTTGCACGGCCTCATTCCCATGCCATATTCAAAAGCTGTTTGCCCCAGGGTATTCCTTTTGAATATAGCTTGCTTTGTTCTGTGGGCTATGTTTGCCCGCTGGGCAGTGTTAATTTAGCCCAGGGGCAATGTTTTGAATATTTGGCCCTGTATGTCTATCGATGTTCGACTAAATGTAGTCAACTCGTTGTTAATGCCTGTCCTAGACTATGGGGATATGTTATATGGAGGAGCTACTGGCATATCATTGAATAAGGTGGATATAATGTTTCACAGATTGGCACATTTTGTTCTGAAGGTACCCCACAGAACTCATAGATGCTTGTTATATAATAGTTTGAATTGGCCTAAATCCTTGGCCCGCAGGAATTTGCATCTCCTTAAATTTAGGTATAAAATCCAGAAACATGCGGTTCCTTTTTACATCTTTGAGATGTTATCTATAAGAACAGTACAAGATAATTTGAGGACAGCTTATGGTTTACAATATTTTATTATTAAATGTAATTTAAACATAGGTAGGTCATCTTTCTCCTCTAGGGGAGCTGTGTTGTGGAATCAAATTCCAGTAGGGCTACGTGAATCAAATCGAACTACATGCATCTCTCATTTGAATGATTGGTGTTTATGCTGGTCTAATGGCTTCTCTCAATGTACTGAATGTGATGTCTTTTGATCGTTATTTATTGTGTATTTGATGTTTGTATTTGTAGTTATGTTATTTGTAATTTTTCTAAATTTTTTTAATTCCTTTTATACTGTAACCGAAGTTTGCTGCTATGGACACATGGGACTTCATTGAAAATGAGCTATGCTCAATTGAATGTTTTTTTTTTTCCCTTATTCTGCTGAACAAAAAAGATTTACTACTACTACTACAATGCAAGAAATGTCCTCACACAGGTAATGTGGGGGAGACAAAGCAACAACTTCACACTAGAATGGATTTACACAGGCATTCTATTAATATGAAGATGACTGACAAACCAGTGGCACAACACTTCTCCCAGGATGGCCACTCAATCTCAAATATGGCTGTGATGGTTTTAAAAGGACATTTCAACAGTACACAACAGAGATGGGCTTCTGAAATTACTTATTGTACTTCTCAATATGGTGGTGGATGGAATGAACATCGATGCAGGTTATATTACACATTATTCCACTTAAACGTCCACAGACCTTTACTTTAAAGGATGGGCATAAATACTTTAGTTCTTCAGTGAGCATTTGAGTTTGTAAGCTTATGGTTATCTACATGTTGGTTTCTTACCTTAGCACTGTGTGTGTGTGTGTGTGTGTGTGTGTGTGTGTGTGTGTGTGTGCGTGTGTGTGTGTGTGTGCTGTTGTCTGTGTGTGTGTGCCTGTATATGTGTTGTGTGTGCTTGTGTGTGGTTTGTGTGTGTTGTGTGTGTGTGTTATGTGTTTTTGTGTGCGTGTGTGTGTGTGTGTGTGGTGTAGGTGTGGGTGTGTTTGTGTGTGTGTTTGGGTGTGTGTTTGTGTGTTGTTTGTGTGTGTGCATTGTGTTTGTTGTGTATGTGGTGTGTGTGTATTTGTGTGTGTACACACATGTATGTGCAGGGGGAGTGTGGCATGGGACAATTTTTATGTGGGTGTTGGGGTGATTTTTGTGGGTATAGTGGGTGTGGTTATTGTGATGTTGAGGTGGGCTTTTATTCAGGCAGATGACATAATTGTGTTACAGTGGCTAGGACTCAGTTCTCATATATAGTGAACATGTACTTCCTTCTAGTAGTTGTCAGTGGGTGGATTACATACTGTCACATTTTTAAAGAGCCACTGATGCCAAAAGTGCTACATTGCAGAATCCACATAAGCATACTCCCAGTAAATCTCATACCAAAAACTAGATTTTTATGTTACTTGGCTTTAACGTTATTAGCCATTTTGTAACTTTGATTGCACTATCTGTGCAATAAAAGCAGATGACAGTAAAGAGCTGCTGGTGATGTCATATAGGGAGCTCAAAGTCTAGTAATGACTGTCAGCAAGCTTATAAGACCCATTACTCCAAAGTTGTAAAGATCACGTGCAATGGTTTTCACAAGTAAAACAGACAGCACCAGTCAGTAAACATTGCTATAAATACTATACATGTTCCAGGTTTTGTAACAAAGTTGATAAAATTGTATTATTTCATGCTGTTTTTGTGTGGTCCATTTCACCAGGGTTGCTGGATACTAAGTCAGCATGCCTCCAGAATGCTGAAGCCAGTTAGAGTTACTACTCATTTTACTGCTGTTTGTCATTGTCTGCTTTACAATATGTTTTAATAGGGGAGTTATATGTGTTAATTCCTGCTAGGGGTGGAAGTGTTAGCTCTGGTAAAATGATCATTGTAATTTAGAGTAGAACATAGATGAGTCTGCCCCACCCCCATTAACAAGGAGATGGGATAATTGTTTTAAATTGCCAATCTTAGTAGTTGCCTCAGTTGACTGATAGGTGTTAATGAGCTCAGCCTTTCATCTGAAACGTATCCAGTCTGCAAACCTCACAGTCTGCTATGACGATCCAACATTCAGCAAAAGGACCTCAATAAAAAGGCATCCAGACAAAATATTGTCAGTTTTGTTACAAAGCCTGAAACACAACGTTTTTAAAGCAGTGTTTACTAACTCGTGCTGCATTTTTTACATACGAAAACCATTGCACGTGATCTTTACAGCTTTAGAGAAACAGGTTCTATAAGCTTGCTGACATGGAAGAATAAACTGTAAGGTCCCTAGATGACATCAGCAACAGTTCTTCACTGGAACAGGCTTTCTTTGAACAGGTAGTGAAATCAGGGTTACAAAATGGCTAATGACCAGGGCCACTGGAAAATTGCGGAAAAGGTTACCCAAAACTGCGGAGCATTTTGCAAAAATTGCAGGAAATTGCGGGGATTCTGCTATAGACCCTGAGTGCTTTACAATAAATCTTTTAATGTTTTCTGCAGCATATATTAGTCAGTATAAATTGCTAAATGAATACACTGACACCTGAATATGTTTAAAACATGAAGAAAAGTTTATGTTCCTAAAAAGAATACTAAATTGATAAGCTATCGTAAGTGTTGTCTATCTTCCAAAATTTAAAAGCATCTGCCCTGTACAGTGCTAAATAGATTCTATAAAGTGAGCCACAGCAAATCAATATTAAATAAAGCCAGAAGAAATATATATTTTTTTGTTTCTGGCTGTAGAATAATGCAGCCTAATCAAAAGCTGTTTAAAGTGATCTGCCAGCTATTCACCCACGTTGGTACAAGAAAAACTAAGCAAATAGAGTGGTGAATAATTGAGTTTTAGTAAAATGTTGTTAAAGTGTTTAATGATCATAATTTGTACTGTAGGTACTGTACACTGTTTCTGAAATCACATATTTAAACAATAAATCTGGAGGTTATTGGGGCTGGCAGTATAATCTACAGGATAGCATAACAAACTGTGAATGAGCTGACAACATCTAGCAGACCTGGGTTTGATTCCCACAACCTTCACTTGTATACTGTGCGAGTCTGAGCAAGTCACTTAACCTCCGCAGTGCTCCTGGGTTGTACCTGAAAACAGGCACTTGTGCCTAGTGGGCCTTATGTGGTTACCAAAAATGTAAAAATAATACCAATATACTTTTACTGCATCACACAGTAGTCAGGGTACCCTGTAATTTACCTTTGTTTTACTCTGGGTGCAATGATTGTGTTTAGTTAAAGAAAAATGTTCAGATACATTTTGTATTTTATAAGCTTGTTTTTAGACTTTAGTCAGGCTTTTATTGTAGTCTTTGCATGTGAGCATCTGGGGGTAGTTGCTAAGAGTGAGATCACTGTTAGCAACTAGCTTATTCAAGTTTAAAATCGGCAGGGCTATGCAAAAATCCTCAGCTGTTTGAATCAAAACTAGTCTGAATGAAAGTATGCTCACAAGGAAAAACTTGCCCTGCCACTTACAAAAAGGCTTCATAGTTAGCACCCCATTGAAGTGAATGGGATAATTTGCACCTTTTATCCAATCTTTTGTTACAGTCTGTGTTTCAACAAAAAGTTTTCTGATAGACTGCTTCAGCACAGAACAAATGTTAAGTGTTTAAGTGTACTTATGCTTGGCCAGTGGATTTTGAAACCAAACAAGACAAGGATTCAAAAGAAATCAGTGTCACACAAAACCCTTGCCCCACCTTGCACTGCATTGTTTTGGCCAAACCCAAGTCTGCATGCAAAATTGTCAATATATTTGAGAGTATTTTATTAAAAACGTTAATACTTTTTACACAGTTTAATATAAAAACTCAAAAATTTTAAGAAACTGAGGAACATGTCAGTTTTTGTGGAGAATGGTGAAAATTGCGGATTCCGCAAAAAAATTGCGGGTGCAATTTTCCAGTGGCCCTGCTAATGACTTTAAAATGAAGTACTGTAACACAGAAATCTACTTTTTGGTATGAGATTTATTGTGGATATGCTTATTCTAATTCTGCAATGTACCACTTTTGGCCAGATGGTGTTAGCAGCTCTTTAAATCTGTTCATATTAAGATGCATATCTCTTTTACTTGGGGGTTCATAAAAGGTTTAATTCCTGTGGATAAATATTGCAAAGATTGGTGTGAATGATTATGCATTAGGACTCTTGAACATATATCTCATTCCTACTAGTTATCTTTCCCAGAAAAAAGAGGGGACTGGGGGATTTTATTCCTATGAGTTTAATTAGGTTTTTTAGACTGATTCTGTACATGTTAGTTATACACAAACACTGTGTTGAAATCTGTACATAGTTAAGAGAGCACGTAACAAGTGCACCAAGTTGGTCAGAGCAGCTAAGGCTGCATAATATCGTTCAGAGCTAGCCTCTGCCTCAAGAAATCCTACAAAGCTCTGCAAAACATTAAGACATGTCTGGACATGTACCTAGTAATTCCATTCCAGCAAAAATTAAGTCCGGTGGCAGCGTTATTGCTAACTGATTGGAGATATTGGAAGCCCTCAATAATCGTTTTGCAACGGCAGGGCTAGCATTTGATACTTCTCCTGCCAATGACCTCCGCACAGCTCAGGGCCCACCAACCCACGAGTTTCTCTACCGAGGAGGCCTTCTCCCTCCTGCCTGTCTCTCTCTCTCTACTAAAGAGGTGGAAGACCCACTATTGCAACTGGATGCCAGAAGGAGCAGACTCCGACTTCATAGAGCCATACTATCTGAAATGTGCCTACCATGTGCTTATGTGCCAGTCACCCACCTATTCAACATGTCACTCTCCCAGGGTAGCTTCCCCCCTCAATGGAAAATAGCCCATGTCATCCCTCTATTAAAAGCAGGTGACCCCTGCGATCTAAATAATTACAGACTGATCTCCCTCCTCCCCATCCTGTCTAAATTACTAGAAAAAATAGTGTGTGTCCAGCTAGGGGTATACTTAGAATCCAGAAGCCTATTAAACCCGGTTCAGTCTGGATTCAGAGCAAAGCACAGCACCATAACAGCCCTAGCTATGGTGACCAATGATTGGCTCCTAGACCTTGACAAGAAGAAGCATGTCTGTGCTGTTTTCTTGGATCTTAGTAAGGCATTCGACACAGTCGATCACAGCCTGCTTCTTTCCTCCCTAAGCACCTTAGGCCTGGACCATAAATCTATGTGCTGGTTTGCAGACTACCTTGGAGAATGGAAACAGCAGGTTAAAACTGAAGATGATCTTTCTCCATTAAAACCTATGCTGAGGGGCATGCCCCAGGGCTCTATCCTTGGCCCCCTCCTCTTTGCAGTCTACATTAACAACATCAATGACCCCATTAAAAAAGCCAACATCCACTTATTCGTGGACGACACTGTACAGTACTTGAGTTGTCCCATGCTGGAAGCAGCCTGTGAAGACCTCCAAGCTGAATTTAACCTTCTACAATACCAGCTCATAAACAAAAAGCTTTTGCTGAATGCAAAAAAGACAAAAGCCATGCTCTTCTCCCCCTCCTTGCATGTGGCAATTCCTGCTGTGGGGGGGGGCTATCCCATAAATTACCACTGTTCTTGGAGAAACACTAGAGTACGTAGCTAAATTCAAATATCTAGGAGTTTGGCTCGATCATAAACTTTACTTTGCCGACCATCTTGAAAAACTACAGAAGAAACTAAGGCAAAGATTAGGACTATTCTACAGAATTAACCACCTGCTCACAAAGGAGGCCAAGATTCAACTGGTTCAAGCTACCTTCCTGCTTTAATAGATTACGCAGACCTGCTCTACAGCCACAGCACTGCCTCTGCACTGGCTAAGTTGGACACCCGATACCACAGAGCTAACAGGTTCATTACTGGCCTTCCACTTTCCACACACCACTGCTCCCTGTACTCATCGTTAGGCTGGACTTCCCTTCACTATAGAAGGAATAGAAATGCTGCCCTATGGGCCCTCAGAGTGGTGACCAACAAGCCCCCCTCATTTGTCTCAGATTGTATTCCCCGGAGTGTGTTAGGCACCTACGCTCTAAGGAGCTATTCCTTAATTGCCCTCCAAGTTCCAAGGGTCAAAACTCATTTCAGCAAAGCTGCTCTAAGCTTCTCTTTGCCCACATTGTGGAATGGTTTACAAAGGAACTTGAAGCTGAGCTGCCCAGTTAGTCTGAATATCTTCAAGGAGCTCTACGATCACTACATGAAAGCACTGTGCAAATGTTTTCCTCACTGCTAGCCCACTAATTCCGCAACTCCCCCTTTCCATCCTGACGCACGTCATATTTCTACCCCTGACTCGCACTCTTTCCCTATTAACTCTTCCTACTGCACCCACCCTTCCCTGTCCACTCCAGCCTGGCTAAAGTCTCACCCCATCCATAGTAGTGTCCCAATTATCTACCCCTCCTCCGTCATTATCATAATAAACAAGTACACGACAGCCATCGTCACTTTCTGTGGTTTTAGCTCAATTATCCCCTCAGTCATCGATAATATATCCCTCCTCTTCTTTACCTCTATAACCTGCCACCCCATACATGGCCTCTTTCCCCTGTATGTGTAGTTGCTGGCTGCCTCATTCAAATGATCTCTGCTTATAACCCCTGTATGCCTATGGTTGATTGTACATCTGCTGACTTCTACAATTGCAAAATAATGCTTTTTTTTATTTCAACCTTGTACTGTACTGTATACACTGTATATACTTTTTCTTCCTTGTATATTATTGCTTTTTGTATACCTGCTTCTGTACTGTACTTTGATGTATTCATGACCAGGTCCACCTTGCAAATAAGCCTTGCTCAATGGTTCCCGCCTGGATAAATAAATATTTTGATTGATTTGATTGATATCAGGCTCATGGTCTCATTTTCTTGGGGGTCCTTGACAACTAGTTTTGTTTTTTGGTTTTTCATTTGGCACTTATACTTACAACTGATATTATCATGATTTAAATCATGTTACATCACTGAAGGCTTTAAAGTTTATGAAATGTATTAACTGGTTGAGAGTATAGTTGGAAAAACGTCTCAAGCTAAGTTCTATATTACATTTTGTGTGAAAAATGTGCTCACTTTGAGTAAACTTCACTTTAAACCCTCTGTAAGCCATATATGTATGTGTATATGTATGAACTTATACATACAGTATATAACATGTGTGTATGCATATGTGTATATATATATATATATATATATATATGTCCATGTCTGTGTATATGTATATATATAGATATATATATATATATATATATATGTGTGTGTGTGTATATATATATATATATATTTTTTTTCAATTGTTTAACCAGGTGAGGCGCATTAAGCTGAAAGCTTGTTTACAGGTGCAACCTGGGAGCACAGGGAAGTTAAGTGACTTACTTAGGGTCACACAGTATGCAAGTGGGTCAAACCCAGGTCTCCAGATTTGCAGCTCAGAGCCTTAAACCACTGCGCTATACTGCCTCCCTATATGTGTGTATGTATGTGTATATGTGTGTATGTTTAATTTGGGGTTTGTTTTCAACTTGCAAATAGGCCTCATTTCAGTATTTTGCCTTTTATTGTCTGTTCTTTAAAACAGAAGGTCACTTGTAATAAAAGTTGTAAGCTCATCTTACATGTATTAGGGAGAATAGTATCCCAAGTTTTTTTTGGTTTTGTTTGTTTTTAATCAGTTGAATGCTTCCTTGAAGCATACTGAGACATTTAAATTTCTGTGAGAAAAACTCTCTGCCTGTTGATATTTCTTGATAACCTTTGCGTTTCAGGGGCTTCTCAGCTAAAAGCATACTGGTGTTAATTAGCTTCTCTGACATAATCTTCTGTTTTGTTTTAAATGTATATGTTAAACCAATGAGAATTATTTCGGTTTGTTATGCATTATCTAGGTGTTAGTAGTATGGGATTTTCTAAATAACTGTCATAAAGCTTCTGAAGAAGGACCTGGTTGGTCCGAAAGCTAGAGCACTTAGTTCTTTTTTGTGCAACACCTATGTTGGTCCAATAAAAGGTATCAAATCATTTGCTTCTGGATCTGTTGTATATGCTGTAACTTGTATTGCACTGCCTGCTAAACTGCTTTTCCTATTTGCATTTGTCATGTATTTTAATCTATCTGTGCCATTGTTTGTGGCCCGGGTCGTGCCTGAAAAAGGCTCTTGGATCAGTGCACTTACATGGTAAACAAAGACCTAAATCAATAAATAAATTATGTCTGCTCTGTCTTCACAAGGGAAGACAGCGGGCCCCAACCTGAAAGTGGCATCAAAGCATCTGTCAGGAGCATTCTGAAATGAGGCAGCCAATATTTACCAGAGAAAGGGTCCAGAAGGTGCTTGAAGCCCTAAAGGTGGATAATGCCCTAGGACTGGGTGGGATGCACCCAAGAATGCTCAGGGATTGGCTGCACAACTGGCTAAACCCCTAGTAGTGCTATTCAATAGCTCATTTCAGACAGGGGGAGTTCTGAAAGACTGGAGGTAAGCTGATGTAGTCCTATTACACAAGGGGGGGGGGACAAGGAACAACTAGGGAATTACAGACCTGTGAATGGTATCTCTGTAGTGAGTAACCTTATGGAGTCACTGATCAAAGAGGGCCTTGTGGACTAGCTAGAGAGCAACTGTCTACAGGATTAAACAGCATGAGTTTGTGACAAGGAGATCTTGTCAGACCAGTCTGATAGTTTTCTTGGACTGGGTAACAAAATTAGTAGATCAGGGCCATGTTGTGGATTAACTCTACTTTGAATTCAGCCAAGCTTTTGACTCAGTGACACACCAGTTCAGTTCAGTTTAGCTTATTGATTGACAAAGAATACTGTCATTACAACAAGTAACAATTCATTTATACAAAACATTCATAAATAACTACAAAAATATATATATACATCTTCAATTATCTTAAAATACAGACACAATAATAAAAATGCCACTGCATTTTTCTTAATAATTCATTGTTGGTCAAGGAAAATCTCTTTGGGCTTTTTATATTGCGCGCAAAAAATATCTTTCTTCTCTCCTAGGGCTTACATGTTAATGCATGTTATTTATTTATTTTATTTATTATTTATTTGTACAGCAGTTTGGGAAAACCTTTGAGCCAGAGGCTCATTTACAAAGGTACCTTGTCACATAAAGGCAGGTCACAATACAACAGCATGTAAACAGTAACAGGTACAAAACAATGGGTGGTACATCAAGTGATAAAACAGAGAGAGAAAAACAAAAATATCATCCAGCAATCTAACATTCAATAGTCATAAGCAGCTTTCAAGTGGCCTTGTCATATTGTTTATCCAGGCTAAAACTAGTGGCAAGTACAGCTATGAATACTGATTAGGTGATTTCGTAGGGAGGTTTTGAAGCAGGATATAGAAGGGGCATCGGAGATGGATGGGGGCAAAGTGTTGAACCAGAAGGGGGCTCTATAGCCGTAGGCTCATTGACTGTGCGCGGTCCTAGCCCTAGGGATAGATAGTGTAGTTTTGTCAGCGGAACCGGTGTGCACTTGAGAGTTAGCACGTTGTGCGGTGGCCATCAGACCTGGTGGGGATAGCCCAAGAAGGTTTTTTTTTTGTTATGATACAGGTCTGATATTTGAACCATTCATCAAGGTCAAGCAATACAGCTTTCTCATATAACTGACAGGTGTGTGTTAACCTGGGGGCACCTATGATTAGCCTGCAAGCTTTGTTCAGTATGGTGTGAATTTTGTTGAGAGCTGTCTGATCAGCAGCGCCATACACAGGCAACCCATAATCCAGTAGTGACAGTATGGATGAGATGACTGCGAGTCTAAGGGCCTCGGGGGACACTTTTTGTGCCAGTGTAATATGCCTAGTCTGATATTAGCCGCTGTGGCAAGGGCTGAGATGTGGCCATGGAAGGAGAGGGAAGGGTCAAAGTGGATCCCAAGGTATTTATAGGAGCAGACTTGCTCAAGCATGAGCTTGGAGCTTGAGTGTATGTGGAGCTGAAAGTTGCACAACTTATTTTGTGGGTGAGCAAAGACCATGGTTTTAGTTTTTTTGAGATTTATCACCAGCCTACATTCCTTGAACCATCCCTCAGCTTTATTAAAGAATCTTTGCAGGGAGTCTTGGAGAGCGATAGGGTTACAATCAGTGGCAAAGATAACAGTGTCATCCGCATACAATAATATATTACCACTACAGGAACCCGGGAGGGAGTTAAGGTAAAGGGAGAAGAGTAGGGATCCAAGAATGGAGCCCTGGGAGACACCAGAAAGGATGGGATGGATGTCAGAGAGAGCCCCCCCAATTTTTACGCACTGTGAGCGGGCTGACAGATAGCTAGCGCACCAGGAGATAGGCCCAGCGGCAAAGTCAGAGTAACTGAGGGCATCCAGAAGGAGGGGATGGGAGACGGTGTTGAATGCTTTCAAAAGGTCTACAAACACAGCCGCAGTCAAGGAGCCCTGGTCAAGGGAGGAGTGGAGAAAGTTAGAGAATTCTAGGAGGGCAGTAGTGGTACTGTAGCCAGCATGGAAACCGTGTTGTTCAGGGCAGAGAATGTCATAGTTGGAGAGGTAGTCAGTAATTTGGGAGGCCACTACTTTTTCCAGGGCTTTGGAAAGAGGGGAGAAAATGGAGATATGCTGGTAATTTCCAGCCAAGGTCCTGTCTCCACCTTTATGAATGGGCATGACTGTGACAATTTTCCAGATAGCTGGGAATTGCCCCAGACAGGGAGATTTGTTGAGTAGATTGGTAATTGGCATAAGGACCAGATCTAGAACTTGCCGAAGGATACAGGGGTCCAGGGTGTCACTACCCGTACTATTGTTCCTAAGGGCATTGACTAGGTGAGGTCTGAGTTCTTGAGCAGTGACCTGGCGTAGGTGAAAGTACGGGCATGTAAAGACCGGTGCAGACGAGAGGGGGGTTGAAAAAATCCTTAGGGAGGATAGGGCTAAGATCCGTAAAGGAGGTGTTGAGGCAGTTAGCAATAAGGGCAGGATCAGAGGAGATAGAGCCATTGATACTGATCTGGGAGGGAGGCGCGTACTTCCATTTAACTGTTTGATACTATCCCAGAAGGTTCTGGGATTCCCCCAAGATGAGGTAAGTGAGGCCTGATAATGATCAGCCTTGGCCTTTCTGATGGCCCAGGTACACTTGTTTCTGGCAGCCGTGTGCACCTGTCTGTCACTAGGCTGGCCAGTCTCAGTGGCATGGTGCCATAGATTATCCCTATGTTTAAGTTGCTGGATCAGGGCCAGGGTCACCCAAGGAGCATTTTGCATCTTGGATCGACAGACTGACAGAGTAGCGAAGATATCACAGGCTTTATTGAATGTTTGGATAAAGAAGGTAAGTGCAGTGTCAGTGTCAGGGGCAAACAGAATAGGCAACCAATCAATTTGGGACAGAAGTTCCTTGAGTTTCTTCAGGCCACCGGGCTTCAGGCGCCGCCTGGGAAAGGATTGTGCAGATGATTTGGCTACTGTGGAAGTCCAGTGAAAAAGTACGGGAGAGTGATCGCTAAGTGAGTTGGGAAGGACTTGGATGTCAACAATCCAATTAGAGTGATTGGAAAGGACCACATCAAGAAGAGTACTAGTGCCTCTCTTTGGGTTGGTCCTAGTGGGGTGGATGACGAGTTGGGTCATATCGACCGCAGCAAAGGAGTCACAGGCAGAGGAGGAAGTGGGGCTAAGCCAATTGATGTTAAGGTCCCCCCACTAGTATTTGGTCCGAGGGGTGAGGCAGCGAGGAGAGGTAATCCGTAAGGGAGGCTAGAACCAGGGTTTGATTTCTAGGGGGTATGTAGGCAGTTGTTAGATAGAGCAGGCCCTTTAACGGGTCAGGGGTTAGCTTCAGTGTCAGCGCCTGAGCCCCACAGTCAAGGGTAGGAGCTGGTAGGGCAAGTTCAGGGAGGGCTTCTTTAATGTAGATGGCACAGCCACCACCCTGTTTACCAAGCCAGTCCGCCCAGAAGAGGGAGTATCCAGGGAGAGAGACAAAGGAGTCTGGGGTGGATTTTGTCAGCCAGGTCTCAGTCAAAGAAATGACATCAGGATTATGAGATTTGACCCAGCACTGGAGTGAGTCAAATTTTTTTCATGAGGCTACAAATGTTCATGGAAACCACGCAGAATCCAGCAGGGCCTGTGGCAGGGTTGTTATGAACAGGACCAGGATTGGGGTGAATGTTACCTGACAGGAGGAGTAGCATAATTAACACCCTGGTCAGGTGGCGGAGAAAGGTATTTCTACGACAGACACGGGAGGGATGGGAGGAGGGTTTCTGTATACAGGGAGTGGGCAAGATAGCACAGGATGGGAAGGCAAGAATGATAAGGCTTACTTGTGTGTCAGGGGTGGGAGCTTGGCAGAGGTTGCTGGGCGGACATGGTGGGCAGCAGCACCCGGTGGCTGCCAGGTGCCCGAGAGCCAGCACGGATGCATAGGAGGGGTCCAGTACCTGCCCCAAAAGGGGCAACACCACATGGCTTGCTTTCAATAGTGATGGGCTAGTTGGGTCCGACAGCAGTAGTAGACATGGGCTGAGCAAGAGGCACATCCAGAGGTGAGTGGCAAACATAGTGCTAAAGAACTAAGACAGGTACAGAGGAAAGAAGTGGAGACGGATTACCTGAGACCGTTAGTGCCACTTTAGTTCAGTGGTAGTGACACTGCCTCGGGTATACAGGGTACCGGGTTCAAAACTCACCCCAGGTACTAGGAGAAGGGACCTGGGGAGGGGTCAAGGAAGATGATGTCTGGGCATCGGGGCAGTAGGGGTTGGACCTAAAAATAGGGAGCTCCGTAGCGACTCCTAGTGGTCAGTTGCAAAAGGTCGGGGTCATAACCAGAGGGGGGGGTCCAGGAGGGTAGCAAATATAGATTAGACAGGAGGCTGACAGGCAGGGAGAGTAGCACCCAAGGAGGACAACTTAACACATTTATTGATTTGATGCCCTTTGTACAATTATGAAATACAGTTATGCCATTTTGTTCGTTATGAATAAAATGTAGACTTATTTTCTATAATCTTACAAAACATTGCAGCTATCTCTAATATTTCCAAATCATTTGATTTCATCAAAGTTGTAACTTGATATTTAGTATCCATATTTAGTGTTGAGAGTAAGTTTCGTAAATACAATTTTCTTTCATAATTGTACAAAGGGCATCAAATCAATAAATGTGTTAAGTTGTCCTCCCCAAGCTGGCACTTACAGTTTTTTTGTAATATTTCTATAATTGAACCCTCTAATTCTTTGACTGTAATTATGTTTGAATCTAAATCTGGTTAAACCCCTCCTCTTTACTAGATTCTTAATTTTTGTCAAATAAGATTCCATTCCAAAGTGTCTTATTTTCCGAGAGCCATTTACTTATTTTATAATTTTTACCCAACTCTTGTTCTTTTTGTATGTGTATCTCTCTAATTCTATCCTTAATTATCTTTTCAGTCATCTCTGGAGGCCTTAGAATGCTCTCAGGCTAACAATTTAGTAGCCTCTTTAGTAGGTTTCAGTACTTTCTTTAAATTGTCCAAGCTTGGAAAGGAGAACTTTTTTCTATATAATCTATTGATTCATCTATGCATGCATGGGGTAATCTTATTTCTTCCATATTATACATCTTTATCCAGTAAAGAGACAATATTTGCTCAATGTTACATCTTACTGTAGTTTGTCCTAATTCTAACCCTACTAGTGTAGACGGAGCCCCTTTTGGTAGACCCAATAGCCTTTTCTAAAAAGTATTCATTAAGGCTTCTAATCTATTACTATTTTCTAAACCCAAATCTCAGCCCCAAAGAGAAGCTGACTTTTTAATTTAGCATTTAATGTTTATATATATTCTTTTATGGAGTTCCCCCCATACCTAGATGAAAAGCCCTCCATGACTGGAATAAATCTCTTGATTTTCTGCCCTAGCATTTTTTTATGTTCTTTCCAATTTAGATTATATGTAAGTATTATTCACAAATAACATAATTTATTTACTCTTTCTATTTTATGTTTATTACAATTTAAACTGTGGTCTTCTCCCCTTTTTCTCGCAGTGTTTGTTACATATCATATATTTAGTTTTGTTGTAGTTTGTCTCCAGTGCTGCCTCTTCACATCCCTCTTGGAATTTGTTCAGATTCCTCTTGATTCCCAAATAACTTGTTGATATAAGTACTATATCACCAGCATAAGCCAGGTAGGGGAAGCACCTGGAGCCCACCTTTGGCATATGTAGGTCAGGGTCATATAATCTCATCAATACCCTATTCATAAACTGGTTGAACAAGATAGGGGATAGCACACATTCCTGTCTCAATCCAGTGTTTGTTGTAAATTTTGAAGTTCTATCTACTGCATTGTGTCTTATACTTGTTTTTTGTTTGTACATAATGAAATTATAATATTCAGTAGTGCTGGTTCCATTCCATAACTTTTCAAAACTACCCATAATAGGTATAATAATATTTTCTCACCATGTTGAGATTATTTGTCCAGTATTGGTTATATGCTTATATATATATTATAAAGACATGGTATTCAAAGTTCTGGATCATTCATTATTATATCTAGGGGGACCCCATCTGGTCGTGGTGCTTTGTGTCTATTTGAAGAGCCGATTGTATTCATTATTTCTTCTTCTCTTATTTCATTGTCTAATAATACCCAATTATTATTTATACTATCTTGATTGGCTACATCTAGATCAAAAAATAATTCTTGAAAGTATAATCCCCAAGTTATGGATCTATATGAGTCTTAATCTCTTCCGAATAGACATCCCATCCATTTGCTACAATTTACCAAAATGTTCTATTATCCTTCTTCCATGCCGCTTTCTCAAATTCCTTCCATAATCTTGATCTATGCATTTCCCTCTTTCTTTCTAACAGTTGTTTATATTGTGTTCTTAATTTTTGTTAGGCTTTCTTTTATTTTCTTTAGAAGAGCTCGCTCTCACTTGCATTACTACCCTATTAATTTCCTTCTTGGCTGTTCTACACTCGTTATGAAACCATTTACCTCCTTTTATTTCCAGTATATATGACAGCTTTATTAACATAGATGAGATCTTTTTCAGGGTTATTTCTAAACTGTGGAGACTACTTTATGGGTCTTTTTTAGTTGTAGTTTTCCTTATTTCTTCCACTGCTCCACAATCTCGTTGCAATTTATTAAATGCATAGTTGTCAATCATTTCCACTTAACCCCTTTCCTAACTCTTACTACCCAATCTACTTTTGCCACATTAATAATTATCTGCCAAATATCTATATACACCTCTATTGGGCTATGCTCACTTTCTGCACTATTACTTATTTTGAGATCCCCAAATAGTGACAATATGTTAAATCTTATCCAAACTAAATCAATTACTAAAGCACCTTTACTACCTATGTACGTATATTCCCCTAATAGATCTCCTTTTGTTCTTCTATTCATTAGTGCAAAACTCCTCTCTGCAAATATATTACATGACATTCTACCCCTGTCTGTTTTTTTCTTGTCCTTTGAGTTTTGCACTGATCTGATATGAGATAGACCCTGTCCTGCATATGAATCTGCCATCTCTGTAGTGGGCTCCAGGCACCGCCCTACCCTTGCATTAAAATCACCCATTACTAGGATACCACAGTCCAGGTTAATCTGAATACTATCTTCAATAACTTTCTCAAATACATTCAGGACTTGTGTATTGGCATAACTGGAGTTTACTGGGGGTATATACATTCAGTATTATAATTTCCCTATTCCTACTCATTATTTTAATTCCCAATATATAGTCATTTTGTGTCTGTATTTCAGACAACTGAAATTCTTTTAAAATTGTGCATCAAGTTATTAGTCCTCCTGACAATCTTCCATACTTCTTTGTATTTTTGGCTTTTTTATATACCAATTTAAGTTTATTGTTTCCTTAGTCCATGTTTCTTGAAGGCATATACAGTTATAACATTTCAAATAATTTAAAAAACAGGGATCAGCTAATTTTTCTTTTACCCCTGGAACATTCAAAGAGATTATATTATAGTCAGAACCCTTTTTATTGCTATTATATTGCTTTTATTTAACTCAGAGCAATTGAGTTTACCGTCCTCTGGTTGTCAATCCTCATTATAGTCTTGTAAGGTTAGGAATCTATTTGTTGTTTGTGTCAGATTCATCCAATGATCTGATTTTAATTCCATCTCTGGTTCTACCTCTGTTGTTACTTCATCAAAAATGTGGATGCCCACATTATCCAAGATGTAAGCTTTTGAAAAAATCAGTCCGTAATCTAGTTCATGATCTACCCAGAGTGTTAACTGTCCATTTTCCTCCCATCTAACAAGCTTTGTTTGTCACTGTGTTCGGGTCTTTTATTTTAAGTAAATTCTGCAATAGCCCCACGGTCTTTATTCTGAAGTTTTTTTTGTTTTCATTCAGAAAACCATTTATTCCAAAAAAAAAAGATGTCAAGTCTTGATTGCCTTGTCCAATACTTTTTTGTTTGTTGTAATATCCAAGAAACAATACTTTGATGTTCACTACACTGTCTACTTCAATTCCCATGTTCCTTATCTTATTCCTTTGATTCTCTATTGTTTTAAGAATATAGAACTGGTCTGAAATTAATAAGACCAATTCCATATTCTCCAGGTGTCTAATCACACACAAATGATTTAACATGTTTCATGATTTTTATTACCTTGTATTGTTGTCCCTAAAAATTGCTTTAAAAGAAGATTTAGAGCTTCCTCAGTTTCATCCCAGGTTATTCCCACCTTGTACAGTGGTAATACATAATCAGTGTCTAATACCCTTTTAAGAAATCTTCCCATTGTTCCAGTTTCATTATCTGCCTCCTTCACTATATTTGCTGTACTTTCATGGGTATTATTTGTGTTCCTTATATATTGTGTAATCTCTTCCATACAATCATTTAACTTATCTTCCTCTTCTATATTTATATTATCATTTAACTTCTTCCTTTCTTTTGCATTCTGTTGTGCTTTTCCCTGTCCCTTGCTCTTTTACCCTTCATTTTCTTTTTGTTGTGTCCTGCTCTTGTTTTGTTTTTGCTCTGTTTTGTTCTATTCCCTTCCAGGGTCTCAACATTATTTACTTTGTTCTTCCTCTATTTCTTCTTTACTCCTGTGAATTAAATAATCTCCTCTATCTTTTTTCCTACCCTCACCCTCATTGTCCTCTGACCCTACCTTGTTCTTATCTCTTGTTTTAAGTGAGCTATTTAACACCTTTAACCTCCTTGTACCTTTTCATTTCCACTTTTCTTTATTTTTATTTTCATTTCTTTTTTCTTGTCTTTCATCCTTTTCCCAAATGTGAAAATTACATTTTTTAAGTTCTAGAGCAATACTGTCCTGCCTTACATTTTCCTTTGGTAACGTAATAAGTTCCATGTCTGTGTCTAAATCTGACTCTGATTCTTTTTCTGATGTATCCATATTATATTCTCTATTCTTTGTACCATTCATACTACAATCTATTAACAAGCTTGATGTATTGGTAACCTCTAATACATTTTCCTCATCCTTGACTCCTATACTTATCTTTACTCTAATTGAGTCTTCTGTAGTTGTAAAATTTCCTGATTCTGCTTGAACCCCTTGCTCATATTGATATTCATTTTCCCCTTTAGTTCTGTTAAGATTAATTAAGGCAATTTGTTTATTTTCTACACAGATATCTATCACAAAAGACAACTCTTGTTTTTGTGAGTAAGTTGTTCATATAACATCACATTTGCCAAAAAAGGATCCCTTAGTGTAATTGCCACCTCCCTTGTTATGTTTTCCATGTCTGGTGTATATACTTCCATTGGGTTCATTAATTGTGTACCTGCTGCAGGCGCCATATTGATGTGTCTGATTGGTCTTGTATCCCATTAGATATAAGCACAGAGTCACTCAAACTTAATCTGTAGTTCGTGATCTTCTGTTCTAATTCTATTTCCAATTTCTTATTTCTCTGTATCATTTCCCATATCTCTTCTACTGTTTTATTTACCTCTTCATTTACTATTTATCTTGTGATGTTGCAACATCTTTCATATCATTCCTTTGTTCTGGATCACGTGTGATCAGTGAATTATTGTCATACATTCTCTGTAATTCATTTGCTTGTTCCCTATTTTTCTCTAAAATATCTCTCATTAGTGGCTATATCAATTTGGGTTTATAGTTCTCTTGTTTTCCTTGATGTTTTCTGGACCCTATCTGACTTTCGGTGTAGATGCTATTTCCTTATTCTTCCCTAGTGTTTCTAAGGACTCTAACTTTCCCTCCTTAAATGGTGCTATTTCTTTTATTCTATTCGATGTTCCCCTCATTAAATGATTTAATGGTTTAATAAGGAACTTCTCAGTTTGTTCTAATAGAGTGTTACCATCAGAGAAACCCTTTCCTCTCTTTGTTTTCACAGGCATTTTAACGTTTGCAATTCTTTAGTACTGCAAAGAAAAGACTTGTATCACTTTGTTCCTTTACAACAAAATCTTCAGAAATTAGAAATATATACTAATACATATGCAATATGATATAATATTTATGCAGTATGATATATTATAGATAGTGAGAGTTGACGAAACAGTAAATAATGAAATAATGACCACAAAAAGTCCAAAAGGATCTTCTGTTCTTCATTCCTTCACACCTAGGAGAGAAAGATTACTTATTCCTAGGAGCTATTCCCAGATGTTTATCGTGTTGTAACTTAAGTCTATTTGCTTTCACTTTTCTAGTTCAAACCTCCAAAGACAGACGACAGTAGGTACAATAAGTACAAAGAAAGTATCTTACAGTTTTTCAGTCTCTCTCTCTTTCTCTCTCTGGTATCTACTTGTGCTGCTTCTGTCCAACCATCCATACAGAAATTCCCAGCTGTGTTTGTACTCAAGATGCCAGTAATCAGAAGTTCATGTATACTTCAATTCTGATGTGACTAATTATGTCCCGGCATCTAATGTTATATGCCATAATATGATGGAAAGTTCCCCAAATAATGTTCTCATATAGCAGTAACAATGTAATTTCAGGTTTCTTATATCTGCTTCTTTTGGTATGTTCATCACTATAAAATATCAGATAATCAAACGGGTGAAATCCAGTTCTGAAAAAGGTTTTTTATACCCTATAAAGGTTCACTCCCTAATTTTAAACCTTATACCTTAAATATTTAAATCTTTAAACCTTAAATCACACAGGACCACAGCTAAGACTATTTAAAGTATTTATATGTCTTCTAAGCTACCAACTTAATCAGTTATATATTCTAATTTAGTTATTCTCTAAACTTTCTAAAAAGCGTTTCACAATAGTCAGTCTCCCAAAAACCATCAAATCTAAATTTTACTTACTTTTACCACTTGCTTTTCTAAGTATCTCACACTGCTACTCACTCTTTGCTTCTCCCAATTTTAATCCGATGGCTATTTGTGTTCTTCAGTACCTTATGGTATCCCAAAGAGCTAAGTCGCTCTGGTATAAAAATAAATTTGGATGCTATTTTATTACGAGTACAGAGCTAGGGTTTCTAAACCCAAAATTAGCTCAGAAACAGCCCTGAATCAGACGAGAAAAAAAAAATGTAATAGTTTCATTAGAGCCAAAGTGTAGCAGCAGTTAATTTAAATAAAATCAAACCCACAGGTAAAACAGCAGTAAAAAATATGAAAGCCAAAGTATAAAGTACAAGTGCTAGTGGTAAAGACACCCGTTCACCTGTTCCTGACCAGGGTGCTCGGAGAATGGTGAATTCACCTGAGAATGCCAGCACCTGTGCTTTGTAACTCCTAGTGATGTGCTACTGCTCTGCCTAGCAGAACGTTACTGCCTGAAATTTACAAAGATTAAATAAAACTTTTAAAAAACATACACAATACAAAACTTTGCAAACTTAGCAAGTGCAAATACAAGTACTCCTGATGACAAAAGGTACTTATTCTAAACACTGAAGCACCTCAACTGAAGTGCTCCAGCATGGTAAGCAGATTCGATCCCTTCAATCCTAACTCTTTTTAACAAAGCTATGTTCGAAGTGGAAAAGCTCAAACTGTATTAATCATATAAGATACAAAGAAAAAGAATGTATATATAACATACAACTTTAGCCAAAACATAAGCAATAAATACAGTAAGTTCAAAATACAACACATTAGATAATACAACACATTAGATATTCAATAGTGCTACTTCGATATCTATTTTAGTATTGAATTTTGGATATCATTCGGATATCATTTGGGTATCATTTAAAACTTTATTTCAGGCTAGTTGACAGGTCAGGAATAGTGGGAATCAGCTGACTCAGGCCGTTAGCTCTCCACAGAATCCTCTGACTGTGGCTCCTTCTGCTGGTGGCTCCTCTCTACTGTCGAGGACCCCAAACCTTGTTGCTGGCTGCTCAGAGGCCTCAGGCCGTCCACACTTGCTTCACTCAGAAGCAGCCACAAAGTCATCCTGGAAAGAGTCGGTAAACCTTAAAAATGGCATGGCAACAGTGGCAAATCTTTTATTAAAATCTTTATCGCTCTTACTGACTCCTGCTTCAACTGCTACTCCACAGCAGTCAGGCATCTTAGCTGCTCTTTCCTCTATCAGGTCCTGTTTGACTCCGACTTCTCTGCTGAAGCTACTCCTCTTCCTTCTTTTGTCCAGTGCCACACAGAAGATTTCTGAAGAAGCTCGAGGACCTGGGTGCAGCTAGAGACACAGATAACCAGGAAACTGACTGAAGGAGAGACAGCAGAAGGAGGTGGTGGTAAATGGGCTCAAATCGGAAAAAAGGGTGGTCAGGAGTGGGGTGCTACGTGGATCTGTCCTGGGTTCTCTTCTGTCCTCTTCAATATGTTCATCAGGGACATTAGAGAGGGTATACATGGCAAGTTGTGTCTCTTCGAAGACGACATGAAACTCTGCAGTAGGATAGAGAGTGATGAAGGGATCATGGAGATGCAAAGGGATCTAGAAAGGCTAAAGAAGCAGGTTGAGATTTGGTGGTTGAAATTCAATGCCAAAAAAAGTAATGTTATGCATAAAGAGAAAAGAAAACAGGAAAGAGTACTGCTGGGTGGGGTTACACTGAGCACTACAGCAGAGGAAAGGGACCTGGGTGTCATCAATCAGTCAATCAATCAATTTATTATTTGTTAGGTGCCCAATTCCAGAGGCTCTGGGCACCATATAATAAAAAATATACAGACATGTTAAAACAATAGATTTCATACATAAAAACCGCAGCATAAATAATTAAAATGTCAGCAAGTGAGCTAAAAGGCATCAGCAGGGAATGATAAATTAAAAAGATGAGTTTTTAGGCCTGTCCTGAATGCCTCCATCATAGGGGCCTCCCTCAAAGATCTTGGCAGTGACATCCAGAGGACCAGGATGGCCACCCTGAATGAATGATCACCTAAGGCTTTCAGCCCAGTCCTCAGAACCACCAAGAGGCCTTGGTGGAGGAATGAAGGGAGCTGGCTGGGATGGTGGGGGTGAGAAGGTCCGACAGATAGCCAGGGCCCAATCTGTATAGGACGTTATAGGTGAGCAAGCCCACCTTGAAGAGAACTCTCCACCTGACCGGCAGCCAGTGCAGATCCCACAGGACTGAGGTCATATGACAGGATCTAGGTAGTCCTGTCAGTGGTCTGGCCGCTGCATTCTGCACCAGCTGCAGCTGATGAAGGTTCCCTCCACTGACCCCAAGATAAAGAACATCACAGTAATCAAGCCTGGATGTTACAAAGGTGTGCACCAGTGACGGCAGGTCTTCAGGCAGAATTAGGAGTTTAGGGATCATCATCAGTGACTACCTCAAACAATCAGGCCAGTACAATAAGGCCTATAGTAAGGCTAAAGGATGCTGGGGTGTACTGGAAGGGGTACTGGCAGCAAGAAAAAGGAGGCATTACTACCTCTATATAGGTCACTGGTGATGCTGTACCTGGAAAACTGTGCTCAGTTCTGGAGTCCTCACCTAAGGAAGGGGAGGAGCAGGCTGAAGATGGTGACGTGCAGGGTCCAACAGGGCAGATCTTATGAAGCTGGAGACCAGGTTGGGGGATATGTTAAAGAACTTACAGTTCCTAATGAGATCAAAGAGGATGAACTGTGGGGAACTATTTAGCAGTAGTATAGAGTCGAGAACTGAAGGTCATGAGTGGAAAATGGTTGTGGGAAGGTTTAAGAGGGATGTGAGCAAATCCTATTTTATGGAAAGGGTGGTGTAGTTACTGAACAGTTTGCCAGAGAAGGTGGTGGGTGCTAAGACCATTAATGGTTTCAAGTATAGCTGGGATAGAGTGAAGGATTTGGTGGTTGCTAAGGTTGCTAGCATTAGGAAGTGAAGCGGGGGGGGGGGGTGACCAAGAGGGATAAAACTATGCATGGACACTAGGTCCCATGTTACTTATCGAACTTCCAGCAGACTAGATGGATCTGTAGTCTTTACTGGGAGGCTAAGTGAATTGTTTAGGGCCATATTGTGAGTACTTGGTTGTGCAGAGATTTGAACCTGTGATCTGCCAGTTTCCAATTCAATGTTCAGACCACTAGACCACGCTCTTACTTAATGATGTATTATTTTGGCACACTCAATTTATTAAATGTATAGCAAAAAGTGGCATCGTATGGGAGCTTAGAGTAAAACGTTACATGCAGGACTTCTGCTGAACTGCTGTCACTGGGTTCTGGGACTGATAAGCAAATAAAAAATGAATATTGGGGAAAGGAAAAGAGCAACAGTAACAAGAAACCCTAAATAAGGAAGCACAAGAATTATCTCAAACCAAGCACACAAGATAATGTTTTTGGAGTATTAAACAGATGTCACATATGCCAAAATGTCCAATTATTTAAAAAATATATAAACATCAAGTTTTTGTTATCTTTAATTATTTAAATAACTGCATCAGAATGCATAATTTGCTTCCCCTACTTCCAGCAGGTCTGACCACAGGACAGATACTGCCCTGGTTAAGTTCACTAATAATGTGTGCAAAGGCAATGGCAGTGCCTAGTTATCTGGCACTGTTTGTGGACAGGACCAAGACATTTAACTTGGTGGACCATGCCATCCTGACTCAGAGATTAAATGGCTTGGGTATTTCATCCAGCTCATTAAAGTGGATGAGTAACTACCTATCATCTGGAAGCCAACATGTCAAAGTAAAAAAAAAAGAGCCTTATCAGTGCTCCTTTCCCTAAGGGAGTTCAGCAGGGTTCCATACCTGAGCCCATATTGTCTTACTTATCATAGAGCACTCTGCTTTATTACCAGCCTGTCTGCTAGATAACAGCATTGCACCCTTTACTCAGCAGTTGTTTGACCTTCGCTCTCTACCAGAAAGCTAAGAATCCTCCATATATGGTCTAACAAGGCTTTTCAGAATTTGATGCCACCATACATTACTACACTTTTCAGTAGATCTGCTGGGCTTTATGACCAAAGGAAAAACAATATTATTATTCTTACTGTCCCAATATATTTTACTAGTTTTGGTAAAATGGCTCAAAGTTGGCTTGCCCCTACTCTTTGGAACAAGCTGCAAGTTCCGCCTTACTTCTTTCAAGGCTCTTCCTCATCACCACTGTATCGACGCATGTAACATAGCAACATAGAAATTGATGGCAGATAAGGACCGCTAGGCCCACCCAGTCTGCTCATTTTCTCTACCTGCTGCAAAAACTTCAGACCATACTTGATCCCCGGCTTTGTTCTCTTTCTTATCACTAGGGTTATTGATCTCTTTATTTTTTCTAATGGCACTTGTCCTAGCTCTGTGTGCTCTGATCCCCTTTTCACTAATGTGTACATTGCATCTCAGTGCTTCGAGCAGAACCAGGTTCTTCTTATCATCATGTTATTTTCATTTTTAATTGGCTGCATCTGCTTACTTTTGATCATGTTATTTTCATTCATCGTTAATTTGCTGTATCTGTTTATTTTGGATTCTTGTAATATGTCATTGTCTTTTGCTCTATTCTACCATTCTGTTCTATTGTACTGTTTGCCTATCCTAACCAGTACCTCCTTGTTAATGGCAGTGCTTGATGAAGCGTATCGTCCTGGTAAAATAAATACAAATTAAACTCCTGCCAACTCTCTGCAGATATAGTAACCCATTGCTGCAGATAAAGTTATATATAGATGACCTTTAGACTGCCAGTCAACGTGGTTGTTAGTAAAAACAAGGCAGAATTCAAGAGAAGACTTAAAAGACATATTCTCTCTGGTGCACATCTGAGTTGCTATCAGTATTAGGTATAGGTATAGGAACATCCATGGTCAATCTTGCCTCCTTGCTCCTCATGCGACCTAAGTATGACCTCATATTATATTGTACCAAAAGATACACACATCTGACATTTCCTCCACCCTTGGTAAAGATTTTAATATGGTCTTCTTTTGACTGTTTAACAGTTACCTCCTGATATACTGTAAAAAAGAGCAAGGCTACATCTTAGAAAAGAGAGCATCAATTTCCATATCCATGACTTAGGGTTTTCCTTGATCAGGTATCAATCTATAAATATCTGGGGATCCACCTTGGTCCCAGTTTGTCTTACTTAGAGCATACATCATAGATTCTGAAAGCCACCAATCAAACGCTTGGAGTAGGCAGGCTAAAGCATCACCTGACACTGGAGGTGAGACTGACTCTTGGCAAGGGCACTCTCCTTCCCTCTCCTGACTTTGATTCCTTGGTCTTCCCTGTGTTATAGCAGCAGGTTCCAACACATTTGGACATTGCCTAGCATGGCATCTGTGGTTTTGTATGACTAGTTAAATATTACACCCACCACTGCCAAATGTGCCCAGCCCTGGGTTGACTACCCGCACCCTAGTGCACAGAGCCTCTCTCCAAGGTTGTATCATAGAAAAATGTCTGAGAAATTCTGAGTATCCACCATTCCCTGAAATACTTTTGCCTAAGAAAAGTTCAGAGGACCTCAAATCATCCAATATACAGTACTACTTTCCATGAATGCTATGTCTCCACTGCCAGGGGACAAAGTATATATTTCTCTTGCCCCGTACGCCATTTGCTCACTCTGGGGTATGTGCCAACCCCATCTTCCAGCTATGCACTGAGTCTGTCCAGGCCTTTTTCTGATACGGTATATGCCCTGTTACAATCCCCGAGTGAAGGGAGTCATGTGATCCAGTGAGGTGAGAGAGCTCATGGCATCTGTATTACCTTGTGGCATAGGAGACATAGTATCCCTTCATCATGACGCACAGGGTGGCAGTACTCTCCCCCATTGCTCCAATGCCCTCTTAGTCACAATATTACTTCTGAAGAAGCTGAGTACTCACCACAAAAGGAGCAGTCCACAAACAGGAATATTGATTCACACTCCAAAGTTTAATACTGCATATATAGGTGCAAACAATTCCACAATGAGTGCAGCCCCCACATCACAGAGGTGTATTATTGTTTGATAAAGCATCCTTTGGATACTGGCCTGCAGTCATTGTGTAATTGTTTGCACCTTTATATCCAGCATTAAACTCTGGAGGGTAAATCAATATTCCTGTTTGTGGACTGCTCCTTTGTTAGTGAGTGCCTAGTTTTTTTTTCAGAAGTAATCTTGTGCATACTTTTGCTGTGAGCACCAAGCTCCGTGTGAGGCTCCTTCTTTGTGTCACCCTTCTGGTCACACCTGGCCTCACAACAGCAGAACATCACTGTCTCATGGCCACGTGCCATGTTCATGCCATTCCTGGACCCGGTGAAAGAAGAGTTATTCAAGGAGCGAATTGAAATTTCCCATAGGGTGTTACAGCGCTCTACCTCAGCGCCACCGTGCCAGCCTACAAAATGTTAAAGCAAGACATCACACACTAGATCACCATTAGTGTTCTTTCAAACAATCAATGCTGTTAAATAGCTAGTGCTGTATAATGACCTCAGAATGGCTCACAAAGAGGCTCTTAATGAAGGCAGTCTTTCACTTATTGCTCAAGGGGATTTCATTTTTGAAAACACATTTCTCCTACAATAATCAAAACTACATTTTCTTTAAAGCCAGACTTAATGATTTGTGCTATATTTATTGATATACTTGTGGCTTAAACAATGGGGTACTGTTGAAATGAACTCATGTCTTTCCATAAATAAACTTTTATTGCTGATTTAATGTTATTGGTTAGATAATGATATATTTGGCAATCAGTTTGTCTCAGGATGATGTACTACATAGTTCTAGGTGTATTTCTTCTCTGATATGTTAATAAGCATATAGTAGGCAAAATATTTATAAAGGTGAGTCTATCTTAATAATTTGTTTATTGATTTTGCCAGGAGAAGAAAATACACTTACCAAACAGGATTATAGGGCAGTAGATTACAAACATGCAGACATTTAGGTGGGGGTAGCCAAACCCTTAACATTAAACTGGGATAACTGCTTCTTCAGTACTCCAAGCTGTAAAACTGGATTGCAGCAGAACACACCTGAAAATGAGAAACATAGAAACATAGAATTTGATGGCAGATAAGGACCACTTGACCCACCCAGTCTGCCCATTTCCCTACCTAATGGATAAGCTGCAGATCCTAGCTAACCAACAGCCTACTTCTTCCACCCTTCACCCCCGAGAATTGCCTTATGTCTGTCCCACGCATTCTTGAATTCTACCACTGTTTTTGACTCCACAAACTCCTCAGAAAGGCTGTTCCATGCATCCACAACCCTCTCCGTGAAAAAATACTTCCTCACATTACCTCTGAGCCGTCCGCCCTCTAGCTTCAGATTGTGCCCCCTTGTTCTTGCACACCTCTTTTTCTGAAAGATGCTACCCTCTTGGACTTTGTTGATTCCCTAGAGGTATTTGAAAGTTTCAGTCATGTCCCCCCCCCTCTTCTCGTGGCTATACATATTAAGATCCTTAAGTCTCTCTCTTGATATGTCTTCTGGTGCAGACCCTGCACCATTTTAGTTGCCCTCCTCTGGACTGCCTCCATCCTGTCTATGTCTTTGCAGAGATTGGGTCTCCAGAACTGCATGCAGTACTCCAGATGGGGTCTCACCAGCTGTCTGTACAGAGGGATAACAACTTCCTGTTTCCTACAGACATTGCATCTCTAACCACAAAGCACTATGCAGGTGTGCTAAATCTCCAAATGCCACAAAGTATCCCCTGTGTACATGTGGAGCACCCAGCAGCATATAAATGCAATCCACATGCACCTGCAAACAAGCACTGTAACCCCCCCACACACAAACACAGAATGCTGCTATGCCACCAGAGTGATGCAGTCAATCAGATTGGGAGGCAGACAGGGTTGGGGTCACACTCTTATGCATTTCCAGAGCCAGGTATGCATAGTTTACAATTCTGAGAGTTCACAAAGATTACATTGAAAGGACCCCTGATGTATCACCTCTGCACACCCCTGCCACAAGCCCACATAGCATGCAAAACCCTGATTGGTTTCTCTCCCCCAGTAGTCCCCATCTCTCTCCAGCAGCATGAAGAGCTGGGAGGGACTTCCTTGGAAAGTAAATATGAAAATCCTAGCCAGACTACCACATCATATACTGCAGAACAGGTTATATTTGCTGTAAAATTATAGCTATATTCGCTCAAGTTGTAACTGCATGAAAATAAAATGCCGCTAATTAAACAGATCCACCAGGACGAAAATAGAAGCCCCTGCACCATATATATATAGGTGCTTTACTGCCAGAAGATCCCCATATTGTATATATCCCTTGTTAGTCGACCAGTGCCCACGTTTCATTGCCAGGTGGCTATAATATTACTTAAAACAGATCAAAAGATTGCTGCTCATTGAGTTTAATGGAGCGCTCCCCCACGCTCTCACTGGCATCTGATGATCACATCTGTCAGCGGGGGGTGGAGCGTGGCCAGCAGAAAAAAAACAGGAAGTCCTTGGGACCCAGTATACAGTATTTTACGAAGGAAATTACTTTTTATCAACAAACATTTTTTGGGGATATATACAATATGGGGATCCTCTGGTAAGGCACCTATCTATATGGTGCAGGGGCTCATCGTGGTGAGTCTCTTTAACCAAAATTGCACATTTTCAATAGACAAGAATTAGGTGCTAATTGCAGAGCATGAAATTAAATTTGTGCAGTTTCAGCCAATTAGCGTCATGTGCTAAATATAACTTGCATGAAAATAAACAGTTCTACAGTAACTTCCTGCTTCCACAGACCAGATGATTCATTTTCCAGCACCTGGAAGCCCAGTGTCTAGCCTGGCTCTGTGCTCTTGGATGTTCATTATAACATAGCTTGCAGCTCTGCGGCAGTGGACAGGAGCAGCGGGTAGAGGATTATGCCACCTGCAGGCTGGGATTGCACTGTAGCACTAGGGATAGAGCTACATGGATTGGTTATGCACAAATCATATAGAGGGAGAGGGAAATCAGCATATTTGCAGGATTGGGTCCATAGTGAATGAAATCTTACCTGCAACATGCTCTCTAAAAGTACAGCAGCAGAGTTTTATGGAATTCTTTCCATGCTTCAAGAAAGTGACAGTTAGTTAGTTTTTCTTGACCGGGTAAGTGCACTAGACAGATTCTGCCTATTTTCAGGCACGACCCAGGGGGTGGGGGATACAGATGAATGCCAACTGACCTTCAACCAGATTAAGCTGTTGGTGGTATTTTTAGTGAATGGGGGGAAATTTGGCCAGGACATCGGGGAAATTCCCCTACTTTTTTCGAGAAGTGCCATGAGATCTTTAACATCCACCTGAACTAGCAGATGGGACCTTGGTTTAACGTCTCATCCAAAAGACAGCACCTCAGGAGTGCAGCACCCCCCTCGTGCTGCACTGCAGTGTCAGTATTGGGATATTAACCCAAGTGCCTGGTGTGGGGATAGAACCAACAGTCTTCTGATCTCCTGGCCTCAGAGGCGAGTGTGCTACTTGCTGAGCCATTGAGTTCACTACTTCATACCTTCTAGTGCATCTACCTACCTACATGTGTTTTTCTAACATGGACTTTTAATTTTTAGGGTGCCTGTAGAATGCCAAACTCAGCCTTTAGCAACGCATTTCCTACTTTTTTTAGCAGTATTATGTTGTACATTTGTGACATCAGCATGATGTCTTTCCCCTCCACTGGGTAGACTCATCAAGAGCCCATGCTGTAAATGAAACCAGAGTCCTGAGGGCAGCAACTCTGTTCATTCAATGTAGAGGAACTTCCCATGAGCTGGGAGGTTAGAATGCTCATGTAATTTTTCATCACTATCAGTCTCTCAAACTAGAAAGTGCTGCTGTTACATTTCTTATGCATAGCTGAGCTTGATTGTTATGGCAGCAGCTCAGATGCCAAAGAGAATGGTGCTGCTCACAGATTATTCTCCTTGGCACATACACAACACTACCTCCTTTTGAGGCTGAAACAACCCATCTTCGTGTCCACCGTTATGTCTGGTCCCTTTATTTGGGCAAATTCACCTAAAGCTTTTACTGAGAATCAAACTAGTAGCTTGGCTCGGAGGCCCAAGGGTAGTGATTCTAATTAGGACCGTGCAAAATCACCTAACACATTTTTGCAGAATTACTTTGATGAAAATCAAGAATTCCATGAAAACCACCTATTGCTGTGAAATAAAATGTTACAATTTCCAAATAAAAACCTGTTATTTTAATGTCACAATTGTGTTTCATGTTTTTTTTTTCGTGCAAAAACAGCATTTTCACATGGAAACTCCCCTTTAACTTGTTGTACTGTCGGCCTCACATTTTAGAGAGTTGTGCATATCTTCAGCACTGTTAGATTCTGTTATTGCAGCATCTCACATCATATCTATAGCTGCTGCTATAAATGCCAACTATTATTAAACATGGATCATTAACGTCTACAGCTGCAGTTGCCAGTCACAGAAATCAATAACAGACTGATGTCAGTTACCAACAGCACTGAAGGTGGAGTCTTCCTGCATGTTGTCATCAATCACAAAAATCAGAAACAGACCAGCCATGGTGTCCTTCAGCCCTTTTTTCTACAATTTGTTATAATTTGTCTGCAAAGTGCAGTGTGTTTTTGTTTCAGTTTCATTTCTGTAATACTGCATCACGCAATATGCAACCCCTCCTTGGTTTATATAACACTCAGCCCACTCGGCTACTGCTGTATGGTACTTTCAGCAAAGGTGGGTACCATATGATAACCCTCTCTTAGTGTCAACAGGAACTGGGCATAGTCCAGAGAGACTATCTGTGTTTAGGGCTATGGTGGTAGGCCCACCTGAAGTTTCACCATATGTCTGATACACTGTACATGTCACTTCACCTGTGAGGTGATTCTCTATCATTAAAGATGGCTGAGGTATAAGCCTCTAAACATCTGGAAATTTTAGAATTACATTTCCCAGTTATGTAAACTGCAGAACTTTAAGCCCTTGCAACTTTAAAATTAGAAAAGGGAATAGCTCTAATTTTGCTGTGTTCATTGACCCTATATATTAGGCATTGAGGTCACCATCCTGGCTCAGCAGCAGAGCATTGAGCTGCCATGCTGATGAGCTGGGTTCAGAAGTGAGCCCGGGAAGTCATGATGGAAGGCATGCCATTGTGCCACTCAGCAGTGCATCTCGGTCGTGGATTCCACCAACACAGTGACCCTTGTGGCGGGGCCATGGAGCTTGCTTCTGCTGCAGAGGAAGCTGTGGCTGTGCAAAGCTGACAGAGGCACAGCCCCACCAGGGGAGATGGGAGGGAATGAAATGTTGGAGAAAAACCCGGTAGCCAGTAGTGATGTCTGGGTTCAGTCTAATCAGGGTATATCCCTGTGAACACAGTATATTCCTGAAAGACAAGCTGCTGGCCAGGAGAAATATCCAAAATGGAAAAAAAGATACTATGTATGTCAACTCTCTAATCTTTTGCTCAAAGGCCGGCCACGTTATAAGCAATGTTCCAAACAGATAGCCATGGACAGGACCACAGGAGCCTCAGTGTATCCACCGTGTTGCAAAAACTTCCAAAAGTTGGGCTAACTGAAGAAAAGGCATCCATACTCCAAAGTCTTGTACCACAATAAAATTTATTATAAATAAAATAAAAACAGAAGTAGCACCACCTGTTGCCACCAATGTTTCATGCCAGTAACAGTGCCTTTTCAAGTGGCCTTGCGAAAGTGCTATTACTGTTGTGAAACATTGGTAGTGGCAGGAGGTGCTACTGCTGTTTTTATTTTATTTATAATAAATTTATAGTGGTCCAAGAATTTGGAGTTTGGATGTCTTTTGTTCAGTTAGCCCAAGTTATAAGCAGCCAAAGATTCCAAAATAACATCAGTAATTAAAGTTGAATTTCATGAGCTTTTGTGAAATTGTGGAAGGTTGTGATACTTGAAGCCATGCATGTACATTTTGTCCTGTTATACACTGAAGTTGCCACTGTAGAGGAAGGTAAAGGCTTGGTAAAGTAGCAATATGGTAGCATTCATAGGAGGCTCCATAGCAAAAGTATGGTGGTGCCAAGAGTCAGTTCACTATCTTGAGTGATGAACCACGAAGAATAGTCATTGACATCACTGAGCATTAGCCTGAATTCTTACAATATTGTAGATAATCACTAGCTCTCACTGACTTAATAACTGGTGGAGGCACATGCACGTGCGGCATTGTTTCTGCACAATGCCACCTGCTGACTGTTTAACAACCCTATAGATAACAATGTATATAATGTATGGTAGAATGCTGTTACTAGTCAAATTCCATCTTTTACCAGCATTGTTGTACCATCAATGTGTCATCATGCTGTTGTTACACCACCGATGGTGGTATGTCACATCAATGGTACAACAAAATGGAATCAACTTGCTCAGCCGTCTCCTAGGCAGCATGGCCACTTGAATGCCAAGAACTTGGTTTGAAGTCTGCCATTTTTTTTATCTCTGTGCCCACTTCCTAATCCCATCCATGCTGAAAACCCTTCAAACCCGCTCTCACTCGTCCACTTAGGCGCTGTACAGAAGGTTGTTCTTTTTACAGCCAGCAGACTAAATCTCTGTATTTTGTCTCTCATGTGTCTCTTATGCAGGTCTGATATCCAAAGAGCTGCAAAGTACTGTAAAGTTTAATGCTTCATGTCCCTACCCTGTCTCCTGTTTACAGAAATCATCATTTGACGTTTAGAGTCGCATGATTTGTTTCTGTGACTAAGTTCTGTTATCTGTTACCCTTATGTGTTTTACAGTTTTCATTAAACAGTACATTTTTCAGTGCAGTCCATGTTTGGTTAGTTTTATTTGTTTATGTTTATTGTTGGCAATATGAATAACGAACCATGAACTGCAGTGTCATGTAAAGCAAGTTTTTCAGTTATTCGCTGTGACCACAGGGTCTTTTGAAAACAAAACAAAAAACCCATAGCAGCCACTGTTTGTTCCAATTGGAGTTGACATCGATACCCATGCACTATAAAAGACAATGTATAGGCATCGATGAACAACCATGCAATACTAGCATCTCGTGGTTCCCTGGGCAACTTTAATAACCCTCTTGAGCTGCACTCTTGAGGTTTACATGAGTTGCATAGGGAACCACTCGATGCTAGTATAGCATGGTTGTTCATCGATGCCAATACATTATACTCTAGCTTTTTACTATTTGAAAACAGTGGCACCACGTGACACCAAGCCTTACAACTTGTTGTGACTTAAAGCATTGTGACAGAAGTATCTTATTTATTTACTAGCTTTTGTTGACTGGGTGAAGTACACTAGGCACACATTTGCATGTTTTCAGGCATGATCCAAGAGAATGCAGTACATTTTTGGATTACAAGTCCAGCCATTTATAATGTACATAGTCAGGCAAATAGGGAACAGACAAGTTATACAGGTAACAAATGACAAGTAAAAGAGCAGTTGATATCTTTAGTCATAATGGAGTATGATGCTAGGCATCACTGTCCCAGGAGTGTTGGAGGGATATTGCAGGGCTATGATGCTAGTGGTAGTAAGGTGATCCAGTGCTGATAAGTTTGTTTGTTTATTTATTTCTTTTATACTGAATAGCCTGTGAGCAAAAATGCCCTTTTTCACTGGTGTTATTACAATAAAAAAAATACAAATACAAAATTACATGATAAAGAGAACAATTATTAGAAAAGAACAAAATTACAACAAAATATCAATTAAGAGCTTTGTGAAATTCCACAAGTGGAATTCCAGTGGCATTGCAGTACCTGTTATGCATCCATAAATTTTTGAGCGCATTTTGCTAGTTAGTAATTTCTAAAGTGTCCTCAGGAAATTTTAACCTACTAAATCACATGTATCCATCTTAGTTAGATTGCAGGACTTTTTCACTCTGGTATGCATGTCAAATCTTGAGTGTATGCCTGCAAGAGCAGTGGAGCTATTAACATCCAACTATTTTGAAAATGTTCACACATTTGTAATTAAATTGTGAAATTTTGAATTCCTGTAGCTTACAATTTAAATAACTAATGTCCTCTCTATTTAGCAGTTTCTATGACTCTTCCAAGAAAGTATGACACACAGATTTTAGTTTAATTGCTGTATTGGTCCTTGTAAGAACACATCCAGAAGCAAATGGTTTGATACCTTTTATTGGACCAACACAGATGTTACAAAAAGAACAAAGTGCCTAAGCTTTCGGACCAACCAAGTCATTCTTCAGAAGTATATGGCAGTTATTTAGAAAATCACATACTATTAACACCCAGATCATACATAAAAAAACAGAAAGAATTCTCATTGGTTTAAAATACTCATTTAAATTCAAATGACAACAAGAATTATGTCTTTTGCAGTATATCACGCTGTACTGGCAGTGCAGTATATTGCTACAGCACAATGTCTTGTGACATTATGACCCCAAGCCTCAATCTGCAAGGGTGGTTTAAGCATAGTCAAAATTTACTGAACTTATTTACAGTTTCACACACAGGAACCTGGTTCCCAAAACATCTCTTGGTAATTACTGTACAGACAGGTTAGATCCTGACCCGGGACATCAGTAAGAACCTAAGGGTCTCTTTGTAATGTTTTCACCCTCCATATTCATCAGGTGCCACAAGACCCCTTTTATTCTCCTCCTCAGACACCTGTCGGTAACGTTATACCTCAGGTCAGAGCCTATTCTATATAACTTTACCAGTGCCTCTCACTAGACAGTACTCTTTGGGTTATGCACTTTTCTGCACACACACACACACACACACACACACACACACACACACACACACACACTCACACAGTGACCCTGTAGTGTCTGATCAGCAGGTGATGCAGAAGGCATAACCACTGTAGGTACTACTCTTGGACTTCTGTTCACTGATGTCATCCAGTGGGTACTCTGCTTTTTAGGGCCATAGTTACATTTAGATCAGTTGCACCCTTCCACCCATGCTGGAGCACTGAAGGGCACCCCTGCACTGCATGTGTCACATGAGCTTGGTTTCTGTCACCAGCAAGTGTGCTGGTACAGTACATCACAGAAGGGTGTACTCCATCCTGGTTTCTAGCAGTGGATGACAATTGCCCTAACCTCTCTGCCAGAAGCAGTGTCTCCAGTAATAACCATCACTTGGAGCCTCCAGTATGCAACGTAGTATCTCCAACCATAATCCACAGCTCAGTCTATCTCACCATCTGCAGCTCACCTGGCAGCAACTCTCAGGCACAGGATTATGAACTCCTCCAAAAAGGGGGACACCCCATCTTCAGTGGAATCCTCCCTGTACCACATGGCTGCCAAGGACTCCCCCAAGGGGAAGTTCCTCAGAGTTCCCACACCCTCCCAGAGTCACCTTTACACATTCCTAGGATTTTAAAGGGATCTACACTAAATGCCCTTCGATCCCAAAGCCTTGAAATCTCCATTGTTATCATGGGCCAGTCCCTGGAGGCTACCAGATGACTGGGCATCAAGATGTGATGGTCCAAAGACCTGCTTCCATCCACAGCTGCACAGTAAGAGGCACTTGCCACCTCAGGCAGTCTGGCAATTGACCAGAGGTAAGTGACCTTGAGGGCACACTGGCACACTTCTCACACTGGCACTACATGCTTCAACCTCTGGACACCCCAATCAGAGGCACTGGGTCTGGCATTCTAGTAACTAACCCCCTCTCTTTACTGGCATGAGGGCGTTATTACAAATATACAGTACTTGTTAACTGATTGTCATTGTGTTTCATGCATGTGTTGCTTGTACATTTTGGTGCAACATACATCTTAAAAAGGCAATAGATCTTATTTTTTATTTCAAAATGGTTGAAACAGTATGCAAAACATACAGTACATACAAACTTCAGTGTTTGTACGTGTATAAACCATTAGTGTTCTACAAAATTTTTATGGATTGATTATGGCAACATCTTTACTACATGTGCACACAACAACATTCATATCTCAGCTATTTTTAAATTTTATATTTTTTAATTGTAAAGCATCTGATTTGATTTCTGAACTTCAGCCTTTTAAAAAAAGTTAACTTTTTAAAAACCATATTACAAAACAGCATTTGAATGAGAAAAAGAATACTGCTTTGTCAGTATTCAAAGTGATTTTCAGCAGATATACAGTAGAAGGTGAGAAATCCTTCTCTGCACCTACTCCCTAAATCTCTAGTTCTTAAGATAACTGACATGCAGTGTTGAAATATAAAGGACAGTTACTCACTGTAACAGTAGATCTTCAAAAGAATCTCCTCTATTGGGCCACACCTTTGGAATTGTAAGACATCGGTGTCAGAACCACTCAGAAACCTTTGCTAGCCGGGACCACCCACAATGACGAGCAAAATCTGCATCTATATAACATGGATGGCCCCATTGCTCCTTAGTTTCTAGCTGGAGACAAGCTCAGAGGGCCTGTTACTGTAAGCGACCAGGAGACCAAACCAGTACCAAGCACACAAGGAGAGCCATGGAACTGGAAATCTAATACAAATGCATAAAACATGGACACCTCCAAACAGGGCACTGGACAAATCTGCCAGCTTATACCTTAGAAAAGGGGGAAGGAGGGTAGGTGCGCTGTGGCCCAATGAAGGAGATTCTGTCAAAGATCTACTGTTATACTGAGCAACTGTTCCATCATCGAAGATAAAGTGGGCCACACCTTTGGAACAAGTCCGAAGCAGTACAAGGTACCCAGGGAGGACGGCAAATCTGATATGCAATCAGGACAGAAGGACTTGCAACACTACAAGACCAAAGTTAGAATGTCTACGAGAGACAATATCTCGGCTGTAGTGCTGAGTGAAAGTATACACAATGTGCATGTGGCAATAGCACATATGTCAGCTGCAGAAACATTCTGAAAGCCAGCAACAGAAGTGGCCATACCAAGTGTAGATTGGTCAAACATAGCACCAGGAAGTTCCTTACCATACTTCCTACAACAAAATTCAATACAGTGAGTCAGCTGTTTGGACAGGAATTGTTTAGTCACAGGGATGCCCTTTTTTCCAGTGGTGAATGAGACAAGCAGCGGAGAGGACTTCCAGCAGTTCTTAGCAAGATCAAGGTAGAAATATAGTGTGCTATGTACATTGGCCATATGGAGCAATTCCTCACCCTTGTTAACATGTTCAGACTAATACACATGAAGAGATACATGGTCTGATTCAGTGTTAAATCAGAGACCACCTTGGTTTGAAAACATGGATTGGTCTGCAAAGACACCCTGTCCTTGTGGAAAATCAAGAAAGAAGGCTTATGCATTAGAGCCTGAAGCTCAGAAATCCTATGAGCAGAAGTTATGGTGACCAAAATAGTGTTTTCCATGAAAGGAAGTGCACCTCATAGGTCTCGGCAGGCTCAAATAGAGTCAGAGTCATCTTCTCAGATATGAAATTGAGGTCTCAGTGTAGAATTGATTTATGTATTCAGGGATGTATGTCGTAGAATACCCTTTAGAAACATATGGGACACCTCTAGTTGTGCCACAGTGTGCCCATCTGCAGGATATGAAAAGCTAAAATGGCTGCTAAACTCACTTTAGTAGAAGAGTACTGGAGACAAAAGTCCAATTAGGACAGAAGATAGGCCAGTACAGTATTGATGGGACATGTAAATGGGCCCCTGGAATGGGAAGCACACCATGTGGGGAAGCACTTCCAGTTCAAAGAATAGATGTGTCTCATGGAAGGCTTTCAAGCCATAAGCAGGATATCAGCCGCATGAGGCGGGACCTCAAAATGGATAATGGCTACATCTTCAGGAAACATGCATGCAGATGTGGGGACCACTTGTCCAGATGGACCAGGGACACCTTGTTCTGCTACAGCAGACCCTGACAAAGCAGAAACTGAACAGAAGGCTCCTCTGCCAGATGCTGTGGAAGTGGAAGACAGATCTGGTAGTCAGAAGAGGGTCACCAGTATTAGGGTGGCACACTCTGTACCAATATCAGGAAGTTTTTCTTCACAGAAAGAGTGGTGGATGCCTGGAACAGCCTGCCCCAAGAGGTTGTGGGGGGATTCAAGAGTGCATGGGATAGACACAAGGGAGCCCTGACTATTAAGGGCAACTAGAGTGTCAAAATAGGTCTAAAACAAATGGGCAGACTGAATGGACCTAGTGGTCTCCTTCTGCCATCAACGTCTATGCTTCTATGTTTCTAATTTGAGCAGAACCCTCTGAATGAGGTAGATTGGAAGAAATGCATAAGGGAACCTCCCTTTCTTCTACATGGACAATGCATCTCATCAAAAAAACTCCTGGCCTTGCAGTTAGTGAGCAGAAACACATCAGGTTTGCACTCTGTGGGAAATGCAAAAAGGTCCAACTCTACACAACTCCATCTTGTGAAGAGGTCATTTACTACAGAGGTCAGTAGTCCCCAGCCATATACCAGGGGCTCGGACCAACTTAGCCTGACTGCTACAATGTTCTGAACATCTAGGAGAAATTTGGCTGACATCTGAAGGCCATGAGACATCACCCAGTACCACATTCTCATCACTTCCTTGCACAGCGGGGTAAGACTGAGTGCTCCTTGCTTGTTTATGTAGTACGGGGCACATACACTGTCTGAATCAGCAAGGGACTGGGGCTGAGGTGCTCCTGGGAGACCTGGAGGTCAAGGATAACATCATGCATCTCCAGGACATTGATATGGAGATCTGAGTCCAGCTCTATCTAGTACCCTTTTATCTAAAAGGAACCAATCAGGGCACCTCAACCCAAGCCCACGGCATTGGTAATGAAGATCTGCACTGGAGTCAGGGAGAGGACTAGAATGCCATGCAACAGATTCTGGTGGTCCATCCACCAGACCAGAGCACTGCTGAGATGGGACATGATAAGGACCATCTGTTCCAGCTCACCCATAAGTTGATCTCATTGCACCAAAAGAATCCATTATGGTATGTGCATACTGAGATTGGCAAAGGGAGCCATCACTATTGCAGCAGTCATGAGTCCAATGAGACATAGCATTCTTCAAGCGGATATGTAATGACTCCTCTGTATCAGCCAGGCCTGGGCAACAAGGGCCACTGCCCTGTCTGCAGGCATGAAAATACTGCCCACTGCTTTGTCTAGCACCACACCAATATAAGGGAGGTACTGACAAGAAACTAGTACGGATTTCAATACTGTTACCATAACACGCAGTTCATTGAACAATTGTCTTGTTTGGGACAATGTGTACTGAAACTCTTCCCTGGACAGAACCTTCAGGAGGCAGTCATCTAGATCAGGTAAGACATAAAGCCCCACCCTCTGAAGGGCTGCTGCCACATCCGCTAAGTATTTGGTAAATACTCGCGATGCCACGGATAAGCCAAAAGGCAAGACTGATAATCAATGTCCTCCAGCAAAAAAGTGGAGGTACTGCCAACGGCACTTGCGAATCCTCGCATGAAGGTACAGTGCAACCTTGATAATCCTAACCTCCTTGGTGACACCAGAATAGTTTGGATAATCAAGAGTTCATTACAGATGGGTTCTATTTGTATAATGGGAGGCGATCGTGATTTGTGATTTTTTTATAATCCAGCGTTGTGTGTGAAGTGCTTATGTTCTCACATTTTTCTCATGTTTATTACTGTAATTTTCATTTGAAATACAGTGCATTCCACTTGTATACCATTCGGATGTGTGCATTTTCCAGTTGTGTGCACAAAAATCCAATGTCCCAATTTTTTTCCTATAACCTGACATTCTAATTTATCTGCTTGTATGCATACATGTCTTCAGTTGTATGCACAAACTTAAAGGGTGGTTCCTTTGTTTTCCTGGCTGATTGTCTACTGCACTTCATCGTGCGTGGATCCTGGCTAGCAAAGGTTTCTGAGTGGTCCTGACATCAACAGCTTACAGTTCCGAAGGTGTGGCGCAATGGACGAGATACTTGATGAAGGAGCATAATTATAAAATGGACTTCAGAATCCTTCAGAATGTTTGTGACTTCATTGGTCTAAAATCATTGCTTGACCATTCTTTAATTTCTGGTATATGAACAGTTCATAACTAACCTGCCTTCATCTACCTAGCAACAGGGCATAGCATCAGTGGTCTGGCGGTACATGTGCACCATCAATTTTGTCTTTGCTGTCTTTGTGAAACATCACATACATCCTGTGTCTTCAGTTGCTTCTATGTTCCCTGACCCGAGTATTTAACTACCAGTCATAAAGGTTGCATGGTACCATAGGCAGGAGACAGAAGTTGGACTGCTGTAACTTGTCACATGTAAATGACTTGCACATGGCACTGCACATCCTCTCCTCTCTTGCTCATAATTCAGCCAGCAGATTTTCCTTCAAATGTGATTACCTTCAGTGATTTTTTTCACATCCATTTTATGCCCATAAGATTACTGTAAGCGGATGAAGAGATTATTGCATTCAGTCATTGTTAGTGGGAAGGCAAAGCTCACCATATGCAGATAATCACCAGCTTGGCAACTAACTGCTCTGCTGAATAATCATGATATATCATTTACAGACCCTGAGCCAGATTTTCAAAGATCCCTTAGACTGACACAAAGTGCGTTCAAACAGCCACCTTGCATCAATTCCAGGTGCACCAAATACTGTGCATCATGTTTTGCAAGAAAAGCATTCTCTGAGGTAAACTCCCCAAAAATGACACAAGCGCTCTGCTGTGTCAAAAATATGTTGCATGTGGAAAGAATGATGCAAACTGAGTCAAAAATGCCCGGGGCAAGAGTGACTCAAGCTGAGTCAAAAAGACAATGCAGGGGTGAGAATGACACAAGCTGAGTCAAAAAGATGATGCAGGGGACTAGAATGACTCAAGCTTAATCAAAAAGACAATGCAGGGGGTGAGAATGACTCAAGCTGAGTCAGAAAGATGATACAGGGGTGAGAATGACACAAGCTGAGTCAAAAATATGATGCAGGGGGCTAGAATGTTTCAAGCTGAGTCAAACAGGTGATGCAGGGGGCTAGAATGACTCAAGTTGAGTCAAAAAGATGATGCAGGGGGCTAGAATGTTTCAAGCTGAGTCAAAAAGATGATGCAAGGGGCTAGAATGACTCAAGCTGAGTCAAAAAGATGATGCAGGGGGCTAGAATGATTCAAGCTGAGTCAAAAAGATGATGCAGGGGGCTAGAATGACTCAAGCTGAGTCAAAAAGATGATGCAGGGGGCTAGAATGACTCAAGCTGAGTCAAAAATCCCAGAGGCTAGAATAACGCAAGCTGCATCCAAAATACAATGCATGAGGCAAGAGATTGACTCAGACTGCATCAAAAAGATGATGCAGGGGGAGTGAAATAACTAAGGCTGAGTCAAAAATTACCACGGATGAAAAGGCCAAGACAATGGCATGTTAAGCTCCCAAAGTGCTCTAAACTAATCCTGCAAGGGAATATTGGCTCTATAACCAACCTGCTACATAATCTACCCTCACCTTTATATGCTCCAGTGTCAGTTAGACCAGCTCTGGCTGGTCTAACAGCAGCATGCATCTTTAGTACAGTGTCAACAGCTTCCACCTTTGAAAATCCAAAAAAGGGAATGTACATCATTTTTTTTTTTTGCCACAAACTCTGTTGTGATATGGCGCACGCATATTTTAATGCAAGTTTGATGCAAGCCACTTTGGCAGAGACAGTTTTGCTTTTGATGCAAGTCACATTAGAAAATTAATACTGATACAAGTGAGGATGCAGCTTGCTCCTTGCATCATTCTTTTCTTGTGCAAGCACCTTGTGTCATTCTCTGACCTTTGAAAATTGAGCCCCCTGATTTCACACTCCAGCCATTACAACATACAAGGAGACTGCCAATGCTTAAACTTAAGGGTCTGGATTCAAGAAGGGTGATGCAAACTCATATGGTGACACAGCTGCACCAACAACTTTGATGCACACTGCACCCAATTCAAGAAGATCAGGCACATTTATGACAATTTACCTGATATTATAATATTTGGTGCAAGCACCGTAAAAAGGATACCTGAGATTGCCATAAACTAGACCAGAGAAAAGTGATTTAACTTGTGACAATTGGCATACGGGATCGAGAATGCCATTCGCTAGCTGGGTTAATGCCTCAAGCAGACAAAAAGAGAGTGTAGGGTGAGTACCCTTCAGATTTCAGCCAAACATTCTGTGGGGGCTGGTAGACGTAATATTGTAAAATGCAGAGTAAAGTCAGCCACATCCAATTTCTTCTCCAAAAAGTCTTTCTCTCGATTTCAAATTCATGACTTAAGATGTTGAATAACCCAACGTTTCACCTCTTAGGCTTCTTCAGAGATTAGGATCTAATATTTAAACAGATTAAATCTCTTTTTAATACATATTCAACATTAGGTACATTTTACATTTTTTATAACAGTGATATAATCCCAGTGTATTTTGTATATTATCACATTATAGAGTACTATTCCAATCATAATTACACCATACTCCATGCCTAATTACTTTCATATGCTTAGTTTTTTTCAGATATTCACTTGATATTCCCATTTATTTATTTTATTTTATTTTTTTTGTTTTCTCAGTTCAGATATAATACCAGCCCTAGTGTCATCTGAAAGAGATCTCAGCTTAATGGGTTTTGAATATCATCATGGCCAGAAGGTGGTCCAGGCATCTAACCATAAAGAGTTTTTTTAATTTAAGCTATGATTAAGTAGATTCTGTAAGTTATTAGATTGATCAAATCCTGGAACGGGGCCAATACCTTATCAAAGAGTTGAGTTTTACCTTCCTGTATATAATGAATCTTCTCTAGATTCATCATATTGATCACAAAATCCAACTAAGTTTGAGCAACCGGTTGGAAATGGTCCTTAAATTTCAACAGTATGCATTTCCTGGCAATAATAAAAGTGATGATAATGAATTTCCTTTGTTCTATATTAAGTTTAAAGGATGGGATTAGTAGTAAAGTAAGTTGGGGCATATTCGGAAGAGTAATTTTTAGAGCCTTCTGTATGATTAATATAATTTTTGGCCAAACATTTGAAAGACATGGACAAGAATGTAACGTGTATAAGTGTGCCCGATGTATGGGTGCATCTTTGACATTTTTCAGAGATGTTAATATTAAAATGATGGAGCTTAGATGGAGTATAGTATATTCTGTAAAAAGTATTTATTTGTATCTGCTGCAGTCTACTTGCCTTGACATTGGTGGTACAAGTTGACACTATATCCTCCCATGTTGTGTCAGTTATTTTTATTCCTAAGTTAGCTTCACATTTTTATGTTTGCTTGCACGCATGTGCAAGAAACATAGTGCCATCATCTGAGTTTTCAGAGGTGTGTCAGCATCGTCCAATTCAGTCAGTGTGTTTGCAGGCATGTCACAGTTCTCCAATCACTGCTGAAGCTGTCTATGACAGCAGTTGAAAATGCAGTGGCATACAGTTGAAAGATGCAGCTACGCTTCAGTGAGCAGCTCCTCCCCTTCCCCCCCCCACACACACAGATCAGCTGTGTCTGTTGCCTGATAGGATGGTGCAGTCTTGTCTAGCTTAGAGAGACAAGCCACACATCATTACTTTAATAAACTGTTCCCTGCCAAAGCAGGACCACCAAAATGTGTGGGTGCCTAACAGTCCTTACACATGCCAGCTCTCCAAAGCACACCTTCATGGACTCCATGGGTTCTAATCCTCCAGAAAAAAAAATACCTCAGCATTTGATATGAAAACTCAGACTTCATTGTATGTGTAATTCCAAGCGTTTTCTCTTACTAGACTCAGTCAATGTGAACTCCCCGCTGCTAAAACCTATACAAACGAACTTAAGCGTACTGTACTACCTGCAGCTGAAGCAAAGAACTGCCAGAATGCACAAAGGAGAACATACTGCTATGCATTTCAGCAGCAGCCAGTGGGGGAGGTTTTCATGACTGAAGCACTTTAAAGCACTTTTTATGTTTGTTTGCACGCATGTACAAGAAATATAGTGCCATCATCTGAGATTTCGGAGGTGCGTCACCCCCTCCTCCAATCCAGTCAGTGTGTTGGCAGGCGTAGCTCCTGTAAGCCAACGCGATGCTGTGCTGTCTATGACAAGCTCCAAATGCAGTGGCATACAGTTGAAAGGGGAAGCTACGCTTGAGTGAGCAGTGATAAGATATCGCCTGCTCATGCGCAGCTCCCCTACACACACAGAAACTCCCCCATACACATATAGCCGACTGGGGTGCCCAACTCCCCTTAGCTTGTGCCGCGCCCCCCAAATGTCGAAAGAAGAAATGACGGGGTGCCTAATCCCCGTCGGCTTCACTGTCTCTCTCCCCATACTATCGCCAATGGGGTGCCCAATCCCCATCGGCTTCACTCTCCCCAGTACCAGTGACATGCTGGGAGCCCACTGGCCCGTGGCAACAAATGCCATGCCGCGAGGGTGCCCAATCCTCGTCGGCTGAACGCCCCAACGCTCCTGTGCCACGCTGGGAGCCCACCCCAGCATGGCAAATGTCCCGTCATCTATGTTTTTTGTTTTCAACCTGGAAAAAACGGTCCCCACGAGTCTCCCAGCGCACCCTCCCACAACCCGCACTACCCACTGCGCACCTGCCTCCCATTAACCCCAACCCCTCACCCTATACTTACCTCTGACCTCGCGCGATGCTCTTCGTGGACCGAACACGCCTGATGTCTGCACTTTCAAAGCCAACCGTGAACTGAGGAAATGCCGGTAAACTGTATAATGGGCTAGATAGGGGGTCAACTTTATTCATATCTCAGGCATTTTTGGAATTTTTTGCACCAATTTTCAACATGTGTTTTGGGACCCTTATCATGAGGATGCCATTGTCATGGTGTTATTGGCCTGAAGGGTGATTTCGTGCAGTGACTGCAAAATCACCCTTTGGGCCTGAATAACGCCATGACAGTGACATCATTCATGAGAAGGGTCCCAAGAACCCCATGTTGAAAATTTGTGCAAAATTCCCAAAATGACTGTTTTACTTTAGCGCATGCTGCACAGTTCCCACGCAGGGCCTGTAATTTCGCTAATTTCAATATTTTACTCCAGATTTTCAACATTGCCATTTTACCACACCTTCTTATGAGTAATACAGCTATCATTTTTCACATCTCACCCAAAATGTGTTTCCGCCCATGTAGCGCACAATGGCGCAGTCGGTGTGCGAAATCAATGTACGGGACAAATTAAGAAAATCACAGTGACACTATTCATGAGCAGAGGTCTTAAAATTGCTATGTTGAAAATTTGGTGAAAAAATTCCTAAAAATGACCCAAACACACACCCCAATGCCTGTCACTCTCTGCAGGGTAGTGGTGGAGTTGGCTTCAGTTCAATACTTCACTGCCATTCCTATTATGCAGCTCTGTAACTTCTACACTATCACTGCCAATGCCAGCAAGCAAACATTCGGCATTGACAAATGCTTGTTTAATACATTTTTGTTGGTCATGATATTTAGTATTTTCCAGTGTTTTATATATTACTGAAATTAATTTGTTTTTGTCCAGTTTTTCTATTAGTGATTGTATTAGAGAAGAGGTCATGGACTGCTTTTGTTTCTTAATATGATGTTGTATATAAGCATTTAGTTGATGGTATTGAAAATAGTGTATAGATAGTAGATTGAATTATTGGCATAGAGCTGAAAAAGGTTTCAATTTACCATCCGCTAAAATGTCTTTCTGATTTTTAATACCATGTAGTGCCCATGTCTGAAAAGTTTTATCTATAGTGAAGGGTATGAGATTGTAATTCAAGTAAATTGGTGAATACAATGTGAGTGCTATATCAAGTATACAGTAGTAGTCATAGAAAAGTTTTGCAGTACTGAGGTATACCTAGATATACTGAGGCAGAATGAGGCAGGATCACATTACAGTCAATGCAAATGACCTCAGTGGTACCTCAGTGGTACCTCGAGGTACCTCAAGGTAGGAAACTTTTTTAACAACTACCACCGTATGTGCCCTCTCCCAGGCTGAGATACTTGAGAGTGTAGTAATATTCATGTTTGTATTATTAGCTCTTTTATTATATGCCGAGTAAAAAAGCTGCATCATACACTGGTATGGGAAGGTATTATTTTCTAATTGTAATGAATGTATGTAATTGTCTGTGTTATGTAACCATTCCCAAATTATTGTAATTTGTGCAGCCAAATAATATCTATGCAGATCAGGTAAGGCAAGGCCACACATGTTTTTAGATTTTGTGAGAGTAGAATATGCAATTTGAGGAGTTTTGTAATTCCATATGAATTGGGTTATCATTTTTAGCTGCACAAAATATTTCTGTGGAATATTGATTGGGAGTGATTGGTATAAAAATATTATTAGTTTTGGTAATATTTTATCTTAATGATCTTTATTCTTCCAATTAGAGTCAAAGGTAAATTCTTCCATTGATCTAGATCAGCTTGAATTTCTTTATATAATGGATCATAATTTAATGAGACCAAGTTTTGAATATTGGATCCCAAGATATGATATATGAGAGTAGGCCTGACAGTTAAGGCCATCAGGCAGGTTTATAGTTATGTGATTATTTAGCTTCAACAAAGTAGTCTTGTCCCAGTTAATGTTATATCCTGATAGTTTTCCAAAGCTTTTTGTTACAGTTATGAGTTCTTTAATAGATGTTTCAGGGTTTGTAAGAAAAAGTAAGATATCATCTGCTTATAGACTTACCTTATATGTTATGTTACTAATAGTAATAACTCGCATGTCTGGGTGATTTCGAATGCTTGAAGCTAAGGTTTCAATCACCAGGGTAAATATGAGGGGTGACAAGGGACAGCCATGAAGCGTAACTCTCTATAACCTAAAAGGTTGAGATATGTTATGATTGGTCTTAAGCATTGCTGTCAGCTGACAGTATATTAGTTGTAACCATCCATTGAGCTGTGCATCAAACCCCATCTCCCTAATTATTTCTAACATAAGTTTCCACTAAACCCGGTCAAAAGCTTTCTCTGCATCTATGGCTAATAAAATTATATCCTCTGATTTGTGTTAAAAGATAACATTCAATGCAAATCTAATATTCTCTTTAAGTGTTCTGCCTTTAATAAAGCCATTCTGATCTTTATTGATTATACATGGTAATATAATTTCTAGTCTCTTAGCTATAATTTTGTTAAAGATTTTGTTATCTACATAAGTTAATAGGGAGATGGGGTGGTATGATGCACAGCTCAATGGATTTTTGTTCTTTTTAAGGAACACTTGAATTATGGCTTCCTGGAATGATTTAGGGAGAGATTTAGAGATATTGAAAGAACTGAATAGTTTTTGTAGATTAGGAATGAGTATTGCCCTGAATTGTTTATAAAATTATATTACTATGCAGTCCAGGCCAGGTGACTTATTAATAGGAAGAGCCATTATGGCTTGGTTGATTTCTTCTACTATTATATCCTTATATAGTAAGGTTCTAAATCTAGCTGGGACAGTAACGGGAGGGTCTTTATGTAAATATTCCCTGATTTGTTCCCTCTGAATGGATTTGGCTTCATATAGGTATAGATTTTGATAATAGTTTAAGAAGGTGACATTGATTTCAATTGGGTGTTCGATCCTAGAGCCCTGTGAGTTATTGACAGATAACATGTAATTCCTTTGTTGATCTTTTCTGGTTTGCCATGCCAAAAGTTTTAGTGGTTTATCAGATAAAAATAAATAGTTGGATCTAATCGAAATTATCTGTCATGTAATATTATCTGAGATAAGAGAGTTATATTGCTCCTTCTTCTGTATTAACTTATTTAAAATATTAGTATCTAGAGTCTGACTGTGAATATGTTGTAAATTAGTTATTTCCATTGATAATTGCTACAAAATAGAGTTCTGCATCTTATTTTTACAGTGCTCTAAGGCAATCAGTCGACCATGGATACAAATTCTGAAGGCATCCCAGATAATAGTTATAGGAGTGTCTTGTGCAGTACTGTTTAAGAAAAATTCTTGATTTTTATCAGTAAGTGATTGCAACACCGGTGGAATTTTTAATAATGGGTAGTACATTCTGCAACATTTTTTTGTTAAGGTTTTTTCAGAGATTTTAATTTTTAGTATACAGGGAAAATGGTCTGATATCAAGATCCCAGGGTATTGTATCTCTGTTAACTCATTGCCTCCACAGGAGCTCTCTGAAGTTGCACCACTTGTCTCCTGTATACTGTTAACAGTGAATCCTGGGCCTTTCTAAGCAAAATCAAGCCATACTTAGCATGCCACAAACAAATCCTAATAGCTCAAGAACCGTAGGTGCTAGACACAAAGTATGAGTGGCAAAGTTGTTCAGCAAACAATTACCTTTCCAATGGTGGTATGTAAATAATAATATGTCATTTTGTTTTGTTTCTATGCTGGTTGAAAGACAACATAAGTCATATACACTATACCATAAACAAATATGAATAACTCCTAAAGTATACATGATATACACAAAATATCAGTAGCAAAGTTGTTCAGCACAAAATTATCTTTCCAGCAGTTCTATGCAATCAAATATATATTAAATTCTACTATATTGTATATTAAAATATATGTGAAGTCTCCAGATGTTGCAAGGACACACAGGAAGTCAGTAGCTGACTTCTGTAGGTGTCCTCAGGACACACCAGTGTATTTTATTGATGACTACAGGCATTTGCTAAGAGACAATGAGTTAAGATACAGTTTAAGGAAATTGAGATCAAATAGTAGTCAATTCTGGAATAAAATATTTGAGTTTGAGATTAACAGGAGAATATTGTTTTTTCTGGGTATTTAGCATGCCACGGGTCCATAAGACCGAGTTCTGACATCTATTTCTTAATACTTTTATGTGTAAAGCTGCAGACCTTATCCAATTTAGATGTTTTATCTTGCATATATAATATAACATTAAAATCTCCACCCACTATGTATGGAGGTGAGGAGGTAGATAATGTAAGAAAATATTGGTTGAAAAAATTGAGATCATTCATATTTGGCACCTATTCCATAGCTAGTTTGGCCTTGATATTTGGAATATTCAGTTCAGTAATGGCCAAATGTATCTGTTTCAGATTTAATCATCTTTGGAAATGGAGTGTTATTGTTAAAAGTAACGGTGATCCTTCTTGAGTTATTTTGAAAATTTGAAAGAATGCCTTTATCCCATCGGTTGCAGAACCATGTAGATTCCTTTTGAAAAAAATTATTTCCTGGAGCATAGTTATATCAGTTTTTTTGTTCTGCACGTATTTAATTATTTTAAGCATCTTATCTTTATTTTTAAGGCCTCTGACGCTCCAAGTTAAAATCTAATTCACTTATCTTACTAGTTAGCTAATAAGATTTTGGCTGGACCCCCGAAAACAAAATTTTGCAATGCTCTTTACTTTTTTTACAGAGTGGACCATCTTTTTAGTTTGATTAAGGTTATAGCCAAGTCTTAGCCAGTCAAAAACAACAATTAGAGAAGAGGATCCTGTCCCCCTACTCCCCACCCCCCAAAAAAATCCCTGTTCTGGAATCGCATGGATACCACATCCCTCCCCCAAAAAACATGGTAAGTAACAAAGTCATCATAGCCTCTGAAATTAGGTCAACAACAGGGGCTGCGGATATGGCCTACCTAGACTTTAGCAAGGCATTTTACACAGTCCCATATAAAAGATTAATAAATAAGTTAGCCAGCCTGGTAGTGGGTCCCAGGGTGATACCTTGGGTAACAAGCTGGCTGGACAACAGGACCCAGAGGGTATTAGTAAATGGAGTACACTCTGAAGAAAGGGGGGTTACTAGTGGGGTACCACAGGGTTCAGTATTAAGACCAGTCCTCTTTAATGTCTTTATAGGTGACATTGCAGAGGAGCTGGAAGGAAAAGTATGCCTCTTTGCAGATGACACAAAGATCTGCAACAGAGTTGATACACAAGAAGGGGTGCAAAGGATGAGAAGAGACTTGTCAAGATTAGAGGAATGGTCAGACATATGGCAGCTTAGATTCAATGAAAAAAGTGCAAAGTAATGCACCTGGAAAACAGAGACCCAAGGGAAGAGTACACAATGGGGGAGGGAGGTACTAACAACAACACAAATGGAAAGAGACCTGGGGGTAGTCATATGAGATGACCTTAAGCAATGTGAGAAGGCAGTAAGGAGGGCTGGGGGATACTACGATGTATAGGGAGAGACATCACCAGTAGAAAACAGGAAGTTGTTATGACTCTGCACAGACAGTTGGTAAGACCCCATCTGGAGTACTGCATACAGTTCTGGAGACCCCATATTTGCAGGGACATAGACAGGATGGAGGCAGTGCAGAGGAGGGCAACTAAAATGGTGCAGGGTCTGCAACAGAAGCCACACGAAGAGAGACTTAAAGTGCTTAATATGTATACCCTTGAGAAAAGAAGGGAGAGGGGGGACATGATTGAAACTTTCAAGTACCTCAAGGGAATCAACAAAATTCAAGACTGGAGCATCTTTAAGAAACAGAGATATACAAGAACAAGGGGGCACAATTTGAAGATAGAGGGGGGATGGTTCAAGGGCAACATAAGGAAGTACTTTTTCACAGAGAGGGTGGTGGATGCATTGGACCACCTTACTGAGGAGGTTGTGGGATCAAAAACAGTGGGGGAATTCAAGAATGCATGGGACAGACTCAAGGAAATTTTAGTGAGGGGTAGGAGGAAGTAGGGTGTTGGGTAACTGGAATCTGCAGCTTATCCAATAGGTAGGAAATCAGCAGACTAGGTGGGCCAAGCATTCCTTATCTGCCATCAGAGTTTGTTTCTATGTTTCTATGTCTACTAGAGTGTTCACTCAAAGAGAAGTAAAGCATCTGCTGTTTGCAAGTGCATCTGCACATGTCAAACAAATCTAAATATCTTGAAAACTATACAAGTGACACAAAAACAACAAGTAGTGAAGTTGTTCAGGACAAAAAGAATTTTACAATGAGGGTAGTCACTAAGCTGAGCTCCTTACAGTTTTTAAAATATTTGCCATCTGAAGTGGGAAATTTGGTTAAAAAACATGGACATTTGGTTAATTAGATGGCTATATTTTAAAAATTATACAGAGTTCAGCTTAGTGACTACCCTCATTGTAAAGGTATTTTTGTCCTGAACAGCTTTGCTGCTGGTCATGTTTATGTACTGTAGCTTGTAAAATTTCTGAGATATTTAGGTTTGTTTGGCATGTGTGCAGATACACTTGCAAACAGCAGACGCTTTTTTCTCTCTTAGTGAACACTCTAGTAGACATGCCAAACAAATGTAAATATCTTGAAAACCATACAAGTTACACATATACAACCAGTTTTTAAAATATAGCCATCTCTACTGTTGTGAACTAATTGTAAAGGAGTGTTTACTGCTGACTCTATGGTCATGGCTACATCACTGTTACATGAGACACTGTCACATGAAACAGGATGCATTGTAGAACTTTTCAGAGATACTTCCAGTGCCCAAGGCAAGCACAACAAGAAAGCTGAGAATAGAGGAATTTAATGGATGGCTAAGAACCTGGTGTTGTGCTAAAGGGTATGGGCTGTTGGGGGTGGGGAGGGACCTGGGAGGACAGTAGTCTCTATGCCAAGGACAGACTACACTTAAGTGAGGAGGAAAGAAAGTGTTGAAACAGAGGATGGAGGAGTAAATAGAGGAAGTAGGGAATTTAAACTAGGAGCGGGGGGGTGGAAATTGGGCAAGAGACATGCAGAGACCACAGGCTGGGAAACCATATGAGCTTACCCCCCCCCCATAACAGTGACAAAGGACAAATGGCAAGTACTATTGGTGATGCTAGTAAAGGAGGGCAGGATGGGAGGGGGAAGGGTGGAAGGTGGTTACGCTTAATGCTAGGAGCCTTGGGAGGAAAACTGCAGAGTTACAGGTGCTCATGGCAGAGGAAGAGGTGGACATTGCAGCCATCACAGAAACATGGGCCACCCAATACAATGACTGGGACCTGTCTGTACCAGGGTACAGGTTATTTCATAGGGACAGGGTGATTGGGAAAGGAGAGGGTGTGGCACTATATGTGAAGGAAGGACTGAAGTGTTTAAGGGAGGAAGAGGAGGAGGGTAGTACGAAGTCACTTTGGATGCAAATCCAGGATTCCAAGAATAGGATTCTTAGAATGGAAGTGGTGTATAGGCCGCCATCTCAGATGGAGGAGTTAGACAGGGAACTAGCAGGACAGATCAGGAGGACCTGCGAGAAGGGTAGTGTGGTGATTGTGGGGGACTTCAACATGCCAGGAGTGGACTAGAGTACCCCAACAACCAGGAACAGAAGGGAGCAGGTACTGCTGGATGCCTACCAGGACAATTTCCTGCTGCAAATGGTCAGTGAACCAACCAGGTTAGGGAATACCCTTGACCTTGTGCTGGCAAATGGGGACTTTGTGAGAGAACTTACAGTGGAGGAACCACTGTCAGGGAGTGACCACCACTCAGTATGGCTCACCTTGGATGTGGGCAAGGAAGGAGTGGAATCTGGCACAAGAGTGCTGGACTTCGGGAGGGCCGACTTTGGGAGGATGGGGGAAGTGGTAAAAGGGTACCTGGCCAGAATTTAATCTAGTATGAGCACTAACCAGAGGTGGGAGCTCATAAAGCTGGGGATAGTGGAGGCAACCAAAACCTGCTGCAAGGCCCAGAGCAAGAAGGCTAGGGCTAGGAAACCAAGCTGGTTGAGCAAGGAGGTCATGGAAAAGGTAAGGAGGAAAAGAGCTGCCTTTAGGAAGTACAAGAAAACAGGGAGGGGGAGGACAGGGAGGAGTACTTGACGGAATCGAAGGAGGTGACAAGGGCAGTAAGGGAGCCAAGGCATCTACAGAACTCAGGCTGGCACAAGGCATTAGAAGGGAGAAGGACTTCTTTAGGTACATCAGGAGAAAAGGGCAGTAAGGACCACATAGTAAGGATTAGGAAGGAGGGGTTGGGTGGAAGTAGGGTGCATAAGGCAGAAGCACTAAATGAGTACTTCTGCTCAGTATTTACTAAAGAGAAGAGGGGGGTGACACCCAAGGGGGAGAAATGGCAGAAACAGGGCGAAGGGGGTGGCAGATGGGGAAATCATGGAGGGCAGAGTTCGGGATGGTTTGAAGGCACTGAGGGTGGATAAGGTGCCAGGCCAAGATGGCATCCACCCCAGGGTACTGAAGGAGCTGGCAGAGGTCCTTGCAGGACCTTTGGCAGACCTATTTAATGCCTCACTACATTCAGGGTGTATACCTCAGGCCTGGAGGATGGCTCATGTGGCGCCCCTCCACAAGAGTGGCCCCAAGGATGAACCAGGAAACTACAGACCAATGAGCCCGACGTCCATCGTGGGTAAGCTAATGGAGACTATCCTGAAGGAGAGGCTGGTGGCCCTCCTAGAGGCCAAAGGACTACAGGACAGCAGACAGTATGGCTTCATATGGGGCAGATCCTGCCAAACCAACCTGGTGGAGTTCAATGACTGGGTAAGTAGGCAACTGGACAGGGGCCATGCAGTGGATGTCCTGTATCTGGACTTCAGTAAAGCATTCGACTCAGTGCCACATGGAAGGCTGGGAAGTAAGTTAGTAGGCACAGGGGCAGGTGCAAAGCTGGTGAGATGGGTAGGGAACTGGCTTCAGGGAAGGCAACAGAGGGTGGTGGGTGGGGAGCTCTCACACCCAAGGGTAGTTACGAGTGGTGTTCTACAGTGCATGGTGTTGGGACCAGTGTTGTTTGGGATATTCATTGCAGACATATCATTGGACATCAAGAGCAAGATCAGTCTGTTTGCTGATGATACCAAGGTAGGAGTGGTGGTGGATGACCTAGGGGGATGGCAGGGGTTGCAGGATGATCTGGCAAAGCTTGAAACCTGGTCAGACACCTGGCAACTGGGGTTTAATGCCAAAAAGTGCAAGGTGCTGCATTTTGGGATGAAGAACCCAAAGAGGAGTTACCAGCTGGGGGGGGAGTGCAGCTAGCCCAGACAGAGGAGGAGAAGGATCTGGGTGTGCTCATTACAGGGTCAATGAACAACTCGGCACAATGTAGGAAGGTAGCTGCAAAGGTCAACAAAATGCTGGGTTGTATTGCAAGGGGTATATCCTCAAGGAGAAATGAGGTGATTCTGCCACTGTATAGGTCATTAGTTAGACCACACCTGGAGTACTGCGTGCAGTACTGGCACCCGTATCTGAGAAGGGACATTAAGTTACTGGAGGGGGTGCAGTGCAGGGTGACAAAGATGATCAAGGGGCTCGGGGTCTTAGCATATGAGAGGAGGCTGAGGGAGTTGAACATGTACTCACTGGAGGAGAGGAGGGACGGGGGGACATGATTGAAACCTTTAAATACATGAAAGGAATAAACAAGACAGGTACAGAGGGGCTGTTCAAAGTAAGGGAGGGGAAGGACACCAGGGGCCATGATATGAGACTGGAGGGAGGAAGGTTCAGGAGGGAGATGAGGAGACACTTTTTTACAGAGAGGGTGGTGGCTGGGTAGAATCGTTACCTGCAGAGTGGTATCCAGTAGAACAGTGGACTGTTTCAAAAGGGGATGGGACAGGACAAGGGGGAGGGTCAATGAAGGGGAAGGGTGGAAGGGAGGGGCAGCTGCAGAATAAGGGGTGTTAGCTGCACATTCGAGCAGACTTGATAGACCTCTAGGCCTTTATCTGCTGGCAAATTTCATATGTTCGTATGTTCGTAACAGGGAAAGCAAAAAACTTTGCTGAGATGGAGATCCCCAGGGGTCTTAAAACTACTATAAAGCTAGCAGGCTAATTTAAGACTCCTAACAGCAGACAGAGGGAAAGATACACTAGGACTTCACACACAAACCAAAACACTCTGCACAACATATGTTTTTGCAAATTCTGTGTGTGCTACTCCTTTAATGATTATTTATAGCTCTCTTCTCACTTGTAGATATTTATCATTGACTGGTCAGCTTAATGAAGAAAAAACATAAAGGGCAAAATTTTCAAACAGTGCATTTGTGCAAATATAGAAATCTTTCTGAAAAGTAATAATGCAAAAAGTTAGTCTATCTTTCTGGAGGAAATTCTGTACTTGAGTCGGACAAACAAATGTGAGTCCTGCAGTTGTGGCAGAAATTGTTGTAAACTATGGGAACTGTCACAGATATATATATCCAGATGTCTGCGAATAACGTGAAGACATCTGGACGTACATGCATAGACTCAGCATACACCCAAAATATGGACGCAAGTGCTGAGTCCAGCCTTTAGAAAATCATGCCCTAATCTTTTTCCCCTTCAACTCTGGCTCTTATGGGAAGAAGGAACTGGTTTAAATCACATGAATAAAGACATTCCCTGGTCCAGTGTACTCCATTCCCTCACGCCATCTCATACCAATACATTCCTGGCATCTGGTCACCTCTTTCCCTCATCCAAAAGTGTACAAATAAGTCACTGGGTCCAGTGGTACTGCTTGCTGCTCTCCATCCCATGCCAAAAGGTCATTGACATCCACTGTCCCCCTTCATCCCATCCTGCCCCATGCAAAAAAGTGCCTGATGTTTACTTACTGCCATGCATAACCCCACCCCATGCCAAAATTCACTGCAAATCAGTGGCACTATCCTACCAATAGTGACTAGCAGTCTTTTCTCACCTTCTCAGCTGTCCACCATCTGAACTCTTTATCACGGAGATTTATAAAATACATGCAGACAGCTTGTATTTCATGTATCATTCTTTGTAATAAAGGGTTCAGACAGCAGATGAGCAGGTGAGAGAAGGGCTGAGTCAGTCACTTTTGTTGGGAGGGGGGGCTGTTACTGGCTACCACAGACTTTTGCCATGGGATAAGGGAAATCATGATTTAGATACCAGGATCCTATTTGCATGGGATGAGGTACCACTGAACAACACAGATTTATTAGCATGGGATGGGATGAGGGAAGGGTACCACTAGAAGCCAGGGACTTACTGGCCTGTCATGGAGGTAGGGAGCCAGGGAAGGAGGTGCCACTGGATGCCAAGGACATATTGCCATGCAATAGCCTGAATAATGGGTACCACTGGATGCCAGGGACTTATTGCCATGTAATGAAGTGAGGGTGGAGATACCACTGAATGCCTAAGATTTACTGGCACAAGATAGAGTAATGGATGGTGTACCACTAGATTCCATGGACTTATTAGTATAGAATGGAGTGAGTGAGTGAGTGAGTGAGTGAGTGAGTGAGTGAGTGGTGCCACTGGATGTCAAGGATTTATAAGCAGGAATGGGGTGAGGGAGGGAGTACTGCTGGATGTTAGGGATTTATTGGCAGGAATGTAGTGGTGGTGGAGGGGGTACTGCTGGATGCCAGGGACTTATTGGCAGGAAGGGGGTGAGGCAGAGGGTACTGCTGGATGTCAAGGGTTTATTGGCAGGAATGGGGTAAGGGAGGTGGTACTGCTGGATGACAGACATTTATTGGTAGGAATGTGGCAAAGGAGGGAGTACTGCTGGATGCCAGGGATTTATTGGCAGCAAGGGGGTGAGGGAGAAGATACTGCTGGATGCCAGGATTTATTTGCAGGAAAGGGGTGAAGGAGGGGGTACTGCTGGATGCCATAGATTTATTGGCATGAAGGGGGTGAATGAGGGGATACTGCTGGATGCCAGGGAATTATTGGCAGTAAGTGAGGAGTGCCACTGGATATCAGAGATTGATTGGCAGGAATGGGGTGAGGGAGGGGGGGAACTGCTGGATGCCAGGGATTTATTGGCAGGAAGGGGTGAGGGATTAGGTACTGCTGGATGCCAGGATTTATTGGCAGGGATGAGGTGAGGGAGGAGGTACTGCTGGATGGCAGGATTTATTGGCAGGAAAGGGGTACGGGAGGGGGTACTGCTGGATGCCAGGATTTTTTGGCAGGAAAGGGGTGAGGCAGAGGGTACTGCTGGATGCCAGGATTTATTGGCAGGGATAGTGTGATGGAAGGGAGGTATCCAAAGATGATAGCAGTAATAAATGAGTGACAGTAAAAACAGTGACTCATTTATAGCTCTATCATCATCAGCTACCCTGCAAAGGTAGAGATGGAATAGTGAGGAAAGCGACTGAAAGGGGAGGAATACGGAGGTGCAGGGGAAGGATAGGAGGGAAGGTTTAGATGAGAAGGAGTGCCTGCTGCAGCCGAGCCAGTCCTGTGGTGTGGAGGGGAAGGAAGCTGGCTACAGTGCAGTGGGCACTGGGTTCGGGACAACCGGGGGTGAGTATTTTGCCACTGCTTGCGGCTGCCCTATTTTTTTCCCCCCACTGAGTTTTGCGCCCTCCTCGACATGCACCCCCCTGGATCAGACAATCTAAAAGCAGGGGGGTGCGGAGGACGAAGTCCCCTTCAAGGGAGCATGGAGGTGAAGCCACCCCCAAAAACACTAAGTGGTACCGGAAGTGGGGTCGCCAAGAATTGTGTATTGCTGAAATGCTTTTTGGGAATATACACACAACATAATAGTGATCACTGTTTTGCGATCGCTATTATGACATGGAACCAGGAGGGGGTACTGCTAGATGCCAGGATTTATTGGTAGGAATGGGGTGAGGGAGGGGGTACTGCTGGATGCCAGGATTTATTGGCAGGGATGGTGTGATGGAAGGGAGGTATCCAATGATGGTAGCAGTAATAAATGAGCGACTGTAAAAACAGTGACTCATTAATAGCGCTATCATCATCAGCTACCCTGCAAAGGTAGCGATGGAATAGCGAGGAAAGCGACTGAAAGGGGAGGAATACGGAGGTGCAGGGGAAGGATAGGAGGGAGGGTTTAGATGGGAAGGAGAGCCTGCTGCAGCCAAGCCAGCCCTGTGGTGTGGTGGGGAGGGTGGCTGGCTACAGTGCAGTGGGCACTGGGTTCGGGACAGACCAGGGGTGAGTATTTTGCCACTGCTTGCGGCTGCCTTATTTTTTCCCCCCACTGAGTTTTGGCCCCTCCTCGACATGCACCCCCCTGGAGCTGGCAATCTAAAAGCAGGGGGGTGCTGAGGGTGAAGTCTTCCAAAGAGGGTGTGGAGGGGTGCAGCTCTCCTCCAAAAAAACACTAAGTGGTACCGGAAGTGGGGTCACCGAGAGTTGTATATTGCTGAAATGCTTTTTGGGAATATACACACAACATAATAGTTATCACTGTTTTGCGATCACTATTATGACAAGGAACCAGGAGGGGGTACTGCTGGATGCCAGGATTTATTGGTAGGAATGGGGTGAGGGAGGGGGTACTGCTGGATGCCAGGATTTATTGGTAAGAAGGGGGTGAAGGAGGGGTACTGCTGGATGCCAGGATTTATTGGCAGGAAGGGGGTGAAGGAGGGGTACTGCTGGATGCTAAGGATTTACTGACAGAACTGGGGTGAGGGAGGAGGTACTGCTAGATGCCAGGATTTATTGGCAGGAATGGGGTGAGGAGGGTACTGCTGGATGCCAGGATTTATGGCAGGAAGGGGGTGAAGGAGGGGTACTGCTGGATGCTAGGGATTTACTGATAGAATTGGGGTGAGGGAGGACGTACTACTGGATGCTAGGGATTTACTGGCAGGAATGGGGTAAGGGTGGGTGTACTGCTGGATGCCAGGATTTATAGGCCGGAAGGGGGTGAGTGAGTGGTGTCACCAGATGTCAGAGATTGACTGCCAGGAATGTGGGGGGGGGATACTGCTGGATGCTTGGGGTTTACTTGCACAAATGAAGTGAGTGAGGGGTGCCACCAGATGTCAGAGATTGACTGGCAGGAATGGGGTGAAGGAGGGAGTACTGCTGGATGCCAGGGATTTATTGGCAGGAATGGGGTGAGGGAGGGGGTACTACTGGATGCCAGGGATTTCTTGGCAGGAATGGGGTGAGGGAAGGGGTACTACTGGATGCCAGGGATTTCTTGGCAGGAATGGGGTGATGGAGGGAGTACTGTTGGATGCCAAGGATTTACTGACTGGAATGAAGTGAGTGAGGGATGCCGCCAAATATCAGAGATTGACCGCAAGGAATGAGGTGGGGGGGCACTACTGGATGCTAGGGGTTTACTGGCACAAAGGGAGTGAGTGAGGGAGTGCCACCAGATGTCAGAGACTGACTGGCAGAAATTAGGTGAGGGAAGGGGTACTGATGGATGCCAGAATTTATTGTCAGGAAGGGGTGAAGGAGGGGTACTGCTGGATGCAGAATTTATTGTCAGGAAGGGGTGAAGAAGGGGTACTGCTGGATGCTAGGGATGTACTAACAGGAATGGGGTGAGGGAAGGGGTACTGCTGGATGCCAGAGATTCACTGGCAGGAATGGGGTGGGGGTACTGCTGGATGCCAAGGATTTATTGACAGGAATGAAGTGAGTGAGGGATGCCACCAGATGTCAGAGATTGACTGCCAGGAATGTGATGTGGGGATACTGCTGGATGCTAGGGGTTTACTGGCACAAATGGAGTGAATGAGGGGTGCCACCAGATGTCAGAGATTGACTGGCAGGAATGGGGTGAGGGAGAGAGGGAGTACTGCTGGATGCCAGGGATTTATTGGCAGGAATGGGGTAAGGGAGGGGGTATCGCTGGATGCCAGAGATTTCTTGGCAGGAATGGGGTGAGGGAGGGGGTACTGCTGGATGCCAGGGATTCACTGGCAGGAATGGGGTGGGGGTACTGCTGGATGCCAAGGATTTACTGACAGGAATGAAGTGAGTGAGGGGTGCCACCAGATGTCAGAGATTGACTGCCAGGAATGTGGTGTGGGGATACTGCTGAATGCTAGAGGTTTACTGGCATAAATGGAGTGAGTGAGGGGTGCCACCAGATGTCAGAGATTGACTGCCAGGAATGAGGTGGGGGGGTACTGCTAGATGCTGGGGGATTACTGGCACAAATGGAGTGAGTGAGGGGTACCACTGGATGTCAAGAGATTTATTGGCAGGAATGTGGCAAAGGAGGCGGTACTGCTGGATGACAGGATTTATTGGCAGGAATGTGGCAAAGAACTGGGTACTGCTGGACGCCAGGATGTATTGGGTGGAATGGGGTGAGGGAGGGGGTACTGCTGGATGCTAAAGATTTACTGGTAGGAAAGAGGTGAGGGAGAGGGTACTCCTGGATGCCAGGATTTATTGGCAGGAACAGGGTGAGGCAGGGTGTAATTCTGGATGCCAGGGATTTACTGGTAGGAAAGAGGTGAGGGAGAGGGTACTGCTGGATGCCAGGATTTATTGGCAGGAATAGGGTGAGGGTTGGGGTACTGCTGGATGTCAGGGATTGTCTTGGCAGGAATGGGTTGATGGAGGGGGTACTGCTGGATGCTAGGGATTGTCTTGTAAAGAAATGGGGTTAGGGAAGGGTAACAAGACACCAGGGATTTATGTGCATGGTTGTAGAGAGGGAGTGGGTTAACAATGGACACTAGGAACTAATTGCCATGGGATGCGGTAACCGGTTAAGGGAAGGGGTGCCTGGGCTTAGGTATATAATGTTACAGACACTCCATTTTATTTTGACTAGAGAATTCCAGTATGGTAACCATGCAACTGTATTAAACACATTCATAAAACACCATAGAACAGCTACAAATCTACAACTTCTGGGGGCCTGGTGGCTCCCGACCTCAGGCTTCTTTATAAATGTAGATGTAGGGCACCATCAACTTTCTGAGCCATCCCAGCAACAACCTAACTAAATGAAAATATAACCTTTTTGCATTAAAATAAAAATGTTTCCATTACTTAAACACAAAAACCCACAACAGGGCATAGGATTCTTCAAAATAAATGCATTTCCTGATTTTATTTAAGGGCACACAGCCTTTTTTGCTAAACTCACATACTCTACCTAGCAACAACATAACTAAATGAAAATAAAACCTTTTTCCATTAAAAAAAAATATATAAGCACAATAACACCCTTCAGGGTATTTTAGAATTAATGCACTTCCTGGGTACGTTGAAAGTCACTAGGCTGTTGGCCTTGTGTCTTCCTGTTCACCCAGGGCTGCAGTAACTCTCCAGAAACACATGCCCTGTTGTGGGCTATTGCTTACATAAATCACAGTTTTCTGTACCATGCAACCTCAACTACAAGGTGGATGAATAATATAATAATGAAAATTATTGAGGGATGTGTAAAGTGGGCAGATTTCCTTTCTTTCACTGGAAATGTGGGTGAAGATCACTTATTCATCCACCAGAAATAGAAGGGTTAATATCTACTGTGGGTTAAACTATGAATTCTAACTTTGTTATTTCAAGAATTAGAAAACTTTACGAGCAATGACATTTATGCATTCTTATCTTCTGACATATGATAATTACAGTGTGGAAACCAGGAGGTTGGAAGATTATGTTAAACCTGTTAGGGTAATATTTACAGAGGATGAACAAGGCGACTGTCAGTTTCATTTATTTCAGAAAAAAATGCAAAGTGGTACTTTTGTGTTTTGTACCAACATTATGTAAGTGGCAATTGCAATGCATACAAGTCTGCCATATTTTTAAACCTGGAGCAATTCACTGATTGCTCATGAGCTGACATTGTAATTAGTGTGTGTGAATCTCTGCGTCAAGGCTAAGAAACTAGAATTACCGATTAAGGGCCCAAAAATGCACGTTAAAGTTCCCATGACTTCCTAAAACAAATATTACTCCCTAGCACTGCATCAGAAGGTTTGATTAGGTACAGGGGTGGTGCTGGTTGGGGTGGAGCAAGTCAAGACTGCAGGCACCCAATAAGAAGCCTGCCTTTGCGAAAAGTTGATACCCAGTGCATAGGAGTTGGGGCCCCCTTAAAAATGTGGTTGAGCAGAATCTGTGGTTTTCTAAAACATGTAAAATAGTTATTATTTTTCTTCAAAAAGTGTTGTCATGAGCCAAAGAATGATTCAGTTACTCTGGGCATTTTTTTAAAATTTTGTTTTCAAAGCTCCAGTTTGAGGGGGTATGTATGCCTCTACCTGAGGGCAGCAGTAACCCTGCACTTCACATGGTCATCCACCATGGCTCTTCAGGGACCTGACAAATCGGCATAGTGTCATGTAAAGCTGAACCATGCCCCATTTATTTACTGCCCCTTAACAGCATTTTAGGGAGAAGGGTGGAGTCGCATGCTGAATACTAATGATACCCAGTAACACAATGGAGGCAAACCCTCTGTATTGCCTATTTGTTTTAAACATGGGTCTGAAAGATGTGACAAATATTTTCTGTAAGGTTTTGATGTCTTCCTAGTAACAGATGGCTCCTCAGCACTCCTAACAACCCTTTTAAGATAATAGCCAATTAATCCACTTTAGCAAGCATTGAGACTCCACAGACCTTAGTCAACAAATCTAAAGCCCTTGGCATGCATCACTTTAATTAAGGATAAATCTGAGAAAACTTTTGATAAGGATTCATCCTGCAGTGGCCAGACATTTCTGAGATCCTGTTTGTGTGTGCTAAATTGACATTAGTTTATTACCGCATTTTAAGAAGGAAATGGTCTACAGATGGGGCTGAGGTTCTCTAGAGGAAGACTGAGAAATTGCTTTGACTGTTTTACACTGTATCAGGCATCTTCAATGGCCAACTCTCACTCATTTGTTTGCTGAGTAAGGACCCAATCCATATAAGGATATGCACCTGCGAAGAAGTGCCTATGCAGGCTGGTGATGCGCAGAGATACCACTCCACACATGCAGTGACCTCCCTGCATAAGTGGCCCTAAATACACCCCCCCACAACAGATCACAAGCTGCTCACAAAGCTACATGGGAGGCCATGATGGGGTGGGCAAGGGGGAAGAGGAGGGCATGCACCTGATTCATAAACCAAACACCTGTGATGAAGGGGGCACAGGTTATACAGTTCAAGGGGCTGCCATAGCACTTATGCTCCCCTCTACCCAGCCGCTGGATTGACCCTGTGGTCTGATTGGCATCACCTTGACAGCACCCACAGCCCTTGGTGTCTCTATAGTGGGCTGGGGTATGAACTGGTACTGTTTAGTTATGACTGAAGAAGGGTGGTGTTCTTGACAGGAATACAGCAATCCATGAATAACTGCTGTATCCTACCAGCCCCTGCTCCATGCAAGGCATGGGGATTTCCCACGGTGCCAACCGGGCATCCGATTGGATGTTGGGTGTCCAGCACAGCACCTCCCCTTGATCCACCCATGGCCCTTTCTTACTGCACTCAGTGTGTGGCTCCTGGAGAGCCTGGGGTCGTGAATGTTATGTTGTCATGTTCACTGGCATCTGAGGGTATGAAGGCAAACACCTCAGACACATGCAAAGAAAAAACTGCATATTTCATAAAGTGAACAAAAGTTTTAAAGGAATCCTGTCCTTAATGCATATTCAAAATAGCACATTGCTAGTTTTTATATAAATATTTAAGAAACCTGTTTTCAATGTAACATTTTTATATTGTGAATTATAAGAGTTATAAGATTATAGGGGTGTAAGGTGTTTAAAAGGTTGTATTATTGTTTTTAGGGTGCTATTGTTTTATAATGTTGTATTGTTCTTTTATGATATTTTTGTAAAGACAAGAGCTGTCAGACATATAAACTTGAACTGAACTGAACAGACACGTGTGGGTGATGCATAGCAGAGATTCCTTTGTGTATCCTCCCTTAAATCATTTGGGATTCATTTTTAAAGCGCTACTGTCAGACGCTATGGGACAACTACTGGATTTAGCAACAGTTCAGCTCATATTTTTTATATTTACTATAAACTTAAACTAAACTGAACAGATGCATGCGAGTGATGCATAGCTGAGATGCCTTTCTGGATCCTGCCCTAATTCATTTGGGGTTCATTTTTAAAGCACTACTGTCGGACAGTCTGGGGCAACTTCTGGATTCAGCGACAGTTCAGCTTATATTTTTTATATTTACTATATTTAATGCTCCTTAGTTCTTTATTACTAAGGACATTTGTCTGCAAACAGGATCTCTGTCCCTTGGATTTTATCAGCTGTTACTGCCTGTCTGCATGTGAACAATAAGACATGATGGGGTGTGCATTAAACAGTTTTATAACATGGGTCCCACTGAGCAAGGGATAGGATTGGTAGAAGAGCATCACCTGACTGTAGATTAAATGCCTATACATGCACAGTCAGGGTGATGCTCCCTAGAGCTGGCAGTATCCCGGGGCAGGTCGGCACTCATTATTAGTAGGGGAAATCAGAAGTGAACGGCAGCCACATTGAGAGCCCTCTAGGTGAGAGGAACATGTAGCACAGAATTCAAGTGTCTCTCTCTCTCTTCATGGAATGTCACTGCGAGACCCCCCAACACTCCCAACAACAGACAGGGATTCCCACGGCAGAGCGGACAGATGACACATCTGTGCAGGAGTAGTATGTGGTCCTGTCTCCCCACCCACCCACCGGAGGACCTCTCTGCTCCATGTGGTAGCTGTCATCATAGCAGAGCCATGCCATCATGTGTTGGCACACTGCCACTCACTGCAACATTTCAGAAGTGGCCTCTGACTGTCACTACCTATGCTGTGTGCCTGGTGTGCTTTGTCTTGTGTCTCTGTTCCAGACAGCAAGACAGTGAGCAGTGCACCAAACGATGTCTGAGCTCCGCTGAAAGAAAGACGCATGGAGCAGTGGTACTGCACTGAGGTGGCACAGAGAGAGAGAGAGAGAGACACTAAAGAGGCACTCAGTGCAATTTTTTTTCCCTTCGTTGTCTTTTCCGCACAGCAGTATGTTATACGGAAACTGGGAGAGTGAGAGAGGTAGAGAAAGCGGCAGCAGCTGATAGTACGTGTTTGCTTGGACACTGTCAGGGAGTCCCCGTCCACCAACACAGAGCTGTAATCAGAGAGTGAGAGCATGCCGCTCTGCCCATCGTTTCTGTCTGGAGAGAGAGAGAGAGAGAGAGGGGGAGTGAGCAAGCTGTGTTACAGCTCTCAGTCATGTTTGTTTCCCGTGTGCCCTCCTTGCCACTGCTCTTGTTCCTGATGCAGAGTCCCACAGTAATGGCGAGAGAGTGTCCATTTCATCTGGTGAGCCTGCTTGTCTGCTGTAGCTCTCTCTCAGATGTGCTCCACACCTTGTGGCTAACACTGTCCTGGGTCAGTGTCCTGCAGCACTTGTAGGTGTGAACAAGTGAGAGAGGGCACCTACAGGTGACTAGCCAGTGAGGCAGAGACAGGAAGAGAACAAGGCATGGATGTATCCTGAAATCCCCCCCCACTCCGTTAAAGCTGTGTGTACGTATTTGTGTGGGGGGGGGGTGAAGAAAACTAAGAACAGGTTGAAGTGTCAGACATAATATAATGCACAACAAATGTCACACATCCTGTCAGCACTGTCTTTGTGACATTTGTATGTGCATAACATACCTCAGATCTGCATAGTTAGTTGGGGTCTATTTTGTAAGGTGGCAGGATACAGTCCCTTTTTTGCTATTTAAAGATGGGAAAACACCATTTTCTGGGTTTCTACCTTTTTTAAACATAACCCATGTTATAAGTGCAATACCACACTCTAGGATGTGGGGATATATACATTTAATCCACGCCTCAGGTGCTGTGAGGACACTCGGCCTGTGGACTCGAGCCTCGCAATACACACCAGGTGTGGATTAAATGCCTATGACCCCACACCCTGTCGTGGGTTATTGCTAACCTAATGCATGACCAGGGGTGTAGTAAGGGACAAGATAGCAGGTCGAGTGCCTTCAGCCCCTGGCTGTGCATTAGAACAATCTGATGCACATTCCCGGAGGGTCTTATTGCACTTATAAAATGGATCCCTGTATTTTAGGTGAAAGAAAAACTTGAAATCTATAGGTTAAATATTTAAAAAACTAAATATGTGACTTACTTCTTCCTAAAATAGTCCCTCTTCCTGCTTGTACTAAATATGTTTTTTTTTTGCTTTAGAATTTTTGCCCTGATTAGGCTTCCATAGTTGCAGTTCCATGTGTGTAGTTTGTAGTGAGTACTGCCCTGAATGTGCTAGTTGTGGTACAGTATGAGAAATACAATTAGAATCAACATTTTTCTTTGTTTTTATGTGTGACCAGGGCCCTGTTTATTGCTCTATATATTCTATATGATAAGAACATCAAAGAAGAGTCAGTGGGAAAGGATGAAACCATACTGAAAGAGGAAGCCTGGAGACATACCTCTCAACTGTACCACATTATGAGGAACGTTCCTCATTTTACTTCACAAAACCTCCCTGTTCCACATTGTGAGGACTTGTTCCACATTCAGTGTTAACATTTTATAGCAAAAATCTATAGTAAATGATGCAAAAAATATATTATTCAATTAATAACAGACTTTCTGAATACAAATGCAAACATTTTAACAGTGTTCGGTGCTTCTTAGGTAAAGATTTGAGTAAGTGTTCCACATTTTGCTCATTTGTTCCACATTTTGAGAGGCAGTGTTCCACATTTGGGGGACAAAAGGTTGAGAGTTATACCTGGAGAAGTGTAAGCAAGTCCACAGATTTGAAGTATCTGTAACGCTGCTAAAAGAACTTACTAATCTCTTCTTTGACAACATTACTGCATTCTGTTTATGGAGGGTGGTTTTGAGTGTGGGGCTGGGAGTTAAAGTGTGAGTGTTCAAACCACATGAACAGAAAGGAAATGTTTTTTTCAAATCAGGCTCAGCAACTTCACTTATGTCATGCTATTTTAGTCAACTCTGTTTTGGGGTTTTCTCTATAAGTGGAGAATCTATGTAATAGCGAGGGTATTAGTGAGCTGGGGGGGTACACAGGCTGCTCACATCAAGTAGAAAGTTGGCAACGGCAAAAAGAAGACAAAAACCAACTAATAAAGAAGACAAAACCAGCTGATTTAAAATGCACAAGATGAATATTTTGTGGTTTACTCACTGATTTACTGTTTGCTGTTTGGTACCAAGTGACAGGCAGCTAGCTTGTTTGAAAGTCTTGGTAAGATGAAAAAATGGCGACTGTCATTTTCTTTCCCAATAGTACTTTATCTCCTTTCTTGCCCAGCCAGCCCCATTCTGGACCAGCCCCTTCGGCCCCATTACCTAGCTTCTCTGGGACTTAGCAATTGTCCTGCCATCCTCTGCCAGAGAGCCAGTGAGACCAGTCACCAGTGTGGGGCATACAGGGAACCTGGTTTTCATCCTGCCGATAGGGGGGAGGGTTTCATCCATTTCGTCCCTGGTCCCGTGTTGCGTGCATTGATTTGTTGTGTGAGCTCTGCCTTCACAGAGGTGCCCCCTTGGAATCAAGTGGGCAGGATACCTTCCCTTGGTGCCCCACTGTGACAGCCACCTAGCAGGATGCATTAACCCCCTTCCCAAGGAGGACAGCCATCCTAAGGATGCTCAATCCTCCCTCCCCCGGCCATCCCCTGAGTGACCTGCATCAGTTCCCGAACCCGCATTGCCAGTGTGGTAGGTGGTGAGGAGCTTAGCACCTTAACAATTCATACCACTGGGCAGCCCACTGTAATTTTTTTTTTTAAACATTATACACTTTGGCACAAGGATTTAATTTATGTCCTGCATCTGGGTTTGCAGAACTTGTTACCTGTACATTAGACAAAGTTAATGCACTGGTATCAACCAGTCAGGACACAGGATTTTCCATACTTATATTATAAATGACACCATCATCCTCTGTTTTTGTCACCAAAATAATTTACACATTAACATATTGTGATGTCATTAACAAAGGATTATGATGTTTTATTCTTCTCAAATCTATTTTTGCGCCTTTGCTCCAGAGTAGGGACGTACCCCTTATCATTCCATGTGGGATCCTCCACCCCACCCAAGATACCCTGCTGCCTCTCCAGGACTTACCTCTGGTCAACCTTGAGACATAGGCTTCCCCCCCATCATCGGGGGAAGGGGAGGACCAAGATGCTAATCCAGGTAACATAAGGAGCTGTCCTGGTGAGGCAACTCCTGGGATACAGAGGTTTCAAACTATCATGCAGAGTGGTCAGGGGAGTTTTTGCAAGCATGTTGTTCCCCCGATGGAGCAGATGTGCAGTGGCATCTGGATGATGACAGGCACGCTCCCACACTTGACTCACCAACACCTGCCACTCTGTCAATCCCCGCAGCAAAAAAAATCTGTGGTGTAGTGACCCCCAGCCATTGCTAGGGGTCAGAAAATTGCTGAACACTGTGTCCATCCCTCCATGGAAGAGGAGAGTAGTCCACTGGATGCTCAGTTTTCCTCACCTGGCTGACCCTCCATAACTCTGGGCTTGGTCCTGAACCTGGGTTATTAGTGCCACAAGTGGTATGATGTTATGTGTAGACGTGCAGTAAGAGCAGATGAAACTCAAGGGACAGGGACTTGTTTTCTGGGAACATTTCCCTAAATAATGAAGAATGAAAGGAAGAGAAATACTAGAAATTTATGAAATACAATGTAAATTGTGTCTAGATAGTTATTTATTTGAATGTTCTCCAGAAAGAGCATTCTGAGCTGAAATAGCTTGTTTCCAGATGTATCTGACATAGCATCTTTGGTTTTGGGGGCAGAACGAAGCTCCAACTGCTCGACTTTGGAATACAACCAGAGCATTCCTCCAGTTAGAAGTAAATCAGTGCAGAGTTTGGCTGCAGCAGATCAGCAGAAGCAGCTGGGCTCAGTATATTGTTGTGGACTAACTGAGCTCTCCGAGCATCCACAGCTCTTGGACTGTGAGTGATCAGGGCTTCCTGATTGTCAACTCGGCCCCTCTTGCTCCTCTGAACCAATCAGATTTTGATCTGTACTTGGGGGTGTGACTGCTGGGGTAGATAAAAGGGAATGTTCTAATGTGTCCTACCCATTTGTGTCCCATCGACTGAGTGAAACAGAGGAGTGGAACAGGTACAAAGCTGGCATCTTAGGCATAGGCAGGCATCAGCAGAGGAAGCAGGGAAGCAGAGGACCCTGTCAGTAGCTAAGGTAAGTGCCTTTTGTCTGTAACTGGTGCACTCATTAATGGGATACAGGTAAGGGAAGGCCACAAATTAATTAATCTTGTTAAAGGTTACAGTGTTCGCTGTGTAGATGGTGTAATATAACAAATTGATGTTGTGGTAGTCATCCCAACCTTGTATTAGTCCTCAGGGAATGGTCCTGTTAACTAGTGTTGTAGCTCATACTACAAGGAAGTTGGGGAATTTCTCCTCCTCTCCAATGCCCCTTTCATGTGGAGTACCACAGGGCTCGATCTTGTCACCGATGCTGTTCTCAGTGTATATGCTGTCCCAGGTGAGATTATTTGGCAATACAGCGTGGAGTTGCACTGCTATGCAGATGACACTGAGCTGTATTTATCATTTGTACCCAGAACATCGGGTGCTGTCGACATGCTTAATAGCTGTCTGGCTAAAATCAATGGCTGGATGGCTTTCAGCTGGCTGAGACTTAACCAGATAAGACAGAGGCGTTGGTGATCAAGCCAGGACATGGGCATGATGGGTTGCCACTTGGAGCTAGCACAGGTCTTTTCCTGGGATCTGCTCAACTGGTGGTTTCCCAAAGATGCGTAATCTGGGAGTGATCCAGGACAGCAGACTGACCTTTGAAGATCAGGTATAGTCTGTAGTTAAAAGTGGTTTCTACCACTTGTGGAACATCACCAGGATCAAGCCCCTTGTTCCACTTGAGGATCTGCTGACTCTGGTACATGCCTTTGTTACCTCTGGATGTGACTACTGCAACTCTCTATACATCGGGGTCACGGGAGGGATCCTACACAGACTGCAACTGGTGCAGAATGCAGTGGCCCGGTTACTGACTGGCCTGTTCAGGTCCAGTCATGTGACCTCAGTCCTGCGTGCTCTGTACTGGCTGCCTGGCAGGTGGAGGGTCCTTTTCAAAGTGAGCTTGCTCACCTACAAGGCCGTATATGGACTGGGTCCTGGCTACCTGTCAGAGCCCCTGACACCTGCAACCTCTTCTTGTTCCCTCCGCTCGTCTTCGATGGGCCTCCTTGACATTTACAGGGTTCAGCTCAAGACATCGGGTAAACATGCTGTTAGTGTCACTGGGCCGACCCTGTGGAACTTGCTTCCATCTGCAGTCTGGGAGGCCTCCTCAACTGGTGTTTTCCAGCTAAGACTGAAGGCCCACCTCTTTAGCCTGGCCTTTACGCATTGATTTCCCAGCCCAATCTAGCCTATATTATCTGAAATGTATCTTAAAGCTGTAATTAAAAAAGTCTGAATTTTACTGATTCTGAATTTTATTTATTCTGGAAAATGTTATTGTGTTTTATCTGTTGTTTTATTTTTGATGTATTTTGTTAGGTACTCAGAGTCCCAGGGAATGGGCACCCTATAAATAAAACCTGCCTTGCCCTGGAGAGTTAGAGTCACACAAAAATTGGGAAAAAGGTGAAGAACCCAATCTAGGGTAGGAGTACAAAAATGATTTAAGTAAGCAAAAACACAAACAGGTAGGGTAGTAAGTAGGTATGCTAGGAGTGGTGCAGTGCAGTGGTTGTGGGGTAGCAGTTTTCAAGGAGACTTTCTGGAGACTGCGGTGCAGCGCCATCTGTGTGCACCTCTCTGGGCTAAGGAAGGAGGTTGCTAGACTCCAGACAAAGCTGACCAGGATTTGGGGGGGCCTTCTCCCTCACCCAGGACCACCAAGTCCACTACCACTGCCTCAAAGTGTGCCAAGGAGGAGGAGCAGCTGAACTACAGTGGGCTCAGGGAGGGTGAGGGAGGTGGGACAGAGGCACATCCCCCAAACAGTACCACTGTATAATTTTTATGCCACTCTGGCAGAGGACTGTCCCATGGTAGCACCCATAGTAGTGACCAGGGAGGATGTAGGGATCCTCCCTAGTGGATACTCCAGGGAGGGTGGCAGAAAACCAAAGAGGAGGAGGAAGTAACTCCTGTTGGGGGACACTGTGGTGAGGGGTATAGAATTGGGGGCAAGAAGGGAGGGGGTGAGGGAGGGTAAGTGCCTTTCTGGCACCACAGCTCAGAGGGATGGGAAGCATATTATGAGGATCGCTAGTGCAGAAGGATCGGAGGGAGAGCTGGATGTCATTGTCCACCTAGGGACTAATGACCTGGCTAGGGATGAGGTTAAGATAGTGCAAGAGGAGTTCAGGGAGTTGGGGAGGAGTCATAGGCAGCTAGCATGCTCAGTGACCTTTTCTGAGGTGCTGCCTATCTACAACAGGAGAGAGGATAGTGTAATCCGCACCAGTAACTTCAAACAATGGTTGAGGAGTGGTGCAGAGAGGAGGGATTTGGCTTCATTGGGGACTGGAGTCTCACCTGGAGGGATAAAGGCCTATACAGGGAAGATAGCATGCATTCATCCAGGAGGGGAACCACATTCCCTCAGTGAGAGGTTTAAATGTTACATCAGTGAACATTTAAACTTGCAGAGGTGGGGTAGTGGAAGGAAGCAGGGAGACGTAAACTGCACCCCGCAAGCTGAATTAGTCAGTAGGGAATACTCTAAGGGAGGAAAATTCTATAGGGTACCTCATAACAAGAATTACAAAATGGTAAAAATGAAGAGAGATGGGAATGAAGTAAGAGGGGGTAAGGAGAGAAGGCGAAAGGGAATATGGGGTATTGACAAGCAGGGTGGCAGCAGAATTTGGAAGGCTATGTGTTCAAATGCTGGATGTCTGGGAAATAAAATCATGGATCTAGTGGCCATTATGGCAGAAGCTGACCTGGACATTGTTGCCATTAGTGAATCATGATGCAATGAATTCTTTGCCTGGGACATAATCACACCAGGCTACACTCTGTTCTGGAAGGATAGGGTGGGTATGAAAGGGGGAGCAGTTATTATTTATGTGAGGGATAGTATAAAAACAATAGATATCCAGGGTACATAGGGAGAGGGAGAGGTACTGTGGGTCAGCCTAGAGACAGGAGAAGGAGCAGCTATTCAAACAGTACAGACCTCCAGCATGAGGGGGGGAGATGGATAAGGTTCTGATGGACGACATCTAAAAGATGGAAAATAAGAGTGAGGTGCTGCTGGTGGGGAACTTCAACCTGCCAGATGTAGATTGGAGCATCCCAGCTGCAGCATCAGCCAGGAGTAGGGGCATCCTAGAGTCCCTGCAGGGGGCATTCCTCAGGCAACTTGTGGGGGGGGCCCAATAGTAAGGGAGCAATTGTGGACCTTGTTCTCTCTAATGGGGACAGGGTTGCAGAAGTCACAGTGGGTGGCCACCTGGGGACCAGTGATCATCACATGGTGTGGTTCAATATAAGATCTGTGACAGAAGTGAATCACACAAAGCCAAAGGTCCTGGACTTCAGAAGGGCTGATTTTACAGAGATGAGGGAATGCCTCAGGGATGTACAAAACCAGAAAATAGCCACACTCAGGAGCTATGATGTGTGATGAAATGCACAGATGCACAGCGACACAAACCTAGATTGTGCTGTCCCTTATTGGTAAAAAAGCGCCAAAATTAATCAAACACACAGAGCAAGGGACAAGAAGCCATTACACTGATACCTAGATGCCTCAGGTATGTCCTGGTGGGTGGGGGGGGGGAGAACTTAGGTGAAGTGGAGGGACAGTGGGCAAAACTAAAAGCTGGGATAGTGAAGGCAACAAACCTCTGCATCAGACAAATAAGCAAAAGCAAGAAGAAAAATGAATGGCTATGGCTCTTAAAGGAGGTGTCTATGACAGTAATGGCAAAAAAGTTAGCATTCAGGAGGTATAAGGAAACACAGACTGAGTAGGATAGGAAGGAGTATCAAGAGAAGCAGAGGAAGGCATGGAAAGTGGTCAGAGGCACAAAGGCACAAACAGAGGATAAAACAGACCAGGCAGTAAAGAATGGGGACAAGACATTTTTCAGGTATGTAAGAGAAAAGAGAAAGACCAGAGGAGGGATTGTAAGGCTAAGGAGGGTGGGGGGGGGAGTGTGTTGAAGGGGACCAGGACAAAGCAGACATTCTGAACAGACAGAGGAAGGAGAAGGCAGGGGTTCACAGATAAGAGCCAGGGGCATTGTTGATAGGTTGGTGGTTACTAGTCCATTTACAGAGGAGAGAGTCCTTGAGGAACTTGCAAATCTGAAAGTGGACAAGGCAATGGGACCAGACGGGATACATCCAAGGATATTAAGGGAGCTCAGAGAAGTTCTGGCTGCCCCTCTGACACTCCTGTTCAACCACTCACTGGAAATGGGGGTGGTCCCAGAGGACTGGAGAAGGGCAGATGTAGTCCCACTTCACGAAAGTGGTAGTAAAGAGGCAGCTGGAAATTATAGGCCAGTCAGCCTGACCTCAGTGGTGGGGAAATTAATGGAATCACTACTGAAGAAAAGGATTGTGGAATATATTGAATCCAGTGGCTTACAAGACCCGAAGCAGCATGGATTTACAAGGGAGAGGTCATGTCAAACACATTTGATAGATTTCTTTGACTGGGTGACCAGGGAAGGAGATCAGGGTGTAGCAGTGGATGTAGCCTACCTAGATCTCAGTAAGGCCTTTGACACCGTTCCTCACAGGAGATTCGTAAATAAGATGAACAAACTAGGGGTGAGTCCAAAGGTGGTAAACTGGGTAAAAATTGGTTGGGGGATAGGAGACAGAGGGTAGTGGTAAATGGAGTACACTCCAAGGAAGGGAAGGTGACCAGCCAGGTGCCACAGGGATCAGTACTGGAACTGGTCCTCTTGAATGTCTTTATTGGCAACACTGCAGAGAGGACTAGAAGTGAAGGTATGTCTTTTTGCAGACTAAGATCTGTATTAGGGTAGACACTCTGGGGGAGGGGGGTTAGGATGAAGAGGGATCTAGAAAAACTTGAGAAGTGGTCAAGAATGTGGCAGGTTAATTTAAATGCAAAAAAGTGTAAAATCATACACTGGGGGCACAGAAACAAGGGTGGAGTATAAAATGGGAGCGGTACTGGTGACCACCAAACTGAGACCTAGAGTAATCATATCTGATGATCTAAAGGTGGCCAAACAGTGTGACAAGGCAGTGGGGAGAGCCAGTGAGATGCTGGGGTGTATATGGAAGGGTAACACCAGCAGAAAGAGGGAGGTGATTATACCTCTCTATAAATCACTGGTGAGGCCTCACCTAGAGTACTGTGTCAAATTCTGGAGACCACATCTCAGGAAGGACATAGAGTACAGGTGGTCCAGAGTAGAGCAACTAAAATGGTGAAGGGTCTGAATCAAAAGCCCTATGACGATGACTAAAGGACCTCAATACATACACCCTGGAGCAAAGGAGAGAGAGGAGATATGACAGAGACTTTCAGATACCTCCTGGTATAAATAAGGTTCAAGAAGAAATACTTTTTCAGAGCAAAAGATGTTCAAGAACTAGGGGCCATGCTATGAAGTTGGAGGGGTGTAGACTAAGGGGAGATGTAAGACAGTACTTCTTCACAGAAAGAGTGGTGGATACCTGGAACAACATCCCAGAGGAGGTGTTTGGGGCAAAAATTGTAATGACGAAGGCATGGCATAGGCTTACGAGAACCTTGTGACAGGGGAAAGGGGGGTAAAGCTAGAGCTCAAGTAGGGTCTGTGGTGTCACAGTAGGTAGGGAAAATGGGCAGACTGATTGGGCCAAGCATCCTTATCTGCCATCCAATCGTATGTTTCTGTCTAGGGGATGGGTGCAGTGCAGGTGAATTCAGATTTAGCCAACAAAACAATGAATCAATCAACACAATAAGTAACAAGCATTTGGGAATGCTGAACATTCACCACTTGTATTGCTGTTGTGCTGGGTCCTGCTTGGACACATTTTTACTACATATTAACCCAAAATAGACCGCAGGAGATGCAAATCTCATTTTTGGTTATGTCCTGCTTTTACACGGTTTTAAATTGTATTTACCTAGGAGAGGCCTGCTGAGAGGCAATATCTAATATTCAGTGGTCTCCCACATTTTGACCCCATATTTCCAGCATAGCCTTTCTATTACCTAATGGTATGATCAGGACAGATGGAAGTTTTTTAAATTCCATCTGAAAGGTGATTTTGCAGTGCTACAGGGCACCAGGTTTGAGTGAACTTGAGAACATTACATTCATGGAGGCTCTGGAACAGACCAGTCTAACTAGTAACTGTATATTTTTAGGAGACTTTAATTTTCCCAGGATAGATTGGAATAAGCTACATGGCTTTATTAGCCTAGAGAATAGATTTATAGATTTCTGTATTAGTAACAACTTAGAGCAATTGGTTAAGAAGAAGATTATACTAAATCTGATATTAAGTAATATGGAAGGATGTATAAGTAATGTAGTCACTCTCCCCCCCCTTTGGGGTAGTGATCATATGATGATCGTGTGTATGTTGAAGGAAGTAGTAAATAGAGTATCAGGTAGAACAAGAATTAAGAATTACAGAAAATGAATTTAGCCAGGATGAAGCAGTACTTAGGTGTTTGGGACTGGGAAAAGGACTTCAAGGATAAAGAACTTGAGGAGTCCTGGGACATTTTTAAGGGTAAGATACATTATTATACGGAACATTTCATCCCTACAGTAGATAAATACAATAAGTGAGGGAAAATACCTAAATGGTTTTCAGGTTAAATAAAGAAGCTTATCAACAGTAGGAATAAGGCATATAAAGAGCTTAAAAGAAGCCCCAATGACCTACGAGCTGAGAAATATAAAAATCTGGTACAGAAATGCAGAAGGGCTATATCAGCTGCAAAGGCTAAGGCAGAGTATGAGTTGGCTTGTTCTAAAGATAATGGGAAGTGATTTAACAATTATATTGGTAGTTTAAGAACAGGAAACAAATATCTTTCCAGTATATTGCATGACAATAAAGTTATTGACAATGAGAGTGATATGGCTAATACATTTAATGCTTATTTTTTGTCGACATACCAGATGGCAGAGAGACATGTGGACATGGGGGATATGAAAACAGGACGGGAACTAAATATAGGGTGGATGTAGTAGAAGTTTCAGTAAAATTGACTAAACTAGATATAAATAGATCCTATGGCCCAGACGACATCCACCCTATGTTACTTCACAAACTGGCTGCAGAATTGGCTGGACCACTTGCTCTGTTGTTTAATAGGTCCTTGGCTTCAGGTGTGGTGGTTCAGGACTGGAAAAAAGCACATATCACCCCAATATACAAAAAGGGGATTAGGGCATTGGTGGAAAACTATTGCCCTATTAGTATAACATCCCAGATTGGTAAATTACTTGACGGATTTATTAAACAATTCCTCATAGATAATCTTACCAGTTTAGGTGTAGTAGACATAACACAACATGGATTTTCACAGGGAAGGTCGTGTGTCACTAACCTTATAGACTTTTTTGAGCCTGTGACCCATGCCCTAGATCAATAGTTCTCAGGCTTTGTCACAGTGAGCCTCCCCAAATCCATGAAAAAGATTTTGAGCCTCCCCAAAAATTGAAATAATCTTGGGCCTCCTCAAAGAAAAAGAACATACTGTACTTTGCGTAGTACACCATGAATAAACTGAAACCCCTTTGAGTACTTGGCTCACATTCAGTTCTTTGTCTTATACTGACATGGAACCTTTGAAAAAGAGTGCCTGTGCTCAAAGGTGCCATCTAAATAAAAAATAAATAAAATAAACAAATATTATTATTCAGCTTATTGTAACCCCCTTCCCAAACAGGCCAACCTACATACTCTGCTATTTTCATTCTTAAACCATTGTTACCCCTCGTTGCAGTACCTTCACGGGTCAGACTACTTTCTCTTGTTTCCTCTCTATATGAAATAACCTTCCTACATACATTGCCTCTCCCCTCCTTCCCTGCTCCTAAGTAACTTCTCAGGGATTACTTTGCTCCTTCCTGCTATTGCTCTTAGCACTTCTATGCTCAACCCTTGTATTTGGGCTGTTCTGCCATCAGGCTACAAATTGATCAACTACCACCTCTCGTTATTAGTTTATTGTTCATATTTGTTTGTACTATTGTTCACTGTGTATTTCTTGATTGTTTTGCAACTACCTTTTGAAACGTATTCACTCCCTACCCTTCCCTGGGTACACCTGAAATGAGCCTTGGCTCATTCACCTTCCCTTGACACCTATTAATAAATAAATACATAAGATATACCTACTATTATCCTCTTTCAGTTTGCATCACCTCTTCAAACAAAATATATCAAACACAAAATTTAAATACAGTACTTTTTCAGACTTTCTTGAGCCTCCCCTGGAACAGGCTGGGGCTTCCCCAGGGAGGCTGGCCTCACCATTTGAGAACCCCCGGCCTAGATCACAGACTACCAGTGCATGTCATGTATCTGGATTATAGTAAGGCATTTGACTCTGTGTCACATCTGAAATTGCTTGAAGTGTTAACGGATATGGGAGAGGTAACCGGTATCCTCAAATGGATACAGTCTTGGGTTCACAATAGGCTACAAAGAGTTCAAATAAGGGGACATTATTCTGAATGGAGCACAGTGACAAGTGGTGTGCCACAGGGCTCAATTTTGGGCCCTACTCTCTTCTCCGTCTTTGTGGCTAGTATGCAAGGTCAGAATGGAATATGGATATGAAAGTATGTGGACCATATGAAGGTGGGGGCTATTGTTGATAATGAAGATTCAATTCAGAATTTGCAAAACTATTTACTGTCCTTGGAACAGTGGGCCATTCTACATAAATTAAATTTCAATGAGAGCAAATGCAGAGTTATGCATTTTGGATACAATAACAAAAAGGCAGAGTACAAGATCAATAATAACATTATATGTGCCACATCCTGTGAAAAAGACTTGGGGTGTTCATCTCTAACAAATTAAGTTTTAATATCATAACAGAGAGTCAATAAAAAAAGCAAATTGAGTAATGGGTAACATACTTAGAAATATACAAAGTAGAAAAAGGAGGTCTTAATACATCTTTACAGGTCTTTGATAAGGCCAGTATTAGAATACAGTGCCCGTTTTTCCACACCACAAAGTATTGGCAGTATTAAATCACTTGAATGGGTTCAGAGGAGATTCAGTAAGAAGGCCTATAGGGTAAAGAATAGTACATACAGAGAAAGGATGCAAGCCGTGTCCCTATATTCTTTGTCATATAGGAGGGGGAGAGGGGATATGTTATTCATCTATAGGGCAACTAAAGATGATGCCCTGGTGGAATTGGCAGGTTATGAAAAAAAAACAGAATTAACAAGGGTTAACAGAGGGCATAGTAAGTAATTGCTAGAGGAGAAATTTAGAACTTGGAGAAGAGGTCTTTGGTTTAGCCAAAGAGTGGTGAGCATGTGGAATGTGTTACCAAGTGAAGTGGTTAATTCACCAACAATTTATACATTTAAAATGAGGCATGATAAGTATATGGGAGACAAGATTAGGAATTTCTACCAGTAATGTGGTAGCGGGTCTATTATGGCGCTAGTAGTCATTTGACCTGTATTCGCACCTATGAACCTATAACATATTTTGGAGGGGATTTGAAAAATGACACCCGTCATGTTTATGAGTTGGGTAACACAAGGGATATGTTGAACATTTGGTGTCAAAATCTTCAAAAAATGACATAATGAGTAAATGTTGGAACAATTCAATGTTTCTTCATAACTTAGTTGTTTTTTTGACATTTTCTCCCCAAATTTTCAAAATAGTCTTATTATGAACACTCCTGGACATGACAGATGTCATTTATAAAATACTGGCCTAAACGTCATTACGTGACACAAGTGTAAAAACACATTTTGGCTAGGATTTGAAAAATGACACCCATCATGTTCATGAGATGGTGTAAAAAAATGGCTATGTAGAAAATTTGGAGTCAGAATATTGAATATTACTGAAGTTATGAACGAGCTTTAAAACATTTCAACATACTGTACCTTTATAACTTTGTTGTTTTTTAATATTTTGACCCCAAATGTTTCAACATAGTCTTCTTATGACTCCACCTCATGAATCCAGTAAAGGGGATTCTGCTTAAGTGCGCATCCAGTTTGTCAAGCCAAAATGTGCACTTAAGCAGAACTTACACTTATCCAAAATTACATTGTAAATAACAGGCCAGCATAGAAAAAGATGAAAACACTAGTTTAAGTCATAATAGTCTTTAATGTGGTATTATATCATTTAAAATCATAAGTTAGCTCATTTAAAATTCATTCCAGTAATTTCCAGTGGTGAAATAAGTACAGATTAGATTTAAATTTTTACATTAATATTTTTTAAAGTTTAGATATGACAGTGTCTCTGAGCTAGCACCATGCCTCCCATCCCCTCACTTCACTAATAGCTGATCTGTATTCCACCCCACCTGATTGCTCACATCAGGCAGCTGTAAACCCTGTACTATGCCTAACAGGGGCTGACTGGGACAACAGTAGGTCAAGAGGTCAGGTCCATATGCTCTGTATACTGAAATGTGAAACAGCCGGCAGCCACAGTGGGCATTCCACGTTGGTGGTTCCATTTCATTTCATTTATTTTGAAATTGCAGGTAAGTACTCTGTAATTTACATTTCATTTTCAGGTACGACCTGAACTCAAGCAGAAGTACAATATACAAATATACATATTTTAACAATATAAAAAAATACAGAAATAACAGTAGTACAATACATTCATTTACATACACGTTCATTCAGACTTTTAAAATGATTAAGAGCTGCCATGTTGAAGATATTAACAGATGTAGATTGTTTAACACTGAGAGGTAAAGTGTTCCAGAGGAAAGCAGCACAGTAGGCAAAAGTTCTCTTGCCTGCGTTTGATCGTACGAGGGGCAAGACTAACTGAGACTTTGTAGATGATCATAATTTATTAATGGAAGAATATTTGGTAAGTGAATTTTGCAAAGAGACTGGAATTCCAGTATTTATTATTAGTATATCTTTTTTTAATTTATAGTTTATCCCTGATTTTTACCCCCAATTTCTCTTGACCCTGTCCCAGCCTCACACTTGCATGTGGAGGCACACACACACCGTGGTACCAGAATGCCTGTCCACTGCTTGCTGTCCCCGTGCCTGCACAGTACTGCCCACAGACCTCCATCCGGGGGCAATGGAACTATGGCGGGTGACAGAGTCCTCCCTGGGAGAGGAGAGCTGCCTTTTGGCTGCTCAATCCTGCTCTCTACCTTCCCCCCCTCCCCCCGTGCCAGCTCTCCGACGACCCAGGCTCATTCTTGAACCTGGATTGCTGATGTGACGCTAGGTAAGGCATCCAGTGCCTCAGCCCTCAGTGCCACCGGACTGACCAGTATTTATTATTTTAAATGTAAAATGAGACATTGTAAACCTGTAATTATTCTGCATAGAAAACCAATTGAGTTGATTTAATATTTGGCAGTGATGTGTGCGATGGGGAGCCAAGAGTGCAAACTTTCCTATTTTTTGTAGTAATGTTTCTTTTCTACATACAGTACCAGCAGGAGCAGTATCAATAACCAACAATACATAGTTTAATACTGGGAGGAGATTTTGTTGAGCAATAGCAAGATGCGTTTCTTTTGTTAAGAAATTTCATAATCGGTATAATGTTCCTATCTTTGCACGTATCTTGGAAGTGACTTTGTTCATATGAACATTGAATTTTAAGGATGGGTCGAAAGTGATACCTAGATATTTTAATGAATCTACAGTCTCATTGCCTTTTTTCTCTCACTTCTCTCACTTGTTCAACAGTTTCTCACACTCCATTGTTTCTAACTTCCTCCTGATGATAGCTGTTAAGGGGGGGAAGGGGGCACCTACAAGTTGAGGGGCTAGCTGCACAATCGAGCAGACTCAATAGACCATGAGTCCTGTTTCTGCTGGCATTTCAAATGTTCGTATGAGACTTGAGACAGGCTAAGTACAGGTACCAGTTACAACTATTAGCACCTCATTGCATCTGCTAGCACCTCATTGTGCACTTATCAGGAACAATTATTACTGGACTGATGGTATGCTGATAATGTGAAAGTGTGCTCTTAAATGAAATTTGCACTTAACCAGTGTGCATTAAACTGAAATTATTAATATGGCTCTCCATGTAAAAAAAATCGGGAAATGGAAAAAGTATGCACTTATCAAGTATGTGCACTTATCAGGATTGCATTTAAATGGAATCCACTGTACATGAAAACTTTAAAATCCTGCCCAAAAGACGATTTCATGGAGCGACTGCAAAATCACCTTTTGAGTTGGATTTGAAAAATTTCAACCTTGTTTATGAAGTAGTGTCCCAAAAAGGCTATGTTGAAAATTTGGGGGAAAAATGTTAAACAACAACCAAGTTAGGAGTGCAAGTATAAAATGTATTGAAATACATTGACACGCTTACCTGATATCTCAGTTCTTGGTCTGGTGTTGAAGAGTGAAGACGTGTCTCCGGTCCAGAGAGGATTATGGCATTGGACCCCCAGTAGGTAAGTAAGGGTAGGGGGTGGGGCTGCTGAGTGGGGAATTCAGGTGGGGGTGGGTAATGGCAGCAGAGGACAGTGACCGCAACAGACATCGATGGACCACATCTCTGAAATAACATAGACAGGGTAGAGGCAGTCCTGAGGAGGGCAACCAAAATGGTGCAGGGTCTGCACCAAAAGTCTTATGACAAGAGACTCAAGGACCTCAATATGTACACCCTGGAGGAGAAGAAGAAGAGGGGTGATATGATAAAGACTTTCAAATATCTTACTGTGCTGACTCATTACTGGTGCAGCAATAATGTTGTTGGGATGTTTCCACAGGATTTGACAGCTACCTTGATTTTTTGCCGCTCTGTATGGTAAGCGTAAATGATGTGACAGTGCCTTGTTTAAAAGGTGTGTGAGTGTTATGTGCCTTATCTCCACCTTTCTTGGATGTGAAGTTTGTTATAATAATTTCTGGGGGGATGCAGGGGGAAAATCCCCCGCAATAATGCACTTGTATATTGCTTTGTGGTCCCACTACAGTGTGCAGGTTGCCATGCTGTTTTCTCACTTTCATCCCCGGGCACAGTGCCACAGCTCCCTGATGGCAGTGTCAGAGCACTGCATATACTGTCGGTGAGTTCCTTGCACTGTTATTTACATCGCTGTTTTATATGTCACTGTGACATGGGTGAGCCTAAATAAGGTACAAGAGGGAAGCATTTTTTGGGAAAGAAAGATGTTCAAGAACAAGGGGTCTTGATAGGAAGCTGGAGGGGAGTAGACTCCTGGGTAACATTAGAAAGTACTTCTTCACAGGAAGGGTGATGGATGCATGGAACAGCCTCCCAGTGGAGGTGGTGGGGGTTAAAACAGAAATGGAATTAATAAAATGCATGGGATAGGCATAAGGGAACCTTAGCTGTAGGGTAAGGGAGGGTAAAAGCCAGAGATCAAGTATTGTCTGCGGTAATGCAGTTGGTAAAAAAAATGGACAGACTAGGTGAGCTAAGCAGTCCTTATCTGCCATCATGTTTCTATGTTATCTTTTATAAAGGGTATAATTTTGCTTTTCAAACTATGAGTGATGGTTTTCTTTATTTTAAGTACTGATAATTGGGAACTAGGCATCCCATTGTCGGTTTAACATTTATGGTGTATGGGAAGTAATGGGGAGGTGGGAGGGATACTTGGCAGTTGGAGGGAGTTATTTTTATGGAAGGGTTATGGGAAGAATCAGGAGGTGGGAGGGATACTTGGCAGTAGGAGGGAGTTGTTTTCAGAAGCCGGGGCACAGGAAGTGACAGAGAGGTGAGAAGGTTACTTGGCTGTGGGAGATTGCATTGGGGGAGGATGAGGCACAGGAAGTGACAGAGAGGTTAGAAGGTTACTTGGCTGTGGGAGATTGCATTGGGGGAGGATGGGGCACAGGCTGATCATGATGCAATCAGCTGTTTGCTGGGTGGCATTATGCAAATCAAAGCAAAGAGCCACTCTATGATTTGGGTGGCTCTTTTCTTTGAACTTCATGAAGTTTCCACCCAGCTTGCCCAGAATAGTGCCATAATCAGCCAACCTGATGATTGGTCTGACACTGGTGAGGCCACTGCAGACTGCCCTACATCGGACCAATAGTGACTACCTCTCAAATCCACTATTGTAGCAATATGTTTGCTTTGTGCAAGGGTAAACATAAAAAGTGCAGCAGGCAGAAATTATGCATTGATTGATTTTTTTTTATTTAGTTATTATAGATATTAATTTATTTACTTGTTTGTTTTTAATTGGTAACTGGGAATGAATGGTACATGGATCCCTGGCTAATTTCCAGGTGTGATCCAGGCAGAGATGTTACAGAAAGGAAGGGAAGATAAACCAGCGAGGTTACTAAAAATTATGGACTAAATTAAGAAAATTGATACAATTCATCACAGCCAAAACAAAGTTGCTACACAGGCTTTACAATCTATATATGGAACAGCTATGCAGTATTTATAATCTGTACAAAAGCCTAACAGCCATAACTGATGTGATTGTAACTAGGCATAGGAACCAGAGTGTTCGGAGCCTTGGATGAATGGAAGGCAACTCAGACTGAGTAAAGGAAGCAGGGAAATACTGGGAATTTGGTGATAATGATATATGGGAGAGGGGACAAGGGAGCAAACAGAGATGAAATACATTGTCAGAGAATAGTTAAATGTTTTCTCATATTCAGGTTGAAATTCTTTTTCATTTGTAGGGAATGGACTAGATGATTCAGTGTATTGGCAATAAGTGCCACACCTTTTCTAGATCTTATGTTTGAAGCTGGCCCAATTTAGTAGTGTTTGGAAGGTATTATCATCATCTTGCCTCATTTGTTGTGATATTTATTCATGCTTTTGTCACACCAAGTCTGTTCTCGCCTTCTTCTGAAATTCTTTTGACTGTCATGAATACTGTAGGGTTGCCCATGTCAGTCCCGTGCTAAAGGAGCTCCACTGTCTGGCGGTTTATCCTCCCATTGAAACCAAGGTTGTGGCCATCAGTGGTGTGGGTCTCTCATGTGTCTCTGGCCTTATGAGGTTCTGTGTCCCAGCTTCTCCATTAAATCTGCAGAGGGGATGTCTATCTCAATCTGGACTGAGTAAGGAAAGACATACAGATCTTTCTTGTATCAGTCTATGTTGAGAATCTGGAATGCTATTTTGATTCACTGACCATGAGTTCTCTTTAACTCCCTCTATAGCTGTGTTTATGCACATTAGTGAGGCAATGTAGAAAAACTCCATGCTGTCCCTCTCATGATAATAAATAGAGGGTATTGCTCTCCAGTTCTGTCAACACAGTATCATGTACTAGCACTAATATTTCCTATAAACAAAAGGAAATTCAAGTTCTTACTCAGAGGATTATCAATATATTAGAGATGGAAGTCGATCTTTAACAGAATATACTATGGCAACAACATTGGGCAGAAAAAAAGCACATTACTGCTATGCTTGCTGCCACTTGGTAGGCTTTGGTTCTTGCTATGAAGTCTTTTACTGTGATTGCTCAAAAAAAATGCATTTACTTTGAATTTCTCTGAACACTACTGCAATGTAAGAAGGTGTGCTGATATCATTTTAATGAGGAGCTCATGAATGATTGCATGTTGACAGACATATGTTTATGAGTTTTTTAAATTATAATTTGTATTATTTTATACAGAGATAACACAATTACTAGTGACACTGCTACACTAAGTAGTCACTATGTATGCGTACATATTATAAGTCTAATACATTGCAGAGAGGAAGCATTATGAAAATATATACTATTTTATAACAAGGTTTTTAACTAAGCATGCCTCAAAATCAAGATAAATAGGCCTTATACTGTATTAATGTATGAAAGGATTAGCATTCCCACAATCCCTTTTCTATCCTCCCCATAACTCATTTAGGATATATACAATCTCCCTAAATAAGAAATATTATCGCTAAGAGTATTTTAAAGAACTGCTGATGCCTCTGGAAAAACTTTGGAAAACATAATACTTAGACCCAATTCAGCTTGCATTTATTTATTTATTTGAATTTTGGCAACTGGGTAAGCCCACTGACACCACGCAGTCCCTTTTTCAGGGGCAACCCAGGGGAGGGTACATAGGGCAATATTATACAATGAGCAAAGAAACACAGTGCTATACATAGACAAAAATGACAAATGCAAATAATGTTGCAGTGTGGTACAATAAACAGGATTATATTACATATGGAGAGTCACAGTTCTGTATACAATCTATGGTACTGTCTTAAGTGCAGTACAGAGTTATGCATAGACAGGATAGAATGAGGGTAAATCTATTAAGATGCCTTTGCTGGTGTAATAATAAGGTAAGGACATGGTCATCTGAGTCAGATGAGGCAGTTACAAGTTCCAGAAACAGAGAAGTAGCTCTACAGAGCATGTTTGAAACAAGGGAAGGTAGTGCAGGAGAGGATAGTTGGGGGTAGGGAGTTCCAAGTGAAGGGGGCTGCATAAGCAAAGGATCTTCTGCCTGAGGATAGACGTGTCTTAAGTATGGCTAGTAGTGAAAGAGAGATGGAGTGGAGAGGTCACCGGGACTGTTTTCTTATTATAAGGTTGGATAGGCTTGGGGGAGTGCAGAGATGTGTAAGCTTATAGGTGAGGCATAGAGAGGAGTACTGGAAATAGTGCTCAAGTTGTAGCCAGCCCAAAAATGCTAGTACAATGCAATGGTGTTGATGGGGTGCTGCTCTGATGGCAAAGCGCCCTATCTTGTGATACTGCATATGTGTTTGTTATATATGTTTGTTTATATATGTTTGTTTGTTTTACATCATGCATGAATTTGCACTGGCCACTTATCCTTAGTAAATAATTGTACTGTATAATAATTGTTGCTTATCATGATGTACTGATTGTTTTTTTAGCCTCTCATTAATTTTACTTTCCTGTGTCACTTTCTTTGTTCATCAATGATGTCTGTATATCTAGTTTGTTCACCTGGCTTGTACTCATTGTATAACTTGAAACTTCCTCTGCAACTGCTACCTGTGTGGCCTGGGTCATGCCTGAAAATGATCCACTGGATCAGTGCACTTACCCGATTACCAAAGACTTAAATAAATAAATAAATAAAATATCAGATTCAATTGGTTCATGAGAGAGGCCTTGAGTGATAAGAACAGAGGTGCCCCATATGAAAGAAGGGGAAGGAATGAAATGGTAGCTATTTTTAAGCAGGATGCATTGGATAGCAGGGGATGAAGACAGTATAGTAAACCAATCTTTTGGTGAATGGTTTTGATGACTTTGTTGATATGTGCCTCAAAGAAGAGGCATAGGTCTAGCAGGATGCCCAGGTATTTAAAATATTTGACCAATTCCTGGGGTTCCCTGTTACTGGAGAGGATGGAGAGCTGTGGGTTGCAAGCAGATTTAAAAGAGTGGGAATGTAAAAACATAGATTTTGCCTTTTTGGTGTTCAGAAGTAAGTTGTTTTCAAAGAACCATGCTTCTAATTGGCGGACGTTGGACTGCAGGTGCTGATTAAGCCATCGGGTGTAGGCTGAGGATCAGTATAAAATTACATCATCCATGTAGAGCTGTATGGACTTCCATCTGCAGAAGCCTGGCAACTCATTAATGAATGAACAGTAGTGGGCCCAGGATGGATCCCTGGGGGACACCATGGGTAATATGTCTGAAAGGAGATCTGTAGTTGACCCATTTGACACTTTGGGTGTGGCAGGATAGGTAGTCCCAAAGCCAGGAGGTGGATATCTTATCAAGTCCCAAGGTTTCTAACCTACATAGTACCAGCAGCGCATGGTTCACCAGGTTGAAGGCCTTGGTGAGGTCAGCAAAGATGGCCCCCTTGGCTAGGTCATGGTCAAAGGCATGGTTAATGTCTGAGGTGACTTTGATGAGTGCAGAGAGAGTGCTCTGATTTCTGTGAAAGCCATATGGGCAAGGTGATAGTAAGTAAGTAAAATGTTATTTATATCAAGTGCCCTTCCCAAGCTCAGGGCACTTTTACAATAGTTCAAATCATTTAAAATCACATTTCAAAACAATAAATCAAACAATCATACAATACACTTATTATGTTCCGGCAAATGCTAGGGCAAAAAGGAAAGTCTTTAATTGTTTTTTAAAACTTTCAACAGTTAGGCATTCTCGTGTCTGATGAGGTAGAGAATTCCACAGGGTTGGTGTCATATAGGCAAAAGATCTACCTCCAGACATCTTTAGATGTACCCTGGGAATCTCTAGCAATCCCTCATCAGAGGAGCGAAGAGAATGGGCAGGACAGTAAGGCACCAAGAGCTCTTTCAGGTAATGAGGTCCCAAATCATATAGGGCCTTAAAGGTCAATAATGCAACCTTGAAGGTGATCTGCCACTGTATTGGCAGCTAGTGCAGATCACGCAGCACAGGTGTCATATGGCTAGATCTTGAAACTCCCATCAACAACCTGGCCGTCGTGTTCTGCACAAGCTGCAAGCAGCAGATATCCACCCCCGGCAGCCGTAGATAGAGGGCATTGCAGTAATCAAAACGGCTGGTGACAAAGACGTGGACCAAGATGGGAAGATCTTCCCGTGGAACCAAGTGTTTCACCTGGGCAATGTTCCTCAGGTGAAAAAAAGGCAGATTTGACTATGGCTGACACCAGCATCTTCATAGTCAGGCTTTCATCAAAAATCACACCAAGGTTACGCACTTGACCAGAGGAAAGAAGCGGGACCCCCCAAGATATAAACCTGAGGGTTTCCCAGTCCAAGTCCCTGTTGTCCTTCCTCCAGGGTCCACAACCAACATCTCAGTTTTCCCTGAATTCAACCTAAGCCAACTAGCACCCGCCCAATCCTGAATCTCCAGGAGGAATTGGTGCTGTTCAAGGTAGTCTTGTAATTGGTTGCGTAAAATTCTTTCTTGTACTTTTGCAAGGTGGTAGAGAATTGAGATCAGTCTGTAGTTTTAAATAGGGATGGCTGACCCCCCCCCCCTTTGTGGATTGGGATTACTAGAGCCATTTTCCATTTTGAGGGTACAGTTCTTTCAAGAAAGGATCTGTTAACCAGGTTTCAAGCCAGTACGGCAAGTGCCAGAGCTCCCCATTTTAAGAACGTAGGCTCAAGTGAGTCATAGCCAGGAGACCCTCTTTCCTTGAGATTGCTAAGGAGCTTGAGAACCTCTTTTCAGGTTGTTAATTTGATGTGGAATTGCATGGTCACAGTCCTAGAGAGATTTGTGATTGGAGGGCGGTGATTGACTTGGAGTGTAGGGAAATGGAATACATAGTTGCTGAGGTCCATAAAGAAGTTGTTAAGACCATCAGCAATTGATGCTGGGTTGGATAGTACTTTGTCCTTTATAGATAGAGGGCTGGTGGAGGTTTTGTCTTTGAGGAGGGAATTCATCTGGGCTCAGAATTATTTGGGGTTGCTGAGTTTTTCCATTTGGATTCAGCTGTAATAAGTCCTCTTAGCGTTAGTTATTTTAGCCTTACATGTATTTCTGAGGTGTCTGTATGAATGCCATTCGGAGAGAAGTCTAGTCTTCTTGTATGTTTTCTAGGCTGCATCGTGTTTGGACATGTGGGACCTTATATCTTTTGTCAGCCATGGGGGCTTTAATGCCTTTTGCTCTATGTTGGGTAAGTGGGGCATGAATGTTTATGATGGCACCGACAGTGTCAATTAGATATCCCAGGGCCTGGTCAATAGAAGGTTGGGTATATATGGGGTACAAGTTTACATTATTGAGAGAGCTGAGGAAGGAAGCAAGATCAAAGGAGGACAGATTACAAGACTCTACAATTTTGGGAGGAGGGTTTTGGGAATTATTCCTCCAGATACAATAGACTGGTGAGTGGTCACTGATGTTGTTGGGTAAGACTCCTGATGCAATTATTCTGTGCTCACAGTTACTCAGGATACAGTCGCTGTGGGAGTGGTTTCCCATTCCATTTTTCCTTCTGGTGGCTTTGGCGATGTGTTGAATTAGGTTGGCATCAGCTAGGGTAGAATGGGCTGTGCTTTTGTTTTTTGGTAACCAATCAATATTAAAATCCCCCCACATTATTAATTTATTTGGGGGGGGGTCCAAGAAGGAAATGATGACTTTGGGGAGGTCAGCAGCAGCAGACTTTGGTGGTAAATAGGTACATCAAGGGTTAAAGAGACAAAGATGGATTCTGCTGGGGATGTTATTGAAGCCGAGGGTGGAATTTTGGAAGCTGAGAGGTTGGACTTGAAGTATTAATTTACCATCTATAGACCCCCCTTATTTATTACCAAGAAAGTTCCCACAAAATAACAGGATCTTAATCCCTTAGAATTCATATGCCCGTAAGCTTATTCTGTACTTGAAATCATAATGCTCTATTGTGACATCACAGCTGGTTTCCATGTGAATAACTGTGATGTCACAAGTAGAGTACTATGACATCAAGTGGTGGAATAAGCAAGAGGAGCTAATGAACTTTCAAGGAACAAAGATCTTATTTTCATGCATATGCCCTCAGTAATAAATAATGTTGATCCCTTGGGGTGATGGTTTCCCTGTAGAGTTCTATAAGCCTCTAGCTGATCTACTTTGTCCTTTATTATGTAAGGTGTACCATGAATCCACCCATCTTGGCAAGCTACCTTCCACTATGACAGATGCAGTCATTACAGTACTTCCAAGAAAGGACAATGATGTTTCCCCTTCCATCTAACTACTGTCCTATATCTTTACTTAACACTGATGGTAAATATTCGCTAAGCTCCTAGCTATACATTTGGAACCCCTTATTCCTCAGTTAGTTAATTGATCCCAGGTGGGTTTTGTTAAAGGGAGGGTTGGTTCAGATCACCTGCGTTCCTGATTTAATCTTATTTATAAAGCTAAAAATCTCAAGCCCCCTGCAGCAGTGATAGCTGTTGACTTCAAAAAAGCTTTTGATTCTTTAAATTGGAACTTTATTTCTCTTGTATTATCCCACTTGAGGTTTAGTTACCGATTTTGCTCATGGATCAAACTTCTTTACACCCTTCCCTCTGCTAGGGTCCTCACAAATTCCACACTGTCCCACCCCTTTAATCTTGCCAGAGGTGCTAGACAAGGGTGTCCTTATCCCCGTCCCTTTTTATTTTAGTTCTAAATCCCCTGACGGCCACAATTAGACAAACCAATGAAATAAGGGGCATTTCAATAGGTGACACACAATACACCTCTTTATCATATGCTGATGATTTGTTAATTCTTTTAGAAAAGCTTGAATCTGCTGCCCAACCTCTTACCAGATTACTTAACAGATTACTCAACACTTTTACTGAACTTTCAGGCTTAGCAATGAATTATAAAAAAAAACTGAGGTGTTACCTTTGAATGCCCTCTGCAAACCCTATATGAATACCCCTTTGGAGTTTCAGTGTGTGCCTCAAGGCATTACCTATTTAGGGATCAAGATCCTACCAAATCTTGACAAGATCTGGGAAGCAAATATCTCTCCTTTATTCACTGACATCAAAACTATTTTAGATAGATGGAGAACCCTCACTCCATTCTTCTCTGGCAAAATTGCTGCTGTTAAAATGTCCATAACTCCCAAAATACTGTGTCTGTTCTCTAATATTCCACTAATCTTACCTCATTCACTTTTGTCCAAAATAGATAAATTAATAGGAAACTTTATTTGGGAAGGAAGTATCCCAAGGTTCAGTCATACTAAATTATGGGTCCACTGGTCCAGAGGTGGCTTTGGATTACCTTTGTTTCTAGCATACTTATGGGCATTCTGAACCACCCAAACCATTAGGTTGTTTATTAAACCTGACTTTAAAACTCCCCTATGAGTGGACATGGAGACATCCCTGACTCCAAGCAGGATCCCTATTACATTTATCTTTAATACTCTGACACGGAAATTAAGGAAACACCCTACCTTTGCCCCATCAGTTCATTATTGGTTTAAATTGCATAAACGATTAAAATCTAATCCTACTCCTACGTTTTATGCTCCCATTTGGGGCAATCACTGTATCACCCTTGATGGCCAACCTTTTTACTGTAATTCATGGAAATGTAAAGGAGTATGCTTTCTGGGTGATACCCTATCTACTATCATTCAACTCTTTTACTGGTCTACAAGCTAGATGGGGGCATATCCAGGCAAGATTTCTGGATGTTTCTACAGCTACATTGTGCATTATCATCTCTACTGCAAGAAATGACTAGACTATCCTTTCTTGACACTTACACTGCCTCATGGGCTGACAATACATCTGCCTTAGTAAGTAGAATACAGTATGTAAGGTTATCAGAGATAACCTACCAGACCAATCCCAGGTATCTAGGGCCAAATGGAGTACAGCTCTACAATGTAATATAACAGATTCTTAATGGTATAAATGCTGTACTTTCTGTCACAACACTTTTAAAGATGCACGCAGTATGCTTATCCAATTTAAAATCCTTCATTTATGGTACAGAACACCATCAGTTCTTCATTGATCTGGATTAATACTAGATAATTATTGCTGGCATTGTAATTCTTCAGGCGGAGATTTATTACATATTTTCTGGCCTTGTAAACCTATTTCTATATTATGGCAGGCTGTCCATTATTCAGCACCAAATATTCACAACCAGAATATTTCTTTTGACCCTAAATACTTTATATTGGGTATTATTGACCAGCACAATAAGCTCTCTATATATCAATATAAATGGTTGAATATACTTTTTATGCAAGTAGAACGTCTTATCTTAATGTCCTGGAAATCTCCCACAGTACCTACTATTACAGATGTCCTTAGTAACTTAACTTAAATTGCATCCTTAGAGCATCTCTCATATTTGGCCTTAGATCGACTCAATGAATATGAATCCTGTTGGCAGGATTACCTGGAATTTTTAAAGTCTATTTGATTAGGAGATGTTGTGGGCACTGTAAGTTATTATTCTTTTACTCTTATGTATATTACTGCTTATATCTTCAATGTGTCTCTTTGCTATACAGTCTGTTTAAGTTACTGAGGTCCCATCTGCCTGGATTGGTGGTAGTTCAGGTGGATGTTAAAGATCCCATGGCACTTATCGAAAAAGAGTAAGGGAATTTCCCCGGTGTCCTGGCCAAATTTCCCTCATTCACTAAAAATACCACCAACAGCTTAATCTGGTTCAAGGTCATTTGGCATTCATCTGTATCCCCCTTCCCCAGGTCATGCCTGAAAATAGGCAGGATTTGTCTAGTGCACTTACCCGGTCAACAAAAACTAAATAAAATAAAATAAAGTTGCTATTGTATGATCTAGTTTTTCTTTATTTAGAGCAGTATAGAGAACTGCTGATGTTATGCTGATAAACACTACATAATAACAATACATAAATAAATAAAGCTGATAAGAAATACAGGGCTAATGAGAAAAATAAGCTGCTTTGCCTCTAAATGTTATACTTTCCAAAGTCTTCTGGGGGCATCAGTGACTCTTTATCATGTCTATTAATGTCATAAAGCTCATTATTATAAAACAAAAATACACTCTATGCAACACTGACTAAGATGCCCTGACACTTAGTCTAGATTTAAATAGCATTATGCAAAACAATTTTTTAACGCATTTTTATAGACAAAAATAAAACACAGCCATGTTTCCCAGCAACCTTAGAATCCCCTCTTTAACATCTTGTTTTATATGTACTTTAATATATACTTTGGAAAACAATATACTTTAATGATTAATCATGATGTCAAATGACTACGAGAAAAAATTAAACACTGCTAAATAACAGTTCAGGAATCTCTTTGAGTCTCCTCTTATACACATAATTATTTTACATTAGACACAGCCAATTTGTCTCAGAAATATGCATTCATATTCAGAGTTCTGATTTTTACATTTCTTCAGCAGATTGCATAATTCTTTCTCTGATACAGTTGGTGACTCAGCTTGATGATCTAAGTCTTTTTCATATTAGGCTCAGAGGAGTGCAGAAATTTGATCTCATTCAAAGAAAATGTACTTTTTAAAAGTTAATACAGACATATATATGTATTTATTTGACTTTCATAACTGGTAAGATATACAGTACTAGGCATACATATACCTATTTTCAGACATAACCTGGGAGAATTACAGACTAATAGGATCAAGAAACATAGAAACAGAAACATAGACAATGATGGCAGAGAAGACCATAGGCCCATCCGGTCTGCCCACATTCCCTAAAAACCCTGGAACCTACTGTTTCTCCAGGGTACTAACCCTCCCCGTCCTCTCTCTATTCTCCTCATTGGTCCTGTTGCCCTGGTAACCACTATTCCCTTCATTATGTCCCAGCCATGCTTGAATCCCCTAACTGTTTTCACACCCACCACTTCAGCCGACAGACTGTTCCAAAGTTCCACCACCCTTTCCGTAAAGTAGTACTTCCTCACATCCTTCCTGAATCTACCTTCTGTTAATTTCCATTTGTGTCCACGTGACTGCTAATTGGTTTAAAGGGCTAAATAGTTCCCCACAGTTCACTTTGTTAATTCCTTTAAGGAGCTTGAAGGACTCTATCATATCTCCCTTCTGGTTTCCAGTGAGTACATACTTAGTGCCTTGAGGCACTCCTATTAGGATCTGCCCTGCTGGCCCTGAATCATTTTTGTTACTCTGCACAGTCTCCAGTCTATTCTTATCCATTCCATTGTGAGGACTCCAGAACTGGATGTAGTACTCTAGGTGAGGCCTCACCAGGGATCTGTAGAGATGAAGTATTACCTCCTTTCTTCTGCTATTAATATCCCTCCTGATACATCCCAGCATCCTGTTAGCCTTGTTATAGGCCTTGTTGCACTGACTCAATTGTGTAAAAGAGTTGCCAATGATAACTCCCAGATCTCGTTCCTCAGCTGTAGTACTAAGTCTCTCTCATCCCACCCAGTACTCTGTCTTGAGTTCGTTTTCCCTAGGTGCATTACCTTGCACTTTCTAACATTGCATTTTAACTGCCAGACCTTTGACCACTCTTCTAACTTTTGTAGCTCTCTGCATTTTCCTTATTCCCTCATCACTATCCACCCTCCCACATACAGTAGTTTTGTGTCATTTATGAAGAGACACAACCTACCATGATTTCTTCTCCAATGTCACTATTGAACATGTTGAAGATGACTGGACCCAGGACTGATCCCTTTGGAACCCTGCTCATAACCTCCCTCTCCTCTGATTTAACCCCATTGACCACCACCTGCTGCTGCCTCCCTTCTAGCCAGTTACCCACCCAGTTCACAATTGGCTTAGCTGCACCCAAGTCTTCCATCTTCTTGAGCAATCATTTGTGAGGTACCAAGTCAGAAGCTTTGCTGAAGTCAAAGTAGAGGAGATGCAAAACATGGCCTTCATCTAATTCCTTAACATTAACATACAGCATTTATACATACTGCACACCTCATAGGGATAGTATTCCATGTATTGACATAGCTTGTTTTCAAAGTGGACCTATGGCAATGTGATTTCACTTTTAAATATAGAGATTAGCAATAGCTGCATACATATGTCAAGAGGAGTTGAACAAACTGAGGTAGTGGTCTGACTCCTGGAGTCTCAGATACAGTATAGCCAAATACGGGATGCTACACTTGGAGAGAAAAAACAGGTAGGAGATGTACACACTGTGTGAGGCTCCTTTCACTGTAACCAAGGAGGAAAAGGATGTGGGGGTTACAACAGATAAAAATCTGAAGTAGTACATGCAATGTGCAGATGCTGTCAAGAGGGCAAGCAGAATGTTGGGCTGCATTAAAAGAGGATGACCAGCATAGCAGGGGATATAATCCTGTGTCTTTATAAGGCCATGGTCAGGCCCCAAGTAAAGCTTTGCATGCAGTTGGGGTCTCCTCAATACAAAAAGGAAATTGCCTGTGGTTCCATTTCTGCCAAAACAGCAATTTATTTATTTCATGGTATGCCATCTTAAAGTTCTAAAGTTATCCTATGGGAATTTAGATTTTTTTAATTTTAATTTTTTTTTATGGCTCCTAATTTTTTTTTTTGGGGGGTATGTGTTATTCATGTAATCCTCATTAAGACCTTTGGTTTGATATATAGATTGTCCCTTAAGTACAAATATCGAGGGATTTATATCTTGTTGAAGTACAAATGTAGAAAAAAATCTAAGTCCAATATAATTTTTTGTATGACGGGATCCTTTTTCACATAAGACAAAAGACCATATGAAAATGGATCCCTTCATACAAAAAAAAGAATCAGTCCAAAATATTTTTTCGTATAAATGCATCCTTTTTTCATATGAGTGAAAAACCCATACAAAAAAGGATCCTCGCATATGAAAAAACTATTGGAAAAAAATCTTTTTTCAAATGAGGGAATCCTTTTTATTATGAATGAAAAAAGCTTACAAAAAAGGATCCCTTCATACAGAAAAAGAATCAGAAAAAAAACTATGTCTAAAATCTTTTTTCGTATGAAGGCTTCCTTTTTCATATGAATGAAAAAAACATACAAAAAAGATCCCCTCATACAAAAAAATAATTTGGACTTCATTTGTTTCTGATTCTTTTTTCATATGTAGGCATCCTTTTTCATATGAAAGAGGGTCGTAGTTGGCAGGATAGTCTATCCCCAAGGATGGTCATTAGTGGGGTCCCACAGGGATCAGTCCTTGGGCCCCTCCTGTTCAACGCCTACATCTATGATATAAGGACAGGAATCAGGAGTGAGATGAGTCTCTTTGCAGATGACTCAAAACTAGGGGCGGTGATGGATGGGGAGGAGGGGAGGGTGGCCCTACAGGGGGACCTGGAGGCTCTGGAAAGATGATCTAGAAAGTGGAAGCTGAGGTTCAATGCAGGGAAATGCAAGGTACTCCACCTGGGGGCCAGAAATCTGGGCCAAGTGTACACCCTGGGGGGGAAATGCCACAAGTCTCGATGGCTGAGAGAGACCTGGGGGTGGTGGTGGATGTCAAAATGAACAACTCTGAGACTTTCAGGAGGGCAGCAGCCAAGGCCAACAGGATGCTGGGATGCATCGCTAGGGGGATCACCTCCAGAAGAAGAAGGGAAGTGATACTCCCTCTGTATAACTGCTTGGTGAGGCCGCACCTTGAGTACTGTGTGCAGTTTTGGAGGCCACACTTAAAGAGGGACATTAAACTCCTGGATAGGGTCCAGAGGAGGGCAACCAAAATGATTTGGGGCTTGGGGGACAGGATCTATGTGGAGAGGCTCGAATAGCTAAATATGTACACATTGGAAGAGAGAAAGGGACCGGGGAACATGATAGAGGTCTTCAGGTACATGAAGAGGGTAAATAGGGGAGGAACAGTCAGGGTGCTTGAAGGAAGGAGGAGGGGCCACTAGGGGCATGGGTGGAAGCTGGAGGGAAGATTCAGGGAGAAAGGAGGAGGTGCTACTTCACTGAGAGGGTGGTGGAGCCATGGAATGCGCTGCCTAGGGGCTGGTGGAGGCAGAGATGGTGGAGGGTTCAAGAGGGGTGGGACAGGTACAGGGAATGGTTCTGGAAGCAAAATCCAATGCAGCAAGAATATCCAGAACTGGGAAGGGAGAAGCCAGAGAAGGCAAAGGGGCAAGGGTCCAGCACCCAGGGTGGGGGCTGACCAAACGAGCAGACACGAAAGACCGTTAGGCCTATTCTACTGGCATTTTAGTATGTTAGTGTGTTAAAAAGCATACAAAAAAGTATTCTTTCATACTTAAAAAGGAATCAGAAAAAAATTAAGTACAAATTCTATTTTCGTATGAAGGCATCCTTTTTCATATGAATGAAAAAAAAATGAAAAAGGATCCCTTCATACAAAAAAAGAATTTGGACTTAATTTTCTTCTGATTCCTTTTTAAGTGTGAAGGGATACTTTTTTTGTATGGTTTTCACTTTCATGCGAAAAAGGATGCCTTCATATGAAAAAAGAATCAGGGAAAAAAAATGAAGTCTAAATTTTTTTTTATTTAAAGGGATCCTTTTTCGTATGGCATAATTCCTTTTTCATATGGCCATAAGCAACAAGAAAATCGGCTCACAAAAAAGGATTTTTAAATGTATAAAAAGACATTTCTGGGTCATTTTCCACAAACTAAGTGCAGAATCCACCTAACAGGATCCCAAGTAGCAAGATACATGTGTTGGTGTGCATCCAGAATGTCATTTGTGTGGGTTTTGAAATTTTGCTTTGAAAAAAAATGGAAACAAGATGGCAGCCATGTGAAAAAATATTTTTTCTCACAAAAAAGGATTACCCCATATGAAAAAGGATCTTTTTTTGTATACATACATACATGCATAGATACATAGATGTTGACAGCAGATAAGGGCCTACAGTCCACCTAGTCTGCCCATTTGCACCCTTAACTTTGCTTCTTCAAGCTTCTCTAGAACTAGGTTGTCCCTTTCCCCCAACTACAAGGATCTCCTTGTGCCTAGCCTATGCATTTTTAAATTCTGTAATCATTTCTGTCCCCACTGCCTCCTCTGGCAGGGTGTTCTATTTGTCCACCACCCTTTCTGTGAATAAGTACTTCCTCATGTTCACTCTGAACCTCCCTCCCTCCAGTTTATTCCCATGTCCCCTAGTCCTGGAGCATCTTTTTCTGCGAATGACTATGTTTTCTTGCACCTTGTTCCTCCCCATGAGGTACTTGTATGTCTCAATCATATCCCCCCTCTCCCTCCTCTCCTCCAGGGAATACATATTTAAGTCTTTCAGCCTGTTCTCATAGGTTTTGTGGTGCAATCCTTGCACTATTGGGATGCCCTTTTCTGAAATGCCTTCACCCTGTCTATGTCCTTGTGTACGTAATGCCTCCAGAAGTAGACACTGTACTCATGGTGTTGCCTATGGATCAAATTCTTTTTTTCATTTCAAGCAGCTATCCAAAAGACTGTAGTAAGCATGCTTAGAATCAAAATTTCTACATTTTATAACTTTGGAATGGATTAATATTTTTTCGCCAAACCAGTGAAAGGCATCACTGTGAGCCAAGCCCTTTCGACCCTGAGAAATTCAGACCACAATTCCAAACCATCTAGTACTAGGTGATGACAACAAAAAACAGCAAAAAAAACCTGACTTTTTCCACTAGTTGGTCTCGGAAACTGCCCATCCAACCAGAACAAAACTTGGCACATCAAGAGATCTTCCCCCTGAGACTGTGCATGCCAAATTTTGTGCAAATCTGTTGAACAGTTGTGAAGCTATTAAAGTGAAAATTTTGAGGTTTAACATAAAAACCCCTGCTCAACCCTAACTATCATGGCAGTAGCGCACCGCTGTAATATATCCTTCATTGGCCCTTACCTCTCCACTAACTGCTTTTTTTTACTTGTAGTTACAGTAATTCCTAAAGAATTTTTAGGGTGCATCTAATATTACTTTTTTGTTTTGTTTTCAGCCAACATGCTGAAGCACCTTGTTTTTGTATTATTTATATTGATATAATTTATTATACTGCAGGACAAAAATGAATCCCTCCACAGTATGTACATTATATGCACAAGGAGTTCAAAACACTTAGAACAGATGTAAAATGCATTTTTATTCACAAATCCAAATGCCTGGTTAGTTACTGCACCAGTAACATAGAAACTTAGACAATGATGGCAGAAAATGATCAGTGGTTCAGTTAGTCTACTCGAGTTACCTTCTACCACTACCCCCTATTCTCCTTCCAGTTTGTCGCCTAAAGTGACCAGTATACCCTTCATTCTGTCCCAACCATGTTTGAAACTGTTTTAGCACCAACCACTTCAGGTGGAGGACTGTTCCACGGCTCTACCACCTTTTGTGTAAAATAGTACTTCTTCATGTCCCTCCAGAACCTCCCTTCTGTCAGTTTCCACTAATGCCCTTGTGACCTCAAACTAGTACCCAGAGTACATAGTTCCCCCACAGTTCACCTTGTGAATGCCTTCTAGGAACTTGAAAGCTTCTATTATGTCTCCGCTCTCCCTCCTGATCTCCAGTGAATACATGTTCAGCGCCTTGAGGTGCTCCTTGTAAGGCCTACCCCTGTTGACCCTGAATCATCTTGCTTACCCTGCACTGCACTGTCTCCAGCAAGTCCCTATCCTTCCTGAAGTAGAACTGGGTGCAGTATTCTAGGTGTAGCTGCACTAACAATCTATACAGTGGTAGTATTATCTCCTTCCTCCTGGTAGCAATACCCCTCCCTGTATACCACCAGTATTCTACTTGCCTTACCATAGGCCTTTCTGCACTGTCTAGATTATTTGAAGGAGTCACTGATGATAACTCCAGGGTACTGTTCCTCAGCTTTATGCTGTCTCACCCCATTCATCCAGTACTCTGTCCTATGATTCTTATTTCCTAGGTGCATTACCTTGCACTTCTTGGCATTGAATTTAAACTGTCAAACCTTAGACCACCCCTCTAGCTTTTGTAAGTCACTCTGCATTTCCCTGATCACCATGTCACTATCCACCCTCTCACAGAGCTTTCTGTCATCTGGGAAGAGACACCACCTGTCCCAGATTCCTTCTCCAGTGTTGCTGATGAAAATATTGAAGATGACCAGGTCCAGGACAGATCCTTGTGGCACCCCACTTATGACCTTGCTCTCATCTGATTTGATTACATTGACCACAGCCCTCTGCTGCCTCCCCTTTAGCCAGTTACCTACACAGTTTAATATGTCCTTAGCCACATACAGATCCTGCATCTTCTTCAGCAAACAATGTGAGGCACTGAGTTGACAGTCTTGCTGAAGTTGAAGTAGAGAAAATCCAGGGGATGGCCCCTATCCAATTCCCTCATCACTCAGTCAAGGAAAACTGTCAGGCTCATCTGACAAGACCTCCCTGTCATGAACTTGTGCTGTTTACAGTAGTACAGACCATTGCTTTCCAAGTAGTCCACCAGGTCCTCCTCGACCAGTGACTCCATCAGCTTCCCTACAATAGAGGTAAGGCTGACAGGTCTGTAGTTGACTGCTTGTACCTTATCCCCCCCCCTTGTGAAGTGGAACCATTTCTGCCACCTTCCAGTTCCTCGGAACTACCCCCAAAACATAGTGAGCTGCTGAACAGCCCTACCAGCAGTTCAGCCAGTTCTTCTGCCAGTTCCCTGAGTATCCACAGACACAACCCACCTAGTTCCAGGACCTTATCTATCTTTAGGGATGGCAGTCCCTTCTGGACAATTTCCTGGAGTAGTGAATACAGGTAAAGTCTAGTAGAGTCCTGAAATGCTCCAGATTTGGCTCAACCAATTATTTTCTATAGAGTCAAGTCAGGTAGTACCGTTGCCTGACTTGCTATGCCAGAGCAATGATACTTTACTTGACTAATTTTCCAATATGCTTTGCATCTGTCAACTGCATTCTGCTCTGGTTAGAAGTTACATGGGTGTAAAAAAGTTAAGAAATCAAAAGATGAGAACTTGAATGTCAGAGAGCAGAGCTGCATAGCAAAAGCATATCCATCTGTACTCCTTGACATGTATACAGTGTTCAGAGTCGGAACCTAAGAGTTCACATCATTGACCAATCTGTCTCACTGCACACCCATTTTGTGGGTTACTACTTGCTGGGAACATTTTTCTACTACACATATTTCTCATCCTGTCAGCTCTAAAATGTGTAGCACTGGCCTTCAAAATGCAGTGCCCACGGCCTCATGATGAGTATCACTTTATTCATTTCAAGAATACAAATATTACATTTCATGGGTGCTATTTGTTTAAGATTAAGAAAGATTTCCTTAAAGTTAGTTTTTTGATAGTCTGAAAATTCAGCAGCTCATTTTCAGATGTGTTCTGGGGGAGAGGAGAGGAGAGGACAGGTTTGAACATAAATTACAATAAAGTGTATTTCAATTAATAAAGCGTGTAACAGTAAATGTAGATTAAAGGACCATTACACTGAGACAAGAACAGTAAGCCATCTTTGTACTTCCTTTCCATAGGTTGCTGAAAAGCTCATGACGATTGCCTATGAGAATGGTGTAAACCTCTTTGATACAGCTGAGGTCTATGCAGCTGGCAAGTAAGTAACTCACTATGTCTCCTACAAATACAGTACCAAGGGCAGATTGCTGAGCAAAGTTGTAGTTTAATTAAGGTTGAAAAAAAATAGTGTCGAAGCACAGAGTATTAAGTGCAGTAATAAACATTATTTGACCTTCAGTAGTAAGATGGGTGGGGGCACACAGATGGTGGTGCAGTTTTAAAAAGGTTTAGCAGACTGGTAGTAAAATACACTCACCCCAGTATATAAAGGAAGCACTTAGACCAATTTCTTTATGAAGTGCTAGTTTATTGCCACCATCAAACAGTGCAGCAAACAAAAAATCCAAACATAAAATCCAATGACCTTCATTCAGATATCTATTGTGTTTACAGTATCTGATATCAAAAATATACTGTAGCTGTGTTGGTCTGCCCAGTGGAGCTGAGGGTTGAGATGCTGGACGCTACACCTCGTTCCATGCCAGGTACCCGAGTTTGACAGTGGACTCGAGTTGCTGAGGGTTGGCTGGGGGGGGGATCGAGCATCCGAGGGTCTGCTGTCTTGTACTGGGGAGGAAGGGTTTGTTTGCTCAGCCTCTGATGGCCATCAGGTGGAGACCTGGTAGTAGTCAAGGCAAGGGCAGCACAGATGGGAGGGGCTGTGGCCTGGTGATGGGTTCATGCCTTCACACCCATGCTTCATGTCTATGGCAGTGGGGGACAGGGAGAAAAGCACAAAAAGGGAGTTGGGGTTTAATGAAGCCCTGCACATCTGTCTACAGATCCGCCCGCCACGCCACCCGAAACCACTGCAGTCAAAACTGGATACGTGTCTTAGGGGGAGGCCCTCCCTTCCTGACCTCACCACCGTGGAAATCCATGGGGGGTACCCAACTGAATATAGGTCCTGGGGAAGGAAAGCACCGGTCCATAGGGATGGGGACATGGTCAGTAAGCCACTCCAGTCATCTCACAGTAGAAAAAAACCATATGGAAAAAATATACCTGTGCTTAACCTATTAGTATGCAATATATCTGTGACTCATATTTTATTTCATTTCCTTGTTACTGTGTTTTAGTAGTGTATCAGAATGCAAACACATTTTTTAGTTTTTGGGATTGCCTCAGAAGAGGATTCATCCAGTTTTTATGTAAACCTTTTACCCGTGACCAACTGGTCTGTGGCTGCCCTGAGGAGAGAACACACAGACAGGTGGGCAACCCTATTATTCCTTGGGTGATGTGCTGGATCCTTCCTGACTAGGGCTTATGATCAACTGGAAGTATCTTCACATCAAATATTTATATTTAGTTCCCAGATCCTGGCTTTAAATTGGGGGGGGTGGGGACAACTGTTGGCATCTTGTGACTAAAATAAATGATACTGATGGCAGTAGAGCACATATTTGACTTTACTTGAACTGTTGAATTTGATCTAATAGTTATTGCTAGGTCGAGACACCCATTACACAGTCTTGCCATTCCTCTTATGGACATAGCAGCTTTACATTATATGAGGGTGACTCTAATCGCACTACACTCCCTTGCCTACAAATTATGAGGGTGTCTATAATGGCATGGGGTCATAATGTCGCAAGACATTATGCCGCAACAATATACTGCACTGCCAATACAGCACAATATATTGCATGTAGCATAAGTTTTGTTTTTGAGGGGGCTTCACCCCCACACACCCCCAGCTAAAATAACTAACTCCATGTGGGGGGGGGTTAAAAGTAAATATCTCACAAAGCATGAAAAAATTAAAAATTCCATGCATCTGGGACTGGGAATCAAACCCAGTCCCAAATGTGCTGCCTGCCTCCTTTGCTGCTAGTGACTCATCCCGTCGAGCCATGGCAGCTGCTCAGTGGATCCCCATCCCAGTAGAGGTCTTATCCTCTGCCTGGGACAGTGAGAGGGTGCAGTACCACACACAGACCCATTCACAGTACTGCACCCTCTCGCTGTCCTATACCGCGCTGTTTCTGTTTCGGGGTTTTGTCGTTTGCTATTAAGCATACCACATATTGACTTAGTAGGGTCTATAACAGCTCTACTCCCCCTTCTACAAACTACAAGGCTGACAATAACAGCTCTACTCCCTTGTCTACAAAATATAAGGGCAACTGTAACATCTCTACTCCCTCATCCCTGTTCTTCAAAAATGAGGGCAACTATAACAGCTCTACTCCCTCATCTTCAAAAAAGAGGGCAACTATAACAGCTCTACTCCATTGTCTACAATATGTGAGAGGTCTTGTCGGAAAAGAGACACCAATGGGCTGAAATGCATGATACTCTGTCCCATTTGTGGCCACACTGGCCACACTTCATATGTTTATCAACAAAGTCACTTGGACAGTGATCCCCAGAATTTCTTTTTCATGCTAGGAATTCAGACTGTGGAGGTCTTCAATATCAATGTGACATCCCGACAGGGCTTAGTGGGATAAAGCCAGATCCACACACAAAAGTAGGGAAAGCCTGTGATTTAGATCAACTGGAATCCAGATTTTTGAAGATGGGAGCAGAGGATATTGCACCAGTAGTGACCTACCTTTTCAATTAGGGCTTGTGTCAGGGGATCTCTCCCTCCTGAAGAAAGACCAGTAAAGTCATTCCAATTCCTAAATGGGAAAATAATCAAATCCTGTCCAATCATCATAAAAGTTGGCAACTAGCTGGCCCAGTGGTGCTGAGCACTGAGGTGCTGGACACCACACCTTGCACCACACCAGCGACCTGTGTTTGAGAATGAGCATGGGAAGCCGGGGGTCAGCAGGGGAGGGAGAGAATCAAGCATCCGGAGGACAGCTCTCCTCTCCCAGGGGAGGGAGGCTTGTTTGCCCCACTGCATGACTACCTCCAGGTGGAGGCCTGAAGTAGGATGGGATGGGGGTGCCAATGGAAAGGTGGGTGCTGCGGGACTCTGCAACATGTGTACGCCTCCATGTACATGTGTTGAGGTGTCGTGACCCAGTAATGGGGAGGGAAGAAAATGGAAAGTCCCTCGTGGCAGCAGGATGAAGATCGACCCTCCACAGGCTCTGCACCAGTGGCCAGGTGACTGTCCTACAGCCAGAGCAGTCTAAGGTAAGACCCCCAGAAGAGCCAGGTGATGGGGGGTCAGTCAGATGGGGGCTGCCGCGGGGAGAACGGGAGCATAAACTATGAATGAAAAAAAATTGGCAACTGGGGCTCACTAAAGCCTTCGACCTGGTGGACCAGTCCCTCCTGCTGGATAGTCTGTTAGGGACTGGCAAGCATCCTGAAGCCACTTGGTGATTCAGGACATATTAGTGGGGAGAAATCAGTGTTTCCAGGTAAAAGACAAACTGTCTGATTCCAGAGATGTTAACCATACCTCAGGGTTTAATCCTGGGTCCTCTTATCTGTAACTTGTATAAATAATCTCCCAAATGTCCTGACTCACTCATGGGTCAGGCTATACCAATCACACACTCTTAGTGGCAAAAGGTAAAAACATACAGTATATGAGCTTCCATGAGTGGTTCACCGAGCTGAGGCTTGTGATGAGCAGTAAGTAAATACAATGCATAATGTTTGGATCGAAATGAAAACAACTCTGATGAACATACTTTGTTATCTGCTCTTGTTGTCTCACCCTGCTTATCGAATTCTGTACAATACTCTGTAATGTAAGCCTATAATGAAAATGTATCTGCTCATTGTATTATACTGTAATGTATCACTTATTCTGTATTATACTGTATATTTTATATCTTTTCCAAATTACACTGTATCCGTATATTGTTATCCCTTTGTTGTATTTGTACCCACTGTCCCTAGGTCTCACCTGGAAACAAGCTTCTGCTCACTGTCCCTTTCCCGGTCATCAAATTTTAAATAAATAAATTTAAATAAATAAAGATCTTGTGGGACACTGATCAGATTTTGCCTGTGAATAAAAACAGCTGGGGTGGTTTTTGATTTGGGCTAAACTTCTCAAACCATATTTCAGGAGTCTGCAAAAAGGTGAACACAAAAAATGGGGCCCTGAGATATATAGTAGTTTCTGCTGCTTGACAAAAGATGCTATATTAAAAATTATAACAACATTAATTCTTCCCATTGTAGAATACAGGAGCTGTGTAAACAGTATATTCATGCAAGGAGAGGGACCTGAACAAGCTGGACAACATTTATAATAAATTAGCTTGTTTTGCAGCCAACTCTAGGTTTGATTTTCACCACTGTGATTTATTTACATGTTTGAAATGGGCACCCTTAAGTGTTAGATGAGAAATGAAATTACTAATAATTGTGTATACAGCTTTGAAATTTGGTGGAAATCAGCTTTGAAATTTGGTGGAAATCATTCACTTTATGAATACTTGCATCTTGATTTAAATGAGTCTATAAGATATTACATCAGGAATACCAAGGTCAGTAGACTAAAAGTTCACAAAACATTAATGGGATACAATGAAATGGGCATGTGTTTTAATGCTGCTATCTCTTGCAATAAGCCAAGTGCTGCTATCAGACACATACCAACACTTTGTTTCAAAAGGCTGTTACAAGTGAAATAAGGTTTGTTTGTGATTAAGTAACTGACTGTAATTATATATGTCATGTTGCATCTTGGTATTAGTATCATGTTGAATCTGTATATGAATCAGTATGACTATTACAGGGATCTACTTGAAAATAGGCCTTTGGCCCAAGTGTACATTTACTGTTCAAAAATAAATTTTACTACTGTTACTACACAATAACATTTTTAGCACATGCATGCCAAATCTTTGGTCACAACAGCACCCTGCTCCCCAGCAGGGGTGTCTCGAAAGGCAGTGTGAGAGTGAAGGCCCCCTGAACTTTTATTTTTTTCATTGAACTAGCCAATTGGCTGTCATTGAACTAGCCAATTTTTCTTGATCAATAATAACTTTTTTATGAACTAAGCCCCTTCCCAGACTCTTTAGGACTACATCCTCCCCAACTGCCCAGCCTTCAAGGGCTTTTAAATGCTGCATAGTTTATTTACAAATGGAGTGATTTATAGCCATAGAGGCTAAGCAGAACAATTCCTGCTAAGTCATTTCCCAAACACCAGGATAGTTTGACCTACACTCAGGGCTCTCAATCTAGAGACTGGATTTCTCCTACATCACAGCTACACATCTTTACATGGCCTTCTGAAGGTTACTCTCTCTGACCCTAAAACTAGTCACCAACTTTCCAGCTCCCAGTGTCACAACCCCACTCAGCAGGTCAGGCCCTCTGCTCCCACAGTGCCAACCTCCGAGCGCAGTATTGTGAATAGGGTAACAGAACAGGGTAACCCTCCTGTCTGTTTTGTGGGTCCGAATCACCTTTGGTCTCAAGTTCTAGAGGGATTCAAACTGTGAACCTCTTCCTAGTGTACCCAAATGTATGGGCTCAGATAATTCTGCTCTTCGGGGAATGACAGATATGTTTTGCCTACGGGTACCTAATTAGGTATACAAAATGACTCCTTTAAAAACTCTGTGAAAGACCTTAGATAAATTCTTACCTTTTCCCAGTTTGGTATACCATTAAGCTTATGAGCAGTGTCAACTTTAACCATATATGCTTCTCACGTAAAAATAAAGAATTTCAAAGGCACACCAGGTAGTCTCTTTACAATATGAGGTTTACTAAGAAAATGGATAAAAATAGGTAAAATGTAAACACAGAACAATATATCACAACACATACAATCACTTAAAAGAAAACAAGTAAAAGTAGAAAATTCCTACCAACATACAGTTAGACTTTCTCTATCTAATGTATACCTTCTTACAGTGCTTTAGTTAGATGTTGTTGTTTCAAGAGAGTCCAAACAGGAACGTGTCAGTAAGTGGAAATACAATATACAGTTTAAACCCTGTGTCTCCACCCCTTCTATGTTGTCACCTAGTTCCTCCTTCTAGAATATTAAAAATTATACAACCAGGATGTCTTATCACTCAGGAGGTAAATTAAATAAGGTGACATCAGCAAAAACTCACTTCTCAATATGACTCTTTGGTCTTGAGTCTTTCCTTTGATCTAGTGTGGTTTTCTGCTTCCCAAGACATCACAGGAATTTTACAACTCTGCAGTTTTTTTCACTTAGCTGTCATATAGTTTCTTTTAGCACCAGTTGAAATTAACTATTCTTTCTCTGAAGATGTCATAAAATGGATATTTCCTGGCTTCAAAGAAGCACAGCTCAACAATAAGGCCATAAAATGTGACTTTTTTGGAAGTTAATCACATTACAGAGATTTGCTGTTTAACATATCCTGTCCTTTGAACTGAAACCTTGGAGGGGGTCATCCCAGGAGTACAGGATGTCTCATGAGAGACACTCAGTAACACATTTTTATATTACAAAAATCATAGAGTGATTAGAACCAGCTGGCCAAGTGTCACACCCAGTACTAGAATCCCAGTCACGCCTTCTCTCCCTTCATATATATTAATACTCTATATAAGTTTCACCCCCTTTCTGAACCCTTGTCAGGTTGCAACTAAAGTGCCAGACCCAGAATTGGAATTTCTAGTTATCAATCTTCTCCCCCTACTGAAAGGAGGGGGTTGTCAGCACCTATAACGGTAGACATGCAGCTAATGTGTAACAGCAGTCATATTGCATGACAGCTGTCACAGTTTCATACATACATACTGCATGAAGTCACCAACCAGGATGAAGCAGTCTGTGATAAAGATGTCACATTTGTTGCATGTTCCTGTGGGAAAAGGAGTAATTGATATTTGATTATAGTGTGTTTCTGCAGTTTCAAGTGAACAGGGAGCCAGTGCAAACTATCTGCTGTTGAGCAAGTCATGACTTGCAAAGGATAGTGAATACCCTTGGTTCTGTAAGGTTAGAGATGTTAGCCGGCCCATTGGGGCAGTGGTTGGATTTCCGCTTGCAACACCAGAGACCCGGGTTCGGGAATGGACCTGGGGCATTGGAGGGCCAGCCAGGGGGATAAGGATGGAGCATCCTGAGAACTTCCCTCCTTCTCCGGGGGGGAGGGAGGGGAGTGTTTCCAGTGTTTGACAGACCCCTGGTGGAGGCCAGGGGTACCGCAGTGATCAGCACCTGAATGTTCAGGGGGTGGGGCAGACGCTGGATGTCATTGCACGTCCCAGCACCCCCAGCAATAAAAGTAGCAAAAATGCCAGCTCCCAGCATGATGGCTTGTCCTGTTCTGCCACCCACTGCCACCAGTGCCAGCCAGGGAGGTCCCGCTCTCATGGCCCTGACCTGGGGGGTAATCTGGGGCTTGACCACAATGTCCGTTCGGGAGTGGGAAGCCCTCTCAGTGGTCCCTCCCAGGGGGTAAGCCTGGATATGGGGGCAGAGAGTGGATGAGACCTGAAGAAGAAAAATGGGAATCCAGACCAAAAATAAGAAAATTAAAAAAAAAAAAAGGTTAGAGATGTTAGAGGTACCGAATCAGAATTTTAGTTACAAGAATTAACCACTGAGGCAGTTTATGCCCCCCTCAGATTCTGAAGGCTTTGGTTAAATCCCTGACTGAGGCCAACAAATGAATTGCACTTGTGATTAGAAATCTGTCTCTGTTGTGTGGCCAAAATGTCATTTTGCAGAGGGTATAATGAAAAACATTTGACTGCTGTTATTTTCTGTTTCCTTGTTAGTGCACACTGAGGCTATAAGGGAGGGGCTGATAACCAAGTATAATAATATATAATACATACATATAACTCATATTATAAAATGTGTGACAAAAATCAATCAAAATGCTGCCTCCTGATTGGATGAAACGCACCACATGACTGTGCATTATCCCACATTATACAATGGGGTCAGAGAATGAGGGACTCTGATTGGCTGACTGGCACCTTTCTGCCATGGTAAATCCTGGCATAACCCACACAAAAGGTGCCAGTCAACTGCATCTGGAATCCCCAGCTTTTTGGAATCATTCTGACCCCCTGAGCAGCCAAGCGGAAAACAGCCAGATTTGTCCTCCGCTAAGCCTACGCAGGAATTTGAAATGGAGGTTTGAACTGACAGCCCATTCCTGAAATCCACTACCCATGCCATCAAACTTTTTTTTTCCTAATTGACTCCTTGTCCCCTGTATTGTTATGGCTTCACCCTCTGGTCCCATGACTAATCACTGGTAAACCCTGAACAGTACCTTGTAAATTCTATGTTCCCTTCAGTTGTCTGCTTGTTGCTTCTCCCTGATGCAGAGCATTCCTGTTAAGTCCAAATCTGGCTGCTGCTCCAGTGCCTCCTACAAAACATATATGAACTAAATAAGTGAAATCCACAGAAACACCTTTGAAAAAAAAATCACCTTCACTTCAACGATTGACTTGGATGTCACACACTTGCTTCCTGGTAAGCGGGGACACAAAAATGCAAGCGGGAAACAGACTGCATTATTTTTACCTTGCAGACCCCAACAGTAATAAATACAGTATATCTCGTGTACCACAAAATGTTTATTTTAAATGTCTTTTCCATAAGAAGTCAAACAGAGCACCTGCCTCACCTCTCTCAACACGTGTACAGGTACTGTGCTCCCTTTCTTGTTCCCCACAACATCAGTAGCTGGCAGCTGCTAAAGTAATGTCCTGACTCTGATCCCATTCAGTACACAATTAAAAGGAAAACAGACTACAAAAAAAAAATCATCCTTCCCAAATGCAAGAGCCAATGTAGAAAGGAAATGCTAAACCCAATGCAAACCCAGAAGTATATAAAAGAGCAAGCTTGTCACTGGCACCGACTAAAAACTGTCAGGCTTTCTGTTTAAAAAAAAAAAAAACAACTGAAACGGGGGGGGGGCATGTGAAAACTCACAGACTCCCTCTTCCAGTAATCATGAGAGTGGGGAATTATTCTACCTAGTAACTGGGAACTATTTTTTCTGGTGGAAAATAATTTCAATAAAAAAAATATTTAAAATAGTAAAAACAGTATTTTTGTTTTATTTCATTACAAAAAAAAGTGAAGGGCGACATTGTATAATCACAACAAACTACTTCAGGGTGTGGGTTATGCTGGGATATACCCACAGCTGACCTGGTTTTCCACAAGGCCACAAACACACTAGCCACGGGTAAATCCCAGCATAACCCACACCCTGTCATGGTTTATTGCTTAAATGACCACAGGCCTTCACTTCTTTCTGTTTTTCACCCCCCTTAAAACAATTTTGGCCATTTTATAAGACAGATAATCCACTACAGGGTGTGTGCACATGCTCTGATATACACATGCCTTGGGCGATTGAACGCACTTGGCCTGTGGCCTTGTGCCTCACAACACATGCCAAGGCATGCAAATGACAGAGCATGACTACATACCCTGTAGTGGATTATCTGTCACATAATATGGTTGCATAAGTCAGGGTGGAGCCAATATTGTGCATGTGGACAAAAAAAGGAAAACATAAACCAGTACTTACTGTGCAGTATTCTTGTCATAAAATGTTTTTCTGCATCTTCTTCCAACATTGCTCTGCCAGTTCAGTGCCTTTTGTAAACATGGAATAAAACATACCATTCTTTTCCCCCAACAGGGCTGAGGTAATACTTGGTAACATCATCAAGAAAAAAGGTTGGAGGTAATATAATCGATTTAACTTGCTATATTTTTTCTGCCTTTTATTTTCATTTTATTGAATGCTGTATTTTTTCAGAAATCAAAAAATGCACACTTGATTTAATTAATGTAAGACTTAGATGAGCATGCAGTTTATTCACAACAAAACTTTTCCAAAAAAATTTTTCAGTATTCTAAAATATTAGTCTGGGAATAAGAAGCGGACTGTGCAATACCACATTCATTTGCTGTACAAAATTGTTTATATACAAGTCATTGCTGTGCATCTGTTTAAGATTAGGGAAGCCAAACAACTGATCAGTTTTCCCATGCAGAAATGTATAATAATTTCCCTGAGGCTTAGCCAAAGAGCAAATTGTTATTAGTCCTACAATTTGGTAAAGTTAGGTAACAGAATTAACCCTATGTTCTGATTCTTGTAAATATGAAAAAGCATTTATCTAGCAAATATCTTCTCCTTAATTCTTATAAGATAGGCAAATAAATTGAATTCCTTGTGATTCTGAAACCACAGTTGATATAGATCTTGAATGTCTGTGTGCTAAAATTTGCAATTGTGTGGAAATTCACAACAGCCATATATGGGCATCAACAATACCATTATGCAATATAATTAATACTTTACACGACCCCTGGTGAGCAGTTACTGTAGGTGATGTGCTCTAAAATAAACTCAGTGAAATGTACCATCTTCCCAAACATGGCCTGCATTCTGCAAAATGTTTACATATATAGTTACTGCAGCTCTTAAGTTTATAAGAGTGTCTTCTCAAGTTTTTTTTTTTGTGAAAGCAAACTGTGAAGTGAAGCTGAGCAGTTATAGCAGATACAACCCCTGTGTGGTTCTAAGTATCAGGAATGTTTAACAATAAACAATCCTGATTTGCTAAAAATGATGTTGTGATTTATGAAATTATTAAGAATTTGTCGGTTTCTGTACCTGCTAGTCAGGCTACTATTTAACAGTATTCTTAAACAAAGTCAAGGCATGTCAAAAATGTATAAACAAATGAAACAACATAAAATTAGTCAATATGCATATAGGGAACAACAACAGAAAGTAAAGAAAGCTATAAAGTTGGCAAGGGCCACATTTGAGGAAAGACTAGCTATAAACAGTATGAAAATTAAAAAAGGTTTTATTTGCATATCAACAATAAAAGAGGAAATAAACAAAATATAGGTCTGTTTAGGGATGAAAATGGGGAAATTCTAAATGAAAAGGATATGGCAAATGTTTAGAATAATTATTTTGGTTTAGTGTTCAATCACAAAGATAAGCTAACTAGGGGAAATAAATATATAAATTCAAAAAAAAAATACTAATAGATATAAAGGAAGTAACAACTAGATTGAAGAAAATAAACACAAACAAATCCCTGGGACCGGATGACATCCACCCAAGAGTAATGTCTGAGATTGCATCAGATTTAGCCCCATCTTTGACATATGTTTTTCAAAAATCCTTGGATAGTGGTGAGGTGGTTTCTAAATGGAGGGAGGCCCATGTTGTACCTATTTATAAAAAAGCAAAAAATGATTCACCAGAAAATTTTAGACCAGTGAGCCTAACATCAGTTCTGGGGAAGATTCTAGAGGGAATAATTAAAGAGCATATTCTCCAAAAACAAGCTGAAATTCAAAATTTTGACCCTAACCAACATGGCTTTACAAAGGCAAGATCTTGCCAAACAAATCTTCTCCAATTCTATGAAAAAGTAAGTAAGGCCTTGGATGAGGAAAACTCTGTGGATGAGGTACAATTGGATTTTTCTAAAGCTTTTGATAAGCTTCCATACCCCAAGTTAATTGAGTCACTCTATGAACATAACATCCAAAATAATATTATCAACTGGATTAGATCATGGTTGGAAAATAGAAAGCAGAGGGTCACGGTAAATGGAGTATCATTTCAGGACCATAAGCTTAGAGAAGATCTGGGGCTGGAAGTTAAACAAAAAAAATATAGCACTAGAACACATAACTTACAGAATGATCATCAAGAATAGAAACTACTAAAATGTAAATACTGGTTTAGCCAGAGGGCAGTTCCCCATTGGAATGCACTTACTAAAGTAGTCATAGACAGTCCTTCATTAGAAATATTTAAAGATAGAGTGGAGACTTACAGTCAAAATAAATTACACGAGTTTTAATTTATTAACATCCTACTAAAAGCAGGGTATACAGCAAGCAAAATGGGCAAAAGTCTGAAGGATGCTTTGTATTGACTATGATACTATGATGTAAAGTAATAGTAGTGTTTTATCTCCTTTTCCCCATCCCTGTACCAGATTATTCTTTATTTATTTGTTTGTTGAACTTTAATTTAGTACAAATTCACATATAGTGACAAAACAGTAATATTGCTTAATATTCTGATGAAGGAGGGATAAGAGAAGGTACAAGGGAATAACATTTTCAGAGTTCTTCCATCTCTTTATACTTCTGTCCACCTCAGGAGTCTGTGCTGCCTCAATGCCAGCCTGATCACTCCAGTTCTAATCCATCTCTCCTGCATTCCATGCATGCCTTATGCCCACCTGCCCATGGTAGATCACTGTGGGAGGGATTACCCAGAAGAACACTCTAGTTCTGGAATCTGATGGGAATGGGGGGGGGATCTTCTGCACTACAACAGAATGCTGATGACACTGACTTGATGTGTGGGTGGGCTGGGGCTTCATCTGCCTGTCTATTCTGATTTTGCCAGTCCCTGTAATACCACCCACCTCCTCAGATTGAAACCTGTTAACTGATATACTGCTGGCCAGTCAGGGAAAGGCTGGGACCATGACAACCTACATACCATCTCCACAGATCTTTTAGCACTGACTTCAAGCCAGATGTCATAATGCCTTTGAGTCAACATCAGGTGCTCAAGTTTCAGCAGCTGCAGGGTGGCAGTACAGTGCAGTGGTTTAAGGCTCTGAGCTGCAAATCTGGTGATATCCAGCAGACCAGACCTAGGTTTAAATCCCACAGCTTCCACTTGCATACTGTGTGACCCTAAGCAAGTCAATTAACTTCCCTGTGCTCCCAGGTTGCACCTGTAAAAAAGCTTTCAGCTTAGTGTGCTACTCCTGGTTAAACAACTAAATAAAAAAAATCTTGGAATATGTAAAGCTGCAGCCACTGACATGTCCAGCTATTTCCTGAAATTGCTATAATATCTCTGGATAAATTTCCTGCCTGCCTATAGCACCACTGTACAGTAAGGCCACTAGAGAGAGATTTCCATTAGAAATATTTGCAAACTATCTGGACAACTTGATATCTACAACTGTAGCTCAGCTCACATGGCTCTGTCCCCTTGTGCCACCAGGTGGGGTGTGCATGCATGTGCCACATGCAGAGACATGCACAGAGACATGCATACTGCATCTGCACATGTGTCTAGCATGTCAAGCGTGCAGGACAGGAGCATGACTACACATCCTGCATAATGATTGTAAGTAGGCCATACAACATAGTTTCCCTCCTGAGTACACTAAATCTATGTAATTCTGCTGAGAAGCTATTCGAATATTAGGAATAGTTGCATAACATCTAGTGAGCACACACGGACTAAGTCTACTATTATATCTATTGCCCCAAGACAGTAATAAAGTCATTGAGTGTTCAATTGGGTATAACAGACCGGATATAGTATTAAGAATTATAGACTCTAATGTAGTAACACTAACAACAGGGGAGATGGGTATTAAATGCTCCACATGTAATATGTTCAGTACTAATTCTGGGTCATTGTTTATAGTTTTTATATGCACTAACTGTGGTGAATTTACAGCACTAAAACACAAACTAATACAGCAGGAAGCTGAACTAAGAAAGCTGAGAAGTAGTTTACAGCAACATAAAAATAATAGAAATGCAATAGTTGAAAGACTGGGGATAAATAGGCAAAGGACAGAGGAGGATGATGGGGTGGAGAATGATGAGCAGGAGGCCGAGTGGAGCATAGTGGAGAATAAGAAAAAAACTAAAAAAGGTAGAAGAGCTATGGGTGTTAACCTGGAAGTGTCAACTAGGTATCTACCATTGGAAAAAATGATGTGCGGTATCAAAGATCAAACACAGAACCTTCTAGATATCATCAGAAGTAGTAGTAGTAATAAGCCCACCTAGATGACAGGCACAGGAAATCAGGACTACCCTGTGACACAACACACATCAGTAAATCCGATTATGGGGAACACTGGAGAAGTAAATAAGGAGGGAATGTCGGTGACAGATATCGCTAGCATTAGTAGTAATAAGCCCACCCAGGGAACAGGCACAGGTAACCAGGATTACCCTGAGATACAACGTACAACAGCAAATCTGATTATGGGGAACAATGAAGAAGTAAATGAGGAGAGAATGTTGGTGACAGATAATAATATACATAACAAGTCAGAGAATAGTGATGAGCAGATCTACATATTAGAAGATTCTATGACACGGTTTATGGGTAGGTATGCAGCAAGGGGAAATAAAGAGAACACTACTACCTTTTCCTATAGTGGGGCAATGATTAGTGATATAAATAAGATGATACCTGGTATACTGGCCAATAACAGCAAACCTAGTACAGTTTTGCTGCACGTTGGAACCAATGGCCTAGTATCATTTGATGTTGATAGGGTCATTAGGGATGCTCAGGAAATCTGTACAACATTAAAGCAATATAATAGTAATATTATTATCTCCGAAGTACTCCCTGTCCCTAGGGCTAGTCAGACAAAAGTGATAAGAATTAAGCACTATAACAACTGGCTAAGAAGATGGGGCTTAAATAAGAATGTTAAAATTATAAAGACTGGGGAATTATTTGACAACAGATATGATTTCTTTGGCTATGATGGACTTCATCTCAGTAAAAAGGGGTCAAGAGTACTAGGTAATCTATTTAACAAGGAGGTAAATACAAGAGTTATTACCCAAAAAAACTAGTCAATAGGGAGCACAGGGTAAAGAAATCCAAAAGTAGTGATGTATCAGTAAATCAACACAGTAAGGGACTAAAAGGAGAGCTGGTGACATTGTTCATAAATGCTAGAATCTTAAATATAGTTAAAAAATTGGAAATAGAATTATTACTAACAAACAACAATGTAGATCTGGCAGCTGTAACAGAGACCTGGTGATCAGATAGTGCTAGGTGATTGACTTATATAAAAGGGTACAGAGTTTACCAGATGGATAGAGTGGGGAAACATGGAGGCGGTGTTGCCCTGTATGTTAAGGAAGGGATACAGTGTATCCAGACACTAAACACAATGGAAGATGAAACATGATACAATGCTCTATGGGTAGAAATAGCAAGAAAGAATAACAAAATTCTAATAATTGGGGTTATCTATAGACTGCTAGATATAGATACTGAAAATAACAACAAACTAATGAAAAACATTTGTAAAAATATTAATAATAGAGAGTGTATAATAATGGGGGACTTCAATTCACCTGGAATTGATTGGACAAAGGGTGCAGTAACAACAAGACAAGAGAAAGCTTTCTATGATATATGTGTAGAACATGGCCTTTTTCAAGACTGGCAGTACGAAAATGTAAATATACCATCAGAAAGGCAAAGAAGTCTACAGAATTTCACCTGGCCCATAATAAGGACAACTGTAAGTCCTTCTATGCTTATGTAAATAACAAAGCTGTGGACAAAACAGCGGGACCAGTTAAGGTGGGGAACACAGAATGTAAAGAACCAAAACAAATGGCAGAGGAATTTAATAAATACTTCACCTCAGTATTTGCAATAAAGAATATAATATCTAGTATGCAAGAGGGAAGGGGAGAAGAGATGATAACGTATGTATTAGGGATATTGAGGTTACAGAGATAGAACTAAAGAAGGTAATTGATAACATCAATCCCAATAAATCACTGGGTCCAGACGGATTACACTCCCCACCTACTAAAGGAAGTCAGCTCATGGCTGTTAAAGCCTCTGTTACAGCTCTTTAATCTTTCTTTAAAAACTGTGGCCCAGATATTCAAAAGGGTTGCGCATGGTGCAACAGTGTTGCGCCATGTGCAACCCACTGATGCACCCCTGCGCGATATTCAAACGGGAATTGCACCTGGCACAAATCCAAATATGCCAGAGCGCATCAGTAATGTATGCGGTGCAGGTGGGGGGGTGTGCCCATGCATACTCTGCACATCCCTATATTCAGCCCGAGATGTGCTGAGCCATGCATGCGCAGCCCCTACTTGCGTTGCACAAAGTTGATCCAAAAAAAAGGATCAACTGCTGGCCACCCACAGGTGAGCTGCTGTATTGCAGGGCGCAACACAGCAGCTGCCACCTGTGGATGGCCATCCGAACTCCGGCTGCACCTCCGTGGTGGCACCCCCCCATGCCCGATCACAGGCATCTGTTTAAAAACCTCACGTTCTAATTCCCTGGTGGTCCAGTGGACCACTGTCAGCCCGATCACGGGCATTTGAAAAATAAATAAGAATCCAATATCCCTGGTGATCCAGTGGACCGCTGTCAGCCCGATCACGGGCATTTGAGAAATAAATAAGAATTCAATATCCTTGGTGGTCCAGTGGACCGCTCTCAGCCTGATTGTGGGCATTTGAGAAATAAATAAGAATCCAATATCCTTGGTGGTCCAGTGGACCGCTGTCAGCCCGATCGCAGGCTTAAGTAAAATAAAGAAGAATACAATATCCCTGGTGGTCCAGTAGACCGCTGTCAGCCCGATCGCGGGCTTAAATAACAAAGAAGGATCAACATCCCTCCCACCCACCCACTGAGCCCCACCACCCGCTCCCCGGTCAGCGGCAGGCAGCAACACCCACCACCGCCCGCCCCGCCTGCCGACTGACACCATCGGTGAGGGCTGTATGCCTATTGGTCCACAGCATGAGCCAATGGGTGTGCAGCCCATACCGTACTACACATTTCAGATATGTGAATGGATCCATTCACATATCTGGAATAATAATGTCTGTTACAAACTACATGCCCATTGGCTCACGCTGTGGACCAATGGAAGCTGCCCGACGGTGTCAGTCGGGCGAGCGGTGGGTGGCAGGTGGGGTGCTGCCGCCTGCCGCTGACGGGGGAGCGGGCGGTGGGGCTCAGTGGTGGGTGAGGAGGTCCGCTGGACCACCAGGGATGTTGGATCCTTCTTTATCTTACTTAAGCCCACGATCGGGCTGACAGTGGTCCACTGGACCACCAGGGATATTGGATTCTTATTTATTTTTCAAATGCCCATGATCAGGCTGTGGGGCACATTGCCACTCTGCAGGGGGCATCGGTCCCCAACGGCTGCTGCCTGGCAGGGTGCCAGTTGCAAGTCACCGGGGATCGGTGCACCTGCATGCAAATGGGACCATAATGACATGCAAATGGCCCCATTTGCACCTTGCATACATTATGGCCCCATTTGCATGTGCACTTGTGAATATCGCGGTTGCTGCACATAGCACAACAGAACTTGCACTAGCGCATCCCCCTGCTCCACTCTGGCCACTTGTGTTGGCACAGTGCCACTGCACCATGTGCACTGCAGGTGGCCAGGGTGCGATATTCAACCATGCTGAGCCATGGTGCAGCTCCGTTGAATATCGCCCAGTCAACGCCCCTGCGCGGCCAAGTTGCGCTGCACCCAGGCTTGCGCCACAGCCTGGTGCAGTTTGAATATCTGGGCCTGAAAATACACCTGAAGACTGGAGAGTAGCAACTGTGATCCCAATCTTTAAGAAGGGAGACAGAACTACTTTGTCTAACTATAGGCCTATTAGCCTTACTGCCATCATAGGAAAATTAGTGGAAACTATAGTCAAATATAAATTAGAAAATAACTTGTTGGATCTGAACTATATAGATAGAACACAATATGGTTTTAAAAAACATCACTCATGTGCAACAAATGCTATGGTATTTTACGAAAAAGTAAGTAAACTCCTCAATGAAAAAAAACTGTTGACGTTATATTCCTAGATTACAAAAGGCATTTGACAAGGTACCACATGAAATTTTGATCCATAAGCTCAAGAATATAGGAATAGATAAACATATAACTAAATGTGTAGAATTGTGACTTAATAATAGAACCCAGAAAGTAAGGATAAGAGGCTTTGTATCAGAGAGTAGGGACGTGTTGAGTGGTGTGCTGAAGGGTTTGGTCCTGGGCCCAGCACTATTCTGCATATTTATATCTGATATGCATGATGAACTGACTAACGTATCTAAAATTTGCAGACAATGCAAAACTGTTAGCAGAAGTGGGATCTAGTGGAAAATCAACCACTCTACACCTTGACCTTAATAAGCAGGAGAAATGGCAGAATTTAATGGCATACAGTTTAATTTGGACATGTGTACAGTGATGCACCTTGGAAAAGAGAACACCAGGCATCAATATAGTTTAAATGGATGTAGGCTAAGACATACTACTAGGGAAAAGGATCTGGGGGTACATGTTAGTGATGATTTGACCTTCAGTTTTCACTGCAAAGAAATAATTAATAAAACAAATAGAATAATTGGATGCATTAGAAATGCATTTACTACAAGACATAGAGTCTGTATAATGCAGCTATACCACACACTGGTTAGGCAGCACTTAGACTACTGCACCACTCTATGGAGTCCACACCTGAGAAGGGACATTGATGGGGTCATGAGGGTGCAGCAGAGGATTACTAAAATGGTGGAAGGTTTGGGGTCTGAAACATATGAGAAGAAACTTGAGATTTTGGGTCTGTACTCTCTAGAGGATAGGTGTTTAAGAGGAGATCTTTTGCAAATGTACAGGCTCTTAAGGAATTTGAAATTAACACAAAGCTTGGATTTGGTAACAGGGTGTAAAGTGGCTGGATTAAGAAGACATAAAAGACAGATTAACCTTACATACCCTAGAATGAAACTGAGAAGGGCTTTTTATATGCAAAGGATTACTCCAGTTTGGAATGGCCTTGCTAGGAATGTAGTAGAAGTGGAAAATTTTCAGACCTTTAAAAAAAGATTAGACAAACATCTATTGGAAGGCAAAGGGTATTGATGCCCGCTAGTGCGGGGGACTTGCCATATGGGCCTTGAGCCTTCTGCTAGTCCTACTTGCCTAGTATTGTACCTAGTATATAGTGGTAGGTGCCTCCCACCTAGCCCCGACAGGAAGAATCTGTAACCCATACCCTGATCTGTCTCTGTTGCCCAGTGTACGGTGGTCCAGGCTTGGGCTGCAAACCTTTGTTCAGTGAACATAACACTGAGCCATCAGTGTGCCTCAAGTGAGTATTTCAATGTGGTGCCAAACCTCTCGGAACAATTTAAATATCAGTTGATCAGTCAAACTACTGTAACATCCATGCCATCCTTATACAAATAAACTGTACAGTGTCTTTATGTGCACCAGATGTGCTGTGTCGAAAACCCTGTTAGCTGATATAATGCCTAAAGATTCTACACGTCTTATCACTTCTTATAGAACCTGTCAGCTCTACTGTACTTATCAACACTGAGTGGCCTTCTTGCACAGTAGAATATAGTATTTTGGCTATGCACAGTAATATGTCTAGGCAAACAAAACAATGTTTTGGACCAGGATAGAAAAAAGATAATAATCAGTTCAATGGCCTACACATCCATTTTAGTGTTATGCTTGTGCAACTGTGTTACATTGGCCATTCACACTCTCTATTCCATGAGGAATTACCACCCTGTATGGGTGCCAAAGCCAAGGAACCCTTGAAGAGGGTTCCACCCCAGAGGTGTTGCATGAAGTTTCCCTTGGCTAAAGATACCTTAGGAAGAATTCCCAAAAGAAACTATAGCAGTACCAAATGAACATTAGTGATCGGTGGCCACGAGGCAGACAGCAAAGTGACAGCAACTGGCAACTTGATAAACATAATTGATACAGTGGTTGTTATACAAAAGTTTCCTGGCACCCCGGTATACCGATAGATACTTCTCTGTGCTGTGCATTAGAAAGGTGGTAATGCATTACTGTGGTGTGGAATTGCAGACTGTAGCAGTTTTTGAAAAGCTCTTCCTCACTTAACTACTGGATGGCTTCCACAAGCCATCACAGCAATACAGTGTACCTGAAGCAGAAATACACCCCCCCCCCCCAGAATCTACCTGCAGGTGGTGTCGGGTTGCATTGTGAGGACCCTGTCAAAGTTAATCAATCTGTTTTTAGAGTGTTCGATTGAGAGTTTTTTTGAAAGGTTAAAATAAATAATTATTTTTAAAAAATTGTTTCTTTATTCTGTGTTAAATTATTGTATGCTTGTGTAACTGTTATGTGTGTTGTAATTAGAAATAACTTGGGATCAGGTCACCTCGAAAATTGCTGCTCATGCTATACTGTATGTGCTGCTTCAAAGCAAAAGTACAGGTGGGTGGCCAAACATGGCTTATGTGCCCTTAGAATTGACTAAATTATCCTTCCAAGTCCTTCCCTCTGTGCGCTGTCCACCCCTACCCATTCCCCATTCTGGCACCAAATTAAATTCAATCATCGTTGATATTTAAAATATCCCTCCCACTCCCTCCCTCCCTCCCTCTGCATGCTGTCCACCCCCACCCAATCCTCTGTCCACCCCTTGGTAACTGCACAATACAAACCAGCAATTAAGTATAGTACATTGGAAGGGGGGAGTGTTCAACCATGATACAAAGTGTGAGAAAGAGAAGGAGAGAGAGAGATTAATTTGCATGGCAACAAACACAACACAGCTGTCCACTCTGCCAATCCCCATGTTACTGAAAAATCAAAATAAATTTACAACAAACAATTCCATCACAGGTGCTAATGAAAATATCGCTCCCTCTGTGCACTGTCCACTGCCACCCAATCCCCATCCCAGCTCTGGTAGCGGCACTGTTCTTATTCATAGTATCCCTATGTGACTGTAACAGGCTGTGACCATCAATACCAAGGAAAACAGTGGCAACAAGTAACCTGTTATGAATGGAGCATATAATGTAGACATTGAGCATATAATCAATGAATAACAGAGCAGAGAGCAAAGTTGTGAAACACACCTGTCAGCTAACAGTATAAGTATTTCACAGCAGGATGAAGTTACAATACAGGGGTAGTAAAACTAACTGTGAGTGTCTGCATTATGGCCATGACTAGCATGAGAGATATGATAAGTAGATTATTACAGGATCAGAATATCCCACATGGAAGTAAACAAGAGTAAATGGTTCTATGTCATTAGGGCGGTCGCCAAAAGGTGATTGCCATTATGGAGAGTGTACATCACTGAAATTTGTTTCCCCCGGCGACAGAGAAAATGGTGCAAGGAATATCCTCTGCATCCCCTACTATTAAATTCTCAACTCCAGGGGGGTGCATGTCAGAGGGGTACAACAGTGCAAAACAAATTTACCTACTCAGGCCAGATGCAAAAAAAATACCTGCACCTAGACCTGAACCCTGCATCCCAGCCACCTCAGGCCAGCACCCACCCACCACGCCATGCCACAGAGCCAACTTGGAGGCTGACTGCAGCATCACCTCTCACAAACCCTCCTGCCCCTCACTCTGCATGCTCACTCTCCTCCACACGCATGTGTATGTATAGCGGCATCCTGTCATCATTTGCGAACCCTCCACATCTGGTTGCCCTCCCTACTCCCTCACCATCTGGGTATGCACCACAAGTGGGTCATCATTTTGGTAGGCACCCACTTGCGACATGCCCAGATCACAGGATACCAGAGTAAACTAGATGGCCCATTGTGCTTTTACCCTCATCGCAAATCAGCTTTGTTGATGTCTCAGACTATTTTAGATAATGAGCAATTTCATGGATTTGTCCCACCACACGTAATGTGTTGACACTTTTTTTATTTTATTGTATTGCTTCGTTAACATGGTTGACACATTGATCCAAGTACCTTTTCAGGCACTGCTAGGCACAGAAAATCCAGAAAACGAATATAACGGAATACCAAAAAAAAATGTAAAATTAAAAAGAAAATTAAAATGACAGAAACCCTGCCATGCCTCTTTTATTTTTTATTCATTGACCTGCATTGTATTTCATTACCCAGCATTGTACTGTATTGCACCTGCACATACAGTAGTAGCTTATCTCAGTCTGTCAGCATGGTTAATTCTGAGTGTTAGTGTGTGTAAAAGAGACAGAAGTTAAAAAAAAATAGACTACTGCATCTTTTAACAAACTCTTGATAACTGTGAGCATGATCTAAGAATCATAAACTAGTTACCACTTCCTGACTATATGCAGTCTCATCCACTCATACTAACCAGCCTTGAAATTAGAGTATTGCTTTAAAAGTCAATGCTAAATATTTGATCTATGGGCAGGTATGGCGCATTTCACAGCTGTAAGCCTGATGCATTTGCATGACATCCAGAAGACAGAATTACGGAAGGCATTGAGGTATGAAAGAAAAAAAAAATACAAGGACAAGGACATAATGTAGACATAAGACACACACGAGCTTCAACATCTATGCACCAAGTACAGTAAGAGAACTTTATTAGTGCACAAATAATATAACAACCATCAGCAAAAAATACCGTATTCATCCCCCCAAAATCAGGCAACATACAGTAGATATGCAATTCCTTGAAGGAAGATGCAGTTCAGCTGTGGAACTGGCTAGAAAATATAGCCCGTGCTAATCCAACCCATTATGATCCATAAAGACACAGAAAACTACAACACCTGGAGAGGCTGAATTGTAAGGGAACTAGAATTTTTCACAGTTGACAAGACCTGCAATATTTTCTAAGACACAGGCAACCACCTACTCAGCTTCCCTACTCCCATCCCAAAATAAAAAAAATTCTTATTTATTTCTAAAGAATTATTTAGTTGGATTTCGATCCAGAGAAATGAAAAACCATCAAGACCCCCCCCCCCAAAAAAAATGAACATCCAATAAAAAGACTCAATATGAAAATCCATACTGGTAGATACCGTACATTGTCCCAAGCTAACTGCATTTGCGACCCGAGCACCAGTAATACAAACATAGATTTAGCACAATACTCAATTACATGACTTATGAAGCTTGTCAGTTGCTAAAAGGAACTAGGGAGGGAATAATATCTTTTTTAAGGAAATTATACTATAGCAGCAAAGCAGTTTGCAAAATAAACAGTAAAGATAATTATTATTGCATAAGAACATCTGCATTTAAATCAAAAGGCAGGGAAATAAAAAAACAATCCCAGCAAATTCCAACAACATCTACAGGTCTTGAGTATAGGATATCACATCACACCAGGTTGAGCAGACAAAAAACAACTAACACAGAATACTGCAAAACCAGCGTCACACACCCCCACCCCACTGATCAGAATTCTCCTTAATTTGGTGTGTTCATTATAATCATTCAGCCACTGTGGAACATCAAGCAACAAAGATAACCTGCTACATAACAGATAAAAAACAAATTGCTCTGCATTTGAACACAACCATATGGGAACACCCTGCATGGACTATGCAACATATAGTAAGTAAGAGTCAACCAAAAAAAAAGTGGGATACCACATTATTTGACATAAACTAACATCAGGAAAAACACAGAGTGACTGCCACATATGAGAAAAAAAACTTTGTAAATCACTGCAATTGATCTTTAAAGTATCCCTCCCACTCACATCCTCTGCATACTGTCCACCCCGCCCAATCCCCTGCCCACCATTTATTTAAAGTATCCCTCCCACTCACACCCTCTGCATTCTGTCCATCCCCACCAACATCTTGTCCACCCCTTGGTACTTTTACAATACAGGCCGGTGGTTAAGTACATTGGAAGGGGGGGCAGTTACTGGGCAATACAATGTAAACAAAAATGAAACACACTGATGATGACGTGTGAGTTAAATAAATGCGAAATTCAAAGCCATCTGTAAAAATGCAAAAACTGCCTTGCTCGCACAGAGTCAAACCCCTCCCTAAACTGTCACAGCTAGTCAGCAAAACTTTACTAAACCACTTCAGTATAGGGCACCAAACTATGGTATTGGAAAACCTGGGTCCTGGCCAACCAAACAAAATACAGTACTTGCAAAAGGTCATCAAGAGACTCCTGCTCCAACAGGAAAAACCAACCCATTTCACAAAAATAAATCAACCAAAATGACCTTCTCATAACAAATTGTGGCCATAGCTACAGTAGGTCAAAGTAGTACAAAACATCTAAACATAAGGACAGTCACAAAATCTATGCTGAATTGCTTTGATGGGCCACAGAAAAACCCAATGTGCCCTTTTCAGCTAGCAAGAGAGGTTTTTTTTTTGCAAGCAGGTTCCTGTCATGTTCTTAAAATAACCATATAAATGCCGTCAACATATTTCCAAAAATGACCTGAAGGTTCAACCCAAGGCCACACAAACAGAATTCAAATCTTTGGTGCAATGAATATTACAGGAGTTATCATTGTGACCCCCCACACACACACACACTTATCAAATAGGTAAAATTATGTTATATTGGATTTATATGGTTCCCCATAGCATCTAGAAGAAAAGAAAAAACAACTACAAAGATGGATTTCCAACTGTGCAGGAGATAGAAACACATATGTAATATTGCGAAAATGGCAATACAGAGATTTAAATTGTTATAACCCTCTGTAATCACAACCCTTTATAATTTAGTAAGGGACCAACTCTTCCACCTGCTAACCATAGCCTCACAAATCATAATTTTTCTGTCCAATTGGTGTTGCCTGCTCTACTCCTCTAATAGTGAATCTCCAAATGTTCACTTCATGAGATGAAAAAGGAACACCTTCAACACCATCACTGAACCCCCTTCCCCTTGCCTACAAAATTGCCCCCACTTAACAAGACACCCATGATTTTCTGGACATTATTTCTGGCTCCTAAAAAGCCTGAAAAGAAACCTTCTAAACCTGAATTCTTTCTGGAACTGATGCAACATTTATTTCAAGAGATAACAGCTGTCATCTGTAAAAGCCAAAATTTTAAAGGAATGGAAAATAAGATCGGAGACCCACCCCACATCTGTATCAATAACTTTAATCCAACTAGTCTGAGCTGCCATCTAAAATAGCGGTTCCAAACAAAGAAAAAATGTTCTGAACATCTTATCCTTTGTGTACTGTATATACAGTATATATTGTCCATTGCCTGAGTAATTCTATGCCTGCTTTTTCATTAGCTGTTTTTCATTATTTTGTATAGCTTCTAAAGTGGTTTCAAACTGTAATGACCACAGAACATGGGCTCTAGAATATTGTATAGTAGAGCCCCTGCTCTTTGGCCATTACACTTTGAAAACATTTTAAAACTGTAAAGGATCAATATCTGTGGAACATGTACTTGTGGAAATCAAAAAGTGGACATTAAAAAAAACTCTAGCCCTACTGGTATGACCAGAGCTCATCCTCTGTTGAAATAATCTCCCTCACACCGCCTCAGTACCAATCCATAAGAGCATAGTCACATTGTGGAAGTAGCTAAGAAAATGTTGCAGATACTTGCATGAGGTCATTGATTTAAAAGATGAATTGAACAGGCCGCAAATCGTCAAGGAATTTAGAAATGTTCCTTGATGCAATGACTTACAGAAGAAAACAATACAAATGAGCCATTAAATCTTCTTTGCCAAGTAATATGTGAATCTAACACACAGTCCCCTCCAAATGAGACTAACCATTAACATTTGTATTTAGCAAAGTATTCATAATGATCCACAACAATCTGAAAGGAATAACACTTTATACTGGGAACCATTTCACCACTTTTTTACAGGTCATCTTTAACAAGTCTGGCTTTTAAAAAATGAGATTGACATTTTTCCCTGCATAACTAAACCAACACTCAAAAACTGTTCTTGTACTATACATCCTTCACATTTCTCCGTATGACATGTACTGTAAGAGACCTATTGCAGTGGTCTGCACATACTGTCAGCTTTGAATTTCAGAAGCTTCTACTTACAGTCCCCGTATCCGGGAGTGCAGTACATAAACAGAGTTCAGTATGTACATTAAATGTCAGCAGATGCATTCTCATATCTGAATGGGTAAATTTGTGTTTTTGATTATTAAATGTTTTATTCTCATTTTTAATTTTCTGAGGTACCATTGCAATAGCTTTTAAGAGTGCCCAACATGTGGGGGATTGTAGTCTCTGTCATCAGCTGGGGCTCTGGCTGAGAAAAAAGTGATAAAGATCGGGCTATAATGGGATGGAGGCTGGATGCTGACATCAGCTGGGGCGGGAGGGATTTGGAACATTAATACTGCCGGCAGCTTCTGAGGGATCCCTAGCAGTGCAGCAGGATCCTGGACTCCCACACCATTCAACATTATTGCTCAGCATCCATTACCCACTGCCAAAGCCTGTATTCCCCGTGAAGAAGAAGACCCCCCTCACACAGAGCCACTAACTGCATAGAAAGAGAGAAACTGAGATTAAAAAAATATTTGCCATTATTAAACACCAGTAGCAGTATTTCTCAGCCAGCAGACATTTTAACACACTGTTTTATTTTTTTTTTTTTACAAAATATATTTCTGACATCCTTAGATTCATGCTCAGGGTATTTCATTTATTTGTTTATTAGTTTTCTGAGGTACCCTTAAAAATAGCTTTTCACAGTGTCCGACTTGTGGAGGATTGTAGTTTCCTTCATCGGCTGGGATTCTGGCTGAGAAAAAGCAATAACACTCAGGCAGTACCAGGATGGGGGTTGGATGTTGTTCTTCATCACCTGCCCACCAGCATATTTTTTCCTTTTGTATCATAGCATCTTGTGTTCACACACAGTGTAACAAACCTAAGTTGGTGCCACTGGTAAAATCGTTGTGCTGCTCAGAAATGTGCTAGAAACATAGAATTTGACGGCAGATAAGGACCGCTTGGCCCACCTATTCTGCCCATTTCCCCTACCTAATGGATAAGCTGCAGATCCTAGTTAACCAACAGCCTACTTCCTCCTACACCCCACTAGAATTGCCTTATGTCTGTCCCATGAATTCTTGAATTCCCCACTGTTTTGACTCTCGACCTCCTCAGGAAGGCTGTTCCATATATCCACAACCCTCTCTGTGAAGAAATACTTCTCTCATATTACCTCTGAGCGATCCCCCTCTATCTTCAAATTGTGCCCCTTGTTTTGCACATCTCTTTTTCTGAAAGATGCTACCCTCTTGGACTTTGTTGATTCCCTTGAGGTATTTGAAAGTTTCTATCATGTCCCCCCTTCCTCCTTTCCTCTAGGCTATACATCTTTAGTTCCTTTAGTCTTTCTTCATATGTTTTCTGATGCAGACCCTGCATCATTTTGCTAATCACCTTGTTAATGGTAGGATTAATGGCATTAACTGGTGTTGGGCTTGCTCAGTTATTTCTGATTTTTAACCTGATTCTAATCAATCAAGGAGTTAAGTTAGTTAATGGAGTCTGCTGTTACCAAAGGGTGCTGAGTAGTACATGTGGAGAATGTGAATGTGTTCAAAAAAGAACACCCATGTGGCATCAGTCTAATAATTCAGTCTGTCTATTTTCAGATGTTATGGGATCGAGATTTGGAAATACTGTGCAAAGATAAAGGAAGTCATCTAGTAATAATACTTATATTTTAATGGATCAGTGCTTCCGAATAAATGTGTAACACTGTGCAAATTCAACAACTGCAGGTTAGCATTGCAAATAGCACAAGAAATAAGTTCAGCATGCACATTTTTTCTGGTATCTTGAAAAAGATGTGCAGATTTGACAAATTTCAGTTATAAGTTTCAGCCTGACATCGGTGGTGGGCAAGGTGATGGAGGGCATTGTCAAGGAGAGACTGGGGGGGACCTGGAAAAGTTGGGGTTCCTGGATGATAGACAGCATGGATTCATCCCAGGGAAATCGTGTCAGACAAACCTTGTGGAGTTCTATGACTGGGTGACAAGTGCCTTGGACCTGGGTAGACCAGTGGACATCCTCTTTCTTGACTTCAGCAAGGCATTTGACTCTGTTCCTCATGGGGGCCTGTTGGATAATCTGGGAGAAATTGGGGTGGGGGAACCAGATGATCAGATGGATAGGCAATTGGCTCCAGAACCGGACCCAGAGGGTTGTGGTTGGTGGGATAGTCTCATCCCTAGGGAGGGTCATTAGTGGAGTCCCTCAGGAATCGGTCCTTGGGCCCCTCCTGTTCAATGCCTATGTCTCTGACATAAGGAAGGGTATCAGGAGTGAGATGAGTCTCTTTGTGGATGATTCAAAACTGGGGGCGGTGGTGGATGGGGAGGAGGGGAAGGTAGCCCTACAGGGGGACCTCAAGGCTCTGGAAAGGTGGTCTAGAAAGCAGAAGCTGAAATTCAATGCAGAAAATGCAAGGTACTGCACTTGGGAGCCAGAAACCCGGCCAAGTGTACACCGGGGATTCTACAAGTCTTGATGGCAGAGAGGGACCTGGGGGTGGTGGTGGAAGTCAAGATGAACAACTCAGAGACTTGTAGGAGAGCAGCGGCCAAGGTCAACAGGATGCTTGGATGCATCACTAGGGGGCTCACCTCCAGAAGGAGGGAAGTGATGCTCCCACTGTATAACTGTTTGGTGAGACTGCACCTCGAGTACTGCATGCAATTTTGGAGGCCACATTTAAAGAGGGACATTGAACTCCTGAAAAGGGCAACCAAAATGATTTGGGGCTTGGGGGCTAGGACCTATGGGGAGAGGCTTGAAGAGCTAAATATGTACACATTGGAAGAGAGAAGGGACCAGGGGGACATGATAGAGGTCTTCAGGTACATGAAGGGGATAAATAGGGGAGGAGCAGTCAGGGTGCTCCGAAGGAAGGGGGGTCAACTAGAGAGCATGGGTGGAAGCTAGAGGGGGGATTCAGGGGAGAAAGAAGGAGGTGCTACTTCACCGAGAGGGTGGTGGAGCCATGGAATGCACTGCCCAGGGGGCTGGTGGAGGCAGAAACAGTGGAGGGGTTCAAGAGGGGGTAGAACAGGTACAGGGGAAGGGTTCTTGAAGCAAAAACCAGTGCAGCAAGAATATTCAGGATTGGGAAGGAAGAAGCCAGAGAGGGAGGGAGGGCAGCAAGGTCAGCTCCCAGGGTGGGGGCTGACCAAACGAGCAGACACAAAAGACCATTAGGCCTATTCTGCTGGCATTTTAGTATGTTAGTATAAAATGCCGTGCAAATGAAGTAGATTACCAAAGAAATCAAATACAAAATAGTAATAGCAAAAAATCTTATAGCAATCTTTCAAAATCTACAGTATATAGCAGCTTGAAGACAGAGGCCCGGATATTCAGAAGGGTGGCGCATGGCGCAACACAGTTGCATTATGCACAACCCACTGATGCACCCCGGCATGATATTCAAACGGGGATTGAACCTGGCACAAATCCGGATGCGCCGGAGTGCATCAGTAATGTATGCGGCGCAGGTAGGGGGGGGGCGTCCCCAGGCATACTCTGCACATCCCGATATTCAGTCCAGGATGTGTTGAGCCCATGCATGCGCAACCCCTACTTGCGCTGCACACAGGAGAGCCCCAAAAAAAAAAGGAGCAACAGCTGGCCACCCACAGGTGAGCTGCGATTGCAGGGTGCAACACGGCAGCTGTCACCTGTGGGTGGCCACCCGAGCTCCGGCTGCACCTTCCTGGTGGCGCCCCCCCCCATGCCCGATCGCGGGCTTACGTAGAATAAAAATATCCCTATATCCCTGGTGGTCCAGTGGACCACTTGCAGCCCAATCATGGGCATATGTATGATTAAAGATGGAAAGTCACTCCCTGGTGGTCCAGTGGACCACTTGCAGCCTGCTCGCGGGCATAAGTAAGATTAAAAATGGAAACACACTCCCTGGTGGTCCAGTGGACCGCATGCAGCCCGATCGCGTGCATAAGTATGATTAAAAATGGAAACACACTCGCTGGTGGTCTAGTGGACCACTTGCAGCCCGATCACGGGCATATGTATGATTAAAGATGGAAACTCACTCCCTGGTGGTCCAGTGGACCGCTTGCAGCCCGAACGCGGGCATTTATTATACAAAATGACACCCCAATCAAACCCTGGTGATCCAGCGACACCCCTTCCCCACCCGCCCACTGAGCCCCACCACCACCCCGCCTCCCCCGGTCAGCGGGCGGTGGCAGCTCCCACCCTCTGCCACCCCACCACCCACCGACTGACACCTTACGTATTTCACGCCCATTGGTCCACAGCGTGAGCTAATGTATGGCAGCCAGGCGTAAGTCGCCGGGGATCGACACACCTGCATGCAAATGGGGCCAAAATGACATGCAAATGGCCCCACTTGCACCTTGCATGCATTATGGCCCCATTTGCATGTGCACTTTTGAATATCACAGTTGTTGCACCTAGCGCAATGGAACTTGCGCTAGCGCATTCCCCTGCTCCACTCTGGCCACTTGTGATGGCGCAGTGCCACTGTGCCATGCGCACTGCGGGTGGCCAGGGTGCGATATTCCGTGCTGCTGTGCCATGGCACAGCTCCGTTGAATATCACCCTGTTAACGCCCCTGCACAGCCAAGTTGTGCTATGCCCAGGCGTGCGCCACAGCCTGGCGCAGTCTGAATATCCAGGCCATTGTGTAAATGATGCTCCACTCAACAACAGGCGACATGTAGAGTTAGTACATAAAAAGGACCCAATCCTGTCCAAAATTTTCAGAGCCTTGTAGTAACAGTATTTTGTAATGAACAAGCAATTCAAGTGAAAGGTGCAAAAAGCTTATATTTCAGCCTATTCTTTCCTTAAACAGCATACAACAAATCCTGAACAAATCACTGATTTTTTTTTTTACAGATGGGGGATTGAGACTAATGCTGGGGAATTTATCAAGATATGCATCACAGTATGTCACTGATAATATTTAATTAAATAAGAATTTCAGCAGGGGATGAAGAGGGGCTCTATCCCAGCTTCACCTTGCACTACAGCATCATTGTATACAGTAACTATCAGCACTTTTGTTCCCCAATGCATAATACACTTTATTAATTGAACACCTGGCTCAGGTGTTAGCAAATTAGACTGTCTGCATAGTATTTTCAAGCTGCAATTGATATTTTGATGGCCTGCTATATGAAGTTTTCCTACTAGTATTTGCTTCTGATTTCTTTGCTAAGCGATTTGCACAGTACAGTGCTTTCCAACTGAAACTTGCAAAATTTGCAAATCATTTTCAAGGTACCAGAAATATTTGAAATATTTGAAATGGCAGTATACTATGTGGAACTTTTTTTGGTCATTTGAAATGCTAACATGCAGCTGCTGAATTAACACAGTGGGTGAAGATGGAGTTTTTTTTAATTAATAATGCAGCACAAGGCAAGGCTGGGTTGGGGTTGGATCGTGGCAGAGAATGGAGAGGGATGGTTTTTCTTAATAATAACAGGGCACCAGGCAAGACTAGGTTGGGGGTTGGATCGTGGCAGAAGGTGGATAGGGAGTTGTTTTTTTTATTAATAACAGGGCACCAGGCAAGGTTGGGTGGAGGGTTGGATCATGGTAGAGGGCAGAGAGGGAGTTTTTTTATTTTTAATTAATAATGCAGCACAAAGCAAGGCTGGGCTAGGGTTGGATCATGGCAGAGGGTACAGAGGGATTTTTGTTTTTTAATTTTATTAGTAATAAGACACCAGGCAAGGCTGGGTTGGGGGTTGGATTGTGGCAGAGGGTAGAGAGGGAGGTTTTTTTTATTAATAATACAGCACAAGGCAAGGCTGCGTTGGGGGTTTGATCATGGCAGAGGATGGAGAGGGAGTGTTTTTTTAATTAATAACAGGGAACCAGGCAAGGCTGGGTTGGGGGTTGGATCATGGCAGAGGGTATGTGGTAGGCTGTGCCCCCCCACCCCACCCTGGTTTTGGGTTTGAGTGAAGAGACTCTGTACTGTCTTCTTTATATCCTCCTTTAAGTCTGTTGCAACAGCACCTTTCTTTCTTTTTCTTTACTATTATGTAGGCTGGCCACCTACAAATCTTCCTTCTTGTTTTCCTTCCTGTCTCTTTCCCTCTCTTCCATTGCCTTGGGAGAGCACTGCCTACCACCACCTGGTTTGCCTGCTTGACTGGCTGTTATGCCAGTAAAATAAATTTGTCAAAAAGCCCTGTTTTAGAGCGCTAGAAGCAGAGCTGCTCTGTTAAGCCATTCTTGCGTTCCTGCATGAACGTGCACAGGATCGCAGTGCTGTGTAGCTGCTAAACTGGAAAGCACAGCTTTTGTGGCTAGAAATAGCACCCAGGTATTTCCCCCCTTTATGGCCATTCTAGTACCTGTGTTGCCTACTGATGTAGGCTGTCAGGAATTCTAAAAATAAAAACAATTCCCAAAACTAACAAAATGCTCTAAAATGTAGTTGCTAGATGCTAAATATTTTCATCTGTGATTTGCATATTATTGTTGTACCTTTCAGGTTGCTTTGAGATGGTGTTTGCCCTGGGAGTGTTTAGTTGGCGCCAAAACCACTTGCAGGTTCTCAGAGTCATCTTGTAAACAACCTAAACTGGTAAATATTTTCACGGAGGGTTTCTCTTGTAAATTAACGCTGTTTTCTTGAGAAACTCCCTCCGTGACCAGTCAGCTTGCCTCATTTATTTCTTTTTGAAGGTTTCTATTTTCCTCCTTTTTTATAAACAACAAAAAGCCCTACCATGCAACAAAAGCCTTGTACTGAGGTAACAGCCTGTATTGCAGTACAAGCAAAGCCAAGCCAAATAAACTTGCTTTGTTTTTTCTTTCTGTGACTACCTTTTGCTCCAGGAACTAAGCCAAGATAACACTTCTGTTTGGTAACTCACCTCACCGTGCAGTGCAGGTCTTCTCTTAGGGGCCAACGCCCCTTTGCTCTCCTGTTTTATCCAAGAGCTTCTGCCACTCACAGTAGGTAGGTGGGGCTTCAGGAGGAAAAATGTTTAAAAATCATTTGTCAGCATTCCTTTTGTGTATATAATGCCTCTGATATATATATTTGATGATGCCTCTTTCTATGATGTGCTTTATAAATATTTTTTGTTTAGTTTAGCAACTTTTGTTAGATTAGGAATCTACGGGCTGATGGCGCACCCCTGTAGGCGGTGGCCGCTGTCAAATACCTGGGCGTCACTCTGGACCCTCAGCTGGATCTTTCCCTGCACATCCGTAATGTCTGCAAGTCTACAAGCATCAAACTCGGTCTCGCCTACAGAGTCAAAAACTGCCTGACCCTGGCTGCTCGGGTGGCCCTAGCCAGGGGTGTTCTCCTCCCTCTCTGCTATGGGCTAGTGACCTTTGGCCCGTGCCAAAAAACAGTCTTTCAAAATGGGACATGGCCTGCAACAGCATCTGCCACTTTGCGCTATCTGCCCCACCCCTAACACACCACTGCAACCTCTACACACGCCTCGAGTGGCTCCCTCCCGAGAAACACCGCACCTTTGTAGTAGGGAACTTCATTGACAGCATTGTAAGATCAGCCACCCCCGCTGCCCTTGCCCTTCCCCTCAACCCTGACACCACTACCTACCACCTTAGGTCAAGCACGACACTCAACAGTCCGGTTCCTAGGACATGCACGCTTGCGGGTGATCGGGCCTTCGCTAACTATGCCCCTAAACTATGGAATCCATTCCCAGCCCTTACTCGGTCCACCCCCTCCCATCCAAGCTTTAAAACTTCCCTTTGGAACTTCCTGAAGGGCTCCTCCACCTGTCTATGCACCTTGTAGCCCCCTGCACTATGCAGGCATGGGGGTCTCTGTGACCCCAGGGTCCACCGCACTTATTCTCCCATCCACTGATCAAGTAATGGCTGACCCCCTGTCTTACCTCCCAAACGAGGTCACCTGGCCCTCCCCTCGTTAGCTCATCCTGAGGTCCCCCACATGCTGGCACTTATTCGGCTTAACATATGGCTGAACCTGTGTTATGGTTATTATGTGCACTGCACCTACCTTGTCCTAACCCTTTTGACCACTGTCAACTACCTACCCAAATCATTCTAAAGCGTACCATCTCCTCCTTGGGTGCCATATTGGTTTCGCCTGCTCTCCCGTTATATGTAAATCTTGACTCACTCATTGTTTGTGTATGCTCTAGCTTGTAACTCTCCCAGGTCATCTGTAACACCCCCCGGGTTCGTGACTTGTTACTGGTTGTCATTCTATTCCATCACCTGTTATTCCATTGTATGTAAAACTGATTTATCACTGTACCTGCCCACCTAAGTTTGTAACTCTCCCGGGTCGCACCTGAAAATAGGCACTTGGCTGTCTAGTGTGACTTACCCAGTCAAGAAAAGCAAATAAATAAATCATGTGATTCTATTGTATAAAAAGGATCCCTTTCTCAGTCAATTCAGATCAGTTCAACCTTGGAACAGGCTGAGGTAACACAAAGGGTGGACTAATGCTAGGTCCAGACTGTGTAATGTTTGTTTGAATTTTGTTTTCTTTTCTCTGAAAGTTATTTTACTTTTTTTGTAGATAAATTCACACTATTGTGTGACTTCTGCACCTACTCCTTGTGTCAGTGCTTTACTCAAACAACCCACTACTACAGGGTGGAAAGGGAGTTTTTTTTAAATTAATAATGCAGCACAAGGCAAGGCTAGGTTGGGGTTGTTTCGTGGCAGAGGGCAGAGAGGGAGTTTTTTTTTAATTATTATTAATAAGGCACCAGAAAAAGCTGGGTTGGGGGTTGGCTTGTGACAAAGGGTGGAGAGGGCATAGCCGTTGCCAAGGGGGTTCGTATGGTTCGAAAGAACCCCCCTTTTGAAATCCCCCCCTTTTTTTCATTATTTGTAACATTTTTTTCATTATTTCTGTTTATTTTGTGACTGCCACAGAGTGGTTATACACATGATGAACCCCAGCACTTTCTCTCTACATACGCCCCCATCTCTGCTGTTAATCAGTTTCCTCAGTGCCAGTAAGATGACTGGAGCTGCTTTTTGAGTCTTTCTCAGCACTGTCTCCCTATGGCTGGCTGGCCAATTGCAGCTCATGTCAGCATCATGAATGTGACTGGAATACAGCACGGCTGCTGCCCACAATTCACACTGTCAGCTGGCACTCAAGGAAGATGGGGCATGGTGGCAGGCTCAGAGACGACATCTCCAGGAGCACAAAAAAAAAGTAGAGGACCTAGACTTATAATATTATCAGTCATCGGCAGATACATTTTGCTTGCCATAATTGCCAAAGATGTGTCCTTTATTAACTGTATGTCAAGGGATAGGCTGTGCAGAACTGGGCAAATGAGCTTTTCAGGTGGGTGGGCTGAAGATTTAGGAATAAATTACGTAAATCCTCCTCTATACAAAATGCAAAGTTGTCATGTTTCATATGCCTGTTTTAACTTTTCATAAATTAAGCAAAAGAGGTACACAGTGGAAAGGCAATGCAAGTGTTTGGAAGGGTCTGGCTGGGATCTACACTGCCACCTCACTTATTGTGCTGTTCAGAGAGGTCTTCACTGTGGGCCCATTTTTATTGACATTCAGTTCCACTTTTGTCTGTGCTATCTGTGCCAGATGCAGTTAAAACAAATACGTTGTGATAAGCATTTTCTCCAGATGATCTCATGTGTCAATAAAATGACATTTGTTGCTGCAGTTCATGTTATGATAATACCACTATACTTTTGGAAGTATGGTGGGGAGAGGTGGGGGTGGGCATTTAGGAGATGGTAACTTTGCACAGGGAATTTCTGCCACTGTCAAATTACCTTTTCCCTCACTCCCATTGTCATGCCTACCACATTGGAGAACGAAGTGGGGGCAACAAGTGTAGTACCCAATACTGAACTAAGAATTATGTTACAGATTTTTTTTCAAGCAGGGTGCTTGGTAAAGAAATATAGACAGTGATGGCAGAAAAAGACAGAGTTCCATCCAGTCTGCCCAAGTTCCCTGTAATCCCTGGAACCTACCATTTCTCCAGGGTACTAACCTCCCATCCTCTCTCTATTCTCCTTCTTGGTCCTGTTGCCCTAGTAACCATCATTCCCTTCATTATGTCCCAGCCCTGCTTGAATCCTCTGATTGTTTTTGCACCCACCAATTCAGCTGACAGACTCTTCCAAAGTTCCACCACCCTTTCCGTAAAGCAGTACTTCCTCACAACTCTCCAGAACCTACCTCCTGTTAATTTCCATTCGTTTCCATGTGACCATGAATTGGTGCTCAGGCTAAATAGTACCCCGTAGTTCATTTTGTTAATTCCTTTAAGGAACTTGAAGGTCTCTGTCATATTTTCCCTCTCCCTTCTGGTCTCCAATGAGTACATATTTAATGCCTTGAGGTGCTCCTCATAGGATCTGCCCTGCTGTCCCTGAATCATTTTTGTTACTCTGTGTTGCATGGTCTCCAATCTATCCTCATCCTTTCTGAGGTGAGGACTCCAGAACTGGGCACAGTACTCTAGGTGAGACCACACCAGGGATCTGTAGAAGAGAAGTATTATCTCCTTTCTTCTGCTATCAATACTCCTATCGATACATCCCAGCATCCTGCTAGCCTTGCTATCGGCCATGTTGCACTGACTCTATTGCTTAAATGGTATATTGAGTTGGTAAAGGTGGGGGTTACAGCAAGGGGTAGAGGGAGCTCAGATGAGTTATATAGGCTTAAAATAAGCCACAAAAGTGCACCACAGAGCATACCATAGCCCATAGTTTCTGGGGGACATACTATATCTGAGACAATGCCTTAGGTATATTACATTAGCAGCATCTTGCTGCCCTCTGGTACTGAATACATATATTTATAAAATGGGCTAAGAAATCCCAACTCACTGATTGGCTACAACATCATCTGAGCCGTGTCCTTATCAGATGATATTGTAGCCAACCAGCACTACCACCCAGCAACATGCCGCATGACGAGAAAAAATCAGTGAGCTCTGCCAACTGAAAACAATAACGCTTGACTGGCAGAGCTTCATTGATGCCACAGCGGGAAACATATTCCTCACACCGCGCACTGAATCGCAGTATATCGCTTTCACACTAATGTAGCACAGCATAAAAACAAAAGAAAGCTACAGAAACAACCAAAACAAGCCACAATCATAAAAAGGAAGAAAACAAAACCTGTCACTGGCGGCAAACAACGCTATTGAAACATAAACCGGAAGTGTCATCCTGCTTAAAAGTGAACACAGAAATCCTTCTAGCACCTCTCGCATCACAGCTTCCACCAATCCACCTATTTTCCACACCAACTAAAAAATACTTAGCAGTTTAAACAAAAATCACAGTCCAAGTCACAGCGCCATAGGCAAGCATCCACCTCGACGACTGGCACAGCTGCAGATTCCGTCACCCCGCAGCACAAACTCCCACGATCTGTCTCCTGTAAGTTCACTGACTACGCTGTTAGTCATATAATTGAAAACAAAGAATTATTCAATCAAAATCCATGTCAAAAATACCTGGACAGCTATAACCCATGATGCGACAGGACCTCTGAAGCATTGCTTTCATTCCGTTTCAAACAGGATGACTGCATTTCTTTCATTCGCTTTTAAAGAACCTGACACTACCAATCTATCTCTAAATACCGTCCTTTGCCGTCAGTGACAGGTTTTCTTTTCAAACTATTTTTTAATGATTTGCAAGTATTTTCAGGACCTCTGCACCATTTCTTTCGTTAAACAACATGTCACTTCATTTCTTTCATTCGTTTTTAAACAGGCTGACACTTGCAATGTATGTTTAAATACCGTCCTTTGCCGTCAATCACAGGTTTTCTTTTAATAGTATTTTTTAATGATTTTAAAATATTTTCTTTCTTTCTATACCTCTACAATTCAACAACAAATAATATATTTAAAAATCTTCAACTACTCATTTAAAACAAGTAAGCATATTACTATCCTAATGGCAATAATACCATGGGAAAAAAGGGACTATTTTTTTCCCTACAATCTCTTCTTCTATTATTTATTAAAATACCAATAAAAAAAACTTTCAAAACTACAAATGTTGATTCACTTTACAGTTGCCCATTTTATAAGCGCAATAACACACTCCGAGGTGTGGGTTACGTACTGATAAGAGCCCGCCTAGGGGCATAAGGCACTCGGCGCAAGCACCTCGTGCCTTAGCACACCCAAGGCGTCTTTATCAGCACGTAACCCACACCTCGTCATGTGTTATTGCTTACGTATTCACCCTGCAGCCAGCCAGATAATAATTTTGCTTAGAGCAAGGGGTGTAGGAGGTCTCAGATATGACTTCTTTAGCTTCAAAATAAGACCTAAATTCACCACATGGCTTCTGGGGTCCTGGCGGCCCTAAGACCCACAGCTTTTTTTAAAGGTTGCAGACTGCATAAAAAGAACTCCCCTTGTGAAAATCCTGGCAACGGCCCTGGAGAGGGAAAGATTTCCTTTTTATTAAACCATCAGGGAAAATGTTTTATTTTAAAACAGGGAACTGGGGCTTGCAGGCGGGGGTTGGGGAAAATATTTTATTTGAAAACGGAGATCAGTTTTGCTACGAGGAACCACCAAATCACTAGGGAAGACTGACACAAATTCAGATAAAGGAAACTGCATTTAAACCATGATTATGACTATGTGCATTAGGATTTGCAACATCAGAGGACATGAACCATCGCAGATCAGCCAGATCAATTTACAATGAGGTTTTTTAAATAAGCAAAGGTCATGAAGGATATAAGATCACCACCCGCTGGACAATAAGCAGAATGCAACTACTGTATGCATGGAACAGTGCCACCTGGTGCATTTTCCACTCAGGTACTGAACCAACTTACAATTGATTAAGCTCTGAGCTACCACATACTGCTAGGCAAAGCCTGCCACACACTGCATTGGATACCACTCCACATAACACACCTTGACACTACAGCAAACACTGCTTAATGACGAGGTAGGGGGGAACTTTACTGTAACAAGCACTGTATATGCCGGTTAGCAGAACAGCATAAGTACAAATGATTACTTTGATGACTGCAGGGGGGCTTCCTAAGCAGAGAGGGAACGGCAAGTAGGGATACCATCCACATCTATCCAACAGCGGAACCTACCTAAGTAAACTAGGGAATTCTAACAAAGGCTAACCAATTATTATAATCAGAGGCATGGAGGAGAGAAAAAAAAAACATTTGAGGAGAAATCTCTGGGGATCCAAGTCCGAAGTCACCTTCCCTCCAGGCATGGGAGTTTTTTTAGTGATGGCTCTTCTACTGCAATTTGACAACCCAATCTAAAGGGGGTAGAAAATATTCCAATTTGGAGGAAGACTCTCACACTTTCCCTCTAATGGGAACACCGTGAAGGGTTGCAAGCGAACTCTGCAACACAGCTCCTCCAAGGCGGGAAGAGGAGAGTGATGACTGCTGAGGTGCTCAGCTGGCTTACCGATCTTAAAACAAACCAAGTGAACTAGAGGCAGTCATGGGGAGAATAGTATAGAAGGCGCCTTAGGCAGTTGGTGCTGCAGCTAAAGGATAGCAATATATCCTCCCTTCACAGCTTAGTCAAAATTTGAAATCAAGATGCACTGCTGTGCATAAATGGCTAAATTTCCACCTGGAGTGAAGACATTCCCACTGTGGACCAGAAAAGAAGGACCCCACACCAGGCATCACATGCTCAGGATGTGGATTAGGGTGCAGAGCGAGACCATCAGCTGCAAGCAAGTATGAGCCAAATTGATGGGCATGATCAGCTATTCTCATGTAGTGATGGAGCAGGCCATACAAGGCACTGGAGAGAATATCAAGTACTAAGCAGCAAACGAAACACAGTATTTGGTCTAAGGGCCCTGCGTCACAGATGGGCAGGGAGGCAACTGTGGGGTGGAATCTGCAAAGAGGACACTGGGAGCAGAAGGAGCATGGGGCTGTGCCCTAGTGGGTGATGGAGGCATTGGGCCAATGTCAGGGTGCTGAGGCGGTACCCAGTGGATGCAACCCACCTCCTCTCTGCAGAGAGATTTCTCTTCTGCAGACAGACAGTCGATCAGGTTTATGTAGCTGGTGACTCCAAGACTCAAAGGGCTGTGATGATCCTTATTTTTAAAGGAACTAAATTTCAATTATTACAGAGTGTGGAGGACCCATGGGGTCATTACTTATTAGTTTGGGGGTGTTGGATCACTCAGAAGTCCTTTCAGGTAGTATATAAGGCCCCAGTATAGACTCTTCCAAGTTTTTCACAGTGTTAATGAACCAATTGTTTCCCTTTGTACACTTACTGGTCATTTTAGCCGGGGCTTGGAATATGACCCTATCTACAGACATAGATAGAACTGGTCATAAAACCATAGGGCTCTCTCCTGCTCAAAGATCTCTTCATGTGATGATAGAGATGGGAGGCCTATATGACCCCTGGAGGATATTACATCCCTCTGATAGAGTATACACCTTTTATTCACCAGTACATAAGTCCTTTTGTGAGTTAGAATATTTTTCAGTTAGTAAATCCCTTCTGCCAGAGGTTGTTGATGGAGGGGTGTCTCTCCGAGTACTATACAATCATTCACCCACCTGGTTGATATCTAACCTCTCTCCATCACTACACAGGGATAGCATTTGGAAGCTAAATATGTAGCTCCTCAAAGAAGAACCGGTCCTGTCTGGGATTCGGGATCTCATTGCTCATTTTATGGAAACCACTGAAAGCTCTATCCCTGATGTGGATAAACTTTGGGGTGCCCCTAAATGTGTTTTCTGGGGGAATATATCTGAATGGCCTTCTCCTGAAAGAGAAAGCATGATGCTTCACTCCAGCTGCTTCTTGACCGTATCCAAGTTGTAGAGAATAGCCCATCTCGGTGCCTTTGAAGAGCAACATGACTTGTTGATGTCCCTCAGAGCTCAATATGCAGATAGCTTATGTGAACAGACTGAATATGCTATCCTTAAGACCTACTTGATGTCCGTGGATCAAGGCAATAAAGCAGGACACCTTCTCGCCCTTTGTCTGCATAATCAGGAAGCCCCCCACCTAGTTCTCACCCTTAAATCCCAGAGTGATAATTCCCTTAAAATCTTCCCCCAGACATAGTATGCAAATTTGAGTTGTACTATTGCCAGCTATATAGTCCCCCTAACTGTTCCCCTTCCCCACAGGACTTCAAAGAACATTTGTCCTTTATTCCTCTCCCTTGTTTAACTCCTGATTAGCAGACCTTTCTTGCTGGTCCTATATCTTCCCAGAAAATTCAGGACACTATCTCCTCTCTCCCTTTCGATAAATCCCTTGGGCCAGATGGCTTCCCTCCCAATTTTTATAAGGTTTTTGCCACAGAACTGATTCCAATCCTTCAAAAACTGTATTCTTCTTTCTGTGAGTCAGGTATCTCAGACCATTCCCTCCTGGAAGCACTAATAATAGTGCTGTCTAAACCAGGCATATCTCTGGACAGGGTTGCCAGCTACCGGCCTATTTCCCTCATGAACTATGATGTTAAAATGTTTGCCAAAATCTTGGCAAATAGGATTCAGCAGGTCTGGGAAGGGTTGATTGGACCTGAACAGGTAGGCTTTATGAGGGGCTGCTCCTTGGCAGACCATTTGAGGAAATTGTCCCATATTTTGCTGCTTCCTGGGAGGCCAAATTGCCTATGGCCTTGTTCTCCCTGGATGCAGAAAAAGCCTTTGTTAGGGTCAACTGGACATAGAAATTTGGCTTCCCCTCCCTTTTCGTAAGTTGGGTTAGAGTGTTGTACTCCCATCCTCAGGCATGGATATACTGCAATGGCATACTATCCGAGCAATTTGAGCTATCCTCTGGCACCCGCCAGGGGTGCCCATTATCCCCCTCATCTATTTAATCTTTCCCTGTAGCCCCTGTTGCTCCTTCTCAAAGCATACCCTTTTATCACTGGGATTTCCATTGGCCCATTTGACTTCCAACTTTCTGCCTATGCAGACGACATCCCACTCCATCTCTCAGACCCCTCTTCTTCCGTCTCAGCTGTGCTACATATTATCCAGGACTTCGGCAGATTTACCAGTTATAAGCTTAATACTGGAAAAAGAGTATTAATGCTGATGAACTCCATGGTGTTATCATCAGATTTTGCCCACCTTACCCTGGAGAGGGCTACCAAGATTAAATAGCTGGGTAGCATTCTCTCCCAAGATGTCGGCTCCATGAAAAAAACATAATTTGGATGATTTGGTCTGTAACATTTGTTATGATTTGCATATTAGGGCCCCCCTTCCCTTGTCCTTCCAAGGAAGAGTGAGTGTTATTAAAATGAATATTCTTCCCCGGCTGTTTCATCCCCTAAACATGCTGAATATCTCACTTCCTCTCACCTGGTTTAAGAAGCTTCACAACCTTGTTTCCACTTTTTTGTGGAAAGGTAAACCCCCGCTAGGGCGTATACCCGTCTTGGAGTTCCTAAGGCCTTGGGTGGACTTAAACTACCAATTTTTTTTATTTACTACTTAGCCAGTCACATTGCCAAATATACCAGATGGCCTCAACCAATCTCTTTATTGTTCAATACTCAGTATGTCCCCGTTTGGCTTCAACTTGAACGACTGATGATTGAAGATGCAGGACTTGCCCCTGATAGTCTATACATTATATCCTCTAAACAACTCCCAGTCTCACTCCGGAACTCAGCTATTTATATATCGGTGAGGGTACAAGCCCAGCTGTGCAAAACTGTATGCTACACATGTTTTGGATGTCTCTCAACCATTGTGTCTTAATCCTAACTTTAAGATGGCTGGCAACATGTTGCACTCCAGGGACATACCCTCTCTGATGGGGAAAAAAGTCTTGGATCTTCTCTCAGATGGGCGTATCCTTAATAGCCAGGAACTGTTGCAGCATCTTAACCTACCAATCACAGCTATTTTTAAAATTTACCAACTTCGGCACTTACTAATTAAGTGGTTTGGTCTGACACCTTGGTCTGTTAATCAGGGGGATTTTTCTACATCTGCTCCAAGCCTTGGTGTGGCAACCTCATTCGGTTTCCCAGGTAGTATCAGCATTATTTCCTAAGCTTTTTCCAGGTGTTTTGGGCCACTCTAGTTACTGGTCATCCTTATTTCCTGTGATAAACTTTGATTGGGACCACATCTGGTCAGATTTATATCATTTTGTAGCTAACAACAAGCTCCACCTCACACAATGTTTCATTTTGCATATTTACCTTACCCCTGTACACCTTGCAAAAATTGGGAAGATATCCTCCTCGCTCTCCACTAGATGTGGGCAGAAGGAGGGACTCTCCAGCATGTGTTATGGGAGTGTTCAAAAGTTGCCTCACTTTGAGAGAAGATTAAGCAAAAGACTGATCCCCTTTTAGGACTGGATGAACATTCCTTGCCTGAGATTTGTCTGATAGGGGACTTCTCCGGGGTGCCATTCAGAGAGTGGAAATACTGGCTGGCCATGATTTCCCTTTTGGTTAAAAAATTTATTCTTCACCACTGGAAAGATCAGTCAGTGATCCCGTACTCAGAATGGCTTAATGAGCTACTCTTCAACTTCAGGCTTGAAAAAATAACTTACACCAAGAAATGGGGCAAACAGCAGACCCTATTTTTGATATCCTCTTCTTAATGAATGACCCTAAGTTTTAGTTTTATTATCTTAATAATGAACCTATGATTCTCCTGCTAATTGGGCACATGCTGATATAAGAGAGTGGTAATAGTCAACTTTGTGACATTCTTACTAAAGTGCCATAGGATCCAGTGTCTTTTTAATCCCTGACTTTTAGTATTTGACTTCACCTACTATTGTATCATGGAGCCTTGTGCCCAGCTGTCATGTGCCACCACTGAGGACTGGACTGTAATCCCTAGCTACTTTTTGCCTCTGGGGAGAGTGGTGGGGGGGGTGGATTGTTTGGACCATTGTGTTATAATTGTTTGTGGTTTGTTTGTGTGTGGTTTGTCTTGTGTCTTTTGTAATATTTTGACTTTCAATAAAGTATATTAAATTAAAAAAAACAGCTTTCAGTTTATCTATGGGCAGCAAAACAAATGTATCTTGCTCCTCCATTATCTTTTTGTTAGCCAAACACTATCAGAGTGTTCTAAACATCACCATTTACTGCACAAGAGCCCTTTATCTAGTGTGATATATGGAAGGCCCATCAATTAGTTCAAAGAGTTTCAGATATGTTCCAGATTCCTCTTTGCCCAAGTGTTACTGGCTCTTTCGCATTGGTCCACAATATACAGACCTTAAAAGAAATATTAATCCCTGTCTACAAAGATGAAGTATTCTGAGTAATTATACATGTTGTGATCAGTAGGCAGTAGCTGGTGCTGCTTAAACAGCAACTCTGCATATCATTATGTCGCTTCATAAACTTAATAATGTTTCAGCTATTATAACTTGTTATGGCACATATTTAAACAAAATCAGTTTTGTTTCCAAGGTATATAGCAATACCCTGTAGTGCAAAGGATAAGGCACAGGAAGAGGACATCCAAAGGCCCTGGGTTTGAGACCAGACTCTCTGTATTTTTCCCACCTACAATGAGTGTAAAAAAAATAGAGTATAGCCTTAAATCCAGGACCCCTGGATGTCCCATCCCTGTGCCCTGCCCTCTTCACCACAGGCAAAGCACAACTACTAAAGTGCCTTCTCTATACATATCAATGCAGTGAATGACATACATGTTTGGCTGCAAGTGGATACTTAATGTTCAAAAATGTGGTATGTGCAAAAATAGGCATAGCATGTTTTCACGCATACCATACTTTCGAATACTGAGCATCCATTTGCGGCCAAACTTGTATATTGACCGTCGCAAGCCCTCCTCTTCCCTGGCAGTGTGGGGCACTGGGAGTCCTCCCAGTGTACCTAGAGATGTATTCCCTCCCTCAGAAGTGTGGGACACTGGGGAGCCCACTCCCAGTGTCCCAAGAAATGCATCAACCCCCACAGCAGTGTGAGACACCGGGAGCCCACTCCTAGTGTCCTGAGTCCTGCCCCTCCAGCAGTGTGGGACACTGGAGAGCCCACTCCCTGTGTCCCAAAATATGTTTTTTTTTTTTGTTAAATCCTGTAGGAAAAGAAAACAGTCCCCCGATGTCTTTTGCATGTTTAAACCTGAAAAAAGAAAATGGTCCCTTGCTGCCCCTCTGGTCTCCCTCCCCCATCCACCCCCCCACATCCCTCCCTTGCCCTATACTTGCTACCAGAAGTCATCCACTGTCATCTTCTGTAGACTGGGACACATCTGCACTCATCAAAGTCGAACCGTGACCTGAGGAATCAAGGTAAGTGCTGTATAATGTATTTCAATGGTGTTTTGAACTTATGTTGATATCTTTGCCATTTTTTCACCAAATTTAAAAAATGAGATTTTTGGGATCCCACCTCATGAACACTGTCACTATCATTTTGTTAACCAGACCTGGAAGGTGATTTTGCATTCACTGCGTGAAATCACCTATCGGGACTGATTAACAAAATGAAAGTGCGAGTGTTCTTGTGGTTGGGTCCCAAAAAGTCCATGTTGAAAATATAGTGAAAAAATTCCTAAATATTGCAGACTTATACGCGGTGGTTGAAATTTTTCTACACATGCGTGTAACTTTAGAAATGTTTAATATTTTACTCCAAATTGTCAACATAGCCATTTTTTCACACCACCTCATGAACAGGTCATGCCTGAAAATAGTCATTTTATGGCTAGTGCACCTACCCGGTTAACAAAAACAAAATAAATAAAAATAAAAAATAAACAGTATTGCTGTCATTTTAGACATCCTACCCGAAAGGTGCTTTCACACCTGTGGTATAGAATGGTATTTTGTCATGGATTTGAACATTTTCACCTATGGGGTTTATGAGGTGGGGTGACAAGAAGACTATATTCAAAATTTGGGGTCAAAATATGTAAAAATGCCAAAGTTATGACCATTCATTGGAATTTGGTACGCCCACTCATAATTGCAAAAATTTTAAATATTTTGACCTGAGATTTTCAACAAAATCTTATTATTGCTCAACCTGATGTGTGTCACAGCTGTCATTTTCAAATCCTGTCCAAAATGTGTTTTCACAGCTGTGGCATGGAATGGTGTTGCAGTTGTACAGAATTACATTCTGGTGGGGATTTGAAAATGTTCTCTACTGGGTACATGTGCTGGGGTAATAAGATGGCTATGCTGATAATTGGTCATGCATCCATGGAGGGATGGGTAACTCTGCACTCCCATGATAAAATAATGAAAATCATGGAGCATGTCACGGTGAGATAAGGACTGTTATTGAGGGTGAGAGTGCTCCCACAGGCAAATAAGGACACAAGCAAGATATCTGAAAAAGTAAGGAAATTCATTGCAAAAAAATGTCATTAATGCACCAGTTAGGGTTCTTACTAAAGCAACAAAAGCAGGGAAATGAGGTGGTAGGTTTCCAACCCTAACACCCCACCCCCACCCCGGAGACACTGACAGGTGTCGGGGTGTACCTTGGGGTCTCAGCCATAATGCTCATCCCATTCTCCTACACTGTACCCATCTCAGCTTATTTACTTATGGAATGGGGTGAGCATTAGGGCCGACAGCTCCAAGACACACCCCAATGCCTGTCAGTGTCTGCAGGGTGGGTTGGAAGTGGGGGTGTTAGGGTTGGAAACCTAACACCTCATTTCCTGCTTTTGTTGCTTTATTAAGAACCCTAACTCATCATTAATGAAGTTTTTTGCAATGAACATATATATATATATATATATATATATATATATATATATATATATATATATGTATGTATGTAAGAGGGATGGAAGTGCAGGGCCTGACAGGCAAAAAAAATGCAATTATACTGTCTTAGAAAGTCACAAAATTCATTGCAAAAAGCTTTGTTAATGCACTAGTTAGGGTTAAAGCAACAAAAGTGTGGAAATATGGTGTTAGGGTTTCCATCCCTAATACCCCACCCCCACCCTTAAGCAGCAACAGGTATGGGATATGCCTTGCGGTTGTCAGCCTAATGCTCACCCCATTCTCATATACTGTACCCATCTCAGCTTACCTAATCAGGGAATGGGGCGAGCATTAGGGTTAACAACCACAAGGTACCCCCAGCTCTTGTTGCTGCCTGAAGAGTGGAGATGGGGTGTTAGGGTTGGAAACCCTAACACCACATTTCCCTACTTTTGTCACTTTAATCCTAACTAGTGCATTAACAAACCAGTGTTGTGTACAGAAGAACAATCACATCCCTGCATTAACAAAGTTTTTTGCAATGAGTATATATATATACTGTATATATATATATATAGAGAGAGAGAGAGAGAGATGCATTGCAGAAAAACAGCATTAATGCCATGATTTTAGGATTGATGAGGGATAATTTTCCTATTTTTCAGGTTTAAATTAAGATCAATAAGTGACAGTTTTCTTTATTTCAGGGGGACCAGACTGACATTGGGGATTGGGCACCCCGGCATTGACATATAATGTTCAACAGTACTGGGGTGGGATGACCAGTACCAGGGAGTTGACACCCTGGTCCACTTACACAAAACATGAAAGGAGACCAGCCCAGTGGTGCTGAGGGTTGAGGCGCTGGACACCACACCTTGTGCCACACCAGCGACCTGGGTTTGGGAATGGACTTGGGTCATTTAGGGAATGACTCAGGTCATTTGGAGGTCAGCCAGGGGAGGAAAGGATTGAGCTTCCAGAGGACTGCTCTCCTTCCTCAGGGAGGGGGATTGGTACTGTATGTTGCCAACTAATACCCAACAGTAGCTGGCTGTCAGTGCAGATGCAAGTGCAAGGGGTTGGCTCACACCCAGGGCAACTGGCTGCCTCTGTGGAGGTGGAGGCAGCCGCCCCACCCATTGCATGGGTGTAGGGGAAAAATGGAGGAAAAAATGGGACCTGGCAGGACTCGCGATGGCCCTGATCACTCCTGTGCAGCTCCCCCCCCCCCAATTCTGGGTTGCTGTGTTCTAGAGGTGTGAGAAAAAAAATGTCCTCTGGCAGAATTTTGGCGAAAGTTGGGATTTCATTTCTGTGAAAGTGTGGAAAATAAATGACCAACTTTTGCAGAAATTCTGACTTGGATCAGTGGAATAAATGCATAAATTGTGGATTATTCTATTAAACTGCAGAGAAAAAGTCCACAGAACTGATAATTGAACTGCGGAATAATTACATGTATTGCAGAATAATTCATTAAACTGCGGAAAAAAATTCCTCAGAATCATTATTCCACAGTTCATGTGTATTGTTCCACAGTTCAGCCAAAAAATTCTGCAGAACAGGGTGAAAATCCACCAAACACATTCGGAAGATTCCAATCTCTCTAGTGGTGAAAGTTCAGAAAATTCCATGAACTTTCTGAGTTTTAGCTGAAGTTCTGCAAAAGCAGAATTCTCAACTTTTGCCCACCTCTACTGTGTTCCAGGAGCAGTGCTAGCTAGCACTCCTTGCCCTGGTCCCACCTCGTGTGAGGCAGCCAAAGAGGAAATTCAAGGGGAGCTGGGCAGGAGTGGTCAGTGGGTCCGGAAGATGTACCTCTCTGAGGGAGGGGTCATAGCCCCTGTCAGGTCCATGGAGGTGCAGAAAAATGTCCAATAAAAAAAGACATGAAAGGAGGAATTGGGAGATGAAGGAAGGCTGATTGAGCTGGATGGAGAGGGAAAATACAGGTAAATAACAGGAAAGATCAAAGTATGAGGGAAAGCTGGCTGAGCTGGGAGTGGGAGGGAACATACACATAAATAACTGGAAAGATCAAAGGACAAGGGAGGGCTGGCTGAGCTGAGGTGAGGTAGCATACAATTAAATAATAGGATGATTGAAGGACAAGGTAGGGCAGGCTGAGCTGGGGTGAGGAAGCATACAATTAAATAATAGGATGATTTAAGGACAAGGGAGAGCTGGCTGAGCTGGGAGGAGAGGAACAATACAGCATGTGACTTTGGAGGCAAGTTGAAAATGTTCCTGTCGCACCATTTGTATGTCACAGATGAGTTCACTGCTCACAACCTAAAAAATGGCTCAGCTTGCTAAGCTTGGTACCCAGGATACTGGAGTGCCTAGAAAATGTATGTGTGTGGTGAATTTGATTAAAAAAAAAAACAAAAAAAAAACAAGAATCTAGGTAAATGGGTATTACCAAGGTTCATGTGATTTTTTTCTAAAGTCATCATATTTATGTATTTTCCATGTTTTTTATTTTGAAAACAAAGGTTAAAAAGGCAGCTGTCATGACTCAACATTTTTTTCATGACTCAAAATACACTGATCTGTGCAGAAACAAAATTTTAGAGTTGCATCAGAGGATTATCCTACAACCCTACTAATCATGCTCAGAAAAAAACAACAACATCAAGTCCTTATAACTCTGGAACCAATTAATATTTAAAAAGTATTTAATATTTTTTCACAAAACCTTTGAAAGGCACTACCGTCTACCCTAAAAGTTTCAGATAAAATTCCTTACCATCTAGGCTGTAGGTAACAGCAAACAAAATTGAATAAAAGCCTAAACATTTAGGCATTTCTGTAAGAATTACACATCTGGATCTCAGAATCTGGATAAGTACCTGTCACTCTCGAGAACTTTCGTCTTGGAAAATGTATGCCAAATTTTGGGCAGTTTTGTTGAACACCACCAAAGTTATTAAGGTGCAAAGTTATGGCTTCAACACTGAACACTATTGCATCAGTATTATACTGGAACAGTAGCACCAATATAGTTAGGGGTGAGTGAACTGCTCAGTATTGACTCCAATTTTTGCACTTTAATAACCTTGGTGGCGTTTGGCACAATAGTCCAAACTTTGGCATGCATAGTCAGGCTGGTAGAGTTTCAAGACATGAAATGTTTCCTGGCAGCACCCTGTGTGGTTTCCAAGAAAGGAATATTCCATTTGTTTTGGAAAATTGGAATTTTGTTTCCTATACTTAACGTAGGGGTTATTTTTTTGTTTGTTTATTTTTTTGCTCTGTTTTTTTTTTCTTTTTTTTTTTGCTCTCATGCATAGCCAAGATAGCACAGAACTTTTTCATGAAACTTTCAGGGCAGAAGTGGCCTTTGCTGCGGCAGTGGCTTTTGAAGGTTTAGTGAAAAACTCTTAAACAGTTCCAGAGTTATAAGGATTTTAATTGTTTTCTGAGCTGTTCTGAGCATGCTCAGTAGGGTTGTTGGATAACCCTCTGATACAAACCGACATTTTTTCAGTTTGTGAGGGCATTTTTGTTTGCGTCCCTAAGCTGTCATGAACCAAAAGCAGCTCTCATGAATGGAAACACTTTTTTTGGTTCATGACAGCCACCATCTTGTTTTTTTTTCTAGTTAAAAAACATGGAAAATATCCTAAATATGATGTTAAAAAAAACCTCTAGAACCTAGCTAAATTGAACCATTTAGCTAGAGTCTTTTGTTTGTTTTTTATGGCCATAAACAGCTTTTCTGGGCACCTCTAAATCCAAGGTGCCCAGCTTAGTGAGAGAAGTTGTTCACCTGTGTTCTCATTATGGGAACAATGGGAGTTTCCTGACATCTGCAGTCCCAGATGGAGACATGCTGCTGGTTTGTGTGTTGGCAGGGAGCCAACGATTGATTCCCTTCGGTCTGTCTCTCTCTCTCTCTCTCTCTCTCTCTCTCTCTCTCTCGCTCTATCTACATATCTGTATATCTATCTATCTTGTTTTTAATTTTAATGAGATAGTGCAATTGGATTAAACTGTTGCTAATCTGCTACACAGATCAGTGTAACACAGGTGTATGTAGTGCTCATGTCTACTCCTTTGTCTCAGTTTGGTTAGATTTCTCTTGTTTTTAATTCTTTCCATTCGACTGTGTAGTTCAATGTTATGTAGTGCCACTACCAAAGGAAATGCTGATCTGTGAGTCCATCAATCAATCACTGCAAACACACGAGGCTGAGATCGGGTACAGCAAGCTGACAGATTAAAACACTGTGGCCATCTTTTAAAAATGATGTAGACCCTGCTGATTAATACAGAGGCTTTGGAATAATTTTATATTTGATTTTATTTAAAATTTGATGACCGGAAAAGGCTCACTGAGCCAAGGCTTGTTTCAAGGTGCGACCCGGGTACAGTTTGTACAGAGAGTAGCAGTAGATTGAAGAAACAGACAGTTTGCACAACATTTTACAACAATAAAATACACTGAATCAGTGGTAAGACAGTAAACAATTTCATGTGGAGAAGGGAGATGAGATCAGCTAGTTCTTGGTGGCAGGGGTAGGTGGATGGGGACTGAATGGTGCATTGGTTGCGTTTTAGGACCATTTGAACATTTAGGGCTGTGTGGGGCAGGTTGGAGCTTGATGAGTCGAGTGAAAGTGGAACAAGGAGGGGCCAGGTGAAGGTTGGGAGGGAGGTTATTCCAGAGAAGGGGGAGGTGGTACGAGAAGGCAGCTTGGCTGGTCAGAGAGTGAGGGTGAGGGAGGTGAAAAGTGCGGGTGTCCCTGTGATGGAGAGGGTAGCTTAGGTAGGAGGTTGGGGTGAGGAGGGAGGTGAGGTGGGGGGAGGGACCCATGCCAGTATTTAGCTAAAAAGGAGACACTGTGAATGGTTTGCCTATGGGAGAGCATAGCCAGGGAGAGGGAAGCGTAGAGCCAGCAGTGGTGAGTGAGTGGGGGTGAGGCGGTTGCAAAGTGGCAGAAGGAATTGAGGAGTATGTCAAGTCTGGAGAGAGAGAGAGAGGAGGCTGGGGCTGTACCATAGTCTATGTCAGCATAGTCAATAACTGGTAAGATAGTTTTACGAACCAGCTTGCATTGGGTGGGGATTGGTAGGCTCTCTTTGTGGTGATAGAGGTTGGCAAGTTTGGGCCAGAGCTTTGTGCAGATCGCCTCAATGTGAGTGGAGAAACTGAGGTGGCTGTCCAGCCAAACTCCCAGGTATTTGAAGGCTGAGACTTGCTCCAGGGGAGCGTCGTCTCTGGTGGTGATGGCAGGGGGGAGCTGGGAGGGAGGCCAGCTTTTGTCTCCAGCAGAAAACAATTGTGACCATTTCTTTTGCATTTAGAGTGAGTAGGTTGTCAAGGAACCAGGACTGGACTCTATCGAAATCATTTTGGAGAGTGGGGAGGACACTGTCATAGGAGGGACCCGAGGCAAAGATGATAGTGTCATCTGCGTAAAGATGCATGTTAGAGGCTTGGCAGGAAGAGGGAAGGTCATTTATAAAGAGAGAGAAGAGGAGAGAGCCAAGAATGGAGCCTTGGGGGATGCCAGATAAGATGTAATGAGGAAAGGAGAGAGAGAGTGTCGGCCACTTGGACTGATTGCTGTCTATTATGGAGGTATGAGTGGGACCAGGCGATGGCAGGCTAGGCGATGCCAAAAGAGCTAAGTTTGCTGAGTAGAAGCAAGTGGGAGACAGAGTCAAACGCTTTAGCTGTGTCACTGAAAATGGCTGCAATGATATGGCTTCTGTCCATGGCTGTGAGGATGGAGTCAGTTACACTTAAAAGGGTGGTGATGGTGGAGTGGTGTTTTCGGAAGCCAGACTGAATTGGTGATAGGTAGTTGTTGGCAGAGAGAAAGTCAGATAGTTTGGTCAGTATGAGTGACTCCTGGACTTTGGCAAGGGAGGGGAGGAATGAGATAGGCCTATAGTTACCAGGCTGGGAGGGGTTCCCGACTTTTTGAAGAGGTATGATTTTGGCTGATTTCCAAGCTTTAGGAACTGAAGCTGTGTTAATGGATAGGTTCAGAATGTGAGTCAGGGGAGCTACAATGGCTGCAGCAGAAATACAGAGCATTTTGGGGTGGATTCCATCAGGGCTAGATTAGGATGAGTTAAGGGAGTGGAGTGCATTGTAGATCTCTTGAGGTGTGATGGGAGGAAGAGGAAGCCAAGGTCAGGGGAGGATAGATTGCCCAGGTTGGGGAGTGGAGGAGGGAAGTTGGGCAAGGCACAGGAGATAAAAAACTTGTTGAATAGCTCAGCCACGAAGGCAGGATCCGAGACAGTTTTGCCCTCTATAGCAAGGGTCGGGCAAGCCTGATTAGTGGGGGAGGGGTGGGGGTAAAGGAGGGAGTTGATCAACTTCCAGAAGGATGCATTGGTGTTCTGGGCTAGAGAGAATTGCACTTTAAAACAGGAAGATTTTCAGTTTCCGATGGCCTTAGTGCATTTATTTCGGAGGTGCTTATAGGATTGAAGGTTGCTAGCTGTGTGGGAGGTTTTATGAAGTCGCCACGCTTTGTCCCTGGTGTGACACAAGGCGATAAGGTCGGTCGTGATCCAGGGGTGGTGGAGGCATTTTACCCTTACTTTCCTTAGAGGAGCATGCATGTCCCAGATTCTCAGGAGAATACTGCAGAATTGAGACAGGGCAACGTCCACATCGGACGCGGACAGGGCCGGTAGCCAGTCTGCGTGCGTTAGGTCTTGGAGTAGGGCAGGGATGTAGAGGTTTCGAAGGCTGTGGGACCAGATGAATTTTGGGGAGAAAAAGGTGAGAAGATTTTGTGGATGCAATAGGTGATACAGTGGTCACTAAGGGCATCGGAGAGAACACCTAAGGTGGAGATACGGTGGGGATGGGCAGATAGAATCCAATCCACAAGGGTGTGGTTTTGGGACTGGTGGTTTAGGTGAGTGTGTTCTTGGATTAACTGTGAGAGATTTAGAGATTCAATCTTTAGGATGGAGGGTTTATTAGAGGGGGAGAGCAGTGTAGATTGAAATCGCCAAGCAGCACAAGCTTGCCATTAGATGTCTTGGTGGAGATAGAGGAGATGGCCTTGATGACTGAGTCGGGTGAGGACTTAGATGGGGCATATAGGGCCCCAATGTAGAGGGGGGCAGAGGAGGGGAAGGAGAGGTGCACCACAATAGATTTGTGGGAAGCTGGGCAGGATTCGTTGAGGATGATGGAGCATGAGAAGGAATGTCAAACGTATAGTGCCACGCCCCCACCACGCTTACTTCGGTCCTGATGGAATAAGTTGTAGTCAGGAATAGTGAGGGAGGAGTTAGGGATCTTGGAGGTTAGCCAGGATTCCATAATACAGAGTATATCAGGGCTGTACTGGGTGACCCAGACTACTAGTGAATCCATTTTGGGGAGAAGACTCCTGGCGTTGAGATGAAAAATGCGGAAGCCCTTGGGGGGAGAATTATGGGCTAGGGAAGGGGGAGGTCCAGTAGAGGTGGAGGATGAGCTAGAGGAAGGCCTGGGCCTAGAAGGGTCAGGGTTGGTATGTATGTTGCCTGCTAGAAGTAAGAGAATGGAGGAGTAAATGCAGAGCGGGGAGTGTTTGGACGTGCCTGAGCAGCGCTTAGAGGGTGGCATGTGCAGGTTAAGGCATCGGTTTAGTGCCTCTAGATTGAGGAGGTAGGAGTGAAGCAGAAGGGTGGGTGAAGGGAGGAAGAAAGGGATGGATTGGGGAGGAAAGAGGGGCGAGAGGGAGGGAGAGTTGCAGGTTAAGCTTTGGGATGGGGTGCAAGGGGATAGAAGTGAGTGGGTCCTGCAGGAAGTGGCAGGGGGAGGGTTGTTTGGGGGTATGGGGTGCACACTAAAGTGGGGGTGAGTGATATGGGGAGGTGGGAGTGGGAGAAAGACAGCCTGAAGGAAAAAACAGCATAGCAGAAGCTTCTGCATTTTGAAGTGGGGGTGCTAGAGAGGGACTGAGTTAGCGAAGAGCAGAGATGCGGGTAACAGGCCTCTAGAGGAAAGCCTGAGTACTTAGCTGGATATGATTTGAGCTCTACTGTTGTAGCTAGGATAGAAAGACAGGCAGCCTCTACAGGCAAGAGCAGGTAACCTGCAGATGGAAAAGTAGGCTGATTGGTTTTCAGCCATCACGCGAGTGACAGAATAAAGGTCTGAGTCAACCAAGCGTGGTGGTGGGGGCAGTGGGGTAAATCGTATGGCAACAGAAAGTCCTTGCATTTGAAAATGGCGCCAATCCTACTTGCTGACCCTGCAACCATTGGGAGTTCGTACCTGTAGCTGTGGGGGAGGGCCATGCGTTCACCAGCTCTCACGACCCTCGGGGCTCTCGGGGAGCCAGACCCTCTGGAGGAAGGAGGCAATCTGTGGGAGACAGGGAGAAGGAGAGAGTCTAAGAGCAGGAAGGGGCTATGGGTGTGCCTACGGTAACACAAAAGCAGGGGGTTGCGACAGCCACGATTTGCCTCTAAATCCCTACTTGCATAAAAACACAGCCTGCTTGTGGTTTAGTTATATGTAAAGTTTAAGGCACATGAGAAAGTGCTGAATATTAAGTCTTAAGTATACACTGGAGTAAAAGCAGTATTGCTGGGCAAGCAGACTGATTTATCTGAGGATGAGGGATGTTAAAATTGGTTTAAGAGCAGACTAGGCAGGATAGGAGCTGCTAGAATTTGATTATAGGCTGGCTTCAGCAGACATAAATTAAGGAGCTAAGCAGCAGTTCTTATTCAAGAGTTGGTACTTAGCCAGACTCTGGCTGGATGCAGGTCAGAGGCAGACAAATTGCAATTTAAAACTGCTCCCTGTAATACTGTTTTGGCACATCGGGTAGTCCAAGGTAAAAACTTTACATGTAGGCAGCTATAAACCTTTACAATGCAGTCGGAGTTCCACTTAGGAGCATAGTAAATACAACACTATTGGCTAAAGGAACTAACTTAAGAGCATATTTGATTTTACAAATTAAGGTGCATGGCTAAAACATATCACAAGGCAGTATTTTTCAGCTTAATTAGAGGCAAAAAACACTTATGGCTAAAACAGCTAAATTTACAGCAGTTGGAGTTAACAAATTAAGGTGCACGGCTATCATGCAACACAAGGCAGCACTTTTTTGCTTAAGAATTAGTGGCAAAAAACAATCATCACTCGTATGGTGACACAAAGTCCTTGCATTTGAAAATGGCGCCAATCCTAATCACCGACCCTGCAACTGCTAGGAGTTCGTATCTGTAGCTGTGGGGAGGGTTGTGTGTTCACCATCCCTCAAGAACCTCAGGGCTCTCAGGGAGCTGGACCCTCTGGAGGAAGGAGGCAATCTGTAACTGTGGAGGAGGGCCGTGTGTTCACCAGCCCTCACGACCCTTGGGTCTCTCGGGGAGTCAGACCCTCTGGAGGAAGGAGGCAATCTGTAGCTGTGAGGGAGGGCCATGTGTTCACCAGCTCTCATGACTATCGGGGCTCTCGACCCCCTGGAGGAAGGAGGCAATCTGCAGCTGTTGGGAAGAGCCGTGCATTCACCAGCCCTCATGACCCTCGGGGCTCTCGGGGAGCCAGACCCTCTGGAGGAAGGAGGCAATCTGTAGCTGTCAGGGAAGGTCATGCATTCACCAGCCCTCATGAACCTCGGTGCTCTCGGGGAGCTGTACCCTCTTGTGGAAGGAGGCAATCTGTAGCTGTGGGGGAGGGCTGTGTGTTCACCTGCCCTTAGAACCCTCGGGGCTCTCGGGGAGCCGGACCCTCTGGAGGAAGGAGGCAATCTGTTGTGAAGTTGTGAAGCAGCATAATGAGATGAAAATACAGACGGCACTTTTTAAACATTTTTTTCAAAGTGATGTTTTCTATGTGTTTATATACTGTATTGACCTTTTAACTATTTCGCTGAACATTGATGTACTGTACATGTAATAATAATGAAATAAACGTGGCTGCATGTGTACCAACAGCTGGCATGTTATTGAAGACAGTGCGGCAAACACTTTTGGAAATGGTAACTCTGAAAAGCCCGTTTATATGAATGTTTATGTCCAACAAGACATTCGGATAAATGGGTGTTTACAGATTTCAATTTTGAAGCAAGCAGCATGGAACAATAAAAAAATGCCAAATGTATATCCAGAAATGTTAGAGGCTGTTAAAGACACATTTAGGTGCCAGGATTTGCCACATGTTAAAATCAAATTATAGATCTGCAGCGGAGTTCCAAAGTGGCATATCACAAAAGTAAAGATTGGTACCATCAGCACTGCTTGTAAAAAAGAAAGCCTTTCAATTATTTTGAATTGTGCTATAAATCCTGCCTTTCATAAGAAAGGCAAACATCTCTGCTTTAAAACATAATGGGGGTAGTATGGGGGGTGCACTAAAGAGGTAACGTGACTGCATTCACCTCGGCATAGCTCCACGGTGTCCACATTAGTTTTGCTCTTATTTTATTTTAGAAAAAAAGATGCCTAGAAATCTCAAACTCAAGCAAGGAGCAGAACTGAGCTCAGAGCATATTGAAAAATACTTTTCCCCAAAAATAGCTTCAGGGAAACAAACTGCGTTGTCAGTGTGCTGCTCCCACTGGGAGGATTGGCTTCTCCAGCAGTAACGCACTCTGAAACGGGTGCAAAGGCGAAAGCCCCTCAGAAACCAACTTTGGCTACATTTCAAGTTTTTCTAATGGAGTTCAAGGCTGACATGAAAAATACACTCATGGAAATAAAGTCTTCACTTACAGATTTTGTTCCGCTGCGAGAGTATTGAGGCAAAGGTAATGGCGGTCGAAGGGCGGGTTGCCACCTCGGAGAAAAGCGTTGAGAAACTCACTGCAAGGATGTTGGCGGTTGAGGGAGCAGTAAATGCCACGCTACATGAACAGATTAACATGATGGGAAAGCTAGAGATGATGGAAAACACTTTACTTCTAAAAAATTCTTTGCCCAATAGGGCTTTCTGCAGCAGTCTTTGATTTGGACTTAAAACTGGAGATAGAAAACATACTCACAGTGACTCTTTCCCCCGAGCAACTGGTCTTGTTGGAATCAGTATTTTGACCAAAACAACAAACAGCTGTTGTCTCAGAAACATGGGCAAGGTATGTGATCTGTACCTGTCTTACTATAGCACATAGAAATAGACTGTTACAGCTTGCCAGAGCCAAAAAGAGTTTTATGTTTGAGGGGGTCAATATACATCTGTATCCAGATTTTTGCCTTGCAACTCAATGCTGCAGAAGGCGCTTTCTGACATTACAAAATTAATTTTCCCAGGCTAGAGTATGTGCAGTTCTCCAGGCTCCTGCCAAGTTTAAAGTGACTTTCCAGAACAAAGATGATTTTTTCCATGACATGGATAAGGCAATAGAGTTTTATGAGAAAAATATAGCATTGTCTACAGAGCTGGAATTGGATCAGAAAGATGAAGACCTTGTAGACAATACTCAGTATATTCTGATGACTGAAGAAAATGGATAATAAACTGGGTTATTAAATAGAAATCTGCCATTTGCCAGAAGTATACTCCATTTGGGAATAATTTGATGAAATGTGAGACTTTTACTTTAAAAGATAACTATTCGTTTTTTATTTACTTAAAGGGGATGGACTAAACGGAGGTTGACACTCTGTGTGGGTGCTTAAAATTTGTGTATGAAAATCTGTCTGCTTTAAGCCACTGTATGCACACTTGGAGTTCATTCATATGTAAGTGTGAGAAAAACTTTTTTCAATAAAAAATTACTTTTTTTGAATCACAGTCTGGAGTGCTGGTTATTTTTTCTAAAGAAGTGGTATGGATTAAAGTTTGGAGTTTGTTGAGGTGAACCCAGTACATTTTGTCTTGAGTGATTTGTGTATTACCCCCCAAAAACAAAAAAAATGTTTTTTATACAGTACTTCCTTTTTTTTAAGTTTGGGGAAATGTTTTTCTAGAAATAGTTCTTAAGATGTATGTATTATGTATTATGGAATTTAATTATCTCTCCGAATAAAAAGAAAGTATAAAAAAATATATAATGAGGGTAATACCGTCAGAGATTACTGCTGGAATCAGAAGCCATGGCTGGTAATTACCAGAAAATGCTTATCTAACTGAAATATGTGACAGGCAATCTGAGAACTATGGGAAATGCTGAGGCCAGTTTCTGAAATTTGGTTATCTTGATCTGAATAGATTTGGCACATTAATTGAGACTCTTCCACTTTTATCTAATTGTGAACCATCAGTGCTTGGAACCTACTCTAGAGAAGCACCTTATAAAATTAATAGTGCTGCTATATGAATGTATTTCTAGTCCTGGCATAATATGATAAATGCATTTATTATCCTCTGAAAATGTGGTGTAAAAATATGGTAAACTGAGCAAGCTATGACTGAATAAGTGAACGTTGAACTATAACTTCACTAATTTTTAACATTTTTCCACCAAACTTTCAACATGTCCTTTCAAATCCCAGGATTCCCTCATTTAAGTTAAACAAGTGCAATCATTCCCCAGGAATGAGCAGCCCCAGAGTTTTTAGAATTTTATGCAAATTATGTAATTTATAAAGAAATTCAAATTCTGCTGAGTGGTCAAGCTCATCCCTGCACTCTAACATCAGACTTATTTCTCCACCTGAAGAAAGCAGTTGCCCCAAAGTCTTCTCTTCAACTTCAGACTGGTTTTCAGTTTATTATTTTAAAAATATTCTAAGTATTTAGTGTTTAATTACTTCATTGATGCTCTGAGTTAGATCATTTTGTTGCATATTTAAAAGTATTATCTGGTTCCACATTGGTTCCCAGGTGTTGACCTGAAGTTGTATGGACTGGAACCAACACAGAACATTGGGAATGTCTTGCCGAAGCAAGTCTTTCAGAGATGCAATCGAGAGACTGGAGGTGAACAAGAAAACTGAACAGTCTGGCTGTCCTGGGCACTCCTTGCCACAATAAGTGTTTGCAACATGCATTTAAAACCAGAGCTGGTGCTTTTGTTTCCAGAGAGCTGAGTTTTCCTGTTCATTTCAAGCATGGGCTGGCAGCCCTTCTCAGCACTACTGAGGCATTCATGTGTGCACCACTTTGCTTCTGGGAGGGACTGGATGTGTAGAGAACTGTGTCATCTGCATACATTTGAATATGTGAGTTAGCACAGGTGGAGGGGAGGTTGTTTAGGAAGATGAAGAAAAGGATTGGACCCATAAAAGAGCCCAATGGGACCCCAGCTTGGATAGGGAGGGGTGGGTAGATGGCCTCTCCTACCTGTACTGATTGTTAACGGTCCAAGAGGTACAAATGGAACTAATTGACAGCAGGAGCTGAGAGGCCAGCAGAGCTCAACTTATCCAGGAGTGAGTGGGATACGGAGTCAAAAGCTTTGTCCAGATCAATGAAAATCACTGCTGTGATGTTCCCCCAATCCATTGTTGAGAGGATCGAGTCAGTGACCCTAAGTAGCCTAGAATTTAGAGTAACAAGCTGTGATGAGTGTGGTACATCCAACAGACCTGGATTTGATTCCCACAACCTCCACTTGCATACTGCGTGACTTTGTGCAAGTCTCTGAACCTCCCCAGTGCTCCCAAGTCATCCCTGAAGACAGGTACTTCTGCCTAATGGATCTTACTCAGTTACCAAAGAATAAAATAAAAATAATTAACTGTGAAGTCACAAGCAGAGTATTATGACATCAAGCTGGAAAGAAGCAATAGGTGCTGATGAACCATCAAGGAACAACTCTCCTGGTTTCCTGCACACTGTATGACCTCAGAATACATAATGAGATAAGAAATACTGAGCTAATCAGAAATATAAGCTGCTCTTGAGGCTGTAGTGGTGCAGTCAGTGCGCAGTACTTATAAAGCAGTACTGACACCAGAAAGGTTGTGAGCTCAAGCATCACCTGGAGCATGTTTTCATGCACATAGTTTAATGAAAATGATTAAAAGGCAGATGATAGTGTATATAAAAAAAATAGGAAGTCTAGTACAGTGATAGAGTTACAGGCTACCAAGCAGCAGAAGGTAGTGGGCCTGGGTTCGATCCCCAGAGTTGAATGTTTTTTAGGGCCAGTGTGGCACAATGGCCAATACATCTGACTATTGATCAGAAGACTGTAGGTTCAACTCCTGCCTGGCTCACTTGTTTTTGCTTCAGAAGAGCCAGCCACCACTGGACGCCACTCCAGCAGGCTAGGAGGGTCCCGAGTTTTTGCGGGAGACCCTCCCACTGCACAGGTCCACAGCAGAACAACCCAGAGCTACAGGCAAACAGTGGCTCCTAAGGGGAACCAATCACGAGGAAGACTGCAGCCCCCCCAGACCAAGCTGGGCCAATCCAGAGCTCTGCTCTTTGTGATACTGTGTGTTTAAATCTCCTGAGTGGAGACATGTACTCTCTGCTTCAGAAGAGCCAGCCACCACTGGACGCTGCTCCTGCAGGCTAGAAGGGTCCTGAGTTTTTGCAGGAGACCCTCCCCACCAAGATCTGTGGCAGAACAACCTGGAGCTACAGCAAACAGTGGCTCCTAAAGAGAGCCAATCATGAGAAGACTGCAGCCCCCCAGACCAAGCCAGGCTAATCCAGGGATCTGCCCTTTTTGATGCCGGAAGTTTAAATCCCCTTGGCATAGACATGACCTCTCTGCTTCAGAAGAGCCAACTGCCACTGGATGCCACTCCTGCAGGCTAGGAGGGTCCCAAGTTTTTGCAGGAGACCCTCCCCCTGCACAGATCTGTGGCAGAACAACATGAATCTACAGGCAAACAGTGGCTCCTAAGGGCAGCTTGTCATGAGGAAGACTACACACACACACTCCCAGACCAAGCCGGGCCAGTCCAGGGCTCTGCCCTTTTTCTTCCTGGTACTACTTAGGGAGCAGGCCACCAAATAGTCCCCTGCACTGCAGTCCCCCACATGAAGGACCAAAGCAAAAAGCATGTCGGAGTCTGCCCACCAGAGAAAACCCAATGAAGCAACCAGCAGCCAGCCACTCTGCTTTCCTACTGACCCAAGAGAACCAAGTAGACCCCTACTTTTCAAATCCCAAGTACACTTGTATTATATGGGGTTGCATGGTGGAGTGGAGCTAAGCATATCTGTAGATTGAGGGTTGCATTGTGGTGGACAGTGAATTCCTACAGTCATGGGAGGGTTACATTGAGATGGGGGTGATTTGTTGAGTTGTTTGGTAGGTAGTACTGTGATGGGGGCTAATTCCTTCAGCTGTTTGGTGGGTGCTTTGTGGTGGTGGTGAATTATTTCCTTTAGTCGTTTGGGAGGTTGCACTGCAGTGGGGGTTAATTCCTTCAGCTGTTGTGGTGGGTGCATTATGGTGGTGAATTATTTCTTTCAGCTGTTTGGGAGGTTGCACTGTGGTGGGGGTTAATTTCTTCAGCTGTTTGGTGGGTGGCACTGTGGTAGTGAATTATTTCCTTTAGTTGTTAGGGAGGTTGCACTGTGGTGGGGGTTAATTCCTTCAGCTGTTGTGGCGGGTACATTATGGTGGTAAATTATTTCTTTCAGCTGTTTGGGAGGTTGCACTGTTGTGGGGGTTAATTTCTTCAGCCGTTTGGTGGGTGGCATTGTGGTGGTGAATTATTTCCTTCAGTTGTTGGGGAGGTTGCATTGTGGTGAAGAGTTAATTCCACAAATTATTATTCTCATAGTTCTCAAAGTTGTTTTTTCTTACATCTGTATCTGTGATGTATCCTGAGTACCTGATAACTCCAGGGTCATGTCTGTGATACATGAATCATACACTGTTGCCATATTTTACATGGTAGTGCCCAATGTTGGAATTATGCTTTGGGGAGGAGTTGGGGGGACCATAAAGGTGCTAGCTTTAAACTAAGCCCCCCTTCCCATTATAAGTCAATGGCAGTTATGCGTGAGCTAGTGGGGCTCACTTCAGAGCTAGGAGGCCAGAGCCCTAGCAAGTCCCCTTTAATTCCAATGCTGGTAGTGCCTGTAAAAGCTAGTTGGTAGTAGAATCACCCCATCTGGGTGTGAAGTATGATCTAAATTAAGCTGATAATAAGTTAATTTTCTCTCTCACCAATACAGTTCCTTATAGGATGTGGTTCAGGGGTGAGGCACTCAGTTGTGGGGACTGTGGGGCATTCTTCTCCAGGGATGTGCTCTGGAGGAGGGGGCACTGCTCCCTCTGCAAGACCATAGCAGAGCTCCATGCTCAGTTGGTAGGAGCAAAGATACTGATATCTCAGCTGTGCACTCAGCTAAGCTCACCTCAAGGTCTTTCTGTATAATAACGCCTTCCCGTACTTTGATTTATAGTTTTTTCTGATTCCTGACTTTTGCATTTAAATTGGTCCATGGCTATATTTTCAGCTAACAGTTATTACTGATCGTATTATTTATACATTTTATAATAATGGGTTATAGTGTAGAATATTTATTTTGTATATTGTGGTGTTATTTTGTATATATATAATTTATTGATGGTGTTTAGTATGCAATTTTAACATATTCAGCATCCAGAGCCTCCGGGATGGGCATCTTTTTAAATAAAATTTTCCTTGCCTTGCCTAAGCAAGAGCTCATCCCCCCACCTCCACTCCCCCAGAAACCCACTGGTACAGGGGAATGGAGGGGGGTGAGGGTGTGGGGAGGAGCAGCCATAAGGAGGCTGACCAGCCCAGTACTCTCCAGACGGTGAATTGCTTTGCATCCCTGGAGGAGGTTCTGGCTCCTGACTCTGCCACGTGGGACTCCAGGTCAGTCAAAGGGAAAGAGCAGGACAACACATTGGCACCCAAGGGGGGACAAGGCTGACAGGAAAGTCCTAGTGGTCTTTGACTTAATGATCAGGGGAATAGATAGGGTGATGGGGGAAGGGTCAGATGAGATGGTAGTGGGTCTGATGCCTACCTGTAGCATCAGCCAGTCAGGATTTAGACAGAATGGGGAGGATGGTAGAGAAGGAGGGGAAAGGGGTCCTGGTACACCTGGGTGTAGTATATACTGTACATGGATATGTATGGTAGTATGGATATATATATATATATATATATTCTAAGGAATGCCATTAAGGCTGTAGTTTATGCATATGGATATTTATAGTCCTATCTAAGGTATAAGTTCCTGTCACGCCCAGTGGGCTTTTTTTGTGTATGTCCACTGATGTGTGACCACTATCTCTGAGAAGAAATAAAGATGGCTACTGAACATATATGCTGTCACTGAGTGTCCCTGCACAGGACCGTATGATATATTATACTGGGTACCAACGATCTGGCTAACCAGTCAGTGGAGACAGTATATCGGAACTTCCAGAGACTGTGGCACAGATTGGCAGTGCACTCAGCCTCCCTGGCCTTTTTCAGAGTCCTCCCTGTGTGGTGTGGGGGGAGGTAGGACAGGATTAGAAGTGCTGGAATAGAGAAGTTTAATAGATGGCTTAAGGGGTGGTGTTGAGACATGGGGTACCACTTTATAGGGGATTGGGGGAGTTCTGGGAAAGGAAGCTCTTTAAGTGTGATGGACTTCACCTGATGAGAGAGGGGGGCCAGCAAACTAGGGCAGGAGTTTGACGTCTATATCAGATGTTTAAACTGATTACAGGAGAGTCCTAGTCTAGGGGATCCATGGTGGATGGTGAGCAGAAGGGGATCCTAGATAGTACTCCCCCACATCCAGGAGACAGTCGCAGCAAAAAGGGCATAGGGAACACAGTAGGATTTACAGGACCAAGAGATGGGGCAGTGGTAAGGAGGAAAACAAAAGGCAAAAGAACAAATGGGAGAAAACACAGAAAGTAGAAAGACAGTAGCAGTGTTAAAGCAGGGGTCAAATGGAAGGGGGTATGCCATAACACCAGAAACCTAGGTAACAAACTCAGCGAGATCCAGGCTCTGATAGCAGACACTGAGACGGACCTTGTGGTCATCATGGAAATATGGGCCACAGATAATAATGACTGGGAGATGTTGGTCCCTGGGTATTCACTGTTCAGGAGGGATAGAAAAACTGGTAGAGGGGGATGAGTTGCCCTTTTTGTCATGGAGGGCACTTCAGTGGCAGAAGAGGGATGCATTGGGATAGCAATGGGGAGGCTGAGTCAGTATGGATGCAACTCACAGCAGCCTCAGGCAAGAAAGTGCACTTAGAGGTGATTTATAGGTCTCTGGAGCAAGGGTAGGAAAGGGACAGATAACTCAGGGAGGAACGTAAAAGAGGGATAGCAAAGGGGGAAGTTGTGGTGGTGGGTGATCTGAACCTGCCTGACATCGACTGAGAGGTCCCAGTGGCCAAGAGTGCTAGGAATCAGACATTGCTGGCTTTCCAAGACTCTCTACAGGTGCAGTTAGGTAATGAACCCACCAGGCAGACAGTAGTTCTTAATGTGGTGCTCACCAACTCAGAGAAGGTGGTGCTTTGGTAGTAGGGGAGCCGCTAAGAAACAGCGAACATAACTCCACGTGGTTTGAATTGGTCCTCGAAGCCCGTAAGCCACAATCGAGAACCAAAGTCCTTGACTTTAGAAGGCTGGACTTCGATAGGTTCAGGGAACTGGTTAGGGATAAGTTAGGAGGGGTGGAGTACATAGGTGGGGTAGAAGAGAGAGATGGGAGAAATTAAGGGAGCCATCCTGGATGTATCAAAGGCATGCATAAGAATGGTAACAAAGAAAAACAGGTTTAAGAGACCACTGTGGGTCTCAGCTAGGGTCAGGGAAGGGGTTAGGGCCAAAACGAAGGCCTTCTATAAATACAGGGAAAAGCAGGGGAGGTAGAATGGGAGGATAATCTACAGAAAAACAGGAAGGCAAAGAGGGCATCAGGGAGGCGAAAGCAGACACGGGGCTGCATATCACAGAGGGGTCAAGAAGGGAGACAAACAGATTTTCAGATATATTAGTGAAAAAAGGGAAAAGGTGGGGAATCGCATGACTAATTGGGGGAGGGGATGATACAGGAGGATGGGCAAAATGCCACCGTCCTGAATGACTACTTTTGCTCAGTATTCACTAAGGAGGACTTCGGATCCATGTCAGAGAGCAGCATCAAAGCGGACACTAAGGGAATCCCAGAAATGAGGCAGCCATTGCTTACTAGTGAAAGGGTCCTGAAAGGGCTGGCAGCCCTTAAGATAGATAAGGCCCTAGGACCAGATGGGTTGTATCTGAGGATACTTAGGCAATTAGCAGCAGAGCTGACTTGAACCACTGGCTGGGCTGTTTAACAATTAACTTACTGTAGGTCTGGGGACGTTCCAAGAGATCGGAAGATGGTAGACGTTATACTGCTTCATGGGAGGTGGGATAAAAAGCAAGTGGGAAACTACAGGCCTGTCAATCTGATCTCTATCATGCGGAAGCTGATGGCATCACTGATCAAAAAGGACCTTGTAGACTAACTGAATAGCAACGGACTCCAGGATAGTAAGCAGTGCAGCTTCATGGCAGGAAGGTCTTGTCAGACTAACCTGATAGTTTTCTTTGACTGGGTGACAAAGGAAGTAAACAAGGGCCATGCTGTGTTCTGCTGTACTTTGACTTCAGCAAAGCTTTTGATTTGGGACTGCACAAAAGATTGCTCAAAAAGATGGACGACTTGGGTGTGTCTAAAACCATAGTAAACTGGGTGGGTAATTGGATAGAAGAGAGGCAGCAGACAGTGGTGATCAGTGGAGTTAATTCAGAAGAGGGAAAGGGGAAATTGTTTAACCAGGAAAGGCACACTTAGCCGGAGCTTGTTTCCAGGTGTGATCTGGGTGCACAAGGAAGTTAAGTGACTTGCTCAGGATCACACAATATGCAAGTGGGGGCTGATAGGATTCAAACCCAGGTCTCCAGGTTTGCAGCTCAGTGCCCTTAACCACTATGCTATACTGCCTCCTGACCTCTATCACGGGCCCTCTCATAGGAGAGGAAGGTTACGAGTGGAGTTCCACAGGGATCTGTCCTGGATCCGGTCCTCTTCAACATGTTCATTAGTGACATTAGTGGAGGAATCTGGGGCAGGTTGTGTCTCTTCGCAGATGACACAAAACTATGTGGGAAGGTGGACAGTGAAGAGGGAATAAGTGCTATGCAGAGGGACCTACAAAAGCTGGAGGGGTCATCAAAGGTCTGGCAATTAAAATTCAACACCAAAAAGTGTAAGGTAATACACCTAGAGAAAAATAACTGCAAGACAGAGTACTGGATGAGTGAGGAGAGACTTAGCACTACAGAAGAAGAACAGGATCTAGGACTTATCATCAGTAACTCCCTTAAATGAGCCAGTGCAACAAGGCCTATAGCAAGGTTAACAGGATATTAAGATGTACCCGGAAAGGTATTGATAGCAGAAGAAAAGTGGTAATATTTCCCCTATATGGATCCCTGGTGAGGCCTCACTTGGAGTACTGTACCCTGTTCTGGAGTCCTCACCTCAGAAAGGAAAAGGATAGGTTGGAAACAGTGCAGCACAAAAAAAATGATTTAGGGCCAGCAGGGCAGATCCTATGAGGAATGTCTCAAGGCATTAAATGTGTATTCACTGGAAACCAGAAGGGAGAGCAGAGATATGATAGAGACCTTCAGGTTCCTTAAAGGAATTAACAAAGTGAACTGCGGAGAATTATTTAGCCTGAATAACAACTTGTAGTCATGTGGACATGAATGGAAAATAACAGGAGGGAGGCTCAAGAGGGATGTAAGGAAATACTTCTTTATGGAAAGGGTGGTGGAACCTTGCAACAGTCTGTTGGCTGAGATGGTGAGTGTGGACCCAGTCAGGGGATTCCAGCAGGCCTGGAATAAAATGAAGGGAAGAGTGGTTGCGCGGAGTGACAGGACCAGGGAGGAGAATGGGAAGAGGACTGGGAGGGTTAGTACCCTGGAGGAACAATAGGTTCCAGGGAAAGATCCAGGGATTATAGGGAACTTGGGCAGACTGGATGGACCTCTGGTCTTTTTCTGTCATCATTGTCTATGTTTCTATGTAAATACAAAAGTTATAGCTAGTAAACTGATGTATAAATCGAAGATGCAACAGTGTGACTCTGCATTTACGGCATAGAAACCCAGGGGCAGAGTACAAGATGGGGGGACTGGTACTGACGACCACCAAACAGGAAAGAGACCTGGAGGTAATCATATCTGATGACTGAAAGGTGGCCAAACAGTGTGAAAAGGCTGTGGGGAGAGCCAGTGGGATGCTAGGGTGCATAGGGAGGCATATCACCAGCAGAAAGAGGGAGGTGGTGATACCACTGTATAAATCATTTGTGAGACCTCACCTGGAGTATTGTGGCCAGTTCTGAAGACCACATCTCTGGAGGAACATAGACAGAGTAGAGGCAATCCAGAGGAGGACCACAAAAATGGTGGAGGCTGTACCAGAGACCATACGAGGAGAAACTAAAGGACCTCAATATATACATGTAATATGTATGAGGAAAGAAGGCAAAGGGGGGATATGATAGAAATTTTCAAATACCTCTGGGTATAAATAAGATAAAAGAGGGAAGCATTTTTCAGAAAAAAAGATACTCAAAAACAAGGGGACATGCTATGAAGCTGGAGGGGTTAGATTCAGGGGAAACATAAGAAAGTACTTATTCACAGAGAGAGAGTGGTTGATGCCTGGAGCAGCCTTCCAGCAGAGGTGGTGGGGGAAAAAGCTGTGGCAGGATTCAAAAACACATGTGATATGCATAATGGAACCTTAGTCATTAGGGAAGGGAGGGTTAACTGGAGATCAAGTAGGGTCTACGGCATTACAGTAGGTAGGGAAAATGGGCAGATTGGGTGGGCCAAGCAGTCCTTATCTGCCATCAAATTCTGTGTTTCTGTATTTCTAAACTACGCAGTTTCTCATCACTTGTGAGTGGGCAGAACTTATATAACTCACTTCTGCTCTGCCAGTCTTGGGTTATGGCCCTGTTTCCTCACACTTGTTGATAAATTTTTATTTATTTAGCTTTTGTTGACTGGGTAAGTGCACAAGACAAATCCTGCCTATTTTCAGGCACGACCCGGGGGAGGGGGATACAGATGAATTCCAACTGACCTTGAACCAGATTAAGCTGTTGGTGGTATTTTTAGTGAATGAGGGAAATTTTGGCCAGGACACCGGGGAAATTCCCCTACTCTTTTCGATAAGTGCCATGGGATCTTTAACATCCACCTGAACTACCACCAATCCAGGCAGATGGGACCTCGGTTTAACGTCTCATCCGAAAGGCGGCACCTCAGAAATGCAGCACCCCTCTCATGCTGCATTACAGTGTCAGTACTGGGATATTAACCCAAGTGCCAGATGTGGGAACTGAACCCACAGCCCTCTGATCTCCCGGCCTCAGAGGCGAGTGTGCTACCTACTGAGCCACTGACACTGCAAATTGCATATTTTGAGTCAGGTCATTGTATCTAGTTAGCTACATATCTTATCTCTCTGCTTAAATGATTAGGCCATTTCCTTATAGGAACACTGCATTCTTAACAACCTGTAACACACTAATTATATCTGTAATACATACTAATTAATTTTGACATCATTAATACACTAATAAATCACTTCTGACATCAACTAATAACATCTTTTTAATTGCTTACCTTGACCTTAAAACCAGACTCGACAAAAAAAGGTTACTCCTAAGTGTTGGTTTTGCCACCCACAAGCACAGTTAAAAAGTGAACAGACTTTTGTAAATACAGCTTTCTCATGAGTTTTGATTTACCCTCTTCCCCACAAGTATTGCAAAAAAGTACAGACATTCATAAAAATTACTTTCTTAACATTTTGGGTTCTCCAATTCCAAAGTACAACTGAAGGGCAGATCTCATAAAAATGGCTTTCTCAACAGTTTGGGTTAAACACCCTGCCCCAACCCCACCTACACACACACTCACTCACTCACTCACTCACTCACTCACTCACTCACTCACTCATATGTAAGCACAGCTGAAAGACAACATTCAAAAACCAAATAAAAGATTTAAATGCAGTTTTCAAAATATTGTTTTAATACATCAGACAAGCAGTATGGACTTAAACTGATGGGGGTTTTTAAACCGTTTCCTCCAGCTACTAGCTTTCTACAATACAGCAGTTTTCAAAATATTGTTTCATTACATAAAACAAACAGTGTGGACTTAATTTAAACTGATGGAGTTTTCAAACTATTTCCTCCAGTTAGTAACTTCCTACAATACAGAAGAAGAAGAAGATCTAATACCGGCAGTGCATCACAGCAGACACGGTAATACTAAACATGTGTTTTGCCTCAAAACATGATGTGAACGCAGCAAGGCCATTACCTCCAAAAATGCACTTATAAGCACAGGCAAAAGCACAGTAGCTGAGGAATGAAGCACTCAAAGCACAGATATTGACCATAGCCATCTTCAACTGCACAGTCAGATGATCTGAAAGTCCAATAACTGACAATGGGTTCACCCATGTTGCAGCGTCAGGAAACACCGCGTACATTATTAGGGTGCAATCACAATGCTGACAGTGAAAATCATGCCCAGCTATTGTGCCACATGACTCCCAACCCGCCCAATGCTCCAGGGTACATTCTGCCCCCCTGCACCCCTATACTACTGTATAAACACCTCCAGGTTGGAGGTGTATGGGGCAGGGGGCGCAACTCCGGGATGGCACCCTCCCTGCCCAACACCACAAAATCCATCGGTTGTGGTGCCCTAATTGCAGTGCCCCAATTGTGGTGGCCGTATAATGGTATGCTCTGAATATGTACCTGCTTTACAGTCTACTGCAGCCATTAAAGCAATGCCTATGATCTTCCCAAACTCAACAAGGTATTAACTTCTGCAGTGCTTGAAAGTTGTTAAACTCTAAATAAAGTTAAAACAAAGCCCTTTTCACCAACCAAATTAGAAAAATGTTGTGCACTCATGACATAATGACATCCTGTGGTCAAATGAGTTCATAAAGCCAATGTCCTTCGGGTTCATAGGTTACGACCTTGTTAAACACCCTTGCATTAGTTTCTTGAACACTACACATTTCTAGCATTAAATATATTGTATATTAACTGCAACAAATCATGTTAATGCATACGTTAGGGTTACAAAGTCACAAAAAAGAGAGAAATGTGCTGTTACGGTTTTTTAGCTCTAACACCTACCCTGTACCCCAGCACATAGCCTTAAGACCCAAGTCCTGAGTCACTTTGAGCCCATGATTCCTAACATGCATGCCCTGTGGGCCCTGCACAAAGCAGTAGATGAAACATAACTTTCTTATAATTTGTTTGTGTTTCACTTTGATTTAATAAAAAAGGCACACAGTGCTCGATATTCAGAAAAGTGCAAAGTGGAGTGCAAAGATTTGCGCTGCACTTTGAAACTGCACAAGGGTTTGAATATGATATATTCTGTCAAACAAGGCACCAGCACTATCCGACTGAATATAGGGCCATGTCGGCACAGTGTTAAGTCAAGTAGCGCTGCCCAGACATGGCTTCTGAAGTGGGCCTCGAGAGTGGATAGCTCCAGATCGCTATCTGCAATTTTCAAATAGACCCATGCAAATGAGTCCATTGGGCATGCAAGGCACTGAGGGGCCACTTGCATGCCCATTATGGGCCCATTTTCATGGGTATTGGAGGCAGGTTAGTGCAGCGCTACCCCCCTTCCCCTGTCCAAGACCTATGTAGCTGTCCTGATGCTTCAATACACCTTCTTTGGTACTAGTGGTCCCCCCCTTCCCTCCGATCACCAGCCTGAGTTTCAGTACCACTTCTCTGGTGCTAGTGGTTCCCCCCTTCAGATTGCCAGCATGAGGTTTCAGTACTACTTCCCTGGTGTTAGTGATCCCCCGTCCCTCTGATCACCAGCCCCAGGTTTCAATACCACTTCCCTGGTGCTAGTGGTTCCCCCCTTTGGACTGCCAGTGTGAGGTTTCAATACCACTTCCCTGGTGCTAGTGCCCCAACCCCCAATCACCAGCATGAGGTTTCAGTACCACTTCCCTAGTACTAGTTGTCCCCTACAATTGTCAGTCTGGGGTTTCAGTATCACTTCCCTGGTGCTAGTGGTCCCCCTCCCTTTGATTGTCAGCCTAAGATTTCAATTCCATTTCCCTGGTGCTAGTGGTCCCCTCCTCTGATCGCCAGCCTGAGGCTTCAATATCACTTCCCTGGTGCTAGTGGCTCCCCCCCTCAATTGCCAGCCCATAGTATGACTTAATCCCTCCACCGGCATCCACTGGTTTGGACCAGCACCAATCCAGGGTACCTCTGGTCTCACGTCTCTAATCCCTGGTGTCTATCGGGCCCCCTGAGGCAGTGAGAACCCACCCCCAAGTCACCTAACCAGTATCCTCGGTGCTGCAGGTCCACATACAGTGACCGGTGCAGCACTCCTCACACCACCTTGGCAGGCTTCCGTATGTCTACACAGGGAGTGTGTGACTTACTTATAGGACAGGGCGTATCACTGTGTTATATAAGTTGCACTGTCCCTACCTGGACATATGGCGGCCGGTCGAGGTGGTGTGAGGAGGGCTACACCAGTTGCCTTATGCAGACCCACAGCACCAAGAATATTGGTAAGGTGACTGGGGGGATGGGTGCTCAGTGCCACAGTGTCAGGCCACTAGATGCCAGGGAATAGAGATGTGGGACTAGAGGTACCATGGATTGGTGATGGGGGACAACTGGATGCCGGGGGAGGGGTTAAGTTATACTACAGGCTGGTGATTGGGGGGATCACTAGCACCGGCTAGTGGTATTGAAACCTTGGGCTGGCAATCAGTGGGAGGGGGCACCACTAGCACCAGGGAAGTGGTACTGAAACATCGGGCTGGCAATTGAGAGGGGGGGTGCCATGGACCACAGGAGCGAATGTGCTCCCCCAGTGGCCAGCCTGTTAGTTGGTTGCATTACCTCCAGCAGCCACTAGGGCTGTGCAGCAGTATTTGCATGGCAGAAAAGGACCACGCTAAATCCTTTTGCACAGCACAGATCTGCTGAATATCAGCTTGTGCCAATATTCCTGTCCCCACTCCTCCGTTTGCATACCCCCGCATTTTGGTTTGCGCAGGCGCTAACTCTGTTTGCCGGTGCAACCGAGCCTTTTGAATATTGGGCTCCAATGCAAAACCCAGTTTGCTTGGGCAAACACCGGTTAGCGCCCGCACAAACTTTTGAATATCAGGCCTATGATGTTCTTCAGTCGTGTTTTCAATTGTTTTTCATCTTTGTAGCTTGAGATGTTTTTCTTGTGTCAGACATAGAACGTTTTTCACAGTTTTTTTATACAATTCCCCAAGTGAATCACAGACCAAAGAGTGCCATTTTTTTCTCTTTTTGGTCATCTTTGTGACTATTTTTGGCTAGCTGTGTTTTTTAATTTTTTTTTGTCATGTCTTACCAAGCACAAATGCTGTCTGTTATACACATTCTGAGTTCATTAAAGGCCATATTGACTATTTTTTTGACAGTCTTAAATATTTTTACTATCTTTAAAATACTGTTTTGTTTTTGAAAGTCAGCTCAGATGTCTCATTAGACTTTCTTACAACAAAACATACAACTGTCAACCTTTAGAGTTGGGTCTTTTATGTTTCAAACTTTAAAATTGTTTGTCAATATTACAGCTTTAACTTGGAAAAAAGTTTCACCTTTTTTTTTCAGCTACTTTTTTAAGTAGTCAATGCATGCACGACATTTTAAAACTTTAAAACCTTATAACTTAAAAACACAAACAAAATTTGTTCTAAAATTATGAAAAGACCTTATTCTGGGCCAAGTTCTACAGGGCCAAGATCTAATGAACCTGTAAGTTTCATCATTTAAAACTTTATAGATTTTTCACTATTCAAGGGCAAACAAATGACAGAATTTGGGATTTTATATGTATTGTTACTAATTAATAACACCTAAACTGATTTTCACTCAACGTGTGAAACAATTAGTTCCTAGGACTGAGATTCAGATTGAAGAAGACAATTTGCACATTGTAGGGAAATGAAAAAAAACATCAGGGTTTTGGGTCTCTGGAGTCTTGGCGAATCAGTGGTGAGGTGTTCTTTGGGCTTGTCAATCCTAATGCCCAGCTTCCCCCCCAGCTCACAGCTTTGTGTCCAAAGCACAAGGTACAGCTCCAAGCCAGTGCCCCACAGTGCCCAAAAATCTCACACACACACCCTGGCAGTCACTCCTCCACTTACTCTCTCATCTCATACTAGCTGGTTATGTGGAGTCCAATCCAGGACCCCTGTGCAAATCACATCCAATCCCCTGCCACCCCGACCGCTAACTGGTTTAACACTAAGGGCCTAAAAATAGTGCACTTGAAATGTCAGAGCCCGTATCCCAAAACAACAGAACTCGAGGCATGGGTCACCTCTTTCAATATGACAGGGCTCGGAGTCTCTGAAAACATGGCTAAAACACTCCATCCTACCTCACGAAGTGGCCCTACCTGGGTACACTACCTTCAGGCATGACAGGGTTGGCAAAAGAGGTGGTAGTGTTCTCCTATATGTCAAATCCAACCTCACAACTACTGAAATTCCACCACTGGCTTCCTTAACATCACCAGCAGAATCCATCTTTGACTCCATAACCCTTGGCAACACCAAAAAACTAAGAGTGGGATGTACTTACTGTACTTATCCCCCTAGTCTGCCACTGCTGTCCTCCCCAAAGTTATCACCTCCCTCTCCGACTTTCCCCCACATGAACCAATTATGTGAGGGGATTTCAACATAGACTAGTTAGCCAAAAACAAGAACATAGCCCACTCCACCCTGGCTAATGCAAACCTAACTCAGCATGTCACTGAACCCACCAGATCGAACAATAGAATGGGAAACCACTCCATCATCAACTGGATCCTGTCTAACTGTGCTCACAGAATAATTGCCTTGGGAGTCTTACCTGGCAGCATTAGTGATCATTTGCCAGTCTGTTGTATCTGGAGGAATAATTCCCCAAACCCTCCTCCTAAAATTGTAGAAGCTCATCATTTGTCCTCCTTTGACCTGACATCCTTCCTTAACTCTCTCTCAGTAATGTAAACTGGGACCCATTACATACCCTGCCTAATGCTGACCTAGCCCTAGAATACCTAATTGACACTGTCTTTGCCATTATAAACATCCATGCTCCACTTACCAGATGTAGATCAAAAGACGTCAAAGTCCCATAGTTGACAAAGGAGGTAAGAAACCTCATGTCCAAGCATGATTCAGCCTGGAAGACGAACAAAAAGTCTGGACTCCCCTCAGATTGACAGTCTTACAGACAGCTCAGAAATACCTGTAAGTCTAAAATAAGGAACACTAAGAGGACCGATTACCACTATATCCAAACAGAAAAACTTAGTAACCCCAAAGAATTCTGGGCCCAAATCTACTCCCTCCTCAAAGGCAAAACCTGCACATATGCTGACTCGCTATCTACCAAGGACTCAGTACTATCTGACTCAGCTTCAATAGCAGATGGTCTTAACAATTTGTTCACAGACCTGATCAGCTATATATCCCCTTTCACTACAAGCCAAGGCAACCACCTCTCTCCAACCACAAATCCCTCTATGGCCAAAACCCCACAATTCCACATCAAATTAGTTACCCAAAAAGAGATTCTCAGGTTACTTTGAAATCTCAAGGAGTGTGGCTCACCTGGCCATGGCTCACTTGAGCCAAGATTCTTAAAATGGGGAGCACCGGCACTGTCCATACCAGTTCGAAACCTGATAAACAGATCCTTCCTCGGAGGAACTGTACGCTCTAAAAGGAAAATAGCACTAGTAATCTTAATACATAAAAGGAGGGGTCGGACACCCCTGTTAAAAACTACAGGCCAATCTAAATCCTCTGCCACCTGGCTAAGGTACAAGAAAGAATTCTTTATAACCAACTTCAAGATTACTTCGAACAGCACCAACTCCTATCACCCTGTCAGCATGACTTCCACAAAAATCATAGCACTATCACTGCACTCACCAAAGTCACCTCAAACATTCAAAATGCCTTCGATTGTGGTCTAACCATGGGGGCTATCTTCGTAGACCTCACCAAGGCTTTCGACCTGGTGAACCATACACTGCTGATATGATGGCTAGAGACCCTATGACTAGATCAACTATCCACCTCCTGGCTTCAAGACTACCTATCCTGCTGCACTCAAAGTGTCAAATGGGCTTTCAATCCCCCTTCAGACAAATTACCCATGGCATTCCCCAGGGATCCATTCTGGGCCCCCTACTCTTCCCCCTATTCATTAATGAGTCAACAGGCTTCTGTGGAGGGGCATCCATTCATCTTTACGTGGACAATGCCATTTTGTACCAATCCTCAGCTGACACACAGTGGCTTAATCAGCACCTGGAATCTGGCTTCTGCCATTTGGAAGCATGGTTCTTTGAAAATAACTTACTCCTAAGCACACACAAAAAAACCCCTGTATTTTTCCATCCCCGCTCTTATAAAACTGCTCTTAATCCTCTGCTCTCCAGCAATGGGGAACCCCTTGAATTGATTGAATCCTTTAAATACCTGGGCATCCTGCTAGACTCTAACCTCACCTTTGAGGCTCATGTGAACAAAATCACCAAAACCATTCACCAAAAGACTGGTATGCTATATCATCTTCATCCCCTGCTATCTAATGCATCCTGCCTAAAAATTGCCACAGCCTCACTCCTTCCATTACTTTCCTATGGGGCTCCCCTATTCTTATCTTTCAAGGCCTCCCTTACAAATCAATTAAAAAGCTATATCACAAGATAGGACACTTTGCCATTGGAGCACCCTCCCCCGTCAACACCATTGCACTGTTCTCACATCCTTAGGCTGGCTACAACTTGATCACAAAATCTAGTGCACCTCACTTTGCCTTACCTATAAGCTCACACATCTCTACAGCCCCCAAGCATATCTGACATTATTGTAAGGAAACAGTCTAGGCAGTCTCTACGCTCTACCTCCCTTCTGCTCTTAGCCATACCAAAGACACGTGTATCCTCTGGTAGAAGATCCTTTGCCTTTGCTGTCCCATCAGCCTGGAACTCCCTTCCCCCATCTATCCTCTCCTGCAGTACCCTCCCTCAGTTAAAACTTGCTCTGCAAACCTACTTATCTGACTCTGAAACCTGTACCATCCCCAACTGACTTACATGCTTATGCCTGTACCATGTCATCCTATAACCCCACTGCTTAATTCTCTGCTACTACTGTACTGTAAACACTTGATCACCTGTATTATACATCACTGTCACTGAAATGAGAATAAGGGTATTCATAGAAAACTGTCCTAAAGACTGTACCCAACTTCCCTCCAGTTTAAACAATACTGGCATAGCATTGCTCATCAGTGTTCTGCAATGTGTAAATGCAAACACCAGTGTAGCCGTCCTGTGGTATGGACCCTATTTTTGGATCATGTCAAAGCTTAACTTTGTATTGCGTTGTAGCACTGTTGTACTGTGTCTCTTTGTACTCTGTAAACTGCTTGTCCTATGTACCCATCCCCCAGGTTGCCCCTGAAAAAGGGACGGCATGGTCTCAGTGGGCTTACCAGGTTACCAAAATTCAAATAAGTAAATAAATAAGCATACTGATATACACTTCGGAGGTTGAAAAGCATGACTCACCACATATAGCCATCAGAATCAGTCATCTCTTTCTTGGTGCAGGGCCCTGCGGGTCCTGCATGAAGAAAAGAGATTATGTCTGACTTTCTTTGCTCAGGGAAGGGGATGGGCATTAGGGTTGGCAACCCCAAAGGAACACCCCACCACTGATCTGCCAACCCTCTGGAGACCCAAAACCTTAATGTTTTTTCATTTCCATACTTTGAGCTTGTTGCATTCTTCAGCTCTAATGTCTGCATTAACACAGTTTTTTGCAAAAATGTTGCTTTTTTTGTAATTGCAGAATTGTATCCTTTGGAACCTGCATGAAATGAAATAGACAGACTAGTGGAGATATTTCTAGCCCTGCTTCACCAACCAACTAAAAAGTGAAAGACAACAGTGTCTTAATACTTGTAGTTGCACAGTTACACCATATCATCCTAATATAGATACAGTACTAATAAGAATTATTTTTTTACCTGGGTCTTGGGGATTCTGGGATGTGGGTTGGGCGGCTCGAGGGAACATCCAGTCTTCTGTAAAATAAGAATAGCAGTGGGGTCTCAAAGGCTCTGCAGCTCTCTAGTAACTAATTGAGACAAACAAGATACTCTAAAATACGTTCATCAGCAACATTGGAGAAGGAATCTGGGACAGGTTGTGTCTCTTCATAGATGACACTTAGCTCTGTGGGAGGGCAAATAGTGCTGAGAGAATTGAGGAAATGCAGAGTGAACTGCAAAGACTTGAGAGGTGATCTAAGGTCTGGCAGTTGAAATTCAACACCAAAAAGTGTAAAGTGATGCACCTAGGGAACAAGAACCCCAAGACAGAATATTGGATGCGTAGGGTAAGACTTAGCACTACGACTGAGGAACGGGGCCTAGAAGTTATCATTATTGACTGCATCAAACAATCAAGCCAGTGCAATAAGACCTGTAGAAAGGCAAATAGGATGCTGGGAGGTATCAGGATGGGTATTGACAGCAGGTAATACTACCTCTTTATAGATCATTGGTGAGGTCACACCTGGAGTACTGTGCCCAGTTCTGGAGTCCTTACTTCAGGAAAGACAAGAACAGGCTGCAGGTGGTGCAGTAAGGTGTGACAAAGATGGTTCAGGGCTAACAGGGCAGGTCTTATGAGGATCACCTCAAGGCACTGAACGTGTACTCACTGGAGACCAGATGGGAGAGAGGAAAATGATAGAAACCTTCAAGTTCCTGAAAGGAATAAACAAGGTGAACTTCTGGGAATTGTTTAGCATGAGTAACAATTTGAGGTCATGACAGCAACAGTGGAAATTGTCAGGAGAGAGGTTAAAGAGGGATAAGAGAATGTATTTTACAGAAAGGGTTGTGGAACCGTGCAAATGTCTACCTAAATGGTCTTGGCCCAGACTACCTGAAAGAGCTTCTGTCCCGTTATTGTCCAGAGCAATTGCTCCGCTTGGCTGACGAGGGATTGCAAGAAATCTCTCTAAAATCTTCAGGGGCCCGTGCATTCATGTACGTGGCCCCAGCCCTTTGGAATTCTCTACCCCGTCGGCTTCGGGAGTGCACGACTGTGGGGGGTTTCAAACAGGCCCTAAAGACTTATTTATGGAACAAAGCGTATCTTAAGCATTAATGCTGATTACTGTATTTTAACTGAATATTTTAACTGAATATTTTATATACAGCTGTTTTATTTCTTTGTTTTATTTCTTGTAATGCGCCTTGACAATTTGAAAGGCACAGAATAAATAAAGATGATTATTATTATTATTGTTATTACTAGCCAAGACAATGGGTTTTAAAACCATTAATGGTTTCAAGCATGGTTGGGACAGAGTGAGGGTACAGTAATTACTCAGTGAGACACTAACTGGGAGGGAAATAAGGGGGTGGATAGGGTGGGCTAGAACCCTATATGGACAATAGGTCCTGGGGTTACATAGGGTACCATGGGCAAACTGGATGAACTGTTGGTCTTTTCTGCTATAATTTTCTAAGTTTCTATGTTTATAAGAATAAAACAATACTTATCTAATACTCATGGTCAGAGTTCTTCAATACCAGGGTTAAAGTCCTGTTGTGTTGTGTTCATATTTTCATTGGACCGCTGGACATAAAATGGAAAATTGTTTTGTTGGAGTAATAAAAATACTGATCAGCTGTGTCAGGTAGGAAGGTACAGTAGTTTTTGGGGGTGTTTAAAGTGGGTTGGTCAGGTGTACATACCAGTACCATGGCAGCGACCTAGTTTTGGGAGCAGACTTTGGTCGCTTGTGGAGGACTGTGGGGGGGGGGACATGGACAGGAGTCAGCGTCCCTGGGACTACTGTACTCCTAGGAGGGCACGTTGCTCTGCATATCTACTGCCACCAGGGCAAGATAAAGACATCATCTTTTGCATGCCCTGCAATACTGACAGAGTGACATAGATACGTAGATACATAGATACATAGACACTGTCGGCTGATAATGGCCTATGGCCCACCCAGTCTGCCCATTTGAGCATGTAAGTTCCCTTTATGTTTTTCTAGAAATCTGTTGCCCCTTACCTCTAACCTTCAGAATTCCTTTCTGTCTATCCCATGAATTCTTAAATCCTGTGATTGTTTCAGCCCCCACCACTTCCTCTGACAGGGTGTTCCTCTTGTCTACCACCCTTTTCTGTCTCTGAATTGCCCTCTCTCCAACTTCATCTCAAGCACTTTGGTGTACGCACTTTGGCTTAGAGTCCCTGACAGACCTTTGCTTCACTACACATGCTTACCTTGCTACTATGCTATCATACTAGATGTGTTGTTATGAACTTCTCATTTGTACCTGCCATTTGTAATTGCCAACTGCTGTTTCAGCTATGTTTGTACATACCTCTGTATTTTGTGTTGAAATTTGCAATTTTTATTGTATGTCTTTTTCACCATGTTCCCCCTTCCCCAGGACACATCTGGAATAGAGCAGTACTTTGCTCAATGTGCCCTTCAGGTGAAACTTTTAAATAAATAAATAAATGCCCTCTAGTCCTGGAACATCTTTTTGCTGGAAAACAATGTATTCCTGCACCCTTTTCCTCCCTGGAAGGTACTTGTCTCTATCATATCCCCTCTCTTCTTCCTCCTCTCCTCCAGGGAGTACATATTCAAGTCCTTCAGTCTGTCCTTATAGGACTTGTGATGCAATCTCTGTACCATCTTTGTTGCCCTCCTCTGAACCTTCTCTACCCTGTCTATGTCCCTACGCAGCTAAGGTCTCCAGAACTGTACACTGTACTCCTGGTGGGGCCTCACTAGTGACTTGTATAGTGGGATTATGACTTCCACTTTCCTGCTGGCGATGCCCCTGCCTATGCATCCCAGCATCCTATTTGCTTTACTTGCTGCCTTGTCGCACTGTTTCTCTATCTTGAGGTCATCAGAGATAATAACCTCAAGGTCCCTTTCCTGCTTGGTGCATGCCATATCCTCACCTCCCCCCAACTGATATGTTGTTCAAGGGATTTTGTGCCCCATATGCATTATCTTGCACTTCTTTGCATTAAATTTCAACTGCCAAACCCTTGACCATTCTTCAAGCTTCTGCAGGTTCCTCCTCATTCTGTCTACACCCTCTGGCGTGTCCACTCTGTTACAGAGCTTCGTGTCATCGGCAAACAGGGAAATTCTGCCTTTTAAGTTCTGTGCAATGTCACCAATGAAGACGTTGAATAGGAACGGTCCCAGCACTGATCCCTGTGGTACCCCACTGGTCACTCTTCCCTCTGTGGAGTGACAGCCATTTATCACCACCCTCTGTGTCCTGCTGCCCAGCCAATTACCCACCCACCACACTACTGTCCTGCACACTCCTGTATTCCCTAGTTTGTTTATTAGCCATCTATGTGGCACAGTGTCAAAGGCCTTGCTGAAGTGCAGATAGACCATGTCCACTGCCCTCCCCTGATCCACCTCCCTTGTCACCCAGTCAAAAAATTAAATGAGGTTGGTCTGACATGACCTCCCCCCAGTGAAACTATGCTGCCTTGGGTCCTGTAGTCCAAGGCAGACTGCCAAATAAGCTTAAGGTAGAGGGGGTGACATCCCTCCACCTCCTATCTCCATCATGGCTGGAGACTGGGGGAAGGGTACCAATGCTACAAGGTAAGTTCCTGAGAGTGAGGGTCAAAGGGACTGGGCAGCTGACAGCAGTAGGGGGCCTATTAGTTATGCGGGGCCTGCAGTGACCAACCTTCATTCTGCCAGCTACTCTTTCCCCATTGTTCTTGCCACCCCACTTGCCCCAGTGCAGTGCATGGCCCAATCAGGCCTCAACATGCATGTCAGCCCCTTGTAAGGGAAGACACCATGGCCCACCACAAGATGTCCTCTGTGCACCAATACACTGCCCTGTCCTTCCCCAGACTAGGGCCACTGCCATACACCACAGCACCTTTTCCCCAGTCTCCACCCATCAAGCCAGTTAATTGAGCTTGCACCTGAACTCAGGTCTCTGGCAAGGGAAGGCAATGCACCACCCACTGGGCCAACAGCCATAGCAGCAAACACAGTTACTTCATAATTTTATTTTTGACATTTTGATCCCAAATGTATTGACTTTTTATGACCCCCACCTTCTGAACATGACAGGTGTCATTTATAAAACAAAACTGGCCATAATGCCATTTCACGCCATAACTGTGAAAACACATTTTGGACAGGATTTGAAAAATGATGACTGTCAAATTTATGAGGTGGTTTGAAAATTTGGGCTCAAAATATTGAAAATTACCAATTCAATTCAATTTCAATTCAATTTTATTTATAAAGCACCTTTCAAGGCCAAGGCACTGTACAAAGTATTAAAATTAATAAAATCCAAACATTTAAAAGTCAGCCATAACTAACAGAGATACGCTAATTAAAAAAGATATGCTTTTAAAGCAATTTTAAAATTATCGACGGTTGGACATTCTCTCAACCAATGAGGTAGAGAATTCCACAGGGTTGGTGCTGAAAAAGCAAAGGCATGAGATCCTGATGACTTTAATCGAACCCTGGGAATCTCCAGCAATCCCTCGTTGGCGGAACGGAGAGGACGGAGGGGGCAGTAGGGAATCAGAAGATCTTTCAGGTAACCGGGTCCCTGATCATATAGAGCTTTAAAGGTTAGTAAACCAACCTTAAAGGTGATCCGCCACCAAACCGGCAGCCAGTGCAGTTCGCGGAGCACAGGCGTAATATGACTGGTTCTAAAAGTCCCAGTCAATAGCTTGGCTGCCGCGTTCTGCACCAGCTGGAGGTGGCGGATATCAACCCCTGGTAGCCCTAGGTAGAGGGAATTGCAGTAGTCCAGATGGGTAGTGACAAAGGCGTGGACCAATGTTGGAAGGTCCTCCGGGGGAATCAGATGTTTCACCCGGGCGACATTCCTCAGATGGTAAATAGAGGACTTGACGACAGCTGACACCTGAGATTTCAGGGTCAGACCATCATCAAAAATAATGCCCAGATTTTGCACCTGTTTAGAGGTAGAGAGTGGTACACCAAAAAGTAATAGACCTGATGGTTGTCTAACTCCCACACCCATCCCTGGACGACCTGGATCCACAACCAACACCTCAGTCTTATCTGGATTGAGTCTCAACCAGCTCAAACTCATCCACAGTCTGATCTCATCAATGCAGCTATTAAGTACAGAGAGAGCATTACCCTGACTGGGGAGAAAGGACAAATACAGCTGAGTATCATCTGCATAGCAGTAAAAACCCAGACTGTATCACCTGATGTTTTCTCCCAATGGCAGCATATACACTGCAAACAACATGGAAGCTAAAATGGAGCCCTGTGGTACCCCACAAGGCAGGGAGTGAGCGCCAGAGGAATAAATTCCAGTGACAACTCTCTGAAACCTGCCTGTGAGGTAAGAACGAAACCATTGAGGACTGTACCTGACAGCCCACAAAAGACCCACAGGTGCTCCAATAGCACTCCATAGTCTACAGTGTCAAATGCTGCAGACAGATCGAGAAGGACCAGAATGGTACACGCCTTTCGATCTCTGGCCATTAGGAGATCGCTCAATACCTGGACAAGGGCAGTCTCTGTACTATGCCTTTTCCTGAAACCAGACTGGAGAGTATCATAGACATTGTGAGATATAAGGTGATCATCCAATTGCAACGCAACTACCTTTTCAATAACCTTACCAACAAATGGCAGGTTAGAGGTAGGCCGGTAGTTAGCTAGACAATCTGGGTCCAGGGAGGATTTTTTAAGGAGTGGTCGAACTACCGTCTCCTTAAGGGGGTCAGGAAAAAAAACCCTCTCCAAAGACTTCCAGACAATGTCTGCAAGAATTGGGTAGATAACTTCTACACAACCCACTAAAAGCGGTGTAGGACCCGGACCCAAACTACAACTAGTTGGTCGCATTGTTTGGATGATCTTCGCAATGTCCCCGAATTCCGGCCAATGAAAATCTAACCAGACAGACTGAGGCGAGCCACTTCAAATCGATCACCACAGTCCCCCATAGGAGGGGTCGGACTGATGCCGGACGTGATGCCGATAACCTTATCCACAAAAAACCAAGCAAACTCCTTGTATCTTAGCTGAGAAAAAGCTTCTCTAGGCTGAAGACAGACTGGATTGCACAGTCTGTCCACAATCCAGAAAAGCTAAGCCGGTCGATTTTGTGCGGCAGAAATCTCTCTGGACAGGAATTCTGCCTTCTTACGTGTGATTTCTGATTGATAGCTATCATAATGCGCCATCAATCTAAGCCTGTCGGCATCAAGGGCCGACTTCCACCAGAGCTCTCTCCAGCCCGGCCTATACCTTAACTCCTTCAAGGAGCCATCGAACCACGGGCTCCTTGGACGGATGGTGAGAGGCCGAACAAGAACAGGAGCAATTTTGTCCAGAGTATCTCCCACAGCCTTATTATAGGCTAATACGAGATCATCTGGACTCATGCATTCACCCGACAAGCTCGATAGATCCAGTACCGCCATCAGGTCATTGGGGTCAACACCCCTTAAAGGGCGGTACTGAACCATCTCCATAGGGACAGACCTATTGGAGGGGGCCCTGAAGATGAAACTTATGGTGTAATGGTCAGACCAACTGACTGGTTCCACCCCCAGACCAGTGATCTCCATACCCAAGAGAAAGACCAGATCCAATGAATGACCACCTATATGGGTAGAGGAGGTAACAACCTGTGTCAGGCCCAGCATATTCAGCAGCTGGAGGAGATTTTGACCAAAATGAGAGAGTTCATCGTCGACCCAGGCATTGAAGTAGCCCAGAAGTATCAGTCTGGGAAACCTCAGCACCAGGTCAACGATGAAGTCTGCAATCTCCTGCAGGAATTCTCCACCGTCACCTGGTGGACGGTAGACAAGGAGAATCCCACAGCCTGCACCCTCACCCAGGATATATTCAAAAGAGCTGGTGTTTCCCAATGGCACATCCACAAGGCCCAGCTCAGATTTAAACATAATGGCCACATCCCCGTCCCTACAATCCAGCCTTGGACGGTGTATCACCGAGAACCCGGCTGGAGTTAACGAGGCCAATATAGGGCCCGGATTTTCATCAAGCCAGGTCTCAGTGATGCAAGTCAGATCAGATGAACTAACAAGATCAGCAATAATAGCTATCTTGTTCTTAATTGATCTGGCATTGCATAACACCGCCAAGGCAGGATGAGCTGTCGGGGAAGACCTCGGCACCTGTCCGATTTCTATGGAGCCCTTGGGTATGGGGACAAGACAAGAGTAACCTCTATCCTGACCCCATTTCATCCCAGGGCGTCTTCTGGACCCTAAAACCCCAATCCTCCCTCCCCCTTCCTGTCCCCCACCAGGCTCGACTCTCCACCTTTGTCCACGTCTCCTCAGGATGCCCAATGCACGACACCTAAAATAGGTGTCAGATGACAATGATGGGCACTCAAAGGGACGTAATTCCCTGAGCCTAGTGGAGGAATAATGTCCAACCGTCATTAAACAAATCAAATATCAAAAAAAAAAAAAAAAAAAAAAACAAAAACCTATAAATATCAAACCTATAAATAAAACACTCTCCACTCTCTCTCACAGAGGGAAGGCAAAATGAAACAAACAGTCTAATATAGAATAAAAATAAAACCCCTCCCAATCACAAATTAAATCCCAACCCAAAAGTTATGAGTGAGCATTAAAAAATTTCAAAGTACCTTCGTAACTTAGTTGTTTTTTAGTATTTAGACCCCAAATTTTCAACATAGTCTTCTTATGATCTCACCCATGAACCCAGTAGGTGAAAATGTTCTTGATTTCATGGAGTGACTGCAAAATCACCTTTTGGGCTGGATTTAATAAATTTCACCTAGCCTCTCATGAAGAGGTGGGGTCTCAAAAAGGCCACAATGAAAATTTGGGGAAAAAATATTAATAAAATGACAAGTTATGTGTAAACATTCAAAAACACATTGACTGCACTTACCTTGTTTAATCAGGTCACAGTCACGGTTGCAGGAGGAGGCGTCTTTCAGCAGAGAGTAGATCTATGGTGGTGGACATATTTTAGGGGAGTAGGGGTGTGGGGAGGTGGGGGTGGCTGCTGAGTGGAAGATCAGAGTGGGCTGGATGGAGTGAGGGAAAGGGAAGCAACAGACATCAATGGATGGTTTTCATTATTTTAAGTAAAAAAAAAAAGACTATATGGGGGAGTTTTTTTGTTCACAGGTACTGACACTGGGGATTGGGCACCCCGTGTCAATTTTCTTCTTGGTGGCACCAAGGATGGGTTCCTCGGTGTCACATACATGTGGCAACGGGGGCAAAGCTGGTACCAGGCATTGGGCACACTGGTCTCAGGTTTTTCATGCAGCAGGCAGATGGATTTAAATAAAACATGCACAGAGTGGGCTGTCGACTGGCACCAGGTGTAGGAACCATGGTGACGAATGTGAGGGTTGTTCTGTAGCTGGCACCAGTGATTGGGCACCTCAGTATCAGCATCTTCATCAGAGTGCTGGCTTATTAATGAAAACTGAGGGAAGAACTTAACAGGCATCTAGGGTGGTCACCTCAGTGTCAGAATCATTCTTTAGTGGGGGTGTGTAGCCTGCGTTTAGGCAAGATGGAAGTTTAACTCCACTGCTCCATCCTGAACTGGGCTAAATGCTCATCCATCCTGATCGCAATAAGCTCCCTTTGATGGGGATGCGTTAAGTTATTTCCCCCCGACTGTCTGATCCGATTTTTGGTCATTTATGCATTCTGGCTGGGCTACTGCCAGTGAAATCGGGCGTGATCTCTGCTCCAGCCACGAGTACAGCTCTGAAGGCTGCGATTTGAAAGCCTATGTTCATGGTCACCCTTTTCTTTTGCAGAACCTCTGCCACTGGAACACTGATACAGCGGGGACACCTCGGCGACGCAGAGGTGCAACTGCACTTTAACAGAACAGGGTGCCGTGTGTCTCACCCCTGAAAGCAGTTACTGAGGGGTTTTACTTCAGTCAGATAGCTGAACCCCTGCTTGCCCAAGTGTTGTCTACTATGGCCTCCACAACAGGCGATGCGCCCCAACAGGTTCAATTAACCAGCTCCCTCTCACACATTACTAATATGCTGGAGACACTACTGAGAAGGGTTGATGATATTAGTGAGGCCCTTTCTGGTAATATGACTGCAGTCAGAAATTTGGAGGATAGGATGAATGTGCTGGGTCAACTCATGGAAGCCTTGGAGGGACACCAATACTAGATGCTGAGGAGGCTACATGATCACGAACTTAAGCTGGCCAAGCTGTGGGAGAGGGCTGAGGATCAGGAGAACTGGGGACGCCAGAATAATATCCAGATACTTGGCATCCCTGAGGGTGCAGAGGGTCAAAACATGGAGAAATTTCTGAATGAGCTACTGCCAAAGCTGTTAGGGGAGCACTGGAGAGGCCTCATTCAGGTAAAATGGGCCCACAGGCTCTCCTCTTGGTCTGAGCCCTGCACCTCTCCCCTTCAGCCCATCATCGCCTGCATCCTCAGATACTCCATGAAAGAGCAGATATTAAGAGTGGCCAGAGACCTGGGGGAACTATCGTGGAGGGGCTCAAAAATCTCATTTTTCTGAGATTACTGCCAAGAAGTTGCCTTTAAACGGAAAGCATTTATTTCTATCAGAAAATCCTGCACCAGCATGGTTTTAAATACAACTTTAAGAGGCTTAACTCCCTGTATGTGGCCAAAGAAGGGAGGGAGCTGCTGACCCAGCATCCGCAGGAGGTGGAAGCCTGGTTGGCAAGGTTCTGGCCTAACATTGGGTCCCAAACTACATCCCCCAGGAGGCAGTGGGTTCCAGCTGGGCAGAACCTGGGAAGGAGGAACCAGAATGGGGGAAGAAGATGCAAGGGGACTCTTGGTCTGGTAGGACAGTGCAACAGCCTCTGATGCCCCCAGAGGGAGTTCAAGAAACAGGCTAACTTTTCCAGATGACCCCCCCACCCTCCACTCTGAAGCTGCAGCCATCTCCACAGCTGCAGGTCTTCAACCCAACTCGTCCCACAGAGTCTCGATCAACTGACCCCAAGCAGCAGATTCATCTGGACAGGAGACAACTCAAGCACCAGGCTGTGACCTCCTCTCCAGCTAAACTGCTTAGAGGGGACACCGCTTCAGAGGAGGATAAGCCACATGATGAAGATGGAGCAGCGGAAGACATGGACACCCTCAAACCTCTGGATTGAGCGGCAGAAGTAGAACGCCGGGTGAGGGAGGAAGAAGAAGAATCCTCCCTTGTCAAGCCTGGTCCTATTACTTTTGCTGCTGTGGCTGCTAAAGGATTCCTGAAGAGTGACTCTGAGGACTTACCCCAAAGCAACCCCTCTCTACAGGGTACAAACAGATGAACCCGGTTTTGTATGCAGTTAATGTTTTCTACCTTTTCAGTGCATGCCATACTTTTGTCTGCCTGTGGAAATGGTTCTGTTTGGCCCTTGGCTCTTCCCACCCACCCCCGTCATCTGTGTCAGCTGCAGGCCTAATTATTTGGCATCAGAGAGGGTGAAATGGGCACATTGCGTCCATGGGGCTAGAAACTGGCGTGCTGGGCAATCCCTTCTTCCCTCCGTTAATATAAATACATATGCTGCCTTAATGACCAGTGACGCAACTCCCCCCCCCAGTTGGAGGGACAGTATAGACGCTGCGCTGCTGGACAAACCTAGATGGGTGGCTGCCTCTCCTCCATATCAGTTTTATATCACTCTGTCTCTCTACGAGCCCTACACAGGTATGCAAGAGCTTCGGTTCTCGACTCTATCCACCCGCCCTCATACTTTGAGTGCCAATGTATTTAAGTCCTGGACAAACCACAGTTGTCTAATATGTGGCCTTTGTGCCCTGGATCAGTACAGTCAGATTCCCTTCCCCACCCTCCTCCCCTCCTATCATCCCTGTGTCCTGTAGTTTTCTACTCACCCCCCCCCATTCTCCCCCTGTTGGGGTTTAAACTGCCTTGGATCACCCACTAGGGTGATCAGGCCTAGGTAAGGATGGGTCGTAGTTCTTCAGGTTGACCCTTTTCCTACCCTCTTGGGTGTTATGAGCCAATGTTGCCTGGGACCACCTAACATTTCTTGGGTGTCCCTAAATGTGCTTAACTCCTCACCCTTAGTGGTTTCACAACTTTCTGGGTTTTTCTCTATATACGGTAGTGTGTTTATATAAAGCTACCTTGCTCATACTGTTTATTTTTTGCTTCACATTTATTGCTGTGTTCTTTCTCCCATTGTTACTACAGTTACTCTGCTATAGCCGCCTTTCTGATTGGTATTGCATCGCTGTTTGTTGCTATACAGTTTCCAGCCATATCCCTCTCCGTTGGGCATAGTCCTTCTCCCTTGTGTAGCCTATTGGGCGACAACGCCTTGCCCTCTCTCTTCTGGGGCAGAGCACTTGCAGGTACGTGACGTGTCTTGTGTAATCACTGAACATGTCTAGGAACAAGGCGAGCATCATGAGGTGGATCTCCTGGAATGTCAAAGAGCTAAACTACCCTGTAAAGTGGACGAAGGTGTTGCAACACCTACGCTCCCTGAGAGCAGACTTAGCGCTCCTTCAGGAGACTTACATCACAGCAAAAACAGATTTGTGGCTTCATAAAATGTGAGTAGGCCAGGTGTTGGCTAGCACTGCTACCACCAAGTATAAAGAAGTTGCTATTCTAGTGCAGAAAACCTGTCCCTGGACGTAGATGAAGTCAAAGCTGATGCCCAGGGCAGATGGGTTTTTGTACAATTTTCACACATAAGAGGAGGGAATATTTATGGGACCAATAAGGATTCCCCCAAAGATGTGGCAGAGTTCAGGCAAGCGCTTATCTCCCTCACCTCAAACCACCCTAATGCTTCTGTGACCCTGGGAGGGGATTTTAACCTTGTTTTAGACATCTTCCTGGACAATACCAAACCCACCCCCCAAACACACCCTAAGGCCCGGGTGGCCCTACAAGAATTAACTGACAAATAAGGTCTAATCGACACTTGGCGAAGGGACAACCCGGATGGCAGGGACTACACTTATTATTTGCCAGTACATATGACATTTAGCCATATAGACTTCTGGTTAGCGAACTACACAGCGGCGCAAGGTATCACCGACACCAGGATATATAATGCTAGAATCTCAGACCATGCTCCCATTCTCCTTAATTATCTCCCCCAGGGTCAAACACCTGTGAGCACTAGGTGGAGGTGTAACCCTCTTCTCTTGCAGGACAAGAAACTTCAGGCGGTGATTAAAGCAGTGGCAAAAAACTATTTTCTAAACAATGCCAGTGGTGAGGTCAATTCATCTACTGTGTGGAAGGCCTTCAAGGCTGTATTAAGGGGCAGAATCATTGCTTTCTCTGTGGCACAGAATAAAGCCTGGAAGGAGGAACTTGATGCTTTGCAATCCAAACTTGCCACTCTTGAAGCTCAGTTCAAAGCCCCTCCTCTCTTGTACAATGACAGTGTACTTATTGCTTTCATTACCAGCCTCAAGTATCAGATCAACTGTATACTCCAGAAGCATGCCGAATGGCAGCTGCTTAGGGCAAAGCATAGGTACTGGGAGGGGGGGGGACAAGGGCGGTAAGCTATTAGCTTATCAACTCCAGTAACAACAGGCGGTCTCAAGGATCCATGCATTGAGGAAATCTTCTGGGCAAGTTTTTTCCAACCCCATTGGTATTAATAAGACTATGAGTCTCTATTATCAAGCACTCTACCAGTCTAGGGCAGCAACAGACCCTGAGCATTTCACCAGAGCTCTACAGGAGTTCTGTGCTGATGCCAGTCTCTCGCAGGTACCCAAGTCACCCTAGAACAGCTGGAACAGCCATTCACTGTCGAGGAGCTATGTTCTGCTTTTCTACAGATGGCAAAGGGAAAGGCTCCAGGACCTGATGGCATCACTATTGAGCTGTATCAAATATTAATTGAGGAAATCTCCCACCCCCTTCCGGAAGCTCTATAAGAATCCCACCAGGCCAGCTCCCTTTCTCCCATGATGAGAGAGGCCTTAATCAGTTTGTTGCCCAAGAAATGCAATGACCCCTTATATTCTGTTAATTTCTGTCCCATCTCCCTATTGTCGGTTGGCACCAAAATAGCCGCCAAATAGTGCTTTGCTGCAAGCGATCAGGGCTCTCGATAAGAAAGTTGAGACCTTGGGGATCCATTTCATAAGTATGGAGTCTAGAATGGATGTACTGACCACAGAAGCTAAGACGGCAACCGATTCAGCAAAAAATCTGCAGCAGCAGTGGTTGGTATACTTAATGAAAATAAACTGTTGCGGCTTTGGCTGGGAAACCTAGAGAATGGAGCAAGGGCAGCTAACATTCGACTGTTGGGTATTCCAGATGATTTGGAGGGCTCTGACCTCTTGGGGTATGTTGACTCACTTCTTACTACATATCTTGATCTCAACACTCAGTCTCTCATTGTAAATACCTACCGCATTATTCCCAGGAGAGCCCAACCAGAAAATCTCCCACGCAGTATCATAATCGTCACTGGTGGTTCCCATATCCATGACCAGATCTTGGAGGCAGCTAAAATAAAGGCTCTGCTAAAACTGAAAGATGGCACTCAGATACACCTATTTCCTGACCTGAGCTACTCAACTCGACAATGTAGGAAGGCCTTTGATGGTGTTCGAGCAGGCCTGAGAGCACTAGGAGTCACGCATGTGTTGCAGCAACCGGCACGGCTGAGGATATACTACATGGGTAAAACTTTCATATACTCGGACCCCTCAGAGGCTGGGAAGAAGTTAGACCATATAAAGCAGGACTTTCATCGTACCAGATCAGAGCCTTCATCTAATGAAGAAGACTGACTTGTTTTATGAACTTGACTGTGAAGTGGTCCGGGAGCTGTGGGGGTAGAATATGGCTTCTGAAAATGTACTGAGCTACAGTAATGGGACAGAACTGACACAGTTTTCTTAAACTATAAGGCACATTTGTTTGTCACATATTTCTACTGTCTTTTACTGGTATTTGAGTTGGTGTTCTTTGGTTACTTGAATTAGCCTAATAATTCAGAGGGGCTTAACATCAAGTAAATACGAAGCTATATTTAGCCCTCTAGTGGTGCTTAGTAAGCTGTTTTGTTGTCTTTTCCTGGTAGGATGCATTATAGCCATATTAGTTGGGGTTAAAAGTTTTTTGTTTTGTTTTTTTATGTGGATGGACTCTTTGAACTGACTCATCCTACTTTAAAACTAAATATTAACAAATGCTTGTTTTATGGCCTATAAACCACCATTGGGCGGCACAAGGTGAGCTTTTTCACCTGGGATAAACTTTCTTTTTTGCTTATTGCATTAATCCATAAGTATGCTGCTATGGCCACATGATGATACTATTTCTAGCAAGTTGTATATAGACCAGATATACAATCGCCCTCCTATGAGGTAACACAGGATGTCAAATACTGTATCCTATCATTACCTGATGTAGTTGATGATCATTCCTATATTTGTAACTAAGGGATTTTCCTTTTACAATGTACTGTGCATTGCAAACTAATAAAAAATAAAGTATAAAAGAAAAAAAAAGAAAAGGAGTGGAGGGACGGAACTGTTGGACACAGGAATGAAACAGTTCAGCGATAAAATAAATGAAAATGCAAATGCTTCTGCTGTAGTGAAACAAGCAAATTGTTGCAAATCCCTGCGGTTTGTTGCATCATCATATTTACAGTATGTATGCCATGTTATCATTTCTGACCTCCCCTCCTGTTGAACTGTATCACTCTGTTTACAGACAGAGCAGTGACATTTTTTCCTATTTGTGGAGGGCATTTCCATGATTTCACCAGTTTCATCTCAATGCCTTTGATATTGGGTTCAAGATGGGATTGCTCAATCATATAATTTCCTATCTATTGCTAGTGGCCCTCCTTCCTCTCCCCCATCCTAACCGTGTAATTCCCTGGCATCAAGCAGCACCATTCCCAGCCCCGATTGAAGTCCCTCCCATCCAGGGCCCCCCTTTTTCCTCTCACCAGCCCTCATACTTCTCCAGTGTGCAAAGGTGCACGTGTACTCACTGGACCTCTGCTATGGCAACACTCTGGCCCTAATAATGCAAATTTAACATAGTTTGCATTAATACAGTGAGTGTAGCAGTACCCTTATTACACAGAATCACACTTCAGTCCCATCCTGATGAAGCTGATCGCTGCTCTGCCATACAGATACTGCCACCCCACAGTAGCAGGAGACCCGCCACCACTCGATACCTCAGGAAGCCTGACACAGCGACAGAGAGAGAGAGAGAGAGAGAGAGAGAGAGAGAGCAGTCAGCCAAGAAAGGAGGGAACCAGGTATGGAGCCAGGTAACAACTGTTACTTCACTGTGTGTCATGTTATGGGTGGCTGTAGAGTCCGTCTAGGTGCCTGAGGTTGGTGCCAGTAAAGCAGCAAGGGAGACAACCCTTTGTACCTTACAGAATTCTGGAGGTGTGGGTTGGTAGCTCCATACAATGCTAGGCATGGCCAAAATATCCTGTAACTTGTGTGTACAATAAGTACACATTCTAGACAGGCTTTTGTACAGATGGATAGAACTGCCTGTCATGAACCCACTCCTGGGGATCAGGCCCACTGAGCTCACAGTGCCCACCCTTAAGTGCAATCCGTGATGGAAGGGAGGGACAGGGATGCACTACTTATCCTTTAGAATGCTTGCCAAGGTCATGACTACACCTCTGACATGAGGATCCTGGGCATCCCTCTAGTTCTGGATAAGGGCACAATATCAGTTTTGAGTCTTGTGGCCAGATATGAACCTTTCCTTAGCTATTACACAAAGAAGGAAGACCCAGGCATCACACTGTCTTCGGGGTTGCAGCGTAACACCTGATTTGGCCTTCTCCCTACAGGACATGAAACAGCCTGGCTCAAAATCTTTATAGACTATGGTATTCTCCCTATCCTTCCAAATGTCCCTTTACAGACCTTTTTCTCAGTTTGGTCGCTTATGGTGGCATCTCTAAACAATTAACAGTTGTCATCAATTATTAATAAACCTTCTACAGTCACACATACAATATAAGAACTCTCACACAGGCAGAATTTCTTTAGAAAAGCAAAGTTTTTACTACTACTTAAATAAATACAGTTACAGCTAAAAGAGAATACTAATTTGGGTTACAATATGCAGAAACAAATGGGAAACATGTATACAGAAATAAATATACTAAAACATGTTAGCTAAGTATCTACCTTAGATGTGAAGATTTCAAAGTCCAGAGAATCGCTGGTTTTCAAAAATATTTCAGTCTTTCTGTAGCAGCCTTTGGTTCCTAGGCAGTCTCTGTGTTGACAGGTGTTCTCTGTGATCAGGAGAGTCCAAGCAAAATTCGTGTGTGCTCAAAATGCCCTGAGCTGGGCTATTTATACCTGTCTGAAAGCTTGCAGTGTCATCACTTTCCAGCTCAGAGCAACTACTCTGTTTGGCCAGGAGATGGCACTGTTGCGCTGTTTCCAAAACTTCAAAGAATATTAATCAGATTCTGAGATCTATAATTGGCATGGATGTGACATTACGGAGTTAAGCCCTTTGAAGTCCCCTGTAGACTGTTGGCACCCGCAAGATAAAATTCACATAGGTTCTCAAGGAAGCATGTTCCTCGCCTGTTGCCTCATAAAATGTAGTGTATTATAACAGCTTCCTTAGAACAAAGCATTCCACTCCTGAGTGCATGGTTTCATGACATACAAATGGATTTTGGTACATCCCTGTAAAAAAAAATAAGAATGTAATTTCAGTTCCTGGCAAACAGCTACCTTCAGGTCAAAAAAAGGTCATTTTTTTTTTAAATCTAGTCTTTTCCCTAGGTGCCTTTGCGCTGACACTGGCATGTCTTTTGGCCTGTATATATACACAGGATTACATATATATATATATATATATATATATATATATATAAAAAAACTCTGTTTAATGCATTAGTTAGGGTTAGTTCCACAGCAACAAAAGTGAGAAATTTGGTGTTAGGGTTGAAAACCCCTTGGACCCACCCACCCCCAACTGGCATTGGGGTGTGCATTGAGATCGTCAGCCCTAACTCTCACCCCATGACATGTGTAAAGCAGCAGAAGTATAGGAGAATGGGTGAGAGTTAGGACCCACAATCCCAATCGCACCCCAATGCTGGTTGGGGGGCAGGAGGTCAAGGGGTTTTCAATTCAACCCTGATCACTTATCACGAACAACCCTAACTAATGCATTAAACTGAGTTTTTGCCTCTAATTTTCCTTCTTTTGAGAATGATAACGAGAAATAGTGAATGTATGCAGCAGCGGAAGGCTCCACAGTCTCCGCCCACATGATGTCTTGTGGCATAGTAACAGGAACAGCAATGCAAACAGAAGTATCTAAAACAGTGGCGCATATGGTAACACAAGCGCGAATGAGAACAGAAAGGGTAACGTACATGGTGGCATAAACGGGAACGGTCTGCCACGTGATGTGTTGTCACATAGTAACATAGTGCCTGCAAATGGAAATGCCAATGGGAATGGTGACGCAAAGTGAAACAGAAAGAGAAACACTACTGTAGACACAAATGGCAAAAAATAACAGAAATGCAAGCGCAAATGAAAACCCAAAGGATAACGTACACGGTGGCACAGACATCAACGGTAAGTGAAACGGGTACGGAACCGCAAGTGGAAAGGGCAACAGTAACAGTAATGTAAGCGCACAGGCTGGTTTTCCCCAAAACCTGCATAGAGAAAGACAGTGAGTACAAATAATGTATGCATAATAATGAGTATCGGCGCAGAAAATGAGAACTTGGAATACTAAATACGTTATATCTCAGGAACCGTACGACGTAGAAAAAAATTTAAAAGTCTTATGATTTACAACTGTCTGGCTAATTTATGCTTAGCCCCCCATCAGAGGCTAAGCATTTTCTGTCGAAAAGTCTGTATCTCACACCGTTTCCGAGATACGGGCCCTGAAAGGCGTGGCGAATGCCGTAATGTTATCCTATAGGAAAAAAAGAGAAGTTCGGAGTGCCATAACTTTTCCTCCCTGTAATATTTTTTCCCAAACCACTGAAAGGCACATCTGTGGACTGTTGGCTGTCTTCCCTCCAAATTTCAGGAAAAAAGACAAAACCGTTATTTTGCAGCAGGGTGCCAAAGGATTCCTGTAATGCGTCGGGCACCGTAATGTTATCCTATGGGAACAAACGTCAACTTTGGAGTGCCGTAACTTTGCCGCCATGTAATATTTTTTCAATACAACACTGAAAGGCACATCTATGAGATGTCATCTGCGTTCCCTTCAAATTTCAGCCCAAAACTCCCAAGCGTTCTTTTGCAGCAGTGCCAAAAAATTACTATTATTTTAGGCATAGTGCATAAAGTAATAGACTTATAAAGTATCGAAAAAATTTATGACACTTTCATGAGTGCGACATTACTTTGCAAAAGTACTTTTTCCAGAAATTTGAAAAAACATATTTCTGGGGTGTTTTACCCCAAAATAAAGACATGGCTATCATCATCAGGGCCCGAATAGGTGAATACAAAAAGAATTAAGTTGCTAGAGGGTCTCAATTTTAAATGCCAAGCATTTTTCTGATCACTAACTGAAAACAAGATGGCGGATTTGCGACAGTAACAGGGCCATTTGCGACAGTAAAAAGTGCATTTGCGACACTGTTGAACTTTTTGTTAACTTTTCCCATTGACTTATAATGGGAAATTGTTTTCTGAATAACTTTTGAACCGTTTAATATTTTTTCACGAAATCTTTGAAAGGCACATTGAGGACCCTGGCCACACGTTCCCTGAAGATTTCGGGCCGATTACATAAACCGATATGACCTGTGTATGCCGACTGTAGAATTCCGAAAAGCGTAACGCCAGCACAGATCATGCTTAATAACTCCGCAGCCGTATATCTGACCAGTACGAAACTTGGCAGATCCCAAGGCCTATGGTTCTTGATCATGCATTCCAAATTTCAGGCAAATCCATCAAACAGTTGCAAAGTTATTAAGGTGCAAAGTTTGGGGTTTAACATAGAAATAGCTCCTCAACCCTTAACTATAGTGGCACTACCGTGCCACTAAAATATATAAAAACATATATATATATATATATATATATATATATATATATATATATATATATATATCTATATATATATATATATATATATACACACACACACACACACAGAATTATATCTACAAATAGGGATTAGCAGCCAGGCAGCTCACCACACTGCCTACAAGGGAACTGTTATGCACATGATTTTATTAACAAATGTGAAAAAAATCAAATTAATGATAATACAGCGTATGGTGGAATATGGTTGTGTATGGAAATCCATACACTGCAAAAAGTTGTCCTACTTCAGTACTGATGTCCTCTCTAACGCAGAATGAGTATTTGTTCTGCGTTAGTGAGGACGTCACAATCTAACCACTCCAACCTCGCTGTTCATAGGATGGGGCGGTTGACTTGTCGTGTGCGTGAGCTGGATGGCACTCCAATGAAAAACAAGAGCCAGTTCCCGGTGACCAAGGATGACAAAAAAAGGGATAAAAAGTAAGCAGGCTCTTATTTTTGGGCACCATACACTATAAAGAAAAGTGTATGGGAGCCCATATACACAACCATGCTATTCAGTTACCTCATTGTTTCCATGACGACAGAGACCTCTTGAGCTTTGCTGTCAAGGTCCACTTTGTCATGGAAACCACTCGGTAACAGAATAGCGTAGTTGTGTATGGGCTCCCATACACTATCCTATACATCATTCAGTATAAATAAACGAAGGACAGCATCTAGTTCTTCTCTGGTAACCAGTGCAAACAAGGCTTTTCCTTTATGTTTTAGGCAGTTTCAACACTGATAGGCATTTGTCTTTCAAAGTCTGAATTGCCCAAAATTTATTCAGTTTTAACTTGGGAAAATTTAAATGGGGTTGTGTCTGCTCCTTATTCCCTTTCAATGTCATCACCCTTCTGTATGTGAGGCACGTCTGCAGCAGAGTTGGTTGCATAGCAAATGGTATCATACATCATACATCAATACAATGTTAAGAGAAATATGATAACAGTGCAAAATAAAGTAGAGTTTGAATGGTAATACATGCAGGATTTAGGAAGGAGTTAATATGGGAAAGATCTGAAGATTAGCCTTGATATCTCGTCTTCCTAGCCTGAGTTGATTTGTCTCTTTATGCTGGTCAGTGAGTTGCATATATATTACTTTATGAGTTTAGAGAAGAAACACCTAACTTTTGTTCACATGCATGCCAAGAAGGAGAAGGATTTGACAAAGGACCATTGGGCTCCTTCCATTCCAATAAAACATCTACACACCAAGATAACTATGGAAATCATTATAAGGCTACAGGATAGAACTCTTCCTGTCTTGCTGACTGCTCAGATCTCTCATATGACAAGATCTTCATAGTTCTTAAACTTGCCAGGGCCTCATCAGGTTTTTTTTGTGGTAATATTATATAAATGATCAGAATCCGTTATTTCAAAAATAATGACTCAGTTTTAGGATACTTTATGTACTTCTACATTGCTGGGTGACTTTTGTGGATAGTACACTGGCATAATTATTGAGGGCTATTTACATCCTAGCTCAACTTGGTTTCTGCTAAACAGGGCTCCATATCCACATCATGAATTGATCACCTACAATTTGTCACAGTTGACAGTGTTTGCTTAATGCCGAGTGGACCAGAATGACCTTATGATTCAGTAAGGAGGGTCCTAAAGGTTGGAATGAGGGGGGATGCTAATGTTGCTTTGTGAGTGGAGCCCCCCCCCACACACACACACAGACACACAGTTTCAACAAGCATTTGTCAATGCTGAATGTTGTCTTGCTGACATTGGCATTGGTAGTGCAGGAGTTAGAGAGATGCATAATAGGAATGGCAGTGAAGTATTGAACTGACACCAACCCCACCCCCACCCTGCAGAGACTGACAGGCATTGGGGTGTTCCTTTGTGTCACTGGCCATAACACTCATGCTATTTCACCTCACCCTACCCTGCAGACACTGACAACTATGACGTTGTGCCTTGGGATCTTCAGGCCTTATGCTCACCCCATTCCATAAGGAAATATGCTGAGATGGGCACAGTATAGGAGAATGGGGTGAATTTTGGGGCTGAAGAGTCCAAGGCACACCTCAATGCATGTCACTGGCTGCAGGGTGGGGGTGGGGATGGAATGGCATGAGCATTACAGCTGACAATCCTAAGTCACACCCCTGACACCTGTCAGTCTCTACAGGATGGGGCGTTACGGTTGGAAACCCTAACACCCTGGGAATTTGTTGGTATTTTCACTTCAAATGTTCAACACAGGCTTTTTGTGACCCCACCTCATGAACACTGGCACTATCACTTCATTATCCGAACGGTGATTTTGCACAGCGACTGCACCATTTGGCGCCACAGGTGCAAAAACACATTTTGGGCAGGATGTGAAAAATGACAGCTGTACTGTTCATGAGGAGGTGTAAATAAATGGCAATGCTGAATATCTGGAGTGAAGATATGAAAAATGTGTTAAGTCACAAGCGTGCGTAGAAACTGGACAACGTACGTCAGTAACGCAATTACGTTGGGGATTTTTTTTAACCAAATTTTCAGCATAGGCATTTTGGGACCTCCACTCATGAACAGTGTCACTGTGATTTTGTTAATCTGTTCTGAACATTGATTTCCTACAGTGACCACGACATTGTGCGCCACATGTGCGAAAACACATTTTAGGCAGGACGTGAAAAATGACAGCTGTTAGTTTATAGGGAGGTGTTAAAAAATGGCAATGTTGAAAATCTGGAGTGAAAATATGAAAAATTGAAGTCACGAGCGTGCACAGAAACTGCCCAATGCACACCCATAACACAATTATTTGGGGGATTTTTTTAACCAAATTTGCAATATAGGCATTTTCAGACCTCCACTCATGAACAGTGTCACTGTGATTTTGTTAATCTGTCCTGAACATTGATTTCCCACAGAAACCACGCCATTGTGCGCCAGATGTGCAAAAACACATTTTGGGCAGGATGTGAAAAATGACAGCTGTACTGTTCATAAGGAGGTGTGAACAAATGGCAATGTTGAAAATATGGAGTGAAAATATTAAAAATTGTCAGTTACGAGTGTGCATGGAAACTGTGCAATGCATGCTCATTTTTTGGAATTTTTGTCACCAAATTTGCAACATAGGCTTTTTGGGACTCCACCTCATGAACAGTGGCACTGCCACTTCATTAATCAGTCCCAAAAGGTGATTCCATGCAGTGAACATGAAATTACCTTTTGGGACCCAAAAACGAGATGACAGTGTATGTGTTCATGAGGCGGGATCCCAAGATCCCCATGTTGAAAATTTGGAGTCAAAATTCAAACAAATGGATGAGATATCTGTCAAAAACACACTCAGCAGGTCAGGCCCTCTGCTCCCACAGTGCCAACCTCAGAGAACAATAGTGTGAACAGGTAACAGACAGGGTAACCCTCATGTCTTCTTTTGGGTCTGAATCACCTTAAGTCTCAAGTTCTGGGGGGATTCAAACTGTGAACCTTATACTAGCATACCCAAAGTGCAGGCTCAGATACATACCCTCATTGGGGACTGCGGTGCAATCTTTCACCAGGGGCACCAATCCAGGCTTCCAAAATGAACCCGTAAAACTCTATAACAGACCTTAGGTATATTCTTACCGTTTCCCAGTTCAGTAACACCATCAAACTGTTGAACAATTGTCAGACTTAACCATCTGTATGTCACATGCAAAAAAGCAGAACTGCAGACACCCAGGCAGTCTTTTGAAAAAAATATTCTTTCCTAAAGATGATAAAAATATGAAAAAATGTAAACACAGAACAATATATCAGAGAGCTCACAATCGCATAAAAGAGCAAGGGAAAAGTACAAAACAAACTCCTACCACAATACATTTAGAAACTTTCTATCTAATGTATTACCTCTGTAAGGGCCTTTAAAGTTAAATCAGAGAGCTATTTGTCCTCTCTCGGAGTCCCAAAATAAAAAATATCCCCGAACAGTTCAGACACAAGTATTAGTTTAACACTGTCTCTCCACACCCCTTCTGTGAGTCATCTAGCTCTTCCTTTTAGAATATAAAAAAATACAAACATGATGTCCTGTCAGGAGGTATATTATATAAGGTGACATCAGCAAAAACTCATTTCCCAAATTATGAGTCTTTGATCAGCCAGTTCCTTTGAGGTTTACAACCCTGCAGTCCATCACCTAGGTGTGATACAGCCAATAGGAATCAGCTAAATGACATCCTGTCCTGTAATAAAATGTATATTTAGTTTCCAGCTTAAAAGCATGCGATCAGAAAAAGGCCATAAAATGCAATTTTGCAAGGAAGTTAATTACATTACAGAGATCTCCTGGTCAGTTAATATATCCTGTAGCTTCACTGAAACCTGGGGGGCACCCATGGAAGCACAGGCTCGCATACTATATTTTTATATTACAAATATCATACAACAATCATAACCAGCTGGCCAAGCATCACAATATCCACCTAAGTTGAACCCCTCCCCCCCATTTATGCCATTATACAGCTTACTGGCATTTCTACAGTTTGCAATTCAACTTTGAAGAGTTCAGACGTGTTCCCACTTCACCGAAAATCACAGCACCAGACCTCCGGAGGTAAGTATGAGGTGATGGGGGGTGTGGGGAGGTAGGGTGCACAGAGGGTGGGTGCAGTTTGGGGGAGGGGGGCTCCGCGGACAATGGACAATTTTCATTTTTTTCAGGTACAAAAAACAATTGTGCTGCAGGACAATTTTCTTTCTTTACAGGTGAAATAAAACAAATGGACACACTGGGGTGGGCTCCCAGTGTGCTCCATGACTTTTAGGGTGATGTTGGCCACACAATGGGGGTGTGGGGGGAGGAACATGCTGATGTGGTCAGCTTTCTGTGAGTGGAGGCACACTTGAGTGGGCTCCCAGTGTGCCACACAATTGGGGGGGTGGACATGCTGACACAGGGATTGCACCCCCGATGTCGTCCATCTTTCAGGATTGTGTGGTGGCAGCAGGAGCCACCGCTATGTTTATTGAAATGTTTCACCAGGAAAGGCACGTACGGAGGTGTGTCATTTATGCTGAGCTTGTCTCTGATTGCAGCAGCACATTTCTCTCAAGTTGGTGGCACTTTGCATAATACTTGCATCAGCACTAGCATGCTGGCTAATTGGAGAATGAGGGATGCACCTACTAAAGTATGCCCTGAATTCGGTACAACACTGACACACCTCTGAAAGTGCTACTACCCCAATATGTTGTTTGCGCGTGCGTGCAAGCCAACAAAAAAATGTAGGGTTTTAATTGGGTTGCCACCTTGGTGGTCTGCAGAATCCATCACACACATGAAATGCATTTTCTGAACAATCCTCTCAGACTTCAGTCTTGATGGTGATAACTGACACATGGACAGCCAGTTCTGAGTACACTATGCTCTTTGTAATATAAAAATGTGTTATGGACTGTCTCTCATGAGAGATGCTGAGACAGCATGTGATATGACACCCCCTCCCAGGTTTTAGATACAAGGTGTTACCTGGAAGGCCAGGAGCTAATTACAGACTAAAAGATACCTAACTGACAAGATACATCATAAACTTTTATAATGCTTAGAGGAAGAACAGCAGGTTATGACATTTTAATGCAAAGTCATAAAAGATGCTTTGATGTCCTGGAAAGGGGAAGCTGATCATAAGATCAAAGAAATGTCATTTGAAAAAGAAAATGAGTTGTGCTGAGATCACAGAATATTAATTTACCTTCTGGAAAAGACATCCTGATTCAGTATAGCTATATTTTTTTTTTATATATTCTGACAGGGAGGAGCTAGGTGACCTCATGAAAAGAGGTGGGCAAAGCTAGCTTTTAAACAGTATTCTGTCTTCCTTCAGAGACACACTTCTAGCTACACTCTGAGAAAGACACATCTTTGAGCACTTTAAGCAAGTATTTAGAGAGAGAGAGACAAATCTAAGTACTGTAGTAGGAATTGCAATGTTAAAACCTTGTTCTTTTTAAAATCTATGGTTCTTGTGATACAGTATATTGTTCTGTATTTTATGTTTTACATATTTTTATTGATTTTAGTAAAACTCTATTTTTAGAGCCTACTTGGTCTGTCTTTGAATTTCTTTCTTTAACAAGTAAAGTATATATGGTTAAAGCTGACACTGTGCATCAGCTTGAATGGTGATACCAAACTGGAAAAAGGTACAGTTAAATCTGAGGTCTTTTATTAGAGTTTTTAAGGGTTCATTTCTGTACACCTGGTTAGGTACCCATAGGCAAACATATCTGGCCCCCCAAAGACAGAATTATCTGAGCCTTCGCATTGGGTATGCTAGCAAGAGGCTCACTGTTTGAATCCCTCCAAGACTTGAGAACAAAGGTTGATTTGAACCCACAAACAGACAGGAGGGTTACCCTGTTTCTGTTAACTGTTCACAGGACTGCGCTCAAAGGTTGGCACTTTGGGAGTAGAGAGCCTGACCTGCTGAGTGGGTTTGTGACAGATTGGTGGCAGTGGTAGGATAATTTTGGTATTACAAGCTTTTATTGTTCAGTTTGTCAGCTTGAGATTGTCAGCTCACTTGCAAAGAAAGAAAAGGGCAGTGATTTATTTTTTTAAAAAAAGGAGACAGAACTATTTCACTTGGTGGACAGTTAAGTTCCTACCCATTTTTTTTTTCTAAAGTGAAAGTCAGAGTAGCCGTAGTTAGGGAAGAAGATGGCTTCCAACTACAGCAGGCACACTGTAGACTACTTAAAGCAGTTGTGCAGGGACAGAGGGGTCCATTCAAGGTGAAAGCCAGCAAGCAGAACCTCATAGATGCCCTGATGGTAGCAGATACCCAGAGCAGTGAGTCATAGACCGTGACTGAAAAGGACCAGACCTTGAGTGTGGCAGGGCTAGCGGCCAGTGCAGTGTCCAGATCTGATGAGGAGGGCAACAGGGCCACTGTCAGTGAAGGGCCACAGCAGCAGGGGAAGGTCACCAGTATCCTGTATCCAGAAGTACTCAGGCTGCAAACTGAGTTGCACAGAATGGAGCTGGAGTTCCAGAGGGAGAGCGACCACGAACAGGAGGCAGACCATGAGGAGTGTGAGCACTAGCAAGCTGCAGAGGAGAAGAGGGAGCAAGAATGCTGAGAGGCAGAGCGAGAACAGAGAGACACAGACCGTGAGGAGCGTGAGCTCCAGTGAGCTGCAGAGGAGAAGAGGGAGCGAGAACGCTGAGATGCAGACTGTGAGGAGCAGAAGTGCCAGAGGCAACATGAACTGGAGAAGCTATGACTCCAACCAGCAGCACCAGAGCAGGTAAGTGGCTTGGGTTTAACTGGGACTATAGGACTGGGTTATAAATTGAATTCCAAATTAATAGCCAAATTTAAAGAGGTGGAGGACATGGATGCCTTTTTATATTTTTTTGAAAAATTTGTATTCAGGCTAAAATTCCTACAGAGTCCTGGACCTTTCAGCTATCCCCACTACTTACCAGGAAAGCTCGGGATGCATTGGGTCAAATGGACAATGAGGACAGTGATGATTACATCAAACTTAAAGCTGCACTGTTAAAGAAATTTGAATTAACTGCTGAATCATAGAGCTAAATTCTGTAAGCTCAGAAGAAGCCCTGACATGAGCTATGAGGAGCTAGCCATGAAACAACGTCAGCTTTTAAAATGTTGGTGGGAAGGAATTGGAGCAAACTCTGTTGATAAAATTGAAAATGTGATTTTGTTAGAACAGTTTTTCTGGGCATGCCCAGCAGAGCTGAAAACCTGGCTGGAGGACCGAGATCCCAAAACAGTGCAAGAGGCTGCTGAACTCTTGGACCACTATGCCAAGAGCAGACCTGCTCTGAGAGTGAATGGAGCAGGCATGGCAGCGTAGAAAGGGAAAAACGCACCTTCAGGGCAGCTAAAACCCTCACTGCCTCCACTGAAACCAATTAGCCCCAGGTTTCAGAGAAAAGATTTCTCTGAAAAGAGAAGCGAATGTTGGTTATGTAAAGAAACTGGGCATATTGCCAGACAGTGTCCAAAAAGAATGAGCAATAATACGCAGAATGGTATTAGAAAAGAAGCGGGTTGTTTGTGTGTCCCTGGAAGCATGCCTGTGAACATGAGGGAACACATGCACCCAGTCATGGTGAATGGTGTACAGACGCAAGGGTTAAGGGACACAGGGGCATCCTTGACTTTGGTAAAGGGGGATCCAGTAGAGCCTGGTCAGCTCATACCCAATAAATATGTCACTGTACAGGACTTTACTGGTGAGGAGAAAACATTGCCCCTCGCTAGTGTTCTCCTAGACTGGGGTGAAACAGGGGGAACTGTGCAACAGGTGGCTGTAACCAAAACATTAGCAGTGGATGTGATCCTGGGCAACAATCTCAAACAGGGGATGATATGTGCAGTTACCCATAGCCGAGTGGCAAGGGAAAATTGTAGTTCCCTGAACCCACAGAAACCATTGTGGAAACCACTGAGAGGCTGTTTCCCCAGCCTGTCTCTCCAGATGGGGGGACTAGTGAAAAAAGGGTAGAAATTTCCCCAGTAGCAAATAACCACACAGCTACAGAGGGTTACTCTGATGAGGGAGGGATGGCCCATTGTCAGAGGGTTGGGATTGACAGTGATCCTGAGTGCCCTGACACTAGTGTTGGGGACCCTAGTTTAACGACTGAAGGGGGCCTGTCCCATGCCTTGGGAATGTGTGAGGGGTTTGCAGCTGCTCAGAGAAGTGACCCTAGTTTAGAGATGCTGAGGGCTTGGGCAGACTCTGATGGCACACAGGGAGGTGACAGCAGACATAAGGTTTATTGGGAAAATGGACTTATGTATACTCAGGCTGTGTAGACAGAGGGAGGGATGCTAGGCAGGCAGCTTGTCATTCCCCAGGGGTATCGTGAGCAGTTGCTCAAGATTGCACATGATATTCCCTTGTCTGGTCATCTGGGAATCGCGCACACTATGCAGTGGTTGGCCCAGAATTTTTATTGGCCCAACTTCACCCAGCAGGTGAAGGAGTATTACAGGTCTTGTCACTGGTGCTGAGAAATAGGGAAGGTGGGCAAGAAAACCCAAGCCACCCTCATTCCATTGCCCATAGTGGAGGAGGCATTCTAGAGGGTGGGAATGGATATTGTGGGGCCTTTAAATACCCTTAGCTCCTCAGGGAAAAGATTCATCCTGACTGTGCTGGATTATGCCACCCGGTACCCAGAGACAGTCGCCCTGTCCTCACTGAGGACAAAGTGGCAGATGCCTTACTTGGGATTATCTCCTGTGTTGGGTTTCCGCAGGAGGTTATCACCAATCGAGGGGGTTCCTTCATGTCGGACCTGATGAAATATTTATGGGAGAAGTGTGGGGTGGTGCAGAGATGCAAGACACCGTATCATCCACAAGCCAATGGTCCTGTGGAAAGATTCAATGGCACCCTAAAGTCAATGCTCTGGGTGTTTGCTGGAAAGTGTGGGAGGGACTGGGAGAAATACCTTCCCCACCTGTTGTTTGCATACAGGAAAGTGCCCCAAGAGTCAACAGGATTTTCCCCCTTCAAACTCTTATATGGACGCCGGGTACGTGGGCCCCTAGACCTGATCCAGGAGGACTGGGAAGGCAAGCACGCCATCCAGGGAACTCTCATTGTGAATTACGTCCTTAGGTTTAGGGAAAGGCTGAAGGAGCTTATGGGGATGGCCCAGAGCAACCTGGCAGCTGCCCAACAGAAAAAAAAAGGGTAGTATGACTGCAGAGCCAGAGATTGCTCATGCATGGTGGGTCAGGAAGTCATGGTCCTTAATCCAGTCTGGAAAAACAAGCTGCAGTCTGAGTGGGCAGGACCGTACAAAGTGGTTAGGAAGGTAAATGACGTGAACTACATTATAGAGTTACCTGACAGAAGACAGACAGAAAGGATGTACCATGTCAACATGATGAAGCCATATGCAAATAGGGCTGACATGGTGTTTGCAGTGTGTAGTCATGGGGAGGGGACAGATGAAGGAGACCCCCTTCTGGACTTGCTGGAGGAAAGCAAGCAGGAGTCCTCTGTGGAGGCAGTTTAATTGTCTCCCCAGCTTGTCCCCGGTCCAGATCCAAGAAGTAAGGGAGGTTTTAGCAAACTTTGCCCCGTTGTTTAGTGCCAAGCCTGGACTAACCCCCTTAGTGATGCATGGTGAGGAGACAGGGACACAGATGCCCATACAGCGGACAGCATATCAGGTGTCAGAGGCTGTCCAAAAGGACATTAGGAGGGAAGTGGAGGAGATGTTGGATTTAGGGGTAATCCAGAGATCCCACAGCCCCTGGGCCTCACCCATAGTCCTTGTGCCTAAGCCAGATGGCTCAACCCATTTCTGTGTGGACTATCATGGACTGAATGCAGTCACAAAGTCAGATGCCCAACCGATGCCCTGGATGGATGAACTCCTGGGCAAGTTGGGGGGGCGACCTACCTTACAACTATTGACCTGACCAAGGGGTATTAGCAGGTAGAGTTGACAGACAGAGCTAGGGAGAGGTCGGCCTTCATTACTCTGATAGGTTTATTTGATTTTAAAGTAATGCCTTTCCGAATGAAGAACGCCCGGCCACTTTCCAAAGGTTGGTGAACCAGGTGTTAAATGGTGCTGAGGAGTATGCTGTGGCATACCTGGATGACATTGCCATCTTTAGTGCCAGCTGGGTGGAACACCTGTCCCACCTTAGGGAAGTGCTGGGTAGGATACAGAGGCCAGGCTCACTGTCAAAGCCGAGAAGTCCCAGGTGGCCATGGGTGAAGTGGCATACCTCGGACATGTGGTAGGCCAGGGACAGCTCTGTCCTAACCAAATAAAAATAGAGGTAATTCAGGCATGGCCCAGACCAGAAATGCAGAAACAGGTCAGGAGTTTCCTCGGGACAGCAGGGTACTATAGAAAATTTGTACCCAATTACAGTGCCCTGACTGCTCCCCTATCTGACCTGACAAAGAAAACGCTGCCAAAGAAAATTACCTGAGGCCCAGCCTGTGAGGAAGCCTTTTCCAAACTAAAGGAGGCACTGTCCGGTGCTCCTGTTTTGACAAGTCCTGACTATAGCAAACCCTTTATAGTTCAGACAGACGCCTCAGACGTGAGTATTGGGGCACTACTGAGTCAGACATCCAGCCAAGGGAGGGATCACCCAATAGCCTATCTGAGTAAAAAGTTATTTCCCAAGGAGTAGGCATACTCCACGGTGGAAAAGGAGTGTCTTGCCATAGTGTGGGCCCTAAAGAAATTACAGCCATACTTGTATGGGCAGCATTTTCTGGTGCAGACTGACCACAACTCCCTGGTTTGGCTGACACAGATGGGGAAAAACAGTGGAAGATTGCTAAGATGGAGTCTTGCTTTGCAAGGGTATGATCTGACAATCTTAGATAGAGCTGGAGTCAGAAACCAGAACTCAGATGGTCTGTCTCGTGTGTATGAGGAGTGAACTGATTTGGGAAGCTCATCCCATGCCGGGGATAGAGCCCCCAAATTCAGTCTAGGTGGGGAGGATTCTGACACGTGGACAGCCAGTTCTGAGTACACTATGCTTTTTGTAATTTAAAAATGTGTTATGGACTGTCTCTCATGAAAGATGCTGAGACAGCATGTGATATGACACCCCCTTCCAGGTTTTAGATATAAGGTGTTACCTGGAAGGCCAGGAGCTACAGTAATTACAGACTAGAAGATACCTAACTGCCAAGATAGATCATAAACTTTATAATGCTTAGAGGAAGAAGAGCAGGTTATGACGTTTTAGTGCGAAGTCATAAAAGATGCTTTGATGTCCTAGAAAGGGGAAGCTGATCATACGATCAAAGAAATGTCATTTGAAAAAGAAAATGAGTTGTGCTGAGATCATAGAATATTAATTTACCTTCTGGAAAATACATCCTGCTTTTGTATAGATGTATTTTTTTATATATTCTGACAGGAAGGAGCTGGGTGGCCTCATGCAAAGAGGTGGGCAAAGCCAGCTTTTAAACAGTATTCTGTCTTTCTTCAGAGAGACACTTCTATCTACACTCTGAGAAAGACACATCTTTGAGCACTTTAAGCAGGTATTTAGAGAGAGACACAAATCTAAGTACTGTAGTAGGGACTGCACTGTTAAAACCGTGTTCTTTTAAATGATTGTATGGTTCTTGTGATATATGGTTCTGTATTTTATGTTTTACATATTTTTATCTATTTTAGTAAAACTCTATTTTTAGAGCCTTCTTGGTCTGTCTTTGAATTTCTTTCTTTAACAAGTGAAGTATATATGGTTAAAGCAGACACTGTGCATCAGCTTGAATAGTGATACCAAACTGGAAAAAGGTAGAGTTATATCTGAGGTCTTTTATTAGAGTTTTTAAGGGTTCATTTTTGTACACCTGGTTAGGTGCCCGTAGGCAAAGATATCTGGCCCCCCGAAGACAGAATTATCTAACCCTGTGCATTGGGTACGCTAGCAAGAGGTTCACAGTTTGAATCCCTCCAAGACTTGAGACCAACGGTTGATTCAAACCCACAAAACAGACAGGAGGGTTGCCCTGTTTCTGTTAACTGTTCACTGGACTGCACTCAGAGGTTGGCACTTTGGGAGTAGAGGGTCTGACCTGCTGAGTGGGTTTGTGACAACAACCAACAGGGATTGAAGTGTTATATAAATATTTATTTCTTCATGCTGCATCTGCTCAGTTCTCGGGCCTCGGCACTTACCCCTGTAGTGGCTCTCCCAGCCCCAACCTCCACAAGCCCCACCATCAGTCTGATGGGGGTCTATGGCACAGGGCCTAAGAGACCCGCCAGCTGACATCCTGGCAGCAGCTTGGGTTATCCATCTAATTTACTCCTTTCTGTATCCTCCTAGCTACATAAGCATAACTTTATACGCATAGCATTTCATTGTTGTGCAGTAAGCTTTCTGGACCCCCTCAATGGTTACTTTCATTCTGATAACTTGCCAACAGCCGATCCCAGCTCCGGTACACTGTCGTTGGTAGCTGCCCTAGCTTGGCCTGTCTCTGCAAGTGACCAGAGTCCATTTTCAAATCCAGTTCACCTGCATGACAGCACCTCAGTCCGCAAAAATTATTTTTTTCAAAATAGAGGAGTTTGGACGAGTAGTTACAGCACAGAGTTGTGAGCCTGGAGGTCTGAGTTTAAATCCCACAACCACCACTTGCTCACTGCTTGACCTTAAACATGTCACTTAAATCTCTGATTTCTCTTTATAATACTTCTATGCTCTTTGAATTTTACCATGCACTGACAATGGCACTGAAAATGGCAGAAACAGTCTTTCCTTTCACTTTGGATTGTAATATGCTTTGAGATGCAGTGTGTTGGTAAACACTATATAAAATCAAATGCCTTGCCTGTAAGGTATAGGACCAGACTGATGAGCTGAAATAATATACTCATTGGCAGTTAAGGGTATGGCAATGAAAAAAGAATGACTAGTTGATCTGTACAAACTGCCTGCTAGATTCATATTCACAATAGATCTAGGGCTCTTAATGGGATTTTCATTTTAAGGGTTCTGGGGTTCCCAGGGACAAAGTTTGTGAGTCTCAGCAAATCCCCCCGAGTTTCCTTATTTGCTTTTTGTCCAGGAGAATCCACTTGTAGGGTTTGATCAACCACTTACCACTGGAGCAAAAAAAATTATTTCTAAATGGCGATTTTAAAACTGTTTTGTGCTATGAAATAAAGTTGAAAATGGGTCCTGCCTACCATAAAGCACACAACTATATATTTGTGTGAAAATATATAGCAGCCAAAAATTTCTTCAGAGCTAGCCCTGACTTGTAAAACAGAAAGTGCTGATTCCAGAAAAAAAATGACCGTACAGTAAGCACCTTTTACTGCAACTGCAGGGAAAATAGACCAATTGGAGAACAATGATGCCATAATTTGGCAGTTTATGCCATAGTTATGGAAAATTGTTAGTTCCCACCCTGCGATCTAGCTGCGGTAACTGTGCATCTCAGGAATACTCTTTTGGAATGTACCTGCACCCTGAATGACTGGCTGCATGTAAATGCATAGTCCAGGTACCCGTGTCCCTGAGTGCTCTGAGTTCAGTGAAATCAGGAAGCAGTTTTGGACCCTTCTAAGTTCTGCATGTTTGAAATGCTTACTGCAATAAAAAAATGAAACTTTCTTACTTACTGGTCATGTGTTATGAAGACACAGAAAGGTAACATAATAACATAGCACTTTAAGGACAGAAGGGACTCTAGGTCCATCATGTCTGCCCCCTCCCCTTCATAAGCATGGATCAACATTTAGGCAGTGCTAATTTATAGATTTTAAGTCCTCCCTACTACCCAGGGTACCCTGCAATTCCCTTGCTAAGCAGAAATTTGTCTGTTTACCTTGAAGACTGACTAAAAGGGCCTGGCACTTGGCCATACAGAAAAACAGGATGCAGTCTGTGGGCAGGATTTTCAAAGCATAGTGCAGGGCTTGCATTCAGCACTGCACCATGGTACTTAGGTTCTGGCAGTGCCTCAAACCCTACACTGCGATTGCACCCAGTTTTATAATCTTGGTAATAGCTGCGACAGTTTCCATGAATTGTGGCAGCGTGTGCCAAATATCTGGCACAAGCTCCATAAAAATGGCCCCTAGGATTGCCACAAGTTAGACCAGAATAAGTTGTTCTATCTTGCGGCAGTGGCCACACAGGATAAAAAATCCCATTAGATCGCTGCATGCCCCATGTGCCGTATTGTAGGTGCACCAGGGTTTGTGGCAATCTAAGGCTTTCTAAAATCCTGCCTGTGTGCTTAGCAGGCAATAATGTATTTCCCAAAAGTTATGAGCACACAGAGAGAACAGCTACAATTATTATGGCAAGGTGCAGTAAGTAACTGAGCCCACTGGAGTCCAGCAGTTTGCACCCCCAGCTTCCTTGTAGCGGTTCTCCCTCTGTGCTCACATCTTTTGGGAAATAAACTATTGCTTTCTAAACACACAGACTGCAACCTGCTTCTTTGTATGGCCAAGTGCTGGGTCAGTCAGTCAGTCTAGAGTTTTTGGGACCTCCAGTACCACTCTGGGTGCAGCGGCCCTGTCCTCCACAACTTACCTTGAAGGCCTCTACTCTAATAATGTCCACTGCCTCCACTGGTAGGCCATTCCATTGATTTACCAGCCTCTGGGATAAGAACTTCCTAATGTTACCCCAGAATTTACAACTTTTGATGCATCAGGGCATGTCTCTATATCCTTCTGGAGCACACCAGATCAAACCTGTCTGTTCCACCTTCTCACTACCCATCAGTATGCAGAAGGCTGTGATCATGTTACCCCTTAGCCTCCTTTTCTCCAGAGTGAACATGATAAGGGCCTTCAGCCTTTTATCCTCCATAACCCGATTATTTTGGTGGCCCTGTGTTGCACCCTGTCTGCTATCTCAATGTCCTTTTTACAGCTGCATAGTCAGAGCTATACTGATGTATTGCCAACAGAAGAAGAGAAATAGCAGGGTCTGGAAGTATGTCAGTGGATCTGAGACTAAAAACATTGTGCCTCTGCAGTGGAATCTCATCACAGCATTGCTATGCAAGGGATCCCTGTGCTTCCTCTTTCTTTCTGTCCCCCATCTCCTTACCAGACTGCTTTTTTCTGCTTACTGGCAGTTCCTGATCTTTCTTTCCTACATCCCAAACACTGGCATTCTGTTTACTGCTCCCCCCATTTAACAACGGTCAGTGGCACTCTTTCCTGCCCCATCTCTCCAGCTCTGGAGCTGTATTTAGAGGCATTCCTTCCCACCACCACCCCACACAAATAATAGCATTCATTCCTGCTCCCCCCATGATCTTTTCCACTCTCCAACCCTCAAAACAACAGAACTGACTTGTCAGCACACTCCCCCACCTAGAAACTGAGCGAGAGAGGGACAGAGAGGTGAAGTTCAGAGAGCTTAAGTAAATTGCTCCAGGTCACACAGTGAATATTTGGCAAAGGGCACTGATGAGCAGCATGGGTATGGCACTGCATCCCATTCCTCCCACCAACAGAGCCACATTCAGCTCACTCCTTCCTGTCCCCCCCCCCCCAGAAACACAGACCTGATGGAGTGCAACACAATAGTAATGAGCCCCTTCAGGCCTAGGTCTTTGAATGAATCCAAAGTAGCAGACATGATTAATACATTCTAAATGTCAAGGAAAACACACTGTGGTGCTTGCGGTGAGTTACACTTTTTTATATCTGTCAATGTCATCATTTCTCTTGCCTCTGCGTCTTAAGTTGGTGAGTCTATAAGTGGATATTTACTGTCTTCATAGAGTAAAAATTTGATTTTTATCAAACAAAATTATTTTTGTTAGGCCTGAGGTTGTTTGTATTGCATGATTTATTAATCAGAAGCCCTGCAGTTCTGTCTTCTAATATAGACCTGATTAATGATCTAGTGGCCTTTTAATTAACTGAGGTCATTTCTGTGTAGCATCATTTACATTACCATTACTGGTTGTCAAGTAATTTGTATAGCGTCAGTGTTTCAAGTCCTCTTGATCACACACACACACACACACACACACACACACACACACACTTATGGTAAAGGGACTAGATAGGTGTTATATTTTACACAATGCACTGGCTGAGGCTCTCATGGAAGAATTTCTAAACTGTGATTTAAAACAATTCCCTTTGGATAACATGCAGATGTTCACAACCCTTTGCCATTGTTTCAAGACATCTGTTTAACAATACGAGTATGGAAAAGTTGAAGAAAACTGAAGTTTTAGTGCAGCATATCCATGTTAGCAAAATTCTTTGCTTGTCATTAAAATGCAAAGGTACTGAATTAATGTTGGATTGGTTTTGGTTTTGTTAGGGACTAAAACAAGTGCAAGGGCCAGAAGAGAATGCATTGTATCTGGAAGACATGCTAGAAATATAGTAAAGGATGGCAGAAAAAGACCCTTGGTCCATCCAGTCTGCCCTATCTGACCACAAGACCTACTGTCTATCTGAAGGCATGTGCACCCGCTATCCCCTCACAAGTTTCCTGTCAGTGAAAACTGTGGTTTTCACTTAGCTATGGCAGATAAACTCAGCAAGCTTTTTGGAGCTGGAATTGACTTTCCATGAGAAGACATAGTGAGAACAACAGCATATAGTATTCTAAGGGTTTACCAAACTATTTGCCTGGTGTGGGTTGGGGATAGAAAGTGAAGCATTTTCAGTGTAGAATTTCTAACACATTTTCCGGGTTCACTGCAGGGAGGTAAGAGGATGGTTGTATTGTTATAGTACTTTTACACACACACACACACACACACACACACACATGCACACATATTAGGTAAAGCTTTTACAAGATACACTACCTGTTTTTATAGTTATATTTCTAACTAGTCTGTGGGAGTATAAACATATGAATATACAAACATACGACAAAGCCAATAGAATAAGGCCATTAGGTTATTGAGTCTGCTTGTGTTGCAGGGTCCTTAGCATTTATTTATTTATTGATACATACCAGAATTTACAATCGTTGAGTCAGAGACTCCTTTACAAAGGCACCAGTCAGGAGATTACAGTGTAATTACATAAGACAATTTACATAGAGTAGAAAAGAATAGCAAGTGTTTACAATGAATGTTTTGGAAAACAAAATACAGAGACATCAAATTCTTAGGCCACCAGGGTAACCAGTAGAGCCTAGGCGAGACTTTCTTACTAACAGTGTGTCATTTTCAGCTGGACCAGCATAGAGAATGGGCCTTTGTCCAAGGGACATGTTCTACCAGCCAATCTAAGGGGGACAATAGCAGTCACAGGCAGCCTCCTGCTGGATGTGGATCCGAAGAAGGGATTTGTAATGGTCAACTTTGGGGGCTGACAGTGTGGGCATGGGGAGTGCATTGAACCAGAGTGGAGCCCTATAGTGGAAGGTTCTCTGTTCCATCGAGGTTTTGCAGAGGGGGGGCATGAAAGGGGGATTTCTCAAAGTGGCGCGTGTTTTTGGTGAAATGAGTCGGTTTCAGTAGGGATGTGAGACTGGGGGAGAGTGAGGCCTGTCCTAATTTTTTAGGGAAAAAGACAGGTCTAGAACTTTAGTCACCCATTGAAATTGAGCCAGTTGGTGCGGGCATAAATCTTATATGTGTGGGTCAGGTGGTCACAGCCCCGGTGGCCAGCCTGCAGGCTTTATTCAGAGCAGTCCTGACATTATTAAGGGCTGTGTTGTCAGCTGCACCATAGATCAAGATTCCATAGTCCATGAGCGAGAGGATGGATGAGGAGATTGCCAGCTTAAGGGCATTGGGGGGGAGGCAGTGTTTGTAGCAGTGTAGGAGCCCAATGCATGCACAGACAGCCAAGGTTAGGAGGCGGACATGTTCATGATGTTAGCCCTGAGTCAAGTGTAACCCCCAGGTACTTAAAAGAAATGACTTGCTCCAGTGTTTCATTATGGAAATTTTTTATGAGCAGGAGGTGTGAACTGTGCTTGTTTTGGGGGTGGGCAAATAACATTATTTAGTTTTTTTTTGTAGTTGAGTACAAGTCTATGGTCAGTGAACCATGACTCAGCCTCAGTGAAGGATTTTTTGAAATGACAGTTGGAGGGTGGTAGGGTCAGGCTGGGTGTGGAACAGCACCGCATCATTGGCGTATAGAAAGAGTTTACCAGAGCATGCACTCAGGAGGGTGTTGAGATACAGGCTGAATAAAAGGGGACCGAGAATGGATCCCTGAGGGACCCCCAATGTAACTGGGAGGGGAAAGGACAGGATATTGATAATTCTTACTTGCTGCATTCTGCTGGTAAGATAGTCACGGAACCAGGAGAGGGCATCTTGTGTCAGGCCGAGGTGGGTAAGGGAGGACAGTAGCAGTGAGTGGTGAACACTGTCAAAAGCTTTTGACAGATCTACAAATAAGCGCCTGCCAGTTGACCGGCATCTAGAGATGTGTGTAAGGCATTGGTGAATTCCAGAAGAGCAGTGGGGGTGCTGTGGCTCTTCCGGAAGCCATGTTGTTCCTGGCAAAGGAGATTGTATTTGGTTAAGTGGTCAGAGAGTTGAGTCACAATGATTTTTCTAAGGATCAACTGCTGACCCTGCTGAATTGGTCAAGCAAGCATTTGGTTTCTTGGCTTTATCTATATATATCTATAACAGTGTCAGTCGCTCATCAGGTAGCACACTCACCTCTGAGGCCGGGAGATCAGAAAGCTGTGGGTTCTATCCCCACACCAGGCACTTGGGTTAAATCCCAGTACTGACACTGTAGTGCAGCATGAGGGGGGTGCTGCACTCCTGAGGTGCCGTCTTTCAGATGAGACATTAAACCGAGGTCCCATCTGCCTGTTCTGGTGGTAGTTCAGGTGGATGTTAAAGATCCCATGGCACTTCTCAAAAAGAGTAGGAGAATTTTTTTTTTAATACATCAGAGAAATGAAACAACAACAAAAATTATACATATTAAATAAAACAAAAGACTGTACAATTCCAGAAAAAACAGACATCTAATCAGGGTCTAACAATAAACCAAAAATAAGAGATTTAACTCATCTCAAAATACAAAAAGAAAAACAACAAGTTATGTTATAGGAACATCTGTATCAGTGACCCATGACAGGCTTTTCCACAGTTCCAACATTACTACATTTGACAGTGAGCTTTTTTCCAGTTTATACAGTTTCATTAAATCTTGCATAATTTTATTATAAAGTTCTTCATGGCTTCCTGCATTTTGCTGTAGGCTATACCCACATCTCATAATCCAAGTGTTCCATTTAATGATTGTCATAATACAGTGTACAGTGCTTAAATGCCACTTTCCCCATCTCCTATCAAACACCCCATACATAAGATTAGTGTATGTAAGTGCACTGAATATATTATCACCCCCTGCTGTGCTAAATAATCCAAAAAGCCTGATATAAATGAGCATTAAAAAAAAGATGTTGTATTGTTTCTTCCTGCTGCACGCATCTTAACCTGCTGCATATCCTCTCTTGTAGGGGTTTATGTTTCTGATTGGCCTTAACATTAAGCTTCTCATGACACATTAACCAGTGCACCTCCCACATTTTTTTCTGGTATCCTTTTGTTGTTCAAAAGCAGATTTAAGGTCTCCCTATGCTCCACAGGACATTTTACAAATACAACATCTTCCTGACATACTGTAGATAATAGATAGTGATATAACTGCTTTCGAGGCAATGTGCTCACCTGCTGCATCAGTGAACCCCACTGTTTCAACCTAAGAAAAGTACTTCTTATATACAGTATCAGTTCTTTTAACCATTCTAAGGGTCTGCCTTTCCCATTGATCAATCCAGGTACTGCATTTCCCTCTTAGTAAGAACGCCCATCCTATTGTTTGCTGTAATAGTACTGGCCTGATATTATAATGAAAAAAGAAATGATTAAAAAACAAAATCAGATTCAGCATATTCAAACCACCCTGTTTGAGAGGGAGATACAATATATTTCTTTTCAAAGGATTCAAACAACTCCCCAGCATGCTTGAAAAAAAAAATACCTAGCAAAACAGTTTCTAACATCTTCAGAGGTGGGAAAATATAACTAATATATAAAAACACAGAAATAAGGTATGTCTTTATCAGATATATTCTTTTTTTTCCCATCTTCCACCTATTTGGATTACCTGATACGGTTCGGGGAGCTTTGACCCGGTAGTCGAAATTCCCCCAGTTAAGATTTATCCGGACGACAAGAGGAGAAGGAAGCCCTGGTGATTTATGTTCCACTGTTCGAAGTAGATATCGAACTGGCGTAAAACGGATTGAGGGCTCCTTGTGTGCTGAGACATTACGGGATTCCATTTATTAGGATCCCTTGGGCTGTAGTACTATTTGGATTTTGCGTTTGACAGAGACCCCCATTGGGTAAGTTGGCTGGAGCTCTGTGAAGGTTGGAGTAGTGGAGGAGAGAGTTGGACCCTGGCAGTTCTTCTGTGGGACAGCAAGTATTGTTGTTTCTTTTTTGGAAAACCTTTTTCTCTGCCCTGGCCCGACTCAGTGGTGTGCTGTGGGCCTACTACCGTAGGGCGGTTGGTGCTGTAGTGCTTCCATTCGTCAAATGGTAGCTGGTGGGCTGCCGTGGAATGGAACTGGACTGGGGAAGGGCTTTGTGGCTGGGTTGAGGTTGGGAAGTCCTGCTGAGATCATTTTGACCTGACTCCGGTTGGAGTGAAGATTGTGAGACTGTGAGGGGACGCTGAACCTAGAAACGTGGATACCTGAATGTGTGGGGAAAGTAACTGTGGCGAATCCGTTGTGCCTGGATTTGGAATCTGAGAAGGCGAGGAGCCCTGATCTTCCATTTTTTGGAGAATTAATGTTTTGGATTGTGTTGTCTTGCCCAGGACCTAAGGTTTAAACTGTCTCGTGCGGCTTTTAATTTTTATGGATTACTTGTTTCCCGCCTGTGAACTAATTTAATTCTCTCCCAGTGACTTTCCTTTTCTTTTTTGAGTTGGACAACGAGGTGGTGAGTGGACCTTGTGTCCATTTATTTTATTTATTTTATTTCCTCCATCTTCTGGTCATGAGAGGACTGGCGGTGGGGGGTTGGGTTGTTTGTTAAGTGGGGATATATTCTACAGCGAGTGTAGAAATATATAAGTGTCCTCCGGTGGTGCGAGAGCTGGGGGTGATTTCATTTATTATTTTATTTTCTTCTCCCTGGTCGTGAGAGGGCTGGGGGAGAGGGGGAAGGGATGTGTTATTGTAGATTTTGGTTTTGATTTAATTTGGTTTATATTTATTTTATTTTATTTGTCGCTGAGATAGTCTTGACTTTCTTCTGGTGGGGGCTAGAAAGTTATTGATTTAGTTTAGATTATTTATTTATTAGATTTATTTTGGAGTTTATTTGAACTTTAGAGTTATTGTGCTGTTTTAGTAGTTTTGCTGTGGCATGTGTCGAAACACTACCCCCACAGTGATGCGCTATTCATCCTCCCTGCTCCACGCCCTCCGCCCTTTTTATCCTCCAGCCCTTCGATATGATATTTATCAGCGTGCAGAGCATTGGGAATTGCCTGGAGGAGAGGGAGGAGGTAATGGGGCGAACTAGGAGGATGGACAAGCGGGCCGTGTGCTGGAGTTGTTAGATCTAGAAGGCGCCCTGGGGCAAAATGGAATGCAGATCGTGGTTTACCATGTCTGGTGTCCATACCCAAGGGCTCTACGGAATTATGTAGACAGATGAGCTTGACGGCCTCCGAGGTTCGTTCAACTCGGGCAGTATTATGCAATGCTAGGTCCGTCAGAAACAAGACGGGCATTATAGCTGATCTTGTTAGTTCGGTGGACCTGGCTTGCATCACCAAGACCTGGCTGGATGAAAATCCAGGCCCCACGTTGGAAGCTATGACTCCAGCCGAGTACTCGGTGATACATCACCCGAGATTGGACCGCAGGGGTGGGGGGGTTGCAGTCTGTTTCAAGACAGAATTGGACCTCATGAGTGTGGTTATGGGGGAGGCTGAGTCCTTTGAGTGTACAGTGGTAGCGGGTGTTGGCGTTCGAATCATACTCATCTACCGTCCACCAGGAGATGGGAAATGGTTCTTACAGGAAGTGGCAGACTTCATCGTCGACATGTCATTTGAGTTGCCCAGATTGATGGTTCTGGGCGACTTCAACGCCTGGATCGATGATGAACTCTCACAATTTGGTAATCACTTCCTCCAATTAATGATTTCTTTGGGTTTTACACAGGTGGTTTCTACCGCTACTCATAAAACTGGGCACTCTTTGGACTTAGTCTTTCTCCTTGGGATTGATGCTTTCGATTTGGGGGTGGAACCAGTCATTTGGTTGGACCACTACACGGTGAGATTCAATTTTAGTACCCCCCCTGAGAAGGCCTACCCCTGTGGAGATGGCGAGATACTGCCCTTTATGGGATATTACACCCCAGGGCCTTGCGGCGGTTCTCGACCTCTCGTCTCCTGCGTTGGCGAGCAGTAGTCCGGAGACTGTGGTGACTGCCTATAATAAGGCTGTTACACTGGCTCTGGATACTATTGCTCCTGTTCGTGTATGCCCCCTCTGCCTTCATCCCAAGGTGCCCTGGTTTGATGGGACGCTGAGGGAGATGAGGAGACAGGGGAGAAGATTAGAACGCTGCTGGCGCAGATCCACCCTTGATGCCGACCACCTTAGATTGATGGACCATTATTCTGTCTATCAATCTGCAATCTCCCATAAGAAGGCAGAATTCCTGTCCAGGGAGATTGCAGTAGCCAGGAATCGACCAGCTCAGCTTTTTCAAACTGTGGACAGGCTGTGCAACCCAGCCTGTCTACAAGTTCGGAAAGCTTTTTCGCAATTAAAGTGCGAGGAACTCGCTCGATTCTTTGCTAATAAGGTGGCTGACATCAGGATGGATTTGTGTTTGGAGGCTTCTAAGGGGGATGCCGTTGAACAGCATGAGTTCACAGTACCTCTGTCTTCCTGGTGTTCCTTCAGCAGGCCAGACTTTGTGGATGTCATGAGGATTATCCATGGTGTGTGCCCTACGAGCTCTAGTTTGGATCCTGGACCGACTTCCCTAATATTGGGTTGTTGTGACATCATAGGCCCAATCCTTGTGCAAATAGTCTGGTGCTCCTTGGAATCAGGTGAGTTTCCTAGCTCCCTGAAAGAGGCGGTGGTGACACCCCTCTTGAAAAAAGCTACCTTGGACCCCAACTATTTCACAAACTACAGACCTATCTCAAACCTTCCCTTTATTGGGAACGTGATTGAGAAAGTAGTGGCATCCCAACTGGAGAACCATTTAGCCATCCATGGCATCTACGAACCCTTCCAATCGGGTTTTCGTAAAGACACAGCACTGAGACTGCGCTGGTTGGTGCTAATGATCTCTTGAGGGCGAGACCAGAAGGGCGTTCTACCTAGTTCTTCTTGATCTCTCGTCAGCTTTTGACACCGTGGATCACGTGGTGTTGCTAGCACGCCTGAGGCAGATTTGTGGAATTTCGGGAACCGTCCTTCGATGGTTCACCTCATTCCTCACTGGGAGATCACAAAGGGTTGTGTCGGGGCTTTTTTCCTCTAGCCCTATACCTTTGTTATGTGGGGTGCCTCAGGGTTCTGTGCTGTCTCCCATGTTATTTGCAGTGTATATGCTGCCCCTCACAGACATTATAAGACGGTATGAGCTGAGGTTTCTTTGCTATGCAGATGATACCCAGCTATACCTGTCTTTTGCTCCTGACCAGGATAGAGCTACCTCAGTGTTTAACAGCTGTCTGAGAGAAATCCAGGGTTGAATGGATTCTAGCTGGCTGAAGTTAAACGCAGAAAAGATGGAGGTTTTGGTGGTAGACCCAGGCTGTCGGATAAAGGGGTCGCCTGTTGTTGCACCATCAGGAATTTTTCTTGGGGATGTTTCACTTCTGACCTCTGAACAGGTGCGTAACCTAGGGGTTATCGTGGATGACAGGCTGACACTGCATTCGCAGGTGTCAGCAGTCATCAAGACTTCCTTTTACCATCTTAGGAATATTGCTAGAGTGAAACACCTTGTTCCGTCTGACATGCTACCTATGTTGGTCCACGCCTTTGTGTCCTCTCGTCTGGACTACTGCAACTCCCTGTATTTTGGGCTTTCTGGGGTTGAAATCCACCACCTTCAGCTAGTGCAGCAGCGGCAGCCCGGTTTTGACAGGAACCAGTAGGTCTTGTCATATTACCCCGGTGCTGCGCTGAACTGCACTGGCTTCCGGTTCGGTGGCGGATCACCTTTAAAGTCTGTTTACTGACTTTCAAAGCCCTACACAATCAGGGTCCAGCCTATCTGAAAGACCTTCTCGTATCTTACTGCCCTGGCCGATCACTCCACTCGGCTGACGAGGGGTTGCTAGAGATACCGAGAGTGTGTTTAAATTCATCTGGCTGTAGAGCCTTTTCTTATGCTGCTCCCACTCTCTGTAACTCTCTACCCCGTTGGTTACGGCAGTGCACCTCCCTTGGGGAATTTAAGAGTGGCTTTAAAACCCATCTGTATCACATGGCCTTTTTATAGTATAATGTGATTTGTTTATAAAATTGTGGTTTTATTAGTGTTTTATATTGTATTATAATGATGATTGTATTGGATTGTATTTTTTTGTATGATTGTACAGTGCTTTGAAATTTGAAAGACGCTTTAAAAATAAAATTATTATTATTATTATTATTATTCCATTGGGCCACCTTTGCCTTCCCAATCTCTGTCTTATTTGTCGAGTTTATAACATCCAGTTCTCCTAGACCAAATTTGATACCTAGTACTTTTATCAGATCAGGCTGTATTAATATCCCTGCCACTGCATCTTTGAAATTCAACATGTAATTTAACCTTTGCCTTTTACACTTGTGTACATTCAAAGCTGAGCCAGATACCTTCCCAAAATTTTTGCTCGTTAATATTAATTCTTCTACTGAGGATTGTGTGCTCACTATAATATTCATGTCATCCGCGTAAGCAAGAGCTTTGAATGGAAGTGGTTGTCCCCATATGATGATTGCTACAATTTTCTCATTAAGATTAATTTTTCTTAATTAAGGGTCTATAAAAAAATTGTACAGAATCGGGTTCTTTGAATCCTGATTATAGGGCCCTTCCACCCACATACAACTGGTACCACTGTTGCTGTATGATATATACACGTCAACTATTTTATTACTGTCTCTGGAATATGATACTGTTCCAAGATGTCCCATAAATATGTATGACTAACTCTGTCAAACGCCTTCTCCTGATCAAGCGAGAGCAGATACCCATCCACTTCCCCAATCTTACCCAGTTCTACCAGTTCTCTAATCAATATGATATGGTTTTGAATATACCTTCCTGGAATTGCGTAAGTTTGTGCTTGTGAAATAACTGTGTTAGCTGTGTTACCAAACTCTTAGCCAGTATCTTGGTTAAAACTTTAAAATCTGAATTTAAGAGGCTCAAAGGCCTCCAGTTTCTGATATCTGATCTTACACCTTTCTTATGTACGTATGTCAGCACACCCATGTTCATGTACAGTGGCATCTTATTGGTGCCCAAGATATGATTAAAAGCTACAGCCAATTCAGGTGAAAGTACAGTACCCATAAGTTTTATAACTTCATTTGGTAAGCCATCTGGCCCTGGCATCTTGCCCCCCATATTAAAGTTGATAACGCTTCTTTGACCTCAATTTCAGTTATGGGTTGTGCTAGAGCATCTATAGCTGACTGTTCTAGCCTAGGTATCTGTATGCCATGAAAAAAATTCTGCATGCTTCCACCCTCGCTTTGTAAGGTAGCATACGTTTGATGCATGTACTCTGATACTAGCTTTAAGATGGCTTTTTTTCCCACTAAGACATTCCCTGCCTGATCCACCAGTGTGGACATATCCTTTGCTTTGACCTTTGTAATACATGCTTCAAAAGGGCAAATCATGTCTGCCCTCCCCCTCATCCCATATTGTTGCTGGTGATGTAGCTGTCTACTTTTGGAAGAATGATAGTCCATCATATCTGCTTTCACTGCCTTAATCTGCTCGGTTAAATTCTGCCCAGTTTCATACGAGGTGGACATTAAATGTTGCAATAATTGTCTATTCTATAAATATTTAAAATATGACTTTCTGCTCTGAATTTTACTAATCCTTTTACACATGTAAACCATATCTTGTTTTATGTCCTCCCAACAAGATACCGGATTGTCAAATCACACAAAAACTGATTTTCTAGCTTCTAAAAAGTCTTGAATTATGCTTGCAACATGTCTGTCCATCAAGAGTGACACATTAAATTTCCAAAAGCCAGGGCCCCTCTGTATGTCAGATGATATCCCTATCCTGACAGAGACTACACAGTGGTCAAAGTATTCAGCTGGAATTACCGCTGCAGATAATGTGTTTTCTGCTTTTGAAGTAAAAATATAGTTCATTCTAGACACTAAAGGCCTCTTCTGAAAAGTATGTACATCATGTTTAGCATGTATAAAAAAAGCATCCTGTAGCTGGGCCTTCTGTATCAGTTGTGCAAGGAAATTAGAATCACAATATTGCTTGGCCATCCTGGCCTTTAATGGACAATTGAAATCTCCTGCCAAAACCACTTGCTGTGCTGTATACAAGAAGGGTTGTATCAAACTAAACAGTTCACATCTAGCCGCTTTTGTCTAAGGGGCATAATGATTTATTAATCTAAAGTTAACATTTTGTATCATCACGTCCATAATCAATACCCTCCTTGGGTAAACATCCTATATTTTAACCACTTTAAATTCTGAAAGTTGAAAGAGAATGCCAACACCTGAACATAAATCATTCCCCATAGACCAATATGAGGGCCCTCATCCAAGCCTTTGCAGCAGTTTGGATATCTCTCAGAGAATGTAGGCGAACATCTTGTGGAAAAAAATCCCAAACTGTAAGTATGTCAGTACAGAAAACACAGTATTCCTTTTCCCTGGCCTCTGAATACTGTTCACATTTGAAGTGTGAACTGAAAAAGGTACAAACATCAAAGAGAGAAAAGTTTACTTTCCATTATTTATATCTTCCTTTTCTCAATTCTTTATGTTTTGCTTTCATCTTAGCCTTTGTGGACCATTTGGCCTTTCCTCTCTCTCTATATCTGTAGCCCCTTGTGGAAATGATGAAACTACAGATGAATCATCAGAGTCACCTTCTAAGTTCCCTGAATGCAACACATCATACTGTACCTATTGGAAATTGGCACCTCATTTACTTTCTGTTGAGGAACTACCTTAGAAGTTTATCTAGGGCTCCTTTTAACTTCTTCTCCCACTGGGTTGGGGGGGCATCATAGCTGCAATCACATCTGTTACCTCAGTAGTTCCCTCCTTCACTATCATGTAGATGTTCCCTTCCTCTGCTACAGAGGAAAGCACTACACTACTAGCAGGGGTGATTGAGGCACTTGTGGTAGCTGCTTCTGGGGCCTCTAAAATTGGCTCTTGTAAAGGGACAGCCTGTGGTACCACTACACCTTCTGGAGCAGCAGAAACATCTGTGTTGCTGGGTATCTGATTTGCTTGTAGTCTGTGACTGGCTAGCTTTTTCTTTTGTGTGAGAGTGATTAGTAGCCTCTGCTCCTCCCCATCAGCCTGATCTTTGGTGTTATGGGCCGCCCATTTACAATTCTGAAAAGTGTGTCCCTTCTGATCACAAAGACTGTACTCATATTCGTTTAGACATTGTGAGCCTATATGACCCAATTCCCCACATACAGTACAGCGTTGCTGATCACATATGCTACTCAGATGTGCAACTGACCCACATTTATAGCACATTTTCAGCAGGCATGGGTAAAACAAAATGCCTCTATCCCTCCCCAAGAAAAAAGAATTAGGAAGATGCACCACACCAGTATCTGTCATTTTTAACATAACTTTAACTTTCCATCCCCCATTCCATATGTTCTCTGTGTCCATTATTGCTTCAGGGTCCTCAATTATTGTACATCGTTGTTGTAGCCAGTATTTCAGATCATACACACTGACACATTCATTCCTAAATAGAACAGTCAGTGTTTTATGTGCAGGCCTGGTTAAAGAAGTAGCCAAAAAGGAAGACCAGGGTGCAGAACTTTTAAATGATTATACTTAATCCAGAATCGCTCTAAGCCTCCTATAGTTTTAAAGCTCACATCAAAAGTCGACTCTCCTGATATATGTATGAGCGCATATATCTCATTGGAAAAGAATTTCATTGTGGCTTTCAGAATGGTTCTTGCCACAAAAATATGGTCTGGAGGCTCTGTTAACCCCCCTCCCCCCCGTGTATGGTGAGTTTAACCACATTATGCCTTCTAGCCGGCAAGATTGGTGTTTTAAACAAAGAGGAGTAGGATTTAGGAGCTTCATTATTAATTCTGTTTAAAGGCAGTTGCGGAGTGTCTATACTAGCCTCAGGGCATCCCCCAGGCAATTGCAATACAGAATCTACAGAGTGCAGTTGTTTAAAATGTAATTTCGGGTTTTGTGTCAAGGAAAGCTCAGAGGGTGCCTCAATATCCACAGAAGTCATAGGTGTCAGCCCTCATCGATGCACAGAGCTGCAGGGTGGTTGAGGCATTTGCAGAGGTTTACAGCCAGAGACCCAGCTCCCTGCAGCAACATCTCGCTCCCAGCCAGCTGCTTCCAAAGCATTTTCAACAGACTACGTCTGCTTCTCAGTCAGATTACTGTTTTCAGCACATTTTAGGCCAGGAGATGAATCTCCTGTGTGTGCCATTCCTGACGCAATTACTGTTGCCACTTTCTCCTGTTCACTTTCTTCTGCCTACTCTACAGCCACAGCCCAGCTCTCAGACGGAGCCTTTGATACTGCTGCATCACAATTACCCAGCTGAACATGATGGGTAGTAAGGTAAACACTGAGGTACAGTGCTCAACAGAGGGCAGGACAGGGGTAAATGGAAAAATAGACAAGGTCAAAAAGAGCAGGCATGGGGGAAAAAATATAAAGCCAACATTAAATGGAGAGCAATGAGTACCAATGCCCATAGTCTGGGAAACAAGCTTCCTGAGCTAGTAGCCTTGATGGAAAATGAACACTTGGATATTGTGGCAGTCACAGAAATATGGTACATGGGGAACCATGACTGGGATGTCAACATACCGGGGTACACAGTCTACAGAAGGGACAGGGAGGGGAAAAGAGGAGGTGGAGTAGCTCTATACGTAAGGGAAGGAATCAAAGCTACAGAACTAAAAAGTAAAGAAGTAAAGGGGGAGGACAAGAAGCACTCTGGGTCACCTTGGAGACAGGGAATGGCATCACAATCCGCACAGTGGTTGTATACAGACCCCCATCTCAAGCGGAAGAAATGGACAAGAAAATGATAGAGGACATTCTCAAAATGGCTGAAAAAGAGGAGATACTGTTGATGGGGGACCTGAATATGCCAGATGTTAACTGGATGACATGTACTGCAGCCACATCCAAGACCAGGGTCATTCTCGATGCCCTGCATGGGGCAGACCTTAGACAGCTAGTGTTGGAACCCGCTTGGGAGGAAGCAATACTAGACCTGGTACTCTCAAATGGAGAGAGGATCACAAATTTAGAAGTCAGTAGACATCTGGGAATAAGCGACCACTGCATAGTGTGTTTCATAATAAGCACAACCATGGAGACAAGCCATACAAAAACAAGCATACTGGACTTTAGAAGGGCTGACTTTGGCAAAATGGGTGAATATCTGAGGAATACACTAGCAAATGGCCAAAAAGGAGGGGTGGAAGAACAATGGAGAAAAATCAAAACTGCCATCATAGAGGCAACAAGCCTTTGTGTGAAACAGATAAAGAAAACAAAGCAGAGTGAAAACCACTATGGTTCTCAAAAGAGGTGGCAGGGAAGGTTAAGGAGAAAAGGGCTGCATTCAAAAAGTATAAGACATCACAGAAGGAGCACGACAGGGAACTGTATCAATTAAAGCAGAAAGAAGTGGGGAAGGCAGTCAAAATAGCAAAAGCCCAAACTGAGGAAAAAATAGCCAAGTCAGTTTAGAAGGGGGATAAAACCTTTTATAGGTACATTAGGAGCATAGAAAGGTTAAGGGAGGAATAGTGAAGATTAATAAGGGAGAGGGGAGGTGAGCAGAGGGAGACAGTGAAAAGGCAGAGATACTGAACGAATACTTTTGCTCAATATTCACAAAAGAAGATGAGGAGGAGTTACCTAAACCAGACAATAGAAGCACTCTGGGTGGGGGGGTTGACACCAGTCCATTTACAGAAGAAAGAGCCCTGAAAGAACTCCTAAAACTCAAAGTGGACAAAGCAATGGGGCCTGATGGGATTCACCCCAGAATCCTAAAAGAACTAAGGGAGGACCTAGTGACACCACTGACCACACTTTTTAACAAATCATGGGAGGATGGGGTGGTACTTGAGGACTGGAGGAGGGCAGATGTGATTCTCTTTCACAAAAGCGGGAGCAAGACAGAAGCAGGAAACTACAGACCTGTAAGTTTGACCTCAGTGGTAGTGAAAATGATGGAATCACTTCTGAAAGAAAGAATTGTTGAATACCTTGAGGCCAGCGGGGCACAGGACCCAAAGCAGTATGGATTTACAGCAGGAAGATCATGTCAGATGACTCTAATAGATTTCTTTGACTGGGTGACCAAAGTAATAGACCAGGGAGCGGCTGTGGATATGGCCTACCTAGACTTTAGCAAGGCATTTGACACAGTCCACACAAAAATTAATAATCAAGTTAGCCAGCCTGGGAGTGGGTCCCAGGTGGTAGCCTGGCTGCAAACTGGCTGCACAACAGGACACAGAAGGTAATAGTGAGTGAACACATTCCAAGAAAGGAGGGGTCACTAGTGGAGTACCTCAGGGCTCAGTACTGGGTCCAGTCCTCTTTAACATCTTTATAGGTGACATTGCAGAGGTCTGGAGGAAAGGTATGCCTCTTGCAGATGATACAAAGATCTGTAACAGAGTTGATTCACAAGGGGTGTAGAAAGGATGAGAAGGGACTTGGCAAGGTTGGAGGAATGGTCAGACATATGGCAACTTAGATTCAATGCAAAGAAGTGCAAAGTAATGCACCTGGGAAACAAAAACCCAGGAGAAGAGTACACAATAGCAGGGGAGGCACTAACAACAACAAAAATGGAACGGGACTTGGGGGTAGTCATATCAGATGATCTAAAGGTGGGTAAGCAATGTGAGAAGTCAGCAAGGAGAGCCAGGGGGATACTGGGATGCATAGGAAGGGGCATCACAAGTAGGAAAAGGGAAGTGGTTATCCCTCTGTACAGTCAGTTGGTGAGACCCCATCTGGAGTACTGTGTGCAGTTTTGGAGACCTCATCTACGCAAGGACATAGACAGGATGGAAGCAGTCCAGAGGAGGGCAACTAAAATGGTGCAGGGTCTGCATCAGAAATCATATGAAGACAGACTGAGAGAGCTTAATATGTATACCCTGGATAAAAGGAGGGACGGGGGACATGATAGAAATGTTCGAGTACCTCAAGGGAATCAACAAAGTCCAGGAGGGTAGCATCTTTCAGAAAAAGAGATGTGTAAGAACAAGGGGACACAATTTAAAGATAGAGGGGGGACGGCTCAGGGGTAATGTGGGGAAATCTTTTTTCACAGAGAGAGTGGTGGATGCGTGGAACTGCCTTCCTGGGGAGGTTGTTGGGACTGAAACAGTGGGGGAATTCAAACATGTATGGGACAGACACAAGGCAATTGTAGTGGGGGGTGGCAGGAAGTAGGCTGTTGCTTAACTAGAATCTGCAGCTTATCCAGTAGGTAGGGAAATAGGCAGACTGGGTGGGCCAAGTGGTCCTTATCTGCCATCAAAGTCTATGTTTCTATATTTCTGAATGGCACAGCCTTTCTGTTTGTCAGTCTACAGTTCCCTCAATTGTTTTTCAAGCTGCATTTTCTTTACTCGGTAGCAGCGTTCCTTCTTTTCTAGTTGCAGTTGAATCTTTGAGGCATCAGAACTTGCAGAACATTTCAGAAAAACATTTCAGAAACATCTAATTCTTCTTCATTATTACTTAAATCTGACATACCTTCAGAGGGTAATTCAGGAAGTCCTGGATTTGCACAACATTTGTTTCCACAGTCTCCTTGGTTGAAAAATCCTTAGTTACAATACTTTCTGAGTTCACATCATCTCCTCCAAGCTCCATACATTCACTCTCCTCTCCCACACACACATCGTTGGCCATCCTAGCTCCAGTCCAAATGGACAGAGTCTCCACCTACTGGCAGTAATTTAGTAGAGGAATTTCCCCAGTGCTCTGGCCAGATTTCCCCCCATTCACTAAATCAAATCAAATCAAATCATCTTTATTTATAAAGCGCCTTTCAAAACCAAGGCACTGTACAATAAATACATATATAGACATAGATTAAAATAATCATAAATTAAGAGCCTAAAAATAAAAATACCTCCAACAACTTAATCTGGTTCAAGGTCAGTTGTCATTCATCTGTATCCCCCTCTCTGGGTCGTGCCTACCCGGTCAACAAAAAATAAACTAAACTATATTTTTTGCAAAAAACATTGTTAATGCACCAGTTATGTTTCAACGTAAACTCCCCAGCACCACCCCCCAAACAGCAAAAGGAAAAAAAAGTAGGGTTTTGGGGCTCCAGAGTCTTTGCGAATCAGTGGTGGGGTCTTCCTGGGGGATGTAAACCCTAATGCTCACCCCTTCCCCAGTCCGTAGCTTCCTGTTTGAAGACCAAGGTACAGCTCCAAACCAGTGCTTCATAGTGATACACTCTTCAAAGGTAGAGAAGTACATCTCAACACATGTTGCCAACACAACCTGTTGTAGGCCCTGCGTGAAGAAAGAAGATCACATCTGATGCTGTTTAATCAAGGAATGGGGTGGGCATTAGGGCTAACAACCCCAAGGAAGACCCACCACTGATTCACCAAGACTCTGGGCACCCAAACCCCTAATTCTTTTTCCTTTTGCTGCTTGGGGTGGGGGTGGGGAGTTAGGGTTGGAAACCCTAATGCAACATTTCCCTACTTTTGTGGTGTTAAGTTGAATCCTGACTGGTGAATTAACAAAGTTTTCTTGCAAAGAATTTCCTTTCTTATTGAGATAGTGAAATTGTATACTTATTCATGCAGATCCCTTTGGGCCCTGCGTGAACAGATCCTAATGCGAAGGGATCTTTTGCCCTTGCAGCAAGGGAAGGCTCCATCCATCTACAGAAGTACAGCAAAAGATGTGAAGAATTCATGGGGCAGTCTGGTGGGCTGCAGAAGTGCAGAGCCCTCTGGTCCCTGTGCTTCAATGTGGTTGGAAAGACACATGTTCAAGGCAAGATCTCATCTGTCTGCCAATGCACCGGACTCTCTGCCACCCATGTGTGCAGAAGTGCACAGCCCTATGTCAAGATAACATTTTTCTTCACTATATGGTACCCGGGGACATGCGGAAAACCCTGCAGCTCTCATTCCCTAGCAGGGGTGGTTTTGCATAACTTCATCATCCCCTCACCTTTAACCTATCCAGCTGGGTCACTAAGCTTGTCCCCAAACTCAGCTCAATGGCACAGGATCACAGTGCATACCCACTGGGGTCAAGACTGGCACTACACACAAAGATTCTTAACAATTATATATATTGTGACAGAAAAGGGGACCAAAGCCATGTATTCCTTTGATTCATTTATCCTTTTCTAAATATGCATCTGCTTCAGGTGCAAGATGGTTACCAGATCACATGATCAAGTAGTATATGACAGCTTATGCCAGCCATGGTAGAGGGTCAGATGTTCTTATGGGAAAGTTAACAGGAAAGCTAGGGAGGAGGCAATAAAGCAATAAATCCAGTGAGGGGTCCTTCTTGGAGATGTCCCTGTGTTGGACAAAGGATCCAGGTGCATGTCTTATGTCAGCAAGGAGGTGCTGAAGGGTGGGTGGATACATGCACACACTCTCAAAGAGGGCTGGGACAACATGGAACTGTCACTCAAAGTGAGTGAGACCCCTTCCCACATAGATTGAGAAATATATTGTGATGCTGAAAGTAAGCACTTCATCTTGGACTTGGTACCTTTGAAATCGAGAGCCCTGCAGCTATAAGTCTGGTAGGAAAGACAAGGTTGGGGAAAAATATTTTCTTCAGATAGTAGCAGGTAAAGACATATACTGTAGATTTTATCTGCGAATAGCTCAGAGTTGTACTGTACACTATCTGTCTGTTCAACCTGGTTTTATTTTCTTCTTCTTAGTAAATGTGCAACCCTTCTGTTTTCCTGTAAATACATCCTGTTGTAAATACTCATAGTCTTTTAGTAAAGCTTCTATTGTTATAGCATCAGTGACTGCTTCTTTTATTTAAACGGGTAATTCTACTATTTCTGCCTGAGTCTGTTTGCAGTCTGTCTCTGAAGGGACACTCTACCCTCAGTTATTGTGTGTGACCTTCCTGACCTTGAGCAAGAAGGAGGTAAAAACAGGTTTCCTGGCTCCTTTGGTAAAACCCTCATGGTGGCAGTGAACTTTTAGTCCCTGGTGAGAGGTTTTTTTTCTATTACATAGATAGATAGACAGATAGATAGATAGATAGATAGATAGATAGATAGATAGATAGATAGATAGACAGACAGACAGACAGATAGACAGACAGATACATATAGATAGATAGCAAAAATGAAATGAAGCACCCATCAAAAATGTGACAGAATCAAAACTGTTTATAATTCCAAACCTTTTATTAAGGCATAAGTGCGACCATCAAAGTGCAGACCTTACGAAGAAATGTGCAAACCGTAATGTTTCACTCAGCTGCTGTTGAGCTTCATCAGATAGATAGATAGATATTTTTTTTACCCCAATTTTTTAAGATAGTCATTTTATGATTCCCCTTATAAACATGACATGTAGCATTTATGGTATATTGGTCGAAATGTCGTTTTGCACAATAAGTGTGAAAACACGTCTCATCCAGGATTTAACAAGCATTTGTCAATGCCGAACGTTCGATTGCAGGTATTTGCAGTGGTGTTTGGCATGTATGGTGCTTTACCCTAATGCCCTGTGCGATTGCTGGTATTTGCACAATAAAATTTCAGCATGACCTTTTTGTTACCCCCATTGTGCGCTACATAGGCGGAAACACGTTTTGGGCAGGATGTGAAAAATGACAGCTGTACTGCTCATAAGGAAGTGTGGTAAAATGGCAATGTTGAAAATCTGGAGTGGAAATATTGAAAATTCGCAAACCTACGAGCATGCGTGGGAACTGTGCAACACACGCTCGTAAAACAGTCATTGTTAGGAATTTTCTCACCAAATTTTCAACACAGCCATTTTAAGACCTCTGCTCATGAACAGTGTCACTGTGATTTCCTTAATGTGTCCTATTCATTGAGTTTGCACACCGACTGCGCCATTGTGCGCTACATGGGCAGAAACATGTTTTGGGCAGGATGTGAAAAATGACAGCTGTACTGCTCATGAGGAGGTGTGGTAAAATGGCAGTGTTGAAAATCTGGAGTGAAAATATTGAAAATTCGCAAACTTACGGTGTGTAGGAACTCCATAGCATGAACTCGTAAAACAGTCATTTTAGGAATTTTTCACAAATTTTCAACACAGCCATTTAAGACCCTCTGCTAATTAACAGTGTCACTGTGATTTTCTTAATGTGTCCCATATATTGATTTCACACAACCGACTGCGCCATTGTGCGCTACATGGCGGAAACACGTTTTTGGGTGAGATGTGAAAAATGACAGCTGTACTGCTCATAAGAAGGTGTGGTAAAATGGCAATGTTGAAAATCTGGAGTGGAAATATTGGAAATTCGCAAACCTACAAGTGTGTGTAGGAACTGCGCAACGCACGCTTGTAAAACAGTCATTTTTAGGAATTTTTTCAGCAAATTTTCAACATAGCCATTTTAAGACCTCTGCTAATTAACAGTGTCACTGTGATTTTCTTAATGTGTCCCATATATTGATTTCACACACCGACTGCGCCATTGTGCGCTACTTGGGCGGAAACACGTTTTGGGTGAGATGTGAAAAATGACAGCTGTACTACTCATAAGAAGGTGTGGTAAAATGGCAATGTTGAAAATCTGGAGTGGAAATATTGAAAATTCGCAAACCTACAAGTGTGCGTAGGAACTGCGCAACGCACGCTCGAAAAACAGTCATTTTTAGGAATTTTTTCACCAAATTTTCAACATAGCCATTTTAAGACCTCTGCTAATTAACAGTGTCACCATGATTTTCTTAATGCATCCCATACATTGATTTCACACACCGACTATGCCATTGTGCGCTACATGGGTGGAAACACGTTTTGGGCAGGATGTGAAAAATGACAGCTGTACTGCTCATAAGGAGGTGTGGTAAAATGGCAATGTTGAAAATCTGGAGTGAAAATATTGAAAATTTGCGAACTTACGAGCCTGCGTAGGAACTGCGCAACGCAGACTCGTAAAACAGTCATTTTTTGGAATTTTTGCACCAAATTTTCAACATGGGGTTTTTGGGACCCCTTCTCATGAGTGATGTCACTGTCATGGCATTATTCAGGCCTGAAGGGTGATTTTGCACAGTGACTGCGAAATCACCGCCCGAACCTGAACTCTTATTGACAGTGATCATCATGAGAAGAGATCTAAACCCATGAAAATTTGGTGCAAAAATCAATCTGAGTATGCAATAAAGTTGAAACCCCTATCTGGCCATTATACAGCTTACGGCATTTTCTCAGTTAGTGGTCAGCTTTGAAGAGTGCAGGCGTGTTCCTGGTCACGAAGATCTCGCGCTGAGCTCCGGAGGTAAGTATGGGGTGAGGGGTGTGGGGAGGAAGGGTGCACAGTGGGTGAGTGCGGGTTGTGGGGGCGGGGAGACTGCGTGGGACGTTTTTTACTTTACAGGTTTTTTTAATTGGCGGCGTGGGGCGTTTGCCATGCTGGGGTGAGCTCCCAGCATGGCTGGGAATGGCTGGGGGCTGAGGAGCCGGCGAGGATTGGGCACCCCGTCAGCAAACAACAGGGGCGTTGCCCCACTGGGAGTGGGCTCCAAGCGTGGCAGCAAGGATTTGGGGGGCGGTGTGGCGGCGTGGGGGCCAGCGTGGCGATTGCTCTGTGTATGACAGCAGTGGTTTTCTTTGAAGCGAAGACCGCCACTGTCATACACAGCTCCTGCACCCATTGGTGCAGGACCACCATGCCTGCTCAACTGAGCAGTGGATTTAATGGGAGAGGCACACCTCCAAAGTGTGCTACTCTCCCAAAACGTTCCTTGCGCATGTGCGCAAGCGAACGTAAAAAATGACACCTGTCATGTTTATGAGAAGGTGTGGGAAAATGGCTATGTTGAATGTCTGGAGTACAAATATTGAAAATTAGCAAAGTTATGAGTGAACATTAAAATACTGCAACACTCACTCATAACCTGGGCATTTTACTATATGCATACACCAAATGTTCAGCATAACTTTATTATTACCCCCACCTCATGAACTTAGAAGGTAAAAATTGTCAAATCCCCACCAAAAATGTAATTCCCTACCACAGGTGCAAAAACATATTTTGGTCAGGATTTCAAAAATGACAGCTGTCATGTTCATGAGGTGGTGAAAAAAATGGATATCTTGAAAACTTGGTGTCAAAATATTTTAAATTACCAAAATTATGAGAGAATTTAGAAAATTCAATGCATCTCATAACTTTGTCATTTTTACATATTTTGACCCCAGATTTTCAACATTGCCTTCTTATCACCCCACCTCATGAACAAGGGTGGTAAAATGTTCAAATCCTGCCCAAAAGGTGATGTAACAAAGCAATCATTAAATCACCTTTCAGGCCAAATTCATATAATTCCACTGCCATTGGTCTTGAGGTGGGGTCCCAAAAAGGTAATGTTGAAAATTTGGTGTAACAATATGCAAAAATGACAATTATGAAGAAAAGTTCAAAACCAACTGAAATACATTAAACCAGGCTTACCTTATTTTTTCATATGGCAGTCGCCAGGTCCTGCAGCAAGATGTGTCTTTGATCAGAGAGTGGATCTATGCTGCAGGACATGTTCAGGTGAGTGAGGGTGTGGGTGTGTGTGTGTGGGGTGGTGAGTTCTGAGAGGGGAGTTGGGGTGGTGTGGGTGTGTGTGTGGGGGGGTCTGATCAGCGAGGGACCATTTTCTTTGTTACAGTTATAACCCCCCCATGCCCCCAACTAGGGGCATTAACTTCTTTCACAGATGTTCCAGGACAATAAAGGAGGGGTACCGTCAAGCGTTTAACCTCAAGACCATGTGTACTATAAAATAAGGCAGGGAAGGTGGTATCCTACCTTTCTGACATCTTCAATACTCATGCATTCTCACCATCACCCTCAAAATTGTTTTTTCCTCCCTGAAGGCTGCACACCAGACCAGGAACTCCACCCTGTACCTCTACTGTTTCCAGAGCTCCCCTGAGCCCCTACAGACCAGCCCCAGGTGGGATGAAACTTTGTCTGGAATGCAGACTCATGAAAAATTAATAGAACCAAACATAAAGGGGAAATGAAGGATTACATTTCATTTGCTTTCCCCTCTCAGTGGTCTCCTATATAGACGTAAACACTGCCTTACTCCAGAAGCCTTATTACTTCCTATTATAGTTCCTTCACATCCATTGTAGACTATGGTCTTGTAATCTTTGGAGCAGCCCCCATGTCTTTGTTGCACAAGATATCCATTGTTCTGAACAAGGCATGAAGACTACTCATGGGGTCCACATGTTTCACCCACACCTGTGATCTTTACGCTAAGACTGGTTGGCTACAGCTCTCTGGGAGGATCCAATATCAAACCTGTCTTTTGGCCAAAAAAGCACTTCTCTGTCTCCTGCCACCAGGCACCACAAACCTGCTAAGTCCCCATTGTCGTTCACAGCATACATGACACTCAAACAGCCATCATCTCCATGTTCATAGATGCCAGACAGCCCAGGGGCAATGCTCATTTGCCTACAGAGCACATCACTGGTTTAATACTCTTCATAGTGATATAACTACCCTACCTAAATTAAGGCCATTCAAATTGAAGTTACACCAACATCTCACGCCCAACAGTTCTTGTGACTACTTCATCTGAGACTCCCATCTACTAGCATTCAGTCTTCTCCTCACAACTGGATAACCCTGTGTCTAAACTGTTACCTCAATAATTCTGAGGCTACCCCCCTTTTCACACTTTGACAAGGTCCCTTGCTACCCCCCATCCACCTCACCCCTGCCCCTCCCCCTCCCACACCAGCTTGACAAGGCCTATAGCTGCTACTTCCTACCTTTCTTACCTCCCTGCCCACCTCACCCCCTGCCCAAACCAACCACCCCACACCAGCCTGACAAGGTCTATGATTACCACTTCCTACCTTTCTTTCTCCTATCTTTGTCCATCCCCTCTCATTTACGCTTTCTTCCTATTAGAACGATAAAACTGTATACAGATATATATATATATATATATATATATATATATATATATATTTGCTCACTTTATTTTACTGTTTTTGGAAACATTGTACTTTGCCTCCTTTGTATGTTTTGTCTCCCCTTCCCACTGATGTAGAACCTCTGTAAATGAGCTGCCTGTGCTCAGAGGTATTGTAATCCAAGAATGAATGAATGAATAAATAAATTATTCCCAGCAATACAGGGGTCACACACTTCATTTTAAATAGATAAAGCAGCTCCATGGGGCTAATCAACTTTTTTTACACACACTGGCTAGACATTTTAAGGCAGCAAAACAGGGAATCTCAAGGCAGTCACAAGCAAGAATTTTTCCTCTCTCTCAGATGCTTTACCCAAGACCTACGTGAACTCAGATCCCTGCAATCTTCTGGCTTCTCTGGATCCAAAAAGCCAATTTATTTTCATTTTTTTTCCTTTCCCGGGTTACCCGCTCTCTTACTGGTACTAGTCATCCCCCTAAAACTCTGGTGCAGGAAAGCGGGCTGCATCCCCCACCTGGACCCCTGGGCACTGGCCCATGCCACACAAGGCTTTCAGAAATGTCTCACTGGTGGCCCAAACCTCTCTGGATTCCATTGTTTATGTTACTTGGGGGTCCCTGCCAGGCCCACATCCCCTTTTTCACTTCCTGGGCTTGTCTTAAGCTCCAGCAAGAGGGTCACCCTCCAAGGTCTGCCATTATGGTCTGTGACCCACCTGGCCTTCAATGTACCAGTGCCCCAGGCCCTGCCCCTCCATAGCAGGCCCCATATTTTGGGTGAAAGACCCCCACAGCTCCCTCTACACCCCAGGATGCTCTGCCACACCGGGTACAAGAGGAGCCACTTCCATCAGTTTCCCTCTTGTGAGACCCCTGTCACTACCCCCAGAGCCCTGGTGACATGGGAAACACCTTATAGGGGTCTCTATGGGCTCCTCCCTTGCTTGGTCTACAAAGCTACCTACTGTCCCTGCCCCCAAATGATGCAGGACCTGGCTACATACTTCCCATGGATCTCCATTTCATCCAGCTTCTTGTCAGTCACGATGTTGAAAAGGCCATCCTGACTCTACTTTGGGGGGTTCCCCACTGGTCATCCCAGACCACTGAGCTCTTTTACTTGCCCACCTCATCTGCTTCTTACTCTACACTTCCAGCCTCTCCCCTCCAGCCCCAGGCCTAATGCCCAGGCTGGAAAGGCCCCGATACTTTCTGTCTGCTCCCTTATATACTCCCTAAAACCTACTATCTGCTGCCACCTTGAGGCATCCAGCAGCCAATATCCCCCAGAGCACTAACCCATTCCCTAGCTCTGGAAGGGGTAGGAGGGAAAGGGATGCCTAAATGGAAACATAAGCCTCTCTTTAAAGGGGGAGGGCTTACTCAGAGGGAAAAGCCAGTGAGGGATGGTCTTTTATTGCAGGAACTTTCAGATTTTGACACATGGGATTGGCACCCCAGTGTTGGGTTAATTTTCAGGAACAGGGTGGGGCAATCTGGAGGGGAGGGAGGTCAAGAGAAGTGGCACTGGGGTAGGCATTCTGGTCCGCTTATATTTAAAATAAAAATAAATAAAAATTGGGAAAAACGTGTGGGCGACCTGGAAGGGAGGTGGGAGAAAGAAGTAGTACTAGGGGTGGGCACCCCCATCCACTTAACAGATGGACAGAGATAGACAGACCGACAGACAGATAGATAGAAAGAATGAATGAATGGAGGATTGTCGGCTTACTGCTTTAACTTAAGCTGGCAGCATGACTCCTGCTGCGGCATTAGAATGCAAGAAAGTCCCGTTGTTCTCATACAGAGAATGTGCATGAATAGCTCCTCTCACAAAGATGAGCATCCTGTATTTTAGGATGCCAGAAAAGGTTTTTCTGACCATTTTTTTAACAAAAAACGCCAGAAAGTTTGATTTTCCTGCTGTTAGAAGCAACACAGAATTTTTCATGTTGTATCAAAATGTTATCCCAAAAACCCTAGTCACCATGCTCAGAACAAGAAAAAAATTGTAACCCCTGTAACTGCAGAACCCAGTAATATTTTTTTCACAAAACCTTCCAAAGGCACTACCTTGGTATTGCAGGCTTCCATCCTGAACATTTGGAAACACATTCCATTCTGTGTAGGCTGTAGGTGAGCGCAAAACCAAAAACTCATGTTAAGTATTGGTAAACAATTAGCTGATTACAGGAAAATGACATATGTAGATCTGAGAAACTGTACAAGCAGCCATCACAAACCTTTCTACATATTTAGATCTTGCCTACTAAACGATGCATACAAAATTTCAGCTAATTTTGTTAAACACTGTCAAACCTACTAAGGTGCAAAGTTAGGGGTTTAACATAGAACCTGTCACTCAGCCCTAATTGCACTGATGCTAATGCACCAGTTTAATATAATGCAGGCATGGTAGTACCTGTATATAAGGGTTACATTGGGGTTTCAGGAAAAATTGCCATTTTCAGAGCCTTATATGTCACCCATCTTAGATCTTATGACTACAAAATTTGATATGCACCTTCTTAGTTCTAGGGTTTCTTCAACCCACAAATTGTATGAAGATTTGTTTTGGAGTTTTGGAGAGATACTAAGGGCTGAAACAGTGAAATTACAAATGTTTGACTGATTTGCTACCTCAATTTTTGCACTCTGCTAAAAACAGTAAAGAGTTGAGGTATGAAACTTATATGTTTTATAGGTACCATATTGGAATAGGTTATTTTGGGGTTTGGGGTAAAAGAAATTGTTTTTTTAAGTTAATTGCCATTAATTGTTCACCAATGTAAGTTAAACAAAAATCTGAAAAAAATAGCTAGAACTATGCAAAGACATTGTTTATGTTAAAATGTGATACAAACAAAAAGTTTGGCTTAAGATGACTTTATAATTTGGTAAAAGTTAAGGTTAACAGTGTAGTGTTTGTGAGGGTGGGTTAGTACAAGTTACAAAACATATTTTTCTTAAAACAATTAACTAACAGTAATTACCTGTAGTTATCTTTGCTTAAAAATGAAAGCCTTCACAAAGCAATCCTTCAGGAATATTTTTTTCTGTAAAAAGTATGTGTAGGATTAATATTGAAAACAAGCTTTTAAAACATTCATGCTGAACAGCACTTTCTGTGCTGTGTGAAGGAGAAGTAATAAAGTGTTTCTCATAATATTCATGCTGCATGGTAGCTTATGTGCTGTGCACTGATTTATACAAAATAAAATCTTCATGCCGTGTAAAGTATTTGTAAAAAATGTTCCTGCTGCATGATGTTTTTTGTGTTTAAATGTGCAAGATTTGCATATTAATTTCAAAAATATATGCAATTTGCATATTAATTAAGATAATATGTTCTGGTTTTGCAAATACTTTTTTTGTGTTTAGAAGATTTGATTTTAATCTACTTCCTCAACCACAGCTTAACACTTATGTACGTATTGGACTTTCAAGTTTTATGTTTGAATAATTGAAAGGATAACTACTACAATGTTATATGTGTAAGCCCCTTTCTTACTGTGGTAAAGACTCCTCTTTCTTCACCTTTGCAGATAACGTTTGGAATTTGGGCACCAGAAAATCCATATACTTCTTTGTCTAGGGTGATTTCATGGCCCTAGTCCCAAAGGAAAGGGGCACACAAAAACATTTGTATTGTTATCAGGAACTGGGGTGGGCCATTGCACTGGAGGGACCAACAAGTCATACAGTCCACTCACAGAAAAGGTCCACAAGCAGAAATAGAGCCAAGCAGTACGTTTTACTCTAACTTGATGGACAGACAGGAAAACATTTGCCCAGTGGGGTTGCAGGTGCAGAAACAGGTACAACGAAGTCCACATATCCACCATCGTCCTGTACTACCAGTTCACTTGTTCAAACCCCCCCGTGCCGTAGAGGATACAAATAGCAACATTCCTGTCCATCCCTCTTCAGGGCTATGGACGTTTCAGGCTTATACATCCCAGGGGTGAGCAAAACCAGGCTTCCCCATGACCAAAATCCTAAATTCCACTAAGTCTTTTACAGGACAGTGCATGTCCATAAACTGTGCTAAACAGTTCCACAGAAATACATCCCAACCGAGAAAACGTTCTCCTCATAATCCAGTTAGAAGCGAGTTAGTTCCAAACACTGGATAGAGGGAGCATCTCTTTTCTAAAACAGATTCATGACCATGAAGGTGCCATTTGAGAGTTTAAACAGTCCTCCAAAAATTCATGAAGTACAATTGTAGCCAACCCTCCATGTGTCTAGGGCTATGGATGGTAATATGTCCATGGAGAGGGAGGGCCCACAGCAGTGGAAACACTTCCAGTGGCTTTTTGATTACCCAGGCCCAAATGGCTAACCAGGGTGTCCACTCATCCATCCAGTGCTGTCAGGAAACAAAGGGGTTAATGCACAAACACAGTTCCAACAAAGAATGCGATGTCCATGTGACTCTCTGCCCCTTGCTTATGATTATTGTATGATAGTGGTATTATAAATACATGGTCCTGTGTTTGACATTTCAGTGTGTAAGGAATTTAGCCTGTAACTTCAAGGTGTCATTGGTTGAGAACTACAGGATGTAATTAAACAGACCAGGAGGAAAACAGTTAATTGAGACATCCTTCCAGAGACAATCTATTGCCTGCTGCTACTTTTGAAGTTAGAACTTAAATATGAATTTTATGACATTTCAAGAGAAAGGTAATTGGGCTAGTTCCTCTCCATTTAGCAACTAGCTGAAGAGTCATAAAATACCTCAGATCTCACTGGCACAGGAAATCAGCCAAGGAACATGACATTGTGGGAATGTTAAGATCAAAGGGAAATGTTTAATTAAAGGATGCCATATTTAGGAAATGTTTTTTTCTTCTGATGTACCATTAAAGTACCTCCTGGTAGGAAATTATGTTTGTAAGAAATAATTCTAAAATGAGGAGCTAGATGACTCACCAATGGGGTGGGGTGATAGAGTTGAAAATGTATCATTGTTTCTGAAATATGCAATATCTTTCTTGGGACTCTGAGAGAAAGCCAGTTCTCTGATTTAACAAGCATTTAAAGGAAACACTTAGAGAAGAATTGTCTGAGGTAGGAGTTTGAATTTCTGTAACTTTCCTTTTTATTTGTAAATGACTGTGAGATTTGTTCCGTATGTTATTTTACCTGTTTTTATCATATTCTAGTAAATTACATTTTCTTTAAGATACTTCCTGGATGTCTTCTCAGTTTCTTTTTGCATGTGAAGTGCCTATATTTTAAGTCTGACAATGGTTTAAAAGGCTTGATGGTGTTACTAAGCTTAGAAAATGTAAGAATAGGGGGCGTGGCCTGACCAGGCAGAAGATGGCAGCATAGTTCAGAATCTCTGCAGGAATGACTGCAATCTAACCTCCTCTAGCCTTCACCAGACCTTTCTTTGGTACCAACTTCTGTGACCATCCTGTAATCTTACTGCCTGACACAGTTTGTAAGTCATTTTTGATCCATCATCTACTTATATTAAATTATTCCACACTGTACAGCAGCATACTAGGCCTCATCCTTCAGCACCATGGCAGATCTCCAAGCACAGCAAAGCTCACTTGCTAGAGTGGAAGTAATGTTTTCTAAACTGATGGCTGAGATTAATGATCTAAAAACCTCCATCCAACAGAATGCAACCACTCTTGAAACTTTTAGCCAGAAAATGTCATTTAATGAGAAAGCAACGGCCTATAACACCACTACTATTCATGATCTCCAGGCTACTGTCTGCAATCAAAATCGAACTATTAAATCCTTAGAAGCCAAAACTGACGATATTGAAAATCATAATCGTTGCAACAATTTACGATTTTTTGACTTCCCTGAAGGTGTATAATTAGGAGACACTACTGCACTTTTATTACATGTGCTGCCTGCAATGCTTAAACTGCCTCCTGATCTAACGTTAATCACTGAGCGGTCTCACCGCACTCTGGGTCCCAGGCCAACATCAGACTAGTGACCAAGACCCATCATTGCTCGCTTCTTGAACTATTCCCATACAGAATTAATACTGAAATAAGCCAGAGAAATGGGAAAACTTCAGTGGCAAGAGTTTAATATTTCCGTCAACAGAGACTTTTCAGAAGATTTAACCATCAGAAGGAAGGCCTACAATACACTTAAACAAATCCTCCACCAAAGAAGCATTAAATTTGCTCTACGTTACCCTGCGACACTATGCCTTTTCTCAGGCTCTTCCTTTAAGGATTTTGAAACCCTTGATGCCTTAGCCAACTATCTGGAGGTCTCTCTCTGTAATCTTACCCTTGGAAGTTCAGCAGCAATTGGCAACCTAAGCACAGCTTTGGAATCCGCATGGAGGGTGGACGACGAGGTACAGGAACATGGGGAAAGTGTTGCAGAACTCGTAGCCCCAAGCAGCAACACTGCAATTGATTTGACCCCAAGGCAATCAACACGACTGCAAGAGAAGCTTCTGTCGGGGCATTATTCTTCAAGACTTTCATGCTGTTCTAGAGAGGTTTCACCCCAAACACCCCAAGCTGCAGTCTCTCACCTTCAAATCAACCCCTCTATTCCCTTGAGCAATAAGTTTGGTCTCTTGGAGGATGACATGCACTCTTTGCAGGAGGATCTTTCCCAGCATATTTCAGACAAACATCCCTCTAATTTGGGCCTTGTGCCTCAGGGATGTATTTCTGCCAATACTTCAAGGGCAGAAGTTGTTGCAAGTTCCCCCCTCAAATCTTTAGAGCCACCCAAAAAGAAACGTAAGGCAAAGACCAAAAGAATGAACATTAATAGTCACAATCCTGCTACTAAATCTAAGGTGTCATGAGCTTATATGGTCAGTAATATGGTCAAAGTTGCTATATCTTGGTAGGTTTTGCTTCCAGGATACTTAAAGGGAGTGCCAGTACACTTTTTCTGCCTAGCCGCCTGCTCTACAATCTATGCTACCTGGTTGCTTTCACTCCCAGTGGGTGCAGAAAGCAAAGGCTGTACATCGCGGCGCGATCAATTTATTTTTTGTTGCAGTGTATAAACTTGCAGCTTAAAGGTCTTTAAGGGAACTTTGGTATATCAGCAATGCTTTTCTAACCCATTATTTTAGTGTTAGATCTTATACATTACCTCACTAAACAGGCTCACTGTATCTAGCCTTTTACTCTCCAGTTTAGCAGTGCATCAGGTTTATAGTCTTTTGGCTGTTCAGTTGCATATTTTCAATTGGTATGCATCCTGATTATTGACTTTTTTCTTTTCACATGTGAATTATTATATATCACAAGGCAATTTACCCCTTCCCTCTCCTGATGACAGGTTCTAAAGTATTATTGGCAACTACATTTAATCTATCTCTTTCCCTACTCCCCATTATTCTTACTACCTCCTGTTTACAATATGGAACTATCATTAGCACTCAAAGAGGTGGGCTATGTTTGGTGTACTGTTGCAAAGGATTGTCAATATACATCTTACTTATGCTCCTTATTTTACTCGAATCCTACAGATATTATAGAAACCCACTGCTGTGTGGTCCCTCCTGTTTTGGGGCTCTCTGGGCCTAGTCTTCTAGACCTAGTCACCCCATGTAACACCTATTTAGGCAATTTTCGAGTAATTGGAGCTGATCTTTACTATGACTATCTCTTCTGTCTACAGTTATCACCAAAGCCTATACATCTCAACATAATCCCAATTTGCATTTGGCTCATAGCGTAAGGGCTTAAATTGACCTCCCCTTTCTTCTTTCCCCCTCAATATTGTATTTATTATGTACTTATTCTGATGCAATGCAAAGTATACTCAGAGTCACTCTAATGTGGTAATGATCTACTTTTCCTTTTATATGTGTTCATTTACATTCCACCTGGCTCCCTGAATTCCTTGCTCTGTCTCGGCTGTACTGGCATCTCATATGTGGTTCTTTAATTTACTGTTATTTCAAGTTGGTATATCTTGTACTATTACTACTAATGTTTATAAATAAGTTCTGGTGTTTAGCTTTATCCTTATTCCTTGTCCTGTTAGCTTAGAATTAAGCTGAGGTTATTACAGTCGCACTGCCTTTCTTGGTATTATTCCCTTTCAGTTTAGATTATCAGGAATACTTACTTTATTATATTACTGGGATCAGACTTAGGTTTGGGCCGATATTTATAACCAGTCCTCCCTAGTCTCCTCCCTACACCGACGCCCCAGAGTGTGGTGAGAGAGTCTCTTAGCCAGTTGGCTGACTCATATCTCCTCACACCTATAAAGCATTTTCTTTGTTATTTAGCTTACTAATATTGTTGTTGCTGTTAATGACCTTTCTCCTTCCCCATCTGTATTCTAACTTTAATAAGATATCTGTGCCACTCGTGTATCATATATCTCATTTTTTTTGGCTTGAATGTTCCTGCCACTCTCTGCATACTGTATATATAAGCTCTCTATATTGTATTCTAATCATCCTATGCCTCATTTATTTGTCCCTTCACACTCCAGCAATTATTCCCTTTCTTTAACACTAACAATATGGGTGACATACTTTTATATACATGGAATGTGAAGGGACTTAATTCCTCTTGAAAGCGGAAGCAAATTCTTTCAAATCTCAAAAAATATAAAACACAAATTGCTTTCCTTCAAGAAACAAAATTATTAACAGAGGATGTTCATAGCTTAAAAAAGATTGGGTCGGTCAGATCTAGAAATCATCCTATACCTCAAAAAAAAAGAGGAGTTGCTATTCTTATTCATAAGAGTCTCAAATGGTCCCTTGTAAATTCAGTTTCCAATAATGATGGCAGATAGGTGATGGTCAAACTGAATACCAACTGTGGTCCTCTTCTGCTTGTTAATGCCTATGCACCCAACTCTGATTCCCCAGAGTTTTTTCATAATTTAGCTCAACAGATTCTATCCTTTAACACTGATAATACACCAGTTATTCTTGGAGGGGATCTTAACTTAGCTTGAAGTAGTCCCATTACAGAGGCCCACCCTAGAAGTATTAAAGCCCTCTCATTACTAATGCAAGATGTTGGATTAGCTGATGTATGGTGCCTCCTTCACCCCCGCAATTGAGAAATTACTTTTTACTCCTCTGTACATAAGACATACAGTAGAATTGACTTCTGGTTAGCCTCTCCTGTTATAATGGAAAAAACTATTGATTCATCCATCTCTCCCATCATAATCTTGAACCATTCCCCTGTCAAATTGCAACTTTTGTGGGGCCCATTAGCACCTAAATCTTCTTACTGGTAGCTGGACCCTCTCCCTCTCAAGGATCCCAACTTCTTACCCATGATCAAAGCACACATTCAGGACTTCCTGTTTCACAATACCACAACTGAATCTTCTATATCCTCTGTATGAGAAGCATCTTGAAGCTATAATTCGAGGGAAAATTATCAGTTATGCTGCACATAGGAAAAGAGTAAGGGAAAACAGCTGGCTGACTTGGAAAAATCTCTTAAGGCTAAAGAGAATGTATACTTTTCTTCTAATAAGCACTGTCCTGATTCTCAACTTCATCCTGAAATTCTTCAACTTAAAGTTAAAATTAACAAATTAATTTCTCGTAAAACGGAACTGGCCTTGTTTAAACTTAATTATAAGTTTGGGGAAAATGGCGATAAAAATTGGAAACTCCTCTCTTACCAGCTCAAAGCACAACAAATGGAACAACATATCCTAAGCCTAAAAGATGAACAGGGTACAATTCACTCCGACAACCCCTCTATAAACCGTATCATGAAAACCTTTTATTAAAAACTATACTCTAACACAAATCCTCCATCTACTTTACAAATTCAACAGTTCCTTAAATTGTTACATCTTCCTCATCTTTCTACTCTTGAAGCAAATTCTTTAGATGAACCCTTCTTGCTTCAGGAAATCCAGAAAGCTTTGTCTGCCTTGAAATCCGGCAAATCCCCTGGGGTGACAGATTCCCTGTCGATTTCTATAAAATGTTTGCCGACACCTTATGTCCCCTTCTTCTTAATGTTTATCAAGAAGCTTCCAATGCTGGCAAGCTTCCCCCATCTTGCACCGAAGCAATCATAACCCTAATCCCTAAGAAAGAAAAAGACCCTACTCACCCGGTAAGTTACAGGCCCATCTCTTTATTAAACATGGATGGGAAGATATTTGCTAAACTACTAACTTCTTGACTTGAATCCTTGATTCCCAAGCTAACTCATTGTTCATAAACTGGTTTTATTAAACATAGATCTGGTTCTGATCACCTACGTTCCTTATTTAATTTAATTCACAAAGCCAAATTCCTCAAGACACCAGCTACAGCCATAGCTATTGATTTTGAGAAGGCCTTTGATTCCTTAAACTGGGGCTACTTTCATCAAGTTTTATCTTATTCCAGTCTTTCTCATACCTTTTGCTCCTTGATCAAGCTTGTATATAACTCCCCTGTTGCTAAAGTACTTACTAATTCCACCCTTTCCTCTTACTTTCATCTAGCAAGGGGAACTAGACAAGGCTGTCCCCTGTCACCTTCCCTGTTTATTTTAGCCATGGAACCCCTGACTGCTTGTTTACATCAATCTTCTGGCATTATGGGCATACCTGTGAGCATTTCAAGATTTGTTTCTCTCTCCTATGCACATGACCTCTTAATCTTACTCAAACCTGAATGAGGCTGGGCCCCTGTTGGTTAATTTGCTTAATAATTTTACTAAAATTTCTGGCCTTGTTTTGAATTATGGCAAATCACAAACTATGCCCCTTAACAACCACTGTAAAGCCTTTATGAATATACCTCTTGGATTCCATTGGTCACCACAGGGTATAACATATCTAGGAATCAAAATTACTAGTAACTTAGGGAAGATATGGGACATTAACTTTAACCCCTTATTCGATAACATCAGAACAATTCTGGACAGATGGAAGCTTCTTAATCTCTCTTTCATGGGGAAAATTGTAGCCATTAACATGTCCATTTCTCCCAAGATTCTTTACCTCTTTGCCAATATTCCTTTAGTCTTACCATCCTCCTATTTTGCTAAAATTGATAAATTAATAGGTAACTTTATCTAGGATTGGGAACCACCTAGATTTAACCACAACAAACTTCGATCACACTGGAAAAAAGGGGGATTCGGACTTCCCTGGTTCAAAGGCTACCTCTGGGCTTTCCAAATGGCCCAAACCATTAAATGGTTTCAGAAACCCTCACCTCACTCACCACTATGGGTTGCAATGGAATCCGCATTGTGCCCAGAAGGAGTTCCCACTTCCTTCATTTTTAATCCCATTTCCTCTAAACTAAAATCTCACCCGACTATCTCATCCTCTGTTCTTTATTGGAAACTAACCCACAAATTCCTGAATTCCAATCCAACACCCTGGTGTTATGCCCCCTTATGGGGCAATACACTGCTCACTCTAGAAGATCACCCAATTTTCTGTCATACATGGAGGAACAAAGGCATTTTCTTTCTCAGAGATATCTTGGACCAGAATTCACTCACTCTTAGATCACTCTCAGACTTGCAGGTCACATGGAAACTTTCTAAACAGGACTTCTGGAAGTTTTTGCAAAGTCAGGCAGCTTATAACTCTCTCTCTAGTTTAGTGTATAGGCATACTCTTCTAAACCCATACATCTCGCACTGGACTAATTCATCAGTAAAATTAAATAGCTCCATTTACAAAGACATTATTGATAATCTACCTGATCAGTCTATGCAGGCCAAAAATAAATGGAGTACTCTTCTTAACTACAATATTTCAGACGCACAATGGAGTAATTGTTGGCGTATTGCACATAATACCTTTAAAGATGCCCGTAGTTCTTTAATACAAACTAAAATCCTACATCTTTGGTATTGAACCCCCTGTGTGCTTCAATGAATGGGCCTATTAAATAATAATAATTGCTGGTGCTACAATTTGGCCAACAGGGATCTACTTCATATTTTGTGGTCTTGCGTTTCCATTAATAAGCTCTGGCATAAAGTTTGTTTACTTGTCTCCAGAGTAACAGGACAAAAACTACCTTTTGACCCCAAGCTATTCCTTCTAGGCATCCTTATCGCCAATAGCTCTCTCCTCTCACATGCACATTTTAGATGGCTAAACATACTTTCACTTCTGGTCAAACGTCTGATTCTTATGAAATGGAAATCAACTCTGCTGCCTTCTCTTTCAGATGTTCTTCAAAGCCTCTCTCAGTATGCCTCCCTAGACTGATTATCTCATGTTACTCATAACTGACTCACTGTATATGACAGATGTTGGCAGGATTACTTCAGTACATCGAACCTAGTTCTTCTAGACCCTAATTCTTAGGGATATTTAGCCCTCCTTTTTATTTTGCTCTTAGATTAGGTTTTCTCGAAACTTTTGTGCACAGATTTCTCTTCTTTTTTCCCTTCTTAACTGTTTTCTCCCTCTCTCCTTCCCTTCTTCCTTGCTTTTTTCTCTCTTCTTTCTTTCCTTGCACAATTTTCTCTTATTTTCACCTCTCTATTACTGAACGTTGTTCATATTACCATATTTATCACTTTTTGCAATTTACTGAATGCCTTGCCATAGCCTGCCCTAGCATCTTATTTATACATGGTTGCTATTTCGGATCCTATAATACCCTATTGATTGTAACCCTTCTGCTCTCCACTTACATCCTGTCTAGGTTTGTGTTTTATTATCAATACATGTATATAAGGCTTCTCCAATATGTTTACCCTAAATACTGTGTTTTGTTAAGTTATATTTTATACCTTACATGGAGGATAGTCTTCTATTGTATTAGATGTGTGCTTTCTTATATACTCAAATTTCAATAAAAAGATAAAGTGAGAAAAAAAAAGAAAATGTAAGAATATACCTAAGATCTCTTATAAAGTTTTAAGGGTTAATTTTGGAGACCTGGCTAGGTGCCCCAGGAAAAGGACTGTACTGCAATCCCTGAAGAGAGTACATATCTGAGCCTGTACATTGGGTATGCTAGCATAAGGTTCACAGTTTGAATACCCCCAGAACTTGAGGCTAACAGGTGATTTGGACCCAAAACAGACAGGAGGGTTACCGTGTCTGTTACCTATTCACACTATTGTGCTCTGAGGTTGGCACTGTGGGAGCAGTGGGCCTGACCTGTGGAGTGCATTTGCGACAGATTTGGTTGCCAGCGGTGCGATTTAAAGTAATTGGTAACACAAGCTTTAACAGTTCAGTGTGTCAGCCTAATACTGTACAGCTCACTTGCAAAATAAGGCAGTGATTTATTTTTAAAAAAGAAAACAGAACTGTATCATTTTGCTTACAAAGTTTCTATCTGTTTTAGTTTTTTCTAAAGTGCAAGTTAGAGTAGCTGTAGTTAGGGAAGAAGATGGCTTCCAACTACAGCGGATACACTGCAGACTACTTGAGGCAGTTGTGCCAGGACAGAGGAGTCCAGTATGAGGGGAAAGCCAACAAGCAGAACCTCATAGATGCTCTGATGGCTGCCAGTGGCCCGAGTGTTGTGTCACAGTCTGTGACTGGAAAGGACCAAACCATGGGCATGGAGAGGCCAGTGTCCAGTACAGTGTCCAGATCCAGTGAGGAGGACAGCAGGGCCAGTGCAAGCCAAGGGCCACAGCAGCAGGGGAAGGTCACCAGCATTCTGGAGCCAGTAGCAATCAGGCTACAGATAGAACTGCAGAGGATGGAACTGGAGTTCGAACAGCAGAAGCAGGAATTCGAGACAGAGAAGAAGCGAGAACAGCGAGAATGGCGAGAAGCAGAGCATGAACAGTGAGAAGCTGACCCTGAAGAGTGTGAGTGCCAGAGGCAACATGAGCTGGAGAAGCTACAACTCCAACCACCAGCACCAGAGCAGGTAAGTGGCTTGGGTTTAACTGGAACTTCAGGACTAGGTTACAAATTAAATTCCAAAATTGATAGCCGAATTTAAAGAGGGGGAGGATATAGATGCATTTTTAAATTCCTTTGAAAAAGTTTGTATTTGGGCCAATATTCCTAGAGGGTCCTGGAGCTTCCAGCTATCCCCACTACTTACTGGGAAAGCTCGGGATGCATTGGGTCAAATGGACAATGAGGACAGTAATGATTACAACAGACTTAAAGCTGCACTTTTAAAAAAGTATGAATTAACTGCAAAAGCATACAGAGCTAAATTCTGTAATCTCAGGAGAAGCTCTGCCATGAGCTATGAGGATCTAGCCATGAAACAACGTCAATTTTTAAAACGTTGGTGGGAAGGAATTGAAGCAAACTCTGTAGAAAAAATTGAAAATGCTGCACTGTTAGAGCAGTTTTTTGGGGCATGCCCAGCAGAAGTGAAAACCTGGCTGGAGGATCGAGATCCAAAAACAGTGCAAGAAGCTGCTGAACTCTTGGACTGCTATGCCAAGAGCAGACCTGCTCTGGGAGTAAATGAGATAGGGGTGGCAGCACAGATAGGGAAAAGCATGCCTTCAGGGCAGCTAAAACCCTCGTTGCCTCCACCGAAACCAGTTAGCCCCAGGTTTCAAAGAAAAGATTTTTCTGAGAAAAGAAATGAATGTTAGGTTTGAAAAGAAACTGGGCATATTGCAGACAGTGTCCCAAAAGGACAAGCAATATGCATAGTGCTTCTAAGAAAGAAGTGGGTTGTTTCTGTGTCCATGAAAGCATGCCTGTAAACATGAGGGAACACATGCACCCAGTCACTGTGAATGGTGTACAGACACAAGGGTTAAGAGACACAGGGGCATCCCTGACATTGGTAAAAGGGGGTCTGGTAGAGCCTGGTCAGCTTATACCCAATAAATTTGTAACTGTACAGGGGTTCACTAGGGAGGAAAAAACATTGCCACTCACTAGTGTTCTTCTAAACTGGGGTGAGACAGAGGGAACTGTGCAACAGGTTGCTGTAGCAGAAACTTTAGCAGTCAATGTAATCCTCGGCAACAATCTCAAACAGGGGATGGTGTGTGCAGTTACCCATAGCCCAGCAGCAAAGTAAAACTGTGGTGCCCTGGACCCCATAGAATCCACTGTGGAAACCACTGAGAGGCTGATTCCTCAGCCTGTGTCTTCTGCTATGGAGACTAATGAAAGAGGGGTAGAAATTTCCCCAGTAGTAGTTAACCAAACAGCTATGGAGGGTTACTCCGAGGGAGGAAGGAAGGGTGACCCATTTTCAGAGGGTATGGGATGACAGTGATCCTAAGTGCCCTGATGCTAGAGCTAGGGACCCTAGTTTAGATACTGAAGGGGACCTGTCCCATGCCTTGGGAATGTGTAAAAAGTTTGCAGCTGCTCAGAAAAGTGACCCTAGTCTAGAGAAGCTGAGGGCTTGGGCAGACTCTGATGGAGCACAAGGAGGTGACAGGATGCATAAGGTTTATTGGGAAAACAGACTGATGTATATGCAGGATGCTAAGACAGAGGGATGGGTGATAGGCAGGCAACTTGTCGTTCCCCAGGGAAACCGTGAGCAGTTGCTCAAGATTGCAAACGATAGTCCCTTGTCTGGTCATCTGGGAATTGCGCACACTATGCAGCAGTTGGCCCAGAATTTCTATTGGCCCAACTTCACCCAGCAGGTGAAAGAGTATTGCAGATCTTGTCACCGGTGCCAAAAAATAGGGAAGGCGGGTAAGAAAACCCAAGCTGCCCTAATTCCATTGCCCATAGTGGAGAAGCCATTCCAGAGGGTAGGAATGGATGTTGTGGGGTCTTTAAATACCCACCAGCTCCTCCGGGAAGAGGTTCATCCTGACTGTGGTGGATTATGCCACCCAGTACCCCGAGGCAGTCGCCCTATCCTCACTGAGGACAGACAAAGTGGCAGATGCCTTACTTGGGATTTTCTCCTGTGTTGGGTTTCCACAGGCGGTTATCACCAATTGAGGGGGTTCCTTCACGTCGGACCTGATGAAATGTTTGTGGGAGAGGTGTGGGGTGGTGCAGAGACACACGACTCCTTATCACCTGCAAGCCAGTGGGCTTGTGGAAAGATATAATGGTACCCTGAAGTCAATGCTCCAAGCGTTTGCTGAACAGCATGGGAGGGACTAGGAGAAATATCTTCCCCACCTGTTGTTCACATACAGGGAGGTGCCCCAAGAGTTGACAGGGTTTTCCCCCTTCGAGCTCTTATATGGACGCCAGGTATGTGGGCTCCTAGACTTGATCTGGAAGGACTGGGGAGGCAAGCACGCCACCCATGGAACTCCCACAGTGGATTATGTCCTTAGGTTTAGGGAAAGGCTGAAGTAGCTTTTGGGGACAGCCCAGAGCAACCTGGCAGCTGCCCAACAAAAACAAAAAGTATGGTACTAACACAGAGCCAGAGCTTACTTGTACATGGTGGGTCAGGAAGTCATGGTCCTCATCCCGGTCCAGAAGGACAAGCTGTAGGCTGAGTGGGCAGGACCGTACAAAGTAGTTACAAAGGTAAATGACGTGAATTATATAATAGAGTTAACTGACAGAAAACATACAGAAGGAATGCACCATGTCAACATGATGAAGTCATATGCTAATAGGGCTGACATGATGTTTGCAGTATGTAGTCCTGGGGAAGGGATGGACAAAGGAGACCCCCTTCTGGACTTGCTGGAAAAAAGCAGGTGGAAGTCCTCTGTGGAGGCAGTTAAATTGTCACCCCAGCTGGCTCCTGACAAGGTCCAGGAAGTAAGGGACATTTTAGCAGACTTTGACCCACTGTTTAGTGCCAAACCTGGACTTAATCCCCTTAGCAATGCACGATGTGGAGACAGGGACACAGATGCCCATACGGCGGACAGTATTTCGGGTGTCAGAGGTTGTCCAAAAGGACATTAGGAGGGAGGTGGAGGAAATGTTGGATTTAGGGGTAATCCAGAGATCCCACAGCCCCTGGGCCTCACCCGTAGTCCTTGTGCCCAAGCCAGATGGATCTACTCATTTTTGTGTGGACTATCATGAACTGAATGCAGTCAGGAAGTCAAATGCCCACCCGATGCCAAGGACAGATGAACTCCTGGATAAGTTGGGAGGGAAGGAGTACCTTACGACTATTGACCTGACAAAGCGGTTTTGGCAGGTAGAGTTAACTGACGGAGCTAGGGAGAGGTTGGCCTTCATCACTCCAATAGGGTTATTTAATTCAAAGTAATGCATTTCGGAATGAAGAATGCCCCGGCCACTTTCCAAAGGTTGGTGTACCAGGTCTTAAATGATGCTGAGGAGTACGTTGTGGAGTACCTGGATGACATTGCCATCTTTAGTGCCAGCTTGGAGGAACACCTGGCCCACCTTAGGGAAGTGCTGGGCAGGATACAGAGGGCCGGTCTCACTGTCAAAGCTGAGAAGTGACACGTGGCCATGGCTGAAGTGACATACCTCAGGCATGTTGTAGGCCAGGGACAGCTCCATCCTAACCAATTGAAAATAGAGGCAATCAAGGCATGGCCCAGACCAGAAATGCAGAAGCAGGTCGGGTATTTCTAGGGACAGCAGGGTACTATGGGAAATTTGTACCCAATTACAGTGCCCTGGCTGCTCCCCTATCTGACCTGGTAAAGAAAAGGATGCCTAAGAAAATTACCTGGGAACCAGCCTGTGAAAAGCCTTTACCAGACTGAAGGAGGCACTGTGCAGTGCTCCTGTGTTGACAAGTCCTAACTATAGCAGACTCTTTATCATTCAAACTGATGCCTCAGATGTGGGTATTGGGGCAATACTGAGCCAGACATCCAACCAAGGGAAGGATCACCTCATTGTGTACCAGAGTAAAAAGTTACTTCCCAGGGAGCAGACATACTCTACTGTGGAAAAAGAGTGTATTGCCATGGTGTGGGCCTTAAAGAAATTAGAGCCATACTTATATAGTCCTCCAAACACAAGACTCAGCACTCAATAGTTGGCGTTTGAAGCAAGCATAATTTAATTAAACTGAACGCCTATACAAAGCCAACCGACTAAAAAGTGCACAGCAAGTCAAACTCCTGACCGGTTTCGTGCATACTCTACTGTGGAAAAAGAGTGTCTTGCCATGGTGTGGGCCCTAAAGAAATTAGAGCCATAATTATATAGGCAGCATTTTGAGGTACAAACTGACCACAACCCCCCGGTTTGGCTGACACAATGGGAAAAACGAATGGTAGACTATTAAGATGGAGTCTTGCCTTGTAAGGGTATGACATGAAGATCTTACATAGGGCTGGAGCAACCAATCAGAACGCAGATGGCTTGTCCCATCTATATGAGGAATGAACTGACTTAGGGAGCTCATCCCATGCAGGGGATAGATCCCCCAAATTCAGTCTAGGTGGGAAGGAGTGTGATGGTCTGCCCCTTGCTTATGATTATTGTATGATATTGGTATTACAAATATATGGTCTGTGTATGACATTTTAGTGTGTGAGGAATTTGGCCTGTAACTTCAAGGTGTCAGTGACAGAACTACAGGATGTAATTAAACAGACCAGAAGGAAAACAATTAATTGAGACATCCTTCCAGAGACAGTGTTTTGCCTGCTGCTGCTTTTGAAGTTAGAACTTAAATATGAGTTTTATGATGTTTCAAGAGAAAGGTAATTGGGCTAGTTCCTCTCTGTTTAGCAACTAGCTGAAGAGTCATAAAATACCTTAGTTCTCACTGGCACAGGAAATCAGCCAAGGGACATGACAGATGTGGGAATGTTAAGATCAAAGTGAAATGTTTAATTAAAGGATGCCATATTTAGGAAATTTTTTTTATTCTGATGTACCATTAATTTTAAAGTACCTCCTGGTAGGAAATTATGTTTGTAAGAATTAATTCTAAAAGGAGGAGCTAGATGTCTCACCAAGGGGGTTGGGAGCTAGAGTTGAAAATGTATCATTGTTTCTGAAATGTGTGATATCATTCTTGGGACTCTGAGAGAAAGACAGTTCTTTGATTTAACAAGCCCTTAAAGGAAACACTTAGACAGAGAAGAATTAAGTGTCTGTGGTAGGAGTTTGGATTTCTATAACTTTCCTTTTTATTTGTAGATGACTGTGAGATTTGTGATATGTGTTCTGTATGTTATTTTACCTGTTTTTATCATATTCTTGTAAATCACATTTTCCTTAAGATACTGCCTGGGTGTCTTCTCAGTTTCTTTTTTGCATGTGAAGTGCCTGTATTTTAAGTCTGACAACTGTTTAAAAGGCTTGATAGTGTTACTAAGCTTAGAAAAGGTAAGAATATACCTAAGGTCTCTTAATAGAGTTTTAAGGGTCATTTTGGAGACCTGACTAGGTGCCCATGGCATAGGATTGTACCGCAATCCCCAAAGAGGGTACATTTCTGAGCCTGTACATTGGCTATGCTAGCATAAGGTTCACAGTTTGAATTCCCCCAGAACTTGAGGCTAACAAGTGATTCAGACCCAAAACAGACAGGAGGGTTACCCTGTCTGTTACCTGTTCACACTATTGCACTCTGAGGTTTGCACTGTGGGAGCAGAGGGCCTGACCTGTGTAGTGCGTTTGTGACAGTCCACACTGAACTTACTAAAAAACAGGATCTCTAGTTTATTAAACCACAAAACTGCTGGTTCTGAGGAGCACAATTACACAGGGGAGGTAGCAGCTATTTGACATGGCCAATATGACCACAGCAGCCTAAATATATCCTGGACCACAGAGGTCTCACAATTTGGGATGTATTCCAGAACTGTAGAGATCACAGTATTGGCAAGTTCAGGAGCTACACAGCTGGTCCCAAGTTTGACAACCCTGAACGTGCTCTCTACAGGGTCCACAATATTCTCCTGGGCACTCATCTCCTCCTCTAAGGGTTCCCAGATCCAGAGGTCCCAAGGGAACATTCAGCTGATATGGATTAGGGATGACATATTTCCACTCTGGACCCCCACAACCAAAACAGCACACAACTGATGACTGTCCCCCATAACCACAGAGGAACCCATACCAGCAGGTCACTTGCTCTGTGGGATAACCACCACCATTCTTCCCCGGTGTTTTCATGGTTCTGTGAGGACACCAAATTGATGAGCGACCAAGGTCTGAAACTTGGGCCGCCCAACTCCGTTCTGCCACATCCATATTCTTTCCCAGTGCAAACTTATAAATCATGGCACATAGCTGGTTTCACAGTCTCACTGCTACACTCACAGCTGCATGACCAAGCTTAGCTGGCTGGGGGTCGGAGCAGGAACTCACCTCCACCTGGCCCCAGAATACTCTTCCTCTTACAACCACTCCCTGGCAGAAACCCTGTACACTCCTCAAAACTGTGGTTAAATTGCCCGTGCTCCACAGTGACCCCCCAACCCGCAGAGAGCTCCACCCAAGCACACAGTGGAATTAAACCTTAATGTGACTCCATCGAGGTGGTCACCAAAAAAAAAGTGAAACAGGGCTAGAATCTGGAACCCCTCTAATGGGGGGGTTACACTCCTCCCCCCACTTAAATGCTCACTGACCCTGGTGAGCATTTACCACAGCTACCTGCCAGACTACACGGGGAGATATGCACACTCTCTCAATGCACAGCAAGGCATGCTACACTGGACACACCACTGCAATGGTGGAAAACTACCCTCTTCTCACCTACAAAACCTAACCTATTTAATCTCCCAAAGCCTTTGCCCTGGTGACCCAACAACATGTACTGCCTCGGAGGGATTGCCTTGCAAACAGGGGTGGCGTCCCAGTCACCATTCCATCTGATACTCCCTGAACTGGCTGCCTAGAGTGCCCAAATGCTGCCCAGCTAATTAAATGCCCCACACACATGATCACACATTACAAGAAATTCATAACGCCATTGTCCAATGCAACGAATCCTCAATAGCCAGACTACTATTTTTTTAAACCATTATCTCTAACAGCAACAAGCAACCCTCTAACAGTGGCTACTATTTTAAATTTCCTTAAACAGAAAGCATAGGTTAATGCAAATTCTTACAGTTGATATTGCAACACTGGGACTAACACAAATTCTAACAGTTGATTTTGCAACCATGGAAACATTATAAACAGAGGACCCCCCCAAGTCTGCACCGCCATACAGGGCAAGCAGTGCAAACTCTCTCAAGGTAACATTTAAAGTCACTTTAACCTATCAAAAAAAGAGGGAACAAAGGGTTGATCTTTTCCCAATAACATAAAAGGGAGTCCATAAGTCCACAGACCCTGTAATGATCACACGCCTGAGGAGGAAACAGGCCAAATTGGAGGGGGGTGTCACATAGCTTTATGCTGAACTAACAGCTACAAAAGTTTAAAGGCATAGCATAGTTTTGAACAGCATTGATGTTCTAAATAAGAGATTTCAGACGTATTGGTCCTTGCCTCTCCTACTAACTCTTCAGCTCAGTCCCACTCACTCCCTCTTGTTTTCACACCTCTATTTATACTACCTCACACTCTGTTTATCTAGGCCTTTGTTCTTTTGTTTCTCCTAATTTCTTGATTTCCTTGCATCTCTTAGGCATCTCCTGTCTATTCTACCCTTACAGCCAGCCTCTGATCTCAGATCCTATCTGCGTGCTTTTGTCTTCCCTTTAGCTTCCTTTCATCTCCTACTGACCTGTTCCTACTTAGTCCCCCTCCCCATTTCTTCTCATGTTTTTATTCTGCATCTTAGACTTTCATCTCTAGTCCCCTTTATCACCATCCTACTTCACTTCCTGATTTTTAATTGCTCCACAGTGGATATAAATACTGTTTACGTTGCTCAGTTTTGCTATTTACCTGAAGAAGGGACCTGAGTTGCCCCAAAAGCTTGCGTATAATTCCATCTTTGTACAAGACACTTATTGGTCCAATAAAAGGTATCAAACCTTCCATCTTCTCATGTTCTAAATAACCATTCCAAAATTCAACGGTACAATAAATTATATACTAATAGATATCTCTCTGTCCCCATTCGCACCATAGAGCAGTTCATTAAGTATAATAAATTAAGTCCCACAGGCACAGTTAACAGTTACTGGAACCTGCTGAAATAAAAGAAATAAAGGGTTTATCCTGCCAAAATCTGAGGAAGATGTTAGTTTAAGGTAGACTTCATCCAGCAGCACAGACGCAGCAACACATCCGAGGAGGAAACAATTCGTGGTGGGGGGTGTCAGTCCAGATGGATCACTTGTGGACTCTACCAGAGGCTGCCTTCTGAGGGCAACCTTCCCATTGACTGAAGTAGTACTTAGGATCTGGGTTTGTACAGGGCTGTAAAAATGAATCCACAGCTGCCACGCTGAACTTGGTTCTCTCATCCATGATATCCTGGATCATTGCACAATTTTTGTACAGGTTCAGTCCTTCAAACCCACTCTGGGCATAGATCCCCTGGGCAATCCTCTGCACATCCTGCAATTCATAAGTCTCACTCTGCACTGAGAGATTGCGACACCTATACACTTTGCACAACAGTCATGGTAAACCCAATCAGACCACTTGCTTTCAACATGTCCCAAACCTTTTCCAGGAGATATGGGTAGTCATATTGTGGGAAGTCCCTCTTAATGCACTTGCAGATGATCTGCTCAGCCTGGGACCACTCAGTAGAGGTGGGGAGACCAGGAATTTTTCACCTAGAGCCAAGCCAGAGCCAAGCTAGGGGTTTGGCTTGACTCTAGAGCAAAAACGCGAGCTGAGCCCTGGCTACAACAGGCTGTTCTCTACAAAGGAGTTGAACATTTTAGACACTACACTAGCTGCTCAATCTTACAAAAATGCTTACTTTGACCATAACTGGCTTGGCTTGACCTTGACTCTCAGTTATTTATAGAGGTTGAGCCGAGCTGAGCCTGGCATTAAGTTCGAGCCAGGCTCGAGCCTGCTCTGGTTTGCCCATCTCCACCACTCAGGAATGCTTCTCAAGGAGGTCCTAGGTGCTTGCCTTTGCAGGAGCCACATGCAATTACACTGGGGAGGTAGAAGCTAGTTGACGTGGCCAATATGATCATAGCAGCCCAAGTTTATCCTGGATAGAAGAGGTCTCACAATCTGGGCTATATTCCAGGACCGTGGAGATCACAGTACTGGCAGGCTCAGCAGCTACACAGATTGTCCCAAGCATGACTGCCTCAAATATGCTCTCCACAGGGTCCATAATATTCTCCTGGGCACTCTTCTCTTCCTGTAAGAATTCCCAGAGCCCGAGGTCCCAAGGGTACATTCAGCCAATATATATTGGGGCTGACATATTTCCACTGTAGACCGCCATAGCCAAAGGAGCACACAACTGGTAACTGTCCCCCATAACCACAGAGGAACACATCTCAGCAGGTCATTTGCTCTGAGGGATAACCACCACCATCTTTCCCCAGTGCTTTCATGGCTCTATGTGGACACCAAATTGATGATCGACCAAGGTTCAAAACGTGGGCCGCCCAACTCCATTCCACCAAAGCCACATTCTTTCCCAGTACACAGGAAACTCACAAATCACAGCACATAGCTGGTTTCATGGTCTCACCACCACACTGACAGTCGTATGACTAAGCCTAGCTGGCTGGGGGCTGGAGTGGGCAATCACCCCCGCCAAGACCCGGAACGCTTTTCCTCCTCCCGCCACTCCCTGACAGGAACCTTGTACACCCACCAAAACCAAGGTTAAATCCCTATGCGCTCCATGGTGACTCCACTAACCGCCTGGGAGCTCCACCTGAGCGCACAGTGGAATTAACACTTAATGTGACTGGGCCGTGATGACCACCAAAAAAAAAGGGAAACGGAGAAAGAACCTGGAACCTTCCCAATGGGGGAGGGGAGGAGGTTACACAATTGTCCCAAAAGGCAGGAGTTTTCTGAGGGAAATAGGGCAAGACCTGGCCTTGCCAGACACTGGGCAGCATTTTCCCTTTTCAAAAATTCCTCAGAAATGGGGGATGTCCCCAAAATTACTCATGGTTACAGGAACCACATCTGTTCCAGACTCTTTGCAGGCTCATGCCTTCCATTGACCACCAGCTGCTCCAGTGGTGATCTGGCAGGTGTTGGAACTATAGTGGCATCTTCTCCAGGGGAGGCACAAGGTAATCCCCCACCCAGCGACAGCTTCAGGAGTGGTGCACAGCAGGTTAGACTAGCTCTGGGCTGGTCTAACAGCAGGGTCTGTGTGCACATTGGGGGAGCCTGCAAAAGCACACTGTAGGTCATATTGCAGCACTGCCCCAGCACAGGCCCCCTTCCACCATGGCAGACTGGTGCAGCCATCGCAAGGATGGCATAAACCCAGCTGGCGCAGGCAGTCCCCCCAGTGGTGCAGGGTGCCTTACAAAATCGGGATTGGCACGAGGTACGACATAAGGATACCTTTGCATCATTTCTCCTTGACACAAGTCCCTTGTGCCCTAGTCCTAAACTTTGAAAAAATCAGGCCCAAGGCCCACAAAATTTAGAAATATCCTTTTAGGGTTCTAATGTCTAACTCACACCCACCCTACCACGTCCCCTGTTCTCATGACCCAAGGACAGTCTACAGTTACAAAAAATATTCTAATTACAGATGTACAGTGTGTATGAAATACCAGACTTGTGTGTCATGACTCTGGACATGTACTTTGCGCATCACTCATGAGGGTATAGGAGGGGAGAGGGGGGATTAGGGTTGCTATACAGTATACCAGTTTTAATATGTGGACCCTGTATGAGGTGCAGAAACATTGATCTATGCCCTTGTGCCTGTAGACAGTCCTTGAGTCATGAGGGCAGGGAATGTGGTAGAGTGGGTGGAAGCTGGACATAGGAAATCTAATCAGACATTTTCAAATCTTGTTGGCATTGTGCTTGCAACCCTAACAGTTTATTTCCAACCTTTCTGCGATTTGCATTTTGTGCAATAGCAATCTTAACATTAATGTAATTTTTCATATATATATATATATATATATATATATATATATATATATATATATATATATATATATATACAGTATATATATACGTATATATTCTTTCAAAAACATAATGCACCAGTTATTGTTAAACTTTAATGAAATAAAAGTAGGAAATACAAACATCAAAAATCTAGCACACAATCAACCAATGTAAGTTGGCACTTGTCTCCAAATATAAAGGCAAAATTTTATTAAGGAAAGCACACTTTACGCATTTCTGGCAGCAAGTCCTATATCAAAAGCTTTTGATATAGGACTTGCTCTCTGAAATGCGTAAAGCATGCTTTTCTTAATAAAATTTCGTCTTTTATATTTGGAGCCCTGTGCTAACTTACATTGGTAGATGAGTGCCTGATTTTTTGATGTTTGTATTTCTAATTTGTCGTGAGCACCATCTCACTGTGTGCAGCTTTTTTTGTTGCTTTCCAAAAAGTAGGGAAAGTAAGCATTAGAGTTTCCAACCCTAATTTTCCACTTCCTCAAAGCAGTAAAAGGCCAACACCATACAAGCAACCACAGACAGCCATCATCACGTAAGACAAACAACATACAACATATGAATGTTTTCAGATGACACAAATGCAGGACAGAGCATACCAACACTGGGATGCCCAATCCCCAGGGTCTGATCCTGTAAGGAAAATACAGTCCCTCGTAGTCTCACCAATAACAAAGAAAACCATCCACTGATGCCTGTGCACTACAATTTCAACCCTAATGCTCACCCCCTCCCCTGAGCAAGCAAACAAGATCTCCTGTTTCATGCAGGGCCTGCATGAAGAAAGCTATGACGGATTCTGTTGGTCACATGTGCAAGCCATATTTCCTACCTTCAAAGAGTACATGATTATGAGGCGTTGGCTTGGAGTTGTACCTTGTACTTCAGACTGGAGGCCAAGGGCTGGGGGGGCATTAAATCCTAAAGAACACCACACCACCAATTCACCAACACTTCAAGACTCCAAACCCTAAGATTTTCATTTCCTTAGTTTGTGCACCTTGTGTTCTTTAACCCTAATGTTTGCGTTAATTTAGTTTTGTGCAAGGAATATATACAGGTATATATATATTGCATTTAAAACCTGTTATGTGAGCCTGTGTTGTCATAACATTGAAATAAAATGGCATTTTCATTAATTTTGCCCTCTATGACATCACTGAACACAGGTCACAACATAGTATAAATAGGGCCTTGTATAGGCTGGCTGTTAATAAGCTATTTATTTCAGTTGAGTGTATCCCTCAATGCCACTCTAGCCTTCGTGGCGCCACTATAGTCCTCCACTCATTGCTAGGCAGCATTGAGGGGAACATGCTACTGTAAAAAACAGTACCTTTGTTTAAGTCAGCCTATACAATATATTCTATTTATACAATGCATTGGGTGCAGAAATAAATTGCCTAGAAAAGTGCTATCCAGCCACCCAACTTACAAGACAACATGTGATTTTGCAAGCTGGATATGTCACAATCACCATCTTAAAAGTCTGGTATATCACAGTGGACTACTGAATCACAGAGCAGTGTTCACAGTGCTGTTGACATAACAACAGCCCTGTGCAGCACCGAAACCAGCAGTTCAAATAAAACAGAAGCAGTCACATTTGCATACAGAAGCTGATTTAAAAAAGTCATAACTGGGAAACTGATCTTATATAACCCAAATGTGCAATGGCAAGACTCAAATTGTGCTGTTTATCTTGATTTGTTAGGAGGCATGATTTTAAATAACTCCCTACAGGCTCATCCACGAGTTCCCTCTCACACTTGAAAAGAAATTGCATATTGTGAGTCAGGATATCGGGATGTCACATTTCCTATCTATCTGTCTGTCTATCTGTCTGTCTGTCTGTCTGTCTGCGTATCCAGGATGTATTGTAGGTATTTGTGGAAAAGTAAAGTGAGTCAGAGAAGAGCACATTTAGGAGGTGAGAGAAAGAACAATATGATAGGGGTGTATATATGATATAATAACAATATGATAGGGGTGTATATATGATATAATAACAATATGATAGGGGTATATATATATATGATATAATAACAATATGATAGGGGTGTATATATGATATAATAACAATATGATAGGGGTGAGAAATCAATTAGATCAGTTGGGTAAGGGTTGGATGGTGTTTGACTTGCATAGGTTAAGTGACCATCATATGAGTTATGAGCACGTTGCTAAAAATTATACACTTGAAACCCTGCCCGTTTTTAAGCTTTTTTGGTGCTGTTTAACTGGAGATTCCGGGTGATCAGCGTGGCTATGGTGGGGATTTTCTCACTTATAGATCTATGCACTCTAGGCACTTAGGAACTTCACAGACAAGAGGAGGCACGCTGCCCGTCTAGCTTGTGATCTTAATATGTAGAACTGGATAGGTCTAGTCAGCAGATTGCACAGGTAGATCAGATACAGTCAGAGAGCACATCTGCAAATCAGAGTGGTCCATTTATGGTCACGCTCCTTACTGGAGAAATGAGGCCCAGGTTGTCATCCAGGTGGCAGTCAAGTGTTCTTCTGTTGTAGACCAGTGAAAACCTCCATACTGTACAATGTGAAACACAACTGAGGCTTTAAATAGTGAGGCGGATGCTGCAGTTCTGTTTACTTCAGCCCTATATTCAAGTGAATATAATAAGTATTTCCATTTTCTTAGTTTCTTGGTGTTCATAGTAAGGTAGTTTCTGATGCAGTAAAGTGCAGCTAGCTTCTGATGTGTGCTCCATGCGCTATTTTAGTGATGTGGTATGGTCCGGGTAGGTCAGCACCGGGTCTAATCACATCCCAAGGCATTTGAAGCATTGTACATTTTGCAGCAATGGCCCCAGTCATGATACATTTTTTAATTATAATAACTGGTTCCCCATTTTTTCCCATAGGGAAACCGTGGTGTAATCTGCCGTTATAAAGGAGCATTTATAATGGCAAACACGCACATGATTTCTCTCACTCTGCACATGTGCCTGACAGAGTTCGCCGCTTTCCAAACACGCCACTTGCCTGCTCGCTGAAAAGTGAACTGCCGTCCACCACAGTAACTCGGCGGTAAGTTAAATAATTTATTTTTTAATTTACAGGGACAAATGAACACCACAGTCCCCTTTTTAAATCTGGCACCATCACCCAATGAAAAAATGAAAATGGAGCGCGGTCCCCGGCCAGAACCTCTGCTATTTTATAAAATAAAATATGGGGTGTTGTGTGTAAATTAGAAGTTTGCACACACCCTTGGGGTTAGATGCTTGCACAAACCCCTAGAGCATCGCTCTTGGGGTTTATGTAGCATCTAACCCCTCGGGTGTGTGTAAACTTCACGTTACACACACTACCCCATACTTTATTCTCTATTTTCTAAAATGTGAGTGGTGGTTGTTCTTCCCATTAAAATCCATAAAACAGATTTCAGAGTTGTTTAATATTAGTTCTTAGTATTCATCTAGGTTTGTTACCAGTCAAGGATCATTTGCAACGTTTTGTTGAAGTCTTTGGCAGTCTTGGAGTAGATGTAGATATTGGTATTGTCAGTGTACCCAAGTATTCTGATATCTGGCATGGTACTGACAGATGGGAAGTCATTAAAAATGATAAAGACTAAAGGCCTAGGATGAGGCTTGAGGTTTTTTGGAGTTGAGGTAACTTTTTCTACTTTACTGCTGCTATCTGTTGGATAGTTGGGCTCAGATTTTAAAAAGTGATACACATAGATGCACATGAATTTTCCACCCGTGTCTGCTTCTGCTTATTGAGATAAGACCCAGGAGTCCTATTTTCAATCAATCCTGAGTTTTTTCATTGGTTTTAACAATGTGCATCAGCTTGCATCAAAAGATTACACAAGCTTGATTTTTTAACACGAGCTCTGCTTGTTTGGGCATGACGGTGTCCGAAGTTCTAATGCTGCTAGACCACTTACTAGGTTGTTTAGCAGTGTCACAACATAAGAGGTAGTCACATCAAAAACGGGACATCAGACTGTGAAAATTCTGCTCTTAGTCTTTATAGGTCCACATGTTATGCAAGAACCTCATCAGGTGCAACTTATGGAGTAGCATGCTGTGGTTTACACATTTGAAGGGCTTCATAAAGGTGGTAAAGATTGCTGTTATGAGATAGCCAGTGTCAAGTAAAGTGGTAAGATCATTTGACACCTTTATGCCTTTTGAAGGGCTGTTGAGGGGGAGCAGCTGAGCTAAAATCCTAATTGAGTCTTGGACAGTACATGTAATTTTATGTGAATTGCCTTTGTATTTTACTTCGACCTTTATTGTTATTTATTTTGTTTACCTGTTGTAATCCCACTACCAGGTCACATCTGGAAATGAGCTCCAGCTCAGCATGCCTTCCTGGACAACAATTTTAAATAGTAAATTAATAGACTTTTTTTTTCGGTGACTTACAGTAGTCCATCAGTTGTTTGTGCACTACCTTTTCTATACATTTACTGAGTGTGGAGAATACTGGTATTGGGCAATAGTTGTTTCAGACAGATGGCTGGCCTGATTTGTAGGACTTGGTGAAATGTATCTTCTGCTTGTGAAATTCTAGTGAAATTCTGATTTTGGTTCCATGAAATTTTTGCAAGATTTCTGCTAAAATGTCATGACATGTTGCCAAAATTGTGATTTCAGTTATTTCCATCTAATTTCAAAAGTGTTTGTCCACATTGTACCACAGTTGACAAAATGACTTTACCACATTCCATACAGGAGTCTACTAAGTTGCAAATGTCTGTCTTTAAAGCTGACTGAGTTGTAAGCCTGCAAACTTTCTGAGATTTTAAAATTACAGTTCACAATTATGTGAACTGCAGAACTTTAAGCCCCTGTAACTTTAAAACTAGAGAACATAATATCACCAATTTTGTCAGGTTCATTGACTCTAAATATTAGGCTTTGAGGCCACCCCCACTGCCCAGCAGCAGAACGTTGTGCTGCCAACCCAGGTTCTGAAGTGAGCTTGGGAAGTCACATCAGAAGAAAGACCATGGCCAAGACAGCTGCCACTCAGCAGTACATCTCAGTTGTGAGGGTTGGCAGTGGATTCCACAAACACAGCAACCCCCTGCAGCTAGGTAAGTGAGTTTACTCCTGCCACAGGAGAAGCTGTGGCTGTTGAAGGCTGACAGATGCACCACTCCATAAAATGAGTTGGGGCTGTTGAAGGCTGACAGATGCACCACCCCATGAAATGAGTTGGGGCTGTTGATTGCTGACAGATGCACCACTCCATGAAATGAGTTGGGAGGCAAAAAATGTGGGAGAAAAACACAGTAGCCATCTGAATGGCAGTCAGGTTCAGCCTGTTCAGGGTATATAGCTGTGAAACAGGTATATCTCTGAGAGATGAGCTGCCAGCTGGGAGAAAAAAATAAATAATAAAAAAAGAGGCTGTGTGGGTCAGCTGTCTAATCTCTTGCTCAAAGGCTGGCCAAGTTATAAGCAGCCAAAGATTCCAATATAACATCAGTAATTAAAGTTGAATTTCATGAGCTTTTAAGAAACTGTGGCATTTTGTGATACTTTTGTCAATGCCATGCCCATTCATTTTGCCCAGCCGTATACTAAAGTTGAAAAATAAAAAAAAACTGTGCTAAGGCGCCCACTGAGGAATAAAACAGACCATGTTAGGTCATCTGAGTCTAACACTTTGTTACAAAAATCACATACTGGCAGCAGCACATCCAAAACACCAAACATTTTTGAGCTGAACCTGTGCTCTTCTTCAGTGTGTAATTAGAGGCTAGAATGAATTACCTTTCTAGGGTGATCAATTAAAGTGGTATACACCTTAACAGCATGAAAGAACATAACTTAAAATAATAATTTAAGACAATACATATGCAAGTCTCATTGAGATTCACATATAACAAGAATTTCCCATAACATAATAAACAAACTCCCTGCACAAAAAAAGTGAAATAGGAAAGGAGACAAGAGGAGGGAAAGGGAAAAGGGAAGGGGGGTTAAATGAGGGCTAAAGAACATTGACTAAAATGAAGAATCACATAGCAAGGGCAAGAACAGGAAATCAGTACCCAGAAGAAGGTCAACTGAGGAACCAACAGGGACCCAGAGCCAACAGAGGGACATACTACCGCAGGAGATCCCAGCTGGGCAGGAGATGAAGCAGCACCTGGTAATTAACATTTCTAACTATAACCTTACTGATATTGAGCTGCATGTTTTAGAAAAAGGACTCTCATTTGTTCCCATTAACAAGGCTTCTGTATTTGATTTGGTGGTTGACCTTCATAAACTGACTCATAATTTGAATTTGAAAGTGTTTTATTCTGAACATGATTCAAATGAATTGACACTGCTTTCTGCTAACAATACAGATCAGTCTTCACAGACTGAAATGAATATGCAGATCAGTTCTGTCAAGAAAAAAATCCTCCTTTGTGCCACTGTATAATTCCTCGGTCTCAGTATTCGAGGAACCGTGCATGCAAGACATCAGGAACTTAATGAAGGATCCCCCTTCCCCACTTCAATAACTGTACAGCGCAAGAAAGGCAAGCCATTAATAATCTGGCAAACAATAAAGACTTAACTATCAATGAGGTGGATAAGGGAGGAGCTAGTATGATCATGGATTCCATCAAATATGAAAGAGAAATGATGAGACAGTTAAGCAATATAGACTTTTATCTACCACTTACATGTGACCCTACCATGAATTTAAGTCTGAGATTGAGGTTTATTTGTATGAAATGTGTATTAATGCACAGATTACTATCAAATTAGAGTTTATTGTTCAACTTTGTTGTTATTAGCAATCAAAGTTATTACAGTTAAAAACATTCACTTGTTTCTGCAAAAATATAATATAACAAACAAATAGTTTTAAAAAAGCACTATTGCCAGATTAACTCCATTACAGTATATCTCTAGGACAAAAACAGCCCTACAAGAATTTTACAAAATGCCTTGCTACTAAGGACTGGAGATCACAACATGTTTTAGAACAATACAACAACTTATCAACAATAAACAGAGTGCAATTAATAAAATGCAGTTAATGAGGGTACATAAAAACAGGTTATGGGCGAATCTAAGCTGTATTGTAGTTTAGTCTATAATATTTTTTCTTTATTTTGGTTACTGAGAAGAAGAATTTGGACACCAACGGGGCGTCTTCTACACATCTTGGATGTAATAAAATAAATATCCAATCATAATTAGTTTTTGCATATAAGCTCAACACATTTAGAAGTAAATGATTTCTGGGCTTAGAATATAAAGGACATATATTATGTGAAATTAAGATTTTCAATAACCAATAATACATCTACATTGCACAGTTGTTGTATTTGAGGTGATATCAGTATGAAGACCCTTATTGTAATAAGTATGTCTGGAATTAATCAAGTCAAACCATGCCCATGTGATCAATTTTCTATCAGATGGTTGTATGGGAAGATTTAAATAGTCTTCCAGACAGTGTCCAGTTTTATTAATTCTAAACCATTCAGCACATTTCTGCCCTTTTATTTTTACCATATCCAAGCTTCTTATATGATCAAATAATTTTTTTCTTAATCAAGGTTCTGAAGTGTACAGATATGTTTATGTTCCTATTATAATCCTGCCATAGGTGAGTCATGATTATTTTCTAAAGCCTTTAACCAATTAGATTGATATCCTTCTTTGGACCATTTGATTTTTTCTTTCAAATAATTTTGAGGTAGTGTATTATGTCTATTATGTATTAATCTCAACCGATAAACCAATAATGTTTACTCGGCAAAGCACCCTTTGAGATTTTTCCTAATTCAGATCTGACCATTGCATTGGATGTAGAACACGGTACTCCTAATAAGGCCTTATAATAGTATGAAGATGCCTTATTGATGTATTTTGTTATATGGGAGCCCCAGACTTCTGCACCATATGTGACAATTGGGTTAATCTTTGCATCGCCAGCAATGAGTGCTGGGAGAATGGAGCTACCTCCAAATTTCATGTTAAACTTTAGTAATCCCTGAGCAATTAATTTAGCTTTCAATATTAATCTTTTTGATAAGGAGTACATTTATTTTTTTTCCCCAATTCAAAGTTTATTGAGTTTTAACAATACTGAGAACAGATCCAAGAAAACAATATTCATTTATCGTGGATTAGAGAATATATTGGAACTGTTCCCTCCACCCCCTCTCCACTCCACTTCTTTAATCCCACCTCCTCCCTATCCAACACAGATATTTAGAATCAGATGAGTCTAGAAACTAAATATATACTGGTATGATAAAGTTAGAGAGAGTACAGTGTATGCAAGGGGTCTCATATTTTCATGTACCTCTCCAGCCTATTATTGAGACTTGCTATCACTTTCTCTGTCCTAAGATTTGCAAGGAGCCCATTAAGCCATTCCAAATAGGAAATGTCATCGCTGTCCTTCCAATTACGTAGAACCACCTTTTTTAACAGACATAGAAATAAGGGCCATATGATACCTTCAAGTAAGCACTGAAACCTCAAAATAATCTCCCAGTAAACAAATTTCTGGGGTAAACGGGTCATTTAGGCCCAGTAAGGGATCTACTTTTTGCTGAATGTTGGTCCAGAGTGATGTTACTTTGGAACAAGTCCAAAAAATATGGTACAGAGAGCCCTCTTCTTGACAAGGATTACAAGTAGGTGATGGGAGAAGACTGAATCTAAATAATTTCTGTGGGGAATAATATAAATTATGCAATATATAAAATTGAATAAGGCGCAACCTATCCTGGGTAATATACTTGTGGCAATTGTGCCATAGGGTTGTCCATTCTAACTCTTGAGTGGGAAAAAAGGGAGTCCAATAGGCCAAGGGAGCAAAGCAGTCCGGATATGCCCAGTTATGCATATTCTTGTAGATTTTGGAAACTGCTTGTTGGGAACCAGCCAAGAGACCTAATTCATTTAGGAAGGATAGTTTGCCCTGCTGAGGGGGACTATTCCAAACGCTTTCAAAATTAAATGTCTTAGTTGAAAGATTTTGAAAACATAATGAGTGGGGATATTGTCTGCTTGATATTTTGGTAGAGGAGAGCCAAGAGTTCTCTTCTGTCACAAGGAGGGAAAGGCGCTCATCTGCCAGGACAACAACAAAAATTGAAAGAGACCTAGGAGTAATTATATCAGATGACCTAAAGGTGGGCAAGCAATGTGAGAAGGCAGTAAGGAGGGCTGGGGGGATACTGGGATGCATAGGGAGAGGCATTAACAGTAGAAAACAGGAAGTTGTTATCCCTCTGTACAGACAGTTAGTGAGACCCCATCTAGAGTACTGCATGCAATTCTGGAGACCCCATCTCTGCAAAGACATAGACAGATTGGAGGCTGTTCAGAGGAGGGCTACCAAAATGGTGCAAGGTCTGCACCAGAAGACATCTGAGGAGACTAAGCAGCTTAATATGTATACCCTTGAGGAAAGGAGGGAGAGGGGACATGATAGAAACTTTCAAGTATCTCAAGGGAATTAACAAGGTACAAGAGGGTAGTATCTTTCAGAAGAAGAGATGTGCAAGAACAAGAGGGCACAATTTGAAGACAGAGGGGGATGGCTCAGAGGTAATGTTAGAAAGTATTTTTTCACAGAGAAAGTTGTGGATGCATGGAACAGCCTTCCTGAGGAGGTTGTGGGGTCAGGAACAATGAGAGAATTTAAGAATACATGGGACAGGCATAAGGAAATTCTAGTGGGGGGCAGAAGGAAGTAAGCTGTTGATTAACTAGAATCTGCAGCTTATCCATCAGGTAGGGAAATGGGCAGACTAGGTGGGCCAAGCAGTCCTTATCTGCCATCAGATTCTGTGTTTCTATGTTTCTATATTAGGAGGGGCAACCAACGGACATTAAGCAGTTTGTTATCTATCCTTAAATTTGGGTTCCCCATATGGTTTGTGCTAAGTCTTGAATATGACTATATTTGAGGAAACTACATAGCTGAGTGTGAATTTTGACAGAAGTTGCTATGGGGGTTGATTTTAAACTGGGGGGAAGTACATTAGTTTTGATATGGAATAGAGCTGCTGATGTTAATCCATTGACTTGAATAAAAGCTAATTCAATTTTGAGCCAGTGGGGAGAGAAGAATACATCATCAGTGGAAGACAGCCATCTAAGGTACTTGGCGGAGTGACTAGCCCAGTAATAAAAGGTTAAATAGGGAAGGCGTAAACCCCCTTTACCTTTGGGGGCAGCCAGCTTATGATAAGCAAGTCTAGGCTGTTTATTGGACCAAATAAATTTTGTGATGAGACCATGTACTTTACTGAATCAGGAAAAAGGTAGCCAAATATTGAGTAAATGGAGAGGATAAAAAAGTCTATGAAAGACATTCATCTTAATTAAATTAACTCTACCCCAAAGGGAAATAGGAAGTTTTGACCATCTATCCAAGTCTAAACCAATAATTTTCACCATGGAATCCAAATTTAGTTTCTGGATAAGTGCTGAATTCCTTGATATTTAAATTCCCAAATATCTTAAGGAGTCTTGTTTCCAAGAAAGTCCCAAGTCAGTGATAGAGCCTTTAATTACCTTATAGTTGAGGGGAAATACCACAGTTTTATCTATATTTAACTTGTAATTGGACAATTATCTATATTTTTCAATGAGTAATAACATAGGAGGGATTGATGTAGTTGGATGGGATAGTTGTAAAAGGAGGCCGTCCGTGTAGGCAGAGACCTTGATTTCTTGGTCCAAAATAGATATTCCTTGGATCCCTTCACAAGCTGTTAATTGACAGATAAGGGGTTCCAAGTATAAATTAAAAAGCTGTGGGGATGGGGGCAACTCTGCCTGGTACTGGATAGTAATGGAAAAAGATTGGAGACCACTCCATTAGCAGTAATCCATGCCGAGGGGGCATGATACCGTGCTTTTATCCAGAGTTGGAATTCTGAAGGGAAGTTATAAGCATCAAGGGCTCGAATCAAGAAATTACAATCTACTATATCGAAAGCCTTCTCAGCATCCAGCGATATCAAAACTGCTGGGAAATGGGCATCTCTGGACACCGAGTGGACATGTGACAAGGTTCAAAGATGGTCAATCAAGGAGCACCCCTTCATGAAGCCAACCTGCTCGGGTCCAATGAGATCAGGCAGGATAGAGTTAATGTGGTCAGCTATTAATTTGGTTAAAATTTTAATATCCTGATTCAATAAGGATATAAGATGATAGCTAGTGGTTAATTCCAGATTCCTATCAGGTTTAAGTAACAAAACAATTAAAGCTTCAAACAAATTAGGGTCCACAGTTGCACCTGTTAAAATATATTGAAATAGGGGCAATAGTAAGGGAATTAACTGCTTTTGAAATTTTTTATAAAAGTTAGCAGAGAAACCATCTGGGCCCAGGGTTTTGGCAGAGGAAAGACTTTGAATTATCCTAGCTACTTCAATAAAAGAGATAGGAGTTATAAGTGATCTTTGTTGTGCTTCAGAGAGGGAAGGTAAGTTGGATGTAGTCAAATAATCATCTAAAACTTGATCTGAAGGAGGATAGGACATAGAGCTATATAGATTTTAATAGTAGTTACTAAATACGGATACTATATCCGATGGGGATGTTTTCAGTGCTCCATCTTCTTGAGAATGAATGGATGCTATGTATTTGGATGATTCCTGCTGTTTAATTCTGAGTGTAATAATTACCGTTTTCTCACCCTGATCTGAGTAGGATACCTTTGTCCTCAAAATGGCGAATTCTGCCTTTTCTCTCAGGATCGCTAAATAAACATCTCTTTATTTAGCTAAATTTTGTCTGAGCACATCTGAGGAACTGGGAGTCAAGCTAGCTTCAATTGATCGGATTTGAGAGAGCAGGTTAGATAATTTTCACTCCCTTTTCTTCTTTCTTTGAGAACCCAAACTGATTAATATCCCTCTAATATAAGCCTTAAAAGCACACCATTCAAAATCTGGTCTAGAAATGGAGTTATGATTAACTTCGATAAACTGTTCAATATGTTCGGTGATAGCTGTGATCACTACAGGGCCCTTCAGCAGCTGGTTATTGATTTTACACCATGTAGCTCTTTTAGGAAGAGGTGAAAGGGAGAGGTGACAAACTACTAGAGAATGATCGGTGGGAGGGCTAGGTTGAATGGAGGAGTCTAAGACCCCTGGTAGTAAAGTTTGTGATAAAAGGAAGTAATTAAAGCAAGAGGCGGTGTTATGAACTGGGGAGGTAAAAGTGTAACCTCTTTCCATGGCGTTAAGTACCCACCACATATCACATAAGCCAATTAAATCAACAAGCTCATGGAAAGCCCGTTGAGCTGGTGAGAGCCCTCTATGAGGACCTCCAGAACGATCTAAAGTGGGATCGAATACAAGGTTCATTTCACTTCCAAGAATTATTGGTAACAAGAGAAATTGGGTTAGAACTCTAACCAGCTGTGTGAAAAAGCCTGGAGAATCCGCGATGGGCCCATAAATGCTTCCCAACAGCATCTTTGTTGTGCATAAGGTACCATGAATTAAAATAAATCTACCCTGTGGATCCCTGACCATTTGAATGAGTGAAAACAGGACTTTCCTTGTTATCAAGATCATGATGCCACAACTTTGGGTTGTACCCCCTGTGGAAAATAAGTGCCCCACTTGTTGTCTCCTCATTCGAATTGTTTCAGAATCCAACAGATGAGATTCCTGTATAAATATAACATTTGTTGATAATATGCCAAATGCTTTAGGACCTTATATTGTTTCAATTGTTGCCTGACTCCTTTGACATTCCAAGTAGCAACCTTAATATCATTAGCCATAAGCAATAACAAGCATGAGATTGGACAGAGAATTCGGATTTACTCTCAGATTTACCAGTATCTTTACCCACCATGAATCTGTGTTGTACTCCCACCCACTCTTCCTACCCACGTATATCACCCCCCCACCAAACCCCAACATCAAACAACAAAAAAAGGAACAGGGTTATATATTAGAAACAACCCAACCCACCCAATTCCAAAAACTGATGCGGATCTCCTTCACTATAGCTCCCTCCCTCCAGCCACCTTTAGTTGTTCCTGGTTACACCCTTTATTGCAGGTGAAGCAAGAGACAGAAAAAACAACAAAACAAAACATAATTGAAAGAAAAACCTCTCTTGTGCCCGATAGGGAGAGTACAGTGTGACTTTTGTGAATCGTATACAATTCTTAATAAAGAAAACTAACCTAAATGATTTATATCTGCACCCTAAAGAGCTGAGTGAGACATTTACTACAACTCAATTTAATCATAACTTTCACCCTCAGCCATAAGCGAAGTCATAAATCACAGATATGATCTATGGTTATGATCAGTTTCATTCTCAACTGTATCGGAACAAAAATTTGAGTTAAGGACACTTTTTAAATGAAAGGTCACTGAGAACCATAAGACAAATAAGTAACTCAACTTAGAACACTGTTTCTATCTAATGTAACCAGCTACCTAAAACTCCTAAAAAAGTAGGAGTCAAGCTCCCTCTAGTGGTCGCTGTGTGATACAGTTTCTGCCTGAGTGAAAAGGTGAAAAAATAAAATTGTAAATAAACACAAATGTGTCCAAGTAGTAAATGAGTCAGACACAAAGTTTGTACTTCTCGATGAATAGTCATGTAATTATGCCCAATAGAAACCAAAAAGGTCTGGAAAATAAATCGGGAGCAGTTATTGTTCCACCGAGTAAAAGTTAAACAGAGAACATGATCGAACAATGGGGATGAATAGACCAACAGATCCACAGTATCGGGCTATCTTTACACTGTGTTTACATCAAGTCAGGCATAGTCATAACAGCATACAATGCCCTTCTATTCTTTATTAGTGATTTTGACAAACCTATACCAGGTAGAGTCAAGTGTCAGAGAAAAGATCAGGTAGTGTAGCCTTGAGCCCCGCATGGGCAGCCTCCAGATCTTCATAACTTTGCCACATACCTGCAAGTAAGACCTGGAGCCTCGCAGGATAATTCATCCAAAATCTGACCCCAGCTGCTATGAGTTTGGATGAGAGGATGAAAGGCCATCCGACATTGCCAAATAGTAATAGGCAAATCTTGAGCAACTCGCAGCCTGATTCCTTCCCATCTGACCTCTTCTATCTCTTTGACTTTGGATAAAAAGTGTTGATGCTCTAGATAGTTTAAGAATCCAAAAATTAGTGGTCTCGGAGGAGATCCAGCCAGGAGGCTCAGTCTAAATGCCCTGTGTTCCCACTCAATCACATATTTAGGGTCAAATGGAGAGGGCCCGGCTACTTTCTCAATAAATTTCTGGATGAACAGGATGGTATCTTGCCCTTCTTCGGTCTCCGGTAGCCCAATGAGGACTGCATTCTTCCTGCAGTTATGGCCCTCAAGGTCTTCTATCTTAAGTTCTGTTTTTGAGATCTTATGCCTAGTTGCCACTAATTTAGGGTCAGTCTCGTCCCAGCGTTTTTCCAGGGAGCTGACCCGGGCCTCCGAATCAGAAGTTCAGCGAGAAATGTCCTCCAGAGCCTGGGAAATGGATTTTATCTCAGAAGTAAGTGAACGAAGATCCTTCTTAAATGGCCTGAATTCAGACAAGAAGCCAGCCAAGGTAAGCAGTTTTAATTCTGATTGAACGCTGGAGATCCCGCTGTATCAGCAGTGCTGGAGGCCCTAGGCTTTTTCAGGCCTTTTTCAGGTGTTGCCAGCGGAGTACGTTTTGGCAATGCTCTCTGCATTTCAATCTCCATGTCAGAAATATCACTAACAGGCAGTTGAGAAACACTTCAGAAGTCTTCTGAGCAGATTTGAAGGCTGTTACTCACTTTAGAACTCAGAAAATAAACCGAAAAAGTGATCAGGTGGCTGGAGCAAGAAAACAGAGCTAGCACCAGGCTGCCTGCATCACATGGTCTCCAAAGAGCCCAGTTAAATGTATTTACCAATTTGAGCACCAAATATTAATAGCGATTCACAGTTTCAATTTTCTTATTTCCCAATGTGAATTCAAATTGAAAAGAACTTTTCTCATGACTATTAAAAATCATTATTTTTGTTTTGTTTAGGTTTATAGATAACTCTAATGTCTCACAATTTTTTCAAAAAAATATCTTTTTTTTTTTTTGTAGTCCTTTGTGGATAAGGCAAATTGCACCATACCATCTGCATGTGGCCGTCATGGGTTTCATTGTAGCTGTATACACAGTTTGATGCTTACATGTTGCTGTGTGTCCTTTTCCTGTATGAAAAAACAAAAAAAAAATCAATAAAAAATAAAATATTAAGAAAAGGTCAGATCTAAAGACTTGGAAACCCAGCTTCAGAAACTCAAGGAGCTGGAGGAGAAATTTAGGGAGAACCCAGACTGCTTTTCCATACTCCTGGCTGAAAAAACAGATACTCTGTAGAAGTTGAACTTGCACTTGGATCAGAAGGCAGAGTTTGCACTGTTCTGCCTCAGACAGATTTTCTGGGAGGCAGGAGAAAGGCCAGGCTTGCTACTAGCATACCAGCTAGAAATAAGCACCAGGAAAAGTCCAGGATTTTGTGGTCAAATTGCAGGATGAACCACTGAACCACTGACAGAGGCCCTTACGGAAGCAAGTCAGACAGAGGGACTCCCACACTCCATGAGAATGGCCATAATCTCCCTAAACCCACACCAGGGAAGGACCTGTAGATATTTGACAATGGCCACTTCATCTCCCTCATTACAGCAGACTCTAAGGCCTATGCCAAAATGCTGGTGCAGAGATACACAAGATAGCTTCTTAACCTTATCTGGAGGGTGGCACATCCCGACCCACCATCAGTGCCCATATTGCTCGACACTGAGAAAGTGCTGGAGTCAATCCTGCAAGTAATGTGGCTAAATGATCACACACAGGTACAGATGGGAAACAAGCACAAGGCCCTGGTGTATGCAGATGACATTATGCTGACTCTGGTGTGCCCTTAGGAATCTGTCCCTGCAGTCCTGAAGCTATTGACTGGTATAGCAGATGGTTTGGCTACAAGGTCAGCTTGTCAAAGTCCTTGCTTCTGGCATCTGGGAAGCAGATCTGTAAAATAAATGAATTCCCATGGGGTTTGTAACCGGCCAAAGACAGCCTCAGGTACCTGGGAATCCACTTTTCATTTATCTCAGCAGAATAGGAAATCTCAATATACCCCCACTTCTGGCAGACCGGGATAAGGACATGGTCAGCTGGTGCTGCTTATATCTCTCACATTAGGACAGAGCACACACCTTCAAGATGATGGCAGTTTCAGTATTTCAATACATTCTAGACAATCTGCCTATTATAATTCTTTGGAGATGTTCAGGAATATCCAGCAGAGAATGTTGAACTTCCTATGGGATATGGGACCATGGTGGATAAGTTTCTTGAAACTGACACAACCCCTAGATAGAGGAGGGTTCAACCTACTGGATTTTGCCTTGAAACATGCGGTACATATGTTGTCACAACTCACTTAAGCCTCCCCCTCACTCGGCCAGAGCATCAACCCAAATAGTTGTTCTGCAAGACACATCTAGTAGCAGAAAACCCACAGACAGTAATTTTGTTTAGGATCCCTGCTAGGTTGGTGGTGCACTCTACATTGCCACCAACAGCAGCTGTTTGGAAAGGCTGTACCAAGCTGAGCCACTGGCTACCAGATAGCTCACCCAGCTTTTCTCTCTGTTGGAACCAGGCCCTCAAAATAAGAGGCAGCCCAATAGACTAGAGGATTTGGTCCATCATATGGGTGCATAGACTGCGCAACCTGCTAAACAAGCAAACAGGATAGCTAAAGACTTTCAGCCAACTGCAGTCTACATTTTTTCTGGAAAAGCAGCAGCACTGGCAATACCTGTATCTCAGACACTCTCTTGGCCACATTCTGGGGCCACAATATAAATTCTGGGGTCCGAATGATCTGGAGAAACTACTGCACCCAACCACTGGACACCACCCTAAAGTCAGACAGATTTACGAAGGGCTTACAGGCTTCAAGATAGACCACAGTGAGCTATTTTGGTTACATAGAGTGAAGAGCTGGGCTGTGACATAAATCCCTTTACCTGGAGTAGATGGTGGAGAGGCCTGTGCCTAGCAGAGACAGACACTAAGAACCATTGTACCCAACTCAAAATTCTGCACAGATAGCACAGACCCTCCAAGAAGCTCCACAGATGGGGGCTGACCAACTCTGAGAGCTGCTGGAGATGCTCCTTGACAACTGGTAGCATAATGCACATACTCTGGGAACACCTGCTCATGGGTTACTACTGGGGGGGGGGTCCAGCAAGTCTGAAGAAATCTGATAAGCCCAGGTATGACTCTGATCCCCCACACTGGTCATGTTAGGACTCACAGAGGGGGACCAATCTAAGACCAGGAATAACAACCCTGCAAAAGAGATGGCTACAAAGGGTTCTGATCACAGCAAATAGGATCATTCTCTGAAACTGGAAGAAGCAGACACCTCCAACCCTCTGAGTGGCTAATAGAACTAGGGAAGGCAGCTAGCTTTGAAAGGGTACAGTACATTATGCCATGTATAACAGGTTAGATGACGTTAGCACAATGTGACACTAGCACTTCACCTCAGAACACTGCAGGATACCACAAAGTCAATATATGACATAGAACCTCAGTGCATAAGCACTGAGGCAAGGGTTTCCCCAAAGGGCATTGGCCAAGAAGCCAAGTTTCAAAGAAATATAAAATCACACATACCCCCATAATGCAAAGCACCATGGGCTGTGCATGCAAACCACCACAAAATGTTATGCTGGTTCAACATTAAGCAGAAATGCATGGTGCCGAAAGGCCTCTCACACAGTCTGCAAAGGGTGCCAACAGAAGACACAGACACGTGAGTCTGTCTTCTGGATGAAACACATATATGTCTTCTGTTCGCACCCTTTGCAGACTGTGTGAGAGGCCTTTCGGCACCACGCATTTCTGCTTAAAGTTGAACCAGCATAACATTTTGTGGTGATTTGCATATACAGCCCATGATGCTTTGCATTATGGAGGTATGTGTGATTCTGTATTTCTTTAATGTATGACATACTACATGACCCAAATGGCAAGGGGATAAGTCAACTCATGGTACCCCATGACCCTGTATAGCACCCCAAGTCCCAGCAGTCCAAATACCCAGTCACAGGACCACCTGCAAACAACCTAAGGGATCACAACCATCTTATCGAAGGCAGTTCCTCATAGGACCACCTTGCACCTGTTCCAGTGCACGTGCACACACACACACACACACATACATACACATACAATGGCCTTCTGTAGGCATTGATGTTTGCCACAGTCTGTCACGATCATGTCCAGTACCAAAGGAAGCATATGAATGAGAGGCTCAAGGGCCAGGCAATGCCAAAATAAAACATATTTATTTATTTATTAGAATTTCAGATTAGAGCCTTTGAGCTGGGGGCTCTTTTACAAAGGTTCCATGTCTTGATTACGTAAATAGGTTAAGACAACTGAACATTCAGGCATGGCTACATTAGGCAGAAACATGAGATATGTACTGCAAGAGGTGGGACATTAGACCATGGTAACAACTAGGACAAACTAGAGTAAATTACAAAAGAGGAGCACAAAAGACTCATACTATACATTGAAAGATTGCAGCCAAAGCCCTTGCCCCCCCCCAAAAAAAAGCACTGAGTAATAGCTTAGGCAAACTAAACATAGGCGTTGCTAGCTCTACAATGAGGAGGTAAAGTAAAAATAGAGTAAAAGTTTGAAAGTAAGGGTAAGGGAAAAGTGAAACTGCCAAGAGGCAGTTATAGATGGTAGGAATAGGGAGGGTGTAGGAGGGGATAGGGTAAAAGGGGTGGGTAGAGAGGTAGGAAGAAGAAGTGGGAACAGCTGAAATAAAGGAGGAGATGAGGACATAAGTCGTGGAGACACTGGACAAAAAGAAGAGCAGGGGAGGTGGGGAGGGAGGAGGTAGAGTAAGAGGAAGGGGTAAGGGTAGAATTGAGGGATGGAAAAACTGGGTGAGGAAAGAAATGAAAGGGGTGAAAGGTGGGGTTGTTGGCATAGGAGGAGAGCATGAAGTGGGGCAGTCTACATGAGATTTAAGTGAAGCAGTCACAAGTGGCACAAGTCACTAGGAGCTGACATAGTTTGTGTTTGAAAGAGCCAAGGGTGGCTACATCTGCGATCTTGCAGGGTAGCAAGTTAAACAATTAGGGGCTCTGCCTGTGAATGACCACTGGCCTTGTGAAGTGCAACAGCGAGGGACTTGTAGTGTTATCAGAGCTTCTGGTATGGCGGGTGCTGCAGGATGGACTGAGGAGCTTCTGTACCCCAGTGGGCATGAGACCAAGGGAGGCCTTTTTTGTTACCAGGCTGGTTGGGTAAGAGAGTCTTCCCTGAAGTTTGGAGCCAGTTTGCCTGTTCATAGAGGTTGCAGGTGTGCATGCGGTGGGCAGCCCCAGTAAGTAGTCAGCACGCCTTGTTCAGTGCAATAGAGATACACCGTAAGGCAGAGTCAGTGGCAGCTCCATAGACAACAAGCCCATAGTCCATGATAGAAATAATAGAGCTTTGTATTGCTAGATTAAGGGCTTCAGGAGTCAAGCAGTGCTTATGTTTGTAAAGAAGTCTGGTGTGGGCATTCACAGATTTGGCAACAATGTCAATATGATTGGAGAAGGACAGTGTGCTGTCAGGAGTCACACCCAGGTACTTGAACATTTGTGCCTGTTCTAGCATGAGTCCAGAGCAGTTTCTGACAGTCAGCTGTTTGGTTTTATGTTTATTATGCAAGCCATGGAATAACATCCTTTTGTTTTTTTTTTGTAATTGAGTACTAACTAGCTTCTGCAAGATGAGCCAGGTCTCAACATCCATAAAACTTTTCTGAATTGGTTCTCCGGGGGTGAGGGATCAGTGTTCTTTGCAAAAATTATTGTGTTGCCTATATACAAGAGAATATGTTCAGGGCAGGATGCAGGGAGTTTGCTCAGGAAGATGCTGAAGAGTAATGACCCCAAAATTGACCCTTGGGGGACACCTGACTGGACAGGTTGCTTAGCTGAGAGGACATCGCCAATCCTCACCTGTTGCAAGCAGTCAGAGAGATAGCTGTTAAACCAGCTTAAGGTGTCAATTGATAACCCTAGGTAAGCTAGTTGTTCAATTAGTAATGTATGGTTGACCTTATGGAATGCCTTTGAGAGGTCAATATAGGTGGTGCCGACTAGTTGTCCTTGATCAACTGCATGGTGAATGAAGCACGTAAATTCAAGGAGAGCAGTGGTGGTACTATGGTCTTTGCAAAAGTCATGCTGCTGAGAACACTGAAGGTTGTATTTTTCCATGTACTCAACCAGCTGGTCAGCAGCAATTCTTTCAAGTGCTTTGGATAGAGGGGGAAGAATGCAGATAGGCCTGTAATTTCCATGTATTGCCCTGTCACCACTTTTATGTACTGGGGTCACCAGGGCAGACTTCCACTTGGGGGGAACTGGGAGAGCATAAGAGAATGGTTGATAATCTTGGTTGGGGGGGCAGGAGAGCATCGAGGGTGAGGGCGATGAGTTTCAGGTCAACTGAGTCCCCACTTGCTCTGGTTCTACCGAGTACTTGTATTTTCTGGCTTCACTTTTGGTCACTGCTTTAAAGTAGAACTGTGGATGAGCTAGCTACTTATCAGGTTTGGCACTACTATCCGCCGCAGAGGTGGGATCAAAGAAGGCAGTGGGTAGTACGTGACTGAGATCAGTGGATGCCAAATTGAAAGTACTGGCAATTTCGGAGGGGTCAAGGGTAATGGCACCATCTATGTTTAGCATGGTAGGGGCCATTTTTGAGTGTTTCCCTGTAACGTCCATGAGGTTGCTCCAGAATTTCCTCCCAGCTTTCCATGAGTTGGATAGGGCACTTCTGTAGTACCTGGCCTTTTGCAATCAGATAGCCCTGGTGCAGGCATTCCTAGCAGTCTTGTATGTCTGAATAGCTGCTTGACTGCCAGTAGCTCTTGCCCAACTCAATAGTTGGTCACATGTTTTCATTTGTGCCAGGAGATCACATGTAATCCAGGGGTTGTCTGCGCCCTTGATTATTCGCTTCTTGCATGAAGCATCAACAACACATGCTGCATTGAAGCAGGAGATGAAATATTCTAGTGTAGTATCAACATTGGTAGTGGTATCAATTTGGGACCAATTTTGTTGTTGTAGAAGTGACTTCAGAGACTCTAGGTGTCCCTGGGTAAGTACCCTATGGTAGACAGTTCTACCTGGGGGTTTAGTGAATTTATCTGAAAATTGGCACTGAATGGGGAAATGATCACTTATGGAGTCTGGGAGGACTGCTGTTTGAGTGATATGCTCAGGGTGGTTGGTAAGCACCTAGTCTATCAGTGTACTGGTACCTGTTCTGTAATAAATCCTAGTGGGTGAGGTAATAAGCTGGGTGAAGTTTGCTGCAGACAAGGCATCCTTGTAGGAACTCGAACTGGGTGAGAGTCAGTTTACATTGAAATCTCCAGACATTATGACTTCCAAGTTGTGCTTTAAACTGTTGATGCAGTTGAGGAAAGGGTTTGGGCCTGACGATGACAGTTATGTTGTTCATAGTACATGTTTCTATATCAGAGATGTCTGATCATGTATTAGTGGTGTATTTCCAAGGGATTCTGCCCTGGCTAAGATGTTGCCTCTGTAAAGTTTCTGATTTATTTCTGTGTGTTCCTTCTATACCAATAAAATATGAATTACAGGAAAGGGAATGTAAGCTGGTAGGAAATCCAAAATATGGAGCAAAATGGATTTGAAGATGTTCGGTAACCTGTGAAGAGGAAAGAGACACAACTTCTTGTTGCTATGGAATATTTTTACTGTATTTCAGATAATTGTCCTGGCTGATGTTTCAGGCCTGGGTTGCATGATCTTGATACAGTGCTGTATACATCTGGCCCCTCGTCCTCCAATGTAGCGACCAGACTCCAGCAGGACTTCAACGCAGTTCAGCTCTGGTTTCACTCTAACCAGCTCTTTCTCAATGCCAAGAAAATTATCTCTATGACCTTTGGCAAGAGACAGAGACTTTCAAGGCAACCCTCCACCCCCTCCTTCCACACCCTGGATGGGACTACTCTTGAGACTTGCAACTCCTACAGATATATCGGGGTCTAGCTTGACCAACACCTTGACTTCTCTGCATCTATTGATGCCATCCACAAAAAGCTACACCCCAAGCTAGGTGTACTTTATCATAATTGTGGAAACATCCCATTGCCAGCTCAATTGGAAATTGTACAGAAGATGATTCTCCCCATCTTTGACTATGGTGATGTAGTCTACAGTGCCACCCAAAAGTCCACCCTAACCAGACTGGACTCCCTTCTTTCATTCCTTCTGTCGCTTTGCTCTTGACTGCCCTCCTAACACTCATCACTGTGTCCTGTACCGCAACCTTGACATCCCCTCATTGCAGGACGAGCGTCTCTCCCATAGCGTCAATCTCACAACCAAATACTGGTCACAGTCACTCCATCCTTATCTTGCCTCTGTCCTCTCAGCCCATATCTTCCAGGGCTATGCTCTGAGAAATAACGACATGCATCTACTGTCCATTCCTCGCATGGCAACCTTGGCAGGACAGGCAGCTTTCACATATCACATGCCTAAACTCTGGAACTCACTACCCTCCGATATCCAGCACATCTCCCCCCAGTCAGCACCTTAACTCCCTTCTCAAAATCTACTTCCACCCCATCTACACATGCACCCATGGGAGCAAATAACCTGTGTGACCAGAACCATCTGTAATAGGGCAGAAACCCCTAATCTCTTAATTACTCTTCTGTCCTATGCCTTGTACAACTGCCTGTTGAAATGCACCTTACCCTGTATGCTTAGTTTGAATTGTTATGTTGGTAATACGTTTGATGCCTAGCTTGCACACTACCCTGTATGTTTTATCTTGTATTGCCTATTCTTGCAATGAGTTTGATCATGTACTTTGTCTGTACTCCCTCTCCCTCCCACCTCCCAGGGCACATCTGGAATCGAGCAGTACTCTGCTCAGCATGCCTCCCTGGTAAAAAACTTTAAATAAATAAGTAGCTTTATTTGTAGATGGTTATACCTCCTCCTCCTACTTTTCATGTGAGTCTACTCTTTAGCCTAATCTGGAGACTAAATACCCATGGATGTTCGAAGTTCAAAGTTGAACCAAGCCAGAAGTGCAATGTAGTTTAAGAATTTGCGCATCATCATCCCCGTTGGGAGGTCAGGAGATGACAAGTGAGCATCATGCTGTCTAGGTCAGAAAGTGTATGTTGTTAGCCAAGTACCATAAAGTGAGGATGAAGACATTGAAAGAGATGCATAACAAATGTGTATACTTTCATATTTTACCATATAAATTATTTTAAAAATCAGGCCATGAGAAACGAATTGCTATTTATAACTTATTAAAAGTATGTAAGATACATTTTAGCAACTAAAAAATGGTGCAGTTAGAAGAATATAAGCAATGGGTATGTGACATCATAAAACTACACAAATCAAGGCAATTCTACAGGAAAATACTGGAATCCCATATGTTCCGTACATTACTGAAACATCCTGCTTATTCAAGGTGATGTTAAATTAGAAAATAATGCTGGCCCACCAGCACAGTGGCAGAGCATCCGCTGACAACGCTGATATCCTGGGTTCAGGAACAGACCCAGGAGTCAGACGGCTGGCCGAGGAATCAAGCATCCTAGAGACTTCTCCTTCCTGGGGGGGGTGAATGCCCATGTGCAACTGACCTCTGACTGAGTCAGGGGGGAGCTACTGCCAGCACTTATATTGTGGGGAGGCATACCGGATGTTGGCGCTTCAGCGTTGTCACGTCATTGCATGCCATGCCTCTCATTGGGGTTACAAGCATTCCAAAAATGCAGGATCCCATGCATGACGCCTCACTCCTCTGGTCCTGCTCAGCTCACCATGGTACTCAGCTGGTGACCAAGTGAAATGTTCTGTTAGGCAGCTCGACTATGCAGCTCTGCCCTGGGGAGCAAGCAAAGGAGGCATCCCAGTAATGATGGTAACACCTAGTTCAGACTTCCATCGGGGTGCACTCGTTCAGTGGCCCCACCCTGGGGGCAAGCCTGGGAGGATCACCATCCAAGGTAAGTCCCAGGGGGACAAGTTGAGGACTGGGGGCTGGGGGTCCAGCACCCAAAAAAAAAAGAAAAGAAATTGGCTTGTATAGCATCACATAATTATTTTAACATGGGCTGATGTGGCACAATGAGGATCATATGATCTTGAACTCGTTGCTTATCTCAACACTCTGTAAAAAGTTACAGAGCAAAGAGACAGTCATCATTATCTACTCACCACCCAATAATGTGGCTTGTGAGAAGGATGGTATAGTATTACTTGGAAGAGTTATTCTTCACACGACCATTTTCCATTACAGGACCCCTGGCAGGTAATTATAATAATAAATCACTTCTTAGCGATTTGCAGTTGCTTTGTAGTTCAAGTCAGAAACAGCTTGCCACTAACCCTCATATAATATACCTGAGAGCAGTAAAATCAGTAGTTTTGAGAACAGTGATCTAATAGTAATAAACCAGAGAGAAAGAATATTTATTTTGCCATTCTTTAATCCCTGCAGTGCAACATACTCCAAGATAAACTTTAATCAAGAGTAACAGTTTGCTGTCATTAATCATGGCTCTTCAGTAACAACTGCAGAGGCACTCACTAAGAAAATCACAAACAGCAGTGTGTAATCATAAAAGCCATTTTTTTAAGTTGTTCTGGGAGTCTACTCTTTATCTATAAGCTTTGAATGATGCCTTTTGTTTGGAGTCAGTAACATTGGAATGTCTGTCCACATAAAGCACTGCCAATATAGAAAGGTACCTCAGAGAACAGCAGGGCGGACACTCTTCTGTGGTGAATGATATCTGAGCTGTTTAATGCATGTGGATCAACTGATTGGAAGTCAGTTATTTCTACACAGATCCAGCAAGACTTGAAAGCCAGCTTCACAGAGGGTGCTAGATCTTTAAGCCTCAAGACCAAGATCAATGCTCTAAACCTCACCCAACTAATCGTGGACCCCACCCGGCTAAACCACAAAATGCAAAATCACTCACTCTTGGACTGGGTCCTATCCTCCCACCACCACAGGATCCTAAGTGCAGGCCTGCTCCCAGACTCCCTAAGTGACCACCACATGATCTACATGATCAGGAAAGTGCACAGGCCCATTGCACCCCCCCCCCCCAGGATACTGCTCACAAGGCCATATAATTCCTTAAATCTAGTATCTCTGTTACGCAACCTAGGACAAGTAGACTGGTCCTTCATCCCAGCGGCCCCTTCTATTGAGGCCGCATTCACAACTTTCAAGGCTAGGCCCCTAAAAGTGTGAGACTCCCACGCCCCCCTGCGCACAAAAAAGGGTCAGAGGTGCCCACCTTCCCTGGATCACCACTGATATCATCAACAAATGCCACTCCAGGGACCACGTTTGGAAAACTCACAAGAAACTGGGCACCCAAGCATCTCTCCAATGCTACCTGGCCCGCTGCAACTCCTGTACCTCACTCATTCGCCAGGCTAAAAAGAACTACTTCCTATCGGCCCTCAGCGCAAACCTTAACCACCCAACAAACTTTTGGAAATCATTCAAATCCCTCTTCTCCTCCCAAACCCAGCCGCCATCACCGACACTGTCACTACAGGGCACTACCATCACTGACCCCTGTGAGGTAGCCGCTGCCTTCAACACCTATTTCTCCAGCTGTGCGGACTCGCTCCTATCGTCCCTCCAGCACCCACCCACTCCGTGCTCCCCCCTCCACCAAGAGCACTCCTACTGACCATCCAGCTTCTCCTTTCACACTGTATCCCCTGCTGAAGTACTCAAATCTCTATAGTCCCTGAACCCTAATAAAGGTAAATGCCCCACGACCCTGGCGCCAAGATGTTATACTTGTCCGCTTCCGCCATAGCCACCCCACTAGCCAATCTTTTCAACCTCTCCTTCTCACTAGGCAAATTACCAACCAAATGGAAGCAGGCTACCGTCATACCCCTCCCTAAAGGGGGTGACCCCTCCTCACTGGGTAAGTATCACTCCATCTCCGTCCTCCAAATTCTGGCCAAACTACAGGAACATCTTGACCTTGCCCAACTCTCTCCCTATCTGGACGCATCCTCCTTCTTCACCCCATACCAATCCGGTTTTCGCAAATTGCATTCAACTGTCACTTCCCTACTAAGAATCACTGATGCCATACTCACCGGCATGGACAGTGGCCACATCACCTCGGCCATCTTTATCGACTTGGCCAAGCCTTTCGACACCATCTCCCATACTGTGCTCCTTTCTAAACTAAAAGATGCTGGCCTCTCCGAGCCAGCTTCCAACTGGTTCCATGACTACCTGGTAGGTAGGCACCAGTCTGTAAAAATCACTTCCCACATCTCTAGCCCCCTACCAGTTATTGCCGGCATCCCCCAAGGCTCAGTCTTGGGCCCACTGCTTTTCTCCATATTTTTAAACGATATCCCATCAGCCTGTCTTTACTCATCCATCCATATGTATGCAGATGACACAGTGCTGTATGCCACGGGCCCTTCCACAAGCGATGTGGCAAATCTACTACAGTAGGAGTTCAACACCATCCAGCACTGGTTCCGCTCAAACCAACTATTCCTAAACCCTAAGAAAACTATGTTGCTAACCTACGGAGCACTGCAAAGACTCTCCCACCAAGCCTCTTGCCCCCCCCCCCTTCCAAACACTGGATGGGACCCTCCTGGAAGCATGCATCACTTTCAGATACTTAGGTGTCTGGCTCGACCAGCACCTAGATTTCTCCACTCATATTGATTCCATCCATAAGAAACTACTCCCTAAACTCGGTGCCCTATATCGGTACAAAGTCTGCCTCCCCTGTCTAGCCCAGAAAGCTATTGTTCAAAAGATGATCCTCCCAATACTCGACTATGGTGACATAGTCTAAAGCACTGCTCCCTCCTCCTCCTTAGCTAGCCTTGACACACTTTTTCACTCCTTCTGTCGCTTTATCCTCGATTGCCCAAAAACAACCCACCACTGTGCCTTATACAGCTCCCTAGCCCTGCCATTCCTCCAAGACCGCAGATTAACCCACTGCGCTAGGACCGCAGCCAAATTCTGGTCCCAGTCCCTTCCCCCCTACCTGGCCTCTGTCCTCTGCCCACAACCTCCTCCTGCTTACTCCCTGAGAAGCACGGACCCCAGGCTCCTCCACGTCCCCTTCATGCATACAACCAAAGGGCAAGCAGCTTTCAAATTCCGTATCCCCCAGCTCTGGAACGCCTTGCCAGCCGATATTAGACACTCATCTAACCCCCACCACCTCAATCTCCTACTCAGCACACACTTCTCCTCCAGCTGCCAATGCTTTTAGATAGTTCCCACTATGTGAATCTATTTTGTGTTCTTAGATGGTATTTTTGTGTAATTTTATCCATTTGTATTTCCCCCTCCTCTGTTTTCCTTTGTTTCTACCTGCTGATTGTCTGTAATGGCAGGTGGCCCCCTCGCTGTGATGTACAATTACTGTGCCCTGTGATGTACTATTTTATTGGGACTTGTCCCCCAGGTCGCCTCTGGAATCGAGCAGCTCTGCTCAGTATGCCTTCCTGGTTAAACTCGTAAATAAATAAATACAACACCATGCTATGCTGTTGAGTTGAAATGTTGCCAATTTGTGTCACAAAATTGTTACCAGATTTTTTTTAAGAACTTTAAAAAACTGGCTTCATTTCTCACTTTGTTTATATTGATACAGGTTTACAAGCAGAGTCAAATTCATTTCGTTTCTAAAGTACATTGCATTGTTCTCTACATAAGTAGTGATCACAGTTATCACTGAATTACAACACGTAAACCACTGACAAACACCCATTTATATGTAGTTGAGATTCACTGACAATTGCAATTAGGGTTTTATAAGAAAAAAACATACAACAAATTCAGTTTGATTACTCTTGAAAACCTTCATCAATATAAAAATAAAACAAGCATTTGTCAATGCCGAATGTTTGCTTGCTGGTATTGACATTGGTATTGCAAGAGTTAGAGAGCTGCATAATAGGAATGGCAGTAAAGTACTGAACTAATGCCAACCCCCCACCCCCACCTTGTAGAGACTGACAGGCATTGGGGGTGTGGCTTTGGGTCATTGGGCACGAAGCTCATACCATTTCACTTCACCCCACCCCACCCGGCAGACACAGAAATCATTCACATATCTGGAATGTGTAGTACGGTATGGGCTGTATGCCCATTGGCTCACGCTCTGAACCAATGGGTGTGCAGCCCTACCGAGGTGTCAGTCAGTGGGCGGCGGGGCAGCAGGCGGGTGGGGTGCAGCCGACCGCCAGCTGACCGGGGAGCGGGCTGGGGCCCAGTGGGCGGGTGGGGAGGAGAGTACCCTAGACCACCAGGGTAATAGGACATTTTCTGTTTTACAGATGCCTGTGACCGGGCAGCAATCGGTCCACTGGTCCACCAGGGATATTAGACTTTTTTTTTATTATAACAGATGCCCGCGATCGGGCAGCAATCGGTCCACTGGACCACCAGGGATATTGGATGGGGGTTTATTTAAACAGATGCCCATGATCGGGCAGCAATTGGTCCACTGGACCACCAGGGATATTGGATGGGGGAGTTTATTATAACAGATGCCCGTGATCGGGTGACAATCAGTCCGCTGGACCACCAGAGATATTGGACTTTTTTTTTTTTATTATAACAGATGCCCGCGATCGGGCAGAGTGCAGTCCACTGGACCACCAGGGATATTGGATGGGGGGTTATTATAACAGATGCCCGCGATCGGGTGGCAATCAGTCCACTGGACCACCAGGGATATTGGACTTTTTTTTTATTATAACAGATGCCCACGATCGGGCAGAGTGCGGTCCACTGGACCACCAGAGACATTGGAGGATGTCTTATTTTACAAATGCCCACAATCGGGCATGGGGGTGCCGCCAGGTGCAGCCAGAACTCGGGTGGCCACCCACAGGTGGCAGCTGCTGTTTTGCACCCTGCAATGTGGCAGCTCACCTGTGGGTGGCCATCAGTTGTTCCTTTTTTTGGGGGGCTTAACTTTGTGCTGGCACAGGTAGGGGTTGCGATTCATGGCTCTGCACATCCTGGGCTGAATATTGGGCTGTGCAGGTTATGCATGGGCACGCCCCCCCACCTGTGCCTGAATACATTACTGATGTGCTCCGACGCATCAGGATTTGTGCAGCGCACTTTTCCCTTTTGAATATCACGCCAGGGTGCATCAGTGGGTTGCACATGGCACAACACTGTTGCGCCATGTGCAACTCTTTTGAATATCTGGGCCAGTGTCTGTTTAGATTAAGCAGATAGATACTTTATTAGAAGTAGAAGGGGGTTTATTTAGGGTTAAAAAAAAGAAAAGAAAGAAAGTCAGTGTGTGTTCTGTGCTGGGAAGGGTACTGTATCAACTTAATTTGCTAAGTCAGTAGGAGGGGAGAGAGAGTTTAATTGGGGTGTGGCTTAGACAATATAAAATCAGGTGACTCAAATTACAACTTCCTGTTGCTAGCCTTGCTTTTAGAGCAGAAAGCTGCTAACTAAAAGAAGCTACCATTTTCTTACTGATTTAAAACTTCTATCTCAGCAGGACTCAGTGTCTGTTGAGATTAAGCAGACAGATACTTTATTAGAAGTAGAAGGGGTTTTATTTAGGGTTAAAAAAGAAAAGAAAAAGTCAGTATGTGTTCTGTGTTGGGAAGGGTACTGTATCAACTTACTTTGCTAAATCAGTAGGAGGAGAGAGAGAGAGAGCTTAATTGGGGGTGTGGCTTAGACAATATAAAAGCAGGTGACTCAAATTATAACTTCCTGTTGCTAGCCTTGCTTGTAGAGCAGAAAGTAGCTAACTAAAAGAAGCTACAATTTTCTTAATAATTTAACACTTCTATCTCAGCAGGACTCAGTGTCTGTTGAGATTAAGCAGACAGACATTTTATTAGAAGTAGAAGGGGTTTTATTTAGGGTTAAAAAAAGAAAAGAAAGAAAGTCAGTGTGTGTTCTGAGCTGGGAAGGGTACTGTATCAACTTACTTTGCTAAGTCAGTAGGAAGAGAGAGAGAGTTTAATTGGGGGTGTAGCTTAGACAATATAAAAGCAGGTGACTCAAATTACAACTTCCTGTTGCTAGCCTTGCTTGTAGAGCAGAAAGCAGCTAACTAAAAGCAGCTACCATTTTCTTACTAATTTAACACTTCTATCTCAGCAGGACTCAGAGTCTGTTGAGATTAAGCAGACAGATAATTTATTAGAAGTAGAATGGGTCTTATTTAGGGTTAAAAAAAGAAAAGAGAGAAAGTCAGTGTGTGTTCTGTGCTGGGAAGGGTACTGTATCAACTTACTTTGCTAAATCAATAGGAGGTGAGAGAGCTTAATTGGGAGTGTGGCTTAGACAATATAAAAGCAGGTGACTCAAATTACAACTTACTGTTGCTAGCCATTTTTCCTTACTAATTGCCCTCCACCCCACCCACCCTAAGCCAGTTGTACTTTTATAGCCACTGGATTTGACTGACAACAGGAACTTCCTGTTTGGCAGTAGGAAGGGAAGAATTATAGAGAAACACTGGTTTTGTCAACCCTAAAGGAAAAAAGTAGCTCACTCTTCCCTCCCAGCTGCTGGTGGTCTGACACTGAGCAAGGAAGAAGGAGGCTACCAAAGAATATAGGAAGTTGCTGTCCCAGAACAGGAAGGGTGAGAGTTGTAAGGAGAGGAGAGGGTAAGCATACAGAGAAACAGGAGAGGGGACACAAAATAAGACATGAGAGGAGTGGTGCAGAGCAATGGTTGTGGGGCAGCAGTGTTCCGGGAGACATTCTGGAGGCTGCGATGCTGCCCTATTTGCAGGCACCTCTCTGGTCTGAGGAAGGAGGTTGCCCGTCTCCAGGCTGACCTGGCTAGGATTCGTGAAACCTCCTCCCTCACCCAGGGACCACCAGGGCCAATGCCACTACCTCAGAGGTTGCCAAGAAAGAGGAGTGGCTGGACCAGGATGGGCTCAGGGAAGGAGAGGGTGATGGAACAGGGTTGCATCCCCCCAGCTGTACCTCTCCACAATTCATACACTCTTCTGGTGGATAGTGGTTCCTCTATGGAGGCACCTGCAGTGGAGACCAAGGAGGATGCTGGGAACCTTCACAAAGGAGGTCCACAGAAGGGTGGCATGGGACCCCACAGGGGAAGGAAACAACTCCTGGTGGGGGGGACTCAATCATTAGGGGGGTAGAAATGGGGGAGGAAGGGGAGAAAAAGGTAAGGTGCCTGCCTGGCACCACGGTTTGGAGGGACAGGAAGTGAATCACCAGGATCGTGGGAGCAGCCTCACGAGGGAGGGAGCTGGATGCCATTGTCCACCTAGGGACAAATGATCTGGCTAGGAATTGGATCAGAGTAGTGCAAGAGGAGTTTGTAGAGTTGGGGAGGGGCCTTAGACAAGTAGCGCATAACGGTAACCTTCTTGGAGGTGCTGCCTGTCTATGGCAAGGGTGATGCTAGGGTACTCCTCACCAGGGAATTTAATGAATGGTTGAAAAACTGGTGTGGAGCTCAGGGTTTTGGCTTCATTGGGGACTGGGGAGCCACCTGGAGGGATGCAGACCTATACTGGCATGATGGTCTGCATCTGTCCAGGGGGCGAACCAGGATCCTAGGTGAGTGGTTTAAATGCTTCATTAGCAAGCATTTAAACAGCCAGAGAGAGGCACTGAAAGGAGCAGGAAAATCCCAGCCTCCCCACAAAACACGGTAATTAGTGAGGTAAACACCAAGGTAGAGAAGTCATTAGGGAGCAGGACAGAGGTAAATGTAAAAAAGGCAAAGGCAGTAAGGACAGAAATGGGGCCAAAAGGGGTAAGGCCATCAAAAGTGGAGGGTGATGAGTACCAGTGCCCGTAGTCTGTGTAACAAGCTCCCTGAACTAGTGGCCTTGATGGAAGAGGGTTGCCTGAATATTGTGGCAGTCACAGAAACATGGTACACAGAGAACCATGACTAGGATGTCAACATACCAGGACACACAATCTACAGGAGGGACAGGGAGGGTAAAAGAGGAGGAGTAGCTCTCTATGTAAAGGAAGTGATCAAAGCAACAGAACTAGAAAGTAAACAGGGAGCAGATTAGGCACTCTGGGTCACCCTGGAGACAGGAAATGGCACCACAGTCCACATGGGGGTTGTATACAGACCCCCATCTCAGGGGGAGGAAATGGACAAGAAAATGATAGAAGGCATCCTTAGAATGGCAGAAAAAGGGGAGATATTGTTGATGGGGGACCTGAATATGCCAGATGTTAACTGGAGCACCTTTGCTGCAGACACATCCAAGAGCAGGGTCATTCTTGATGCCCTACAAGGGGCATGCCACAGACAGCTAGTACTGGAACCCAGTCAGGTGGGAGCAATCTTAGACTTGGTACTCTCAAATGGGGACAGAAAAAGAATCTCAGATTTAGAAGTGGGTAGCCATCTGGGAACAAGCGACCACCAAACAGTGTAGTTCATGATAAACACAGCCATACAAAAGCAAGAGTATTGGACTTTAGGAGGGCTGACTTTGGGAAAATGAGAGAGTGCCTCAGAAAAGCACTAGCAAACAGGCAAGAAGGAGGGGTAGAGGAACAATGGGGAATAATCAAAACAGCCATCACAGAGGCAACAAGCCTTTGTTTAAAGCAAATCAACAAAACACAACGAAGGAAAAAAACACTATGGTTCTCAAAAGAGGTGGCAGGGAAGGTTAAGAAGAAAAGGATAGCATTCTGGAAATATAGGGAAATACAGAAGGAGCAGGACAGAGAACTTTATCAGTTAATGCAGAAAGAGGCTGGGAAGGCAGTCAGAATAGCAAAGGCCCAAACCGAGGAAAGGATAGCCAACTCTGTTAAGAAGGGGGATAAGACCTTTTATAGGTACATTAGGGAGCGAAGAAAGACCAAATGAGGGATACTGAGGCTTAATAAAGGGGAAGGAATGTGGGTAGAGGGTGACAGTGAAAAAGCAGAGATACCGAACCAATATGTTTGCTCAGTATTCACAAAGGAAGAGGAGGAGGAGGTACCTAAACCAAACAAGAGTAACTCTCTGAAGACAATGGTCCATACCAGTCTATTTACAGAAGAAAGTGTTCTGAAAGAACTAATAACATTGAAAGTGGATAAAGCAATGGGGCCTGATTGATTCACCCAAGAATTCTAAATGAACTAAGGGTAGAACAAGTGACACCGCTGACTACTCTCTTTAACAAATCATGGAAGGATGGGGTGGTACCTGAGGACTGAAGAAGGGCGGATGTGATTCCTCTTCACAAAAGTGGGAGCAGGACTGAGGCAGGAAACTAAAGACCAGTTAGTTTGACTTCAGTGGTAGGGAAAATGATGCAATCACTTCAGAAGGAAAGAATTGTTGAGTACCTAGAGGCCAGTGGGGCATAGGACCCAATTCAGCATGGATTCACAATGGGAAGGTCTTGTCAGACAAATCTAATAGGTTTCTTTGACTGGGTGACCAAAGTAGTGGACCAGGGAGGGGCTGTGGACATGGCCTACCTAGATTTTAGCAAGGCATTTGATACAGTCGCACATAAAAGATTAATACACAAGTTAGCCAGCCTTAGAGTGGGTTCCAAGGTGGTAGCCTGGATAAAAAATTGGCTAGACAACAGAACACAAAGGGTAGTAGTAAATGGAGTCCACAGTGAAGAAAGAAGGGTTACTAGCGGGGTACCACAGGGTTCATTACTGGGACCGGTCCTTTTTAATGTCTTTATAAGTGACATTGCAGAGGAACTGGAAGGAAAAGTATGTCTCTTTGCAGACGACACAAAGATCTGCAACAGGGTTGATACACAAGATGGAGTGGAAAGGATGAGAAGGGACTTGGCAAGGTTGGAGGAATGGTCAAATGTATGGCAGCTCAGATTCAATGCAAAGAAGTGCAAGGTAATTTACCTGGGAAACAAAAACAGAGGGGAAGAGTACACAATGTGGGGTGAGATACTGACAACAGTATAAATGGAAAGGGACCTGGGGGTAATTATATCAGATGACCTAAAGGTGGGCAAGCTATGTGAGAAGGCAGTAAGGATGGCTGGGGGGATACTGGGATGCACAGGGAGAGGCATCAATAGTAGAAAACAGGAAGTTGTTATCCCTCTGTACAGACAGTTGGTGAGACCCCATCTGGAGTACTGTGTGCAGTTCTGGAGACCCCATCTCCCCAAAGACATAGACAGAGTGGAGGCTGTTCAGAGGAGGGCAACCAAAATGGTGCAGGGTCTGCACCAGAAGACATATGAAGAAAGACTAAAGGAGCTTAATATGTATACCCTTGAGGAAAGAAGGAAGAGAGGGGACATGATAGAAACTTTCAAGTACCTCAAGGGAATCAACAAAGTCCAAGAGGGTAGCATCTTTCAGAAAAAGAGACATGCAAGAACAAGGGGACACAATTTGAAGATAGAGGGGGGACTGCTCAGAGGTAATGTGAGGAAGTATTTTTCATGGATAGGGTTGTGGATGCATGGAACAGCCTCCCTGAAGAGGTAATGGAGTCAAGAACAGTGGGGGAATTCAAGAATGCATGGGACAGACATAAGGCAGTCCTAGTGAGGGGTAGGAGGAAGTAAGCTGTTGGTTAACTAGGATCTGGAGCTTATCTGTTAGTTTGGAAAATGGGCAGACTAGGTGGGCCAAGCGGTCCTTATCTGCTGTCAAATTCTGTGTTTCTATGTTTCTATGTAACTTGTTGATTTTGTAGGTATTTGCGGAGCGCTGCATTCTGGGATTGCTGATTACCATAGTCTGCTGTAACATTGCTGCTCGCTAAATAACACGAGCGATTACGGGCACAAACAACTCTAGCAGGCATATTAAATCATCAAGAACTTTTACCAAATATGTTCTGTAGCATATATTATGAGTGCTTCTCACCAGGTAATTGTTAGGGATTTTTTGTATCGGGGACACCAGGGCTTGAACTGAATACTGCTGCAATCAAGGTTCAGTGCGGATGCAATGGTGAACTCTGGGTAGGTGGGTGGGAGATCATTATTTTGGATACTGCTTGTGTAGTGATTCCAGTGTGGAGATTCACAGGACTGCAAAATGAAGCGGGCATTACTAGGGAATTAATGCCTGCTTCATTTTGCATCACGGATTGTCTATTATCTCATTACAATGCTCTATTCAGTGATAGGAAAAGTTGCCATGTTACAACAACTTTCAATTGAGTTTTTCTGATTTGGAGGAAGAGAATCAAGTAGACAAGAAATGTTGAAAGAGAGTTACAGACTGCAGGTGCAGCAGAAGAACAAGTTGTACTGTACCACCAATCGTGGATAATGTTGGTGTAGGAACACTAAAGGTGATTACAATTTGAGGACATCACACTACACTACACATACAGATTAAGCAATGAGAAAGGATGGGTCTACTGTGGAATTAATCTATGGTTAGGGGGTTCAGCTGAGTGCATCCAACGACCCAGCCATGGATTAATTCCACAGTAGACCCATCCTTTCAAGTGACTTAGTCCACCTGTAATATGGAGAGTAATGCTATGTTACAATATTTAAGAAAATCATAACACATACGACAATTTTAGTTTCAATCTTTTATAAATTGAATTAAAATACATTTCTTTGATAGTGCAGAAAAATTAGAACACCTCAGTTAAACATATTGTGGGTGTTAAACATATCCCACTGGAAAAGAGAAGGAATCGATAGAAACTCTTTGTTTAATGTCTACAGAGTACTTTTTTCATTTGTTTACTCACAGTATTTGCATTACATTTTTTGGTGTAGCACGATCTCCACGAAACATCTGGTGCATTGTGGCATTCAGTTACGTCTTATCGTTGCTGCATTCGAACATGGGAAACATCTACCTACGATACTCACAGGCGATTGTTATATTGTATAACAATTTAACATTTTTTTACTTATTTTTATAACTTTTTAACAACTTTCACAACAAGGATAACATTTCTGTGGTATCACGGGTATTTTACTGTACACTTACGGGTCCAGTTACTGCTTTATCTGTGGGCTGTTGTAGTATTTAACCGACCTGTTGATGGAGAAGTTGCTAATGTGGAAAGGGCTGCATGAGTCGTAAGCACAGGATTTTGTCAACAGTTCTGTATGTAAACTGTTTTGTGTCAGAAGCAGGCTGATTTGGGACTGTTTCTCTACTTGCTTGAACATACTGCAATTTAGGCATGTCAGCTGGGTGGGAATCAAGTTTTTCCTATAATTAATTTATGTATTTTCAAGTATGCTACTTTTTATTTTGGTGGATTACTTTAGTACTGCATTAGCAAGCATGGTCTACTGTGGAATTAGACCATGGTTGCTAATATATCACATGGTATGTTTGAACAAATCACAGTCCTTGATTTTTCTTTGCTTTTTATTTCCATGTTACAATAGGGTTTATATGTAGCTGATAGATGCAATTAAATATACTAACAGTTTCTAGATGTAACCAAATATAGAAACAGTTTCTAGAAAAACCTAAAAAGTAGCTTCACTTTTCTCTGTGTTGGCTTGACACGCATGTGCAAGCCAACATCTTGTGCTAGTAGCACATTTCAGAGGTGTGTCAGTGTTGGTGAATGCAGGGCATGCTTTAATAGGTGTGTCCCTCATTCACCAATTAGCCAGCATGCTAGCGCTGACACACAAATTACGCAAAGTGGACACAACTTCTAAGAAAAGTGCCACTGCAATCAGAGACAAGCTTGTCATGCAGCGGCACCAATGACACACCTCCTGACGTGCCTTTCCAGGTGAAGCATTTAAATAAACATGGTGGCATCTGCCACCGTCTGCCACACAATGCCCACAAAGTCAACTTTGGGGTGCCCGAATCCCTGTTGGCATGCCATAACCCCAAGATTGTGTGGCACACTGGGAGCCCACCCAGTGTGCCTCGTTGTCAGCCAACCGCCATCGGCATGTTCCTGCCCCTGCCCCACACCCATTGTATGCTGCACTGGGAGCCCACCCCAGTGTTGCCAACATTCCCCCCCAAAGTCATGGGGCACACTGGGAGAGCACCCCAGCGTGCACAACATTTTTTTCTTACACCCGTAAAAAAAGAAAATTGTCTGCGGTGTTCACTTTTTTTTTAATTACCTGAAACAAAGAAAAAGGTGGCTTGCTGTCGGGTCCCTTCCCCCAACCAGCACCCACCCAATGAGCACCCCACTTCCCCACATCCCCCCTGACCCAATACTTACCTCCAGATATTGGCGCCATGATCTTCGGTTGAGCGGGAACACGTCTGCACCCTTCAGAGCCAATTGCGAACTGAAGAAATGCTGGTAAGCTGTATAATGGCATAAATGGGGGGGGGGTTCAACTTGGGTGGATATCTCAATCATTTTTCTGACTTTTGCCTCCAAATTTTCAACATGGGGTGCTTGGGACCCCACCTCATGAACACATGCACTGGCATCTCGTTACTCTATCCTGAAAGGTCATTTCACAGTCACTGCGCAGAATCACCTTTCAGGACCGAGTAACAAAATGACAGTGCTACTGTTCATGAGGTGGGGTCCCAAAATGCCTATCTTGCAAATTTGGTGGAAAAATTCCAAAAAAAAATGACTGTGCTATGAGCATGCATTGTGCAGTTTCAATGCACACTCATAACTTCGAATATTTTTAATATTTTCAATCCAGATTTTCATCATTGTCATTTTTTCACACCTCCTTATGAACAGCAGAGCTGTCTTTTTCACATCCTGCCTGAAATGTGTTTTCGTGCATGTGGCGCACAATGGCGTGGTTGCTGTGCCAAATCAATGTTCAGCACACAGTAACAAAATCACAGCGACACTGTTCATGACCAGAGGTCCCAAAATGCCTGTGTTGAAAATTTGGTTAAAAAAATCCCCAAAATAATTGCGTTATGGGTGTGCATTGTGTAGTTTTTAAGCGCGCTTGTGACTTCACCACTTTTTCATATTTTCACTCCAGATTTTCAACATTGCCGGTTTTGTACACCTGCTTATTGACATTACAGCTGTCATTTTTCACATCCTGCCCAAAATGTTTTTTCACACATGTGGCACACAATGGCACTGTCACTGTGGGAAATCAATGTGCGGGCCAGATTAACAAAATCACAGTGACACTGTTCATGACCAGAGTTCCCACAATGCCTATGTTGAAAATTTGGTTTAAAAAAAGTCCCCCAAAAATTGCGTTATGGGTGTGCTTTGTGCAGTTTCTATGCACACTCGTGACTTCACCAAATTTTCATATTTTCACTCCAGATTTTCAACAATGCCATTTTTTTACACCTCCTCATGAACAGTGCAGCTGTCATTTTTCACATCCTGTCCAAAATGTGTTTTCACACCTGTGGCACCAAAATGCACAGTCACTGTGCAAAATCACTTATTGGCTAACAAGCTCATAATGCCACTATTCATGAGGTGGGGTCACAAACAGCCCATGTTGAAAATTTGGAGTGAAAATACCAACAGATGCCTGGGGTGTTAGGGTTTCCAACCATAATGCCCCTCTCTGTAGAGACTCACAGGCATCAGGGGTGTGACTTGGCAGTGTCAGCTGTAATGCTCATGCCATTCCACCCCCACTCTGCAGCCAGTGACAGGTATCGCGGTGTGCCTTGGACTCTTTGGACCCAAAGTTCAACCTATTCTCCTATACTGCACCCCTTATGGGATGGGATGAGTGTAAGGCCCAAAGACCCCAAGGTGCACCACGGCACTTGGTGTCTGCATGGTAGGGTGAGGTGAAATGGCATGAGCGTTATGGCCAATGACCCAAAGGCATACCCCAGTGTTTGTCACTCTCTGCAGGGTGGGGCTGGAATCGGCGTCAGTTCGCTACTTCACTGCCAATCCTATTGTGCATCTCTCTAACTCCTGCACTACCAATGCCAATGCTAGCAAGCCAACATTCTGCATTGACAAATGCTTGTTTATGTTTATATTAATACAGGTTTTCAAATTAGAAACATGTTGAATTTATTTATATATTTTCTTCTTTGTCAGAATAAAACACTAATCACTGCTGCCAGTCAATATTAACTACTTATTACATAAGCAGGTGTTTATCAGTTGTTTGAATGTTGACATTCAATGATAACTGTGAAGATGTCTATTTTTATAGGAAACAATACAAGTTAAAAAACACACTGTATATGATTCTCCTTCTAAACCTATATCAATGCAAACAAGAACAAGAGAGAAATGAAGACAGTTTTTTTTAAAGCGTATCTAAATTACTTGCTAGCTATTTTCTTACATATGCATTATCAGCTATATGTAAACCCTGTAGTTTAGCACAGTGTAGCATAGGTTAGTTTCAACTACATGTAAACTTCCCCTTTGAGGAGTTTTCACCTGAAGAAAGACATTGATAGACAAGAGTCAGTACAGTAAAGGGTCACCAAGATGACCCAGTGACAGCAGGGCAGATTCTATAAGGACTGGCCGGAAGCCTGAATGATGTACTTATCAGAAGCCAGACTGGGTCAGGGAAACTATTATAGCATATAAGTTTCCCAGGGGTAGGGGTAGGAGAGAATTGAATGTCTGACAACTGCTCTGCTCTCCTGGAGAGTGGGAGGTATACTGTGCTGCTCTAATAAAGCCACCATGTGAAGGTGTGGCAGCAGGTCAGTGGCTGCAACTTAGAAGGGGTTGGCCAACGGCAGGTGCACAGTGCATGTGAGCCTCCACACACACGCATGGCTGCATCCTTGCATGCTGCCCGGCCATGGGGAGAAAATAGGAAATGCAGCCATTGTAGGATGATCCCTTGATCACTGCAGCCCCCACACTCCCTACAGGGCCCTGGTTGGCTATCTGGATTGCGCTTCAAGGTTTGATGGATGGCCTTCCCTTCCTGACCCTGCCACAGGGATAATATCCATGGGTGATCTCTCCTTCCAAGGTAAGTCCCTGAGATGATGGGTGATGGGGGTAGATGAGCAAGAGGAAGAAGAGTGGCTGCTTGAGAAAGAAAAACCTTAATAACAAAACATTTATCAGGGGTACACACAGGGTGAATAGTGAGGAACTATTTGTAAGAAATAGGGACGCAGTCACTGGGGGCATGACTGGAGGTTGGTGTGGGGGCAAATTCTGGAGAAATTTGAGGAAGTTCTACTTCATTGAGGGGGTTGTGGAACTGTGGCACACACTGCCAGCAGAAGTGGTGGGGGTAGCAACCCTTAATGGGTTTAAACATGGCTGAGACAGGGAAAGGGGATTCATAATCCCAGGGGGAGGATCACACGGGTTTAAGGGGTGGGGCACCATGGAGGGTGTAACAGTCCACCAGCAGTATTTCAGTGGGTGTGAGGTATATAGGAAGGGCAGACTCAGTGGACCTTCGGTGTCCTTCTACCTACAGACTCGTTTCTATCAGGAGACATGTATCAGTGAAGCATTCCATTCTAATAAGAGAATCCTAATGTATTAAAGTACCTAAGTAATTTGAGGCATCCCCATGGAGAATCGTGAAAACAATGAGTGCTCATTTGAAATGTATTCTGAAGTGAACAGGTAACCAATCTGAGTCATTAAGGATGGGAGCGATGCGTTCAGACCTTCTGAAATGAATCAGGAGTGGAGCAGTAGCATTCTGGGGGTTTCTTTCAGATTTCTTAAGTTATTTATTTTCTATAAAAAGAGATCATACACATGCCAAAATAAATTTAAAATTGACTAAACCATTGTAAAATATCTGAACAGATTACAGAAATTATGCATTCCCTTCTGTGAATTTGCATGTGCAAAACAAACGTCATATAAGACATGCTTACACATGTACATTACAAGTAAGCAAGGCAAAACATGTGGCTAAAGCCCTGCAACGGTTTCATTTTAAGTATGGTGGTCTTTCAGTAACACTGGCTATTACAGCAGGTAAGGCTAAAATCATTCCTATCCTTGCTTATGGTGCAGAAGTATGGCAAACTAAAAATTACCCTATCCTAGAACTCCCTTTATTGTACTATTATAAATCTATACTACAGGTACCCAGTTGTACATCTAACTCATATGTGAGATCAGAACTTGGTAGGATCCCAATATCATATATATTAAACCTCCATATAGTTTCATACTGGTTAAAAATAATAAATAACAGCCTCCACATGCTCACACGGCCATGTGGCAGGGCCTCGGGAGGGGGGTCAGGGAGTCAGGGAAGAAAAAATGGTAAAATACCTATGTGTCCCCTTTGCCAGTTGGTGGGAGGAGGTGACGGGAACCAAATAGCTCTATGAAAAAGAAATAATAACAAATAATACTCCAAATAGTATTCCATTGGCATGTCTAAATGAAAAAAGGCAGTGGCACCTAAATGGCTTTCATTCTCCATGGTTGAATGAACCAGTTCACATTCTAGGAAAATCTGATTCTGCCCATCTCTGGAAAGATTATTTGTCTGCCATTTCTATTGCTGCAACATACAGAACTAGTCTTAAGACTAAATTTTTCTCTCTAGCCAAAAGAACACAAATGCTTCAGGTAACACAACTAAACCAGGCCCCATGGTTTGGTCATAATGAAATTGATTTGCTAATTACAGATTACCTCACATTACCCATTTCTCCAAAACTACGAAAAGCAATTACTTGGGCAAGGCTGGGCATATTAACTTCAGAATATACATACTTCAATTAATATAGCCTTGCTGCGCCACTTAAGGACCTTATGTGCCCTTGTAATAATGGCTGTCAGGAAACTGTGTTTCAGGTTGTTATACAATGTCCCTGTATAATACTTACAAGGAAAAAAATTAAAAGACATTCTGACTAGATATGCTAGTACATATTATGATGTATTATGTATACTTATGCATCCAATGGAAAAAGAAGAAGCTGAAAAAATCTCTCATTTTATTACTGCTGTGATTAGCCTTAAAAGGAAAAAGATTTTTAGCTTGGAAATCCGAGAGATGCAGCATTTGAAATTAATTTATACTATAGGGAGATGCCATCTTGTTACTGTATATTATTAGTGTCTTTGTATAATAAATGTGCAATCTGATTTTCTAGTGTACCCCTCATAACAGGGAGAAGTAATGTATGTATTGGTTTGGAATGTATCGAAGTGTCCGTATAATGAATGTACATGTTTTTAAATGTGATTCTGTTTTATATTTTTGTATATTGTCCAAAACATGTATGCCTTGGAAGACCAATAAATTTGATTTGATTTGATTTGATTCACATGCACAGTTTATGACAGGTAGGAAGTACCGGGAAGCTAGGGGTTATTAAAGATGTGCATATACTGTAGCCCAACCATAGTTAGGGTTGAGTAGGCAGTTCTATGAAACATAGAAACATAGAATTTCATGGCAGATAAGGACCGCTTGGCCCACCTAGTCTGCCCATTTCTCTACCTAATGGATAAGCTGCAGAGCCTAGTTAACCAACAGCCTTCTTCCTTCTACACCCCACTAGAATTGCCTTATGTCTGTTCCATGCATTCTTGAATTCCCCCATTGTTTTTGACTCCACGACCTCCTCAGGAAGGCTGTTCTATGTATCTACAACCCTCTCCATGAAAAAATACTTCCTCACATTACCTCTGAGCTGTCCCCCCTCTATCTTCAATTTGTGCCCCCTTGTTCTTGCACATCTCTTTTTCTGAAAGATGCTACCCTCTTGGACTTTGTTGATTCCCTTGAGGTACTTGAAATTACCGGTCACTCATAACTCAGACATCTTTTTACCTAGCACCTGACAATCAGCATGCACACCCTTTGTGGCAGGGTTTCTACAAACCTGCCCAATGTAAAACAGTGGTCATCCAGTTAGTAAGTTACATGGAGCACTTTATACCATGCAAGCACTAACAAGAGTGCAGAGTGCTTTGTGCACAAGCAAATGTGTGTTTGGTGCAAAAGGAGGGATACTGGAAACTTTGTGCAAACATGCTGTGCTACACAGTGAGGTTTTCAACATACCTCTTTCCAGCACTCCCCACTAACAGGCCCTAGCCATTACCTGAACACAAAATGGTGTTGTGTTGTGCCACAGTAACTCTCCCCCTCAGAAGGCAGCTAGTATGGCACACACACCATGGTGTCCATGACTCAAGCTGAAATACTCAGTTACAAACTGCAAATGATCCTGCTTAGAATGCAATACTGATGTGGAGGTTACTAGTTAGGGTTGTGCCATGATTGGGTGAGGGAGAGTGATCTCCTAGACACCAAGGCATATCATTAATATACTCATTGACACATGGCTGACACTTTAGGGTGTAGTTAAAGGAGGAGGATGTAAACTTGGGATCAGGGGCTGGAAGGGTCAAGAGTGCGAATAACAGGGAGTGGGGACTTGCACTGTTTGCCCTCAGTGAAAACATTGTTTTGGGAAGCTCTGTGCTTACAGTCTGTTAGCGCTGCCCCAAACCAAGCAACATTCTAGTGCGCCTGTATGCGGGATGCATGCAGGTCATTTGCAGGTGTACCTAGAGCTCATTAGTACTACCATAAATACAGATTTGGGCCACATTATATGTGCCTTTGAATATGGTACTTGGCACATGACCCAGATGTTGGGCATTCATGGAGTTGTAGAATAAGGAGAGAAAGAAAGAAAGAAAGAAAGAAAGAAAGAAAGAAAGAAAGAAAGAAAGAAAGAAAGAAAGAAAGAAAGAAAGAAAGAAAGAAAGATAGTTAGTTTAGTATGGTTTTGTAGTGTGTAAAAGTTGTCTCCAAGTTTATACAGTAAAACAAAAGTCCTTTGCCGATCTGAACTTAAAATGGCATGGACATTAAATGTAATGAGATCATCAGAGTGAGACTACTCCTTGTGTAATAGTAGATTCACACTAGTTCCTTTTTAAAAATTGAGCACATTTATTAATATTTAACCTGTGCACTAGAGTCTAATGCACAAGTTAGACAAGGATAAATATGTTTGATTTCTAAGTGACAATAACCCTGTTTTCTTGTTAATTTTCAGTTATTAAGAAATGCGACAAACTAAACACACAGATTATTTTACATTTCAGTGGAACTTTGTCCAAAATATATGATTTAGAAAAAGGGTCACTTGAAGCATTAAGGACTCATTCAAGACCTTTTCCAAAGTCTGTGAAGTGATTTTTGAAACCATGTTGATATTGTGCCAAAGAGTTATGATTTCTTTGCACTTCACCGCAATATTTTCAACATATTGAAGTCTGCAAATATTCACAACCACTGTATTTCTTTGATTCATCAAAAGCTTTGTCAGTTCCTCATAACTCATAACAGCCAGAGAAGGTGAGGGGGGCAGCAAGGTCCGCTCCCAGGGTGGGGGCTGACCAAATGAGCAGACGCGAAAGACCGTTAGGCCTATTCTGCTGGCATTTTAGTATGTTAGTAACTGTCTCATGATAAAGTTTGAAGATGTGGGCATTTCTGGATGATTATTAAATTGGTTTTCTGATTGTGTATCTCAGGTCACAAAGTGTTACTGTTAATGGTGTTTCATCAAATGAAGTTATTGTGCGCTCTGGCATTTCCAAGGCTCTGTCATACCACCCTTCTATTCCTACTAAATATTACAGATATTAGCTATCTGGAATTGTCTCCTTCTATACATCTAAGTTTGCCCTTTTTCATGTTTCCTTGTGCGTGCGCAAGAAACGTCTTGCAGTAGAGCGACATTTGAGAGGTGTGTCAGGGATGAGTCCAATGCAGAGAGCACTCTACAGTGGGCTCATCTCTGACAGACCAATGAGCATGCAACCTGACTGTGACACCAGTTCAGAGTGTCACAGATGGAAGCATTCTCTAGTTGAAAGAAATGAAGCACTCCAATGAAAGCGCTTCAGTTCTTTCATTTGTATATCAACAAGCAACTTAGAGGCTTTGATCACCAGCCATTTTGTTTCTCCTCTGTCATCCTCATACAAATATGAGACATTCTACAAACCTCAATCTCTACCACCCTAGCAGCACCCATTCTCCTCATCTACCACATGCAACATTCTTCTCCCTACAGTATCTAGTGGATGGTTTAATGAGTGATGAAAAGAGGATTGAGACTTGCTTTACTGCCCAGCATGCACAGCAGCATCCAGTAGAGCAAGAAGTATGGAAGCACTCTCACTACGACCTAAATCCAGGTCCATCATCCTGTCCCCTCCTGAAGCATTTCCTACATGTGTCCAGTAGCGTAAGGCACAGTCACTGTTGTTTCCTCTGCATGCAAGCTGCAGAGAAGGAGGGAGACTAGAGAGAGATGGACACAATGCCACAGACACTTGCCTCAACCCAGGGTTTGCGACCTCTCCATGGCTGTTTAAATATGATGTGCTGGTTTCAATCCTAACAGTGACAGTGTTACAGACAGGCAGTTGTGGGCACCATCCCATGCCCTCCCGATGCCCCCCCCCCACTGTCCTTCTGATTGTGATACAGCCAGGTGGCCTGCCTGCTTCAGAGACAGCGATGTAGGCAGAAAGTGGGACTGAGTACAGTCCTGTCCAGCCCCCCCCAAATTATGCCATTTCCACACATCATTCTCAGTATACTGCTCACAACATAGGTTCAGGAGCACACATTCTGTCTCCCAGTCATAATAAAGGGAAGGGCGGCTGCCCGCCTGAGATCTTGTGCCACAGCTGGTGAAAGGGTATCCCTCATTACTGGACAGGCTGAAGTTCTCAAGATACCCTGAGTGGAGAGACTGCAGAAAGGGACTGGCATTCCTCCCTCCTGGTACAGGTGGCTCAGACAGAGGGCCAAGAGCACACACACTCCATTTTCTGGCAGTAATACAAGGAAGGGTGGCCTCCCACCCAAGATCTCATGCACTCCAAGAAAACTGTCCCCCAATGTCTTTTTTTAAGCCTGTAAAAAAGAAAACGGTCCCTTGTTATCAACCCATCCCCCTCCCCCATCCTGACCTTCCCTCTGTACAGCCCCCCTTACCCCATACTTACCTTCAGAGGTGGCCAGCTGTGATTTTCTGTGGGCCAGGACATGTCTGCACTTTTCAAAGCTGAACCACGAACTAAGGAATCAAGGTAAGTGCTGTATATAATGGCTGTCAATGGGGTTTTCAACTTACTTTATAAAATGGGCAAAGGATTTCAAGCAATCTGATTGGTTGTTAGCCATGCATTAGCTGTGTCTAATGCACAGCTAAAACTAGAACCCCCATTTAGAATACACAGGCCAATTTTATAAGCGCAATAAGCCACTCCGGGATGTGCATTAGACAGTTCTAATGCATGCCTAGGGGACTGGACGCACTCGGCCTGTGGCCTCGTGCCTCACTACGTACCCCTAGCTGTGCCTTAGAACTGTCTAATGCACTCCCCATCATGTCTTATTGCTTACTTATGTTGATATTGCAGCCATTTTTAGGAATTTTTAACCCAAATTTTCAACATGGGTACTTGGGAAGAGAAGTTGATTGGATGTTTGGCTTCAGCAGTAGAAAAGCAGCTGTCTCCAATTACAGCTTCCTGCTGCTAGTTTTTGACAGAGGAGAATCTTGCTTTCAGAGCAAGTAGCAACTGATTAAAACTACAGCTTTTCTTACTGATGAATCACTTTTATCTCGGCAGGAGTCAGTTCCTGTTGGGATTAGCAAACAGATACTTTATTAGAAGCAGGGGATATCATTTAAGTAAAAAAAAAGAAGAAAGTCACTGTGTGTTTCTCTGTTTGGGGAAGGGGGCTGTATCAACTTAGTTGCTCAATCAGGAGTAGAGAAGTTAATTGGGGGTGTGGCTTGGGCAGTAGAAAAGCAGCTGTCTCCAATTACAGCTTCCTGCTGCTAGTTTTTGATAGAGGAGAATCTTGCTTTCAGAGCAAGTAGCAGCTGATTAAAACCACAGCTTTTCTTACTAATTGCCTTCCTTCCTACCCCTCCACCCTCCCACCCTAAGCCAGTTCTACTTTTATAGCCACTGAATTTGACTGACAACAGGAACTTCCTGTTTGGCAGTAGGAAGGGAAGGATCACTGAGACACATTAGTTTCATCAGCCTTGAAGGAAACAAAAAAAATAGCTGTCCCCCCAGCTGCTGGAGGTCTGAATCCGAGCAAGGAAGGAGGAGAATACTGAAGACTACAGGAAGTTCCTGTCCCAGAACAGGAAGGGTGAGAGTTGTAAGGGCACATAGGCAGTAGGAAAGTAGGTGCAAAAATACATAAAGGGAGAAGAGAGTGAACATACAAAGCAACAGGAGAGGGGACACAAAATAAGTCATGATGGGAGTGGTGCAGTGCAATGGCCGTGGGGCAGCAGTGTTCCAGGAGACATTCTGGAGGCTGTGATGCTGCCCTATTTGCAGGCACCTCTCTGGACTGTGGGAGGAGGTTGCCCATCTCCAGGCTGACCTAGCTAGGATTTGTGAAACCTCTTCCCCCACCCAGGAACAACCTGGGCCATTGCTGCTACCTCAGAGGTTGCCAGAAAGAGAAGCAGTTGGACCAAGGTAGGCTCAGGGAGGAAGATGGTGGTGGAACAGAGGTGCAACCCTCCAGTTGTACCTCTCCACAGTTCATATGCTGTTCTGGCAAAGAGTGGTTCCTCTATGGAGGCACCTGCAGTGGAGACCAAGGAGGATGCTGGGAACCTCCACAAAGGAAACCCACAGGAGGGTGGCACGATACCCCACAGGGGAAGAAAATAACTCCTGGTATGGGACTCAATCATTAGGGGGGTAGAAGTGGGGGAGGAAGGGGAAAGGGAGGTAAGATGCCTGCCTGGCGCCATGGCTTGGAGGGACAGGAAGCAGTTCCTCAGGATCGCAGGAGCAGCTGCATGAGGGAGGAAGCTGGATGTCATTGTCCACCTAGGAACAAATGACCTGGCTTGGAATGGGATCAGAGTAGTGCAAGAGGAGTTTGTAGAGTTGGGGAGGGGCCTTAGACAAGTAGCATGTACTGTAACCTTCTCGGAGGTGCTGCCTCTCTATGGCAAGGATGATGCTAGGGTACTCCATACCATGGGATTCAATGCATGGTTGAAAAACTGGTGTGAAGCTCAGGGTTTTGGCTTCATTTGGGACTAGGGAGCCACCTGGAAGGATGCAGGCCTATACTGGCATGATGGTCTGCATCTGTCCAGGGGGGAACCAGGATCCTAGGTGATAGGTTTAAATGCTTCATTGGCAAGCATTTAAACTAGCCAAGGGAGTGGCACTGAAAAAGAGCAGGGAAATCTGAGCCTCCCCCACAAAACACAGTAATTAACGAGATAAACACCAAAGTAGAGAAGTCATTCAGGAGCAGGACAGAGGTAAATGTGAAAAAAAAGCAAAGGCCCCAAGGACAGGGATGGTGCTAAAAGGGGTAAGGCCATCAAAAAATGGAGGGTGATGGATGAGTACAAATGCCCATAGTTTGTGTAACAAGCTCCCTGAACTAGTGGCTTTGATAGAAGAGGGATGCCTGGATATTGTGGCAGTTACTGAAACGTGGTACACAGAGAACCATGACTGGGATGTCAACATACCAGGATACACAATCTACAGGAGGGACAGGGTGGGTAAAAGAGGAGGAAGAGTAGCTCACTATGTAAGGGAAGGGATTAAAGCAACAGAACTAAAGAGTAAACAGGAAGTTGATCAGTCACTATGGATAACCCAGTAGACAGAAAATGGCACTACAATCCCAATGGGGGTTGTGTACAGACACCCATCTCAGTGGGAGGGAATGGACAAGGAAATGATAGAAGGCATCCTTAAAATGGCTGAAAAACGGGAGATATTGTTGATGGGGGACCTAAATATGCCAGATGTTAACTGGAGCCCCTTAGCTGCAGGCACATTCAAGAGCAGGGTCATTCCTGATGCCCTACAAGGGGCATGCTTCAGACAGCTAGTGTTGGAACCCACTTGGGAAGGAGCATTTTTAGACCTCGTACTCTCAAATGGGGATGGAGAAAGGATCTCAGATTTAGAAGTGGGTAGCCATCTGGGAACAAGTGACCAACAAACAGTGTGGTTCACAATAAACACAGCCATAGAGTCAAGCCATACAAAAGCAAGAGTATTGGACTTTAGGAGGGCTGACATTGGGAAAATGAGAGAGTGCCTCAGAAAAGCACTCAGCAAACCGGCAAGAAGTAGGGGTGGAGGAACAATGGGGAATAATCAAAACAGCCATCACAGGGGCAACAAGCCTTTGTGAAGCGAATCAACAAAACAAAATGAAGGGAAAAAACACTATGGTTCTCAAAAGAAGTGGCAGGGAAGGTTAAGGAGAAAAGGATAGCATTCAGGAAATATAAGGAAACACAGAAGGAGCAGGACAGAGGACTTTATCAGTTAAAGCAGAAAGAGACAGGGAAGACAGTCAGAATAGCAAATCCCAAACTGAGGAAAAGATAGCCAACTCTGTTAAAAAGGGGGATAAAACCTTTTATAGGTACATTAGGGAGTGAAGAAGACCAAGGGAGGGATACAGAGACTTAATAAAGCGAAGGGAATGTGTGCAGAGGGTGACAGTGAAAAAGCAGGGATGCTGAATGAATATTTCTGCTCAGTATTCACAAATGAAGAGATGGGGAAGGTACATAAACCAAACAAGAGAAACACTCTGGATAGGGGGGTCGATACCAGTCCATTCAGAGAAGAAAGAGTTTTGAAAGAACTCTTGAAACTGAGGGTGGGCAAAGCAATGGGGCCTGATGGGATTCATCCCAGAATTCTGAAAGAACTAAGGGTAGAACTAGTGACACCATTGATCACTCTCTTTAACAAATCATGGGAGGATGGGGTGGTACTTGAGGAATAGAGGAGGGCAGATGTGATTCCACTTCACAAAAGTGGGAGCAGAGCAGAGGCAGAAAACTACAGACCAGTTAGTTTGACCTCAGTGGTAGGGAAAATGATGGAATCACTTCTGAAGGAAAGAACTGTTAAGTACCTAGAGGCCAGTGGGGCACAGGACCCAAGGCAGCATGGTTTCACAGCAGGAAGGTCATGTCAGATGAACCTAATAGATTTCTTTGACTGGGTGACCAAAGTAGTAGACCAGAGAGGGGCTGCGGATATGGCCTACCTAGATTTTAGCAAGGCATTTGACACAGTCTCACACAAAAGATTAATATACAAGTTAGCCAGCCTTGGAGTGGGTCCCAAGGTAGTACCCTGGATAAAAAATTGGCTGGACAACAGGACGCAAAGGGTAACAGTAAACAGAGTCCACAGTGAAGAAAGGAGGGTAACTAGTGGGGTACCACAGGGTTCAATACTGGGACCGGTCCCATTTAATGTCTTTATAAGTGACATTGGAGAGCACCTGGAAGGAAAAGTATATCTCTTTGCAGACAACACAAAGAAATGCAACTGGGTTGATTTACAAGGTGGAGTGGAAAGGATGAAAAGGGACTTGGCAAGGTTGGAGGAATGGTCAAATATATGGCAGCTCAGATTCAATGCAAAGAAGTGCAAAGTAATGCAAAACAAAAACCCAGGGGAAGAGTACACAATTGGGGGTGAGATACTAACAACAACAAAAATCGAAAGAGACCTAGGAGTAATTATATCAGATGACTTAAAGATGGACAAGCAATGTGAGAAGGCAGTAAGGAGGGCTGGGGGGATACTGGGGTGCATAGGGAGAGGATCAACAGTAGAAAACAAGAAGCATTTTCCAGTGTAGGACCTGATGGTATTAACACTATATTGCTTAAAGAAACTAGCCATTTTTTTGCCTACCCCCTTACTTTACTTTTCAATATGTCTGTATTTGAAGGTTGTATACCAGATGACTGGAGAAAAGCATGCATTGGCTGTACCCATTCATTAGACTGGTGACAAGGGTAGAGTTGAAAACTACAGGCCAATTAGCCTTACTTCACATTGTTGTAAATTATTGGGAAGGTTTATTAAAAACAAGCTGCTGCAGCATCTAGAAGAAACAAACCAGACTGATATCAAACAACATGGTTTTGTTAAGGGGAGATCTTGTACCACAAATTTGATTACCTTCTATGATAGTATTAGTAAAAGTTTAGATGATGGGATTCCATCTGATGTGATCCTGTTGGATTTCTCTAAAGCATTTGAAAGAGTAGATCATGATAAATTAATTATAAAACGTATTTCTTTAAAAGCTAATAGCTATTTGATTTATTGGATTCAAAACTGGTTATTAAATAGGAGTCAGAGGGTACATATAAATGGTGTACTATCAGAGGAGGGGGTTTTGTGTAGTGGAATGCCCCAGGGTTCGGTACTGGGACCCTTATTATTTAACATTTATGTTTTAGATATGAATACAGATATTAAATCCCATTTAAGTAAATTTGCAGATGACACCAAGCTGGGTGGTGAAGTAAATACTTTAGATAAACACTTTCAGTTGATTACCGACCTTGCAGAAGTTGAAAAATGGGCATGTGAAAATAATATAAGATTTAATATAGATAAATGTGTAGTTCTGCACATAGGTAAAAATAATCCTGGATATTCTTATATCCTAAATCAAACTTTAATAAAGTCAACCAGTTGTGTTAGAGATTTGGGAATTATGGTTAATGACAGTTTCACATCTAATAGTCAGTGTAGAAAACTAGCATATAGTACTCAGCCCCTACTTACAAAAATAAGACGAACATTTATTGGGAGATCAGAACATCTTATTATACCCTAATATAAAACCTATGTTTGGCCTATTCTGGATTATGGTTCTCAGTTTTGGTCCCCGTACTTAAGGAAAGATGTTAATTTGTTGGAGGGCGTGCAAAGAAAAGTTACTAGATACATTCCTAGACTAAAAACTCAGCAATATTTTTATAGACTGTAGGAGACGGGTCTGCATTCATTGCAGGCAAGAAGACAAAGAGGAGACGTTTTATTATTATATAAAATAATACATAGTCAAGATGGTCTAAAGGTTTTTAATACGCATTACAGTAATACAGGAACTTATCTTCGTTCTCACAATCAGAAAATACTGGTTGAAAAGACTAAAACACTCAAAAGGGATTTCTTTACAGTTAAAACACCATTGGTCTGGAATAAACTCTCTCAGGAAGGATGCAATAGATAGTAATAGTCTGGATATATTTAAAAATTATTTAGACTGTACGCACTATAATAATAACTTACTGGTGTAATTATCCCACTTAAGTGGGAGACATATATAATGGGCCAGATAGCCCCCTTATGTCAACAAAAATCCTAGTAATCCTAGTAAAGTTGTTATCCCTCTGTACAGACAGCTGGTGAGGGCCCCATCTGGAGTACTGCATACAATTCTGGAGACCCCATCTCTGCAAAGACATTGACAGAGTGGAGGCTGTTCGGAAGAGGGCAACCAAAATGGTGCAGGGTCTTCACCAGAAGACATATGAGGATAGACTGAAGCAGCTTAATATGTATATCCTTGTGGAAAAGAGGGAGAGGGGGAACATGATAGAACTTTTAAGTATCTCAAGGAATTAACAAAGTCCAAGAGGGCAGCATCTTTCAGAAAAAGAGATGTGGAAGAACAAGGGGGCACAATTTGAAGATGGGGGGGGACGGCTCAGAGGTAATGTTGGAAAATATTTTTTCACAGAGAGGGTTGTGGATGCATGGAACAGCCTTCCTGAGGAGGTTGTGGAGTAAAGAACAGTGGGAGAATTCAAGAATGCATGGAACAGACATAAGGCATTTCTAGTGGGGGGGTAGGAGGAAGTAAGCTGTTGGTTAACCAGAATCTGGAGCTTATCCATCAGGTAGGGAAATGGGCAGAATAGGTGGGCCAAACGGTCTTTATCTGCCATCAAATTCTATGTTTCTATGTTTCTCTGTTTCTGTCTCATGAACACTGGCACTGTCATGTTGTTACTCAGTCCCAAGAGGTGATTTTGTGGTCACTGCATGGAATTACCTTTCGAGACTGATTAATGAAATGATAGTGCCAGTGTTCTTAAGGAGCAGTCCCAAAAAGCCCATGTTGAAAATGTGATGCAAAAAATCCCCAAAATGACGGAGTTATGAGTACGTGTTGTGTAGTTTCTATGCACTCTTGTAACTTCACCAGTCTTTAATATTTTCACTCCAGATTTTCAACATTGCCATTTTTCACACCTCCTTATGAACAGTATAGCTGTCATTTTTCACATCCTGCCTGAACTGTGTTTTCATGCCTGTGGCGCGGAATGGCACAGTTACTGTGAGAAATCACCTTTTGGAACAAATGAAAAGAATAACAGTGGCACTTTTTATGAGGTGGAGTCCTAAAAAGTCCATGTTGAAAATTTGGTGAAAAAATCCACAAAATGGCCGAGTTACACACGGTCGTTCTAATTTTCTACGCACAAGTGTAACTTTGGTTATTTTCAATATTTTCACTCCAAAGTTTTAATATACAGTAGCCATTTTATCACACCACCTCATGAACAGTACAGCTGTCATTTTTCACATCCTGCCCAAAACATGTTTTTGCACCTGTGGATGCAGAATGCCATTTTCCCACATATTTGAAAATTATCACCTATGGGGTTCATGTGGTGGGGTGATAAGAAGACTATGTTCAACATTTGGGGTCAAAATATGAAGAAATGACAAAGTTAGGCCCATCCCTTGCAATTTCGGTATACATGCTCACAACTGTGGAAATTTTAAATATTTGCACCCCACATTTTCAACACAGCCTTCTTATTACCCAAGCTTCTGTATTCAAAATATGACAGCTTCTCAAAACATAGTTCAGGCAGGCTTTTCCTCCCACCAGAAGTTCAACAATACACCCCTGCTGTATAAACCATGCAAGGAAACATTTGGCATTGACAAATGCTTGTTGTTGATGATACAGCCCCACGTAAGTTCATCTGCTTGACCTTGCGGTGGGCTAGTTCTGCTCCAGTTTTGCTGATTGACATCATTTAAGTTAGGCTGGTGACTCCTAACCGTTTCCCCCTCCTGATCAGATCTGGAGTTCCCCAGGGCTCCATCCTTTTTCCTATTGTTCTCAGTGCTTGTCCCTCAGCCTGTAGCCTTCATGCAGCAAGGAACAGTATGCAGACGATACTGCACATGCTACCTCTGGTACTTAGGTCTCTAAGGTATTATCATCATTACTACAGAGTAGCATAATGTCCAACATTGATTCTGTTCAATCCTAATGCCAAAAATAGTTTCCATAACATTTTGCACTAAGCAGAGGCTATCTCAGCTCCAAACAAACTGTCCTTTAAACCCATGATGGTGCCCCCCTTCCCCATATCAAGTACCTTGGTTGTGGCTGGATTAAAACCTTGATTTCTGCATACAAATTAAGTCCATGCACACCAAACTCTGCCCCAGGTTTAGTGTACTGCACCACAAAAATAAATTGCCTTCAGCTCCTCTTCTGCCATAACAGCAGCCTCAAGATGATTTTTTATTTTATTCATTTTACATATTATTTACCCAGGATAGCCCAACTGAGATGCAACATGTTGTTTCCAGTGTTTATTCTTCACTGGTCGTCCCTTCTTTTTTTCACATGAAATATTTTATTGAATTTTATAACCAATAAACACATATAACAGCAATATAAAGATGAAATACATAAAAAAGACCATCCAAACAACCAACTATAACTAGTGTTGTGCAAAACTGAGAAATTTCATTAAGCAAAATATTTCATGAAATTCATGCATTTCGCAAAATATTTTGCGGGTGTGAAATGTGAAATTTCGCTTGAAAGATTGCACAATTTTGCCCGAAAATTGTGAAATTTTGCCTGAAAGCAGTGACATATCACTGAAAAATGTGGCATTTCACAATTTTGGGAAGAAACTTTGAAATATTTGGGTGGAATTTCAAAATTTTCAGGCAAAATTTCACATTTTGCACCTGTGAAAAATTTTGCGAAATGTACAAATTTCATGAAATATTTTACATGGTGAAATTGTTGCTTTCATGGGCAATTTCACTGGTGAAATTTTATTTCACATCTCTAACTATAACGAACTATGTACAAGTGCTTAAAGCATATATGTACTGGAGAAATAACATATGGACAATGGGTAAAGGACTCAACCATCATGACACAGTATATAGGTAACAAAAACAGCACACAAAAGAAAAACATATAAATATGTAGGCAATAACCCATGACGGGGTATGGTGTTATTGGGGATTAATCAACACCCCAGGTGCATTGTGAGGCATGAGGCAGCAGGCCACGTGTCCTCACAGCACCCGCAGTGTTGATTAATCCCCATTAACACCATACCCTGGAGTGGGTTATTGCACTTATAACATGGGTTATGTGCAAAGCAAGGGGAAAACTCACAGAAAGTGTTTTTTCCTGTTTAAATAGCAGGAAAGGTAGTGTATCCTGTCACCTTGCAAAATAGGCATGCAATAATACCCTACAGGGTGGGCGGTATTGGGCAATACCAGACTGCCCAGGGGCGTAATGAGGCCCGACACTGCGGGCGGAGGGCCTTATAGCCCCTGGAAGGTCTGGTATTGCCCATACCGCCCACTCTGAAGGGTATTATTGCACTTAGAAAATGGGCACTGTAAAAAAAAAAGTTTAATAAAACAAGCTTTTTAAAATTAGTTTAAATTAGTTTTATAATAAAATAGTTCCTCCTCCTAGAGGAGCCTAATACTGGAGCTGGTTGTTATTGTTACTGTATATAGACACATCTGCAGAGACAAGGTTCACTGTCCTCAGCAACTCTACAACACACTGAGACATGCAGGCTGTGATTTTTCTTTCAATTTTTTACTAGTAGCACTCCGGCCCCTCCCCCCCACACACACACTTTTGTGAAGTGCCGTTACCACTACATGGAAATAGAGACTGTGCTGGACTGTTTCTGTGAAGAAAATACTAGCCCTGTCATGTTGCTTGGGCTGGCAGCTGGAGGATCAGGATCGTGGTGGGCATAGGAACAGAGGTGCACAGTTTGCAGACACAGTCCGTTGTTATTTCTGATCCCAACCTCAGATTTAAACCTGGAGGTTCTTTTTTTTTTAAAACTAGCAGCAGTCGAGTTGTAGAAGCTAGCAATGTAATCAGGGTCAGGTGGGATGCAGTGAATGTGGAGTCATAGTTTACGGTCAGCAGCAGCACTAGTGGAGATTTAAATTTAAAAAAATGTGTTGTTGCATGAAAGTGGATGTACCAATTTGTTACTGAATGATTGGAAACAAGGTGGCTGCTGTAAAACTGCTATATTGATGCTTTGCATTTGAATTTGGGTTTAAGGTAGCTTAGGACAGCTGCCGTTTCAAAGCTGTATGAATTACATATCGGGAGAGGGGCAGAGGTGGCAGGCGAGCGAGCACTCTGAGCGGCTGAATGTATCTGATATCCGAAGAAGAGCAGAGGTGGCGGGCGGGCGGCTGTCTGTGGGCACACTGTGGAGTTGCAGAGTACCGACGGAAGGTCTGTGGGTTTTGTAGGAGGAGGAGGTCGATTAAGTAGCGGATACTTGGTCTCAGTACTGGCAGCCACTATTCACTTCCCTAGAGCACTAACTCTGGAAGGCAGTTGTGAGAGAATGCTGAAAATATAGACTTGAGCACAGTAGGTAAGACAGGTTGGTAAAACCAAATGACACATGTCTCATAAACACCATCCATACCGGAAGCTTGAATGAGGTGACAGAATAACGAAAACCAAACTTACGAACAGCTGGAACATTTATTAAATTTCGATGGTGTTTTGTGGAAATTGACTGAGGACTCTTGACGGGGTGATGGGGCAGGCTGGGGGCGGGGTCGTCAGAAAAGTATAATGGGCAGCTTAAAGTGATGTTCATGTGGCGCTTTCAAAGTAAGTACTTTAAGTTGTTTTTTTAACAGCAAGATAGTTGTCATGGTTGTGCCTTTGTGTGTCTGTGGTAGGGCTGTTTTGGCATGGGTAGTATCTCTCGGTAAACGATAGAAAAGATGGCGGTGATTTGAAATGATAATTAGTTGTGCTAGCCAATTAGGAAGCAGTGTGGGGACCAAGATACTTAAGTGAGTGAAAGGGCACTATAGGCTGGTACTTTTTATTTCCTGGGCATCTATTGAAAGTTTATGTACCCCCGTGGCAAGGGTTCTAGCCAATCAGATGCCAAGAAATAAAAAGACCATTTTCTAATCCCCAATAAATAATGCATACTGCATTGCTATTATGCAAGTAGAAATGCCACACATATACTGCTGAGGTGATGTGTAACATTCCTTCTGCATAATATTGTCTGCTGCCTTGCCTACTGCGTTCACTGTAGTCCCCCAACTCCACACAGACACATTCGCATGCACCTCACAGTTGAAAGGGACCTGCCTCACTCACTCTCATTGTTTTAGTCTGTGTGTCTCTCTCTCACTCTCTGTCATGCTGCCTTGAGAACCAGTGCTGAGAAAACAGTACTGACTGCTGAATGAGTGCTCCATGACACGGTCCCAGTTCCACTCCCTCTGTCACTCTGTCTCTCGACACAGGACAGTGCAGGATGACCAGCTGTCTCATGGTCTGTCTCTCTCTCTCTCTCTCTCTCTCTCTCTCGGTTATTGCAGCGGACCTTCTCCATTACAGTTCAAGCAGGGCACAGATGCGAGACATAGCCTCGGGAAAGGTGGTGATCACAGACACAGAGAAGAGAGAGAGGAAGAAAGCAATTGTCTCCTTCATCTCACACTCACAGTTACTGTGTCTCTCCACACCGACTACACCTCCTGATCACAGAGAGACAGAGAAAGGAATTCTCTTTTGCATGACCAGCTCACAGTCACTCTGTCTGTCTCTCTGTCATGCTACATGCTGTAATGCCTGCTCTCACTCTCTGTCTGTGGCTCTGCACAACGAGTGCTGAGCTACTCACTACCTCTCTCTCGGGGGGGGGCACCAGCACACTTGCCATTGAGGGTGGCCATGTTAGGGTCACATTTCCATTGGTGGCTTGCCAATAACATTATTTCACAGCCTGAAAGGTATCATCGGGGATGGCAGAGCTACAACCTCTCTCTCTCTCTCACACACACACATGTGTGGCTTCTTGTACTCTGAAATGCTTTTGTACAGTACTGTGATTCTCACAGTCACTCTACAATGTGTACATGTTTGCTCCTTTGCATTGTACAGGTCGCATTGTCTGCTCTCCCACTCGCTATCTGGCAACAATATATGGCTGCCAGTTTCTTTCACTTTTTCCTACAGGTAACAAGAGCCAGCAGCACAGCCCCTGACTCCCTTCATGGAATCATGGATTAAATAGGTTGTTTCATCCATGGCTATGCACTGCTGGTAGACAAATCAGGTTGCACATCTGTAACAACCAATGTTATTAATATATATTACCTAGACAGTATCCAGAAATAACATATATGTCCAAGGCATAGACAATGAGGAATATACTCTAAACCCAAAACAATTAAGTAATGTAAGAATGTGAGATTACATTACAGACTAGAAACCATATACTGTGAGCAATATAATACCATTTTATAGGGAGTCAAAGGTCTTCACAGTAGGAGGATTATTCCCTTCTTGCTAGATACAGGCTAATCTCCCTCAACTCCTACCTGTCTGCTCACCTCGCCTACTGTATTTCTTCCTTCTATTTTGTCTGCTCTTGCAATGCCCATTCCCTTGTCATCCCTCACTGTAAAACCTCTATGAGCCAGTCTGCCTTCTCTGTCCCTCTCTCAAACCTCTGCAATAGCCTCTCACTCCCTATGCATCTTTTCTCCTTTATCCCTTCCTTCAAGGCCCTTCTTAAGGCTCATTTCACCCCTCCTGCTCTTGTAGTTAGTCTTCATCTCACTCCTTATGCCCTTCTGCCCTCCCCCCCACTCTATCTGGTCTCCCATCTTTCTACAGTCTCCTCTTTTATTTCTATCTTTTCTGTAGCCTCTGTATTTCACGTCTCCCCTACAATTTATTCTCAGTCTCAGTCCCCCCCCTACAACCCCAATTTTCTGTCATCCAACATTTCCTTACCTAACCTAGGGTAAAGAAAATATGTTGTTAAAGACCATATGGCACTAATTGATAGTATGACAGTATAATCATCTAGCAATTCCTTTTTAAGATTTTGTAATCTTGCACTGTTGCTTTAAATGTGTATATTCAGTTGATTGTCTAGTTATCAGAGTTAAAACTATGCTCCTAGAGTGTTTCCAGAAATATTTTATTTAGCAAATATGTGGATATTCCTATCCTAAAGTGTTAGCTTACAACATTAGCCTAAGACAAAATGTAATGCCATCAGCAGTTATAAATAGTTAGCCTCTAACCAAGAATCTTTTTTTTTTTCTTTTTCGTAATTTCCTCAGGAGATCAAGTCTGGTGATAACAACAAAACTGTATTGGGGAGGAAAGTAAGTGACTGTCTTTTGTATAGACCTTTGACTTTTTATAGCACTGACAAGAAAAGTAATAGTTGCCATGCCTGAGATCTACGTGGATAATGCTATACTTAATTTTGGTTATCTTCAAAAACGGTGACTAAACATCTGCTCAGTAGGAAAGTCTAGTACCAAGAGATACTATAACACTATATTTGCAAGAATTCTACTTTTCTATAGTAGAAAATATTTTACTGTTGTAACTGTTTGCCCTTTGAAATAAAGCTTTATAAAGACTTTTTCATATTTTACTTAACAGTCAGTAATTATATTAACTAAACCAGCAATCATTTATTGCTTTTCCTACAGAGCTGAGACAGAGAGAGGTCTTTCAAGGAAACACATTATTGAAGGTACGTTTTTGATTTTAATGTAAACAATGCTTGTATGTCCATTCAGATGCTTAGAGGTCTAAACATAAGAGGTGGCTGGTGACATCAAGCTCTGTTTCTAAATATTGGCCTAGGCTAACAGCATCTAAACTTCTGCTGCAGTTTTGCACAATTGCTCCAAACATGGTAGGGTTTGCATAAATAAATGACATACATGTCATTGGTTAGTTAGTTAGTCAGTTAGTTAGTAAGTTCATTTTGTAACCAGGTGTGTACAGTAGTCAAGAAAGTGCCCATTGTCAAGAAAGACATGCTATTTAACAAGTAGCCATAAATCTCAACAAGCATTTGTCAATGCCGAAGGTTTGATGCTTTGCACCAGTACATCCTCAGATGTTACATAGGCACTTGGGCTGCTAGAGCAAGGAATGCTGGGTAAGGCAAATATCACTCTTACAGGATGCTGTGGAGAACACTGAGTGTGCAGGATTCACTTAGGGGGGAAATCCATTTTGTTTTTTTTACACCTAGACAGATACCTAGGGTACTGAACAGACAGGGCATTTAGGAGAATACTATGATTCATACTAGGATTATATAGAAGTACAGAAGGCTATTTGCCCATAGAGTACTACTCCCACATAGCAGGTTATTCATCCCTTGCCATATGGTTCATCAAGTGCCTGTCTAATTTCAGTTTGAAGGTATCAAAAGTGTCTCCTTCCGCAACATCTCTAGGAAGAGAGTTCCACAAAGAAGTAATCCTTTGTGTAAAGAAACTTCTTCTTGTGAGGCCTTTCGGATTAGTAAGCATAAGTTGAAAACCATGGTTTCTAAAGAAGATCTCTCTATAGTTAAAAATTAGTCCTAAGTCGGACAGAAGTGAATTGTCCCTAGAGATTTTGTACATTACAAAAGATCACATCTTGATCTTCTAAGTTCCAAGGAATAAAGTTTTAGATCCCTTAGTCTGCCTTCATAGGCCACATGTGGAAGGCCAACAACCAACCTTGTAATTCTCCTCTGTACACTCTAATTTGTTTACATCTTTGCACAAATTAGGGTTCCACAAGGGGGAGCAGTAGTGCAACAAAGGATGGACATATGCTTTATATGAAGGAATGATGCATGCCCTGTTTCTAGAAGTAATCGATCTTTTCATACAACTAATACGTTTGTTGGATTTTTTTGTCAACTCAGTACAATGATTACTAAACTTGAGGTAATTGGAGGTAACACCTAAATCTTTTTCATTACTAACTGTATTTAAAAGTTTTCCTGCCATATAATGATCATTACATGGGTTGTCTTTGCCTAAGTGCATAACAATGCACTTAACAGGGTTAAACATCATACCATTAGCTTTGCCCAGCATTCCAATTTTAAAAGATCTTCTCTCAACTTATGGAGCCCGTCTACATTACCGACATCTGCAGCTATTTTACTATTGTCAGCGAACTTAATCGCAAAGTTGTTTAAGTTTATATTAAGATCAGAGATGAAGATAGAAAACAAGAATGGTCCCAAGACTGATCCCTGCGGAACTCCACTTGTCACAAGGCCCTTATCAGAGGTGTATCCTCTAATTCTAACTATCTGCTCCCTGTCTCTTAATCATGCATCAACCCATGTAATAAGAGATTTATTAAATTCAAGTTTTTGCATCCTTTTTATCAAGGTGTTATGGGGGACCTTGTCAAATACCTTGCAAAAGTCAAGATAAACAACATCTACAGATTTATGATTTTCAAGGAGAGCACTTACTTTTTCATAAAAAACTAGATTAGCAGTAAGGCATGACCTTTGTGCTTTAAAACCATTTTGGGAACTATCTGTTAAATTTTTGGAGCTAATTTAGTTTTCCAGTCTATCCGTAATAATTGATTCCAAATTATACAATGGCAAGAAAAAATCCTGGACTCTGATTGGTCAGTCTTGGGCTGGAACCGTGATGTTATCCCAGTACAACATCACAGGTCTAGTCTCAGCCTCACTGTGAACCTGTAGATGAGCTATATGATGAGCTAGATGAGCTCTGTTTTTGCATCTCCTCTTCAGAAACAAAAATATTTTTCCACACTAAAAAAGATTCTTTAAAATTATTTTTTTATTTTATATATAAAACAATGAGCCATTGTATAATAGCAATAATGCCCTCCAGGGTGTGTGTCATTTGGGATAACGTCACGCCTCAGATGTTGGACACATTCAGCCTGTGGCCTCGTGCCCAACCACCTGAGGCATGATGTTATCCTAGCACGACACACACCCTGTCGGGTATTATTGCATAAATCTTGCCCAGGATTCAAGTCAAGCTGATTAGTCTGTAGTTGGTTGTACTACTCTGATCCCGTTTTTTGTAAATTGGTACAACCACAGCTTGTCGCCATTCCTCTGGTACCTCTCCAGTACTTATAGACATATTAAAGAGTTTATACATGGGTTTGACTAACTGTCTGGAGGCTAGGAGACAGCTGGTGCAGAGGATCACCCTGGACAGAAGGCAAATACGGGGATCACTGCAGGAAGGATGGCAAGGACAGCAGTTCTGCACAAGAGAAAAGAGACTACATGTCGGGATCTGCCAGTCATTCTTTTTATTGAATTTCAACACATGTAATATCATAACCATGTTAAGATCTTTGCATCTCTCAGATCATGGCAGGTCTTGGTATATATGCAAGAGTTAAAAAGGGAGGGTAGGGAGGATAGCATTCGGAGAGGGGTATGGATGGCTAGGGCATGGAGAGGGGAACATAAGAGTCATGGGAGAAGGGGTGGTGAAAAAGAAAAAAGGGGGAGGGGCAGGAGAGGACTGCAAATGTTGGTGACATCCATACACCCACAGTTCTGTAAGTGTGGGTTGACCTTTCAAATGGCATTTATGTAATACAGATACAGACAAGTTTAGAATGAATATGTGCATTTGCCTAGGTTAACATTGTTTGCAATGTACACTTGCTGGTGGAGAGAAACGGAGGTATATTATTATTTTTTTCCCTATGTTTAAAAGTTTCCACAGTAAGGAGACTAACTTCCATGCTACAGACAGGCAGGCAAGGGTTAATTTGTTATTTAGGAGACTTGCTAGTTTAGGAGAAAAAAGAGGTTGTAATTTGAGACATCATGTCCAGTTTCAAACTGCCTACAGACTAGGCAGAAGAAGAAGGAAAACCTTTAACAGTAATAAAATAATAATGACTGGCAGAACACACTTCAAACTTTCTGTTGATCTCCCCTCATTTTTCAGATGTAGTCTGGCCAGGCTGCTGGTGTCGACAGACCATCAGCTGTTTGTTGAATAGCTTCATGAAGCCCTCTAAGTTATTGGCTTGGTTCTTCTGAAGTGCCTTTAGTCAAAGAAGAGTGGCGTCACAGTTAAAGTGCATGGTTATTGGTCTAGAGACTGCTTCACCCCTCACAGAGACACACATCTGAAATCCCCTTCCACTCATAACAAAAGATTTGCTGCACATGTGCATCAAACCTAAAAACTGGAGCACCTTTAAAAATAAGGTGGTTGAGTTTTCACACAGTCCGATGGATGTTGACATACTGTATGCGAAACTTACACCTCCATCAGTGTCTGAACCCTTTTAAAATCCTGTCCCAAACCTCTACTTGTTTGTCTTCTCTTTGTTTTCTGTTCCAGAATGTTCAGCTACAAGCAATCCTTACTACAGGCCATATCCACAAAGCAGAACAGTTCTGCAGTCCCCCTAGACAGACTGGCCAAATTCTGTCACACCAAGGGCAAAATATTCAAAGGGGTCAGATGCTGATGCAGATACGAACATGCCAGCAGATAAAGGCCTTATGGTCTATCTAGTCTGCTCAAGTGTGTAGTTCCCAGCGCGCTTACAGAGGGAACTCCCCTCCACATTTCCATCTTGACCTCCCTGAGCAACCCACTGCCCCCCCCAGTTGCCCCCTCTACCTGCAACTTTCCCCTCCACCCTGTCCCATCCCCTTCTAAAGTTGTCTTCTCTTTTTAAGGATATAACCTCATTTGGCAGCTCATTCCACTTGGCCACCACTCTTTCAGTGAAAGTGCCCCCTCATCTCCCTCCTGAACCTTTTACCAATCAGCTTTAGGTTGTGTCTCCTAGTTGTCTTGTTCCCACTAAGGCTGAACAGGCCCTCAGTGCTCACTCTGTTTATACTTATACGGTATTTGAAGGTCTCAGTCATGTTCCCCCCTTCTTTCTTCAAGACAGTACCCATTGAGCTCCCTGAGCCTCCCCTTATAGGTGTTGCCTTGCTGACTCTGGATCACCTTGGTTGCCCTTCCCTGCACCATTTCTAGCAAGTTTATATCCTTCTTAAGATATGGGCACCAATATTGCACACTACACTCTAGGTGCATTCTCACCAGTGGCCTGAACAGTGGTAGAATGACCTCTGCCTTTCTGCTGGTAATTCCCCAGGCTATACAGCCCACCATCCAGTTTGCTTTGATTGCTGTTCTCCTGCAGTGTGTCAAGTGTTTCAGGTCACTCGTGATAACTACAGACAGGTCCTTTTCTTCCTCTGACCTGGTTATCTGCACACCACCCACTAGCATTTGGTCCCTAGATTCTTCAACCCTAAGTGCATAACTTTATATTTTTTAGTGTTAAACACCAGTTGCTAAATGCCAGACCAGATCACTAGCCTAGCCAGATCTTTCCTGAGTTCCTGTCTCTCCTCCTCCATGTCCACCCTTTCACTGAGCTTGGTGCCATTCACAAACAGGCAGATTTTCCCCTTGATCCCATCTGTGATGTAACTCATGAAGATATTACACAACACCAGAGCGAGCTCCGGGCCCTGTGGGATACCACTAGTCATAGACCTTGCTTCTAAGAATTCCCCTCCAACTACCACCTTTTAGCTTCTGTCCTGCAATCAGCTCCTGGCCCATCCCACAAGTTTAGCCCCCACCACCAGGTCTTCCAGCTTCCTGACAAGTCTTCTATTAGGCACAGAGTTGAAAGTTTTAGTGAAGCCCAGATACAGGACATCAGTCACTTGGCCCTTGTCCACTGTCCTGGTGACCCAGTTAAAGAAGTCAATGAGGTTAGTTTGGCAGAACCTCCCTGACACAAATCCATGTTGCCTCATGTCCTGGAGTGCATTTTCCCCCATAAAGTCCACCAGTCTCTTTCAGGATGGTCTCTTTCAGCTTGCCCACCACTGAGGTCAGGCAGACTGATCTATAGTTCTCTGGTTCATCCCTTGGCCCACTTTTATGGAAAGGCACCACAAGAGTAGTTCTCCAGTCCTGGGGCATGTTCCCCAACTCCAGAGAGGTGTTAAACAAGTCTGAGAGAGGACCCACCAGAACCAGTTATTTCAGGGCCTTTTGGTGCATGCTATCTGGCACCATGAATTTGTCCACCTTTAGAGCCTTAGGCTCTTTAGCACCCTGCCAGCTTGTATTATGCCATCTGTGACTTCCCGACCCACCCCCCCGGCTCCCCTTGTGGCACTGGTCCATCCTTTCCCTAGTGAAGACTGAACAGAAGTACTTGTTAATCAAGAGCAACTCTGCACTTCAACATTTGCTTTCATAAATAAGATGTTTCAGCTGTTACAGTTTACTAGAGAATGTTTTTGTTCACTTTCAATGTTCCTTTCCAAGATTTATAACACATCTTGTTAGTCCATCTAAATTATCTGTATAGAAAACATTTGAAAACATTTGCCTCTCCCGTTAACCTCACAAAACCTTTGTTTATTACATCATAGTGCTCGCCATGGCAACAGACTTATGACATTTGTGTGGTTAGCAAGGGGGGGAGTCAGATACGTTTTGAAAGACTCAGTGAAATAATTGGCATTACCTACAATGTTTAGACCAACAGCAGAGGAAAGTAAAAAAAAACATAAAAAAAAATAACTAGAAAACAATAAAATTAAAATATACAGTAATTGTAAATCTAGTGTTTTTAAGCTATTTATTATAATAGAGACTTGCTCTTTAACTACCTCTGCTTTTTCTTCACTAGCCTCTGTCCAACCCCCTCCTAGTTTAATCTGACAATCTCATTCTTTATGTTCCTTTTCTTATTTATTTATTTATTTCAATCTAGGATTACAACAATACCTTTGAGCTGAGGCTCTTTTACAAAGGTTCCATGTCAGAGTGTACAGTATACATCTTTTCAGTTACAGACAAACGCATTTCACTAACAAGACAGGTAATTAACAGGTCACAGAGTATAGCTTGGACTAATGCCAGAGGTGGGACTGGGGAAAAGGGGAAGGGTGAGTAGGGGAGAGAAGTGTGGGTTGGAGGTCAAAAGGAGGAAGGAGGTGCAGGGAAAGAGGGAGAGTATGAAAGGTTGGGGTGGGAGAAGGGAGCAGGAAGGGTGATATGGAGGAGAGGTGAACGAGGGTGAGTGGCAGTGCAGCCCAGGGGCCTTGTCGTGAAATAGACAGGTAGAGGTGCTGGGGGGGCAGAGATGGGGCATGGGCAGTAGGAATGGGGGTAATGCTAGGCTGGGCAGTTGCAGGAGCTGGAGGCAAGCAGTGAGAGGCACAGCTTGGACTTGAAAAGACTGAGTGTGGGAGCAGTGGCTATATCGCTTCCAAGGGAGTTGAGCCAGCTGGTTGCCCAACAGGCAAATGATCTTTGTCCTTGGGTTGTGTGACATCGGGGGATTTGAGGGGAATGAGCTTTGGACCTCCTTGTAGTGACGTTACTGTGTCTTGGCATAACGAGGGCACAGACTCCAGGTGGAGCAAGCCCCGTTGTAATTTTCTTGGCTGTGATGTAGGTTTGGTATTTTATGCGACTGTCAAGTTGTAGCCACCCAGTTTGGGAATAAAGGTCACATGTGTGGATGTGGCGTTGGGAACCAGTGATGAGTCGACAGGCTTTATTCAGGGAGGTCGCGATACGTTTGAGTGAGGTGGTAGTGGCAGAGCCATATATGATAAGTCCATAGTCAATAATGCTTATAATGGAGCTTTGGATGGCCACTGATAGTGCTTCTGCAGTTAGGTGTTTCCTGTGCCGGAACAGTAGGCCTAACCAGGTATTGGCAGACCTTGCAACATTGTTGATGTGGACAGCGTAGGAGAGGTGTGGGTCAAGGGTGATGCCAAGGTACTTGAAAGATTGTGTTTGTTCTAGGGTGACTCCTTACTTGGTTACAATGGAGAGGTGGTATTGCTTGTTTTTGTTGTGGGGGCTGCTGAAGACCATAGACTTGTTTGTTTTTTTCTGATTGAGGAGCAGTTTATGACTTAGGAACCAGGATTCAATGGAGGAGAAGGCCTGTTGGAGTTTATTTTGTAATTGTTTTGGGTCGTGGTGTGAGGCAAGGATTACAGCATCGTCTGCGTAGAGTATTATTTGTTCAGGGCAGCAATCCGGCAATGAGTTTAGGAACAGGCTGAAGAGGAGGGATCCCAGAATGGAGCCCTGGGGGACTCCTGAACGGACTGGTCTTGGGTCAGACTGCGTTTCAGCAATTCTTACTGATTGGAACCGATCATCAAGGTAGCTCTTAAACCAACCAATGGAGTCAGGAGAGAGCCCAGCATTTTGAAGCTGGATTAGCAGGAGGTGGTGATTGACGGTGTTGAAAGCTTTTGTTAAGTCGACGAAAGTCGAGCCTAGTAGTTGGCCAGAGTCTAGTGAGTTGTGGAGTGCACTGGTGAGTTTGAGTAGAGCTGTGGAGGTGCTGTGACCCTTTCGGAACCTGTGTTGTTGTTTGCACAAGATGTTGTGCATATCCAGGTATTCGGTAAGCTGGTCTGAGACAATGAGTTCTAGTGCCTTGGAGAAATGGGGGTGGTAGGGAGATTGGTCTGAAATTCTCGTGGGTAGTTTTGTCACCACCTTTGTGAATAGGGGTGACAGTGGCATATTTCCACCTGTCCGGGAACTGGTTAAGGCTAAGGGAGAGGTTGAAGATTCTGGTCAGCGGCCCAAGCACCTCTTCTACTGTGAGGGACAGGAGTTTGAGATCGAGGGAGTCATTGCCAAATCTGGATTTACCAATGGCTTTGGTGACATATTTGCATACCTTGTGAGCCTTGACTGCTTTGAAGTAGAAACAGGGTTGGCTGGTAGGGGTAGTGTTTACTGAGGACATTAGGGCATCATCATCTTTGAAGTAATCTGGGGGTAGTACAAAGTTGAGGTCGGTAAAGGCTGTGTTAAAGGTATCAGCAATGGTTTTTGGGTTGAGTGTTGTAGTTCTGCTGATGTTGAGTACTGATGGGAGAGTTTTGGATGGATTCCCGGTGATTTCTTTTATGTTTTTCCAGAAATCCCTACCGTTGCCCCAGGAGTTCGTGAGTACATGCTTATAGTAGGCTGACTTCATTTGCCGGATAGATTTGGTGCAGTCATTATGGGCACGTTTGTGGTTTAGGATGTCGTTTTACCTTCTGGAGTTTCTGGCCAACTCCCATAGGTGGTCCCTTGTTTTCAGCATCTTAAGGAGGTAAGGAGGTCTCCTGTGAGCCATGGGTTACAGAGTGATTTTACTTTGTGTTTTTTTTGTTGGGGAGTATGTGTCACAGGCCTCAGTGAAGATGTTTATAAAGTGGTCCAAGGCAGTATTTACATTGGTTGCATTGAAGATTGGAGACCAGTCTTGACGGAGAAGGTGGGATTTGAAGTGTGGTGGGTGACCATGGGGTAGAACCCTGCTGGTGATAGTTTTGGGCAGAGGTTTAATGAATTTATTAGACCAAGTGCAGCTAACAGGGGAGTGGTCGCTGAGTGAGTCAGGAAGGACATCAGTGTTTGAGATCCGTGAGGGGTGACTGGCAAGGATCCAGTCCAAGAGGGTGCTGGTCTTGGTCCTGTAGTTTTTCCTGGTTGGTGAGTCTGCCATTTGGGTGAGGTTCGCTGCTGCTACAGAGTCCCTATGTGCACCAGCTTCTGCTGCGGGCCAGTTGACATTGAAGTCGCTAAGGAGGATGGATTCAGTATCCGGTGGAAGTGACTTTACAAAGTCAAGTACAGCAGTTAGACCAGTTCCCTGTTCTTTGGGAGGGATGTAGATAGTGGCAACTGTGAGAGTTTTGCTCCAGGCTACGAAGAGGATTCTAATGGGAAGTATCTGAGCAGTTGTCGGCTGGAGAGAGGTATTGTTTAATCTGTTTTCTAATTTGTTTAATTGTTTTCTCCCATATATATTGGAAAAAGGACTTCTCACCTGCTTTTACCCCCTGTGCTAGCTGTACCTGCTGTGTAGATTTGCCTTTCTAACTGCTCTGTTGCCCCCCCCCCCTTTGATTTGTTCATAATAGTTTGGTCTTAGCTTTCTTACTTTTGATTTTAGCACACTCACTAGTTTATTGTATTTATTTATTGTGTTTGGAGGACCTTTGAGCTCATGAGCCCTTTTTCAAAGGTGTCCAAGTCTATCACGTTACATGCAACAGAAGAACACATTACATTCAACAGCAGACCAATAAAATACAATACAATACAATACAATACAATACACAGCAGGTATAACAATAATTATCATATTATAAGAAGTAGTGGGTTAGCAACAGATTTTTGCAATTGCAAGAGGCATCAACAAGGGTGCAGGCTAATGCAACTAGTAGATAGGACTTAGGTACACATACAGAGTGGTTTCTGGAAAAGGTGGGTCATGACTTTGGCTTTAAAGGGGGAGAAGTGGGGGAGAGTGGCGATGGCTGTGGGAAGGGAGTTCCAGGCTTTGACTGCTATAGTTGAAAAGGAGTGTTGGCAAGGGCAGTTTTTCTGAATGGCAGGAGGTGTTTTTGATCCCCCGTTGATTGAGTTCTGTAGTTGTTCATGATTGGGGAGAAGAGGTTATAGGCACCTGGTGGCATTTGACCAAGAACAGTGCTCTCTTGCATAGAGGGGCTTCATTGAGATTAACTCAGAGGTGGAAAGGAAGCCAGCTGGTGGTGAGGTATGGGTCACAGCAGTGGGAGTCTGGTTTCATGTTGAGTGCAAATCTGCAAACTTGGTTAACACTACTGAGATTCTTTTGAGTACAGAGGTAGTGGCTGCAGAGTAGATGACAGCACTACAGTCAATCCTCGAGATGATGAGGCTGGGTACTAGGAGTTTTTAACTTCAGGGATGAGGCTGTGCTTGTTTCTGTACCGTAAATCAAGGCTTTGGTGGATATATTTGACCAGGTAGTCGGCGTGAGATGTGAAGGATAGTGTTGCATCAAGTTGCACGCTTAGGTACTTGAAGACCTGCACCTTTTCAATGGGGTCCCCAGCTGGTGTTGTGATATGCAGCTCAGGGCTGCCCTTAAGGGCATGGGTACTCCCAAACAGAAGAGATTTGGTTTTCTTGGTGTTAATGACCAACCTGTTAGATGTGAACCAGTCGTAGACCTTGCTAACATCAGATTGAAGGTTACATTTCAGTGTCTCCAGGTTGCAGTGTGAGGTGATGATGACTGTGTCATTGACACACAGTAATGCTTAGGAAATTGACACAAACTTCTGGGACCTTGTTGATGAGCAGGCTGAATAGCCAGTGGCAGAGGATTAAGGCTTGTGGGACTCTAGTGGTTAGAGGTTGTAAACTGGAGAACACCTGTCCATATCTAACCTATTGTAATCTGTGGGCTAATTTGTCAGAGAACCGCACTGTGGCCTCATCTGACAGTCCCAACTCTCAGAGTTTTATGATTAGGAGGTCATAGCTAACTAAGTTAAAGGCCTTGAAGTGATCAAGGAAGGCTGCTCCAACTTATTCACCTTTATATGGGGTCTTGTGGATGTCTTCAGATAGCTCAATTAGGGTGGTTGTCATGTTTTGCAGCTTACTGAAGCCATTTTGATCAGCAGTGATGAGGCTGTGATCCGTGATGTAGGACACCAGTTGGTTCCTGATAATCATCTCTAAGGCCTTAGAGAGCAAGGAGAGGATAGAGAGGGGCCTATAGGAGACTGCCATGCTGTCCCCAGATTTAAAGACTGTGACTACATTGGCTTGTTTCCAGACATCGGGGAGGGTGCCAAACAGGAGGGAAAAGTTAAATATTTTCTGGATAGGTAAGGCCAATTTTCTTGGCCATTTTTAGTATCTTCATGTCCAAGCAATCAGGTCTAGTTCTTGTTTTGGTTGCTGAGTTTAGCACATACCTTTTAACTCCATTCGTGTTTACCCACTTAAAATAGAATTTGGGTCTTTTTGTGCTGGAGGAGATCGGGGACGATGGGGGACAGGTGTGGTAGGTGGGGTGCCAGTAGGCAGGTCTTTGCCAACAGTTGTGAAGAAAGAATTAAACATATCGGCAATAGATTCAGGGTTGGTGGTGTTTTCTCTGCTGGCATTAAAGATGTTCAGGGTGAAGTGGCTTTTCCATCATAGGATTTCATTGATAGAATTTCAAAGACTCCTGGGATTGTTACCAGATTCAAGGATTTTAGTTTTGCAGAATTTGCATTTGGATTTATGAATGGCACATTTACAGTGGTTGTTCAGCTCTTTGTACTTCTGTAGGACCTGGCAGGAGCCTGATTCTTTGAATGAGTCATACAAGTTGTCACCCTCTTGGAAGAGAACAAGGAGTTCTGCAGTGAGCCAGTGATTAGTGTTTCCCCTGACTCTCTTCTTTCATGGTAGAGAAAAATGGCCACATGAAGTTTGGAATGTCTGTGAGAAGAAGTCAAAGGCAAGGCTGATGTCGGGAATGCAGTCCAGGTATTGCCAATCAGTGTTACAAAGGTGGTTTTGAAGATCTGTGTCTCTCTCTTCCTTTAGGCACTGGGTGTAGTTGAATTTTGGAGGAGGTCTCAGCCTTCTGACAGACCAGAAGCAGTAGATAGGAGAGTGATTACTAATCAGATCTGGTAGTACCTCTACAAGTGAGAGCCTTTTGGGTGGGAGGACAGGATCCAGTCCATGAGTGTTTCTGTTGATTTTTGTAGCTGACATGAGTAAGGGACTTGACCATCTGAGTGAGGTAAAGGTCAGGCAGTTTGTTTTTGTACTGCTTGGCATGTGGTGAGAGCCAGTTGCTGCTGAAATCACCTAGGATGAGTTTTTCATGGTATCAGTTCAGACAACTGACGTGACCAAGAAAGGAGTCTAGACCAGAGTCAACTATATTAGAGGGAATGTAGGTGACAGCCACAATTAGGTTTTTACTTTCATGTCTATGTGGCTGCTAGTGGCTTCCATCACTCCCAGATGCAATTTTTGTACCCATGGATAATGGTATCTGACTGGAGCAGTGTTTGCAGACCTCACCAAGACTTTTGACTTTGTTAGCCATAATTTATTGCCTGAAATACTCTCTGAAGTAGGAGTCTCTAGTATTGTCTTAAAATGTACTATAAACTATCTGCTATACCAAAACCAGCAGGTCAAGTTACTAGATGTACTATTTCTTTGACCATTGTATCTGGGAAGGTATGCCCTACAGCTGTGTTTAGGGGGCATTACTGTTCTTGGTGTTCATTTATAACTTGCCACACCTCTGCTCCAAGTGTAGCATGCTACTTTATGCTAATGATCTAACTATCAACATTACCAATTAGCACCTTGCTAAAATCTGGCCTAAATTGTGACTTTGATCAAATTTAAGAATGGCTTGTCAAAAGTAAGCTGGATCTGGATAATCAAAAAATAAGAGTCAACCGGTTCAGCTCTAAACCAGGGTTAAAGATGAGTACATTATTAATCAACAATCATCACTGCACTGTGCTTGAAGCGGTTACAAGTATTAAATAACTTGGTTTTCTGCTTAATCCCTGAGATTTCTCTATGCACACTGCTTTTTAAGTAGAGCCATAAACTACTGTATACACTTGGCATGACTTACAGGGTAAGACAACACTTAATAATGGTCAAAGCATATATCACTATTGCTCATTGAATTTTGTTACCAAAATTAAGCTAGTTTCTTAGTTTATTACAATGTTCCATTAAATTAAATGTCTTAAGTAAGCAATAAGCCACAAAGGGGTGTGCATTAAAGGTTTGATGATACATGCCCTAGGGGTGCAGTAAGGCATGTGACGAAAGGCTGAGTGTCCTCATGCCCTTGGGAAGTGCATTATTTAAGCAATAAGTCACAAGGGTATGTGCATTAGACATTTCTGACACACGGCCAGGGGTGCTGCCTTGTGCCTTCACCCCCTGGCCGTGCATTAGAAATGTCTAATGCACACCCCCATAGTGTCTTATTGCACTTATAAAATGGATTTAGAACTTTAAAAAAAATTGAAAGAAAAAGTTTTAAGTTGATAATATTGGAAAATGTAGCTTACAGTGTAATAAAATAGTCCCTCCACCAGCATAAACTTAAGTTTATTTTTTTTTTTTACTTTGGCCTTTGCCTTAGTTGTAGTTTTTTTAAACATGTAGTTTTAACCCCCACCACACACACACACACACACACACACACATATCAACCATTTCAGTGACATTTTAACAGTCCTCGGAAAATCTGGCAGTTTTGTTTTATAATTATTTGTTTCTTCTTTTAAATTTTGCTTTCCTTTTGTGTAAAACACAGATGGAGAAAAAAGCAAGAAGAAGAGCCCCTATAATAGGAGAAACTGAGAGCACAACTAGACGAGCCATGATTCTGGCAGGAATGGGTTGCACAGCAATAGGAACAGGGCGTACAAAGAGATTGCGGCTTTCATTTAAAATGGGATGGTGACTCGGGAGCTCAATTAGGGGAAAACTGGCATTTGATTTAAACAGTGAAGTAGTGGCTGTTGACCACTCTCTTACAGATCTACATCCTTAGTATGTGTTGGTAAAGCAGGATATTATTATTTATTTTTTTCTTTTTACAAAGTATTGTTCGTTTTGTCGCTAGTGTGCATTGAGTGGGTGAGTAACTGGGCGCAGGCTGAAAGCTGTTAAACAGTTAAGATTGCTCACTTTGCTTTTTTTATGTATGTCTTTAAGACTAAATAATGAAGCAGTGTGTGGGGCAGTGAGTGGTCTAGGGGACGGGGGGGGGCAAGTGTCAGAACAGGTGCGGCTTGAAAAACGCTAATTGAAGCGGGACTGGGGGAGCAGATATTTGGTTGACCTGTAGGAGCGAGCAGTAGGTGGTGGCCAGCCTGTTAGATCTTTGCCTTCAACAGCAAAATGGCAGCACTTCGTCAGTTGGGCATGCACAGTGATGAAAATTGATGTGCCGTGAGAGGCAGTCCACTATTCTTTATAGCATACCTTCCAAGGGAGCTGCTGCAGCTTTGATGAATAATTTCAGTAATTTTGTTGGATATTAGGGCAGAAGCATTCAAGCAGCCTGTGCAGCGGTGGTGATTGTTATACAGTGAGGATGTGAGCAGGAAGGAGAAGGAGTTGGTGGGTTAGCGGATTGGGCGTGGGCCGAATGATGTATCGGGGAAAATATTCTGAACTAGTAGTGTATTGTTTAAAATGTGGCACTGTTACAGTATGTGGTGAGGTGAGTGATAAAAAAAAAAGCTCTTCAGATGTACCTTTTCCACTGACTTTAGTCACATATGTGGGCTAAGCGTGAGGGAACATGGCGGCTGTCAGTGTTAAAATCCCACAGGCTTCTAGTTTTTTTTTTCCTGTCCTAGGTCCTTGTGGCCAGCACTTGTTTTTAGCTGTGTGTTAAACACTTCTAATGCACAGTTAACAATCAATCAAATTACTCAAAATCCCTTACCCATTTTATAATACTCCTTTATTGCATGCTCTGGAGTGGCTCATTGTACTTATAAAATGGCTTATTGTAGATAATGAGGTTTTCCAGCCTTTGTAATGAAATCCAGTTTCTGACCATGCATCATTAGTATTTTAATGCATGGCCATGTGACACCTGTCATCCAATGAGGTCTCTGGATTTAACCTTGCCGTTTTATAATGGAACATAGCATACAATAGTATCTGCCCATTTGTGTCATCTATTGGTCATTAACACATCATTGTTTCTTGTATAATGACTTGGGCTGGCTGTCACCCTTGGTTTATAGATCACCAGACTTAGGCTGTTCTGATGATAATTTGTTAAAAAGTCAAATGCTAGTCTCTTTACATGAGCTCCTTCACTCACCATCCAGCATTCCTAATTTACGATTAATGATAAACTGTTGCTAAAGGAAGCTAGAGTGTTATCTAGAATGGGGAAGAAAGCATTAAGTCACTTTGCACTCTCCGTTTTGTAACTCTCTGCCTGTTAGTTTGAACAACATCACAGGTCCTAAGCAATTTAGATCCGATTTTAAGTGTCACATGAGAAGTACTCATGCTTACCGTTGTGTCAGTTCTTTAATAATATCCTTTCTTTTATTGTCTACTATAGTCACCTGGTGACCCACAACTTAAATTAAAAAAATCTGTCAGCAAGCATCCATCAATCTGTGTCATAACTCAAGCACCCATTTTTTAAAGGCGATCAAGTTTTTGCAAAAGTTTCAACAATTTATAGCATGTTGCATAAAAAATGGTGCATGCGTCATTTCTTTGATGCAAGCCTCGCCTGTCATCGAGACACAGGTCAGGAAGCATAGGAAAAATCAGAAGCAGTTATAAAATTCACAAGAAGAGTATTTATTTCTACTAGCAGTAACATAACAAGCATTTGTCAATGCTGAATGTTGGCTTGCTGGCATTGGCAGTGGTAGTGTAGAAGTTACAGAGCAGCGTAATAGGAATGGTAGTGAAGTACTGAACTTAAGCCCACCCCACCACCACCCTGCAGAGAGTGACAGGCATTGGGGTGTGCTTTTGGGTCATCAGGCATAACGGCCATACCATTTCACCACACCCCACCCTGCAGACACTGACAAGTGTCACGGTGTTCCTTGGGGTCTTCAGCCCTTATGCACTTTCTATTCCATTAGGAATACGTAGATGGGTGCAATACAGGAGAATGGGTGAACTTGGGGTCAAGAGTCCAAACATACCTCGATGCCTCTCACTGGCTGCAGGGTGGAATGGTATGAGCATTACAGGCAAGAATCCCAAGTCACACCCCTGATGCCTGCTCATTCTCTACAGGGTTGGGCGTTATGGTTGGAAACCCTAATACCTCAGGCATTCATTGGTATTTTCAGTCCAAATTTTCAACATGTTTTTTGTGACCCCACCTCATGAACAGTGGCAATATCAGTTTGTTAGCGAGCTGCTTATGCACAGCAACTCGGCATTTAGCATACAGGTGCAAAAACATTCAAACAGGATGTAAAAATGACAGCCGTATTGTTCATGGGGAGGTGTAAAATGGAATGTTGCAAATTTGCAGTAAAATTATTAAAAACTGGCGAAGTCACGAAGATATATAGAAACTGTGCAACGATAACTGTAATATAATTAGGTTGGGGATTTTTTACAGCAGATTGTCAAGTCAGGCATTTTGGTGCCTCCGATCATGAACAGTGTCACTGTGATTTTGTTTATCTGTCCCGAACAATGATTTCCCACAGCGACCATGCATCTCTGCGCTGACAGTGTGAAAACACACTTCGGCCATGTTGTGAAAAATGACAGCTGTACTGTTCATAAGGAAGTGTGGAAAAATGCCACTGGTGAAAATCTGGACTGAAAATATTACAAAGTCATGAACTTACGAGGGTGCGTGGAAACTGCGCAATGCTCACTCGTAACACAGTCATTTTATGGACTTTTGTCACTAAATTTTCAACATAGCCATTTTAAGACCTCTGCTCATGAACAGTGTAACTGTGATTTTCATAATCTGTCCCAAACATTGCTTTTGCACACCAACAGCACTATTGTGCGCTACATGGGCGAAAACACATTTTGGGTGACATATGAAAAATGGCAGCTGTACTGTTCATAACGAAGTGTAATCAAATGGCAATGTTGAAAATCTGGAGTGAAAATATTAAATTCACAAACTTACGAGCATGCATAGGAACTGCGCGCAACGCACGCTCGTAAAACAGTCATTTTTAGGAATTTTTTCACCAAATTTTCAACATAGCCATTTTAAGACCTCTGCTCATGAACAGTGTCACTGTGATTTTCATAATGTGTGCCATACATTGATTTCGCACACCGACTGCGCCATTGTGCGCTACATGGGCGGAAACACGTTTTGGGTGAGATGTGTAAAATGACAGCTGTACTGCTCATAAGAAGGTGTGGTAAAATGGCAATGTTGAAAATCTGGAGTGCAAATATTGAAAATTCGCAAACTTACAAGCATGTGTAGGAACTGTACAACACACGTTCATAAAACAGTCATTTTTTGGCATTTTTTTCACCAAATTTTCAACATAGCCATTTTAAGATCTCTGCTCATGAATGGTGTCACTGTGATTTTCTTAATTTGTCCCATACATTGATTTCGCACACCAACTGCGCCATTGTGCGCTACATGGGCAGAAACACGTTTTGGGTGAGATGTGAAAAATGACAGCTGTACCACTATAAGAAGGTGTGGTAAAATGGCAATGTTGAAAATCTGGGTGAAAATATTGAAAATTCCACTAACTTACGAGCATGCGAGAGAACTGCATAGCGACGCCAGAACAGTTTTTTTTGATCTTACCACCAAATTTTCAAAACAGGCTTTGAGAGCCACCTTATGAACACTAGCAGTGTCATTTCGTTAATCGGTCCTGAAAGGTGATTTCACACAGTGACTGCAAAATCACCCTTCAGGCCCGAATAACGCCATGACAGTGACAGCATTCATGAAAAGGGGTCCCAAAAACCCCATGTTGAAAATTTGGTGCAAAAATTCCAAAAAATGCCTGAGACATGCAACAAAGTTGAAAAAACCCTATCTAGCCCATTATACAGCTTACCGGCATTTCCTCAGTTCGCGGTTGGCTTTGAAGAGTGCAGACGTTCCTGGTCCACCGCAGATCGTGCCGCGCTAGACTGAGGTGAGTATGGGGTGAGGGGGTGGGAGGCAGGTGCGCAGTGGTGGGGTGCGGTTGTGGGGAGCAGGAGACTGCGGGACCGCTTTCAATTTGCAGGTTTTTTTTTAATTGACGACACGGGACGTTTGCCACGCTGGTGGGCTTCCAGCGGTCAGAAGAACGCTTGGTGTGGAGCCGACGGGGATTGGGCACCCTGTCGGCAATGGTATCAGTTGCCATGCTGGGTGGGCTCCCAGCGTGGCACTCTGTACTGGGGGAGTTACATTATGTAGTGTAAAAATGAACATTATGTAAAGTGGACGATTGTTAACAAAGTGCCACTGCATGACGAGCTTGTCTCTGATTGCAGCAGCACTTTGTTTAGAAGTTTTGTCCACTTTACATAATATTGGTGTCAATGCTAGCATGCTGGCTTATTGGGGAATGAGGGACGTACCTACTGATGCGTGCCCTGCATTCGCCCAGCAGCAGCCACGCCTCCAAATCTCCACTCTCCCAATATGTTGACTGCTGCGCAAGCACGGCAAGCCAACATAAAAATTAAAATTGTTCAGTACAACTATTTACAAAAACCCAAAAAAAAAAAATCCAGAAAAAGTCCATCTAAGTTTTTCTTCAATCTCTGTGTCAGCACTCTCATAGTGTTCCTCAAGTTCTGGCATGTCACCAGAAAGATTCATACCATCAGCCTCTCCTTCAGGCAAATCATACAGTTCCACAATACACAAAGACTCAGCATCCTCAGATGTGATACTTTGCACTTCACTTTCAGGGAGCATTGGCTCCAAGGATGACGCCGTGGGGTTAGGCAGCCCAGAAGGCCCAGCTTCATCACTATAATTCAACATAGGATATCCACGAAACAACTGACTCAGTTCATATGAGAGATAATAGGCATTATCACACTCACTGTCATCCGAGTTAGACTGGCAGTCACTATCATTCTGGGCCTGCTGCGGGGGGAGTCTTAAATCGGCAACCACGGGGGCAGGCTGACTCTGTTTCTTTCTTGCAGCAGCACGAGTCACTGGTCCAGGGGAGTCAATCTCGGCAGGTTCAGCCTCAATTACAACTTGACCAATAGGTAGCAAGTGTTTATGGTGCATGGTCTTGACAGCTTTGGAGTTATTCTCTGGGCGCACTTTGTACACTGGCAAATCATCCAACTTTCCAACTACGACGTGGGGAAGATGGTGCCATCGATCAGCAATTTTGTGTTTACCATGCAATCCTAAATTTTCCAACAACAAACGGTCTCCAGGCCTAAGCTCTTGAGCCTTTACTTTTCTATCATATCTCTCTTTGTTGGCTAGATTTCTTTTGGTGGCCATTGTCTGGGCCGGTTGATAGGCATGGTTCAGTTGAGCTTTAAGTTTTTGTCCATATTGCAGGTAATTTTTGGCTCAGACCCCATCACTAGAAACCCCAAAACAGACATCAACAGGCAGCCGGGCCTCTCTCCCGAACATGAGGTGGCAGGGAGAGAACCCGATAGCATCATTCTTTGTGCAATTGTATGTGTGTACCAAGGTGCTAACCTGCAGGCTCCATTTATGCTTATCTTTGGGTGGAGGGTGCCTATCATGTCTAGCAGGGTGCGGTTAAAGCAGTCTGGTTGAGGATCCCCATGCTGGTGATAAGGGGTGGTTCTTGACTTTTGCAACCCCCATAGAGAGAGCATTTCTTTTATTAGCTGACTCCCAAAGTCCCTGCCCTGATCAGAGTGAATTCGCTTGGAAGGGCACCATAGTGGACGAAGAAATTTTCCACTAGCACCTTGGCCATGGTAAATGCTTTTTGATCTTTGGTGGGAAAATCTCGTGCATACCATGTGAAATGGTCCATAACCACTAACACATTTCCAATGTTTCGCTGATCAGGCTCTAAACTCAAGAAGTCTATGCAGACTAGTTCCATTGGGGTGCTGGTAGTAATGTTGACAAGGGAGGGAGCCCTCTGAGGCAGCGCTTTTCTCTGCAAGCAGTGACTACAAGTTCTTATATGGTGTTCAACATTGGCCCCCATCTTGGGCCAGTAGAATCGAGATGGTACTAGGTCAAGGATCCGGTCGATACCGAGGTGGCCCATATGAATGTGGAGGGACCTCAGTACCAAATCTTTGAAGGCTGTGGGCAGGACCAATTGTTGCTTGTTTATTTGGCCACCCCAATCTACTGTCTCTCTATACAACAACAACTGATTAAGCAGCTTCAACCTGGGGCCTTCTTTAAACAATAAAGCAGTTTGCAGATCAGAGGAATGCAACTTGGACACATCCTTTCCTGCATGAAGGGCGTCAAGTGCTGGCTGAATCATAGGATATCAGGATTGAACCCATTGAATGCTGTCATTGTCAAACTGAGGTAGTGCACTAATATCTAGAGCAGAGAAGTGGCAATACGCAGCCAGTATGCAGGTGTCAGAGGGGCCCAAGCAATCTACTAAGCAGGCCGCTGCATCCGTAGACATCTGTTCATTTCTATCAAACTTTTGGCACAATGCTCGGATGTCAAGTTCAGACAGCCTGACCCAGTCACTCTTGGAAATGGGCCTCTGGGATAGGGTGTCAGCATCAATATGATTCAGGCCCAGTCTGTATTCGACAGCATAATCATATGTTGAAAATGCAGAAAGCCACCGGTGCCCCATGGTGTCTAACTTAGCTGAAGTCTGTACATAGGTCAACAGGTTATTGTCAGTCCTCACCAATATTTTTACCCCTTAGAGGTAATCATGAAACTGGTCGACAATGGCCCATTTTAACGCAAGGAAGTCCAACTTGTGCACAGGGTAGTTTCGCTCTGACGGGGTCAAGCTCCTACTGGCGAATGCCACTGGTCTCAAACCATTCTCATGGTCTCGATACAATACAGCTCCTAAACCCTGCAGACTGGCGTCAGTATGCAGCACATAGGGTTTGGTGGGATCAGCAAAAGCGAGGATGGGGGCGAGGGTGAGCTGGTATATGACTTTGTGGAAAGCTGCTTCACAGTCAGGCATCCAACGGGACACGAAAAGTTCACCTGGTCAGAAATATGTTTTGTCTGGTTCTTTGATGGCCTCTTTTTTGTATTTCTGATTGGTAGGAGGTTAACCCTGGGTAAGATTCAAGAGTGGCCAAATCACTTTGGAATAGCCCTTTATGAACAGACGGTAGAAGCCACAGAATCCCAGGAAATGTTGCAGTTCTTTCAAATTGTGTGGCTGGGGCCAAGTAGTCAAGGCTTCAACTTTACTAGGATCAGTCTCTATCCCCTCTGTAAACACTATATGCCCCACATACTTCACAGATGTTTGGAAAAACTGGCGCTTGTCGATGGACAGCTTGAGGCCGATATCTTCCAGTTGGTCTAGTGCTTTGAACAGTCGACTCTCATGCTCCTCTAGGGAGCTCCCGAACACAATGACATCGTCCAAGTACACCAGGCATTCCAGCAAATTCATGTCTCCCACTGCTCATTCCATCAGTCGCTGGAAGGTGGCTGGGGCGCCCAATATCCCCTGTGGCATTCTCAGGAATTTGTAGAACCCCAAAGGACAGTTGAAGGCTGTCTTCTCACAGTCCTCCGGAGCCATCAGAATCTGGTAATATCCACTGTGAAGATCCAACACCGAGAACCATTTGCTCCCATTCAAACAATCCAGAACATCTTGTATACGGGGCATGGTGTATTGATCGGGGATGGTCTGCCAATTCAGAGTTCGATAATCAACACACATTCTCACAGATCCATTCTTCTCATGCACAACCACAATGGGAGAAGCATATGGGCTCCTGGATTCTTGTATCACACCAGCCACAAGCATTTCCTGCAAGTGTCTTCTCACATCGTCTATGTCTGCAGGAGCTAGGCGTCGAGACCTTTCTCGAAATGGCCGTTCATCGTGCAGGTGTATGTGATGATCCACACATCCCATGTCCCATTCCTTCAATGAAAACACTTGATCTCTCTGGGCAAGTTTCTGGCTAATTCTAGTCTTCCATTCAGCTGGCAACAGGAAGTCACCAAAATCAAACAAGTCAGGAGTCACTCTATCTGTCTTGCCAGGGTGCTTGTTGCTGGGCAACACTGCAGTGTCTGTGCAGTATACTGTTGCTAGGGTGCATCCTCTGTTCACCCAGATCTCCCGATCTGACACATTATGAATCTGGACCATCACTCGTCGTGCATAGGCATAAGCACGAGCTGGCAAGATGGTGGGCTTAACCAATAATCCTTCCGGCAATTTTTCATCGCCTGGCACGTCCAACATCAGTATTTTGTTCTTGACATCTTTGTGGAGGTGGGCCTCTGCTTGAATGGTACACTGGGCATTAGGGGCCAGTACCATTGAATCGGGATCCTTCTTCCACACGACCCCTACCGGTTATCCTGGTCCACTCCTTTGGAGTTCTGTTGCAAGTCATAGGCCCTCTTGATCAGAGTGGGAATTCTTAGGGCCCTCCCAGTCCGTCACCCTTGTTTCTTGTGACAGAGTTGTTCCAGCCTCCCAAACATATGGGGCATTGGTTCCAATTAACAGGGGAAGCCCATCATGCAGTCTAGTAGGGGGACACACTAAGGCCAGTGTCTCGACTTGCTCCTCTGCACCAGTCACAGCTGCAGGAAATGACCACCAGAGGCAGACATATCCTAGATAGGGATAAGACTTGTCGCTCAGCTCCCATACATGTAGTTCTTCCAGGGATTGTAAGGGTGCAGCAGATAAGTGTTTGTCATACCAGTCCTGAAATATAATGGTCACTTGCGACCCACTGTCCAGCAAAGCCCGAGTAGGAATACCATTCACAGCCACAGCAGTCTTCATTGAAGGGCCCACTATTTTGGACCAGTCTGGAGGGACAGCAGCAGGGGCCTGGATGGACGATTTAGCCACAAAGAGGTTTGAGTTAGGATGTCCAAAGCCTTCACTGCAGTCATTTTGTGCACCCCTTGCCCACTGATTCATTTTCCTAAGCTCTCCTTGAAGCCAGTACACCACTTTCTCTAAGTCTTTCTGAGACTGGTATTCCCTCTTCATATGGCCATCCTTTCCACAGTTGTGACAAATAATAGACTCCTGAGTCATCCTTGGAGAAAGCATTGCACGAGGGACTGAAGTAGTAGCAAGGGATCAGGGTCCAATATCTGCTTGCAGTGGTTAGAGGGGTGCAACGTGCCTCAATAGTTCCTTTAGGGTGGCAGTCAATTATTTGATTTCAGCCTGGGAGCTACCCTTGGTAAAGGATGCCTGAGGGTGCACCCCCACCCCCATGGTAGTCACGTCCTGAGAGGAACCAGAATCTTGTTCCATGGGGGGAGCCCTTGTAGAGGCACCCACCTTCAACTCTCTGACTTCCTTTAATAGCTCGACTTTCAAAAACTGGGCCCAGGGTGGGAAGTCCTTTGCATTCTCAGAGTGCTTGTTAGGTGCCGACTACTGCCATTGAACCCCTCTTGGCTGATCACTCTGTCACTTGCACAGTAGCAGCAGATATTGATGAAATTCCCCTCCCCCCACGGGGTCACCTTTGCTCAACCCCCTGAATTTCTTTCATTAGCTCGTCATAAGATGGGGGCGATTCCAGTCGGTTGGCAAGGCGCAACTGAAGCAGTAACAATTCTGAAAACGTAACAGACTTAAGGATCCGGTCCAACCTAGTTCGATCTAATCCATTTGTTGGCAAACTACCCTTTCTGAGGCTCTCTTGTAACAGCTTTTCAAGCTGAGGTACATACACAGACAATGGCTCCCCTGAGTACTGCTGGGCATTTCTTACTCTCCACCACAGGTCCTCATCTGAATCCGGGCTCCCATACACATTCTCCAATGCATCAAGATAGTCCTGTGCAGTTGCTTCGGGGTTATTGGCCCACTTGGCATGGATGGCAGCCAGGGCAGGACCTCAGAGGCTCTCACTCAACCTCTTTCATTTCTCTGCTTCTGAGCTTTGCCATTCAAGTACTAGAGGGCAACATAGTCTATCCAGGTCTCCAGTCATCTCCCGGGGGAGGTCCGAAGATTCTCAACCGGTGGAGTCGTGACTAATGGCAGCTACAGATATAGGGCCAGCATTGGCATGGGCACAGAAGGTAGAGCAGCAACAGGTGCTGGAGTGGGAGGGGGTGTTGGGGAGAGAACATCCCCAGGTGGCTGGAATAGTTTCTTAAAGTCCTCTACGGTTTTCCCTTCCTCCAGCAACAACTTAGCAAATTTCTCCTCAAAAGTCTCAGATAATAGGGGGAGCTCATCCTCCCCAGGGTCTTTACTGTCTCTAGTTATCACTCTCCAGGCAGCTGGGGCCCCTTCTGGGGCAATAGTCCGTGGCATTTTGGAATTGTCCACTGGGTCACTACACTCTACTAAGGCCATGAAAGTTTGGGTGGTCAGATCAGCCTGTTGCCCTACCACCACAGCATTTGTTAAACATTCAGCTTTGGAAAGTACTCCTTCTACAGCATTTTTACCAATGTTCAGGGGAATATCCAATACAAGCAAGGCATTTTGAGGGTCAATCTCCTGCCCTGTACACCACCCCACCAAGTGGTGCACAGCCACTTCTGTTGGGGTAGCCATTTATGTTTGACAATAATTCGTAATTTCGGCCACTAGAAGACACAAAATCCCAGCGGTGAGCCTCCAAGATGTAACCCCTAGGTGGCGCTATCCCAAGCACTACTACCCCTGCCTGCTTGGCTAGTAGCAGGTTAAGGGGCCTGAGTTCTGAAACAGGTACCTCCACCTGGAGGTCAGGATTGGTAGTGGTCAAGCAAACCTGGGCACAGCCCTCTGGAACACTGTAACCCCCCTGTTTCCCCTCTAGTGGCCTGAACACTGTACAATAATCACTTTCACAATACCCCTGGTATACCACACAAGTACCCACACTGTCTGCACTTATCACCAGGGCTGGTTCCTCTGGTTCGACCCTGGGAACCCCCTGTAAAACAAGGTTTTGCACAACATATAGCAACAGTACAGTACTTTGAGCACAAACTGGAACCACAGTCAGATTACATGCAGAAAAAGTTAGATCTGATTTATTCAGGGGATTTGAACAAGGGAGGGGAGAAATCAGGTTAATTAGCTTAAAGGTTATATCAATCAAACAGTTATGCATGCGCTTTGAGTCCCCCCACACAGTCATACCTCTGGGTACCCAGGTGGAGAAGAGATGGGCTAGCCAGGACTGTTGCCCGGGGTTGTCTGGCGTCACAGCTGGTTGGGGCCCTGTGATGGAAAACACAACATGCACAGTACACATTATTTGTAATCTGAAGCCTGAGGGCTCAGTTCGTAAAGGAAATGAGACAACAAGACAATCAGATGACACACTCAGATTAAGCTTTTGTTGCAGGGAGCTACCCTGGTATTTAGTCACGATACCCAAGACTGGACACAGACTGAATGAAAATCGAGACTGTAGGTGGTTGATCTGGAATGCCAGGAGAAGCAGCGCCCACACGAGTCACCGAGGCATAATTCCTGTTCAAGTGTGGAGCAGAGGGCTGATCCCCAGGCAGGTCTCTCGTTGATGACTTTTCTGTGCAGTGGGTAGTCTGGCTGGGCCAGTCTGGCAAGGCCCAGACCACATGGAGACAAATTCAGATGCAGTCAGTTTTGGGCTGGATACAGCTTCCAGCAAGCAGAACACAGTTCACACAGTGGGGAACTAACTCACGACCCACTAGCAGCTCACAGCACATCTACATGCAAGGGAATTCTACTGTACCAGGCAAAGCGCTCCCTGATCACAATTGCTAAGTCTCTGCACACACTGGGAGCTTAGGGGTAGCTGTAACTCCTGACAGGCCGATTGCATTCAGCAAAGTCTTCGGTCTTCTTCAGGTTGAGCCTGGCCCACTTCAGTAGCTTACTTTAGTCACACAACTCAGATTCAGTCTGAAAACAATTCTCTTTCTCCTCTCAGGGCAGCAGGCGACATACAGGCCAAAATTCAAGCCTTTCCATAGAGACTGTCTCAAGCACCTTGCTTCTGCAGCTCCCAACTTAGATCTGCCTTAAACAGCAGGCAGCTTGGGGGTTTCCCTCAGATTCAAAAGGTTCGGTTGGCTGATTCGGCTGTCAATCAAAGCAAGAGCTCCCCCTTCAGTTGCAAAAAAGGCACAAAAAGCCCAAAACTACAATTCCTACAGATTTTGACTTCAGACAGCTCCTGTAGTCCAGCTACATTTTAGGTCCCACCAGAACTGATTGGTCCAATTCACAGTCCCGGGCCAAATGGCGGAGATAAACAAGACAGTCCTTGTTGTTGCAAAGATGGAAGGTTAGACAAACTACATTATCATTATCACTCTAAATGATTTTCAGCAAATAGTTACATCTTTCAACAGAGCTCCCTCTCAGATTACTTGTAACTGCAATCCAGACAGCTCTTAAAGAGACAGTACACAGAGGCTATACAGGCAGTCTCTGGCAATACATTTTAACTGCTGAAACGCAGGACACCAGCCAGGCAGTGAGCATTTAGGCAAGCTCAATGAAGACTTTTTGGGAACCCCCATTTGTAACGGGGGTTACATAAATAATTAATCTGACTCTGAGTCCCTACTGCCCTCAGCCAGGCTGCTACTGGTTTTAGCACCTTTGAATAGCCTCAATATGCTGCTGCTAGTCCAAATAAGAGATAAGTAAATTAACACATCTTCCCTTTCAGGGGAAATGAAATCCATTTATGATTATCCTTGAGGATTGGGATTATAAAAGAAGCATCTTTTTGATCCAGATGCACCACCTGATCCCCTTTTATCAGACTGTCCCTGAGCAAGTGGTTACCCTTCCTCTTCAACTGGTGGTAGGCTAGAGACTGGTTAACAATTTTGAGATTTATGACTATATGAATGCCTTTGCCTTTTTTAGGAACCTTGATAATATATTTTAGGAATCACAGTTGCTGCCCTTCCTAAATAATCACCCTTTTTCCCAGTAATTTGATAATCTCTTTTGTTTAGGATTTCTCTGCCTTCTTGTCAACTTCTGATTCTGAGCCACTGATGGAACCTTGTGATTTCTAGATGAAAAGAATATCTAAAAGATTTTAGGAACCTCAGCTCCTTCCAGATCTTCACCTGGGGTGCCACTATCCAGAGACTTTGGCATGAAGTCCCAGTCAGGATTTTAGATATTACTCAATGTCCAGGTCATAAACATTGTTGTCATTATCACAAACCGATTACATAAAGTCAGAGCTGGCACTGGGTCTGTCCCTATCATGTTTAGTTACATAATCTTTGCTACCATTATCAGTATAATTATTAATAGGGCCTTGGTGCATTAAGGATTCATCTTTCATGATCAACAAAAACTAAATAGAAAAATCAGTCAATCAGTAAATGTAGAGCTCAATGTCAAAAGGCTCCTCTTGTAAGTAATAATAAGCTTTAGGTAGTGCTGTGTGGAATGCAGAATTCCGCCAGCGGAATTAGTGTGGAATGATCATTCCACTAGTGGAATTTTCACCAGAATTTCTCTTGTTCACCTACGGAATTCCACCTACTGTGATCCGCAGAATAATATTCCGTGGAACAGCAATTTTTCCATGGAAAATTATTCTGCAACAATTTACGTGGAATATATTGAGATCTGTAGAATAATATTCCGTGGAACAGTGATTTTTCCACGGAAAATCATTCCGCAACTATTTTATGCTGCAGAATTCTGCCATTCATTTTCCGGCAGAACTCAGCAGAATTTCAGTGGAATTCTGAATATTCCACGGAATTTTGTTCTGCCAGAATTTGAAAATTCCACACAGCACTAGCTTTAGGTCTTCCTTTTCCTGCCCCTCTTTTCATCACTGTTTTTTGAGGATACTAAAGCACCATGGAGCCAATCAGAATGCTTACATTTTTTGCAAGCCCCCTCACCTCATTCAACAAAAGAAAAACTCTTCCCCTGCAGAACCTGCATTTCGGGTTTTCACTTCTGATGGTACAATGATCTCCAGCATGCCTGCGAATGACTCGCTTGATGGTTCCAGAACATATTTAAGGGAATAGGAAATGTGTGTGAATTTGTTGCTGCTTGTAATGTTCATATTTTCAAAAATCATTTCCCTACCACAAAATTATCCATTTTTAATGGTACCTGAATAAAAGTTGATGTGACAAACAGTGGTTTATATTTTTCTTATTATTGACAACATTCTTTGTAGTTATGTTCATGAAACCAAGAATTTGAAGTTTTGACTGTCACCATCTTTACATGCAACTGGAAATCAGATTAGAAAATGAATCTGAGTAACTTCATTTTTAATTGGATTCCAGCTTGCTCTGTTTACATGTTGTTGAAATCAGAATGGATGCAGATTCACCCATTTACATGTATATATCGATATTTTTTGTTTTCAAGTTTTGTTCTCAGCTGTCTTTGCATGCACTGTTTACTGTTACCTTTTGCGCATGTGCTGAGGATGCCATGGAGAAGGTGACACTTGTGTTTCTACTTGTAGTTAGGCTTGTGGTCTTGTAAAACTTAATATCCCATTTTCAATCTTGAGGTAAAATAAACAAGCATTTGTCAATGCCGAATGTTGCTTGCTTCTATGTGCTGTTTAGGTATTTGGAAGTCATTGGAGTGCAAATATTGAAAATTTGCGAACTTACGAGCGTGCGTAGGAACTGTGCAACGCACGCTCGTGAAACAGTCATTTTTAGGAATTTTTTCACCAAATTTTCAGCATAGCCATTTTAAGACCTCTGCTCATGAACAGTGTCACTGTGATTTTGTTAATGTGTCCCATACATTGAGTTTGCACACCGACTGCGCCATTGTGCGCAACATGGGCGGAAACACGTTTTTGGCCAGGATGTGAAAAATGACAGCTGTACTGCTCATAAGGAGGTGTGGTAAAATGGCAATGTTGAAAATCTGGAGTGAAAATATTGAAAATTTAGGAACTTACGAGCTCGCGAGGAACTGCGAACGCACGCCGTAAAACAGTCATTTTAGGAATTTTTCACCAAATTTTCAATATAGCCATTTTAAGACCTCTGCTCATGAACAGTGTCACTGTGATTTTCTTAATTTGTCCTGTGACATTGATTTCAAGACAATCGACTCGCGCCATTCTGCACTACATTGGCGGAAAACATTTTGGGTGAGATGCAAAAATGACAGCTGTACTACTCATAAGAAGGTGTGGTAAATGGCAATGTTGAAAATCTGGAGTGAAAATATTGAAATTTCATGAACTTATGAGCTCATGAGGAACTGCACAACGACGCCAGAACAGTCATTTTTGAATTTTGCACCAAATTTCAACATGGGTTTTGGGACCCTCTCATGAATGACGTCACTGTTATGGCAGTATTCAGCCCGAAGGGTGATTTGCAGTCACTGCGCCGAAATCACCCTTCGGCCCAATAACGCCATGACAGTGAATCATTCATGAGAAGGGGCCCAAAACCCCATGTTGAAAATTTGGTGAAAATTCCAAAAATGCCTGAGATATGCAATAGTTGAAACCCCTATCTAGGCCTATTATACAGCTTACCGGCATTTCTCAGTTCATGGGTCGGCTTTGAAGAGAGCAGACGTGTTCCCGGTCCACTCAAGATCGCTCGCCCGGAGTCCGGAGGTAAGTATGGGGTGAGGGGGCGGGGAGGCTGGAGCGCAGTGGGTGGGTGCGGGTTGTGGAGGAGGGTCGAGAGCTCTGCGGGACTGTTTTGTTTTCCAAGTTAAAATGAAAAAAACGTGTGGGACCGGTTGCCACTCTGGGGTGGGCCTCGTGCGGGACAAGGACGTTGGGGAGGCGTTCAGCCGACGGGGGATTGGGCACCTGCTATTACACAGTAGGTGTGGGCGACGCCTGGGCGTGTCAGGGGCGGGAGCTACACTTATCTCTGCTCACTGAAGCGTAGCTCCCCTTTCAATCAGAGGCCACTGCATTTTGAAGCGTGTCATAGACAGCTCCAAAATGCATTGGCTCACAGGGGCCGCACCTGCCAGCTCACTGACTGAATTGGAGGAGGAGGTGACACACCTCCGAAATCTCCGATGATGGCACTATGTTTCTTGCACATGCGTGCAAGCAACATAAAAATAAGTTTGCCTTTTTGCATACTGGTACCCCCCGGCATATTATATCTAGAAAAGGCAGTTTTGTTAGACATATGTAAAAAATGTTCAGCTCTCCCTAGAAAAAAATGATTACTGCATACTTCATTTTCTGTCCCTGCTGTGCTTTCCCCATCTTCATTTTTTCCTTTTCGTCCACTCTCCACAGTTTTCTCTGCTTGATCTTTATTTTGTCTGTCTCACTCAACTTTTCTGCTGCCTTTGGTTATCCCTCCCCTCTCTTCCATCTTCTCTCAGCAGACAGTGAATGCACAGTTCAGCTACATTGTATGGCTTGGATGACATCAGATATTTGACTCCGGACTTAGGCAGCAGGTCAGAGAAGAGAAAAAGTGTATGGAGACCAGCTGGGGGAGGAGGAGGAGGAGGAGGAGGAGGAGGAGGAGTGAGGCAAGTGGGGCCAGGGTACTTTCAGTAGAGACATAGAGAGGCCTGAATGAGTGAAAGAGACAGGTGGAGCCAGGGTATTACCAGTAAAGACAATGAGAGTATTACCAGTAGGGACAGTGAGGCCTGAGAGAGTGAAGTATTTGTCTCAGGGCAGGGCGAGCCCAAGTAGCTGCACTGTCAGTGCATGGAGTATAGCGACCAAACAGCATGTAATGCAGCTGTAATCAAAGTGGAACAGAAGAAACCCAGTTCACTTAAAAAGGTTTCAGTAAGTGTTCCAATTACAGAAAATATTGAAAATGAACTGTTTACATACACCAACTTTTCTGGCTTAAATCTGCTTGCCAAATCAGAAAAGAGAGAATTTTGTTTCCAACCATAATTGAACCTGCATGTGTAAATAGAAACAGAAACACAGAAAGCGATGGCAGAAGAGGACCGCACAGTCCATCTAGTCTACCCATAAGCCTAGCTCCCCCTCCCTTAACTGCTATTCAGTGTTATAATACCTTTGTGCCAATCCCATGCCTTTTTGAACTATTCAACTGACCTAGCCTCAACAACCTCTGGTGGAAGGCAAATGAGGTGTATGACACTGCATGCAGTCAAAACTCTCTGCTCTGATTGGTCAACTACTTGTGTTCAGAAGTTTGAATCCATGTCATAACATACAGTAGTGAAAACCTCAAAATCTTTGTTGCATAAAGGGAACTATACAGAATGTTGTCCATAAAAAGGAACCAACACAAAACAAAGTTTTTTATATCAATTTTTACTGAGGTAAAGATAAATATGGAACATTTAGTGATATGGATAGCATGTCAGAAAATAGGAACACTACAAGCAACTGCACATTTGTACATGTGTCCTGACTTCATTAATCCTTTCATCCTCCCTGGAGATTAAAAGGCTCACAGTGATGTCACTGACACTGAAATTGACATGTCAGCATCACTCAGAATGACGGACGTGCAGAAGCAGCCACATGATCAGCTGTCAAGGACTAGGCCTCTGCAGATGGTGATCTTAGTAACCAGTTCATATTTGGCTACCTGGCAGTGGGCTGTGAAGAAGGGGATTATGTGAATTCTGGTCTTAGTAACTAGTCAGACTGGTTCCAAAAGAAAAGGCAGCTCAAGGGACGATGGGTGTGACAGCAGGGAGGTAATTCGATTCACAGAGAAATGACTGATTTGTGATGACCTTGGATCAGGTGCAAACTAGTCTGCTTTTGCATCTTAATACTTCCTATTGTTGCTGTTTACAAGAACTAAACATATGAGATAAGCAAAATGGGGATGAGTCAGGTGGGGCCCTTAATCATTGGGGGGGGCCTTGAGTGAAGCAGGGGAACTAGCAGGGCACTGAATAATCACTTTGTATCAGTGTTCCATTAGGAAGACAAGGGGCATGGCAAACTGTTAGTGGAAGTTATGGTAGAGGTACAGACCAAACAGAAATCAGTGCTAATCATACAAACACATGAAATTTGCCGGCAGAAAAAGGCCATTTGGTCTATCAAGTCTGCTCGATTCTGCAGCTAGCAGCCCTAGTCTGCAGCTGCCCCTCCCTGCTCACCCCACCTCCCTTTATCCTCCCTCTTTCCCTGTACCAGCCCCTTTTGAAGCAGCCCACTGTTTTACAGGCTACCACCTCTGCTGGTAATGTGTTCCACCCTGCCAACACCCTCACTGTAAAAAAGTGTCTCCTCATTTCCCTTCTAAACATTCCTCTCTCCAATCTCATAGAAACATAAAAATTGATGGCAGATAAAGACCACAATGCCCATCCAGTCTGCCCATTTTTTCTACCTTATGAAGGTGCCATAGGCCTTTACTCTGTCAATGGCCTATCTATTTATACTCATCTGTATTGCTCTCTTATGCCTATCTCATGCCTGTTTGAAGCCCTGCACTGTATTCATATCCACCACTTCCTGAGGTAGGCCATTCCACGCATACACCACCCTTTCTGTGAAAAAGAACTTTCTTACATTACCCCTTAATCAGCCTCCCTCTAATCTCATGCTGTGTCCTCTTGTCTTGCTATTTTTTTTATATTGAAACATGTTAGACTCTTTCACCTTGTTAATGCCCTTAAGATGTTTGAATGGCCAGGTCAGTGGTGCTGAGGACTGAGGTGCTGGATGCCTTAACTCATGCTACACCAGCGACCCATGTTCAGGAACGATCACGGGCCGCTGGGGGTCAACAGGGAAGGAGAGGGATCGAGCGTCTGAGGGACTGCTCTCCCTCACCGGGGAGAGGGGACTCCAGTGGTCGGTGCTTCTGGCCACCTAGCGGAGGCTGGGGGGCAGTGCGCCAATACTGTGCAAAGGAGGCTGAGATGGGGTAGGCACCAGGAGGAGCGCATGAGGATGCTTGAGAGCTCCCTCCACTGGCATCAATTGCATGCCCCTCTCATGTAAGGAAGCAAACATGGAAAATGGTCCCGCCAGTCGTGCAGAGTGAAGCAGCCACCCACCACAGGCCCCGACCCTAAATGGCGCTCCCTGAACTGGATCCGATTCAAGGTGAGTGAGCTTGGTGGGGGCTCCTCACCGCCCTACCATGGGGGGTAATCAATGGGGGAAGAAGGGATGCTGCCTGATCTCGGAGGTGTGGGGCTGGATGGGTGGCTGGTGATGAGGGCCGACTGGGGGACCTGGGCCAGAAACAGATAAGGAAAAAGAAAGATGTTTGAATGTTTCGATCATATCACCTCTCTCCCTTCTTTGCTCTAGGATATACATATTGAGCTCCATTAATCTGTCCTCATAGGTTTTCTGATGCAGTTCCTGCACTATTTTGGTTGCCCTTCTCTGGACTGCCTCCATTTTGTTAATGTCCTTGTGCAGGTGCGGCCTCCAGTGCTGCATGTAGTACTCCAGATGGGACCTAACCAATGTCTTGTAAAGAGGTATTATTACCTTCCTCTTATGACTTGTGATACCCCAACTAATACATGTCATGGCCTCGAGTGTCCCTCCCTACCCTTACCCTGAATAACCCCTCCTTACCAGTCTTGTTTATCCCTCTCATGTACTTCAATGTCTCAATCATATCCCCTCTGTCCCTCCTCTCCTCCAGCGAGTACATACTAATGAACTAGATGCCAGCAGAGTAGGCCTATTGGTCTATCAAGTCTGCTAGTGCTTCAGCACCCTGATTGGGTACCTTCCACTGTTACTCCATCCCCCAGTCCTGGTGCCCCCTCCAGTCAAACCAGCCTCTGCTTCACCCCTTGCCTATACCTGTCCCACCCTCTCTTGAATCCCTCTACTGTAGCTGCCTATACCAGAGCCTCAGCCAGCACATTCCATGGTTCCACCACTCTCTCAGTGAAGTACCTCCTCCTCCTTTCCCCCTTAATCCTACCACCCTCAATCTTCCAACTGTGTCCTCTGGTGATTCCACCCTCCTTCAGCCGAAAGATCCTAACTCAGCTTACCTTATTTACTCCCTTGAGGTACTTAAAGACATCAATCATGTCCCCCTGGTCCCTCCTCTCCTCCAGTAAGAACAGGTTGAGCTCCCCTAGTCGTTCCTCATATGTCATATCCCCCAGGCCCCAGATCAATCTGGTTGCTCTCCTCTGAATCCTCTCCATGAGTTGGATGTCCCTCTTTAGGTGCAGCCTCCAGAACTACACACAGTACTCAAGATGTGGTCTAACCAGGTTGTTGTACAGTGGCAAAATCACCTCCCTGTTCCTTGAGGTAATCACCCTAGCGATGCATCCCAGCATCTTACTTGCCCTGACCACAGCATTCTTGCACTGCTCTGAATTATTCATGTTAACATCCACCAAGACACCTAGGTCTCTTTCCCCTGCCGTGGCCTACAACTCACATGTTCAACTCCTTTAGCCTACTCTCATACGGTAAGTTCCCCAGTCCCTGGATCATCTTAGTTGCTCTGCACTGCACCCCTTCCAGTAATTTAATGTCCCTTTTCAGGTACGGGTGCCAGTACTGCATGCAGTATTCAAGATGAGGTCTAACCAATGATCTAAACAGTGGCAGAATCATCTCCCCCCTCCGCAATGTTATTCCCCTTGTGATATAACCCAGCATTTAGTTGGCCCTTGCTGCTGCCTTCCTACACTGTGCTGAGTTGTTCATTGATCCCGTGATGACCACCCCCAGATCCTTCTCCTCCTCAGTCTCCACCAGCTGCACTCCCCCCAGTAGGTAATTTCTCCTTGGATTTTTTGGCCCAAAATGCTGCACCTTACACTTTTTGGCATTGAACCCCAGCTGCCAAGTATCCAACCAGGTCTCCAACTTTTTCAGATCTTCCTGCAAACTCTGCCACCCCTTTATGTCATTCACCACTGCACCTATCTTGGTGTCGTCGGCAAACAGGCTGATCCTGCTCTTGATGCCCATGGAAATGTCTGTAATAAAAATCCCAAATAACACTGGTCCCAGCACCAAGCCCTGTGGAACCCCACTCATTATTGCCCTTGGGAATGAGAGTTCCCCTTCCACCACCACCCACTGCTGCTTTTTTCAGCCAGTTTGTCACCCATCCCACCATTTTTGCTCCTGCCCCAGTGCCTTTAAGTTTTATTCCTAGTCTCTCATGCAGCACCGAATCGAATGCCTTGCTGAAGTCCAGGTACCACACATCCACTGCATGACCCTTGTTCATCTTCCTATTTACCCAGTCATAGTAATCTACCAGGTTGGTTTGGCAGGATCTGCCTGCAAAAAAGCCATGCGGTCTACAGTTCTGCAGCCCATTGAACTCCAGCAGGGACACCAGCCTCTTCTTCAGGATCATTTCTATTAGCTTCCCCACGATGGACGTGAGGCTCACCAGTCTATAGTTCCTTGGCTCATCATGGGGCTGCTCTTATGCAGGGGAACCATGTGAGACAGGGATAGTGCCAGATGACTGTAAAACAGCAAAAGGTATGCTCCTGAGAAGCCTCCCCTGGCAACTAAAAAACAGCACAAATGATTGTCACCAGATGTTTGCGTGTAAACATGAAAACTGCAAACATCATGGATATCGCATGGCAAAATGGTATGACCAGAGGTAATGGCATGAGTTGTTATCTGCTCAATTGGGCCCCCACACACCTGACCAGTATCTTTAGGTCCTACTGTGGACCATGTCTTCTTTTATTTTCCTTGTTCCTCACCAGTGGTTCTTGGTAGTTTAATGGGCCGCCCAAATGATCACTGTACATACAGAAAACCTTTGTTTCTAGTGGATGCCTATAGCCTCATTCCCCCATATGCACAATATAAAGAAACAGTTCCTCATTGGTCTTGGTCCCCTAAAACCTCTCTGCCTGATGTCAGGTGCCTGCAATGTTACTGATGAAGATGTGGAATAGGACCGGTCCCAGCACTGATCCCTGTGGTACCCCATTGGTCACTCTTCCCTCTGTGGAGTGACAGCCATTTACCACCACCCTCTACAACTTTTCAAAACCCTGCAATTCACTTTCGATTCTAGGTGCTTTGATTTTCCTCTCTATGTATTAGAAGATATGGCCTGCACTGCATGATGGGAGTGTGCTATGGTACATTTTAGTTTTCTTTCTCCAGTTCCTTTGCAGACCAACAGGTGGCTATCACACAATCCTAGTAGCACAAGCACCTTTTCTCCAAATGTACTGAATTAAGCCAGTCTGAAAAACACTTTATTGAACAACTACTATTTTGCAGAATATTATTTTCACTTTTTTTCCCTCTAAGCTACCTAAGTCAGCAGGACATAGAACAACATAACGTTCACTGCTTTCATCTTTCAAATACTTGTTTTGACTACTACTGTTAGCCTGTTTCTTTGATTTCTTTTTGTTTCTCTCAATTTATTTTTCTTCTCACCCACAGAAGTATCCTCTCTCTTTCATTTTGCTTTGTTTATCTCAGTGTCTGCTATTTTTGCTTTTGGTTATAGAAGCTGCATGCTCATCTTTACCACTGTGTGTTCACCAAGACAAGGCTAGGCCAGATAATATTTTTCAGTCATCCACAATGCATTGCACCCACAGTTGCTTAGAAAGCAGTAGATCAGAAGGGATGGTAACTGTTCACTTCTACAGAAATATTGCTGCAGCATAATTACCAGTATATGTGGAGTTTAAATGTACAATCTTTAGTAACTCATGAACTTCTGTTGTAGTCACAATATAGAACAATCTTGAAAAAGTCAAAAATCCTGTGCCAGGAAAATTCTCAGTAAATACAACTTGGGACAATTATATATAGCAAGCTATTGGCATATTGCTTTCACTTGTATACTGCTTCTTACCTGTAGTGGATTGCCATGGTGTTACAATAGAAACCATGATCTACTATGGTATTAGACCATGGTTTCTACTGTACCACATTGTGTATTTGCACCTATCTCAGTGCTTCATTTCGTTTTTCTTCTTTATGCCATGTTACAATTTACTTTCTATACTGTTTTGAGAAGTTGCCATGGGCTGTGGGAGCCCTGTTCCTACTCATCCTGTGGTCCATTGCTATCATTATTTTAAAAAATAAAGTATTTTATTCTTTTAAGTCTTTGTTTAACGAAATCACTGTGCCACAGAGCTTCGTCTTGATAGACATGAGTACTGTATAACTATGTATAATAGTAACTGCAACTGTGTTTTCATTAGTTATACCCCAAATTAGACTTCTCCCTACACCTGGATAATATACACAGCAAGCTATGACCACAATTAGAAATGCTCTAGGCACAAGGCCAGTGTCTCCCTCCCAATCAGGAGGGAAATAGTCTCTAAGCTTATCCTCCCCTCATTTGATTATGCCAATGTGGTCTATAGCTCAGCACTACAGTCCTCCCTCGCCAAATTACACCCCCTTTTTCATGCCTTTTGCAGATTTGCTTCGAACCTCCCATACCACACTCACCACTGTCTCCATAACCAATCCATCTCTTTACCGTCATTTAACGACCACTGCCTGGCACATTGCACTACCTTTGTCGCTAAGTACTGGTTCAATACCCTTCCCTCCTATCTCTCCTCTTTACTAGCCCCTGCTCCTAGTACAGGCTACTCCCTGTGCTCCCGTGACCACCGCTCCTTCGCCTTGATCACACCCTGCTCACACGTCGGTACACTAGCCTTCACCCATCAGTTCCCTGCCCTATGGAACTCTCTTCCCCTTATTGTATGTGGCTTATCCATTGCGCTATCCTTCAAAAAGTATTTCAAGCATCTCTCCCTCCCCCCTTGCCACTGTTTCCACCCTCCTTGAATGCTATACTCTAACGTCCATTCTGACTCTTTCCCCTATTTTCCCGGCTGCTCCTGCTCGACATCGCCTCTGAGGCCGGGAGATCAGAGGGCTGTGGGTTCAGTTCCCACATCTGGCACTTGGGTTAATATCCCAGTACTGACACTGTAGTGCAGCATGAGAGGGGTGCTGCACTTCTGAGGTGCCGTCCTTCAGATGAGACGTTAAACCGAGGTCCCATCTGCCTGGATTGGTGGTAGTTCAGGTGGATGTTAAAGATCCCATGGCACTTATTGAAAAGAGTAGGGGAATTTCCCCGGTGTCCTGGCCAAATTTCCCTCATTCAATAAAAATACCACCAACAGCTTAATCTGGTTCAAGGTCAGTTGGCATTCATCTGTATCCCCCTCCCCCGGGTCGTGCCTGAAAATAGGCAGGGTTTGTCTAGTGCACTTACCCGGTCAACAAAAGCTAAATAAATAAATAAATAAATTTATAATTGATGTATATAATCTTTCTCATCTCATGAATGCATATAAATGTAGATCTATATTTTGTATATATTGCTGCACAATACCTGTGCTCTTGCATCTGCCTCAGTACACCAAGCCAGTTTAGCTGGCTTATGTATTGTTTCTCCTAGTATTCAACTGTCCACTGGCAGATATATTGTTAGGCTCTGCTTCTGTGCATGTTACTTATTCACTGTATATTGTTCATGTACTCTTGTTGATCTCATGAATGTATATAAATGTATATTTATATTTTGTGTATATTGCACCATCTCCCCCTTCCCTGGGTCACACCTGGAAGCAAGCTTCGGCTCAGTGTGCCTTCCCTGGTTACCAACTTTTAGATAAATAAATAAATAAATACAGTGGCAAAGAAAATGGCGGCATGAACTTTGCCCACTTAGGCAGCTAATAGTCATGGTTACCCACAGTAACTGCATGAAGGGCTGACTGACAGAAACCCTTATCATAATCAATTTCCTTTTCAATGTCGTTTTTTATTTGTGTAGAAAATATGAGAGTTTTATATAGAGTCAGATGTTCAGCATGATTTGAATAGTGACAGAGCAACTATAAGATAAAACTGAGATCCCTACTGAAGGTCAGGTGTCCTGTGAAATCATGTTTCTAATCTGTCATCTCCTGAATGATTTGTTCAGAACCATACTCTGGCAGTCTTTAAGGCTCTATTTTTCCATTACTTGTAGGATTAAAGGCTTCTCTCCAGAGACTGCAGCTCGAGTATGTGGATGTTGTCTTTGCAAATCGACCGGACAACAACACCCCCATGGAAGGTTAGTGAGAGTTCCAGTACAACACGTCAGCATGATTGATGTCATCCCATGGATTTACAGTCTTCATGGTGACGAGTGAATAGTTGATTGTCTTTTAGTGTCTATTCTTAAGATTAAATAGGAAAACAAAACTATTAAATTGAAAGCTCACTACTAGTGGAGACGGTTGAGCCACGTATGCAGGGATTTTATGCACCCTGAAAAGTCATTTAGCATGTTCAAAAGTAAGAGTTGAGAAATTTGTAAAACAATTCACCTAATTCTACAGAGAACAGATTTCCCTGTTTGCTATTCAATATATACCAGTTAAGGCAAGCTTGACTTTAGGGAGTTTTGTCCTAACCTACAACAGAAAAGTCAAAGCCCAAGTTTGAGATTAAACAGGCTGTGTCTCAGATTCTTTTATGGGTGACCTTGTTTTATAATCTTTTGCTCATGGACTGCTTGAGCACTTCCTAGCTCATTTCCAATCTCCACAGCAACCCACCATTATCTATGGACAAATTGAAATGGGATTAGTCTACTAGCGGGGTTTTGACGTGTCACATGTCAAAAGGAATATGTCTCTCACAGGGCACATCTAGTTAATGTTAATTGGTTTAAAGATCATGTCCCAGAATCTCACTTAACATTCGGTCATTCATCTGGAGAAACAGCATAGTAGAACACACGCCTTCAAGGGACATATTTGTGTTCTGCAGATTTTACTAAAGAGCTAAAAAAAACAATAAAATTACTACTTATTCTTTGCAGTAGAAAATGTTTTTGTATTGTTTTCTTTCCCTTCTTCATTTACCTTCATGTCATATGTTGCAGTACATTTACATTTTATATTTATAATGTGCTAGGAGACAGCTAAGATGTGTACATGGTGGGTTTTTTTTTGTTCTTCTTTATTATTATTATTAATACTAATAATAAAAATGTGAAGAACATAAAAAATTACCATTTATTGGCTGATAACGAAACATTGCTTTTATATAATTTTCTCCGTGGCATGCATTCTAAATTACAGCATTTAAAGTCAGCCTGCAGTTTTATTTCTGATAACATTTAAAATACATTTCAAACAAGGCGTCAGGTTTTCCACACTTGAAAGTACTGTAGGAGGTCTTGTTACTGTTAATGGGGCAACAACAGAAGATTGACTAATCTGCCCTTGCAAGCATATAGCACCATAATGAGAATGACTGATCAAGGCTCAAGGGGAGATCCCACTCTGCCACAGCTATGATATAACCCCCAGTGACAGTGTTGAATGTGACGTGTTTCACAGCACCAGAAACAGCAAGTATTGTAATATGCGACATATTACTGAATACGCAGATACAGCTTTCTAAAGATGACAAGTCTTTCTATTTTAATTTACTGTGGTTGTGCTCAGTATTTTGAGAACATGCTGTTACAGTATGTCTCATGATAGAGTACAGCCATATGGAAAGGTCTGTAAATATATTACAATTAATGAAGCTAGGCAGTAGAAGAATAATGGCCAGTGATAGACTTTCTAGTTTATTATCTTATCTCTGTACAGTTTCTGTGTTCATATGAAGTTGAACCATACTATATTATGCACCCCACCCCACCGCACCAGTGCCAATACCATGCTAATAATATATTACACAGTGCTGACAGAATTTCAGAAGCACCTTTTAGAACAATTATCTCAAGGCAGATTACATTATTAATTATGAAAAACAATTGAACAATAACCATCCCAAAAGTTTATTCCTCATGCTTTCGGATCTGTTTTGTTTCCAACTCTTTTTCACCCCTTTTCTGCCACCTGCCAGAGCCTCCTTCAGCAACTAGCAGAGCCACCTCCCATCTCCCTGAGGCCCTCCTGTGTTGCTTACCTGCCACCTACAGCCAGCCACTACACACTGAGGCTGTGACCTCCTGGCTTTTCCCACAGGACGGTGTCATCTTCTGTTCCTTGGCAGACTCCTCGATATAATCTGGTCAGTTTCAGTGGAGGTGATGCTGAGGGAGATACAGGGGCAATCAGGCAGGAGCCCAGATTGGATTTGGGTGGTGGCAGAGTGTCATCCCTCTGTGTGGTGGTGGCAATTCCGTTTTTCTAGTTCCCAGGTGGAGTGGACATGCAGTGACATCCTGGTGACTTTGGGTATGCTCCCGCACCCAACATGACTTGATGCCCACCACTTCCACCTGTCCCAGCAACTGCATCATTCCCACATGCCCTCACCCCAAGGCACTACCATGGGGTTTGACCATAGCCAGGTGCTGAATTCCTCTTTCCCCTGGCCAACCCTCCGATGTCTCAGGCTTATCCCCAAATCTGGGTCACTGGCGGCGCAGGTGGTACCGCTACCATTGCACCAGCGGGCTGGCCTATGCTTTTGGGTTTCAACATTAAACAATTCCTTCTGCATATTACATAGATACATAGATACATAGACAGTGTCGGCAGATAAGGGCCTATGGCCCACCTAGTCTGCCCATTTGAGCTTGTAAGTTGTTTGTTTTCCTAGAAGTCTGTTTCCCCTTACCGCTGCCCTCTAGAATTCCTTTATGTCTATCCCATGCATTCTTAAATCCCGTGATTGTTTCAGCCCCCACCACTTCCTCTGGCAGGGTGTTCCACTTGTCCACCACCCGTTCTGTGAAGAAATTCTTTCTCATGTTTCCTCGAATCGTCCTCCCTCCAACTTCATCCCATGCCCTCTAGTCCTGAAACATCTTTTCGCTTAAAATAGTGTTTTCCTGCACCCTGTTCCTCCTGTAAGATACTTGTATGTCTCTATCATATCCCTCTCTCTTCCTCTCCTCCAGGGAGTATATGTTCAGTTCCTTCAACCTGTCTTCATAGGACTTGTGATGCAACCCATGCACCATCTTTGTTGCCCTCCTCTGAACCTTCTCTACCCTGTCTATGTCCTTACGTAGGTATGGTCTCAGAACTGTACACTGTACTCCAGGTGGGGCCTCACTAGTGTCTTGTATAGCGGAATTATGACCTCCCTTTTCCTGCTGGTGATGCCCCTGCCTATACATCCCAGCATCCTATTTGCTTTACCTGATGCCTTGTCACACTGTTTCCCTACCTTGGGTCATCAGAGATGAGAACCCCAAGATCCCTTTCCTGCTTGGTGCATGCTATATCCTCACCCCCAACTGATATATTGTGCCAGGGTTTTTGTGCCCCATATGCATTATCTTGCACTTTTGCATTGAATTTCAACTGCCAAACCCTTGACCATTCTTCAAATTTCTGCAGGTCCTTCTCATTCTGTCTACACCCTCTGGTGTGTCTACTCTGTTACAGAGCTTGTGTCATCAGTGAACAGTGAAATTCTGCCTTCTAGATCCTGTGCAATGTCACTGATGAAGATGTTGAATAGGACCGGTCCCAGCACTGATCCTGTGGTACCCCACTGGTTACTCTTCCTCTGTGGAGTGACAGCTATTACCACCACCCTCTGTGTCCTGCCACCCAGCCAGTTACCTACCCACCACACTACTGTCCTGCCCACACCCATATTCCCCAGTTTGTGTAATAGTCTTCTATGTGGCACAGTGTCAAAGGCCTTGCTGAAGTCCAGATAGGCCATGTCCACTGCCTCCCTGATCCACCTCCCTAGTCACCCAGTCAAAAATTCAATGAGGTTGGTCTGACGCGACCTCCCCTGGTGAAACCATGCTGCCTTGGGTCCTGTAGTCCATTGACAACCAGATGTTCCACCAATCTCTCCTTCAGTAGTGCTTCCATGATCTTTCCCACTACCGAGGTGAGGCTTACTGGTCTGTAGTTCCCTGCTTCCTCTTTGTTCCCACTTTTGTATAAGGGGACTACATCTGCTGTCCTCCAGTCTTTGGGTACCTCCCCTGTTTCCAGTGATTGGCTTAACAGGATAGCCAGAGGTTCAGCCACCACCTCTCTTAGTTCTTTAAGGACCCTGGGGTGCACCCCATCTGGCCCCATTGCTTTATCAACTCTTATTACTTCCAGTTCCTTCAGGACCCTTTCTCGTGTAAAGGGACTTGTGTCCATTTCTGCACCATTCTCACCTTGTACTCCTTCAGACCCATTACCCCTCTTCCTTAGTAAAGACTGGGCAGAAATACCTGTTCAATATGTCAGCTTTATTGTTCATCCTCCACGTGACTCCCATCCTCCCCTTCAGTCTCACTATCCCTCCCTTTGTCTTTCTTTTTCCTTATGTACCTGTAAAGGTTTTGTCCCTTTACCCACTGATTTTGCAATGTGTTCTTCTGTCTGAGCTTTGGCTTCCCTTACTGACCTCCCTGCCTCCCTTTGTTTCTCCTGGTACTTCTCCCTATCCCCTTCTGCCTGTGTCTTTTTGTATTGCCTGAATGCAATCTTTTTGGCTTTCACTTTCTTTGCTACCTCTTTGGAAAACCATAATGGTCTCCTCTTCCTTTTCCTCTTGCTAACCTGCTTAATGCATAATTCTGTTGTTCTTATAATCCCCATTTTAAATACTGCCCAGTGTTCCTCAACCCCTGATTCCTGTTCCATTCCCTTAATGCCTCTTTCAAGTATCTCCCATTTTCCCAAAGTCTGCCCCCCTAAAATCCAGGATACGTGTTTTGTGTGGTTTGGTTCTGCTCTTTCTGTCATTTCAAACCATAATGACTGGTGGTCACTGTTACCCAGGTGCTCCCCACTGTTATCCCATCACACTGTCCCTGTTTGTGAGCACAAGGTCCAGTATTGCCTTCTGCCGAGTTGGTTCCATGACCAGTTGCTTGAGGAAGGCACCCTGAAGGAGTCAGGATAAATCTGCTCCTAGTTGATGCTGCTGCTGGGATGCTCCAGTCCCGTCTGGTATATTGAAGTCTCCAACCAGTACTACCTCATCCTTGTCTGCCATCCTTTGGATGGCTAGCATCAGCTCCCTATCTGTTTCTTCCTCCTGGGCTAGTGGTCTATAGACCACACCTGTGCGGATGGCTGGCCCCATTTTCCTTTTCAGCTTAACCCACAGTATCTCTCCCCCATTTTGTTCCTCCTGGATCTGTGTGGCCCTTATGTCATTTTTCACATACAGTGCCACTCCTCCTCCCTTCCTGCCTGCTCTGTCTCTTCTGAATATGTTGTAGCCAGGTATGGCCATCTCCCAGTCATGGTTATCATTACACAGGTTTCAGTGATGGCCACAATGTCCAGAGTCTGACTGTACCATGACAGCCTCAGATCTTCCATCTTGTTGCTAAGGCTCCTGGCATTTGCACACATGGCTTTCCATGATTTGACCTCCCTAGACTGCTTCACTGTTCTACTCAGCCCTTCCTTGGTGTCATTTATCCCTGGTTCTCCTTGCTGTTTGCCTTTCTGCTGAATTTTGCCTTTTCTGCTTATCCACCTTCTGGACACTAATCTCCATCTTTTGCACACTGCTTTGCAGAGATAGCCACTCCTCTGGTTCACTGGTTCCACTACTAGCTGTGGGGGTGAGCAAGTAGGTACCATCCTTGCTGGCCTGCCACCCCTTTGCTAGTTTAAATGCTGTCAATGTAGCATTTAAACTTATCATTAGTGCTTGGATTCCCTCAGGATGGATGCAGGCCGTCAGCTTGAACAAACCTCCATCCCTCCAGGTGGGTCCCCAGTCACCAATGAATCCAACCCTTCCTCACAGCACCAGTTCTTCTACCATGAGTTAAAGTTCCTGGTGCATGCACTCCTATGCTCTCCTTGCCTCTCACAGGTAGTACTTCTGAGAAAGTGACAGAAGTAGCTACTTGCTTGAGACCCCTTCCCAGTTTCCTAAACTCTTCCTGAACTTCCTTTGGCTCCCCATTTGCCAAGTCATTAGTACCTAGGTGGATAATGACATGCAGCTCACCCTCCCGTCTTGCCTTCCCAGTGATCCCCAGTATCTTCCTTCCATCCCTCCATGCCGTGGCACCTGGTAGGCACCTCACCTCCCTGTCCTCCCCCTCCTGTGTTCCTAGCTGGATCCCTCTTATGATGGAGTCCCCCACCAGGATTCACTTTCTCCTCCTCTGGGGTCCACTGCTTTCCCCACTGAGGTCACCTCCTTGCCTAACCTCCACATCCTTTCCTTCCACTTCCCTGGGTACCTCTGTTTGGTTGTCCTCATTTGCCAGTGTGGCATATGAGTTCTTGAGAGGAATAGGATCTGGGATGTGCCTCTGCCTGACTGCTCTAACCCTCCCTGAGCCCACTGTCATCCAAGTGCTCCTCGTTCTCGGCATCCTTTGAGGCAGCTGCATTGGACTGGGTGGTCCCTGGATAGGGGTGATGGTACTCCTGACCCAGTTTACTTCCGCTCTGAGTCTGGCTACCTCATCCCGCAGTCCAGAGAGATGCATGCAGATAGGGCAGCACCTCAGTGTCCAGAAGGTCTGCCTGAATATGGCTGCCCTCTTACCCTCTTCAGAATCTCAGAAGAGTCCCTGTCTCACATGCTAGTATTTCAATGTATTTTTGTTTTCGTATTCGATAAGCTAGTATGGCAAAGCAATTCTTTCCTCCCTCAGAAAGCACTGTTGTGCAAATCAGGTCAGGTTGCACTGGTTATGGTTTCACTGAACCCTGTAAATGACATTTTCTGTGTTTTGTGTAGTCTTGCACTTTGCACTTAATTGAAGCACATTTGGTAACAGACTGTGTTCCCATGCCAGTATTGTTGTCTGTTCTTGCTGCTGGTTTTACCTGGGCATGGATGTTTTATGGGGCGGCCTTTCCTGTTTTTGCTTCTTTTGTAGTATATAGTCTAGAGTTCCATTACAGTTCCTCTACAGTGCTTGTCAGCCTTGCAGAACAGCGAGCAGTAATACTTGACAATAATTGGCACTTGCTGATCATGATTTACAGAACACATTACTTCTTACTGAATTATTCAAGTGACTCATATGAGATCCACTTATTAATTACAGAGCACTTATAGATAATAAAGTAGCAATATTTGTAATTCACATACATCCACAGGCACTACCATACTCCCGAGAGACTGCCATTTACTCTATTATGTCAAAGTTTATTATTAGCCTAATAATGGAAGGCTTAACTGCTGATGTACAATGGGCCTTAATGTCTCTAAAACTACTTGTTAACATTCAAACACTAGAGATCACCCAAAATCTGAAATATTCTCATGCTGGAAAGGCAGTAAAAAAGAAACAGTAGTTTTGCTTTTTGTCTCATATCCATTTCAGCAGCTTATGACAATAACATCATCAGCCCAGGGCATTTTCTGTGCAAATTAATGGCTGCAGAGTTAATGGCTCTTGGCTCTGCCTCAGGCCATCAACTCTTTCAGCCATTCATTAATCACAAGGGAATGTCCTGTGCCTCAGTTCATATTATGGAAATAAACCCAACCTACACAGCTAAAGCATTCCCCAAAAAAGGGGAAAGTAGTTAGACACACATTTTATGGCAATAACAACATCGGCCCAGGATATTTTCTGTGCAAATTAATGGCCTGCAGAGTTAATGGCTCTTGGCTTTGCCTCAGGCCATCAACTCTCTCAGCCATTCATTAGTCTCAAGGAAATGTCCTGTGCTTCAGTTCTTATTGCAGAACTAAACCCAAAACTACACGACTAAAGCATTCCCCAAAAAAGGGGAAAGTAGTTGGATGCACACTTATGGAGTGAGTATTCCTGTGACTCTGAACCTTTCGTCTAGCTGAAATTAAATTCACAATTAGCTAAGTGAAACATCTAAGATTGTCGGAATGCCACTTTTGCTATCCCCTAAAGCCTGCATCACGTTCTGTTTCTACACTTCGTAGGTTACTGTAACCATAGTGATCATTGTTGGTTATTCAGAGAAAAATATTTATTAATGTACAAGAAAATATAGCAATGCATATGAACTAAAAGCAAATTAGTAAAGATAGGTGTGAGCTAAGGAAGAGGAGTATTTAAAAACTGTTGATCAAATTGTGAAGCAAAATTATGAAGGAGTGGGCATGGAATGTACGAAGAGGGGGAGCAAACATTTGTTGGGGGGAGCAGATTGGAAGATACTTGTGGCTGTTCCAATAAAGGTTACACATGTTTTGAAAGTTTTACTGGCAAAATCTATTACAAATCTACCTTTGCTTTCAGGAGCAATATCTTCATGTTCTACAGGGAGCTGAGTCTCCAATTTTGCTAACATGATTTTGCCTTTTTAAGAAATCCTCTAATTATACTTATGCAAAGTCTGTAGACATTGGTTCTGAGTAGATGTAAGAAGGGTTATAGGTTTATTAGGGGCTGGCAGTATAGCCTAAAGGTTATAATAATGAGCTGTGAATGAACTTATTATGTCCAGCAGACCTGGGTTTGATTTCCACAACCTCCACTTGCATACTGTTTGACTCTGAGCAAGTCACTTAACCTCCCCTGGAAACAGGCACTTGTGCCTAGTGGGCCTTACCCAGTCACCAAAGAATAAAATAGACAATTTTGAACATATGAATTTTTAGGTAGAACACATGTTCCTACACCTACTAGCTCAACAGATGTACCTCTTTAAAAGGTACAAAATGGTTTATATGTTGCTGAGCACATCTACAATCTGATCAGCCAGTTAAATTACTAAGGGGATGGGTTAAAAATACTGTGCCCATCAGTATCTGCAGAAACCTGCTCATGTTTTACTTCTAGAAAACCTTTAATGTGCAAACATTGTGAGTCAGTGCCATACCTAAAATGAAAATAGCATTTTTAAGGGTTCGGTTCAGAAGCGCTGGCGGGGGCAATGTGCTCCCAGGTGGGCAGCCCAGGTTTGTGCACCCTCCTCAGGCTGGAAGAGCCATGACAGCACTGTGGAGGTAGTAGCACCCCCCTGTGGGTTGTGGTCTGGTCTGACATAGTGGGTGATTACACAAGGTCTGTCACCCTCCATACACCCAGTGCAAAGCAGGCAAGGCATATAATTGTGTCAAGAGGGGAAGTGACAATAAGGGTAGAATTAACAAGAAGGACTGCCACTGATGCCCAGCCCCACCCCCACCCCAAGTCCTTGTCTCTACCTCACCACCCCCTCCCTAGCACCAGCACTACAGAAACCATGCTTTCAATCCATGTTCTCTCTCATCTAGTCAGGGCCCTACCAGAGGGGGCAAGCTTTGAGGCTTAGCTGGCAGCTGGGGGTCCATGCGGATAGGCAATGAAGTCAGTGAGTAGTGGAAGGATAGGAATAGCAGGGTCAGGAGGGAACAGCACAGATTTGCAGATAGCCAGAGTCTGAGGCAGGGTAGGGTAAGAAACTTAATAAAAAAATGGAATTTGTGAGGAATATCTAGACAAGGACTACAGTATATGTGGTTGAATTGCTGGGGAGGGATATCACTTCTTTTTTTGCAAGATGCAGACACATGGATCTTTTCAATTAGGGACAGTGACTGGAATGTTTGAGAACACACAGGAGATTAATTTGAAGTGGAAAATTAAAAGTCTGACTCAGCTTCAGCAAAAAAATGGGAAAATGACTGCTGTTGTGTAAAATGTATCCAGTAAATACTATATAGAAGAAGCATTTATCAATGCCGAATGTTTGATGCTTGTTAAACAGTTTTTTTTTTGTATTTAATGTTTTGACCCCAACTTTGGAAGAGGCTTGTTTCAGAATTCGCCTTATAGACATGACATGTACCATTTATAGTATATTGGCAGCATTTCTCACCAGAGGTGCGAAAACACATCTCATGTAAGTTAAAAATGACACATCATGTTTATCAGGTGATGTACAAAAATTGCTATGTTGAATGTTTGGGGTCAAAAATATTGGAAATTGCCATGGTTACGAGTCTGCATTCATAAATTCCAATATAGGCTCATAACTTTATTGTTTTTTGAACATTTTTTGCCCCAAATTGTCAAAATAGCCTTCTTATGACCCCCACTCTTGCCTGAAATGTGATTTTGTGCAGCGACTGTGAAATCACCTTTTGGGATGCAAAAACACATTTTTGCCAGGATTTGAAAAATTACAGCTGTCACGTTCACTAGGTGCAGTAAAAAAATTGCTATGTTGAAAATTTGGGGTCAAAATATTTAAAATTACCAAAGCTGCAAGCCTGTGTTCATAAACTTCAGTGAAGGCTCACTGGGACATACCCAAAGACTTGAGGATAGCAGATGTAGTTCCCTTATACAAAAGTAGGAACAAAGAGGAAGTGGGGAACTACAGACCAGTCAGCCTGATCTCAGTAGTGGTGAAGATCATGAAAGCACTATTGAAGGAGAGATTGGTGTAACATCTGGTTGCCAACGGACTACAAGACCCAAGGCAGCATGGTTTCCATTGGGGGAGGTCATGCTAGACCAACCTTATTGAATATTTTGACTGGGTGACAAAGGAGGTGGATCAGGGGAGGGCAGTGAAAGTGGCCTATCTGGACTTCAGCAAGGCCTTTGACACTGTGCCACATAGAAGGCTATTAAACAAACTGGGGAATATAGGAGTGGGCAGGGCAGTAGTGCAGTGTGTGGGCAATTGGCTGGGTGGCAGGACACAGAGGGTGGTGGTAAATGTCTGTCACTCCACAGAGTGAAGAGTGACCAGTGGGGTACAACAGGGATCAGTGCTGGGACCTGGTCTATTCAACGTCTTCATCAGTGACATTGCACAGGACCTAGAAGGCAGAATTTCCCTGTTCACTGACAACATGAAGCTCTGTAACAGAGTGGACATGCCAGAGGGTGTAGACAGAATGAGGAGGGACCTGCAGAAGCTTGCTTGAAGAATAGTCAAGGGTTTGGCAGTTGAAATTCAATGCAAAAAAGTGCAAGATAATACATATGGGGCAAAAAAACCCTGGAACAACATATGCATGCACCAAGCAGGAAAGGGAGCTTGGGGTTATCATCTCTGATGACCTCAAGGTAGGGAAACAATGCGACAAAGCAACAGGTAAAGCAAATAGGATGCTAGGATGCATAGCCAGGGGCATCACCAGCAGGAAAAGGGAGGTCATAATTCCACTATACAAGACACTAGTGAGGCCTCACCTGGAGTATAGAGTTAAGTGTACAGGCTGGAGACCTTACCTACATAAGGACATAACCAGGGTAGAGAAGGTTCAGAGGAGGGCAACAACAATGATACAGGGATTGCATCACAAGTCCTATAAGGACAGGCTGAAGGACTTGAATATGTACTCCCTGGAGGAGAGGAGAGGAGGGAGAGAGAGAGAGGGGATGATAGAGACATACAAGTACCTTATAGGGTGCATGAATACACTATTTTCCAGGGAAAATATGTTCCAGGACTAGAGGGCATGGGATGAAGCTGGAGGGAGGGTGATTCAGAGGAAACATGAGGAAGAATTTCTTCACAGAAAAGGTGGTGGACAAGTGACTTTGGTGACCGTGATTGGGCACCTACCAAAAGGGCGACTCAATTGCGGCACCTGTCATCGGGGCGACTGAGGAAGATGGGCGACCGGATGAGGGTGTGTATGAAACAGCAACATCCTGTCGCTACATGCCTACATGTGGGGGGGAGCAAGCATTCCAAACGTGGGGTGGGAGGGGATGGAGGGGTTGTAGGGGGTGGTGCCACAGAGAGCAGCCAAGCTGCTTCCATGACGTGATGGGTGGGTTCAGGGCTGCTGTGGGAATGGTGCTGCATTCAGGACCAGGCGCTGGTACTTTTGGTTGTGCCTGGTCCGAAATTTTATTTTTGATGCATTTTCACCCCCCCAACATGCACCTCCCTGGAGTTGAGAATCCTTAAGTAGAGGGGGTGCGGGGGACTGATCAAAATATACCAACTCCCTGGCGCCATTTTGCAGTGCACCGGGGAGTACATCGCCAAAATATTTTTTCAGCGATTTGCTGTCGCCCTAACAGTGATCGTCGATCGCTGTTATCACATAGATCCTAAGTGGAACACCCTGCCAGATGAAGTGATGGGGGCTGACACAATCACAGGATTTAATGAGGGACTCTGGCCAAAAGTGGTACATTGCAGAATTAGAATAAGCATACCCCCCCGATAAATCACATACCAAAAATAAGGTTTCTGTGTTACTTCATTTTAAAGTTATGAGCTATTTTGTGACACTGATTTCACTCCCTGTTCAAAACAGCCTGTGTCAGTGAAGAGCTACTGATGATGTCATCTCCAGAACTCACAGTCCAGTCTTCCCTGTCAGCAAGCTTAGAGGACCTGTTTCTTCAAAGTTTAAAAATCACGTGCAATGGTTTTTACAAGTAAAAGAGGCAGCAACATTCAAAATACATTTCTATAAAAACTATGTGGTTCAGGTTTTGGAACAAAGTTGACAAATTCATATTTTTAAAGCCTTTTTGATGTGGTCCTTTTCTCCACGCTGAGTCAGCGTGCCTCCAGGCTGCTGATGCCATTTGGGATGCTGTGTCTGTTTGGAAATTGTATTGCTACTAGTATTGCATAATGTTTGTAACTTCACTGCTGTTTGTCAGTGTCTGCTTTATAACAAGTTTTAAAGAGCACATTTCCTGGTTCTTTTGACTTTTTTATGCATAAATTACCCATTCTTGCATTGATTATGGAACTGTATTTCATTACTGTACTCTGCAGTTAGTTTTTGCGTTCTGCAAAATGTATGAAATGCAATTTCAGAATCAGTGCAAGAAGGGGTAATATATGCATGAAAGTTAAAAGGACTGCGAAAGGTGCTCTAAATCTCAATCTCTGTCTCTCAACACAGTATTGCTCTGTTTTATAAGTTGTATTTTCCTAGCAGTTGAAACTCAGCCTCCTGTTCTTGTAAGTTTCAGGTCCTGTCTTTCACAAAATGGGGTAATTTTTGCATGAAATTCAAAAGGACTGGGAAAGATGCTGACAGCAACTCTATCTTCTCTCATTCCCGATGCTTTGTTACCAAGGCAGAAGAAAGTCAATTTTACAAAAAAAAAAAAAAAACATACTGACAAGGCATTTGGATTTTGGCACAATGTATTGCTAACAGGGTGTATCGGGGAAGGGGGAACATAGTATGCACATTGAGTGCAGGTAGTTTTCCCTTGCAAAATATTGCTGTGACTGCATTGTGATACACAGTGCGAGTCACTCCTCTAGCCCTACAGTGATGCCATCGAGAACTAGCAGCCCAGCAGCTAAACAGCAAAGGCAAGTGCAGCAGGGCTAAAGCAGGGCTGAGAAACAAATCCAAAATATGGAAGACAAAGTAAACCTTGGCCAAAAATAACAAATGCACACCCATTTTAGGTCTAGTACTGCATATAATGACTACAAGATGTAACTTTTTGGACCATCATGAAAGGTGCTCTTTAACAGGGCCCTAATATATGTTAATTCCTGCTAGTGGTGGAAATGTTAGCCCTGGTAAAATTATCATTGTAATGTGGAATACAACAAAGATGAGTCTGAATGTAGGTTAAGTAACAGCCTGTCAGGGAGAAAACACTAGGGTCTAGATATTCAAAACTTTGCACCTGGCACAAATCGATTGTGCCACAGTTGCGTCACATTTGTGCCAGAGTGCAATATTCAAAGGGCCAGATGGCATTGGTGCAACTTGATAGCACCAACACTATAAGATAATGTATGTGTAATGCAAAGTGAGGGGTGGGGACATGTATACAGGTGCAATGGTATATTCAAAAGTATAGCGCTGCACAATGTGCATTAGCACAACATGTAGTGCAGCTCAAATTACTGCCCATGAAAAGGTGGTCTTAATGCTGGGCAAACCCAGAATGAGGGGTGTGGACACAGCAGCAACAGGGAACAAGGCTGTATGCATCCAATGAGGAATCAGTGTGGGCGGAAGGCCACTCTGGCCCATTCCATATGCACAGGCACACAAACTGTGGAATGTAATGCCCCAACAGTGCTGTGAAGTGAACACTCATGTAAATGTTACAACTAAGCTAGAGCACCACTTGCATCAACAAACTATTTGTACGGTATTGTAATATGTACCTAATGTGATATTTGTGTATTGTATGTTGTTGTGCATTGTATGTCTTTATTGTGCACCGCTGCATCTAAGCAGCACAGTTAGTGTCTCTGGGTCATTTCTGACACTGGGCCTTGGCCCAGTGTGCTTACCTGGTGAACAAGGTGATAAAAAACAATGAACAGAACACATGCATGGCAGAGACATGCTGCACACAGATGGCACCGCCCATGTCGCCGTCATCTGGCACCGGTCCTAACCCTGCCAGGCATTAGTGGGTGCCCCAGAGCCCAGTGGACACCATGGCAGTGTGTCCATGCAGCACACACCTCCAGTTCCCCCATTGGAGTACATCAACACAGTCCAGCAGACACATGCTGCACCTGGGGAATGGAGGGTGTTGAGGGGAGGGTGTACAGGTGGCCAGGCTGCACCACATAGTAGGTGCTGCCACACTGCTGGGGCCATCCACACAGTGCACATGTTTCACTGATGGGACTGATCCTGACAGCAGTGTGCCAGTATGATGGTATGTGTAGCCCTCCAGGGCACATATCCTACACCTGTCCAGGATCCCCGCACACACAGACAGCCATGTGTATGGTAGTGTGGGGATCCCATGCCACTGGTGCAGCACATGAGGGTCACAGAGCAGCATGACTGTGGTGTCCACTGTCAGACAACACCTTCCAACTGTGCTTGTCACTGTGTGGATAGCACCAGTCACTGTTGCCTGACACACCGTAGACACTGCTGTGTACCTCACAGTATCCTCTACTATGGTATTGTACCATCTGATAATCACTGTGGCAGGAACAATGATTTTCCTCTGGCATGCAGCATGACCACCTGTTCCTGTAGTGCTACTCCCCGGGCCACATTAGTCTTTGCATCTGTGTCCAAACCAACACTGCAGCTAATGTTCTGTGAGCTGTGAACACACAATGAATGTGGCAACTGACCTGTAATACCAGTCAGACCTACAGGTGGAGCTGTGAGCACAGAAAAAAAACGTAACTACCAACCGGTAATTCCAGTTGGACCTACAGGTGGAGCTGTGTGCACCATGTTATAGTGCCAGGCAATCCACATGCAAAGCAGGCTGTAATGAGATGCAAATCTACTTGCCCATGGATTGCCTGAGTAGGCTCATTTGCATTGCAGTTTTGAATATAGTAAACTTTAGCGACAGACAAACAAGATTGTGCCGGACAATCGTGTCAGCGCCATGCAAACGTGTTAGCGCAGCGCAATACTGTAATGTTCCATTACATGGTTCTGCAGTATTTGGCCTACACTTTTGTTTGCTGTTGTGCTCCACTGCTTTGCTACCACACACGTTGCCCACATTGTTCAGCCTTACCTCACTTCCCCTCTGTGTGCACTGGCTGCTGCTGCAGTTTGCGCTGCTCTCGGTTGCTGTATTCAGTGCTGTCTTATTTGCTGCGCTATTGTTGCACTGCACTCTCAGCCCTGTTTGCACGTCTTCATTTGCACGCTATATTCAACTCATTTAGCCCTGGGCTATGCCTCTGAATATGGCGTGCAAATGGTTCTGGGCTAATTTTGCCCACCATGCAGTGCTAATTTTGGCCCAGAGCAAAGTTTTGAATATATGGCCCTAGGTTGGCTGGGCTGGCTACTGCATACAAACTCATAGTAAGGTTTCAAAACAGCATTACCTCTCACATTCCCATTTACAGGGAGGTAGAATAATTGTTTAAAGTGTCATCCTGAGAAATCACCTCAGTTGAATGACAGGTGTGAATGATCACAGCCTTCCACCACATCAGAAAATTATTCAGTCTGCAAACCTCACCAGTGAAACAGGAAATTTTGCTTACATGCCTTTCCCATATAAAAAATAAACTGAAACTAAACCTCACTGCAGTGTGCTATGATTCAGCATTCAGCATCCCTGGAGAAAAGCACCACAACATAAAGGCACACCAATAAATAAATAAAAAAGAATACACTTTCGTCAACTTTTTTCAAAATCTGAAAGACATAGTTTTTATAGCAATGTTGTTATGTTTGCTTGCGCACATGCGCAAGAAACATGTGGCAGCTTAGGAGAGAAGCGGGTTGTGCAGGTGTGACACTGTGGTGGCCAATGCTGGCACTGCATTTTTGGGCTTGGCAGTGCTCGGCCAATGCAGGGCCAGTGTCCTGATGACACTGGTTCTGCAGAGTGCCACCAAGTTGTAACGATTTCACAGCTAAAATCAGGGGCTGCATCGTCATTGCAGCATCAGTCATTCCACTGCAATGAGAGAGCGACCCGTCATTGCAGGGCGGTACCTTGCCTGATGTAATATTAACAGGAACATGGCAGCTGTATGCCGCCACCTTAAAGGCACATAGCAAGCCAAAGGGGGTGCCTGATCTCCCTGTCGGCATGCCCTCAACCCAGTTCATTTGCCGATGGGGGAGCCCACTCCCCGTCGGCATAATGCCCGCCATTTCAGTTGTGTGTGCGGTGCCTAATCCCCTCAGCATCATCGCCCCCCATTTCTGTGTCGATGGGGACCCAATCCCCATCGGCCTGGTCTCCTTCCAGTTCCAGTTGCCAACAGGGGCCCTCCCGTCAACATAATATCCCCAATGCTTTCATGCCTATGCCAAGGGTGCCCAAACCCCTTGGCATCATCTGTCCCCACCCGTTTCTGTGCCGATGGGGCCCAATCTCATTGGCTTTGGTGCCCCTCCCCACAGATGCAGGTGGTACACTGGGAGTCCACCCCAGGGTACCAAACACACCTGCGAAAAAAGAAAACCAAGCTGCGTTATCCATTTGTTTGTTTTTTTACCTGTAAAACGAGAAAACGGTCCCTTGAAGTGTTCCGTGCCCCTCAACCCAAGCCACACCCACCCTCTGCATACTCTACCTCCCCACACCCGCCCCCTCACCCCATACTTACCTCTGGAGCCCAGAGCGATGATCTTCGGTGGACTGGGAACACATCTGCACTCTTCAAAGCCGACTGCGAACTAAAGAAATTCCGGTAAGCTGTATAATGGCATAAATAGTATTTTTTCAACCTTGGTGCATATCTCAGGCATTTTTGGGAATTTTGGCACCAAATTTTCAACATGGGGTTATTGGGACCCCTCCTCATGAATTCAGTCACTGTCATTGCGTTATTCAGTCCCAAAAGGTGATTTCGTCAGTCAATCTTTTCGGATCAATTAACAAATAACAACAGTGCCACTGTTCATGGGGTGACTTTCAAAACCTATGTTGCAAATTTAGTGAAAAAAAATCAAAAACAACTGTTTTATGAATGTGTGTTAGGCAGTTTCCACGCATGTACGTAACTTCGCAAATTTGTAATATTTTCACTCCTGATTTTTTTTAACATTGCCATTTTCCCACACCTCCTTATAAACAGTACAGCTGTCATTTTACACATCCTCGCCGAAATGTGTTTTCACACTTATGGTGCAGAATAGCGCGATTGCTGTGGGAAATCAGTATTTGGAACAGATTAAGAAAATGACAGTGACACTGTTCATGAGCAGGGTTCTTAAAATGCCTATGTTGAAAATTTGGTGACGAAAGTCCATAAAATGACTGTGTTACAAGCGTGCATTGTGCAGTTTCCATGCACACTTGTAACTTCACAAATTTGTAATATTTTCATGCCAGATTTTCAACACTGGCATTTTTTCACACCTCCTTATGAACAGTACAGCTGTCATTTTTCACATCCTGGCCAAAATGTGTTTGCGCACTTCTGGCGTAGAATAGCGTGGTCTCTGTGGGAAATCAGTGTTTGGAACAGATTAAGAATGAGGGAGTGAGATAGAGGGAGTGAGCAATCTCAATGAAGCTCTGTCGGGACTGCTGCAGATTTCTTTGTGGGCAGAAGAAGGTGCCAACGCAGGCAGGAGCCCAGTACAAAAGGGCAGCCTGCAGCGCCGGGAGAAACAGAACGAGTGAGTGAGAGAGGGGTGGCGAGCTCAGCGAACTCTGTTGGCACTGCTGTGGATTTCTTTTGGGCAGAAAAGGCTGCGCAGGCAGGGCCCAGTACAAAGGGCAGCCTGCAGCGCGGGAGAAACAGAATGAGTGAGTGAGAGAGGGTGAGGCGGGCTCAGCGGAGCTCTGTTGGTGCTACTGCGGATTTCTTTTTGGGCAGAAAAAGGCACCAATGCAGGCAGGAGCCCAGTATAAAGGGCAGCCTGCAGAGCTGGGAGAAACAGAACGAGTGAGTGAGAGAGGGGGTGGGCCAGGCTCAGAGCTCTGTTGGTACTGCTTCTGGATTTCTTTTGGGCAGAAAAAGCACCAATGCAGGCAGGAGCCCAGTATAAAGGGCAGCCTGCAGAGCTGGGAGAAACAGAACGAGTGAGTGAGAGAGAGAGTGAGCAAACTCAATGGAGCTCTGTTGGGACTGCTGCGTTTCTTTGTGGGCAGAAGAGAGCCATGTGCAGGAGCCCAGTACAAAGGGCAGCCTGCAGCGCGGGAGAAACAGAATGGCGAGTGAGAGGGAGGAGCGAGGCTCAACAGAGCTCTGTTGGGACTTTAGAGTTGCCCACCCTCCCACCCTGGTTTCAGTGTGGTCCTATATTACAGCATGGTCTCTGGGGTGGAGACAAAGCAATGACTAGATACTTTTAGGATTGCTGTAATAATAGAGATTTAGTTGTTCTGTTTATTTCTCGAACTGAGCTAAGTACTGAGCAATACCGTTAGGATTGCTATACTAATACATATTTATTTGTTCTGTTTATTTCTCTAACTGAACTGAGTAATACTTGGAGTGCAAAAGGATTTCTAACTGGACTAAGTGAAACTATATGAGGACTGAGAATAAAAAGTATGGTAGTTGAGGGGTGAAAAACGGACAAGGAGGCTATAGAATTGCTACAGTAATACAGTATTTAACGGATGAGATTTGAGACTGAATTAAGCCGATAGGCAAGGGGGCAGTAGGGGCACTAGTGTGGGGGAAACAGGAATATGAGTAAATAGGGGCCTAACAGTTGTAGTAGGGTACACAAACTGGGAGTAAGAGCCCATAACATAAGATGGGGTCCAAAATAGGGCAGGTGCCACATGTCAATAGGGCGGGCATCTTTGGAAGGGTGGAGGGGTGCTCAGGGTGTGGGTCTGCCATGATCCTGGACTGAGTTTGAAGGATGGGGGGTGTACAGTCTGTATACAACTGGATAGTTTGAGGGAGGAACTGTGGAGGCTAGAGAGGAGTCTAAGCGGCAGGGCAGATGAGTATGGTAGGCATCCTGGCTGGGGGAATGAGGGATGGCAAGGTGGAGCGGGAAGAACAGGGACTGAAACCGACCCCAGTATCAGAGGCACTAGCAGAAAGAGAGAGAGGGAGGGATACCTGAGGCGAGGCCTCCTGATGAGGGAGGAAGAGACCATGAAGAGTACCGGGAGAGCGCAGATGGCTGCAGGTAGGGAGGGACCGGGGTGGGACCAGGGGGCATGGAGGGGAACAAGTAGGAGGGGGAAACCAATAGGGGGAAGAGATGTAGGAGGGGTATCGATGAGGAATAGATTTGAGCCTCTGCTATGGGAGCGAGAGGGGGAGCAGGAACATACTGGGGGAGGACAAGCGGGGCATGAGAGGGATGGCAACAGGTAGTGGAAGAGATAGCGAGGATGAAAGGGTAGAAGGGGGCTAGTAAGGAAGGAAGGAGGGGGTGACTGGAGGAGAGAAGGCTACGGGAAGGGGGAAGGATGAGAGGGGCATCACTACCGGGGTTGAAGAGAATGGGGGCTCTAAATCAACAAAATGGGGTTAGGAGAGGGCCTGGAAATCAGCAGGGGTGGAGGGGAAGTCGACATGTGAAGCCCAGTAGGAAGTAGTCAGGCTGGGAAGGGGTTCAAGGGGGATGGAAGGAATAAGGCAGAGAAAAGGGGTGAGGCAGAAGTAGAGGGTGCAGATACAGAAGTCACAGAGGGTGCAGCTGGCAGGGGTAAGGGGCAGGGAAGAATGAATACTGGGGTGGTGAAATCGGCATTAGAAGGGAAAGGGGGTAAGGGATGGGGGGGTACTCGTCCTGGTGGATTCTATACTGAAAGGGGTGAGATGGGGCGGAAGGGGGGAAAGGCACAGCTGTATTTGGGTTGAAGCTATCCCTGGATTGACTGCAGGAGGGGGCAGGGCAGGCACTGCTCAAGTGTGCAGCGAGGGGGAAGAAGAAACCTCATTTAGTGTTACATGTGGGTAGAAATGACTTGGCGGGGAGACTGTGGAAGTAGTGAGGGGGAGTTTCGAGGAGTTGGGCAGGCAGTGTGAGGGGGTGGGAGTCAGTGGCATTCTCGGAGGTACTCCCGGTACCATGTGCAAGCACAGGGAGAAAGGTTAGGATCGAGGATTTCAACGAGTGGCTGAGGGATTGGTGCCACACCAAAAATGATGGGTTAGTGACTAACTGGGGTAGGGTCTGAGGGAATAGTGACTTGTACGTGGGGGACAGGCTATACTTGAGCAGGGAGGGGAGTCTAAAGGAGGGATTAGAGGTATATCTCTACTATGTGGATTTAAACTAGTTGGGGGTGGCCAAAAGACTGATGTTGGTAGAAAGGTCTGGACAGGGAGCTAATGAGCTCACCCCCCTAGATATAGGTAAAGGTGGAGGCATAGTAACCCTGGGAGGGGGCGGGCAGAGTGGTCTGAGTGTAATACAGAAGGCATCACCACCCAGTAAGAATAAGGAGGAGAAAGGGTGCGGACTACCTGGAGGAGGGACACAGGCCAAGGAGAAGAGTGAGGAGAAGGAGGGGTACGGGTGGAAGGTGGTCTCTCTCAATGCAAGAAGCCTGGGGAACAAAATTGCAGAGTTTCAGGCACTCCTTTCAGATGGGAAGGTGGACATTGCTGCAGTGACAGAGACTTGGGCCACAGAGTACCATGATTGCGACTTGGCAATCCCAGGATACAGGACATACAGGAGGGATTTGGGGGTTGGAAGGAGGGGGGCTTGCACTCTATGTGAGGGAAGGGATCAAATGCATAAGGGACAAGGGAGAAGAGAAGAGGAGAGGACAGAGTTGCATTGGGTGCAGCTCCTGGACACCAAGGGCAGAAAGCTGAGGCTGGGAGTGGTGTGCAAGCCACCAGCCCAATCTGGGGAACTGGATTGGGAGTTCACAGAGCAGATAAGGAGGGTGTGTAGAAGGGGGAGTGTGTTGATAGTGTGGGATTTTAACCTACCAGGAATTGACTGGAGCACCACGGCCACTAGCAGTACCAGGAAGCAGGTGCTTCATGATGCTTTCCAGGACGGCCATATGACACAATTGGTAAGTGGGCCTACAAGGCTTGGTAGCACTCTGGACCTAGTACTGGCAAATGGGGAGGCAGTGAGTGAGGTAAGGGTGGAGGACCCATTAGCGGGTAGTAACCACCAAACAGTGTGGTTCATTCTCGCGCTGGGCAGGGAGACAGGAGGCACAGGCACTGAAGTGGTGGACTTTAGTAGGGTGGACTTTGAGAGGATGGGAGCAATCCTGCGAGGGAGACTTCAGGATATAAGGCCAGGGATGGATGCAGAACAAAAGTGGGGAGTCATAAAGACTGGGCTAACAGAGGCCACAGTAGCCTGCCCCAGGGCCAGGAGTAAGAAGAGCAGAGCCAAGAAACCATGCTGGCTGAACAAGAAAGTGCTGCAAGGGGTGAGGGAAAAGAGGGTTGCATACCAGCAGTACAAGAGAACAGGGAAGGGAGGGAATAAGGAGACTTACAGGAGTTGGTCAAGGGAGGTGGCCAGGAGGGTGAAAAAAACTAAGGCCTCCAGGGAACTAAGGTTAGCACAGGGCATAGAGGGAGGGAAAAAGGACTTTTTTAGTTATGTCAGGGAAAAGAGGAAGTGCAAGGAACATATTGTGAGGATAAAGTGGGGAGGGGATTGGGTGGAAAAGAGGGAGGAGCAAGTGGAAATTCCAAATGAGTACTTCTGCTCCGTTTTCAATTAGGAGAGGGATGGTCCACTACCAGTATGGGCTGGGGGGGTTGGGAAAGCAGGGGAGGAGGTGACGGACAAAGTGATCACAGAGAGTAGGGTGCTAGAGGGGCTGAGTGCAGTAAGGATAGACAAGGCACCAGGTGCTGATGGCATCCACCCCAGGGTGCTGAGGGAGATGGCAGAGCTGTTGGCTAAGCCACTGGCAGATCTGTTCAACACCTCTGTGGAAACGAGGTGTGTGCCCCAGGACTGGAGAGTGGCTCATGTGATGCCCATAGACAAGAGTGGGCCTAGGGAGGAGCCAGGAAATTATCGGCTGGTCAGTTTCACATCCATGGTGGGTAAGCTTATGGAGGCAATACTGAAGGAGAGGCTGGTGGCATTCCTAGAGAGTAATGGCCTCCAAGATGGGAGGCAGCATGGGTTTGTCTCAGGGAGGTCTTGTCAAACCAACCTAATAGAGTATTATGACTGCATGACAAGGTAGTTGGACAGGGGTCATGCAGTACATGTCCTGTACTTGGACTTCAGAAAGGCCTTTGATACAGTGTCTCATGGGAGACAGGGGGGAAGTTGATGGCAGTGGAGGTGGGAAAAAAGCTGACTAAATGGATAGAAAACTGGTTACAGGGGAAGGTGCAGAGGGTGGTGGTGGGTGGATGGGAGCTCTTGGCATCCAGAGCAGTGACAAGCAGGATGCTGCAGGAGTCAGTGCTGGGCATGGTGCTATTTGGGCTCTTTATCTCCGATATAGCACATGGAGTGGGGAGCAGGGTTAGTGTGTTCACAGATGATACCAAACTGGGGGCAGTGTTGGATGAAGAGGACGGACGGGAAAAACTGCAGGGGGACCTAACCAAACTAGAGACATGGTTGGTGGAGTGGCAGTTAAGATTCAACACAAAGAAGTGTAAGGTGATGCACTTCGGGGCTAAGAACCAGAATAGGGACTATTGGTTGGGGGGGGTGAAGTTGGGGATCACAGAGGAGGAGAAGCACCTAGGGGTGTTGGTAACTGGGAGCAAGAACAACTCAGCCCAGTGCAGGAGAGCAGCAGCGAAGGCAAACAGGATGCTGGGGTGCATTGCAAGGGGGTTCTCATCCAGACACAGGAATGTGATCCTACTGCTCTACAGATCATTGGTCAGACCATACCTGAAGTACCGTCTGCAATACTGGTGGCCATACCTGAGGAGAGAGATAAAGTTACTGGAGGGGGTGCAAAGGAGGGCAACAAAAATGTTAAAGGGGATGGAAGGAAAGGCATATGAGGTTAGGCTGAAGGAGCTGAACATGTACACACTGAAGGAGAGGAGGGATGGGGGGATATGATTGAATCGTTTAAATACCTGAGGGGTTAAATAAACCTAGCACTGAGGGGGTGTTTAAACTGAGGAGTGAAAGCGAGACAAGGGGGCACGGACTAAGGTTGAAAGAGGGACGTTTCAAAAGGGAAATGAGGAGGCACTACTTCACTGAGAGGGTGGTGTCTAGTTGGAGTGTGCTGCCGTAGGGGGGTGGTAACATGTTGGACAGTCAATAGCTTTAAGGAGGCGTGGGATAAAGCAAGAGGAAGAGTTGGGAGCAGAGGCTGGGACAAGAGGGGAAGGAACTGAGGGGGAGGAGGCTGGGGCAGCTGCAATCTTTATTTATTTATTTTTATTTTTTTTATTTAGTTTTTGTTAACTGGGTAAGTGCACTAGACAAATCCTGCCTATTTTCAGGCACGACCTGGGGGAGGGGGATACAGATGAATGCCAACTGACCTTGAACCAGATTAAGCTGTTGGTGGTATTTTTAGTGAATGAGGGAAATTTAGCTAGGACACAGGGGAAATTCCCTTACTCTTTTCGAGAAGTGCCATGGGATCTTTAACATCCACCTGAACTACCACCAATTCAGGCAGATGGGACCTCGGTTTAACGTCTAATCCGGAAGACGGCACCTCAGAATTCAGCACCCCTCTCATGATGCACTACAGTGTCAGTACTGGGATATTAACCCAAGTGCCAGATGTGGGAACTGAACCCACAGCCCTCTGATCTCCCGGCCTCAGAGGTGAGTGTGCTACGTACTGAGCCACTAACACTGCAATCTGGGGTGTTATCTGCACACTCGGACAGACTTAGATAGACCGATTGGTCTGTTCTGCTGGCAGATTTGTATGTTCGTATGTATGTTCGCATGTAAAATCACAGTGACTCTGTTCATGAGCAGAGGTCCTAAAATGCCTATGTTGAAAATTTGGTGACAAACATCCATACAATGACTGTGTTACAAGCATGCATTGTGCAGTTTCCACGCATCCCCGTAACTTCGCAAATTTGTAGTATTTTCACTCCAGATTTTCAACATTAGCAGTTTTTCAGATCTCTTTATGAACAATACAGCTATCATTTTTCACATCCTGGCCAAAATATGCATTTACACATCTGGTGCAGAATAGTGCGGTTGCTGTAGGAAATCAATGCTCGGGACAGATTAAGAAAATCATACTGACAGTGTTCATGAGCAGAGGTCACAAAATGCCTATGTTGACCATTTGGTGAAATAATTCCACTAAATGACTGTGTTACACGCATGAGTTGGCAGTTTCCATGTACGCTCGGAAGTTCAAGCATTTTTAATATTTTCACTACAGATTTTCAACATTGCCATCTCTTCACACCTCCCTATGAATGGTACATCTGTCATTCTTCACATCCTGCCCCATCTGTGTTTTCATACATCTGGCACACAATGGCACGGTGGCTATGGGAACTCAAAGTTCGGGACACATTCACAAAATCACAGTACCACTGCTCATGAGAAGAGGTCCTAAATGCTTTCTGAGGTGGGGGTTGCAAAAAGGCCATGTTGAAAATTTTTAGTGCAAATACCAACAAATGCCCGGGGCATTAGGGTTTCTATCCATAACGTCCCACCCTGTACAGACTGACAGGCATGAGGAGTGTGCCTTTGGATTGCCGACTGTAATGCTCATGTCATTTCACCTCCACCCCCCATCCTGCAGCCAGTGACAGGCATTGAGGTGTGTCTTTGACTCTTCGGCCCCAGAGTTCATCCCATTCTCCTATATTGCACCCATTTCAGCATATGTCCTTATTGAGTGGGGTGACTGTAAAGCTGAACACCCCAAGGCACACGTCAACACTTGTCTGTGTCTGCAGGATAGGGTGAGGTGAAATGACATGAACATTATGGGTGACAACCCAAATGCATACCCCAATGCCTGTCCGTCTCTGCAGGGTGGAGGTGGGGTTGGCATGAAGTTCACTACTTCATAGCCATTCCTTCTCTGCATCTGTATAACTCCTGCATTTCCAATGCTAATACCAGCAAGCAAACATTTAGCATTGACAAGTGCTTGTTTGAACGTTGCTGTCTGTTTTACTTGTGAAAACTATTTCACATGAACTCCAACTTTTGAAGAAACAGGTTCTATAAGCTTGCTGACAGGGAAGACTAGACTCTGAGTTCTGGAGATGATATCATCAGCAGCTCTTCACTGAAACTGGCTTTTTTGAACAGTCAAGGCAAAAAGGACTCCACACTCCTTGCCAAACACAAAGTATACACATACCACCAGATTTCTTCTTTTAAAGATTTATTGTGGTGAAAACAAGCAATATACCCAGTGTAGCCTGAGGAGACTATCACAGACCAACGTTTCACACTCGGACTGAGGTGCTTTGACCATGACAAAAGCAATCGGTCCAAATAGTCGTTGAGTCTGTAATCTCTCTACTGGATATGACATGTTTTCCTATCAATCTTTAAAAAAGAAATCTGTTAATCTCTTCTTTGTGTTTAAAAGTGTGAAGTCCTTATATGAACTTTTTAGGGACATTACAAGCACCATTCTCCTAGTAGCGACCCTATTTTCATTTTCTTTTTTGAACAGGCAGTGAATTTAGGATTCTAAAATGACTTGTAACTTAAAAAAAAAGTAACTTGGAGATCTCATTTTTGGCATGAGGCTAATTGGGCCTATGCTGATCCAAATTCTGAAATTTATTGATGCCAGAAATTTTGACTGCAGTCCCTCTTTAAGAACATGTAGGATAGATATAAGGGAATTCTTGAGTTCAGGGGAAAGGGGCTACAGACTTCTAGAAAAATGTAAAGGTAACTTACAAGCTCAAATGGACAGACTGGGTGGGCCATAGGCCCTTAGCTGCCGACAATGTCTACGTCTATGTAACTTTGTTGTTTTTTAATATTTTTATGCCAAATTTTCAACATAACCTTCTTATGATCCCACCTCATGAACAGTAGTGGGGAAAAGTTTCAAGTCATGCCAAAAAGGTGATTTTGCACGGCCACTGCTAAATCACCCTATGGGATGCAAAAACCCATTTGGCCAGGATTTGAAAAATGTCAGCTGTCACATTCATGAGGTGCTGTGAAGAAATGGCTATTTTGAAAATTTGGGGGCAAAATATTGAAAATTACTAAAGTTACAAGCCTACATTCACAAACTTCAACATAGGCTCATAACTTTGTTGTTTTTAACATTTTTACACCAAATTGTTAACATAGCCTTCTTATGACCACATCTCATGAACAATGGTGGAGAAAATTGTCCGCTTCTGCCCAAAAGGTGATTTCCTGCAGCGACCCAAAAATCACCTTTCAGGACAGATTTACCTAATGTCACTTGCATTGTTCATGAGGTGGTGTCCCAAAAAAGGTATGAAAATTTGGTATACAAATATTGAAAAATGGCCAAATTATGCTACTAAGCGCAAAACCCCATTGAAATACATTGAACCGCATACCTGATTTTCTGAGTTCACGGTCCAGCTTTGAAGAGTGAAAACGTATCTGCGGTCCAGAGAGGATTACAGAGTTGAACTCCAAGTAGGTAAATAAGGGCATAGGAGTGTGGTAATGGGTCTGAGTGGGAAGGTCAGGTGGGGGTAATAACGGCATAACAAACATCGATAGACAGTTTTCTTTTTTATAGGTTTACAAAATAAAAAATGATGAGGGACAGTTTTCTCTATTACAGGTAGTGACACTGGGGGATTTGGCACCTGCCAGTGTCACTGTTATATTTAGCAGCAATGGGGGGTGGACTCCCTGGTGCTGCATTACTAAAGGGCAGGGTGGGAGGGGCAGCTAGCACAGGGGATTGGGCACCCCCATACCCCTAATAATAACATAGGTTGGGCTCGGGGGAAGGAAGTTACTGTGGAGGCTGCAATACACATCGATGTACAGTTTTCTTTTTTACAGGTTTAAAATAATTTTAAAATTAAGAAATGACGAGGGATGGACAGTGGGGGATTGGACACCCCTCAGTGTCACTGTTATATTTTGTCAGCACCCAGAGTTGGCTCCCTGGTGCTGTGTGACTAAAATGGGCAGGGTGGTGGTAGCAGCTGGCATGGGGGACTGGGCACCCCATGGCATTATAGCAATGTGGGTTGGGTTGGGGAGGGGCAGCCACAACAGTCATCGATGGAGGGTTCCCTTTTTTGCAGGCTGACAGGCTCCTGCCCTGAAAAGTGGCTCATCTCTTTGCTGACCAGCTTCATATAAATCAAAGAACCAAAGCCATCTCTGATTAGAGCGACTCTGTCCTTTGACTTACATGAAGTTTCCACCAAAAAAAAAAGGGGGTGGTGTCACAAACCACACTGCTGGTCATTGGTGTAGACTGCTGAGCCCTTGCTATTTTGAACTGCAATGGGCTCAGCAGTCCCCCCAGATCCCTTAGTCACTCCTGACAAAGCGTTTGGTGCTGGTGTGCATCAAACGTAAAAGGAACCTAATGAAATGTAAAAATGCAACATTTTATGGGAAATCATGCCCCTAGACACCATCCCAGAGATTTTCTTTCCTGTATTTTAAATGACTGATTCCCAGTGGTTGCTTTCCACCTCCACCACTGAATAGGGCTCACCAATGGGATGCGGCAGAGATGAATATGGTAACTGCAGCAACCTACCCCTTGTAAGTTGATCAAGCTTTCTGGCTTGCAAAATCAAATTCTAATTGTTATTTTTATTGCTAAGCTCTAGATGTCTCTAGCTCTAAAAAGTAAAATATGTTTTGTGTAATTGAAAGTATTTATTTCATTAGGTCAGTGGCACTGCAGCTGACCCCTAAGATTGCACTTCATAGTAGTGGAATATAATAACACACGCTCCTGGGCAGAATACAAGATGATATTTATGATGGCATTGACGGAGTAGGCATTTTGTCATTGTTGTTTATTAATGTACAGTAGCCACAGGCCTTGAAAAGGTTTCCCTTCTACTGAACTCTAGCTGAAATCCCAGCACACGAGGCTGACGGACTGCACTGTGATTATTATTGGGCCTGGTTGCTGTGCATGGATGTGTGGAGTGACAAAGGTTATTTTACTGTGACCTTCCCTTCAGAAATCCAAAAAGGTGAACTAGCTAAAAGCAGGAGGTGGAGTTCCACAGGGCTGCATTACAAAAAAAAATAGCATAATACAAGGAAGTGCAAATTCCTTTTTAAACAGGGGCTTCTGAAGACTAGTTAACAGACAGCAACTGTTGTGCATCTGGCCCTTCCCGTGCTCCAGCCCAGCTAATTTTGGAAAATGATTGAAACAGCAACCCAACAGAAATAAAATATTGCATCTTAGCTAGGCAATCCTGGGGTCAATAAGTTGCAAAACTCCACCCCATGGTAATTTGTTATGAAAGAGTACTAACTGTCATTCCTACGAACTAATGCAGAAAAATTCCTTCCAAACTATTTGTTTCCTTCTTTTTAATCCTTTGGCATTCTTAATTAGATCATTAATTTCATGATTTATGGATAAGCCAGGTACCAGGCATTTAATGTAATGGCCCAATCCTCAAAGCATATGGGGTGGTTGGCATTGTGCCCTGTACAGTATAAACACCTCCAGGCTCGTCACACACACATACAGATATGTGTGTGTGCATGTGTGTGTATCTACACACATATACACAGACTCCTGATAGTACACATATTTTTAAAGGTCTTAAAGGGCCAAAAAGGATAAGCAAGGCAAGGCAAGTTTATTTATACCCGCCCTATCCTGGAGCCTCTGGGCACCTTACATAAAAGCAAACAGGGGGGATACCAATAAGATAAAATGCACACTATATTTACATGCAAACCTTATTTAAAATAAGCACAGATTAAAACATAATTTAATAAGAGGCTCCAATTAATCTGGGAAGGCCATGCCAAAGAGGTAAGTCTTTAGACCCGTATTGGTGATCATTCTTTGGACTTGGTGTTCCTCCTGGGGATGGAGATATCTGACTTGGTGGTTTAACCAGTCAAGTGGTCTGACCATCATACCATCGGGTTCAGTTTCCTGCCCCCCTTCCCAGTAGGCCTGTCCCTGTGGAGATGGTCCGGTACCACCCTTTGAGGGGTGTATCACTCGATGGCCTGATGGTGGTGCTGGATTTCTCGGGCATGCTGAGCGAATGCAAGGATCCGGGGGATCTGGTACTTGCCTATAGTACGGCGGTGACAGAGGCCCTGGATTCTATTGCTGCTGTTCGTATTCGCCCCCTCACTCTTCGCCCCTGGTCTCCTTGGTTTGATGAGGCCTTGAGGGAGTTGAGGAGAGTTGGATGAAGGTTAGAGTGGTGCTGGCGGCGGTTGGGCCTGGAGCGTGACAGACTTAGTTTGATGGATCGTTATTTGGTCTATCAATCAGCAATTACCCATAAAAAGGCAGAATTCCTGTCCAGGGAAATTGCTGTGCAGAATCAACCAGCTCAGCTTTTCCGGACTGTGGACAGATTGTGCAATCCACTCTGTCTCCAGTCTGGAAACGCTTTTTCACAAGAATGTTGCGAGGAGATTGCTCGATTCTTTGCGGATAAGGTTGCCACAATCAGATCCAGCCAGTTTGTGTGGTGTGACTTCAGCCAGCCCACAATCACTTGTATTGTGATGGTCATCCAGTCACTGCATCCAACCAACTGTAGTTTGGACCTGGGCCCCACGCGTCTTTTAGTAGGTTGTGTGGATAGTATCGGCCCAGTCCTTGCTGAGATAGTCTGGATGTCCTTGGACAGGAGGATCTTTCCGGATCCCCTGAAGGAGGCTGTGGTTTGGCCCCTTCTTAAAAAGTCCTCCTTGGACCCGGCTATCTGGCGAACTACATGCCTGTCTCTAACCTGCCCTTTGTGGGTAAGGTTATTGAAAAGGTGGTGGCGTCACAGCTGGATGACCAATTGAACGGTCACAGTATCTATGATTTTCTCTAGTCTGGATTTAGGAAGAGACATAGTACCAAGACAGCCCTTGTCCAGGTACTGAATGACCTCCTAATAGCGAGAGACTGAAGGACCTGCTCCATCTTGGTACTTCTTGATTTCTCCACAGCATTTGACACTGTGGATCATGGCGTGCTGTTGGATCGCCTGCAGTTCATCTGTGGACTTTCAGGATCGGTCCTCAGGTGGTTTCGATCATTCCTCGTGGGTAGGACTCAGAGGGTGGTGTCAGGGTTTTTTTCTCGGCTCCATTCTCCCTATCCTGCGGGGTGCGGCAGGGATCCATCTTGGTGCCCATGTTGTTTGCAGTGTATATGCTGCCATTGGGAGCGATTGTTAGGTGGTACGGCTTGAGTTTTCACTGCTACCCAGATGATACTCAGCTGTATATGTCCTTTGTGCCTGGCCAGGATGATGCTATCTCGGTCTTTAACAGTTGTCTTGCCAAGATCCAGGACTGGATGAATGTGAGCTGGCTGCAGTTGAACCCAGCAAAAACTGAGGTGTGGATCCAGGTTGTCGTGAGGCGGGTGTGTTGATAGGTTCTCCTTCGGGTTTATGGGTTGTAGGTGTCCAGCTAACCACCTCAGACCAAGAGCGGAACCTCGGCGTTATTGACGACTGCTTGACCCTACCATCTGAGGAATATAGCCTGGGTGAAGCATCTGGTTCCTCCCCGATGATCTTCCAACTTCAATCCACGCTTTCGTTGCCTCCCGCCTTAAATACTGCAATGCTCTTTACCTAGGGCTACCGGGGGTTGATGTCCACCACTTGCAGGTAGTGCAGAATGTGGCAGCCAGATTTTTTACTGGTACCTCTAGGTCCAGTCATATAATGTCTGTGCTCCACGGACTGCACTGGCTGCCGTTATGTGGCAGATCTCCTTCAAGGTTGCTTTGCTAACCTACAAGGCCCTACATGATCAGGGACCCAGTTACCTGAAAGATCTCCTTCACCCCTAATGTCCCTCCTGCCCACTCTGATCCACTGATGAGGGATTGCTAGAGACTTCCAGGGTTCATTTACAAATATTGGGGGCAAGGGCATTTAGCTTTGTTGTGGCCCCAACCCTGTGGAATTCTCTACCTCATTGGGTGTGAGATTGCCTGACCGTCCAAAGTTTTAAAGTTGCCTTGAAATCGCATCTTTTCAGCCAGGCATTTACTGAGTGTTAAGTTGATACTGTTTAGTTAAATCTGATTATTATCTGTTGTTTTATTGTACAGGTGCCTTGGTTTTGGAACGGCGCCTATTATAAATAAAGAAATTGAAATTGATTGATTGATTTTAAACTCCTCCACCACTGGTGCTGCCCTGACCGAGATAGGAAACATGTTCCAGAGGGCTGGACCAGTGACCTCATTAGCTTGGTCACCAAAGGTTTTAACCTGGCCCTCAGAACTGTCAGGAGGACCCGGGTGGAGGAGCGGAGGGAGTGGACTGAGGAGGCAGGTGTTAGGAGATCCGCCAAGTAGCCACGGCCCAGTCTGTATAAGGCCTTATAAGTGAGCAAGCCCACTTTGAAGATGATCCTCCACCTGACCGGAAGCAAGAGCAGAGCTCACAGGACTGGGATCACATGACTAGCCCTTGATAGGCCTGTCAGTAACCTGGTTACTGCGATCTTCACCAGCTGCAGCTGGAGGAGAGTCTCTCCACTGATCCTGAAGTACAGAGCATTACAGTAACATTTCTCACCCTAGTGGAGGCCATCAAAGGAGCGGTCCCTAGGACTAGTCCCAAGGCCACTCCAGAGGCACTCCCATCGCACCTGCAGCACAGCTGAATCATTAGTACCTCTGTCTTATCTGGATTTAGTCATAACCAGTTAGAGGACATCCAATCATTGATCTCCGACAGGCAGCTGTTTAGCACTTCCACTGCATCACATGTTCCAGGGGCAAAGGACATGTACAGCTGGGTATCATCTGCATAACAGTGAAAACTCAAACTGTAACACCTAATGAGCTCACCCAGGGGTAGCATATGCACCATGAATAACACTGGTGAAAGGATCAAGCCCTGAGGTACTCCACAGGGCAGGGGCTTCGGGTAGAAGGAGAAATTCCCCATCACCACCGGTTGAAATCCTGCCTGAGACATAGGACTCAAACCAGTTGATGACAGTACTGGTGAGTCCACTATACTCTCTAAGGTGATCCAGTAGCACAATCTGATCCACGGTGTCAGAGGCTGAGGAGAGATCAAGGAGAACAAGAATTCACCCATCTCCTCTATCCCTCACCTTGAGGAGGTAAGTTTGCACTCTAACCAATGCCATTTCAGTGCTGTGCCTCAAGCTGAAACCTGACTGGAAAGGCTCATAGATTTTAAAGGTCACGAGGTGCTCCACCAGCTGCTATGCCACTATTTTCTCAACAATCTTACCTAAGAATGGAAGGTATGAGATTGGTCGATAATTCGTTAGGACAACAGGGTCAAGAGATGCCTTTTTCTGAACAGGTCTCACCAGTGCCTCTTTCAAAGTATCTGGAAAAACTCCCTCTGACAATGAACACTGGATCATCCCAGCGAACACAGGGCTGATGGTCTCAACACATCCTATTAAAAAATGAGTTTGGACTGGGTCCATTTTATAGTAAGTGTGCTTCAGCCTTGAGATCACCTATATACCCTCAGCCACCTCTACCAGTCTAAACTCCTTCCAGACAATAGGAGTGCCTCTGCTCATACCAGGCCGATCACTGTGAGGCAAAGTTTGCCTCATTGGTGGGATCCCTGACCAGATAGAGGACACCCTGTCAGAGAAGAACTGAGCAAACTCCTCACATAAAATGATTGAAAAGGTTTTTTTCAGATGAAGATAGACTGGATGAAGAAGTCTGCCCACAGTCCAAAAAAGCTGAGATGGTCTGTTCCTCCCTGCAGCAATCTCTCTGGACAGGAACTCTGCCTTCATATGATTGATTGCCCCTTGATACTCACTGTAGTGAGCACACAAAGCCAGTTTGTCCTCCTCGGAACGAGTCTTCCATCAGCAGTGTTCCAACTTCCAACCCTGGATCTTCTTCACCTTGAGATCCCCATCAAACCAGGGGGATCTCAAACAAGAGGATCTGGGTTGTATACAGACTGGTTTGAGGGCTGTAGTAGAACATTTGGATATTCTTATGCAAGTGCTTGACAAAATGCCCTGTCTACCAACTGGCTTACCACATTTCATCAATACTGCCACCAACCTGTTGCAAACTTTCCAAGATCCAAAGGAGAGCCACTGCAAACTACTAAGGGAGGTGGGTGCTGACAGGGCAGCCAGCCCAAACTTCAAACAAACATCCAGAACATCAGCACTCCCAGCAAAAGCAACCATGACTCAGGATAAAGCTGAATCCAAATCAAAGAATTTTATTCATGACTGTTCAGAGCATAGTACAAGCGCCAGTAACCCCAGCACCTCGGCAAACAGCCTTTATCCTGTGTCGTGACTGCTTTTGCTGGGACTGCTGACGTTCTGGACACAAAGGGAAACCTTAGGAGGTATACACCAAGTGCAGTCCAGTGCCTAGCCTTACAGTCTGCTGAGCTTCACTGATCTTCACGGACTGGGAGAGAGACCAATCACAGAGGAAGGCGGGCTCCGATGGGGGCAGAAGCAGGGATTTCTTAACAGCAGTTCTACCTGAGTGAATCCCCCTTAGAGTGCACAGTCCAGGCTCCTATCTCCGCTGAGGCAACTTCTCTCTTCAGACCCAGCCAGCGGCTGCTCTCTCAGCATAAGGAGCAGTTTTATTACAGCAGACAACACTCCACCTTCCTGCCTGCTAGGAAGAAGGGGATAAGTTTCAGCACAACTCATGGAAAAAAGTATTTTCTTTTTCTTTCAGACAATAGTGTATTACACAATAGTGTATACTACTACTTATCATTTCTTTCATCCTAAAATAGACCCTAATAGGCCATGGACATCATCACCTGCCATGGGTACACTGCATCCTTTCAGAGGGCATGCATTAAGGCACTAGGACATTGCCCCACTTGTTGGACAATACAACATATGAATGCTCAACTCAAAAAGTCATGAAACCAAATAAGTCATCTCCACAACATCATTAGAAACCATGTACCTGCTCACCCCTATACATCAAACCATCTCCACAAGGAAGTTATTCCACACCACTTGACCACCCCTCATCTAGGAGAATGGCAAGTAGTAAAGGGGAGCAGGAAAACATTGCAAAGGGCTCAACAGCAGTCCCCCTATGTACCACACCATCTCCACCAGGAGGTAATTCCGTGCCACTTGACCACCCCTGGTCCAGGAGAATGGCAGGTAGTAAAGGTGGAAAGGAAAACATTAAACAGGCCTCAACAACAGTCAAGGCACAAATTAAAACAACTAATAGATACACCCTTCTAGCCACAGAAAGCAAACAGGGGTATAATAACACAAAACAGGAAAGAGCAAGGAAAGCACTACAAAGGCATCTATTAATAAGAAGCTAGGGAAAGTCCTGATTGTGGGTGATTCCATGATCTAAGGAGTAGAATCACACACACAGCAGGGTCCAGAGATGAAGGTCATAGTTAAATGTCTACCCAGTACCTCTGCAAAAAGGCACAATGACCGCATACATAGGTTAATAAACAAAAAACGGTAAATGCGCTTGCATTTCCATCCACACAGGAACTAACGATCTGGCAAATCAGATGGACAAAGAGATAAAACAGCACCGCTCTTGCCTAGATGACAAACTGTCCTTCCACTCCACAAACACTGCCTTCTCTGCAGTCCTCCCAGTATGGGAGAAAGGAAGCAGTATGGATAGAATATGGAAAGAGCAAATTGATGAGCTGAACAACTGGCTCCAGAGCTGGTGTTAAGAAAAGGGGCACCTCTTCATAGGATACTGGCCCGACTTCGGGGACAGAGGGTTCTTCAAATTCGATGGTCTGCACCTCACTCAGGAAGTCATGTGGACTGTTGGTCAGAAACTGGTTGTACCTGTAAACCATTTAAAATAAACACTGGGGAGAGGACAGCAGCAATGTATGGATCTGCTGCCTCAGCCACAAAATACAAACAAATCAGGGGTACAAATGCAAAGGAGGAAATCAACCTGTCAGATGAGGTCAAGACAATAAATCATTAGAACATACAACAGGGCACCAAAAGGGGGCTGACCATGCATGGAAAGCTATGTTCATAAACTCAAGGAGTCTGACAAATTAATTAGTGGACCTCACCACCATCATTGCCGAAGCTGATCTGGACTGGTTCGTCATCACAGAAACATGGTTCAACAATAACCATGACTAGGACACGACTATACCAGGATACTGTCTATTTCATAAAGACAGAACTTGTAGAAAAGAGGGGGGTGTAGCTATGTATGTAAGAGAGGGAATAAAAGCTACTATGACTCAAAATGACAATACTGAAACAGAGTTACTTTGGGTCACTCTAGAAGCAAACAATGGAGCAGCAACTCAGGTAGGAGTGTTCTACCGGCCCCCAGCAACAAGTGTAGAGGGCGACAAGGAAATATTGGAAAACATACACAAAATGAGTGACAAAGGGGAGGTGATTATACTGAGTGACTTCAATTTACCTGAAGTAAACTGGGATACCCATACAGCGAGCTCAACCAGAAACAAGGACTTTCTAGAGGTCCTGCACATATCAGGCTTGAAGTAGCTTGTATAGGACAAAACAAGGGGAAAAGCAGTCCTTGACCTGCTACTAACAAACGGGGACATTATCACAGAGGTAGAGGTTGGGAGCCACCTGGGACCAGTGACCACTGTATGGTGTGGTTCCAGGTCAAGACAAAAGCAGACAAAGCACTTCAAAACAAAAGTCATGGACTTTAGACAAACAAACTTCACAAAAATGAAGCAAAGTCTTAAGCTGAATCTGGCTAACATTACGCAGTGGATAGATGTTGAAGACTACTGGATACAGCTCAAAAGGGCTATACTAAATATTGGAAACCACTGCATAAGAAGGGTGAGCAAAGCTAAAAAGAAAAGAAAGCCACTCTGGTTTTCTAAAGAAGTAGCTACTAAGGTCAAGGAGAAAAGAATGGCTTTCAGGAAATGCAAAAAAAACGAATCTGACAAGGACATAGAAGAATACAAGGAGACACAGAAGGAAGCAAACAAAGTGATCAGGACAGCAAAGGCAGAAACTGAGGATAGGATAGCAAATGAGGTCGAAAAGGGTGACAAGACAGTCTATAGATATGTCAGTGAGAAGAGAAAGACATCAGGAGGTGTTGTTAGACTCACAAGGGTGGATGGGGAGATCACAGAAAATGACAAGGACAAGGCTGAAATTTTCAACAGTTACTTCTGCTCTATGTTCACCAAGGAGGAGGAGAAAGGATGCGGATCCAGCAATGCAACACTCAACAAGGAAGGAGTCAGAATACACTCAGGTCCCTTTACAAAAGAAAGGGTCCTAAAGGAACTAGAAAAACGCAATACAAACAAGGCCATGAGACCAGATGAAATTCACCCTAGATTACTAAGTGAACTAAGGGATGAGCTGTCAGCACCCTTGTCTGCTCTTTTCAATCTATCATTCAAGCTGGGGGAGGTCCACCAAGACTGGAAGAAGCCAACAGTTATTCCTCTGCACAAAAATGGAAGCAGGGAAAGTGCAAACAACTACAGACCAGTAAGTCTAACCTCAATTGTGGGCAAAATAATGGAAACCCTGCTCAAGGAGAGGATTATATCATTTCTAGAAGAAAACAAATTAGGCACAAAACAGCATGGCTTTACAACAGGAAGGTCATGCCATACCAATCTGATAGACTTCTTTAACTAGGTGACTAAAATAATAGATCAGGGAGGAGCAGTAGACACAGTATACCTGGATTTCAGCAAAGTGTTCAACTCAGTCCTGCAAGGAAGGCTACTCAACAAACTGGGCAGAATGGGAGTAGGACAGCAAGTAGTGAAATGGGAAAGGAACTGGCTCACTGGAAGGACACAGAGGATACTTGTAAACAGCTCACTTTCAAAAGAAAGAGGAGTAGATAGTGGAGTGCCAGGAGGATCGGTACTCGCTCCGATCAAATTCAATATTTTTTTTAGTGACATAACTGAGGGACTAGAGGGGAAGGTGAGCTTATTCACAGATGACACAAAAATAAGCGATAGGTTAGACACTCCAGGTCTGGTAGAAAAGATGGAGGCCGACCTTAAGGCTCTGGGAAAAATGGTCAGAAACATGGCAACTAAAGTTTAACACAAAAGCATGCAAGGTCAAGTACCTAGGAAGGGCCAACCCAGGAGAGGACTACTACCTGGGAGGAGTACAACTGGAATCTTCCAAACAGGAAAAGGATCTGGGAATAATTATAATGGGTGACCTAAAGATGTCCAAACAGTGCGAGAAAGTGGCACTATGGGCAAATGGCATATTGGGCTGCATAGGCAGGGGGATCACCAGCAGAAAAAAGGTCATCCTGCCACTCTATAGATCTCTGGTGAGGCCACACCTAGAGTACAGCGTACAGTTCTGAAGACTACACCTAAAAAAAAGATATCAACAGACTGTAGACAGTGCAAAGGAGAGCTACACAAATGATACAGGGTCTACAGAACAAAAACTAAGAAGATAGTCTGCAAAACCAGAACATGTATTCCCTGGAGCAGTGGAGGGAGGGAGAGACATGATTGAAACCTACAAGTTCCTAAATGGAATAAACAAGGTGCAGATTCAGGAACTGTTCCAAGTCAGAAAACACTCAAGAACCAGGGGGCACAAGATGAAACTGGAGGGGGGCAAATTCAGAGGGGACACACGCAAGTTTTTCTTTACCGAGAGGGTGGTGGATGCATGGAATAGCCTTCCTCAGGTAGTGGAGGGGGCCAAAACAATGTTAGGGTTCAAGAATGCTTTTGACAGGTACAAAGGCACCACCATACTGACTAGCAGTTAAGGGAGGGGGGTAGGTCTATGGGCAGACTAGATGGACCATATGGTCTCCTTCTGCCATCACTTTCTATGTTTCTATTTTCCACTCGGCCTCCCCTTCACATTCTGCTTTATGTCCCTGCTCACACAGTATAGGGTCCCTAGAAACAGAAATGCCAGTTTGCTTCAGATACTCCTGAACATGGTCCTGTAGTAAAAGCAGTCTCACTTTAACTTCAGTACATGCTCTCTGAGATGGAAACAGAGAATCTGCCAGTAAAATAAAGTAACTACATCTTTTAGACATATAGCTGGCAAATATAAGATATACAGGCAATAAATGGGGAAATACAGACCACACTAGGAAAATCAAAGTAAATGGTTTATATGAAACAATTACAAATACAACAAAAAGACTACTTGAACCAAATGTTTGATCTGTCTGATCTCACAGGCTTTCTTAGAGAAGAACTTCCACATGGGATGCAGTTCCCAAAGAGACCCTTCAGTAGCTTGAGAAAGAGCTCTATCTCTGATGCACACATTTTTCTCTATGGGGATTCTTGACCCTTCAAACAAAGATGAGAAAGAGAGCTCTCCCTTGCCTGTGTATCCTAGTTAAAATATGCCTTGTGCTCCCATGATGCCTCATATCTGTGATATCATGGCACTGTCAGTGGCAGCTACTGTGGCTTGTTTTTTCAGCAACATCCAACTCTCTCTATTCAAGCCCCAGCCAGTTTTGATTTGTTCTGGAGTTGCTCCTCTGTTAACTAAACCAGTTAAGGCACCCATTTATATGTGAACAGCAAATTATTCCACCTGTATGGTTTTCTGTCTCAGAAGAGCAGCTCAGTGATCCCCATCAAACATTAATGATCATATTCAACAAGACTGAAAGTATCTCCCCCACCTCCGGTAAGTGACCCATTTTACAATTTACTCTTTTGCACATAACCGGCAGAACAAAGGCAGGCACTCACTTCCAAGCTAAATAGAGACAAGTCTTGCACTTTAAAACAAAGTGCAAAATATTTTTCCCTTGTAAACTCTGTAGCTACTCCTGAGCCATTGCCCCAGAATCTCACAGGACTTTCTTACCTCTTCAGTGCTTTGTGGCTTACTACCAATGGCAGGATCCTTAGGATGCCCAATCCTTCAGAAATGAGAAGGAGGTGGAGTGGCTGCCTCTGGAAAGTAGGTGCAGAATCTGTGAGTATCCAGGGCTGCTATGCTGCAAATATGAGGGGTTTTCCCCTAAAGCTGCAGCCCATCCCCAAAAGACCATTGTCATAGATGGATATCCTGGCAGTGGTACAAGCAAGGTGGGCACATGTTATGCAATGTCTGACAACATCCCACCTTCCCAACATAGGCCAACCCAGTTGCAGTGCCACCCATTATCATCCAGATGTCAGTAGGCCTGCTGATTTCAATTCCCTCCACAGATGAGGAGAGCAAGGTCCTCCAGATGTCAGTAGGGCTGCTGGGTTCCATTCCCACCCCAGATGAGGACAGCAAGATCCTCTATATGTCAGTAGGGCTGCTGGGATCAGTTGCCTCCTAGATGAGGACAGCAAGACCCTCCAGATGTCAGTAGGGTTGCTGGGTTCAGCACCCTCCCCAGATGAGGACAGCAAGGCCCTCCAGATGTCAGTAGGGTGGCTAGGTTCAGTTTCCTCCCTAGATAAGAACACCAAAGACCTCCAGATGTCAGTAGCACTGCTGAGTTCAGTTCCCTTCCCAGATGAGAACAGCAAGGATCTCTAGATGTCAGTAGGGATGCTGGGCTCATTTCCCTCCTGAGCTAAGGACAGCAAGGTCCTCCAGATGTCAGAAGGGCTGCTGGGCCCATTTCCTTAGTGAGATAAGGGCAGCAAGGTCCTCCAGATGTCATTAGGGTTAATGGGTTCAGTCATCTCCATAGATGAGGACAGCAAAACCTCCAAATGTCAGTAGGATGGCTGGGTTCAGTTGGCTCCACAGATGAGGACAACAAGGCCCTCCAGAAGTCAGAAGAGCTGCTGGGTTCACTTACCTCCCCAGATGGGGACAGCAAGGCCCTCCAGATGTCAGTAGGCTTGCTGGGTTCAGTTCTCTTCCCAGATGAGGACAGCAAGGTTCTGCAGATAACAGAGGGGCTGCTAGGTTCAGGTCCCGCCCCAGATGAGGACAGCCAGGTCCACCAGATGTCAGTAGGGTGGCTGGATTCAGTTCACTCCCCAGATGAGTACAGCAAGGTTCTCCAGATGTCAGTAGGCCTGCTAGGTTCAGTTACATCTGCAGATAAGGACAGCAAGGCAGTCCAGATGTCAGTAGGGATGCTGGGTTCAGTTGCCTTCTCAGATGAAGACAGCAAGGTCCTCCAGATGTCAGTAGGACTGCTCGGTTCAGTTCCCTCCCCAGACAAGGACAGCAAGGTCCTCCAGATTTCAGTAGTACTGTTGGGTTCAGTTTTCTCCCCAGAAGAGAACAGCAAGGTCCTATAAATATCAGTAGGGCTGCTGGGATCAGTTTCCTACCCAGATGAGGACAGCAAGGTCCTCCAGATGTCAGTAGGGCTGCTGGGTTCAGTTCCCTCCCCAGATAAGGACAGCAAGGCCCTCCAGATGTCAGCAGGGCTGCTAGGCTCAGTTCCATCCCCAGAAGAGGAGCAAGGTCCTTAAGATGTCAGTAGGGCTTCTGGATTCTGTTCCCTCCCAGATGAGGACAGCAAGGTTCTCCAGGTGTCAGAAGGGCTGCTGGGTTCAGTTCCCTCCACAGTTGAGGAAAGCAAGACCCTCCAGATGTCAGTACAGCTGCTGGGATCAGTTGTCTCCCCAGATGAGGAAAGCAAGATTCTCCAGATGTCAGTAGGGCTGCTGGGTTCAGTTCCCTCACCAGAAGAGGACAGCAAGGCCCTGCACATGTCAGTAAGCCTGATGAATTCAGTTCCCTCCCCGGATGAGAACAGCAAGGTCCTCCAGATGTCACTAGGGCTCCAGGGATCAGTTACCTCCCTGATGAGGACAGCAATGTTCTCCAGATGTCAGAAGGGCCACTAGGCTCATTTACCTAGTGAGATGAGGACAGCAAGGTCCTCCAGATGTCAGTAGGGTTAAAGGGTTGTGTTCCCTTCTCAGATGGGGACAGCAAGGTCCTCCAGATGTCAGGACTGCTCGGTTCAGTTCCCACCCCAGACAAGGACAGTAAGGACTTCCAGATATCAGTAGTACAGTTGAGTTCAGTTTCCTCCCCAAAAGAACACAGCAAGGTACTATAAATATCAGTAGGGCTGCTGGGATCAGTTCCCTACCCAGATGAGGACAGCAAGGTCCTCCAGATGTCAGTAGGGCTGCTGAGTTCAGTTCCCTCCCCAGATGAGGACTGCAAGGTCCTACACAGGTCATTTGGACTGCTAAATTCAGTTCCCGCCCCAGATCAGGACAACAGGGTCTTCCATATGGCAGTAGTTCTGTTGGGTTTAATTCCCTTCCCAGAGGAGGACAGCAAGGCCCTCCAGATGTCAGTAGGGCTGCTAGGTTCAGTTCCATCCACAGAAGAGGGCAGCAAGGTCCTTAAGATGTCAGTAGGGCTTCTGGATTCAGATCCCTTCCCAGATGAGTACAGCAAGGTTCTCCAGATATTAATAGGCCTGCTATGTTCAGTTTCCTTCCCAGATGAGGACAACAAAGTCCTCCAGATGTCAGTAGGGCTTCTGGGTTCAGTTCTCTCCCCAGATGAAGACAGCAAGGTCCTCCACATGTCAGTAGAGCTGCTGGGTTCCATTTCCTCCCCAGATGAGGACAGCAAGGCCCTCAAGATGCCAGTAGGGCTGCTGCGTTCAGTTCTCTCCCCAGGTGAGGACAGCAAGGTTGTCCAGATGTCAGTAGGGCTGCTGGGTTCAGTTCCCTCCACAGATGAGGACAGGGAAGTCCACTAGGTATCAGTAGTACTGTTGGGCTCAGTTCCCTCATCAGATGAGAACAGCAAGGTCCTCCAGATACCAGTAGGGCTGTTGGGTTCAGTTCCCTTCCCAGATGAGGACAGCAAGGTCCTCCAGGTGTCAGAAGGGCTGCTGGGTTCAGTTCCCTTACCAGATGAGGACAGCAAAGCCCTACATATGTCATATGGACTGCTGGGTTCAGTTCCCTCCCCAGATGAGGCTTAACAAGTACCTCCAAATATCACTAGGGCTGCTGGATTCAGGTCCATCCACAGATGAAGACAGCAACATTCTCAAGATGTCAGAAGGGCTGCTGGGTTCAGTTCTTTCCCCAGATGAGAACAGCAAGGCTCTCCAGATGTCAGTAGGACTCCTGGGTTCAGTTCCATCACCAGATGTAGAAAGCAAAGCCCTCCAGATGTCAATAGAGCTTCTGGATTCAGTTCCCTAACCACATGAGGACAGCAAAGCCCTACATATGTCATATGGACTGCTGGCTTCAGTTCCCTCTCCAGATGAGGACAAGGTCCTACAAATATCACTAGGGCTGCTGGATTCAGGTCCCTCACCAAAAGAGGACAGCAAGGCTCTCAAGATGCCAGTAGTGCTGATAGGTTCAGTTCCCTCTCCAGATGAGAACAGCAAGGCCCTCCAGATGTCAGTAGGGCTACTGGGTTCAGTTCCCTCACCAGATGTAGAAAGCAAGGCCCTCCAGATGCCAATAGGGCTACTGGATTCAGTTTCCTCCCCAGAAATGGACTGCAAGGCCATCCAGATGTCAGTAAGGCTGCTGTATTCAGTTGCCTCAACAGATGAAGACAACAAGGTCCTCCAGATATCAGTAGGGCTACTAGGTTCTGTTCCCTCCCCAGAGGAGGACAGCAGGGCCCTAAATATATCAGAAGGGATGCTGGGTTCATTTCCCTCCCCAGACCAGGACAACAAGGTTCTCCAGAGATAAGTAGTACTGCTGGGTTCAGTTCCCTCCCCAGATGAGGACAGCAAGGTCCTCCAGATATCAATAGGGCTGCTGGGTTCAGTTCCCTACCCAGATGAGGACTGTAAGGTCCTTCAGATGTCAATAGGGCTGCTGGGTTTAGTTCCCCTCTCCAGATCAGGACAGCAAGGCCCTACAAATGTCAGTTGGACTGCTGGGTTCAGTTTCCTACCCAGATGAGGAGAACAAGAGAGCAAGGCCCTACAAATGTCAGTAGCGCTGATGGGTTCAGTTCCCTCCCTAGATGAGGACAGCAAGGTTCTGCAGATGTCAGTAGGGCTGCTGGGATTAGTTCCTTCCCCAGATGGGGGCAGCAAGATCCTCCAGATGCCAGTAGAACTGCTGGGTTCAGTTGCCTCCCCAAATGAGGAAAGCAAGGTTCTTCACATGTCTGTAGGGCTGCTGGGATCAGTTCTCTCACCAGATAAGGACAGCAAGGTTCTGCAGATGTCAGTAGGGCTGCTGGTATTAGTTCCATCCCCAGATGGTGACAGCAATATGCTCCAGAAGCTAGTAGATCTGCTGGGTTCAGTTGCCTCCCCAGATGAGGAAAGCAAGGTTTTCCACATGTCAGTAGGACTGCTGGGTTCAGTTGCCTCCCCAGATGAGGAAAGCAAGGTTCTCCACGTGTTATTAGAACTGCTGGGTTCAGTCCCTCCCCCAGATGAGGATAACAAGGTACTCTGGGTGTCAGAAGGGCTGCTGGGTTCAGTTCCCTCCCCAGATGAGAACAGCAAGGCTCTCCAGATGTCAGTAGGGCTCCTGGGTTCAGTTCCCTCACCAGATGTAGAAAGCAAGGCCCTCCAGATGTCAATATAGCTTCTGGATTCAGTTCCCTCCCCAGATGAGGACAGCAAAGCCCTACATATGTCATATGGACTGCTGGCTTCAGTTCCCTGCCCAGATGAGGACAGCAAGATTCTCTAGGTGTCAGTTGGGCTGCTGGGCTCATTTCCCTCCTGAGATAAGGACAGCAAGGTCCTCCAGATGTCACTATGGCTACTGGGTTCACTTGCACCCCAGATGAGGACAGCAAGGACCTCAAGATGTCAGTAGGGCTGCTGGGTTCAGTTCCCTCTACAGATGAGGATTGCAAGGTACTCTAAATGTCAGTAGGGCTCCAGGGTTCAGTTCCCTCCCAGATGAGGACAGCAAGGTTCTCCTGGTGTCAGAAGGGCGGCTGGGTTCAGTTACCTCCACAGTTGAGGAAAGCAAGGCCCTCCAGATGTCAGTAGAGCTGCTGGGTTCAGTTGCCTCCCCAGATGATGAAAGCAACATTCTCCAGATGTCAGTAGGGCTGCTGGGTTCAGTTACCTCCCCAGTTGAGGAAAGCAAGGCCCTCCAGATGTCAGAACAGCTGCTGGATTCATTTGCCTCCCAGATGAGGAAAGCAAGATTCTCCAGATGTCAGTAGGGCTGCTGGGTTCAGTTCCCTCACCAGATGAGGACAGCAAGGCCCTCCATATGTCACTAGGGCTGATGGATTCAGTTCCCTTCCCGGATGAGAACTGCAAGGTCCTCCATATGTCACTAGGGCTGATGGATTCAGTTCCCTCCCCGGATGAGAACTGCAAGGTCCTCCAGATGTCACTAGAGCTCCAGGGATCAGTTCCCTCCCCGATGAGGACAGCAATGTTCTCCAGATGAGAGAAGGGCTACTGGGCTCATTTGCCTAGTGAGATGAGGACAGCAAGGTCCTCCAGATGTCAGTAGGGTTAAAGGGTTGTGTTCCCTTCTCAGATGGGGATAGCAAGGCCCTCCAGATGACAGTAGGACTGCACGGTTCAGTTCCCTCCCCAGACAAGGACAGCAAGGTCCTCCAGATATCAGTATTACTGTTGGGTTCAGTTTCCTTCCCAGATGAGGACAGCAAGGTCCTATAAATATCAGTAGTGCTGCTGGGATCAGTTCCCCACCCAGATTAGTACAGCAAGGTCCTACACAGGTCATTTGGACTGCTAAGTTCAGTTCCCTCCCCAGATCAGGACGACAGGGTCCTCCAGACGGCAGTAGTTCTGTACGGTTCAACTCCCTCCCCAGAGGGAGACAGCAAGGCCCTTCAGATGTCAGTAGGGCAGCTAGGTTCAGTTCCATCCCCAGAAGAGGGCAGCAAGGTCCTTAAGATGTCAGTAGGGCTGCTGGGTTCAGTTCCCTCACCAGATGTGGAAAGCAAGGCCCTCCAGATGTCAATGGGTCTGCTGGATTCAGTTTCCTCCCCAGATATGGCCAGCAAGGCTGTCCAGATGTCAGTAAGGCTGCTGTGTTCAGTTGCCTCAACAGATGAAGACAGAAAGATCCTCCAGATATCTGTAGGGCTACTGGGTTCTGTTTCCTCCCCAGAGGAGGACAGCAGGGCCCTCAAGATGTCAGAAGGGATTCTGGGTTCAGTTCCCTCCCCAGAAGAGGATAGCAAGGTTCTCCAGATGTCAGCAGGGCTGCTGGATTCAGTTCCCTTCCCAGACAAGGACAGCAAGGTCCTCTAGATATCAGTAGTACTGCTGGGTTCAGTTCCCTTCCCAGATGAGGACAGCGAGGTCCTCCAGATATTAATAGGGCTGCTGGGTTCAGTTCCCTACCCAGATGTGGATTCAGTTCCCTCCCCAGATGAGGACAGCAAAATACTCCAGATATTAATAGGGCTGCTGGGTTCAGTTCCCTACCCAGATGTGGATTCAGTTCCCTCCCCAGATGAGGACAGCAAAATACTCCAGATATTAATAGGGCTGCTGGGTTCAGTTCCCTCCCCAGATGAGGACAGCAAGGCCCTCCAGATATTAATAGGGCTATGGGTTCAGTTCCCTCCCCAGATGAGGACAGCAAGGTCCTCCAGATATTAATAGGGCTGTTCGGTTCAGTTCCCTACCCAGATGAGGACTGTAAGGTCTTTCAGATGTCAAAATTGCTGCTGGGTTTAGTTCCCTCTCTAGATCAGGACAGCAATGCCCTACAGATGTCAATTGGACTGCTGGGTTCAGTTTCCTACCCAGATGAGGATAGCAATGTTCTCCAGATGTCAGTAGGGCTGCTGGATTCAGGTCCTACACCAGAATAGGACAGCAAGGCTCTCAAGATGTCAGTAGTGCTGATGGGTTCAGTTCCCTCTCCAGATGAGAACAGCAAGGCCCTCCAGATGTCGGTAGGGCTGCTGGGTTCAGTTCCCTCACCAGATGTAGAAAGCAAGGCCCTCCAGATGTCAATAGGGCTGCTGGATTCAGTTTCCTCCCCAGAAATGGACAGCAAGGCCATCCAGATATCAGTAAGGCTGCTGTGCTCAGTTGTCTCAACAGATGAAGACAGCAAGGTCCTCCAGATATCAGTAGGGCTACTGGGTTCTGTTCCCTCCCCAGAGGAGGACAGCAGGGCCCACAAGATATCAGAAGGGATGCTGGGTTCAGTTCCCTTCCCAGCTGAGGATAGCAAGGTTCTCCAGATGTCAGCAGGGCTGCTGGATTCATTTCCCTTCCCAGACCAGGACAACAAGGTCCTCCAGATATAAGTAGTACTGTTGGGTTCAGTTCCCTTCCCAGATGAGGACTGTAAGGTCCTTCAGATGTCATTAGGGCTGCTGGGTTTAGTTCCCTCTCTAGATCAGGACAGCAAGGCCCTACACATGTCAATTGGACTGCTGGGTTCAGTTTCCTAACCAGATGAGGATAACAATGTTCTCCAGATGTTAGTAGGGCTGCTGGATTCAGTTCCCTCCCCAGACGAGGACACCAAGGTCCTCCAGATATCAATAGGGCTGCTGGGTTCAGTTCCCTACCCAGATGAGGACTGTAAGGTCCTTCAGATAACAATAGGGCTGACGGGTATAGTTCCCTCTCTAGATCAGGACAGCAAGGCCCTACACATGTCAATTGGACTGCTGGGTTCAGTTCCCTACCCAGATGAAGAGAACAAGAGAACAAGGACTTTTAGGTGTCAGTAGGGCTGCTGGGTGCAGGTCCCTCCCAGATGAGGACAGCAAAGTTCTCAGGATGTCAGTAGGGCTGATGGGTTCAGTTACCTCCACAGTTGAGGAAAGCACGGCCCTCCAGATGTCAGTACAGCTGCTGGGTTCAGTTGCCTCCCCAGATGAAGAAAGCAAGATTCTCCAGAGGTCAGCATCGCTGCTGGGTTCAGTTCCCTCACCAGATGAGGACAGCAAGGCCCTCCACATGTCAGTAAGCCTGATGAATTCAGTTTCCCTTCCCAAATGAGAACAGCAAGGTCCTCCAGATGTCACTAGGGCTCCAGGGATCAGTTACCTCCCCGATGAGGACAGCAACATTCTCCAGATATCAGAAGGGCCACTGGTCTCATTTTCCTAGTGAGATGAGGACAGCAAGGTCCTCCAGATGTCAGTAGGGTTAAAGGGTTGTGTTCCCTTCTCAGATGAGGACAGCAAGGCCCTCCAGATGTCAGTAGGACTGCTCAGTTCAGTTCCCTCCCCAGACAAGGACAGCAAGGTCTTCCAGAAATCAGTAGTACTGTTGGGTTTGGTTTCCTCCCCAGAAGAGGACAGCAAGGTCCTATAAATATCAGTAGGACTGCTGGGATCAGTTCCCTACCCAGATGAGGACAGCAAGGTCCTCCAGATGTCAGTAGGGCTGCTGAGTTCAGTTCCCTCCCGAGATGAGAACTGCAAGGTTCTACACAGGTCATTTGGACTGCTAAGTTCAGTTCCCGGCCCAGATCAGGACTACAGGGTCCTCCAGATGGCAGTAGTTCTGTTGGGTTTAATTCCCTCCCAAGAGGGGGAGAGCAAGGCTCTCCAGTTGTCAGTAGGGCTGCTAGGTTCAGTTCCATCCCCAGAAGAGGGCAGCAAGGTCCTTAAGATGTCAGTAGGGTTTCTGGATTCAGATCCCTCCCCAGATGAGTACAGCAAGGTTCTCCAGATATTAATAGGCCTGCTATGTTCAGTTCCCTTCCCAGATGAGGACAGCAAGGTCCTCCACATGTCAGTAGGGCTGCTGGGTTCAATTTCCTCCCCAGATGAGGACAGCAAGGTCCTCAGGATGCCAGTAGGGCTGCTGCATTCAGTTCTCTCCCCAGGTGAGAACAGCAAGGTTGTCCAGATGTCAGTAGGGCTGCTGGGTTCTGTTCCCTACCCAGATGAGGACAGCAAGGCCCTACAGACATCAGTAGGACTACTGCTTTCAGTTCCTTCCACAGATGAGGACAGGGAAGTCCACTAGGTATCAGTAGTACTGTTGGGCTCAGTTCCCTCAACAGATGAGAACAGCAAGTTCCTCCAGATACCAGTAGGGCTGTTGGGTTCAGTTCCCTTCCCAGATGAAGACAGCAAGGTCCTCCAGGTGTCAGTAGGGTTGCTGGGTTCAGTTCCCTTCACAGATGAGGACAGCAAAGCCCTTCATATGTCATATGGACTGCTGGCTTCAGTTCCCTCCCCAGATGAGGACAACAAGTTCCTTCAAATATCACTAGGGCTGCTGGATTCGGGTCCCTCCGCAGATGAAGACAGCAACATTCTCTAGATATCAGAAGGGCTGCTGGGTTCAGTTCCCTCACCAGATGTAGAAAGCAAGGCTCTCCAGATGTCAATATGGCTTCTAGATTCAGTTCCCTCCCCAGATGAAGACAGCAAAGCCCTACATATGTCATATGGACTGCTGGCTTCAGTTCCCTCACCAGATGAGGACAAGGTCCTACAAATATCACTAGGGCTGCTGGATTCAGGTCCCACACCAGAATAGGACAGTAAGGCTCTCAAGATGTCAGTAGTGCTGATGGGTTCAGTTCCCTCTCCAGATGAGAACAGCAAGGCCCTCCAGATGTCGGTAGGGCTGCTGGGTTCAGTTCCCTCACCAGATGTAGAAAGCAAGGCCCTCCAGATGTCAATAGGGCTGCTGGATTCAGTTTCCTTCCCAGAAATGGACAGCAAGGCCATCCAGATATCAGTAAGGCTGCTGTGCTCAGTTGCCTCAACAGATGAAGACAGCAAGGTCCTCCAGATATCAGTAGGGCTACTGGGTTCTGTTACTTCCCCAGAGAAGGACAGCAGGGCCCACAAGATATCAGAAGGGATGCTGGGTTCAGTTCCCTCCCCAGCTGAGGATAGAAAGGTTCTCCAGATGTCAGTAGGGCTGCTGGATTCAGTTCCCTACCCAGATGAGGACTGTAAGGTCCTTCAGATGTCAATAGGGCTGCTGGGTTCAGTTCCCTACCCAGATGAGGACTGTAAGGTCCTTCAGATGTCAATAGGGCTGCTGGGTTTAGTTCCCTCTCTAGATCAGGACAGCAAGGCCCTATACATGTCAATTGGACTGCTGGGTTCAGTTTCCTACCCAGATGAGGATAACAATGTTCTCCAGATGTTAGTAGGGCTGCTGGATTCAGTTCCCTCCCCAGACGAGGACACCAAGGTCCTTCAGATATCAATTGGGCTGCTGGGTTCAGTTCCCTACCCAGATGAGGACTGTAAGGTCCTTCAGATAACAATAGGGCTGATGGGCATAGTCTCCTCTCTAGATCAGGACAGCAAGGCCCTACACATGTCAGTTGGACTGCTGGTTCAGTTCCCTACCCAGATGAAGAGAACAAGAGATCAAGGACTTCTAGGTGTCAGTAGGGCTGCTGGGTGCAGGTCCCTCCCAGATGAGGACAGCAAAGTTCTCAGGATGTCAGTAGGGCTGATGGGTTCAGTTACCTCCACAGTTGAGGAAAGCAAGGCCCTCCAGATGTCAGTACAGCTGCTGCGTTCAGTTGCCTCCCTAGATGAAGAAAGCAAGATTCTCCAGAGGTCAGCAGGGCTGCTGGGTTCAGTTCCCTCACCAGATGAGGACAGCAAGGCCCTCCTCATGTCAGTAAGCCTGATGAATTCAGTTCCCTCCCCCGATGAGAACAGCAAGGTCCTCCAGATGTCACTAGGGCTCCAGGGATCAGTTACCTCACCGATGAGGACAGCAACATTCTCCAGATATCAGAAGGGCCACTGGGCTCATTTCCCTAGTGAGATGAGGACAGCAAGGTCCTCCAGATGTCAGTAGGGTTAAAGAGTTGTGGTTCCTTCTCAGATGAGGACAGAAAGGCCCTCCAGATGTCAGTAGGACTGCTCAGTTCAGTTCCCTCCACAGACAAGCACAGCAAGGTCTTCCAGAAATCAGTAGTACTGTTGGGTTTGGTTTCCTCCCCAGAAGAGGACAGCAAGGTCCTATAAATATCAGTAGGGCTGCTGGGATCAGTTCCCTACCCAGATGAGGACAGCAAGGTCCTCCAGATGTCAGTAGGGCTGCTGAGTTCAGTTCCCTACCGAGATGAAAACTGCAAGGTCCTACACAGGTCATTTGGACTGCTAAGTTTAGTTCCCGCCCCAGATCAGGACAACAGGGTCCTCCAGATGGCAGTAGTTCCGTTGGGTTTAATTCCCTCCCCAGAGGGGGAGAGCAAGGCTCTCCAGATGTCAGTAGGGCTGCTAGGTTCAGTTCCATCCCCAGAAGAGGGCAGCAGGGCCCTTAAGATGTCAGTAGGGCTTCTGGATTCAGATCCCTCCCCAGATGAGTACAGCAAGGTTCTCCAGATATTAATAGGCCTGCTATGTTCAGTTCCCTTCCCAGATGAGGACAACAAAGTCCTCCAGATGTCAGTAGGGCTGCTGGGTTCAGTTCTCTCCCCAGATGAGGACAGCAAGGTCCTCCACATGTCAGTAGGGCTGCAGGGTTCCATTTCCTCCCTAGATGATGACAGCAAGGTCCTCAGGATGCCAGTAGGACTGCTGCGTTCAGTTCTCTCCCCAGGTGAGGACAGCAAGGTTGTCCAGATGTCAGTAGGGCTGCTGGTTTCAGTTCCCTACCCAGATGAGGACAGCAAGGCCCTACAGACATCAGTAGGACTACTGGTTTCAGTTCCTTCCACAGATGAGGACAGGGAAGTCCACTAGGTATCAGTAGTACTGTTGGGCTCAGATCACTCAACAGATGAGAACAGCAAGTTCCTCCATATACCAGTAGGGCTGTTGGGTTCAGTTCCCTTCCCAGATGAGGACAGCAAGGTCCTCCAGGTGTCAGTAGGGCTGCTGGGTTCAGTTCCCTTCCCAGATGAGGACAGCAAGTTCCTCCAAATATCACTAGGGCTGCTGGATTCAGGTCCCTCCGCAGATGAAGACAGCAACATTCTCTAGATGTCAGAAGGGCTCCTGGGTTCAGTTCCCTCACCAGATGTAGAAAGCAAGGCTCTCCAGATGTTGATATGGCTTCTAGATTCAGTTCCCTTCCCAGATGAGGACAGCAAAGCCCTACATATGTCATATGGACTGCTGGCTTCAGTTCCCTCGCCAGATAAGGACAAGGTCCTACAAATATAACTAGGGCTGCTGGATTCAGGTCCCACACCAGAATAGGACAGCAAGGCTCTCAAGATGTCAGTAGTGCTGATGGGTTCAGTTCCCTCTCCAGATGAGAACAGCAAGGCCCTCCAGATGTCGATAGGGCTGCTGGGTTCAGTTCCCTCACCAGATGTAGAAAGCAAGGCCCTCCAGATGTCAATAGGGCTGCTGGATTCAGTTTTCTCCCCAGAAATGGACAGCAAGGCCATCCAGATGTCAGTAAGGCTGCTGATTTCAGTTGCCTCAACAGATGAAGACAGCAAGGTCCTCCAGATATCAGTAGGGCTAATGGGTTCTGTTCCCTCCCCAGAGGAGGACAGCAAGGCCCACAAGATATCAGAAGGGATGCTGGGTTCATTTCCCTTCCCAGACCAGGACAACAAGGTCCTCCAGATATAAGTAGTACTGTTGGGTTCAGGTCCCTCCCCAGATGAGGACAGCAAGGTACTCCAGATATCAATAGGGCTGCCGGGTTCAGTTCCCTACCCAGATGAGGACTGTAAGGTCCTTCAGATGCCAATAGGGCTGCTGGGTTTAGTTCCCTCTCCAGATCAGGACAGCAAGGCCCTACAAATGTCAATTGGACTGCTGGGTTCAGTTCCCTACCCAGATGTGGAGAACAAGAGAACAAGGACTTCTAGGTGTCAGTAGGGCTGCTTGGTGCAGGTCCCTACCCAGATGAGGACAGCAAGGCCCTACAGATATCAGTAGGACTGCTGGTTTCAGTTCCCTCTCCAAATCAGGTCAGCAAGGCCCTATACAGTTCAATACGACTGCTAGGTTCAGTTCCCTACCCAGAGGAGAACAACAAGGTCCTCTAGGTGTCAGTAGGGCTGCTGGATTTAAGTCCCTCACCAGGTGAGGACAGCAAGGCTCTCCAGATGTCAGTAGTGCTGATGGGTTCAGTTCCCTTCCTAGATGAGGACAGCAAGGTTCTGCAGATGTCAGTAGGGCTGCTGGGATTAGTTCCTTCCCCAGATGAGGGCAGCAAGATCCTCCAGATGCCAGTAGAACTGCTGGGATCAGTTGCCTCCCCAAATGAGGAAAGCAAGGTTCTTCACATGTCTGTAGGGCTGCTGGGATCAGTTCTCTCACCAGATAATGACAGCAAGGTTCTGCAGATGTCATTAGGCTGCTGGTATTAGTTCCCTCCCAGATGGTGACAGCAATATGCTCCAGATGCTAGTAGAACTGCTGGGTTCAGTTGCCTCCCCAGATGAGGAAAGCAAGGTTCTCCACGTGTTATTTGAACTGTTGGGTTCAGTTCCCCACACAGATGAGGATGACAAGGTACTCTGGGTGTCAGTAGGGCTGCTGGGTTCAGTTCCCTCCCCATATGAGGACAGCAAGATTCTCTAGATGTCAGTTGGGCTGCTGGGCTCATTTCCCTCCTGAGATAAGGACAGCAAGGTCCTCCAGATTTCACTATGGCTACTGGGTTCACTTGCCTCCCCAGATGAGGACAGCAAGCACCTCAAGATGTCAGTAGGGCTGCTGGGTTCAATTCCCTCTACAGATGAGGATTGCAAGGTACTCTAGATGTCGGTAGGGATCCAGGGTTCAGTTCCCTCCTAGATGAGGACAACATGGTTCTCCAGGTGTCAGAAGGGCTGCTGAGTTCAGTTACCTCCACAGTTGAGGAAAGCAAGGCCCTCCAGATGTCAGTAGAGCTGCTGGGTTCAGTTGCCTCCCCAGATGAGGAAAGCAAGATTCTCCAGGTGTCAGTAGGGCTGCTGGGTTCAGTTACCTCCCCAGTTGAGGAAAGCAAGGCCCTCCAGATGTCAGTATAGCTGCTGGGTTCAGATGCCTCCCAGATGAGGAAAGCAAGATTCTCCAGATGTCAGTAGGGCTGCTGGGTTCACTTCCTTCGCCAGATGAGGACAGCAAGACCCTCCATATGTCACTAGGGCTGATGGATTCAGTTCCCTCCCCGATGAGGACAGCAACGTTCTCCAGATGTCAGAAGGGCTACTGGGCTCATTTCCCTACTGAGATGAGGACAGCAAGGTCCTCCAGATGTCAGTAGGGTTAAAGGGTTATGTTCCCTTCTCAGATGGGGATAGCAAGGCCCTCCTGATGTCAGTAGGACTGCTAGGTTCAGTTCCCTCCCAGGCAAGGACAGCAAGGTCTCCAAATATCAGTAGTACTGTTGGGTTCAGTTCCTCCCCAGATCAGGACAGCAAGGTTCTATAAATATCAGTAGGGCTGCTGGGATCAGTTCCCTATCCAGATGAGGACAGCAAGGTCCTCCAGATGTCAGTAGTGCTGCTGAGTTCAGTTTCCTCCCCAGATGAGTACAGCAAGGCCCTACACAGGTCATTTGGACTGCTAAGTTCAGTTCCCTCCCCAGGTCAGGACAACAGGGTCCTCCATATGGCAATAGTTCTGTTGGGTTTAACTCCCTCCGCAGAGGTGGACAGCAAAGCTCCTCCAGATGTCAGTAGGGCTGCTAGGTTCAGTTCCATCCCAGAAGAGGGCAGCAAGGTCCTTAAGATGTCAGTAGGGCTGCTGGGTTCAGTTCCTCACCAGATGTAGAACGCAGGCCCTTCAGATGTCATTAGGTCTGCTGGATTCAGTTTCCTCCCCAGATATGGACAGCAAGGCCATCCAGATGTTAGCATAGCTGCTGTGCTCAGTTGCCTCAAAATGATGAAGACAGAAAGATCCTCCAGATATCAGTAGGGCTACTGGGTTCTGTTCCCTCCCCAGAGGAGGACAGCGGGGCCCTCAAGATGTCAGAAGGGATTCTAGGTTCAGTTCCCTCCCCAGAATAGGACAGCAAGGCTCTCAAGATGTCAGTAGTGCTGATGGGTTCAGTTCCCTCTCCAGATGAGAACAGCAAGGCCCTCCAGATGTCGATAGGGCTGCTGGGTTCAGTTCCCTCACCAGATGTAGAAAGCAAGGCCCTCCAGATGTCAATAGGGCTGCTGGATTCAGTTTTCTCCCCAGAAATGGATAGCAAGGCCATCCAGATGTCAGTAAGGCTGCTGTGTTCAGTTGCCTCAACAGATGAAGACAGCAAGGTCCTCCAGATATCAGTAGGGCTAATGGGTTCTGTTCCCTCCCTAGAGGAGGACAGCAAGGCCCACAAGATATCAGAAGGGATGCTGGGTTCAGTTCCCTCCCCAGATGAGGATAGCAAGGTTCTCCAGATGTCAGTAGGGCTGCTGGATTCATTTCCCTTCCCAGACCAGGACAACAAGGTCCTCCAGATATAAGTAGTACTGTTGGGTTCAGGTCCCTCCCCAGATGAGGACAGCAAGGTACTCCAGATATCAATAGGGCTGCCGGGTTCAGTTCCCTACCCAGATGAGGACTGTAAGGTCCTTCAGATGCCAATAGGGCTGCTGGGTTTAGTTCCCTCTCCAGATCAGGACAGCAAGGCCCTACAAATGTCAATTGGACTGCTGGGTTCAGTTCCCTACCCAGATGAGGAGAACAAGAGAACAAGGACTTCTAGGTGTCAGTAGGGCTGCTTGGTGCAGGTCCCTACCCAGATGAGGACAGGAAGGCCCTACAGATATCAGTAGGACTGCTGGTTTCAGTTCCCTCTCCAAATCAGGACAGCAAGGCCCTATACAGTTCAATACGACTGCTAGGTTCAGTTCCCTACCCAGAGGAGAACAACAAGGTCCTCTAGGTGTCAGTAGGGCTGCTGGATTTAAGTCCCTCACCAGGTGAGAACAGCAAGGCTCTCCAGATGTCAGTAGTGCTGATGGGTTCAGTTCCCTCCCTAGATGAGGACAGCAAGGTTCTGCAGATGTCAGTAGGGCTGCTGGGATTAGTTCCTTCCCCAGATGAGGGCAGCAAGATCCTCCAGATGCCAGTAGAACTGCTGGGATCAGTTGCCTCCCCAAATGAGGAAAGCAAGGTTCTTCACATGTCTGTAGGGCTGCTGGGATCAGTTCTCTCACCAGATAATGACAGCAAGGTTCTGCAGATGTCATTAGGGCTGCTGGTATTAGTTCCCTCCCCAGATGGTGACAGCAATATGCTCCAGATGCTAGTAGAACTGCTGGGTTCAGTTGCCTCCCCAGATGAGGAAAGCAAGGTTCTCCACGTGTTATTTGAACTGTTGGGTTCAGTTCCCCACACAGATGAGGATGACAAGGTACTCTGGGTGTCAGTAGGGCTGCTGGGTTCAGTTCCCTTCCCATATGAGGACAGCAAGATTCTCTAGATGTCAGTTGGGCTGCTGGGCTCATTTCCCTCCTGAGATAAGGACAGCAAGGTCCTCCAGATTTCACTATGGCTACTGGGTTCACTTGCCTCCCCAGATGAGGACAGCAAGCACCTCAAGATGTCAGTAGGGCTGCTGGGTTCAATTCCCTCTACAGATGAGGATTGCAAGGTACTCTAGATGTCGGTAGGGATCCAGGGTTCAGTTCCCTCCTAGATGAGGACAACATGGTTCTCCAGGTGTCAGAAGGGCTACTGAGTTCAGTTACCTCCACAGTTGAGGAAAGCAAGGCCCTCCAGATGTCAGTAGAGCTGCTGGGTTCAGTTGCCTCCCCAGATGAGGAAAGCAAGATTCTCCAGGTGTCAGTAGGGCTGCTGGGTTCAGTTACCTCCCCAGTTGAGGAAAGCAAGGCCCTCCAGATGTCAGTATAGCTGCTGGGTTCAGATGCCTCCCAGATGAGGAAAGCAAGATTCTCCAGATGTCAGTAGGGCTGCTGGGTTCACTTCCTTAGCCAGATGAGGACAGCAAGACCCTCCATATGTCACTAGGGCTGATGGATTCAGTTCCCTTCCCGATGAGGACAGCAACGTTCTCCAGATGTCAGAAGGGCTACTGGGCTCATTTCCCTACTGAGATGAGGACAGCAAGGTCCTCCAGATGTCAGTAGGGTTAAAGGGTTGTGTTCCCTTCTCAGATGGGGATAGCAAGGCCCTCCTGATGTCAGTAGGACTGCTAGGTTCAGTTCCCTCCCCAGGCAAGGACAGCAAGGTCCTCCAAATATCAGTAGTACTGTTGGGTTCAGTTTCCTCCCCAGATCAGGACAGCAAGGTTCTATAAATATCAGTAGGGCTGCTGGGATCAGTTCCCTATCCAGATGAGGACAGCAAGGTTCTCCAGATGTCAGTAGTGCTGCTGAGTTCAGTTCCTCCCCAGATGAGTACAGCAAGGCCCTACACAGGTCATTTGGACTGCTAAGTTCAGTTCCCTTCCCAGGTCAGGACAACAGGGTCCTCCAGATGGCAATAGTTCTGTTGGGTTTAACTCCCTCCGCAGAGGTGGACAGCAAAGCTCCTCCAGATGTCAGTAGGGCTGCTAGGTTCAGTTCCATCCGCAGAAGAGGGCAGCAAGGTCCTTAAGATGTCAGTAGGGCTGCTGGGTTCAGTTCCCTCACCAGATGTAGAACGCAAGGCCCTTCAGATGTCATTAGGTCTGCTGGATTCAGTTTCCTCCCCAGATATGGACAGCAAGGCCATCCAGATGTTAGCATAGCTGCTGTGCTCAGTTGCCTCAAAATGATGAAGACAGAAAGATCCTCCAGATATCAGTAGGGCTACTGGGTTCTGTTCCCTCCCCAGAGGAGGACAGCGGGGCCCTCAAGATGTCAGAAGGGATTCTAGGTTCAGTTCCCTTCCCAGATGAGGATAGCAAGGTTCTCCAGTTGTCAGCAGGGCTGCTGGATTCACTTCCCTTCCCAGACCAGGACAGCAAGGTCCTCCAGAAATCAGTAGTACTGCTGGGTTCAGTTCCCTCACCAGATGAGGACAGCGAGGTCCTCCAGATATTAATAGAGCTGCTGGGTTAAGTTCCCTACCCAAATGAGGATTCAGTTCCCTCCCCAGATGAGGACAACAAGGTCCTCCAGATATTAATAGGGCTGCAGGGTTCAGTTCCCTCCCCAGATGAGGACAGCAAGGTCCTCCAGATATTAATAGGTCTGCTGGGTTCAGATACCTACCCAGATGAGGACTGTAAGGTCTTTCAGATGTCAATAGGGCTGCTGGGTTTAGTTCCCTCTCCAGATCAGGACAGCAAGGCCCTACACATGTCAATTGGACTGATGGGTCCAGTTCCCTACCCAGATGAGGATAGCAAGGTTCTCCAGATGTCAGTAGGGCTGCTGGATTCAGTTCCCTTCCCAGACGAGGACACCAAGGTCCTCCAGATATCAATAGGGTTGCTGGGTTCAGTTCCCTACCCAGATGAGGACTATATGGTCCTTCAGATGACAATAGGGCTGCTGGGTATAGTTCCCTCTCTAGATCAGGAGAGCAAGGCCCTACAAATGTCAATTGGACTGCTGGGTTCAGTTCCCTACCCAGATGAGGAGAACAAGAGAACAAGGACTTCTAGGTGTCAGTAGGGCTGCTGGGTGCAGGTCCCTCCACAGATGAGGACAGCAAAGTTCACTGGATGTCAGTAGGGCTGCTGGGTTAAGTCCCCTCCCAAGATGAGGACAGCAAAGCCCTCAAGATGCCAGTAGGGCTGCTGGGTTCAGTTCTCTCCCCAGGTGAGGACAGTAAGGTTCTCCAGATGACAGTAGGGCAGATAGGTTCAGTTATATTCCCAGAAAAGGGATAGCAAGGTCTTCCAGATGTCAGTAGGGCTGCAGGGTTCTGTTCCCTTCCTAGATGAGTACACCAAGGTTCTCCAGATGTCAGTTGGCCTGATAGGTTCAGTTAGCATCCTGGATGAGGACAACAAGGCCCTACGGATGTCAGTAGGGCTGCTGGGTTCAGTTCCCTCTCCAAATCAGGACAGCAAGGCCCTATACATGTCAATTGGACTGCTAGGTTCAATTCCCTACCCAGATCAGGACAACAAGGTCCTCTAGGTGTCAGTAGGGCTGCTGGGTTCAGGTCCCTCACCAGGTGAGGACAGCAAGGCTCTCCAGAAGTCAGCAGTGCTGATGGGTTCAGTTGCCTCCCCAGATGAGGAAAGCAAGGTTCTTCACTTGTCAGTAGGCCTGCAGGGTTCAGTTCTCTCACCAGATAAGGAAAGCAAGATTTTCCACATGTCAGTAGGACTGCTGGGTTCAGTCGCCTCCCCAGATGAGGAAAGCAAGGTTCTCCATGTGTTATTAGAACTGCTGGGTTCAGTTCCCCGCACAGATGAGGATAACAAGGTACTCTGGGTGTCAGTAGGGCTGCTGGGTTCAGTTCCTTCCCCAGATGAGGATAGCAAGATTCTCTAGATGTCAGTAGGGCTGCTGGGATCATTTCCCTCCTGAGACAAGGACAGCAAGGTCCTCCAGATGTCACTATGGCTACTGGGTTCACTTGCCTCCCCTGATGAGGACAGCAAGGGCCTCAAGATGTCAGTAGGGCTGCTGGGTTCAGTTCCCTCTACATATGAGGATTGCTTGGTACTCGAGATGTCAGTAGGGCTCCAGGGTTCAGTTCCCTCCCAGATGAGGACAGCAAGGTTCTCCAGGTGTCAGAAGGGCTGTTGGGTTCAGTTACCTCAACAGTTGAGGAAAGCAAGGCCCTCCAGATGTCAGTAGGGCTGCTGGGTTCAGTTCCCTCCCCATATGAGGAAAGCAAGATTCTCCAGATGTCAATAGAGCCGCTGGGTTCAGTTCCCTCACCAGATGAGGACAGCAAGGCCCTCCACATTTCAGTAGGGCTGATGGATTCAGTTCCCTTCCCCGATGAGAACAGCAAGGTCCTCCAGATGTCACTAGGGCTCGAGGGATCAGTTCCCTCCCTGATGAGGACAGCAAAGTTCTCCAGATGTCAGAAGGGCTACTGGGCTAATTTTCCTAGTGAGATGAGGACAGCAAGGACCTCAAGATGTCAGTAGGGATAAAGGGTTGTGTTCCCTTCTCAGATGGGGAAAGCAAGGCCCTCCAGATGTCAGTAGGACCGCTCGGTTCAGTACCCTCCCCAGACAAGGACAGCAAGGTCCTCCAAATATCAGTAGTACAGTTGGGTTCAGTTTCCTCCCCTGATGAGGACAGCAAGGTCCTATAAATATCAGTAGGGCAGCTGGGATCAGTTCCCTACCCAGATGAGGACAGCAAGGTCCTCCAGATGTCAGTAGGGCTGCTGAGTTCAGTTCCCTCCCCAGATGAGGACAGCAAGGCCCTACACAGGACATTTTGACTGCTAAGTTCAGTTCCCTCCCCAGATCAGGACAACAGGGTCCTCCAGATGGCAGTAGTTCTGTTGGGTTTAATTCCCTTCCCAGAGGGGGACAGCAAGGTCCCCCAGATATCAGTAGGGCTGCTAGGTTCAGTTCCATCCCCAGAAGAGGGCAGCAAGGTCCTTAAGATGTCAGTAGGGCTTCTTTGATTCAGTTCCCTTCCCAGATGAGTACAGCAAGGTTCTGCAGATGTTAATAGGCCTGGTAGGTTCAGTTCCCTTCCCAGATGAGGACAACAAAGTCCTCCAGATGTCACTAGGGCTTCTGGGTTCAGTTCCCTCCCCAGATGAGGACAGCAAGGTCCTCCACATGTCAGTAGGGCTGCTGGGTTCAATTTCCTCCTCAGATGAGGACAGCAAGGCCCTCAAGATGCCAGTTGGGCTGCTGCATTCAGTTTTCTCCCCAGGTGAGGACAGCAAGGTTGTCCAGATGTCAGTAGGGCTGCTGGGTTCAGTTCCCTACCCAGATGAGGACAGGGAAGTACGCAAGGTGTCAGTACTACTGTTGGGCTCAGTTCCCTCAACAGATGAGGATAGCAAGGTCCTCCAGATACCGGTGGGCTGTTGGGTTCAGTTCCCTTCCCAGATGAGGACAGCAAGGTCCTCCAGGTGTAAGTAGGGCTGCTACCTTCAGTTCCCTCCCCAGATGAGGACAACATGATTCTCCAAATATCACTAGGGCTGCTGGATTCAGGTCCATCCACAAATGAGGACAGAAACATTCTCTAGATGTCAGAAGGGCTACTGGGTTCAGTTCCCTTCCCAGATGAGAACAGCAAGGCTTTTCCCAGATGTCAGTAGGGCTGCTGGGTTCAGTTCCCTCACCAGATGTAGAAAGCAAGGCCCTCCAGATGTCAATAGGGCTGCTGGATTCAGTTCCCTTCCCAGATGAAGACAGCAAAGCCCTACATATGTCATATGGACTGCTGGCTTCAGTTCCCTTCCCAGCTGAGGACAAGGTCCTCCAAATATCACTAGGGCTGCTGGATTCAGGTCCCTCACCAGAAGAGGACAGCAAGGCTCTCAAGATGTCAGTAGGGCTGCTGGGTTCAGTTCCCTCACCAGATGTAGAAAGCAAGGCCCTCCAGCTGTCAATAGGGCTGCTGGATTCAGTTTCCTCCTCAGATATGGACAGCAAGGCTGTCCAGATGTCAGTATAGCTGCTGTATTCAGTTGTCTCAACAGATGAAGACAGCAAGGTCCTCCAGATATTAGTAGGGCTACTGGGTTCTGTTCTATCCCCAGTAGAGGACTGCAGGGCCCTCAAGATGTCAGAAGGGATGCTGGGTTCAGTTCCCTTCCCAGACCAGGAAAGCAAGGTCCTCCAGATATCAGTAGTGCTGCAGGCTTCAGTTCCCTCCCCAGATGAGAACAGCAAGGTCCTCCAGATATCAATAGGGCTGCTGGGTTCAGTTCCCTACCCAGATGAGGACTGTAAGGTCCTTCAGATGTCAATAGGACTGCTGAATTTAGTTCCCTCTCTAGATCAGGACAGCAAGGCCCTACACATGTCAATTGGACTCCTGGGTTCAGTTCCCTACCCAGATGAGGAGAACAATGACTTTTAGGTGTCAGTAGGGCTGCTGCGTGCAGATACCTTCCCAGAAGAGAACAGCAAGGTCCTCCACATACCAGTGGGCTGTTGGGTTCAGTTCCCTCCCCAGATGAGGACAGCAAGGTCCTCCAGGTGTCAGTAGGGCTGCTACCTTCAGTTCCCTCCCCTGATGAGAACAACATGGTTCTCCAAATATCACTAGGGCTGCTGGATTCAGGTCCATCTGCAGATAAGGACAGCAACATTCTCTAGATGTCAGAGGGGCTGCTGGGTTCAGTTCCCTCCCCAGATGAGAACGGCAAGGCTCTCCAGATGTCAGTAGAGCTGATGGGTTCAGTTACCTTACCAGATGTAGAAAGCAAGGCCCTCCAGATGTCAATAGGGCTGCTGGATTCAGTTCCCTCCCCAGATGAGGACAGCAAAGCCCTACATATGTCATATGGACTGCTGGCTTCAGTTCCCTCCCCAGATGAGGACAACAAGTTCCTCCAAACATCACTAGGGCTGCTGGATTCAGGTCCCTCACCAGAAGAGGACAGCAAGGCTCTCAAGATGTCAGTAGAGCTGCTGGGTTCAGTTCCCTCACCATATGTAGAAAGCAAGGCCCTCCAGATGTCAATAGGGCTGCTGGATTCAGTTTCCTCCTCAGATATGGACAGCAAGGCCGTCCAGATGTCAGTAAGGCTGCTGTGCTGAGTTGCCTCAACAGATGAAGACAGCAAGGTCCTCCAGATATTAGTAGGGCTACTGGGTTCTGTTCTCTCCCCAGAGGAGGACTGCAGGGCCCTCAAGATGTCAGAAGGGATGCTGGGTTCAGTTCCCACCCCAGACCAGGAAAGCAAGGTCCTCCAGATATCAGTAGTGCTGCAGGCTTCAGTTCCCTCCCAGATGAGAACAGCAAGGTCCTCCAGATATCAATAGGGCTGCTGGGCTCAGTTCCCTACCCAGGTGAGGGACTGTAAGGTCCTTCAGATGTCAATAGGACTGCTGAATTTAGTTCCTCTCTAGATCAGGACAGCAAGGCCCTCACATGTCAATTGGACTCCTGGGTTCAGTTCCCTACCCAGATGAGGAGAACAATGACTTCTAGGTGTCAGTAGGGCTGCTGGGTGCAGATCTCTCCCCAGATGAGGACAGCAAAGTTCTTCAGATGTCAGTAGGTCTGCTGGGTTTAGTTCCTTCCCAAGAAGAAGACCGCAAGGCCCTCAAGATGCCAGTAACGCTGCTGGGTTCAGTTCTCTCCCCAGGTGAGAACAACAAGGTTCTCCAAATGTCAGTAGACCTGCTGGGTTCAGTTCTCTCCCCAGATGAGGACAGTAAGGTTCTCCAGATGACAGTAGGGCTGCTGGGTTCAGTTCTATTCCCAGCAAAGGGAAAGCAAGGTCTACCAGATGTCAGAAGGGCTGGAGGGTTCCGTTCCCTCCCCAGATGAGTACAGGAAGGTTCTCCAGATATCAGTTGGCCTGTTAGGTTCAGTTCCCATCCTAGATGCGGACAACAAGGCCCTACAGATGTCAGTAGGGCTGCTGGGTTCAGTTCCCTATGCACATGAGTACAGCAAGGCTCTACAGATATCAGTAGGAATGCTGGTTTCAGTTCCCTCTCCAGATCAGGACAGCAATGCCCTACACATGTCAATTGGACTGCTAGGTTCAGTTCCCTACCCAGATGAGGACAACAAGGTCCTCTAGGTGTCAGCAGGGTTGCTGGGTTCAGGTCCCTCACTAGGTGAGGACAGCAAGGCTCTCCAGATGACAGTAGTGCTGATGGGTTCAGTTCCCTCCCTAGATGAGGACAGCAAGGTTCTGCAGATGTCAGTAGGGCTGCTGGGATTAGTTCCCTCCCCAGATGGGGACAGCAAGATCTTCCAAATGCAAGTAGAACTGTTGGGTTCAGTTGTCTCCCCAAATGAGGAAAGCAAGGTTCTTCACATGTCAGTAGGCCTACTGGGTTCAGTTCTCTCTCCAGATAAAGATAGCGATGTTCTGCAGATGTCAGTAGGGCTGCTGGGATTAGTTCCCTTCCCAGATGGTGACAGCAAGATGCTCCAGCTGCTAGTAGAACTGCTGGGTTCAGTTGCCTCCCCAAATGAGGAAAGCAAGGTTTTCCACATGTCAGTAGGACTGCTGAGTTCGGTTTCCTCCCTAGATGAGGAAAGCAAGGTTCTCCACGTGTTATTAGAACTGCTGGGTTCAGTTCCTCCCCCCTTCCCGATGAGGATAACAAGGTATTCTAGGTGTCAGTAGGGCAGCTGGGCTCATTTCCCTCCTGAGATAAGGACAGCAAGGTCCTCCAGATGTCACTATGGCTACTGGGTTCACTTGCCTCCCCAGATGGGGACAGCAAGGGCCTCAAAATGTCAGTAGGGCTGCTGGGTTCAGTTCCCTCCCAGATGAGGACAGCAAGGTTCTCCAGGTGTCAGAAGGGCTGCTGGGTTCAGTTATCTCCACAGTTGAGGAAAGCAAGGCCCTCCAGATGTCAGTAAAGCTGCTGGTTTCAGTTGCCTCCCCCAGATAAGGAAAGCAAGATTCTCCAGATGTCTGTAGAACTGCTGGGTTCAGTTGCCTGCCCAGATGAGAAAAGCAAGATTCTCCAGATGTCAGTAGGGCTGCTGGATTCAGTTCACTCACCAGATGAGGACAGCAAGGCCCTCCACATGTCAATAGGGCTGATGGATTCAGTTCCCTCACTGGATGTGAACAGCAAGGTCCTCCAGATGTCACTAGGGCTCGAGAGATCAGTTCCCTCCCCGATGAGGACAGCAACGTTCTCCAGATGTCAGAAGGGCTACTGGGCTCATTTTCCTAGTGAGATGAGGACAGCAAGGTCCTCCGGATGTCAGTAGGGTTAAAGGGTTGTGTTCCCTTCTCAGATAGGGAAAGCAAGGCCCTCCAGATATCAGTAGTACTGTTGGGTTCGGTTTCCTTCCCAGATGAGAACAGCAAGGTCCTATAAATATCGGTAGGGCTGCTGGGATCAGTTCTCTACCCAGATGAGGACAGCAAGGTCCTCCAGATGTCAGTAGGGCTCTTGAGTTCAGTTCCCTCCCCAGTTGAGGACAGCAAGACTGTACACAGGCCATTTGGACTACTAAGTTCAGTTCCCTTCCCAGATCAAGACAACCGGGTCCTCCAGATGGCAGTAGTTCTGTTGGGTTTAATTCCCTCCCCCGAGGGGGACAGCAAGGCCCTCCAGATGTCAGTAGGGCTGCTAGGTTCAGTTCCATCCCCAGAAGAGGGCAGCAAGGTCCTTAAGATGTCAGTAGGGCTTCTGGATTCAGTTCCATCCCCAGATGTGTACAGCAAGGTTCTCCAGATGTTAATAGGCCTGCTAGGTTCAGTTCCCTTTCCAGATAAGGACAACAAAGTCTTCCAGATATCAGTAGTGCTGCTTTCAGTTCCCTCCCAGATGAGGAAAGCAAGGTCCTCCACATGTCAGTAGGGCTGCTGGGGTCTATTTCCTCCCCAGATGAGGACAGCATGGCCCTCAAGATGCCAGTAGGGCTGATGCATTCAGTTCTCTCCCCTGGTGAGGACAGAAAGGTTGTCCAGATGTCAGTAGGGCTGCTGGGTTCAGTTCTCTCCCCAGATGAGGACAGTAAGGTTCGCCAGATGACAGTAGGGCTGCTAGGTTCAGATCTATTCCCAGAAAAGGGAAAGCAAGGTCTTCCAGATGTCAGTAGGGCTGCAGGGTTCCATTCCTTCCCCAGATGAGTACAGCAAGGTTCTCCCGATGTCAGTTGGCCTGTTAGGTTCAGTTCCCATCCTGGATGAGGACAACAAGGCCCTACAGATGTCAGTAGGGCTGCTGGGTTCAGTTCCCTACGCAGGTGAGCACAGCAAGGCCCTACAGATATAAGTAGGAACGCTGGTTTCAGTTCCCTCTCCAGATCAAGACAGCAATGCCCTACACATGTCAATTGGACTGCTAGGTTCAGTTCCCTACCCAGATGAGGACAACAAGGTCCTCTAAGTGTCCGCAGGGCTGCTGGGTTCAGGTCCCTCACCAGGTGAGGACAGCAAGGCTCTCCAGATGTCAGTAGTGTTGATAGGTTCAGTTACCTCCATAGATGCAGACAGCAAGGTTCTGCAGATGTCAGTAGGGCTGCTGGGATTAGTTCCCTTCCCAGATGGGGACAGCAAGATCCTCCAGATGCCAGTAGAACTGCTGGGTTCAGTTGCCTCCCCAGATGAGGAAAGCAAGGTTCTTCACATGTCAGTAGGGCTGCTGGGTTCAGTTCTCTCATCAGATAAGGATAGCAAGGTTCTGCAGATGTCAGTAGGGCTGCTGGAATTAGTTACCTCACCAGATGGTGACAGCAAGATGCTCCAGATGCTAGTAGAATTGCTGGGTTCAGTTGCCTCCCCAGATGAGGAAAGCAAGGTTTTCCACATGTCAGTAGGACTGCTGGATTCGGTTGCCTCACCAGACGAGAAAAGCAAGGTTCTCCACATGTTATTAGAACTTTTGGGTTCTGTACCCCCCCCCAGATGAGGACAACAAGGTCCTCTTGGTGTCAGCAGGGCTGCTGGGTTCATGTTCCTCACCAGATGAGGACAGCAAGGTTCTGAAGATGTCAGTAGGGCTGCTGGGACTAGTTCGCTCCCCAGATGGGGACAGCAAGATCCTGCAGAGGACAGTAGTACTGCTGGGTTCAGTTGCCTCCCCAGATGAGGAAAGCAAGGTTCTCCACATGTCAGTAGGGCTTCTGGGTTCAGTTCTCGCACCAGATAAGGACAACAATGCCTTTCAGATGTCAGTAGGGCAGATGGGTTCAGTTCCCTCCCCAGATGAGGACAGCAAGGGCCTCCACATGTGAGTAGAGCTGCTTGTATCAGTTCTCTACCCAGATGAGAACAGCAATGTTCTCCAGATTTCAGTTGGCCTGTTGGGTTCATTTCTCTCTCCAGATGAGGACAGTAAGGTTCTGCAGATGACAGTACAGCTGCTAGGTTCAGTTCCATTCCCAGAAAAGGATACCAAGGTCTTCCAGATGTCAGTAGTGCTGCAGGGTTCCATTTCCTCCCCAGATGAGTACAGCAAGGAGCTCCAGATGTCATTTGGCCTGCTAGGTTCAGCTCCTATCCTGGATGAGGACACCAAGGCCCTACAGATGTCAGTATGGCAGCTGGGTTCAGTTCCCTTCCCAGATGAGGACAGCAAGATCCTCCACATGTCAGTAGGGCTGCTAGGTTCAGTTTCCTCCCAGATGAGGACAGCAAGGTTCTACAGATGTCAGTAGGGCTGCTGGGTTAGTTCCCTCCCAGATGGGGACAGCAAGATCCTCTGGATGTCAGTAGGGCTGCTGGGCTCAGGTTCCTCACCAGATGAGGACAGGACGGTTCTGCAGATGTCAGTAGTGCTGTTAGGATTTGTTCACTCCCCAGATGGGGACAGCAAGATCCTCCAGATGCTAATAGGACTACTGGGTTCAGTTGCCTCCCCAGAAGAGGAAAGCAAGGTTCTGCACATGTCCGTAGGGCTGCTGGGCTCAGTTCCCTTCCCAGACGAGGACAACAAGGTCCTCTGGATGTCAGTAGGGCTGTTGGGTTCATGTTCCTCACCAGAAGAGGAAAGCAAGGTTCTGCAGATGTTAGTAGGGCTGCTGGGATTAGTTCCCTCCCCAGATGGGGACAGCAAGATCCTCCAGATGCCAGTAGAACTGCTGGCTTCAGATGCCTCCTCAGATGAGGACAGCAAGGTTCTTCACATGTCAATAGGACTGCTGGGTTCAGTTGCCTCCCCCGATGAGGACAGCAAGGCCCTACAGCTATCAATAGGACTGCTTGGTTCAGTTCCCTCCCAAATGAGGACAGCAACGTCCTCCAGATATCAGTCATACTGTTGGGTTCAGTTCCCTCCCCAGATGAGGAGAGCAAGGTCCTCCAGATATCAGTATGGCTGCTGAGTTTAGATCCTTCCCCAAATGAGGACAGCGAAGTCCACTGGATGTCAGTAGGGCTGCTGGGATCAGTTCCTTCTCCAGGACAGGACAGCAAGTCCCTACACATGTCAATTGGACTGCTGGGTTCAGTTCCCTACCCAGATGAGGACAACATCTTCTAGGTGTCAGTAGGGCTGCTGGGTTTAGTTCCCTCCCAAGATGGGGACAGCAAGGCCCTCAAGATGCCAGTAGGGCTGCTGGGTTCAGTTCTCTCCCCAGGCGAGAACAACTAGGTTCTCCAGATGTCAGTAGGCATGCTGGGTTCTGTGCTCTCCCCAGTTGAGTACAGTTAAGTTCTCCAGATGACAGTAGGGATGCTAGGTTCAGTTCCATTCCCAGAAAAGGGATAGCAGGGTCTTCCAGATGCCAGTAGGGCTGCAGGGTTCCCTTCCCTCCCCAGATGAGTACAGCAAGGTTCTCCAGGTGTCACTTGGCCTGTTAGGTTCAGTTCCCATCCTGGATGAGGACAGCAAGGCCCTACAGATGTCAGTAGGGCTGCTGGTTTCAGTTCCCTACCCAGATGAAGACAGCAAGGCCCTACAGATATTAGTAGGACTGCTGGTTTCAGTTCCTTCTCCAGATCAGGACAGCAAGGCACTACACATGTCAATTGGACTGCTAGGTTCAGTTCCCTTACCAGATGAGGACAACATGGTCCTCTAGATGTCAGTAGGGCTGCTGGGTTCAGATCCTTCCCCAGATGAGGACAGTAAAGTTCTCCAGATGACAGTAGGGCTGCTGGGTTTAGATCCCTCCCAAGATGGGGACAGCAAGGCCCTCAAGATGCCAGGAGGCCTGCTGGGATCAGTTCTCTCCCCTAGGTGAGAACAACAAGGTTCTCCAGCTGAGAGTAGGCCTGCTGGGTTCAGTTATCTTCCCAGATGAGGACAGTAAGGTTGTTCTCCAGATGACAATAGGGCTGCTAGGTTCAGTTCCATTCCCAGAAAAGGATAGCAAGGTCTTCCAGATGTCAGTAGGGCTGCAGGGTTCCATTCCCTCCCCAGATGAGTACAGTAAGGTTCTCCAGATGTCACTTTGCCTGCTAGGTTCAGTTCCCATCCCGGGTTGAGGACAACAAGGCCCTACAGATGTCAGTAGGGCTGCTGGGTTCAGTTCCCTACCCAGATGAGGACAGCAAGGCCCTTCAGATATCAATAGAACTGCTGGTTTCAGTTCTCTCACCAGATAAGGACAGCAAGGTCTTCCACATGTCAGTAGGGCTGCTGGTTCTGTTCCCTCCCCAGATGAGGAAAGCAAGGTTCTCCAGATGTCAGTAGGATTGCTGTGTTCAGTTCCCTCACCAGATGAGGAGAGCACGGCTCTCCAGATGTCAGTAGTGCTGATGGGTTCAGTTCCCTCCCTAGATGCGGATAGCAAGGTTCTGCAGATGTCAGTAGAGCTGCTGGGATTTGTTCCCTCCCCAGATGAGGACAGCAAGATCCTTCAGATGCGAGTAGAACTGCTGTATTCAGTTGCCTCCGCAGATGAGTAAAGCAAGGTTCTCAACTTGTCAGTAGGGCTGTTGGGTTCAGTTCCCTCCCAAGATGAGTACAGCAAGGTTCTCCAAATGTCATGTGGCCTGCTAGGTTCAGTTCCCATCCCGGATGACGACAACAAGGCCCTAAAGATGTCAGTTGGGCTGCAGTGTTCAGTTCCTTACACAGATGAGGACAGCAAGGCCCTACAGATATCAGTAGGACTGCTGGTTTCAGTTCCCTTCCCAGATGAGGACAGCAAGGTCCTCCACATGTCAGTAGGGCTGCTGGTTCCGTTCCCTCCATGGATGAGGACAGCAAGGTTCTCCAGATGTCAGTAAGGCTGCTGGGATTAGTTCCCTCCCCAGATGGGGATGGAAAGACCCTCCAGATTTCAATAGGGCTGCTGGATTCAGTTCTCTCCCCAGATATGGACAGCACGGCCGTCCAGATGTCAGTAAGGCTGCTGTGTTCAGTTCCGTCCCCAGACAAAGACAGCAAGGTCCTCCAGAAATCAGTAGGGCTACTGGGTTCTGTTCCCTTCCCAGAGTAGGACAGTAAGGCCCTCAAGATGTCAGATGGGATGTTGGGTTCAGTTCCCTGCCCAGATGAGGACAGCAAGGTTCTCCAGATGTCAGTAGGGCTGCTGGATTCAGTTCCCTTCCCAGACAAGGACAGCGAGGTCCTCCAAATATCAGTAATACTGCTGGGTTCAGTTCCCTCCCCAGATGAGGACAGCAAGGTTCTCCAGATATCAGTAGGGCTGCTGCGTTCAGTTCCCTACTCAGATAAGGACTGCAAGGTCCTTCAGATGTCAGTAGGGCTGCTGGGATCAGTTCACTCTCCAGATCAGGACAGCAAGGACCTACACATGTCAGTTGGACTGCTGGTTTCAGTTCCCTACTCAGATGAGGACAACAAGGTCTTCTAGGTGTCAGTAGGGCTGTTAGGTTCAGTTCCACTCCCAGAAAAGGGATAGCGAGGTCTTCCAGATGTCATTAGAACTGCAGGGTTCAGTTCTCTACCCAGGTGAGAACAACAAGGTTCTCCAAATGTCATGTGGCCTGTTAGATTCAGTTCCCATCCTGAATGAGGACAACAAGGCTCTACACTTGTCAGTTGGGCTGCTGGGTTCAGTTCCCTTCCCAGATGAGGACAGCAAGGTCCTCCACATGTCAGTATGGCTGCTGGTTCTGTTTCCTCCTCAGATGAGGACAGCAAGGTTCTCCAGATGTCAGTAAGGCTACTGTGTTCAGTTCCCTCACCAGGTGAGGACAGCAAGGTTCTCCAGATGTCAGTAGTGCTGATGGGCTCAGTTCCCTCCCTAGATGAGGACAGCAAGGTTCTGCAGATGTCAGTAGGGCTGTTGGGATTAGTTCCCTCCCCAGATGGGACAGCAAGATCATCCAGAAGTCAGTAGGACTGCTGGGATCAGTTCCCTACCTAGATGAGGACAACAAGGTCTTCAAGGTGTCAGTAGGGCTGCTGGGTTCAGGTCGCTCCCAGATGAGGACAGCAAAGTTCTCCAGATGTCAGTAGGGCTGCTGGATTTAGTTCCCTCCCAAGATGGAGACAGCAAGGCCCTCAATATGCCAGTAGGGCTGCTGGGTTCAGTTCTCTCCCCTGGTGAGAACAACAAGGTTCTCCAGATGTCAGTAGGCCTGCTGGGTTCAGTTCTCTCCCCAGATGAGGACAGTAAGGTTCTCCAGATGACAATAGGGCTGCTAGGTTCAGTTCCATTCCCAGAAAAGGGATAGCAAGGTCTTCCAGATGTCAGTAGTGCTGCAGGGTTTTGTTTCCCCCCCCCAGATGAGTACAGCAAGGTTCTTCAGATGTCAGTTGGCCTGCTAGTTTCAGTTACCATCCTGGATGAGGACAACAGGTCCCTACAGATGTCAGTAGGGCTGCTGGGTTCAGTTACCTCCCCAGATGAGGACAGCAAAGTCCTCCACATGTCAGTTGGGCTGCTGCTTCCATTCCCACCAATGGATGAGGACAGCAAGGTTCTCCAGATGTCAGTAGGGCTGCTGTGTTCAGTTCCCTCACCAGATGAGGAGAGCACGGCTCTCCAGATGTCAGTAGTGCTGATGGGTTCAGTTCCCTCCCTAGATGAGGACAGCAAGGTTCTGCAGATGTCAGTAGGGCTGCTGGGATTTGTTCCCTTCCCAGATGGGGAGAGCAAGATCCTCCAGATGTGAGTAGAACTGCTGTGTTCAGTTGCCACCCCAGATGATGAAAGCAAGGTTTTTCACACATCAGTAGGGATGCTGGGTTCAGTTCTTTCACCAAATAAGGACAGCAAGGTTCTACAGATGTCAGTAGTGCTGCTGGGATTAGTTCCCTCCCCAGATGGTGACAGCAAGATGCTCCTGATGCTAATGGAGCTGCTGGGATCAGTTGCCTCCCTAGATGAGGAAAGCAAGGTTTTCCATATGTCAGTAGGACTAATGGGTTCAGTTGACTCCCCAGATGAGGAAAGCAAGGTTCTCCACGTGGTATTAGAACTGTTGGGTTCAGTCCCCCTTCCCCCAGATAAGGACAACAGGGTCCTCTGGATGTCAGTAGGGCTGCTGGGTTCAGGTTCCTCACCAGATAAGGACAGCAAGGTTCTGAAAATGTCAGTAGGGCTGCTGGGATTAGTTCCTCCCAGATGAGGAAAGCAAGGTTCTCCAGATGACAGTAGGGCTGCTAGGTTCAGTTCCATTCCCAGAAAAGGACAGCAAGGTCTTCCAGATGTCAGTGGCTGCAGGGTTCCGCCCTCCCAGATGAGTACAGCAAGGTTCACCAGATGTCAGTTGGCCTACTACTTTTATTTCCCATCCCGGATGAGGACAACAAGGCCTTACAAATGTCAGTAGGGATGCTGGGTTCAGTTCCCTACCCAAATGAGGACAGCAAGGCCCAACAGATATCAGTAGGACTGCTGGTTTCAGTTCCCTCCCCAGATGAGGACAGCAAGGTCCTCCACATGTCAATAGGGCTGCTGGTTCCGTTCCCTCCATGGATGATGACATTAAGGTTCTCCAGATGTCAGTAGGGCTGCTGTGTTCAGTTCCCTCACCAGGTGAGAACAGCAAGGCTCTCCTGATGTCAGTAGTGCTGATGGGTTCAGTTCCCTCCCCCAGATGAGGACAGCAGGGTTCTGAAGATGTCAGTAGGGCTGCTGGGATTAGTTCCCTCCCCAGATGGGGACAGGAAGAGCCTCCAGATGCCAGTAGAACTGCTGGGTTCAGTTGCCTCCGCAGATGAGGAAAGCAATGTTTTTCACATGTCAGTAGGGCTGCTGGGTTCAGTTCTCTCACCAGATGAGGACAGCAAGGTTCTGCAGATGTCAGTAGGTCTGCTGGGATTAGTTCCCTCCCCAGATGGGGACAGCAAGATCCTCCCAGTGCCAGTAGAACTGCTTTGTTCAGTTGCCTCCCCAGATGAGGAAAGCAAGGTTCTCCACATCTCGGTAGGTCTGCTGGGTTCATTGCCTCCCCAGATAAGGAAAGCAAAGGCCCTACAGACATCAGTAGGACTACTGGTTTCAGTTCCCTCCACAGATGAGGACAGCAAGGTTCTCCCGATGTCAGTTGGCCTGTTAGGTTCAGTTCCCATCCTGGATGAGACAACAAGGCCCTACAGATGCAGTAGGGCTGCTGGGTTCAGTTTCCTGCAGGTGAGGACAGCAAGGCCCTACAGATATAAGTAGGAATGCTGGTTTCAGTTCCTCTCCAGATCAGGACAGCAATGCCCCACACATGTCAATTGGACTGCTAGGTTCAGTTCCCTACCCAGATGAGGACAACAAGGTCCTCTAAGTGTCCGCAGGGCTGCTGGGTTCAGGTCCCTCACCAGGTGAGGACAGCAAGGCTCTCCAGATGTCAGTAGTGCTGATAGGTTCAGTTACCTCCATAGATGCAGACTGCAAGGTTCTGCAGAAGTCAGTAGGGCTGCTGGGATTAGTTCCCTCCCCAGATGGGGACAGCAAGATCCTCCAGATGCCAGTAGAACTGCTGGGTTCAGTTGCCTCCCCAGATGAGGAAAGCAAGGTTCTTCACATGTCAGTAGGGCTGCTGGGTTCAGTTCTCTCACCAGATAAGGATAGCAAGGTTCTGCAGATGTCAGTAGGGCTGCTGGGATTAGTTACCTCACCAGATGGTGACAGCAAGATGCTCCAGATGCTAGTAGAACTGCTGGGTTCAGTTGCCTCCCCAGATGAGGAAAGCAAGGTTTTCCACATGTCAGTAGGACTGCTGAATTTGGTTGCCTCACCAGATGAGAAAAGCAAGGTTCTCCACGTGTTATTAGAACTTTTGGGTTCTGTATCCCCCCCCCAGATGAGGACAACAAGGTCCTCTTGGTGTCAGCAGGGCTGCTGGGTTCATGTTCCTCACCAGATGAGGACAGCAAGGTTCTGAAGATGTCAGTAGGGCTGCTGGGACTAGTTCGCTCCCCAGATGGGGACAGCAAGATCCTGCAGATGACAGTAGAACTGCTGGGTTCAGTTGCCTCCCCAGATGAGGAAAGCAAGGTTCTCCACATGTCAGTAGGGCTGCTGGGTTCAGTTCTCTCACCAGATAAGGACAGCAATGCCTTTCAGATGTCAGTAGGGCAGATGGGTTCAGTTCCCTCCCCAGATGAGGACAGCAAGGGCCTCCAGATGTGAGTAGAGCTGCTTGTATCAGTTCTCTACCCAGATGAGAACAGCAATGTTCTCCAGATTTCAGTTGGCCTGTTGGGTTCATTTCTCTCTCCAGATGAGGACAGTAAGGTTCTGCAGATGACAGTACAGCTGCTAGGTTCAGTTCCATTCCCAGAAAAGGATACCAAGGTCTTCCAGATGTCAGTAGTGCTGCAGGGTTCCATTTCCTCCCCAGATGAGTACAGCAAGGAGCTCCAGATGTCATTTGGCCTGCTAGGTTCAGCTCCTATCCTGGATGAGGACACCAAGGCCCTACAGATGTCAGTATGGCAGCTGGGTTCAGTTCCTTCCCAGATGAGGACAGCAAGATCCTCCACATGTCAGTAGGGCTGCTAGGTTCAGTTTCCTCCCAGATGAGGACAGCAAGGTTCTACAGATGTCAGTAGGGCTGCTGGGTTAGTTCCCTTCCCAGATGGGGACAGCAAGATCCTCTGGATGTCAGTAGGGCTGCTGGGCTCAGGTTCCTCACCAGATGAGGACAGAAAGGTTCTGCAGATGTCAGTAGTGCTGTTAGGATTTGTTCACTCCCCAGATGGGGACAGCAAGATCCTCCAGATGCTAATAGGACTACTGGGTTCAGTTGCCTCCCCAGAAGAGGAAAGCAAGGTTCTGCACATGTCCGTAGGGCTGCTGGGCTCAGTTCCCTCCCCAGATGAGGACAACAAGGTCCTCTGGATGTCAGTAGGGCTGTTGGGTTCATGTTCCTCACCAGAAGAGGAAAGCAAGGTTCTGCGGATGTCAGTAGGGCTGCTGGGATTAGTTCCCTCCCCAGATGGGGACAGTAAGATCCTCCAGATGCCAGTAAAACTGCTGGCTTCAGATGCCTCCTCAGATGAGGACAGCAAGGTTCTTCACATGTCAATAGGACTGCTGGGTTCAGTTGCCTCCGATGAGGACAGCAAGGCCCTACAGCTATCAATAGGACTGCTTGGTTCAGTTCCTCCCAAATGAGGACAGCAACGCCCTCCAGATATCAGTCATACTGTTGGGTTCAGTTCCTCCCGGATGAGGAGAGCAAGGTCCTCCAGATATCAGTAGGGCTGCTGAGTCTAGATCCTTCCCCAAATGAGGACAGCGAAGTCCACTGGATGTCAGTAGGGTGCTGGGATCAGTTCCTTCTCCAGGACAGGACAGCAAGTCCCTCACACATGTCAATTGGACTGCTGGGTTCAGTTCCCTACCCAGATGAGGACAACAACGTCTTCTAGGTGTCAGTAGGGCTGCTGGGTTTAGTTCCTCCCAAGATGGGGACAGCAAGGCCTCAAGATGCCAGTAGGGCTGCTGGGTTCAGTTCTCTCCCCAGGCGAGAACAACTAGGTTCTCCAGATGTCAGTAGGCCTGCTGGGTTCTGTGCTCTCCCCAGTTGAGTACAGTTAAGTTCTCCAGATGACAGTAGGGGTGCTAGGTTCAGTTCCATTCCCAGAAAAGGGATAGCAGGGTCTTCCAGATGCCAGTAGGGCTGCAGGGTTCCCTTCCCTCCCCAGATGAGTACAGCAAGGTTCACCAGATGTCAGTTGGCCTACTACTTTTATTTCCCATCCCGGATGAGGACAACAAGGCCTTACAAATGTCAGTAGGGATGCTGGGTTCAGTTCCCTACCCAAATGAGGACAGCAAGGCCCAACAGATATCAGTAGGACTGCTGGTTTCAGTTCCCTCCCCAGATGAGGACAGCAAGGTCCTCCACATGTCAATAGGGCTGCTGGTTCCGCTCCTCCATGGATGATGACATTAAGGTTCTCCAGATGTCAGTAGGGCTGCTGTGTTCAGTTCCTCACCAGGTGAGAACAGCAAGGCCTCCTGATGCAGTAGTGCTGATGGGTTCAGTTCCCTCCCCAGATGAGGACAGCAGGGTTCTGAAGATGTCAGTAGGGCTGCTGGGATTAGTTCCCTCCCCAGATGGGGACAGGAAGAGCCTCCAGATGCCAGTAGAACTGCTGGGTTCAGTTGCCTCCGCAGATGAGGAAAGCAATGTTTTTCACATGTCAGTAGGGCTGCTGGGTTCAGTTCTCTCACCAGATGAGGACAGCAAGGTTCTGCAGATGTCAGTAGGTCTGCTGGGATTAGTTCCCTTCCCAGATGGGGACAGCAAGATCCTCCCAGTGCCAGTAGAACTGCTTTGTTCAGTTGCCTCCCCAGATGAGGAAAGCAAGGTTCTCCACATCTCGGTAGGTCTGCTGGGTTCATTGCCTCCCCAGATAAGGAAAGCAAGGCCCTACAGACATCAGTAGGACTACTGGTTTCAGTTCCCTCCACAGATGAGGACAGCAAGGTTCTCCCGATGTCAGTTGGCCTGTTAGGTTCAGTTCCCATCCTGGATGAGGACAACAAGGCCCTACAGATGTCAGTAGGGCTGCTGGGTTCAGTTTCCTACGCAGGTGAGGACAGCAAGGCCCTACAGATATAAGTAGGAATGCTGGTTTCAGTTCCCTCTCCAGATCAGGACAGCAATGCCCTCACATGTCAATTGGACTGCTAGGTTCAGTTCCCTACCCAGATGAGGACAACAAGGTCCTCTAAGTGTCCGCAGGGCTGCTGGGTTCAGGTCCCTCACCAGGTGAGGACAGCAAGGCTCTCCAGATGTCAGTAGTGCTGATAGGTTCAGTTACCTCCATAGATGCAGACTGCAAGGTTCTGCAGAAGTCAGTAGGGCTGCTGGGATTAGTTCCCTCCCCAGATGGGGACAGCAAGATCCTCCAGATGCCAGTAGAACTGTTGGGTTCAGTTGCCTCCCAGATGAGGAAAGCAAGGTTTCACATGTCAGTAGGGCTGCTGGTCTAAGTTCTCTCACCAGATAAGGATAGCAAGGTTCTGCAGATGTCAGTAGGGCTGCTGGGATTAGTTACCTCACCAGATGGTACAGCAAGATGCTCCAGATGCTAGTAGAACTGCTGGGTCTCAGTTGCCTCCCCAGATGAGGAAAGCAAGGTTTTCCACATGTCAGTAGGACTGCTGAATTTGGTTGCCTCACCAGATGAGAAAAGCGGTTCTCCACGTGTTATTAGAACTTTTGGGTTCTGTATCCCCTGGATGAGGACAACAAGGTCCTCTTGGTGTCAGTAGGGCTGTTGGGTTCATGTTCCTCACCAGATGAGGACAGCAAGGTTCTGAAGATGTCAGTAGGGCTGCTGGGACTAGTTCGCCTCCCCAGATGGGGACAGCAAGATCCTGCAGATGACAGTAGAACTGCTGGGTTCAGTTGCCTCCCCAGATGAGGAAAGCAAGGTTCTCCACATGTCAGTAGGGCTGCTGGGTTCAGTTCTCTCACCAGATAAGGACAGCAATGCCTTCAGATGTCAGTAGGGCAGATGGGTTCAGTTCCTCCCAGATGAGGACAGCAAGGGCCTCCAGATGAGTAGAGCTGCTTGTATCAGTTCACCCAGATGAGAACAGCAATGTTCTCCAGATTTCAGTTGGCCTGTTGGGTTCATTTCTCTCTCCAGATGAGGACAGTAGGTTCTGCAGATGACAGTACAGCTGCTAGGTTCAGTTCCATTCCCAGAAAAGGATACCAAGGTCTTCCAGATGTCTGTAGTGCTGCAGGGTTCCATTTCTCCCAGATGAGTACAGAGGGAGCCCAGATGTCATTTGGCCTGCTAGGTTCAGCTCCTATCCTGGATGAGGACACCAAGGCCCTACAGATGTCAGTATGGCAGCTGGGTTCAGTTCCTTCCCAGATGAGGACAGCAAGATCCTCCACATGTCAGTAGGGCTGCTAGGTTCAGTTTCCCCCAGATGAGGGACAGCAAGGTTCTACAGATGTCAGTAGGGCTGCTGGGTTAGTTCCCTCCCAGATGGGGACAGCAAGATCCTCTGGATGTCAGTAGGCTGTTGGGCTCAGGTTCCTCACCAGATGAGGACAGAAAGGTTCTGCAGATGTCAGTGCTGTTAGGATTTGTTCACTCCCAGATGGGGACAGCAAGATCCTCCAGATGCTAATAGGACTACTGGGTTCAGTTGCCTCCAGAAGAGGAAAGCAAGGTTCTGCACATGTCCGTAGGGCTGCTGGGCTCAGTTCCCTCCCAGATGAGGACAACAAGGTCCTCTGGATGTCAGTAGGGCTGTTGGGTTCATGTTCCTCCACCAGAAGAGGAAAGCAAGGTTCCTCGCGATGGATGTCAGTAGGGCTGCTGGGATTAGTTCCTCCCAGATGGGGACAGTAAGATCCTCCAGATGCCAGTAAAACTGTTGGCTTAGATGCCCCTCAGATGAGGACAGCAAGGTTCTTCACATGTCAATAGGACTGCTGGGTTCAGTTGCCTCCCCGATGAGGACAGCAAGGCCCTACAGCTATCAATAGGACTGCTTGGTTCAGTTCCCTCCCAAATGAGGACCAGCAACGTCCTCCAGATATCAGTCATACTGTTGGGTTCAGTTCCTCCCCGGATGAGGAGAGAGGCTCCCAGATATCAGTAGGCTGCTGAGTCTAGATCCTTCCCCAAATGAGGACAGCGAAGTCCACTGGATGTCAGTAGGGCTGCTGGGATCAGTTCCTTCTCCAGGACAGGACAGCAAGTCCCTCACATGTCAATTGGACTGGGGTTCCAGTTCCTCACCCAGATGAGACAACAACGTCTTCTAGGTGTCAGTAGGGCTGCTGGTTTATTCCTCCCAAGATGGGGACAGCAAGGCCTCAAGATGCCAGTAGGGCTGCTGGGTTCAGTTCTTCCCCAGGCGAGAACAACTAGGTTCTCCAGATGTCAGTAGGCCTGCTGGGTTCTGTGCTCTCCCAGTTGAGTACAGTTAAGTTCTCCAGATGACAGTAGGGGTGCTAGGTTCAGTTCCATTCCTGAAATGGATAGCAGGGTCTCCAGATGCCAGTAGGGCTGCAGGGTTCCCTTCCCTCCCCAGATGAGTACAGCAAGGTTCTCCAGGTGTCACTTGGGCTGTTAGGTTCAGTTCCCATCCTGGATGAGGACAGCAAGGCCCTACAGATGTCAGTAGGGCTGCTGGTTTCAGTTCCCTACCCAGATGAAGACAGCAAGGCCCTACAGATATTAGTAGGACTGCTGGTTTCAGTTCCTTCTCCAGATCAGGACAGCAAGGCACTACACATGTCAATTGGACTGCTAGGTTCAGTTCCCTTACCAGATGAGGACAACAAGGTCCTCTAGATGTCAGTAGGGCTGCTGGGTTCAGATCCCTCCCCAGATGAGGACAGTTAAGTTCTCCAGATGACAGTAGGGCTGCTGGGTTTAGATTCCTCCCAAGATGGGGACAGCAAGGCCCCTCAAGATGCCAGGAGGCCTGCTGGGACTCAGTTCTTCCTAGGTGAGAACAACAAGGTTCTCCGGCTGAGAGTAGGCCTGCTGGGTTTCAGTTATCTTACCAGATGAGGACAGTAAGGTTGTTCTCCAGATGACAATAGGGCTGCTAGGTTCAGTTCCATTCCCAGAAAAGGATAGCAAGGTCTTCCAGAGATGTCAGTGGGGCTGCAGGGTTCCATTCCTCCCCAGATGAGTACAGTAGGTTCTCCAGATGTCACTTTGCCTGCTTGGGTTCAGTTCCCATCCCGGTTGAGGACAACAAGGCCCTACAGATGTCAGTAGGGCTGCAGGGTTCAGTTCCCTACCCAGATGAGGACAGCAAGGCCCTTCAGATATCAATAGAACTGCTGGTTTCGGAGGGTCACGTGATGGCATCCAGCTAGGCTGCAGCTGAGGCCTAGAGCTCTGCCCCCCGGTCGCTTCCACAGTTAATTTTTAAAGCCATCCGGTATACAAAACGGCTAAGAAAGTGTAGATATCGCTTATATTAAATGAGTGGCACTTCGAGAGAAGTGTTAGCCCACTGACCGCTATGCGCCTGTGATGGAGGTCGATATCACAGGCCATTCGTACACACCACCAGCCTCGCCTGAAAAAGGCCAAAAGCAACGAATCAGGTGAATACTAAACCAGAACGTGGATCGGAGAAACCCAAACGCTGATCCTCTCAGAAGAAAAATTCTTACAGGAATTAACCCATTGAAAGACCTTCTCTTGAGTTGGTGGGAGCTTTAATCCCTCAGGAGCGACCTGGTCTGTATCCACCCGGTGGCTGATGTTGAAGCGAGCCTTTTCACTGGAGCAGGGGAGACAGGATTGACTTGGAGGGTTCAGGGGCTCAAACAGCATGTTAACAAACTGCAGTGCAAGACCGAGGATCTGAGGGAGAAACCGAGAAATAATCTGTTGATCTTGGGCCTGCCTGAGGCAGAGGAGGCTGACTTACTTGCATTTCTTTGAAGCTGCTGCTCAAGGTAGGGCCCCCCGCCTGTCAGCCCTCTTACCATCTGGAGGCTGCCCACCTCCCTGAGGTTCGACACCCCGCCGGGATCCCTCCGCGCCAATTATTATCAAGTTTTTAGTTATAGAGCGCAGCATGTATACAATAAGTCCCGGACCTGAAGGAAATATTGTGGGGGTCGGCTAAGCTAAGAGTGACCCAAGATCTGCCAAAAGAAATTAGAGTGAAGAGAGCTGCCCACCAGGTGTGGTCCAGAAGTTGATCGCCGCTGCTATTCCTTCAGAGGTAGCCTCCTGCGACTCGGTCACCATCGGAGGCTCAACCTCTCCTTCAGCACCCCAGAGGCGGCCCTGAAAGACCCTCATGTTAAGCTGCCGGATTTATTCAAAGTATGCTGGGTGAAGGACACTGGTGGTTCTCCTACTGCACTGGTTCGACTGACTGACCTGTGGGCTAAATAATATGAGTTGAGACTGTCGCTTTTATCTACTTGCGAAAGTTACCTCCCGAATTGATCCTCTTTTTCCTTTCCTTCTGTCTGCTTTCCCCATTTGTGTCTGTAGGCTAGTCCTCTCCCGTTGCCTGAACAATTTTTGCTTGATTTTGGGGATGTCTGCTGGTTTTCGTCCTGTTAGGCTCCTCCTCCGAATGGCTCTCTTACCTGGTACGCCCGGGCTGGGTGGGAAGTCCCTGCTGCTGCATGTCCAGGTTGACTCGTAGTCTGCTCCTGGGCCTTTTGGCACGCCTATCCGGAATCTGACTGCACGGAGGTGGTTCTCTGGGGACACTTCCTGGCGGTGGGACTGGTTTGGTCATTGGTTTGGATTTCCCCGACAGCACCGGGCCTATGTGGTTAGCTCATTATAGACTGATTCCTCACTAAAATAGTATAATTTTGGGAGATGGAGCTACGTGGGTGAGTGCCTTTGGTACCTTTCTGTGTCGGTGGGGTAGGGGTTCGTTTATGGTAAAGTTGGTTGTTGGGTTTTTTTTTTTCCTGGGGGGTAGTCTGATGTTCTGATTGTTCTGATTCTAGTTTGGCCCCTTCTCTCCAATTGAGACCTGGGCTGAAGGGCCGGGTGGAGTGGGGCTGCTGGGTGGGTTTCTGGTGGCTTGCTGATGGGTAATTGTGAGCCTAAAATGGGGTTGCAACTTCACCAATGGGAAAAATCTTGGGTTGGTCTTTTTCTGCTGCGGGACCTGGATGTCCTGCTGCAGCGGATATTCAGGTAACACAACCCTTTTAGGGTCTGGATTCCATTAGGGGTTTTGGAAGTTCGCAATGGGGGTGGGAGGGCTGGAGTCGTCTTTACTTCTGTGGCTCTAGTTGGGCTTCTGCTCTGGCTCTTCAATGTACATAGTTTATGTGTGGGGTTCATGGTTCATGGGTATGGGGTGGGAGGGTAGTACTTGTATTATTGGACATATGCTGTTGGTGGGTATCTGAGTTGTGGGGTGGAGTTACTAGGATATTGTTGGGTATCCTATTTATGCTATCCTCGTTGTTACTTGGTTCTGTGATATATGTGAACGTGTTATCAATCATCTTTGGATTATTTTATACTATGCAAATGAGAAGTTTTTGGATGTTGGGGATACTTACTAGGATGTAATGGTCGGGTTTGTAGTTAGTGTTTTGATGGGAGGGGGAGCATTTCTGGTTTGCCAGTCTTAGCTAGTGTTGTAGTCTTTTGGTTTTGTTTGCTGGGGTCTGTCTCAACGATATGGTTATTTCGGGATTCTGGACTGGCAGAGGTTTTTGGGTTTTATTTTGGTGTAGAGGCCTCCTTCTCTTCTGGGTGTGTAGTTTTCCTGGGCATACATTAAAATGTTCTGGCTATTTGGCACTATATTATTGATTAATAAATGGCTACTAACAAGTCAAGTAGCCTCCTGGAATGTGTGCGATTCAGGATCGAGTTAAGAGGGCACAGATTTTCAATCATTGTTTGTTAATTCAGGTGGACATCCTTTGCTCAGGAGACGACCAGCTATACTGGACACCAAGCTCTTATCTCGCTCGGGCTTTTCACAGGTATTTCTGGCTGGCGCTTCTAATCTGAGTAAGGGGGTGGCAATACTGGTTAAAAGACACGTTCTTTTTGTGATAGAGTCGGTGGTCTCTGATCCGGATGGGCGGTTTATTTTGGTCAAGGGTTCTCTGAATGGATGCTTACTGATCTTGGGCTCGGTATATGGCCCAGTTGGGGGCTGTGCAGACTTTTTTATGACCCTGGTAGGTAAGATCAGTAGCCTCCTTCCCTCCCACCTTATTTCGGGTGGAGATTGGAATGTACCCCTTTCATCTACCTTAGATAGGAACCTCAGGATAATCGTTCCCCTCTCTGGTTCTGAGGTCTCTTCAGGATATGATTTCAATGTTAGGGGTTTGTGATCCCTGGAGAATTTCGAATCCCTCCTTGCGGGCCTTTACCTTTTTTTCTCAGCCGCATAACTCCAAGTCGAGGATTGATTATTTTTTAGTCAGTAAGGCTCTACTATCGAATGTGTTTCTTTCTGGCATCGACCCAATTATTCTCTCAGATCATGCCGTGGTCTGGATTACCTGCTCCTTGGACCCCGAATTTGGTAGAGATACAATTTGGCGGTTAAATACTCAATTGCTTAAGGACCCTTCTATTGTCTCGTCTATTAGGTCCCAGATCTCTCTTTTCCTTGTGGATAATCTTGATTCCACCCCGAGGTTCGATATGGTCTGGAGCTCATTGAAATGCTGTCTTAGGGGAGAGCTGATAAAGATGGCCTCGGCTAGGAAGAAAGCTAGGTTGACAGAGGCCACCTCTTTGTTAAGCAAAATTAATGCAGAAGCTAATTATTCCCTATCTTCTTCCCTAACCCTCTTAAGACTCTTCTTGTTGCTAAACAGGAGTATTCTGAACTTCTAAAGGATAAGATAGAGTATTGCTTTATGAGAACTCAGGCCAAATACTACGACCATGGGGAAAAGGCGGAAAACTCCTGGCCTTACGCCTAAGACTCTCAAGGTCTGAGGATAATTCCTCTTTTGATAACTCCTTCGGGTTCTATTGTTACATCCCCTAGAGGTATTGCTGATGTTTTTGAGAAATATTATATAAATCATTATAGTAGTCCTACTGTCCGTGTCGACTTGCATTGCCTCATACTTAGAAAATATGGACATTCCCTGCCTGGCTCTGTCTCATCACCAAATCTTGACTGCCCCTATCTCTTTGGAGGAAATCGAAAAACCATCGCCTCGCTGACTGTAGATAAGGCACCAGGGCCCGATGGCTTCCCGGCTAATTTCTATAAGACTTTCTCCAAAGAGTTGGCTCCCTTGCTCCTCAAGCTTTATGAATTTTTTTCGTATGCGGTTGACATTGATCCCACCCTGTTTGAGGCCACAGTTATTTTGATTCCCAAGCCGGATAAAACTCTTATGGACCCAGCAAATTACAGGCCTATTTCCCTTCAAAATTATGATGTGAAGATCTTGCTAAAATTCTTGCCGAAAGAATCAAAAAGTTTGGCTGGGCCTACTTGGCCCTGAGCAAGTTGGTTTTGTTGTGGTAGGACTTCTGCTGGCCACTTAAGAACCTTGTCTCATCTCCGCCATGCTCAAACAGTTTCAATCCCGTAGCTTTGGTCTCAGATGCTGAAAAGGCCTTTGACCGGGTTGACTGGACCTTTTGTAGCGGTTTTGGGGAGAATGGGATTCCCAGAATCATTCCTTAACATGGTGAAAGTCTTGTATAGAGCCCCTTCGGCCAAAATTTATTGTAACGGGGTTTTTTCCTCTTTGTTTCGGTTATATACGGGCACCAGACAGGGTTGTCCTCTCTCTCCCCTTTTGTTTAATTTATATCTGGAACCACTATTAATTAAACTTAAGGCTTCTCCAATGGTTAAAGGCTGTAGGCTGTTGCAACATGAGTCAGTTCTCTCTGACTATGCGGACGATATTCTCCTCCATCTGGAGTACCCAAAGGAGTCTCTTAGTGCTGCAATTGAACTTGTTAACCAGTTCGGTTCCTTTTCCCGTTATAAATTAAATACTTCTAAGACGGAGATTCTTCCACTTAATGTCTATACCTGTAGGCAAGATTTTGCCTCCTTTGGTATGAGGTGGTCCCCTAAATCTATCACATATTTGGGAATCCATTTTGCTACCGAACCGTCCATAATGAAGAACTTGAATTTAGACAGCATTAAAAGACGATCCAGCAGGACCTGAAGCGGTGGTCAAAGCTCCCCATCTCCTCTGCGTCGGATCAACATCGTTAAAATGAACATCCTACCCGAATTTTTATCCCTTAATTTGTTAAATTTGTGGCTTCCTATCGCTTATCTCCAGCAATTTCACACTATGTTTTCGGATTTTATTTCTTCCGGAAGGGAGTTAGACGCCCTATACCAAGCTTTCTTCCTAAGGAGAAGGGTGGTCTTAAGCTCCTAACATTGTTTTCTACTATTGGGCTACACACCTCTCAAGCTTGGGAAGTGTTTCTGTGGACCGAGTATGGACTGCCCATCCTGGCTCCAGGTGGAACGTTCAATGCTTTCCAAAGCCAGGCTTGATAGCCATGCTACATACTTTGTTCCCTTGGCGGAGTTAGAGCGGTGGATACCTGATAATGTGATCCTACTGTCTCTTAAGACATTGGCTCAATGTTTGGTGTCTCTAGGCATTCCGGCTCCCTCTGATTTTGGACAGCCGGTGGTTCTCAACCCTAGTATCAAGCTGGGCAATTCATGGATTACTCCTGATTGGCTTCCACAGATTGCTGAGGCCAAGGTCGAAAGCTTTTATCATCAGGGTTCTCTTCTGACCTCTGGAGATATCTTGGACAAATTTGACATTCCTAGGAGAGATATTTTTGAAGTCTATCAATTGAGACATCTTTTGGTCGGCCGATTTGGTACCTCCTTCAGGAGCCTAAGGCTCACCCTTTCTCTCTCTGAGATCGTCCGTCTTGCTTCTCAGCCGCACTCTATCTCCTTTAATTTACTCCTATCTTCTTAATTATAAGTTTCCAAGATAAGTGAAGGTTCTGTGTCTGGTCCTCATTACTACCTGAGAGTACGCCAGATTGGTTCCAGATTTGGAAAGATTTGCACAGGTTTCACACACAAGATAGATTTAGGCTAACTCAATACTACATTATTAATAACCTGTATTACACTCCGTGAAACTTTGTAAACTCAAGAAACTCTCAGTTCTAACTGTTCTAGGTGTCTGCGTGAGGAGGGTAATCTCCTCCATGTTTTCTGGGCCTGCTCTAAGGTTGCCCCTTGTGGACCCTTATTAGGATAATCTGGATCCCCTTCTGGGTCTATCGGCCATTTTACCCTGGGATCTGTGTTCTAGGGACCACCTCAGATAGATAGCGTGAGAGCCATCGCTTTTATATGGCTTTGGTGTCACGGCTGTCAAGAGGTTTGTTCTGAGGCATTGGACTTGATCACCTGGCCTTGTCCTATGCTGAATGGATGACTGAGATTAGCGCTTCTGCACCGGAGAGTTTGATTGCTAGTTTGCATGGTCGCATGGACTTGTTCCAGAAGAGGTGGGGTAAGTTAAAGACTCTGGCTTTGCTTTTAGTAAGTCGTGCCCGATCCCTGTAGTCTGCCATTTCTTTTAGTGACTCTGGTTTATTTATGTGCCCAGGAATGTGTGGATTACAGGTTGCTCTATCCTACGGAGAAGATGGTCTGCACCCAGAACATGTTTGACTTGGGTTGGAATTAATGTGTTGGGGGAGGGAGACTGGGGATGGGTGGTGGGTGGGCTGATGGGGGGAGGAGGGGAAGGGGATTGATTGTTATATTATATGATCTTGTTGTGGTTGTTGTTTTTCTGTATTGAAAAATTGAATAAACTTGAATTTCAAAAAAAAAGAACTGCTGGTTTCAGTTCTCTCACCAGATAAGGACAGCAAGGTCTTCCACATGTCAGTAGGGCTTCTGGTTCTGTTCCCTCCCCAGATGAGGACAGCAAGGTTCTCCAGATGTCAGTAGGATTGCTGTGTTCAGTTCCCTCACCAGATGAGGAGAGCACGGCTCTCCAGATATCAGTAGTGCTGATGGGTTTAGTTCCCTCCCTAGATGAGGACAGGTTCTTGCAGATGTCAGTAGAGCTGCTGGGATTTGTTCCTCCCCAGATGAGGACAGCAAGATTCCCCAGATGCGAGTAGAACTGCTGTGTTCAGTTGCCTCCAAAGATGAGTAAAGCAAGGTTCTCCACTTGTCAGTAGGGCTGTTGGGTTCAGTTCCCTCCCAGATGAGTACAGCAAGGTTCTCCAAATGTCATGTGGCCTGCTCGGTTCAGTTCCCATCCGGATGACGACAACAAGGCCCTACAGATGTCAGTTGGGCTGCAGTGTTCAGTTCCTTACACAGATGAGGACAGCAAGGCCCTACAGATATCAGTAGGACTGCTGGTTTCAGTTCCCTCCCAGATGAGGACAGTAAGGGTCCTCCACATGTCAGTAGGGCTGCTGGTTCCGTTCCTCCATGGATGAGGACAGCAAGGTCCTCCAGAAATCAGTAGACTACTGGGTTCTGTTCCCTCACCAGAGTAGGACAGTAAGGCCCTCAAGATGTCAGAAGGGATGTTGGGTTCAGTTCCCTGCCCAGATGAGGACAGCAAGGTTCTCCAGATGTCAGTAGGGCTGCTGGATTCAGTTCCCTCCCCAGACAAGGACAGCGACGTCCTCCAAATATCAGTAATACTGCTGGGTTCAGTTCCCTCCCCAGATGAGGACAGCAAGGTTCTCCAGATATCAGTAGGGCTGCTGCGTTCAGTTCCCTACTCAGATAAGGACTGCAAGGTCCTTCAGATGTCAGTAGGCTGCTGGGATCAGTTCACTCTCCAGATCAGGACAGCAAGGACCTACACATGTCAGTTGGACTGCTGGGTTCAGTTCCCTACTCAGATGAGGACAACAAGGTCTTCTAGGTGTCAGTAGGGCTGCTAGGTTCAGTTCCATTCCCAGAAAAGGGATAGCGAGGTCTTCCAGATGTCATTAGAACTGCAGGGTTCAGTTCTCTCCCCAGGAGAGAACAACAAGGTTCTCCAAATGTCATGTGGCCTGTTAGGTTCAGTTCCCATCCTGAATGAGGACAAGGCTCTACACATGTCAGTTGGGCTGCTGGGTTCAGTTCCCTCCCCAGATGAGGACAGCAAGGTCCTCCACGTGTCAGTACGGCTGCTGGTTCCATTTCCTCCTCAGATGAGGACAGCAAGGTTCTCCAGATGTCAGTAAGGCTGCTGTGTTCAGTTCCCTCACCAGGTGAGGACAGCAAGGTTCTCCAGATGTCAGTAGTGCTGATGGGTTTAGTTCCCTCCCTAGATGAGGATAGCAAGGTTCTGCAGATGTCAGTAGAGCTGCTGGGATTTGTTCCCTTCCCAGATGAGGACAGCAAGATTCCCCAGATGCGAGTAGAACTGCTGTGTTCAGTTGCCTCCAAAGATGAGTAAAGCAAGGTTCTCCACTTGTCAGTAGGGCTGTTGGGTTCAGTTCCCTCCCCAGATGAGTACAGCAAGGTTCTCCAAATGTCATGTGGCCTGCTCGGTTCAGTTCCCATCCCGGATGACGACAACAAGGCCCTACAGATGTCAGTTGGGCTGCAGTGTTCAGTTCCTTACACAGATGAGGACAGCAAGGCCCTACAGATATCAGTAGGACTGCTGGTTTCAGTTCCCTCCCCAGATGAGGACAGCAAGGTCCTCCACATGTCAGTAGGGCTGCTGGTTCCGTTCCCTCCATGGATGAGGACAGCAAGGTCCTCCAGAAATCAGTAGGACTACTGGGTTCTGTTCCCTCCACCAGAGTAGGACAGTAAGGCCCTCAAGATGTCAGAAGGGATGTTGGGTTCAGTTCCCTGCCCAGATGAGGACAGCAAGGTTCTCCAGATGTCAGTAGGGCTGCTGGATTCAGTTCCCTTCCCAGACAAGGACAGCGACGTCCTCCAAATATCAGTAATACTGCTGGGTTCAGTTCCCTCCCCCAGATGAGGACAGCAAGGTTCTCCAGATATCAGTAGGGCTGCTGTGTTCAGTTCCCTACTCAGATAAGGACTGCAAGGTCCTTCAGATGTCAGTAGGGCTGCTGGGATCAGTTCACTCTCCAGATCAGGACAGCAAGGACCTACACATGTCAGTTGGACTGCTGGGTTCAGTTCCCTACTCAGATGAGGACAACAAGGTCTTCTAGGTGTCAGTAGGGCTGCTAGGTTCAGTTCCATTCCCAGAAAAGGGATAGCGAGGTCTTCCAGATGTCATTAGAACTGCAGGGTTCAGTTCTCTCCCCAGGAGAGAACAACAAGGTTCTCCAAATGTCATGTGGCCTGTTAGGTTCAGTTCCCATCCTGAATGAGGACAAGGCTCTACACATGTCAGTTGGGCTGCTGGGTTCAGTTCCCTTCCCAGATGAGGACAGCAAGGTCCTCCACGTGTCAGCACGGCTGCTGGTTCCTTTCCTCCTGTATGAGGACAGCAAGGTTCTCCAGATGTCAGTAAGGCTGCTGTGTTCAGTCTCACCAGGTGAGGACAGCAAGGTTCTCCAGATGTCAGTAGTGCTGATGGGCTCAGTTCCCTCCCCTAGATGAGGACAGCAAGGTTCTGCAGATGTCAGTAGGGCTGTTGGGATTAGTTCCCTCCCCAGATGGGACAGCAAGATCATCCAGAAGTCAGTAGGACTGCTGGGATCAGTTCCCTACCCAGATGAGGACAACAAGGTCTTCTAGGTGTCAGTAGGGCTGCTGGGTTCAGATCCCTCCCAGATGAGGACAGCAAAGTTCTCCAGATGTCAGTAGGGCTGCTGGATTTAGTTCCCTCCCAAGATGGGGACAGCAAGGCCCTCAATATGCCAGTAGGGCTGCTGGGTTCAGTTCTCTCCCCCTGGTGAGAACAGCAAGGTTCTCCAGATGTCAGTAGGCCTGCTGGGTTCAGTTCTCGCCCCAGATGAGGACAGTAAGGTTCTCCAGATGACAGTAGGGCTGCTAGGTTCATTTCCATTCCCAGAAAAGGGATAGCAAGGTCTTCCAGATGTCAGTAGTGCTGCAGAGTTTTGTTCCCCACCCCAGATGAGTACAGCAAGGTTCTCCAGATGTCAGTTGGCCTGCTAGGTTCAGTTACCATCCTGGATGAGGACAACAGGTCCCTACAGATGTCAGTAGGGCTGCTGGGTTCAGTTACCTCCCCCAGATGAGGACAGCAAAGTCCTCCACATGTCAGTTGGGCTGATGCTTCCATTCCCACCAATGGATGAGGACAGCAAGGTTCTCCAGATGTCAGTAGGGCTGCTGTGTTCAGTTCCCTCACCAGATGAGGAGAGCATGGCTCTCCAGATGTCAGTAGTGCTGATGGGTTCAGTTCCCTCCCTAGATGAGGACAGCAAGGTTCTGCAGATGTCAGTAGGGCTGCTGGGATCAGTTCACTCTCCCAGATCAGGACAGCAAGGACCTACACATGTCAGTTGGACTGCTGGGTTCAGTTCCCTACTCAGATGAGGACAACAAGGTCTTCTAGGTGTCAGTAGGGCTGCTAGGTTCAGTTCCATTCCCAGAAAAGGGATAGCGAGGTCTTCCAGATGTCATTAGAACTGCAGGGTTCAGTTCTCTCCCAGGAGAGAACAACAAGGTTCTCAAATGTCATGTGGCCTCTGAGGATTCAGTTCCCATCCTGAATGAGGACAAGGCTCTACACATGTCAGTTGGGCTGCTGGGTTCAGTTCCCTCCCCAGATGAGGACAGCAAGGTCCTCCACGTGTCAGTACGGCTGCTGGTTCCGTTTCCTCCTCAGATGAGGACAGCAAGGTTCTCCAGATGTCAGTAGTGCTGATGGGCTCAGTTCCCTCCCTAGATGAGGACAGCAAGGTTCTGCAGATGTCAGTAGGGCTGTTGGGATTAGTTCCCTCCCCAGATGGGACAGCAAGATCATCCAGAAGTCAGTAGGACTGCTGGGATCAGTTCCCTACCCAGATGAGGGACAAAGGTCTTCTAGGTGTCAGTAGGGCTGCTGGGTTCAGATCCCTCCCAGATGAGGACAGCAAAGTTCTCCAGATGTCAGTAGGGCTGCTGGATTTAGTTCCCTCCAAGATGGGGACAGCAAGGCCCTCAATATGCCAGTAGGGCTGCTGGGTTCAGTTCTCTCCCTGGTGAGAACAGCAAGGTTCTCAGATGTCAGTAGGCCTGCTGAGTTCAGTTCTCGCCCCAGATGAGGACAGTAAGGTTCTCAGAGACAGTAGGGCTGCTAGGTTCATTTCCATTCCCAGAAAAGGGATAGCAAGGTCTTCCAGATGTCAGTAGTGCTGCAGAGTTTTGTTCCCCACCCCAGATGAGTACAGCAAGGTTCTCCAGATGTCAGTTGGCCTGCTAGGTTCAGTTACCATCCTGGATGAGGACAACAGGTCCCTACAGATGTCAGTAGGGCTGCTGGGTTCAGTTACCTCCCCCAGATGAGGACAGCAAAGTCCTCCACATGTCAGTTGGGCTGCTGCTTCCATTCCCACCAATGGATGAGGACAGCAAGGTTCTCCAGATGTCAGTAGGGCTGCTGTGTTCAGTTCCCTCACCAGATGAGGAGAGCACGGCTCTCCAGATGTCAGTAGTGCTGATGGGTTCAGTTCCCTCCCTAGATGAGGACAGCAAGGTTCTGCAGATGTCAGTAGGGCTGCTGGGATTTGTTCCCTCCCCAGATGGGGAGAGCAAGATCCTCCAGATGTGAGTAGAACTGCTGTGTTCAGTTGCCACCCCAGATGAGGAAAGCAAGGTTTTTTCACACATCAGTAGGGATGCTGGGTTCAGTTCTTTCACCAAATAAGGACAGCAAGGTTCTTCAGATGTCAGTAGGGCTGCTGGGATTAGTTCCCTCCCCAGATGGTGACAGCAAGATGCTCCTGATGCTAATGGAGCTGCTGGGATCAGTTGCCTCCCTAGATGAGGAAAGCAAGGTTTTCCATATGTCAGTAGGACTAATGGGTTCAGTTGCCTCCCCAGATGAGGAAAGCAAAGTTCTCCACGTGTTATTAGAACTGTTGGGTTCAGTCCCCCCCCCCAGATAAGGACAACAGGGTCCTCTGGATGTCAGTAGGGCTGCTGGGTTCACCAGATAAGGACAGCAAGGTTCTGAAGATGTCAGTAGGGCTGCTGGGATTAGTTCCCTCCCCAGATGAGGAAAGCAAGGTTCTCCAGATGTCAGTAGGGCTGCTAGGTTCAGTTCCATTCCCAGAAAAGGATAGCAAGGTCTTCCAGATGTCAGTAGGGCTGCAGGGTTCCGTTCCCTCCCCAGATGAGTACAGCAAGGTTCACCAGATGTCAGTTGGCCTACTACTTTTATTTCCCATCCTGGATGAGGACAACAAGGCCTTACAAATGTCAGTAGGGATGCTGGGTTCAGTTCCCTACCCAAATGAGGACAGCAAGGCCCAACAGATATCAGTAGGACTGCTGGTTTCAGTTCTCTCCCCAGATGAGGACAGCACGGTCCTCCACATGTCAATAGGGCTGCTGGTTCCGTTCCCTCCATGGATGATGACATTAAGGTTCTCCAGATGTCAGTAGGGCTGCTGTGTTCAGTTCCCTCACCAGGTGAGAACAGCAAAGCTCTCCTGATGTCAGTAGTGCTGATGGGTTCAGTTCCCTCCCCAGATGAGGAAAGCAGGGTTCTGAAGATGTCAGTAGGACTGCTGGGATTAATTCCCTCCCCAGATGGGGACAGGAAGAGCCTCCAGATGCCAGTAGAACTGCTGGGTTCAGTTGCCTCCCCCAGATAAGGAAAGCAAGATTTTCCACATGTCAGCAGGACTGATGGGTTCAGTCGCCTCCCCAGATGAGGAAAGCAAGGTTCTCCATGTGTTATTAGAACTGCTGGGTTCAGTTCCTCGCACAGATGAGGATAACAAGGTACTCTGGGTGTCAGTAGGGCTGCTGGGTTCAGTTCCCTCCCCAGATGAGGATAGCAAGATTCTCTAGATGTCAGTAGGGCTGCTGGGCTCATTTCCCTCCTGAGACAAGGACAGCAAGGTCCTCCAGATGTCACTATGGCTACTGGGTTCACTTGCCTCCCCTGATGAGGACAGCAAGGGCCTCAAGATGTCAGTAGGGCTGCTGGGTTCAGTTCCCTCTACATATGAGGATTGCTTGGTACTCGAGATGTCAGTAGGGCTCCAGGGTTCAGTTCCCTCCCAGATGAGGACAGCAAGGTTCTCCACGTGTCAGAAGGGCTGCTGGGTTCAGTTACCGCAACAGTTGAGGAAAGCAAGGCCCTCCAGATGTCAGTAGGGCTGCTGGGTTCAGTTGCCTCCCCCAAATGAGGAAAGCAAGATTCTCCAGATGTCAATAGAGCTGCTGGGTTCAGTTCCCTCACCAGATGAGGACAGCAAGGCCCTCCAAATGTCAGTAGGGCTGATGGATTCAGTTCCCTCCCCCGATGAGAACAGCAAGGTCCTCCAGATGTCACTAGGGCTCGAGGGATCAGTTCCCTCCCTGATGAGGACAGCAAAGTTCTCCAGATGTCAGAAGGGCTACTGGGCTCATTTTCCTGGTGAGATGAGGACAGCAAGGACCTCAAGATGTCAGTAGGGATAAAGGGTTGTGCTCCCTTCTCAGATGGGGAAAGCAAGGCCCTCCAGATGTCAGTAGGACCGCTCGGTTCAGTACCCTCCCCAGACAAGGACAGCAAGGTCCTCCAAATATCAGTAGTACTGTTGGGTTAAGTTTCCTCCCCTGATGAGGACAGCAAGGTCCTATAAATATCAGTAGGGCGGCTGGGATCAGTTCCCTACCCAGATGAGGACAGCAAGGTCCTCCAGATGTCAGTAGGGCTGCTGAGTTCAGTTCCCTCCCCAGATGAGGACAGCAAGGCCCTACACAGGACATTTTGACTGCTAAGTTCAGTTCCCTCCCCAGATCAGGACAACAGGGTCCTCCAGATGGCAGTAGTTCTGTTGGGTTTAATTCCCTCCCCAGAGGGGGACAGCAAGGCCCCCCAGATATCAGTAGGGCTGCTAGGTTCAGTTCCATCCCCAGAAGAGGGCAGCAAGGTCCTTAAGACGTCAGTAAGGCTTCTTTGATTCAGTTCCCTCCCCAGATGAGTACAGCAAGGTTCTGCAGATGTTAATAGGCCTGGTAGGTTCAGTTCCCTTCCCAGATGAGGACAACAAAGTCCTCCAGATGTCACTAGGGCTGCTGGGTTCAGTTCCCTCCCCAGATAAGGACAGCAACGTCCTCCACATGTCAGTAGGGCTGCTGGGTTCCATTTCCTCCCCAGATGAGGACAGCAAGGCCCTCAAGATGCCAGTTAGGGTGCTGCATTCAGTTTTCTCCCCAGGTGAGGACAGCAAGGTTGTCCAGATGTCAGTAGGGCTGCTGGGTTCAGTTCCCTACCCAGATGAGGACAGGGAAGTACGCAAGTTATCAGTACTACTGTTGGGCTAGGTTCCCTCAACAGATGAGGATAGCAAGGTCCTCCAGATACCAGTGGGCTGTTGGGTTCAGTTCCCTCCCCAGATGAGGACAGCAAGGTCCTCCAGGTGTCAGTAGGGCTGCTACCTTCAGTTCCCTCCCCAGATGAGGACAACATGATTCTCCAAATATCACTAGGGCTGCTGGATTCAGGTCCATCCACAAATGAGGACAGCAACATTCACTAGATGTCAGAAGGGCTACTGGGTTCAGTTCCCTCCCCAGATGAGAACAGCAAGGCTTTTCCCAGATGTCAGTAGGGCTGCTGGGTTCAGTTCCCTCACCAGATGTAGAAAGCAAGGCCCTCCAGATGTCAATAGGGCTGCTGGATTCAGTTCCCTCCCCAGATGAGGACAGTAAAGCCCTACATATGTCATATGGGCTGCTGGCTTCAGTTCCCTTCCCAGCTGAGGACAAGGTCCTCCAAATATCACTAGGGCTGCTGGATTCAGGTCCCTCACCAGGAGAGGACAGCAAGGCTCTCAAGATGTCAGTAGGGCTGCTGGGTTCAGTTCTCTCACCAGATGTAGAAAGCAAGGCCCTCCAGCTGTCAATAGGGCTGCTGGATTCAGTTTCCTCCTCAGATATGGACAGCAAGGCCGACCAGATGTCAGTAAGGCTGCTGTATTCAGTTGTCTCAACAGATGAAGACAGCAAGGTCCTCCAGATATTAGTAGGGCTACTGGGTTCTGTTCTCTCCCCAGTAGAGGACTGCAGGGCCCTCAAGATGTCAGAAGGGATGCTGGGTTCAGTTCCCTTCCCAGACCAGGAAAGCAAGGTCCTCCAGATATCAGTAGTGCTGCAGGCTTCAGTTCCCTCCCCAGATGAGAACAGCAAGTTCATCCAGATATCAATAGGGCTGCTGGGTTCAGTTCCCTACCCAGATGAGGACTGTAAGGTCCTTCAGATGTCAATAGGACTGCTGAATTTAGTTCCCTCTCTAGATCAGGACAGCAAGGCCCTACACATGTCAATTGGACTCCTGGGTTCAGTTCCCTACCCAGATGAGGAGAACAATGACTTCCAGGTGTCAGTAGGGCTGCTGCGTGCAGATGCCTCCCCAGAAGAGAACAGCAAGGTCCTCCACATACCAGTGGGCTGTTGGGTTCAGTTCCCTCCCCAGATGAGGACAGCAAGGTCCTCCAGGTGTCAGTAGGGCTGCTACCTTCAGTTCCCTTCCCTGATGAGAACAACATGGTTCTCCAAATATCACTAGGGCTGCTGGATTCAGGTCCATCTGCAGATGAGGACAGCAACATTCTCTAGATGTCAGAGGGGCAGCTGGGTTCAGTTCCTCCCAGATGAGAACGGCAAAGCTCTCCAGATGTCAGTAGAGCTGATGGGTTCAGTTCCCTTACCAGATGTAGAAAGCAATGCCCTCCAGATGTCAATAGGGCTGCTGGATTCAGTTCCCTCCCCAGATGAGGACAGCAAAGCCCTACATATGTCATATGGACTGCTGGCTTCAGTTCCCTCCCCAGATGAGGACAACAAGTTCCTCCAAATATCACTAGGACTGCTGGATTCAGGTCCCTCACCAGAAGAGGACAGCAAGGCTCTCAAGATGTAAGTAGAGCTGCTGGGTTCAGTTCCCTCACCAGATGTAGAAAGCAAGGCCGTCCAGATGTCAGTAAGGCTGCTGTGCTGAGTTGCCTCAACAGATGAAGACAGCAAGGTCCTCCAGATATTAGTAGGGCTACTGGGTTCTGTTCTCTCCCCAGAGGAGGACTGCAGGGCCCTCAAGATGTCAGAAGGGATGCTGGGTTCAGTTCCCACCCCAGACCAGGAAAGCAAGGTCCTCCAGATATCAGTAGTGCTGCTGGCATCAGTTCCCTCCCCAGATGAGAACAGCAAGGTCCTCCAGATATCAATACGGCTCCTGGGCTCAGTTCCCTACCCAGGTGAGGACTGTAAGGTCCTTCAGATGTCAATAGGACTGCTGAATTTAGTTCCCTCTCTAGATCAGGACAGCAAGGCCCTACACATGTCAATTGGACTCCTGGGTTCAGTTCCCTACCCAGATGAGGAGAACAATGACTTCTAGGTGTCAGTAGGGCTGCTGGGTGCAGATCCCTCCCCAGATGAGGACAGCAAAGTTCTTCAGATGTCAGTACGTCTGCTGGGTTTAGTTCCCTCCCAAGAAGAAGACCGCAAGGCCCTCAAGATGCCAGTAATGCTGCTGGGTTCAGTTCTCTCCCCAGGTGAGAACAACAAGGTACTCCAAATGTCAGTAGACCTGCTGGGTTCAGTTCTCTCCCCAGATGAGGACAGTAAGGTTCTCCAGATGACAGTAGGGCTGCTGGGTTCAGTTCTATTCCCAGAAAAGGGAAAGCAAGGTCTACCAGATGTCAGTAGGGCTGGAGGGTTCCGTTCCCTCCCCAGCTGAGTACAGGAAGGTTCTCCAGATATCAGTTGGCCTGTTAGGTTCAGTTCCCATCCTGGATGCGGACAACAAGGCCCTACAGATGTCAGTAGGGCTGCTGGGTTCAGTTCCCTATGCACATGTGGACAGCAAGGCCCTACAGATATCAGTAGGAGTGCTGGTTTCAGTTCCCTCTCCAGATCAGGACAGCAATGCCCTACACATGTCAATTGGACTGCTAGGTTCAGTTCCCTACCCAGATGAGGACAACAAGGTCCTCTAGGTGTCAGCAGGGCTGCTGGGTTCAGGTCCCTCACCAGGTGAGGACAGCAAGGCTCTCCAGATGACAGTAGTGCTGATGGGTTCAGTTCCCTCCCTAGATGAGGACAGCAAGGTTCTGCAGATGTCAGTAGGGCTGCTGGGATTAGATCCCTCCCCAGATGGGGACAGCAAGATCTTCCAAATGCAAGTAGAACTGCTGGGTTCAGTTGTCTCCCCAAATGAGGAAAGCAAGGTTCTTCACATGTCAGTCGGCCTACTGGGTTCAGTTCTCTCTCCAGATAAAGATAGCGATGTTCTGCAAATGTCAGTAGGGCTGCTGGGATTAGTTCCCTCCCCAGATGGTGACAGCAAGATGCTCCAGCTGCTAGTAGAACTGCTGGGTTCAGTTGCTTCCCCAAATGAGGAAAGCAAGGTTTTCCACATGTCAGTAGGACTGCTGAGTTCGGTTTCCTCCCTAGATGAGGAAAGCAAGGTTCTCCACGTGTTATTAGAAATGCTGGGTTCAGTTCCACCCCCCCTCCCCGATGAGGATAACAAGGTACTCTAGGTCTCAGTAGGGCTGCTGGGCTCATTTCCCTCCTGAGATAAGGACAGCAAGGTCCTCCAGATGTCACTATGGCTACTGGGTTCACTTGCCTCCCCAGATGTGGACAGCAAGGGCCTCAAGATGTCAGTAGGGCAGCTGGGTTCAGTTCCCTCTACATATGATGATTGCAAGGTACTCCAGATGTCAGTAGGGCTCCAGGGTTCAGTTCCCTCCCAGATGAGGACAGCAAGGTTCTCCAGGTGTCAGAAGGGCTGCTGGGTTCAGTTACCTCCACAGTTGAGGAAAGCAAGGCCCTCCAGATGTCAGTAAAGCTGCTGGTTTCAGTTGCCTCCCCAGATAAGGAAAGCAAGATTCTCCAGATGTCTGTAGAACTGCTGGGTTCAGTTGCCTGCCCAGATGAGGAAAGCAAGATTCTCCAGATGTCAGTAGGGCTGCTGGATTCAGTTCCCTCACCAGATGAGGACAGCAAGGCCCTCCACATGTCAATAGGGCTGATGGATTCAGTTCTCTCACTGGATGTGAACAGCAAGGTCCTCCAGATGTCACTAGGGCTCGAGGGATCAGTTCCCTCCCCGATGAGGACAGCAACGTTCCCCAGATGTCAGAAGGGCTACTGGGCTCATTTTCCTAGTGAGATGAGGACAGCAAGGTCCTCCGGATGTCAGTAGGGTTAAAGGGTTGTGTTCCCTTCTCAGATAGGGAAAGCAAGGCCCTCCCAGATGTCAGTAGGACCGCTCGGTTCAGTACCCTCCCCAGACAAGGACTGCAAGGTCCTCCAGATATCAGTAGTACTGTTGGGTTCGGTTTCCTCCCCAGATGAGGACAGCAAGGTCCTATAAATATCGGTAGGGCTGCTGGGATCAGTTCTCTACCCAGATGAGGACAGCAAGGTCCTCCAGATGTCAGTAGGGCTGTTGAGTTCAGTTCCCTCCCCAGTTGAGGACAGCAAGACTGTACACAGGCCATTTGGACTGCTAAGTTCAGCTCCCTCCCCAGATCAGGACAACTGAGTCCTCCAGATGGCAGTAGTTCTGTTGGGTCTAATTCCCTCCCCAGAGGGAGACAGCACGGCCCTCCAGATGTCAGTAGGGCTCCTAGGTTCAGTTCCATCCCCCAGAAGAGGGCAGCAAGGTCCTTAAGATGTCAGTAGGGCTTCTGGATTCAGTTCCATCCCCAGATGTGTACAGCAAGGTTCTCCAGATGTTAATAGGCCTGCTAGGTTCAGTTCCCTTTCCAGATAAGGACAACAAAGTCTTCCAGATATCAGTAGGGCTGCTGGGTTCAGTTCCCTCCCAGATGAGGACAGCAAGGTCCTCCACATGTCAGTAGGGCTGCTGGGGTCTATTTTCTCCCCAGATGAGGACAGCATGGCCCTCAAGATGCCAGTAGGGCTGCTGCATTCAGTTCTCTCCCCCCTGGTGAGGACAGAAAGGTTGTCCAGATGTCAGTAGGGCTGCTGGGTTCAGTTCTCTCCCCAGATGAGGACAGTAAGGTTCTCCAGATGACAGTAGGGCTGCTAGGTTCAGTTCTATTCCCAGATAAGGGATAGCAAGGTCTTCCAGATGTCAGTAGGGCTGCAGGGTTCCATTCCTTCCCCAGATGAGTACAGCAAGGTTCTCCCGATGTCAGTTGGCCTGTTAGGTTCAGTTCCCATCCTGGATGAGGACAACAAGGCCCTTCAGATGTCAGTAGGGCTGCTGGGTTCAGTTCCCTACGCAGGTGAGGACAGCAAGGCCCTACAGATATAAGTAGGAATGCTGGTTTCAGTTCCCTCTCCAGATCAGGACAGCAATGCCCTACACATGTCAATTGGACTGCTAGGTTCAGTTCCCTACCCAGATGAGGACAACAAGGTCCTCTAAGTGTCCGCAGGGCTGCTGGGTTCAGGTCCCTCACCAGGTGAGGACAGCAATGCTCTCCAGATGTCAGTAGTGCTGATAGTTCAGTTACCTCTACAGATGCAGACAGCAAGGTTCTGCAGAAGTCAGTAGGGCTGCTGGGATTAGTTCCCTCCCCAGATGGGGACAGCAAGATCCTCCAGATGCCAGTAGAACTGCTGGGTTCAGTTGCCTCCCCAGATGAGGAAAGCAAGGTTCTTCACATGTCAGTAGGGCTGCTGGGTTCAGTTCTCTCACCAGATAAGGATAGCAAGGTTCTGCAGATGTCAGTAGGGCTGCTGGGATTAGTTACCTCACCAGATGGTGACAGCAAGATGCTCCAGATGCTAGTAGAACTGCTGGGTTCAGTTGCCTCCCCAGATGAGGAAAGCAAGGTTTTCCACTTGTTAGTAGGACTGCTGGATTCGGTTGCCTCACCAGATGAGAAAAGCAAGGTTCTCCACGTGTTATTAGAACTTTTGGGTTCTGTACACCCCCCCCAGATGAGGACAACAAGGTCCTCTTGGTGTCAGCAGGGCTGCTGGGTTCATGTTCCTCACCAGATGAGGACAGCAAGGTTCTGAAGATGTCAGTAGGGTTGCTGGGACTAGTTCACTCCCCAGATGGGGACAGCAAGATCCTGCAGATGACAGTAGAACTGCTGGGTTCAGTTGCCTTCCCAGTTGAGGAAAGCAAGGTTCTCCACATGTCAGTAGGGCTGCTGGGTTCAGTTCTCTCACCAGATAAGGACAGCAATGCCTTTCAGATGTCAGTAGGGCAGATGGGTTCAGTTCCCTCCCCAGATGAGGACAGCAAGAGCCTCCAGATGTGAGTAGAGCTGCTTGTATCAGTTCTTTACCCAGATGAGAACAGCAATGTTCTCCAGATTTCAGTTGGCCTGTTGGGTTCATTTCTCTCTCCAGATGAGGACAGTAACGTTCTGCAGATGACAGTACGGCTGCTAGGTTCAGTTCCATTCCCAGAAAAGGATACCAAGGTGTTCCAGATGTCAGTAGTGCTGCAGGGTTCCATTTCCTCCCCAGATGAGTACAGCAAGAAGCTCCAGATGTCATTTGGCCTGCTAGGTTCAGCTCCTATCCTGGATGAGGACACCAAGGCCCTACAGATGTCAGTATGGCAGCTGGGTTCAGTTCCCTTCCCAGATGAGGACAGCAAGATCCTCCACATGTCAGTAGGGCTGCTAGGTTCAGTTTCCTCCCCAGATGAGGACAGCAAGGTTCTACAGATGTCAGTAGGGCTGCTGGGTTAGTTCCCTCCCCAGATGGGGACAGCAAGATCCTCTGGATGTCAGTAGGGCTGCTGGGCTCAGGTTCCTCACCAGATGAGGACAGGACGGTTCTGCAGATGTCAGTAGTGCTGTTAGGATTTGTTCACTCCCCAGATGGGGACAGCAAGATCCTCCAGATGCTAATAGGACTACTGGGTTCAGTTGCCTCCCCAGAAGAGGAAAGCAAGGTTCTGCACATGTCCATAGGGCTGCTGGGCTCAGTTCCCTCCCCAGATGAGGACAACAAGGTCCTCTGGATGTCAGTAGGGCTGTTGGGTTCATGTTCCTCACCAGAAGAGGAAAGCAAGGTTCTGCAGATGTCAGTAGGGCTGCTGGGATTAGTTCCCTCCCCAGATGGGGACAGCAAGATCCTCCAGATGCCAGTAGAACTGCTGGCTTCAGATGCCTCCTCAGGTGAGGACAGCAATGTTCTTCACATGTCAATAGGACTGCTGGGTTCAGTTGCCTCCCCCGATGAGGACAGCAAGGCCCTACAGCTATCAATAGGAATGCTTGGTTCAGTTCCCTCCCAAATGAGGACAGCAACGTCCTCCAGATATCAGTCATACTGTTGGGTTCAGTTCCCTCCCCAGATGAGGAGGGCAAGGTCCTCCAAATATCAGTAGGGCTGCTGAGTTTAGATCCTTCCCCAAATGAGGACAGCGAAGTCCACTGGATGTCAGTAGCGCTGCTGGGATCTGTTCCTTCTCCAGGACAGGACAGCAAGTCCCTACACATGTCAATTGGACTGCTGGGTTCAGTTCCCTACCCAGATGAGGACAACAACGTCTTCTAGGTGTCAGTAGGGCTGCTGGGTTTAGTTCCCTCCCAAGATGGGGACAGCAAGGCCCTCAAGATGCCAGTAGGGCTGCTGGGTTCAGTTCTCTCCCCAGGCGAGAACAACTAGGTTCTCCAGATGTCAGTAGGCCTGCTGGGTTCTGTGCTCTCCCCAGTTGAGTACAGTTAAGTTCTCCAGATGACAGTAGGGGTGCTAGGTTCAGTTCCATTCCCAGAAAAGGGATAGCAGGGTCTTCCAGATGCCAGTAGGGCTGCAGGGTTCCCTTCCCTCCCCAGATGAGTACAGCAAGGTTCTCCAGGTGTCACTTGGCCTGTTAGGTTCAGTTCCCATCCTGGATGAGGACAGCAAGGCCCTACAGATGTCAGTAGGGCTGCTGGTTTCAGTTCCCTACCCAGATGAAGACAGCAAGGCCCTACAGATATTAGTAGGACTGCTGGTTTCAGTTCCTTCTCCAGATCAGGACAGCAAGGCACTACACATGTCAATTGGACTGCTAGGTTCAGTTCCCTTACCAGATGAGGACAATAAGGTCCTCTAGATGTCAGTAGGGCTGCTGGGATTAGTTCCCTCCCCAGATGGGGACAGCAAGATCCTCCAGATGCCAGTAGAACTGCTGGCTTCAGATGCCTCCTCAGGTGAGGACAGCAATGTTCTTCACATGTCAATAGGACTGCTGGGTTCAGTTGCCTCCCCCGATGAGGACAGCAAGGCCCTACAGCTATCAATAGGAATGCTTGGTTCAGTTCCCTCCCAAATGAGGACAGCAACGTCCTCCAGATATCAGTCATACTGTTGGGTTCAGTTCCCTCCCCAGATGAGGAGGGCAAGGTCCTCAAATATCAGTAGGGCTGCTGAGTTTAGATCCTTCCCCAAATGAGGACAGCGAAGTCCACTGGATGTCAGTAGCGCTCTGGATCTGTTCCTTCTCCAGGACAGGACAGCAAGTCCCTACACATGTCAATTGGACTGCTGGGTTCAGTTCCCTACCCAGATGAGGACAAAACGTCTTCTAGGTGTCAGTAGGGCTGCTGGGTTTAGTTCCTCCAAGATGGGGACAGCAAGGCCCTCAAGATGCCAGTAGGGCTGCTGGGTTCAGTTCTCTCCCAGGCGAGAACAACTAGGTTCTCCAGATGTCAGTAGGCCTGCTGGGTTCTGTGCTCTCCCAGTTGAGTACAGTTAAGTTCTCCAGATGACAGTAGGGGTGCTAGTTCAGTTCCATTCCCAGAAAAGGGATAGCAGGGTCTTCCAGATGCCAGTAGGGCTGCAGGTTCCCTTCCCCAGATGAGGTAAGAAGGTTCTCCAGGTGTCACTTGGCCTGTTAGGTTCAGTTCCCATCCTGGATGAGGACAGCAAGGCCCTACAGATGTCAGTAGGGCTGCTGGTTTCAGTTCCCTACCCAGATGAAGACAGCAAGGCCCTACAGATATTAGTAGGACTGCTGGTTTCAGTTCCTTCTCCAGATCAGGACAGCAAGGCACTACACATGTCAATTGGACTGCTAGAGTTCCAGTTCCCTTACAGATGAGGACAATAAGGTCCTCTAGATGTCAGTAAGAGCTGCTGGGTTCAGATCCCTCCCCAGATGAGGACAGTAAAGTTCTCCAGATGACAGTAGGGCTGCTGGGTTTAGATCCTTCCCAAGATGGGGACAGCAAGGCCCTCAAGATGCCAGGAGGCCTGCTGGGATCAGTTCTCTCCCTAGATGAGAACAACAAGGTTCTCCAGCTGAGAGTAGGCCTGCTGGGTTCAGTTATCTTCCCAGATGAGGACAGTAAGGTTGTTCTCCAGATGTCAATAGGGCTGCTAGGTTCAGTTCCATTCCCAGAAAAGGATAGCAAGGTCTTCCAGATGTCAGTAGGGCTGCAGGATTCCATTCCCTCCCCAGATGACTACAGTAAGGTTCTCCAGATGTCACTTTGCCTGCTAGGTTCAGTTACCATCCCGGTTGAGGACAGCAAGGCCCTTCAGATATCAGTAGAACTGATGGTTTCAATTCTCTCACCAGATAAGGACAGCAAGGTCTTCCACATGTCAGTAGGGCTGCTGGTTCTGTTCCCTCCACAGATGAGGACAGCAAGGTTCTCCAGATGTCAGTAGGATTGCTGTGTTCAGTTCCCTCACCAGATGAGGAGAGCACGGCTCTCCAGATGTCAGTAGTGCTGATGGGTTCAGTTCCCTCCCTAGATGAGGATAGCAAGGTTCTGCAGATGTCAGTAGAGCTCCTGGGATTTGTTCCCTCCCCAGATGAGGACAGCAAGATCCTCCAGATGCGAGTAGAACTGCAGTGTTCAGTTGCCTCCGCAGATGAGTAAAGCAAGGTTCTCCACTTGTCAGTAGGGCTGTTGGGTTCAGTTCCCTCCCCAGATGAGTACAGCAAGGTTCTCCAAATGTCATGTGGCCTGCTAGGTTCAGTTCCCATCCCGGATGACGACAACAAGGCCCTACAGATGTCAGTTGGGCTGCAGTGTTGGTTCCTTACACAGATGAGGACAGCAAGGCCCTACAGATATCAGTAGGACTGCTGGTTTCAGTTCCCTCCCCAGATGAGGACAGCAAGGTCCTCCACATGTCAGTAGGGCTGCTGGTTCCGTTCCCTCCATGGATGAGGACAGCAAGGTCCTCCAGATGTCAGTAAGGCTGCTGGGATTAGTTCCCTCCCCCGATGGGTATGGAAAGACCCTCCAGATTTCAATAGGGCTGCTGGATTCAGTTCTCTCCCCAGATATGGACAGCACGGCCGTCCAGATGTCAGTAAGGCTGCTGTGTTCAGTTCCGTCCCCAGACGAAGACAGCAATGTCCTCCAGAAATCAGTAGGGCTACTGGGTTCTGTTCCCTCCCCAGAGTAGGACAGTAAGGCCCTCAAGATGTCAGAAGGGATGTTGGGTTCAGTTCCCTGCCCAGATGAGGACAGCAAGGTTCTCCAGATGTCAGTAGGGCTGCTGGATTCAGTTCCCTTCCCAGACAAGGACAGCGAGTCCTCCAAATATCAGTAATACTGCTGGGTTCAGTTCCTCCCAGATGAGGACAGCAAGGTTCCCCAGATATCAGTAGGCTGCTGCGGTTCAGTTCCCTACTCAGATAAGGACTGCAAGGTCCTTCAGATGTCAGTAGGGCTGCTGGGATCAGTTCACTCTCCAGATCAGGACAGCAAGGACCTACACATGTGAGTTGGACTGCTGGGTTCAGTTCCCTACTCAGATGAGGACAACAAGGTCTTCTAGGTGTCAGTATGGCTGCTAGGTTCAGTTCCATTCCCAGAAAAGGGATAGCGAGGTCTTCCAGATGTCATTAGAACTGCAGGGTTCAGTTCTCTCCCCAGGTGAGAACAACAAGGTTCTCCAAATGTCATGTGGCCTGTTAGGTTCAGTTCCCATCCTGAATGAGACAACAAGGCTCTACACATTCAGTTGGGCTGCTGGGTTCAGTTCCTCCCAGATGAGGACAGCAAGGTCCTCCACATGTCAATAAGCTGCTGGTTCGTTTCCTCCTCAGATGAGGACAGCAAGGTTCTCCAGATGTCAGTAAGGCTGCTGTGTTCAGTTCCCTCACCAGGTGAGGACAGCAAGGTTCTCCAGATGTCAGTAGTGCTGATGGGCTCAGTTCCCTTCCTAGATGAGGACAGCAAGGTTCTGCAGATGTCAGTAGGGCTCTTGGGATTAGTTCCCTCCCCAGATGGGACAGCAAGATCATCCAGAAGTCAGTAGAACTGCTGGGATCAGTTCCCTACCTAGATGAGGACAACAAGGTCTTCTAGGTGTCAGTAGGGCTGTTGGGTTCAGGTCCCTCCCAGATGAGGACAGCAAGTTCTCCAAATGTCAGTAGGACTGCTGGATTTGGTTCCTCCCAAGATGGGGACAGCAAGGCCCTCAATAAACGCAATAGGGCTGCTGGGTTCAGTTCTCTACCCTGGTGAGAAACAAGGTTCTCCAGATGTCAGTAGGCCAGCTGGGTTCAGTTCTCTCCCCAGATGAGGACAGTAAGGTTCTCAGATGACGATGAGACTGCTAGGTTCAGTTCCATTCCGAGAAAGGGATAGCAAGGTCTTCCAGATGTCAGTAATGCTGCAGGGTTTTGTTCCCCCAGATGAGTACAGCAAGGTTCTCCAGATGTCAGTCGGCCTGCTAGGTTCAGTTACCATCCTGGATGAGGACAACAGGTCCCTACAGATGTCAGTAGGGCTGCTGGGTTCAGTTACCTCCCAGATGAGGACAGCAAAGTCCTCCACATGTCAGTTGGGCTGCTGCTTCCATTCCACCAATGGATGAGGACAGCAAGGTTCTCCAGATGTCAGTAGGGCTGCTGTGTTCAGTTCCCTCACCAGATGAGGAGAGCACGGCTCTCCAGATGTCAGTAGTGCTGATGGGTTCAGTTCCCTCCCTAGATGAGGACAGCAAGGTTCTGCAGATGTCAGTAGGGCTGCTGGGATTTGTTCCCTCCCCAGATGGGGAGAGCAAGATCCTCCAGATGCGAGTAGAACTGCTGTGTTCAGTTGCCACCCCAGATGAGGAAAGCAAGGTTTTTCACACATCAGTAGGGATGCTGGGTTCAGTTCTTTCACCAAATAAGGACAGCAAGGTTCTGCAGATGTCAGTAGGGCTGCTGGGATTAGTTTCCTCCCCAGATGGTGACAGCAAGATGCTCCTGATGCTAATGGAGCTGCTGGGATCATTTGCCTCCTAGATGAGGAAAGCAAGGTTTTCCCTATGTCAGTGAGGACTAATGGGTTCAGTTGACTCCCAGATGAGGAAACAAGGTTCTCCACGTGTTATTAGAACTGTTGGGTTCAGTTCCCCCAGATAAGGACAACAGGGTCCTCTGGATGTCAGTAGGGCTGCTGGGTTCAGGTTCCTCACCAGATAAGGACAGCAAGGTTCTGAAGATGTCAGTAGGGCTGCTGGGATTGGTTCCTCCCAGAAGGAAAGCAAGGTTCTCCAGATGACAGTAGGGCTACTAGGTTCAGTTCCATTCCCAGAAAAGGATAGCAAAGGTCTTCAGATGTCAGTAGGGCTGCAGGGTTCCATTCTCTCCCCAGATGGTACAGCAAGGTTCACTAGATGTCAGTTGGCCTACTACTTTTATTTCCCATCCCGGATGAGGACAACAAGGCCTTACAAATGTCAGTAGGGATGCTTGGTTCACTTCCCTACCCAAATGAGGACAGCAAGGCCCAACAGATATCAGTAGGACTGCTGGTTTCAGTTCCCTCCCAAGATGAGGACAGCAAGGTCCTCCACATGTCAATAGGGCTGCTGGTTCCGTTCCCTCCATGGATGATGACATTAAGGTTCTCCAGATGTCAGTAGAGGCTGCTGTGTTCAGTTCCCTCACCAGGTGAGAACAGCAAGGCTCTCCTGATGTCAGTAGTGCTGATGGGTTCAGTTCCTCCCCAGATGAGGACAGCAGGGTTCTGAGAGTGTTAGTAGGGCTGCTGGGATTAGTTCCCTCTCCAGATGGGGACAGGAAGAATACTCAGATGCCAGTAGAACTGCTGTATTCAGTTGCCTCCCAGATGAGAAAGCAACGTTTTCACATGTCAGTAGGGCTGCTGGGTTCAGTTCTCTCACCAGATGAGGGACAGCAAGGTTCTGCAGATGTCAGTAGGGCTGCTGGGATTAGTTCCCTTCCCAGATGGGGACAGCAAGATCCTCCCGGTGCCAGTAGAACTGCTTTGTTTAGTTGCCTCCCCAGATGAGGAAAGCAAGGTTCTCCACATCTCGGTAGGTCTTCTGGGTTCAGTTGCCTCCCCAGATAAGGAAAGCAAGGCCCTACAGACATCAGTAGGACTACTGGTTTCAGTTCCCTCCACAGATGAGGACAGCAAGGTTCTCCCAATGTCAGTTGGCCTGTTAGGTTCAGTTCCCATCCTGGATGAGGACAACAAGGCCCTACAGATGTCATCAGGGCTGCTGGGTTCAGTTTCCTATGCAGGTGAGGACAGCAAGGCCCTACAGATATAAGTAGGAATGCTGGTTTCAGTTCCATCTCCAGATCAGGACAGCAATGCCCTACACATGTCAATTGGACTGCTAGGTTCAGTTCCCTACCCAGATGAGGACAACAAGGTCCTCTAAGTGTCACAGGAGCTGCCGGGTTCAGGTCCTCTCAGGTGAGGACAGCAAGGCTCTCCAGATGTCAGTAGTGCTGATAGGTTCAGTTACCTCCATAGATGCAGACAGCAAGGTTCTGCAGATGTCAGTAGGGCTGCTGGGATTAGTTCCCTCCCCAGATGGGGACAGCAAGATCCTCCAGATGCCAGTAGAACTGCTGGGTTCAGTTGCCTCCCCAGATGAGGAAAGCAAGGTTCTTCACATGTCAGTAGGGCTGCTGGGTTCAGTTCTCTCACCAGAGAAGGATAGCAAGGTTCTGCAGATGTCAGTAGGGCTGCTGGGATTAGTTACCTCACCAGATGGTGACAGCAAGATGCTCCAGATGCTAGTAGAACTGCTGGGTTCAGGTGCCTCCCCAGATGAGGAAAGCAAGGTTTTCCACATATCTGTAGGACTGCTGGATTCGGTTGCCTCACCAGATGAGAAAAGCAAGGTTCTCCACGTGTTATTAGAACTTTTGGGTTCTGCCCCCAGATGAGGACAACAAGGTCCTCTTGGTGTCAGCAGGGCTGCTGGGTTAATGATCCTCACCAGATGAGGACAGCAAGGTTCTGAAGATGTCAGTAGGGCTGCTGGGACTAGTTCGCTCCCCAGTTGGGGACAGCAAGATCCTGCAGATGACAGTAGAACTGCTGGGTTCAGTTGCCTCCCCAGATGAGGACAGCAAGGTTCTCCACATGTCAATAGGGCTGCTGGGTTCAGTTCTCTCACCAGATAAGGACAGCAATGCCTTTCAGATGTCAGTAGGGCAGATGGGTTCAGTTCCTCCCCAGATGAGGACAGCAGGGCCTCCAGATGTGAATGGCAGCTGCTTGTATCAGTTCTCTACCCAGATGAGAACAGCAATATTCTCAGATTTCAGTTTGCCTGTTGGGTTCATTTCTCTCTCCAGATGAGGACAGTAACATTCTGCAGATGACAGTACGGCTGCTAGGTTCAGTTCCATTCCCAGAAAAGGATACCAAGGTCTTCCAGATGTCAGTAGTGCTGCAGGGTTCCATTTCCTCCCCAGATGAGTACAGCAAGGAGCTCCAGATGTCATTTGGCCCTGCTAGGCTCAGCTCCTATCCTGGATGAGGACACAAGGCCCTACAGATGTCAATATGGCAGCTGGGTTCAGTTCCCTTCCCAGATGAGGACAGCAAGATCCTCCACATGTCAGTAGGGCTGCTAGGTTCAGTTTCCTCCCCAGATGAGGACAGCAAGGTTCTACAGATGTCAGTAGGGCTGCTGGGTTAGTTCCCTCCCCAGATGGGGACAGCAAGATCCTCTGGATGTCAGTTGGGCTGCTGGGCTCAGGTTCCTCACCAGATGAGGACAGGAAGGTTCTGCAGATGTCAGTAGTGCTGTTAGGATTTGTTCACTCCCCAGATGGGGACAGCAAGATCCTCCAGATGCTAGTAGGACTACTGGGTTCAGTTGCCTCCCCAGAAGAGGAAAGCAAGGTTCTGCACATGTCCGTGGGGCTGCTGGACTCAGTTCCTCCCAGATGAGGACAACAAGGTCCTCTGGATGTCAGTAGGGCTGTTGGGTTCATGTTCTCACCAGAAGAAAGCAGGTTCTGCAGATGTCAGTGAGGGCTGCTGGGATTGATTCCCTCCCCAGATGGGGACAGCAAGATCCTCAGATGCCAGTAGAACTGCTGGCTTCAGATGCCTCCTCAGATGAGGACAGCAAGGTTCTTCACATGTCAATAGGACTGCTGGGTTCAGTTGCCTCCCCGATGAGGACAGCAAGGCCCTACAGCTATCAATAGGACTGCTTGGTTCAGTTCCCTCCCAATAAGGGACAGCAACGTCCACAGATATCAGTCATACTGTTGGTTCAGTTCCTCCCCAGATGAGGAGGCGAGGTCCTCCAGATATCAGTAGGGCTGCTGAGTTTAGATCCTTCCCAAATGAGGACAGCGAAGTCCACTGGATGTCAGTAGGGGCTGCTGGGATCAGTTCCTCTCTCAGGACAGGACAACAGTCCCTACACATGTCAATTGGACTGCTGGGTTCAGTTCCTACCCAGATGAGGACAACGTCTTCTAGGTGTCAGTAGGGCTGCTGGGTTTAGTTCCCTCCCAAGATGGGGACAGCAAGGCCCTCAAGATGCCAGTAGGGCTGCTGGGTTCAGTTCTATCCCCAGGCGAGAACAACTAGGTTCTCCAGATGTCAGTAGGCCTGCTGGGTTCTGTACTCTCCCCAGTTGAGTACAGTTAAGTTCTCCAGATGACAGTAGGGGTGCTAGGTTCAGTTCCATTCCCAGAAAAGGGATAGCAGGGTCTTCCAGATGCCAGTAGGGCTGCAGGGGTTCCCTTCCCTCCCCAGATGAGTACAGCAGGTTCTCCAGGTGTCACTTGGCCTGTTAGGTTCAGTTCCCATCCTGGATGAGGACAGCAAGGCCCTACAGATGTCAGTAGGGCTGCTGGTTTCAGTTCCCTACCCAGATGAAGACAGCAAGGCCCTACAGATATTAGTAGGACTGCTGGTTTCAGTTCCTTCTCCAGATCAGGACAGCAAGGCACTACACATGTCAATTGGACTGCTAGGTTCAGTTCCCTTACCAGATGAGGACAACAAGGTCCTCTAGATGTCAATGGGGCTGCTAGGTTCAGATCCCTCCCCAGATGAGGGACAGTAAAGTTCTCCAGATGACAGTAGGGCTGCTGGGTTTAGATCCCTCCCAAGATGGGGACAGCAAGGCCCTCAAGATGCCAGGAGGGCCTGCTGGGATCAGTTCTCTCCTAGGTGAGAACAACAAGGTTCTCCAGCTGAGAGTAGGCCTGCTGGGTTCCAGTTATCTTCCCAGATGACAGTAAGGTTGTTCTCCAGATGACAATAGGGCTGCTAGGTTTCAGTTCCCCAGAAAAGGATAGCAAGGTCTTCCAGATGTCAGTAGGGCTGCAGGGTTCCATTCCCTCCCCAGATGACTACAGTAAGGTTCTCCAGATGTCACTTTGCCTGCTAGGTTCAGTTCCCATCCCGGTTGAGGACAACAAGGCCTTACAGATGTCAGTAGGGCTGCTGGGTTCAGTTCCCTACCCAGATGAGGACAGCAAGGCCCTTCAGATATCAGTAGAACTGCTGGTTTTGGAGGGTCACGTGATGGCATCCAGCTAGGCTGCAGCTGAGGCCTAGAGCTCTGCCCCGGTCACTTCCACCACGTTAATTTTTAAAGCCATCCGGTATCTCGCTTAGCTAAAAAGTATAAATGATACTTTATATTAAGCAGAGTAGCACAGGAGGAGAAGTTTTGGGCCCACAGACGCGCTTTTGCTACGTGATGGAGGTCGATATCAAGCAAGACGCCATCAAGTCACCACCAGCCTCGCCTGAAAAAGCGGCCAAAAAGCAACGGAATCAGGTGAATACTAAACCAGAGCGTGGGATCGAGAAAACCCAAACACCCAGTCCTCTCACAGAAGAAAAATTCTTACAGGAATGCTTGCTGAAAGACCTTCTCACAGAGTTGGTGGGGAGCTTAAATCCCTCAGGAGCGACCTGGTCTCTGTATCCACCGGGTGGCTGATGTTGAAGCCAGAGCCTTTTCACTGGAGCAGTGGAGAGACAGGATCGACTTCCGGAGGTTCAGGGGCTCAAAACAGCATGTTAACAAACCAGTGCAAGACCGAGGATCTGGAGGGTAGAAACCCAGAAATAATCTGCTGATCTTGGGCCTGCCTGAGGCCAAGGTGGGGCGGACTTGCTGATTTCTTCAGAAAGCTGCTGCTCAGGAGTGGTGGGGCCCTCGCCTGTCAGCCTCCTCTTACCATCTGGAAGCAGGCCCACCCTCCCTGAGGCCTCGACCCCTTGGGATCCCTCCGCCTAATTATTATCAAGTTTTAAGTTATATAAGCGACAGCATGTATACAATAAGTCCCGGACCTGAAGGAAATATTGTGGGGGTTGGCTAATAGAGTGACCCAAGATCTGCAAAAAGAAATTAGAGTGAAGAGGCGGCCTACCACGGTGTGGTCAGAAGTTGATCGCTGCTATTCCTTCAGAGTGGCCCCTACCCTGTGACTCTTGGGTCACCATCGAGCTCAGCCTCCTTAACACCCCAGAGTGGCTCAAAGACCTCGTGGTTAAATTGCTGGATTTATTCAAGTATGCTGGGTGAGGACACTGGGCGGTTCTCCTACTGGTTGGACTGACTACGACCTGTAAATAATATGAGCTGAGACTGTCGTTTCATCTACTTGCCAAGTTACCTCCCGAATTGATCCCCTCTTTTCCTTTCCCTTCTGTCTGCTTTCCCCGTTGTGTCTGCTAGGCTATGTCCTCTCCCGTTACTCTAACAATTTTGCTTGATTTTGGGGCTTTCTGGTTTCGTCCTGTTGGGCTCCTCCTTGAATGGCTCTCACCTGGTAAGCTTGGGCTGGAGGTGGGAAGTCCTGGCTGCTACATGTCCAGGTTGACTGGGAGCTCCATTCCGGAACCTTGCTTTGCGCCTATCAGAATCTGACTGCAGGAGGTGGTTCCTGGGGGACACTTCATGGCGGTGGGACCGGTTTTGGTCCGTGGCGCTTTTAGTTCCCCAACAGCACCGGGCCTATGTGGTTAACTCCATTATAGAGCTGATTCCTCACTAAAATGGTATGAATTTGGGAGATGGGTTTACCTGGGGGTGCCTTTTGGTACCGTTTCTTGTGCGTGGGAGGTAGGGGGCTTCTTATGGTAAAGTTGGTTGTCGAGGTGTTTTTTTTCCTGGGGGTGGTTCTGATGTTCTGATTGTTTCTGATTCTAGTTTGGCCTCTTCTCTCAAGTGAGACTCAAGGGGCTGGAAGGGCCGGGTGGAGTGGGGAGCTGCTGGGTGGATTTCTGGTGGCTTGCTGGATGTGTAATTGCCGAGGAAGCCTAAATGGGGGGTTGCCAACCCAGCGATGGGAAAATCTTGGGTTGGTCTTTTCTGGGTTTGCGGGACCTGATGTCCGTTGCAGCAGATATCTGTGTAACCCTTTCTAAAGTCTGGATCTCCATTAGGGGGTTTGGAGGTTACTTAATGGGGTTGGGAGGGCTAGAGTGTCTTTACTTTCTGTGGCACTTAGTTGGGCTTCTGCTCTGGCTCTTCAATGTACTTAGTTTATGTGTGGTCATGGTTCATAGGTATGGGGTGGGAGGGGTAGTACTTGTATTATTCGGACATATGCTGTTGGTGGGGTATCTGGGTTGTGGGGGTGGGGGTTACTAGGATATTGTTGGGTATCCTATTTATGCTATCCTCGTTGTTACTTGGTTCTGTGATACATGTGAACGTGTTATCAATCATCTTTGGATTATTTTATACTATACAAATGAGAAGTTTTTGGATGTTGGGGATACTTCTGAGGAATGGAGTCGGTCGGGTTTGTATTAGTGTTTGGATGGGAAGGGAGCATTTCATGGTTTGTGAGTCTTAGCTATGTTGTAGTCTTTTTGGGTTTTGTTTGCCGGGGTCTGTCTCGATGATATGGTAATTTAGGGTTAATGGGCTGGCAGAGGTTTTTGGGTTTTATTTGGTATGGGGGCCTTCTTCTCTTGGGTGTGTAGTTTTCCTGGGCATACCGTTAAAATGTTCTAGCTATTGGCACTATATTATTGATTAATAAATGGCTACTAACAGAATCAAGCTAGTCTCCTGGATATCTGCAGCGGACTCAGGGATTGGGTTAAGAGGACAGAATTTTCAATCATTGTTTGTTAATTCAGGTGGACATCCTTTTGCTTCAGGAGACAGCACTTGAGCCATCACGGACATAGCTCTTATCTCGCTAGGGCTTTTCACAGGTATTTCTGGCTGGCGCTTCTAATCTGAGTAAGGGGTGGCAATACTGGTTAAAAGACACGTTCTTTTGTGATAGAGTCGGTGGTCTCTGATCCGGATGGGCGTTTTATTTTGGTCAAAGGGTTCTCTGAATGGATCTAGTGATCTTGGGCTCGGTATATGGCCCAGTTGGGGCTGTGCAGACTTTTTTATGACCCTGGTAGGTAAGATCAGTAGCTCCTTCCCTCCCAACTTTATTTCGTGAGATTGAATGTCCCCTTTCATCTACCTTGAGATAGAGAACCTCGGATAATCGCTCTACTCTGGTTCAGAGATCTCTTCAGGATATGATTTCAATATTGGGGTTTGTGATCCTGGAGAATTTGAATCCCTCCTTGGGCCTTTACCTTTTTTCTCAGCCACATAACTCCAAGTGAGGATTGATTTATTTTTAGATCAGTGGCTTCTACTATCGAATGTGTTTCTTTCTGGCATCGACCCAATTATTCTCTCAGATCATGCCGTGGTCTGGATTACCTGCTCCTTGGACTCGAATTTGGTAGAGATACAATTTGCTGTTAAATCTCAATTGCTTAGGACCCCTTCTATTGTCTCGTCTATTAGGTCCCAGATCTCTCTTTCCTTATGGATAACTCTTGATTCCACCCGAGGTTCGATATGGACTGGAGCCTCATTGAAATGCTATCTTGGGGAGAGCTTGATAAAGATGGCCTCGCAAGGAAGAAAGCTAGGCTGACAGAGGCCACCTCTGTGTAGCAAAATACGGCGTTAAAAGCTAATTATTCTATCTTCTCCCAACCCCTCTTAAGACTCTTCTTGTTGCTAAACGAGATTCTGAACTTCTAAAGGATAAGATAGAGTATTGTCATGAGAACTCAGGCCAATACTCAACCATGGGAAAAGAAAACTCCTGCCTTACGCCTTAAGACCTCAAGGTTCGAGGATAATTCCGCTTTGATAACTCTTCGGCCCCATTGTTACATCCTAAAGTATTACTGATGTTTTGAAATATTATATAAATCTTTATAGTAGTCCAACGTCCAGTACCGACTCGACATACCTCATACTTAAAAAATAGACATTCCTGCTGACTCTGTCTCATCACAAATCTTGATGCCCCTATCTCTGGAGGAAATCAAAAACCATCGCCTCGCTGACTGTAGAGATAAGCACCAGGCCCAATGTTCACCAAGTTCTAAAGACTTTCAAAGAGTTACCCCTTACCCTCAAGTTTATGAATTTTTTTACAGGATGACATGATCCCACTGTTTGAGGCCACAGTTATTTTGATTCCCAAACAGCAAAAACTCTTACCCAGAAAATACAGACCTATTTCCTTCAAATATTATGATGTGAAGATCCGGCTAAAATTCTTGGAAAGAATCAAAAGTATTGGGCCTACTTGGCCCTGAGCAAGTTGGTTTTATAAGGGTAGGACTTCTGCTGACCTTAAGCCTTGTCTCATTCTCCCACATGCTCAAACAGTTTAGTATCCGGAGCTTTGATCTAATAGATGCTGAAAGGCCTTTGACCGGGTTGATGGACCTTTTTGTGATTTTAGAGAATGGATTCCAGAATCATTCCTTAACATGGTGAAAGTCTGTATAGGCTTCGCCAAAATTGATTAACGAGGGTTCTCTTTATTTCAAGATCTACACACCAGTTGTCCCTCTCTAGTCCCTTTGTTTAATTTATATCTGAACCACTATAATTAAACTTAGGCCTCCTATGGTTAAGGCTGTAGACTGTTGCAACATGGTCAGTTCTCTGCCCCATACGACGATATTCTCCATCTGAGTACCCAAGTTCTCTTATGCTGCAATTGAACTTGTTAACCAGTTGGTTCTTTCCCATAAATTAAATACTTAAGACGGAGATTCTTCCACTTAATGTCTATACCTGTAGGCAAGATTTTGCCTTGGTGAGTGGTCCCTAAATCCTCAACATTTGAGAATCCATTCTACAACAACCATCCATACGAAGAACTTGAATGGAGCAGCATTAAAAACGATCCAGGGACCTGAGCGTGTCAAACCCATCTCCTCTGAGGCCGGATCAACATAATTAAGACATCTACTGAATTTTTATCCCTTAATTTGTTAAATTGTGACTCCTATCGCTATCTCAGCAATTTCCTATGTTCAGTTTATTTCGTCCGGGGTTAGACGTTCTATACCAACTTTCTCTTCCTAAGGAGAAGATGATCTAAGCTCCCTAACATTATTTTCTACTAATACACCTCTAAAGCTTGAAGTAGCTTTGGCGGACCGAGTATGGACTGCCGGCCTGGCTCAGGTGAACGCTCAATGCTTTCAAACCAGACTTGATACCCATGCTACATACTATCTCTCACGGAGTTAGACGGTGGTACCTGATAATGTGATCTACTGTCTCAAGACATTGGCTCAATGTTTGGGTCTCTAGGCATTCGACCCTCTGATTTGGACGGTGGTTCTCAACCTAATATCAAGCTGGAAGAATTCATGGATTACTCTGGTTGAAAGCTACAGATTGCTGGCCAAGGTCAGCTTTATCATCAGGGTTCTTTCTGACATCTGGACATTCCGACAAAATTGCATTCTAGAATAGTATAAAGTCTATCAATTGAGACATCTTTTGGTCGCACGTTGGTACTCCTTCAAGGAGCGCACAATTTCTCTGGATAATCCGCCTTGCTTCTCAGCGCACTCCTATCTCCTTAATTTACTCTATTACTTAATTATAAGTCTTAGATAAGTGAAGGTTCTGTGTTGATCATACTACGAAAGTCGCCAGATTGGTCCAAGATTGGAAAGATTTTAGGTTTACACAAGATAGTTAAGCTAACTCATACATTATTAATAAATTTTTATTACATCGGGGACTTTAAACTCTCCTTATTTCTAGGTGTCATGGAGGAGGGTAATCTCCTCCATGTTTTCTGGGCCTGTCTAAGGTTTGCCCTCAGGACCCTTATTAGGGATAATCTGGATACATACTGAGTCTATGGTTTTACTTTACTCCCAGGATCTGTGTTCTAGGGGACTACTCTCAGATAGATAGCATAGACCGACGCTTTATATGGCTTTGCATGTCATGGGTCAAGAGGCTTGTTCTAGAGGCATTGACGGATCACCCGGCTTGACCACCATGCTGAATGGATAATTGAGATTAGCGCCTTCTCGATTCGGAGGTTTGATTGCTAGTTTGCATGGTCGCATGGACTTGTTCCAGAAGAGAGGTGGGGTAGTTAAAGACTCTGGCTTTGCTTTAGTAAGCGGTGCACGATCCTGCGTAGTCTGCCATTTCTTTTATTGACTCTGGTTTATTTATGTGAGGAATTGTGGATTACAGGTTGCTCTATCTTACGGAGAAGATGGTCTGCACCCAGAACATGTTTGACTTGGGTTTGAAATTAATGTGTTGGGGGGCAGGAGACTGGGGATGGGTGGTGGTGTCCAGCAGGGGAGGAGGGAGGGTTTCATTGTTTATTATATGATCTTGTGTGGTTGTTGTTTTCTGTATTGAAAAATTGAATAAACTTAATTTCAAAAAAAAAGAAAAGAAGGCTTCAGTTCTCTCCAGAATAAGGACAGCAAGGTCTTCCACATGTCAGTAGGACTGATGGTTCTGTTCCCTCCCAGATGAGGACAGCAAGGTTCTCCAGATGTCAGTAGGATTGCTGTGTTCAGTTCCTCACCAGCTGAGAGACACGTCCAGATATCAATAGTGCTGATGGGTTCAGTTCCCTCCTAGATGAGGAGTAGCAAGGTTCTGCAGATGTCAGTAGAGCTGCTGGATTTTTCCTCTCCAGATGAGGACAGCAAGATCTCCAGATGCGAGTAGAACTACTGTGTTCAGTTGCTCATGCAGATGAGTAAGCAAGGTTCTCCACTTGTCAGTAGGGCTGTTGGGTTCAGTTCCTCCCAGATGAGTACAGCAAGGTTCTCCAAATGACATGTGGCCTGCCTGTTCAGTTCCCATTTCGGATGACGACAACAAGGCCCTACAGATGTCAGTTGGGCTGCAGTGTTCAGTCCTTACACAGATGAGGTGACAGCAAGGCCCTACAGATATCAGTAGGACTGCTGGTTTCAGTTCCCTCCCAGATGAGGACAGCAAGGTCTTCCACATGTCAGTAGGGCTGCTGGTTCCGTTCCCTCCATGGATGAGGACAGCAAGGTTCTCCAGATGTCAGTAAGGCTGCTGAGATTAGTTTCCTCCCCAGATGGGGACGGAAAGACCCTCCAGATTTCAATAGGGCTTCTGGATTCAGTTCTCTCCCCAGATATGGACAGCACGGCCGTCCAGATGTCAGTAAGGCTGCTGTGTTCAGTTCCGTCCCCAGATGAAGACAGCAAGGTCCTCCAGAAATCAGTAGGGCTACTGGGTTCTGTTCCCTCCCCAGAGTAGGACAGTAAGGCCCTCAAGATGTCAGAAGGGATGTTGGGTTCTTCCCTGCCCAGATGAGGACAGCAAGGTTCTCCAGATGTCAGTAGGGCTGCTGGATTCAGTTTCCTTCCCAGACAAGGACAGCGACGTCCTCCAAATATCAGGTAATACTGCTGGGTTCAGTTCCTCCCAGATGAGGATCAGCAAGGTTCTCCAGATATCAGTAGGGGCTGCTGTGTTCAGTTCCCCTACTAGATAAGGACTGCAAGAGACCTTCCAGATGTCAGTAGGGCTGCTGGGATCAGTTCACTCTCCAGATCAGGACAGCAAGGACCTACACATGTCAGTTGGACTGCTGGGTTCAGTTCCCTACTCAGATGAGGACAAAAGGTCTTCTAGGTGTCAGTAGGGCTGCTAGGTTCAGTTACATTCTGAGAAAGGGATAGCGAGGTCTTCCAGATGTCATTAGAACTGCAGGTTCAGTTCTCTCCCCAGGTGAGAACAACAAGGTTCTCCAAATGTCATGTGGCCTGTTAGGTTCAGTCCCATCCTGAATGAGGACAACAGGCTCTACACATCCAGTTGGGCTGCTGGGTTCAGTTCCTCCCCAGATAAGGACAGCAATGTCCTCCACATGTCAGTATGCGCTGCTGGTTCTGTTCCCTCCTCAGATGAGGAGACGACAAGGCTCAGATGTCAGTAAGGCTGCTGTGTACAGTTCCTCACCAGGTGAGGACAGCAAGGTTCTCCAGATGTCAGTAGTGCTGATGGGCCCAGTTCTCCCTCCTAGATGAGGACAGCAAGGTTCTGCAGATGTCAGTAGGCTGTTGGGATTAGTTCCTCCCTGATTGGAGCAGCAAGATCATCCAGAAGTCAGCAGGACTGCTGGGATCAGTTCCCTACCTAGATGAGGACAACAAGGTCTTCTAGGTGTCAGTAGGGCTGTTGGGTTCAGGCCCCTCCCAGATGAGGACAGCAAGTTCTCCAGATGTCAGTAGAGGCTGTGATTTAGTTCCCTCCCAAGATGGGGACAGCAAGGCCTCAATATGCCAGTAGGGCTGCAAGGTTCAGTTCTCCCCTGAGAGAACAACAAGGTTCTCCAGATGTCAGTAGGCCTGCAGGGTCTCAGTTCTCTCCCCCAGATGAGGACAGTAAGGTTCTCCAGATGACAGTAGGGCTGCTAGGTTCAGTTCCATTCCCAGAAAGGGATAGCAAGGTCTTCCAGATGTCAGTAGTGCTGCAGGGTTTTGTCCCCCAGATGAGTACAGCAAGGTTCTCCAGATGTCAGTTGGCCTGCTAGGTTTCAGTTACCATCCTGGATGAGGACAACAGGTCCCTACAGATGTCAGTAGGGCTGCTGGGTTCAGTTACCTCCCCAGATGAGGACAGCAAAGTCCTCCACAAGTCAGTTGGGCTGCTGCTTCCATTCCCGCCAATGGATGAGGACAGCAAGGTTCTCCAGATGTCAGTAGGGCTGCTGTGTTCAGTTCCCTCACCAGATTAGGAGAGCACGGCTCTCCAGATGTCAGTAGTGCTAATGGGTTCAGTTCCCTCCCCAGATGAGGACAGCAGGGTTCTGAAGATGTCAGTACGGCTGCTGGGATTAGTTCCCTTCCCAGATGGGGACAGCAAGATCCTCCAGTTGCCAGTAGGACTACTGGTTTCAGTTCCCTCCACAGATGAGGACAGCAAGGTTCTCCTGATGTCAGTTGGCCTGTTAGGTTCAGTTCCCATCCTGGATGAGGACAACAAGGCCCTACAGATGTCAGTAGGGCTGCTGGGTTCAGTTCCCTACGCAGGTGAGGACAGCAAGGCCCTACAAATATAAGTAGGAACGCTGGTTTCAGTTCCCTCTTCAGATCAGGACAGCAATGCCCTACACATGTCAATTGGACTGCTAGGTTCAGTTCCCTACCCAGATGAGGACAACAAGGTCCTCTAAGTGTCTGAAGGGCTGCTGGGTTCAGGTCCCTCACCAGGTGAGGACAGCAAGGCTCTCCAGATGTCAGTAGTGCTGATAGGTTCAGTTACCTCCATAGATGCAGACAGCAAGGTTCTGCAGATGTCAGTAGGGCTGCTGGGATTAGTTCCCTCCCCAGATGGGGACAGCAAGATCCTCCAGATGCCAGTAGAACTGCTGGGTTCAGTTGCCTCCCCAGATGAGGAAAGCAAGGTTCTTCACATGTCAGTAGGGCTGCTGGGTTCAGTTCTCTCACCAGATAAGGATAGCAAGGTTCTGCAGATGTCAGTAGGGCTGCTGGGATTAGTTACCTCACCAGATGGTGACAGCAAGATGCTTCAGATGCTAGTAGAACTGCTGGGTTCAGTTGCCTCCCCAGATGAGGAAAGCAAGGTTTTCCACATGTCAGTAGGACTGCTGGATTTGGTTGCCTCACCAGAGGAGAAAAGTAAGGTTCTCCACGTGTTATTAGAACTTTTGGGTTCTGTACCCACCCCCAGATGAGGACAACAAGGTCCTCTTGGTGTCAGCAGGGCTGCTAGGTTCATGTTCCTCACCAGATGAGGACAGCAAGGTTCTGAAGATGTCAGTAGGGCTGCTGGGACTAGTTCGCTCCCCAGATGGGGACAGCAAGATCCTGCAGATGACAGTAGAACTGCTGGGTTCAGTTGCCTCCCCAGATGAGGAAAGCAAGGTTCTCCACATGTCAGTAGGGCTGCTGGATTCAGTTCTCTCACCAGATAAGGACAGCAATGCCTTTCAGATGTCAGTAGGGAAGATGGGTTCAGTTCCCTCCCCAGATGAGGACAGCAAGAGCCTCCAGATGTGAGTAGAGCTGCTTGTATCAGTTCTCTACCCAGATGAGAACAGCAATGTTCTCCAGATTTCAGCTGGCCTGTTGGGTTCATTTTCTCTCTCCAGATGAGGACAGTAAGGTTCTGCAGATGTCAGTACGGCTGCTAGGTTCAGTTCCATTCCCAGAAAAGGATACCAAGGTGTTCCAGATGTCAGTAGTGCTGCAGGGTTCCATTTCCTCCCCAGATGAGTACAGCAAGGAGCTCCAGATGTCATTTAGCCTGCTATGTTCAGCTCCTATCCTGGATGAGGACACCAAGGCCCTACAGATGTCAGTATGGCAGCTGGGTTCAGTTCCCTTCCCAGATGAGGACAGCAAAATCCTCCACATGTCAGTAGGGCTGCTAGGTTCAGTTTCCTCCCCAGATGAGGACAGCAAGGTTCTACAGATGTCAGTAGGGCTGCTGGGTTAGTTCCCTAACCCAGATGGGAACAGCAAGATCCTCTGGATGTCAGTAGGGCTGCTGGGCTCAGGTTCCTCACCAGATGAGGTCAGCAAGGTTCTGCAGATGTCAGTAGTGCTGTTAGGATTTGTTCACTCCCCAGATGGGGACAGCAAGATCCTCCAGATGCTAGTAGGACTACTGGGTTCAGTTGCCTCCCCAGAAGAGGAAAGCAAGGTTCTGCACATGTCCGTAGGGCTGCTGGGCTCAGTTCCCTCCCCAGATGAGGACAACAAGGTCCTCTGGATGTCAGTAGGCTGTTGGGTTCATGTTCTCACCAGAAGAGGAAAGCAAGGTTCTGCAGATGTCAGTAGGGCTGTTGGGATTAGTTCCCTCCCCAGATGGGGACAGCAAGATCCTCCAGATGCCAGTAGAACTGCTGGCTTCAGATGCCTCCTCAGATGAGGACAGCAAGGTTCTTCACATGTCAATAGGACTGCTGGGTTCAGTTGCCTCCCCCGATGAGGACAGCAAGGCCCTACAGCTATCAATAGGACTGCTTGGTTCAGTTCCCTCCCAAATGAGGACAGCAACATCCTCCAGATATCAGTCATACTGTTGGGTTCAGTTCCCTCCCCAGATGAGGAGGGCATGGTCCTCCAGAAATCAGTAGGGCTGCTGAGTTTAGATCCTTCCCCAAATGAGGACAGCGAAGTCCACTGGATGTCAGTAGGGCTGCTGGGATCAGTTCCTTCTCCAGGACAGGACAGCAAGTCCCTACACATGTCAATTGGACTGCTGGGTTCAGTTCCCTACCCAGACGAGGACAACAACGTCTTCTAGGTGTCAGTAGGGCTGCTGGGTTTAGTTCCCTCCCAAGATGGGGACAGCAAGGCCCTCAAGATGCCAGTAGGGCTGCTGGGTTCAGTTCTCTCCCCAGGCGAGAACAACTAGGTTCTCCAGATGTCAGTAGGCCTGCTGGGTTCTGTGCTCTCCCCAGTTGAGTACAGTTAAGTTCTCCAGATGACAGTAAGGGTGCTAGGCTCAGTTCCATTCCCAGAAGGATAGCAGGGTCTTCCAGATGCCAGTAGGGCTGCAGGGTTCCCTTCCCTCCCCAGATGAGTACAGCAAGGTTCTCCAGGTGTCACTTGGCCTGTTAGGTTCAGTTCCCATCCTGGATGAGGACAGCAAGGCCCTACAGATGTCAGTAGGGCTGCTGGTTTCAGTTCCCTACCCAGATGAAGACAGCAAGGCCCTACAGATATTAGTAGGACTGCTGGTTTCAGTTCCCTCTCCAGATCAGGACAGCAAGGCACTACACATGTCAATTGGACTGCTAGGTTCAGTTCCCTTACCAGATGAGGACAACAAGGTCCTCTAGATGTCAGTAGGGCTGCTGGGTTAAGATCCCTCCCCATATGAGGACAGTAAAGTTCTCCAGATGACAGTAGGGCTGCTGGGTTTAGATCCCTCCCAAGATGCGGACAGCAAGGCCCTCAAGATGCCAGGAGGCCTGCTGGGATCAGTTCTCTCCCTAGGTGAGAACAACAAGGTTCTCCAGCTGAGAGTAGGCCTGCTGGGTTCAGTTATCTTCCCAGATGAGGACAGTAAGGTTGTTCTCCAGATGACAATAGGGCTGCTAGGTTCAGTTCCATTCCCAGAAAAGGATAGCAAGGTCTTCCAGATGTCAGTAGGGCTGCAGGGTTCCATTCCCTCCCCAGATGAGTACAGTAAGGTTCTCCAGATGTCACTTTGCCAGCTAGGTTCAGTTCCCATCCCGGTTGAGGACAGCAAGGCCCTACAGATGTCAGTAGGGCTGCTGGGTTCAGTTCCCTACCCAGATGAGGACAGCAAGGCCCTTCAGATATCAGTAGAACTGTTGATTTCAGTTCTCTCACCAGATAAGGACAGCAAGGTCTTCCACATGTCAGTAGGGCTGATGGTTCTGTTCCCTTCCCAGATGAGGACAGCAAGGTTCTCCAGATGTCAGTAGGATTGCTGTGTTCAGTTCCCTCACCAGATGAGGAGAGCACGGCGCTCCAGATATCAGTAGTGCTGATGGGTTCAGTTCCCTCCCTAGATGAGGATAGCAAGGTTCTGCAGATGTCAGTAGAGCTGCTGGGATTTTTTCCCTTCCCAGATGAGGACAGCAAGATCCTCCAGATGCAGTAGAACTGCTGTGTTCAGTTGCTCAGCGATGAGTAAAGCAAGGTTCTCCACTTGTCAGTAGGGGCTGTTGGGTTCAGTTCCTCCCCAGATAGTACAGCAAGGTTCTCCAAATGTCATGTGGCCTGCTAGGTTCAGTTCCCATCCCGGATGACAACAAGGCCCTACAGATATCAGTTGGGCTGCAGTGTTCAGTTCCTTACACAGATGAGGACAGCAAGGCCCTTCAGATATCAGTAGGACTGCTGGTTCAGTTCCTCCCAGATGAGGACAGCAAGGTCCTCCACATGTCAGTAGGGCTGCTGGTTCCGTTCCCTCCATGGATGAGGACAGGAAGGTTCTGCAGATGTCAGTAAGGCTGCTGGGATTAGTTCCCTCCCCAGATGGGGATGGAAAGACCCTCCAGATTTCAATAGGGCTGCTGGATTCAGTTCTCTCCCCAGATATGGACAGCACGGCTGTCCAGATGTCAGTAAGGCTGCTGTGTTCAGTTCCGTCCCCAGACGAAGACAGCAAGGTCCTCCAGAAATCAGTAGTGCTACTAGGTTCTGTTCCCTCCCCAGAGTAGAACAGTAAGGCCCTCAAGATGTCAGAAGTGATGTTGGGTTCAGTTTCCTGCCCAGATGAGGACAGCAAGGTGCTTCAGATGTCAGTAGGGCTGCTGCGTTCAGTTCCCTACTCAGATAAGGACTGCAAGGTCCTTCAGATGTCAGTAGGGCTGCTGGGATCAGTTCACTCTCCAGATCAGGACAGCAAGGACCTACACATGTCAGTTGGACTGCTGGGTTCAGTTCCCTACTCAGATGAGGACAACAAGGTCTTCTAGGTGTCAGTAGGGCTGCTAGGTTCAGTTCCATTCCCAGAAAAGGGATAGTGAGGTCTTCCAGATGTCATTAGAACTGCAGGGTTCAGTTCTCTCCACAGGTGAGAACAACAAGGTTCTCCAAATGTCATGTGGCCTGTTAGGTTCAGTTCCCATCCTGAATGAGGGCAACAAGGCTGTACACATGTCAGTTGGGCTGCTGGGTTCAGTTCCCTCCCCAGATGAGGACAGCAATGTCCTCCACATGTCAGTACAGCTGCTGGTTCCGTTCCCTCCTCAGATGAGGACAGCAAGGTTCTCCATATGTCAGTAAGGCTGCTGTGTTCAGTTCCCTCACCAGGTGAGGACAGCAAGGTTCTCCAGATGTCAGTAGTGCTGATGGGCTCAGTTCCCTCCCTAGATGAGGACAGCAAGGTTCTGCAGATGTCAGTAGGGCTGTTGGGATTAGTTCCCTCCCCAGATGGGACAGCAAGATCATCCAGAAGTCAGTAGGACTGCTGGGATCAGTTCCCTACCTAGATGAGGACAACAAGGTCTTCTTGGTGTCAGTAGGGCTGCTGGGTTCAGGTCCCTCCCAGATGAGGACAGCAAAGTTCTCCAGATGTCAGTAGGGCTGCTGGATTTAGTTCCCTCCCAAGATGGGGACAGCAAGGCCCTCAATATGCCAGTAGGGCTGCTGGGTTCAGTTCTCTCCCCTGGTGAGAACAACAAGGTTCTCCAGATGTCAGTTTGCCTGCTGGGTTCAGTTCTCTCCCCAGATGAGGACAGTAAGGTTCTCCAGATGACAGTAGGGCTGCTAGGTTCAGTTCCATTCCCAGAAAAGGGATAGCAAGGTCTTCCAGATGTCAGTAGTGCTGCAGGTTTTGTTCCCCCCCCCCCAGATGAGTACAGCAAGGTTCTCCAGATGTCAGTTGGCCTGCTAGGTTCAGTTACCATCCTGGATGAGGACAACAGGTCCCTACAGATGTCAGTAGGGCTGCTGGGTTCAGTTACCTCCCCAGATGAGGACAGCAAAGTCCTCCACATGTCAGTTGGGCTGCTGCTTCCATTCCCACCAATGGATGAGGACAGCAAGGTTCTCCAGATGTCAGTAGTGCTGATGGGTTCAGTTCCCTCCCTAGATCAGGACAGCAAGGTTCTGCAGATGTCAGTAGGGCTGCTGGGATTTGTTCCCTCCCCAGATGGGGAGAGCAAGATCCTCCAGATGCGAGTAGAACTGCTGTGTTCAGTTGCCACCCCAGATGAGGAAAGCAAGGTTTTTCACACATCAGTAGGGATGCTGGGTTCAGTTCTTTCACCAAATAAGGACAGCAAGGTTCTGCAGATGTCAGTAGGGCGGCTGGGATTATTTCCCTTCCCAGATGGTGACAGCAAGATGCTCCTGATGCTAATGGAGCTGCTGGGATCAGTTGCCTCCCTAGATGAGGAAAGCAAGGTTTTCCATATGTCAGTAGGACTAATGGGTTCAGTTGCCTCCCCAGATGAGGAAAGCAAGGTTCTCCACGTGTTATTAGAACTGTTGGGTTCAGTTCCCCCAGATAAGGACAACAGGGTCCTCTGGATGTCAGTAGGGCTGCTGGATTCAGGTGCCTCACCCGATAAGGACAGCAAGGTTCTGAAGATGTCAGTAGGGCTGCTGGGATTAGTTCCCTCCCCAGATGAGGAAAGCAAGGTTCTCCAGATGACAGTAGGGCTGCTAGGTTCAGTTCCATTCCCAGAAAAGGATAGCAAGGTCTTCCAGATGTCAGTAGGGCTGCAGGGTTCCGTTCCCTCCCCAGATGAGTACAGCAAGGTTCACCAGATGTCAGTTGGCCTACTACTTTTATTTCCCATCCCGGATGAGGACAATAAGGCCTTACAAATGTCAGTAGGGATGCTGGGTTCAGTTCCCTACCCAAATGAGGACAGCAAGGCCCAACAGATATCAGTAGGACTGCTGGTTTCAGTTCCCTCCCCAAATGAGGACAGCAAGGTCCTCCACATGTCAATAGGGCTGCTGGTTCCGTTCCCTCCATGGATGATGACATTAAGGTTCTCCAGATGTCAGTAGGGCTGCTGTGTTCAGTTCTCTCACCAGGTGAGAACAGCAAGGCTCTCCTGATGTCAGTAGTGCTGATGGGTTCAGTTCCCTCCCCAGATGAGGACAGCAGGGTTCTGAAGATGTCAGTAGGGCTGCTGGGATTAGTTCCCTCCCCAGATGGGGACAGGAAGAGCCTCCAGATGCCAGTAGAACTGCTGGGTTCAGTTGCCGCCCCAGATGAGGAAAGCAATGTTTTTCATATGTCAGTAGGGCTGCTGGGTTCAGTTCTCTCACCAGATGAGGACAGCAAGGTCTTCCACATGTCAGTAGGGCTGCTGGTTCTGTTCCCTCCCCAGATGAGGACAGCAAGGTTCTCCAGTTGTCAGTAGGATTGCTGTGTTCAGTTCCCTCACCAGATGAGGAGAGCACGGCTCTCCAGATATCAGTAGTTCTGATGGGTTCAGTTCCCTCCCTAGATGAGGATAGCAAGGTTCTGCAGATGTCAGTAGAGCTGCTGGGATTTGTTCCCTCCCCCAGATGAGGACAGCAAGATCCTCCAGATGCGAGTAGAACTGCTGTGTTCAGTTGCCTCCGCAGATGAGTAAAGCAAGGTTCTCCACTTGTCAGTAGGGCTGTTGGGTTCAGTTCCCTTCCCAGATGAGTACAGCAAGGTTCTCCACATGTCATGTGGCCTACTAGGTTCAGTTCTCATCCCGGATGACGACAACAAGGCCCTACAGATGTCAGTTGGGCTGCAGTGTTCAGTTCCTTACACAGATGAGGACAGCAAGGCCCTACAGATATCAGTAGGACTGCTGGTTTCAGTTCCCTCCCCAGATGAGGACAGCAAGGTCCTCCACATGTCAGTAGGGCTGCTGGTTCCGTTCCCTCCATGGATGAGGACAGCAAGGTTCTCCAGATGTCAGTAAGGCTGCTGGGATTAGTTCCTCCCCAGATGGGGACGGAAAGACCCTCCAGATTTCAATAGGGCTGGGATTCAGTTCTCTCCCCAGATATGGACAGCACGGCTGTCCAGATGTCAGTAAGGCTGCTGTGTTCAGTTCCGTCCCCAGACGAAGACAGCAAGGTCCTCCAGAAATCAGTAGGGCTACTGGGTTCTGTTCCCTCCCCAAAGTAGGACAGTAAGGCCCTCAAGATGTCAGAAGGGATGTTGGGTTCGGTTCCCTGCCCAGATGAGGACAGCAAGGTTCTCCAGATGTCAGTAGGGCTGCTGGATTCAGTTCTCTTCCCAGACAAGGACAGCGAGGTCCTCCAAATATCAGTAATACTGCTGGGTTCAGTTCCCTCCCCGGATGAGGACAACAAGGTTCTCCAGATATCAGTAGGGCTGCTGCGTTCAGTTCCCTACTCAGATAAGGACTGCAAGGTCCTTCAGATGTCAGTAGGGCTGCTGGGATCAGTTCACTCTCCAGATCAGGACAGCAAGGACCTACACATGTCAGTTGGACTGCTGGGTTCAGTTCCCTACTCAGATGAGGACAACAAGGTCTTCTAGGTGTCAGTAGGGCTGCTAGGTTCAGTTCCATTCCCAGAAAAGGGATAGCGAGGTCTTCCAGATGTCATTAGAACTGCAGGGTTCAGTTCTCTCCCCAGGTGAGAACAACAAGGTTCTCCAAATGTCATGTGGCCTGTTAGGTTCAGTTCCCATCCTGAATGAGGACAACAAGGCTCTACACATGTCAGTTGGGCTGCTGGGTTCAGTTCCCTCCCCAGATGAGGACAGCAAGGTCCTCCACATGTCAGTACGGCTGCTGGTTCCGTTCCCTCCTCAGATGAGGACAGCAAGGTTCTCCAGATGTCAGTAAGGCTGCTGTGTTCAGTTCCCTCACCAGGTGAGGACAGCAAGGTTCTCCAGATGTCAGTAGTGCTGATGGGCTCAGTTCCCTCCCTAGATGAGGACAGCAAGGTTCTGCAGATGTCAGTAGGGCTGTTGGGATTAGTTCCTCCCAGATGGGACAGCAAGATCATCCAGAAGTCAGTAGGACTGCTGGGATCAGTTCCCTACCCAGATGAGGACAACAAGGTCTTCTAGGTGTCAGTAGGTCTGCTGGGTTCAGGTCCCTCCCAGATGAGGACAGCAAAGTGCTCCAGATGTCAGTAGGGCTGCTGGATTTAGTTCCCTCCCAAGATGGGGACAGCAAGGCCCTCAATATGCCAGTAGGGCTGCTGGGTTCAGTTCTCTCCCCTGGTGAGAACAACAAGGTTCTCCAGATGTCAATAGGCCTGCTGGGTTCAGTTCTCTCCCCAGATGAGGATAGTAAGGTTCTCCAGATGACAGTAGGGCTGCTAGGTTCAGTTCCATTCCCAGAAAAGGGATAGCAAGGTCTTCCAGATGTCAGTAGTGCTGCAGGGTTTTGTTCCCCCCCCAGATGAGTACAGCAAGGTTCTCCAGATGTCAGTTGGCCTGCTAGGTTCAGTTACCATCCTGGATGAGAACAACAGGTCCCTACAGATGTCAGTAGGGCTGCTGGGTTCAGTTACCTCCCCAGATGAGGACAGCAAAGTCCTCCACATGTCAGTTGGGCTGCTGCTTCCAATCCCACCAATGGATGAGGACAGCAAGGTTCTCCAGATGTCAGTAGGGCTGCTGTGTTCAGTTCCCTCACCAGATGAGGAGAGCACGGCTCTCCAGATGTCAGTAGTGCTGATGGGTTCAGTTTTCTCCCTAGATGAGGACAGCAAGGTTCTGCAGATGTCAGTAGGGCTGCTGGGATTTGTTCCCTCCCCAGATGGGGAGAGCAAGATCCTCCAGATGCGAGTAGAACTGCTGTGTTCAGTTGCCACCCCAGATGAGGAAAGCAAGGTTTTTCACACATCAGTAGGGATGCTGGGTTCAGTTTTTTCACCAAATAAGGACAGCAAAGTTCTGCAGATGTCAGTAGGGCTGCTGGGATTAGTTCCCTCCCCAGATGGTGACAGCAAGATGCTCCTGATACTAATGGAGCTGCTGGGATCAGTTGCCTCCCTAGATGAGGAAAGCAAGGTTTTCCATATGTCAGTAGGACTAATGGGTTCAGTTGCCTCCCCAGATGAGGAAAGCAAGGTTCTCCACGTGTTATTAGAACTGTTGGGTTCAGTTCCCCCAGATAAGGACAACAGGGTCCTCTGGATGTCAGTAGGGCTGCTGGGTTCAGGTTCCTCACCAGATAAGGACAGCAAGGTTCTGAAGATGTCAGTAGGGCTGCTGGGATTAGTTCCCTCCCCAGATGAGGAAAGCAAGGTTCTCCAGATGACAGTAGGGCTGCTAGGCTCAGTTCCATTCCCAGAAAAGGATAGCAAAGTCTTCCAGATGTCAGTAGGGCTGCAGGGTTCCGTTCCCTCCCAGATGAGTACAGCAAGGTTCACAAGATGTCAGTTGGCCTACTACTTTATTTCCCATCCTGGATGAGGACAACAAGGCCTTACAAATGTCAGTAGGGATGCTGGGTTCAGTTCCCTACCCAAATGAGGACAGCAAGGCCCAACAGATATCAGTAGGACTGCTGGTTTCAGTTCCCTCCCCAGATGAGGACAGCAAGGTCCTCCACATGTCAATAGGGCTGCTGGTTCCATTCCCTCCATGGATGATGACATTAAGGTTCTCCAGATGTCAGTAGGGCTGCTGTGTTGAGTTCCCTCACCAGGTGAGAACAGCAAGGCTCTCCTGATGTCAGTAGTGCTGATGGGTTCAGTTCCCTTCCCAGATGAGGACAGCAGGGTTCTGAAGATGTCAGTAGGGCTGCTGGGATTAGTTCCCTTCCCAGATGGGGACAGGAAGAGCCTCCAGATGCCAGTAGAACTGCTGGGTTCAGTTGCCTCCCCAGATGAGGAAAGCAATGTTTTTCACATGTCAGTAGGGCTGCTGGGTTCAGTTCTCTCACCAGATGAGGACAGCAAGGTTCTGCAGATGTCAGTAGGCTGCTGGGATTAGTTCCCTCCCCAAATGAGGACAGCAAGATCCTCCCGGTGCCAGTAGAACTGCTTTGTTCAGTTGCCTCCCCAGATGAGGAAAGCAAGGTTCTCCACATCTCGGTAGGTCTGCTGGGTTCAGTTGCCTCCCCAGATAAGGAAAGCAAGGTTCTCTACATGTCATTAGGGCTGCTGGGTTCAGTTCCCTCACCAGATAAGGACAGCAAGGCCCTCCAGATGTCAGTAGAGCTGATGGGTTCAGTTCCCTCCCCAAATGAGGGCAGTAAAGGCCTCCAGATGTGAGTAGGGCTTCTGGGATTAGTTCCATCTCCAGATGGGAACAGCAAGATCCTTCAGATGCCAGTAGGACTGCTGGGTTCAGTTGCCTCCCCAGATGAGGAAAGCAAGGTTCTCCATGTGTTATTAGAACTACTGGGTTCAGTTCCCTCCCCAAATGAGAACAACAAGGTCCTCTGGGTGTCAGTAGGTCTGCTGGGTTCAGGTTCCTCACCAGATGAGGACAGCAAGGTTCTGCAGATGCAAGTAGAACTGCTGGGTTCAGTTGCCTCCCCAGGTGAGGAAAGGATGGTTCTCCACATGTCAGTATGGCTGCTGGGTTCAGTTCTCTACCCAGATGAGAACAGCATGGTTCTCCAGATGTCAGTAGGTCTGTTGGGTTCAGTTCTCTCCCCAGATGCGGACAGTAAGGTTCTGCAGATGACAGTAAGGCTGCTAGCTTTAGTTCCATTCCCAGAAAAGGTTAGCAAGGTCTTCCAGATGTCAGTAGTGCTGCAGGGTTCTGTTTCCTCCTCAGGTGAGCACAGCAAGGTTCTCCAGATGTCAGTTGGCATGCCAGGTTCAGTTCCCATCCTGGATGAGGACAACAAGGCCCTACAGATGTCAGTAGGGCTGCTGGGTTCAGTTCCCTGCCCAGATGAGGACAGCAATGTCCTCCACATGTCAGTTGGGCTGCTGGTTCCATTCCCTCCTCGGATGAGGGCAGCAAGATTCTCCAGATGTCAGTAGGGCTGCTGGGTTCAGTTCCCCCCCAGATGAGGACAGTAAGGTCCTCTGGATGTCAGTAGGGCTGATGTGTTCAGTTCCCTCATCAGGTGAGGACAGCAAGGCTCTCCAGATGTCAGTAGTGCTGATGGGTTCAGTTCCCTCCCCAGAAGAGGACAGCAAGGCTCTCCAGATGTTTATAGGGCTGCTGGGTTCAGTTCCCTCACCAGATGAGGACAGCAAGGTCCTCTGGATGTTAATAGGGCTGCTGGGTTCAGATTCCTCGCCAGATGAGGACAGCAAGGCTCTGCAGATGTCAGTAGGGCTGCTGGGATTTGTTCCCTCCACAGAAGGGGACAGCAAGATCCTCCAGATGCCAGTAGGACTGCTGGATTCAGTTGCCTCCCCAGATGAGGAAAGCAAGGTTCTCCACATGTCAGTGGGGCTTCTGGGTTCATTTCCCTCACTAGATGAGGATAGCAAGGCCCTTGAGATGTCAGTAGGGCTGATGGGTTGAGTTGCATCCACAAATGAGGACAGTAAAGGCCGCCAGATGTGAGTAGGGCTGCTGGGATTAGTTCCGTCCCCAGATGAGGACAGCAAGATCCTCCAGATGCCAGTAGGACTGCGGGGTTCAGTTGCCTCCCCAGATGAGGACAGCAAGGCCCTACAGATATCAATAGGACTTCCTGGTTCAGTTCTCTCACCAGATAAGGAAAGCAAGGTTCTGCAGATGTCAGTAGGGCTGCTGGGATTAGTTTCCTCCCCAGATGGGGACAGCAAGATCCTCCAGATGCCAGTAGAACTGCTGGGTTCAGTTGCCTCCCCCGATGAGGACAGCAAGGTTCTCCAGATGTCAGCAAAGCTGCTGGGTTCAGTTCCTTACCCAGATGAGGACAGCAAGGTCCTCTCGATGTCAGTCATACTGTTGGGTTCAGTTCCCTCCCCAGATTAGGAGAGCAAGGTCCTCCAGATATCAGTAGGGCTGCTGGGTTCAGTTCCTTCCCCAGATGAGGACAGCAAAGTCCTCTGGATGTCAGTAGGGCTGCTGGGCTCAGTTCCTTCCCCAGATGACAACAGCAAGGCCCTACAGATGTCATTTGGTCTGCTGGGTTCAGTTCATTCTCCAGATGAGGACAACATGGTCCTCAAGATGTCAGTAGTGCTGCTGGGTTCAGGTCCCTCCCCAGATGAGGACAGCAAGGTTCTCTAGATGTCAGGAAGTCTGCTGGGTTTAGTTCCCTTCCCAGATGGGGACAGCAAGGCCCTCCAGATGTCAGTAGGACTGCTGGGTTGAGTTGCCTCCCCAGATGAGGACAGCAAGGCCCTCCAGATGTCAATAGGGCTGCTGGATTCAGTTGCCTCCCTAGATGAGAACAGCAAAGTTCTCCAGATGTCGGCAGGGCTGCTGGGTTCAGTTGCCTCACCAGTTGAGGACAACAAGGCTCTCCAGATGTCAGTAGTGCTGAAGGGTTCAGTTCCCTCCCCAGATGAAGACAGCAATACCCTCCAGATGTCAATATGGTTGCTGGGTTCAGTTCCCTCCCCAGTTGAGGACAGCAAGGCCCTCCAGATGTCAGTAGGGCTGCTAGGTTCAGTTTCCTCCGCAGATAAATACAGCAAGGTCCTCCAGATTTTAGTAGGGCTGTTGGGTTCAGTTCCCTTCCCAGATGAGGCAGCAAGGCACTCCAGATCTCAGTAAGGGTGCTCAGTTCAGTTTCCTCCATCAGATTAGTACAGCAAGGCTCTCCATATGTCAGTAGGGTTTCTGGGTTATGTTGCCTCCCCAGATGAGGACAGCAAGGTCCCCCAGATATCTGTAGGGCTGCCGGGTTCTGTTGCCTCCCCAGATGAGGACAGCAAGGCCCTATACATCTCAGTAGGCATGCTGGCTTCAGTTTCCTCCCTAGTTGAGGACAGCAAGGTTCTCCAGATGTCAGTAGCATTTCTGGGTTACGTTGCATCCCCAGATGAGAACAGCAAGGCCCTCCATATATCACTAGGGCTGCTGGGTTCAGTTGACTCCCCAGATGAGAACAGCAAGGTTCTCCAGATGTCAGTAGGGCTGCCGGGTTTATTTCCCTCCCCAGATGTGGACAGGAGGGCTCTCCAGATGTCAGTAGGGCTGTTTGGTTCAGTTTCATCCCCAGATGAGGACAGCAATGTTCCCCAGATGTCGTTAGGTTTTCTGGGTTAAGTTACCTCCCCAGATGAGGACAGCAAGGCCCTCCAGATGTCAGTAGGGCTGCAGGGTTCAGTTACCTCCCTAGATGGGGAGAACATCTTCTAAGATTCTCACTCTTCCTCCACCCCCTAGCCAGTCCCAGTGACCCAAACTCATTCCCTGACTCTTGTTGCTAGAATCATGAGCAGTAGCTGTACCAACAGGCTGGCCAAAAATATTTTCTTTATTCTGATTTTAACAGTTGTGCAGAAAACACTTGGCTGCTTGTAACCTCTGCAGCACTCAGTTTCAACTCTGTCTAGAGGCTTTAGAAGTGGCAGTTTGATCTATGGAAGTAAACCCAGTTTCAGCAATTGACATGGTCAGCTATTTCCTGAGATTTCTGTGATAAGTCTAGTGAAATTCCCTGCCTGCCTGCTGTACCAATGTGGGGCCACCAGAGAGAATCTCATTAGACATATCTGGAGTTATTTTGAAATATCTAACCATGTGAAACACTGCAACTGTATTATTAGAATCTATCAAGCAAAAGAATGTTATGTACCTTTATGGCAAGCCGTTAGGGACATACTTCAGAATGAGTTCATCCCACTATTTAACTACACTTGCACAGTGCTGACCAAGAAAAAAACAGCGTTTCAGTTCAGCAGAAAAAAAAACTGTTACTGACATTTACTAGTTTTGCAGCCTATTTATAGTACAACAAAGAAAGGCTGGCACTGAATATTTTAAGAACTGGGTCTAATTGTGAGCTTCCACATTGTTTCTAATTTCTTCCTGCATTGCAGTCAAGGCCCCCTGTTCTCTGAGGAACTGTAGATGTCATTTCTGCAGCAGGTACTCTGAACTTCCGTGGAAATGTTAGGTCAAGTTCTGTGGCAAGGTTTCAGGTTCTGTGGCACATTCATACACAAATAATACAAAGCCAGCATTACAGTTTCGGGGGACAAAGCAAGGATGGCAGGTGAGGAGGACCCCTAACTCCCACAAAATCAAAGTGATTTGCTTAATTTCCAGTTTTATGCTTTTCAGCAGCTGTTCTGGCTGTCCGTATTTATCTAAATCTATTTAGGGCTTAGTGCCATTTCACGCAACATTAATGACTACTGGTAGGCAGCCCCCCCAACCTACTGGCAGCAAAGCACACAGCTGAACAGTTGTCCCCCCAGGTGGGAGCCTAAAGTAGCCTAGCTATGGAGTACCCAAGACTCCTGTCCTCTGTGAATACCTGTCAGGGAGCACCAGACATAGTTGCAGTTGAGGGTGGTGGGCTTTGGGGCACATATTAGACATCTGCAGTGTCATAGTAGACAGGAGAATACTGGCGCTCAACAACCTCAGCAGGGGGTATACCGCTGCAAAAACTGTTACTCACACAAAGATAATTTTCCAAAATGTATTACTGTGGTACAAAATATACAAAGCATAGACACTCACAGTATAGCAGCAAAGTCAAGGATCAAAGCATATCAGTGTAATGTTTCCCCCAAGGGACGCTTTCTCAGATGTGTTTGTACCACAATAATACATTCTGAATATTATCCTTGTGTGAGTAGCAGTTTTTGCTGAAGTATATGCTCTGCTTATCTTGTTGAGTGTTTTGAGTTTTCCTGTCTACTGTTTAATCATTGACTAGTCACCTCGCAGACCCCTAAGATATTTTTAGCCTTTTACATCTGCATTGTCACTGTGATTATGTCTCTTATTTTTCTTTGTTTTGCTCTTTCCTTGTTTAGTGTTCACATTTTTAATAAATAATCTTTAGCTTGGTTGTCATGTTTCTTAGCTTGGCTTCATCTTTACTTTGTTTAGTTTCATGTGCACCTCCCTAATAACCTGAATGTCCCAGCACCTGCAGGTGATCCCAGGATCGAACCTGAACATGGGTTGCCCTCATGGAGCCTTGATACACTACCACTGGCCTATCAGGGCATCTTAACTAGCTTTTTTTTTTTTCATTTGTTTTGTTTGATCTCTGTAGTCTCATTGTCTCTGTTTCTATGTCAAGGAAATCTCCTCTTTCCCCAGAGGAAATAAGGGTAGCAAGGTTCTCTCCTGAACCCATGGAATCGACTACCAAAGGAGGTTGTATACAGCCAAAATATAAAACATTTTATGACTTCCTTGGACACATTCTTAATCAGTCAGGGTTTGTTGGGATATGTCTAGAACCATCAAGTCACAGTGGCTAATGCTCTCTGACTTGTGAATTTGTATGATCATAAGATCTTATGATACCATACCAAAAGGTTGCAATGCTCTCAGCTCTCTTCTAAGTCTCCCTCCCCAACATAGTAACTGAAAAGTTTTCTCCTCCTCCACCAAGCATCTACCTAATGGCATCAATGTGTTCTACTCTTGTCCTTTCTCTTCCCTTCCTACAGACCCAGTGGCAGCAAAAGCTCTCTTCTCCCCTTCCCCTTAATAACAATGCTCTCTCTCTCTCTCTCTCTCCTCTAACTTATGTGATCCTCCCCCTACCCCCTACTAAAAGCCTTGCCTAATTCCAGCTTCTAAAATCCATCACTTTCGGTCCATGACCCGCAGGGCCAGAAAGGAAGGTTGGTGAGCTTTTCCTCAGAAATACACATCCCTCTGTCCCCATGACATTTGATAGTCTTTCCTCCTTCTCTCATAAAATACAATAACTGGTCAAGCCCTGCACACACAGATATGCGTACGCACATGCATGCATAAGCAGACACATGCCGGCACACACTCGCACATATACATTCTTGCATGGAGTACAGGATTAAAAATTACAATCTTTGCTAAAACATTGGAGGTACAGCAAATGAGGATAGTGTAAGCAGCTGTCAGTATAAGATCGTGCTGCATATTCTGATGTAGAGTACTAGTAGCCCACCCATCTCAGAACCCCCCCAAGAAAAATAGAAAATATTATTAATGACATCCCATGCTGAGCACAGAGGAGGTGTTTCTGGATAAACGAGATGAGAAAGGGAGATGGGCACTGTGGAAGAACTATATATTTGAATGAAAAGTCACCACAACCAACAATCAATCAATCAATCAATCACTTTATTTAACCAGGCATAAATTCATAAACCAACAAATTCTTCAGCACCATTATACGTTCTGCAGCATGATGCAAATTCTGTGGAAAATTCCACGGCCTTGATTATGTTTGGTTGCTAAATGTAAAAGTTTCCCAAGCCTCCAAACTAATAATTAGATTTATTATAGTGAACTGGTGCCATCTTGTTTTGAGATCTTTTCAGATGATACTTTTTTTTTTTATTTTTTTTTTACTGGAGGTTTGGAAATACCTTTGAGTCAGACACTCCTTTACAAAGCTTCCACGTCACATAATTTACATGCAGAGACATACAGGTTACATAGCAGTACATCAGTACATAGTCAGGTTGTTACAGGAGCAATTGGTTATTTAAAAAATACTTACATTCCACCATAAGCAAAGTGCCAGTGTTGACTTATGCTTTTTTTACATCAGTTAAACAATAAGGTAGGACCAGGGGTTACGTTAATCATCTGTTAATCAGCCGCTATGGTTGTAATTCGGCACAAGGCACAGCCAAGTGTCACATGCCCCTAGGGGTGATTAACAGTTGATTAATATAACCTTTATGAGTACCTTATTGCTTTTATAGCAATGTTAAAATAACAAATTTCATAGTTTTGGGGTTTCTTTTACATTTCTTAACATTACTTGTTTTTTGTGGCTAAATATTCCATGTGCCTTGCATTGGAATGCAACTGGATCTAAGGTTCTGGTTTTGTACGCGAGATTCTATTAGGAGAGCTAGTGCGACGTTGGACAATTTTGTGCTTATTTTTGCAGTGGTTTAGTTTTTTTTACTGTATCCCATGCACTGTCTAGTTGGTTGTCATGGGATTGGCTGGGTGTAGTGTAGGGGAAGAGTGAGTATTTATGACAACTTCAATGAGCAGACATTTCTTGGCATTACATTAAACTGCTTCTGGAGCAGTGGTAAGGGGGCTGAATACTTAATTGTTTATTTTTTTTGTCTAAATGATGATCCAATCTGGGCAGCTGCATCATGCAGAACACTGATCAATAAGCAGTCCACAAAACCTGTTGGAATGCTGATGCCCACTTGAATGAAAAGATTCCAGCATTCCATGATGGACGAGATGTGCAGGATCATGGTGTTCATGGTGAGGCTCTACAGGGATACTAATCAAAGATTAGTGCAATGTTGGTTTAATAGCATTGGCCAATCAAATCTCTCCAATACAAAGTACATTGCTATAAATAGTTTTGTTGCATAGTATTGAGGAGAATACAGATTTTTACACACAGTGAGAAGTGACAGAATGAAACCATGACAGCCAGGTTCTCAGGGTTTCATTTTAATTATCATGTCACATGGGATTTTAGCCTACAGCATGTAAAACTGGCAACATAACCCTTTGCTATATCACAGTGCCATTGCAATACCCTGAGTCCCTAGTCAGAGTAAATCATACTTTTAAAACTGAAATCCATCCACATCCATTCCTCATTCCCCACAGGAATGAATGCCTTTATGAAACATTATGCTCATTAACTTCAGACTCAGGGAGTCCATGTAAGATGTCAGAGGTCCCATTCGCCCCCAAACATCCTCTACTCCAGGAAAATCAGGCTTTCATTCTCCCAGCATCTAGATGCATTACATCATCAGTATCCATTACAGTGACAGGGCCAGAAAGGAAGGTTGGTGAACTTTTCTTCAGAGACACTCATCCCTCTGTCCCCATGACATTTTACAGTTTTTTTCTCGTTCTCTCATAAAGTACAATAACTGGTCAAGCCCTGCACATACACACATGCATAGGCACATGCATGCATAAACAGACATATGCCCACACACACTCCCACATATACATTCTTGCATGGAATACAAGGTTAAAAAATTAAAACCTTTGTTAAAACATTAAAGATAGATGAGGATAATGTAAGCAGATGTCAGTATAAAATTATGTTGCATATTCTGATATAGAGTACTTGTTTAAAAGTACCAGAAATGTCATATTGCCTCAAGCAAATATTCGGTAAAAAAATGTGGATCTTAGACTCTGATGGAATGCTATAGTTTTTGTTGAGATTATAGAATGGTAGTCAACATTTAAGAGAAGCATGCCAGGCATAGACTTTATACAGGTAATTTAATTATACAATTACATTATTTAGGAATCAGGCTTGTTATCTGAGGAACTCGGCAGTAGTTGTCACTCACACTTAAGCAGACATACACTCACTCCGTGAAAAATACCTCCACTGTATCTCAAGAACTATGTAAAAGTTGTATTTCAGGGAAATTTCTCATAAGGCCATGTGATGTCATATATAAGAGCTTGAGCTTTGCCAGGGTGCAGCCAATTTGTTGAGTAGCTCTGGATATCTAGGCTCGTATGGCTGAACCAAAAACACCACAGGTAATTCAAAGAAGAATATAAATGTATAATGTTTTAATGTTAATTTCCTTGCAAATGCTAGGAGCTTTCAGTCTTCTTATCAATGTGTTTCTACATCAACTGTTTTTTACTGGAGAGTTCTGATGTAGAAATGCATCAATAACAATGCTTTACATGTCATGTTTCTGTGTCACTGTAGCCTCAGGCTCTAAAGTGACGGTGAACCAACATAGAAGCAGGCACGTAACTTACTACTGCTAGATGGCAATTGAAAAGAGAATGATATTAAAATACACTCTAAGTGTACAAATAATGGGTTACACTTTAAGTGTCAGTTAATTACAGTGTAGTTACAGTATAGCCACATGTAACTGCTTTGCAATGGTAATGTAGTTCCATGCAACAAACGTGTAACTACAGGGCAATTACCCTGTTGCATGTGATTACAAATAAGGCAGTAATAGCATCTATAGGTTTTGTGACAAATATGAACTACTCATCACATTTATAAATGTCCCAAGAGCCCCTTAATGCCATTTCAGCCTTATTATATACTCTTGGGTATTCTTTATTGTCTATATAGTTCATGAGTCATAAATTATTCTTTGAGGTACATTATATAATTCAATGCATAAAGCATCTGAAAACATGTTTAGTTTTACATTTTCATCCATCCTTAACATTTATTTCTACTTTAGACTCAGTAAGTATTAATTTCCATTTCAGGCCCCTCACGGGGATATCAAAATATGTTTTTGGTTAATTAAAGTTATAATTCAGTTTGATTGACAGTTCATCAGACTCGTAATCTAAATAGAAATCATTCTCAGGTGGCCAATCATATCCTTGTGCTTGGGGCTCCATGTTTGATTTGTTGAACTTACCCCCAATCAGAGCCTTAACTTGTGTATTACTACATAGCTAGTGAAGAGATTTAAAGGGTTCAAAAGGAAGGGAATAGAATCACGTTTATGATCTTAATTTTAGTGAAATTAAGAAGGCACATATAATTTCAACAATGTCTAGAAAAGGCACATATAACCTTCAGCCAAGATAACCACATAACTTGAGAGCCATGAAAGCTTTTTACTTAAGTCTGTAGCAATTAGTTATCTCTATTCTTCCAGTTTCATTCATTTTTATGTTTGCTTGCACGCATGTGCAAGAAACATAGTGCCATCATCTGAGTTTTCGGAGGTGTGGCAGCCCTCTTCCAATTCAGGCAGTGTGTTTGCAGGCGCAGCCGCAGTTCTCTAATGCCTGCTCGAGTGTTCTACGACAGCAGGCAAAATGCAGTGGCGTACAGTTGAAAGGGGAGCTATGCTTCCAGTGAGCAGCGATAGGTCTCGCCTGCTCATCGCCTCCCCTACACACACACACACACGCGCATACTGCATGCTCTTCCCCCACACACTGTGGTTGACGGGCGGGTGCCCAATCCCCTGTCGGCTGTGCTGCACCCCCAAAAAAACAGAGTTCTGGCATGCCATGCTGGGTGCCTGCCCCAGCATGGCTACACATCAGTATAGCTGATGGGGTGCCCAATCCTCGTCGGCTCCACTGGTTCCCCTAGAGTACAGGGTGCCACGCTGGGAGCCCACCCAGTGTGGCAACACATGCTATTGCCGGTGGGAGTGCCCAATCCCCGCCGGCTCCACGCCCCACCAGCCATCCTTGTGCCACACTGGGAGCCCACCCAGCGTGGCAAATGTCCCTGTCGTCATCATTTAAAAAAACACCTGAAACTCAAAACGGTCCCTCGGTGTCTCTGCCCCACCTGCACCCACCCACTGCACACCCTGCCTTCCCACACCTCCCTCACCCCATACTTACCTCCGGACTCGCCGATGATCTTCGTGGACCGGGAACACGCCTGCACTTTCAAAGCCAACCGCGAACTGAGGAAATGCCGTCAGCTGTATAATGGGATAGATAGGGTTTTCAACTTTGCTGCATATCTCAGGCATTTTTGAATTATTGCACCAATTTTCAACATGGGGTTTTGGGACCCTTTCTCATGAATGATCTCACTGTCATGGCGTAGATCGGCCCGAAGGGTGATTTTGCAGTCACTGCACAAAATCACCTTTCGGACTGAGTAACAAAATGACACTGCCACTGTTCATAAGGTGGGCTCTCAAAAAGCCTATGTTGAACATTTGGTGGAAAAATTCCTAAAAATGACTGTTTTACGAGCGTGTGTTGCGCAGTTCCTACGCACGCTCGTAAGTTCACTAATTTTCAATATTTTCACTCCAGATTTTCAACATTGCCATTTTACCACACCTCCTTATGAGCAGTACAGCTGTCATTTTTCACATCTCGCCCAAAATGTGTTTCCGCCCATGTAGCGCACAATGGCGCAGTCGGTGTGCGAAATCAATGTATGGGACACATTAAGAAAATCACAGTGACACTGTTCATGAGCAGAGGTCTTAAAATGGGTATGTTGAAAATTTGGTGAAAAATTCCTAAAATGGTTGTTTTATTTAGCTGCGGTTAGTAGTTCCTACGCACTCGTAAGTTTATAATTTTCAATATTTTCACTCCAGATTTTCAACATTTCCATTTTATTACACTTCCTTATGAGCAGTGCAGCTGTCATTTTCACATCTTGCTTAAAATGTGTTTCGCCCATGTAGCGCACAATGGCGCAGTTGGTTATTCTGAAATCAATGTATGGACACATTAAGAAACCACAGTGACACTGTTCATGAGCAGAGGTCTTAAAATGGCTATGTTGAAAATTTGGTGAAAAAAATTCTGGAAATTACTGTTTTATGAGCATGCGTTGCTCAGTTTCTACACTCGTCAAGTTTGCGAATTTTCTATATTTTCACTCCAGATTTTCCACATTGCCATTTTATTACACTTCCTTATGAACAATACAGCTGCCATTTTTCACATGTCACCCAAAATGTGTTTCTGCACATGTAGCGCACAATGGTGCAGTCGGTGTGCGAAAGCAATGTTTGGGACAGATTAAGAAAATCACAGTTACACTGTTCATGAGCAGAGGTCTTAAAATGGCTATGTTGAAAATTTGGTGACAAAACTCCATAAAATGACTGTGTTAAGAGTGACCATTGCGCAGTTTCCACGCACCATCGTAAGTTCATGACTTTGTAATATTTTCAGTCCAGATTTTCACCAGTGGCATTTTTCCACACTTCCTTATGAACAGTACAGCTGTCATTTTTCACAACATAGCCGAAATGTGTTTTCACACTTTCAGCGCAGAGATGCGTGGTCACTGTGGGAAATCATTGTTCGGGACAGATAAACAAAATCACAGTGACACTGTTCATGACTGGAGGTCCCAAAATGCCTGTGTTGACAATCTGCTGTAAAAAATCCCCAAACTAATTACATTATGGGTGTGCGTTGCACAGTTTCTATGCACGCTCGTGACTTCACCAGTTTTTTAAATATTTTTACTGCAGATTTGCAACATTGCCATTTTTTACACCTCCCCATGAACAGTATAGCTGTCATTTTTCACATCCTGTTCGGAATGTGTTTTTGCACCTGTGGTGTTAAATGCCATAGTCGCTGTGCATAAGCAGCTTTCGGCTAACAAACTGATATTGCCACTGTTCATGAGGTGGGGGTCACAAAAAAACCATGTTCAAAATTTGGAGTGAAAATACCAACGAATGCCTGAGGTGTTAGGGTTTCCAACCATAACACCCCACCCTGTAGAGAATGACAGGCATCAGGGGTGTGACTTGGGATTCTTGCCTGTAATGCTCATACCATTCCACACCCTGCAGCCAGTGAGAGGCATCGAGGTATGCCTTGGACTCTTTAGCCCCAAAGTTTACCCCATTCTCCTATACTGCACCCATCTCACTGTATTTCCTGATGGAATGGGGTAGCATAAAGACCAAGACCCCAAGAACACACCATGACACTTGTCAGTGTCTGCAGAGTAGGTGCGGTGAAATGGCATGGCCGTTATGCCTGACGACTCAAAGGCACACCCCAATGCCTGTCACTCTCTGCAGGGTGGTGGTGGGGTTGGCTTCAGTTCAATACTTCACTGCCATTTCTGTTATGCAGCTCTGTAACTTCTACACTACCAATGCCAATGCCAGCAAGCAAACATTCGGCATTGACAAATGCTTGTTTTAAGTTGCTTTAGTGTTAGAAGCATTCTTTATTGAGAAATGGACTGAAACAATCATCTGTAATGGCCTTAGAAAATGATGGTGGGTGCTACTACTAACAGAAACAATGACAGGAGATTTGAATGACAGCTGATATAGATTTTAAGGCAATGTTTCTCCAAATCAAAAATGACCTGACTGATTTTAAAAACTTGTTTACTGATCTCAGAATTGATCTCAGTATTGTGTCAGAAAGAAATGAAGTGGCTGAGGGCAGAATAGCTCTGTAAGAGGATTAATTGTCTTGCATGGAGGACATGTTTTGATCCCACTACAAAAACATAAAGTATCTGCTCCAAACAAAAGATGACTTGGAGAATCATGGACACCAGAATGACAGCTGGATAACTGGCATTCAGGAGGGTATATTTTGGAGCAACATGATAGGATTTTTGAAATACTGTCTGCCTAAGGTTTTATGATGTGATGCCCTCCTCATCTGCAAATTGAGAGGATTACAACACACTTTCACCAAAACCCCAGCTAGGAAATAGCCATCACACTAGAATTGCCTATTTTCTAAAATTTACTAAAAAAAACACCTCACATCATTCAAGGGAAATCGAACCACTGAAGAACAGGGGGTCTGACAGTTTTTTCTTCCAGGACTACATTATGCTCACAGTTGACACTGAAATCCTGTCAGGAAAAGTCTGCAGGACTTGGGTGTGAAGTATCAAGTCAAATGCTTAGCCTCAAACCAGTTTCCTTGCAATGGTATACAGCATTCATTTGCACATTCCAGTGAGGCTCTGTCTTTTATCAGAAAACATTGGCCCTCCCCACTTAAATCTGGCCCTCCTCCTGAGAAGCTAAGACCTGCACAACAGTCCACCCCTATTTCAGATACACCAAGTTTACGGAGTGCTCCTCCCATGTCTGATGATACCTGTGCTGTAAACATGGATCTAACACCAACCAATTCAAAGTATCAAGCTGACTCCTGGAAGAATCCTATGAGGAAATATGTAAAAAAACAGTGGAACTGCAACACAAAAAGGGGTTGGGAAGCAATATTTCTTCAACTTAAGAATACAGAAATAAGAGCCACAGTAGGAGGAGAGACTGTAGAGGTTCCGTTCCCAAAGAGATAAGGCTGAAACCTGAGAAGAAATTACTAACCCCACTGAACAATCTGAAACATCAGATTAGGGAGATCCTGAGCACAGTAGCCCTGAAATTTAATATATTATCTCACTATTTTCTTTTACGCTTTCCTGTGAAATAGGTTCCAACTAAAACTATATGTAGTAGCAGTTTGACCTCAGCTAGGGATCACCTATGACTGAGGTCGTAGAAGGGAAAACCCATGAGCAGATGATCCTAGTTCTGCTGCCACAGCAGGACATCCCTTAGGGAACGGCAGACAGCAATCAGATGGTTTAGAGGTTGTGAGGCCTGAGACCACTGGGCAGTAACCACTGAGGAATCCTCTTATGCCAGCGTGTCATAGAAACCATGAATATGGTGGCTTCCATGAGGCCCAGAAGATGCAGCATGATGTGGACTGAAACCTGGTCACTGCAACACACCAAGGCTATTTGGGCCACTAAGGCTGATGCACTCTACTCAGGGAAAAAGGGACCTTGCCTGGACTATATCCAGACCTGCCCTTCTTGTATGTACAGCAGCCTTTGCAAGAAACCAGAACAGACTTTTCTACATTCACCAGCATCCCCAGACTATCCAGCAGATGCCTGGGATGGTGCAAAGTGTACTCCATCCCAGCTGCTGAAACTCACTTCTTGCACCCGTCATCCATGTATGGGAAGACATCAAGTTTGTCCTGGCACAGCACTGTGGCCACAATAGCAAAGCATTTGGTAAAGGTATACAGTGCCAATAACAATCCAAAGGGCAAGACTTGGACTTGGTAGTGCTGTCTTTCCAGGCAGAAGCAGATGAACACCTGGTGGCACTGCCTCCTTATGATGTGCAGGTAGCTGTCCTGCATATCCAGGGTGTACACCTAATCATCTCTGCCAAAAAAGGGAAGAGAGAGCCTAGGGACAGCATGCAGAACTTTTTGTATACCACATGGCTATTTAGTCCTCTAAGGTCCAGAATAGACTGGAAGCCTTAGTTTTCTTGGGCACCAGGCAGTTCCTGGAGTAGAAACCCTGGTTTCATTCTACTGGAGGACTAGGCTGAATGGCCTAGTTGCACAGCAACATTTGAACCCCCCCCCCTTAGGATGGTTAAGGGGTGGCTGTTGGGCCCTTTCCACATCCTTTGGGTGACTTTGTAAGAGTCCCCCATGAACAGCTGCTGCTGGGGTACAGAACCATGTCCATGACCCAGGGGGTGTAGCTGTTCATTCTCCTGTGGAAGGAGCCTGTGACATGGCCACGCTGAGAGTTATTTAGCATTGATAACTATTTAGTCCTCATAGACTTCTTGGTGCTCTCACACTCATGGAGAATAGTTTCCACTTCTGAAACAAAGAGCTTTCTGCCCTTGAAGAGGGATTGAGGACCAGCTTGAGCATGTCCTGTGCACATCCTGCAACATGGAGCCAGGAGTAGCGTCTTAAGCAAATGTCAGAGGTGAGAGGCCTAGCTGCAGCACTGAGGCATCATAGACTGAGCTCAGGAAGTGCTTACCTGCTCTTGCCCCCGGTCTCTCTGCACTGAACAAGTTCCAAATCTAGCAAGTTCTACCCTTCACTTAATTCACAAAGTACAAATCACATTTTTCATAAGAGGTGCTACTGGTTATGTGGCATGTAACAAGAATAAAGTTCAGTGCAACCCCCATGATATAGAAGCATAGAAACATAATTTTCTTTCAGCAGAAAAGGACCACTTGGCCCACACAGTCTGTCTGCCCAGATGGTCCTTGCCTAGTCTGCCTTCACAGACTTTAATTGGTCACTGATGACTCTTCCTCTTCCCAGCCTATTTATTAATATTCCCCTATCTCTATCCCATGTGTACTTGAAGCCCCCTACTGTTTTCACCTCCACCACATCTGCTGGCAATCTGTTCCAGGCATCTACCACTCTTTCAGTGATATGATATGATAAGATCTTCAAATTCCTTAAAGGAATTAACAAAGTGAATCATGGGGAATTATTTAGGCTAACTACCAACTTGAGGTCACGTGGACATGAATGGAAATTAACAGGAGGGAGGTTCAGGAGGGATGTGAGGAAATACTTCTTTATGGAAAGTGTGGTGGAACCTTAGAACAGTCTGTCAGCCCAGCTGGTGGGTGCGAACACAGTCAGAGGATTCAAGCAGGCCTGGGATAGAATAAAGGGAACAGTGGTTTCCCTGGGTGACAGGACCAGGGAGGAGAATGGAGAGAGTACAGGGAGGGTTAGCACCCTGGAGGACCAGTCGGTTCCAGGAAAGGTTCCAGGGATTATAGGGAACTTGGGCAGACTGGACGTACCTCTGGTATTTTTCTGTCTTCATTGTCTGTTTCTATGTTCTATGTTTCTAAATAGTATTTTCTCACATCCCCATTAAACTCCCCCTCTCCAGCTTCATCACATGCCTTGAGAGACAGTATAGTGTAGTGGTTAAGAGCACTGGGCTGCAGACTTAGAGAACTGGGTTTGAATCCCACAGCTCCCACTTGCATGTTGTGTGACCAGAAGCTAGTTACTAAACTTCCCTGTGCTTACAGGATGCACATGGAAACACGCATCAGCTTAGTATGCCTTTCCTAGCCAAAAATTGTAAACTAAAAATAAATAAATAAAATGCTCTCTGGTTCTGGTGCCTTTTTTCATTTTGAAAGAGACTCCCCTCTTGCACCCAGTCCAGCCTCATGAGGTACTTATAGGTGTCTATCATGTCCCGTCTTGCTCCTCCTCTTCCAGGGTATACATGTTGAGATCCCTCAGTCTCTCTTCACAGGGCTTTTGATGCACCTCTGCACCATTTTAGTTGCCCTCCTCTGGACTACCTCCACCCTATCTATGTCCTTTCAGGGGTGAGGCCTTCAGAACTGGGCATAATACTTCAACTAGGGTCTCACTCGTGAAAGGTACAGTGGCAACACCACCTTCCTCTTCCTGCTGGAGATACCTCACTCTATGCATCCCAGCATCCCACTAGCCCTACCCACAGCTTTGTTACACTGTCCTGCCTCTTTGAGGTTACAATATATGATGACCCCAAGGTCCTTTTCCTGCTTCGTGACTGTCAGTGCCTCCCCATCCTATACTCATCTCCTGGGTTCCTATGCCACAGGTGCATGATTTGACTCTTTTTGGTATTGAATCCCAACTACCATGCTCTTGATCACTTCTTGAGTTTCCCAAGGTCCCTACACATTCTCTCCACCCCCTGCTGAGCGTCCACCCTGTTACAGATTTTGGTGTCATCTGCAGAAAGGCATATGTTCCATTACAGTTCTTCTGAAATGTCACTTATGAAAACACTGAAGAGGATCAGTCCCAGTACTGAGCCCTGCAGCACCTCACTGCTCACTCTTCTTTCATTTGAGTAAACGTTGCTATCCACCACCCTCTATCATCTATCCCTTAACCAGTTCTTTACCAAATTCACCACTTTGGCTCCCCCCAGAATGAAACTGAATTACATCCCTCCTGCTACCCCCCAAAGGCTTGATATATTGTCTGGGAATCAAATCCGGGTCTCCCAACTGGGAGGCAAGAATTCTACAACTGAAGTACGAATTCTGCTAAAAATATGTGTCCTCACCTGAACACAAACCTCAGATCCACACCCAGTGTGCCATCTAGGGCCCTCTATTTTTTTTTCAGTTTATGTGCCTGCTAAGAATAAAACTTTATTTTCTGATGAGAAGGTAAATATGTGTTCTCATCTGGAATCAAACTTCTGACCCTTTGCTTGTAAAGCCAAAACACATACAGTGTGCCACCTGAGGACCCTAGTGTGCTACCTAAGGCTCGGGTATATCACTACGAAGTTAAACATTTTTGCCTAAATTGGTTATTTTTTTACTTTGTCTCCATAAAAAAGGGTCTTTAATCTTTATGTCAGAGCTCCAATGTGAAAGTTCCAATCACATTTCTCATAAAACATCTGCCCCACCTCTCAGAGCAAGGAACAGGCCAGGGTTTCTGTTTGTGCTGGGACTCTAGCATAGTTCGTTTACTTTAGCTGTAAGACAGATGGCAGTCAGGGGCTCCCAATGCACACAGTTAAAAATTACACAGTTCTATTTCTCCTGGCTTACTACTGGCACAAAAAAGCACACCCCACAGTGCAAACCATTATAGTCTCTTTGCTTTACTTTCAATTTTGCTGAATGCTCATTGCTGGCTGGCTGACCTGTCTAGCAGGCTATGTCCTTTTCAATGTCCCTTTTCACACACTTTCAGTTCGTTGCACGAGCAAAAGTTTTCTTTCACAGGTCTGTCCTGGAGTGAGCCAACTCTTAGCATTGTCACACAAAAAAGTTTTAAATAGTACCTTGAGTTTTGCAGTTTACACAAGGTGGTGGCAGTTTATGCAGGGTGGTGTCTGTTGGGAATGCTGTTCACTTGTGCTGTCTCTCTCTCTCTCTTCCTGAACAGGTCAGTGGAGCCCAGCACTCAGGGCTCTTTCAGTGGCGATGATGGACACACTCTTCCAGTGACTCCTCTTCTCTTCAGTCTCAGGTTGGGTGGGAGGGTAGTTGGCTGCAGGGCATTGCTTCTGTGAGGTTGGCTGGTCCACTGTAGCAATCTGTGCTACTCCCTCAAGGTCAGCAGTTGGCCCATAATGATCTGCATTGGCTGCTCTCTTCCTCTCTGCTCCATGAGCAAGCACCTTTTTCAGCACAGGGACAGTGTGTAGGCCCACTTCAACCCACTGTAGGTCATACAGTATGTATAGGCAGGCTCAGCTGGCCACCCCCTCCAAGTAGCTGAGGGCTCATTTGTTGTAGGATTGTCCAGTGTTCCTTGGAGATGGGTTGTTTCCCCAGGGTATTAAAAAATGGCAGTGGTGAAACCTCTCCTGTAGAAACCATCTCTGGACCCAGACATCCTCATAAATAACAGGCCTGTCTTAAACCTTCCCTTTTTGGGGAAGGTAATTGTGGAGGTAACAGAGACACAGCTTGAGACACATCTTCAGAAATATAATGAGCTAAGTCAAGGCTGGAATCAGGTCTCGGCATAGCACAGAAACCATATGAGTCAAGGTGCTGAATAACCTTCTCTTGATGAGGGACAGAGCAGAATGCTCTTGATCTCTCATTGGTGTTTATGATGAATTATGTGACTCTGATGGATCACCTAAGGCAGTATGGGGACTCACCAGAAAGTGTTAAGGCGGTTTGAGTCCTTATCCAGCAGATCCAAATCAGGATATCTTGGGAATACATTCCTCCCAGCCTGCTGTAATCAGTTGTGGGGGACCTTAGGAGTCAATTATGTCCCCCACTGTATTCGTTCTATACATGCTGCCATTGGGAGAGGTCATAGGTGGTACAAGCTGGAGTTCCACTGCTTTATAGATGATCCTCAGCTGTTCCTGTCTTTTGCACCAGACAAGCCTGATGTGATCCCTGTGTTAGACCAATGCCTAATAAAATCTCTGGCTAAGTGACTGCTAACTGGCTGAACCTTAACCCAGGGAAGACGGAGGTGCTGCTAGTGCAATCAGGTCTGAGTGAGTCAGCAAAAATGGGTGGCATGCCTGCAGGCCCATCTTTAAATGGCATGCCTCTACAAGCTGTGGGAAGGGTTAAGAATCCGGGCATCATTGTGGATAATAAACTCTGCCTTGAACATTGGGTGGCAGTGGTGGTCCACAATGGATTTTTTTAATGAAGGAATATCACCTGGATTAAGCCCTGTTTAGGGCACAACAACCTAGTGATCCTGGTGCATGCCTTTATAATTCTTAACTCAATTACTGCAACACTAAATACATTGGGCTAGCTGAAAGGATGGTGTACCACATTCAGCCAGCACAGAACGCTGAGGTCAGGTTAAAAGCTGGAAGTAAGACCTCTGAGTATAACACTCCTGTCCTACAAGAGCTGCACTGCCAGCTCAGTTGTGCATTACCTTCATAATTACATTAACTTATAAAACACTGCAGAATGGCTGCCAACTGCTAAAAGATCTCTCACCCTTATAGTCGGGGCCATCCTCGCTGCTCCATGGAAGCAAATATGCTTTCCAGTCCCTCAATCCTGTTTAAGGCAGAAGCAGATAGGGGGCTGGATTCTCAAAGAGAGCCAAAAATTCATAGTTGCAGAAAAGCGACATGGCACTCTTGAAATTTAGTTTACATACGTTCAAAAGAACATTTCTGCTGTTGCGGAAAATTGCAAGACAGGCAAGTTGCAAAATTCTGCAAGTGCTAAAAATCTGCAACATTTTTTCCCCAGCTGCTGAAAATTTGTAAGTTTGGATCCACAGCTGAGAAAAGGCTCATGGAAACATAGAAGTTGATGACAGAAAGAGACCTATAGGTCCATCACGTCTGCCCATTTGTTTTAGACCAATTTTGACACTCTAGTTGCCCTTTGTAGTCAGAGCTCCCTTGTGTCTATCCCATGCATTCTTGAATCACCCCACAGTGTTGACCCCCACAACCTCTTGGGGCAGGCTGTTCCAGGCATCCACCACTCTTTCTGTGAAGAAAAACTTCCTGGCACTGGTAGAGAACCTCCCCCTTGCAGCCCGAGGTCATGTCCCCTGGTCCTGGAGCTCTTCTTGAAGTGAAAAAGTTCCTGTGCCTGTACCTTGTCAATGCCTTTTATGTACTTGAATGTTTCAATCATGTCCCCTCTCTCTGTTCTCTGCTCCAGGGAGTACATATTTAGTTCCCTAAGTCTTTCCTCATAGGACATGTACTGCAGACCCTGAATCATTTTTGTCGCCTCTCTCTGTACTGTTTCCACCTGGTCAATGTCCTTCCTGAGGTGAGGCCTCCAGAACTGGACTCCATGTTCCAGAAGAGGCCTAACCAGCGATCTATACAGTTGTAGTACCACCTGTCTCCTCCTGCACGTAATTCCCTCTCCTAATGCAGCCCAGCATTCTGTTGTCCTTTAAAGTTGCCTTTTCACACTGCTTACTAACCTTCAAGTCATCTGAGATTATGATTCCCAGATCTCGTTCCTGGTTTGAGGCCGCCAGCCTTTTGCCTCCTAGGTAATATTCCTTTCTTGGATTTTCTTTCCTATGTGCATGACCTTACACTTTCTGGCGTTAAATCTCAGCTGCCACACTCCAGACCATTCTTCTAGTTTCTTGAGGTCAGCTTCCATCTTGCTCACTCCTTCTAAGGTGTCCACCTTGTTACATATCTTGGTGTCATCTGAGAACAGACACACCTTCCATTCCAGTTCATTAGCAATGTCTGCTATAAAAACATTGAGGAGCAGAGGCCCCAGCACTGAGCCCTGGGGCACCTCGCTGATCACCTTGCCTTCCGTCAATTGCGTTCTATTAGCCTGCACCCTCTTGGTTCTGCCTTGTAACCAGTTTTGTACCCATCTGACTACTTCTGGACCAACTTCTGTGTGGTCAAGCGTCTTTACCAGCCTTCTGTGTGGAACCGAGTTGAAGGTCTTACTAAAGTCTAGGTAGACCACATCTACTGCCCCATCGTTGTCCACTATTTTTGTAGCATAGTCAAAAAACTCGAGCAGATTTGTCTGGCATGACCTACCTGCTGTGAAACAGTGCTGTGTAGGGTCTTGTTTGCCATTAGTTTCAAGGAATGTTATGATCCTCTGTTTGAGTAGTGTCTTCATTAAGTTCCCTACTATAGATGTGAGGATCACCAGTCTGTAATTACTAGCCTCTTCGCAACTGCCTAATTTGTGAAGTGGAACCACTATTGCCTTTTTCCAGTCCTTGGGTACCACACTGCTCTTCAAGGATTTTGTGAATAGAAGTGCTACAGGGGCTGCTAATTTTGCCCCAAGTTCCTTAAGGATTCTGGGGTGCCTCTCGTTTGGTCTCATGGCTTTGTCTATTTTTAGTTCATTTCGCACCTCCCATACTTCAGATTCTATAAAGGGAATCGTGCCTACCTCTGATCCTGGGGTGTTGTGTTTTTTCATGGCTGGGCCATCACCTGGGTCCTCTTTGGTAAACACCGAGCAGAAGTACAGTATTTGTTAAGGATTTCGGCTTTCTCTGGGTCATGTTTGGTGCATTTCCCTTCTTCAGTTGCAATTTTTACTATCCCCCCTTTTGCCTTCCTACGTTACTTACTGTCTCTAAAAAATGATGTGTCTCCTCTCTTTGCCCCTTCTGCTATCTTTTCTTCTGTCTGGGCTTTTACCTTTCTAATTTGTTTGTTAGACTCTCATTTTTTCCTTGTATGACTCCCAGTCTTTCTCCGTTTTGGTTTCCTAGTATGTGCTGTACGCCTTCTTTTTTTCTTTGACTGTTGTAGGCACTTCCTTGGAAAATCATAGAGGATTTCTTTTTCTTTTTGCTTTGCTGACCCATCTGGCACATTGATCTGTGGCAGTCTTTATTGCTCTCTTGAGTCTCCCCCACATGACCTCCACCCCCTCAAAATCTATTTCCATTAACTGGCTACTTATGTTGTTCCTCATTTTTTGGAAATCAGCCTTGCTGAAATCTAGCACCTTTATCTTTGAGTGGCTGGTATCCTATGTTATGTTTATCTTAAAGCTTACCGTGCGATGGCTGCTGTTGCCCATGTGGAGTCCCACTTAGATGTCCTTGATCCTTTCTGAGTTTGTGAGGACAAGATCAAGAATGGCATCTCCCCTTGTTGGGGTTTAACAAGTTGGCACAGTCCAGCACCTTGTAGTGACAATAAGAAGTCCTTACTTCTTCTTGTTGCTATGTTACTGTGCTCCAGTTAATATCTGGTAGGTTGACGTCCCCCACCAGTATTACTTTGACATTGTCAGACATTTTGTGGATTTCCTCTATTAGGTATTTGTCTCCTTTATCTACTTGATTTGGGGGCCTGTAAGCAACTCCATTTCTGAAGGATTTTCCCCTTGCCTGTGTCTACTGTTAGCCACAGTGACTCGAAATCCCTAGGTTGCCCTTTTACTTCTGTAGCTTTTATTTCCTCCTGAATGTAAATGGCTATGCCCCCCCTTTTGCCCTGCCTATCTTTCATAAACAGATTGTAACTGGGGATGTCTGCTTCCCATCCGTGGTTTTCCGAGAACCATGTTTGTGTTACAGACACCCAGTCCACCCTTTTTGTTTCCAAGATGATTGTGAGTTCGGGAAGTTTGTTGGTTAGACTCCTAGTATTTGCAACCATTGCCTTCCAGGAATGTACATCCTCTTTGGCACAAGGTTGTACCCTCTTCCTGGACTGCTCCAGTTTGCTCTTTCTGGCCAAGAGATCATGGAGGTTGCTGGTTCGGGTAGATGATGGCTCTGATTTGTTTTCTGAGGATGTTTGCACGCATTTGGCATTTTGGGGAGTGATGACCAGCCCACCGACGGCAGGGGTGTGAGCTGTGTCATACCCCTCTTTATTTTGTTTAAACCACTTGTATAGACATCACATTTTTGTCTGAGTGCTCACACGCCTTCTCTGTTGAGGTGCAATCCATCGTGTTTAAAAAAAGCTCTTTCCCAAAAGTTGTGCCAGTTCCCTATGTAGTGGTATCCCTTGTCTTGGCATCATTGGCATCAATCACACAGCCATGAGTTGAATTCGCCTACTTCAATCTCTCTGACTTGCTTGATGCTTTTTCCTTTTTCCCACACTGGCAGCACTTCTGAAAAGCCTAATTTGGACAGAACAGAAGAAAATTTGTTGGCCAGGTCCTCAAACTGTTTCTTGCCCTCCTGAACTGTATGATTTGCCAAGTCATTGGTACCAAGGTGTATTGCTATATGTGTAACATCCCCTGATTCCTGCACAATAGTCTTTATGCAGTTAGTGTTCCTATTGCAGAGGTTCCTGGTAAACACTTTACCATAATGTCACTTTTAACATTTTTTGTTATCCTTGGATCATGGAATCCCCGATTATGAGAATTTTGCTTTTGTGTATATTTATGTCGTTTTTATTTTGAGTTTTAGTATTTTCGTTATTATTGCATTTGGTTTTGGTATTCTTGTTGGTTATATTTTGAGTATTAGTATTTTTGTTTTTATCGTATTTTGTATTAGTTTTAATTGGCATGTTAGCCTTTTTTGTTGGTTTGATTTCTTTACCTTGTATTACTTTGTCTGTGGTTGGTAGCAGTGGAACTAACCTGTTTTTTGTTTGGATGGCCGGGAAATGCTCCTAGGTTTTGGCTTCCTTCTTGGTCCTCATATGATGCCTCTTTTTACTTACCATCTGGCAGTCTCAGGGCTCTGCCTCAAGTCCTGGCCCCTAGCTGACATGCTGGTACTGGTGATTAAGGAGTTGAGGAGGTGTGCTATAGAGCTCCCTGTATTGGAGGTCATATATTATAGCCCAAGCATCCTGTAGTTGGACTGCAAGATTTGCTATGCTGCAACACACACGGCAGGGTCCTGGTTGTCGTTTGTAGATCCTGTTGTACAGTGCACCGCAGTTTTCACAACTGACAATGTCCATTTTTTTTCTTTGTTTGTTTTTTGTTTTGTTTTAGTTGAGAGATAGTGCTGATCCCTGTTTCTTGGCAGGAAGTGTGGAGAAAAAGTAAACAAAACAGTGAGTTTTTGTTTTGTTTTGTTTTTTTGTACCTTACTACCTCCTATCAGGTGTTGTGGGTGGCGCTACATGCCTATAAAGTAAGAGCACTTGAGGGGAAGGTGGGATTAGGGGGAGAGTGGGTGGGCACATCCAATTGTTCCCTATATGCCCTGTATGCTGTAGAAAACAATCAGATAGCTAGACAAGGTCTGAACCTTTGTTTCTTCTTCCTGCTGAAAAAGCAATCAGTTTGTTAAGGTCTGACACTTAGTAGCACAACTAGAGACTGGAGGAGAGGAGGTCTCTCTCAGCTGGTGAAGATCAGTGAAGCTCAGCAGACAGTAAGGTTAGGGGCTGGACTGCACTTGGCATATGCCTCCTAGGGTTGCCCTTTGTGTCTGAGCTGTTGCTTCTGGTTGTTTCTAGCTGAGAGTTTTTTTATTAGTTGACCACTATTTCAGTTGTGGGTACAGCAGACAGTAAGGCTAGAGGCTGGACCGCTATTGGCGTATGCCTCCTAGGGGTGAACTTTGTGTCTGAGCTATGGCTTCTAGCTGAGAGCTTCCTATTAGTTGACCACTGTTTCAGTAGTGGTACAGCAGTACAAATGCTGATTTACATATAGCAGCCAGGAATTCTGGGTAAGTGTTCCAACTGCTCCTTATGCTGAGAGAACAGCTGCTGGCTGGGTCTGAGCAGAGCGATCAAGGAGAGAAGTCACCTCAGCAGAGACAGGAGCCTGGACTATGCACTCCAAGGGGGATTCAGCCCGGTAGAATTGCTGTCAAGGAATCCCTGCTTCTGCACCTGTCAGAGTCTGCCTTCCCTCTGTGATTGATCTCTCTCCCAGTTGGTGAAGATCAGTGAAGCTCAGCAGACAGTAAGGCTAGGGGCTGTACCTCACTTGGCGTATGCCTCCTAGGGTTGCCCTATGTGTCTGAGCTGTCAGGCTCAGCAGGCACAACTACGGGTGAGCCATATTAACTGGAGCAGCAGACTTTGACAGTCTTGCCATAGATGCAACAGAATGTACTCATAGAGACACCAGCAGCCAGCCCCTCAACTGGGACTACTTCAGCACCACTGGTACCAGCAGGGCCATGCACCACAGTGGTTGTCTGTAACTGATGGTGGTGTCTCTCCCTGGGGTGTTTATGTTGCCTGCTTTAGTATCGCTCACTGCAGGCTGTTACCAGCTCTGCCCTTTCTGCTTGTGGGGCTCTTTATGGGCTGCACTGGGTATAGTGGTTGTGGTTTGTTGCCTTTCAATGAAAATGTGTGCTATTTTTGTTGTAACAGCTGACTCTACTATACACCCACTGGTTTGCTGTACCTTGGTGCCTGAACCTCCACTATAATTGTATGCCATTTGTTGGTACACTGCATTTTGCTCAGGGAGAGTTATGCCTCACTCTTTGTGGTACAGCATGTGTGCAACATTTTTTCCACAACTGTGAAAAAACACTAATTGAGAATAGCCTTTAAGGGGATATGCCATACTTTTCAATGGCTTTTCTTCCTCAGAAACTTCCACAGCTGCACTTTTTTCCCACAGTCTGCAGTGCATTTTTTCCACATCTGCAGAAGTTTTGTGTATACCACTCAGCACAATTTCCCCCCTTTTTCCACAACTGCCGACATTTTCGGGGCTTGAGGATGGTGTTGCACCTTCAGATTGTTTTGAGAATCCAGCCCAGGGTTTTTTCTGCATGCAGCTCTGTCTATATTGAATGCCTTGTCTATCCATTTGCAGCGTGCTCCCTCAGTGAAGGCATTTAAGAGGAGCCGTAAGTTTTATCTTTTTAAGCAAGCCTTTGATGATAGCTAGGCTGTGAGAGTTACCAGAGTCAATTATTTTTAAACTGGTCTGGAACATATAGAAACATAGAGACATAGAAGTTGATGGCAGATAAGGACCACAAGGCCCATCCAGTCTGCCAATTTCTTTTTCAACCATATGAATGTGCCATCACCTTTGCTCTGCCAATGACCTATCTATTCATACTCATCTGTATTGCTCCCTTATGCCTATCCCACACCAGTTTGAAGCCATGCACTGTATTCATATCCATCACTTCCTGAGGTAGGCTGTCCCATGCATCCACCACCCTTTGTGTGAAAAAGAACTTCCTCACATTACCCCTTAATCGGCCACCCTCTAATCTCATGTTGTGTCCTCTTACTTGCTATTTTTCTTATATTGAAACATGTATGGCTCTTTCACCTTGTTAATGCCCTTAAGGTGTTTGAATGTTTTGATCATATCACCTCTCTCCCTCCTTTGCTCTAGGGTATACATATTGAGCTTTGTTAATCTGTCCTCATGTTTTCTAATGCAGTCCCTGCACCATTTTGGTTGCCCTTCTCTGGACTGCCTCAATTTGATTAATGGCCTTATGCAGGTGCAGCCTCCAGTACTGCATGTAGTACTCCAGATGGGTCCTAACCAGTGTCTTGTAAAGAGGGATTATTACCTCCCTCTTCTGACTTGTGATACCCCTACTAATACACCCCAACATCCCCCTAGCCTGATAGGAATTTGTTTTGTTTGTTTGTTTATTTGTTTGGATTGTACAGAGCCCAGAGCCATCTGGAATGGGCACTACAAAATTAAAATGAGTGTGTTTAACACATTATATGACCATCTCCAAACTTATATAAACTCACATGAAATTTTGAGTGATTTTAATGAGAATTGGTTGTCAATAGATATGCATCATAGCCTTAAGGAATTATAGGATAATTTAGGTTTGGTCTAGTTAATAAAAGAGCCCACAGGAATTAATACAAAGGATCCCCATAAATCAACTTTACTGGACCTGATTTTTACAAACTATCCCCAACACTATTTATGTAGTGGAGTCTTACCAGATTCCTTTTCCGATCATCAATTAACCTTTGCTACCAGAAATAGATTTCACTGTACCCAAATCTGGACAAACGTTTTACTGGTGAAGCTTCAAACATTTTGGTTTGATTTCTTTTACACAGGATGTTGAAAATATCACATGGGGTTGTCTCGAACTTATAGTCACAGCTTCTGAGGTGTGGAATTATTTCTGTGAGGAATTCATGAAAATATGTTATCATCATGCCCCAATAAGGAAGAGACAAAACAGACATGCAGGTGTTAAGTGGTTTTCTGCATAACTCTTTAAATTGACGAAAGATAGGGATAAGGCATGGCATGGGGAAAAAAATACCATATTTAATAGCGACTGAGATATATACAGTACAGGCACTCATGAAACGTGTACACTTTGGCAATATGGGAGGCTAAGCAAAAATATTTTAGATCTAATCTGGAACTAAATTCTAAACTAAATCCCAGGATGTTTTGGAAAACTATGACAGACCTGATGGGCAGAAACAGTTCCTTATTAATGAACAAGATACAACTTAATGGACGTTCCATCTCACTAGGAGATGATTTGGTAAACACCTTTCATAATTATTTTAGTAATATAGGATCTACTTTGGGAGGCCATAGCGGTAGCATGAATGATACTGATAAAAATAAGGATAAACATCTAAATTTGAACACAGACAATTTTGAGTTTAGTCATATCTCTGTTGATGAGGTAAGGGATGAATTGTTAAAATTAAATACCACCAAGCCTGAAGAACCAGAAAAAATTGTGTCAAGGCTGTTAAAGTATGCGGCCCCTTACCTAGCTGATCCTCTGTCTTTAATTTTTAATCTCTTCATTAGTACTGGAAAATATCCAGATAATTGGAAGGTGCTAGGGTTAAATCAATATTTAAATCAGGAAATAGGGATGAATTAGATAATTACCACCCCATTTCTTTACTGTCACAGGTCTCCAACATTTTTGAGAAAATAGAAGCTAAACAATTAAAGAAATATCTGGAGTCTGGAAATAAAATGTGTACCTATCAGTCTGGGTTTAAAGCTCGTCATGGTACCCAGACTGCTTTGGTCAAGGTGGTCAGTGATATTCAGGTGAGCCTGGACAGGAGAATGATGGTGGGAGCCTTGTTCATAGATCTGTCCAAGGCTTTTAACACCTTGAACCACCGGATTCTCCTATCCAGGCACCGGAATATTGGAATGTCAGGACCAGCTCTTAGCTGGTTTGATTCTTATCTTACTAATGGAAAACAAAATGTTGAAATTGGACCTTATAAATTCAATATGGTTAGAATAGATTCCGGTGTGTCCCAGGGTTCTATCCTGGGGCCACTGTTATTTAATATATATATTAACAATCTGAAATTTCAGGATGGTGATGTCAGGTGTCATCTCTTTGCTGATGACACCATCAGTTTTGTTGAAGGGGATTCAGTTGTTATGATTAATGAGCGACTGCAGTGGGCTTTTGATCAAGTACAAAAATCTTTGCTACTCACCTTTTGGTTCTCAATTGTACTAAAACACAACCAATTCTTTTTGGGGACAAATTAGAACTGAATCGACAGGGTCTGGTCCTGACTACCATGGAAGGGATAAAAATCCAACAGGTTCTCAAGTATAAATATTTGGGGATGTGGCTGGATCACACTTTTAAATGGGATGAGCATTTTCATAAGTTGCTGAACAATTTAGGTAGGAGATTGGGCCTTCTATATAGATTAAAAAGTAACGTGACTCCAGATATTAGGCTGCAAGTTGTAATTCTATGATCATCCCCGTTATGAACTATGGTGGCATAGTCTATTCTGGGGTCTCTAGTATCCAGTTAGAAAGGGTTGACTTAATGTTTAACAAATTTGCTCCTTTTGCATTAGATGTCCCTCAAAACACTCATCGGTGTGTTTTGCATCATTCACTCAAGTGGCAAAAACCTTCAAAACGTGGAAAATCCCACCTCATACAGTTTATGTATACAGTGTGGAAAGGGGATTTCCCCAAATATATTTTGGAGTTATTCCAACTGAGAACTATTAAAAATAATTTGAGGTCAGCTAAAGGTATTGAATTTACAGTGCTCATGTTCAATTTAGGGATTGATAGATCCACTGTAATTTTTAGAGGGGCTGTATTGTGAAACTCTGTACCCATCAGGTTCAGACAAATTAATTCACCAGTCAGATTAAAAGAAATTCAGAGCTGGCTAAAAACTGAGACCCAGGTGTCAAACAATTGCTGTGGGGATGCTGTTACATAAATTCTTAATAAATAGAGGGGCTGTGTGGGTTATTTGTCTATCCTTGTGAAACTTTTGTATAATTATTTATTAACTTTAATCTTTGTATATCCATGAAACTGAGTGCTTTTTATACTGGAACCTTTTGTATTGTTTGAACTTTGTAATTACAGTATGTGCAATAGGACCTCACTGAAAATGAGCTATGCTCAATGGAGTCATCCTGATTCAACTGATTGAATTAAAATGGTTTAGTACCACTACGTAAATAAGTGTGTCTTGCCAGTCACACAGCTTTGTTCAAATGAACTAGGGCTAGGACCTTCAGTGCTGCTGATCCTGCCGTACCTTCTCAGGCTTCTTCTCCAAGGTGAATGACTGCTTATTGGGTGCCTAAAAAACAAACTGTGGAAGTATTTTTACATTTGATGCACCTGCGCACCTAACGTTTTGGGACAAATGAAACAGGATGTTGGGGAGGTGTCACTGCCGAGCCCATTGCAGTTCAGAATAGCAGGGACTCGGCAGTCTACACCAATGACCATGCAGTCTACACCAATGACCATGCACTGTAGTCTTGACGCAACTCTCTGCTTGGTGGGCTGAAACTTCATGTGCTTCAAAGGACCAAAGCCACTCAGCCGGCCCAATGGCTCAGATGGTTGAGGTGCTGGGTGCCTTACCTCATGCTATGCTGGTGAACCGGGTTCAGAAATGACCTTGGGTCATCAGAGTGCCAGAATGGGGGGGAGAGTGCAGAGCAGGCTTGAGCATGCCAGTGGTGAGCTTTCCTCTCCTGAGGGTGGTGATCATGGGTTGGCGCGCCCCATAGTTGTGATCCCACCAAGTGGAGGTCCAGTGGGTAGCATAGGAGGAGAAGGGGTGGCAAAGAATTGGGAGGTGGAAGGAGCTGAGCTGGTGCCATGAGGTGTGAAGTGTGCCTCCACACACTCACATAGCCATGTGCCAGGACCTCGGGGGGGGGGGCATCAGGGAAGAAAATCAGTAAAAATGCAATGTGTCCCCATGATCAGATGGCAGGAGGAGGCGACGGGGACCAAAAAGCTAAAGAAAAATTAAAAGGACCAAACCCACTCCTATCAGAGAGAGCTTTGGTCCTTTGATTTGTTTGAAGTCACATCAGCTAACAGCTGAACGGCTTTCAAAACAGATACCAACTGCATACTGGAAGTTTGTTACTGACATGACTGGTCTGCAGCTGCTGTATCAAACCCTAACACTGGCACCTATGTAACTGTTCCCCATTCGACCATCCCTCTCAGCACCCACCACCCTACCTCACCCCCAGTGAACATAACACTGACACTGGGAGTGCCCAATCCCCCAGTGTCCACCTTGTCCATCCATGTCTGTTGTGTCATTCATTTCCACCACCTGACCCTACCACTCAGCACCCACCACCTCAAACCTCTCCCAAGCCCTTACTTACCCATCAGGCATCCAACTCTGTAATCTTCTATAGGTCACAGACATGTCTTCACTCTTCATAACCAGACCGCAAACTGAGGAAATCGGGTATGCGGTTCAATGTATTTCAACGGGGTTTTGAACTTAGTGGCATAACTTGGACATTTTAAAATATTTTTGCCCCAAATTTTCAACATGCGTTTTTTGGACCCCACCTCATAAACAAGTACAGTGAATTGAGGCAAATCTGTTCCAAAAGGTGATTTCATGGCCACTGCATGAAATCACCTTTTGACAAGGAGTTGAAAACTTTTTCTGACTTTGTTCATGAGGTGGAGTCATAAGAAGGCTGTGTTGAAAATCTGGGACAATAATATTAAAAAACACCACAGTTATGAGCCTACATTGAAATTTATAAATGCAGGCTTGTAACTTTGGTAATTTTCAATATTTTTACCCCAAATTTTCAAAATAGCCATTTCTTTACAGCACCTCATGAATGTGACAGCTGTCATTTTTCAAATCCGGGTCAAAATGTGGTTTTGCATTAACAGTAATGAACAGTACATTTATGAGGAGGTGTGAAAAAATGGCAATGTTGAAAATCCGGAGTGAAAATATGAAAAATTTGCAATGTTACAAGCGTGCTTAGAAACTGAGCAATGCACACCCGCAACATGGGAATTTTAGGGAATTTTTTCACCAGATTTTTAACATGGGCTTTTTGGGACCTTCCTTCATGAAGAGTGGCACTGTGATTTTGTTCATCTATCCCGAAAGTTGATTTCGCACAGCGACCGAGCCATTCTGTGCCACAGGTGTGAAAACACATTTCAGGCAGGATGTGAAAAATGACAGCTATACCATTCATAAGAAGGTATTACAAAATGGCAGTGTTGAAAATATTAAAAATTGGTGCAGTTATGAGCATGCATAGATGCACAACACACACCTGTAATGCAGTCATTTTTGGGAATTTTTTCACCAAATTTTCAGCATGGGCTTTTTGGGACCCCACATCATGAACAGTGGTACTGTTGTTTTGTTTATTGGTTCCAAAAGTTAATTCTGTGCAGTGACTGTGAAATCATCTTTTGGGACCGAGAAATGAAACAACAGTGACATGTTCATGAGGTGGGTTCCCAAGAACACCATGTTGAAAATTTGGGGTCAAAATTCAAAAAAATAGTGAGATATCAACCTAAGTTGAAACCCCCCCATTGACTACCATTATATAGCGTTTACCTGATTTCTCAGTTCGTTGTTCAGCTTTGAAGAGTGCAGATGCATCCCAGTCCACAGAAGATCACTGCTCCTGACCTCTGGAGGTAAGTATGGGTGAGGGGCTGCTGGGAGGTGGGTGCACAGAGGAGGGTGGGGTGGGGAGGGGGACTGGGAAGGCGATGCTGGATGTTTTTCTTTTTACAGTGTAACAAAAAAAAAACCTAGGAACCATTTTCTTTATTTATAGGTTAAAAAATACAAAACACTTTTGGGCACACTGAGGTATGCTCCCAGTGTGCCACATGAGTTTGGGGGGGGAGGCATGATGCCGACAGGGATTGGCCACTCCTGTCAGCAAGCTTGAGGGAGGGAAAACATGATGCTGAATGGGATTTGGCACCCCATTGGCAAAGAAATTGAGCTTGGGGGGGTGGGAGGCATCCTGTACTGGGAGTGGGCATCCCGGTGTCGTGAAAATAAAAAAAATTTCTGGGCACATTGAAGTGGGCTCCCACTGTGTCCCAGTGTGCCACAATGTGGCTGTGGGGGGGGGTGGAATACATGCTGACATGGGGATTGAGCACCCCTGATGTTGGCTTTGTGGGAGTGTGTGGGAGGTGGCAGGAGCCGCCATTGTGAAAAGGCATGCCGTGGCTGTTTTATTTATTGAAATGTTTCACCAGGAATGGCACACCAAGCAACTGCATGTAACTCTGGCCATGTGCATTACTGTGCACTGTAATGCACATGGCCGAAGTCTTCTCATCTGTCACTGCAATGACGAAACTGCACCTGACTGCAGCGGCAGATTTGTTTCAACTCTTTCACCCTCTTTGACATTTGCTGTCACCTACCGGGTGCATTAAGTGGGGGTAATAAGATGGCTATGCTGAAAATTTGGTGTACAAATATGGTAAAATGCCCAGGTTATGACTGAACATTACATTATTTTAGCATTCACTCATAACTTCACTAATTTTCAATGTTTTGACTCCAGCCTTTCAACATAGCCATTTTTCTACACCACCTCATAAACATGACATGTGTCATTTTTTAAAATCCTGGCCGAGATGAGTTTTCACACTTCTGGTGTGAAATGACATTTCAGCCAATATACTATAAATGGCACATGTCATGTCTATAAGGTGAATCCTAAAACAAGTATCTTCAAAATTTGGGGTCAAGATTGGAAGAAGACACCAGGAGAAAGGACTGCTGTGTGACTAGACTTCTCTGCTGGGACTAAAGAAGAAGAACTCCTGTACTTGGACCTTTAATTTAGGGTAAAAAAAAAACCAACAAACAAAACAAAAAAAAAGTGTGTGTTTGTCTGAGTTAACTGAACTGAATGGTTATCTGAACAGTTATCTAGGTGTAAATCTCAGGTGACTGAAAGGACTTAATAGCTGTGAAGTTTAAATTACTTGTAGAAAGATCTAGTAAGTAGGGGAGTGGCTTAGCTAGAAGGAAGCTACATTTAAAGACTGCCTTAGAAAGATTCTGCTAATAGCTTGGCAGAAGACACCAGGAGAAAGGACTGCTGTGTGACTGGACTTCTCTGCTGGGACTATATTGTTCTCCTTCCCTTCCACCCAAAGCTAGTTCTACTTTTATAGGCATAGGATTTGACTGACAACAGGAACTTCCAGTTTGGGAACAGGAAGTGAGTGATCACAGAGCCACCAAAGACCCACCATCCTAGAAGGGCAAGAGTAGCTCTCCGGACCCCTCTAGCTGCTGGAGGTCTGCCACTGAGCAAGTAAGGGGTCTACTGAGAAATATAGGATATTCTTGTCTCAGAACAGGACAATCAGGAGCTTAACGGGCACACAGGCAGAAAGTAAGGAGAGAGAAAAAAAAGCAGAGGAAAGAGTAAGGATTGCAAACAGTTAAGAGGCCAGAAATAAGACATGATTGGAATGGTGCAGTGCAGTGGCTGTGGAGCAGCAGTCTTCCGGGAGATGTTCTGGATGATGCGGTGTTGTCCCATCTGCAGGCACCTCTCTGGGCTGAGGGAGGGGTTGCTCATCTCCAGGCTGAGTTGGCCAGGTTGTGGGACCTCCTCTTCCATCCAGGGACCACCAGTGCCACTGCCGTTGCCTCAGAGGTTGCCAAGAAGAGGAGCAGTTGGACCACAGTGGGCTCAGGGAGGTGAGGGTGGTGGAACAGAGGCACATCCCTCCAGTTGTACCTCTCCACAATTCCTATGCCATTCTGGCAAAGTGTGGTTCCTCTATGGAGGCACCTCAGTGGAGACCAAGGAGGATGCTGGGAACCTCCACAAAGGAGACCCACAGGAGGGTGGCAGAGGACCCCGCAGAGGAAGGAAACAACTCCTGGTGGGGGACTTCATTGTTAGGAAGGTAGAACTGGGGGAGGAAGGGGAGAGGGAGGTAAGGTGCCTGCCTGGCGCCATGGCTTGGAGGGACAGGGAGCGAATCCTCAGGATTGCCGGAGCAGCTGCACAGGGGAGGGAGCTGGATGTCATTGTCCACCTAGGGACAAATGACCTGGCTAAGAAAGGGATTAGAGAAGTGCAGGAAGAGTTTGTGGAATTGGGGAGGGGCCTTAGACAAGTAGCACGCACTGTAACCTTCTCGGAGGTGCTGCCCATCTATGGCATAGAAGAGGCTAGGGTGTTCCGCACCATGGGATTCAATTAGTGGTTGAACAACTGGTGTGGAGCTCAGGGATTTGGCTTCATTGGGGACTGGGGGTCCACCTGGAGTGATGCAAGCCTATACTGGCATGATGGGCTGCATCTGTCCAGGAGGGGAACCAGGATCCTAGGTGATAGGTTTAAATGCTTCATTGGCAAGCATTTAAACTAGACAAGGGGGGAGGCACTGGAAAGGAGCAGGGAAATACTAGCCCCCAAAAAATCACGGTAGTAAGTGCGGCAAACACCAACATAGAGGTGTCAATAGGGAGAAGGGCAGGGTAAATGGAGAAAGTGACAAAGGCAAGAAGGACAGGGATGGGGCAAAAAGGAGTAAGGCCATCAGGAAATGGAGGGTAATGAGTACCAATGCCCATAGTCTGGGCAACAAGCTCCCTGAACTGGTGGCCTTGATAGAAGAGGGATGCCTGGATATCGTAGCAGTCACAGAAACATGGTACACAGAGAACCATGACTGGGATGTTAACATACCAGGGTACATAACCTACAGAAGAGACAGGCAGGAGAGAAGAGGGGGAGGAGTAGCTCTCTATGTAAAGGAAGGGATAAAAGCAACTGAACAAAAGAGTAAACAGGAAGGAGAGGAGGCACTGTGGGTCACCTTGGAGATTGGAAAGGGCACCACAATCCGCACAGGGGTTGTGTACAGACCCCCATGTCAGGGGAGGAATGGACAGATATGATAGAAGGCATTCTTAGAATGGGAGAGAAAGGGAGATACTGTTGATGGGAGACCTGAATATGCCACATGTTAACTGGAGCACATTTGCCGTAGCCACATCCAAGGTAGGGCCATTCTTGATGCCCTACAGGTGTGAGCCTCAGACAGTTAGTTCGGAACCCACTCGTGAGGAGCAATCTTAGACCTCATACTCTCAAAGGGGCAGTGAGAGGATCTCAGATCTAGAAGTGGGTTGCCATCTGGGAACAAGTGACCATCAAACAGTGTGGTTCACATTAAACTCAGCTACAGAGTCAAGCCATACAAAAGTGAGGGTACTGGACTTCAGGAGGGCTGACTTTGGCAAGATGGGAGAGTGCCTCAGAAAAGCACTAGCAAACAGGCTAGAAGGAGGGGTGGAGCAACAATGGGGACTCATCAAAACTGCCATCACAGAGGCAACAAGCCTTTGTGTGAAGCAAATAAACAAATCAAAATGAAAGAAAAGCTACTATGGTTCTCAAAGAGGTGGCTGTGAAAGTCAGGAAGAAAAGATAGCATTCAGAAGTATAAGGAAACACAGAAGGAGCAGGACAGAGCTGTACCAGTTAAGGCAGAAGGAGGAGGAAGTCAGAAGAGCAAAGGCCCAAACCTGAGAAAAGATAGCCAACTCAGTTAAGAAGGAGGATAAAACCTTTTATAGGTACATCAGGCGTGAAAAGACAAAGGGAGGGATAGTGAGGCTGAATAGAATGAACAGTGGGTGGGCAGAGGGGGACAGTGAAAAAGCAGGGATACTGAATGAATATTTCTGCTCAGTATTCACAAAAGAGGAGGGGGAAGTGCCTAATCCAATTAACAGAAGCACTCTTGATAGAAGGGTCGATCCAGTCCTTTCACAAAGAAGAAAGGGTTCTGCAAGAACTCCTAAAACTGAAGGTGGACAAAGCAATGGGTCCTGATGGAATTCACCCCAAAATTCTAAAAGAATTAAGGGAGGAACTAGTGAAACCACTGGTTACTCTTTTTAATAAATCATGGGAGGATGGTGTGGTACCCGAGGACTGGAGGAAGGCGGATGTGATTCCTCTTCACAAAAGTGGGACCAAGACAGAGACAGGAAACTACAGACCTGTCAGTCTGACCTCTGTGGTAGGGAAAGTGATGGAGTCACTTGTGAAGGAAAGAATAGTTGAGTACCTAGAGGCCAGTGGGGCACAGGACCCAAGGCAGCATGGGTTCACAGCGGGAAGGTCATGTCAGACAAATCTAATAGATTTCTTTGACTGGGTGACCAAAGTAGTAGACCAGGGAGGGCTGTGGACATGGCCTACCTAGACTTTAGCAAGGCATTTGACACAGTCCCACACAAAGATTAATAGTCAAATTAACCAGCCTGGGAGTGGGACCCAGGGTGGTAGCCTAAATAAACATTGGCTGCACAACAGGACACAGAAGGTAATTGTAAATGGAGTCCACTTCTGAAGAAAGAGGGGTTACTAGTGGGGTACCGTGAGGGTTCAGTATTGGGTCCAGTCCTTTTAATGTCTTCATCAGTGACATTGCAGAGGGACTGGAATGAAAAGTATGCCTTTTGCAGATGACACAAAGATCTGCAACAGGGTTGATACACAAGGAGGCATGGAAAGGATGAGAAGGGACTTGGCAAGGTTGGAAGAATGGTCAGAAGTATGGTACTTAAATTCAATGCAAAGAGTGCAAAATAATGCACCTGGGAAACAAGAACCCAGGGAAGAATACACAATGGGGGTAGTAACAACAACAAAAAGGAAAGGGACCTGGGGGTGATCATATCAGATGACCTTAGGTTGGCAAGCAATGTGAGAAGGCAGTAGGGAGGGCTGGGGGTATACTGGGATGCATAGGGAGAGGCATCAGCAGCAGAAAACGGGAAGTTGTTATCCCTCTGTACAGACAGTTGGTGAGACCCCATTTGGAGTACTGGGTCCAGTTCTGGAGACCCCATCTCTGCAAGGACATAGACAGGATAGAGGCAGTCCAGAGGAGGGCAACTAAAATGGTGCAGGGTCTACAAGAGAAGCCGTATGAGGAGAGACTAAAGGAGCTTAATATGTATACCCTTGAGGAAAGAAGGGAGAGGGTTAAAAAAATAGGAAAAACAAGAGACACCCTATCTAGGGTAGGGTAACAACTTAGTTTCAGGAAAGCTGAATGGAGAGGTAGGATTACAATGGGAGTAGGAAGGAGGCAGAATGGTACAGAAAAATTAAAACAGACACTAAGAGAAAGAAAGAACAGATTATGGGAGTGGTGCAGTGCAATGGGTGTGGGGCCACAGTCTTCTGGGACACCTGGAAACTGAGATTCTGCCCCATCTTTAGTCACCTCTCTGGGCTGCAGGCAGAGGCGACTGGACTCTGGGCCAAACTGGCAATGGTACAGAGGACCTTCTTCCCAACTCAGGGACTACCACGTCTGTCATCACTCCCTCAAATGTTGCCTAGGCAGAGTGGATGGACCTTGGTGGGCTCCAGGAGGGTAGGAGGGTGGGAAGGGTGCATGCTGCACAACTAATACCACTGCAGAATTCCTTCACCCTTCTGGAAGGATGGGGTTGACAAGAGCAGTCAACAATCACAGTGGGAAGGGAAGAAGTGGGACTCCTCAGAACTGGAGGCCCCAAGGAGGGATGAAGAGGTCCCCAGATAAGGAGGAAGCAGCTGTTGGTGGAGGACCCTATTGTTAGGGGGATAGACTTGGGAGAGGGAGGTGAAGTGCCTTCCCAGTGATTCAGCTTGGAGGGATAGAAAGTGTATCCAGAGGATCGCTAGAACAGCAGGAGATGAGAGGGAGCTAGACATCACTGTCCATCTGAGGACAAATAACCTGGCAAGGACAGGGTAGGGGAAGTGCAAGGTGACTTCAGGGAGCTGAGGAGGGGCCTCAAAACAGGTGGCATGCATGGTGGCTTTTGCTGAGGTGTTACCTATGTATGGCCGAGGACAGGCAGGGATATGGCTATACCGTGCTACTCTATGTTCAGGAGAGATAGGACAGGGAGGAGGAGGAGTTGTTTTACATGAGAGGGAGAGAATCAAGGCCATGGAGGTACAGGGAAACCAGAAGGAAAAGGAAGTGCTGGAGGTGTTGTGGGTGACCCTGGAGACAGGATTTGAGACCGCTATCTGTATCAGGGTAGTGTACAGGCCTCCAATACAAGCAGAGGGGTTGGACAGGCACTTGGAGAAGTAATCATCAAAATGGCAAGTAAAGGGGTGGGTACTGCTAATTGGGGATTTCAAACTGCCAGACGTGAAGTGGAGCCTTCCAACAGCAGCTTCTGCAAGGAATAGGGCTATCCTGGACTCCCTTCAAGGGCTTTACTCCGACAGCAAGTCACAGAACCAACTAGGGATGAGGCAATGCTGGACCTGGTGCTTACAAACAGGGACACCATTGCATATGTTACAGTGGGCAGTCCCCTGGGTACCAGTGATCACCATATGGTGTGGTTTAACATAAAGACAGGAACACAGGCTAAACTACATGAGGACAAAGATCCTGGACTTTATGAGAATGGAGTTTAAAGAAATGAGGGGCTGTGTGAGAAACTGCCATGGGGGGGGTGGATTTCCAGAGAGGGGTCGAGGCACAGTGGACAAAAATAAGAGAGGGTATAACTAAAGTGACTAACCTGTGTGTGAAGGAAGTGGGTAAAAGCAGAAGGAAAAAGAGACCATTATAGTTCTCTAAGGAAATGTCAAAGATGGTGACTGAAAAACGGGGTGGCATTCAGGTGGTAGAAGAAAACACAGAGGGAGGAGGACATGGAGGTATACCTAGTAACACAAAAGGAAGCAGGCAAGGTGGTGAAGGGAGAAAAAGTGCAGACAGAGGAAAGAATCGCCAAAGGGGTCACTAAGGGGATAAGACATTCTTCAGATACATACGTGGGAGAGGAAAGCAATGGGAGGGATAGTGAGGACTAGAAGGGCACAGAAGGGATACTGGGCAGAAGAGGGCTAAGAAAAAGCAGACAACCTGAACAGATATTTCTCCTCAATCTTCACAGTGGAGGGAGGGGAGGTGGACCACCAGAGAATTGCAGGAATGGGGGGGATGTGGACACAAGTCTATTTTCAGAAGAAGAATCCAACAGGCACTTGCAGCTCTAAAGGTAAACAAAGCAATGGGACCAGATGGAATACATCCAAGGGTTCTCATAGAACTTAGAGAGGTACTTGCTGCTCCACTGACAGCCTTATCCAATGGCTCACTGGAAACAGGCGTGATTTCAGAGGACTGGAGAAGAGCTGGCATGGTCCCTCTACATAAGAGAGGTAGCAGAGAGGAGTCTAGCAACTTACTTCAGTAATGGGGAAATTAATGGAAACCCTGCTAAAAGACTGGAGAGTACATTGACTCCAATAGGCTGCAAGACCACAAGCATCATGGATTCACGAGGTGTGGGGGAGGCATGCCAAACAAATGTGATGGACTTTTTTGACTGGGTGACCAGGAGAACAGGTAAGGGGAATGCAGTGAAACATGGCCTGTCTTTCAGCAAGGCCTTCGACACTGTGCCACACAGAAATCTAATGAAGAAATTGAGCAGCCTGGGGGTTTGATCAACAGTGGTGAACTGGGTTAGAAACTGGGTAATAGATAGAAGACAGAGGTAGGTGGTAAATAGCATTCATTTGAATGGTGGAAGATTGCCCAGAAGGGAGTCAAAGGGCTCAGTACTGGGACTGGTCCTTGTCAATCTTTCTAAGTGATATCACTGTGGAACTAGAAGGAAAGGTATGCCTTTTTGCAAATGATACCAAAATCTGCAGTAGGGTGGACAATCAGGTGGAAGCGAAGAGAATGAGCAGGGATCTGGGGAAAACCGAGGAGTGGCCAAAGCATGGCAGTTGGGATTTAATGCCAAAAAGTGCAAAATCATACTCCTAAGGCATAGGAGCCCTGGTGCTGAGTATAGCATGGAGGTGAGATATTGACAGTCATTAAACAGGAAAGGGACCTTGAGTGAGCATATCTGATGAACTCAAGGTGGCAAAGCAGCATGATGAAGCAGTGGGTAGGACTAGTGGGATACACAAATGCATAGGGAGGGGTATATGCAGCAGGAGGAGGGAGGTGGTATTGCCACTGTATTACTCACTGGTGAGACCCTACCTGGAGTACAGTGTCCCATTTTGGAGGCCGTGTCTCAGAAAGGACATAGACAGGGTAGAGGCAGTCCAGAGGAAGGCAACTAAAATGGTGCTAGGGTTGCATGAACAGAGACTGAGGGATCTCAACATGTGCACCCTGATAGGATAGGAGAGAGACATGTGACATGATAGCGACCCACAAGTACCTCACAGGGGTGAACAGGGAGCAGAAGGAAAGTCTCTTTCAAATAAGAAGGAGCACCAGGACCCGGGAGTATGCAATGAAGCTAAAGGTGGGAAGTTTAAGAGAGGTGTGAGGAAATATTTCTTCACTGAAAGGGTGGTAGACACCAGGAAAATACTGCTAGCAAAAGTTGTGGAGGAAAAAACAGTGGGGGGGGACTTAAATCATGCATGGGACAGACATATGGGCATATTAGAAAACAGGCAGGGAGGAGGAAGAAGGGAGGGTTTCCGGAAACCAGTTAATGTCTGTGGAGACAGACTAGGCAAGAACCATCTGAGTAGACTGGGTGGGCCAAGTGGTCCTTTTCTGCTGACAAATTCTGTTTCTGTTTCTAATTCCCCCTCCCTTCTCTTCTTTTTCCCTTATATATCTAAAAAATGTGCCCCCCCCACCTTTGAATCCCTCTCAATATGCAGTGTTGTGTCTACTTTTGCAGTCTTGACTGCCCTCTTTGCTTCTCTAGTTTTTTCCTGATAGTCATCCCATTCTACGTCCCCCTGTTTTTCTTTCTACTTTATAAAGGCCTTCGTTTTGGTCGCCGCTGCCTTCCTTGCCATTTCTTTTTTTATATTTGAGTTATTGAAAAACATGTTCTTCCACAATAAGCATTACACAAGTTGTATTTATTTATTTATTTATTTCATGTTTAGGATTCAAAACCTTTGAGCGTAAAGCTCGTTTACAAAGGTTCCGAGTCAGACAAGAAACAAAAACACAACATTGGCAATACACAACAGGAGATAACTGATGACAATACAACAAGGTTACATAAGTCACATGGTGCAAATATTTTTTGTTATTTACAAGAAGCAAGGATTACAACAACAGTATAGGAGTGTGGTAAACAGTTTTATAATCGTAACTAACTTGGGGTCAGTGTGGATCCCAGGTTCAAGTCATCTGGGGTAGAGAATAGTAGCATCCAGTGCTGGCTTTGTCAAGTGTAAAGAGAAGGGACGTGGGAGAGGCAGCAAGTATTATATAAGCAGTTGAGAATCTCAACATGTAACATATACACTCAATAGCATCCTATAAACTAAAAATAAATAACAAAATAAATAAATACATACATGGGTCTCCTTAAAATGTAGGTTTCATAGGTGTTTCTGAGCTGTATAAAAACTGGAGTCCATTTAGTGCGCCTTAACAGTAAAATTAATACCCCTTAATATTTTTACTACTTAAATAATAATCAAGAGAATGCTTGAAGGATAACATTGTTTTGCTAGCTGCGACCTCAATGGGCAGTGCATTCCAAATGTTTGCCATCCTAACTGAAAACCACTGCATATGGGCCTGTACATTAAACCTATCCACCTTTAGCTGTAAGGGGTGAGCACGGGTATTATAAGACTGATCCCTAAGATGTAAACCCAGTTGTTCTCAAGGCTGATTATCAGACTGTGCCCGATAGATAAGGCACATATCACCTCTCAGCCTGCGATATTTGAGGGAATAAAGTTCCAGATTCCTCAGTCTATCCCCATAATCCATATCTTGAACTTCATTAATTCTTTTGGTTGCCCTTCGCTGTACCTTCTCCAGGGCATTTTTATCCCCCTTATAGCCTGGTGCCCAGAACTGTACACAGTACTCGGCATGAGGTCTCAACAGGGCCATACAACTCGGTTCATCAATCCATTTTGATAGTGTTAATGTCTGAGGCATTGTAGAATAACCATGAGTGTAATTCATGCCAGGAAAAAAAATAGTTTCCTTATACTTGTTTCCCTTGATAACCGCTCTTGTGCATGTTTTTGTTGCCTCGTGAATGGCCCCTTTCATAACTCTCCATCATTCTTCCACTCCCCTAATGCTGTCTGCCCCAGATAACCTGCCCAGAACAAATCCCTTCATTTGATTGAAATCCACCCTTCGGAAGTGTAGCACCTCAGCCTTAGATGAGGGCTTACTGGTATGCAGGGCCATCTCAAGTCATATAGTATTGAGGCCCCTGGACCATAGTGGTTCCCCAACCCACACTCCACCTACTGTTTTCGAGTTGATGAGTACCACATCGAGAATGGCAGATTCTCACTTCATGCTTCACATAAACTTGATAAAGCATTCTGTTTGCTTTCCTTTATTAAGAAATATATTTTTCACAGGCACTTATCTACTATGCAGGAGTGCATCAAGTCTTCCTGTGGGGAGACTGGCATTTGATCAATATTGGTCCACTTCCTCCTAGTGTAATCTCTTATCTTCAGGTATCCAAAATAGTGACCTGCAGGGAAGTTGTAAGCAGCCCTGAGGCATCATGAGTAGCAAAATGGTTGTTAGTATAGAGATTCATAAACTGAAATATAACTCTTAAAGCAGCAGTGCAATAAAAATGATTTTCCAAAAAGCTAGTTGCAGCTACTATTAATAAAAATATTAGCATATTTGTCTAGTCACCTTTTCTAGGTACTTCCTATGCTGTGCACCATAAGTTTTTATTTTATCTGTCCTAACCCTTACCATGTCTACAATGGTATTTCTTAGCCAAATGCTACAGACATCTTTTTTTTTATTTAGAAAAAAACATTAATAAACTACTCACATGTTGGTGAAACCACAACATGTTACCACCAGATGAAATTGGGAGATGCCTGGAGCATTTTATAATTAAAAAAAAAAAAACTCTGGCCAGAGCCACTATGGCTGCAGCCAAGGAATTTGGGGTAAAAACATTGAAAATGTGTTTTTTTTGTATTTTTATGCCAAATTTTCAACATGGCCTTGTTAAGACCCTTCCTCACGAAGAAGGGCAGAGAAAATGTTCAGCTCCTGGCCTAAAGATGATTTTGCACAGAGCCTGTGAAATCAACATTTAAAACACAAAAATCATATTTTGGGCTAGAGCTGAAAAATGACAGCTGTCACATTATTGTGGTGCTGTAAAGAAATGGCTTTGTTGTAAATGTGGGGTAAAAATATTGAAAATTATCAAAGTGACGAGCCTACATTCATAAAAATTCAATGTAGGCTCATAACTGTGTTTTTCAATTTTATACACCGAATTTTCAACATAGCCTTCTTATGACCCCACTTCATGAACAAGGGCAGATAAATGTTTTGACTCCTGCCCGAAAGGTGATTTCGCACAGGGGCCACAAAAACATCTTTCGGGATGTAAAAAAACATGTTGGCCAGGATTTGAAAAATTATAGCTGTCACATTCATGAGGTGCTGTGAAAATATGTCTGGGTTGTAAATTTAGGGTAAAAATATTAAAAATTACTTGTTATGAGCCTGCGTTCATAAAATTCAATGTTGGTTCATAACTTTATTGTTTTTTTATATATTTTTACACCAAATTTTCAACACAGACTTTTTATGACACCAGCTCATGAACAAGGGCAATGAACATTTTCAGGTTCTGCCCGATGGGTGATTTTGCGCAGGGACATCAAGATCACCTTTAGGGACAGATTTGCCTAATGTCAGTGCCATTGTTCATGAGGCAGGGTCCCAAGAAAGGCATGTTGAAAATTTGGGCCAAAAAATATGCAAAAATGCCTGAATTATGCCACTGTGTTCAATACCCCATTGAAATACATTGAACCGTGTACCTGTTTCTTCAGTTTGTGGTCCGACTTTGAAGAGTGAAGACGTGTCTGTGGTCCAGAGATGATTATGACATTGGGATCCAATGGGTAAGTAAGGGTTTCGGGGTGGGTGCAGGGGGGTGGGTGCTGAGTTGGATGGTCAGGTGGGGGGACAGAAACGGCCACAAAAGATATCAATACACATTTTTCCTTTTTACAGGTTAAAAAAAAGCACAACGGATGATTCCTGACTGTAACACTGAGGGATTGGGCACCCCCAGTGTCACCATTGTGTTTCTGGGGGTGGGTGCTGAGAGAGAGGGTCGGATCAGAGGAAGGAAAAATAGGAACTAAAAGGTCATGTCAAACAAGATCCCAACACTGAGGAATTTGGCAACCCCAGTGTCATTGTTATTTTTCTGGAGGGGAGTGGGTGGGTATATGAATAATTAAAAAAATGGAAATTGGCGGTCTGGCGGAATACAGCACAGTCTGCCATGACCAGATGACTACCACACAATGCTACTTGGCAGTGTTGTGAGTGAGTCGTGCATGAGCAGTCAGTTTGGCGGCCATCTTGGACATGGCGGAGTGTGCCATGTTCCGCAGTGAGTACCCACAAACTAAAAAATAGTGCAGTGTGACTGCCTATGCAGACAGCGAGCAGAGTGCTTCACGGATGCTGAGGCAACTGTGTGGCAACTCCAACATGTTGTTCAGTCAGAAGGAATGCACTAATTGATTTTTTTTCTAGCAGGAGGTCTGCAGGGCTATGCCTGCTGGAGCCCTAAAAAGTAAAGGTCATATTTTTTTGCTAGTTTCATTGTACCACTGCTTTATCTCCCAAATATGAAAGATAAGATTGTCCCAAGTTATGGGTATATCAATTACTAAGGATTATGGTGAACTGAGAAATGGTGATCATATAGCCATTAAGAGATAATGGCCCAGATATTCAGACTGCGCCCGTGAGGGGCGCAAGCCTGGGTGCAGCGCAACTGGGATGCACCGGGGCCAGGGCCAGGTGATATTCAACGGTGATGCACCACGGCGCAGCACCATTGAATATGGCACAGACTGCGCACAGTGCAGTAGCACGGCACCAATGCAAGCAATGGACAGGGAGCAAGGGGATGCGCTAGCACAACTGCAGTTGCGCAAGGTGCATCACCCGCGATATTCAGTAGAGGGCATGCAAATGAGGCCATAACATATTCAAGGCACAAATAGGGCCATTTGCATGTCATTATGGCCCATTTGCATACCTTGCACAGGGCAGCCCAGCGATGTGTGCCTGGCGCCCTGCTCAGCATGATGTGTGCGGTGGGGATCCCTGGGCAACCCCCACCCATAGCCGCGAACACGGAAATGTGTGAGGCACAATCCCTGGTAGTTGAGTGCCCCCCCCAAGTCCCCGATTACTGTAATGGTAGCCTTGCCCTGGTAGTCTAGTGGCTTCCTCCCTCCCATGTCCCCGATCGCCGGAATCCATCCTTCATGTAATTCCCTGGTAGTCTAGTGGTACCTTCCACCACCCATTGCTGCTATCATGGTAAAGCGCCATAACACATTTCCGTGGTAATCTGGTGGCACCCCACCCTCCCACCACAGCACCCTTGCCCACCCTGCTCCCCCCATCATCGGTGGCGGCTGCAACCGCCCGCATACCACCCGGCGGCCCACCGAATGACAGGTACAGTATGGGCTTGGAGGGCATACTGTACTAGACAGTCCCAAATATGTGAATGAAGTCATTCACATATTTAGGACTGTCTAGTATTGTGGGAGCTACTGAGGAGCATAACCTTTGTATTTTTATAGTTTACAATCAGTTTGTGATTGTAAACCAGCTCTCAACACTAGCAAAGTCATGTTGGAGATTGTTTTCAAGGAGGATCGGGTCAGGATCGCTTGAGAAAATTACGGCTTCGTCCACGTAAAGTATAATGGATCTGTGGCAGGAGTTTGGAAGATTATTTAACAAGCATTTGTCAATGCCGAATGTTGTCGCGCTGGCATTGGCAGTGGCGGAGCTAGAGACGCATAGCACTTTGATTTTGTTAATGTGTCGCAAAAGGTGATTTTGCACAGTGAACATGCCATTGAGCGCCACAGCTGTGGAAACACGTTTTGGGCAGGCTGTGAAAAATGGTAGCTGGACTGTTGATAAGGAGGTGTGCACAAATGCCAGTGGTGAAAATGTGGCATGAAAATATTACAGATTGACGAAGTTACAAGGGTGCGTGGAAACTGCACAATACACGCTTGCAACACAGTCATTGTATGGACTTTCGGCACCAAATTTTCAACATAGGCATTTTAGGACCTCTGCTCATGAATAGTGTCACCGTCATTTCTGAAAACTGTCCTGAAAACTGATTTTGCATAGTGACCGTGCGATTCTGTGCCGGACGTGTGAAAACACATTTCAGCCAGCTGTACTGTTCATAAGGAATCATGGGAAAATGCCAATGATGAACAGCTGGAGTGAAACTATTACAAATTCACAAAGTCACGAGCATGTGTGCAAACTGCACAATGCACGCTCGTAAAACACTCATTTTATTGACTTTCGTCCCCAAATTTTCAACATAGGCATTTTAGGACATCTGCTAATGAACAGTGTCACTGCCATTTTCATAATGTGTTTCGAACACAGGCTTTCTGCAGTGACCGGGCTATTCTGCGCCAGAACTGCGAAAACAGATTTTGGTCAGGATGTGAAAAATGACAGCTGTACTGTTCATTAAGAGGTGCAGAACAATGGCACTGTTGAAAATCTGGAGTGAAAATATTATAAGTTTGCGAACGTATGAGCATGCGTGCAAACTGTGCAACACACGCTTGTAACACAGTCATTTTATGGAGTATTGTTACCAAAATTTCAACACAGGCATTTTAGGGCCTCTGCTCATGAACAGTGTCACTGACACTTTCGTAATGTGTCCTGAACACTGATTTCGCATAGCGACTGCGCTATTCTGTGCCGGAAGTGTGAAAACACATTTCGGCCAGGATGTGAAAAATGACAGCTTACGGTTCACAAGAAGGTGTGGTAAAATGCCAATGTTGAGAATCTGGCATGAAAATATTGCGAATTCGCTAACGTACGAGCGTGTGTAGCAACTACGTAATGCAGGCTTGTAAAACAGTCATTTTTTGGATTTTTCCGGCCAAATTTGCAACATAAGCTTTTTGAGAGCACCCCTTATGAACAGTGGTACTGTCATTTCGTTACTCAGCCTTGAAAGGTGATTCCATGCAGTGACTGCGAAATCACCATTCGGGACCGAATAACGCCAAACCCATGTTGAAAATTTGGGGCCAAAATTCCCAAAAATGCTTGAGATATGCAGCAAAATTGAAAACACCCTATTTATTCCATTATACAGCTTACTGGCATTTCTTCAGTTCGCGATTGGCTTTGAAGAGTGCAGACGTGTTCCCAGTCCACCGAAGATCGTCGCACCAGACTCCGGAGGTAAGTATGGCATGAGGGGGTGTGGGGAGGCAGGGTGCACAGAGGGTGCCGCGTGCGGGTGGGGCACAGAGACTACGAGGACCATTTCATTTTACAGGTAAAAAAAAAGTTAGACATTGCGAGACAGTTTTTTTTTTAGAGTTGGCACACTGGGGTGGGCTCCCAGCACACCACCTAACTGTTGGGGGGTCTGTGCCGATGGGGTTGGGCACCCTCATTGGCACACAACACGGGGGATGTTATGCCGGCGGGTTGGGCACCCGTCGGCACTGAGGAGGCGGGAAGCCGAGGAGGATTGGGCACCCTCTTGGCATTTAACAATGGGGGATTTCTTTATGCCGACGAGGAGTGGGCTCCCCATCTCCACACACAAAGAAAGCGGCAGGAGGCCAAGCCAAGGGGGTGGAGCTTGCAGCATTAACAATGGGGGGTATTATTATGCCGGCCCAGGGGATTAGGCTCCCCTGTCGGCACCTACAGAGGGCAGGGTAACCGACAGGAGGATTGGGCACCCCCGAAGTCGGTTGTTTGGCAGCCACTGTGCCTCCATGTTCATAATGTGGTCAGCACGTCAAGGGAAGGCCCGCTGTGTCTGACGAGCTTTGCTCGCATTGTAGCAGACCTTTTCTTAGATGTGCTCTCCACATTATGTATGCATGGTGTGGCGTCGGCATGCAGGCTGATTGGGGAATGCGGGACACACTTACTGATGCATGCCCTGCATTCGCCCAACAGCAACCGTGCCTCCAAATCCCCACTGTCGCAAGATGTTGGCTGCGCAAGCGCGCCAGCATAAAAACTGCCTGAAAAGGAGGGGACCCACTATTGACCCTTGTGGGACTCCAGAGAGCACCGGTTTAGAGTCAGATAGGGCTCCTGAAATTTTTGCTTATTGACTATGATTGCACAGATAACTTGTGAACCAGGATGTGGAGTCCTTGGACAGTCCTATATTGGACAGTTGCTGAAGGAGTAGATGATGATGCACTGTGTCAAATGCTTTTGTTAAATCAATAAAGGAAGAGTCCACGAGTTTGCCCTGGTCCAGCGATTATTGTATGAAACTGTACTGGCATCCATGTGGAATTTGTTGCCTAACTCTGTGGTTATGAGTAAAAATATGAAATGCTTTAAAGGGGAGAGAAACTTTGTGTTAATTGCCTGCAATTAGTAATCTTCCTAATAAGAGAAATTAAATACTTGCCTCCAAATGAGCCATATTTAACTATATCTTAAAAAACACTGACGTGAAAAACAGTGTTTCCAATTTTTTTAAAGAGGACAGGAACTGATTTTTAATTGGCAGCTGTTTATAATGTTCCCATTTACAGAAATAATACCCATAAACCTAAATGATCCATGTGTAACTGCCAGAATAAAAACTGACATGAAAAACTGCATTTTGCATTGTTTTCTTTTCATGGGCAGCATTCTGTTACAGTTCTCGTTACGGAACCAATGATCTGGAATTTTAAGTATGCCACGGTTTATGCACAGAACTTTAAGCACAGTTCTGATAGCTCATGTTTAGCATTCTGTACACAAACTGTGACATAGTAACAACTCCAAATTACCGGTTCAGGGAAGAGAACTGTGCAGAATGTTGTCCATAAAAGGAAAACAATTAAAAACACAGTTTTTCACATCAGTGTTTTTTAAGATATAATTAAATATGGCTCATTTGAAGGCAAGTATTTCATTTCTCTTATTAGGAAGATTACTAATTGCAGGAAATTAGTACAAAGTTCTTCTCCCCTTTAAAGCATTTCATATTTTTACTCATAACCACAGAATCAAGCAACAAATTCCACATGGATGCCAGTACAGTGTCCTAAGGATGGAACCAGCAGGGTGTTCATTCCAGTTGGGCTGCAAGGTAGTACCAGTATGGTTTGACAGTCCTAGGTCAGCTTTTTGTAAGGGGCATATAAAGCTGTGTTATACTAACTCATAGTAGTGTTTTTCCAGAGACATTTTATAACCTTTTCTCTTATTCTTGGGGGGTTAGCTTGATAGGAAGGTCCAAAAAGAAACAATATTCTTTGTAAGACGTTCAGTTTAATAGTATTGACCCTCCCCAACAAGGTCTAGGTGAGGAAGTTCGTCTCTCATCATCCTGATTGGTTTTCTTGCTTAACGGAGTAAAATTAGAACAAATAATTCTGAGGCATTCTTAGATACTGCATTCCGAAATAACTAAAAGTTAGAGTAAAACGAGTCAAGCCTTGGATAGGTTGGAGAGGTGGGGTTATGACTGGGATCCAGGGGCATTATATTTGATTTTGTCAAATTATCTTTATATCCAGATATGGAAGGGAATTATTTGGAGACAAAATTGAGCAGGGAACTAGAGATCTTGACATATGATTCTGATACAGTAAAACATCTTCAGCAGGTTCTGTAGCACAAATTCTAATACCTTCAATCTCAGGGTTCACGTGGCTAGCTTGTGTTAATGGTTCTAGAAAGGTCAGCAGCAGGCAAGAACAAAGGCAACTCTGTATAGTACCCCATCAGAGACAAATGGTCCCAGAGGTTAAGAAATTAGTTATAGTTTGTGCTGTTTCACTAAAATATATCAGTTTAACCCAAATAGTAAAGATCCCTTAAAAGGACCAAGCACAGGTGCAAAACGTCAGACTTTGTTTTGTTATTTTGCACTGCACTCTGCACTTGGGTCACAGTTGTTATAAAATAAAATGGAAACTTTTTGATACACTATATCATTCTTCCCCCCACAAAGTTGTTATCTCCTTCAGCACCCAGAATGGCCCCCATCTGGACTGGTCTCCCTGACCCTGACGCCCTACTTTTCTGGGACTGACCTTCTGCAGTGGTCCTGCCACGGGACCCCAGATATGAGGCATCCAGACATTGATGCAGGGCCTGCAAGAGACCAGGCCATCACCATATTCTGGTTGGAGGGTTTTTCCTCCTATGTTTGCCCATATTGGGCCCACACACATGCAATGACGCTTATGCGTACTCCACCTCTACGAAGACCTCCCCCTGGCATCCGGATGTGGGGTCCCTGCCCATTCTTTCCCATAGTGCTGCCACCTAGTTTCCTCTAGGGGGCAGGCAAGCCATGGAATGTGCAGTCTTCTCTCCATAAGGGGAGGAGAGCTGTCCTATAGATGCTTAATCCTCCCTTCCTGGCCAGCCACGAGGCAGACAATAGCCAAGGGATGCGAAAATCCCTCCCCGGAGAGGAGAGTTGCCTTTCTGGCAGCTCCATCCAGCTCCGCCCTCCCCCCCCCTTGCCAACCTCTGACGGCCCGTGCTCGTTCCTGAACCTGGGTCATTGGCATAGCATGAGGTAAGGCATCCAGCGCCTTAGCACTCAGCACCACCGGGCCAGGCCTCCCATGTGCCCATCTCTGCTCCTGAACCCGAATTACCGGCATGGCAGGAGGTAATGCACCCTGCACCTCAGCCATCTGTGACACTCAAGAAGCTCCTGTTATATCATTTTTTTTGTGCCATTTGTTTTTTCTTAGAACTGAAAGAGGGTGTCACTACCTTTTTTCATTTTGGGACTTTAATATTGCTTTAGGCACCACCCATCCAGCCTTTCATCTGTACTTCTGCCTTTAAGTCAGTTTATTTTCAGTGCTGACATTGGATAGTGTCCCAACAAGAAAATTCCGTAACGGCCTGTCAAAACCCTTCTCTGTGTATAAGTTATCTAAAGCAGAATAGGGGCTGAGGATTTGCTGTATTGAATCTAATGTACATCTTAGTGCAGGGCAAATGCCTTATTTGGAATGTGCGGACCAAATATTATATTCTAGCCCCCATATGTTTGAGTATCTGTTACTCATGTGCCTGTTAAAAAAAAAAAAAGGATAAAGAAACAGCCCACAACCCTCCTCCCCAGGCCAATCCTTAAATACACAATCCCCAACCCCCACTCTCTGCTGCAATCTCACCCTCCCCCCAGCACCCAAAATGTCATATTTAGTGAGGTATTTAAAAAAAACTCCCACCTCGGACAACTGGCACAACTCAACTGACCCCACAGCTGGTTGCTATCTTTAGCATTTTTTTTTTATCAATATTCCTCCACAACTGACAGCACCCTTCTCCCCCAGCATCCAGTTTTTCTTTAAATCAGCGTGGCTAGCATGGATAAAGGTGACTGACACAACCCGCCCTCCTCCACGGCTGGCCACCTTTTGTTGAATAAAGTGCTCCTGCACTTGGCACAGTTAAATCAGCTGACCACATGATACTTCACTAAAGATGACAGCTTGAGTGCTGGGGGAGGAAGGTGGTATTGGGACTGTAGCAGAAGGGGGGAATGCTTCTGGGGATGAAATACAGACAACTGCAGAGGCAGAGAGCCTGATTTCCATTCAGAGGCATCTGAGACCTGAAGCATCTTCAAGCTACCCCCCCAAATGTGACAACTGAAACATCAACCAGACAGGAACTACACCTGCAGAGGAGGAGGAGGAGGAGGAGAAGGAGCCCAGCTGACAGGGAAGTTGGAACACCAAAACCATGACCACTCTCATGGCTTGCCCTGCAACTGGGGATGTTTGTAGAACGTTGCCACCAAATCTGCAGATTTGGCAAATGGGCAGGAGTTATAAATGCCTCATTTGGAGATTCTGCCATTTAAGCAATTGCATGGCCTGTGGTGTTTTGGGTTTACTGTTCTGCTTGTTTTAAAGTGCACCATTGCTGGGCAACCAGCTGCAGCATCACCGAGCCTGCACCATTCCAATGGCTGGGTACCCACTGAAGCACCAGAAGCTCCCTTTAAGATCTGAGGTTAAAACTGGTACCAGTGGGTAGTACCCCCACACACACACAGGTGGGCTGGTAATAAAAAAGGGTTACAGTGTTATCAGCTATTGAATTGTTTTGCCTGGTAGGAGGTGGGCACTATTACTGTTTTAAAGTCCTTTACAGGCCAAGCCTGGTCAGGCTCTTTATTTTGACCCTGAACATCCAGTTCATGAAATTCTTTTAAAACCAGTTTTGCTTTGCATTCTCCCCTCCATTGTGAATACCCCCCAATAAACGCTTTGCTGATATTTTACATTTTGTCTCCAGAGCACGCTATTAGTGTAAATCACTATTTACAGTTTTGTTGAATTTAAGGTTGCACTGTGATCTTGCATTATTCGGAGGACGCTGTGTGGAGGTGGGTACTGCATCCCAGGGGGTTGTACCACTCTGACACCAGACTTACTTAAACTTTACTCTGGGTGGAGGCCCCACACTAAACTTAAAAGATCTGGAAATGACACCCCCCCCCCAATCAGGACAATCGGAACCCAGGCCCCTGAACTTTGTGCCCACAAGGAAGGGGAACTAGCTGCAAAATCCATGGGTAGTTTTGATACAGCACAGCTCCAAGCCCGAAGAGGCTAGTGTCTGTATGTAAAAGCTAGGGCTTTGCTGGGTCAGCATATGCGAGTACTGGCACATTTGTCAGCCGGGAGATGATTTCTTTGAATGACATATCACACCATGAGTGTGTTTAAAGGTCTTATCCTCACTAGTGGTGATAAATGTGATTATCCCAGTGCAGCCCATTATGCATTTTGTTTATACAACAGAATGTTAAAACATATAGTTTTCAAATTAACTGTTTAATGACTATTATAATATTTATAATGTAATTAATTCTTCACTTTATTTGTACTCCATTGAGCTTGAAACTGTACCCTTCTGAGTCATGACTGAAAATCAGTATATTTGTTTTCTAGTGCACTTACCCAGTAATCAAAAAACAAATAAATCAATAGATAAATAAATTAAATAAATAAATACATACATACATACATACATACATATTGAACTGTTTCTGCCCAAGTTCAGCTACTAAAAGCTTTGAAAGCAGCAAAGGCTTGGTGATGTAAATGAGCACTGGCAAAGCTGCTCTCCCATTGGTTTACAATGCCATTATAACATACATGCATAAAACATAAAACTGATTTTTATATATGTATGTCATGGATGATGTACAATGCATGAATGGAAATAACTATTTATTTTTCATGTGCGTGTGATGTCAGGCCCCGACAAGAAGATTTAGTTATACATTTTATTCCCACTCCAGTTGTGTAAATCAATAAATAAGAACTTAAAAAGTATTAAAACAGCAACAATATCTTGTGAACTAAAGAGTTTTACATTTGAAAAAGCAGAAATATTACCCAGAGAGCATACTAGTACTGCATCATTATGAAAGAGTGCCCTCTTGTGGGCATCTTGAACAACTGTAAAACAGAACAAGCAGAACAGTGGATTTTGAGATTTTAAGTATTCTCAAGCACAGATATGCATTTAGCTTGTATGTATCCAAAAAGGGTGAGGAAATCAGAGAAGAAAGGGTGAATTACATAAAACCCCACTGTAGGGACCTCCTGCAGGGATAATACAATTGTTGAGGGATTTTGACAAGGACAAGCCTATGTAAGCTTATACTTTAGCAGGTGTAGTAGCACATGTAATAATTCTTTAAGGTGTTGCAAGACCCAAGCAGGCACCTTAGGAAATCTTTTCTTTTACAGTGTGTTTCTCAGGGATAGTTCAGCTGAGATGCAATATCTCGTTTACAGTGGGGTTCTCCTTTACACATTTTAACAGCTGACTAAAGTAAAGCACTAAGAGGTTAAGTGACTTACTCAGTGACACGAGTAAAAGTCATTGGTGGGATTTGAACCTGGGTTCTAGTTCACAGGTGTGTGCTCTACCCATTAGACCATGTTGCCTTCACATACCAATGGGTATGGTAAGAACAAGACAGCATCACGGGAGACAACCAGAAATATCAGGGCCTGATATGCTGTCCGGAATGAGTGGGACAAAGTGCTTGCAAGAAATACCTTTTGCCACCATTCAAACTTGCAACCCTTTTTTTTTTTTTTTTTTTTTTTACCAGGAGAGACACACTAAGCTGAAAGCTTGTTTACAGGTGCGTGCTGGGAGCACAAGGAAGTTAAAATGACTTACTTAGGGTCACACATTATGCAAGTGGAGTCTGTGGGATTCAAACTCAGGTCTCCAGGTTTGCAGCTCAGAGCCTTAAACCATTGCGCTATACTGCCTCCTGTGCTATACACAAAGGGTCACAAGCCATTCCCTGCACCGATGCAATGAGTGTTGTGCCAGCATCAGTCAGTATGTGAATGAAGCACTCTGCTGACCAAGGGGCTGGGATAAATTGTGCTGGTTAATGGGACTAGGGTGAGGAATTCCATGGAACATTAATAATGGACCTCAGTGGGACATGGGAGAGTGCACTGGACCACCAGAATTGAACAATGAGGGGTATAATAATTCAAAACCACTTGTCCATAAGGTACAGTATGGGGATGGGGAAGACTTTGGTGGTAGCACCATCCCATAGTCATTTGGGGAAGACTTTGGTGGTAGCACCATCCCATAGTCATTTGAGTATGGTATCCTGCCATGTGACAGGTGCCATGTCCTATCCAAATGTATGTGAGTGCCACAGCTTCAGTGTTTTCAGACAAAAATCATGTTTCCGAGAAAAAAAATCTGGCACCCCCCCCCCATTTACATTGTGACTTAGCCACTGGGGGAGACCCCCAACCCTGGCAGCTAAGTCAGGGCTTTGAGTACAGCAGTTCTCGGGGTAGGTGCAATGTGAAGCCTTGTGCCCCTAAAGTCCGCCACCCCAAATTGCAGCTGTGTATCAGCCTGTCTGTGGCAATCTGTGTGCTACAATGCAAAGCAAAGAAGCGGTATACAGCACTGACTTTAGCATCTCAAAGTTGCCATTCTTGTTGCAAATAAGTTTAACCCAAAAAGAACAGTACCATGGGCATTCAGTCAAAAATAATAGTGCATAAAAGGGTATTTCCAACTCTTGCTCCCCAGAGGACATACTGGTCCCCAAACTTTAAATGGAATGGTGGGCCTAAAACATTTTATTTTTTTCAAAATGGCTCTTCCATACCACAGAGTGACTGTTCTCCACTTGTGGTCAGAGGTGCAACATTTGCACTAGTGCATCTTTCAAGGGACACAGTCCGATATTAAAAATAAAAGTCAAGCAAGATGGTGGCCCTGACAGCTTTGGTGATGGTGATAGGGGCATTTAACCCCCCCTTCCCTTGTGTGATCCCATCCCCACCAGCAAACCCTGGAACTGTCAATAAAACTGAGAGGTACTGGGGGTGCACCACTGGATTCAGAGCTGTCTGAACACACTGCACTACTACAAGAAATGGTTCCTCTCTACATCATCTCACTGAGATGACATCATGAAAAGTTTTGTTCAGGGAGCTCCAATGTGCAGATGCCAGGGCGAGCAGGTGTTTACTAAGGCAAGAGAAAGCAGTCTTTTTGTATATACTACTGACCACAAGTGTTAAGAGTCACCCCAGGCTGATTGGAAAACCCTTAAAGCCACAAGTTGTTGCTGCACATCTAGTGTCAGTGAGTTTGAGTGGTGTATTGGATGGGTCACAGCCTTATAAGCAAAAGGTCAGAGGTTTGATTCCAACCAGGAACAGATTTCTGTAACAAGGGGGAGGTCATGTCAGATGAACCTGATCGATTTCTGTGACTGGGTGACCAGGGAAATAGATTAGGGTGGGGTGGTGAATGTGACCTACTTAGACTTCAGCAAGGCCTTCAACACTGTACCACATAGGAGGCTTATAAGGAAACTGGATGGTTTAGGGGTGGGACCCAAGGTGGTATCCTGGGTAAGAAACTTGTTGATGGATAGGCGACAGAGGGCAGTGGTAAATGGCACTCACACTAATGAGGGAAGAGTGACCAGTGGGGTATTTCAGGGCTCGGTGATAGGGCCAGTCCACTTCAATGTCTTCCTCAGTGACATTACAGAAGAGCTGGAAGAGAGGCTGGCCTGCCGGCATAGTGGTATGATGTCTACTTGTGATGCAGATGTCCTGGGTTTGGGAACGGACCTGGGAGTCAGAGGGATAGCTGAGCAAAGAAGGATAGAGCATCTGAGGAGTGGATCTCCTTCTCTGGGGGTGTTTGGCCTGTTGGTGATCTCTGGTGGAGGCCAGGGGGAACTGCAGTGAAAGGTCAGTGCCTGGTGGCATGTGAGGCGGGATAAATGCTGGTGTCATTGCTTGCCCCACCTCCTAGGGGATCACAGCATTTGAAAAACTCTTGTCCCCCAAGTATGACACCCTGTTCCGCTGCTGTTCCCACTGCCACCAGTGTCTGCCGGGGGGGGCCTACTCCCATGGCCTCACTCTGGGGAGTAAGCCAGAGCAAGTTACCAGTGTCTGTTGGGGGTGGTGTCCACCACGCTGCCCTGCCCCGGGGGAGGTAAGCCTTGGCATGGTGGGATGTTGTGCGGGTCAGAGGCTGAGCTCCAATTGGAATTGGGGTGCCAGGCCCCCCCAAAAAAAGAGCTAGAAGGGAAAATATATCCCTTTGCAGATGACACCAAAATCTGAAATAGGGTATATACTCTAGAAGGGGTGTAGGGAATGAGTAGAGACCTGAGAGAACTTGAGGAGTCGTTGTGGGCATGGCAGCTGGGTCTCAATGTAAAAAAGTGCAAAATCATGCACCTAGGGTGCAGAAACTCGGGGCAGTGTATAAAATGGTGGGGAGGTATTAATGGTCACAAAGCAGGAAAGAGACCTTGGGGTTATCATATCTGATGACCTCAAGGTGGTGGGACAGTGTGACAAGGCAGAAGGCACAGCCAGTGGGCTGATGGGATGTATAGGGAGAGAAATCACCAGTAGAAGGAGAGAGGTTGTGTTTCCACTGTTTCAATCGCTGGTGAGACCCTACCTGGAATACTTTGTCCAGTTATGAAAACCAGGGGCTCAATGTTCAAAACTCAATGCAAGCTGCACCAACAGCAACTTGCACCGAGCACTGCAGAATTAGGGAACTTGCACCAGATTCATGAACAGGTAAAGTCCCAGCGCCAAACTCCCACAGTCTGCAGCAATTGCTCCTGTGCAACAAACAAAGGGTGCATGGGAAGGGATTGTTCCAAGCTGCGGGAGGGTAGTGCAGCATGGCAACCAATAACAGAACACCTTTGGAGCTGGTGCAGCAAAGCCAATCCACATGCCAGAATCACCAGCATAGTGCAAGTGTGGCAATGACTGTACATGCTGGTGTGTGTGGTGCCCCACTTCAAACAGTACAGCACAGTAGGTCATAGCCGGACAGACAAGCACCACCCACCATGTTACCAGGGGCGTATGCTGTGCATATCTGTGTAGAAGAGTCAGCCTCTTCCATTTGAAGTGCCGAAGAGTTGGCTTGAGATGTCCCCAAGGAGTCTTCCAATGCCAATGTCAGTGGCAGTGCTGACACTGCTACGTGAATGCATTGAGTGTGCAAGCAGACAGGAGGACAATATGCAGGGCTGCTGCTGGGCTGGTCAGGCACAGGGGGTTCCAGGTTTGCCATAGCTGGCAACTCTGAATCAGAAAATCTACAGTTTTTGACACAAGGTACCCCTTGCATCAATCCTATTTGACGCAGGCACATTACGCCACATTCCAGGCTTTCTGAATCAGGCCTCACATGTCAGAAAGAACACAGACAGGGTGGAGGCAGTCCAAAGGGGGGCAGCTAAAATGGTGCAGGGTCTGCATCAAAAGCTCTTCGAGAAGAATCTGAGGGATCTCAATATGAACACCGTAGAAGAGAGAAAGGAGAGGAGGGACATGATGGAGACCTATAAATACCTAATAAGCAGCCATCTGGTTCTTCAGTTTCATCCCTAAATTGCAGGAATCGGTGCTGTCTCTACTGTGTTATGGTTGCAACATCAGAGTAAATGAATATGTGTTGATATTTTAAAGTATATGCCCCCTTAATCCTTGCAGTTTGTATTATAGCCTCATGCTCTAACAAAGAAGCAAATGTCCCTATAGCTGTTGTTGGTTTCATTTTATCAGTTTGCATTAGCACTTCAGTAAAAGATCTACTTGTTGGTATCCAAAATTGTCTAATGATATGGGACACATAGGATTCAGTATTAGAGCTGTGAAGAATGGGAACATTCTGATTCTGTGGAATTCCACTGAAATTTTGCAGAATTTTACAAATTTAGTAATTTACTTATAACTCAATAACCATTTAAGCCAGAGGGACAACAGCCAGAAACGTGTCAAATATCTTGCAATTCGGTGGGATAGTTTCAAAATTATAGGGGCTTGAATGCTGCCATTTTATTGTTTGTGCTAAATTTCATGAACATTTTTTATCTGCATATACCTTAACCTTGTATTGGGTCATGGAGCTTAAATTTGGCATGATTTCTTGATGACAGGTATTCTAACAATGTGCCAGATTTCATGACAATATGATGCATCATCTCAAAATTATATGCGCTCAAAATCTGTCATTTTATTTATTTCAGGAAATTTCATTAACAGATTTCATCTACATATAACTTATGCACCTTTGGAGCTAGACATGTGTAAATTAGTACGAATAACAAATTGCGTCATGCTTATATAATAATCTAAATATGGAGTGACTTAGATAAGAGATTTTTAAGTTACAGGGGTTCAAAACGTTACTATGTAAATGTTTGCAACACTTTCTGAAAACTGTCAAAAATGTAAATGTTTGTAACTTCTCTGCTCTTGCATGCATATAGTTAACATGTGACATGCATATCCATAGTCCATGTATCCTGGTGTCTAACATAACTGGATAAATTGGTGAAGAAGTTTTAATTTTGTAGAAGAAAAAAAATGATTAGCAACATTTGCTCACATATTTATGATAGCATATTCTATAGATGAAGCATCCAGAATTTTTTGTGTGGAATTTAACATTAACAATGCACTTATCACTACTTCATTTGATAAGCTGGGCTACGCTTTTTGCAGTTCTGCTGTTCCTCACTGGGTGACTATCCCCCTTCCCTTCTCTTTTGGTATAGCCAGATTGACTCAGTAGAACTACTGATACCACTGATAGCCACTTTGTTCTCTACTGTGACAAACTTCTTAAAAACGTGAGTCAGCTACTCCCTATCCTATCAACCTATCCTGTTGGAATAGCCAGAATTCTTTTTCCTGCTGCCCAAGACATTGTCTTCCCCTTCTAAATGTTTTTGAGTACCTCTAAGTCCTAGACTTGCATGTACACCAGGCTCCCTGGATCATACATTTACTGGATGTGATCCTTAAATATCCTGCATTCAGGTTGGAATTGTTAACACTTTGCTTTCTTGCTCCAATCTGGTGGTCTGCCACTGTTGTGCTACCCAGTTCAGCTGTCCATATCTTGGTGAAACTATGCATCTAACTCCTGAACTTGGTGACCTCCTGTGCTACCTGCCCCTTACCCCCTATCCTTTCATTAGAACCCCGAGAAGGCTGAGTGAAATTGGAATATTCCACTTTCATGGAATTTTTCATGAAATGCTGCAATTTTCACAAAGAATCATGCTATTTGACTTGAAGTAGAGATGTTATTTTGCAACTAATAAAATTGGCACACACAGTCCCCTTGTAAGGTCTACAAACCTATCAAATTTAATGGTATTGCATTCTCTAGTTTTAAAGTTTCTGGGGTTTATAAATTTGTAGTTTACATTCTTGCAAAATTAAATTTTTAAATGTTGTGAAAGTTTGACTACTTTTCATTTAATCCCATTTAAAGCTGAAAATGTGAACTTTTTCAGAAATGACCATGTGGTGTAGTAGTTTAAATGTTCAACTCTAGTTAAATTTGAATATGTAGTTTTAAAATTAGAGGGAACTAACAGAAATTTAAATTTTGGCAGCATGTTTGGCAGGCTATAAAACAGTCCCATTTAAAGCTAGAAATCTGAAACTAGTTGTGTATACAAATGTCACACTAACCTGTATACCTTGCAATTTTCATAATATTTCAATGAACACTGTCAACGTTATACTAAAATTACAGAAATCCAAATTTTGGCAAAATATTTGACTACCTATAACTCAGCTCCCATTAAAGCTTGAGACTTACAACATGGCACATATAGGCTGTCTGTGTGCTTCTCTAGATCCTGATATTGTGGAGAAATCTGGAGAAGAAATTTTTAAATTATCTCAAAATAACTGAAAATTAAATACAATTTTGATTAAATGTTTGACAACTCATAACTCTGCCCCCTTTTAACGTACAACTCTGAAATTAGGTACACATTTGTAAGTCATATGGTATTGCTCATGTTCAATTGGACATGTACTGTACAACTTATAGTGAAATAATTGAAATTTAAAATTTTGCAAAATTCCATGGAATTCCGTGGAATCAGAATGGTCATTCTGTGGGCATTCCACAGGTGGAATTTTATATTCCACATATTTTTATTCAGTATACTTAAGTTGTCAATAAAATACAGCTTAACCAAGTCGTAAGTTGTAAAAGTTTCTGTTTCCAATGAAGGCAGTCCTATAAAGCGCAGATTGTGTTTTCTTTGGTTATTTTCAATGATTTCTACCTTTCCATATAAGGAAATTGAACCTCTCATAAGAGAGGCATACAATACAGCTATGAATTCAAGTTTCATTTTAAGTTTGCATGTCTGTGTCTGGAGATTTTGCACAGCTGTGCTATTCTCTTTGATCAGGGATTCATTTCTCAGCATAGCTTTCTCAAACTCGAATAAGTTTGCTATTGATTTTCTCATCCAGTTTCGCTATCATATTTATAAGAGTTGGAAAACTTTTATTAGCATCATCAACATTCTTCAACTTTTTAAAAGCTGGAGAGGGTTTCAGTTTTGTGGTTTGGGCAGCTTTCAGACTTTCAGATTTCATCACTGAACTTGTGATATTTGCTTATCTGTCAGTACATCTGTTAGGTTTACAACCATGGTATTAGGTATCAAGTCAGATCAAAGGTGTTGGCATACAGTATCAGCAGCTCCAGCCTCAGTAGATATGGGTTTGGCAGTGGGTTTTTCTGTGCTGAAAGATTCAGGCTTCGGCATCTGGGATGTTCCAGGGGTTTAGTTTCCATAACCTTGATCCACTATGGGGTAGGGACTGCTGTCTCCAGTCGGGCAGCAGACACACTCCTCTTGGTACCTCTCTTGCTGGAGCTCAGGTACTTATCAAGCAGACCAGCTCTTTCTTTCTTGTAGGGATTTACAGCATCAGTCGGACAGGACTCCAACTCCTTCTACTTCCTCTCCTTCCTTCCTTTCTTGCTCCCACAGTCTTTTCCTCTCTTTCACTGAGAGAATAGGTACAGCAGAACATTCCACCATTAAATCAATAGTGAAGGAAAGGTAGCCAAACAAGAACTAGTATAAGGTATACTTTTAAGGAATAATCACATCAGAGAACAGATACTCACTCCTCTGTGGCATCCCCTGAAAAAAAATACTGCCAATGTGTATCGATTCAATCCCGTCTCTCCAGCCCAATCACCCTCATGCCCCAAAGGGTCCATGGTTACAACTTTTCATAAACCACAAATCAGAGTACTGCAGACTAAACTATGATTTTTACCATGAAAATATGTCATTTGATTAATACAACTGATGTCTTGGACTGGATTTTCAAAGGTCTGAATGCAACACTTGTGGCAGGTGTACTGCCACATCTGTGTCTCTGTTAATGCACCACAATGCTTGTGAGCAACTTTCAAATATGCTTTTGCATTTACACTTCACAAAATGTACAGCCAAATAACTCATGCATCAAATATCTGGCACACACATTAGTTTCTGTATGCAACTAGTAGCACTTTTGCTGTCTGTGACCCCTCTGCTGCTCTTGACTGCTTCCTAACCATTTTTGCCCCATTACAAGTCAGACATGCCCCACTCATTCAAAGGAGAGTGAGGGGCACTGTCACAAAATGGTTGCAAGGGGACCTGTTTGCCCTAATGAAGCTCAGGGACAAAAGCAGGCAAAAATACAAGGCCTCTGGGAACAGATCAGACTTTGAGGATTATAGGCAACTCAGGAACTCATGCAAGTGGGTGATCCATTCAGCTAAGAGTGAATTCTGCAAATCCTCCCTTGAAGTGTCTGCCAAGTACCCTAGGAGCTTCTGGCACACCATCAAACATACTGTCAATGGTCCTGCCTGCCCCCAGGTCTCTGATGTGCTAATCAACGGAGTCAGCTGCAAAAATGCCCTAACTATAGCCAGTGTTTTCAACGGCCTGTTCTCGGACCTGTCTGACTACACCTCAGCACCTTCAGTTACAAATGAACTGGGTCCCACTAGTGCTGCTGTGCCCCATCCTCCTCCTCCTCCTTTCTACTTTAAGTCTGTCTCCTGCAAAGAAATGTGGAAGATCCTAGCTGGTCTTTCCCCTCACTGTAGCGCTGGGCATGACAACATCGAGCCCAAACTACTCAAACTGGGGGCCCCACACTTGGTCATGCCACTCTCCCACATTCTCAACTCCTCCCTCATATCTGGGACCATCCCAGCCATATGGAAGGTGGCTCATGTGATCCCAGTCCTCAAGCGTGGTAATCCCAAAATACTCGAAAACTATCACCCCATAGAGATTCTATCTGCAGTAAACAAACTGCTAGAAAAGGCAGATGCCTCTCAGCTTGCTCTCTTACTCCAAACCCATGGCCTCCTCTCCCCTGCACAGCATGGGTTCTGCAAAGGGCACAGTACCTCCACTGCTCTTGCACAGGTCACCTCTAAAATCAGAACTGAGACTGACCAAGGCAAACTCAAGGGGGCTGTCTTCATTGACCTGTCTAAAGCCTTTGATTTGGTCGATCACACTCTCCTTGGCTCTGTCCTCCAGTCCCTCGGCCTCCCCCCCCCCCAGCCTGGTTTATCAACTATCTCAGGTAGGCAACAGTACACAAGGTTCCAGAATACTCTGTCCGAGCCAGCACCGGTATCCTGAGGGGTGCCTCAGGGGTCAGTCCTTGGCCAGTTACTGTTCTCCCTCTTTATCAATCAGCTGCCCTCGGTCCCTGTCTCCGGACATGTCACCCTGTATGCTGATGATCTTATGCTCCTTGCTAGCTCCCAGAATATCAGTGACATAAACTCCAGACACAACGCTGATTCTGACCGCATCCAATCCTGGCTCAAGGTAAACAAGCTTGTCATCAACCTTTGTAAAATGCAGGCTATGTTGTTTGGGTCCCTTGCTAAGATTAAAGCGCGCTCAGCTGATCTCAAAGTCGTCGGTACTGATGGCAACCCTGTGTTGGTGGTCGACTCCTTCAAGTACCTGGGGGTAACTCTCAACCCTCAGTTGGATCTCACCCTGCACATACGTAACTCCTGCAAGGCCATTAACTGCAAGCTGGGTCTAGCATACAGAGCAAAAAGCTGCCTCACTCTAGCTGCCAGACTTGCCCTGGCAAAAGGGGTCTTTCTCCCCACGCTTTGCTATGGGCTCACCTCCTTCGTGAATGCCCCTAAATCCTGGCTCTCGAAATGGGACACCATGTACAACAACGTGTGTTGCTTTGCCCTATCAGCCCCTCGTCTCACCCATCACTGTCAACTCTACTCCAGACTGGGGTGGCTCTCCCCTAGTAATCATTGATCCTTCATTATGGGCAACTTTACAGACAACATCATCCAATCATCCTCTCCTCCGGCACTTGCTGAACTGCTCCAGCCTGCCCCCTCTGGCTATCCGCTGAGGTCCATCAACTCCCAGGCACTTATGGTCCCCAAAACTCGCTCTGTTGTGGGGGATCACACCTTTGCGGCCCTTGCCCCCAGAGCCTGGAACCTCCTCCCTGCTCATGTAAGAGCTGCCCCCTCCCACAGCTGTTTCAGGACCTCTCACTGGGGCTACTTGAAACAAGCTTCAGACTGCCTCTGCTCTTAGCTATCCTACCCTCTGTGATGTGCCTGTGCCTATTCTTGACTGTGTGTGAGTGTACTGTTGATATTTGTTTTGCTTTCCAGGCAGCCTTCTACGGGTACCATGCCTTAACACTGCAGTTGCATTGTAATTGTTCTATGCCTGTACCTGATTGTAGCTCTCTGCCTCTACCTGTCTGTTACTGTGTTTTGATAGCTGCCACCGTGTCTCTGTACTTGGTGAATGTTGGATTTCTCTGCCTGTACCTAACTGAACCTTGTTGAATTGCTGTTATCCTGCCTCTGAATTGTTATTGCCTGTATCTTTGTAATTCTCCCGGGTCGTACCTGAAAATAGGCACTTGACTGTCTATTGTACTTACCTGGTAAACAAAAGCTAAATAATAAAAAAAATAAAAACTTGCGACAAGAAGATGGACCACGTATTCAGTCGGCTGCCAGTCTTGTTGCAAGTACCGCAACTACAGCCAAATCATGTTGCAATGGTTGAAAATGCAGCCCCCTGTCTTTAAAGAATCAAAAGTGAGACTGCATTGTTGAGTTTTTAATTCTTTCTGTATATTCCCATTATTGTCATTCATTCTGAGGGATTTTATTTCAGGTATTGAAGTTTCTTGCTACTTGTTAGGAAACATAAGAATTTCTTCTTTTTGTCATTTTAGATCAGGACATTTTACTTTTTTCCTTTTATTTGTCAGGGATCAGTTTATCAAGCCAGGACTGACCTGACAAGATCAGGACATGTGGCAACCCCAAAAGAACCATTTGTAGCAAGTTGACTCTCCTCCTGACATCCAATCCATGATTATTTTTTTAGGGTTGGAAACTGAAGTCAAATCCTGGCTAGCCCAGTTGGTTCCCCTCTCCATAATGAATAATGTGTCTTTAGTTATATGGCAGCCGTCTGACTGTAGCAGCACTGCATATCTGGCTGAGGCGGGGTCCATGTCATTGATGATATGAGACAGAGTGATTGGTTCTGCCCCTCATTTCCTCTCCTGGGTATACATGCATGTTACTGCAGACAGATGACTGCAAGCTAACTAAGGGAAAGGTGTGCTGTAGGTTAAGAGTGGGCAATTCAGCTAGCCAGGTTTTGTTTTCTTCTGGATGTTACCAAAATCATGCTTCAGAAGTCAGTAACAGGGTCCACTTGCTACTAATGGCCCCTTGGGATGAGGGAGAAGTTGGGCTAGGACAAATGCTGAGCTTGAAGCAAAAAAATAATTTATTCTGGCAAAAGCATCCATCTGCAACAGGGTTGACACACAACAGTGGGGATGGAAGGATAAGAAGGGACTTGGCAAGATTGGAGGAATGGTCAAAAGTATGGCAGCTCAGATTCAATGCAAATAAGTGCAGAATAATGCACCTGGGAAACAAAAACTCAGGGGAAGAGTACACAATAGGGAAGGAGGTACTAACAACAACAAAAATGGAAAGGGACCAGGGGTAGTCATATCAGACAACCTACAGATAGGCAAGCAATGTGAGAAGGCAGTAAGGAGGGCTGAGGGATACTGGGATAGGGAGAGGCATCACCAGTAGAAAACAGGAAGTTTTATCCCTCTGTACAGCCAGTTGGTGAGACCCTATCTGGAGTACTGCGTGCAGTTCTGGAGACCCCATCTCCGCAAAGACATAGACAGGATGGAGGCAGTCCGGAGAAGGGCAACTAAAATGGTACAGGGTCTGCACCAGAAACCATATGAAGAGAGACTAAAGTAGCTTAATATGTGTACCCTCGAGGAAAGGAGGGAGAGGGGGGACATGACACATGCTTTCAAGTACCTCAAGGGAATCATCAAAGTCCAAGTAAGTAGCATTTTTTAGAAAAAGAGATGCACAAGAAACTTGAAGATAGAGTGGAGATGGCTCAGGGGCAACATGATGGAACGGCCTTCCTGAGGAGGCTGTGGGGTCAAAAACAGTGGGGGAATTCAAGAACGCATTGGACAGACATAAGGCAATTCTAGTGGGGAGTAGGAGGAAGTAGGCTGTTGGTTAACTTGGATCTGCAGCTTATTCAATAGGTAGAGAAATGAGCAGACTGGGTGGGCCAAGCGGTCCTTATCTGCCATCAAAGTCTATGTTTCTATGTTTCAAAAAGCAATCCAGCATCTCTCCTGCTCCTCCAGCACTATCCCTTAGCAGCTTGACTCTCACAAGTCTTCAGAAGGGGTCCCCTTGCCCTTCAAACCTCAGCGTTTGTGCTTGTGAGAGTGCTATTACTATTTGACTGGACTGTTTACTGCTTGGGTTAAGCTGCCCCACCTGTGGTGAGCACTAGCCCGTTCTGCTGCTTCATGGCTATAATTTGCCTGGTTCTGATCAGGAGTCAGGTTATGGAAGGGGGGAACAAATCAATTGATGCTGTCAACCCCTAGCACTGTGCCATTAGGCTGTCAATGTATTTTTTAAGAATTAGTGTTTGGGAGAATAGGGAAAGGGGTGGGGGGGGGCAGAAGATGATTGGCATGGAGGAGGAGGAGACCTGGGACTAGCCCTGTCCACCTGGGGAGGGCAAGAGGATTTATTTTAAATGTTTTGTATTTTTACTTAAGTTAGGGTTGAATAACAAATAGTCGAATGTCTGGGGGTGCATATTAGTTGAAAACAAGTACTTGCATATCCCTAATTTACTTTATGAACCACATAGAAACATAGACTTTGACGGCAGGTAAGGACTGCTTGGCCCACCTAGTCTGCCCATTTCTCTACTTACAGGATAAGCTGCAGATCCTAGTTAATCGACAGCTTATTTCTTCCTACCCCCCACAAGAATTTCCTTATGTCTGTTCTGTATAGAAAAACACATTGTACACACTTGTGCTCATCTCACTAGAAAGTGTAAACACAACCCTGCTTCCATGGAAACCCACTTGTAGTGCCCCAAAGTATGGGGCCCAATAGAAACAAATAAATTAAATAAGGTGCCCCTTTACCCTGGGCAGTATGGGCAGGTGGGCATTAGGGGTGGTTTGAGGGGTGGCATAGGGATTCCCCAGTAATGTCTCCCCCATCGCCAAAAAAAGGGCAGAGCAATTGTCAAATACATAATAAAAAAAGAAGGGAAAGTTTTGTTTTCCTGGCCGCCTTCTCTTTCTTGGACCCCCCCCCCCAAAGCAGGCAGCACGAGCCAAGTACACCCATGTGCTGGAACTGCTATCCCTGCCCAGTGCATGGTGTTTGTTTTTGTTGTTGTTGTTTATTTAGGAATAACCATTGAGCTTAACGCTCATTCACAATGGCACATGGGACATGACAGAGAACTATAAATACCTTTTTTAAAAAAAGGGTTTTTAAAAGGAAACAGTGGCTGGTGGGTGGAGGCTCAGGGTCCAGAATCAGAACCCCAAGGATAACTTTTAAAAAAAAATTGTTCAGGCAGTGGTGGTTTTGCCAGCAAGGGAGTACAGGTGAGGATGCCAGAAAGCCAAAGTGGAGGGGGTGGGCTTTCCTGAATCAGTTGAAGCCATCCATAGGGCTTGTCTGGGTGCCTCAGCTCTCTCTCCCTGATGGCGTCCATCGAGCAGTCCAGTGGTGTGGCAGAACCAGTGAAGCAGTGGCCAGAAAAAGTGGCAGAGGCTGATGTCCACGGTGTGGGCTCTGTTTTGCCCTGTTTGTTTTTTTATCATATATCAAATTTGCTAACATTCCAGTTCTTCGTTGGCGGCATGTTCCATAGCTGCATCAGGCGAAGCGCTAAAAAACAGGAAGACCCAAGAAGTCCTGCCTTCAGTCCCTCCCTCCCTCTGCCAGTTCCTCCCAGTCTCCCCATCTCCCATCTTCACCCCAGGCTGGAGCAGTGAGTCAGCGGCCACACCAATATCTAGGTGCTGACCTCCTGAAGGTTAAATAATTAAATAAATAACTTAAGCGCACTTAGGGCACTTTAGAAATCATCCAAGAGCTGAGGGGGTGGGCTGAAGGTTGATTTAAATAAATTAATATTACTTTGAGCAAGTGACACCCAGGGTCAGCGTTAACGGCAATATGGTCAATTGGGGAGAGAATTAATATTTATAAGTTGGCTCCTCAGAGGCGGAGCAAAGGAAAAGCCAAGAGAAGGATTGTGTAGGTCTAAGCCTGTATTAATAATAACAAAATCTGATCAGAGCCAGTAAGGCTGCAGGTGAGGAATTTGGGCCAGATTGGTTCCACTGTAGGATGGTGGTCCCTTGTGAAGCACCACAACAAACAAGTTGCCAAACCCGAGTGATAGGAAAGAAAACAAAGCCAGAGATCAAGTAGGGTCTGTGGTTTCTGCAGCAGGTAGAGAAAATGAGCAGACTGGGTGGGCCTAGCAGTCCTTATCTACCGTAAATTTCTATGTTTAAAGTGTGGCTCTTGTGATATACAAAATGCAAGAATCCCGATAAAAAAGTGAGATGTAATCATATGGTTAAGTCTGCTTGTGTGACTGTAACTGAAAGCAAACTTAATGCATAAAAACCTAATTAAACAGTACTATCCAATAGCCTCCTTTGTAAAGCAAACCAAAATATTAAAGAACTTATTCTCAGAATGCTCCTTTACTCACAACATTGGGGCTATGTTTTAAGGGTCTTAAGAGAACATCTTTTGTGCAATCCTCAGGATGGATAGATTGTTTACAGTCTAAACTCCCTTCCACAAGGGAAGTGTGAAGCGGGAATGCAGCAGTTGGTGTTCATCATCTTCAAATATTTTCTATAGCAAGCACAGTGCCAAGTATCTCTTATGCTAACCAGGAGGCAGCACCTGAAATCATGGTCGGACAATTTTAAGTCTTAATTAGGTTGCTATATTGGGAGGAATTGCTAATAATGGAGACTGAAGCTTTCCATAACTAATGGGAAAAACTTTTTGATACCCCCGTAATGATGTCACTAGAAATACTGTGTAGCAAAAACTGTGTAAAAGAAGTGCATATAATAAGGGGGTGGGTCCTAGGGGTAAGGAATAATGACAAGATATATTTATGAATATTATAATTTGCTGACTAATTTTAAAATAAAAAGTTCTTTGACTTTTGCATAAAGTTCCATGGGATCTTTAACTTCCATCTGGACAACCAGAAAAGATAGACAGAAGGGACCTTGGTTTAACATCTCATACAAAGGCTAGCACTGCAACATCAGTGTAGTACATCCCACACCCAGGTGCTACACTAAAGTATCAATACTGGGTATTAGCCCAATTTCCTGATGTGGGGCACCAGCCTATGTCCTTCTGGCCCCAGAGACAAGCATGCAACCTATTGCACCAATAACACTAAATATCTAACATGTTCACATAAACAAATAATTGGATATTGATGAGGATTGGATGACCCCTCAAGTCCCACCCCTTTCATTAATCCAAAGCCAGTCTTCATTATCTCTGCATAGGTGAGAGCAGTGACTATTAACCATTCGCTCCAGAGCAAAAAACAAATTCAAGTTACAAAAGAGCAGTTTCACTGTTCCTCCATTAAGGGTCTTGTCACAGCCGTGAAAGAAAATGGATGAGTGGAGGCACCGAGGTTCGGCATTAGGATTCAGAGCTATGATTTGTATCTGCCTCAAATTAGTAAGTGTCTAAAATGTGTACTTTCTTGATTTTTATTATGAATGTAATGTTTATGGAAGAGATCAGATTGACAGCATCAATACATTGAATGGTCATTGAGTATGAATGACCCCTCAACCACTGGAGGTGGTATCTCCCACAAAAGATTAAATGCTGGCACCAGACTCTGGGCTGCTTGAAGTATCTGACTGAATGGCAGCTGATGGTGGCTACAGACTGGTGGGTGGTGGCTACTTACTACAAGCTTCTTGTTCATGGATCTTTTATCCTCCCTCACCCTGCCAGCCCCCGAACAACCTGAGTCCAGTCCCAACCCCGGGTCATCAGTGTGGCAGGAAGAAGGTGCCCAGTGCCTCTGTCCTCCATGCCACTGGGCTAGCATGCTAGCTGCACCTTGAGGATAATCGATCTTAGGCTCAATTGAGAGATGGACCACAACTAATCCAGGATGCTAGCCACAGGGCAAGAAAGGGGATTGAGCTCCCTTCGCTGGCACCAAATGGAAAAAGCGCTCCCATTTGAAGGCATGGCACTGACAAGCTGACTCCTTTTGAGAGACCTCTACAACATTAAGGACCTTGTCAGAGAGACCCAAAGGCTGGAACTCTAGCTACTCAAGAACCAGTACAAATGGCAAAAATCGCAGACTGCAGGTTATCACCGTTGTGTTCATTTGTTGTCAAAAACAAGAAAAACTAGTGCTATTTGGTGTGTATGTTCCCTTTAACTAAATAAGCTCTGTTTTAATGTGGTTCTGTAATTTGCAAGCTGTAGTAAATTGTACCACTCACTATCAGAACAAAAGGGGTTACAAACGCTTACATCTTCTATTATTGCAAATCCCAGAATCTTCTGCCACTGACCTTAGAGCTGTATGCAGCAGTGAGAGGTTCAGTAGCCTGCATTGTATGTTAGAGTTTATTTAAGTTCATGGAGTGGGTCCAGCCCAGCCAGAATTAGTATAAAGGAAATATAGTTTCAATGGGAGAAGCCCAATACCAATCAAGACAACCTGGAGGTGGATCCAGAATTAAAGGGATGTGCGCTAATGGTAGGTCAGACACTCCTCATAAGAGAGTGTGTGTGGGGGGGTGAAAGTTACACTGCAGTTTGCATATGAAAACAAGGCTAACCAATGATACTTAGTAAAATATAATGTATAAAAATTGCAGGCAAGGGTGTTACCACGGTATATGTTCTGTAATAGGTACAACGGGGCTTCTGCCTAGGGAAAGTGCACGATCCTAAATGAGATGAGTTGCCTATATATTCCTCCTCTGTTGCTTGCACTGTACTGTATGTAGTTGGTGTGTATGTTCCCTTCAATTGAATTAGCTGTTTTAATGTGGCTCTGTAATTTGCAAGCTGTAGTAAATCACAGCAATCACCATCAAAACAAAAGGATCATTAACACTTTTTACATCTGTTACAACAAATCCCAGAATCTCCTGCAGCTGGCCTTAAATCAGTATGCAGCAGTAAGAGATTCAGTAGCCTGCACTGTATGTCAGAGTTTATATAAGTTCTTATATTTTGTTTGCTGGTCCTGTCATCCTCCCCGGGCCATGTACAGTCACACAGGGATGATGTAAATGGAGATTCAACAAGAGCTTTATCTTGCACTATGGGTTATTGAATCTCCCACTGCTGCCTACTGTTCTGATGTAGCTGATAATGCACACACACACACACATCACAAAGGCATTCACAGCAGTTGTTTTATGATCAGTATACTTGGAGTTCCTCTGTTGCTTGCACTGTACTGTTTGACAGTTGGTGTGTATGTTCCCTTCAACTGAGATTAACCAAAAGCTGTATCATGCACCATGGGTTAGTGCATCTTCCACTGCTGCCTACTGTTCTGATGTAGCTGATAATGCACCCTCCCCACACACACACTAGAGGCAGGCGAAGTGCTCCCGTTTCGCTACATGGAGCACTTTGTGTACTGTCCCTCAAGCCATGTAGTGTTCTGCAATGCAAAGTGAATTACTCCACCTTCAAATTAGGAACACAAAGTGCATTGTTTCAATGGACTTTGCGCTACTTCACCTTGTTTTACTGCCGTCCCCTTAATTTTAACGCAACGTGCCATTGATTTGAATGTACTTCACTTTGCTTCACCTGTTTATTGCTATGTGAGGCAAATTTTGCATTGATTCATGGGATGGCAGGTCACATGGGCTCTATATTGTCTTGCACAGCCTCAGTTCTGTGTAGTGAAAAGCTGGAGACAGTTTGCTCTCAGAGCTCTGAGAATAAAACCATCAAAAATCCTTTAAAAAGTCACTTTTGATCTAATTATTTTGGTCCAAATTTAGTACATTGATTGTAGAAAACTCTCCTGTGCTTAGATCATCGAGAGTTGATTGTTTTTCTGTGTATTTTGAATGTTAATTTAGAATATTAAGCCTGTGTACTGACAGACACTGTTGAAGTGTGCTTTGGGGGAAGGGCGTATCTGTGGTGGAGTGAGATTCACATGAGAAAGGCAGTCTAACTGTTTTGTACTAGTGTGTCAGTATTTGTGTGTTTATGTACACACAGTAATACTTGAAGTAATGTCTGATAATTATTTTCTGTTTGTTGTGGCGCAGTGCATATTTTCATTCTGTTTAAAAGATTTGGTTATACAGGGTACTGCACTGTAAAATTTTCTGCACATTACCTGTAGTGTGTGCATGACATCAAGTCAGGCACATTTTGTTATGCCACATAGTAATCGCCGCACTCTTAATCGGTTATCCATCTGTGGTATTTTTCACTGCTTCCTTCTATCTATTACTGCTCCCCCCCCACTTCCCCTCCAATCAGGAAAAGGTATCATTTATTTTTCCAGTTTTTGATTTGTGTGAACACTGGTTAAGCTGTTTTTGTGTCTGTGCGGCTGCATCTCTTTACAGTGTGCAATCTGTGTCTGTGTGTTTGCATCTGTTTAGTGCCCGGTCAGTATCTGTAAGCCACAGTTGTTGTTTTTGGCTTCCCATCCACCCCAAATTTCAGAAATATCAATTTGTGGTGAATTTTCTGTGTAATCCCAAAAAAAATGCCTGCAAAGAGACATGAATGCAAAGATGCTTCTGACCATGGCACTGCTGCCAGTGGCAAGAGTGACCGTGGGTGTGGTAGTAGTATGAAGCAGAAGTGCCTAGTTGATGCCAGTAAAGGGATTTCTCCGACTATGTTTTTCACAGTGCAATCTGTAGCTTCAATCATGGTTGGAGATGCTGTTGTCCCCACTGGTTGTAGTGAAATTGCTGATGGCATGAGTATTGCCCCAAGTTCAACCTGAGCCAACAAGTTAAATAGTTTCCCAAATATTGTGGAGTCTAAAGCCATGACCGTGAGTCAGAGTGTAGTAGATGTCACACTCCCTGATGTCCCTATCCCCACATTGGTTGAACATGATTCTGATGCTGATGAAGAGTCGTCCCAATCTCATGATTCCAGTTCTGTTGATGAGGTCATGCCTATGCCATACAACCCTTCAAATGTTGGAGAAAAAATATTGTAGAATCAGAATGATGCTGTGGTTGGTACTTGTTCTCCACAGGACAGCATCCAAGCTGACATTGTGGATGAGGAATATGATGATGATTTTAGTGACCACAGTTGGGAACCAGAGAAAAAGAAATTAAAAGTGGTTGTGTGGAAACAGTCTCAGTCTGTCAGTGTTAAATCATCCCCTCTTCAAAGTTGTGATGTGGCAGCTTCTGTTGATGATGATGACCCAGCAGTAGTCATCATAGATAGTGATAGGCTGATAGAGCCCAAGAGTGGCCAGCAACAGAAATCATGTAGTAGTACACCCCCCATGTCATTGTCTAAAAAACTGGTGTCCAATCTGCAGCATCAGGGACCTGTGAAAACTAAAGGTAGGGGATCTAAATCCCTCGTTTGGGATGTTTTTGTACAAGATCCAAGTGATGAAGCAGTGGCCATCTACCAGCTTTGCCAAGTGTGTGTCAGACGTGGTAAAAAGGGTAGTCAGCTGGGCACCAGGGGCCAGCATACACATTTGAAGAATAGGCACATGGCACTGTGGACTCAGCACCACAGGGGAGCTAATGCTGCCATAGTGGGGCGTTCACTCTAATCCACCTTATTAAGCATGTTATCCCCTTCCATGACTGCAAGTAGCCCAGCTAGTAGCCATGTCTGTAGTAGTGGTGAAATAACAGCTGAGAATTACTACAGGCATGAGGAGGATGATGATTTTGAATTGTTGTCAAGTGGTGGTCAGAGTAGCAGCTTTGGTGGTGGTCTATGCAGCAGTATTTCTAGTCCAACATCACCCCCTGTGCTTAAAATGGGTCAAATAACATCATCTGTGGACTTGTCAGTGTCACCTGTGCACTCCTCTTCATCACGTGGCAAAAGCACCACACCCATGGCCGTTCGCAGAGCAGAGCCATTTGGCACACCTCGTGCAAAACGGATAGCAACTCAGCTCACGTTGCAGAGTCTTTTTGCCTGGAACTTGAAATACCCACCCAATCATGTGGTACCATGTGAACTGAATGCTGCTGTAGCAGAAATGCTGGCAATTGACTTGTTACCCTTCTCCTTTGTGGAGAATTCCAGATTCCGGTGTTTTGTGGTATGCACCTGTCCCAAATGTAAAGTCCCGTCCAGGACATACTTTTCTACCCATGCTGTCCTAGAGTTATACTGGACTGTGACAGAGTCTGTAAGACATGTCCTTCAACATTCCTTCTCACCATTTATCCACTTAAGTATGGATATGTGGACAAGTGGCAAAATGGCAGGCAGTTCATATTTGTGTATTACTGCACATTGGGTGCAGGTACCGAGGATTGTCTGTGCTGGCGGTATTGGAAATCAGTGTAGTAAGGCAGACTTTCATGATAGCAACCTTCCTGGAATTCAGAAGCATGCAATACTTGCAATGCGCAGTGTGGCCGGTTCCCACACTGGTGAACACATGCTTGACTTGCTACTGACAAAACTGATGAGTGGCTGAACCTTCTGTCCCTGAAAGCTGGCTTAATAGCCAGTGATAATGGCTCAAATGTGGTGAAATTGTGGCTTTGCTTGGGTTCCATGCATGGTCCACTGTTTAAATCTCATGGTCTAGGAGTTTCTGCAGTACCCTGACATCAAGGAAATGTTGACAGTTGCACGCTGCATCTGTGCACACTTTTCACATTCTGGACAGGCTGTTGACCAACTTCGGCAGCTGCAGATTTAAAACAGCCTCCCTCAGCACTGCCTCAAGCTGAAATTTGTCACACCCTGGAACTCGACTCTTTACATGGCAGAGAGGTTGTATGAACAGTACAAAGCCATCTCAGAATACCTAGTCATGCACACAAGCTGTGACACTTCGGGGGCCTCGATGTCTATGACAACAGAACAGTGGTACCTCATGAACTTGGTGATATCAGTTTTGAGACCCTTTGAACATGCCACACAGGCAGTGAGTGGCGACACTGCCTCCATAAGCCAAGCCATTCCACTGCTGTGGGTGCTGAGGCAGACTTTGTTGAATCTGCAGCATAGCCTTGATGTTTCCAGAGATTGTTCAAGCAGTGTATTATTTAAACACATGCTGACAGTATTGGACTGCAATCGCTACATCGCAAGTATTCTGCAAAGTGTCAAATTCAGAATTGCAACAATGCTGGAGCCATGATACAAACATGGAATTGTATCCTTACTGGAGGGAGAGCCTGAACAGGTTAAAAATCTCAATGGACAACTGGTGCAATTGATTCATGGGGCACAGAACGTGCCAAGTTCAGCAAACCACAGCATGACAAGGCGAAGGCCACTGTGGACTACTAGGCACATCCAGCAAGGCAGCTGCGGGTCCAGGTGGGATATCAGCAAAACCGTTTGCCTTAACCCACTTTGGGGTGCCTTGTCCCAAGTGGGAATCTGTGACATTGATGAATCCAGTGAACAAGAGGATGAGTCAACAACAGGACTGCATGCAGCACAGAGAATGATTGACTCATATTTGTCTGAAAAAAGGCATCTGTCAGTAATTGACAAATCCTCTGCTGTACTGGAGTGGAAAGGTGAGTGAATGGCCAGAGCTGACTTCAGTAGTACTGAAGTACCTAACCAGCCCACCCTTCAGCGTAAGTGTAGAGAGGGTATTTAGTTCTGCGGGGGCAATAGTTCGTGAGTATCGTACCAACCTCTCGCTGACAAATGTCAGCATGCTGACATTCACAAAAATGAATGACGGTCACATACCACCTCGAACTACCACATCAGTGTTCCTACCCCGTCACATGGATGGTTGTGCTGATGATGTGGAAGAAACAGACCATCCTGGTGGCAGCATCAAACAGCCAACCATTAAGGTTAATGATGCAATCATGGACAAAGAATTCCCTACTGGGCACAATTCTGACCTTGATGACTGTGAGGGCAACTTCCTGTTTGATGAGGATGAGGTGGATGCTGCTGGTATTTAAGTAAACAGTTTGAAAGGCTGTCACATTTTATTAATGGTACATTGTTTGGTTTTCATAAAATAAACTAGTGTTCTTGACTCAGTCTCATTCCATAATTCAGATCTGCACAAATAATGCCCCATCCCAATCATTCCATTTTATCTTCCCATTGGTATATCTTCTGATTCCACTTAAAGAGCAGGTACCCACTGTCAGGTACCCAGCCCCCTCACACATATATAATAGCTGATCTGCTCCACTACTGAATGGTATAATAAAAATTCCATGCGCTTCCCTCCAGTTAAAAAGTTATAGCACCCTGAATGTGCACCACCATAAAAAACAGAGCCATGCCTGACACGCACCAGGGATGTTCCCTCAGCCCCCTTTTGTGATGTCAGAAAATGAAGGCTGTGTGTGTGCTCCATAGACCTGTATTGGCACCATGTTTTTAATGACTTTTAATAGTATTTAGAGTTGCCACTTGGAGAAATGAAAGCGACCACTCCAGTAAACAGTGAATGTTACTACAGCGGCTGCTTTTATTTTCATACATGGCATCTCTAAATAGTACTAAAAGCCACAGAAATATTGTGCACATACAGATTAATGGAATGCACACTCAGTATTCATTTTCTTTCATCACAAAAGGTGGCTGGGGGTACATCCCTTGAGGTGTGTCAGGCACGCTCTGTTTTTATGGGGGTGCACATTTGGGGTGCTACAACTTTTTAACTGGAGCCACACTTATGCAGAGTGCGTGCACACATACATCAGTGCATCAGGAAATAATTGAGAATTTTCTGAACATTTTATCATGTAATTTCTCTTCATCTGGACTCTGGCATTTTTGGGATATTTTGACAGTAAACAAAAAATTGTAAGAACACCGGACAAAAACAGTTTAAAGAAAATAACCTAAAAAAATGGTGTCCTTCCCTTCCTTAAATTCCTACTTAATAATCTCTGTTTACCAATGGGACATTTTTTGGGGGGCTCAGTAATGTTTTCTTCCTGTCATGGGGTGTGTGTGGAAAAGCAGCAGTGAGCAGTTCAATAATCTGCTAAATGGCATGTGTGCACTGTCAGGTGCCCACTGCCCAGCCCCCTGAAAACATATACGATAGCTGACTTAATCCACTTTTGGTGGTATAAACAATATATACCATATATATTATTTGTATCATCATCAACAGTGGACATGCTGTTTAGCAGATAATTGCACTGCTCACCACTGCTTTTCCAGAAACACCCCATGACAGGAAGAAAACATTATTGAGCACAATAAAATAGTTCCTGTTGGTAAACAGAGATTAATAAGTAGGAATATAAGGAAGGGAAGGACACCATTTTGTTTTAGATTATTTTCTTTAAACTGTTTTTGGGCAGTGTTCTTACAATTTCTGGGGGGTAAACAAGGTTATGAGAAAGAAAGATGGAACACAAACTTAAAATTATACACCAAACAGTGCAAAATGGGGGAAGGGGGTACCAACAACAACAACAACGGAAAGTGACCTGTATCAGATTACCTAAAGGTAGGCAAGAAATGAGAGAAGGCAGTAAGGAGGACTGGGGGATACTGGGATGCATTGGAGAGGCATCACCTTAAAATCAAGTACAAAAGCAGAAGTTCTTCTCCCTCTGTACAGATATTTAGTGAGACCTCATCTGGAGTACAGCATGCAGTTATGGACAGCATATCTATGCAAGGACATAGACAGGATGGAGGCTGTACAAATGAGGGCAACTAAAATGTTGCAGGGTATGCACCAGAAGCCAGATGAAGAGACACTAATGGACATTACATATAGCCACATGGAAAGAGGGGGCATGATAGAAACTATCAAGTACCGAAAGGGAATCAACAATGTACAAGAGGGTAGCATCATCCAGAAAAAGAGATGTGCACAAAGAAGGGGCCAAAATTTGAAGATAGAGGGGGGACAGATCGGGGCAACATCAGGAACTATTTTTTCACAGAGAGGGTGGTGGGTGCAAGGACAAACTAAAACTAATGATCAACATTATGCTGGGACAGCAGCCATTGAAGCATCACCTTAATTTGTAGCTGGTGCCCTTCAATTCACTCCAACTGCTGCTACACGTTGTCAAGACAGTGGTTAACAGCCTCCAACTCACCACACATCAAGCCCAAATTGACCTGTGAGGCAGGTAGTTGGACAGGGTTGCCACCATCACCTGCTGCAGGTTGTGGAGGTGGAGCAGACGCTTGATCCATGGCCCTCCCCCCATTCACACCACTACGTGCAGGTGGACGCTGTGCTGCCACCTTTCGCCCAGCATGGCCAGCAGGCGCATTACTGCCCTGTTCCACAACCATGGCCTGCCACTCTACATGGTGATGGTTATACAGGTGGGTGCACTGACCACCTGTGCCAAGGTGAGTTCCTTTGGGAACACAGCACACCACCACACCACACAGATTACATTTCACTACACTGTTGTCCCCAGGCAGTGTAGTGGAGAACTCCCACACTAATGAGGTGTGGGGAGGACTGGGCACAGGTGGGGGGGGCAGGTGTTTTTGGAGCCAGCAACTGCTGCTGCACAATTGGGGCTGGGGGTGCAGAAATCTGCTGCTGCTGCTGCTGCGACTCCTCCTCCCTGACTTCCTGCTGCTGAGCTGCTAGCGCAGGGGCCATAGCAGGTGGTGGCACTGGGGGGGCACTGGTAGGTGCCACCACAGGTGGTGCTTCCATTACACCAAGTCCACTATCTCCTGCTTCAGGGGGAGAGCACTTGTCACGATGGTGCTGTGGTTCAAACGCAGTCTACCACCATGTGTCTATATGCCTATGTGATCTCCTCCGCTATGTTGGCGAAAACCACCTCTCTCCCCCTCCATTCTGGTCTCTCTGTCTCTCTCTCACACACACACACAAAAAAATTTACAATTAACAAACACTACACTGAAATACTGAACAAACACAAATCCAGGCAACAAACAGGCTTTTAAAATACAAAAAAAAATCAGCTAATTAGCACAAAAATGAAAAGGTTTATACTAGTTTTTGGATTTAGTCTCCTTTCTCTCTCTCTCTCTCTCTCTCTGTCTCTCTCTATTCAACCAGCTCTTTCTCCTACAAGACGAAAGTGAAACTCACTTTCTTGCGTGATTCACTTCCTGCCTGAAGCATGTGACCTAGACTATGTAAGCCATGTGATGTGTGTGTGGGCTGTTACTTCTCACTCCACCTTTAAAGTGAAGTAAGGCGGAGTGAGCAACGCAAAGTCATTATCAATATCATTATTACAAGGTGAAGTGGTGAAGTAGCAGTTTTCCATGGGCGCTTTGCATAGCTACATGGCAATGCGAAGTGTGCTACTTCACCCCGACTTCGCAAGCAGATTTAAACTTTGCTGCATCTCTATCCCCCCCCTACACACACACATATCACAAAGCCATTCACAGCAGTTGTTTTATGATCAATATACTTGTTGGAGTTACTTCAAAAAAAACTGGACTTGATTATGTGTGTGTGTTTTCTTTTTTCCCCACTTTCTACTTGAGATGAATGGGAAAAAAGTCACAATTCAAGCAAGGCAGTCAGGCTCAGTGGGCGGAACAGCGGGTGGAAACTTAGGAAGGAATGTGGAGTCCCTTTAGTCATCCCATAAGGTCTGCAGAGCTATGCCCACTGCAGCCCTAAAAAGGGGCTCCCGAGGGGAGATAAGAGGCAGGGCCCCAATTTAAAATAAAAGCAACCCAGGTAGGCTAATTGGAAAAGGGCAAGTAAGCCCAAGGTTTTCATGTTTTTTTTCCCCCTGCCAAGTAGTTAAGCTCTAAGTAGGTCAGCGGGTAAGGGGCAAGCCATTTGGTTGGTCATTTACAGGAAACTGGTACCCAGGGTGACCCCAAAAAAGTGGAAGGGGGTTAACCAGCTCACAGGGGTGGATTTAGGGTAATTGAAGAGAGCAATCAAACTGAACTGTGTAGTCTTTATCCAATTGCTCGCAATGCTCTAAATTGGTATCTGCTGCCCCTGCACCCTGCAATTGCTCCGAACTCTGTGTTGTTGCTTGCGATTTACCTGAGCTGGAAGCTGGTGCCCACACACACTGCAGTTGTTCCAAATTGTGTTCTGCAACCTACAATTGCCCCAAACTCTGTTTTGCAACCTGCAGTTGCCCTGAACTGTGTTTTTCACCCTGCAATTGCCCTGAACTGTATTCTGCAACCTGCATTTGCCCTGGACTGTGCATTTCACATCCTGCAACTCAAAACTGTTCTGACCCTAAGGTGTTGTATACCAGCTCCAGAACTGTCCTAAACTTTTATTCAGGCAGATGACATACTGATGATACAATGGATAGGACTTTTAGTTCTCATATATAGTGAACATTTACTTCCTTCTACTAGTTGTCAGTGGTTGAATTACATACTGTCACATTTTTAAATCTGTTCATATTAAGATGCATATCTCATTTACTTGAGGGTTCATGAAAGGTTTAATTCCTTTGGGTAAATATTGCAAAAATTGGTGTGGATTATGATGTTTTATGACTCTTGTACATGTATCTCATTCCTACTAGTTATCTTTCCCAGGGAAAACGGGGGGGGGGATTTTATACCTATGAGTTTTTAGTTAAATTCCTTAGACTGATTCTGTACATGTTTGTTTTACCTGGGAAAGATAACTAGTAGGAATGAGATACATGTTCAAGAGTCATAAAACATCATAATCAGGCTTGTGGTCTAATTTTCTTGGTGGTCCTTGGCAAGTAGTTTTGTTTTTTGGTTTTTATTTGGCACTTATACTTACAACTGATATTATCATGATTTAAATCCTGTTACAACACTAAAGGCTTTAAAGTTTATGCAATGTATTAACTGGTTGAGTTTTTAGTTGGGAAAATGTCTCAAGCTTAGTTCTCTATTACATTTTGTGTGAAACATTTGTTCACTTAGAGTAAACTTCACTTTAATCCCTCTTTATGCCATATATGTATGTGTGTGTGTATATGTATGCATTTATACATATATATATATATATATATATTTTCATGGCAAAAAACTCTGTTTAATGCATCAGTAAGGGTTGTTCCACAGTGACAAAAGCGAGGAAATTTGGTATCAGGGTTGTCACCCCTTGCAACCAAGCCCACCCGTCCCCACCAACAGGCATTGGGGTGTGCGTTGGGGTCATCGGTCCTAATTCTCACCCCATCCCATGTGTAATCAAGCTGAGGTGGTGCAGTATAGGGGAATGGGGTGAGAGTTAGGACCGATGACCCTAACACACACCCCAATGTCTGTTGGTGGGGACGGGGTGGGCTTGAGGTGCAAAGGGTGGCAACCCTAACACCGAATTTCCTCACTTTTGTCACTGTGGAACAACCCTAACTGATGCATTAAACAATGTTTTTTGCCATGAATTTCCCTTCTTTTTGAGAATGAGCATTATAAATAGTGAATGAATTTGGTGGTGGGAATGTGGGGCCCTTTGGGCCCCGCGCTCCCATCATGTGATTTTTTTGTCACATAATAACACTAACTGTAATGCAACTGCAAACACAAATGGTAACGCACATGATGATGCAAACATAAATGGTAACGCAAATGGTAAGAGGAATGCAAGTGCAAACATTAATGAAAACAGAAATGGTAAGGCAAATGGTAATGCAAATGCTAATGGCAACAGAAATGCAAACGTCAATGAAAACAGTAACGTAAACTGTAATGCCAATGGAAACACAAACGGTAAGAAAAATGCAAACGGTAACACAAATGCAAACAGAAATGCAAATGGTTAAGGCAACGGCACCGCAGAAGGAAACAGTAATGCAATCGACAATGGAAATGCAACTGAAAACACAAACGCTAAGGGCAACAGAAACGCAAATGGTGACGAAGACGCAAACAGTAACGGTAACGCAATTGGAAATGCAAACAGTTACAGTAACAGCAATGATGACGCCAAAGCAAACAGTAACTCAAACAGAAACACAAACTCAAGCACGTATGGAAACGCAAATGGTAACGTGCATGGTCATGGTACCACAATTGGAAATGCAAATGCTAACGGTAACAGCAATGATGACACCAAGGGAAAGACAAACAGAAACGCAAGCGGGTAAAGAAATGCAAACCGTAACGTGCACAGTCATGGTAATGCAATTGGAAACACAAATGGTAATGGTAACAGCAAAGATGACACCAAAGGAAAGACAAATGCAAACAGAAGTACTACGCAAATGCAAATGGTAACAGAAACGCAAATGCAAGTACAAACGCTAATGCACATGGTGACGCAAACGTTAACGATAATGCAAACAGTAATAGAAATGCAAATGGTAATGGAAACAGAAATGCAAATGCAAGCGGGTATGGAAACGCAAACCGTAATGTGTGCAGTCATGGTAATGCAATTGGAAACACAAATGGTAATGGTAACAGCAACAATGATGCCAAAGGAAAGAAAATGCAAATGGAAGCGCGTTTGCAAACACAAATGGCAATGCACACAGTGACACAAAATTAAACGCACACAGAAACAGTAGTGGAAACCCAAATGGTAGCAGTAGTACAAACGCAAGCACAAATGAAATTGCAAAGCGAAACGCACACAGTGGTGTACATGGTAACGGTAACACAAACGGGTACGGAAACGCAAATGGGAATGCTAACTGTAACAGTAACAGAAGCACACACCCTGTTTTTGCCCAACAGCTGCATAGAGAAACACAGTGAGTACAAAGACTGTATGCATAATAATGGGCCTCGGAGCAGAAAATGAGCACTTGGAATACTAAATTGCTTATATCACAGGAACCGTACGACATAGAAAAAAAATTAACATTTCATATAAATTATGACTTTCCTGGCTAGTATTGCACTTAGCTCCCTAGTGGGGGCAAAGCATTTTTCCAATGAAAAGTCCAAATCTCGAAGTGTTTCTGAGATATGGGCCCCGAAAGACGCGGCAGATGCTGTAATGTTAGTCTATTGGAAAAAGTGTAAACTTTGGAGTGCCGTAACTTTGCATTCCTGTAATATGTTGTCACCAAACCACCAAAAGGCACATCTGTGGGATCTTGGCTTTCTTCCCTCCAAATTTCAGCCCAAAAGACCAAACCGTTCTTTTGCAGCAGGGTGGCAAAGAATTCCTGTTATTTTGGGCATAGTGTCGCAAAGTAAGTGTCAAAATCCGACACTTTAGCAAAAAAAAATCACGAAATTACTATGAGTGCGACACTACTTTACCACTACAGTGTACAAAAATTTCAAAAACATATTTCTGGGGTGTTTAACTCCCCAGAAAAGACATGGCTAGCATCCTCAGGGCTCGACTAGGTGAACACAAAAAGGATTGTGTCCCTAGAGGATCCCAAATTTAAATGCCAAGCATTTCTGTGACCACTAACTGAAAAAAATGGCTGACTCACGACACTACAGGGGTAATTTGAGACACTAAAAACTGCATTTGCGACACTGTCGAACTATTTGTTAGCTTTTCCCATTGACTATAATGGGAAACTTGTTTTTTGAATAACTTTTGAATCGTTTAATATTTTTTCACAAAATATTTGAAAGGCACATCAGGGATCCCAGCTGCATGTTCCCTGAAGGTTTCAGTCTGGTCGTGCAAACCATGAAACCTGTAAGCGCGAGCAACGAATGCGTAAAAAGTGTAAATGTGCTACGGAATGTTGCTTTATAACACTGCAACTGTATATCCGACTGGTACAAAACTTGGCAGATCCTGAGACCTATGGTACCACTCCATACCTGTGAAATTTCAGGTAAATCTGTCATACAGTGGCAAAGTTATTAAGCTGCAAAATTTCACACTTTAATTTTAAATGGGGTGCTCAACCCTAACTATAGTGGCACTACCATGCCACTATTTTATATATATATATATATATATATATATATATATATATATATATATATATATATATATATATATATATTAGAGCAAAAACTCTGTTTAATGCATCAGTTAGGTTTGTTCCACAGTTTCCACAGTGACAAAAGCGAGGAAATTCAGTGCTAGGGTTGAAAGCGCCCCTTGCACCTCCCCAGTCTGCCACGTCAACCGCCAATGGGGTGTGCATTGGGGTCTTCAGCCCTAACTTTCACCCCATCACATGAGTAAACAAGCTGAGGTATAAGAGAATGGGGTGAGAGTTAGGACCGACGACCCCAATGCACACCGTTCAACGGTGAAAATGATGAGCTGAGGGCTGCAAGAGGGCTCAACACCTACCTGAGGCCTCTCACTTTTGTCACTGATGTGCTAACCTAACTGATGCATTAAATGGCATTTATTGCCTCTAATTTCCCTTCTTTTTGAGAATGTGCAGTAGAAATAGTGAATGGAATGTGGTGAGGGCCCCGCGCTCCCACCATGTGATTTTTTGTGACATAGTAATGGTAAGTGCAAGGGAAATGCAACTGCTAATGGTTGCGCACATGGTGACTGAAACATAAATGGAAAAGCAAACGTCAGTAGAAACACGAGCGCAAAGTGACGCCAAAGCGAACAGTGACGAAAAAGGAGATGCAAGCACATAAGGAAACGTAAACCGTGATGCGCACAGTGACGGTACCACAATTGGAAATGCAAATGGTAATGTTAACAGCAGAAATAACGCCAAAGGAAACAGAAACACGAACGCAAGTGCATACGCAAGTGGGAACGCAAACGGTAACGCACACGGTGGTGTACACAGGAACGGTAACGCAAACAGTCACAGAAACACAAGTGGAAATGCTAACTGTAACAGTAACAGAAGTGCACAACCTGTTTTTGTCCAACAGCTGCATAGAGAAACACAGTGTGTACAAAGAATGTATGCATAATAATGGGCCTCGGAGCAGAAAATAAGCTGTTGGAATACTAAATTGCCTATATCTCTGGAACCATGCAACGTAGGAAAAAATTTTTAATTTCACATGATTCATCAGTTTCCTGGCTAGGTTTTCATAGGGCTACACATTGTCATGACGAAAATTCCGTATCTCGCACTGTTTCCTAGATACGAGCCCCGAAAGACGCGGCAGACCCCACCATGTTAGTCTATGGGAAAAAAGTCAACTTTGGAGTACCGTAACTTGGCATCCGTGCAATATTTTGTCACTAAAACCACCAAAAGGCACATCTGTGAGATGTTGGCTACCTTCCCTCCAAATTTGAGCCCAAAACCAAACCATTCTTTTGCAGCAGGGTGGCAAAGAACTTCTGTCATTTTGGCGATAGTCTGGAAAAGTAGTGTCACAATTTGCGACACCTTTCACAAAAATTTGCGAAAGTGTCACATGTGCGACACTACTTTGCGACACTACTTTTCCCAGAAATTTGAAAAACATATTTCTGGGGTGTTTAACCCCAAAATAAAGACATGGCTTGCCTCCTCAGGGCTCAAATAGATAAACACAAAAAGAATTATGCCCCTAGATGGTCCCAATTTTAAATGCCAAGCATTTCTGTGATCAGTAACTGAAAACAAAATGGTGGATTTGCGACACTACTAGGGCCATTTGCGACACTAAAAAGTGTATTTGCGACACTTTTGAACTTTTTAACTTTTCCCATTGACTTATAATGGGAACTTGCTTTTTGAATAACTTTTGAACCATTTAATATTTTTTCACAAAATCTTTAAAAGGCACATCAGGGACCCTGGCCACATGTTCTCTGAAGTTTTTGGACCAGTCACGCAAACCATGCAACCTGTAGGTGTGAGCAAAGAATTCGAAAAAAAATGTAATTGCACCCACGAATGTCGCTTAATAACTCCGCAGCCATATATCCGACCGGTATGAAAGTTGGCAGATCCCAAGATATATGCAAGATCTATGCTGCCAGTCTGTCCCTGCCAAATTTCAGGCAAATCCGTTGAACGGTGGCAAAGTTATTAAGGTGCAAAGTTTCACCCTTTAACCTTAAAAGGGCTACTCAACCCTAACTATGGTAGCACTACCGTTGCTACATAATATATATATATATATATATATATATATATATATATATATATATTATATTATATATATATATATATTAGGCAAAAACTCTGTTTAATGCATCAGTTAGGGTTGTTCCACAACAAAGCGAGAAATTCACTGTTAGGGTTGAAAGCCCCCTTGGACCTGATCTCACCCCCAACCGTCATGGGGTGCACATTGGCATCATTGACCTAATTCTCACCCATCACATGTGTAAAGAAGCTGAGGAATAGGAGAATGGGGTGAGAGTTGAACGACGACCCAATGCGCACCCCGATGCCGGTTGGGGGGGTGGACTGCAGGGGTCCAAGGGGGGCTTTCAACACTAACAGCAAATTTCCTCACTTTTGTCGCTGTGGAACAACCCTAACTGATGCATTAAACTGAGTTTTTTGCCTCTAATTTCCCTTCTTTTTGAGACTGATAATGAGAAATAGTGAATGTAATGCGGCGGCGGGAACAGTGATGGCAGCGGTATTTTAAATGGAAATGTTAAGTGTCACAGCAAAAAGAATGCGAAAGGGAACAGAAACCGAAACGCGAATGCAAGCGCACACATAAATGCAAACCGTAACGCGCACAGGCACGGTACTGCAATTGTAAATGCAAAAGTTGAGATGAAGAATAATGCCAAAGGAAACAGAAATGGAAACGGGAACAGAAGTGCATACGGAAAAGCAAACCTAAATGCGCACAGGCACAGTACTGCAATTGTAAAGGCAAATGGTAACTGTAACAGCAACAATAACAGCAAAGGAAACAGAAACACAAAAGGAAATGCAAGCGCATATGGAAATGCAAACCGTAATGCGCGCAGGGGCACAGTACCGCAATTGCAAACGCAAATGGTAACAGTAACAGCAAGGAAGACGCAAAACAAAAGAGAAACGGAAATGCAAAGAAAAGGGCTGCCAGAAATGCAAATGGCAATGCACACGGTGACGCAAACAAACGCGAAAAGAAGCAGTAGAGGAAATGCAAATGTTAACAGTAATGAAAACACAAGCACAAATGACAATGCAAAGGGTAACTCACACGGTGGCATACACGGGAACAGTAACGCAAATGGAGACATAAGCGCAAGTGGAAACAGTAACTGTAACAATAATGGAAGCGCATACCCTGTTTTTGCCAAACAGGTGCACACAGAGAAACACAGTGTGTACAAAGAATGTATGCATTGCAATGGGCATTGAAGCTTAAAACGAGCATTGGAAGTACTTAATTGCTAATATCTCAGCAACCGCATGACATAGAAAAAAATTTTTAATTTCACAGAAATCATGATTTTCCTGGCTAGCAAGGGCTATGCAACTCACAACAAAAAGTCTGTATCTCGCATCATTTTCGAGATACGAGCCCCGAAAGGCGTGGCGTATGCCACCATGTTAGTCTATGGGGAAAAAATGCCAAATTCTGAGTACCGTAACTTTAGAGCCATGCAATATTTTTTCACCAAACCACCTAAAGGCACATCTGTGAGATGTTGGCTACCTTACCTCCAAATTGCAGCTCAAAAGGCCAAACCATTCTTTAGCAGCAGGGTGGCAAAGAATTCCTGTCATTTTGGCCAAGTCTGAAAAAGTGTGTTGCAATTGGCGGCTATTTTCGGAAAACTTTGCAAAAGTGTTGTGAGCATGACACTACTTTGCAACACTACTGTTTCCAGAAATTTGAAAAACATATTTCTGGGGTGTTTAACCCCAAAATAAAGACATGGCTAGCATCCTCGGGGTCTGAATAGGTGAACCCAGAAAGAATTGTGTCCCTAGAGGGTCCCAAATTTAAATGCCAAGCATTTTTCTGATCACCAGCTGAAAACAAAATGGCAGATTTGCGACACTACTAGAGCCAATTGCGACACTAAAAAGTGCATTTGTGAAAGTGTTGCACTTTTTGTTAACTTTTCTCATTGACTTATAATGGGAACTTGTTTTTTTAATAACTTTTGAACCATTCAATATTTTTTCAAGAAATCTTCAAAAGGCACATCGGGGACCCTGGCCGCACATTACCTGAAGTTTTCAGACCAGTCGCACAAACCATGCGATCTGTAGGTGAGAGCAAAGAAATCGCAAAAAATCGTAATTGAGCAATTGGTTGTCGCTTAATAACTCCGCAGCTGTATATCCGAGTGGTATGAAACTTGGCAGATCCCAAGATCTACCTTGCCCAATCATGTGTACCAAATCAGCATTTTTCTGATCACCAACTGAAAACAAAATGGCAGATTTGCGACACTACTAGGGCCATTTGAGACACTAAAAAGTGCATTTGAGAAAGTGTTGCACTTTTTAACTTCTCCCATTGACTTATAATGGGAAATTGTTTTTTGAATAACTTTTGAACCATTCAATATTTTTTCAAGAAATCTTCAAAAGGCACATCGGGGACCCTGGCCGCACGTTACCTGAAGTTTTCGGACCGGTCACACAAACCATGCGACCTGTAGGTGAGAGCAAAGAAATCGTAAAAAAGCGTAATTGAGCAATTGGTTGCTGCTTAATAACTCCGCAGCTGTATATCCGACTGGTATGAAACTTGGCAGATCACAAGATCTATCTTGCCCAATCTTGTGTACCACATTTCAGGCAAATCCGTTGAATGGTGGCAAAGTTATTAAGGTGCACAATTTGACCCTTTAACCTTAAAAGTGCTACTCAACCCTAACTATGGTAGCACGGTATATATATATATATATGTGTGTGTATGTATATTATAGGGGCACGATCACACCTCTATAGTTAGGGTTGAGTAGGCACTTAAATGTTAAACCTCAAGTTTCTGCACATTAATAACTTTGCAACCGTTCAACAGATTTGCACAAAATTTGTAATGTGCAGTCTGGTATAGTAGATTTCTTGATTTACCAAGTTGCATTTTGGTTGGACTTACGTTTTCTGCCCAGCAAAATGCTAAGAAACTTATTTTTCACCACTTTTGACATGTTTTTTGCCCATTGGTGCTGCGACCATACCGTGTGGTCTTCTGGTCTGAAATTTGGAACGTAGAAAGAGGTGGAGTCAAGGAACAATCCAGCATTGGTTTGGTAAATACATATTAATTTGTTCCAAAGTTATTAAATTTTAAATTTTCAGGTTCTGAGCATGCTCAGTTCACTCCAAGATTTATATGGTTATTTTTCAGACAAAGATTGGGCTCATGGTCAAGGATTTTGTAGCTTGCGGACTAGGATCCTGGTCTGCCAGAAAATTCCTTGTCTGTGAGCAGCATCTTGTTTTTCCCCAAAACAAAATGTTGTCACTTTCTCCATGGGTGACTTTTGGGCCAAATGAGGCATGGGGTTTGTTTGGGGTGACCCCTCTACAAAGCCATGCCTTTGGTTTGGCTCATTTTGGTCAAAAAATAGCTTTTTAAAATTTAAAAATTCTTTAACCGTGACTCGCTAATGATCCTAGTCTGTGAGCTGTCAAATTCCTAGTCCACGACTTCGTAGTCAAGGATTTTGCTACCAAGAGGACTAGGATTTTAAAAACTTTACCATTGCATTGCTAGTGAACGGTTTGGTCTTTTTACTTGAAATGTTTAGGGTATTGAGGGGATGCCCTTGAGGTGTAAATTATGCTGTTTAGGTGTTGGGGAATTAAGTAATTCCATAGATGTGCCATTATGAAGTTGAGATTTTCTCCATAGGATAACATTGTGGCGCCCATTGCACTTTTCGGTGCCCATAGCTTGTAAATGATGCGAGCTATAGATTCAGTCAATTTTTGTTGTGTGGACATCTCATGGTCATGATTACAATGACACTTGAATTTTTTTTCTTGCTGTAACGGTTCCTGAGATATCGGCAAATTAGTGTTATAAGGGTTCCTTGCCCTATAGGGTTGCTATATGGCTCTGTAGCTATGCATAAGTGTGAGCACAGGGCCAAGAGGGCCCACACTTTCACAGATGCATATCATTATGCAGAAATGGGCAGCTTGGTGGGAGTGCAGGGCACTACCAACACGTGCTATTTGGTACTTATATTACACTTTTTCAAAAAGTAAGGAAATTCATTGCAAAAAACTTCTTTTAGTGCATCAGTTAGGGTTAAAGCAACAAAAGTGAGGAAATGTGATGTTAGGGTTGAGTCCCTAACCCCCCCAACACCCCAACCCCCTCCTCCACAGACTGACAGGCGCCAGGGTGTGACATTGGGTCATGAGGCCTAACTCTCATCCCATTATCCTTTACTGTAGTGTGTCAACCTGTTTACACATGGAATGGGGTGAGAGTTGGGCCACATGACCCCATGGCACACCCCAGCACTGGTCAGTTTGTGGAGAGGGGGGGTGGGGTGTTGGGGGGTTAGGGGCTCAACTCTAACATCTCATTTCCTCACTTTTGTTGCTTTAACCCTAACTGATGCATTAAATGAAGTTTTTTGCAATGAATATATTTATATATATATATCTATACATGTCTATCTATATATATATATATACATATATATATATATATACATATATACATACATACACATATATACATATATATACATATATATGTATATGTATATATATATGTGTAATATATATATATATATATATATATATATATATATATATATATATATATATGTATATATAGGGATATGACATGGCCAGACTGAAGATATCATATTTATCTTCATGAGAGGCCAATGATATCATGATATCTTGATGTCATTGGCCTTGAGTGAAGATGAATATGATATCTTCAGTCGGGCCATGTCATGTTCTGTTTATACAATGTATGTTTTGGGATCAGCCTTCAATTCCCTCCTGTTCCACAACACAATTCCCCACACAGAGATTTGCCCCCCCCGGCCACGCAGGTGACTTACTCATGCCCCTCCCCCAAGCAGAACCGTACAACTGCACATACCCCCCTCACTTAACACAACATGCACCATTTGTGAAACACTTGTTGGTTCTGTCATTTTCATACTGTCTTACAAGCAAGCACTTTCAGTTGCTTTGCTTTAATGCAGTGGGACAGAGCGCTTTCTATAGCAGTAAATGAAGTGCTGCTAGATTTAAAATAAGGGCTTCATAGTGTAAAAATAACAAAACTGTGTTTTTTTATGTTAACTTTCCTTAGTTTTGGATAAAAGACCTTATGTGGTTGATCCTGCCATTTATTTTCATCCTCTCATGCAGCGTGGCTGAGCTCTGTCAATAGGTGTACATGATGCGCAGGTAGAAACGTAAAATATGGCTCCCTCTGTTGGAAAAGTAGGACATCTTTGTATTTTACTTTATGTTTACCTAGATTTCTACAGAAGAGTTTGCTAACAATAGCGAAGCAAGATGAGAGGAAGCGGGAGTGCACAGTGAGCGAGTCGGCAGCTTGAGAATGGAACCGTGAGGGTGTCTTGCTATGGCAACGGTCACTTAGGCTTGAACCTGCTTTTCTTTTAGCTGCTTTTTGGGCATCTGCTGGTGGCCACTGGGCTGTGTGTGCTCTCCTAGCCCTAATGCTGTCTCTCTCTCTCTCTCTCTCTCTGTTCTCCCCCCTGCCCCATTCACATTTACAGCCCCTCGCGTTTTGTGTAGTAGCCGCAGAGCGGCTCATCTGTTATGTTCTGTGCTACTTTTTATTTTTAATTTGCTGACTCTCTGGCTGTGCGCTGTCTTTCTTGTCACTACAGAAGGCAGGATCTTCTTACAAAAATCAACGTACATAAGTTATTTGAACAGAGGAAGCCTTATTTGACTTTGCCTAGAATCGTTATAGCCCCCCTGCATTCTGCTCGTTGGTCCTCCGTGGCAGGCTTGCATGGCGTGAGAGGCTGTGCTGCAGGCTGCCTTGCCCTGTGACACTGGGCTGGAGGTTCGAGTACGGGGGAGCTCTAATCATTTGAGCAGACTCTTTGAGGGGCGGAGACTCGCCGCGAATAAAGGGAAGTGCCGCTCGCAAGCGTGAGCAAAGCGCGAGCGTTATGAGTGGCGCGAGCGCCACTCGGTACTGGAATACTTGTCTGCAAATGGGGAAGAGAAATGGGCTGTTTATATATGTTTAAATATTTGCCAAGTTAAGTATTTTTACCTATTTATTTTGTTTAGATGTATTAAGGTGGAGCTTATCTTAGTACTGCTTCTATTGGTTTAATGTAGATCAGGTTGTTACTTTCTGCCATTTTATAGTGCCTAAATAGCAGTTTGTGCTCTTATTGAAATATTTAGGGATTATGTGGGAGGATCTGTGGGGATTAGGATTACCTATAGCCACTCGTTGCTTCATGGTCTACGCCCCTCTATCCCCCTTTCTGTGTCTGACACTATTGTTAGACGTTGTCAGGAAGTGGGAATTGTAGGGGGTTATACTGATTATTGGCAGCGAGGTGATCAGGCTGTGGGTGATGCTAGGATTGAGGTTCTTAGGTCCAGAAGGCGCCCTGGGTTGCGACGGGCATCTGGGAGAGGTCAGACGTGGTTGGTGCCCGTCCCCAGGGAGTCCACCAGTCCGAGTGGCCAGGTAGCCTGTGGGGCTGTACCACCCTCCAATCCTCTGAAGGCAGTGTTGTGTAATGCCAGGTTGATTAGGAACAAGACGGCAATTGTTGCCGCCTTGATTTCATCAGTCGATCTGGCTTGCATTACGGAGACCTGGGTGGGTGATGATGCAGGCCCTATTTTTGAGGCTGCGGTCCCTCCCGGGTATACCGTGGTACACTGCCCCAGAGTGAATCGCAGGGGTGGCGGTGTAGCCATCTGTTTTAGATCCGGTTTGACCTTCACCGTGCACCCAGTGGAAGCTCCGGGTTCTTTTGAGTGTGTGGCTATCCGCGGTGGTCTCGGCGCGGGCTGCAGGATTTTCCCTCGTCTATCGCCCTTCTGGCCCGATGGGGAATTTCCTGCAGGAGTTTGCTGAGTTCACGGCTGGTGAAACATTGGGATCCCCCAGATGTATTTTTCTGGGGGATTTCAATGTTTGGGTGGATGATGGTGATCAAAGATCGTGGCGACTTTTGCGGAGTATGTCCTCTCTTGGACTGGCGCAGGTTGTTGCCACACCCACCACCAGGATGGCCACATGCTGGACCTGGTGTTCTCACTGGGGCTTGAGATCACCGATCTCGGATTGATCGGGTTTTTGGTCCGATCACTGCAGTGAGGTTCACATTTGGGGCTCCTGCCATAAGTCCTTCCCCTGCTGAGATGATTAGCTGTCGCCCTTTGCGGGGTCTTACCCCTGAGGGTTTTTTGGCGGCAGCTGATTTATCTAGTGTGGGTGTTGCATGCGTCGGAGGAGTTGGCGCCGGCATTGACACCTATAATAAGGTGTTCTCTGACGCCATCAACTCCCTCGCACCTGTCCATGTATGACCCAGAACCACATACCTGAGGTCCCCATGGTTTGATAGGGACCTCAGGGAGATGAAGAGGATGGGTCGGAGATTGGAGCGCTGCTGGAGAGGATCCCACCTGGAGGTGGACAGACTGGCCCTGCGTACACACTATCGTGTGTACCAGGAGGCAATCAATCGTAAGAAGGCAGTGTTTCTGTCCAGGGAGATTGCTGCCGGGAAGAATCGACCAGCTTCACTCTTCCGGACTGTAGACAGACTTCTCCATCCTCTCTGCCTGCAGCCTAGGAGGGTTTTTTCCACTGAAGATTGTGAGGAGTTTGCTCGGTTCTTCTCAGACAGGGTGTCCACGATCCGGCGGGATGCCTCTTCAGCTAGCAATACCATAGCTAACAGCGGTCGCCAGATGTGTTCTGAGTGCACTCCGCCAAGTTGGGGGGAGTTTAGACCAGTGGAGGCAAGTGAGGTTATTGAGGTAGCAACCAATTTGAGGCATACCTTTTGTGAACTGGACCCAGTGCCAGCAGCGTTTCTTAATGAGATGTGGTGGCTCTGTTGGCCGATGTTATGCCATGATCATATGAGTGTTCCTTATCTGAGGGAGTCTTTCCGGATGCCTTAAAGGAGGCTCTGGTGAGACCCCTTTTAAAGAAACCATCTTTGGACCCGGAGATCATGGCGAATTACCGTCCGATCTCCAACCTCCCATTTTTGGGGAAGGTGGTGGAGAAGGTGGTAGCGCTTCAATTGGAAGAGCACCTCGTGACTCACGAGTTGTACGATCCCTTCCAGTCGGCTTTTCGGGCCAGACATAGTACAGAAACTGCTCTTGTACGGGTGCAGAATGATCTCCTCAGGGCTAGAGATCGGGGGGATAGGTCAATTCTTATTCTTCTCGATCTCTCTTCGGCATTTGACACTGTGGACCATAGTGTGTTGCTAGTTCGCCTTAGGGATTTATGTGGACTCACCGGTACTGTCATCAACTGGTTGAGTCCTTTCTTACAAACAGGAGGCAACGGGTTATGATGGGTAATTTCTCATCTACACCCAATCTCCTTCCTTGCGGAGTCCCTCAGGGTTCGGTACTGGCCCCAATGTTGTTACGAGTGTACATGCTGCCCTGGGTGGGATCATTGGAGGTATGGTCTGAGTTTTCATTGCTATGCTGATGATACTCAGCTATACTTTTCCTTTGCCCCAGGAACATCCAATGCAGTGGATGTGCTAAACATCTGTCTGACCGAGATAAGTGACTGGATGGCCTCCAGCTGGTTGAGACTGAATCCAGACAAGGCGGAGGTACTGGTAGTCGAGTCGAACAGAGTACGTGATAAGGAGGTCTCTGATTCAGCAACTGGACTTGTTCTTGGGGCTGTCTCATTGAAGGCCTCCTCTAGGGTGCGTAGTTTTGGAGTGATTCTGGACAGGAACCTGACCATGGAGACTCAAGTATCTTCCGTGGGTCGTACCTGTTTTTTCCATCTCAGAAACATTGCCAGGATTAGGCCCCTTGTTCTGTCTCTGGACCTCCCTACCCTGATACATGCCTTAGTCACATCTAGGCTGGACTACTGTAATGCGCTCTATCTTGGGGTCACAGGAGGGCTTCTCCACAGACTGCAGCTGGTGCAGAATGCAGCTGCCCGGTTATTGACTGGGCAGTATAAATTTTACATATTACACCGGGTATCATGTGTGAATTGCACTGGCTGCCGGTCAGGTGGAGAGTCCTCTTTAAGGTGGGTCTTCTCACCTTTAAGGCCCTACACGGGCAGGGCCCTGGTTACCTGTCAGTCCTCCTGACACCTGTTCCATCAGTCTGCCCTCATCGATCCTCCAGTAGTGGCCTCCTGACCGTTCCTAGGGTGAGGCTGAAGTCAGCCGGTGATAGAGCTTTTAGCGTTGCGGCTCCCGCCCTTTGGAACTTACTACCAGCTATGGTCAGAGAGGCCTCAACTGTAAATATCTTTAAGATCTGCCTGAAAACTTTTTTATTCTCTCAGGCTTTTGGTGTTTAGACTACATTAGACTATTATGTATTTATTATCTGTTATTTCATTTATTTATGTATTATGTTCTTTTAAAATTTGTACGGCGCCCAGAGCCTCCAGGATTGGGTGTCTTTTAAATAAATTTGACTTGACTTGACTTGACTTGACTTATTTTAAATTTAAATTATCAGGTAATTTACAGTTATTGACAGTGGTCGACCACGCTACCTAAGAGGATGAAAGTGAAAGTGTATGGTGCTGCAGTATGACACTGTAAATGGCAGGATCAAACTGAAATGTTCTCGTAGATAAAACTAAGGAAAGTTAAGATAAAATACCGTTTTAAAAAAAATATATATTTTGTTGCATTTGTGCACAGAGGGTGCTTTATTGTAAATTTCTAGCAGACATTATTTATAGCTGTTGACGGCACTCATGCACAGTACAAGAAAGCAAGGAAAGTGAAAGTTCTACATCACAGGGTGGTATCAGTATGACGTACATGAATGTAGAGATAGCTCTATGACGTATAGGAACATGGAGATATCGCAATGATGTATAGGAATGTGAAGATATTAGTGATAGCTCCACTCTGTGCCTGAGATACTACTTTTTATCTGCCTTGATATCCCAAAACATACATTGTATAAATATAAATATATATATATATTTATGCCATACCTGTGAAGATAAAACAAGGCAAATATTTTTAATATTCTCAGGGTGGTCAGACCTACAGTGAGAATATCGCATTTATCCTCACTGTAGGTAAATTTATCCACACAGTAGGTAGGTATTGGCTCATTCAGAACTCGTTTGCATATTTGGCCGCAGTAGTAACCATATTCAAATGCGAATAACTTTAAAACAAAAAATGATAGCATGATACTATGAGCACGAAAGTTGTTCAGCACATAAATATCTTCAAAACGAGTGGTGTTTCATTTATGACTAACTTTTATTTTTTTATATAATAAGCAAAAAAGCAGAAAATGAAATTGTTTTTACTTTTTCGACAAACATTCAAATAACTTTAAAATGAAAAATGATAGCATGGTACTACAAGCATGAAAGTTGTTCAGCACAAAAATATCTACAAAATGAGTGGTGTTTCATTTTTATATACCTTTTAGTTTTTTATAATTAGCAAAAAAAACTGCAGAAAAATCAATTTTTTTCACTTTTTGCAACAAACAAATGCATATAACTTTAAAATGAAAAATAATAGCATGGTACTTTGAGAAAAAAGTTAATCAGGACAAAAATACCTACAAAATGAGTGGTGTTTCATTTATAGATTTCTTTTGGATTTTTTATAATTGGCAAAAAATGGCAATAATTAACTTTTTTTCACTTTTTTGGAGGTATGGCATAAATGGAACACACAACCCCCCCTACTGGAAATATTGTCAATATTTTTTGTTCTCGTACCAGTTGACCCAATGACATCACTCGTGGCTTTGCCACTCGTGATGTTATCAGGTCAGTTGGCACGGACAAAAATATTGACAATATTCAGTAGGGGTTATGATCCCATATATATATATATATTAGTGTTATGTATGTGTATATATTGTGTGTGTGTGTGTGTGTGTGTGTATGTATGTGTGTATATATATATATATATATAGTGTGTGTATGTATGTGTATATATGTGTGTGTGTATGTATGTATGTGTATATATATATATATAGTGTGTGTATGTGTGTGTATATATATATATATATATATATATATATATATAGTGTGTGTATGTATGTGTATATGTGTGTGTGTGTATGTATGTATGTGTATATGTGTGTATGTTTAATCTGAGGCTTGTTTTTAACTTGCAGTTAGGTCTCATTTCAGCATTTTGCCTTTCATTGCCTGTTCTTTAAAACACAAGGACACTTGCAATAAAAATTGTAATTTTATCTACATGTATTAGGGAGAATAGTATCACAAGGGTTTTTAATCAGTAGAATGCTTTCTTGAAACATTCTGAGACATTTTAAAATTTATGTGAGAAGAACTCTCTGCTTGTTAATTTTTGAGAACCTTTGTCCTTCAGGGGCTTCTCGGCTAAAAGCACACTGCTGTTAATTAGCTTCTCTGATGTAATCTTCTGTTATGTTTTAAATGTATATGTTAAACCAATGAGAATTATTTCTGTTTTTTTATGCATTATCTGGGTGTTAATAGTGTGGGATTTTTTAAATAACTGTCATAAAGCTTCTGAAGAAGGACCTAGTTGGTCCGAAAGCTAGAGCACGTTGTTCATTTTTGTGTAACATCTATATTGGTCCAATAAAAGGTATCACATCATTTGCTTCTGGATCTGTTCTTACAAGGACCAATACAGCAACTACACTATTTGTTTGTCAACATATAAACAGGAAATTACAATGATTTTGGAGACATTTACTTGTCAACTAACAGTTGTACACAACAGGTGCTTACATTGGTCATTTTTGACTAACAGTGCAGGGCACGATAGAGGGGACCTGTGTGGGATCATCAAGGAATAGAAGTGGGAGGAGCCAGGTTAAATTAGGTACAGTTGCATGCGGGGTGGTGAAACAGCACATGAGAAAAGATAGGGTGAAAATCGAGGGAGCATTTCAAATGTCAGCAGGGAGCAAGTTACAGAGCTTGAGGAAGCGGGAGATATATAGTGTCTTAAGGTTTATTACATAGCAAGTTTAGAGTCTATTAGAGCGTTAAGATTCCCCTTATCCCTTGTGACTGTGTCTTCCTTCTTTGTGGTTATCAATAAATTCTGTTCAACATCTGATCCTTGTTTTCAACTCCCGCCTCTCCTTGTCAGGTGATCCATCTACCAACTTTGAACCTGAAATGTTCCCTTCACCATTCCATCTGCTGAGGGTGACGCTGGTGTTGGTAGATTGTGTTCAGCTCACCAGGGTCATCACATCATATCACCATTCTACACTCCAACCACCCACACAGCATACCACCACAACAGACTCTCATTGATTTTGTCCTCTGGTATCAATAGGCCTTTGCTGCCATGTGAAATAATGACCTGTCAAAATGAGAAATGCTCTCAGCTGTGCCTCAGGCCCTTCAGCTTTCCAACAGGTAATTAATTCCCAGAGAAGGACCTCAACCTCAGTCCTTATTGCTTAACTAAAGTATATTTTAACTGACTACATCTGATAAGTGTCATATTGTACCATTTTGTAGTTTTTTAAGATAATGTAAAAAATTATTTACTTTTGTCCAAAGTAATTTTAGTGCAGATTCACATGCAGCCACAATTGCACAAATTTAATTTAGTGCAAAGTCATTAGTGCCACATTTATTATCATGGAAAAAGGGCTAGTAGTACTAATTAGCACAGATTCATTTTAGCACCAACTGGTGCTTCAGCAAAAAGTATTTGACATTAAAAAATGTTAAATTTTACAGTACTTTTATTATTTTTGAAATATAAGGGTAACAATACAAAGACTTTAGCTAGCAGGTTTTTCACGATGAATCACATGCATAAACAACCATATACACAGTAAATTAACGTGCATCAGTCTATTAGGAAGAAAATTGAATTGCCATAAAAGGAAGCCCTGTAGTCTGTAAAAATGAAATGAGCCCATCCCCCTCAGGGGTGGGGGGGTAATCATAACTCAAATTGTTGGGGGTGCTAATGAACTCTTTCCAATTAGCACCATTAACTGAACACTTCTTCTACATTTAGCCTCAGATTCTGCACCATCAGTGTCTCATGGAATTATTATACCATTCCTGGATTTAGAAGACTATTAGGAAGGGGGCATTGCAATACTGTAGTAACACCATTTTTGTAACCATAGTAAGTATTTTACCCTGCAGTGTATTTAAGGGTATGCTATAGGGCAGGGTGAAATTAACAAATTCCACTCTCATGGGATTTACATTTTTAAATATTCTTTAACTAGTCATACCACATTCATTTTTACAGCTAGAGACCTGGCATCGAAAGTTATGCCAGGTTTCATGAGATTTGGATAAGGGGTCTGGGGCTTATAGGGGCTCACAGTCTGGCAATTTATTACTTTTGTGAAAATATCTCAAACTATTTCTCAGCTTGCAACTTAGCCACCTTGAGGCTAGATAATTAAAATGTATATGCATACTTTATTGGAGGAGTCTTAGATACTGCTAAATAGGGAGATAGCTGGTTAAGTAAATTGTAAGTTACAGGAGTTCATAATTTCACTACTGAATTATCTGTTAAATTGAGTGAAACTGTTCAAATAGTTGGATGTTTGTAGCTCCACTGTTATTTCAGGTATACCCCCAAAATTTGATATGCATACCAGTGGAAGCATTTCAAGGAATGTAATAAGCTGGATAAATGTGGTTTACTGGGTTAAAATTTACCATGGAAATTTCACAAATTACTAATTGGCAACATGAGCTTAAAAATTAATGGACACATAATAGATAATGCTATTATAGTTCCACTTGTAATATTTAACTTTTGCAAAGCACTTATAACCTCAAAATCCAGTTAGCTGTACTGGGCTGTTTTCACTCCTGCAGTTCCTATCTGGTTGACTGTTTTGACCCCCTACTTCTTTCTCTGAGCTTGATCAGATGAACTGCATGGACTTGCTTGTCACACTGATTTCCTCCTTGTTTTTCACAGACAAGCTCACTTCAAAACAGAGCCATCTACTCCTTATTTTTCTGAAGGACCTATCCATTTGAATAGCCACAATTTCTCCTTCTTGATTTCCCAGTTATTTTCTCCCTCCGCCATGTCTCTGTGAAGTCCTCCGAGTTCTGAACTTCCAAGTGTATTTGGTACTCAAACCAGTTAATTTTGTGCAGTGTGGTTCTCATACATCCTCTTTTCAAGTCAGAATTTTCCCTGTATGCATTCCTGTGCCAACTGGCAGTCTACTGTTTGTTTGCTCCTTAACCCAGCTGCCATTCCCTTGGTAAATCCATACACCTAACTCCTGCCACTGGTAACTCCTCCACTAGCTACATCCCCTGTCCAACAGTTCAAATCCCCTGACTTCCCTTTGCATTGATATGACCAAAGCCTCTCTCTCTCTCTCTTTGTAGAGCATCTTGGGTTGGCTATTGATCACATTCACTTGACTTGTACTGCAGGCAGACAAATCACCTTACCTGCATATCATGGCCCTGCAATGCCCCTGCAACACTCCTGAGACAGTGATGCCTAGCATTACGCAACATCATGACTGCAGATATCCAGATATTTCTGTCATGCTGGCCACAATAGCAACTAGTTGTAATGTTTGGCATCACTTGGTGCCACCATTTTAAAATGCTAAAAGTATAGATTGTTATCTAGAGGGTTGCTAAAGAGTCAGCAGGTGGCATGGTACAGAAACAAGGGTGCACATGCATGTGCTTCCACAGGTCATTTAGTCAGGGAGCACTACTGGTTGGCTGGTGTATTGCAAGAAGACAGGCTACTGCATAATGACATTCATGACTATTGTCCATGAGTCTTCATTCAAGATACTGACCTGATGCTTGGAACTGCTATACTTTTACTATGGCTCATCCTATGAATGCTACCATATTGCCACTCTACCCAGCCTTTTCGTTCTTCCAGTCTGACAGCAGAGTGGGTTCATGCTCTAGTAGAAGATTGGGAGCTTCATAAAATATCAGGAAAGGAACAGACAGGCACCAAGCAGGTCTTTTGCCATTAATCATTTTATTCTTGGCTCATAAAGTTGAGAAAGCACAAGCACTTCATCAGGGGGCCGGGTAAGATGTATGGATATGGTTTCAACCAAAGTATCACAGAATTCCACAATTTCCCCACAAGCTCATGAAATTCAACTTTTATTTTGGCTGCTTATAACTTGGTGAGCCTTTGAGCAAAGAGATTAGAGAGTGGACACCCACAACCTTTTTTAAAGATCAAATGCATACAATATATTACATAAAAGCTTGAATTCACTGGAATTCAAGTTCCTGTTGCATGATTAATGTTTTCTAAAAATGTCATGTTGTTTGTGGGAGAATGCTCGAGTCCCACCATGTGTCTACCTTTCTATAAAAGTCTACTGCAGTAGTGCACTTACTTTTATCTATCCTTCTTTTTGCTTTTCCTCCTTTTTCCAGGCGGGCCACCTGGAAAATGGGCTACTTTGCTATCCCTGTTTTTATTCTGTAGACATGGAGCCTCGGTATTCAATCCCCGAGAAGCTACGGTATAAAGATGGATGTATTAAATCAGGTACAAGATTAAAACAAAGTTCAGAATTTTTGTCTCGCTATATTTACTTTGCTGGCAGGTATAAAATGTTTAAGAAACCCTCAGGAGTAAAACCAGGAGCACACATGTGGTAACACTGCTTGGGCTATGTTGTTTCAATGCCCACAGGATGCTCCATGGTGCGAGCACTTGTTGTGTCATAATGCATGTTGCTGTTTCCCCTCACACTAGCGAGAAGTCAGGAATTTTCTTCGGGGGAAAAACTATTTGGTTTATTTGTCTGCAATGAGTCAGATGAGGAAAATAGGAAAATGAAGTACTTAGAGTCTCCCTGCCTCTCACCCAGTCCTGGGAAGCCTTGCTGCTCAGATGAGGTACAGAAATGCTCCTAATTGTTTTGAATATTGGTGTTACAAAATTGTGTGGAATAAAATGTAGCCGATAACAGAAGTCATGTTAAAGAACGTAGATGTGACATTTCAGTGAAGTTATGTAGTCGGAGGTCACAGTAGCACAGATGAACAGAGAAATTTGCTGTTGTTGTGTACATCTGTACTACGTGATGGCTTGCCCTCCTGAAAGTGCTACATTTTAAGGAGCACTTTTGGATGGCGGTATATAATATTACTAGGTTCTGAATTCCGTTTGACACTATAATACAAACATGTTAAGGGTTTTTACTCACCTTAAAATGGATTTTGGTCCTCAGGATTTAGTTATTGTGCCTCTTTGTTTCTGCTGCTCCAAATGTGTATTTAGGAGCCAGCCGGCCCACTTTGCACCATAGTTATACTGTGGACAGGTAAAGGGAAGGGCCAAACCTTGAATTGTTTGCTGTTGATTCAAATACCTAAAGGAATTGCATTCAGTTGGCCTTTCCAAGATATTATAAAGGAAATAAAGTAGTATGATGCTTTAGAAAATTAAGAAAATGTTTAGTAAAGAGGTTTTGCTGTTCAAGGTATATAGGGGTGGATCCTGAGGTGGTCACCTGATGGCTCCCTGGTATAAAAGGGAGCTCATTCTGGTGACCCCTTCAGGTTTGTTTTGGGATCAGCACAGTACTGGTCCACTTAGAAGTCTGCACTTTACAGACTATAGTATTTGGGTTACCAGGTGGCTTTTTCATATGCTGTTATAGCCTGTGATAACATTTATGACTTTTTGTGGCTTTTACTTTGATTTCTTTATTGTTGAAAGTCAGCGTTTTACTTTATCTCTCTGTTGTGATATTAATAAAACTTTAGGCTTGGCAACATTTTAAGCCTTGTCACACTACACATTGTGTCAGTGTCCATCGTTACATCCACACCCTTTCACAGTTTTGTGGTTTTCTTTAAATCAGCATCTGTTAATGTGCTCTGCAGTAACTGAAAACAGTGAAGATTTTTCTGTCCCTATCAGTGAGGCCTGCAGTATGATGACATCATTTTGGTCTAGCCTGCTGCTTCAGCAGTTAAGTCCCTGATTGAAGAAGCTATTGCACTTTCCAGTCAGAGCAGTCTGTAGAGCTAATTGTTTTCACTCCAAGTTTGTTACTAACCAATCTGGTTTGTGTTTAGATAGATTAGCTTAAAATCTACCATTCAGTTCTCATAAAAAGTTGATCATTTGAGCTTCAGTGCTGAACAGAAGTGTTATACTGTAATTGTTTATGAGAAATCATCCTGTCTGCATCACAGCTATCAGTTCTTAAATGCTGCATTGATTTCTGGCTATATAAAGTACAGTAACACAAAGTTGTTTAACGGATATAAAATCAATCTAAATTTTGGTAATTCATAGAAGTAGTGTGTCTTTGATGTAGCCGCCACAAATAGGTTAATGTTAGAATGAGTTTGTTTTTATGTCAGATTGACAAACAGGTGTCTGCCACACTCTGCTATTTCAGGAACATGTACTGTATTAACTCACAAAATTCAGTTCTTTGAGGGCTTCTGTGTGGAACTACATCATGTGTGTGTATAACTAGAAATACTATATGGCATCCTGATGCCCCTGTCTCCTGCCTGACAGTTGAGGCAGCAGCACACTGCTGCCCCCTTTCCCCTACCCCATAAGCCTCCTGTCTCCCGCCCCAATTTGAGGCTGCTGCACAGTATTGCCTACTGCCTTCTCCACACACTCGGGGATGCTGCACCCTGCTGCCTCCTGCTGAAACAGTTGAGACTGCTGTACCCTGCTTCTCTTTGTCCCCCACTCCCACAGTCAGGGCCAATGCACCCTGTTGCTCCCTGTTTCTGTCTCCATAGTCAGGGCTGCTGTGGTCTGCTAAGACCTAGAGTTCCAGGTCCCCTTTCTTTACAGTTGGGGCTGCTGTACCATTCTGCCCCAGGCCACCAGAGGTGGGGTATTTGCTGCTCCTGCTACCAACTTCCATTGCCCCAGCTGAACAAAGCTGCTGCACCACATGCACAATTTCCTACAGTCAGGGTTGCCATACCCTGATGCCCCTCTGTGTTCTGCCACACAGTTCAGCCTTCTGCACCATGCTGTCCTCTGTCTCTGCCACCACATCCAAGGCTGCAGCAGCCTGCACCTGTCTACACAGTAATTGCTGATGTGGCCTGCTGTGCCCTAGAGACCCATGCCTCCACAGTTAGGGTTGCTGTACCATGCTACCACTTTCCATAAGACAAGGCAGGATATGTTCTGCACCCTGTTCCCTGCCACCACAGTTGGGCCAGTTTCACCCTTTTGCCCCTTGCCATCAGATTCAGATCCTTTGCTACATCCTGCTGCCCATGTCCCTTGTCCCAAACAAGTGTGTCTGCTGCACCCTGTCCCACAGTTTGAACTGCTGTACCCTGATGTCTCCCCTGTCTCCTGCCAAAACAGTTAGGGCTGCTGCACCCTGCTACCCTCTGTCCCCCCACCCTAGAACACAAGATGAAAGTATTTTTTAATTTTTTCAAGCAGTTTGGGCAGTGTGCCAAAGGATCTGACTCTGGTAGCAGGGAGCAGCATGGTGCAATAACCCTAACAGTGGAGGCAGGAAGTTCTATAGTGCAGCAGGGCACAGTGTTGGCAAGGGACAGATGACAGCATGGTGCAGAAGCCTTGACTGTGGGGCAGGACACAGTGGGGCATCAGGGTACAGCAGCCCTGACTGTGAGATGGGGTGCACGTGGTGCAGTGGCCCTGACCATTTGGGAGAATGAAAGTGGCTAGCAGGGTGCAGCAAAAGCCCCACCTTTGGTGGCCTGGGGCAACATGGTGCAGCAGCAACCACAACTGTGGAGGCAGAGGACCTGGCATTCTAGGGCTTAGCAGAGCACAGCAGCCACATCTGTGTAGACAGGAACAGGGGGAAACAGGGTTCATTGGCCCTGTCTGTGGGGGTGGGGGACAGAGGGAAGCAGGGTTCAGCAGCCTCAACTGAGGGGCAGGAGACAGGGGCATCAGAATGCCATATAGTTTTTCTAGTTATACACATACATGATGTATTTTCACACAGAAACCCTCAAATAACTGAATTTTGTGAGTTCATACAGTACATGTTCCTGAAATAGTAGAGTGTGGCAGACACCCATTTGTCAATCTGACATAAAAACAAAATTGTTCTCACATAAACTTATTTATGGAGGCCATATCAAAGACACACTACTTCCATGAATTACCAAAATGTCAATTTATTTTATATGCATTAAACAGCTCTGTGTTGTATAATCAGAAAACAATGCAGAGTTTTGATGAGAAAGATCTGACAGCTGTGATACAGATGAGGTGATTTCTCACAAACATTTATACCCGGGTCGTGCCTGAAAATAGGCAATTCTGTCTAGTGCACTTAGCTGGTTACCAAAAGCAAATAAATAAATAAATACTACTTCAGTTCAGCACTGAAACTCAAATGATCACCTTTTTATGAGAACAGAACAATAGATTTTAAGCTAATCTATCTAAACACAAACCAGATGGGTTAATAACAAACTTGGAGTGAAAGCTATTAGCTCTACAGAATGCTTTGACTGGGAAGTGTAACAGCTTTTTCAGTCAATCAGGGACTTAGCTGCTAAAACTAATCATGGCACAGGGACCTGAATTCAAGCTTTTATTAAAATTATGAAAAAAATGGTTCATTTGATCTTTAAGGTCAATGAACCTAACAAAATAGATAATATTCTGTTCTCTAGTTTTAAAGTTGAAGGGGCTTACCATTTTGCTGGTTACAATTTCCAACATTTAGAGGCTTATAACTCAGCTATATATGAAGACAGAGATCTGACACTTAGCGCACTTCTCCATGGGGATTGGTATATCAACAACACCAAATATGGTGTAGTGTGGGCACACACTTTTTACAATAGACAGAAATAACTGCTATTACAACTTTGGCAAAATTGCACAAATTATTTGTGGAAATTTTGTGAAATTTCAAAGAAGCAAAATCAGATTTTGTCAGAATCCCACCAGTGGAAAATAAATTTCACTGAGTCATACAAATTATTTAAAATCTAGCAGTGAAATGCATAAGAAGTTATTCCTGCAAATTGCATCAGACATGCATGGCGGGGTATTTAGCCTCCAAGATTTTACATGGAGGCATTCCTATAAGTTATAATATAGGAAGCCTCTGAAGTCACACCCATGCCAGTGTCTATCAGGAGGCATATCACCCATTATTTAGAGTTTGGTGACAGTTAAATAATCACACCCTAGTATACTGAATTGAATATATTTGACTTTGATGGAAGCATATCATTTATTTGACCCTAAAAACACATTTTGCCATGGATTCTACTGCCTTTGGTAAAGGCCATCCTTTTCATACTTATCATCAACAAAGTTTCTTGGCTCACTTAAAGAATTTGTTAGCACACCATAAATCTTGAGAGTAATTTACCTGGGGTAGATCAAGTCAGCTACTTTTCCCTTAATGATAGTATAACCTTTATTTATACACATTTACTAGATTCTGTATTTCTGTGTATAATATAGTAGAAAATTAATACCCTCATGGGTCCTTCTAAAATCATTAAATTCAGTATAACTTAAGAATTTACCATCTTTTAATAGGTGAGGGCATTCAGGTTATACTGATTGTTCTTATGTTTAAATGAATACATAGGATGGGATTTCAAAGGGTCTATTGGATTAGCTGTTTGAATTTAACCAGGGTAAATCACGTACTTTCATTTTCCTGGTGTGTTTGGTAATCAGCCTAAACATTAATTTTAACAAGGAATTTCTACTGACATTAAATCTGTGGGAAATTAACATCTCTTCTAAATGTGTTTATTTGTTTGTTCCTGATCCAAAATAGTTTTAATCATTTTTTGGGTGTGGTTGGATAAGAAGACTCAATCCCAGGCTATGGCATATAGCTGGGCTATATAATAAAAATACGGATCAAGGCAGCTGAGTCCTCCCTGATTCTAAGAATAATCCCATTTCAGCAAGCTATCCATGGCATCCCACCTCTTCAAAGAATTCTTTTGAAAAGGTTCTCCGTGCTGGAGAACGATGACTCTTTTGCACCCACCAAAGACTTAAATAAATAAACATATGTTTCATGGACATCATCTTCAGTATTTCCGTTCTGCTCCCATAAGGAGATAGACACAGTCTCTCCCAGTGCTCTAGCTTTGATATAATTTTCTGCTTTATTCATGCTGTGTTACTATGGATTATATGTTGTTGTGAATTTGTTAGTGTGACTCAAAGAAAATTCATATTTTTCCTGATTTAGAATTCCTGCAAATGCTCAAGATTTTTATACCCTGTAGGAGTTAATGGTAGGACTTTTGACTTTGTTTAGCATACAACCAGAGACTTTGGAAAATCTATCCACCTCCCAATGTAAAACAGGGACTGAGGTCTTGGCATCTCGCATAAATATAATAATAAGGTATACTGTCAGCATAAAATTTAGTTATTATGATCTACCACCCAATTTGGATCCCATGGATATCATTATTTTTTCTGAGATATGCCAAAAAGGGCTGTAACACAATGATAAAAGGGCAGGAGAAAGAAAGCAGCCTTGTCATACACATTTCTCATTGTTAACCCAGATGACAGTTGCGTGTTGACTCTTTAGTAAGCCAAGGTATCACAGTATAGCTGTCTATTCATATTCAAAAGTGGAGATTCTAAGCCCCAGTAATATACTGTAGGCATGTAAACAAATACATCTGATCAAATTAAATACCCTTATTGCCACTGAATGCCAGGGCAATAATATCTTCCTCATGATCTTTAACATAATTTATAAGATGTGCCTTCCTGGAGTCCTGAAATACAATACAGGCATAAAGAATCCTACTTGATGTGGGCTGATGGGTCTGGGGATTCCCCCAGCATTGTACTGACAACTATTTGGGCAATTATTTTATTGCTGCTATCTAAGATAGAGATGAGGGGATAACTATTTGGTCTAGTTAGATCTTTACCTTTTGAGGGCAACCAAAGCTGCCTTCATAGAAGGGGGGATATGTATTTAGTTAGTTTTTATTAACCAAGTAAGTACACTAGGTGATAAAAGGCCTATTTTTAGGTACAACCTGGGAGATTACATACAATGTGCAGGATTCTCAAAAGACCTAGATTGCCACAAGCCCCTGTACACCAACAATACGGCACATGGGGCTTATGGCGATATAATGGGATTTTTTATCCCGTGCGGCAATTGCCACATGTTAGACCAACTCTTTCTGATCTAACTTGCAGCAATCCTGGGGGCTGTTTTTACAGAGCTTGTGCCAAATATTTGTCGTAAGCTGGCGTAATTCATGGAAACTGTTGCACATGCCCCCGAGATTGTAAAATCAGGCACGGTTGCGGCAAAGGGTTTGGTGCACCACCGAACCTAAGTTCCATGGCATAGGGCTGGATGTAAGCCCTGCACCATGCTTTGAATATCCTGCCCAATATGTTTTACAAAGCAAAAACACAATAGGATACCATTAAAAACAATACAGTATGGTATGCAATGTAGCAAACAGAAATGGCATAACAGACAAAATCAGCTGGAAACTGGGAAGCTGAAAAACCAAAAGCAGCAAGAGAATCTGTGAAAAAAAATGGAATAATACATTAGGTACAGAAGAGGACTTGGAGAAATTATATTGTTTTTAAACAGTTCCATCATGATCATACAATGTAATCAAACAATACAGAGATATATGTGCAGACATACTTAATACAGTTGAGAACTCCTGTTAGAATAGATTCAAATTCAAGGGCAGGAACATGTGGATAACTCAAAGAGATACAGTAATTATAATATCTACTATGGAATGCAGCTGCCAAAGGACTGAGATAAATCACAGGGGGAATGGATTTCCAAAGCCTTGGAGAAAAAAAGGCAAAGGAAGATTTACCAGCCCAAGTTTTAAGTTTAGTAACATTCAAAGAGGCATTTTTGCCAGACCACAAAGGGTAGATGCAGTGTACAGGAAGGAATGTGGGTGAATAATTGTGGAGGGATACTAAAAATTATACCCCACCAAGGGTATGTGATGCACCAGGGAGTGAAAGCCAGCCAAGCTTGAATGGATGAAGCAATGGAAGCCAGTGCAAAATAGCAGATAGTATTATAGGCTACATCCCATCTAGAGAGAATGGGGGCTCTATTGCCAAAGGGCCGAGAATGACACATGGTGCTTGCACCAGAAAAGAATGATGCAAGGAGCCAGCTGCGTCAAAACTTGTGTCAATTCTGACTTTCTAAAGCTGCTTACCTCAAAAGCAGAACTGCCTGTGCCAAAGTGGTTTGCATCAGGCTTGCGTGAAAAAAAATGGGTGTGCCATGTCTCAACAGAGCTTGCATCAAAAAATGATGCCCCATCCCCCTTTTTTGATTTTTAATGTGGAACCTGTTGTCAGTGTGTCAAAGGTGATTGCCACTGTTTGACCAGCCAGAGCCAGCCTAACTGACACTAGAGCATATAAAGAGGCCCACAGCAGGTGAGCAGACCTGACTGCGGTACTATGTATGGCATTTTGCTGCCAGTGTCCTTCATTGTAAAACATTGTAATGCTGTTTGTAGCATGTAAAATATTGTGTCCAGAGGCCATTTCAGCCTGGATAATATTTTTCTCAGATTGTGTCATTTTTTCACTCCTTCTCATTTGTGCATCATCTTTTTGACTCAACTTGAGTCATTTTTGCTCCATATTTTTTGATTCAGCATACATCATTTCTGCTCCAGCTCACTCATGTATGGTATTTTTGACTCAGCTTGCACTATTTTTGCTCCATCTCACTCATGTATGGTAATTTTGGCTCAACTTGCACTATTTTTACTCTTTCTCACTCATGTATTGTATTTTTAACTCAGCTTGCACCAGTTTTGCTCCATCTCACTCATGTATGGTAATTTTGACTCAACTTGCATCATGTTTGCTTCATCTCATGCATGCATCCTATTTTTGACTCAGCCTGCACCATTTTTGCACCATCTCACTCAAGTATGGTATTTGTGACGACTCAGTTTGTACCATTTTTGTTCCATCTCACCCATGCATTATATTTTTGACTCAGATTGCATGATTTTTGTTCCATCTCACTCATGTGTTGTATTTTTGACTCAGCTTGCATGATGTTTGCTCCATCTCAACCATGCATCACATTTTTGACTCAGCTTGCACCATCTTTGCTCCATCTCACTCCATGCATTGTATTTTTGATTCAGCTTGTGTCATTCTCAGCTTGTAGTCATTATCACCCAATTTATCATATTTTGGATGCAGAGTTCCTCTTGCATTATTTTGGGGGATGTTGATTAATACTGGAAATATAATTTGAGCTTGTGTAAAGGGCATGATCATCTGTGTAGAGAATGGCAGTGCAGCGGGACATGCATTGGTTGATGGAGGTAAAGTGCAGCACAAATAGCAAGGGGTAAAGTATACGGGGTTAAAATTGGGCAGAAACTCATAGAAACTCAGTTCCACCTCCTCTGACACCTTCTTCCTTTGAATACTATTGGAGAGTTCCACCTCCTAGCAACTACAGTTCCAACTCCTATAAATGCAGACATAAGAGTTCCACCTCCTAAACATTTCCAATTTAACCACTGTGAGTATATATCCTTGGAGGTGCTAACTACTGTGGGGGCACACTTCAACAAGGAGTATCCATACTTAACTCTCTGAGATATGTTCTCAAAATAGTTTCTGAACCAAGGGAGTGCAGAGGAAGAGATACACAGGCTGTCAAGTCAGTCAGTTAGCAGTGAGTGATCAATAAGGTCAAAAGCCTTTATTAAGTCAATAAAGACTGCACCTCCGAGAGAGCTCACATCCATTTCTGAGGCAATATGGTTGGCGAGTGTGAGCAAGGCAGTGGTGGTGCCATGCCCCTTATGAAAGTTGTGCTGCATGGAAGAAAGATGGTCATAGGCAGTACGATAGTTGGTGAGCTGAGATGACACCATTTTCTCTAGGGTTTTGTTCAATGCAGGTAGGATGGCAATAGTCCTATAATTGTTAACTAATTTGTGATCACCTTTTTCAAAACTGGCACCACAATGGATGTTTTCCAGTGGTCAGGTACCACACCAGATGACACAGACAAATTGATAAGTCTAGCAACTGGGCAGGCTATCTTGTAAGCTGCAATTTTAAGTAATTTAGACTCAGTTTCATCACAGCCTGTAGATTTGTTGCCTGGAATCTGCAGGAGAGTTTACAAACCTCAGAAATGCCAACTCTCTTGAAATAGAATGGGGGCTGCACCACTGAAAGGGAGGTTAGAGGTGGGTACCACTGAACGACAACGATGCTGACATGACAGGGGAAGCCTTGGTGTATAACTGGAGGTCAGATAAAAAGATAAAAAGCAAATGAAGGCATTAGCTATTGTGGAGCTGCTAGTGCTGTTGACTCCATTTGAAATCATGTCAGAGGGAGTGATCCCTACTGTGGTCCATTGTGTTCTTGACATGATACCAGAATAACCTGTGAGCAATGGAATGAAAGAACTGTTTGCAATAGGAGTTCTTAGTAAGTCTGATAGCCTTTTTGCCTTCATTGCATTATGTCATATAAGCCACCCAGTCAGGGGAGGACTTAAAATCAGACCATTTGGCTGACCTGGTGGTGCAGAGGGCTGAGACATCCTTGTTTTACCTCATACCATGCTGGCAACCTGGGTTCAGGAATCATCTTGAGTCATCGTGGAGTCAGCATGGGGGGGGAAGGTGAGAGCAGGATTCAGCTGTGGCTCTCCTCTCCCAGGTAGGAGGGTCACCCACCCACAGTCCCGCTGCCACCAGGTGGAGGTCTGGTGGTAGGCACAGGTGGGAATGAGCGACCTGTAGGGTGGGGTTTCCTGCAGTGCGTGACTTGCATATGCTGCCACACTCATGTGCTCATGCCAAGGACATGCAGATGGGGTCTGCAGACAAAATGGGGAAAACAGATAAACACATACTAGAAAAAAAAACATACAGTTTTCTGTCCCTTTCGATAATCTTTGTTAGAAGGGGGTGGTCCAGTCATTTAGTGACAGGACCGCTCACTCTTCTTCTAGTAACAGGGGTGAATTTGTTTTACAAATCAATAATAGCGGAAGTGAAGAAAGCTACTGCTGAGGTAACATCAGAGAGATCTCATAAAGAGGGGACCAATCAGTTTGAGACACAGATATCCTGAACAGTCTGGGGTCCAGATTAGAAAGTTTTCAAAACTGAATGATTCTAGGGGGAGATTTTAGCACTTTTGCTCTCCATACTCAGTGCACAGGTGACTGGTTGCTTATGGCATCAGAAAGAATACCTGAACATATGAGCTTGCCTATTACAGAGGTGAGGATCCAATCAATGAGGGTGCACGTAGTACCATTTTTACATTTTCTGGTATGTTCAGAGATGACCTGGGATATGTTAGGTTTGTTGAGTGCCTGCACTACTGTTTTGCTGTGGTCAGTGAGCCAACTAATGTTAAAATCCCTGATTAGAATATACAGATGTGACAGCCAGAATTCAATGCAGAAATGCTGCAGAATATCACAGAATGCTGCAGTTTACTGCAGGGGCTATTGTAAGTCAATGGCAATTAAGCCCTTTTGTCATGCAGGATTTTGTGACATGTCATTACTGCAAGTTATTGCACTTCATCATGGCTGACTCGACTGTACTCACTGTTTTTGACTACAGGGCAAATGGGCATAGTCAGAGATGTGAGAAGGTTAGTACTCCCAACAGGCAATAGGTAAACACCGAGAAGTTGCAGATTTTTAGGATTTCCCGGAATAAGCACGCCATGGCAGCAGTCAAGGGGGGATTCAGATTGGAGAGAAAGGCCTAGCATAGTTACTCTCAACTGGGATGTATAATAAATCAGTGCACCACCACCCTTCTTAGAGCCAGGCAGTCACAGTGAATAAAGTTATAGCCTAGTATGGCACAGAGGTTATCATGGATAGCAGGTTTCAACCAAGCGTCAGATATCCCCAAGACATCCGGTTGATAATGTGACATCCACACTTTTAGCTCATCAGTCTTAGGGATGAGACTTCTAATGGTCTGGTGGGAAATTTTTTATCCCTTGATGTTCTGTCAAGGTTTAGGGCTGAATGTGAGAGGACGTGCTCTGACAGGCCCCAGGTTACAGTCATCATAACCAGATGACAATAAACTGGTATGGGCAAGGCCCCCCTTTTTCTGTGGTTTTACAGCATGTGGCAATTGCCACAGAATTTAAGACCTGATGCAAAGTTTTGATCTGGCCGCAGAATTTGGGTCTAGCTACAGAAATTTGTACAGAAATTTCCCCAGTAAGTTAGGCAGAGACAGACACTACTCCTTTCCACTCATTCCTTGGCTTGCTTGTAGCATATAGGATTTAAAATTTATCCCAGCCATTTCAGCCTCTCAAACCTATCCCCACCCAGCCCTGAGAGCCCCCTTGAGTCACCCTATTTGTTTTTATATTTCACTCTTTTTTGGTCAAAGGTTGTGTGATGATATATTGCCTTTTCCTATCACTGCTAGTGGACTAGAATGCTTGTTTCTTATCTCAGTAGTGCTTTCTGGGGCCCACACAAAGCCATGCTGGGGCATGAATCCCACACTTGGGCCCAGCAGCAATAGGAAGAGGCAGTGGATTGTCCAACAATGTTGGACCAAAAAAGGGTGCCAATAAACTAAGTGACTCAATGAGGCCCTGGGTGGAATGACTTTGGGCCTATGCAGGACTGATATTTCTTGTTTTATGAGAGGGAAGAGTAATGTAAAAGAAGAGACCTTACAATACTTTTTAGGAAGGAAGGATCAATGTACAGTGTTGGGCTGGATAATGACATGCATTTAAATCTACATGGCTACTCAATTACATTCCCAAGGTTGGTTAGGAAGTTTGTGGGGCTGAGATGGGCATTGATGGGTTTGACCTGGTCTAAAATCATGAGAGGGCAATGGGCAAAGTGCTGGCTGGGTGGGCCAATTTGCTATCCTTATGGAGTTTAGAGCACAAAAGGTTGCTATTTATTTAGTTTTTGTTGACCAGATAAGTGCACTAGACAAATTCTGCCTATTTTCAGGCACAACCCGGGAGAGAGGGATACAGATGAGTGTCAACTGACCATGAACCAGATTAAGCTGCTGGTGGTATTTTTACTGAATGGGGGTAAATTTGGCCAGGGCACTGGGGAAATTCCCCATCTCTTTCGGAGAAGTGCCATGGGATCTTTACCATCCACCTGAATTATCACCAGAGCAGGCAGATGGGACCTCGGTTTAACGTCTCACCTGAAAGACAGTAGTGGATGGGTCTGGGGATTTGTCATCCTCTGGGTTAACTCTGGTGCCTGGTGGAGAAAAATTTAAATTATAAAAAATCCAAGCAAAGGGACAGCTAACTAAATAAAATTGTTGGGGCAGGAAAAGAATGAGAGAATGCTGGATAGACTGAAGAAATGAAAAAGATGAAGCCAAGGTAAGAAAAGTGAAAAGCTAAAGATAAAGAGTATGTAAAATGTGGAAACTAAATAAGGGAAGAGGGAAACAAACAGATAAAACAGAGAAAGTCAAAGTGAAATCGTGGATGAAACATTTTAAAATGAGTATTACATCTTCTGCCTTATCTCGATTTAATAGAATTTACAGTGGTAAGACAATAGAGCCAATGATCAGGGACATAGATAGTAAACTAATAAACCAAGGGCTTTGTGCTATTGAAAACTGGGGAGTTTCTTGTTTATACAATTTAGAATCTATTATTAATAAATTATATAAGAAAACTTCAGGCTTACCTATCTCGGCAGCCAATGCATTGGTAAGTGCCCATCTTGGTCAAATTACATACACGGCAAAAAGTCACATATGCATAATAAATTTTTGGATCAATACATCATAGAAACCAACTGGTTCTATGGTTGTATCATGCATAAAAGAAAAAATAATGTATTTAGACTTGTTAAGTGATGGCTGGTTGTCAAGCGTGTATTTTATTAGAGAGATATGATCTCACTCGTTTACGATATTGGGATAATCATGCAATAAAAATACATAAAAACTATGCTAAAGTTGTTTCTGCAGTGGTTACAAGAAAGGACAGGGAAATTGATTTACAAAAAAATAAACAATTAAAAATCTCTCAGTGGTTAACTAATAATATACAGGAACATTCTCTCAAAGAGTATTTACTGTTGATATCTAATCCAACTCACAGGCAAATTCTGACTCTCTGTAGATTTGAGTTATTTCCCAGCAGCATACTAACTGCCAGATATTGTTTACAAGTCCCTGTTTCTTCTAATTGTCTATGTTATTTAAAGTAACCTGAAGATCTTCATCATATACTCATAAGATGCCAATGGCATGAAAAAATAAGGAAGAAATATTTAGCGAACTATTTCTCCTTGTATATTATACCTTCACGTTACTTTCTCAATCTTTTATTAAACTCTGAAAATCCGCAAATTCTTACTGATTTGGTAACATTTTTTATTGCAGCAAAATAAAATAAGACTGAAATACGTTCAGCAAAGACAGTAAACAAGGTGCCCTAATTGATCCTTGCTAGGATCTTTTTCCTCGTTATGAGATTTGAGATTACGGTTTAACATGGCAGTGTAGGTAGCCAGACCTGAACCCATCTTTCCCATTTACACCTCTTATTCCTGATATGAATGAGGGGTCTGTTAGGGCTTAAGTCTGTTGTGTCTCTCATGTTCAAGGGATATCTGTAAGAATTTAGCTTCAGGATGTATTTGATGAAACATTGTTGTATATTAATACTATTTCTATCTTAACTTATATGGAGATTGTCAGGGTCAAAGTCTGCTGTATCTTAGGATAATGTCATCTAGGTATTAAAACTTTGGGAGGGATCCATGTCACTGTAATAAGAGATGTATATTTGAAATAGCAAATACATATACATTATTATTTTGTCATGATTTTAAAATACTACTGTATAAAACTTTTTATATATCTTTACTAATATTGTATTTTTAACCTTCTGTATGTAATGACAACATATGTCGAACAATAAACTTATAAGTAAGTAAAATGTTTTAACATTTATATATGGGACAATATGCAAGGGTGAGCAAGATAGATTTCAAGCTCACTGCATCCCAATTAAAAATGTCACTGAGGGACAAGTAGATTTACTTAGAGCATCAATAGGCATTTTCTCACGACTGACAGTGAGCCATTGTCAGTGGCTCACAGCAGCCAGAACAGTGCTCCTGCCAATGTGTGAACCTTACAGTTTTTGCAATTTTCCACCATGATCCCGCTTTTCCTGGGTTTCCGCAGCACTGTTGGTAGTTTCCTGTGCCGTCTGAACAGTAAAGCCACCTGCACCACCACCACCACAATTTCCCATCCCTCCAACATTGACCGGGACAGCGCTGAAATCACTGGAAAGTTAAATGGGCAGCAGCAAGACTGCTGCAGTGTGAACGCAGCTCTCTAGCGCTTCGGGAGAAATTTTCTGAATGATTAGAAAGGAGTCATTGTGGCAAGGTGCAGTGTGAACAAGTCTAATGACTGTTCAATACAGTAGTCAGCTTATTTTTATTCTTTTGCAACTGGGTAAGGTTACCAAAGAATAAATCCAGTGTAGTTCACCCCAATTTGAATTCATCAAATTGTGGTTCTGTGGAATGGCAGTCCTATCTCCTTTAGTCTGACAGCCAGGCCCAGGGCATTAATGCTCTGTGATAAAATTGTTTGGACAGCATTGCAGATACCATCCTCTTCCTTCCTTCCTGGGGTGTGTAGTGGTGCTGAGTTGGGCAGGGTGGGTTACAATAGATTTTAAAAACTGAGATCAGACAAGGCTGTTGAGGGAGCAGAATCACGTTAGAAAAAGGAGAGAATATCTTGTTGTCAGTAGGTCTAGGGTAAGGGAAGGTAGCAAAGGGCAATACTGCCATGGGAGGGTGATGAAAGAGAGCATTGCTACAATTAGGTCTGGGGAAGAGAGGAGAGGAGGAATTATTACTGCCATTATGTAGACTGTGGGATGAAAGAGTATTACTGCCATTAGGTAGGTGGGAAGTGGGGGAGAAGAAAACTTTTCTTTTACTAAGTTTGAGGGGATAAGAGAGCAGAGAGCATTGCAACCTTTTGGTCTGGAGGTGAGGAGAGAACACTGCTGCCATTTTTTTCCTCTGGGGGAAGGGGAACTTTGCTCCACTTAGAAACATAAGCCGTGTTTACACGGCTGACTTTGCTCCTTCTGTGGAGCATTGCAGCACTGCCCTGACCAAAAACAATGCTCAGCTTCTGCCTCTACACAGCCCCTCTCAGTGCCAATCCAAGATGTGCTGGAGAGGGGCTGTGAGTCAAGGGGCTATCAGCTGATAAAAGCAAAAAGATGCCTGCAGGGTCTGGTTTGTGTCAGTGAGCGGTGCAGCCTGTCCACACGGCTGCTTAAACTGCTCGCTCCAGAACACATTCCCAGACTTGATGCGACTGCGGGAGTGGAGTAAGGACTGGCTTACCTTGATCTGGTAAGAGTCCACATGGCAACCTGGGTTGCTGCAGTGCAAAAATGACTGTGTAAACAGAGCTATAGACAATGAGACTACAGAGGCAGAAGAAAAAAGTGAAAATACAAAATGTTACCTGAGCCACTCTAATAGGCCAGATGTACCACATCAAGGTTCCATGAAGGCAACCCATATTCAGGTGTGATCCTGAGATCACCTACTCTAGGACAGCCCATGGTCAGAGAGCACTGCAGATGCCAGAGCTTTCAGGCTAGGGGAGGAAGGTGCACACGAAAGAAAATAAAGTAAAAATGAAGCCAGTGTAAGAAAGATAACAACCAAGGTAAAGATTATTTGTTCAAAATGTGAAAACTAAACAAAGAAAGAGTGAAACAAACAGAAAAAAAGAGAAATAACCATGCTGGCACTGCAGACATTTAATTTTTTATATTTTTCAGATATTGCAGTTTTCAGGGTGGCAGTATGGGAAGCCTCTGTATCCACCCATAGCCAACTACAACTGTGTATGGGGCCCCTGATAGTTGTTCACGGAGAAGGGGAGTCTTGGGTTTTACATGGCTAGACTGCTTCAAGTTCCCCCTTGAGTCTGAAATATATTTGATCTATTGGATAGAGCGTACCCTATACTATGTTATGTAAAGAATTACGTTATGTATGTTACTACTATAAACTTTTTATATACAGAGTAATGAATGGGTAGGTAGTTATAATGAGGATTTTAACCCCCCCCCCGAGGGGTGGGATGCCACATAAACCCCGAGTGAGTTGAGGGTTTATTAAGGTATCCACCGGTAAGGGGTGTGTAAACTGAGTTTTACATACTTTATTTATCCTTATTTTGTATAATTCTGGGGTCATTTTTTGCCACAGCAATTATACAAAAATAAGTGGATTTCTTGTACAGAGTCAAGCCGCAGGACTGTTGGGGTTTTAAAGCGGTCCATGGCGGCTGGCTCATAAACTGAAGCAGCTTTTTTTTCCCCTATCTTAAATCCAATTAGGTGGTAGTTGTTTTTTTTGTGCCCAGTAGTATTTTTTGTTAAAAAAAAAAAAAGAACTTACCAGTACTGAAGAGCGGGGATGGACAGCGCGGAGAACAGGAAGTTTGCGGTAGGTGCATGCACCGAAGTAGGGAAACCGGGCCTGTGTTCATCATTATAACTGGCTGGCTATAATGACAGAATTATAACCTGGTTTCCCTATGGGAAAAAACAGTAACCAGTTATTATATAAACGTTATGCGTTTATTGATTATTAGTGTTGTATTTTCAAAGGAGGTTTTCTTCTGGCTAAGATAAATTGTTTTTACATCTATAATAATATTCTGTTATGCTTGAAAATTCAATAAAAAGACTTTATAACAAAAAAAAGCTCCCTCTTGGAGAACAACTATTCAGCTATTTGCTTTATTGCCAGTTCATTGAGGGGTGCTTTCTAGTAGCCATTAATGCTGCATGACATAGCAACAATCCTAAATAAATTTAGATGGCTATGGAGAGCCAGAACAGCTGCTGAGAAACATAAAACTGGAGGTTTAAGGGAAATTATGTAACTTACATTTATGTGGTGGAAGTCGGGGTCCTCCTCACAGGCCATCCTTGCTGGGGTCCCCCAAATCTGTAATGTTGGCTCTGTATTATTTATATATATAAATGTGCCACTGAACTTTAAACCTTGCCACAGAACTTGACCTAACAGTGCCGCAGAAGTTCAGCGTCCCTGCCACAGAATTACATCTACAGCGCCACAGAAAACAGAGGGCTTTGTGTATAGGCGAGGTACATTAAGGGGCTATAGCTAAGATATTCACACAAACAGGTTCGGCCTCACTGGTATTTTCTTAGAAAAAGGGTCAACCTTAAGATAGAATGCTGGTGCAAGAGATTATGGAAAGGTGTTCAGATTGCTTAAAGGCAATACAATTGGACATGTAGAAAGCAGTGGGTGATACATGCCTAATCCTATGAGTGTATATGAGCGGTAGCGAATAGGAGGTATTATATGCCCCCCCCCCAACAATACAGCAAACAACATGTTCCAGAGTAAAAAAGCCATAGCCGCTATCCTGATAAAGGGATGTCAATGTAGATATGATAGAATGCACAAGATAGATTGGTAATGCTGAGTATATTCATTGACAAGTATTAGGTGACACAAGTATTGGAACCAGCACTAGTGGAGGCATTAGGCTAAATTACCAAGTGTGATCTAAAAATTAGAAGTGACCCAAATAGGGATTACCCAAGAGTCACAGTGTATACATTAGTGCTAGGCACTTGGTGCAAAATTCAAGAGACAGTGGTGACCTACAGAGGTAAAACCTGGGATTCCTACTATCACAGCAACGTAAAAAGCAGAAATATAATTGGGTAGATATTGCTATTAAGTTCACCTCACAAAAGCAGTATTGTAAAAAGCAGGCACTCCTAGATAATGTTTGCTATTAAATAATGCTATAAATCCAGAAGAACAGGATAGGATTAACTTAAAATGTATAAGGCAGTGGCCTGCATACTAACATACTAAAATGCCAGCAGAATAGGCCTAACGGTCTTTCGTGTCTGCTCGTTTGGTCAGCCCCCACCCTGGGTGCTGACCTTGCTGCCCCCCTCGCCTTCTCTGGCTTCTCCCTTCCCAGTTCTGGATATTCTTGCTGCATTGGATTTTGCTTCCAGAACCCTTCCCCTGTACCTGTCCCACCCCCTCTTGAACCCCTCCACTGTCTCTGCCTCCACCAGCCCCCTAGGCAGCGCATTCCATGGCTCCACCACCCTCTCAGTGAAGTAGCACCTCCTCCTTTCTCCCTGAATCTTCCCCTCCAGCTTCCACCCATGCCCCTAGTGGCCCTCCTCCTCCTTCCTTCAAAGCACCCTGACTGTTCCTCCCTATTTACCCTCTTCATGTACCTGAAGACCTCTATCATGTCCCCGGTCCCTCTCTCTTCCAATGTGTACATATTTAGCTCTTGAGCCTCTCATAGGTCCTGTCCCCAAGCCCCAAATCATTTTGGCTGCCCTCCTCTGGACCCTCTCCAGGAGGTTAATGTCCTCTTTAAGTGTGGCCTCCAAAACAGCATGCAGTACTCAAGGTGCGGCCTCACCAAGCAGTTATACAGAGGGAGTATCACTTCCTTCTTCTGGAGGTGATCCCCTAGCGATTCATCCCAGCATCCTGTTGGCCTTGGCTGCTGCCCTCCTACAAGTCTCAGAGTTGTTCATCTTGACATCCACCACCACCCCAGGTCTCTCTCAGCCATGAGACTTGTTGCATTTCCCCAGGGTGTACACTTGGCCGGGTTTCTGGCCCCAGGTGGAGTACCTTGCATTTCCCTGCATTGAACCTCAGCTTCCACTTTCTAGATCATCTTTCCAGAGCCTCCAGGTCCCCTGTAGGGCCACCTCCCTCCTCCCCATCCATCACTGCCCCCAGTTTCGAGTCATCCACAAAGAGACTCATCTCACTCCTGATTCCTGTCCTTATGTCAGAGACGTAGGCGTTGAACAGAAGGGGCCCAAGGACTGATCCCTGTGGGACCCCACTAATGACCCTCCTTGGGGATGAGACTATCCCGCCAACTACGACCCTCTGGGTCCGGTCCTGGAGCCAATTGCCTATCCAGCTGGTTCCCCACCCCCATTTCTCCCAGCTTATCCAACAGGCCCACATGAGGAACAGAGTCAAATGCCTTGCTGAAGTCTAGAAAGAGGACGTCCACTGGTCTAACCAGGTCCAAGGCACTCATCACCCAGTCATAGAACTCCACCAGGTTTGTCTGACATGATTTCCCCGGGATGAATCCATGCTGTCTATCGTCCAGGCACCCTGACTTATCCAGGTCCCCCCCTAGCCTCTCCTTGACAATGCCTTCCATCACCTTGCCCACCACCGATGTCAGGCTGACAGGCCTGTAGTTCCCTGCCACCTCCCTTGATCCTCCCTTGTGGATAGGCACTATATGCGCCACCTTCCAGTCCTGGGGCACCCACCCTGTCCTCAGAGAGATGGTGAAAAGCTCCGCCAGGGGTTTCTCCAGGACATCCACAAGTTCCTTCAGTACTCTGGGATGTAATTTATCCAGCCCCGGTGCTTTCTCCGTCTTAAGGGAGCTGAGGGCTTCCCTCACTCTCTCTGCTGTGATTTCCACTTCCGGTACCTCTTCTCCCTGCTTAGCCCTCCCCCCTCCTGCCAGTGATGCCTCCTCCTCCCCCAGACCCACTGATTGGTAAGGGTCCCCTCCTCAGTATCTCTGTCTCCTCCCATGTATGATGCAGCACCCATTTTCCTTGGTGAAACTGAGGTGGTACTCATTTAGTACCTCAGCCTGCTCCCCGGGTCTTGTGCCCATCTCTCCCTGATTTAATCCTGCTAATCTGCCCTACACCCTTCGTTTTTCCCAATGTATCTAAAGAACCCCTTGTTCCCTCTCCTAATTTCCCTGGTCAGGTTCTGCTCCTTCCTTGCCTTAGCCACCCTCACCACCCTAGTGACCCTTCTAGCCATCAGCTCTAGTCCCTCGATCCTTTCACTCCTTGAGCACTTGAATTGCTTATAGGTTGCCTTCTTTCCCTCACCACCTCCTGGACCTCCTGGTCCACCAGCAGGGTTTTTGGGCCCTACCGCATTTTCGTCTTACTCTTGCACAGGTGCTGGTAGCATCCTGCACCCCTCTCCTGATGAATTCCCACCTACTATCAGCGTCCATGTCTGACCCAATCCCATCCAAATGCTCCTTAAGGATCCTTCCCATTTCCTTAAAATCCGCCCCCCTGAAGTCTTTTACTTCCGTCTTTGTGCAGCCTTCTACCCCTCCTAGGTCCAGGCAGAACCAGACCGTAGCATGGTCACTCCCCACCAATGGGTCCCTTACTTCCAGGCCCCCAATCTGGTCACTGTCTGCCAGGACCACATCCAGTACCCACGCCTCCCTGGTTGGTTCCCTCACCTGCTGAGTTAGGAACGCATCTTGAAAGACATCCAACAACCTCTGTTCCCTGGTCACAGAGGATGTCATAGTCTTCCAGTCTGTTCCTGGCGTGTTTAAGTCCCCCAACACCACCACCGTTCCTCTGCCCAGTCTGCAGTGTCTCCCAACATCTGCCACCAGACTGTCCTCCAGCTCCTCCGCCAGGGCAGGGGGTCTATACACCACTCCTATTTTGACTGTCTTGCCCCCCCTTGTTATCAAGGTGACCCAAATCGCCTCCACGGTTCCCTCCGCCTCCTCTACTCCCCCTATGCCGATGCAGTTTTTGACTATCATTGCTACCCCTCCTCCCCTTCCTCCCCTGTCCTTCCTGAACATAGTGTAACCCTCCAGGTTCAGGTCCCAGTCATGTCCTGCAGTGGCCCAAGTCTCAGTGACCACTGCCACATCCACTGCTCCCTCAGTTAGCATCGCCTGGAGCTCAGACATTTTATTGCCCAAGCTCCTGACATTTAGCAGGACTACCTTCCACCCTTTCCCTATAGTTCCATTTCCCCTGCTCGTGTTCCCATGGGGATTCTGTTTTCCCCTGGTCTGCACTTTGCTAGTCGGCCTTTTCCCGCAATCCTCCAGCTCCCCAGGGGGTGGAGACAGAGTCCCTCCTTTATCGGCACCCCTTGACAGCCTTTTCTCCCATCCCTCCCCTTCACAAGTTTAAACCCCACTTTTCACCAATGAACCCTCTATTTTCAACTTAGGATTCCCTCCTCCAAATTGAGATGGAGTCTATCTCAGCATACAGCTCCTTATCCTCCCAGGTCTCCCCCCAATCCCTCATCAACCCATACCCTCTGGCCTTACACCACTCCCTGAGCCACTGGTTTATCTCCCTAATCTTCCTTTTGTGCTCCCCACTAGTTCTTGGCACCGGCAGGATTTCTGAGAAGGAAACTGTGCATCCTATGTCATGACAGACCCTGGCAAGCTCCCTGAATCTTGCCTGTATCTCTAGCTCACTATTTCCCTCAATGTCATTTGTACCCAGGTGGACCAGTATGTCCGGGGAACCCCACAATCTTTGCCAGCTGATATACCTTGTGCTTAGCCCTGTGCACCGTTAGTCCAGGGAAGCATTTTGTTCTAACTGGCCAGGCTTCTCCTCCCTATCCCATTTGATACCCTGATCATAGAATCCCCAACAGGAACACTCTGACCGCTCCTTTCTCCATTTCCCTTCCATGTCCCTCATCCTTTCTACGGCCCCTCCACCCAGCCGGCTCCTTGTTCCTCCCGTATCTGGGTGCCACATGCCACCCCCTCCTTATTTACCATGGCCACCCCTCCCTCCAATCCTATGCCTCCTCCTCCTGAGTATCCTTCTGTACCTTGCTAATTCCCCTCACTGCTCGTAACTGGTCCTTCTCCCCCATCTGCAAACTAGCCTGGCCTGCCCTCCTTCCTTCCTGTCTCCATTTAGTTCCTCCTTGCTCGTGCGTGCTCCCCTGGCCTAAACCCTCAGCTCCCTTTACTGAATCCTCCTTGTACTTTTGGTCCTTCTCCTTACCTTTCCTCCCAACTGGTCCTTCTCTTGCACTTTCCTCCCCTTCCCCTGCCCTCCTGCTCTGATTCACTGGTCCCCATTTTCCTGCATTCCAGGTCCCCTTGTTCTTCCTGCTATCTGGCCCTGCCTCCTGCCCCCACTCCTTTCCGTCTCTAACCACCTCGTCATGGTTACATCACCCCTCATCCTCGAGCAGAAGAAGAATTTGAAGCAGTTACTGAGTGTAAGGTCTGATCCACCTCCCGCCTTGCTTCCTTCTGTCCAGCCCTGGCCATCTGCCTACTTCCTGAGAATGTTGTCCCTCCATCCCTCCTTTGTGAGGGTCCCCAGTTACCTGCCTGCTTCCTTAGTGTCCTTTGGACCCTCTGCCAGGGTCCCTATGTGACCCTGAGTATTCTCCTGCACTCTTTTCCCTATGCCCCCACCCCAGTGCTTGGTGCAACCCGTGGAGATCCCCAGCCCCTTCCCCAACCATACCACCCCTTCCCCAGCTGTCTCCTAATCCCGTCAACCTCCTCCCTAAGCTGTGCCAGCTGGTAGCACATTGGGCAACCACCGAACTTCCAAGCCCAGTCCAGTATCATGGCTGCTCCACACCCTGTGCACCCCACCACCCTCCCAAAGGTGCCGGCCCTAATGACGTGTGGTTCCATCCCCTTCCAAATAGGTTTCCTTGGGTGAGCCACCAGGTTCCCCCCTAGTCCTTTACTGCCCTTTACTTGGCAGTAAATACTGTAGGTGTTATAATATTAGATATAAACTGTGAGTATAGTAGAGGGAGAAGAGCTTTCTGCAGCACCATTCAAGTCCCAATAAATTAAAAAGTCCAGGGAACCTCAGTATAAAGATGTTAGGGGTGTTTACACAGGAGGGACCAAGAGATGGAGGAAGGAGCCGCACTGCAGAGAAAAGCGCTCAGCTCCAGGGAGGATTCATCAGTGCACCAATCGGTGGGGCTTCAGGAGAAGCCATTCAGCAGAGAGGTGGCCAATTTGAGTGTGTGACTGGGCCTTAAAAGGCAGACCCCAGTAACAGGGTAAAAAGAGGTGCAGAGAAGGAGCTGAAGGCTAATATTTTCTCCGCCCACCCACCCCACACCACCTCCTTTATTAAATAGGGAGGTAAACACTCCCAGTGGTGAAGAGGACCTATACAAAGGGGCAGGAGGAGGAGCTTGTCGGAAGGAGGGTCCTTGGGTGACCTGGAATGTGGGGATACACCCAGCTGGAAAGGCTCTGCTACAGGACTAAGGTACTGTGACTTTCAATTTTTGGTGGCTTTGTTATAAGGTTGAGGGCACTGGGGCTGTGTCTGGAACAAGGTACCGTGACTGTCCATAGGAGCTGCTTCAGAACAGGGGCATTGTGACTGGACTTGGCACTAGGGGATTGTGGAAGCTGTTTGGGTTCTGTATTCTAGGGGAATTAAAGTGATTGATGTATGACAATTACTGGGGTTTGTAACTGTTGTTCTGGGGGGTAAGTCAACCGTAGATGCTGTGTGGTTGAGGGGTCCTAAGGTCTACAATCTTTGCAGGAAGTAGGGCAGGGGTTTGTTAGGGACACAAGAAATAAGAAGGACTACATTCTGGGGGGTATTTCAGGAATTAAGGAGATGCCAAGGTGAGCAAATAGAGGGAGGTAAGGAAGAACACACTAGGGGATGGAGAGGCATTAGCGGGGAGGACGGGGACAGCGTTGGGGAACAGGAGGCTGCAGGATGCTAGAGGGGCCTACGGGGGTAGAGTAGTGTGCTGCAATGGTTGTGGAGTAGCAGTCAGGATGAATGTATTGTAGAAGCTAGGAGGATGTCCGATCTGTGACAGGCTGAGAAGACTCAAGGATGAAGTGCAGTAGCTTGCTGGAGAGCTGAGGAGGTTGGAGAGAGGGGGGAGGATTGCTGGGGCAGAGACCAGCAGGAGGACTCCACGGGGTGGAACAGCAGTTCAGGGGATGGGATGGGGAGGAGGAGCAGGGGCAATACTAAAGTGTGGCACAGCACAAGAGGGTAGGTAGGGGTGGGAGGAAGGAGCCCACACCCAAACATGGCAGAGTGGACAGGTAATAGGTTGCAGTGCTGGAAACACTGGAGGAGGAGGAGGAGGGAGAGGTGAGGGATCTCCAGGAGGGGGTAGACAAGGGGAAATGAGAGAGTGGCATGGGGGACAGGAGCCTGGCAGAGGATAGTGGTAGTGGTAAGGGGTGAGGGGCACAGCTAGAAGGATGGAAGAAGAGAGCTGGGGTAAATGGGAGAGGAGCAAGGCTAGTGAGGTGCAAAGGAGGGACTTAGTAGCGGGGGAGTGGGAGCCTAGGGTGAAAGGGAAGGAGGGGGAGGAGTGTGAGGGAGCATTGAGGAGGAGTAGAGATGTCTGGGGTGGAGGGGGATCCATAGGAGGGAAGGGGAAGGTTTCAGCTGAGACAGAATCTAGCAGTACTCGCCAAGGTAAAAGGGTGGAGGGGGACAAGGATTGGAGACAGAGAGGGGTATTAATGCTGTGGAATTCAATACCGAAAGGGATAAGACTGGGCAATAAGGGGGAATGACATAGTCGCATCTGGGTGGAGTCCATGCCTGACTTAACTGCAGGCCGGGTGGGGCAGTCAATTCCTAAGTGTGCTAGGAGGGGTAGGAGGAAACCACATCTCGTGCTGCACATGGGTACGAATGACCTGGCAGGACAGTGGAAGATGTTTTTGTGATGAAAAGTACTTTCTCAAGAGTCTTGAGAAAGCGCTCTTCAGCGCAAAAATATTTGATTGCATCAGAGTGAGATGCTGCACTGAAACATAGAAACGTAGAATTTGAAGGCAGATAAGGACCACTTGACCCACCTAGTCTGCCCATTTCCCTACCTAACGGATAAGCTGAAGATCCTAGGGGATCTGGGGAGGGGTCAGCCATCCGCCGTGTTGGCATCTTATGTGAACTTGATTTTAAGAGATCATTTGGATCTTTTGGATTCTCATTAAAGAAAATGGTTGATTATATCCTGCTAGTGATATTCATTTTTCATCTTATGGAGGACTACTGAGAATGTGGCCAAGTGCCGACTGCTGTTTGTAAGTACTGTTTTCCTTTTTGTTGGCACCAGCCTTGATTCATGAGCAGCCTGTTGTTCTCTCTGACTACTTGGTCGTTTAGAAACATAGGAACACAGACATATAGACAGTGACAGCAGAAAAAGACCAAAGGTCCATCCAGTCTGCCCGAGCTCCCTGTTTAGCCCTGGGACCTACTGTTCGTACTGGATCTTAGCCCTTCCCACCCCACTCCAACGCCATTCTCCTCCCCGACGCTGACGCCCTGAACAATCACTATACCCTTCTTTCTGTCCCAGCCATGCTTAAAACCACTGACAGCTTTTCTCTAAAAACACTGAGGAAAATGTATTTCATCCTGTTATTAAGGGCCTATGCTAAGAGCTTACTTGATTTATCACCTCGTGAATAAATTATGTGCTTAATTTTACAGATTTTTCTCAGTATCTTTAATAAGGGTGGGCTGTTTTTTATTGGGAGCTTCTACCCATTTATCAAAATATGTAGGTTAGTTTTGTATAACTAGTTTATCTAATTCTTTTACTTGGTTATCTTTTTTTTCTGTTTTTTTCTGGTTGTTTTTGCATTGTCAAGTTCCAGTTTTTTATTTAAAACAGGAAAAGTCATGCAGGCGATTGCACAAAGCTCATTGACAATGACCTGAAATATGTGCAAGTTACATTAAAAATAAGTTATGAACTTACAATAAAAAGTTAGCAGCAGTTTCATTTAAAAGAAAATAGACATTATAGAAATATACAAGAGTCACGGTGTACATGGCAAGAAGATTTAAAGTTTTCTTCCTCTATGAGACACAATAAATTGTGTGTCCCCTAATTGCCACATTAAAGTTATCCCATGGCTGTACTATTGAGCACTGGCCATGGTAAATAACAGGAATTCCCTGATAACCTCTGTAGTCCTAGCCATAAATTCTTGGTCTTTAGTAACTCATTGTCAAATTTCAAAATATGATGGTGACAAATACACTCAAATGAAAAATAAATATTGTTAGTACTATGACATGGTCATAAATAAGGATAGAGTCAATGTAACCTGCTGGAGATATCTGAGTGTGATGTTCCAGAGCAAAAGATTATCAGTCTGTGAAAAGGATTTAAACCCACGTGAATAAAAAAAAGTATATTACTGGGATATTTAGAAGGCCAAATATCACAAAGATCATATTCCTCAAAGAATTGTTGTAGGAAATATGCTAATTTTGTATCCTTTCTAGTAGGTCTCGAGGTTTCATCTAAGGATGTATTTATAAGTTAATCATATCGTGCCCCAAAATAATATTTTGTGCTTTTAACTGTATAAAGCCCAAAGTAATTTGTGCCAATATGTCATGATATTAGGAGACGTGCATAAACGGAGACTAATATTACTGCTTGGTTATGGAGAAAACCATGAACAAGAATAACATATCCTTCTTTATCAGAAAAGGATTTCTCTTTTCTCCCCTTTTTCACCAGGACAACTACACGGAACTTCTTTTTGTTACATAGGAGTAGTATTCTTGTCCCTCTCAATTTCTATGAAGTTTTACAGCTTTATTAAGAAGAAGATGGGTTTCTTGGAGAAATAATATATGCACACTACTCCTATTAGCATGACTCAGGATTCTCGACTTTTTGGTAGAATTAACCCTATTAAAGAGACGCTGCCAACCTTTTTTGCATTAAATTATTTCTAGGGTAAAAAAGAACATTTTGTGATTGCTTGCCTTTTGTAAAAGTCATTAATGCTGCTGGTTGTTTTGTCTACCTCCTTCCTTAGTGCAACTGAAATGCATGGTAGTGTATAGATAGAAAAAATATCAGAGTAACCGCCCCAATGGCTGGATGTGCTAGGTATAAATGATAAGTTTGTTAGAATCCTCAGACCAGCCCATCACAAGTGACCATGAAGCCAGAAACAGACTGGGATGTGTTGAAGGAAACCAGTTGGCGATACTAGCTGCAGGGCTCCTGCTGGCGTCTCTGTGAAAGGTATGGTTCACTGGCACGTTATGGAATAATAAAAGCACTTTATTCAGGCTATTTCTGTTTCATGGTCTGCTTATTGTGAGAGGTGGTGGATAGTGCAGGGGATTCTGGCTTGAGTGTATAGATAAACCCAGCCTTGTTTTGCTTCAGATTCTTGAACTACTCTTAATGTATACTTCAGGATGATTAGAAACACAAACAGTGCAGCCACTCATGATACAGTAGTCTCCGCTACTGCCACTGCATAAGGGGTGGCTAGACAGTGGTGGGGGTGTTCCTCAGTATGGGAAAGGTGCATTGGGAGTTGATCAAGGAATGTAAACAAACATTTTTTGTGGTAACACCAGTATGATAGGCAGTCAGTTTTTCACTTTTTAAAAGAAAAAAAGGAATCAGAATCAGACTACCATCTGCATTAGCAGTCGCTATAGAATGTGAACAATCATAAAATGTGTATTTTAAATCATTACCTCCCGGGTGGCCATTTTCTGTCAGGTAAACAATGGATAATTCAGACTTCATATGGAGCTATTGGAGATAATGAGCTAAGCTGGGGACACTTTGAGACCTAAGGAGATTGATAATGTTCCTTTTACATTCCAGGTAGCTGGGGGGATCATAATACAGTACATGGTACTTGCCATTTAAAATATGGAAGTTCAGATTAGGTGTAAACAAAAACATTCTCCCAGCTACATGACCAATCAAACGCTAAGTGATCTCCTCCTGTACACACAAGCTACTGTATGTAATGAAAAATGAAGGAGGAAGACCGAAAAGGGACTCACCACACATGCAGTTTTGTCTCCCTTTGCAACTCACATTTATACTGAGCTGTGAGTACTACATTAGATGTGGGCTCCTCCCTCTGCACCCCAGCCTTCAAAGGAGAAATAAAAAGAGAAGGCAACCAAAATAAAACAAATAATGTACATTCGGAAACTCATTCTTTAATCCAGTTTTAGGTATCATAATCCATGCTAACCAAGAGTCAGTTTGTGAAAGTCCCAGCTTTAGGTCCTTTTCTGTATCACAGAGGGCTGGGAAAACACGTTTCTGTCCATTTAATATCATTTTAAACTTGGCCAAGAGTAACATGGTAGATTTAATTTTGTGCTTCCATAGTTTGTTAAACAGTTGATCAAATGTCTTGTATTCCACAGTGACCTTAGGGGGGTAATACATGAAATATAGATAGCTCAGCCCCAAGGTACTTTATCACTTTTTAGTATAAACCACTAACATCAGCATATCCTTGTCATCTGACATAAAGAAGTTAGCAAAAAGCACATCAATTGATGTATCTACCAAACTAAGTAAACAAATTCCCTTACCAATTTCTGCACTTACCAAAAGACACTGATGACTCCCACACCTGCAAAAAAAATCCTTTGTCCAGACCATTACAAACATACCATCAGCCTCTCAAAAACCAATGATTCCCCATCTCACCAAACAGCCATGTTCTTTGATGCTCCAGTTTTCCCCTTTGATGCCATACCCTCCAGGCTGTTGCCACCAACTTGACCTTCTTCAGCTTCTGCCATGCTCTCCATGCTACTGCTGCAGACTCTGAGATCCTGCTGCCCCTGACTGAAGGAAGTCATGCTGATCCTGGTCCTGACCGCACTCAGATGATGATGATGATGATGATGATGACGACTGCAAAGTACATGCCATGCCTGACTGCAGATGGCATGCTGCACTAACCCCACAGACCATGCTGAACTAAAGGATAAACCTCCACAACCCTGCCTCCTTTCACTGTGGAAATGCTGTGAGAACAAATCACTGGCCACACCAAAAACTCCACTACACCACAAGATTTTTTAGATTCTTTATTGCAACCATGTAAACATGTTTGAAGTTATTATAATTATACAAAATAAAAAAGGAAGCAATTACACAATTGTACAATAGCATGAAGTGTTTTAAATACATCCAACATGTCCTTGAACTGAGTGCATAGTGGAGGTAACCATAAGGATGATGGCGGTGTTAAGGTTCTGTTATTGGGAGACTCGATGATTAGGGGTATCCAGTGGGAGGGACAGGGGGGTGGATGCCATAGCCAGGTGAAGGTAGTGAGTATCTCTGGGCTGACAGTGCACAGAGCAAAGTTCATGGTGTACAAACTGGTTAGGGATTGTGGAGGGAAACTGGATTTCCTGGTGCATTTGGAAATTAACGATCTAGAGGGAAATAGCGTTTTGGAAATCCAAGCAAGGTTCCAAGAACTTGCCAGAGTCTGTCAGGATAATGGATGCAACATTTCCTTTTCGGAGATATTGCCAGTACCAAAGGCCTCAGTGGAGAAAAAAATGATACAGTTTAAAATAAAGGTCACGATCACAGAAAGCACTGGGGTTTGTAAGGTTAAAAGGTGCAAAGGCTCTCCTGCCTCATGTCTGCAATATGTTGCATCTCCCCCAACTGCTTAACATTTATGTTTCCACTTCTCCCTCTGGGACTATTTCTATCCTTTCCATTGCCGGTCTGTGATGCCCTATGGGTATCCGACTCCCTCCCCCCGGCCTCTGTATCAGTTTCCTCATTTCCACCAACCCCTTCCTCCCTCTCTAGGTTGCTTACTAGCTCAAATTTATCGTAACACTCTATGCCAGCCTCCATCAAGTAACCTGAGTTTCCCCCGACTGCCCCTCTAAACTGCCCCTCTTCCTCCCCTCTTACTCTGTTCTCCTTAGGAGCTCCCTTCCCACAGTCTGCTCTTTTAGGCTTCCCCACAACAGCCCCTCCCTTCTCAATGTCTGCTCTTCTAGGCTTCCCACAACAGCCCCTCCTGACTCTTCTCCTCCACTCTTTTATATTCGGAATGTTTACCCATACGCTTCCCTTAGCATCAACATCCCTATCTAAGGGTCCTCTGTCCCTAATATCCCCTCCTGCTTGCTGTAACATAACGTCCTGTAATTTCTGAGCATTGCCCCAGCCTCCCTCAGCCCCACCATTCTGCTGCCCATCCACACCCCTTATCCTTGGAAACCCCCAACTCCCCCAGCTTACTTCCTTAACCAATATACTTACTCCTGATACAAGATAGCTGTCTCACAGAGTGGGCAGCCTCCTCTCCAGGCCCAATTGAGAATTATTGCATCCCACAGCCTGTGCAGCCTACAACCTTCTGAAGATGCCTGCCATGGTGGAATATGGCCACCCTGTTTGTCCTTCTCTGTTTATAATGGCACACTCCCCTTTTCTCAGTCCCTTCCCCCTGGAATACAGTGTCTCTCTATACTGACTGCAGTTATTTACAAACCCAATTTCAATCCCACCAATAAAGTTCCCAAGTCTCACAAACACATACAGTCCAGTGTGTGTCCAGTCCCACTAACAGTGTATGTATGCAGACATCAGGTACCATATGATGTCACAGGCCCACCAGTTCCTGTTGCTTCAAATTTCAGTCACAAACAGAAATGCACAGCCCTTCAATCCCAACCCCCAGTAGCTTTTCAGTATTTAAGAATACCAGGCAAACATCACATTTAAATTCCACTCTAATTATCACTGCCAAACAAGTGTTCCCAACCCCCCAATAGTTACAATATCAAAGCCCAAGTAACAGTTCTAACTCAAAGTAGTAATTTTTAACACACAGAACTAATTTCTAGTACAAAACTATTCAAATATTTCAGTTAAAACAGAAGATAAAACCAAACCTCTGTCCTTAACAGCCTCCTGCTAGGAAGTTTTTAAATTTAGAGCCTTGCTGAAGGTTTTCAGTCAGTAAAGTTGTCAGTCACATTTGTGACGGCAATCAGGGATGAGTAAAATGGTTCATTAATTCTGTATGTGATTTGCCCAAATTCTGGATTCCTCAGCCTGAACATGAAAACCCAGTGATCAGGTTAGAAGACAGAGGTGTCTGATCAGACAAAAAACAAATACAGTAGCATTAGGGTTACAGAAAGTCCAGGTTTTACTAAAGTCTAGATTTAGTAGTTGCCGTATTGGTCCTTGCAAGAATAGATCCAGAAGCAATTGATTTGATACCTTTTAATGGACCAACATAGATGTAACAACAAGAACAAAGTGCTCTAGCTTTCGGACCAACCAGTCCTTCTTCAGAAGCTCATGGCAGTTGTTTAGAAAATACAATACTTATAACAGCTAGATAATGCAGAGAAAAACAGAAAAAAAATCCCCATTGGTTTAAAATACTCATTTAAAAAAAAAAAAAAACAGAAGATGATGTCAGAGAAGTTTAACAGTACAATACTGCCTTCAGCCAGAAAAAAACCTTGGGTTCAGATGTGCTTAGTAGAACACACATACAAAGATTCCTACTGCATATAAATTTAATTGACATAAGATAACACTGCTGAAGCAGATAACTCCTAAATCAAGCTATGAGTGTCACAGTTAGTATAAGGATGTGATTACTGAAAGGCAACCCCCACCCAGATTAAAGACAAACTAAGATTGTTATAGGGCTCATGAAATTTCAATGTTAGCATTATAGACAAGAATTTACCAGTAAAGTTGTCTTAAAAACATCAGTGGCACACTGTGTGATGTGTAAAACCTAGCTGGACATGTCACCCAGCTGTATTATCAAGCTAGATAAAAGGCCCAAGAAATTTCAAAAACCTCAGGACTATATAAATGATAATTTAAATATAAATTGATAATATTAGTGTCAAACAAAAAACTCTAGTCGAGGAACCTCAAGGAATTAAGACCATGTAGCCTGATATGTACTGATGTCAATGTATACTGAGAATGTAACAACTTGATGTACCACAAGTGTCTAAGGAATCTGAAAAAGAGATAAAAATGTAATTTCTCTCCTCCTCTTCATACAAACAATACATCCTAACCCACCCCACATCACAATAATGTGGATGGGGGGAGATACATAGCTTAAAGGAGATTTTGTCTCTCTCTCTCTCTCTCTCTCCCCCACTCCTTTTTTCTCTCTCTCCCACAGACACACACACACACACACACACACACACACACACTCTCTATCTCTGTCCTAGTGAACCTATATTAACTTCAGTCACTGCAATTGTTCCCCAAAGGAATTCAACTTGTCATGAAATCCTGAGTAAAAGGGCTTATGTCTCTTAATATCTACAGAGTAAAAATGTAACACTATTCAACCATACTACTATCTGCAAAGTAATATTTCCAAGGATACTAGATAGAACTACTATGAAATAAACCTGCCACCCTCCCCAGGATAAGGTAACTAGAATTAAATATAAAGTATATGTGTAAGACCAGAGGTCTAACATTCCTACATATCCACAAATTACTACAATATTAGCCTAATGTAAAAAAGATCTGTGCAGGACCCCCATGCAAATGAGATCACACACCCCAATATGTACAGAGTTACAAAAATTATATATAACATTATAAGATAACACTCCTGTATGTACACTAGCAAGCTGGGTAATCTGAATATGGTGCAATGGAATAAATTCCCCCCCAGGCAAAGATAAAAAGTAAGGAGGAATTAATATTCATTATGTGTGTGAAATAAAAATAGTAACACATTATAACTCCATATATCTAAATAGAGACTTACCTCAATGTGACAGCAAGCCCCACATCTGTTATATCACATACCTCACAACACATACCCACACACATACATACACACACACATCCACATCCCACACATGCTGAAGTCCTATAATATGTCAGTTTGAAGAAGAAAAGGTCTGTGGATGTTAGTTTCTGTAGTGTCCCATAAAGCCAAGATCCACGCTCATCCCATCTGCTACCATATTGAGATGTAAATAAGTTTAATCTCAAAAGCTCGCCTCTGTTGTCTGTTTTGAGATTTCCTTTTAAGACCATTACTGACATATCTGAGACTGAGTGGTCAGGCTGGGAGAAGTGATGCCCCACTGGTTTTTCAGTCTTCCTTGCTGTAATAGTATGTCTGTGTGAGTTCATCCTAGTGCGGAGCTGTTGGCGTGTCTTCCTACATAACCTGTTTGTGGACATCTCTTGCACTGAATGAAATAAACAATATATCGTGACGCATGTATAACTCCCATGCACCTGGAATTGTCTGTTTTGTGATGTAACCACACAGTCCGAGGTAGAAATGAGCCCACAAGTCTTACAGGGGTGTTGATTGCAGGGTCGTGTGCCATTGTGTGACATGGTATTCTGTTCCGTGAAAGTTTGCTCAATAATTAGGCTGGATAAATTTGGTGGTTGTTTAAAAGATAGTGGGAGTTCCAAAAATACAATTAAGGGTGTCATCCTCACTAAATATTGGGTGGAGATCTTTAATAATCTTACGTAGATGTTCAAGGTCTGATGATATGTGACTACCAAGGGTATTCTGTCTGTAGCTGTCTTTCTTTATATTGAAGTAGTTGTTGTCTTGGTACTTGCATTGCCCATTCTGTTATCCTGTCAATTTCCTGGAAGAGTGTCCCTGCTCAATGAAGGTGTTTTTCAACATAGCCAAATGTGTATCTCTGTCATCCTCATTTGAACAAATACGGTGACAACGAGGTGCTTGACTGTACATGACAGATTTTTTTGTATAGTTTGGGTGGTTACTTTTCTTGTGCAGGTATCTCTGTCTGTCTGTTGGCTTCCTGTAAATACATGTATATAAGGTTCCATCCTTAATGATGACTATGGTGTCCAGAAAGTTAACCTTGGTGGTAGAGTACTCCAGGGTAAGCTTTATGGTAGGGTGGAGATTATTAAGTTTGTGATGAAAATCTTTGAGTGCATCTGTGTCTTCCGTCCAGATGATAAACAAATCATCAATGTAACGGAAATAAGCTAGTGGTTTGTGGGGATACTGCCTTAAAAAATCCTCCTCCAAGTCAGCCATAAAGAGGTTAGCATACTGTGGAGCCATTTTGGTGCCCATTGCTGTTCCCATAGTTTGAACATAATGTTTACCATTGAAGTTGAAGTTGTTATGTGTCACAATAATGATGTTTTTAAGACAACTTTACTGGTAAATTCTTGTCTATAATGCTAACATTGAAATTTCATGATCCCTATAACAATCTTAGTTTGTCTTTAATCTGGGTGGGGGTTGCCTTTCAGTAATCACATCCTTATACTAACTGTGACACTCATAGCTTGATTTAGGAGTTATCTGCTTCAGCAGTGTTATCTTATGTCAATTAAATTTATATGCAGTAGGATTCTTTGTATGTGTGTTCTACTAAGCACATCTGAACCCAAGGTTTTTTTCTGGCTGAAGGCAGTATTGTACTGTTAAACTTCTCTGACATCATCTTCTGGTTTTTTTTTTGTTTTTTTTTTTAAATGAGTATTTTAAACCAATGGGGAAATTTTTCTGTTTTTCTCTGCATTATCTAGCTGTTATAAGTATTGTATTTTCTAAACAACTGCCATGAGCTTCTGAAGAAGGACTGGTTGGTCCGAAAGCTAGAGCACTTTGTTCTTGTTGTTACATCTATGTTGGTCCATTAAAAGGTATCAAATCAATTGCTTCTGGATCAGGTTTTTTTAAGGCAGTCACAGTTTTGAGTGACATGTCAATAGAGACAGCCAGTAGCTGAAAAAGCTGATATGTGTACCAGTTTGGGGTTTGTTGCTGCTTTACTTAAAAATATGGGGGCTGGCCTGTCAACACAATGGTAGCTTAGCCTTTACCACTCATTATCTGGAGACTTGAGTTCATTAGTGAGCTTGGGTCATTGAAGGACCAGCATAGGGAGGATTACGCGTCCTGGAGGACATTCTCCTGTGGGGAGGGAAGATCCTGCCTCTGCTACAGTGCTGGCATCTGGGTTACCACAGTTGCCACTGCAGTGGAGAAATGGTGGTGGTGGGTCGTCAACTGGGCTTGCAGCTGGTATGCAGGTGTGCACACTCCCACTCTGAGCCACTTGCTCATAGACATCCTAGTGGCTGGGTGACACAAGGAAAAATTGCCACAGTGCAGCAGGTGACAGACCCTAATAAATCTTGGCCCCATGTCACCTCCTGCCATGACACATGATATAGCACTGTAATTTAGGTTGGGGGTGAAGGACACCTGATGTCATGTTGTACTCCATCCTTTATGATACAGAAAGCCAATGAAGCATGCCCAGAAATATAGAAAAAGGCTTGCAAAGTGACATGGTTGGTAGCAATTCCAGTTCCTGAGTTCTTAATAAGTACTAGAAAACTTAGATTAGTTCTTTTAGAGAGGCTCACTTAATCAAGACACCTTGAAAAAGCACCTGCTGTTAGCGTGAAGTGTTGGTGGATGTGAGAAAAGGTTGTTTGCTGCCAGACAAACTTTAAATAAATGTTGTACTTTTGTCCTATGACCCAGTGGTGATTTCTTCTGGCCAAGGAGAACTGTGAGTCTGGCTGTCTTGTTTAAGTGAATACCTATTAGCGCCAGTAAATTTGGCAGTAATGTTTTAGTCCTTTAAGCCACCCCTACCTTGTTGTGCCTTTTAAGAGAGGTCATAGAATAGGGCAGTGCAATGACTGATGCAAAAAGAAATTTTGAAAAATGCAGATTTTCAGGTCTTTCTAATATGTATATTAAATAACCCCTATTGTCCCAGGAGAAACTTTGGAAAACATAATTTATTAAACACATTTTTGGTTCTATTCTACATAAATCTCTGTATTTAGGTTCCTCTTGTTCATAATAACTATGCACAGTACCATAAAAACAGGATCTCTCCCCCTTGACTTCATCTACTTCTGCTTCTTGTCTGCAACCAATGTTTTTCATACTCAGTCGATGACATCATAATTGTATCCAAATCAATTGAGCATGATGTCAAATTCAGAGGACTGTGATGTCAGATGTAGACAGCAGCCAGAGCAAATGGGGTCTAGAGACAAATGAACCTGTTGTAATGCTACCCTGCAAAGTAATAAAAAAGAAGACATTTTATAAAGTAAATATTTGAAATATAAGTTAAAATGTGCAACTCTGATTTCCTTTTCTGTCTCCAAAATAGATATTGCCAGTCATTTTTAATTCATTCCTCTGAAGTAAAGCTCTCTACTTGCTTATTTCCATACCAGTCTCCAAAAAACATGTTCTCTTCATTTTGTTTGCTAGGCCTATTAGATCGCACAGTTTAAGAACACACTTAAGAGTAATAGTCCACTAAAACTTATTCCACTGTGCAACACGGCTTCCCTGTTTCCAAACCCTGGCAATGTTCTCTACCCATGCTTAGCTGCAAACATTTAATTTGTCTGCTTGGGGGTGTTATTACAAGTCTGCAGCATTTTTTTAAGAAACATACTATATTATGGTTGAATACTTCAATACTCGAATACCCAAATACAGTTAATCTCAATAACTCAGCTGTATTCATCCAATACATACTTTATGTATAGCGTTTATGTATAGCGTAGGGTTGAACGTTGTTAGGGATGGAAATCCGTCCCTCCACAAACGTTGTCATGCTGCACTAGCTATGTCAGCTAGTTTGTTATGCTGCACTAGCTACATAGCTAGTGCAGCATAACAACTTAGAACAGGGTCGTGCATGCGCAATACACGAACTTCCCTGAACTCAGAAGCGGCCAAAGCAGTGAGAAGCAATACAAGAGGAGACCAGCTGACAGACAATAAATGAAAAAATAAGGTGATATTTTGTTAGGAAGGCTATAATGCGAGTCAATTTTAGTGTGATAGTGGACCATACACTATAAAAGACAATGTATGGTCCGACATCCATAACAAGCGTGATCAGCTATTTTGAGGTTGCCATGTTGACAAAAACCTCTCGAGCTTCGCTCTCAGGATTTAAACGGTCACCATTGACAACCTCTCTATGGCTACTCATGCTTGTTATGGATAACCGACCATAAAATGATCCTCTATATCTTCATACCACTACTGACAAGGCTTGACTTTTACCAAGCTGATGAAATCAGGAGTGTTCTTGATGTAGCTAAGTACATCATGATATGATATAAGACAGTGATTCATGATCTCTTTGGGAACAATTAAATTTGGTTTTTGATTACCTTTCAAACTTGGATCTGCCTGTTTCATATTATGGAGTTCCTCAGCACACTGAGGAATTTGATAAACCAGGAAAGTTATATGTTTTACATATTTTCCACTGGTGCCAGGCTGTCAAAGACCACAGAATGAACTGGAGGATACTTTTCAACAGAACTATTGACTGAACAGTGCTGCAGACAACCATCAAGCCTTGACAGACCTATAGTATACTGTATGGTCACAAATTGTTGCGCATGGATTTTCATCTCAAATAAAAAGTTGCTGTACCACAGTTCAAAGGTCATTTCATTTTAATTTTTATACTTGTAAGCAAAATGAGCATGTCTTCCCATTTTCATATGCGACAAGTGTACACAAACACATGAAAAAAATCTTAAATAACTATATACACAATCAAAATGACATAAAAACATGTACAATAAATAACACCATTATACTATTTTGCAAAACAATTACATTCATCCTTATCACAAAGCCACTTCCACAAACATGTTTTAAAAGTAAGTAAAGAAATGCAGTTGGTAATGTAGGAGGGAAGTACATTGAAATAATAAGTGCAGTAAACAAAAAAGACCATAAAATGCTGTTGTACTCTTCTGTAGTACAATAGCTTTTTTAATTAGAATGGAAACTCGAGCCACCTGCTGTTTTACTTTCCTTTCCATTACCTACAGAACCCAAACCCTGGCAATCATCTGTTGCTTCATCATATTAAAAAAACTAAAACTTCCTCCTCATCCGAGTGAGTTTTCAGCAGCTGGGCAAGGGTAGATTTCTGTTTTTCTATAAAACTAAAAAATTAAACTGAAGAATTTTTTGGGAATATAAAAAAAGCATTTTATTTGATGTTTCAAACCACATACTATACAAAATAATACATGAGCACTCATGCACCACTAGTTGCATTTCCATCTTGGGTTCTGATGACATTGTAGATCTCTCAAGCTTTGCTCTCAAGGTCCCTATGATGTCATCAGAACCCCTCAATGGAAACACAGCCCTGTTGTGCATGGTTGTCAATTTATTATTTTTTTTTATGTCTGGGGCTGGTTAGGGGGGCAGCCCATTTCAGAGCGGAGGTACTCAATCCAGGGAGGGATGCCATGGGCCGCTTAGTGTTCGCATACCCTTGGCAGGATGACCAAAGAGCAGCCCTGGCATCAGCTGGGAAGGTAGCCACTTATTCATTCCCTTCCCCCATCCCGAGAAACACAGCTGTCTTGGCAACCCCAGTTGGTGGGTTGTGGGAGAGAGAGAACAAATGAAAAAGGAAAGTAATTTTTCCAAGCCTGCAACAGACAACTAACAAAAACCTAAGCAAACAGATTTCCATGATTTGTTTGTAAATGCGTTCCCTACATACCCTAGGAAAAGGGATTGCTCATCCCCGGCTATGGAACTCTGCAGTTGTAATCCCAGTCTTCAAAAGTGGAGACAGAACAAATCACTCAAATTATTGTCCAATCTCAATTCTGCCCCCCATTGACAAAAGCTTTAGAATGCATACTCTCAGATCAAATAACTGACTATCTTGATAAGCATCAGCTACAGTGCCCACAACAACACGGTTTCTGCAAGCAGTAGAGTACCACTACAGCTCTAGTGGAATTCATTGGTTTTGTCCATGCTGCACTTGATAGAGAGCACTTGGTGGGGGCCACAATCATTGACCTCACCAAGGCCTTTGATTCAGTTAACCATGAGTTACTTCTGCATCAACTATTCATCACGGGACTCTCCCCATAATCAGTGTCATGGTTTAGGAGTTACCTCACAGGGCGAGTCTAAAAGGTGAATAAAATGGATTTTTTATCTGAAAACAGGAATATAACTACAGGTGTATGCCAAAGCTTTATATTGGGTCCACTTCTCTTTATTTTATTTCTCAATTGCCTTCTACTAGAAACCCAAGATAAGATCCTTCAGTATGCAGACAATGAGGTTCTCTACTCAAGCTGCTCTGATCCCATAGCTTTAGAAAATCGGATGCAGGCTGACTTTACTGTAGTCAAAAAATGGTTCCTACACTCTAAATTACTAATGAACTACAAAAAAACTAAAACCATGATCTTTTCCACATGATAAACATAGATCCTACCCACTAAAAATTCTTAACAACCTAAATTCACCTGGAGATGGTCCAGAATTTTAAATACCTGGAGCTTACACTAGACAGATCCCTTTCATTTGTACAACACATTGACCACATAGCCAAATTTGCAAATGTCAGACTGGGCCACCTATACAGAAACAAACAGTGCCTCACTAATAATGCATTAAAATTAGGGGTAACCAGCTCAGTGATGTCTGTCATTGATTACGGACTCGTGATCTATGGGACCGCAACAAACTCAGTCCTGAAACGGTTAAACACAACACTAAATGAGGCCTGTTGGCTTGTTCTTGGAGTGCACCCCCTCATGCACACATGTGAGCTATATACTCAATCAGGTTGGCTAAATCATGATTGCAGAATTCTATTCCAAACCTGCCTCCTTGCTAAGAAATCTGCACTTGGCCTAACCCCCTCCAGGGGTGCAAAACCTCCTCAGCACAACCAACAATATCAAGTGCACTAGGAGGTCTAATTTCCATCAAATCAAAATCCCATTCTGTTAAACTGTGTTAGCCCAACGGTCTTATGAGTACTGAGTGCCCCTCTGGCTTAATTCACTCATGGATGACCTGCAAACTGAATTAAAACTTGGCCCTTTCAAGTCAAAACTTCAAGCCTCCCTAGCTTTTATTTGTTTATTTATTTAGCGTTTGTTGACCAGGTAGGTACACTAGACAAGCTGTATGCCTATTTTCAGGTACGACCCGGGAGAGTACAGAGAAAATACAGGTACACAACAAGGTAGATAACAACAAGAGGGGCAATGTACATGGTAGTAGGAGAGCAAGATGAACATAGATAGTCTACAGTAAACAGTAATAGGTTAAAATATGCATATACATACAGAATAAATAGACTAAGACATTCAATGGCAATTACATTGTATGAGTGACCCCTTTACCAGGGCCACATAATTCATAAGCAGATAGCAAGCAATCACATACTTCCCAGAGTTAAAAGGACAGTGGGCAGTGGGTTGGATGAGACCAATTTGGAGACCTGGTTAAGGTGTTTAGGACATCCACACACCGAGGACAGTTTCAAGTGCCCCCAGGGAATTCTAGAGACTTAGGTGGGAGGGGGAGGCTTAAACGTGGTCTGGAAGGGAGTTCCATAGCCTCGGAGCTCACATAGCAAAGTCCTTTTCCCCATTAGGGTATGTGTATAAGGAACTTTGAGTACCCCAGGACCTTGAGACCTGAGGGAGTAGGAGGAGGATTCAGCAGGCTTGAGGAGCTGTGCCAGCCCAGGGGGGGTCCGCTTCTGAGTACCTTTCCTATGAAGCAGCCCAACCCATATCTCAAGTGACTGGTCGGGGAAAGCCAGTCCAGTTTGTTGTATAGTTTACAATGATGGGTGAGACGTGGAGCTGCCAGGGTAAAGCAACAGATGTTGTTGTAGGTCATGTTCCATCAAGCAAAGTGGACCTTGGAGGTGCTAGCAAACAAGAGAAGGCCATAACTAAGTGAAGGGAGCAGCACACCTCTGGCCAACGCCAAGCGAGCTGCAGACGTCAAGTTTTTCTTTGCCCTGAAGGCAAGACCCAGTTTGCAGTTTACAGCTCTGCAAACATTTAGAATGTGACACCCCATGTCAAGTTGGGGGTCAAGTGTCACTCCAAGGTATTTTATTGAAACCATGGTTAAGAGGGGAGAGCCGTCAACACTTCTGACACACAGCAGGACAGGGGAGGCCTTGATCCTGGCTACTGACCCAAAGAGGATGGCCTGTGTTTTTTTTAGGTTGAGGACCAGCTTGTGAGTCATTATGCAGGATTTGGGCTTTGCTCAGTAGGTGTGACTGTGGACTCTAATCTCACCATTCACACTGCTACTTGTGCTTTTACGCATGCTTAGATCTTCACTAGTACTCCTTAACTCTTGCTTTTCTATCCTCAAACTGTAGACCACCCTCACCTCTTCCCCATTCTCTCAACCCACCCTCTCTTATCTCAGTCTATTGCCTCTCATTGTTGTCAGTTTAATCCTCCTCCACTGCCCCTCCTCACCCTCCATCCTCTTTGCTCCCCCACCCATCGTTACCCTCATCAGACCTTGAGCAGAGCATATTAACAACTTAAAGGGGGTGATGGATGAGGTTAAAGTGGACCTTCAGTGATGGAAGAAGCTGAATTTGTCTCTTCCTGGCAAAATTGTGACCTTGAAAATGATGGCTTTCCACAGCCTTTTTTATAAATGATGTAATTTGCCTTTGGTATTACCTCAATATTACTGAGTTCAGCTGGACCAGATCTTGGCAGATTTTATATGGGAGGGCTCTTGTCCTCATTTTAGTCGAAGGATGATTCAGGCTTCTGGTATAGCCAGAGGCTGGAACATGCCTTGGCTTTGGGCATACTATTTGTGTAATCAGATCAAACAGACATTGAACTGGATTTTCCAATTATGTCCAGACTCTCCTATTTGGGTAGAGATTGAGTAAGAGCTGCTGGGGGCTGCCCCCTTGGTGATGCTGCTGAAGCATAGGGGTAGCTGGGGTTTAGATTTTTCTCCACCAATGGCTTTTTCGAGATGGGCTTGGGGTTGATTCTTTAAAATAATTGGGTGGGATAACACCTTTTTTTGGAAAATGGGAACTACTATGGGGAAACCCAGACATTCAGGTTGGGAATGCTACTTTGCGTTGGGGTTCTTGGTTGGACATTGGGGTGCATTTGTTATGAGATTTAGTGGATGATATGTGGGGCCTCTTGATGACCTTTCACAATTTGCAGGAAACAAGTAATCTCCCACCGAGTGAGTTGTGGCATTACCTTCAGCTTAGGCATGCTTCTTCGGGAAAAGCGCTTCATAATTTCTACATTAGGGAGACAGCTTTTACTGTGCAATTGGGAAGGTGGTATAGGCTCCCTAAGGGGCTCATCAGTTACCTTTATAAAGAGTTGTTGAAATGTTTTCATCTTAACTGGGACCCACACAGATTGAAATGGGTGCAGAATATGAACTGTGAGTTAGATGACAAGGAGTAGAACAGATGATGGGTGGTTGTGCATTCTGCATTCCCAGATCCCAAGCTCCAACTGATCCAAAAGAAGATCTTGGGACGGTGGCATCGTACCCAGGTTCAATTGGTCAGATTGGGATTACTGGGTTCAGATTTGTGTTGGCTGTGTCACTCCACATCTGGCTCCATTTTCCATATATTGCTGGAGTGTTAACCACTTAAATCTTGGTGGGCTGCTATTTTTCACTGTTTAGAAGCTGTCCTAGAAGTCTCCATTTTAAAGTCTCCTGTTTTTTTGATTTTGGGAGATCCAGGTCTATTAGATGAATCAACCCGGCAGTATAAAGGGTTTCAGTTTGCTGCAGCCTTAGAGGCCAACTCTTTTTTACTTTTGTATTGGAGATCACAGCTTCTCCCACTGATTCAGAGATGGAAGCAGGCTCTAGTCAAAGTGGCTGCCTTATATCAGATTATGTTTCATAGATGTAAAGCTCTGACTAAGTTTTTTAGAGCTTGGGATGAGTGGGTGACTTATGTGGGAACTGTGAGTGGGGGGTTAGTCAGGATTGTTTCTGAATGTTAATTTTCCTTGGTGGGGATTTGTCACGGTGATAGGTGGTGGGGAAGGGGAGGGGTGCCAGTGTCCTGACTTCTCAGAAGTTCTTGTTGGTTATTGGGCTGTGTGTACATTTCTGCTTATTGAGAATATTTCCTTTTTACACATTGCATTATATTACTATATAAGTCTTTGTTGGTGGGATTGTTTTACTGTTTACTGATGGATATATTTGTTCTTGTAATAAGACATTTATATAAAAAAAACCCTGAGCAGGGGGCTTTCTCCCTGTCTCTACTTCTCTCCCTACTGCACACTACTTAACCCCCCCCAGTCCTATCTCATGGATCCACTCTCTACCTCCCAGCTCTCACCACTTGCTGCATCTCTTCCCCCAATACACTCTATCTTGTCCTTGTGACTCAACTCTAGTATCTGCAATTGCACCTCTGTGATCAACTGTTGAGTTAATCTGTTACTTAGCACTTTGAAAACAACTGCTTTTTTTTCAAATGTTTGCCTTAATTTTCTCATACATTAGTTATGTACGGAGTTATGTAATATGTTAATCCAGCTCACATTATGTTCGCTACCTCTCTTATATGTTGCTTGTAATACAATCCCTGACGTGGAACCTTTGTAAATGAGCCCCTGTCTCTAAGGTGCTTGTAATCTGAGAACTGAATAAATAAATAAAAAATGTTGTCGAAGGTTGCTGATGCCTTAATTACTTGCACTTCCTATTTTGTCACTGGTTGCTCTGCTTCAGTATACTGTTTTCTTTTTTGTTTTCACTTTGCAGTGTTCTTAGCTTGTAACATGACCTTCTGTTTTGTTAACCTGCTCAATTTAAATTCCTGCAGCGTGCTGATCACCGATAACTTATGTTGTTGTTATTCACTATGTACTGCTTATAGTATATAGTGAGGGTTTGTTCTGCAAGGCTTTCCATGCCAGTTGAAACCTTGTACCACAATTCATAGGTCATGGAATGCTGTTGTACCCTTCTGTGGTGCAGCAAGGTTCCAGCTGATTGTTTACTTTAGTCTTTGGTAACCAGGTAAGGCCCACTAGGCACAAGTGCCTGTTTTTAGGGGTGACCTGGAAGCACTGGGTGGTTAAGTGACTTGTTCAGAGTCACACAGTATACAAGTGGAGGTTGTGGGAATCAAACCCAGGCTGCTGGATGACAAGCTCTTTCACAGCTCGTTTCTCTAACCTCTGGGCTATACTGCCAGCCCAAATAGAAATCATGGAGGCAGCTGGTATGAAAACAATTTTGTTAAAAACATCAACAACAAAAAATATATACACTATAAAAACACTGGTTGTGCAACCACATGCCAAACCAGGCTATGCTACCACCTCTGGGTTCTGATTACATTGGGCTGCTCAAGCTTCACTCTTGAGGTCTGATGTAATCAGAATCACTCTGTGGCAGAAAAGGCTGGTTGTCCATGGTTGCCCAACCAATATTCTGTATGACTACTTGCTTTAAAACTCTCCCAGGTCATGCTTGAAGATAGGCATATGTTTGCCTGGCTCATTTACCTGGTAATCAAAAACAAGATGAAAAAATAAAAATAAACAAATGATCATGAACTGTAATTTCATGAATGGAAAAAATGAAATTCCTTTAGCTAAAGTGAGTTTGTCACTTTTGGAAAACTGTGGAAAACACAGGGCTGGATCTTCAAAGCATGGTGCAAGGTTTGCATCAAGCTCTGTGTCACAGCACTTAGGTTCTGGCAGTGTGCCAAACTCCTTTGCCACAACTGTGCCTGACTTTACGATCATAGGCACAGCTAGTGGTGGGCAAAGTGGCTAAAATTCGCTACGCAAAGGGATTCTTGGAGTAATGTGGAATCCGCAGAGTAATCTGCAGTGCAAAGCAGAGTACTTCGCGTCATAATGAGGAAAGTGAAGTCCATTGTAACCAATGACTTTACATTATTCCACCTTTCCCAAACCACTTCTCCACCAATTTTAAGGTGAAGTACACTGAAATCAATGTACTTCACATCACTTCTCCTTGTAATTGAGCTCCAAGGCAAATTCTGCAGTGATTCATGGGCTTGCAGGTCACATGGGCTCTAGATTGCTCTGCACAGCCTCAGTTCTGTGTAGTGTGTGTGTGTGTGTGTGTGTGTGTAGTGGTAGCTGGATAAGGCAAGCCATTAGGGACATAATTCATAATCTCTGGCTGTATAGTAAAACACATACACTATATGGTGAAATACATACATCATATAGTGAAATATATACATTATATAGTGAAATACATACACAATGTAGTGAACCACATACAGTATCTACTGAAATATATGTATCATAGTGAAATACATATACTGTATATTGAAATACATATATTATATAGTGAAACACATATGCTATATAGAGAAATGCTTACATTGTATAGTGAAATACATACGCTATCTACTGAAATCCACATACTGAGTACTGAAAATCCACATACACTATATACTGAAACAAATGTACTATATACTGAAACATATACACTACCTATTGAGATACATACACTACAGACTGAAACATCCACATAAACTATCTACTAAAACAAATACTCTATAGCTTGTAACACATACACCATATATTGAAAAAAATCTTCATACATTATATACTGAAACAAATACACTATATATTGAAATACATACACTATCTATTGAAATGCATACACTACACACTGAAAAAAGCATATACACTATATACTGAAACAAATACACTATATATTGAAACATCTACACTTTATATTGAAATACATACACTATCTATTGAAATAAATACACTATGCACTGAAAAATCTGCATACACTATATACTGAAACAAATACACTACATGGTGAAACACATACACTATGTATTAAAACACATACACTGTAGACTGAAAAATTCACATACACTATATACTGAAACAAATAAACTATATACTGAAATGGACTATGTTCTGAAACTACCCATACCCCTGCCCCTCTTCCTTGAATGGCCTGCAGCTGAACTGCTTGTCTGCTGCATTCAGTTAGATTGCTGGCTTGATGAGAGGATGTTTTTGAAACTGAAGAGCAGGTAAACAAAACAGGGCTATCTCTTATTCTACTTCTTGATGAGATTTTACATCTTGTTTTGCTTGCACACCTTTAATCAAATTTCAGAACATTGTGATGTGACAAGAAACTTTTAGAACTAATTTAAAATGCTCTTGTTTATTCTTTTAAATAAGTGCTGCCTTAATTTACTGTTAGACAACACATTTGTATAGGAAGCTAATACAGGATATTCCTAACATACCTGTATACATAGTGGGCCGCATGCATTTTTCCAAGTTAAATTGTTGATTGGTTTTATGTGTAATTAATGTCTGTGTAAGTCCAGCAAAAATGGATTATTTGAGCTGAATGCTTGGGAAGCACTTCAGGAGCTGTGGAAGTGTAAGCCAAAAACGTTGCTAGTTTGTACTCTATGGACTATGTTTTGATTAAGTTTTTATTTTAATGTTTTGTTTAATAAATGTTTCTTCATTAAGAAATAATTTTTGCTGCAATCCCTCAGTATTCAGTTCTCATCAGGATTTTAGCTGGCATATGCATATAATTTGCATTGTTTTACTAAATAACTTTACTGTGATGTCTCACTGGAGGCATGCACAGCCTGTTTTGGGGTTTGAGCTTCTCAAACTGTGTTTTATTTCTTTTTTTTCCCCTTAGAGATTTTTATCTCCTTAGTCACCATGCTACCCCTTTGCTCACTGACCTCTCCATTCCAATCACTTACCATCCACAGAACATACTTGCTCTGAGATCCCCCCCCCACACACACACACACACACATCCCCTGTGTTGGGGCCAGGAAGGGGAGGGCCAGGGCCACTGACAAGGAGACACATATTAAGACAGGAGCAGAGCCTGGTTAGCAGTACAGAATCTGCATCAGGTTGTTGGATCATTCTGCCATTGGAGGTTTTCTACCTTTGGTTTCATCCCCTGGGCAGCCAAGCATGCAATGATGCAATTGCATATAAAGACACATGCTTGCTTTGTGCCTGCCTGAGCCCTCCCACTTATGTAACTCCACTACCCTGCCAGCCCTCCTCAGCTAGGTGGATGTTGAAGAGCGGGGTGGTCAGACTTCCTTTCGTTGAGAGGAAAGCATTCCCTGAGATGCTCAATCATATCTCCCAACAGCTAACCCCTGTGCAACCCAGGTCTACCCCCAAAACTGGGCCACTGGCATGGGAGGCAGGGCAATCACTACCAAGCTGCTAGGCCATCCCACCAGACTGTGTTTTTATAAGTAAATAAAGATAGCATATAGGTAAAAGAAGAAAAAAAAATTGTATTTTAAGTAGTCTGTTGTAAACATTTTAAGTCACATCACAATGTTTTGAAATCGGATAAAGATTTTGCAAGCAAAATATGATAAAACCATACATAAACAGATAGATAAGATACCCCTTTTGTGTTTACCTTCTGCATCTTAAGAGGCATCGGCCAGGATTTTTAGTCAATTAGGGTCCCATTTTCAGAAGGTTAGCGTGCAGAGCTAAACATTACGCTGTGGGAAGAGCATAGTTGGATCGGTGTCATATTCAGCATCACCTGATGCTACCCTGATCATGTGCGTGTGCATATATACTACTACGGCCATGCAAATGAGTAATCCTCTCCTGCATACAGAGCACAGTGCTGTATAAAAGGTTTCCTTAGTGACCATAAGTACCTCCCCCTACATTTTACACTCAGCCTCTAGGCTTCTAGTCCCTAGATGCTTGATTTTGCACTTTTTGGCTTTGAACCTGAGATGCCATGTTCATAGCACTCTTTAAGTTTTCTAAGGTCATCACTCATTCTCTCCATCTGCACCTATCAACGCTATTATAGATTGTGGTGTCATCAACAAAAAGGCACATCTTCCCTTCCAGTTCTTCTGTTATGCCACTTATAAAGACACTGAAGAGGACGTGTCACATTACTGAGCCCTCTGGCACCCTACTGGTCACTCTTTCCTCACTGGAGTGAGTGCCATTTACCACCATCTTCTGTGGCTGTGCGTTATCTCAGGTGCAGCACTTAGGAGTGCACAACACTAATCTGAAAATGGGGGCCCACATACCACTGTAACAGAATTAGCACTGCATTGTGATAAGCATGGTTGGTACTATTTTAAAAAGCATTCTTCTGAGCGGTGCTAACCTGTTAATGTGGCACTACATTTTTTTTTTTGCACAGAATTACTAATTGCAACCAGGTGCTCATACAACTCGGGGTTACTCTAATGCATATAAGGCATACAGGTATATTAAATGCTTTCTTGAAGTGCTAACACACTGCGTGGTTAGTGCTAGTTAATGATTCTGGGAATTGTGTTTTAACTGCACAAATGCAGCCTGCCAGCAACCCCCCCACACACATACACACATGGTCAGTTCTGGACACAATAAAAAAATAATTCTTTGGTAGTCTGGTAGTCCCCCACTCACCTAATCCAGGTAGAGTTAGAACATTTATTCCTCATTCCTGCTGCTGTTATACTACACATATTTCTCAGCCTGTCTGGTGCTGGGGAAAACAAGTTTCAGCATTAGCGACTGGCTGGAAAATAACTGAAAATGCTAAATTGTTTGTTGGACCATCAGAGGGAAGAGGCTACTAAAGAGTAGAATTTCAGTGAAGACTCTTGGGGGAAAAATACTGGGGACAGTCTGTGTGCCTTTTTCAGCAACCAGTGAGGTGTCGCGGGAACCTTGTACATGTTAATTTTGGTTGACAGTTGCTCCTGCCATTGGGGAGCTGCCAGAAAGCTCCCAAGGGGAAGAACTTTGGTTTCAATGTTCAGTTTGGTGGGAGCCCCTCCACAGGGAGGGGGTCTCCAGCTCCTAGGGAGAAGGTGGGGTTGTGGGGCTGTGAGGGGAGCTGCCAGCCATCTGTCCTCCAGAGCTGGTTGTGCCTTTCCCCATCTACAGAGAAAAGAGAGGATTTTCTGGGCAGCTCTGCAGAGAGGGAGATCTGCAGTATTTTGTTGCTGCCAGAGAAGTTGCACCACAGCAATGAAATTGTTCAGAGTACAGGTTAAGTGGATTGAGAAAAAGGATTAAGAAAATGGATTTGTGTCAAGAGGATGGGGAGAAAGCCTCTTCAGTTTTATCTGCACCACATCGGTGAGACATGGATGATCAAAGATTTTTGATGAGAGAAGAAAAAGTGTAAAAGGTTCTGTCTGACCCTGGCAATGACAAGACGTCAACAGGAAAAGGGAAAGACAAGATTAAAGGACTGTTTTTTGGCAGAAAAAAATGGATTGTAGAAAATGGACATGAAAACTGGATTTGAACCCAGGTTTTAAGAAGCTGACAAGAGAGCCTCTTCTGTCTGGAGTTGACTAGCACCTGCATGGTGAGAAATGGGACTTCTTGATGTATTTTTGAAAAAGAGTTGCTGAACTTGTGTGTGAGCCAGAGCACAAGAGTGGCCACTGTGTTGGAGTTGAAAAACTGTGGGGGCAGGGGGATGAGCGGGTGCTATCTGGGTGGGTGCCTGCTGTCTGCTCCTGAGATGCAGCAAGATGGGAGACTGTTGTGTTAAATCCCTGGAATATCAGACTCTGCACAGTGCCCCCAGAGCCTGATATTCGAGAAGGTAGCTGAGACTGCTTGACTACACAGAGTAGCATGTAACTGAGGAAAGAATGGAAATGATCTGAAGAATCAATCCTAAACGTGCTAGGTGGGGAGTTCACTGACCCCTATCAAGTGGGGCTACTGGCGATAAGGAATTGTGGGTTTGTGCCCGGGTGCTGGGGTACTCTGACCTGTGGGGGAGCCAGACCGTGAGCACGCTTCCATGTCTGGGTCCCTTGCAGCTGGTGGGTCTTGTGTGATGCCCTGCAGTGGGCATCTGTGGGCCGGGGGGGGACAGGGCTGCAAGACTTTGGGTCACACTGAAGATCCAAGCTGCAGCTTCCACACCTTCAAGTGTTAAGCATCAGTCCTGATTCTGCGTCTACTGATCCATCCTCCCCAGGACTTCAGTCATGTGTGCCATCTTAGGCCTAATACAGCAGACCTGTGAGTGAGGGCAGGAATTGCCCTGCACCTGGGGAATATTATGTATATATATATATATAGTTATAGTTATAGTTATAGTTATCTGTGTTCAAGTCCACTGGCACTGAAAGCCAGTTCAAGATTTAAAGACATCAAGGGAAACATGTTGGGGGGTTGTTTGGTTCAGGTGGGTGTGTCAACGCCAGCCAACCAGCTGCACCTCAGGCCTGCCTCTTGGCATTTAGGGATTCGGGGACAAAATTCAGAGTGTCTTTTTTGAACTGATACCAGTGGGTTTGGGTTTGGTAATACCTGCAGCAGTTAGATAGTCAGGTAGTTTGGTGGCTGCATTATCAAAAGGTGATTTGGGTTCAAATCGAAAGGGGGAATGCTGTTTGGGAAATGTTTTTTTCTTCTTTTTTACCAACTCTTTTTCCTCTGATCACCGGAGATGTGTCCTCTCTCAGGCATCATCCCCAGTTCTGTCCTAGCCAACCTGCCCCCATGCCCACACTATGGGTCCCCTCTTCAGGCTCCGCTAATGCCTACCTCCACCTGGCGAGAGACGTCCCTGGCTTATCCATAGGGCAGGACTGTCACTTCTTCTGGCACCCAAGACATCCAGTATCATCCAGGCAGAGGAGGCACGCAGAGGGTTGGGACCCAGGTGGGTGAGGTCTGGCAGTGGGTATGAGGCCAAGGTGCACAGTCACCAACCACAACTCCTTGTTCATTTAACAGAGTTACAATGGTTTTAAAAAGCCCTAAGGCAGAATATTCAAGCTTTTTGTGAGTGTTAGACAGGCTATCAACTTGCTAATCCCAATTTGCACCTCTAAAGCAGGATAGTACTGCACATGGTCATACGATTGCTTGGTTACCAAGTCATTAGCCCATTTGTAAGTGGCCCTAATCCATCCTTGTGCACCTGTGTAAAGCAGCTGACAGCACCTTGCGCATAGGCACATCAGCATGCTGGGAGGGTTGGGGAGGTGTAGCTATCCATAAGTGCAACACTAGTTACTGGTTCCCCAAACCAGGTATTATGGACTGTGCATTCCTTCACTCCCAACACCTGGCCATGTCAGGCTACCACTAGCCCTGGTCCCTCTACTGGTACATGGCATAACTGTCCCGGTGTCCAGTGCCCCACCCCCAAATTGCATGCCTGTGTAATAAAACATCTGTCCTATGTGTCCGGCAGACAGCAGACCCCCCCACCACTGATCAACTGGGCCCCAATCAGACACTTGATAAGATCAGTTATTCCTTGGTACCATTTACCTGATATCCAGACCAGGATTCCCCACGTGCCCCAATTAGTAGTCTGGCAAGAGCTGTAATTCTTCCATACCAGATCCTTGGTGTTGAGTGATTCCCCTGCCCCATAAGTATAATATCTACCCCCCCGATCAGCCCACCCAGTACCACTACAACTGCCCCCACTTGCCCCCAACCTATGGTGTACGGTGACCAGCACAGACCCTCCACTCACATCCAAAGCAGCCACCAACTGAATGACAGTTCATAATCGGATGCCTACTGTAGTAAAAGCTGTTTCTATAGTAGGTGTGCAATCATAAACATAGAAACACTGAACATGTAATCAGAAAAGGACCACTTGGCCTACCTAGTCTGCCTAGATGTTTCCTGCCTCATCTTCCTCCTCACATGCTGTCTGATCTCCATTGACCCTCCCATCTCTTCTGTAATATACCGCTATGTCTACGCCACACATGCTTGAAGCCCCCTACTGTTTTAACCTCCTCCACATCAGCTGGTAATCTGTTCCAGGCATCTACCAATATGTTCTCACATCTCTCTCTTGCCCCCTCCAGCTTCATTGCATTCCCCCTGGTCCTGGTGCTCTTTCACATTTGAAAGTGACTCCCCGGACCCTGTTCACTCCTGTAAGATACTTGTAGGCCTGTATCATGTCACTTTTCTCTTTCCTCTCTTCTAGGGTGTACATGCTGATATCCCCCTGTCTCTCCTCTTAGGGTTTCTCATGTAAATCCTGCACCATTTTAGTTGCCCTCCTGTGGACTTCCTCCACGCTGTCTATTTTTTTTCTGGGGTTTGTTCTCCAAAATTACATTGCACTCCAGATGGGGTCTGGTAACACCACCTCCATCCTCCTGGTGGAGATACCCTCTCTGCACACCCCAGCATCCCACTAGCCCTACTCACTGCTTTGCAACAGTGCCACCTTGAAGTCATCAGACACAAAAACCCCAAGATCCCTTTCCTGTTTATTAACTGTCAATAATCCCCACCCATCCTATACTCAGCTCTTGGTTCCTATGCCCTAGGTGCATGATTTTGCACTTTTTGGCATTGAATCCAACTGCCATGCTTTTTACCACTCCTCAAAATTCACAAGATCCCTGATCATTCTCTTCACCACTCCTTGGTGTCTACTCTATTGCAAGTGTTGATATCATCTGCAAAAAGGCATACCTTCCCTTCAGTTCTTCTGCAGTGTCCCTACGTTCAGAAGGATTGGTCCCAGTACTGAGCCCTGTGGTACCCCACTGATCACTCTCCCATCATTAGAGTGAGTGCCGTTAACCACCACATTCTGTTTCTTATCCATTTACTAGCTACTGTACTAATTGGAAGGCTATAGTCTGTAGTTTAAGGGGTCAGTGCAACCGGACACATTCCCATTCAGCCCATTTAAGGGCTGCTCTCCTCACTCCACACACAAGTATTTTTTCCCTGCCCCTCCATCCACCCCTCCTTCTCCAGCAGCATGCCTTTCTTTCCCATGGGCAGACTTCACTGACATGGGGAGATACATCTGAATAGCCTTCTTTAGAAGCTTGTAAAAAGGTGGCATTCAGGAGGTATGACGAAACACAGAAGAATGAGAATAGAGAGATGTCACCCCTGTTCATATTGCTGAGCCTTTTCCAGGTTCAAGGATGACCCACAGTGCCTCAGCCTCCCCCTGTCTACCCTGTACCTCTGTCTCCTTTATAGCCTCTCTGTCATACAGGGCCACGCTCCCTCCTTGTTTACCCTCCATCCCTCCTGAATAGACATAACCTGGTACATTAATGTCCCATGATTAACAGTGTACCATGTCTCAGATATTGCTACTATGTCCAGGTCTGCCTCTGCTATCAATGCCTCCAGGTCTGGGATTTTATTTCCCAGGCTGCGGGCATTTGTTACCATGCCTTCCATGTTTTGCATCCTACCTCCCTCCTTTTCTTTGCTGCTGCTATCATGCTTCCTTCCCCCCCTTCCCATCTCTGCTTCATCCCCCCCCCAGTTGTCTTTCTTATGTGGCCTAGAATTCACTGCTTCCCACTCTGCTTCTGCTCTCAGTGTCCCAGACTTCAACTAATTTTCCTGCATGTGCCCAGGGGTGATACTAAGTTGCCTGACCTTCCTGACTCCCCAGCCATTTTAAATGCTTGTCACTGAAGCATTCACACTTTTTACTCAGGTCACGTTCCCTGATGGATGCAGACCATTATCTTTATACAGGCTTGCGTTCGTCCAGGTGGGGCCCCAGTCCCCCATGAAGCCATAACCCTCCATTCCATGCCATTCCTTCAACCAGGAGTTGAATTACTGGATGTGGAGTGCCCTAGTCTTTCCCCTGCCATGGACAGGTGGCACCTCCGAGAAGGAGGTGGAGTGTTGTTTTTTTTTACCAAGGGAGACACGCTAAGCTGAAGCTTGTTTACAGGTGTGACGTGGGAGCACAAGGAAGTTAAGTGACTTGCTCCGGGTCACACAGTATGCAAATGGGGGCTGTGGGATTCAAACCCAGGTCTCCAGGTTTGCAGCTCAGAGTCTTAAACCACTGCGCTACACTGCCTCGTTGAAGTGTTCTGCTTGCTTCAGACTCCCCCAACTTCCTAAAATCCTTTTGGGTTCTAACTACTTCCACTTTGTCTCCTGCCAAGTCATTCATCCCCAGGTGGACGATAACATCCAGTTCCTCCCTCCTTGCCATTACCCTTGTGATCCTATTGATCCACCTTCTCATCCCACCATGCATTGCCTTCTGAAATGCACTTAACCTCCCTGTCCTTCCTGCTGGGTTCCCTTAACTTCACTCCTTGGGCAACTGAGTCCCCCACCAAGAGAAGCTTTCTCCTCCTCTGGGATTTTCTTTCCCCCTTTCCTGGTGCTGCATCACTGAGGATCTGCCCCTCCACCTTAGTCTCAGCTGCGGGTGCCATTGTGGGGCTAGCCCATTCCTCTAAAACAGTGAAGGAATTGCTTAACCAGACTGGTGGGGGAATGTCCTTCAGACACCTTCATGGCAACTTCCCTATAGTACCATAATGATCCTTTTTATGTTGTCTTGTGCACACAGCGCAGATAACATATAATGGTGGCAGGTTTTGGAGGTGCGGTTGTGTTGTGGCCAAAGGCACCACTGCTTTTTCAGGATGGGCTCTGTGGCACAAATGAAACAGCATGCTGTCTATGACAGCACTGCAAAAGCATGCCACCAACTTGAAACAATTTCTTCACTGCAGTGAGGGTGCTCCCCATCATTGCAGGGCGTGCCTTGCCTGGTGTAACATTTCAATGAACATGGTTGAGGCTGTTGCCATCTGCCTCTCATAATCCCCAGCAAGCCGACTTTGGGGTGCCCAACTCCTTGTTGGCATAGTTAACCTCCAAGATTGTGTGGCACACTGGGAGCCCACCACAGTATGCCTCTGTGTTCAAAAGCTGATTGCATCAGCATTTTCCCCTGCCCACCGCAGTGTGGCTAACATCACACCACACACTCATGGGACACACTGGGAACCCACCCCAGTTGCCCAACATTTTCCTTACACCTGTAAAAAAAATGGTCCTCGGTGTTCTTTCTTTTATTTTTATTATAACCTGAAACAAAGAAAATGGTCCTTTGCCATTGGGTCCTCTCCCCCAACATGCACCCATCTTCTGCACACCCCACACCCCAACCCCCCACTCCATACTTACCTCCAGAGTCCAGCGCTGTGATCTTCGGAGGAGCAGGAACATGTCTGCACTCTTCAAAACTGACCACGAACTGAAGAAACGCTGGTAAGCTGTATAATGGCAACAATGGTGTGGGGGGTCAACTAAAGTGGATGTCTCATCCACTCTTGTGACTTTTGGCTCCAAATTGTCAATATGGGGTTCTGGGACCCCACCATGAACTTGTCTCTGTCATTTCCATTATTCGATCCCAGAAGATGATTTCTGTTGTCACGGCAAGAGAATCACCTTTGGGACCGACACGAAATGACAGTGTCACTGTTCATAAGATGGGTTCCCAAAATGCCTATGTTGAAAATTTGGAGAACAAAGTCCACACAGTGACTGTTTTATGAGCGTGCATTGTGCAGTTTCCATGCACACTCGTAACTTTGAGGACTTTTAATATTTTCACTCCAGATTTTTCCAGTATTGCCATTTCTTCACACATCCTTAGGAACAGTAGAGCTGTCATTTTTCACATCCTATCCAAAATGTGTTTTCTCACATCTGGCACAGAATGCCACAGTTGCTATGGGAAATCAACATTCAGGACATATTAACAAAATCACAGTGCCACTGTTCATGAGCAGAGGTCCCAAATGCCTTCATGAGGTGGGGTCACAAAAAGCCCATGTTGAAAATTTGGAGTGCAAATACCAACAAACGCCCAGGGCATTAAGGTTTCTAGCCATAATAACCCACTCTGTATTGACTGACAGGGTGACTTTGGATTGTCGGCGGTAGTGGTCACACCATTCCACCCCACTCCCACCGTGCAGCCAGTGACAGGCATCAAGGTGTGCCTTGGGCTTTTCGGCCCCAAAGTTCACCCCATTCTCCTATACTGCACCCATCTCAATGTATTTTGTTATGGAATGAGGTGAGCATAAGGCCCGATGGCCCCAAGGCACAACGTGACACTTGTCGGAGTCTGCAGGGTAGGATGAGATAAAATGGCATGAGCATTATGGTCAACGATCCAAAGGCACACCTTAATGCCTGTCAGTCTCTGCAGGGTGGTGTGGGGTTGGCGTCACTTCCATACTTCACTGCCATTCCTATTATGCATCTCTCTAACTCCTGCACTACCAATGCCAACGCCAGCAGTACAACTTTCAGTATTGACAAATGCTTGTTTTCTCCTGCTTTTGCTCACTTCCTTCATGCAGATGCTGGTTGCCTTCCCTATGCCTTTACTTAATTTCTCCACTGTTCCTCTACCCCTCTCTGACAATCCTCCCCTGCTAGGCTGCTTCTGAAGAAGTCTCCGATTTCTTTAAAATCCAACTTACTAAAGTCCAGGACCATCGTCCTTTTGTGGCTTGCCTCTGCACCCATCGTAATACTGAACCACACTGTACAGTCATCGCTGGTTCCCATTGGATAGCCCACTATGGCATGACTAGGCACTATCACAGCCTCCAGTAAGTCAGGGATTCAGAGGAACAAATGGAGAAAGCATGTCCCAAATAGGATAGCACCTTTACCCCATGAGTCATTTTCAACTCTCAGCATGCTAAGTCCATAGGGCAGGAAAGGTGCTAGTGGGACATATGCCGGCCCATATGGGCTAACATTTCCACACAATGCCTTTGTGCATGACTGCATGGAGGAATTATACAGAGCAGTGCCAGCCCCCACCTCCTCATTGCAATTCAGATGTCCCTGATATAATAAAAATGATCCCTGGCATCTAGAATTTCCCCACCCCCAATCACCATTCAGATGCACCTGGTTAGTATTTTAAGAGGATCCCTGGCATATAGATCACCCTGACTGCAAGTGTGAGCCCCCTCCCAATTCCACCCATTAAGGTCCTTCCACCCCTCTCCCCATGGTGGCTCATAAATTACCCCAGCTGCCAGTCCCTCCCACTGCAACAGTGACAGGTCCAGCCCCTCTGCTCGCCCCCTCGGCTGGCCACTTTCTGAGTGACACAAAGTGAGCACACACCTACTATAGAAACAGATGTTCCACAGTAGGCACGCACTCACTCCCTTTTACTCAGACAGTGATCAGCCAAGGTAATGAGCTAAGATGCTGTACCGATCATAGTCACAGGGAAGTGGCTGCAATCTTGGGTAAATGGGGGGGCTAATGGGGAAGGGGTGGAGGGACCTGGCTGGATGACTTTGGGAGGAGGCTCAGATTGCGACTGACAGTTGGAGCTACTAGATGTCAGGGATCATGGAAAAATTGAAACACAGAAACATAGACAATGGCAGAAACAAAATGATACATCCTGTCTGCCCCTATTTCCCCTATTAAACCTCAGAACCTACTGTCCATACAGGGTACTAGCCTTCATTATCCACTCCCTTGTTCCCCTCCCTACTACTATCGGCTTGAGTAACCATTATACCCTTCACTTTTTCACAGCTATGCTTGAAACCATCTATGGTTTTGGTGCCTGCCATCTCAGTTGGCAGACTATTCCACATTTCCATCACCATTTCTGGAAAATAAAACTTTCCAATATCCCTCTTGAACCTCCCTCCCATCAGTTTCTACTTGTGCCCCCATGCCCTTGAACTGTTACTCATGCTAAGTAGTTCTTCTCCATTCACCTTGTTTATTCCTTACAGGAACTTGAAGGGCTCTAACATATCATTCCTCTCTTGTCTGGTCTCCAGTGAAAACATGTTCAGTGCCTTGAGTAAATCCTCATACAATCTGTCCTGTCAGCTCTGTATCATCCTTATCACCCTTTGTCCTTATCTTTTCTGAGGTGAGGTCTTCAGAAGTTCAGAACTCTGAACAGTATACCAGGTGCAGCCTCACCAATGATCAATAAAGAGGCAATAAACCTCTTTTCTTCTACTATCAGAACCTCTTCTGGCACATCCTAGTATACTATTTGCTTTACTAGAGGCTTCACTGTACTAGTTTGATTGTTTAAGGGAGTCACTAATGATGAATACTAGGCCCCTTTCCTCAGCTATAATGGTCAGCTCTACCCCTCCTATCTGGTACTCTGTCCTGGGGTTCTTGTCCCCTAAGTGAATCACCTTGCACTTTTTGGCATTGAATTTCAACTGCTAAAGCTTAGGCCACCTCTCTAATCTTTACATGTCACTCTGCAGTTTCCTACTTCCCCCATCACTACTCTCCCATGAGCTTGGTGTCATCTTCAAAGAGAAACAAACCCAGGTTCATTCTCAAACGTTGTTAATGAGCATACAAGAGTCAGGATGGATCCCTGTGGCATTCCACTCTTAACTTCCCTCTCTTCTGATTTGACACCATAATCACAACCTTCTGCTGCCTCTCATTCAACTAAAGCCCCCTCACCCCCACCAAAACACTTCTTATATTTTCCTTCAAATCCCTGGACCTCACCAACTTGCGCCGTGACCTAAGCCGCTCTGATTGGTCCCCTATCTCGTTGGACTGCTCCACTGACTCCATGCTAACATATTTCAAAATAAAATTCCTCAAAATATGGGACTGCCATGCCCCCCCCCCCAGAGTAGGACATAAGAAAAGGTACCCCACCTCCCCTAGATCATGGCTGAGCTCATAGTTTACTTGCAAGTGCATGATTTGGCCTGGTCAGAAAATAAACGTAACCCATCCCACATGGCTTCCAGAAGTATGATCACCTCCTCAGCACCTGTACCATAGCAATAAGCTTGTCAAAGGTGAGCATTTTACATCTAACTTCAGTACCAACATTGGTTAACTGTCTAAATTTTGGAAGGCTATTACAATCTCTTCTCCCATCCCACTCCTTTGCCTGTCCTCAAAGTCAGTGACACCCCTATCTCTAACCTCTCCTTCATCACCATAGAGATGTAATTCCTTTTCATCACCTGCACCTCCTCTCTCCTCCCTCTCCACTTCCTCACCTCCCTCTCACCCCTGCCAGCCTGCATGATTGTCATCTCCTTCCTTCCCCCTATTGTTTTTTTTTCTGTCCAGTAACTCCATCCTTTATCACTGACACATTTCCCGGCCCTAATCCTTCCAAGAGTAAGAGCCCAGATGGCCTGGATAGCAAGCTCCTCCATCTCTCTGCTTCTGCAATCTCCTCCCCATTGGCTGACCTCCCTAACTTCTCTTTCTGGTGTTCCTCCATCCCTGCTGACTGGAAGACTGCCACTGTTACTCCTTCTCCAAAAGGTGGTGACCCATCTGGTACTAACAGCTACTGACTCATTTCTCTCCTTCCTCCAAAATACAGGAACAAATTATCTTGTCAGAACTGTCTCACTTTCTGGACTCTTCTTCCTTCTTCACCCAATACAAGTCTGGCTTCCTCAAAAATCACTCCACCACCATCTCCCTGCTCAGGCTCACCAAATCCATCCATAATGGTATGGATCACAGCCTCTGCTATCTTGGTCGATCTAGCCAAAGCATTCAACCCTGTCTACCACCCCAATTATTAGCCAAACTCCAGGCTGCAGGCCTCTCTGACTTAGCCATCAACTGTTCCACTCCCACCACAGGGGTAGGTCCCAAGCAGTCAAAATTGGTGACCCCCTCTCTCCTCCCTGCCTGTATCCACTTGGGTCCCACAAGGATCTGTGTTAGGCCCACTACTTTTCTCCATTTTCCTTAATGATCTCCCCTCCATATGCTTGTCTGCATCCATTCACATGTAAACGGATGACACAGTCCTCTTCACAGCAGGCCCACAGACTCCAGCTGGACTTTGATCAAGTTCAGCCCTGACCACACACAAATCAGCTTTTCCTCAATGCCAAGAAGACTGTCTCCATGTCCTTTGGCACAAGGCACAGACTCTCTAGGCTCCCTCCCCTTCCTACTTTCCATACTCTGGATGGCTCCCCTGTGGAGGATGTTACCACCTTTAGTTATCTTGGTATCTGGCTAGACCAGCACCTAAACTTTTCTGAACAAGTGGATGCTATAGTCAAAAAGCTGCACCCTAATTTGGTGCACTTTACAGGAACTGTGACTGTATCCTACCTCCAGCATACTGTGCTATTATCCAGAGAATGATCCTCCAAATCTCTGACTATGGTGATGTGGTCTACAGCATAGCCCCAGTCACTACCCTTGCCAGACTGGACACACTCTTCAACAATTCTGCCATTACACTCTCGACTATCCTTCTTGGACTCACCACTGTTCTATTTATAAATCTCTCTCCTTTTCTTTTCTTGTGGACAGACACCATGCCCACTGTACCAGCTTTGTGGGCAAATCTGGTTTGTTTCCCTACCCCTCCTATCTCTCTGACGTCCTCCCACAGCCATACCATCAGAGGCTGAAGTATTAAAACCCTAGCAGTCCCTTCAGTTTCCACAACCATCGGCCAAGCCACGTTCAGCCACTGCTTCCTTAAAATCTGGAACTCCCTCGCCCCAGCCATTCAACAGTCTCCCTCTCATGGGTTCTTTCAAACCACTTCAGAGATCTCACCTCTCCCTCCTGCACTTGATCTAGTTTTCCCTCTTGCTCTCCTATGACTTGTTTCCAGTTTAGGTACAGCTATAATTTGGGCCCTTATGCTTCCACTCTAGGCATTATGCATAAATGTTTATAGCCAGCGTTGATTTAAACTGCTCTGTATTTGATCGCCAGCGTATGTTTGTGGCTCTTGACTGCACTGTATATGCGCTGTCGATTGTTTGCTTATCACTCAAGTTCTCATGTCTTGCATGTATTATTCCCAATGTAATTTGTGGTTGTGTACCACTCTGCTCCATGTATGTTATGTATTTTGAAATTTTGTGCTACCTAAGGCCCAATTGTACAAGTTCCCCTTCCCTCAGGATGCATCTAGAAATGAGCTCCCAGCTTAGTGTGCGTGGGTGGGGGGCACTAGACACCAAGGATCATTTTACTAAAATAACTGGAGCCATTTAAACTGCAATCAGAGGCGTAGAACCTTTACATGCCAAGGATCATTTTGGTATACTACTTGGGAGCATCATAATGGTGACCAGAGGTAGGGTGACAATATGCACCACTGTGTGCTCAATTTTTATTTATTTATTTATTTAGTTTTTGTTGACCAGGTAAGTGCATTAGACAAATCCTGCCTATTTTCAGGCATGACCCAGAGGAGAGGGATACAGATGAATGCCAACTGACCTTGAACCAGATTAAACTGTTGGTGGTATTTTTAGTGCATGAGGGAAATTTGGCCAGGACACCAGGGAAGTTCCCCTACTCTTTTTGAGAAGTGCCATGGGACCTTTAACATCCACCTGAACTACCACCAATCCAGGCAGATGGGACTCGGTTTAACGTCTCATCTGAAAGACGAGGGCAGGATTTTTGGAAGCAGTAAACAGTATTGCAATTTCAGTTGTTAAGCACTTTCAAAACCTTTTATATAGCACTGTGCTCTGTACACAGGAGGGGATCCCTCATTTGCAAGGCTTTAGTAGTACATATGCACATGCACATGATCAGGTTAGTATCTGGGGCTGCTAAATATATGGTACCTGTTCAACCATGCTGTTCTCCTACATGGTATGGTGCTTAGACATTTATCATTCCACTAACCTTCTGAAAATTGGACCCTAATTGATTAAAAATACCCTGCTGATGCCTCTTAAGATGCAGAAAATAAACAAAAATGGATTATCTTATTCTACATCTTTATATATTATTTTATGTTATTTTCCTTGGAAAACCTTTAATCAGTTTCAAAACATTGTGATGTGTCTTAAATATTTATAACAACTGTAGATAAAATACAATTTCTTCTTTCATCCGAGTGCTGTTTTTATTTACTTACAAAAATACAGTCTGGTTTTTTGGTATAGGTTAGGCTTAGTGGTAACTGTACTGCCTCCCATGCCAGTGGCCCGGTTTCAGGGGAGGACCTGGGTCAAACAGACATTAACTAACAGGAGAGATGACTGAGCATCTCTGGGACTGCTCTCCTCTCAGGGAGGGGGAATCTGACCACCCAGCTCTTTAACAGCCACCTAGGTGAGGAACACTGGCAGGGCTCAGGCAGGCAGGCACAAAGCAGTACTTGCCTTTAATTGGACTAGCATCATTGCATGCTTGACGGCCCAGGGGATAAGCCAAAGGTAGAAAACCTCCAATGACAAAATAATCCACCAACCTGCCACATGCTTTGCACTACTAACCAGGCTCTGCTCCTGAATATGTGGCTCCTTGTGAATGGTCTTCTCCCTCCTGGCCCCACCACGGTGGGGGGGGAGGCCATGGGAGCTCTCAGAGCAGGAAAGTCCTGATGATTTTGGGTGATATTGATGGACAGGCCAGTGCACAAGGGGGTCAGTGGGTGACCTAGAAGATAAACATCTCATTTGAAAAAGAAATAGAACACAATTTTGGAATCTCAGACTCAATAACACAGTCATACCATATAAACAGCGTAATTATGCACTGCGAGGCAATCTTTCTGTTTTGGTTATATTTTTCTTGTATAACTGTGTTAATATACACACAGTAATATTTTCAGTAATTCTTGACATTTTTTTGCTGATTTCTGTGGTGCAGCAGTGTATAATTTCAGTTTGTTTAAAACATTTGGTTACATTACTAAAGGTTTTCAATTTGCTACGCATTACTTGTGGTATGTGAGCGAGTGTGTGTGACGCATGCCATTAAATCGGACACCTTTTATTGTGCCGCAAAGTAATTGTAGCAGTATGAACCTGCTATCCACCACACCTGCATGAATTTTTTGTACTGCTTTGTGGTATCTTTACTGGTAGTGGACTGTTACTGCTGTGCACAACCCCCACCACCACCGGCAAAAGGTATTCTTTTCCAGATTTGGATTTGTGACTTGTGACCACTGGTTAGGTGTTGTTGTGCCTTTGCGTCTGCATCTCTTGAGTGTGCAGAGCAATCTTAATCTGTCTGTGCATTTGCAGTGCACCATTAATTCTGGGAGACTTTGCATTTCTTGTTATGCTCTCATTTCACTTCATCAGCAATGGGGAATTTTCTGGACACAAGACCGTAGCATCTTGGGGATGCACATTAATTCTGGTGACTGTGTGTGACCACTGCACTCATGACTGAGTGCGCCATTAATTCTGGGAGACTTTGCATTTCTTGTTACACTCTCATTTCACTTCATCAGCACTGGGAAATTTTCTGGACAGAAGACAGTAGCATTTTGGGGATGCACATTAATTCTGGTGACTGTGTGTGACCACTGCGTGCATGCATGACTGAGTGCACCATTAATTCTGGAAGATATTGCATTTCTTGTTACACTATCATTTCACTTCATCAGCACTGTGGAATTATCTGGACACAAGACAGTAACATTTTGGGGATGCACATTAGTTCTGGTGACTGTGTGTGTGAAGGGCTGCCAATATTGTCACTTCACCTTACTTTGCGTTAAGGCAGAATGACAACGTGAAGTAATAATTACAAACTGAAGTGAGCCTTTCATATTGGCCACTCCACATAGCAGAGTGACAACACGAAGTGCTCACTTCGCAGGCAATTCGCCGGCGAAATTTAAATTCGCTGCATTTCTAGGCACAGCTGCAACAGCTTCCACAATTTATGGCAGCTTGTGCCAAATATCTGGCACAAGCTTTGTAAAAAAAGGCCCCTGGAATTGCCAGAAGCTAGACCACAAAAAAGTTGGTCTAATGTGCAGCAATTGGCATATGGGATAGAAAATTCCAATCACTGACCAAGAGAATGCTGCAAGCCTGGAATGCCATGTCGTCAGCGCACCCAGAGTTTGTACCATTCTCACTCCTTCGAAAAGTGACCCCATAATATTTAAACACAGTTTGGCTTATATGTTATAGATTTCCTGTATTTTGGTTCCTTCGTTTCTTAACTATTAGGATAATTGATCTTGAAACAGGATCCTTGTCCTCCTCAGTTGATTCACTCCAGCTGTTTAACCCTTTCCTTGAGTTCTAATCCTCTGTTTGAATTACTACGTCATAATAATTTTCACAGCAACAGAGTGTGATGTCACAAGCTGTGCTTTATGAATTCAGCAAAGGATTCCATCGCAGAATATGAACTCAGGAACAAAGATCCTGTTCCCATGCAAATGAACCTATAAATGAGGAATAGTGCAAAAAGAACTGCAGGCAGTATATACAATGCATATGGGATATGTCATGGGCTGACAAAAATATCCTGTTTATTTGAACCCGCAGAATTTAACCTCTATGACCTCATGAGAGACAGAGCCATGAGTGAGTTCTATAGAGTCTATAGAGTTCAAACTTGGCAGCTAAATATAAATGTGAACTTTTCAGCCTACTGTGTGTGCAATTTATACAGTGAGAGTACCTCTCTTGCAAGGTAGGTCCTTGTGCTCAAATCCTAGTATTATGTTTAAGAAAATATTAATTTATAAAGCAGTGATTTTGGATTTAATTTTTGCCCCAAAAGGACCAATCCACAATTGCCATGAAAATTGCACGTTCAAATGAGCACAGTATTCCAAATGTTCAAAATAAGTCCCTGTAAGGACTGTATGTTCAAATATTGCACTGTGCTGAGTGTGTACAGTACAGCCAACAGCCTGTTACCACAGACAATGCTGTACTGAGATGTACATTTAGCACAGCACTAATTTGTTAGAGTGTTAACACTAGCAGATACTATTGTACCTATGCAAATGAATACATAGTGCCCGATTCTCAAAGGGATACAACTGGCGAAACTTGACTTACGCCCAAAAAATGGTGCAAGTAGCAAGTTACGCCAGGAGTTGTGACATTCAGTATTCTGCAAAGCAGCCTGTGACATGTCACAGGCTGTTTGCGTCAAAGTGGACTTTCTCCACCAGTTACGCCCTAAACCCCCTGCAACATGGTGCTAGGGGGTTTACTGCAGCTGTTGCAACCTATTCTGGAAGGGCAGCAACAAAGTCCCCAATGTCGCTATTCCAGAAGACCACCCGGTGGACATCCGTCAATGCTGGTGTAACTTGCATCCACTGGGGTTGCGTGCCAATGGCCCTGATTCACCAGTATGTACCACCCCCGTCCCCTCCCTGTCCCACTAGACAGCCCCGCAGGGCTAGAGGAACCCCCCCAACTACTGTAATAGCCCCACAGGGCTAGAGGAACCCCCACTGTAATTGCTCTAGAATCCCCACCTTGAATCCCAACCTGCACCCCAAGTCAGCATACCTGCTGTACAGTAGGCATATCATAATTCGGGTAGTCTAGTGGCCTCACTTCAACAGTGCAAACCACCACCCACCCACGACCCATACCTGTTGATATCGCCAACCCACCCATGCCACAGGAGCCAGCTACTGACTGGAGTTCCCTAGGAGTGCATACTGTAATAATGATGCACTCAGGGAATGACAGCAGCTGGCTGCAGTGGTGCAGGTGGGTTTGCAGTTGTCAACTGGCTATGGGTCACTGGGGGAGCAGAGTGGTCTTGCACTGTTGGGTGGGAGGTGGGGACACTAGACTACCATGGAATTATGATATGCCTACTGTACCTACTGTACAATATACGGCTGACTTGAGGTGTGAGTCGGGATTCGAGGTGGGGGGATCCTTGGTGCACTTACAGTGAGGGGGTCCTCTAGCCCTGCAGGGCTATGTCATCTCCTTCTGAGAGATTGGAGCATGGGGGGGCACTTGCGCCATGCTGGTCAGTGGTTGCAGCTTGTGATGAACTCACCAGGTATGCCCTCTGTTCAGCATTCCTGGCTATTCATCGCAAGTTGCATGACTTAGCCACGGTGACCCTGCCCCATCTAGAATCAGGTGCAGGGTCCTTGCCACAACTGAGTTTAGTGCAAGTCACTTTTGGTGGTGACTTGCGCCATTCTTCTAGAATTGGCCCCTTACAGTGCACTTGTATATTCAATGGGTTTTGGAAGTAAGTGGTAATAGGGTGACTGCACAGCACTGTTTAATGCTACCAAAACCCTACTTTTACAAATGCACACAGTGGTGTATGATGCCCCCCACCAGCATTTCCAGTGCTATAAAAATAAAATAATCACTTTGTAAATCCCTCCCGCACCCGGCCCCAATGATAGTCAAAAGTCACTCCATCCCTGGTGCTAGTGGTACGCCCTCACCCACTTCCAATAATAAAACCCTATTGCAACCCCCTATGTGTCTTGTAGTCTAGTGACCACCCTATCGATCCTCCTTCCACTGCACCCTGGTCACAGTGACCACCAGAGACCTACCACTCAACACCATGGTCAGACCCCATCTGCCACACCCATGTAATGCAGTATATTTCTATGTGCATATTACTCTGTATAGCAATATAGTACTTGTGAGACACCTAAAAAATCTGAATTTTTTTTTTTAAAAGAAGTGAAGTGCACATGCAAGCAAATTTGTTCTTTTAAGTTAAAGTTTCTTTAATTCATAACTATTTTATTTGTAATTTTTTTCCCCCATCAGCTTGTGTGATGTCCAAGTTTTCCTCACCTCCTTGCTACCTAATAAGCAGGTACTTAGAAAATGCCAGACAAAAAAGGTGGCATTAAGTTACCCCTTTCATTGAAAACACATTTCAGGGAGGATTTAGAAGTAACCACTTGTGTGATTATGGGGGTAACTAGGACTTCACTCAAGTTTTTGGTAAAACAAAATACAGAAAAAAGTTATGAATTAAAGAAACCTTTGCTTGAAAACAAAAAAGAAGTAGGTCCCCATGCATGCACAGTTTGCTTCTTGTTGGACTTATTTTTTTTTGTTTGTTTTTTAGGGTTTTTTTGTTGTCCCACAAGTGCTTTATCACTGTACAGAGCGATATACAGTGGTGAGACAGTACTTGTGGCAGATGGTGGCTGGATGTAGAGCTGAATGGAGGGTCTGTGATGGTCACTGTCAGCAGGACTGAGCAGGAATGGAGAAGGGAGGATCAGGAAGTGTGACCACTTGGCTACTAGGGATCTATGGGATTGCAATAGTGTTTTACCATTGGGACCAGGTAAGGGAGGAGGTCCACTACAATATCAGGCTGATTTACTTAAATGAGTAATTTCTCATTGTGATCTGCTGAGAGACATGGTTCACCAGATTACCGGCACTGATTTATCATATTTGTATTATTCACAATAGCGAACAGGGTAGTAGAGGGACCCTAGTGCTCTAGTGATATTGTTTATATACACGGCAACAGAAATGGGGAGGGAGGGTCAGTGCTTAGTGCAATCCGTGGAACACAAGCTAGCACCTCACAAGTTAATGAGGCCATAATTTTATGTCCAGTCCTTCTAGTGCCTTATAAGGGCTATGGGGTCATTTGCATGGGGACCTTCAAATATAGCTTGTTAGTGCAAGTGTGCTTACAGGTTTGAGACATCCGCATTGCTTTTGCTCCGTACAGTCCCCTGGTAGTACAGGGACTTACCTCTGTATGGCCAGCAGGGAGAAATGTTTAGTGTTGGGACAATTTTAGTGCCTTTGTTGGGGCTTTGTCCTTGCGGACTATACTCAAACAAGTCTGGGCACTCACGTTGTTCTATAGCTACTTTAGGGCAATGCACTAATTTGCTCTCTCAGGACAGGGAATTTGAGTGGCGCAAATTATGTTTTCAAGATAGAGCTCAACATCATTAGGAATTCTGACAGGAATTCTAGAATACGATGCTGCTCCTAGAGGGGACATTTTCATTCCAGGGACATCGCCAATGAAAATAAATGCTTTTATCTGGTAGTATTTTATTCTTATTTTCATAGTATGAAAGCAGAATTGTCTAAAAGTTATGTTTTTCAAACTTTCTCAAATGACTAACTCACTCTAATACAAGATTAAAAATGTAACACAAGCTCTGCTATGCAGAGAAGAAGTTAGCACTCTAATCAAATAACTAAGTGCACCAACTTGTCACAGTTGTATCTTTTTTTTTTATTTCAAGAGATAAAAGGTGGCATATCACCATAAAGTCTGGCAGCGGCTTCCAAAAGGTTCAAAAAAGTTAGAGTTGAACTGTTGCTCTCAGAAACCAGGTGTTGCACAACCCACAAAGTGGTATAAGTTAATTTAAGCCTTATTTTTTTGACCCTAGGAAGATGTCTCAGACTCTGAGGAAGAAATCTATATAGTGATGTTGAAATGTTATTGGTTGACCGAGGTTTATTTTGGGTCTGTGGCTGAAGACGGTCTGTGGGTCTTTCTAAGAAATTTAGGCTGCCAACAGAATTAGAAGAATACGAATTCTGGACTGATATACTGTACTGTATCAGTTCATGGCACAGCAAGGGTTAAGCTTTCTAAAAATTGAGGTTCAAATTAGCTTATGCAGCTTGGTGGACTGCATAGCAACTCATTTCTGAGAGCAACAGTTCAGGTGTGACTGACTTTTTGGAACATTTTGGTAGCTGCTGCCAGACTTTATGCCAGTATACCACCTTCTGACTCTCAAGATACAAATGTGAAAACTGTGACATGCTGGTGTGATAAGACTGTTATTTGATTAGAGTGGTAACCTCTTCTCTGCGTAGCAAGGCTTGTGTTACAATACTGAAGCCTGTGGCTGTACACCTCTTTGTTTGAGCTGAGACACTAATCTGTGCTGTTTTACAATATAGAGTGTGTCCATGCATGTGTTGTTTCAAAGGAATAATTGAATTGTTTATTTATAAAGTTCTAAACCATTGAGTTAAAAACGCATTCACAATGGTGATCTTACACATTCATACATAACAGTTACAATAATTTACATTCAAATAATACAACAATTAATAGCAACAATAATAGTGTTTACACAGGGATAACAAGTGCTTCTTCACTAAGGTAATTGGTGCTGGGTTACAATAACAGTTTCTAAAAATACTTGGAAGTTTATTCCAGTATACTGGGACAAAGTGGCTAAAGCCTGATTGAACCCATTTAGACCTGGAGGGTGGGACCACCATGTCTCCTAAATGAGAATTACATAGGCCGGGGTCAACTTGCCTAAAATTCAAGTGATCACATAAAAAAGTAGGCAAAGAACCAGTCCCACATTTGTATGCGTAAAGTGACTTATGAATTAATTTGCATATTGCACAGACAGCTAAAATGTAATGACTAGAAAGGACAATGTAGTATCAAATGTCAAGATGACTGCTTTTGTAAACCACTAGTATTTCCACTCTTTATTGATCTTTTCTCTTGTTCTCATTCAGAGATTGTTCGAGCAATGACATACGTCATCAACCAGGGAATGGCAATGTACTGGGGAACATCCCGATGGAGTGCTATGGAAATCATGGTGAGGATGAACGGAGGATTTGTCTAATGCATGCTAATGTACAGTGATTTAGTATTTTTAGTACAACATCAGTAATGTGAGTTTTGGAGCCTAAATATACAAAAAAAGGCCCCACACCATTGACCAATCACTTGCCCCATCTGGATGTATGTCAACAGGTGGGGGAAGGATGGCCACCTCTTCCTGACCCCATCACATGGGGAAATCCATGAGGGATCTCGGGCATGGTGGTCCAGTATTACAGGTGCTGGCTGAGAAGAGATGGGGACAGGGATGAAAGCCTGCCCATACCAACTGGAGAAAAACCCTCTAGGGAAAAAATGTAATGCAAAGAAGTGTAAAGTAATGCACAAAAGTATCAAGAATCCATGAAGAGAATACAGAACTGGAGCAGTAAAGGTTGAGAGAACGACAGAAGCACAACACCATATCAGCTTTTTAGCTACTTATAACGATCTAGTTGCATGGAACAGCACCAATCAATTTGATGTCACTGGATTAAGTGAAATGTGGCAGAAAAACACTACACCACATGACTATATAAAATTAGAAGGATGCTACACCTTTAGGAGCAATACAAAAGGGAAAAAGTGAGGAGGAGGGGTCTTATTCTACTTAAAAGAAATCTGGTTGCTGAACAACTGTGGGCTGGTAGTTATGAAGGAAATGTACAGTAGGTTATTTAATAATCAGGGTACAGATGGGTGGTGAGGTGAAAAACAATTGTTTCTTACATAAAAAAAATAGAAACATAGAATGTGTCAATTGAAAAGGACCACTTGGCTCACCCAGTCTGCCCAGATGTTCACTACCTACTCTGCCTCTGCAGACCCTATCTGGTCTCCGGCAACCATCTCACCTAGCTGCCTCTTTTCTAATATGCCCCTGTGTTTATCCCATGCATACTTGAAATTTCCCACTGTTATAACCTTCCACTAGTAGTCTGTTCCAGGCATTTACCACCTTTTCAGTGAAGAAATGTTTTGAACTCCCACTACCACTATGCTCATTCTCATTTGAATGAGACTGCCACCTGCAGCCTGTTCACCCAAGTGAGGTACCAGTAGGTCTCACTTAAGTCCACTCTCTCTCCTCTCTTCCAAGGTGTACATGTTGAGTTCCTCAGTCTCTCCTCCTAGGACTTCTTGTGCAAACCCTGTGCCATTTTAGTTGCCCTCTTCTGGACTACCTTCACCCTGTCTATGTATTTTCTGAGATGTGGTTTCCAAAACTGATCATATTTACTTCAGGTGGAGTCACACCAGTGAGTGATACAGCTGCAACACCACCTCTCTATGCACCCCAGCATCCTACTACCCCTGCCACCTGTCTTGTCACACTGCCCTACCACTTTGAGGTCATCAGATATGATAACCCCAAGATCTCTTTCCAGTCTAGTGACTGGCAGTACCTCCCCCCCCAATCCTTTACTCAGTATCGGGGTTCCTATGCCCTAGGTGCATGATTTTGCACATTTTGATATTGAATCCCAACTGCCATGTTTTTGACCACTTGCTGAGTTTACCAAGATCCCTGTGCATTTTCTCTGCCCCCTCTTGATTATCCACCCTATTGTAGATTTTGGTGTCATCCGCAAAAAGGCATATCTTCCCTTTCAGTTTTTCTGCAATGTTTCCTATGAAGACATTGAAGAGAACTGGTCCCAGTACCAAGCCCTGTGGTATCCCTCTGTCAGTCTTACAGTGAGTAGTATTGTGTGAAATTGAAAAATTTTACCAAGCGAAATACTTCGCGGAATTCATGTGTTTCGCAAAATATTTTGCTGGGAGAAATGCAAAATTTTGCCCATGAAGCAAGCGAAATTTCCCCTGCCAACTGGAGAAATTCACTGGTCACGGGTGAAATTTCGCCACCCATGAACAAAATTATGTAATTTCGCCACATCAGCTTTCTTCCCTGGTGGTGTCTAGTGGTCCCCCCAGCCACTCACCAGCCCAAATTTAAAAAAAAAATCTTCTCCCTGGTGTCTAGTGGTCCTCCCAGCACGATTACGGCTGAAATTGAATAAAGCCCTCTCCACACTTGCATACTGTGTGACCCTGAGCAAGTCACTTTATTTTCTTTATTTATTTATTGAAAGAATCAGAATTACAATCCTTAGAGTCATAGACTCCTTTGCAAAGGCTCCACGTCAGTAGGAAAAAAACAAGAAAATATACAGGTATCACTTAAATATTACAACTCAAAACATTTGTCACAGTATACATTGTAACTGCAATTCTGAATTTACTGTATTTGTCCTTGGAGCCTAGCTCTCGCACTGTATAGACCTCTGTACTGCTATTGTAAACTGTAACTCTTATCTGGGCACTGGATGGCTCAGGATTCTATGTTGTTTGTTCTGACACCTGCAGATATATGAATACTGTTTGGTATTCACTGTTTGGTATGTAACAAAAAACTTCTGTAACCTCCTGTCTATCATATTGCATTTGTGTTGCTGTCTATGTGTTGAATCCACTGGAACTGATGTGGAGCCTTTGGAAACGAGTCCTTGACTCAAAGGGTTGTAATTCCGATATGTATAATAAAAGAAAAAAATAAGGTTACATCACTAGGGATCTTAAAAGAAGGTCCCGGGTCAACATTATGTACATATGACAGTATATAGTTTCGGAGGGTCTTAAAAATAGGCCCAGAGTCATAATTTTTTACAGTGAATTTGAGGAGCCTTAGCATGGGAGAAGAAAGAAGAAGTCCCTATGCCGGGGGGCTACTTCACTGCACTAGAGCAGGAACCTGCTTATAATATGGTTCTGTTTGAGAGTCAGAAAGGGAGGTGAAATCTGAAAGGGGGAGCAAGTTATACAGTCACAGGTTGCAGAGTTAAGGAGAAAGGACTTGAGCCCTGCTTTAAATTGGCCCAGACTGGATGCAAGGGAGATAGTGGACAGTAGGTTGTTTACCCACAAGGGGGCACGATATCAGAAGGATCGTTGACCAAGGGAGGTTCTACAGTGAGGTACTTGTAGGGAGGTGTTTGCAGAGTGCCTTGGGGCCCTCATGTGTGAAACTGTATGGATAAGGAGGTGGAGTCCAATTGGTGCCTGTTTGTGTAGTATCTTTTTTTTGCAAGGAGGCAGGTGTGATACTTAAGCCTATCTTGGAAGTTTAACCAGCCAGTATATTTGTAAAGCTCACAAGCATGGGTTAATGTACCACAATTAGAGACCAGATGGCAGGCTTTATTGAGGGCGAGGTTGATGCTGCGTAGGGCAGTAAGGTCTGCAGACCCATAAATAACTATGCCGTAGTCCACCAAGGGTAGAATTGAGGAAGACACAGCTAGATGCATCACCTGTGGGGGAATGCAGTGTCTATGTCTGTACAGGATCCCCAGCCTGGAGTTAACAGAGGAGGAGACATGTTGTATGTGTGTGTGGTAGGTGAGGGAGGTGTCCAACATGACTTCCAGGTATTTGAAGCAGTACACCTGCTTTAGCACAATGCCAAGGGAGTTTGTCACTATAAGTGGTGCGTTACAGAGTGTGTTCTGGTGGTGGGCAAAGATCATAGATTTCGTCTTCTTGTAGTTAAGTATGAGGCGGTGTACAGAGAACCAGGTTTCCAGCTCTCCAAAGAAACCCTGCAGGGCGGATTGTAGAACATTGGGATGGGGATGTTAGCAAAAAATGACAGCATCATCTGCATAAAGCAGTAGCTGCCCACTGCAGGACTGAGGGAGGGAGTTCAGGAAAAGGGTAAATAGTAATGGGCCTAGTATGGACCCTTGTGGGACCCCATTTAGGACTGGCCTACTGGAGGATAAGGTTGTATTAATTTTTACCTGCTGGGTCCGGCCAGAGATAGTCTTTGAGCCAGGAGGTAGCATCTGGGTAGATATTCAGGGATGGTAGGGTGTGAAGAAGAAGCATGTGACTGACTGTACCAAAGGCTTTGGTCAGATCGACATAGAGAGCCCCTACCACTGAGCCCTGTTCCAGGGCCTCATGTATATATGAAGTAAATTTGACGAGGGCAGTGGAGGTGGTGTGACCCCTCCGGAAACCATGTTGTTCCTGACAGAGCAGATTGTGTTTGGTCAGGTAGTCTGTGAGCTGGTCAGCCACAATCTTTGTTCAGGGGTCTTTGAGAGGGGGGGCAGGATGGATATTGGCCTATAGTTGCTAGTGGAAGTGGGGTCACCACTCTTCAAGATGGGAGTTATAACTGCTCTTTTCCAAGATGTGGGGAATTGGCTGAGGCATAAGGATAAGTTAAGGATTTTGGTGAGATGGGGCAGGGTCACATCCATTGTAAGCCGGATGAGCTTGAAGTCCAAGGAGTTACTACTATAGCGAGAATTCACCAGAGCTTTGTTGAGATAGCGTTTTGCCTCATTGCAAGAGATGGTTCGTAGCCAAAAATGGGTATGGTCGAGGGTGGCACAAGTGTTAATGGGGTGGTTACTGATTGTGTCAAAGAAGTTAGGGGGGAGGATATAGCTGAGGTCAGTGAAAGATGTATTGAGGGCATCGGTGATAAATTTTGGGTCCTGGGAGATAACCCCATCTATTAGAAGCTGCACTGGGGTAGGGGATACATTTTTCCCAGATAGTTCCTTAATGTTGCTCCAGAATTTGCTTCCAGAGCCCTAGGAGGAGGTGAGGACTTGTTTGTAGTATGCCGCTTTGGCTTGCCTGATAGCTCATGTGCAGCTGTTACAAGCCTCCCTGTAATGCTGTCTGTCTTGGGGGAGTTGCGAGTCAAGGGCCTTTTGCCAGAGGTTATCTCTAAGGTGCATTTGGTCAAGTATTGCTTGGGAAATCCAGGGGGTGTCCCAATGTTTTACTGTACACTTGGAGAAGGGGGCAAAGATGTCACAGGAAGAGTTAAAGGTGGCAATAAAATAGGTAAGGGTGGCATCTACGGACTGGGCAGTGTGAATAGGAGACCAACCGCAGGAGGCAAGGTAGGATTTGAAGTGAGGGAGGGCACTTTTTTTAAGGCGTCTTTGGACGGTGACCTGGGGGGGGGGGGATTTTATTAGACCACCAGCAGATAACTGGGGAATGGTCACTTATCGAGTCTGGGAGCACTTTGATATGGGAGAGGTTTTTGGGGCGGTTGGTGAGAATAAGGTCGATAAGTGGGGATGTCCCAGTTTTTGGGTCCAGCCTGGTAGGGGACTGGACAACTTGAGTGAGGTCATAAGCAAGAACAGTCTCTTTGTAGTGAGAAGATGAAATCACCCAATAAAATGATTTCACTTTTGGGAGGGAGGTGGGAGATACTGGCCAGTACGGAGTCAAAGGCAGGCTTTTGATTTCTGGAGGGATGTAGACAGCCAAGATGTATAGTATTTTACCTGAATTGCCAAAGCTTAGCTTGACAGTGAGGGTCTGGGCTCCATGGGCAGGTGGTGGGATGGAGACTGAGAGGGCGTGCAGGGAGGATCTAACGTAGATGGCGCACCCACCTCCCCTCTTGCTTATCCTGTCAGCTCGGCATAAGGTGTAGTCACTGAGGACGACCGATCCATTTGGGACTTTTTCTGAGAGCCAGGTCTCCGATAAGGCAAGGACATCTGGGGAGTGCAGCGCAATCCAGCCCTGGAGGGAGGTGAACTTTTCTGAAAGCTGAAGATATTTAGGGATGCCAGTAGCAGGCTTCCTTGCTTGCCCTTCTGTGTGACACCAAAGACAGGTGGTCCCGGGTTAGGATGCACATTCCCTAATAGGAGGAGAAGGAGGAGGGTATGCCAGAATGGAGCTAGCCGGAGAAGTTTTGGTGAGGCATGGATAGTATTGGAGGTAGTATTTTTTGTGGGTACAACTGGGATTGAGAGGGTGTGTACAAGGTGAGCTAAAATAGTCGGAGACAAAAGTGGATCGTGTCCAGGTAGGTAGTTGTGGACAGGGGTTTGGGGGTAAGACCCTTGGGGGGTTAGGGTGGCAGTGCAGTGAAAGATGTGTGCATAGGGATTAATTAGTATCCCTGGGCAGAAATAAGTGTGGGCATTATGGGACAATGGGGCGTGAGATTCCAACAGTGATTTGGGGACCCCAGTGGTGCATTAGGAGGGGGCAGGGAGGGAGGAGATTGCCACTGGTAAACCTGTTTAGTGGCAATGCCGCTGTGCAGGTGGAAATGGGTAGAGCTGCTGGTGAGATCAGGGAGGTGAGAAAGACTAGCACTAGGAGGTGTGGGTCCATGATTTGCTGTCTATGTACTGTATAAGCTGGCTGTGTTTGGTGGCCACTAGTGGTGGAGTAATATAAGCTGCTAGTGGGGATGTGGGCTGATGGGTTACTTCAGCCATGTAATTTTCCCTATATATTACAGTGTTTACCAAGGGTGGTAGTGGGGGTGGTGGGGCAGCCGATGCATAGCATCGGCGGGGTAAGCACACTGTGTACAAATAGCTCGGTCATGACTTCAGGCGCCTCCACAGAGTTTCAGCATTCCGTACCTGGTAGAAACGGCTCCAATTTTGGGGGAGGGCTGCTCCAAAAAGCCCTCATGACCTCCTGGAATTCAGGGTTTCAGCTATGGAGGAAGGAGAGGATGGAGCATTAAGTAAGGTACAGGAGGGGAGGGACCCTGAGGGAGGGCTCACCTTTTTATTTGGCTAAATTAAAATAATCTGACTGCTGATATAAGCGATTCAAATGTAAAAGGGCTGCTGAGCTCTGGATAGGCTACTTTAGATTTAAACCTTTTTAAGCCAGCTGCTGACCTAGGAATTCGATTTGTAAAAGTGCTCCTGAAATCTAGATTGCTTGGATTAACATAGATTTAAGGCACATTTTTTAGAGAACATTGAAATCCTAAGGTTCTTTATCACAAGCAGTTGTAGCAAAGCAAGGGAGCATTCAGTAGCCTGGTGTAATTCACAATGCCCTAAACTGAGATAACTCACTTACGGTAACAACTTTGTCAGCTATAAATGCAGCCCGAGTTAAAATTTAATTAAGGTAATTACACAGTCACCTCTAAAGTAAGGCAACAGTGAGCAAAATTAATGTTAGCAGAAACTATCTCCACTGCTGCGCCAACATTTAAATTAAATGAGTGAAGAAAAAAGGCGCCAAAAACAGCAGTCTCTTTGTTATAACAGCACACTGTGTACAAATAGCTTGGTCGTGACTTCAGGTGCCTCCACGGAGTTTCAGTGTTCCGTACCTGGCAGAAACAGCTCCAATTTTGGGGGAGGGCCAACTTCCTTGTGCTCCCAGGTTGCACCTGGAAACAAGCTTCGGCTTAGTGTGCCTTTCCTGGTTAAACAATTCCCCCGAGTTACACTGAGTCTTCCCCTCCTCGACTGAGTTCCCCTCCATCCGACCATGTGTTTAAAAAACAAAAACAATAATTAATTGGAATCTCCAACTCCCTGGTGTCTAGTGGACCTCCCCACCCCGCACCCTGGCCGTTGTACCCGCTTATTCATTGAAGCACTCAGTCGGGCTGCCGGGCCGTGGAGGTGAGTGAAGAGCTGTGCCGGTGGCCCAATTGGGGTACTGGGGGGGGAGTGGGGTGGGTGTTATCTGATGCCAGGGTGGGGGTCCACTAGGCACCAGGGAGTTGGGGATTTAATTAATTATTGTTTTTTTTTAACACAAGATTGGATTCAGGAGGGAGGGAAATTACTCAGTGTAACTTGGAGGGGAAGGGAAATGGTTTAACCAGGAAAGGCACACTAAGTCGAAGCTTGTTTCCAGGTGTGACCTGGGAGCACAAGGCAGTTAAGTGACTTGCTCAGGGTCACACAGCATGCAAGTGGGGAGAGGGCTCTATTCAATTACAGCCGTCATTGGGCTGGGGGAAGACGACTAGACACCAGGGAGAAGATTTTTTATTTTAATTGGGCTAGTGAGCAGCCGGGGGTGGGGGAGGCGGGGACAACTACAGAGTCGGACACCCTCACATCACTGGGAGATGCCCATTTGTGGAGGGCAAAATTGTGGAGAAATTTCACCATTTCACCACAATTTCATGAAAAATGTTATATCACAACATCTCTAACAGTGAGTGCCTTAGCCATTCTGCTCTGTCTGCATTCCGTTAACCAGTTTCTAACCCTGTTCACCACTTTGGATCCCACTCTAAGGCTGGTCAACTTGGTATACTATGATAACGGCGACTGAAAGTGAATGACTCGAATATAAGAGACTCACTTTCAGCGCCTGTCATGTGGACTACCCTGCAAGGGAAGCAATCAGAGGACCAGGGCAACAGGAAGAAAGGTAGGGAGACAGGAAGAGGAGGGAGGGTATCTCAGGGGTAGTGCGGCAATTGGATGCCAAGCTGACAGCTTGGTGGAGTGGTGAGGGTGCTGGTTTTGGGGCTGGGTAGGGATACAGTTTGTTACGGTTTTGTTAGTTTTTTTTATGTTTTGGACTTTCACCACCTCCCCGACATGCACCCCCCTGGAGTTAGTAATCTTTAGTTAGGGAGTGTGGGGGGGGGGGTGCAGTCCCCCGCAGAACAACCTTTTTTCCTTGTTGCCCAATTGTTTCGCTGCAGTGTACATTGCCTTTTGTTTTCTTTCGGCGTGCCCTCGCCATAACAGCGATCGCTATTCCACGATCGCCGTTATCACATGGAACCGTCCACTTCTTTAGCAGCCCCCTGTGTAGCACAGTGTTGAAGGCCTTGCCAATGTCCAGATAGGCCATTTGCACTGCATTCCCCTGATCTATTTTCCTGGTCACCCGGGTCAAAGAAATCTATCAGATTAATTTGGCATGACCTTTCTATGCTGCCTTTGGTCCTGTAGCCCATTTGATTCAAGTTGCTCTACCAGTCTTTCTTGCAATAAGGTTTTCATTGATTTCTCCACCAATTAAGTAAGACTGATTGGCCAATAGTTGCTAGCCTCCACCCTGTTTCTGCTCTTATGTAGAGGAACCATGTCAGCCCTTTTCCAGTCCTCCTGAGCAACATAAAAACATAGACTTTGATGGCAGATAAGGACCGCTTGGCCCACCTAGTCTGCCCATTTTCCTACCTACTGGATAAGCTGCAGATCCTAGTTAACCAACAGCCTATTTCTTCCTACACTCCGCAAGAATTGCCTTATGTCTGTCCCATGCATTCTTGAATTCTCCCATAGTTTTAGACCCCACAACCTCCTCAGGAAGACGGTTCCATGCATCCACCACCCTTTCTGTGAAAAAATACTTCCTCACATTGCCCCTGAGCCATCCCCCCTCTATTTTAAAATTGTGTCCCCTTGTTCTTGCACATCTCTTTTTCTGAAAGATGCTACCCTTTTGGACTTTGTTGATTCCACTGAGGTACTTAAAAGTTTCAATCATATCTCCCCTCTCCCTCCTTTCCTCAAGGATATACATATTAAACTCCTTTAGTCTCTCCTCGTATGGCTTCTTTTGCAGCCCCTGCACCATTTTAGTTGCCCTCCTCTGGACTGCCTCCATCCTGTCTATGTCCTTGTGGAGATGGGGTTTCCAGAACTGGACGCAGTACTCCAGATGGGTCTCACCAACTGTCTGTACAGAGGGATAACAACTTCCTGTTTTCTGCTGGTGGTGGTGCCTCTCCCTATACATCCCAGTATCCACCCAGCCCTCCCTACTGCCTTCTCACATTGCTTGCTAAACTTAGGGTCATCTGATATAATTACCCCCAGGTCCCTTTCCATTTTTGTTGTTGTTACTACCTCCCCCCCATTGTGTACTCTTCCCTTGGGTTTTTGTTTCCCAGGTACATTATTTTGTACTTCTTTGCATTGAATCCAAGCTGCCATACTTCTGACCATTTCTCCAACCTTGCCAAGTCCCTTCTCATCCTTTCCACCCCCCTTGTGTATCAACCATGTTGCAGATCTTTGTGTCATCTGCAAAGAGGCATACTTTTCCTTCCAGTCCCTCTGCATTGTCACTTATTAAGACATTAAAAAGAACTGGACCCAGTACCGAACCCTGCGGTACCCCACTAGTAACCCCCTTTCTTCAGAGTGAACTCCGTCTTCTATTACCTTCTGTGTCCTGTTGTCCAGCCAATGTTTTACCCAGGCTACCACCCTGGGACCCACTCCCAGGCTGGCTAATTTGTTTATTCATCTTTTGTGTGGAACTGTGTCAAATGCAATCAATCAATCAATCAAATCTTTATTTATCCAGGTGAACATCATTGAGCAAGCTCATTTACAAGATGGACCTGGTTAAGTCCAGATTATAGTACAAACAGCTATACATACAATGTGAATAAAACATAGTAGAAGTGCAAATCAAGACACACAGACGTACATATCATAACAGTTCGGGATCATCAATAAGACACAGTGACAGTATAAAATAGTGGGAACAGGCTAGACCACAGAGATTCAGAGATGGATATTATCACAGAAATTTCCCTAAAAACACAAGCGAAAACTTGGTATCGCTATCATAACAGTCAGACAAAATAAGTGATAACAGCTTTTCTCTTGACACAGTTCACAAAAAGGAATAAAACCGGCATGGTTAGGTCAGGAAGGGAGTAAACAGCCTGCCAGGCAGTATCAACGGCAGCCCCAGGGAGTGCTTACATTAGGACTAGGAGGCAGCAATCTAGGTGTTGGCACTGGCTGTCCATGTCCAACTGACCATCAGGCCCCAGGAAGGTCGCAAGGCAGGGAAGGTAATGAATATGCTTAGCGCCTAGGGCCAATCTCAGGCAAAGGTTCAAAAAAGGAGCATAATCACTCATGTTCCCAAGAATTGCACTCTAAGCCATATGGAAGAGGATCCCATCAGTCAGGGAAAGAGGTGGTTACATCTATTTTAGCAGAGTACAGGCAGACTATTTGATTTTGCAGGAACTGGAAGGATCGCCAAAGTAAACTGCAGAAGCCAATCGGGAGCAAGGGCAGGAAGGCGCTCGCAGTCCGATTGGTTGACAGCTTAAGTAGTGCTTTGATAAAGATGAATCTGGGTGAATGGTATTGGATGGCAGCTTGAGAACGTTCAACCGCCCCGGGAGCTAGAGATTTTATGCTTTAAGTGCAGATGCCCACAGTAAGACTTGCCTATGTATAGCAAGAGGGGTACAGGGTCTGGAAAGTAATAAGTACATAAGGATTAGTAAAAAACATGCACTAATTAACCTGGGGTAAAGTCATTCACGGCTAAGGCTAGTCTCGGGGGAGCAAGCTAACAGCGGTTAGCAATTAGGAGCCGGGGAAACAGTTACATGGTTCACACACACCTCGAGCATATAATGACTTAAAAGCATTAATACTTTTGAGGTAGCTTAGTTTCAGTAGTGTTTGCATTTTGTTCCACAAGGATGGCAATGTGAAACTAAAGGCCATTCTGCCATAGCGGGTGGAAGCTTTAGGGATGCATAGCGAGACATAGGAGGCACTTCTTAAGCTGTACGGTCCCAGCTCACTTAGGGGAAGACATACAGATATATAATATGGGAGCCTTTTTAAAATGGCTCTGTAGGTCCAAAAGACTGCATTTCTTTTGTGCCTGAACGTAAGCGGGGACCATCCTACAGCTTTGTACAATAAGCAGTGATGAGTAGTGATGGGAAGACCGGTAATGAACCTGATGGCCCTATGATAAAGCGTATCAAACTTGATAAGTGAGGCTTCAGGACAGTGACCATACAGGAAATCTCCATAGTCGATTAGGGAAAGAAAAGTAGTTTGGACTAGTCGCAGTTTGGCATCACGAGTTAGGAACTGGCTAATTCTATAGAAAAGACCCAATCTCTGCCTTAACTTCTTTGCCAGGTCTTCAACATGCTCAGAAAATGAGATGCTCTGGTCTAACCATACTCCTAAGTATTTAAACTTTGGGATAAATTCAAATTTCTCTCCCAGGATTGTGGAGATCGGAGGCAATGCTCCAGAGCTGGCAGGGTTCGTCACACAGCTATAGAGTGAGAACAGCATTGCCTTTGTCTTTTTTGCATTTAAAAGAAGATTTTTGTGGAGGAACTGGGTCTGAAGCAGGTCAAATTCTTCCTGTAGGTCTGCACAGACAGCTTCGGCAGTCGGACAACTTATGTACACCACTGTGTCGTCAGCGAACAGGTGTATTTTTGCCTTGTTGATGCCCACATCAATATTGTTTACATAGATAGCAAAGAGCAGCGGACCAAGTATGGATCCTTGTGGCACTCCCCTCAGAAGAGGTTTGAGTGGGGATAACTCCCCCTCACCTTTGATTTGTTGCTGACGCCCTACCAGGTACTCTGTGAACCAGTGCAAGGATGCTGAGTCAAGACCTATGCTCTTCAGAGTGGAGATTAGCAGGCTATGGTCCTTGCTAAAGTCTAGGTAGACCATGTCCACAGCCCCTCTCTGGTCTACCCAGTCAAAGAAATTGATTAGATTCGTCTGACATGACCTTCCCGTTGTGAATCCATGCTGCCTTGGGTCCTCTGCCCCACTGGCCTCTAGGTACTCAACAATTATTTCCTTCAGAAGTGATTCCATCATCTTCCCTACCACAGAGGTCAAATTGACAGGTCTGTGCCTTTTACCAGTTAACTGTTGAACTAGGCCATCAGTGGGGCAGCTTGCACCTCCCTGCGTTCTTTCAGAACCATGGGGTGTATCCTAGATGGTCCCATAGCCTTGTCCATCTTCAGGGCTACAGGTCTTTCAGGGCTCTTTCCTCTGAAAATGGACTTGTGTCCTCCTCTCCCCCATTCCTGCCTCTCCCTTGTGGTTCGTCCCCTCCTCCCTCCATTGTGAAGACTGAGCAGAAGTACCTGTTTAAGATGTCCACTTTTTCTTGGTCCTCTTCTGCAGTCTACTGCTTCTGCCCTTCTAATCCTTACTATCCCTCCACTTTGCTTTCCACTTCTCACTTATGAACCTTAAGAAAGTTTTATCCCCTTTAGTAACCCCTTTGGCAATCTTATCTTCTGTCTGCACCTTTGTTCCCCTAACCACCTTTCTTGCTTCCGTCGGCTTTGCTTAGTATAATGTCCCTGTCCTTCTCCTACTGCATCTCCTTATACCTCCTAAATGCCACCCTTTTTTCTTTCACCATCCTTGCCACTTCCTTGGAGAACCATAATGGTCTCTTTTTCCTTCTGTTTTTGCTCACTGCCTTCATGCAGAGGTTGGTTGCTTTAATTATACCCTCCTTTATTTCCCCCCACTGTGCCTCTACTCCCATCTGGCAATCCCTCTTCAAGGCAATTTCTGAGGCAGTCTCCTATTTCTGTAAAATCAGCCTTCCTAAAGTCCAGGATTCTGTCCTCATGTGGTTTACCTCTGCTGCTACCCTTATGTTGACATAAAGGACCCAGGACTGTGCACTCCAGAGGAAACAAGTGAACAGTTCAAGAAATGGGTATATTCAAGGAATCAAAGAATCCTTAGATGAGGTTTCAAGCTTGAAATAATGAGGTCAGATATGTCAAAGTGTGCCAAAAATCATTCATCAATTTAGTGAGAGGCTATGAGGATCTCTGGCACTGTCCATGTGTCCTTATGTTGAACCACACTGTATGGTGATCACTTGTACATGGGGGACTGCCCACTGTGATGTCTGCAATGCTGTCTCTATTTGTAAGCACCAGATCAAACACTGCCCCATCCCTAGAGGGCTCTTTGACTTGCTGCCTGAAAATGGCCCCTTGTAGGGAATCAAGGATGGCCTTGCTCCTTGCTGAAGCTGCAGCTGGAAGGCTCCACTCCACATTTAGCAGACTGAAGTCACCAACTAGCAGAATGTCCCTCTTTACTTGCTATTCTGGTAATGGTTTCCCAAAATGCCTTACCCATCTCTTCACCTATGCTGGAGGTCTATACACTATCCTGGCATGGATAGCAGTCTCAGAAGATGTCTCCAGAATGACTCACAGAACATCTGTCCCCTCCTTTTCCTCTTGTGTTCCTGTACCTGCATGGCCTGAATTCCCAGCTTCATATATAATACAACCCCATCTTCCCTCCGCCCTGCCCTTTCTCTCCTGAACAGAGAGTGGCCCAGTATGGCCATGTCCCAGTTGTGGTGCTCACTGCACCATAATTCTGTTATGGCCACTAAATAAAGGTTAGCCTCTATTATGATTGCTTCCAGGTCTGGAATGTTGTTTTCAAGGCTCCTTACATTAGCACACATGGCCCTCCACACCTTCTTTTCCCCCTGCCCACTGCTTCACTTCACCCTCCCAGTCCTGCCTGAGTTTTCCTTGAAGGTCCCCTAACTCACCTCTTCCCTTTTTTTAATGTCACCATTTCTGGTCTCCCTCAATCCTATACCTCCCCTACCTGAGTTACATCCCCCTTTTCTCCCATCTTGCCCCAGTGCTTGCCTTTCTGTGCATCTGCCCTGGTGGGGACTGTTTCGCCCCTTGGGCCTCCCTTCCCTGACACTTTACCATCCAGGGAAGCAATTGCTACCTCCCCAGGTTTTATTGTCTTCCCCAGCAAGTTTAAATGCTCATTCACGTAGCATGGAAACCTCCCACCAAGGACTGTGGTTCCCTTACCTGTATTTATAGTCCCCTATAAAAAGCTCTACCAATATGGAAATTCCACAGTTTCCATTAGGCTGTGTACATCCCAAGACGGAAGAGAATATGGATTAGCTTGACTGTAAAATCCAAAATAAACAAAAACAAAAATGAATGGAATTAAATTTGCAACAATAACATCTCTAACTCACTGCAACAGTAAAACTGGAAAGACACTTTATTAGATTGGATATTAACAAATCAACCAGAAAATATGAAAGTCTGTTTTTTTTCCAGATTCTATAATGGATCACAGCCTAGCGTATTGGTGCAGAAAGCAGATAAAAGAAAAGGTGTTAATTAAAATTAATACAACAACAAGGCTTTCAAAAGTTGAAAAGATTTGGCAAATAGTGGCTTTAGCCAAACTGAATGAATGAATAATGTAGATGAGGCAGTAGGTTATTTTAACACTATATTAGTGGACTTCTATGAAAAGAAAACCCCAATCATTAAAAGAAGGGTAAAAGGTAAAGTATCTCTGTCAATATCCTCTACTTTAGAAAAAGAAATGAGAACTTGAGACAGTTTAGGGAGACAGCTTACAGAATCTATCAACAAAAAAAGAAAACAGATTTGATAATATAAAAACAGTTGTCGAATAAGTATAAAAAGGATATAAAGCACCAAGAATCAGAATAGTTCCAGGAGTGACAAATAAAAGGTTTTAAGGATCCAAGGGCAATCTAGAGCTCCTTTTAAGAGTGCTGGAAGCTTGAACAGAGGAATAAGATTAAGACAGGAGCGGACATAATTTAGGAGGATCTGGAGATACTGTAACCTCAATAAATGTTTTTGTTAACATGGAACAACATCAGAAATCTTATGCAAAGACTGAATCAATGCTGTTTGCAACTTGTAAAGATAACAGAAATAGTACTCCTAAAGTGCATACATTAATTAAAGCAGCATTACTAGTTAACCAGGAAGTGTTCATCATTTCCCAGATTTTTGCACTGCCTGGTAATTTAAAACTTCAGATTTAACTTCTGCTGTTTAAGACTGCTTTGCAATAATTGGTTCCCTTGATTTTTAATACATTTATAATGTTGTGTGGGTCCAAAGAAAATACAGCAGATTTTTTAACCTTTGTTTACATTGCTTGTCCTATAAACACTCAGCAGGCAAAGGAAAGGGTGATGCGTTCCAGTTACATCAGACAAAATAACCAATGAGAGTACGGCTGCACCCCATTTCTCTCAGAACTGAATATTGCGCTTCTGGCAGGGGTCTGTGCTAAACTGTCAGAAAAAAATATAAAGAATATAAAGAAACCAAAACAATTAAAAGCAAACAGTTCAAGTTTTGCCAATCGTGTGGCTCGTTTTGGCATAACTACTGTATAAAGAACATTTTTATTAACTAGTACTGCTGCTTTAAATTAAATTTGCATTTGGTCTCTGAGCATACTGTTTAAAATTGTTACCAAATACTAGATGATAAAAAAAGGTCCTGGTCTGGATGGAATACAGTACATCAAGTTTTAAAAATATAATCTGAACTACTTTTAAGACCCATAACACATATATTTAATGTATCACTTTTTACAAATAGAATATGTCTTTGATTTGGAAGGCAAAGACGTTGCCTGTTTTTAAAACAGGTGGTGCTAGTGATATGTCACATCACCTACCCATATCATTGCTCAGCACTCTTTCAATGACTTCTGAGCGAGTAGTCTATAACCAGCCGAAAATGTACCTAGACCTACATACTCTAATATCCAACACCAGCATGGTTTCAGAGAAAACAACAGTAAATTATTATTAGCCCATAACGATCCTCTCTGTCCTGGGAAAATTTTTTGAAAAGCTGCTGGCCTCACAAACTATTGACTTTCTCAGGAAACACAATCTGCAGTCTCATAATCAGCATGGCTTTTGTAAAGGGTACAGTACCACGACTGCTCTGCTCAAGTTCACCAACGACACACTCTGCGCCATGGACTCTGGCTTTCTGACAGGTGCTGTATTCATTGACCTTTACGAAAGCTTTTGATCTTGTGGACCATCCTCTATTGCTTACCAACCTTCAATCCCTTGGTTTCTTGCCCCTAACTATGTCTTGGTTTAATGGTTATTCAACAAACAGAAATCAAGTTGTGAAATTTAACTCAGCCATATTAGATCAAGCAACCATCAATATAGGAGTCCCCCAAGGATCTATTCTGGTCCTCTTCTATTCTCTGTTTTTATCAACCACATTGCGCAGGACACCCCTTATTGTTCATCTGTCCTCTACGTGGGTGATCTTGTCCCGTACTATAGCTCCAAGAACATCTCTGAAATAAACCACAAACTCTCGGCTGACTTTCATAATATCCAGTCCTGGCTCTCTAGTCACAAACTCGTACTTAACGTGGGTAAAACTCAGACTACGCTCTTTGCCACCACTGCCAAGCTTAAAACTGCCCAGAATAAGCTCCACATATATTGCCTTGATGGTTCACTAATAAAGGCAGTGAGCTCTTTCAAATATCTTGGGGTCCAGCTTGATGGGTCACTTGATTTTGACCAACACATACTAGCCACTTGAAAATTGGTGAATACTAAAACAGGGATTACTTAGAAAACTAGTCAAGTCCTAACACCCTCTGCTAGGCTGGCCATTGCCGGAGGTATTTTACTTCCATCACTTACCCATGGTGCCGTAGCTTGTGTTAATGCTTCTAAGGCCTCTCTGTGCAAATGGGACACAACATATAATAACATCTGTTGGTACACTTCAGCATCTCTGTGACTAAAACATCATTGTCAGTTCTATGCTGACCTACACTGGCCTTCTCCCTCCAACCATCGGCTTCTCTCCCTTGGCTCCTTGTTGGATAGTATTAATAGATCTAACACCCCAGCATCACTTGCCTCCTTGCTTCTCCCCCAGACCTCCTCCTACAGCCTCCGATCCATAGACCAATCCTTACTGCACATCTCTAGATGTAAAATGTCCAAAGGTGCTTGTGCCTTCTCCTATGCTGCCCCCAAATTTTGGAACTCACTGCCCCTAGCTACCCGTCTTGCCCCAAATCATGCCTGGTTTAAAAAAGAGCTTCAGTCACACCTATCTAAACTTGCCACATGTATGTGTCTTCACCCTCCTTAACCTACTTGCCCTCTTTCCTGCTGCCTGCTGTATTACTCTCTTCATCTCTTTTAGCCTGACTTTGCCTTTCAGACTCCTATGTTCTAAACCTGCCCTATCCAGTTCTCGCCTAAGCATTTCTCCTCTCTCCTCCCTCCTTTCTTGTTCTGCATACAGATTATTCATGTTTAATCTGGTTTTCTTTGCTGTTAGCTTGCTTACCTGTGACACTTACCTCGAAAATGTGTACTATTTCTGACTGCTGCCTGCCATGCTATGTTTAACGTATGTTCATATGCTTTGACTATTATTGTGCTTTGTTTTTACCTTCTTTGCTGTATTTGTACCTTGTACTGCCGCTTCTGTAACATCCTGGGTCATGCCTGAAAATAGTCATTCCTATGACTAGAGCACTAAATAAATAAATTTTAAAAATATATATATGACTGTGGTCTTGTTGACAAATGACATTCACGAGGCTGCTAAAATGGGACACATGGTTGGCTCTGTCTTTGTTAACCTGAACAAAGCCTTCAGCATTGTGGATAGTAATCTTTTGATCCATATGAACATAAAAATAAAAATACAAAAAGCCAGCAGAAGAAAGCCCAAAGGTCTGTTGAGTCTGCTTGATGTGGAGCTCATCATTCACATATGCTACAAGTTGCTCTGCCCACCTCTTGAGCCTTTGTTACATAGGGGTAGCAGACTATATACTGCAATGACTCAGAAACTATCTTGAGAAACATGTGCAAATGGTACAGTTTGGATTCATGCTTTCTGAGCTTACATTGGTAAAAATAGAAGTACCTCAATGGTAAGCATGGAAACATAGATTTTGTTGGCAGAAAATGACCGTCATGCCCATCCAATGTGCCCTAACCCTATCTACCCTATGTTCATGGGCTCATAGGTGTTTACAAGTCTAAAGCCGAAGGGCCATAGTGACTCATCCAATCAATGAGTTCAAGTGGGAGAATTTGTTATTTTCCATATATTTATCTAGTGACATCTTGAAGTAACCTAGGATCTTATTCAGTACAACCTCCTTAGGTAATTTATTTCAAACACTAACAATTCTTTGATTAAGCCAATTTCCTCTTTGGTTTGTCTTACAATTCTTAAAATGTGGTGGCAAAGGGCTCTAAGTGGCCCCCAGCTTCCCCCACCCTGTCCGGCTGATTCTGCTTTTAAATGATACCTATGTGCTGTGGAGAAGTGCATCCTCACCTCCATCTTGAAACTTTTTCCCACTAACGTTGTTGTGTTTCATCTTGCAACCACATTTGTACTCAACCTAAAAAGCTCCCCCACATGTCACCCTGTTTATATTCCAGAAGTATTTTTTTTTTTTTACCAATTATTATACCAGGTTATACACACAGAGCTGAAAGCTTGTCTGCAGGTGCAACCTGGGAGCACGAGGAAGTTAAGTGACTTGCTCAGGGTCACACAGTATGCAAGTGGGGGCTGTGGGATTCAAATCCAGGTCTCCAGATTTGCAGCTCAGAGCCTTAAACCACTGCGCCATACTGCCTCCCAATTAAAGGTCTTATTCATTTTACCCCTGGCTCTCCTGTTCTCTAAGGAGTATGTGTTGAGGCCATTCAGTCTTCCCTCATAGAGCTTCCAATGTTGCCCCTGTATCATTCTGATTGCCCTCCTTTTCACTGCCTCCACTCTATCAATATCCATTCTAAGGTGAGAGCTCCAGAACAACCCAAAGGGGGATCATAACATCCCTCGTTCTGCTTGCTGTCACTCTCCCTAGGCAGCCCATCATCATCTTTGCTCTCCCCACCACCAGTGAACACTGAGCCACTACTTCCAGGTCATCTATGATGATAACCCCTAGGTCTACTGGTGGACGTGGCCTACCTAAATTTCAGTAGGGCATTTGACACCATTCCACACAGGAGAATAGTAAGGAAGCTGGGTAGCTTAGGAGTGGGTCCAAAGGTGGTACACTGGATAAGAAATTGGTTAGGGGATAGGCAACAGAGGGTGGTGGTAAATGGAGTTCACACCAAGGAAAGGAGGTTGACCAGTGGCGTACCTCAGGAATCAGTGCTGGGACTGGTCCTCTTTAATTTCTTTATAAGTGACATTGCACAGGAGCTGATGGGGAAGGTCTGCCTCTTTGCAGATGACACCAAAATCTGCAGTAGGGTGGATACACTGGGAGGGGGATGAAAAGGATGAGCGGAGACCTGAGAAAACTAGAGGAGTGGACTAGGGTATAGCAGCTGAGTTTCAATGCGAAAAAGTGCAAAATAATGCACTTAGGGCACAGAAACCTAGAGGTGAGTACAAAATGGGTGGAGTAGTATTGACAACCACCAAGCAGGAAAGAGACCAGAGGGTAATCATATCAGATGACATAAAGGTGGCCAGGCAGTACGACAAGGCAGTAGAGAGGGTGAGTATGATGCTGGGGTGTATAGAGAGGGGAGTATCAACAGCAGAAAGAGGGAGGTGTTGTTGTCTCTATACAAATTGCTGGTAAGACTTACCATTACACTGCGGCAAGTCCAAGGTGCAACTTTATGCCGATGATGCTATCTTATACAGGTCATCATGTGATATCCAATGACTAAACCAGAACTTGGCATCGGACTTCCATGTGTTAGAGAAGTGGTTTCTTAAGAACCATTTAGTCCTCAATACCAAAAAAACAAAGGCTATGCTCTTTTGAAACTTTTGCATAAAAACTGATCAGTGCAACTCATTTCTTATTATAGCCACATCTGGGGACATCCTCAACACTGTTCAGACATTCAAATACTTAGGTATGGTGCTAGACACCGCTCTCTTTTGAGCAGCACGTAACACAAACTACCAAAAACTCAGCCAAAAACTCGGCCTACTTTACCGCATTCATCCACATCTCTCTCATGCATCATGTCATAAAATTGCAAATTCTTCCCTCCTTCCCATCCTACTGTACGGTGCCCCTCTACTCTTTGCTGCCAAACCCACCATACTCTCCCACCTTAGAACTTTCTATCACAGATTGTGACATTTCACTTTCGGTGCCCATCCTCACCTTCATTACTGCGATGTGTTAACTGCACTGGATTGGCTTGATTATGATCAAAACCTACAGGTCACCATCCTTACCTTTATCTTTAAGCTTGCCTTCCTTTTCTATCTCCCCCCCCCATGCCTGAGAGATGTACTGCAGTTCAAACCTTTACCCCGTATACTTAGGTCCTCCTCAGCCCCACTACTGCGCACACCTTATCCGTATTTAGCAATTGGCAAGCGGTCATTTGCCTACTCTGCACCCTCCTCTTGGAACGCACTCCCCTTTACATCCGTCTCCCTCACCTCACTGGCCTTGTTCAAGCGCTCCCTCTCGCTGCACCTCTTTTTTTTTTAGTTGGTCTTGTTTCTCTCCTATCTTGGCTCACTAGTCTGCATTCACATCCATGTATCCCCCAGTTGTCCTGCTGCTGCCCGGTCCTGCCCCGGTTCCCAGCTGAACCCTCGCTGTGGTACCCCCGTGGCTTGCCCCCACAGCGGGGTGGTAGAGAGCCCCCATCCTCTCCTACCAGGACCAGATCCAGTATACAGAGATGCCCCCAAAGCCGGGCGTCCCGTGGAACGGCCATCCAGCCACCGCAACTGGTCACCATGTTTTCCCTGTTCTGAGTCCCTGTGAGTAGGGTGCAATGACGCCAATGGGGGGAGTGCGCACGCTTCTGCACACACTCCCTCCTGGTGCCATGCCCCAACTCACCCCCTATGATGCACAGTACAAGCGAACCACCCCCAGCCTCCACTAGGGGCCGCAAGCGTGCCGACTGCAGCAGGTCCCTCCACCCCGGAGAGGGAGAGCAGTCCATTGGATGCTCAATCCCTTTCCTCCTCTGCCAACCCCCGGTGGCCCAATTCCATTCCTGAACCTGGGTCACTGGCGTGGCACGAGGTGTGGTGTCCAGTGCCTCAACCCTCAGTGCCACTGGGCTGGCGAGTCTTTGCACCTCTTGCAATCTAAACCTTGCACTTGCCTAGCCTAATCTACTTCACTTCTCTCAGATCCTGAAATTTGATCCTGCAAGAACACCTGACCTGACATTACTTGCATCCTTACTGCATTCCTCCTGTGCTAGAAAATATTACAATAATGTTTCAAACTGTAATTAATGGTCAGTCTTGTTATATGTATAACTGTCATATATTTGTCACATGTGTTTTATTGGTGGTATTTTGCCTCCTCTCCTTACTATCATTGTACCCAACTTGGGTAGCCCCTGAAAAAGGGACTGTATGGACCCAGTGGGCTTACCCAGTTACCAAAATCCCAAAAAAAATAAATAAATAAAAAATAAATAAATTAAGACCCCCACCTAGAGTAGTGTCCATTTCTGGAGACCACATCTCTGGAAGGACATAGAGTGGAGGCGGTCCAGAGGAGGAAATCTAAAATGGTGCAGGGTCTGCATTAAAAGCCCTATGAGGAGAAACTAAAGGATCTCAATATGTACACCCTAGAACACAGGAGGGAGAGGGGAGATATGATAGAGACCTTTAAATATCTCACGGGGGTAAATAAAGTACAGGAGGGGAGTATTTTTCAGAAGAAAAAGTACTCAAGAACAAGGGAACATGCTAAGAAACTGGAAGAGGTAGATTTAGGAGAGATGTGAGGAAGTATTTCTTCACAGAAAGAGTGGTGGATTCCTGGAATGGCCTTCCAGGGGAGGTGGTGGGGTTCAAGAATGCATGGGATAAGCACAAGGGAATCATAGTGAAAAGGATGGGGGGGGTAGAAACAGCTGCAGATCGGGTATGGTCTGTGGTAATAGTGTTGGTAGGGAGAAATGGGCCAAGCAGTTCTTATCTGCCAACAAATTCTGTTTTTATGTTTCTTTCTTTGGAGATACATGCTATGACCCTCGCTCCCATCTTGAACTCAGCTCTGGGAGTTTTGTGTCCTACGTGCATAACTTTAGACTTTTTGACATTGAATCCTGGCTGCCAAATTCTGGCCCACTCTTTCAGTCTTTCCAGGTCCCTCCTCTTGGCCTCCACTCCCTCCATTGTGCCCACACTATTTACAGATCTTGGTGTCATCCAAAATAGACAGGCTTTTCCCTCTAGTCTCACCCCATGTCCTCTATGAATATATTGAAGACTATGGGGCCCACAACTCCTAGGGTACTCCACCTATGGCCCCCATATCTCCTGGAAAATTTCCCATTTAGTAACACCTTCTGGGTTTCTGTTCCTTAACCAATATGACTGATGGCATATATCCCAGGGTACTAAAGGAGCTAAGGGTGGAAATAGCGGAGCCATTATCAGAACTGTTTAGTGAGTCTATGAGCACAGGAGAGGTCCCAGAAGACTGGAGAAAGGCTCATGTGATCCTGTTCCACAAGAGTGGTAGTAGGGAGGAGGCAGGGAACTACAGACCAGTCAGTCTTACCTCAGTAGTGGGCAAGATTATGGAGGCACTCCGTAAGGAAAGGATAATGCAACACTTGGAATCCATAGGAGCACAGGATCCAAGACAGCATGGGTTTACAAAAGGAAGGTCCTGTCAAACTAATCTCATAGATTTCTTTGACTGGGTAACCAGAGTGGTGGACCAAGAAGGAGGAGTTAATGTTGCCTACCTTGACTTCAGCAAAGCTTTTGATATTGTTCCACATAGAAGATTGAGTAATAAGCTGGGTAGGCTCGGGGTGGGTCAGAAGTTGGTCAACTGGGTGGCAAATTGGTTGATGGGCAGAAAACAGAGAGTGGTGGTAAATGGTATACAGTCAGAAGAGATGCAAGTCACAAGTGGGGTACCTCAGGGATCAGTCCTGGGGCCAGTCCTCTTCAATATCTCCATCAGTGACATTGCAGATGGACTGCAGGGTAAGGTTTGTCTGTCTGCAGATGACATCAAGATCTGCAACAGAGCAGATGATCCAGATGGGGTGGGCAGAATGATAAGAGATCTGGATAAACTAGTAAAATGGTCGAAAGAGTGGCAACCTGGGTTTAACGCAAAGAAGTGCAAGATCATGCACATAGGGAAGAGAAACCCTGAAGCCACCTATAGGCTGGGAGAGGACTTGCTGACATTCACAAGGGAAGAAAGAGGCTTGGGCATCATCATCACCGATGACCTGAAATCATCCAAGCAGACCACTAAAGAAATAGGTAAGGCTAGGGGATGTTGGGGTGTATCAGTAGGGGTATCACAAGTTGTAAGAGGGAGGTAATAATCCTTCTTTACAAGACACTGGTTAGGCCCACTCTGGAGTACTGCGTGCAGTACTGGAGGCCACACCTTCACAAGGACATTAACCAAATTGAGGCAGTCCAGAGAAGGGCAACCAAAATGGTGCAGGGACTGCATCAGAAAACATATGAGGACAGATTAACGGAGCTCAGTATGTATACCCTAGATCAATCAATCAATCAAAATCTTTATTTATCCAGGTGAACATCATTGAGCAGAGCTCTTTTACAAGATGGACCTGGTTAGAACAGGGTTGGGTAACATCCAACATAAAAACATTTAAATACATGTAAATAAGTATATGAACACAAACACAATGGTGCAGTAATAGGGGAGTCAAATGATAAAAGGAAGACAAGGCAAGCCATAACAGAGGAGGATTCAAATACAAGGGGGCAGGTCCACCATTGAACCATGCAACTGTATATAAACCATGTTCTCTGTATAGAAGTACCAGTTAGTTTATTTACCAGGGGCAGTCACTAATACTAGCCATGAAAATGGCTTGGAAAACCACCAACTAATGGCAGATGGGGTGCTAGGAGGGGTATATAATATGTAAAGCGAAGGATAAACATTGTGAGAAGTGAAGTCCCAAGGATAGGTCGGTAGAACTGATGCGGTGGTGGGGGCCTACGGTAAGAGGGAAAGGGGAGTTAGGACTTTTTATAGTATGACTGCGTGTAGATAGTGGATGAGTGCAGTATAGCATTGTGAAAAGAAGGCTGGAGAAAGCGGGAAGATAGACCAGTATCAAAGGGAGGACAGAGGCATCAAGGTGTTACATGAAAGCATGATGACAGACCAGAGCCAAGGAGGAGACAAGCACTAAAAGTAATTCTTTCATGGTTAAATGGTACAGGTTAGCATGATGACAATTCATGGTCATGGAAAACAATTGCACTGATCATTTCTGAGACGTGAATAAAAGAGCCTGAAAGATGAGATGCCGATGGGTGACCTCAGTTTCAGTTTTTTTTTCAATTTATTCCACAAGGAGGACAGTGTAAAGCTTATAGCAGCCCTGCCAAAGTGAGAGTTAACTTTGGGAACCATCAGTAGGAGAGATTTGCAACTTCTCAGGGCGTAATTGCCTATTGGTTTTATAGGAAGACAGTCTGTAATGTATTGGGGCAGCTTTTTTGAGATGGCTGTCAGGGTCCATAAGGCTGCATTTTTATCACGCCTGAATTGAAGAGAACTCCACTCCACTGATTGATATAGGGAGCAGTGGTGAGTGGAATAAGGCAGGCCTGTGATGAACCTCAAAGCTCTATGATGTAATGTGTCAAGTTTGGTGAGGTAGGAAATGGGACAGTGGCTGTAGCGGAAATCAGCATAATCTATCAAGGATAGAAAGGTTGATTGTACCAGTTGTAGTTTGGCATCTCTAGTTAAGAATCGGGCTATCCTAAAGAACAGGCCAAGTCTCTGTCATAATTTTTTGAGTAATTCTTCAACATGCTCTATAAAGGAAAGCCTATGGTCCAGCCATACTCCCAGGTATTTGAATTTAGGGACAAATTCCAACTTCTCACCAAGAATTGTAGTAATCTGCGGCACAGGATCTGATAGGGCTGAATTTACCTTTTGGGCAGAGGGAGAAAAGAGCATTGCTTTTGTTTTCTTGGCGTTAAATAATAGTTTTTTGTTTAGGAGTTGGTGTTGCAGCAGGTTGAACTCAGATTGAAGGTCAGTACATGCAGATTGTAATGACGGGCGGCTTACGTAAAGAACTATGTCATCTGCAAACAGATGAATGTTGGCCTTAGTTATGCTTTCATCAATATTGTTGATGTATATTGCAAATAAGATCGGTCCTAAGATAGAACCCTGGGGAACACCTCTTAGGAGAGGTTTGAGAGTTGAGAGATCTCCTTCTGCTTTCACCTGCTAGAAATGATCAGAGAGGTGGTTGTTGAACCACTGTAAAGATAATGGGTCAGCACCTAGTGAGGTCAGGGAGCAGAGTAGCAGAGAATGGTTGACTGTGTCGAAGGCCTTGCTCAGGTCCAAGAACACGGTGCGGTGCGGTGTAATTCCTTTTGTCTAGCTCTCTTTGCCAGTCATTAGTCACTTTGGCAAGTGCTGTGATGGTGCTATGTTTATCTCTAAACCCTGATTGGACTGGATTAAGCAGGTTATTAGCTTCTAGATACTGCCTCAGCTGGTTACTTACGACTTTTTTCAGTAATTTTGACAAGACTGGGAGAATCGAAATTGGTCTGTAATTATTTAGATCACAGGGATTTCCGGACTTGAACAAGGGTATGATGTGCGCTGTTTTCCATATTGGAGGAATGGATCCTTGAGTTAATGATAGATTAAATAAATGGGTTATGGTCATGGCTAACAAATGGATGGCCACCTTCAAGAAATATGGGTCGAGGGCATCTGCACCAGCACTTTTTTTTTACATCCAGTTTTAGCAATAGGTCTTCAACTTCTTTCAGAATAGTAGGACGCAAGGAGAAGACTGAATCAGTGACACTAAGATCTGCACCTTGATTATCCACCTGACAGCGTATCAAATTTGCAGGGGAATTGTCGAAAGGCTAAGCCTGCAGTTGCAAAGTGATTATTGAAGGCATCCAGAACTTCCAGTCTGTCACTAATGGTGTTATTGTTTAAGGTGATTTTATCAGGTAGTGAGCCACCGGACGTGTGACCAGACAAGTCCTTGATGGTTTTCCAAAATTTTGTAGGATTTTTTGGAGGCAGAGAGAAATTCAGAATGATAGTATGCAGCATTTGTATCTCTAACCATTCTAGTACATGAGTTTCATGCCCTTTTGAACTTGCACCAGTCCACAGCAGACTGGGTTTTGCGTGCTTTTTTCCGTAGGTTATCTCTTTCAGTCAATGCAGATTTTAATAGTGTTGTGAACCATCTACATACATTTTCTGCTATTCGTACCTTAACTATAGGGGCATATTTATTTAGGGCATCTAGGATAATTTTGCTGAATATGTCGAATGCTGATTGCGTGTTTTTTGCCAAATAGAACTCTTGCCAATACAGGGAGTGTTTCAGTTTGTTTATGTAGGCAGTGAGATCAAATCTCCATCTAGATCTCTTGGCAGCAAACTTCGGCGAAGTAGTAGGTTTGTTGCTTGATTTTATGCAAGCAATAAATGAGTGATCACTGATATCACTGAAGAAGATGCTGGCAAAGGAGAAGAGATGTGGTTTATTCACTAGGATAACATCTAGCAGGGAGCTGTTATCCACGTTCTTTTTATTTACTCGTGTTGGTTCGACAAGCAAAGGAGGGAGAGAGATGATATAATCAAAACATTCAAACACCTTAAGGGCATTAACAAGGTGAAAGAGTCTAACATGTTTCAATATAAGAAAAATAGCAGGACAAGAGTACACAGCATGAGATTAGAGGGAGGCCGATTAAGGGGTAATGTGAGGAAGTTCTTTATCACAGAAAGGTTGGTGGATGCATGGAATGGCCTACCTCAGGAAGCGGTGGATATGAATACAGTGCAGAGCTTCAAACAGGCATGGGATAGGCATAAGGGAGCAATACAGATGAGATGAGTATGAATAGATAGACCACTGACAGAGCAAAGGCAGATGGCACATTCATAAGGTAGAAAAAGAAATTGGCAGACTGGATGGGCCTTGCGGTCCTTATCTGCTGTCAACGTCTATGTTTCTATGTTCAATTTCCCACCCATTGGGTTATTTTTGCCCCAACCCCTAGGTCTCTTAATTTCTGTAGTAACCTCATGTGTGGTACTATGTTGAAGACCATACTGAAGTCCAAGTAGTCTACATCTGCAGCTTGCCCCCTGTCCAACTCCCCTGTCACCCAATCCAAAAATTCTTGATTTTTTTGTTAGCCTCCGAAGCATTCTAGATGAGGATGCATCCTTTATCTTCATTTTGGGCATTTATCTCCAAATTAGACAGGTCACAAATGTACTGTTTATGGAAAACACTCTTCTGTGCCACAGCCCCACCACCCATCAGATAACTCCTCGAAAACTCCAGTACGTAAATAATGGATGCACTGAGCAGCACCATTTTAAGTATACAGAGTAGCTCTGCACTGCACACTTGTATGCATTCAATACACGTGAATGTAGTGGAGACGCTCCCTATACTTGGAATTCAGCCAAGCTGCATGGCCATTATTAACATACCAGAGAATTTTCTAAACATAAATACAGCTGCTAAAAGGTAATAAAAAAAATTTATGTGAAACCCCAAATCAGGGGTTTATCGTCGGGTAGTGGGGTTGTGGTACAAAATAGTGTTTTCCTTTAACTGGAAAGCAGCTTAAACAATTCCTTATGATGTCACGATGGCCTCTGCTGCACTCAAGTCGGAGCAGTGACATCAAACAGAAACAGTTTAATTGCCATAAAAAACTCATCTAAAAAGCTCTACCGTTTAAAATAATTGTGTAAGTTAGACACACAACTGACTCAGACTGCGCCACTTATCACTTGTGAGTGAACAGGGCTTACATAACTCCTTTGTGGGCTGTGCCACTTGTGAATTATTGTGCTTCCCCTCAATCATAAAGATGAATGGCATATTCTGAGTCACGAAGGGTGTAGGCAGGCATACTCACTGTACACATTTGAGTACAGTTTTGTTGAGTTTCTGTCACAAACCATATGCCTTTCTGTTAACATTTTCATTCTAATCTGTAGTATTTGGGTTAGTTTAGGCCACTGAGGAGTGTCTCTGTTCAAACTTGTGTTGTTTCGAAGACAGATACATGTATAACTTCTTTAGAGACTAGAAGAATCATCTGACAACAATCTGACTTGTATTGAAGTGGGTACCATTTGGAGAGGATGTGTACATTTTTTAATTGGGAGGGTGCAACTGTTGGGGACTGTGTACAAAATGGAAATTTCTGGCTTCACCCCTGAGTCATGCCATTGTGTATCCCACATATATCTAGATATATACCAGGACTTACGTTTGCCTATCACTGTACTAGGACTGACAGTGCAGTGGAACATAAACAGGTGATTAATTGCAATCAGTGCTTTCCCATGGGCCTAGCATCAAAAGAGTCTTGCCTCTGGTGTAATGGCAGAACAACTGATTGAGAATATTGCTGCCAGTTTCATGTTTTATGTTTTTTTTTTTCACTTTACATTATTACTGCATTGGGACAGCATGTTAATCCTGCATTAGTGAGATCTGTAGATTAGATGGAAATGTTATTTTATGGATGATTATGTAAGATGCTTTGCTATTATACTGAAAATTGTATAAGATTTTATTATTTGGATACATCACTGTACTTAGTAAGTATTAATGGTTGAATGATGCCCTGGCTAAAAAAGAGCCCACTTTCAGTAGTAATGTATGATAGCAGTGGTGGTTCAAAGAAAAAAACTTCTGATTATCAGAAAAAACTAATAACATTATGATTGTCCCACAGTTAACAAACCTATTACTATAAAATCAGAGCAATATTGGCATGGACTGAGTAAGGATCCTTATATCCCAGAATATGTCAAACAAATGAAAGCAGGGTTGTTTTTTCCCCAATGAAATAATTTGCTGTGACAATATTTAATTGCACTGACAACAGTAAAGTGATTTAGTGGATTTCAGTTCCTGTCTTTCTCCTCCTCCAGTTCCTTCCTACTACCTGACTCTGACACCCGTTAAACTACGCAGTTTTAATTGACAGCAACCTCCTTCCCAAAGCATCATTTTTCTGCCTTACTAATAACAGTATTGAAAGTAGATGAAGTATATTGTTCTTTGTGTTGTGACAACTTGTCACTGAAATTGTGCTGATTTAGCCAGTTTAGGTTTAGGCCCTGCTGAGAGCAAATCCATATGAGTAGTGTGTTTCCTTTTTTAACACTCTGTTTATTAATTTCATACAAAGCACACAAATAACAAACTCCCAGAGGAATATCAGTCATGAGGCTTACCATGCTATGGTAAAAGACCCCCCTCCCAATTTATTGTGACATCAGTTGGGAGGGGGGTACGTCAAAATACAATACAAACTGTTTTTGGTAATCAGTTTACCTTTAGCACTGCCATGATGCATTCCTGAGAATTAGAAATAACCATAAAGTAGCCGGCCCAGTGGCACTGAAGGCTGAGGCGCTGGACGCCTTACCTCCCACTATGCCGGCGACCTGTGTTTGGGAATGAGCTCGGATCACTGGGGGTTGGCAGGGTTGGAGAAGGATTGAGCGTCTGAGGGACTGCTCTCCTTCTCCGGGGAAGGGGTCGCCAGTGGTCAGCATTCGACTGGCCCCTAGTGGAGGCTGGGGGATGATGTGCCAATGATGCAGAAGAGGGGCAGAGATGGGGCAGATGCCTGGAGGCGTGCATGTGGTTGCATGCACACTCCTTCCACTGGCATCATTGCATGCCCCTCTCCACAAGGGGAGAAAATGAAAAACGGGAGTCCTTGCCATGGATGATGATTGTCCCCCTCGCAGCACCGCCAGGAGGGCACCTCCCCTTAACTGGATCTGGTCTGGTGGGTTGAGGGTCTCCCCACCCCCCGCCATGAGGGATAAGTCATGGTGGCTGAAGGGGGGATGTCAGATGGCAGGCGGGGATTCCAGGAGAAACAGCACCAAAAAAAAAAAAATAGAAATAACCATAAAGTCATACAAAATATTTTTTCAGTGACATATTTTAGTTGGTACCATTATTTCAAAACTCCCAAATGAAAGAGCAAGATATTAATGCCAAAGTTACTGAACAGAGTGTAAGAATGAATCATGAGGTTTACAACTTTTGCTTTTCATCTTGAAAATGCCCACAAGTCCGAACAGCCTATGACTGTTTCCATTGATTAAATTCAGCTACTTACATTTTGTTTTGGAAGCCGGATTGGCTCTATAGCTTCATAAGATACTTATTCTGAACACTAAACCATACTTATACAAGAGGAAAACGGAAAGGCCAGTATTTTAAAGTTGCCATTTCGAGCACAGGTTGTGTTGCATCTTAATTTAGATGTGAAAGGACTTGATTTGCTTCCAAAAATGTAGCTTTTTTTTGCATCCAGCATTCAAGAGATTCCTAGTACACCACTTTCACTATGGTCTAGAGTATGTCCATGTTTCAGCAGCTCATGTCAAATGTTGGACGAATTCTGTCGAAAAGTGTTTCCAGCTGCCCCAAACTCAGCATTGGTTATAAAATCAGGCCAGGTATGCTGAATGCACCAGCAGTATCTGAGTAATCGTGAGGAGTAATTGAGCCCAACAGCTTTATACAGTACTCCCCTGCATGCCCATACACAATATGTATGGCGGAATCCCTAGAGTTATATTTTAGTTGTGCACCTATGTAGATACCTCCATGAACAGTACACTATACAAATGTCTGTACTATAGTATATCTAAGTTACCTGCAGAAGAGACAGGCACGGAACACCAATTCAGTAAAGGCAAAAGGGTCATATGACCCCAGCAGACAGGTGCATAATATGACACCTGTTGTTTAGCACACAGCCTCACCCCCCCAACTTAACTGTAAAATTGATTTGAATCATCCCCAAAAGACTCATCAACAGTGTGAAGGCCTCGTCTCCCCGCCCCCCTCCCCCCGGAAATGTTATTTCTCAGAGTCTAGTCCATGACACCATAGAAGGTACACTATATCCCTTGTACTGCATGACTGACATCCAGCTGGTAGAGAAGAAAGGTTTCTGATTAGAAGTCCAGTGACCCAGAGCTCCACCCCCAAATGCTACTTCTATATGGCTGTACAACACATGGCAAAGTTACTGGATATCTATGGGACCCATAACCACAGACTCGCAGTACAGAATAATTGACGAGTTGTGTGCCAGAGCCTTTATACTGCATACATTTTTCTGAATGGAACTCTTTGATTTACAATTTAGGATGATCCTGGTGGGAACCATTCACAAGAGAAGTAGATTCCTTCCTGCAACTTACATCTCCATATGTTCACATTTGTTCTGATGTTACCTACAGTACACTGTAGCTCACTCAATTTTTCGGAATCCGTTCCCCTTCCCCTTCCCAGAAGCTGTCAGCCATGCATTTTCTCCAACCAGTGGGCAGCTAGTTTTGCAGCCAATGAGAATGGTGGACAGTGGCTGGCAAGTGGGAGGTGCGCGAGTTTCACTTGGCTAACACATTGCCAAATCATTTAGCAGCTTCATGCAGGAATGGGAAAGGCATGCAATAGGGTGGAAGCTCCAGAGTTCAGTTTGGGCATGGGGCCTCACACTAGATAGGGATTAATAGGACAGACTAGGTAGCGATGCAACTCCCACACCCCAGCCCGACCCCACCATCTGAGCACCCACCACCCCACACCCTCAGACCTCCCCACACACCCTCACTCACCTGAACAGGTCCCAATGTGAAAATCCACTCTCCCATCAAAGAAACGTCTTGCTGCTGGAACTGGCGACTGCTATATGAGAAATAAGGTGAGTGTGGTTCAGTGTATTTCAATGGGTTTTCAACTGCACTTACCTTATTTCTCATATAGCAGTTGCCAGTTCCAGCAGCAAGACATGTCTTCCATGGGACATTGGATCTTCACACTGGGATCTGTTCAGATGTGTGAGGGTGTGTAGGGGAGTCTGGGAGGTGTAGCGGGTGCAGGTGCTCACTGGGAGGGGGGATGGGGGTGCTGCGTTGCAACAGTGATGGTCCTTTTTCCTACAGGTTAGAAAAAGACATCAAGGAACCGTGTTCTTCTTTTCAAGCTCCAAGGGACATTGGTGAGGGGGTTGCTACTAGACACCCCATTTAAATTGGCAATGCCGTGCATAAGGCTGAAACAGATTTAGATAGCAGGGGAATGTAGACTAGCAATTTTTGCACTAACCACCGAGCCACCTAACTGCACTTACTAATTGTTGTGATACACACACTGACTACATATACACATATATGCATATATATTCCAGTATAACATAGCAGTGCACTGTGTACACAGACAGAGCATTGCCACACACACACTGACTTATATGGCATTTATATATTTATTTATACATCTAACCCTTTTACTGTATTTAGGATAAACACTGTGTTTTGCACTAACTCATTGTACTAATCTACGGCATGACTGGGTAATTAAGGTAGAGCATTAGGGCGTTGCAGAGGATGTGGCCTATATGGATTCATAAAGGCCTTCAGCACTGTCCTCCATAGATGGCTGATTATCAAACTGCACAGCCTAGGAGAAGATTCTAAAATAGTTCTGTGGGTGGAGAACTAGCTGAATGGCAGGAGTCAGTGTTGTAAATAGTGAGTACTCTGGAGAGGGGAGAGGTTAAGAGTTCAAAATGAAACATCGAAGTTTGATTACAGAAATTATAGTGGAGGAGATAGTGCAATAGATGACTTCGATTTTGATTATATTTCCCCGGAAACTATACGATCTGAACTTTTGAAATTGGATACCTCTAGGGCAAAGGGACCAGATGAGATTCCCTCTACATTGCTGAAATATGCAGCACCTTGTGTGGCCTATCCGTTGGCCTATATTTTTAACTTATCCATTGTAAGTGGGGAATTCCCAGAGGGGTGGAAGATTGCTAAGATTAGACCAATTTTCAAGGCCGGGGGTCAAGTGCGAGCTGGGCAATTATCGGCCCATCTCGCTCTTGTCTCAGATTTCTAAGGTATTTGAAAAGATCATATCATGTCAGTTGAAAGATTTTCTTGAGGATAATAATAAATTGTCACCTTTTCAATCGGGGTTCAGGGTACATCATAGTACACAAACAGCATTGATAAAGGTTGTAAGCGATCTTCAACTGAGTCTGGACAGGAAGTTAATGATAGGAGCTTTATTTATAGATCTCTGAAAAGCATTCAATACCCTTAATCACTGGGTTCTCCTGTCCAGACTCAGTGAGATCGGCTTGTCCTCTCGATCACTTAAATGGTTTGCTTCTTATTTGACAGACCGTAGACAATTTGTGGAAGTGGGTTCCTACAAATCTAAGATCTTGGAAATAAATAATGGAGTACCGCAGGGATCCATTTTGGGGCCTTTATTATTTAATGTTTATATGAATGATTGTAAGGTTACAGCTACATCAGTGTGGTGTCATATGTATGCTGATGACGCTATGCTGTATGTTGAGGGAGATACTGTAGAATCCATAAATGAAAAGTTGCAATTGGCTTTTGATGAAATCCAGGAATATTTCAAAGTGAGTCATCTTATTCTAAATACTAACAAAACACAATTATTGTTGTTTAAAAACAATAATTATAAAAAAGATTGTCATCTGGATATTCATACTGTGGATGGTATTGCCATCATGCAGGTGGACTCTTATAAATATCTTGGGGTCTGGTTAGATACTAGCTTAGGGTGGGATGTCTACATAAACTCCCTTATAAAGAATATTAATATAAAAATAGGTGTATTGTATAGATATAAAAGGTTTATGTCCAGGGATGTTCGTCTGATCGTGGTTAATTCTTTGAAACTTCCAGTGTTAGATTACGGTGACAAACTTTATGCAGGAGCCTTGGAAAAGTATATAAGTAGTGTAGATTTAGTTTTTCATAGACTGGCCCTCTTTGTCTTAGATGCCCCTTATAGAACACATAGGTGCTTACTTTTTAAAGAATTAGACTGGATTAATCCCAAAGTGAGAAGAGATTTACATCAGATCCAATTTATGACTAAAGTTTGGCATATGAAAGTACCGAGTTATAGCTCTGATTTATTTGAGGTCAGGAAGATTAAGGGAAGCCTAAGGGCCTCAATTGGAACTCAATATGTCCCGCCCAATTGTAATCTAAAGATAGGTAAATCTTCGGCTATTACCAGAGGTATTAGCCTATGGAATCGACCCCCTCCAGCTCTCAGATGTAATAAAACCAAACACAACACTAATGAACTAAGGAAATGGCATATGCTTGCACTAAATAAGAGCATATTATGTAATGATTGTCTAACATTTTGAATGTTCATATGTTATACGTTTTGTTATTTTTTTTGGAATTATTGATTATTTGTATTGCTTGTTGTATTGTTGTCACTTTTTTTCTTGATTTTGTGGTATTGTTTATGTTGAGTCTTCTTAACTGAAATTTGGTACTTGGAACTTCCTTGAAAATGAGCTATTCTCAAGTGAATGTATCCAATTATTCATACTTGAATAAAAAATGATTTACTACTACTACTACTACTCACTAACAGCAGAATGCCACAGGGGTCAGTCCTCTTCAATGTCTTTATTGGGGACATTTCAGAGGGACTGGAGGGGAAGGTATGCCTCTTCACAAATTATACAAAGGTATGCAATAGGGTGGACATGACAGGGGGTATTGAAAGAATGAGGGAAGACCTCAAAAACTGGAGAAATGGTCTGAAGAATGGCAGCTGGGCTTCAATGCAAAGAAATGCAGGATCATGCACATACAGCACAAGAACCCAGGGGCAAAGTATGAACTAGGTGGGGAGGTACTGACAGTCACAAAGCAGGAAAGGGACCTGGAAGCTATCATTTCAGAAGACCTAATAGAAACTAGTCATTGTCATAAGGTGGCAGGAAAGGCTAGACAGATGCTTTGCTTCATGTTCTGAACTGTTCATTGCTAACATATAGCATTACAGCCATTTTCAAGCTGACTAGGAAAAAGTTAATGCACCATGAAAGGGTTAACAGAGTGGTACATATGCATACATACACATACACACACACATTAACTCTTGCAGAACTCCCTCCTGAACTGATAACAAAGCACAGTTGTTAATACACTGAGCACATCCACTGACTGTAATTTAAGCTGGCATGAGTATGCTCCACATAGAAGAGATTTATGAATGAATCAAACAGTTTCAGCCAAAACAGTGTGGAGCAGAGACACCAGAGCTAAACTGCTCTAGTAGAGTAATTTTAAGAAAACTTCAATTTTATGAAGTCCATTGGGAATCTGGAGAGCTCCTTTTCTATACTATGATAGCAACACGTCTGCAGGGCTCTGCCCACTGCATCCATAAAAAAGGCTTAAGGTCCCAGTCCAAACTGAGACCTTTTGGTTTCAGACTTACAAGGGTAAAGATCCAGAATACTTATTTCTGTAATAACTAAGCCTATCCTCACCCTGTTTGTTTCTTTTGATGAACTCTAGACTCTTTAAATGCATTGCACTTGGGTTTGAGGCATGACATTACTGGAAATGTGCCCCTTCTGATGTATCACAATTCTGATTTCTTATGCTTCTTGCATGTTCTAGGGTATGTTCCTTTATTAGACTGTCCTTCCCATATATGTCTAGGGATAATCACACCACAGAATATAAACAACCTAGTTTGTGGTGCAATTAATAAATTCCCTGATTTGTACAGAGGTTTGAAGGTGTAGAAGTTTGGGTTCCACCACAGCAGTTCGACAGGAATTTTGTTGACTGCCTCTACAGCAATGGCACAATGTGGACAGTTGGCATTGTGCCATCAGGTAAACAATGTTCTTTTGAAGAGGGATGTGCCCCCCCTGCACCCCTCATAAGGGGGACTCTGCCCCCTGCACTCCCGGTTTCTAAAATGTTCAACTCCAGGTCGCAGTTGTTCCGGAGAGGGGGCACAAGTCCCGGTGAAGCTGTGTCACTGTCCCATGTGAGCATTACAGCAAACTGCTGACTTTGTCGTTGTAATGGTCTTCGCAGTTGTAGTTTTGCCATATCGTCAGTGTACCAGAAGTTTGAATTCTTTAGTTTGATGGCAATATGTACAGATAGTGCAACTGCCACATTTGTACATGCCACTCAATCTCTGGGGTAGCCACATCAAATGTTCCTAAGCTGACACAGCTGTCTTTGGATACAGCACTTTTCACTAAGGAACCGGCAGATTCCTGCAAATAAAGAGCAATAGTTTCAGTGTTAGAACTGTGCAAAGTAGGTATCTCTCCTTCTGCACACATATTCATAAAAAAGTGCAGCATGGATGCTCTGAGGTTTGCTGATACAGTCTTTGGATGCAAAGCTCTGCAGCTGGCAGTGAAAAAAGTAGCTGAATTTGAGTCTGTCAGAAACAATTCTGTTTCTTGAATGAGTACTTGAACTACCTATTACATTCCAGCACTTATAACTAAACCACTGACAGTGTGAAACAACATAGAAAGAAGAAATTAACTCAAAACGTTCAACAATTTCTTTTCTGCTAGTTCCAATGTTTCAGTGGGACCAGCCTAATGGAATTTTATTTCTGGGAAAATATTTCCAACACAGGTTTCTAACTGATTCTGTTACACGTATTATTTGTTCAGAGGTTTTCTCCTGCTGTTGAGAAAATATTGTTAAATCAATTAATCTTGCAATCTCTTTGTTCCATTCTTGACTCTGATACTTTTTTTTATAAAACATAGAAACATAGACTTTGACAGAAGATAAGGACCGCTTGGCCCACCTAGTCTGTCCATTTTCCTACCTACTGGATAAGCTGCAGATCCTAGTTAACCAACAGCCTATTTCTTCCTAACCCCCCCCCACAAGAATTGCCTTATGTCTGTCCCATGCATTCTTGAATTCTCCCATAGTTTTAGACCTCACAACCTCCTCAGGAAGGCAGTTCCATGCATCTACCACCCTCTCTGTGAAAAAATACTTCCTCACATTGCCCCTGAGCCATCCTCCCTCTATCTTCAAATTGTGTCCCCTTGTTCTTGCACACCTCTTTTTCTGAAAGATGCTATGCTCCTGGACTTTGTTGATTCCACTGAGGTACTTAAAAGTTTCTATCATGTCCCCCCTCTCCATCCTTTCCTCAAGGGTATACATATTAAACTCCTTTAGTTTCTCCTCATATGGTTTCTCTAGCAGACACTGCACCATTCTAGTTGCCCTCCTCTGGACTGCCTCCATCCTGTCTATGTCCTTGCAGAGATGGAGTCTCCAAAACTGGACCCAGTACTCCAGATGGGGTCTAACCAATTGTCTCTACAGAGGGATAACAACTTCCTGTTTTCTGCTGGTGATGCCTCTCCCTATACATCCCAGTATCCCGCCAGCCCTCCTTACTACCTTTTCACATTGCTTGCCAACCTTAAGGTCATCTGATATGATTACCCCCAGGTCATTTTCCATTTTTGTTGCTGTTACTACCTCCCCCCACCCCATCGTGTACTCTACCCCTGGGTTTTTGTTTCCCAGGTGCATTATTTTGCACTTCTTTGCATTGAATCCAAGCTGCCATACTTCTGACCATTCCTCCAACCTTGCCAAGTCCCTTCTCATCCTTTCCATGCCCCTTTCTGTGTCAACCCCCTTGTGTATGGTCTTTGGATGTTATGCAGGTAATAGCTGGTTCATAAGTTTATTCTTGTTTAACCAACTTTAGTTATACAGTGGGACAATATAGTGACCTGAGCTAGCTCACAACTGTTACTCGGAGCACTGAGGAGGGAATGCTCCATGATTATGTCACAGGTATAGCTGTCAGCCTCTCCCTGATAGCTTGGCCTGATATGATATTCAACAGTTATGATGACTAAACCATTGAAATGTTAGAAATAACAGAAAAATAACTTACGGCATGTTGGATTTAATTTATTCCATACGTTAGAATATTTACATAATTTGGGAATTATGACATGACCAATCTAATTATTTTCCAACAGGAAGCCTATTCTGTAGCAAGACAGTTCAATATGGTGCCACCAGTCTGTGAACAAGCGGAATATCATCTTTTCCAAAGAGAGAAGGTAGAGATTCAGCTACCTGAACTTTACCATAAAATAGGTAAATATAAAATATACAACTGTGCTTTATTTAAACTATGGTTATTGTTTGGAAAATGGTCTAGGAAGGGTGCAAGTGGTTAATGGCCCATACTATAATATGCTTCTTTACAGTTTCCATATTGTACTGTATTGTGTATTAACAAAGGGAAGAAATACTGCAGTACAGACACATAAACTTTTTTTGTGTTATAGATTATGGCTAGTTATGAGGGTACTCTTTGAGGATTGGGAATTTTAACATAGGCAGTGTTTTCCCTTTAAATGAACATGGAAATTGCTGCCCCTTTGGCCCAGTGGCAGCAGGTTGTGCTGCCACAGAGACCATTAGTGTTCGGGAGTGGAGGTTGCTCAGTGCTGCAGTGTAGGCAGGCTATGCTGTAGGCCTCAACCAGTGAGGGTTGGTGGCAGGTTCCAGCACACTAGCAACCCCTGCCTATGCATTGTCCACATCTATAGTCTTTATTATCATTGGGTTTGGGAGTACGCAAAAACAGCAGCACTGGGAACAGGTTTGGTGCTATATAATAAGAACAGGAGAAAAAGCAAAATAAAGCACCCAAACCAAGCACTCATATCAGATTTCATCTCTGATGAAGCACAGCAGTGGCACGTTCAAAACGTAAGTGGTGTTGTACCATAATGTTATTTCTCACCATTATGGTGTAACAAGCCAAACTTTTCTAGCACTTGAGCACTTATTGTAACCCTGATCTGAGTCCTTGGTTTAAGTGCTTTATTCTGCTTTTTCTTATTATCATTGGTTTGAAGATGCTTACGTTCCCAAAACACAATTCCTCCAGCATTAACAGTATGTTGAGATCGACTAAAAGTGTACTTTTATAGATGACTATAGTTCTCAGCACCCCTCCCCCACCCAAAAACTGACCAGTGAAGCAAGATTTCAGAATGTGATTTACTATCTCGGTAGCCCATTTTTTTGTGGGTCACAAACAACTGTTTCCTGTTTATGTATGATTATTGGGTGGCTCTCTCCATTTGCAGCCTCAATAAATTTTAAATGCTGAAAAACATATGGGCTTGGGAGGAGTACACCATAACCTAAAATCTTTCCACAAAAAAACGTAGTTCTACAGTGTTATTTCCAATATCATTTCCTGCTGGAAATGTCATTGGGAAATCTAAGCTGCCAGTTTTGATTCCCTGTATTAAGCAAGGAGTAGACAATCCCACATTTTTCTTTTTTTCCCAGCTGATTTGTCTACACATAGCATGCAAACAAGGAGAACCATTTGCCAATAAAATAATTCAGGCCCACAAGGTTCTTTAGATACTGTAAACTGAAGCCTTGCTAACATGTACTTATAAGTTATTCTACAAATTGTTTTATTGTTTTCTGTAGGTGTTGGAGCTATGACATGGTCTCCACTTGCTTGTGGTGTAATTTCTGGGAAGTATGAAAATGGAGTGCCTGAAAGTTCAAGAGCTTCATTAAAGGTATAGTGCTGAAGGACACATTTTAATGGAACTTTCTGGTTTTGAACTATGAAATACATTTTGTATACCTGTAGCCTGCAGTCAGTGACTACTGCAAAATACTCTTATACACACATGCTATTTTCACCATATAGAATAATGTATGGGCAACCATACACAACAAGGCTGTGTTTTGACTGAGGGGTTGTCATGGCAACAGAGTGTACTTGAGAGCAAAGCTCGAGAGGTCCCTGTCGTCATGACAACCCCTCAGATGAAACACAGCCTTGGAGTGTATGGCTTCCCATACATTATTTTGCATAGTGTATGGACAGCAATAGAGACATCTCTGAAAACAAACAAAATTACTTTGTTTTTTTTTTTCCTCTGCTGACTTTTCTCATGACAGTCACTGTGCCAGGCCACCCATCTGATACTCACATTAACTGGATCATTGCTTTTGGCCGTAGTCCTGCAACTTATCCACCCGCCTTTCCAGCAGCGTGATCACCATCCCAACAGCTTGTCCTGCACAGATAATCTTTTGTTCTGCAACAGTCTCACCCCCCCCTTTTTTTTCACTTCCCCTCGAACCAGGAAAAAAGAGCAAGATGGTGCCCTGATACCAAGCACAGTAAAGCACTTATTCTATTTGGCAAGTACGTCTTCTCATGATTTCACTTTCATTTCCTTTTTGCACTCTACCCATGGTGGAAGTTTAACATTTGGTGATTTGTGTATCTCAATGATGTAACTACTGCATCACAACCGCTTGTTTGAGTAAATGGATTTCCATACACAACAATCCTGACCCATACACCATATACCATTAGAACAATGACACTAATACAGTGAAGACCATCACAGCAACAGAAATCGGCAGGTCGCTGTAATGGTCTTGCTGTACACTGGCACCACTTCTGCCAGTGTTTTGCCCCATCCCTGAAACAATTCTGACTCAGTTGATTATTTTAAGATCGGGGGTGCAGGGGGCACAGCCTCCCGCATGGAGGATGTGGGGGACACATCCTCCCGCAAAACACACATTGATTCTGTGATGGCACAATGCCGACTGTCAGCATTGTGCCTGTTATGTATTCATAGATGTCGACAACTATGTTGTCACTGTGGCTTGGTGGACCCCCATGCACTATAGGAACTGTATTCTTTACCAGAGTCTAATTATAGTATTAATGTGGATGACCTATGTTTTGATTGTAAGAATTGTCATTCTGACTGAGAAACATTGCACTGTTCTTCCTCATTTTCCACTAAGTTCCTGTACTATACGGCAACCATATGCACTGTACATCAGCGAATGCCACTGTCCCATCAGTTCTGTCCTCAATGAGTAGTCAAGCTAGTCTTCAGTTCTGGCATGGATCTGAGACTATGCATTTCAATAATGGCAGATATAGTTTTGCGCTGCTAATAGTATTTGCATATTGTTGGAGTTTCACAGTGAAAAGGCTGATAGTGCTAGCAACAAAAACTCTATGTACCTCCTAAACAGGAAGGATACACAGTGTGGTTTTCTCTATGCTCTATGCAACCCTCACTCCTCCCCACTCCCCCAACACACATGGGATGAAAGTACAATTCAGCGTCAATTTCATTAACATAGGGTGTCTTTTAATCAAAGTGGGACAACTATGCAAAATTGTGTCTAGTGTTTTTGTTCTCTTGGAATGTTAATTCATTGAGTACTGAGTGAAGAACATGTGAGTGCTGTAGGAGTTTGGTCAGGAATAATTCCCTCAAGTGAGGTGACTCATTTTCTAACATTTATAGCAGTGTTCTATTTGATGTTTCCGATGTGCCACCCATGAGTTTATAAGTTTCTTCAGATAAAAGAGAGGATGAGGTCAGCTGTTATATTTGTTTCACCATATCAGTGCAACTGAGTCTAAAAATGATGCAAAACAAGTAGGTTCTCAAACTGTAGTTAGACCATCACAAATAAACATGTTGCTAATCAGGAATCGTGACTTCTTTAGAAGAAAAGCCGAAAAACAAAATTTCTTTTCCTTTTGTCACTGCATGCACCCACTGGCATGTGGCACAGGAGTACTCTAGGGCCAGGGTCTTCAATTAACTAAAGGGGTCCCTCCATTTTTTTAGTAAAGGGCTGAGAACTGAGGTCAGATTTTCAAACTGCAAAAAACAGCCAAGGGACTAGGTCCAATGCCACAGTCCACTGGTGTGGAAAAAGATCTCCACACCGGTGCACAGTCCTATTTTTAGCCTGTGCCCCACACAAGCAGCTGGTGCAGTTGCAGAGTATGGGCTGGGTCCCACTAACTAAGAGGGGCACGGTGAATGTCAGTGAATGCCTGGACGTTAGTGACACATCACAGCCCCTGGGAGAAAAATTGGAAATAGAGCTCCGTGGTTGACCGGATGATGGGTGCCGGCTCCCGCTGCCATGGGACACTGGGCAGCCAAAAGACCACTTTAGCAGCACCCGGGCCAATAAGAAGTGTGCTGGCCTCCCCCAACAGCGCCTTCCCCCTCTGAGGAGGAGGACCCATCTGGTGAAGGGTTACGCTCGGTTACCCAGGGAGCTGCAATGTGGGGTGGCGATGGCTGTTTCAGGGCAGGGTGGCAAGTGAGAAGCATAGGCGGCCCGAAGGAGAGGCCAGCCAGGAGCTGGGAGGGAGCAAAAAAAAAAAAGTTAATTGGGCCTGCAAAGTACCTTGTGACCACAATCCTGGATCCAAGGTCACAGGTCCATTGCCCTCCATGCTTGCAGAATAAGTGCAGTTGCCTCACTAGGCATATACCTGACATAACTGGAGAGTCTTTTGCTGGGGCCAGGGGAACACAGAAAAAAAGCATTTGTCAATGCCAAATGTTGGCTTGCTGGCACTGGCACTGGTAGTGCAGGAGTGCATAATAGGATTGGCAGTGAAGTACTGAACTGACGCCAACTTCGGGCCCACCCTTCAGAGAGTGACAGGCATTGGGGTGTGCCTTTGGGTCATCGGCCATAACAGATAAGCTCCAAAGTATGAAAGAGGTGCAGCAGCCACAGTGTGATCCTTCTCATCTCCAAGACTTCCTGAGACCTACTGTAGAAAGTTGTGTTTCATTGACTGAAAAGAGGTGACCCTGGTTGCTATCCATGCAGCTGCACTGAGCATCAGTGAATCAAGCCCAGCATCCCAATCTCTGACTACTGTAATGCTGTCTGCTGGATCCTGATATCAAGTCCCAGACAGGCAATGCATAATTTTTTGCTTAGTTTTGTTGCTTATTAAGGGAAAGCCTACTATGAGCTGGTGAAAGTACAGAGTTTCACGTATTAAATTCCAAGCTGCATTCAGTCTTGGAAAAGGTGCACTCACAAATACACCAAAAGGGTCAGATTAAGTCTGGTCTGTTTACCTGATCCCTGGTTCCCAGGGACTTAATTTAGGGGGATGTCAACAAGGGATCACAGATCCCTAGGCAGTGTTCCTTTAATATAGAGTAATGGTCGTGTAACTTACTCCTAAGGAGCCCTACATTAGTCTATTTCACTGCAAAAAGCAATATTAATAATATATACTAGCCATTTCCAGGTAAAGTGCTCCATTTCCCTAAGTTACAAGAATCACCACAGATCATACCCCTCAAGATATCTTGCTACAATAATAAAGGGACAGTCCATACAAAACGGATTACTGTCAATATCACGCAACATTAATAGCACGAGTCAACATGCCGCATACATGATTGTGCATATCTACATTAGAGCGACATCAATATAGCGCTATCAACAATAGCGATGTAATGGAGTACTAATATGGAGTGGCTACATTAGCAAACACACAGATAGCTTTTTAATAAGTGCGCATTTTAATAAATGGCAATTTTAACTGTTTTAGTTAAATGGGTTTTGAATTCCTGTACCATCTGGTTAAGTGTGCAACAACAGGATAGAGATTTGTTTGTTTATTTTATTTGTTTGCAAACAACGAACACTAGATGGCAGTATCGCGCTATTGTTTCACACTTCATATTGGCATTGTGCGGTTTTAGCATGCGCTTAATTTTATGTGCTTTAATTATTCGCGCCATTCTGTCCGCACGATTTTCACCATATACCTTTCCTCTACTTATCATGTCCATGTCTTTATCCCATGTCTGTTTGAAGACCCCCACTGTCTTTGTCCCCACCACCTCCTGTGGCATGTTGTTACAGGCCTCCATTATGCCTTTCTGAGATGCATGATTTCCTCACATCACTTCTAAACTTCCCATGTTCAAGCTTCTTTACATGTGCCCTATTATGGTGCTCCTCCTTCTCTGAAAGAGACTCCCTTCCTGTTCCTTGTTTACTCCTGTGACATACATATGGCTCAATCATGTCCACTCAAGCTGTACCCCAGTGGGTAAATGTTGAGTTCCTACAGTCCCTCCTTGTATGTTTTCTCATGCAGTTCCATGCATCATTTGGAAGCCCTCATCTGGATCACACCCATGCTGTCAATGTCCTTGAGGAGTTGTGGCCTTCAGAACTGACAGTGTACACAGTACTCTAGGTGTGGTCCCTCTACTGAGTGATACAGGTGCAACACCATCTACCTTATCCTGTTTAAACAACCTCTATATATGCACCCTAGCAACGCAATAACTTTATCAGCTACCCTGTTGCACTGCCCTATCACCTTGAGATCCTCAGATATGATTTGCCCAATGTCCCTCTCTTACTTGATGAGTATAAGTACCCCATCTTATACTCAGTACCTATATATATTTTTTTTTAGTTGTTTAACCAGGTATAGCACACCAAGCTGAAAGCTTTTTTACAGGAGCGACCTGGGAGCACAAGGAGGTTAAGTGACTTGCTCAGGGTCATACAGTATGCAAGTGGAAGCTGTGGGATTCAAACCCAGGTCTGGCCTGCTGGATGTCACCAGATTTGCAGTTCAGAGCCTTAGACCACTGCACTATACTGCCTCTATTTCCCTGTACCATTCCTAGTTCCTATTTACTGCCTCCTATTTCCCCTGTACCAAGTGCATAACTTTGCTCTTTTCAGCACCGAAACAAAGCTGCCACCCCTAGACCATTTCTTCAGTTTCCCCATATCCCTTTGTATTCTCTACAACACCTGCTGAGTGCCCACCCTGTTACAGATTATTGTGTCACTACAAAGAGACACACCTTCCACTGCAGTTCCTCAGCAATGACACTTATGAATACACTGAAGAGGACAGGACCCAATACCAATCCTTGTGATTCTATTGGTCACTCTCCCATTCCCAGAGAGAATTCCATTTACCACCAGATGTCAGCTTGGCTTATTTGGAAGCACATCCACCTCTGGGATAGAAGGTTGTTGGTTCTAGTCCCACACTGGGATTGGGCTCATGCCATACATGCTGGCACCTGAGTGCAGTACTAGAGGGGGTGCTGTACTGTCAGCTGTGCCATTCTTTGGATCAAATGTTAAACTGAGGTCCCTTCTACCCATCTCTGGTGCTGTCCTGATAGGTGTCATGGTGAAAGTAAGATAACCCAAGGTACTTTACAGAAAGAGTAGGTAACTTTCTCTGGTGTCCTGATCAACATTCCCCTTCCCTTCAAACTGCTTCATCCAATTGTCCAAGGCTGTGTGTGGGTGTTGATGTGCAAAATGGCTGCCACTACACATTCAGTCACTTCAGTTTAGTCTAGCAGTGCTTGTAAAGTGCTTTGGGATAAAATGTGTATGAAAAGTGCTATATAAATTCTGATTCTTCTATGTCTCCTATTCTGCAACCTGTTTGATGCCCACCATACTGCCTTATCCTCAAACCCAGGTTGCTAAGTTTCTATTTTAGCCTCCTGTGTGGCACAGTGGCAAAGGCATTACTGAAGTCCAGATAGGCAATATCCAGTACCTTCACCTAATAAATCTCCCCAGTCACCCAGTCAAAGAAATCTGTGAGATCTGTTTCACATGAGCTTCCATCCGTTAAACCATGATGTTGGACATGCAGCCCATTTGCCTCCACATAACCCATCAGCCTCTCCTTTAGTACAGTCACCATTAATTTCCCCACCAGTAATATGAGAGTGACTGGCATGTAATTTCTAGCCTCTGTAAACATCAAGGGAGGCAACAGACAGCACTATATTAAATGGAATAGAGAGGTAGATGGTGATAACACCATCTTTCATGGTGTGGTCTTGGCAGGTGAGAGTGTAACCAGGGATGGAAACAGTGGAGTTAGGAATATTGGTGGAAAGCCAAGATTCCAAAACTATCAGGACATCAAGGAGGAGGGAAACCATGGGGGTTGTAGCTGATCAATTTTGGGCAGGAAACTATGGATGTTGTTGTGGGTCACCTGGAGTCCTTTGGGGAGATCGAAGGGAAGGGAATGGGCAGCACCGGGGTTAGGCACAACATCACCGGCTATGAGGAGTAGTAGAGGTAAGATAAGTTTAATGGGGACTGGGGGGCAATGGCGATGCAGTGGAGATGAAGGGGGGATCAGGAGGGTGGAGGGGGATAGTGGTTCTGATGGACACCAGATGAAGCCAGAAGGAGACTGATGGGAGGAGGGAACAGCCTGGGAGTGGGAAAGGGGAGGAGGCAGGAGAAACATAGCAACATAGAAGCACAGAGGTTGATGGCAGATAAGGACCGCAAGGCCCATCCAGTCTGCCCATTTCTTTCTCTACCTTATGAATGTGCCATCGGCCTTTGCTCTGTCAGTGGCCTATCTATTCATACTCATCTGTATTGCTCCCCTTATGCCTATCCCATGCCTGTTTGAAGCCCTGCACTGTATTCATAGCCACCACTTCCTGAGGTAGGCCGTTCCATGCATCCACCACTCTTTCTGTGAAAAAGAATTTCCTCACATTCCCCCTTAATCGGCCTCCCTCTAATCTAATGCTGTGTCCAGAGGAGAGGAGAGGATGGGTGGGGGCTAGGAGAGGGGGCATAGGAGAAGGGGGGATCAGGGAAGCTTGCAGGAGGGGAGAGAGGTTGTAGGCAACAGAAACCCATCTTCTTCCAAGTTGTGTACAGGAGTGCTTGGAAACAACTGAGAAGCTGAGTGGGATATACTATTTTGGATGAATTATCTGTAACTAAACTCTCTCTCTCTCTCTTGCTTACATCTGAGAGAAGTTTTCCTCACTTTTAAAGTGGCATTGCTTGGTATTTGTTTTAGTTTTTAATTCAGAAAGGTTTTTTTTTAAACTGCTTATCTTGTCAGCATCCTCAGAAGGGCTGAAATAACTGCATATTTGATTTTCCTTTGTGGCTAACAAGCCACAAGGCTGTTTTGGGGCTGGAGAGGTTTAACTGTGTCTGACTTGGATGTCTGGATTTTTCTCTGTTTGATTAGCAGGGTACTTTATCTGTCAAATTGTTGTGTAGGGTATCTTGCTGACAGGAAGGCACTCTGCAGCGGTGGGTGAGAGCTTTAGTCGATTGTTTTGTGAGGACACAGTTTAGGCCAACCCCTTCCCACCCTCACCTCACCCACCCCTGGAAATAGTTCCTTTATACCTGAGGTTCTGACATCATTTCCTCGAGTGCAAGTGCATTTCACTGTCATATCCTCTCTAGCACACTGCACTGATAATATAAGCATACACGTTGTATAATATATATATATATTTCTATATAACAAATCACACACACACGCCACACACACACACACAAATACAATAAAAAACAACTAGATAAACATGTGGGAGTAATGAGTGTAATGGCTGCGGGCAGTCTTCCGGAGTCTTTCTAGAGGCTGAGATGCTGCCCTATTTGCATACAACTATCTGCCCTGAGGGAGGAAGTTGCCCGTCTTCAGGCGGCACTGGACAGTAGTAAGGAAACCTTCCCCCAGGCCACACTGGACAGTAGAAAGGGAACCTCCCCCATCCAGGGAGCACTAGCGCCACCACCACTACTTCCTCAGGGGTTGCGAAGAAAGCACAGCAGTTGGACCACAGTGGGCTCAGGGAGGGTGAGGAGAGTGGAACAGAGGCACACCCAGTCAATTGTTCTATTCCACAATCCATACACCATTCTGGGGGAGCATAGCTCCCCATGGATGCACCCGAGAGAAGACTGATGATATCTGTCACAAGGAGGCCCACAGAAAGGAGGCAGAGGGCACCAAAGGAAAGGAAGCAGCTCCTGGTGGGGGACCCAATTATTAGGGTATAGAACTGGGGAGCTGGGAAAATGAAGTAAGGTGCCTGCCTGGTGCCATGGCTTGGAGGACAGGAAGCGATCCTCAGGATCACGAGAACAGCTGCAAGGGATTCCGAGCTGGACGTAATTGTCCACCTAGGGACAAATGACTTGGCTCATCATGAGATTAGAGCGGTGCAGGAGGACAGCAGAGTTGGGAGGGACCTAAGATGAGTAGCACACACAGTATCCTTCTCAGAGGTGCTGCCTGTCAAAAGCATGGGGGAGGTGAGGCAATTGGCACCATGCAGTTTAATGAATGGTTGAAAAACGGTGTGGAGCACAGGGTTTGGCTTCATTGGGGACTGGGGTCTCACCTGGAGGGACACCAGCCTATACTGGCAGGATGGTCTGCATCTGTCCAGGAAGGGAACAAGTCTTTTGAGCAATCGGTTTAAATGCTTCATTGGCAAGCTTTTAAACTAGTCAAAGGGGGTGGCACTGACAAGCAGCAGGAAAATCCCAGCCTCTCCCTACAAAACAGGGTACTAAATGAGAAAAAGACTGAGGTAGAACGGTCAGTGGGGGATGCTGCAACAGAAGGTAAAGCCATCAAAAAATGGAGAGCAATGAGTACTAATGCCCGTAGTCTCGGTAACAAGCTTCCTGAATTAGTGGCCTTGATGGAGGAGGAACATCTGGATATCGTGACAGTTACAGAAACATGGTACACACAAAACCATGACTGGGGCATAAACATGCCAGGATACTCTGTCTACAGGAGGGACAGGGAGGATAAAAGAGGAGGAGGAGGAGTTCTTTACATAAGGGAAGGAATAAAAGCAACAGAACAAAAGGGTAAACAGGGAGGAGAAGAAGCACTGTGGGTAAATTTGGAGACAGGCAATGGCACCACAATACACACAGGGGTTGTATACAGACCTCCTTCTCAGGGGGTGGAAATGGACAGGGAAATGATAGAAAGTATACTTAGAATGGCAGAAAAAGGGGAGATATTGCTGATGGGTGATCTGAATATGCCAGATGTTAACTGGAGTGCAGTTGCAGCTGCCACTTCCAAGAGTGCAGTTATTCTAGATGCCCTACAGGGGGCATGCCTTAGACAACTAGTACTGGAGCCCACCGAGAGGGAGCAATATTAGACTTGATTCTCAAATGGAGATGGAGAGAGGATTACAGATGTAGAAGTGGGCAGCCATCTGGGAACTAGCGACAATCGAACAGTATGGTTCACAATAAACACAGCAATAGAGTCAAGCCATACAAAGACAAAAGTACTGGACTTTAGGAGGGCTGACTTTGCCAAAAATGTGAGTGCCTAAGGAATGCACTAGCAAATGGGCAGGAAGGAGGGGTGGAAGAACAATGGGGAATAATAAAAACTGCCATCACAGAGGTAACGAGCCTTCATGTGAAGCAAATAAACAAAACAAGACGATGTAAGAAACCACTATGGTTCTCAAAGGAAGTGGCAGTGAAGGTTCAAGAGAAAAAGAAAGCATTCAGGAAGTACAAGGAATCGCAGAAGGAGCAGGACAGAGAACTGTATCAGTTAAAGCAAAAGGAGGCTGGGAAGGCAGTCAGAACAGCAAAGGCCCAAACCAGGAAAAAGATAGCCAACTCAGTTAAGAAGGGGGATAAACCTTTATAGGTACATCAGGGAGCGAAGGAAGACCAAGGGAGGGATAGTGAGGCTTAATAAAGGGGAGGGAGGTGGGCAGAGGGAGACTGTGAAAAGGCAGAGATACTAAACAAATATTTTTGCTCAGTATTTACAAAGGAAGAGGGGAGTACATAAAACAAACAGTAGTAACACACTGGATACAGAAGTTGATACCGCCCATTTACAGAAGAAAGGGTTCTAAAGAACTCTTAAAACTGAAGGTGGACAAAGCAATGGGGCCTGATGGGATTCATCCCAGAATTTATAAGAACTAAGGGTAGAACTAGTGACACCACTGACTACCCTTTTAACAAATCATGGGAGGATGGGTGGTACCCGAGGACTGGAGGAGGGCAGATGATTCCCCTTCACAAAAGTGGGAGCAAGGCAGAAGCAGGAAACTATAGACCTGTTAGTTTAACTCAGTGATAGGGAAAATGATGGAATCACTTCTAAAGGAAAGAATTGCCGAGTATCTAGAGGCCAGAGGGCACAGGACCCCAGGCAGCATGGATTCACAGCGGAAGGTCATGCCAGATGAATCTGATAGATCTTTTGACTGGGTGACCAAAGTAGTAGATCAGGGAGGGGCTGTGGACATGGCCTACCTAGACTTTAGCAAGGCATTTGACACAGTCCCACACAAAAGATTAATATACAAGTTAGCCAGCCTGGGAGTGGGTCCCAAGATGACAGCCTGGGCAAAGAATTGGCTGGAGAATAGGACACAGAGAGTAATAGTAAATGGAGTCCACTCAGAAGAAAGGAGGGTTACTAGTGGGTACCGTAGGGTTCAATATTAGGATAGGTCCTCTTCAATGTCTTTATAAGCACATTGCAGAAGGACTGGAAGGAAAGTATGTCTCTTTGCAGATGACACTAAGATCTGCAACAGAGTTGATGCACAGGGTGGGGTGGAAAGGATGAGAAGGGACTTGGCAAGGTTAGAGGAATGGTCAAATGTATGGCAGCTTAGATTCAATGCTAAGAAGTGAAGGTAATGCACCTGGGAAACAAAACCCAGGGGAAGAGTACACAATGGGGGTGAGATACTAACAACAACAAAAATGGAGAGGGACCTGGGGTAGTCATATCAGATGACCTAAAAGATGGGCAAGCAATGGAGAGGGCAGCAAGGAGGGTTGGGGGATACTGGGATGCATAGGAGAGGCATCACCAGTAGAAAACAGGAAGTTATTATCCCTCTGTACAGACAGCTGGTGAGACCCCATCTGGAGTACTGCGTGCAGTTCTAGAGACCCAATCTCCGCAAAGACATAGACAGGATGGAAGCTGTCCAGAGGAGGGCAACTAAAATGGTGCAGGGTCTGCACCTGAAGACATATGAAGAGAGACTTAAGGAGCTTAATATGTATAGCCTCGAGGAAAGGAGGGAGAGGGGGACATGATAGAAACTTTCAAGTACCTCAAGGGAATCAACAAAGTCCAAGAGGGTAGCATCTTTCAAAAAAAGAGTGCAGAACACAAGAGGGCACAATTTGAAGATAGAGGCGGGCGTTCAGAGGTAATTTAAGGAAGTATTTTTTCACAGAGAGGGTTGTGGATGCATGGAACGGCCTTCCGGAGGAGGTTGTGGAGTCAAAATCAGTGGTGGAATTCAAGCATGCATGGGATAGTCATAAGGCAGTTCTGGGGGGTTGGGGTAGGAAGAAGTAGGCTGCTGGTTAACTAGGATCTGCAGCTTATCCAGTAGGTAGGGAAATGGGCAGACTGGGTGGGCCAAGCGGTCCTTATCTGCCGACAAATTCTATGTGTCTATGTTTCTAAATGGTAGGAAGAAAATGGCAATGGGAAGTATACTAGAGAGTTACATGATCAGAAGAGAGGGGTTGTTACTAGGAGGAGGCAAGGGAGGGGTGCGCAGCTATGAGGAGCCACGAAAGTGAGCAAGAACCTGGAGAGAGACAAGAATGGGAAAAGGGGAAGGTTCTCTGTGTAGTTCTGTGTCCTTTATGCCTTCTGTAACATATAAAGACCCCCTTCCTGTCCTGAAATGGCCAAATCTGAGCTATTGTTATCGGTATATGTTATATTCTGTTATGGTCACCAAATCCAGGCCTGCCACACACATGCATACACACACAGAGACACAGACACCACACAGCCAAATTCTGGCCTTCTCACATACACCCTCAGCACTCAATCACTCTCTACCCTCAAACTCTCAGCTATCAACAAACTGCTGTGTAGGCATGTGAGAGGAATTAATAAAGGAATAATGCCTGACTGGGTAGGTGTTATGCTGGGATAACATCCCACCTCAGGTGGTTGGGCCCAAGGCCACCGGCCGAGGGCGTCCAACACCCGAGAAGGGATGTTATCCCAGCATATCACCCACTCTGGAGGGCATTATTCCTATTATACAATGGCTCATTGTTTTATACAGAAAAAAAAAGAATTATAAAGAATTTTGTTTAGTGTTTAAAAATATTTTTTTTAAGAAAAGATGCAAACAATGTGGTGCTGGTCAATCATATCATCAGCAGGGATGTTATGCCAGGATAACATCCCTGCTGTGATGGCCAACTGACCAATCAGAAGCCAGGATTCTTTCTTGCCATTGTATAATAGTATTTACCAAATACTACAAATAATAGAAAATGCACTATTTGTTATTGAGATATGAATAAAGAACAGTGGCACTACTATTCATATTCATGAAATACTTTAAAATAAAGCTAAAAGTGGCACCCACAGCCAAACAGTAAAAAAAATTACCCCCATTCCCCACCCACCCTTTCACCCTGGCAGCACCCACAATTTATTGTTTAATAATTATCCCACGATGGATGACTGGCAAAACCTGCCCGCTCCATAGTGTCCGAATTTTCTTGTAGCATCCATTTTTCTTACTGTGAAGAAGATACCCACAGGCATAGAAAGACAATTGCCTCAGCCTGCTTTTCCTGCATGGTTGGTCATTTTCAGAATGAAAGTGCTACCATGCATGCTCAGATAGTAAATCAATCTGATCACATGATCAGCTGGTTTCCTATGCCAACAAGCATGGAAGCGCTTTCATTCACAAAAAGGCAACCAGCTATGGAGGTGGGCAGGTTGAGTCAGATACCTTTCCATACCTGGAGGCTTCCATACAGTAAGAAAATGCTGGTGTTGATGAGGTTAGGATCTGGGTGCTGCTGCTGGGGTGAAAGGGTGGGCTATTATTTAGCTCGCTGCAAGAGACAGCATTCAGCCATGGAGGTGGGTGGGTTGTGCCAGTCACCCATTGTGGTAGGGTTGAATAAACTGTAGGTTTTGGTGATAGGAAGGAAGGGAGGGTAGGGGACTGAGGTTGTAATCTTTAGATAGTTTTGCTCTGGAGGAGGGCGGGGGTGTGTTTTTATCTGTTTTCCCCCACAGGAACATGAACAACGAATATTGAATGCTGAACATTTTGAGACCCAAATGCAAATACTCAGCCAAATATTCCAAAGAAGCTATTCACCCACCTGTACTACTGTTAACACACACACACACACACACACACACACACACACACACCGCCTTCCATGGCTGATACTGACAACAGTACCACCCCACCCTCACAGTTACAATATGATTGGCTAGTTACAAAGCATTGCAGAAGGTGCATCCTGCACACCGCACCATCTATGGCAATAAGTATCGGTAATATGTTGATGATCTCTTTCCTGTGTACTGGGGGGGAAGGGGGAAGTGGTAGGAGGCTTGTACAGCCAGCATCCATCAGACCCGTAAAAAAAAATATGGGAAAGGGGTCACAAAGGATGCTTAGTTCTTAGGGAGTAAACAGGAAGGATAAAATCAGTTAGATGTAAAGTAATACTTACTGGGCCAGATATTCAATCTGCACCCAAAATGTGCGTAATAGCAGGAGCAAGCACAAGTCAATTGCGCACATGCGCAATAGACGTGATATTCAAACATGGAGCCAGTCAAATTGCGCAACCAGCCAACGTCTGAATATCGCACAACCCGCGCTTACAGCGCAACCAGGAAGGGGAAACTGAGCACATATGATGCACCATAGCGCAACAAGGCCAGCCCAGCTGAGCAGTCCAGAGGCACCATAGCGCAAGCAGATAGCCCTCCAGCAGCAGAGCAATGGAACTGCACAACCAGGGAGGAAGGCAGGGGCCCACCACCCATGCCACAGATGGGCACAGGAACACACTGCAGAACTAACAATACACCCCCACACCCGAAGCACAGCATCAGTGGTGGAGGGACGGAATATCCACCGGCCCATGGGGACAAGCCAACAAAGCGCAGCTGGGCCATGGTGCCCCAGCACACCCACTGGCAAGCTGAGACTGCCACACAAAGAGGCCGGACAACCCAAGTGTACAACAGACCCCCCCCCCCCGTGCACAGCACACCCTGCACTGGAACCCCAAGACACCACCCATGAGCAGTGACTGTGACCGTCACTGCAGGAATCCTCATGCCTCCTCCCGGCACAATGCAACCGTGTGTACCACAGAACCATACAAGCCAGACCCACCAGGAGCACCCAGCGGTGTGTGGCAGCACATGGCCAGACAGGCTAAAAGCCACTACCACACCAGGGACACCCCCCCACACACACACACACACAATCCCAGGACAATACCACCCCAGATGCCATGCACACCACTGCAACTGAGCACCCATAGCCAGCTGCAAATCAGAGACCACCACAGTATTCATATCAAAATAGATTAATAAAAGAATATCAACACGAACACACAACAATAAACTATGTACAGATAGATATATACAAGAAAGGGGTGGGGGTATGGGTACAAGGTAGGGGTGGGTAAGGGGCAGGGGTGAAGAACTGGGTGAGGGAAGGCAGGGTGTGAGGGAAGGGTAAAGGGGGTAGGTGTGGGCAGCTACTGCCCTCCAGGCTGCACAGCATCAGGCTGCCTCTGGTCCCGTGGCCTCCTCCATCGTCTCACACGCCTCTGGTGCATCTCCTGCAGAATGGATAGGGACTCTGTAGACACCTCCAGCAGGTGGTGGACAGCCTGCTCAATCCTGCACAGGACCCAGACACCTAGGGCAAAGGAACAGAATCAATGGCTGTGACTGTCCACAACCCTGAAGCCCACCCGACATGCATGGCATACAGCCAAGTGCCCCGCCCCTGTGATGGACTGCACCCACTCACAGTGACCGTGCACAAGACAAGCCCAACCAGGCAGCAACAGCCATGTGTGCCACTGCACACACACCCCACCCATGCCCAGCACAGCACAACCAAGGCTGTCCAGTGACGTGGCTACGTGGTGGGAAGTTAGTGCCACAGCCATGTGCCCAGTGCATGCATGGACCACCAGTGATGCACTCACAGACATGCAGTGCCACTGGACAGTGCTGACTGTCACACGTCGCGTGCATGGCAGTGTTGTCCATGGATGGTGGCCATGCCCTTCCCCCCTCATAGCACGCAATAGCATCCATGATGTAATGACACTCACCCTCATCAAGTCACTGCTGCTGCTGCTGCTGCTGCTGTGGCCCAACACTGCCGCCACCTCAGCCAGCCACCTCCACAATGCCTCTCTGAGCCTCATCCCGGGCCCGCCTCTGCTCCTCCACGCCTGTGGGAAACAAAAGTTGAGAAACACATCAGTGAGATCCCAAAGCAGACAGCCACCTACCCCAATGAGTGTGCCTGCCCACACAGCCAGACCCATACATCACACACCTGCAAATACTGTCACAGCCAACCATGGACCAACCCTCCCCCATGCTCTGGTCACATTACACAGTGTTACCCATGCGGACAATACAGGTGCATGGACGGCTCACCCACCTGGCCTAGGCACAACGCCCCTCCTGGCACGTGACCTGAGGCGTGCCAGCAGTGCCCGCTCCCTCCTGCACAGGTCACTGTACCGGTGCCTGCACTGCTCCGGTGTTCTCCGCCGCCCAGTGGCCTGCTCCAGATTAGTGGCCACCTGCTGCCACACATGGGTGCGGGCCATGTTTAGGGGTTCCACCCCAAACAGTGGCCCATGGTGAGGCTCCACCACAGCCACCAGGTTGGCCACCTCCAATGCACTCCACTGAGGAGATCTCCTGCATGCCATCTCTGCAGGTTTATAGTAGGTAATATGGCGCTCTGCAGCGCGGCAACCCCACGTGGAAATGTTGCGCAATACAACTCCGTCAGTCCCTATCGCGCTGTTTGTACAGTGCTGTCGGTCCCTATTGTGCTGTTACTGAACAGCACGATAGAGCTGCAGACATGCCATACGTACAGCGCCAAGGGGGCAAAGGTCGGGCACAAGGTCATGGGTCTCTGGCGCAAGGCCACGCACAGCACCATCGGACGTCTACACGTCCAGCACGATCGGTCGCTTGCGTGCCAGTGCCACAGTGGACTATTGCGGAGTTGTGCCACAGCGCCATGTGGTGACCAGCGCTGTGGCGCCACTGGCACAATGGTGGCCGTGTCCTGAATTGCCGATCACGCACAGCACGTCATCAGCGCAGCAGACGCCTGCATAAGCTACCTGGGCATGCGCAGTGTGGTATACTACGCAGTCACCGAACTGCACCATTGGCTCAGCCGGCTCAACCGCATTGCGCAAAGCGCAACAGCACGATATTCAGCCATCATATGCAAATCATCTGATCAGCCATTCAATGGCGCAGCGGCGTGATTTGCATCTCATTAAAGTTGCTCCACTCCTAATTTGCATGCATTGCGCTATAAATGTGCAACATTGATCTGCAGTGGCCATATTAGGTTGCTGCAGGTGATAGGTGAGTTGCATGCTGTGTGATGTTCTGGACTATGGTCTTAGGGTATTGCTGTATACTGCACAGTCACAGGTGTCCACTTCCACCCATACAGACTGTGACATGGCCGAGCCAGGAATGGGTGAGGAGGATGATGGTGGGCGGAAGAGGAGGCCCAACTTCACGAAAGCCGAAACAGAGGCTCTCTTTGAGGCCTACCTGGAGGAAGAGCCACTACTCAGTGGACGGCGGGGCACCCCTCAGGCCCGTGCTGCTGCATGGGAGAGGGAGGCTCGCGCCATAAACCTGCACGGAAGCCACCAGCGCTCCATGCAGGAATGTAGAAAGAAGATGGGGACCAACAGGAGGAGGGTGAAGGAGAAGGTGGCAGCCCTCAGGGCGGCACGTGCTGCCACAAGCGGGGTCCAGCCGGAGGTGGTGCAGCTGACCCCGGTGGAGGACAGTCTTGCTGCATCCATGCAGTGCAATGCCATCGAGGGTGTTCCGGGAGGTGGCTTCCAGACAGGTGGCAGCCCATCACTGCATGGTATGACATGGTCGGTGGGGGGGAGGTGGATCCCATGCACTAACATGTTCTCACTTTCTGTTGCAGATCCTGTGCGTCTGCAGGGGACAGTGGTGGAGGGCCCGTCCACTGTGGACATCCAGCCGGAGTTGTAGGAGGGTCCATCCACCTCTGCTGGTAGCCGGCTTGCATAGCACCAGTGTGCACACCTGGCTGCCATCTCCGATGTCAGTGAGACAGGTGTGGGGGGTGCCCTTCCTGTGTCTCAGCGGTCTGGCATGCAGGCATGCCAGCACGCTGTGGCTGTGGCTGTGGCACGAACCTGCACCATTGATGATGCAACGACCACTATGGGCATTGACACGTGTGTGTCACATAATGGACACACAGCAGGACAGCTCGTGCCCATGGACCTAGCTGATTCCAACGTGTGTGCCAGCACGTCAGCACAGTCCCAGGCTGTGCCTGTCAGCACCGGTGGGGCAGCACCGGTGGCTGTGCGGGTCACTGGCACTGTTGCGGACACAGCAGTGGAATGACTGGTCCCTTGGGCACAGCAGGCGGAGGGGCAGCAGCAGTCACACACTGGGTCTGGGGGTAAAGGGCTCAGCGGTGGCGTATGTACACCGCCTGTTGACTTGCCCATACCTGGTCCTGGTGAGCAGCATCCACCCTCGGGTGTTGATCATCAGGCCCTTCCATACCCTGGAGGAGACAGATTGCCGATGTGGCAGACGACCCGTTTGACGAGCACACCCGCCTGCTGCGGGCATCAGTACAGCAGCAGATGCGGGTTGCAATGTCCGCGGAGGCACTGTGTGTGGCTGTGGAGCGGCACAGCAGGGACAACGCGATGATCCTTGCAGGGATTGTTCAAACGTGGATGGATGTGACTGCCGCCATTGACAGGCAGACTCAGGCATTGGTCGCTGTCGTGGCCGCATTGGGCACACAGTCAGGTGCCCCTGTGCCATGCACGCCGCGCAGTACGCTATCCACTCCCCATTCCCGGCATCGTGTGACACCCAGCCTGTCAATGCTGGGTTCTGCTGTGGGCATCCCGAGCATCCCTGGCGCAGGTATGTTTGGCATGCTGCAGACCCCTGTGCAGACAAGGTCACACTCGCACAGTGGGACCCCTGGTGGTCCATCGGTGCCACCCCAAGTGGCCTATGCTCAGCCTGCCAGTGCTGCTGGGTCTCGTGGGTTGCCCACGATCTCAGGTGGGTGTGGGCACAGTGCCACTGACTGACCTGTCTCTTAGTGCGGGCCCTGTCTGGTGCTACCTGTGTGCAATGTAATGTCATGGTGGGCAGTGTGCGGTGGGTGCCCTGCCCAACCGCGCCGACACCGTGGACCACCTGCACACCCTCCCAACTGCTGTCCACAGGTGCGTGTGCATGATGATGCCTGCATTGCACTGTACACAAGTGTGCGGGTGTTTAGCATCTGACACACGTCGCGGACAGTACAGGTGGTGGAGGTGGCCTGTGGACATGTGTGTTTCACATTGTCTGTTCCTGCTCTGCTGTGCATCGCCCCTGTGCGCTTTGTGTGCTCTGCTGTGTGTGTGTCTGTCCATGTGGCGTGCAGTGATCGTTCACTCCTCCCTGGTTGTGTGTTTGTGCTCCTGTACTCTTCCACCCTCGTCCATGCACCTCGGTGTGTTACCCTGTGTGTATGTGGGTGAGCCCTGGACAGTGTTGGTTGCACATGGCCCCATGACTTACCTGTGTTGCTGCGGTGCTCCTCTGTGATGGTGTCCCGGTGCAGCTGGGCCAGTTGGATCAGTCGGGGGTCACGTCGTCCAAGGGGGGGGCTGCTCATCCCCATCATCACCAGCGTCACCAGCATCCCCATCGCTGTCCCCCTTCTCGACCTGTACTGATATCCCACAGTCTTTGGCCATGTTGTGCAGGATACAACAGGCCAGGAATATCCCACAGGCCTTTGAGGGGCTGTACTGTAGGGAACCACTGGAGGTGTCTAGGCATCAGAAGCGTACCTTCAGCATCCCAAACACCCGCTTGATGATGTTGCGGTGGCGGCATGTGCCTCATTGAAGTGTTGCTGCAATGGGGTCGGGGCGCTTGGTAGGGTGTGAGCAGCCAGGGACGGAGTGTATCCACCGTCAATTGTGTGAGATAGTGGAGGTTAGTGTCATGTTCAGGACCATATTGCCCTTGGCCGGTGTGCCACTCCCATGGCACCTGTGGCTTACCCAATCTCTGCCCCAACTTTGCCAATCCTACATGCATACTCACCCACTAGATGTCCTGTGGGGATGTCCCCACTCTCGAATCGATGGCACAGTGCAGACTGGTACCATATGAATGAATCACGTGTTCCACCAGGGTGCGTGGCACAGACATTGAGAATGCGCCCACTGGCATCACACACCACCTGGCAGTTGACACTGGAGAACCCCTTCCGATTGTGATATGTGGCCCCATTGGGGCCAGGTGACGTGCAAATGGCCACATGGGTGCAGTCTATTGCCCCTAGCATGCCAGGCATACGTGCTACCCTGTGGAACTCCTGTATGTTTGCTGTACGCCTGTCGATGTGCTGGGGAATGGATGTACCCGCAGCATGTGGCAGCAGTGCGCGAGGAATTGGGTGAGGATGCGTGACATGGCCAACTGTGTTATGCCTGTTGTCCCTGTTGGCCTCTGGAAGGTACCCGTGGTGAGCAAGCACATGCAGGCTGTTACCTTTGTCTCCACTGACAAAGCATGACTCCGCTTGAGAGAGTGCCTGCATCACATCACTGCACAGCCCACAGAGCCACCTCAGTATTGCATTGTTCAGGCAGTACCGGCCCACAATCTCGGCGTCCTGAATACAGCTCAAGCTGATGCGGCACGGTACTGCCTGTTGGTGTACTGCCGGGCCCTTCCACGGCCACGTCCCCCTGCAGCATGCCTTTCACCCCCTAATTACAGCTTCCATGTGGAAGCTGGCACTGTCCATCTCCCTGGCTTGTGTCCCCCCCCCGACTGTTGTTCTGTTCCCTCTGCTGTCCTGACTGCTACCTCCACTGCACTGGGTACACCTACTGGCCTCTGAACTCTGTGGCCTCACACACCTTCAGCTGCCCCTATTCTGTCCTGCCTACTCCCTGGCCTGCACTGGCTGTTGCTGTGGCCTGCTCTGTGTGGCTGCCTCATAAGCATTCCCTGTTGTGTTCTTGCGCCTCTTCCTTGAGCCTTTTTATTTTGGCTCATTTCCACCGTGGCGCAACTTCCGGCTGATCCACTGTTGCGCATTGCGCAAGTCTTTGAATATCGCATTGCGCACTTTATGCATGGATCCACCCCCTTCAGTTGCGCATACCTTCATTTGCATTGCGCTGTTGCTCAACATGTTTCAGTGGCGCAACTGCCTCCCGCTGAATATCGCAGAAATGGCGACGTCGGACTTGCGCTTGGCGTGACCTCTGTGCGCGAGCAGTAGCACCCTTTTGAATATCCCACCCACTGTATCTGATGGGGAAGGAATTAACGTCCTTTCAGACCTATTAAAATGAATAAGAAAAATAAGTAAATATAGAGAAAATACAGTACCGAGATGTGAGCAGGGGCAGAGACTGGATTGATATGAATGTATATATGACAGCATAGGATAGGAGTAAAGATAAAAGCAGCCTTAGATAAGTTACAGACAGGACAAAGTAGGAAGACAGAAATACAAAGAATGAAAATAATAAATGAAGAGTTGGGAAAGGAAAGAAAAAACATGGTGCTTTTGGGGGATGGGGCACAACAAAAACACCACCAGTACTGGAATTACATTTCATGAGAGCTTTGGGAGCTAGGGGACCTATAAGAGTGCTCTCTCTAAATGTAACCCCCTTGCCTTCCCATTAAATATCCTGCAGCAATGCATGTGCTACCAGGGCTCATTTCAGAGCTAGGTTAGCTGAGCCCTGGCACCACCCCCCCCCACCTATGGTTTATGTCTCAGTGCCATGGTGGAGAGGAAACCGTATGGCCATCAGGAATACTGTTGTGGACAGGAATACTACCAGAGCTGTGTTCCTAAAAGGTAAGGGTGTTAAACTACAAAGAGGAGAGGCAGAGTGTGGCTCCGTGCCCCTTCCCCTGTAGCATTGGGAGGCAGCGGGTGCTGCCAGATAAAGCTGCAACGCACTCAACTAGCTATCTACTGATACATACAATGCACCAACAGCAATGGAGCTTCTTCACACTGTAGATATCCAAGGGAGAACTGGGGCTAGGGACTGAGTTATTTATTTCTTTAATAACTGTGAAAAATAAATAAATGTATAAAACATAAAGAAAATGCTGCTCCAAACCTAGATTAACAACCTCCAAACAAAACTCCCAGTGCCACAGTTATATTTCGGGGGAGGGAACCGGGAGATTTGTGCTGAGGGATTGGAGGGGTGCGGGTGGTACAGTGCACAGTGGGCAGTTGCAGAAGGGTTTACTTACACTCTAAATCTGCTTGCCTGCATGATTTTGGGAAGACAGGGCTGGGGCAGTACAGCACACAGTGGGCAGTTGTTGGAGTGTTTCTTTAGGAAGGAATGTGGAGTCCCTTTATAAAAACATAGTAGTTGATCAGGGGCACCGAGGAGGGGGTGGACTGGTGATGGACGGAGAGAATACTTTTTTTTTTTAATTAGGGAAAAAATACAGAGTCCTCACTGAGAATCTTCTAGATCTCATCCATAAAAATCAAAGTGCTGCTACACCGAACTGAACCAGGTTACTTAAAAAATTTCTGGCAGCACATATGTAAATAGTCACAAATGTCCCTGAAAGTCCCTATACAATAAGATTGTACATTGTGGCCCTATGGCAGTCGAAAAAAAACAAAAGTCTTGCCAGTGATACTGTAAAATTAAGGAGCATTTACCATCAGCCGGAGACAAACCATAAAGTTAAGATAGCCAGCATATTAACCAAAAAGTCTTACAACTGGTAGCAATAGTATTCAAAACTTGTTGCAGCACATTAAGTTACTTACTGTAGACAGATTTTTAAATACATCTGGCTTCTTGCTGCTCTCGAGGAAATCAGCTTGTTTTGCTCTTAAAGAGGTCTGGGAAACAGTTTAATATAAAGTCATTACCAGCTTTTCACTATATGGAAATGTGGCACACCCATTTCTTCAGTTTAGGGTCGGACTTTGAAGAGTGAAGACGTGTCAGCAGTCCAACCCCCAAAGGGTAAGTAAGGGCTGTGGGGGAGGTGCTCAGAGGGAGGGTCTGGTGGCCCAAAAGACATCGATGGACAGTTTTCTTGTCACAGTTTTAAAATAAATCAAAAAAAGAATGCTGATGCCGATTGTGAACCGGGTGATTTGTGAAGGGCTGAGGGGGTGCTCAGAGGGAGGGTTTGGTAGCGCAAAAGACATCGATGGAAAGTTTTCTTGTTACAGTTTAAAATAAATAATAAAAAAAGGATGCTGATTGTGAACTGGGTGATTTGTGAAGGGCTGCGGGGGTGCTCAGAGGGAGGGTCTAGTGGCACCAGAGACATCGGTGGACAGTTTTCTTGTTACAGTTTTAAAATAAATTAAAAAAGGATGCCGATGCCGATTGAGAACCGGGTGATTTGTGAAGGGCTGTGGGGGTGCTCAGAGGGAGGGTCTAGTGGCGCAAAAGACATCGATGGACAATTTTCTTGTTACAGTTTAACAATAAAAAAAGGATGCTGATGCCGATTGTGAACCAGGTGATTTGTGCTAAGGGATTGGAGGGGTAGGAGCGGTACAGTGCACAGTGGGTTGCAGGAGGGTTTACTTGCACTATGTTTACCTACATGAATTGGGAAGATTGGGGTGGTACAGTGCACAGTGTGCAGTTGCAGGAGGGTTTTGGAGAGAATATGGGGTTTTCTTAATTAGGGACATTGAAATAGCCAGCAATGGAGTGAAAACAGGAACTCAGATCCACTAGCTCTTTAAATGATTCGCCAGGAAACGCTCGTCAGGAGGAGTGTCATTGATGCCGCTGCATGAGGAGTTTGTCTCTGATTGCAGCGGCACTTTTCATAGAAGTTTTGTCCACTTCACATAATAATGGTGTCAGTGCTAGCATGCTGCCTTATTGGGGAATGCCGGACGCACCTCTATTGTAGGGAAGCTGATAGAGGTGCTGGTCAAAGATGCAAACTGGAAGGGGTTGGGGCAGCTAATGGAGTCCACACCTGGAGCACACTCGTAAAAAAACAGTATGATATGATATGACATTTGAAGAGTAGCTAACAAGCACAAGTGTGCATCTCAGTAAAACAAATCCATAGCTTGGTTTGTAGTTAAAAAATGCTTTATTGCATAAAATCCATATCACTTACCCCACACTTGCATCTGCCAACATTTCCCCAACTGGCCATAGGCTTTGTCAAGCGTTTTCTAACTACAAACCAAGCTGGTTTTTTTTTTATTGAGATGCACACTAGTGCCTGTTAGCCACTCTTCAGTGGTCACATCATACCAGACAAAGATGACCGTGTGGACTACTTGGAGAGCAACAGGCTCCAGGATACTAAACAGCACAGATTTCGGGCAGGGAGGTCTTGTCAAACAACCTGAGAACTTCGAGTCACTGTGGCTAACAGTAGACACAGGCAAGGGAAAACTCTTCAGAATCGGTGTCGTGTACAGGCCACCAAATCAAGGAGATAAAGGAGACAAAAACCTAATAGAGGAAATCAACAAAATGTCTGATAAAGGTGAAGTAATACTGGCGGGGGACTTCAATCTTCCAGATATTGACTGGAGCACACTAACGGCAGCAACAACAAGAAGTAGGAACATCTTATTGTCACTACAAGGCACGGGACTGTGCCAACTTGTTAAAACCCCAACAAGGAGATGCCATTCTCAATCTTGTCCTCACAAACTCGGAAAGGATCGAGGACATTGAAGTGGGATGCCATATGGCAACAGCTGCCACATCGCATGGTAAGCTTTTAAGGCAAACATAAACACAGTACACCAGCTACTCAAAGATAAAGGTGCTAGATTTCAGAAAGGCTGACTTTCAAAAATGAGGAACAACATAAGCAGCCAGTTAATGGAAACAGAGGTTGAGGAGTTGGAGGTCATGTGGGAGACTCAAGAGAGAATAAAGACTGCCACAGATCAATGTGCCAGATGGGTCAGCAAAGCAAAAAGGAATCCTCTATGGTTTTCCAAGGAAGTGGCTACCACAGTCAAAAAAAAAAAGAAGGTGTACGGCATATACCAGGAAAACCAAAACTGAGAAAGACTGCGAATCATACAAGGGAAAAATGAGCGAGACTAACAAACAAATTAGAAAGGCAAAAGCTCAGACAGAGGAAAAGATAGCAGAAGGGGCAAAGAGAGGAGACACATCATTTTTTAGATATGTTAGGTAACATAGGAAGGCAAAAGGGGGGATAGTAAAGATTACTACTGAAGAAGGAAAATCCACCAAACATGACCCAGAGAAAGCCAAAATCCTCAACAAATATGTCTGCTCTGTGTTTACCAAAGAGGACCCAGGGAATGTCCCAGCCCTGAAAAAAACAACACCCCAGGACCAGGGATAGACACGAGTCCCTTTACAGAAGCCGAAGTATGAGTGGTGCTCAATAAACTAAAAGCAGACAAAGCCATGGAACCAGACGGATGCAAACCCAGAATCCTTAAGGAACTGGGGGCAGAAATCATCAACCCTCTGGCACTTTTTCACAAAAATCCTTTGAAGAGCGGTGTGGCACCCGAAAACCGGAAAAGTCAATAGTGGTTCCACTTCACAAATCAGGCAGTTGTGAAGAGGCTAGTAATTACAGATCGGTGAGCCTCACATCTATGGTAGGGAAACTAATGGAGACACTACTCAAACAGAGGATCATAGCATTCCTCAAAACTAGTGGCCAACAAGACCCTAAACAGCATGGTTTCACAGCAGGTAGGTCCTGCCAGACAAATCTGCTTGAGTTTTTTGACTACGCTACAAAAATAGTGGATGACGGTGGGGCAATATATGTGGTCTACCTAGACTTTAGTAAGGCCTTCAACTCAGTTCCACACAAAAGGGCTGGTAGAGAAGCTTGACCACACAGGGGCTGGTCCAGAAGTAGCTATGATGGGTACAAACTGGTTATGCTTGGCAGAACCCAGAGGGTACAGGTTAATGGACTGCAGTCGACGGAAGGAAGGGTGACCATCGGGGTGCCCCAGGGCTCAGTGCTGGGGCCTCTGCTCTTCAATGTTTTTATAGCAGACATTGCTGATGGACTGGAAGGAAAGATGTGCCTGTTCGCAGATGAAACCAAGATATGTAACAGGGTGGACACCTCAGAAGGAGTGAGCAAGATGGAAGCTGATCTCAAGAAAGTAGAAGAATACTCTGGAGTGTAGCAGCTGAGATTTAATGTCAAAAAGTGCAAGGTCATGCACATAGGAAAGAAAAATCCAAGAAAGAAGTATTACCTAGGAGGCGAAAGACTGGCAGTCTCAAACCAGGAATGAGATCTGGGAATCATAATCTCAGACAACTTGAAGGTTAGTAAGCAGACTGAAAAGGCAAAATTGAAGGCCAACAGAATGCTGGGCTGCACTGGGAGGGGAACTGCTGCCAGAAGGAGAGAGGGTACCACCACTGTATAGATCAGGCTGGTTAGGCCCTCACCTGGAATACAGAGTCCAATTTTGGAGGCCTCGCATCAGGAAGGACATTGACCAGGTATAAACAGTACAGAGAAAGGCGACAAAAATGATTCATGATCTGCAGTATGTGTCCTACAAGGAAAGATTTAGGGAACTGAATATGTACTCCCTGGAGCAGAGAAGAGAGAGAGGAGACATGATTGAAACATTCAAGTGCATAAAAGGCATTAACAAGGTACAGGCACAGGAACTTTTTTCACTCTCGAAAGGCTCCAGGACCAGGGACATGACCTCAGGGTGCAAAAGAGGTGGGTTCTCTACCAACAACTGGTGAAGTTTTTCTTCACAGAAAGAGGGTGGACACCTTGGAACAGCCTGCCCCAAGAGGATGTGGGGGTCAACACTGTGGGGGGGATTCAAGAATGTGTGGGATAGACACAAGGGAGCCCTGACTACAAAGGGCAACTAGAGTGTCAAAACAGGTCTAAAAGAAATGGTCAGACTAGATGGAGCGAGCTGTCTCCTTCTGCCATCAACTTCTGTGTTTCTTTGTTTTTAGACTAACCTGATAATTTTCATTGACTGGGAACTGAATAGGGGCCATGCTGTGGATATACTTTACTTTGACTTCGGCAAGGCTTTTAACTCCGTGCCTAACAGATGCTTGCAGGAGAAGATGGAGGATCTGGGTGCATCTAAGGTTACAATATACTGGGTAAGTAACTGGCTAATGGGGAGGCAGCAGAGGGTTGTAGTCAATGGGGTCAAGTCAGCACAGAGGGAGGTCACAAGCAGGGTACCACAGGGATTGGTTCTGGAACCAGCCCTCTTCAATATGTTCATTAATGACATTGGTGAGGGTATCCAGGGCAGGCTGAGTCTCTTCATAGATGACACTAAGCTCTATGGGGGGGGGAGATAGTGATGAGGGAATCAGGAAGGATGGTCTAAGATTTGGCAGTTGAAATTCAATGCCAAAAAGTGCAAGGTAATGCACCTAGGGAACAAGTACCCCGAACAGAGTACTGGATGAGAGGGGTGAGACTTAGCCCTATGGCTGAGGAATGGGACCTTGGAGTTATCATCAGTGACTCCCTCAAACAATCAAGTCAATGCAACAAGGCATACTGCAAAGCAAGTAGGATGCTGGGATGTATTGGGATGGGTACTGATAGTAGAAAGGGAGAGGTAATACTTGCCCTATATAGATCCTTAGTGAGGCCACGCCTGGAGTACTGTGCCCAGTTCTGGAGTCCTCACTTCAGGAAGGATAGAGATAGACTCGAGACGGTGCAGTACAAGGTAACAAAAATGATTCAGGGCCAACATAGTAGGTCCTATGAGGAACATTTCAAGGCACTGAGCATGTATCTGCTGGAAATCAGAAGGGAGAGGGAAGATATGATAGAGACTTTCAAATTCCTAAAAGGAATTGTTACAGTGAACATCCAGGAAATATTTAGCATGAATACTAGTTCAGGGTCATGTGGACATGAGTAGAAACTGACAGGAGGATGGTTCAGAAGGGGCATGAGGAAGTATTGCTTTACAGAAAGGTTGGTAGAGCCATGGAACAGTCTGCCTGCTGAAGTGACGGGTGTTAAAACTTCAGCAGGAGAGAGAGGGGGGGACATGATTGAAACTTTTAAGTACCTGAGTCGAATCAACAAAGTCCAAGAGGGTAGCATTTTTCTGAAAAAGAGATGTGCAAGAACAAGGGGACACAATCTGAAGATAGAGGGGGGGATGGCTCAGGGGCAATTTGAGGAAGTATTTTTTCACAGAGATGGTGGTGGATGCATGGAACCTCCTTCCTGAGGAGATTGTGGGGTCTACAACTGTGGGAGAATTCAAGAATGCATGGGACAGACATAAGGCAGTTCTTGTGGGGGGGGGTAGGAAGAAATAGGCTGTTGGTTAACAAGGGATCTGCAGCTTATCCAGTAAGTAGGGAAATGGGCAGACTAGGTGGGCCAAGCGGTCCTTATCTGCCGTCAAAGTCTATGTTTCTATGGTGGGTCTAAGCTGGGTTGGGATAGAATGAAAGGTATAGTGGTTTCTCAAAGCTGCAGAAGGTGGGAAGGGAATGGGGGAAGGATTGGGAGGGCTAAGACACTGGAGGGACAGTAGGTCCCAGTGCTAAATAGGGAACTCAGGCAGACTGGATGGACCATTGGTCTTTTTCTGCCAGCATTGTCTATGTTCGTATGTTTCAATGTACCAGTGGGTCTAGTTGTTTTATTTAGTTATTCAGGCTTGTGGGTGGGGGGAGTGGTGGGATGACTATAAGGTGCAGCTCCTACACAAATGCTACCCTCTCCTGAGAGGGGCAGGCTGGATTGCTGACAAGCACTGCTTCTATACAGATGCCACCATCTCTTGGGGGGAGCAGGCTGGGTTACCCTCAAGCACAGCTCCTACACACACACTTCCCTCTCACCCGGAGGGGGGTATGGACTAGATGGTTGCCAAGTACTGCTCCTCTAAGGATGCCCCTTTCCTGAGGGGGGGTGGACTGGATCACTGTCAAGTGTGGCTCCTATCGGTGATCTTGCTGAGGGACTGAGATGGCCTACCTTAGTGACTGAGATGGCCTGCCTTGGCACAGGGCAGCTGGTTGGGTCCCTGCTGCTCTTGCTGGGGGCCAGCATGGCCTGCATTGGCATCCAACAACTGATTGGATACTAATAGCCACCTCTGTCTCTCGTCATGGCTCCATTGTACCTCAATGCAAATTCCTCAGTGTCCCTCAATGTGCTGCTTCTCCAACTGACAACAGCACTGAAATGGATAGGGCCCATTCATTTCAATGGGTCATTCATTTCAGTGTTTTTTTTTTCTTTCATTTGTAATTTTTTTTTAAATTTTAATATTTTTTCTGACTTTTTTTGTCAAGGTCTTTTTTAGCCCCATCCTCATAAACTCTATGGGTACATTTTCAAATCCCACCCCTCCCCAAAATGGGTGTTTGCAGCATATGCCAAATTTATCATACAAACACTTGTTCCGACGAAAGATGACATCCACAGGGTTCGTGAGGGCAGGGCAAAAAAGGTCTTGACAGAATAAGGTAGGAAAAAATATTTAAAAGCAGAAAGGTTATGAATCAAAAACAAAAACTCATTAAAATGAATGGCCTGGTCAAAAAAATGGGCCCTTTTCATTTCAATGGGGTAGGCATTTGGAGGAGCATCGCACTGAAGAACATTGAATAGTAGGCATCGAGGGACAGAGGAGCCACGACAATGGACAGATGTGGGTGCCAGTGCACAACCAGCTGTTGTTTACCAAGAGGGGCTATGCCAGTTCCTCCAAGGATCGGCAAGAACTCAAACAGCTGCCCACCACCAAAATGGGCCATCCCAGTCCCACCAGAGAAGTGAAGATAGGAGCCACACTTGGTAGTGATCCAAAGTGCCCCCCTCAAGAGAGGGGGCATCCTTAAAGGAGCTGCCCTCAGCAGCGATTTGACCTTCCACCCTGGGTGGGGCCTCCATATAGGAGCTGTGCTCAGCAGCAATCAAACCTGCTTCCCTCAAAGGGGGGTATCCAAAAAGTAGCTGTGTTTGGTAACAATCCAGCTCCTCTATACCATTGTTCACACCCCATTTGCATTATAAAAGCATTTATTAAATGGGAAGAGACAATCCTTCTTTCTGATTGGTTATTACCTGTACATGAAATCTGTTTCATGCACAGGTAATAACAAGTTCCTAAAAGCAGGACCGCATTACTCAAACAAAATCACTGTGCCATAAGAATACACAAGTTTAGAATGCCACCATTACACAGTAAAAACCTGCAAATGGGCCCTAAAAATAAAACTACCTTAAGTAAAAAATAAAACAAATTAATTAAATGTCGTTTCCCTGATCATCACTCTCTCCTTGCACATATAAACAAATTAGAAACATTAAGTATTGTTTATAGTTTTCATTACAACTGTTTCTTTGCTGACAATGAAAAATCTCCCATCTATCTTTACCTGCTCAGCAGGGAAATCTCTTCGGCTTCCCCTGACAGTGAGATAATATAGTCTCTGGCTCTAAGAGAGGCATTTTTTGTGTATGTGTATACAGTATGTTAGGAGAGGAACATTCTGCCAGTGGAGCTGAGCAGAATTTTGAATCCCTGTATTCCATGGTAAACATTCCATGATAAACATTCCATATTAAGGTTACTGGACAAGGGGAAGTGGGGATCTACAACAGGAGCGACCTTGGTGGATCGGGGGTCTGAACTTCAAGCTTGTACCTCCTAGGGTTTCATAGAAGCTGGGGCTACCTGAAGATAGACCTAAATGGGAGGTGGGGGGGGAAGAGGTTATGGTGACTCTCGGGAGGTGGTTTACCTTCTACTGTTGCTGTGATTTAGCCCCTCCCAGAGGTCTTGGTACACTGAATAGAATTCCTGCTTTATTATTGACCAGGGAGTTGGAGTGGTCTTATCGGGGAACGATGGAGGATTAAGCCGGGGAGAGGGATACAGCCCCTTCAGAGTTATCTTTTGAATAACGGGGGCTTGGTTGGTCTCACCTTTTGAATAAAGAGACTCTACGTGGGTGCCATTACAGTTAAAATCTTTACCTGTCTGGTTTAAGAAATAAGGAAAGGGGTGCTCAGCAGTGGGCTAGCATGATAACACATGGCACCACCTTATATATTTCTAGTTGCCCTTATGGCAGTCTTTTTCATTGTTTGGGATCTTAGCATCCCTCTGGGTCCCATATCCATATTTTGTGGATCTTACCTCTTGCCCTCCTGCCCTGATTGGGAATTGGAGAGTAGAATTCTCTATTTGGGGACTAGTAGGTGCAGTTGAAAGTCAGCCTACACTGTGGAAGTCACAATGTCTATAGTTATGGGTTGTTTGGGAATGGTAGTTATAATCTCAACTGTTTTGGGGCAGACTCCTGGTTATTGGAGCTTAATTGTTGGAGGGGGAGTGGGGTTATCTGGGGATAGTTCTGTTAAGGGCCCTTATGGCTGGTAGGATGTATACAAACTGTTATATGCTTAATAACAACAACATTTGTTTATTTAAAATAATGAAGCACACACAGTTATCGTTAGTAAAAGATTCAGATTTATTGAAGGACAGTGGACGAGGGTTTTCATGGAGGGCAGAGAGGTTACTTCTGGGAGACGGTTTCCTTCCCACTTCTGGCTTGCTGCACTGGGTCCCTTGGGATAGCTGGATGGGGTGACTGTTTCTTCCCTCATATGAGCCTCGCTTGCTGCTCCTTCTGATGATCGGGGGGGTGGGATCCTCCAGCTGCAGCAGCAGCAGTGCACCCATCTGATGGAAAATAATGTCTATGAACCCTGTCAAGATATTTTCACAGAATATTAATAGCTTGAAAAATCCAATCAAAAGATCTTGAGCCATGCAATATATATGAAATAATAGAGCTGACTTATACTTCGTCCAGGAAACTCATGTCTGACCAGGAACATGCTAAATTACGGTGGGGTCAAAGGTACAAAGTATTTGCTTCCTCACATCACAGCGGTTAAAAATATGGGTTTGCCATTTTAGTCCATAGCACAACACAATTCAAAGCTCAAAAACAGTATGTTGATCCTCAGGGAAGATACATTATCTTACAGGGTACTCTATATGGACAGGCTGTCACAATGGTGAATGTATATCTCTCTCCACAAACCTTAGTGCCAGTTCTACGGACCTTTTTAAGAAAGGTTATAGATTTTCTACAGGGCAGGTTCATAATGGGGGGAGGATTTTAACATGACCTTTTCTATGGATCTGGTTTCTTCACATCCCTCCCCTACAGGGCTTCCAGTGCCATGTGGTACCTATGCCATCAGTTTGATCAACTCTGGGTAGCTAACGTATAGCAAAAAATGTTCCCAAAGCCAAAAGCATATAAGTATTACTCTAGGAGACGTAACAGTTATTGCAGACTGGATTATATATTTATAACTTGTGAACAATTCATCTCAGTCAATGACATATCAATTGGCCCCCATCTCTTATCAGACCACCACCCATTAATTTTGAAGATGGACATGGATAAACCAGGATGCAGACCCCTCTGGTGCTTCAATACTTCCCTGTTGTGGAGTCCACAGTTTAATACTCACCTTCGAGAGGGTATCCCACAAATCATACAGGAAAATTCCTCTTCTGAGGTGTCTGCCTCTATAATGTGGGACACAACAAAAGCAGTGATAAGGGTGGACATCATTGCTTATGCAGTGAGAAGAAAGTGACAACAAGAAACAAAATATAAAACCATGAAGACTCAACCTCAGGCTTATCGTAATTTGTATAGGGAAGAGGACATGGAATTTCAACTTAAAATTAGGGAAACACGAAAAGAAGTCTGGAAAATAATGGATGAGAAAGTCTATCAAACGTTATGTTATTTACAGCAAGCTAATTATGAGGTTGGGGGGCCAAGAGAACCCATCTATTAGCAAGTAGAATTCGGATGTGGAAAAAATCAGTGACTATATTAAAACTCAAGCACCTAGTAACAAAACAATTACACCATCGTGAGGAGGAAATCCATACAATATTTATTCATTATTGTCAGGAGTTATACACTCTGGGTCCACCTCCCCACTACAGCTGAGAACAGACAGCATTTTTTGTCTCAATTGAATATGCCACATCTAATGGAAATTCAACGGACTATCTTGGAGGCGCTTGTTGGTGCAGAGGAGGTCTCTCAACAACATTGGGAGGCTAAAACGCACAAGTGCCCTGGTCTGGACAGATAACCCGTTGAGTGGTATAAAACTTTTTATGATCTACTGGTTCCACCTATGCTGTGGGTTTTCCATGAGGTGATGGAGGGTGACCAGCCACCACTGTCATGGGCCTACGCAGTAATAGCCCCCTTGCCCAAGCAGGGAAAACACAATACTGAACCGACCTCATATCACCCTATATCTATTCTTAATATGGACTACAAGTTATTTATGGTGGTCTGGGCATCTAGATTAGAGAAATTATTACCCTACATTATCCATCATGATCAATCAGGGTTTATTAAAAGTCGGAATACAGTAGGCAATGCCCGCCGTACCCTCCTTACTGTGGAATATCTTCACACCAGGCAGATTTCAGCAGCCTTCTTCAGTCTTGATGCTGAGAAGGCATTTGTTAGGGTCTTTTGGCCCTTTCTATGGGATACCTTAAGATGCTTTCAATTCCCTGACACTTTTTTAAAATGGCTATAAAACATGTACTCTCACCCGCAGGCTTACATTCGGGTCAATGGGGACTTATCATCACCTATAACCTTATCACGTGGAACCCGACAGGCTTTGTCCTATATATGGAACCTTTAGCAATGGCCTTAAGGCAAAATCCAGACAGAGAGGGGGTGATAATGGGTCAGTGGGACTATCGGGTCTCTCTATTCGCAGATGATGTCCTAATCACAGTACTCTCACCAGAGACATCGGTCCCGGAAGTCTGGGATACATTGGGTAAGTTTTAGGGATTGGTGGGCTTTAAATTAAACTTCTCCAAAACAGAGGTTCTCGCCCTTAATTTTAAGCCATCAACTGATCTCAAACTTAAGTTCAATTCGAGGTAGTCACGTACCTTAATCAAATATCTAGGTATCTATATCCCCAAACATATAAATAATGTGCACCTGGTCAACTTCGAACCTATTACACTGAAAAATGAACAGAGCCGCACCAAGGAGTTGGGTGCTTAATGACTACATAACTCTAGCAAATGATCGATCAGTCATGGCACACCTCACAACAAGAAATAAAGGTTCAGAACTCACTTGCATTGAATGTTGACAAAATATTTATTTCCGCCACAGAACAACATGTGCAAATAGGGGGCTTGAGGCCCACAATGAATAGCTTGTAACAATTCATTAAATCATTTGCTTTGTCGAAGAAAGTGCCCTCTAGTGATAAGGTGCTTATATAGGTAGCAAATGTTAATCACATGTTAAAGTGATTATCACCAATAACTACTTAAAGTACTAGTGTTATGTACTATAACAATACCTTATATTAAAATATGAAATAACACAAACATATAAATAGCACCAATTCAACATAGACAGCACATTTAAAAACTCATCATTTGTTTCACTCAGTTTCTTCCTTTTATTTCACTCAGTTTTATCCTCAGTTTTACTTGTCTCAGTATTTTAACTTCATTCACTACCCTTGGGTATATTAAAAGAAATTCATTCAACATAATTCTTTTTAAACCTTACAAAGTGTATCCCCAAAAGGTGAAGAGAAACTAAAATAGAGTAACAAAATGATGAATGTGAGAGCACAAAACTTATTTTAGAATAATGTTAATTCCTTATATTACCCCTATAACATCTTGCTTTAAGCCTTTATTAAATACACATTTTTATGTTGCTTGCACGCATGTGCAAGAAACATAGTGCCATCATCCAAGTTTTCGGAGGTGTGGCACCCCGTCTTCCAATTCAGCCAGTGAGTTTGCAGGTGCGGCCGCAGTTCGCCAATGACTGCTGCGGCTGTCTGTGACAGCAGGCAAAAATGCGGTGGCATACAGTTGAAAGAGCTCCGCTTCAGTGAGGAGGCTCTCCCCCCACCTGCATAGCCGCATGTGCATGCTGATGCTCCTCCCTCCCCCACGCACACACTGTTGGCTGACAGGGTGCCCTAATCTCCTCCGGCTCCGCCTCCCCCACAAAGCTGTCCAGGTGCCACACTGGGACCACCCCAGCATGGCAAAATGTTATAACCGACGGGGTGCCCAATCCCCGTTGGCTCACAGCTCCAGCCCCCAAAACCTTTCCAGGTGCCACGCTGGGAGCCCACCCCAGCGTGTCAAGCGTCTTCGTCGTCTGAATTAAAACAAAACCTGTAACCAAGAAACGTTCCCTTGCCGTCTCCTGCTCCCCAAAACCCGCACCCACCCTGCACACCTGCCTCCCTACCCCCTCACCCATACTTACCTCCGGGCGTGGCGCGATGATCATCGGTGGACCGGGAACACGTCTGCACTCTTCAAAGCTGACCGCGAACTGAGAAATGCCGGTAAGCTGTATAATGGAATAAATAGGGTTTTTTCAACTTTGTTGCATATCTCAGGCATTTTTAGGAATTTTGGGCCCAAATTTTCAACATGGGGTTTTTGGGACCCCTCCTCATGAATTCTTGCACTGTCATGGCGTTAATCTGGCCCGAAGGGTGATTTCACGGTCACTGCGTAAAATCACCTTTCTGACTGATTAACGAAATGACACTGCTAGTGTTCTATAAGATGGGCTCTCAAAAGCCTATGTTGAAAATTTGGTGAAAATTCCTAAAATGACTGTTTTATGAGCGTGCATGTGCAGTTCCTACGACTCGTAAGTTTATGAATTTTCAATATTTTCACTCCAGATTTTCAACAATGCCATTTTACCACACCTTCTTATGAGCAGTACAGCTGTCATTTTTCACATCCTGCCCAAAACGTGTTTCCGCACATGTAGTGCACAATGGCACAGTCGGTGTGCTAAATCAATGTATGGCACACATTAAGAATATCACAGTGACGCTGTTCATGAGAAGAGGTCTTAAAATGGCTATGTTGAAAATTTGGTGAAAAAATTCCAAAAAATGACTGTTTTACGAGCGTGCGTTGCGCAGTTCCTACGCACGCTCGTAAGTTTGCGAATCTTCAATATTTTCACTTCAGATTTTTAACATTGCCATTTTACCACACCTCCTTATGAGCAGTACAACTGTCATTTTTCACATCTTGCCCAAAATGTGTTTCCACCCAGGTAGCGCACAATGGTGCAGTCAGTGTGCGAAATCAATGTATGGCACACATTAAGAGAATCACAGTGACTCTGTTCATGAGCAGAGGTCTTAAAATGGCTATGTTGAAAATTTGGTGAAAAAATTCCTAAAACTGACTTTTTTACGAGCATGCGTTGCGCAGTTCCTATGCACGCTCGAAAGTTCGCGAATTTTCAATATTTGCACTCCAATGACTTCCAAATACCTAAACAGCACATACAAGCAAGCAACATTTGGCATTGACAAATGCTTGTTAATTTAGTACATATTCTTCATCTGCAGCTATTAAGCAAGATAGAAAGAAGAGGACAAAGATAAAAAAACAAAGCCAGAGAATAGAAAAGGAGAGCATAAGAACAAACAGACGGTGGGTGGGGGTGGAACGGTAGTTCTTCTGTGGTGGAAATAAATATTTTGTCAACATTCAATGCAAGTGAGTTTTGAACCTATAACCTTGACAATACAGGCTGATCTGGCATGGTGGGGTAGGCTTCTCCTTTCTTTAAATCAGAGGGTAGAAGTTATAAAATGAACATCCTCCTAATCTCAAACGAAAGTTTAATTCAAGGTGGTCACAAATTTTAATCAAATATCTAAGTATCTATAGCCCCAAAGACATAAATAATGTACACCTGGTCAACTTTGAACCTATAACCTCGACAATACAGGCTGATCTGACATGGTGGGGTAGGCCTCCCCTTTCTTTAAATAAGAGGGTAGAAGTTATAAAAATGAACATTCTCCCTTGCTTACTATACCAATTTCAAAATATCCCGGTACTCCCGACTCGATCATATTTTAAAGTATGGTCCAAGATAATATCAAATTTTATTTGACAAGGTCAGCGGCCATGGATTTTTCTGCCGCTCCTTCAGCTTTTGTCCGTAAGGGGAGAGGTCAATCTATAATTTGGAAATGTATGCGAGGGTGAAAGCTCTCTGAATTGTATTCTTATGACTGCTACCTTTATATAATTACCCATGGAAAATGTTCAAATGCACATTTAATGATATGCATGATATAGATCCTATCCTTTTTGCCCCTAGAAAAAAGTCTCCAGCACTAGGGACTTTCTCCAGATTTAGAGGGAATACCTTACAGGTGTGGTATCATTTGAAGCATCACCAAGTTTGACAACATTTTCTGTTATTGTGAGCTATTATCTGCAGAGGGCAACATCCCGCCAGTGCAGATGGACGTAACCTTTAGGCACTGGAGACTCCAGGAATTAAGATTTTATTTCCAATTTCTGGATAAAACTGGGGTTGTCCCCCTTTGAAAGGCTCCAACAGAGCTATGACCTAACAGGCAGAGAGCATTACACATATTTGCAAGTTAGGAAATACCTCTATCATAAACTGAGGCACTACACTAAACTCCCAGAACCATTATTACTACAACTAATAATGGACACGTTGGAAGATAATCCATGGGGCCACCTGATAGGGTATTGATATGATATCCTAAGGGACTCATTGGGGGACTCCACCCAGGTAACGACAGAAACCTGGAATAAGGAATTGGGCCTGGATGTCACATATGAATCTTGATTGAAGTTCACTCTCCCTGCAGGTTAAAGTGACTCTGTTCAATACCTGGAGGGAGTTTGCTTGGAAATGTCACTATTGCTACTTCTGGACCCCAGCACTCCTGGTGAAATTTTTGCCTTGCTCATAAGGAATTGGGCCTGGATATCACATATGAATCTTGGTTGAAGTTCACTCTCCTTGCAGTTAAAGTGATTCTAATACCTGGAAGGAGTTTGCTTGGAAATGTTGACATCGCTACTTCCAGACCCCAGCACCCCTGGTGAAATTTTTGTCTCACTCACATGGTGAATGCTGGAAGGGTTGCGGACATAACCCTGCTGACCATATCCATATCTTTTGACTTTGCCCCAAATTATTGGAATTCTGGCAGTCCCTCCAGGTGGAATTAGGGGAATGCTTGGAAAATGTATTGAACTTATGGCAGGCCAAGTTCTCCTTTCGATCCTCCCACATAGGCGACCATCTTGGCATAAGACATTGCTTTTAGTATATTTACTGGTGGCCAAAAAGGCCATTACATGCTGATGGATGTTGACAAGACTTCCAACCATCCTGGAATGTCGTAAGGTAGTGTTAGATATATACAATATGGAATGCCTGACAGCGAAACTCCATGATAAATTAGCCCAGTTTACTCAAAGGTGGCATAATGGATTTGGTACATGGCCGAGGTAGACTCAGATTTTGTTCCATGAGTTTGGATGAGTGCGAGACTAGGGTTGGGGTGCCCGCTGCCAGGTTGGGGGAGATGAGGAGTAGGGAGAAAGATTAGATCAGACCATCAGAGTATAGACTGGCTCCTCCCCGTTGTTATGGGGAACATCAAGATTCATTCTGTGGAAGTGCCAAGATTATATCAGATGGCTGGAAAGGACTTAATACACTTTGTATATCAGCACAGGGCCTACCCCTTTGTCACTGTCTAACATGTTCTAACAGTAACTATGTTTAGTTCTGCATAACTAACAATGAATATTGCAAATGTGCTGTATCATAAATGAAAGATGTATTTGGTGCTTCATCCAATAAAAACATTGGAGGATAAACCATGGGGCCACCTGATAGGTTATTTATATGATATCCTCAGAGACACATTGGGGGACTCCACCCAGGTAACGACAGAAACCTGGAATAAGGAATTGGGCCTGGACGTCACATATGAATCTTGGTTGAAGTTCGCTCTCCCTGCAGTTTAACTGACTCGGTCCAATACATGGAGGGACATTGCTTGGAAATGTCGATATTGCTACTTCCAGACCCCAGCACTCCTGATCTGTTTGACTGTATAATAATTTTGTCTGCTATGTATTACCGTTGTTTTTATATTTGTTGATTGTCCTGGTCACCCATGTAAATGGATCTTTGGCCCATGGTCTCATCCAGATTTTATTTAAAAAAAAAAAAAAATGAAACTATAAAAAAATAAAATAAAAAAAAAACGTTCCGTATCTTCAATGTGGGAAAAAAAAGAAAAGAAAAACAGGAAGAAAGTAGTTAATAATACTTTATGAACAAAGAGAAAAAGTGGGAAAACAAGTATTTTTTTCTGTTCTTTTGATTGATGCTCCTTTGCTGTGCTGTTTAAGTTTTAATGTATCAGGAGACCAATGTTACATTGTGGGGGGGGGGGGTGTTTAGTAGAGTGACTGCACTTCCGCATTGCCCTCCCCCTTCACTAAGCAAAAAAAAATCTGAAACAACTGTTTTTATTTTCTAAACTGCGAGATGTCAATGCAGAGGGGCAGATCAGACATGGACATATGTCTGTTGGGGGAAGCAATCACCATCAGTTATGCTCTCATTAAAGAAAAAAATACAACTATGGACGCTGACAAAGGACAATGGCCCAATAGCAAACCAGGCAGAAGGACTATTTTATTATAAATTCATCAAATGACAGCCTTTTTTTCATAAACAAACCTATTTATCTAGTTTTAGAAATGCTTTTAAAAAATGTAACCCATTTTATAAGTACAATAAGACAGTCCGGGGGTGTGCATGCAACACATTTTACCACACTTCCAGGGGCTGAACCTTATTATATCCCTGTGTGTGTGGTATAATCTGTTCCATGCACACCCCATTGTGTCTTATTGCTTACGCAGTCAGCATCACCGACGTTAACTAGTGCTTACTCATAAAACTCACTTGTTTAATTTAGCATATCCTGAACTCAGCTACAGTTAATGCTTGACCTTGGTTTATTGTTTGTCGATTATATCCTGTTTATGTCATATTCTGTTGGTTTGTTTTCATGTGTTTGTAAAGTGGTGTGGTCTTCTTGGAACAGCATTTTTAAATAAAGTTGACTTACTTTGCTATCACTTTTTTGTTGTGCAGTGTTGTTTTTTGTTGTTTGCATTCACTTCTTAGCTGTGCTTCTTTGTTTGAGTTCATTATGTTTGCTTGCACGCATGTGCCAGAAACATAGTGCCATCATCGGAGATTTCGGAGGTGTGTCACTTCCTCCTCCAATTCAGGCAGTGTGCTGGCAGTCTATGACACACTCCAAAATGCAGTGGCATACAGTTGAAAGGGGGAGCTACGCTTGAGTGAGCAGCGATAAGAAGCTGCTCACGCGCAGCTCCCCCCCCAGCCGCAGGCGTGCGCGCCCCCTGCACGCAGTGTATAGCCGACGGGGTGCCCAATCCCTGTCGGCTGAGCTGCATCTGCTCTCCCCTGCAGTGGTTGATGCCATGCTGGGAGCCCACCCCAGCATGGCAATCAGTCATTTTGTCGACGGGGTGCCCAATCCCCGTCGGCGAACGGCCCCCCAGTGTCCTTGTGCCATGCTGGGAGCCCACCCCAGCGCGGCAAATGGTCCCACGATGTCTTTTTTTTACCTGTAAGAAAAAACGGTTCAGCGTGCGCCTCCCGACCCTCCCACAACCCGCACCCACCCACTGGGCGACTTCAGCCTCCCCACATCCCCCCACCCCATACTTACTCTCTCGGACTCCGCGCGATGATCTTCGGTGGACCTGGAACACGCCTGCACTCTTCAAAGCCGACGCGAACTGAGGAAATGCCGGTAAGCTGTATAACGGGTGATATGGGCCTAACTTTATTAGATATCTCAGTTGTTTTTGAGATCACTAACATGGGTTTTGATTCTTTCGATATAAACATTGTCATGGCGGTACTGGTTTCGGCGCGATTTCGCACAGTGACTGCGAAATCACCCTTCGGGCCTGAATACCACCATGACAGTGACATCATTCATGAGAAGGGGGCCCAAACCCCCATGTTGAAAATTTGGTGCCAAAATTCCAAAAAATGACTGTTTAACGAGCGTGCATTGCGCAGTTCCTACGCAGGCTTGTAAGTTCGTGAAATTTCAATATTTTCACTCCAGATTTTCAACATTGCCATTTCACCACACCATCTTATGAGTAGTACAGCTGTCATTTTTCACATCTCACCCAAAATGTGTTTCCGCCCATGTAGCGCAGAATGGCACAGTCAGTGTGCAAAATCAATGTACGGGACAAATTAAGAATATCACAGTGACACTGTTCATGAGCAGAGGTCTTGAAATGGCTATGTTGAAAATTTGGTGAAAAAATTCCTAAAAATGACTGTTTTATGAGCGTGCGTTGCGCAGTTCCTACGCACGCTCATAGGTTTGCGAATTTTCAATATTTCCACTCCAGATTTTCAACATTGCCATTTTTCCACACCTTATTATGAGTAGTACAGCTGTCATTTTTCATATCTCACCTAAAATGTGTTTCCTGCCCATGTAGCGCATAATGAAGCGAAGTCATAGCGAACTCAGTGTATGGGACACATTAAGAAAATCACAGTGTCACTGTTCATGAGCAGAGATCTTAAAATGGCAATGTTGAAAATTTGGTGACAGAATTCCTAAAATGACTGTTTTACGAGTGTGCGTTGCACAGTTCCCACGCACGCTCGTAGGTTTGCGAATTTTCAATATTTCCACTCCAGATTTCCAACATTGCCATTTTTCCACACCTCCTTATGAGCAGTACACTGTCATTTTTCACATCCTGCCCAAAATATGTTTCCGCCCATGTAGCGCACAATGGTGCTGTTGGTGTGCGAAAGCAATGTTTAGGACAGATTAAGAAACTCACAGTTACACTGTTCATGAGCAGAGGTCTTAAAATGGCTATGTTGAAAATTTGGTGACAAAAGTCCATAAAATGACTGTGTTACGAGTGAGCATTGTGCAGTTTCCACGATCCTCGTTAGTTCATGACTTTGTAATATTTTCAGTCCAGATTTTCACTAGTGGCATTTTTCAACACTTTATGAACAGTACAGCTGCCATTTTTCACAACATGGCAGGTGTGTTTTCACACTTTCAGTGCAGAGATGCTGGTCGCTGTGGGAAATCATTGTTTGGCACAGATAAAGAAAATCACAGTGACACTGTTCATGATAGGAGGCACCAAAATGCCTGAGTTAACAATCTGCTATAAAATCCCCAACCTAATTATATAACGGGTGTGCATTGCACAGTTTCTATGTGCCTTCGTGACTTCACCATTTTTAAATATTTTTACTACATTTGCAACATAGCCATTTTACACTCTCCCATGAAAGAGTACAGCTGTCATTTTTACATCCTGTTCGAATATTTTTGCACCTTTGGTGCTAAATGTCGAGTCACTGTGCATAAGCAGCTTTGGCTACCAAACTGATATTCCCCCTGTTCATGAGGTGGAGTCACAAAACAAACATGTTGAAAATTTGGAGTTAACATACCAACGAATGCCTGAGGTATTAGGCTTTTCAACTAAATCACCCAGCCCTATAGAGAATGACAGGAATCAGGGGTGTGACTTGGGATTCTTGCCTGTGATGCTCATACCATTCCACACCCTGCAGACACTGAGAGGCATCAAGGTATGCCTTGGACTCTTCGGCCCCAAACTTCACCCCATTCTCCTATATCGCACCCATCTCACCGTATTTCCTAATGAAATGGGGTGCGCATAAAGACCAAAGACCCCAAGGAACACGTGACACTTGTCAGTCTCTGCAGAGTGGGGTGTGGTGAAATGGCGTGGCCGTTATGCCTGATGACCCAAACGCACACCCCAATGCCTGTCACTCTCTGCAGGGTGGTGGTGGGGTTGGCTTCAGTTCAATACTTCACTACCATTCCTATTACGCAGCTCTGTAACCTCTACACTACCACTGCCAATGCCAGCAAGCAAACATTCGGCATTGACAAATGCTTGTTTTTTAGTTGCACTAAACATTTGTTGGCATTCATGTTTTAGTTGTGCTAATATATTGTTTTAATTACTGTAATCTTTTTTGGGATGCACTTTACTGTTTTGGTTTGCATTTCATTATAGGTTTTTTTTTGTTGTTGCACTTTGTATCTTTTTTATTAGTTTATTTTGGTGGAATCCCACTTCACATTTGGTTTTGTTGTTTTCTTTTTTTTTTTGTTTGCATTTCATTTTTTGGTGCATGCTTTTCTTATTCAATTACATTTTACTTTTATTGCTTGTGTTTTCCACTTCAGGGCCACTGTATATCAGGCATCTGTTTTTCATAGGTTTTATTTCAGTGGACACCCTTGGATAGTAATGGACCTCGATCCTGGTTGACTCTGGTTGTGCAAACTGGGGGCATTCCTATTGTAAATCTGGGTACATTCAATCCAGAAATTTACGAGACCGACTCAGTGTCAGGGATTAGATTCAGTGTTACAATGAAGTCCTTTAGGGAGTTCTGATTAAAGTGCCTTTTAGAGCAAGTGAGTCTTAATTTTGGTGAGAGATGCAACAAGTCATTCATTCATTCATTCATTCATTCATTCATTCATTCATTCATTCATTCATTTATTTATTTATTCATTCATTCATTCATTCATTCAAGTGTTTCACCAGGAAGGCATACTGAGCAGTATTGCTCATTTCCAGATGCATCCTGGGGGAAGGGGAAGGGGAGAGTACAACTACAAAGTCACAAGAATACAATGAGAATTAGTGATTAGTTACAAGGTACAAATCAGACATTAACATTACATTCGTCAATATTACATAAAATTTTAGATAATATTTACATCATAGAAGCACTGGTAGAATCTATACAAGGCAGTAAATGCACAAATATCAGGGCAGGTTATCAAATAGAGCAACACAGGGCAAAAGTACATCGGGCTAGATTGGAGTGGCCCAGTTAAGAGCTATGACCTGAGGAGATCAGGTGGCTGGGTAAGGTGTTAGGTGGCCACCTAGCCAGGGGCATGTCTTGGGGAAGCCATGTCCTGGGGCTAGGGGTTAGGAGTGGAGTAGAGGGGGTAGTGTGAGGTGAGTGGATGGGAGATGTTGGTAGGAACAGGTAGGGGTTGTGTATTCTTGTAGGAGGGAGGAGAGAGATTTGTGAGTGGTGGCATAGCAGATGGAAGGGAGGAGCATGTTCCACAGTTTAGGACAGTGGAAAGAGAAGGTGAATTGACCAGTGGTGGTAGAGCGGTGGGGGGATTATGAAGGATTTTAGATCACAGTTGCAGAGGGAGTAAGTGCCTTGGGAGGAAGCATAGATGGAGGAAGAAAGATAGGAGGGGAGGTTACCAGTCCAGAATTTGGCCATGAAAGTGGTAGTGTGGGACAGACATCTAGACTCCAGGGACAGGAGTGATAGGGCTTTACATAGGTCATAGTGATGAGTGTGAGGGGGGCAGGATAGGACCAAGCAACAAAAGGAGTTGAAGAGGGTGTCCAGTCTGGCCAGGGTGGTTTTGGGTGCGGCACTGTAGACTATGTCAGCATAGTCAAAGGTAGGGAGGAACATTTTCTGCACAATTGCACAAAGTCACTTACTAGAACATCATAAATGGTGACAATGTGAATTTAATACGTAGAACCTGTAAGACCACCTTCCTGATACCTGGAGCCAGGACATCACTTGCTCAAAGATCCTTTTATTACAGGGCCCCATCCTGGTTCAGCTCCCTCCCAGACACCATCTCTAGCATCCCCAAAATAGGTGCATTCAAATTTGCCCTTGGGAACCACCTGCTCACCGCGCAGCACTGCAGCTGTGCGTAACCAGGCCTGTACTCCTTTTCCTGTACAAACACATATTGGTGGCCTGCCACTACATTACAATTTTACTGACAACGCCCTCCGGGCCGCAGTTTGCCCACCTCCCCTTAGTCACCTTACTCTCTGGTTGCACTAACTACTGTCTAGCTACATCACTGTATAGGCCAATGTTATTACCCACCTGTAAAACAAATGAATGAAGTAGAATAGTGGTTGTAGGCATAAAGCTCTACTCTGGCCTGGCTCTGAACTATATAATGAATATACTCTGCTGCAACTTCACTATTGTTAATCACCATGCCGCAGTGAATTTCTTGTACCTCTTGTAAATACCTGTATGTCTGTGAAATTTGAAATTCAGGTAACTCTGTAACTATGTGCCTGTCTTGAACTATGCGCTTAACTTTATAACCCAAGAACCTTGTATATCCTGTAAATATCTGCCTGCTTGTGAAATTGGAGACTCATGTAACTCTAACTATGTGATCACTTGTTAACCTGTGTACCTGTTACGTCTGTGTCTTACTTTTGACGATGAGCCTTTGGAAACGAGTCTTTGACTCAAAGGGTTGTAATTCTGATTATACAATAAATAAATAAATACTGTCAACAAAAATAAGCACAGGGAACTGGCTAGTGATCCATTTCATTAAATTTTTTATTGATTATACAGGAAGGCATGTGAGCAAAACTGCCTGTTTTCACAAGCGTCCAGTCTATAAACTACAATGACATGATTTTTACAAACAGATCCAAAAACAAATGATTTGATATCTTTTATTGGGCCAACATGGACGTTACACAAAAGAACAAAGTGCTCTAGCTTTTGAACCAACCAGGTCCTTCTTCAGAAGCTTTATGGCAGTTATGTTGAAAATCCCATACTATTAACACTAGATGATGTTGAAAAAACAGAAATAATTTGCATTGGTTTAACATATACATTTAAATCATAGAGATATGCCATAGTAGTTATTCATTTAGTATGCTTTTAATCAGAGTTTCAGAAGGGCAAAGGTTATCAAGAATTATCAATTAGAGCTTTTCACATACCTAATTCAGTATGCACAGTATTCTAGTGATAAAATTTGATAGTACTTCTAATACATGTAAGACATGAGCCAGTGCTTCCATCCATATAATAGTAGAATGCTATCCCAAGGTTTTTTTATCACTAGAATGCTTTCTTAGCATACTGAGACATTTTAAAATTTATGTGAGAAGAACTCTCTGGTTGTTGATAATTATTGATAACCTTTGCCCTTCTGAGGCTTCTCAGTTAAAAGCATACTGGTGTAAATTAGCTTCTCTGACGTAATCTTCTGTTATGTTTTAAATGTATATGTTAAACCAAGGAGAATTATTCCTGTTTTTTCAACATTATCTAGTGTTAATAGTATGGGATTTTCAAAATAAGTGCCATAAAGCTTCTGAAGAAGGACCTGGTTGGTTCGAAAGCTAGAGCACTTTGTTGTCTTGTGTAACATCCATGTTGGTCCAATAAAAGGTATCAAATCATTTGTTTCTGGATCTGTTCTTAAAAGGACCAATACGGCACCTACAACATGATATTTACAAGGAATACATATTTACAGGGCATGTGTACAAAACCATGACGTAGCATTAAACATTACAAACAAGAAAACAATGAAGTATTATACAGAGATATAAATTTATAGGGGATATATAAGGGATCCGACTGCACAATACACCAAAGAACTATGGGAAATTATCAAATCATTTCCTAATATCCCACATACTAATGGAATTTCAGCCTGCCTTAACCCTTAGACTGCGAACAGAATTAGAATGTATAGTAATTCTGGACTGATCTATCAGTTAGCGGAACAGCAAGGGTTAAATACTGTGCGTGTCAAGTCATTTTTCCCTTATTGTCACTATATAGGCCAACTACTTTGCTCCACACTGCCATCTGTTATTCCCTTGACTGCACCACATACTATTTTGCTTAAATACCTAAAAGAGAAAGGCTAGCACTATGACATCCACCCAAAATTCATTGCTATACTTATCAAATTTATTCTGACTCACAATAACTTCAGTTTGAAAAGTAAACATTATGTTCTAATTATGGGAACAACAATAGGCACCAGAATTGTTCCACAATAGGCCAACCTTTTCATGGCAAGTTTGGAGGAGAATTTACTAAAACAATGTACAATCAAACCATTCACATATTTCTGATATATTGATGACATATTTATAATTTGGATGTAGGGTACTCACACACTTAGAGAATTTCATCAGAAACTTAACATCCTCCACCAATCCATTAAACTTTCCATGGAGTACTCTGATATCAGCATCAGTTTCCTGAACATCACAGTTACCATCAAAGATAAAACCATGCAGACCTGTATCTACAGGAAACACAGATAGACAGAACTACCTACACAAAAATAGCAGTCACCCTATGCACACTAAAAAATCTGTAATGTACAGTCAAGTGCTTTGACACCATCAAATCTGTTTAAGAGAGGACAGAGATAAACACCTTTTTACTCTGAAAAGAAATATTTACTGAACAGGGACAATCCTCCAGGGAAATTGATGGAGCTGTGGAATGTACCACACTTATGCCAAGAGAACAACTACTATATTATGAAGAAAAGTCCACCTCCTACTGGTCACCCTTGGTTGTTACATACAACCCTGATCTGGAGCTCCTACAAAATACTGTTAAGGACCTATAACAAATATTCAGTGAGGATGACACCTTGAAATGTATGTTACAAGAACCAACCACCTTAATGTCTTTCAAACAACCACCTAACTTCTCCAACCTAACAGTCAGGAGCAAACTTATACCTGACCAAAACAACAGAACACTAGGAGGCACTAAACCCTGCAATATTCTTTGGTGTGACACATGTGAGCACACTTCCATTTCAGACTTTATCAATATCCCCAAAACAAGCAATTCAAGATACAGGTGAATTATACACGTGTATCCCAGAATGTTGTCTACTACATCCAATGCAAGAAGTGTCCACATACAGGCTATGTGGGGGAAACTAGGCAACCCCTCTGAACCTGAATAAATACACTCAGGCATGACATAAAAGAGAAAAAGACTAAAACAAACAGTGGGACTGCATTTCTCTCAACCTAAACACTCCATTTCTGACCTCTCTGTCCTGGTTCTCAAAGGACATTTCAGAAATAAACAAGAAAGGTGGGTTTATGAGATCAAGCTTAAGTTTTCTACTTAATACAGTAAATAATGGAATGCTTGAAGACCTCTGATGACTCATTGCACAATTTAAGTTGGCAATTACCTTTGGTCTTGCCTCAGGTACAGGTGCATTTCCTGTAAATATTATTTTATTTATATATATTGGGCCCCATATTTAGAGCTGGCTGGCTGTATGTGCAAGTAGGTGCACTGAACAAAGAAGTAGGCCCAGCTGGCTCTGGCAACATATTCAAACAGATAGCATAATCCAAACTGACTATGCTATCTATTTGAATATTGGACCATGGTAGCGTGGTGCACAGAAAGCGGTCACCATGTGTGGCACAACACTACCAGTGGACAGGGCTGAAAACTGCCTGAGAGGGGTAAAGTGGAGTGCACACTGGTTAGCATTGCAGTCCCCAAGGATGATATTCAGCCCAAACATGCAAATGAACCAATTGGGCATGCATGGTGCTAAGGGGCCATATGTATGTGAGTGCCATCCGAGTGCACTGGGCCAGGTCACACAACCCCAAGCCCCAATCCCTGGAAGGAACACATTGGTAGCCCAGTGTCCCTCCCCTCCACCAATCCCTGTCCAAGTCATAAAGAATAATATATTGGTAGTTCAGTGTTCCTCCACAGCCCCGATCCCCATCTTCATAGATAAAGAAACAAACATTGGCAGTGCAGTGTCCCTCGCCAGCCCCAATCCCTGTCCCCATGGATAAAAAACACAACATTGGTAGTTCAGTGTCCCTCCCCAACCCTAATCCCTATCCCAAAATAGATATATAGTGTCAATGGTGTTCCAGTGTTTCCCCCTTCCCATTCCCCAATCACCACCCCCATTCCATATAATTAAATTCCTGGTGGTCCAGTGGTCCCTCCCCCTTCCCTGTCCTCCAATTGCAGTCCCTGTTGTAAAACAGCACATTCCCTGGTGGTCCAGTGGTCCCTCCCTCTTCCCTGTCCTCCAATTGCAGTCCCTGTTGTAAAACAGCACATTCCCTGGTGGTCCAGTGGTCTCTCCCCCATGCCCCATTGGTGGATCACTATCCACTGAAAACAACAAGACCCCGCTAATCTAGTGCCCCCCCACCCTGGTAGATAGTGACCCACCACCCCGCTCTCCCCCAACCTGACCTGCACCGGCGACTAGCACAGCCTGCCTCAAGCCACCATGGCCAGGTGCCGACTGAACTGTCAATGAGCATGTACAGTAGACAGTATGCACTCATTGGTTGACTGGTCAACCAATGAGAGCATACTGTCTACTGTATATGCTCATTGACAGTTCAGTCAGCAGCTGGCCATGGCATTGTGAGGTGGGCTGTGCCAGCTGCCAGCACAGGTCGAGTTGGGGGAGGAGCAGGGTGGTGGTTCACTGCTTACTGGGGTGAGGGGGTCACTAAACTACCAGGGTCTTATTTTTGGTGGATGATGATCAGAGGAAGAGGGAGGGACCACTGGACCACCAGGGAATGTGTTTTATTTATTTATTTTATTTATGAAAATCTCAGAATTACAGACCTTTGAGTCAGGGAGTCATTTACAAAGGCTCCACATCAAAAGTACACAGGTAAAAATAAAAGAAATACCAAGAAACAACAAGCAATGCAATTAAATGCAAGAAACAAACAAACAGTCAATGCAGTTACAACAGGAGTAAAAAAAGGAGGCAATAAATACAATAGTACAAATAACATGCACGTAGCAGCATAGTAGTACAGAACATGACAGGGAAGGAGCGGAATACCTCAATTAGCAGGAAGAAGTAAGTGCCAATAAGGGAAGGAGAATAAATAACAAAACTTGGATAGAAGCCTACAGAAAATACAGGTCTGCTGGGAGCAAGAAGTAACTTAAGCAAGAAAATATTAACATTAACATCTGAGTAGAGGAAAGGAGAGTAATTTTCACCAAATGAAGGTTTGGTCATGAAGCACAGGTGTAAGGGCAGAGGCAGCCTAGGGGACTTTGTCAAGCCTAGAGGGAGGAAACAGTGATTAATTGGGGTGGGTAAGGGAAACGAGAAAGCACAGAAGACAGGGAAGGTAAAGAAAGAAAGGGAGGACAAGGGTAGGAAGAAAGGAGAGGGGACAAACAGAGTAGTGAAAAAGGACGGTAGGAACAGGCAGGGAAGGGCAGACATGGGTATAAGGAGAGTACTGGAAAAAGGCAAGGAAGGTGGGGGCGCTAGGAGCAGTTTAATGCAAGGAGGTGTTGCCGGAGCTTAAGTTTAAAGCTACCTAACTTCATTTCAGAAAGAACTTCAAGGGGCAGACTATTTAGCCAGACTGGAGCCCTATGCATAAAGGCTTGCTGCCCCTGAGATGTCCTACAACATGGGACAAGGAAGGAAGCCTTTGCGGAGCTTCGCATTGCACAGGGAGCTGGGGTAACAGCGAGAAGTTGCTGGGTAAAAGACTGAGAGTGACCAAGGGTTAACCTACGAGCCAGCAGACAGGTGTGGAAGTGAAGTCTCCCAATAAAATTAAGCCAGTTAGCTTGGTTATAGAGAACACAGGTGTGGGTGAGCCTTTGCTCACCAGCTGCTAGACGACAAGCTTTATTAAGTATGATCTTGATCCTGTTTAGTGTGGTATGGGTCACAGAGACATAAATTATTAACCCATAGTCAACAATGGAAAGGACTGAACAGGTAACGGCCAGTCAGAGTGCATCAGGAGTCAAACAAGATCTGTGCCTATAAAGTAGGCCAATTCTTGTATTACCAACTTTACAGACCAGACTGACATGCTCAAGGTAGGAGAGGGAGGAGTCCAGGATAATACTGAAGTATTTAAAACTACTGACTTGCTCAAGCGGTTGGTGGTGGCAATTGAGAATATTTAGAGGCCGGTCTTTGTGTTTATTCTGGGGGTTAACAAATTGCATCACTTTGTTTTTTTTCGTAATTTAATATGAGTTTATGGAAGGTGAACCAAGTTTCAATTTTGGCAAGTTCTTTCACAGGTTACTTTTCAGGGGGAAGGGATCAGGGTGGCTAGAATAAAATAACAGCATCATCAATGTAAAGAAGCAGATTACCAGAGCAGGCAAAGGGGAGGGTGTTCAGAAAGAGACTGAACAGGAGATGGCCCAATATAGAACCTTGTGAGACCCAGAGCAGACTGGTTTACTGGAGGAGAGAGTATCAAGTATTTTCACTCTCTGTGATCTACCACTGAGATGGCTGGAGAACCAGGAGGTGGCTTCATGGGAGAGACCTAGTGCCCTGAGTGATGTAATCAGAAGAGCATGACTGACTGTATCAAATGCTTTTGTAAGGTCTATGTACACAGACCCTACTAAGTGACCACAGTCCAGTGCTTTGTGAGTAAAATCAGTAAACTCCATGAAGGCAGTGGTGGTGGTGCTATGTCCCTTCCTGAAGCCATGCTGCTGGTTACATAGAAGATTATACTCGGCAAGGTAGTTGGATAGTTGGTCCGAAACTATCCATTCAAGGGCTTTGGAAATTGGGGGGAGGACTGATATAGGGCTTTAGTTACTATGAATGGTTCTGTCACCACTCTTACGCACAGGAGTTACCAATGCAGCCTTCCATCGTGTAGGAAATTGGTCAAGGCAGAGGGAGAGAGTCAAGATTTTAGTGAGCGGGGGTAGAACTGCGTCTAGTGCCAGTCGGAGTAGCTTTAAGTCAAGAGAATCTCCACTGACTCTAGATTTCCCCAATACACATGCAAGGTAGGATTTTGCTTCCCTAAGTAAGACAATCTTGAAGAGGAAAGGGGGGATATGCAGGAGGCAGGGGTTGAAAGGGGGCCAGGGTTGTTATTGAAGAAGCCTGGGGGAAGAATACCACTAAGATTGGTAAAAGCAGAGTTAAAGGTATCAGCAATGAGCTGTGGGTCTTGGGTAGTAACTCCATTAATATTTAACAATGAGGGGGGGGTGTTAGGTTTGCCAGTAAGGCCAGTTATATCAGCCCAGAATTTCCTCCCATCACCCCAGGAGGAAGAGAGGATAGATTTAAAGTGGGCAGCCTTAGCCACGTGAATCTCACAGGTGCACACATTTCTGGCAGACCTGAACTGTTGCCTGTCCACTGGGAGACCTGATGCTAGGGCTTTATGCCAGAGGTTATCACGTGTGGTCATGAGATTCAGGAGTGCAGGGGTGATCCAAGAGTTACTAGCACCTTTGACAATATGCTTGGAGAAAGGGGAAAAACTATCGCAGCCTGAGTTGAAGGCAGATATGAAGTATGCTAGGGCAGTGTCAAAACAGGTGACTGAGTCAATAGGGGACCAGTCACAAGTGAGAAGGTAGTCCTGGAATTGAATTGCCTGATCATTTCTTTTTTGAGGGTATGTTGATACGAGGACTTAGTAGGGAGTTTATGGAAGCGATTGGACCAACAGCAGAGGATGGGTGAGTGGTTGCTTAGTGTGTCGGGCAAGACCACAACATTAGAAAGTTGCTCTAGGTAGTTGGAGAAGATAAGATTAATCAGGGTACTGGTACCAGTCCTATAATTGATCCTGGTGGAAGAGGCTACAACCTGGGAAAGGCAACAGCTGCCACTGCATCTCTATAGGGAGCAGCATCAGGGGCCAACCAGTTGATATTAAAATCACCCAGTAAGGTAACCTTGGATTGGTTGGGGAGATTAAAGACAAAGTCAATGATGGAGTTAAAACCAGGTTTTGTGTCACGAGGTGGGATATATATGGACAGTACTGAAAGTGACTTACCCCTGTTCCCTATGGCAAGTTTGACTGCTACAGCCTGAGCAGAGTTGCCAGAGATGACTTTAGTGAGAACCTGCCCTTTAAGAAAGTCAAGGATGTAGATGGCACAGTCCCTTCCCCTTTTCCACAGCCTGTCTTTCCTAAAGAGTGTGCAGCCATCCAAGGAGACAGCTGAGTCAGGTATTTTGGGGGGAAGCAAGGCTTTGACCATTGCAAGGACATCAGGCTTGTGTTGCACTACCCAGACTTGCAGAAGGTCAATTTTCTGCAGAAGGCTGTGGACATTCACAGAGGCCAATTTGAGGCCACTATAGTTACATGTGTGGGGATGGTACTGTGATTCAGGGCCCAGGTTAGGATGAATGTTGCCAGAGAGAAGCAGAAGTAAAAATATGTGACGAAAGACACCATACAGTATTTAGCAATTTGAGCCTAGGTTGCAATTTCCATAGAGGGGGCTTATTAGAGTAGGTGGGAAGTGGCAGGGACTGGAGAAAAGGTAAACTACACAGTGATGGGTGGTTAAGGTAATTTACAGAGCAGGTGATTTGGTCCAGGAAAGGTGGGGAAGAATAGAGAGCAGAGCTAATAGTAGCAGAGACCTGATAGGAGTCATGGTATAGTTGGTGCAGGGAGAGTAAGGGCTTAGTGCCTGAAGGGGTTGGGGGAAGGCACACAACAAATATATTAGAGACAGGAGTAACCTAATGCAAATACCCATAACTGTGATAAGGAGGAGTTTGCAGCAGGATATGGTAGGAGAAGTAGTGCAGGGTAGTTGGGGACTGTGTGTATGTTTAGATACCAAGCTTAAGTAGGCAGGAACAGACAGCGAAGTGATAGAACTGCTGCCTGCAGTGAAAGAGGTTGGGGGTTTGAGCCTAGATAGAGGAGAGAGTGAGACGGATTGAGTGATGGGGGAGAGGGGAGAGGAAATAATAAGGGAACAAGAGGAAGTAGATGGGGGAGGGGTTTAGCTGAACACAGGAAAACAGTGGGTAGAAAGAGATGAGAGCAGACTCGTGACTGACATGTAGTGGTCAGAACAAATCTGCAAATGGAAAAGTGGGGACTTTAATGAAACTTGCCAAAGGTCACATGACCAGTCACGTGACCACCATGGCTAATAATCTGGACAACCCAGAGAGGGAGGGTGGGTGGGTTGGGCAGTCGACAAGTAGTGTTGAAAGGCTAATACAGGACACAGGCAGAAATCTCTGATGTTGAGTGAATCTCTTTTCGGCGTACCTGTGTGTGTGTGGCTGTTCAACACTGACTGATGATCCACTGTCGAAGCGAGTGTGGGGGTTACAGAGAGAGAGCCTGAATTAAGGAGCAAAGAAACAAAAGGGTAAGACTTCAGGGGTGGGAAGACCTGAACAAAAGGGTAGGTGGAGGGCACAATGCGCATGCGCCAACCAAAGGGTAAGGTAGCGCACTTCACACTAAACTTGGATTAAACACAAATTCCTGAAGGAACAGCAGTTTCCCGGTTAGTACACAGCATAAAACCCACTTAAAGTAACTCCAGTATCCTGCTAATACATCACATATCTGTAGTAAGCATGCACGGCATAACTATCACATTCACTCTGCCAACAAATAAGTAATTAAAAAAAAGTCTGTAACAGGCTAGTCAGCAGAGTGCAACAAACAGATTCCTTTTAACACAGGACACAGGTAGAAATCTTCGATGTTGAGTAAGTCTGTTTTCGGAGTACCTGTGTGTGTGTGACTCTTCAGCACATTGGCTGGTGATCTGCGGTCCGAGCAAGTGTAGGGGGTTACAGAGAGAGAGCCTGTGTGTGTGTGGCTCTTCAACATGCTGGCTGGTGATCTGCAGTCTGAGCAAGTGTGGGGGTTACAGAGAGAGAGCCTGTGTATGTGGCTCTTAAACATGCTTGCTGGTAATCCGTGATCTGAGTGAGTGTGGGGGGTTACAGAGAGAGAGAGAGCCTGTGTGTGTGTGTGTGTGTGGCTCTTCAACATGCTTGCTGGTAATCCACGGTCTGAGTGAGTGTGGGGGGTTACAGAGAGAGAGCCTGTGTTACAACTTGTTACAAAGGGGACTGTGATCAGACGACAGGAGATGGTGGAGAGACCATTGGACCATGAGGGAATTTTATTATATGGAATGATAACGGCAATCAGGATATGGGGGGAACACTGGAACACCAATGATACTATTCGTCTATATGGGGACAGGGATCAGGGCTTGGGAGGAACAATGAACTACCAATGGTTTTAGTTTAGCCTATATAGGGAAAGGATCAGGGCTGGGGAGGGACACTGAACTGACAGTCTTTGCTTCTTTATCTATGGGGACAGAGATTGGGGCAAGGGAGGGACACTGAACTACCAATGTATTATTCTTTATGACTTGGGCAGGGATCGGGGCAGGGGAAGAAACGCTGGACCACCAATGTACCCAGCCCTTGACAATGCGTAGATAGGGTGCACACCCTCTGCACACTGTTGTGGGCTGGGTTTCAGAACAGTTAAACCGCACCGCTGCTGGCGGCCATTTAGTGCTTCTGAAAACTTTCAATATTGTGCTGTGCCACATATTCATGAGAAAACCCTCATTTGCATAGGTGCAGCACAATATTGTTGGCGATGGTGCAGTCAGTGGTTCGCCACACACATGTGCCCTTTGAAGATGGTTACGCCCCAAAGCTGGCATTACCAGTTAGCATGGCACAATGCTAACCTTTTGAAAATGGGACCCATAATCTACATTTGATACAAAATGTTAGTGTACCTTTATACATTAACATGGTTCTTCTGTTCATGTTTGATCATACCTTGTGTCTGCTGTGTTCTTGTGAATATGTATGTGTGCTTATGCAGCATAGATAAATATACACTTGAGTGCTTCTGAACACACACACACGCACACACGTCTGCTTGTAGGGAAGCTCTTAGAACATGCGCATTTCACAATTTATAGGCCTGCTGCTGGCATATTCCATCCATGGAGAGGATCTGATTTATACCCAACTATGATTTCAAAGTCTGTTTTTTGTCTCTGCCCATATCCAGTTATTTACTTCCTTAACAGAACTGTCACATCCATGTGTGGAAGATTTTGTTGTTGTTGTTGTCAGTTCTACCCAATGTTTTTAAGGTTGTTTCTCTGCATAGTATGTTATTGTGTCTGATGAAGGGCTCTGTGTAGCCTGGAAGCTTATGTTTTGTACCTCTCTTGTTGGTCCAATAAAAGGTATCAAATCACCCACTTTGTTCAACAAAAAACAGCTTAATTTTCAAATCTCTATTACATGCAGAAAGTAACCAAGCAGTATAGACCTGGTTCCACATACAGAGCTGAAGCTAAAACAACATTTTCATTGCATTTACCTCTAGTGTTACCAGTGGCTCAAAGACAAGATACTAAGTGAAGAAGGCAGAAGACAGCAAGCGAAACTGAGGGAGCTCACACCAATTGCAGAGCGACTTGGGTGTACTTTACCTCAATTAGCAGTAGGTAAGGAAACTGTGATTCATACATAGGCAGTACAGCCCAAAACAGGGGCAGTTATAATGGCTTACTTGCTAGTTTGGTGAATAATGGGCTTGAGACAAGGCTTCATACCAAACTGGTTTATAATCTATAATCACTCCTCTTGTGAAGATTTATAATACTACGGTAAACCCATGAAAACACTATGTGTCTCTGGAATGTTTTTATGCTTTTACTTCATGTTGATAATATTTTAGAGATGGTATCATGGATGTTAGACTTTTTAGACAATTAGACAACTGTACGTTTCCCAGCAACTGACCTATAATTGTATTTAGAACTATCATAGGTTTAATAGAAGTACTTTTCAGCTGATTCCCAAAGGTCCTTACTGGAATTGAAAGAAATATGCTATATTATATTATATTATATTATATGTATATATCTTTCATCTACATAGACAGTGTCTCTAATCGGTTTGAATGTCCCTTCTGAGTTTTTCCTGTTTAGACAAGAAGGAAATCAGAGCAGTTCCTGTACCCCAAACACTTAGCCGGACACTCATAATTAGAGAAGGCACAGTAAGGCAAGGCACTTTTATTTATATGGTGCCCAATCCTGGAGGATCTGGGTGCCTAACAATACATAGAACAAATAAGATAACCCATAATTAAGAACAAAGCTATAAAATCATTTAAATCAGGAATATCTTCAAAAGGTCGCTTGAGACAGGGAGGGTACCTAGGGATTGGCGAGAGGCACATGTGGTGCCAATCCATAAAGGGGGGGTAGAGGGAAGTACCAGGTAACTATAGACCCATCAGTTTGACCTCGGTGGTGGGAAAATTAATGGAGAGTATACTAAAGGAACGATTGGGGGTGTACTTGGAGGAGGTGGGAGGTCTGGATAGTCGGCAACATGGGTTTGTGCCAGGTAGATCATGTCAAACCAATCTTGTGGAGTTCTACGAATGGGTAACATCAGAACTGGACAGGGGAAAGCCTGTGGATGTATTATGCTTGGACTTCAGCAAGGCGTTTGACTCTGTCCCCCACAATGGTTTGGTGGAGAAACTGATGGGGTTGGGAGTAGGCCCTTTGATGGTCAGATGGATTGAAAACTGGCTAGCTGGATGCACCCAGACAATAGTGGTCAGTGGAGGGCTCTCAAACCCTAGAGAGGACGGTAGTGGGGTACTGCAGGGCTCGGTCCTGGGTCTGATCCTGTTTAATGCATGTATATTGGACATCAGGGAGGGTACAGGGTGTGAAATGAGTCTCTTCGCTGATGACTCCAAGATGGGAGCAGTAGTTGAGGGGGAAGAGGGGAGGTTGGCACTGCAAGGGGACCTGGACACCCTGGAAAGCTGGGCTCACACATGGAAATTAAATTTCAATATCACCAAGTGCAAGGTGTTACATCTTGGGCGGGGAAACCCTAAACACAGGTACACCCTCGGAGGGGAGGCACTGGAGGCCTCAATAGGGGAAAAAGACCTAGGGGTCATGGTGGATGCATGTATGAATAACTCTGAGCAGTGCAGGAGAGCGGCTAGCAAGGCAAACAGGATGTTGGGATGCATCATAAAGGGGATCACCTCTAGGAGCAGGGAAGTGATTCTGCCACTGTACAATGGACTGGTTAGACCACACCTTAAGTACAGTGTACAGTACTGGAGACCACACTTGAAGACGGACATACAGCTCCTGGAGAGGGTACAGAGGAGGGCAACTAAGATGATACAAGGACTAGGGGATTTGATGTATGAGGACAGACTTGAGGAGCTCTGCCTGTTTTCATTGGAGGAGAGGAGAGACAGGGGGACATGATTGAGGTCTTCAAGTACCTCAAGGGAATAAATAGGGTAAACATGGAGGGGATCTTTAGACTAAAGCAGGGAGGTATCACCAGAGGGCATGGTTTGAAGTTGGAAGGTGGAAGGGTGAGGGGGGAAAAGAGGAGGAGGTTTTTCACTGAGAGGGTGGTGGACCCTTGAAATGCGCTGCCTGGCGAGCTGGTTCAGACAACCACAGTGGAGGGCTTCAAGAGAAGGTGGGACAGACACAGAAAGCGGATGTATCAGATGATGGCCTGGCCCAGGGGGATGGGGATGGATGATAGGGGTTTCTGGAACACGGGGGGAGAGGGCCTCGGCACCCAACTAGGGATCTGAGGTTCAAGCAGACTCGATAGACCGTAAGGCCTAATCTGCTGGCAATTAGTATGTTAGTATGTTAGTATAAATTAAAGAAATTAGTTTTTAAAGATTTTTTTTTAAATATCCAATGAAGTAGCACCTCTGACTTCCTGGAGAAGGGCATTCCATTGGGGATGCCATACCAAACGCCCTATCACCCTAAAACTCATCATAGAGTAATCATACATAATAAACATGTTATACTAGTACATCACATTTTTTTTTACAGCCCTATTTTTCCACATACGCCACTGGCCAGGACTTCCTTCTGCTGTCTCCCAGTGCCTGATCCCACCCCACTGAGATCTTCCCTGGACTGTGGATATGGTCTCCTCAGTCCATCCACAATTCACCTGTTTGGTTAACCCCTTGGCTTGCATCCTCTGAGGCGGAGCCAACTTCAGCTCCTTGGCACTCCCATACATCTGTCTAATTCCCAGCATCTGGAGGAGAAGGCTGGATGGATGGTGGGGCCAAGGAGGGCAGGATCTGGTTGCGGACGTGGTGGCAGGGAGCAGGCATGTCATCTGCCCACGCCGGTGGGGTTATCTTCTTTGCAACTCCCCAGAGGAGAGGACATGCACTGATGTCCTGGTGATGTCGGGCATGCTCTAACACCTGACGCATCAATGTCTGCCTCCCTTATAATCCCCTTGTGATTTTGGTCTCTGGATCATCAAACCCCAGCCATCACTAGGGATTGGAGTCAGACTTTTGCCAAGCACTGCAGCCCACCCGTCCAGTAGGAGTAGGAGAGCAGTCTCTGGGACGCCCGATCCTCCTCCTCCTCCAGCCAACACTCCGGGCCCCTTTTCAAACCCGGATCATTGGCGTCTCAAGCAGTAGTGCTACCACTTGTGTCTCCAGGCCAGCCCATCACATGTTTTTTAAATGGAGCTTAAACTGAAAATGCTATGGTTCCATTTTACAAAAAGAAGACAGACACCCATTGGGGCTAGCAATATAGCCTAGAGGTTAGAGTAAGGAGCTGTGAATGAACTTTGTACATCCAGCAGAAATTGGTTTGATTCCCATAACTTCCTCTTGCATACTGTATGACTCTGAGCAAGACACTTAACCTCCCCATTGCTCCCAGGTCGCTCATGAAAATATGCACTTGTGCCTAGTGGGCCATACCCAGTTACCAAAGAATGAAAATAATAATAATAATAATAATATGGAAAACAAAGCATTCCAAATGAACATAGAACTCAAGAATTCTGAAGTTGCTTTCCTGAGAGACACTTTTAGCTGAATTTTAATATCATTTCAGCCAATCAGAGCACAGAGCCACTGTATTAGTTGTCCTGTATACAGTGATCTCTAGTGCAGGAATGTTAGGAGTGGAGCATTTTGCTTCACAGCCAGGGGGAGGTTGACTTCATTTAACATTTGAAATAAAATAAATACTATAAATCAGTCTAGCATCACTCCTCCCCCAACTTGAGGGTAGGACTCTCACCATGGGAGCCCCTTTAACCATGCAGAACAACTTCAGGCACCTCCCGATGTTGTATTTATGACTTTCTGCCTCTTGAATTGGAACCCTCTTTGTGTGGGCATCCTTTTAGCCATGTAAATCAACTTGACAGCACCTCTGGATATTTGTTTTATGTTGTCTCCTGTGCCTTGAGAGTAGGGCTTTTACCATGAGGGAGGTCCCTTCAGCCATGCAGATCGACTCAGTGGCACCTCTCAATGCAATCCTCCCAGTGTCTGCCTATGACTTGCCTGGTCTCACCCAAATTTCTCTTCCTTTAGTTCCATCATCATCATCATCATCATCATCATCATCATCATCATCATCATCATCATCATCATCATCATCATCATCATCATCATCATCATCATCATCATCATCATCACCAGTAGCCAGAGGTTAGGCCTCCTAGCAGACTCGAGGTCAAGCAAAGTCATTCAGTAGTTGCACTTTACTCAGCCCCTTGCCTTGAGGGTAGGGCCCTCCTTGTGGGTGGGTGGGGGTCTCTGGCTGTACAAATCAACTCAGCAGCACTTCACAGTATTGTTCCATTAGAGGGATAGAGCGAAAGCATTATTTCCCACCTAAATTCTTCCCCTGAATTAGACTGTAAATTTAGCAGTGATCAGAGCCGTCATAAACAGTAGTCAATGGGATGGTGACCAAGACCTTGATTTCCCAAAGGATTCCTCCAAGGGAGGGGAATTTACTCTCCTCTGTGCTGAAGGTCATAATATAAATTAACAATTTAATTCTGTTAAGGGTTGGAGCTAGATGATGTTCCTATATTCTTTTTCAGGGGTTGAAAAGTGTCTTCTTATGCTTTTCAGAAATCACTTTGCTCATCATACACCAATCCATGTTTCCTTAAAATGTTATGCCTTAGCCAGCCTGGTGGCACTGAGGGTTGAGGCGTTAGACGCCACACCTCGTGGCATGCCGGTGACCTGGGTTCAGGAGTGGACTCAGGCCATCGGGGGTCGGCAGGGGAGAGGGAGGATCACGTGTCCCATGACAGCTCTCTTCACTCTGTGGTGGCGAAGGGGTTAGCGTCACTCTACAGCGGTAACTGGCGGAAGCCAGGGGCACTGCTAGAAGCACACGTAGTTGAGGGATGGAGTATGGCAGGTGTCAGTATGTTGTGCATGGATGCCATTGCACGTCCGGCTCCAAGGGAAAAAAAAAATCCAGGTGGAAAATTGTGGGGTGTTCATGGTGGCTGATGGTCGTGCGTTGCACCCCTGGACATGAGAGATGCACCCCCCAGGTATCAGGATCCAGGTCCCCCGAGGGAGGGACTCCATGTGCTGGTGTGTGTGGAGTAGAGCGTGTCACTGGCAAGACCAGGTCCAGGGGTGCAGGTGCCAGCAGCCAGACAACTCGCTGCCACTCTGCAGAGGTAGGAGAAAAAATATCATGATAAAAAAAAAAAAAGTTATGCCTTGAGTCAGTGAATGTTTCAATCTCCTCTTCAGATTTCCCATTGTGGGGCACCTTCCCTAAGGTACATTTACCCTAAAGTAACTTCATTCACCTCTAAAGCATTCAAACTATTTGCTGTCAATCAAACATATTTCAGTTATAAGTATTCCCAACAGAGTAACACACTAAGTTGTGCAAACCATTCTGTCTCCCTTGTAGCTCAATGACCCATTGAATTGCATCGATATAGCCTGGAGTTTGGTGGGGGACAGGCAGACTGTAGCCACACTCCCTCCACGAGCCCTTTAAAGCCCTGTTTACACAGTGGCAGTGATTGAACATATACGCCACTCCTCACTCCCTGCACTTTCTGTGGATGCGGCAATTAATTGTTTATACAGCCCCTTTTGCTGAGCTTCAAGTCGCACTGCAGGGTGGCTTTTCCTTCAGTGGAGATGTGTTCCAGATTCCAGAAAAACAAAGAACTGCAGTGGATCAAGTGCATTCCTGCATTTACAGTGCAGGAAAATGCGCTCGATCCAAAATGAGTACCCTCTCCTGAGCCGATCCAAAAACTGGATCCGAAAGCATCCTGAGGCACTGTGGTGAGTGTCCACATGGTGACATTTGCAGTGCATCAACCACTGTGCATGGGATGATGCACTGCAAATGGCGTAATGTAAACAGGGCTAAAGAAGTATGCTCAATTTTCCTCCGGAAGCTCATTTCATTTGCTCCTGCCACCGTCCCTTCTAGTGCTCATCTCTCTTCTTGGGGACATCTTCCCTATGGAATGTTTAGCCAAATGGAACTTTATTCCCATGGCACCTCTGGGGGTGAAACCCTCCACAAAAGAGTTCCTGTGTTTCAGGGTACCAAAGTGAGGTAGCCCCTATATAAGACAGAGTGTGTATTCGACCATAAGTATGTTACATAAGCATTAAAATTACTTACTGCCTGACAATTGTCGGTGACAAGTATCCTAACAGAATATGCCCCTTCAGTGGCGTGATACGGCCACAATCATGGCCGCTGCACCACCACCTTTCTGCCGACCTCCTGGAACAGCGGCTCGGACACAGCTCCCAGGCAAACGACACCAGGCACCGAGCAGGTGCAAGTGCCCCTTCAGCAGCACGGTACGGCCACAATCTCAGCCGCCGCCCACCACCTTTCTGCCGACCTCCTGGAATGGCAGCTCGGACACAGCTCCCAGGCAAAGGACACCAGGCACAAAGAGGGTGCAAGCGCCCCTTCAGTGGTGCGGTACGGCCACAATCTCTGCCGCCAGCCGCCACCTTTCTGCTGACCTCGTGGAATGGCAGCTCGGACACAGCTCCCAGGTACAACCACTGAAATTGAAAGATCCGCAAGCTGCTTTCTCCTGCAACCCGATTGGTGCAGCGGTTCATTAGCGGACACCGATTGGTCCGCCTGGCCAGCTGCTGCAACTCCAATGGAGAGCCTTCTCGGCGGGCTTCCGGGGGACTTCTTATGAAAAGCCAGCTGTAATTCTGTAATTTCTGACGCCGCACTACTACTGTGGTGGTGGTTTTTCTTCCCACCCACCCAGGCCTCCTTTAAATAAGCCTTAGACACTCCCACTCTCTCACCTCTGCTAGCTAATTGGCCCAATCAGGCCGACAAAAACCACACTGATTGTTGGCCTTTGGTCAGGCTACTCCACCTGCCTTTCTTCCTCTGTGAAGTCAGTCCTTCCTAAAGGCCAAGACTAACAAATTGAACTACCTTTCCCCTGTACTTACTTTGTAACTTCAACACTGGAACACCTCCTGTACCGGTTATAGCCTCCATGCAACTTCCTAGCCTGCCCACCCAAACTCTACCCCCCTGCCCCCTTTTCACCTCTATTTCTAGTTTCTAAGACCACTATCTGTCAGGATAACTTCATAGCCTACTCACACCCTGACGCACCACTGAAGATGGAGTTCCTGCAATGTGCCCTCCTGGCTATGACCCTGCTTACACTAGGTGGGCATATCTTCTGCACTGAAACCTAGAAAGTGCCTAGTTCTCCCATAAGGATTCATCAAGTACTGCACTACACTCCTGGCTGCATAACGCATATTACCTACTCCACAGTGCCAGGCCTTGGCCATTTCAGCTGGCTCCCAATATGGCTCCAAAGACTGCTGACCTCGCCCAACTCCCTGCCTTTTTTTATATCTGCCAAACTCCCAATGCCTCCACATTCTTAACAACTGGAAAAGATCCTCCACTCAGCAGCAAAAGAATAATAATCTCTGTCAGAAACAGCAAAAAATATGTCTACTCAAACTCATCCTTCTGCTACTACTAATATCTGGCAACGTACACCCAAATCCTGGCCCAGCTGGAGCCGCATTGTCAAGAAACAATAATAAGGAAGGAACAATTACACTCGCTAACATAAATATCTGCAGCCTACTCAAAAAGATAGACCGCCTGCAAGTCTGGGCATTACAACACAACCCTGACATACTCACAGTCGTTGAGATATGGCTCACCCCAAAGATACCAGGTTCCGCTGTCTCGATACCAGGTTACACACTTTTCAGGAATGACAGGATCTCCAAAAGAGGAGGGGGTTGTGCATTATACATTAAAGACTCAAAAAAGGGGTTTGCTCTTCCTCTACCCCACCTTACCAGTACTACACAAATTCTCCCCATAAAAATTCTGTTGGGGGCCCACAATAAAGCACTAACTATATTTACTGTACACATCCCTCCGGAAGTGAAATTCGCAGGATTTGAGGAACTCATGGAGGTTATCTGATGTCAGTATCTCAACTCTGAATCTATTATTCTAGGGGATTTCAACATAAACTGGCTGGCACCCCTGTCTGGCACACATAAGGACACTGTTGCAATGCTACATCTTACACAACTCATTGGCTCACCCACCAGAACAAATTACAAAACTGGATCTAGCACACTACTTGACTGGATCCTCACAAACCGACCGGATCGTATCTCCAATGTGACAGTCCACCCAGACTCACTGAGTAACCACTCTCCGGTAACCTGCAGCTGGATCAACAAATTCAATGCAACACCCCCCCCTCCTCAAATAATCTCCAATCGTAAACTAAAAAGGGGTCACCTGGAGTACCTCAAGCAGCAGCTGCGAAACACTGACTGGAGCCCCCTCGACACAGCAGTGGATATGGACACTGCACTTGAGTGTTCATCAACCAATTCAATGCTGCCTGTGAATGCCATGCCCCTGTGCAGAGGACAAAAAGCTGTGGAAAACACAGCCCCTGGATCACACCGGACCTAATAGGCCGCATAAAAAACAGGGACAACTGGTGGCATAGGGCACAGACCTCGAGCAAACAATCTGACTTCCAGGAATACAGAAGACTATAGAATGACTGCACCCAGACCATCCGCTCTGCCAAAAGTAAGCATTTTAGGGAAGCATTACAAACAACCTGGGGAGACAGCAAGTCCTTTTGGGATAATATAAAAGATGTGACAGGGAAAGACAAGAAAGAGGCTCCACAAATGCTCAACATCAATGGTACACCTACTCTGGACCCCCCGACTATTACCAACATGTTTAACAAAGCATTTACTGACCTGAAGTGTACTTCCGACAAATTGTTTTGAAGAAACCAACCGAAGCCTAAGCCAAAACCTAAGACCCACTCAAATATCACCTCCTCCCTTCTACTTCAAAACTGTCAACTACAACCAAGCAACTACACCGTCAACCACGCTCTCTTACTAACCACACTTTCCAACTTTGGTCTCTCCCGGGACGCCCTCTGCTGTTTCACTGACTACCTCTCAAACCGATTCCAGCAGGTCAAGATAGGTAACACCTTATCCGGTAGACTGCCCATTCTCTCCAGCGTCCCTCAGGGGCCATTCTTGAATCACTGCTGTTCAGCCTCTTCCTTAACTCCCTTCCCATGTCCTGCACAGACAACCTGCTACTTTATGCAGATGATGCTGTCCTATACTCCTCCAATTCTGGCCCCTTTCAACTCCATCACTCCCTTCAAACCTCCTTTAGTGATGCTGAAAACTGGTTCTCCTCACAGTACCTCGTACTGAACTATAAGATGATGAAAGTTATGATCTTCTCCCACCCACAGAACTCCCAGAGGGAACACTAGCCCCTTCTACAAACTGTCAATCATTCCCCTCTCGAACTAGTGGACTCCTTTAAATACCTGGGCATTACCTTAGACCCAGCGCTGAGCTTCCACCAGCATATACACCTCCTATCCACCACCCTCAACATCCATCTTGGGATACTACATCGCTTCAAACACTGTCTCACTCAAGACGCCCTTAGGCTCACTGTCTCCTCTTTGGTCCTCTCCCTACTTGACTATGGCTTATTTATCTATAGCGCTGCAAGCACCTCAGCCTTATCCAGAATACGCCTTGCCCTTAATAAAGCATGCCGCCTTACCCTGGGTTGTGACCGTCTCACCCACACTTGCTCACTATACGTTACCACCAACTGGCTCAACCTCAAAAACAGAATCAGCTACCACGCCTATCTCATGGCAAAAAAGGTTACCCTTGGCCTCGCCCACCCCCTCGGCTCACCCCTCTAATCCACTGAGGCCCAGCACTTAAGCACACCCGAAGCTCTATTAAGCAGCTCCTCACAGTACCCCACTGCCGTACCTCCCAATTCCAAAGGTACTTTAGCTATAGAGCCCCCTCCTGGATGAATGGCCTACCTACCTCCCTTACTAACAAAAACTGTATTGGCACCTTCAAAACTCAACTTAAGGAACACCTCCAGTCCTCTAATTGCTGTGATTGCCACTGATTACCTTCCCCTCTCTGACTAAGGTCCGTGGCCGGTTTATGTCCACCCCTGTTGAGTCTCCAGCCTAGATCTGTCAGGCTCAGCTGGTTCTCTGAGTAGTATTAACACACTGTTTAAGAGCTGTGCTTATTATTCCTAGTATCAAACTGTTAGCCTTCTCCCTGCTCTATGTCTATTGCTTACTTTGTACCCTGGTGAAGATAAATTGCCATGTAATGTCTGTTTTTGTATCTGATTTCTGTGACGTGGAACCTTTGTAAAGGAGTCTCTGACTTAAAGATATTTTCCGAAACCTCAATAAATAAAATAAAATAAATAAGAAAGTACATTCGTAAGGTACTAGGAAATCCACGAAAAGCGGTGACACGCCTGAACTCAAACTTATCTCCCTTGCACTTGATGAAGTCCTAGCTCCCATTACTAAGCTGCTGAACTTATCCCTGCAGCTGTCTCAATTTCCCCAAGCTTGGAAATCAGCCCTAGTAACACCTGTGCACAAGAGTGGTGACCAGGCATTGCATACCAATTACAGACCTATTTCTATCCTTCCACCACTGTCAAAAGCACTGGAATGCATTGTCTCAGACCAGCTGGTTGAATATCTAAATAATTACAACATCCAGTGTCCTGAACAACATGGATTTCAGAAAGGGCATAGTACCTACACAGCTCTTCTGGAGTTCACGAGCTTCATACACAGTTCACTGGACCAGGGTAACCTTGTTGGTACGGCACTCATTGATCTAACAAAGACTTTTGATGTGGTCAGTCACTTCCTATTAATTCAACAACTCACTTCGATAGGCCTCTCTAATCCAGCTACAAACTGGTTCAAAAGCTACCTAGCTGATCGTTACCAACAGGTAAAGATTGGAAACATCACATCTGGGCCCCTACCAGTCTGATGTGGGGTCCCCCAAGGATCAATCCTATGTCCCCTCCTTTTCAGCATATTTCTAAATAGCCTACCTCAATCATGTGACCAACAGATACTTCTCTATGCAGGTGACGCTGTGATTTTTACTTCTCAACATGACCCTCATACCCTAGAAAACCTGCTACAACATGCTTTCAAACAAACTTAAGATTGGTTCAGAGCCCACAAGTTGGTTCTGAACTATAAAAAGACAAAAGTAATGCTGTTTAGCGGTACTAGAAACCAACACAAAGCAGTCTCCCTTAACATCACTAACTGCGTATGGGCTCCTGTTGAACAAGTGGAGCTATTCAAATACCTGGGGGTTATGCTTGACAGTTCCCTCTCCTGTGCAGAACACATTGAGAATGTGGCCAAAACAGTCAGCATAAGAATTGGGCTCTTGCACAGGCACAAGAAATGTCTGACACCCAACGCCCTCCAAACCGCAATCCATAGCACAATTGTCTCCGTCATCGACTATGGATTGGTTATATACAGCTCAGCCACTTCCACCGCACTACGTAGGATAGCAGTAGCCCTAAACAAAGCCTGCCGACTGCTCACCAATTCCCCCCGACTAACGCACATATGTGACCTTTATGAGCAAGCTGGGTGGCTAAAACTTGAAAACAGGATACAATACCAAACCTGCCCCTTAGCTAAAAAATCAATACTCGGTCTACAACCTCCCGGAGTCACAAACCTATTAAGCTTATTCACAGGCCCGCATCGCACCAGGAACTCCAATCATCAGGTACTCACTGTCCCTCGCTGCAGAACCTCCCAAGAGCAGAGGTCATATGTCTATCGGGCACCACTCTGGCTCAATAACCTTGGCACTGAACTTAGAGGCACGCAGAAATTGGGGCTCTTCAAGACCAAGCTAAGACGACACCTACTGAAGAACAGTTCCTGTGACTGTACTTTCTAATTACTCCACATACCCCTATATCTCTGACCCTGGTCTATCTAATTTTCGGGCCATCTTACCATCCCCTCACTATTTCTGGCTACTACTACTCCAAACTGTCCCTGTCTTGCCCTGCAATCCCCTGCACCTTCACCTCCCCATATAGTCATCCCCCCCCATTTACTTTCTGGATAGCTTGCTTTACCTGACAATGCCACCTTGGCTGCTTCTGTAACCTGAATTATCCTAACGTTAAAACCTCTCTGTTTCCTATTTACAATGTATTATGTCTATGTTTACTCACCTAGCTGGATATTCCTAAACCCACATTGCATGTATACCCACCCTCTGTGACGTGGAACCTTTGTAAAAGAGTGGTTTCCTGCTCAAAAGTATTGTAATCCAAGATTAAAATTAAAAAAAAAAAAAAACACATTAAATTGCACAGCCACCATTTTTCTCTCCCTACACTTAGTCAAGCACTGACCCGTGTAATTATGAAATATATGACTTTTTGAACCATTTGTAGCTGATAGACTGCAGTGTCAGTGGCTCAGTAGGTAGCACACTCACCTCTGAGGCCAGGAGGTCAGAGAGCTGTAGGTTCAGTTCCCACATCTGGCACCTGGGTTAATATCCCAGTACTGACACTGTAGTGCAGCATGAGAGGAGTGCTGAACTTCTGAGGTGCCGTCTTTCGGATGAGATATTAAAACCGAGGTCCCATCTGCCTGGATTGGTGGTAGTTTAAGTGGATGTTAAAGATCCCATGGCACTTATTGAAAAGAGTAGGGGAATTTCCCTGGTGTCCTGACCAAATTTCCCTCATTCACTAAAAATACCACCAACAGCATAATCTGGTTCAAGGTCAGTAGGCATTCATCTGTATCCCCCTCCCCCGGGTCGTGCCTGAAAATAGGCAGGATTTGTCTAGTGCACTTACCCGGTCAACAAAAACTAAATAAAATAAAATAAATAAAATATACAATTAGAGAAGCCTGAAACCATGTACCGGTAATTACAATAATTTAGTCTTGATACATTTTTTTTGGTTCTGTGATAACTGGTAAACAATGCCTATTTTCAGGGGCGACCCGGCAGTACTGGGGAGGCTAAGTGACTTGCCCAGAGTCACACGGTATGCAAGTGGAGGTTGTGGGAATAAAACCCAGGTCTGCTAAATGTATCACGCTCATTTGCAGCTTGTTACTCTAACATCTAGGCTATATTGCCAGCCCATTTCAAAATTTGTTGATTCATGGTTGCCCAACTGAGATGCAATGTCTCATTCATGTGGGGTAATTTTGTAACTAAGAGGACTGAAACACAAAGAGGATAAATGACTTCCTTGGGGTTACTTTGTAAACAAGTGACTGCAGTATGCATTGTACCTGGGATCTCCTTTTACAGTTCATTGCTCCATATAGCAAACCATACCTCTTTCTTTAATGTTCATTTTAAGCAGTATCCCTCGAAAGCTGGTTTTTCTTCCCCCTCTATGCACTGTTGACATTAATTTATAGGTCAGTGAATGTGAAAAAAGACCAAATATCATGCTTCAAAACATAAGATTTAAGGATTTGTGAAGTACTGCATTGCAGAACCCTTGCTCAGTGTACAGTCAGGTAAAGACGTTGATTTATTTTGTTGCTGCTTAACTAGTTGGGCCTAAAGCTTAACAAATGCTTTGCTAAACCCTGCAGTTTTTCTGTTATTCTCTTGTGATTTCTTCCCAGCCTGGTGCCTAAGGAATGAAGGGGTGAGTTCGGTTCTTCTGGGATCTTCCAATCCAGAGCAACTTATAGAAAATCTTGGCGCCATACAGGTAAGTCAAGAGCTATTACTATACAGAGTACTGTGGTTAACTGCTTCATTTTTCTTTTTTTTTTTTATTTACCATTTTGTTAGTTTCTCTGCTAATCTACAGTATGAGAAGGGAGGACTGTGCTTTCTAGAGGGTTCATTTTGCATGACCAAAGGCACAACTAGAACCACCTCCCCAAAGCTAAGGTGTACAATGGAGAAATCAGAGAAGCAAACCATAGGTCCAGCACCATCAACTATAAGAAACAGCCCAGACAGAAAAATCTTTCATTAGAACACAGCAGTGTGTAGCATACCTCCTACAGAGAGCACAGAGGATTGCTCAATCTGCCTCCTGCTGGTTTCATTTACACAGCGTCCTCAGGGAGTGGTGACCACTTGTGATTAACATGTATTTATAATAGGTGCTTAAAGGGGTACATGTGTAATCAATTAACACAATTACCTGGCGATAGAACATTAAAGTGAATGAAACACACTCATTAGGTTCATAACCTCCTCCCCCCCTTTTACTAGAACACCCACATTTAAATGATATTGACACTGATTTTTTTATTTGGGGGACTTAAAAAACAGGTTTAAATGTTGGTTTTGAACCATCAGTATTTTTAAAGGAAAAATAAATACAAATCCTGGGGTCACCATATCATACACCTATTATAGAAATGGACTTAACATTTTGCAGAACTTTTGACATATTTATGATGTATTATTTAATATCTCTTCATCTCTTTTGATGTTTTTGTAACTTTATAGTGCAAATATGTGATAAATTCTGTGTTTTTATAGAATTTTTGACCAAAATACTTATGTGCTATTAAAATATATCTATTTGATCCAAAGGCCCTTCCAAATAATATATGTATTAAACGTTTCTAATATAGGTGTTATGCCTTCTAAGCATTAAATTCCATAAGCTCTCATCAGATATATATGTGTTGTATTTATGTATGTATTATGATTTTTTTCTACATGGGACTTCTACTTTTTTAGTATAAACATATCAATTAGATGTAATAAGTTCTATGGTTGTCAGTATCATTCACATGTAGGTGTTCTAGTAAAAAGGGGGGGTATGAATCTGATGAGTGTGTTCTATCACCAGGTAATAGTGTTACTGTACTTGATTACACATGTACCCCTCTAAGCACCTATTATAAATACCTGTTAATCACAAGTGGTCACCAACATAACATAGAAACATAGACTTTGATGGCAGATAAGGACCGCTTGGTCCACCTAGTCTGCCCATTTCCCTTCCTATTGGATAAGCTGCAGATCTAGTCAACCAGCAGCCTACTTCTTCCTTATCCCCCTCCTAACCCCCATTATAATTGCCTTATGTCGGTCACATGCATTCTTGAATTCCCCCACTGTTTTCAACCCTGAGACATCCTCAGAAAGGCTGTTCCATGCATCCACCACCTCTTCATGAAAAATACTTCCTCACATTGCCCTAGAGCCACCCCGATCTTCAAATTGTGCCCCTTGTTCTTGTGCATCTCTTTTCCTGAATTATGCTACCCTCTTGGACTTTGCTGATTCCTTGAGGTACTTGAAGGTTTCTATCATGTTTCCCTCTGCCTCCTTTCCTCAAGGGTATACATATTAAGCTCTTTTAGTCTCTCTCTTCATATGTCTTCTGGTGCAGACCCTGAACCATTTTGGTTGCCCTCCTCTAGACTGCCTCCATCCTGTCTATGTCCTTGCGGAGCTGGGGTCTCCAGAACTGTACGCAGTACTCCAGATGGGGTCTCACCAACTGTCTGCACTCCCTGAGGATGCTGTGTAAGCAAAATCAGTAAGAGGTGGACTGGGCAGTCCTCTGTGCTCCCTGTAGGAGGTATGCTACACACTGTTGTGTTCTAATGTGTATACTTATTTGAAAGATTTTTCTGTCTGGGCTGTTTCTTATGGTTGGTGGTACTGGACCTATGGTTTGCCTCATTTTGCATGATGTCATTCTTTGTAAATTAAATGTTACAGTATAAAAATGCTTCTGCAAGAGTAAAAATTACTATTTATAGTTACATGCCCTTTTTAACATAAAGTAACAATGTGCTTGAGAAGCATGCTAAAAATAAAACAAGGGATATATAAAAGTGTTAAATTACGAAAACAATATTTCATAGCTTACTTTTAAAACAGACAGGAGCCAGCCCAGTGGCGCAGAGGGTTGAGGCGCTGGTGCCTTACCTCGAACCATGCTGGCGATCTGGGTTCGGGAACGGACTCGGGTCGTTGGGGGTCGGCAGGAGGAGGAGAGGACTGAGCTTCTGTTGGGCTGCTCTCCTCTCCTGGGGTGGGTTAGGGTAGCATGTCACTCTGCAGCGGCTCCCGGTGGAGACCAGTAGCACTGCAGAGGGACATTGATGTGGGAAACACCAGAAAAGTGGAAACTGCACTGGGATCAGCCGGATGATGGCAGCCGAACCTGACAATGCCTTCAAGCACTCCCGACAGAGCAATATCCACCTCAGCAGTGCCAGGGCAAGAGAGTAAGAGTGCGCTGGCCTGCCCAACTGGTGCCCTCCCCCTTGGAGGAGGGGGACCCACCTGGCGAAGGGATACATCGGGCTGACCCGTGGGAGGCTGCAATATGAGGTAGGAGGCTCTGGGGGGGAAAGTTGTGAGGAGGGATCACTGGTGGTACTAGGTGGCCTGAAGGAGGAGCAGGTCCCAGTGAATAAGGAGAGGAAAAAAGATAATACAAAAAAAAACAGGCAAAGAAATTTAGATTATGATTAGAACTAGATAATTAAATCTGCACATTCAACATATGGCAAACAAAATCCATTTCATCCTAACAGTGGAAATGAGCCAGACATTCAGCAAATATGCAGCAGCTGAATGTTTAGGATATGCTTAGAAACTGACTCACAGTTGTTAACCAGGGCAAGACCTTATAATTTCTTAACTGGAACTAATATAATCAGATCAATCTTTAAGAAAGGCGTATTTGGGAAGGGCTTGAATGTGCCTGGTTTCCCTATGACTTATTGCAAGCTGTCATGAGAGAAACTAAAGAAATACCCATGGAAAGGTTTGTTATTTACCAGTAACAGTAGATCTTCAAGAGAATGTGCTCCACACAGCTACATACATTGAACTGTAAGCCAGTGGTTTCAGGACCTCACTTGGGACTTTTTCCTTGCTGAGTCCACCCACTTCAACATACATCCACCATGGCACCATCTATATAATGTTGGCAACCACCATCCACTTCTGTTTTCCCTGTCAACAAGGGGAGATCCAATATTTGCCGACCAAGAGAAATCAGGAACCCACTCCTAGCCAATGACACAGAGAGGGAAGCCAGATCACTATAGTTTGCCCACCAAAATGGGTAACTGAAAAGCTTACTTTTAACTGACATAAAATATACAGTAGATCCTCTCAGTTGAGTTGTGTACCTCTGTGAAGAAGATTCTCTTGAAGATCTGCTGTTACTGGTATGTGACAAACTAATCTTATTCGAGGATATCTCCTCCATACAGCCACACACACTGAACGAGTATAGTAGCATAGAACAGCACATTCACACAGGAGGAAACAGAGGAGGACAGCACCCCATAAAACAGCAGGCCAGGCAGCCAGGCCAAAACCAGCCCTTCTATGAGACACCAGACTAATGTTTAGTGAACATATTTACATACCTCTCAACTTCTCAGCATTAAAAATCGTAGCACTGGCCTTCAAAAATCATAGCAAAGGGCCAGAATGTGTAGCACTTTCTTATTTTAAACAATATTATGTCTGCAGATAGTGGGCCCCATATAGTTACTGATAAGGAATGTTTCTATCAACTTAATTCAATGATTTAATAGTTTGTGTGTCCAGAAATATCTCTAACATCATGAGGAACATCAGTAAACTTGTGAGAAGCAAGGGTAAATTTTAGTGTGAAAATCATAGAGCTATGCGGAATTCATAGCAGTTGAGAGGTATGCATATTTATGTATTTATTTATTTATCTATATATTTAAACACTGTCAACCAGGACAGGCGTGCTGAGCCAAGGCTCGTTTCCAGGTGCGACTCGGGGGAAGGAAGAAAGGGGGTACAGAAAAATAAAATTCACAAAACAGAGTGTGGTTCTTTCGACAATAATAGCAGTGGCTAGGCAAGTAAACAGTGGTTCAAATGCAACTGACATGTTGGTAAAAGTACATGGGGACCACAATGAGTACAAGTGCCTGATTGGGGAAGGTGATAGTGCTAAAAGGGTGCAGGATCAGATGAGATGTAGACATAATAAACTAAGAATAAAGGTGGGTCCTAAGCAGAAGGGTCAGGAGGGAGATACACAAGGTAGGGTGGAAAGGATGAAAAGGGACTTGGCAAGGTTGGAGGAATGGTCAAATGTATGGCAGCTTAGATTCAATGCAAAGAAGTGCAAAGTAATGCACCTGGGAAACAAAAACCCAGGGGAAGAGTACACAATGGGGGGTGAGATACTGACTTCAACAGAAATGGAAAGGGACCTTGAGGTAGTCATGTCAGATGACCTAAAGGTGGGCCAGCAATGTGAAAAGGCAGTAAGAAGGGCTGGGGGATACTGAGATGCATAGGGAGAGGTATCACCAGTAGAAAACAGGAAGTTGTCCCTCTGTACAGACAGTTGGTAAGACCACATCTGGAGTACTGTGTACAGTTCTGGAGACCCCATCTCCACAAATACATAGACAGGGTGGAGGCTGTCCAGAGGAGGGCAACCAAAATGGTGCAGGGTCTGCACCAGAAGACATATGAAGAAAGATTAAAGAAGCTGAAGGTGTATAGCCTTGAGGAAAGGGGGGGGGGGGACATGATAGAAACTTTCAAATATGTCAAGGGACTCAACTAAGTCCAAGAGGGTAGCATCTTTCAGAAAAAGAGATGTGCAAGAACAAGGGGGCACAATTTGAAGATAGAGGTGGGACAGCTCAGAGGTAATGTGAGGAAGTATTTCTTCACAGAGAGGGTTGTAGATGCATGGAACAACCTTCTTGAGGTGGTCATAGAGTCAAAAACAGTGGGGGAATTTAAGAATGCATGGGACAGACATAAGGCAATTCTAGTGGGGGGTAGAAGGAAGTAGGCTGTTGGTTAACTAGGATCTGCAGCTCATCCGTTAGGCAGGGAAATTGGTGGACTAGGTAGGCCAAGCGGTCCTTATCTGCTATCAGATTCTATGTTTCTATGAGAGGGAAGCAAAGTTAGGAAGAGGGTTGACAAAGACAGGGCGGAGCAGGAAAATGCCTTTGCTGGAATCTGAATGCTGGAGTGAAAGGGAAAGATGGATCCTACAGGTAGTGGCTGAACAGATGTTGGATGCTGAAACCAACCTGTAACAAGCCACAAATCCAGCCATGCCCCTACCAGGAAGCTCTTTGTCAGCCTTCACATGATACATTTAAATACTCTACTACAGTATAATGAAAATGCCCAAGGTTAATTTAGAAATACCACTTCTCTCAGTGCAGTTTAACCCCTGCAAGGTATACATATTTTTTTAAATCAAGGATGGAAATGAGAAAGGAAAACTGTGGCCTACTGGGATTTGAACCTCAGATCTCTGGTATGCCGGTCCAGCACTCTAATCATTAAGCTACAGGCTCACTGGTCAAAGTGTCTGAGGAATTTCCTTATAGCCACACACACTCCTTTCTCTAGTGTTGCAATTATGCAACTAGGAACCAATGTTAAGAAATACCACTTCTCTCAGTCAGTTTAGCTCTACCTATGCAAAGTATACATATTTTTAAATCAAGGATGAAATGAAATGAAAAGTGTGGCCTACTGGGATTTGAACCTCAGATCTCTGGTATGCTGGAGGTATCTGAGGTTCAAATCCCAGTAGGCCACACTTTTTCTTTCTTCATTTCCATCCTTGATTTAAAAAATATGTATACCTTGCAGAGGTTAAAGTGCACTGAGAGAAGTGGTACTTCTAACATTGGTTCCTAGTTGCATGATTGCGCAACACTAGAGAAAGGAGTGTGTGTGGCTGTAAGGAAATTCATCAGACGCTTTGACCAGTGAGCCTGTAGCTTAATGGTTAGAGCGCTGGAATGGCATACCAGAGATCTGAGGTTCAAATCCCAGTAGGCCACACATTTCCTTTCTCATTTCCATCCTTGATTTAAAAAACAAGGTTAATTTAGTACTCCAGTCTGATTTCAGCACAATCTCCTCCTGGTTTGCCAACAACTGCCTAATCCTTAATGTAACCAAAACCAAGTCTAAGCTGTTCGGATCCCAGAACATGATACCTTTGTTCAGCTGGTCCACTTGCAATCATAACATCGGATAGTAACACTGTAATAATTTTGTACTGTGCTCCTTTAGTACCTGGGTTGTGCCTAAAAAAAGGTGTTTTACGCCATTGCACTTACCCGTTCAATACAGCGAAATAAATATTGAGAAAGCTAAAGTATTCAAATATCTAGAAATCTGGCTTGACGTGTCACTCAGATACAGTAGGCGCATTGATCACATCTTAACAACTGTAGGGTTCAAGTTCAACTTTTTCTACAGGTCCAAACGGTGCCTCATTGCTGGTGTGAGGAAGCAGGTTGTCTCCCACTTCCTGCTCCCTTCCATGGACTGAGACATCATACACCACTGCGCAAACAAACTCACTCTGCTGCCACTGGAACATTTGCACAAGCAGGGCAGGTTCATGCTCTCCTGTGGATAGTCTACCCACATTGTCTGCTGTGTGACCATCTGAACTAGTCAAGTCCCTCACTGAGACATGACTACAACTGGCTTTGTTTGTTGTGTAACTGTCCACAAGGACAGGCCCCAATTATCTCCTGGCCTACCTCACACAGTTAAGCAGTACCTGCTCATTCCGCTCAACAGCAACTCTCACCTTCTCAATTCCCAGGACGAAGCATGAATTTAGGAAAAAAAGGCCTTTGCAGTTACAACACCAGCTACATGGAACAAACTCTGTCTCCAGCTGAGGAATGCTTCCTTGTCTTATTCTCCCAGATGAAAACAGGGCTCCAAAATAAACTAAACTTATTACATCTCAGACCTAATGAACTGAAGTGTAAGGGGAACCTTCAAAAAAACAAAGTTGTTATTTTTAGTATCAAAAACAAGACATCGGGGACCTGGTAGGCACGCAAAAGATCGAAGTAGTTCCAAGCTACTGTATGTCTATTTAGAAACTGTATTCAATGCAAACTGTTCATGAACCAATCATACAGATGTCACGTTGAAGAAATTGAACAAAACCGCATGTGGGCTAGATAGATTCAACTTCAGATTTGGAGGCCAGACAATTTACTCGCTAGTATAAGCCATAAAGGCAAAATATCAGGCTCAGCTTCTATATGGAACTGAAATTTGGGATAACAAAATGAAAGAGAAACTAGTTGTTCCAATTTTTAAACTCTTAAGAAAAGTACTAGGACTTGGCCCTGCATGTCCGACCGCATACATTAGAGCCAAGCTAGGGATAACAAACCTGAATCCTCTATTCCACAGCAGAAAGATCAATTTCTGATTGAGGCTGACTAAACTCCCCCAAGGCAGTCTAGCCTCCCAATGTTGATTAGAAAAAAAAGGTGGATGGCCCTTGGATATAAAATAATTATTGGTACCCAACCCTGGTCCAGCTGCTAAATGATTATAAACTTACAAATCTACACACTTGTGTACATAAATATATCATAATCAGTAACAAGTATAAGAAATATGTTACAAATCAAATTACAAATCTATGGAACCAAAGAGACCTAGACAGCATCCAGGGGTCACACTACTCAAGATGGTTTGCCAAACATAACTACAGCTTCGAGTACAAGCCCTATTTGGACTTGTTAGTCAACGCTGAACTGTGTAGGATATTTTTGAGATATAAATTTGAAAGGTTTCCAAGTAATATCTTACAAACTAGACATAATAACTTATCTAAGTGCAAACCCCCTGCAATCCTAATAATTTTCATATGTGGCACACATAACCTTTTTCACTACTCCTGCCCTTGGGGGACTTGTTTGCAGTCTGAAATTACTTGGCAGGCAGCATATCTACTCCCAATCTCCACGGTGACACAGCCAGCAGGGGCTCCCCTCCCCTCCTGGTCTAGGGGTTTGATGGATAAGTCTCTGGGGGGGGGGGGTACCTACAAACAGATTAGGCAGTAACTTTAACAGTAGCAGGGAATTTGCACAGTACTTTAGACCCTTTGGTTTTGTTTGCCAGAAATGGGATTCTTTGTTGGTGGCTTAAACTCTGTCGAGGCAACCTCTGATGACTCTCCTCACACATAGCACAGCCGAAGGGCCCTTGAGCTAACTGCAGTCCTGAAACACACTTAATGGAAAAGCAAAGCATGGCAATACTGAACTTTAAAGATGTGGTCCAAACCAGAGCTGGGTGCAAACAGCAGCAGTTTGTTTTCATTTCAAAGGCTCAAGCCACAGTTTTCCTCTCATGAGAGCGTATGTATTTTCTACAGTTCATTTTGTAATCCATTTCATTACAGCCGTTGGCTATGGCACCACACACGAACAGGGGACCCAGGGATCAAACCCCAGACCAGAGAACATTACACTCTTCTGTCAGAGGCGTACTGGACTCTTTTCTTCCCCCTCTACCTCTTTGGAGGCATTTCTGGCAGTCCACACTCTCAATTATCCTCACTAGTGGGAACGGGGCATACTTACATTTCTTTTACAGTCTGGGGGGGGTTCTGATGGTTCAGAACTTTAGAACACAGTCCTTCCTTCTCAGGCCGTCTGCTCCTGCCGATCCTCGGGCAGGGTTCACACAGGGCAGCGGCCAACTCCTTTATGGTACCAGTGGTCCCCAATGCAAATGGCAGTACCAACCTTTTATGGACACAGACAGGCGATAGGGGTCTGATCTGCCATAGCACACCCCTCCAGTGCTCCACTGCCACCTCGGCACATTGGGCCCTCCATGGCAGCTACCAATTTCTCCTCAGGATATGGAGATAGACGGTCTCCAAACTTCTTCCCTCTGCTGCTGCTCCCTGCCCACTTCCCACTGGTGGGATGGTACGGCATCCATTTTGTGACTGTGGGGCCAGACAGCAATCTCCCCACACAGGCCCCAGGCCTTCCCAGCCCCAACTGGTGGCCTGGCCCACCATGGCCTACGTGGAGGCCTCCTCTGTTCCTCCTCAAATGACGGCTAACGCCAACTCCCTTTTTCCAATGGTCCCCTTTGTGCCAGCCTGGCATCACGTACACCTCCTGATGCCAACAGGGCATCAACTTAGTAACCCCCGCATGGTACAGGCTTACATAAGGAATTTGAAAAATGTTCATGTTTGAATGGAGGAATTGAAGATCTCAGTCATGTTTTATGGAAATGTAACTGGTACGTAAAGGAAAGAACATACTGGTTGGGGCACTTTCTGGATCTCAAATATACTATTAATGGGTAACTGCTGACAATCATTTTAATGCATACAGCTGATGAGTGTGCCTTAGCAAGAACTGCTAAGTACTTTTGTGCAATATATAAGAAAAAACAGAAACTACTAGCCAGTTAAATACAGTTATAGCTAGACCTTTTCGAGATAGTGTAAACTCACCTATACACGCACTTATTAGAAACGGGGTGTTTTCTCTCTTCTTGGCGCACTTTAATACTAATTTGATATTATTTTTTTTAGTATGTACTGCCATGTATACTTTTCTTTCCTGTATTTAGTGAAACAACTGATTTTAACTATTGTCCATTTTTATGATGTGTTTATTCTTTTTTAACTTATTTGTTGATGGCTATTTAGCCTTACAATAAAAATAATTGATTGAGGAAAGCTTCTAGCTTGCAAGTGTTTAAGTCCAGTCCTTCCAGACACTTTAGAACTCCCTGTATTTGTTTTGGTCCAGAATTTCCCTCTCTCCGACCATGATTATGTTGCACAACATTAGTTATGCTCTCTGTTTGCCATGAGCCCAATCTGTTGGCATACTTTGCTTACTGTTTGGATGTGATTACCATTACAGCATGATTTTTCCTGTGTATATTTTAGCTTGCATGTAACTATTCCTGCTGGACTATGTTAACCCACTTACTACTGCTGTCTTCCCTGGGACCTCCGCGAAAATGAGATGCTGCATCTCATGGGGTTATGCTGGTTGGAGCAATTTCAAATAAATAAAGGAGGATATTTACCTGGAGAGCTGCTTCTTAGATACCAGCTTTCCCAGCATCCACAGGGCAAATGACACAAACAGCTAAGCGGACTGCCAGATGTCCATAGTGTGGGCCAGATAGAAACATAGAGTTGGATGAAAGAAGGAAACCAAAGATCTATCAAGTCTGGCCTGACTATATTACCTCACTCTGCTGACCTAATGCACTGGTGATCTCTTACCCTCCTTCCCCACCCCCCAACCCTCAAATCCATGTTGCCCCCCTCTTAGTTCTCCTGCCCTGTCCAAACCTTGCTTAAACTCATTAATAGTAGCTGCTCCCACCACTTCCACTGGCAGTCTGTTCCATGGTTTCACTGCCTCTCAATGAAGTAGAACATCCTCACGTTTCTCTTGATCTTGAACCCCACCAACCTCCAGTCATGCCCCCAGTGATTAAATCCCTATTTGTTACAAATAGGTCCTCACTATTCACCTTGTTTATACCTCTGAGAAAATTATGTTTCAGTCACATCCCCCTGCTCCAGCCTGGCATTCAGCAAGTTCAAATTTAGGGCCTCCAACCAATCCTCGTAGGATCTACCCTGCGGGGCCTGGATCGTCATTGTGACCCTTCGCTGTACCGCCACTAGTCAATGCCTTTACTCACGTGATGGCCCCAGAATTAGGCAACGTATTCCAGGTGAAACCTCACCAGGGATCTGTACAGTGGCAGAATCACCTCGCTTCTCCTACTGTCAAAACCCCTTCCTATACATCCCAGCATCCATAATGCCTTGCTGTATACTATGTTGCACTGACTCGTTTGCTAGTGGGATTCACTGATTATGACCCCCAGATCCTTCTCCTCCGTTGAAGTGGCCAGTCTAACCCCCTCCCATCCAGTATTCTGAGCATGGATTCTGTCTCCCTAACTGCATTACCTTGCACTTCTTGGCACTGAATCACAGCTGCCAGACCTTAGACCATCTCTTTTTAGTTTTTATGTGTTCTTCTGGAGCTCCTGCACCCCCTTCCTTGTGATCTACCCAGTTGTACAGTTTTAGAGCACCTAGGGACATCCAGGGAGTGCAGAAGTACATCCCCCAGACTTTGAGAACCCAGGCAGTTTTCTGGATTGATTCAAAGTAAATACAGACACCACCTTAGGCAGAAACATAGGATGAGTCCAAAATGCCACCATCCCCGAATGGAAGGTCAGTTGGGGGGGGGGGTCAACAACCAGGTCCTGTAGCTTTGGATATACATTGTGCTGAGGTGCTGAGGCGACAGCCACCAGAAACAGGGTTTTCCAGGACAGAAACCTAAGGTCACAGGAGGTAGCAGATTCAGATGAAGCCCTGATCAAGTAATCAAGAACCAGATTCAAGAAAGGCTTACAGACTTGGGGTGGTTACGTTTGCAGAATACCCCTCAAAAACCTGCAGGAAGCATCCAGCAGAACCCATAGATTCTCTCCCAGTGAGTGAATGATAGGTAAAGACGGCCATCAGATGCATATTAACAGAGGAGTAAGGACACAGTAATATAAGCATTTAAAATGATAAAAACACATTGCACAGATATTTAATAGGCATTTTGTACCAAATGTTTGCAGCACAAGTTATGTAGCAAATATTCCAACAGATGCTTTTCAAATATACCATAAGTTGCTTTTAAGTCAATATTTGCAGGAAGATGATTTGCTAATTGAGGACCATAATACATAAATGATTTTATTTCATATTTAGCATATCTGATAATGATTAATGATCATAATATTTTTATTTACATGGCACTTCTTTGGCAAGCCTCTCGGAGTGCCTTAAAGTGAAAGTTATAAGCATACTTGAAATAGACATAGTTAAAGCCAATAGTAAAATCACTGACTAAGACAATGTATGGAGTCCCAGAAATGGATACACTGCTAGCAGTGGCAGAGCGTTCAAGATTTTCTTCATCTCTCCCGATGCAATCAGGTTGTAAGTCAGATGCAGGCAGGTGGCTTAATGTTTCAAAGGAAACCTCTCTTCCTTAGCATGGAAATACAAATGGGATAAGCCTACTTATTTGTTTGTATCCACTGTGAGCATGCTGCCCCTGAAGAAGAACTGTTCAGGTTCAAAGCGACGGGGTGTTTGGTGCCATTTTGTTCTCCTGGTTGCTCACCCAGATAAACTACCACTGATGATATATATCTGACAGCAGTTTGTCTTTCGTTTGAGTGCAGCTGATGTGCTTGTTTTGCTTCTGATTTTATCCAGGCAGTTAGCATTATGTACAGTAGAGTGTACATAATACATTTTTTTGTACGACGTTCTCCCTGGGAGCTTGAGCATTTTTTTGGTGATGTGAGATGGTCTCCTTTGTTGCTTTATCATCAGTCTGCACCACAGCATTAGTCGGTGATAGAAGATGAATCAGCGTACCTGGAGTTCAACAGATGGTAACATGAGACCAGATAAACTGTAAATATGTGACTCAGGCAAGAGTTCTGTGTCATACCAGCATTAGAATAGCTGCCGTACGGATCAACCAAGTCCTTCATCGAAGACTTATGACAATTGTTCAGAGAGTCACATTTCTATTAACCCCCAGATCATACACAAAAAATAAGGAAAATTGTGTCATACCAGGGGAGTCATTTAGGGGTTAACAAGAGTTGCAGTTGAGACCCATATGAATTTTTTGCAGCCCCTACAATGTTCACTGCAACCCTATAAACAAAGTTTTCCCAGGTTTTAAGCATATAAATACAGGCAGGTGTGGGAGCTCTGCTCCTCTTCGGATTCTGCTGAAATGGGCTTTTAATCTGTTTGATTCCTGTGAAATTACTTCTTTGGGCCATACATGTAAATCTTGTGTTAGGTGTGTTACCCAGTATTGGACCCATGCATAGTACAGTCTGTTAATGTACAACATTAATGAACTGCATTAGGTTTTTATTTTAACAGTTGTTTTCAGCAAAAGTAATAGAAAGGCTTGTGATATTCAGCTGACGCTAAAAATAGCATCTCATGCAATTATAAAAATCCAAAGCACTCTGAAATATTCAGCTTTTCACACTGCAGAAATGCTTGACTCATCAAATGCTGGCACTCGACTACAGTTAAATAATTTGCAGCTTTAAATGCTAGACTGATTGCCTTCCTTAATGGAATGGGCACATGGGCATCCTTAGGGGAGACGCACACTGCATCCGTGTTGCTTCAGCAGCTTTAGCAATATCAACAAATTTAAACCACTCAGCAGCAGGCAATTTTCATATCCTCAGGCCAATTTTATTAAGGATTTTATTTGCACGCAATTCTGGAATTTTGGCTTCAATCCCATACTATCTTCTTACTATGCACACAGTACACAGTACACAGCACTCAGCTGCACTCAGAATTGTAAAAACAGTATCTCCCATGAATCTCCTAGGGTTCCTGTTTCAGTGCCAATGAGTGACAAAGCACAACGGGGGCCAACTGCCACTGTTGCACCACCACCACCCATTTGTTTCATTCACTAAGGAGACAATTAGTCGCAAGGGTGTTGCTCCCTTTTGCAACTAGGTCGCAATATAAATGAGTTGGCCAGATGCTAGCACTAGCATTCTAGTTTAAAACACCCACTGAACCACAGCATTGCATAGCACCAGTCATGTGGTCATTTAATTTAGTGTTTTCTGGACCACGATAAAATGGTAAGAAAAAGACTAGAAACATTACTGACCAAAAGACAGCACTTGACCACGTATTAAATTGCTTGCACTGCATGCTACAGTGCAACATCTCATTACCAAGGCAAAAAAAAGGTTCAATACCTACAAAATTGAAGATAATTCCATGTAGATAGTTTATTTAAAATGCATTAAAACAAAAGGATTTATGTGAAAAATAAGTTCTAAATATTTCACTTTATTACAAATGGACAGCAAGTCATTTTATAAGCTCAATAAGCCACTACAGGGTGTGAACTTAAGGATTTGAATGCATTTCCCAGCGGTGTTAGGACACTCCCCTAGGCATTCAAATTCTCTAAAGCAAACACTATAGTGGCTTACTGCATACTGATAAAATGAGCCATGAAAATCCCATAACTGCATTGGTCAAAATATGTTACATGACAGTTGATTATTTTATAACAACTGCACACCTTACCTGAACTACATTTTTTTTTTAAACAAATAAAAGGCCTTTTTGTAAATGAGATTATATAGTGGTAGTCATGCAAAAGTTGAGCAGTAGCATGGTATACCGAGCGGTGCGCAAGCGCGGTACCCATTCAATAACATGTATAGCAGTACTGCACAATGACATGCACCGCCCGCTACCAGTCAACTTTTACATGACTACCACACTGTATACTCCAGGATAGAAAGTCATAAGGGAATAATGCACTTCTCGGGTGGTTGTGGCACTCAGCTACACCTCATGCGTAACAACCACCTGAGGCATGCATTTCTCCATTATAACTACATACACTGTCATGTATTATCCTCTGTATAACCCACACTTAGGTGGGTAAAAGGATGAGAAGAATGGGGTGCAAGATTTGCTTTAACTAGAAACACGTTAGTCATGAACAGTGCATCTTGTTGCCAGTTTGGAGACCAGGATTCCTGTGCTTGTCCCAGAATCCCACTATGGGGCATTAATCTGCATTGCAAAGGGCAGGACCTGGGCTCCTGTTCACATTTCCCTTGTCTCCTTGCTGACTGAGTTTGGAGCACCATTTTGGTTGGCTGTGAAAACAGCCACTCCCCTACCCCCCTTGGGTCAGAGGAAGGGTGCAGTCACGGAGCCCCAAGTTCAGAGGAGAGAGAGAGAGAGAGAGAGAGAGGGTGTTGAAACCAAATGTCTCTCTCTCTCTCTTCTCTCTCTCACACTCTCACTCTCTCTCTCTCTCTCTCTCTCTCTGTGAGACAGAACAGAGGGTTGGAGAGGGGAGAGAAAATGTGGCAGGTGGTTTGTTGCTAAGTGCACTAGTGCTAATAACCTGCAGGTGCATTAACCAGTCAATTGTAATTATGGTATTAGAATCTATATTAAATAATCAGCTGCAGCTAGGGCAGACAAAGCAGACATTTTTTGTTGAGTCCTCAAAAAATTAAAGTTACAGTAGCTTTTTTTAGACAAAAAGGGAGGAAAACACACATCCCTCTCAGAAAGAGGTTGGGGAGGGAAGAGAGGAGAGATAAGAACAAGGAGAGTAGATTGGTTCCAGTTGTGTTCCTTCCCTCCTCATTTTCATGTCTGATTATAAAAAAAATATATAATCCCTGGCTGCTTTGAAATGACTCTGAGAGGGCTAAAGCAAACTTGCCAACCCACCTGATTTAAATTATAACTCTACTATAGCACTTACAGTGGGTTACAGTACCCTTATGTCATGTCGAGAGTCACTATCCCGTCACTGACCTCCCCATGCTGTATTGCCTGACAGGTGCAGTATCCAGATAGTGAGAATCCCAGCAATAGTAAACCCAATGGACGTTTACAGGGGTAAGGTAGTGGATGTGACAGGTTGCTACCTTACCCTTGCTGATGGGCTACAAATCCTGTTTGGATCCAGAGGCTGGCTGAGCTGCCCTGGTGGTGTTGAGGGCTAAACCACTGGCAGTTTGGCCAGCATGCCCTGGGAGGCCTGGGTTCTGGTCTGCACTGCATCTATTTATTTTATTAGCCCCCCCCATAACTAATTTTGTTTAACTCCAAGGTCCGCTGTCCCTCGGAGTTTGTTATTTTAGTTATGGGAGGTGTGGGGGGTTCAGGGGGGCAAAGCCCCCCGTATTGCATTTGTATTTTTCAATCAGATGCCTGACATTGTATTTTCAGGCATCTGTTTGATTCAGGAGTGTGTACTTCAGGCCACTAAACTCTGTATCCTGAGACTCAGGATATCTGGTTTAGAGATAACATAGTATATCCTGGGTGGCACCATCCTTTGAGCTTAGTGGCAAGAACATCAGTGTGAAGGGAGCCACGTGATGCAGAGCACCAGATAACAGCTCTCTCCTACAGCTCCAGCCACCCGACCATCAAATTGCAGTTTAAATCATATTTCTGCTTTCCTTTTGTGGACCTACAGATACATACTCTGCCTCTCAGATCAGTTGCAACCTTCCGATGGCATAAATGGATGTCGAAATGAAAAAGGCAATGCCAAAACACACCCCACCTTCTACCCCAGAAAAGGCCTGTAAAAAATCGAAGGCCTCCTCTGCTGCAGACACCCAGGATGCGACTGCTTTTAGCCTGGGTCAAGAACCTCTTATGGTGGCCCAATTTCTGGATGAATTCAAGCCCTTCAAGGATGAAGTGAGTCTGATCACCATGGAGCTCAAATCCTTTGCACAAGCCCTGGAAGATATCACCACTCGAACCTCAGACAATGAGGCTCAGTTACACTTTCTAGAGCGTAAGACTGCAAAGCTCGAACCTGACCTAATAGCAGCTCAGCAGTGAATCTCCCAGCTGGAAAATAAGGTGGAGGATCCGGAGGGCCGCAGCCGCCACAATAATGTGGTGCTGATCGGCCTGCCCGAGAAAGAAGAAGGGATGGATCCAATTAGCTTTGCTCAGAAATTTGTTGAAAAAGTTGCAGACCCATCTCCTTTTGGGCCTAAATATATAATTGAGAGAGCCCACCATGCCCTTTTGCTCGATACTAGCTAGATACCAACACACGCACCTTCATTTTTCGCTTTCTGAATTATCAAGAAAGACAACACTTCCTATCAAAGGTGCAGGAAATTCAGGAGCTTAAATGGAAAGGAGCTAAACATCGGGTTGCCCAAGACTTCCAGGTTACAGTCCGACAAAGAAGGGCTTCCTTTCACCAGTTGGTTACTAAGCTTATCACAGCTGGGCTGAAATTTAGGATGGGGTACCCAGTGCAGCTTCAGGTACTTCTCTCTGGCACCTGAGTCACTTACAAAGAAGTGGAAGCAGTGACTGCAGTCCTCAGTGTGGCGCTCTCTGATCTTTTCCAGTACCCTTGAAGAATAAGCCGTCAGGAGCATGGTTTCTGCTATCAAGCTACAATCTTAATGCGAGTGAATTTTGGCCTTTGCAGTTCTCTACTTCCTCATAGCAATGTGTGATGTTTACCCTGATTGCTACATCTGTGGACTGCTACTCTTAAGAAAATTAAGCTGAAAATACCTTTGTTGGAAACCTGATCATCGTGGTAATTGCTTCTAATTGCCTCTTCTGGTGAAGCGCCAGGCTTTCAGTCTGCTTACCTGCCACTCCGTAGTGCTCCATTAGCAGTCCTGATTCTGCTTCTCCCCTGTGCAGACGGCATGCGATACACTATTTGCACATTCATACAGGAGCCTCCTTCATCTCTGTGTGCACAGCGCTCTCCACCACTAGAAGGAGCCAAGGCATGAACTCTACTCATCATTCAACAATGGTATCCCCATTTCTTTGCTGATACAAGCGTGAGGATTACTCCAGCTTCTCCTTCAGACTGATCTCCTACTAATTTTCATTTTTTCTTTCCCGTTTGAGTACTGGACAAGCTTGGACTTTCTCCTGAAAATGTTTAGTACCTCGTCAGTGACATTTAGCCCTGATTTGCTTACTCAGCATGATAATTTGCTGCAACTTTTTCCACTAAGTAAGGAATATTTTTTTCACCTTTTATTTTATGTGCATTACATTTAAGTCTCCTGCATTTGTTTTAAGGGACTTGGTCAGCTAATTATGACCTTCTTAATTCGTTCTACAGCTATAGTATCATTGAGTCCCTTGGTTGACTTAGAGTACTGGATATAGGGTACCTCAAATGCCTGGATTAAGAGCAACAATTAATGCTAAAGTCCCAGTTTTTTGTTATATAGTACCATAAGGTTCACAAGTTTATTGATATTTGAGTCTTCATAAACATAGTTATGTAAGTGTTGCTAGGGTTGGGGTGGCTGGGGAGGGTTTAAGGCTGGTGTGCTGTTTATCATGGGCCATGACAGTAAAGGGGTGGGGGTGGGGGGCTTTGGGATGGCGGGGGTACTTTTAGGATTACAGTCTTTCCACATGTTTTGTCTGATTTTCGTAGGGTAGTTTGGATAGTTGGAGGTTTGTGGGGAAGGAGGTAGCACATCTTTTGTTTACTCAAGATCTATTATAGCAGACACACATATTGTTCCCATAATAGATGCTGTTACATATGATGCTCATAGGAATGGCTAGACAACTTACCTTTGCCACCTGGAATGTAAAAGGTGCAAGGCATAAAACCAAACAATATAAGTTCCTCAAGCATGTACACCTTTTCTCAGCTGATGTAATATTTATCCAAGAGTCCTATCTCCTTGATTCTGAGGCAAACAAGCTGAGGAGACAGTTTATTGGACAGGTGTTTTTCCACAGAAGGTACCACCCAAAGTTGTGGAGTGATTATCCTGTTGGCTAGATCTGTACCTTTTGTTCCCACTCAAACAATTTGTGACCCCAATGGTAGGTACACCACGGAGCTTCTATTAAGTAGCATTTATGGTCCCAACTCAGATTCACCCCCTTTCTTTACTCAACTTCTTCAGATTCTTTTTTCTTTTTTGGAACTCCCAATAATCCTAGGGTGGACTGGAACTTTCCTTGTGACCCTAGTCTTGACCATTCTGGATCTACTCGTAAGGGTCTCTCCCTGGCACAACATACTCTAAGAGATCTAACTGATCATCTGGGCTTATGTGACATCTGATGAGTCCTTCACCCCCAGGATAGGGAATACACATTTACATTCTCGGTCCACAGAACTTCCTCCCACATTCATTACATTCTTCTCTCTCACACTTTTATTCCCAGGGTGATGGATTCGAGTATATAGCCAAGCCCTCTCATAGACCATTCCCTAGTCATTTGTCACCTCTCCCTCCTTTCCCTACCTAAATCTGAAGGGAGCTGGAAATTAAACAATCAAATTTTGAAAGACCCTGGATCAATCCAGTTAATTTCAGAACACATAACCCGCTTCACTGAGGCTAACCAGGGTTCTACTGGTAAGGCAGACATAGACTGGTGCTCTTTAAAGGCATACCAGCCTAGCCTCTTCTCGAAAAAAGAAAAGGGATAAACACTTACTAAACACACTTTCTCAAATCAGAGCTATGGAGGTCCGACTCTCCTCGCAGTCCTCAGACCAATTCTGGCAAGAACTCACAAAATTCAAAGGGGTTTACTTAGTGCTTCTCCGAGAGAAGGCAGAATATGCCATCTTAAAAGCCAAAGACAGCTATACAGATCAGGGGGAAAAGGCCGGACGTTTGCTTGCATTGAGAATTAAAAAGCAAAAATTGGCCAGAATGATCAGTGTTATCTGATCTTGGTGGACTGATCCCTCAAGACCTCCCCCGCAGACATTGTAGCTGAATTCAAAACCTATTATAGGGCATTGTATAGCCCCATGTCAACACCCCCTCACCCTCAAGAAGTGGACAAGTTCTTGAGGGCTTTTCACCTTCCTTCACTCTCGAAGGAGCAAGGACTCTATTGTCCCCCATCTCACAAGCTGAGATACTCAGGGTGATCAAAGACCTTCCTTCTGAAAAGGCCCCGGGTCCAGACAGATTCACCTCTAACTACTTTAAGGACTTTGCCAGATTACTAGCACCACTGCTCCAATCTCTTTTCCATCACATTCTTTCTGGCACCCCATCTGACAATACCTTTTTTGAAGCCCTAATTATCCTACTCCCTAAGCTGGGCAAGCAGGCGAACCTGGTCACAAGCTACAGGCTAATATCCCTCCTAAATCAAGACATTAAAATGCTCGCTAAGATCATAGCTGATCGACTTAATTTTCTACTACCAGATCTCATTGGCCCGGAGCAGGTAGGGTTTATGAAGGAGAGGTCCTCTGTGGATCACCTTTGCACATTGGCTCATGTTTTCTCGGTGTCCAGGGAGTCTGACTTCCCTGCAGTGCTGGTCTCCCTGTATGCCGAGAAGGCTTTTTACGGAGTCAATTTGCAATACCTCTTTAGAACTATGCATGCTTTTGGCCCCCCCCCTAAAATTTTTGCAATGGATCAAGCTCTTCTACACTGCCCCTACCACCCACATTTATTGCAATAGGAGGTTCTCTTCGACATTTCCACTTCATTCCAGGACCAGGCAAGGATGTCCTCTCTTCCCCCTTCTTTTTAATATTTATCTAGAACCCCTGATCCGCAGACTCACAGATTGCCCATTGATTTGAGGTATCAGATTAGGTAGCCATGAGGTAAAAGTTTCTGCATATGCGGATGACCTTCTCCAAATTTCAGACCCAGCTACATTTATCCCGCCACTTCTAAGAATTATTAAGGTACTCAGTTCCCTTTCCAACTATAAATTAAACATAGATAAGATGACTGTGTTCCCTCTGAACCATAAGTTCCAGAAATTTGTGATAACTTCCCTTGGACTTTCCTGGGCTCCCAAATCTCTTAAATACTTGGGGATTGATCTTTCTCGTAATGACTCTGGTCTCCAGAAAGCAAACCTAAATGCCATATTCCAGATAATTATTCAGGACATGAACAGGTGGTCCCTCCATCCTCTTTCTTTGTGGGGCAGGATCAACCTAATAAAAATGAATGTGTTCCCAAGACTCTTCTACCCCCTCAATCTCCTCAATGTCTCGCTACCACACTCTCCTGGTTCAGAAGGGTACACAGTCATATCACAAACTTCATTTGGATGAGTAAAACTCCACACATGGCATACTACAATCTGGCTGCACCTAAGATCAATGGTGGTTTACGTCTTCCCCACCTGGGTCTTTATTATTGGGAGAGTCATGCCAGCAAGTACCTTAGGTGGCTGGCTCCGGAGGGGTCCCAGGGCATCTTCCTACATCCCATTATGGCTTTGTATAGAGAGAGAACAGATTCTCTCTCATGGCATCTCCCCAGCTGCATTTTTACATACACCACTTAAGTCCCTTCCTTCTCAGCTGCATACCACACCCATAGGTGTTTCCATTAGAGTCCACTCCCAACTTTGTGCTTTATTAAAATATAACCCTGTCTACGATATCACCCAACCCCTCATGGGCAATCCTAACTTTAGAATTGCAGGTAACATGTTCTCTTCTTCGTGGTTGTCCCAGCTTGCCTCCGTCTCCATATCCTATTTTGTGAATGAGGTGGGCACTTGGCTCACTTCCCAGGAGATCATTGCCAAATCTGGTGTTCCCAGTTCCTCTATTTGTAAAATTTATCAATTGAGACACCTTCTGGTTCAGTTTTTGGGATCTATTTCCCCTCAACTCCCTAAATTCTGATTTTGCCCAGACTTGTCTGGTGTTGCTGTGCTCCCACATGCTGTGTTGAAAATTTCTGGTCTCCTTTATGAATGGGTCTATCCGTAAGTTAATGGTTTAGTACCATATTGGTCAGCTCATTTTCCAGATATACCCATCAATTTGAACGGAATATGGAAAGGGTACCACAAGTTTGTGACTCAAGATAGACTCCACTTAATGCAGTTTCTCATTCTGCATAATCTTTATTATACTCCGGAGAAGTTGGCCAAGGTTTACAAGGCAATACCCGCTCATTGTTTATGTTGTCAAGAAGCTGAAGGCAACCTACTTCACATCTTCTGGGAATGCTCCAAAATAGCACAACTGTAGGTGTGTATCAAACATAAAGTGGACCCACTATTAGGCTTACAGGACCTATTCACACCCAAAATTTACCTCTTAGTAGATTTTACAGAGGTTGGTGTTACCAACCGTAAATTTCATATGGTCCTCATATATATTTTTCAGTCAAGAAACTGGTATTAAAGCACTGGAAAGATCAGGATAATATTTCTTACAATTAATGGCTTTATGAACTGCTTGCCAACCCCAGAACAGAGAAAATGATTGCCAGCCTTAATAATAGGTTGCCCAGGTTTGAGAAAGTCTGGGGTCCCCTTTATTCCTTGTACTCCCTATGAAAAATATGACAGCGTCATTTGTCATATTTGTCTAAGTGTGCCACAGTGTTTTGCCATGCTGGGGATTGCGGTGAGGGAAGGGGTGGGAAGTGGATGGGGAGGGAATGGGAGGAAGAGGGGGGATTGGGTTTGAAAGAGTTCAAAGTCAACTATTTATGTTTCAAGTATCATGACAGTTTGTTAATAGTTTTTTTTGTCTGTTTTTTGTATGATATAATCTTTAATAAACTTTAAATAAAAAAAAACCATCAGTGTGAGCCAGAATATATAGCAGATTGTGCGTGAATTAAACTCCGACAGCCACCCATCACTTGCATACTGTCTGTGTGACCTTGAACAAGCCCTCAAGTACCTCAAGTAATAGTGCTAGCTATACAAACACAGTATTCCCTTAAAAAAAAACCTGACTCGGAAGAATGGTTACAAAGGGAGATCAGGGACTTGCCTACCTTTGGACCAAATCATCTCATTTCAGTAGTCATGCTGCTTATTACTACTAAACAGTGGTTTTATTGCTTTTTCTGCAGACACGTGGATTAAAAACTGTTTAAAATGATTTTTTTAACATAGAGTTACCCTAGTACATAAAGGTTATAAAAGGTTCAGATAACTATCTGAACCTTTTGTTGCTTATCAGAATCTTTTAGAACCTCAGAATCTTTTGAGCTTCTCCCTCCTTAAGTGCAACCTCACCCTTCCCCTGGAAAGCTGCTCTCTGTTGAAGCCACAATAGAGTGACAGGTTACTATATACCATAGCTTAAGAGGTTCAGTGTGCCCAGTTGTAGTTTTTCAGTTTCTTTTGGGTAATTCGTTTGCACTCTCACCTGAGTAGCATCTCGGGCATGCGGTCACTTACAGTATTTGAATGGGCCCATTAGGCTGGCTTGTCAGTGTAGTGGTAGTGCTACAGCTTGCAACGTCGGTGACCCAAGTTTGGGAACAAGCTTGAGTCACTGGGGTCCAGGTAGGGGAAGGAGGATGAAGTGTCCAACAGACTGCTTTCCTCCTTTGGGTGGGAGATTTGCATGACCACCATCTAAGTGCCACCTAAAGATGTCTGGGTAGCAGTGTGGCTGGGTCAGCTGATTAATAGTTGGACCACAGCTGACACCGACACAGACCATGGAAGTGTGCCTTATGCTTCATTCCATAGCCATGACACTGGGGATGAAACTAGTGACAAATGGCCACCGGCCAGGCAGATGACACCCTGCCTGCTCCCCCATGTCCTCAATAGGAGCATCCTTTCCCAGGCTTTACCTCCACTGTGGGTGGCTAGATATTTATTTTTAGTCTTTGGTAACCGGGCCAGGCCAACTAGGCACAAGTGCCTGTTTTCAGGGTGACCTGGGAGCACTGGGGGGTTAAATGAATTGCTCAGAGCCATACAATATGTAAGTGGAGGTTGTAGGAATCAAATGCAGGTCTGTTGGGTGTATCAAGTTCATTCACAGCTCTTTACTCTAACATTTAGGCTATATTGCCAGCCCCATGGTGGGGTGGGGTAGGGGGGTTAAATACCCTGACAAAAAATTGATTGATCCACTATTTGCATAAGGACAGGTTGCACACTAAATCCACTTGCTGATACAGTATAACAGAATGTTATGATAAAGAAGCATCACTGGCCGAACCAAGTACTTGCCCTTTTTCTTGCTTGCGTTCTTATGTCAGTATTTTCCCCCCAACAGTAGCACACAAAATCTCTTTTTGGCGTTATGAAATGATTTATTCAAGAAAAAATGTATATGTATCAGTCACTGATGTATACAATTTTCCCCCCAAATAAATCATATAATGGTGGGGAAAAAGACTACTATGTGTTGCTGCTGGGGAAGAAAGACTGATGTAGGAACACAAGCATTAAACAGAAAAGGAAAGTGCTTGGTTCAGTCACTGATGCCTCTCTTTGATAACAGCCTGTTGTCTATGCAACTTGACCCTATCCAGATAGTGGATCAAATATTTTATTCTAATTGTATTTTATCTCTTGCTTCCCTGCTTGCCCTTGTCTAGACAGGCCTCCCCAGCCCAGTCATCCACCATCTCTTGGATGAATCCTGCATGCCACCACAACTTGCCCCAGGTGGCAGGGTTGGGGAGAACTTGTCCTTGTCCCCCCAGGATCCAGTGGGGTGCCCAGTCATTGGTGCCAAGCCTGTGGGAGGGCCGTCTTTCATGCTGCTTGGCTAGGATGTTTTCTTCCTTCTCCCCTTGGGGACATGAGGGTGCGGTGACACAGAGCATCTTGCCCATGTCCCTCACCCCTCTGGGCCTCTTAACTGCCATGCAGCTAGCCTCCGCTAGGTGTCAGGCATATTGCAGGAGATGTGACCCTTCCCCCCCGGTAGAGGACAGCAGTCCACCCCACCCCCCAAAATGCCAACCCATGGCAACTAGGTTCACGCCCAACTCTGGGTCACTGGCATGGCAGATGGTAGCCCTACGGAAATGCTACCAGGTTTCTGACAGAGAATAAATTCTAGATATGTATGTAAGGTTTGTCAGTGATCAGCAGATTTCATTTTCAGAACCAGTAGCCTTCACTGTGGGCTGCTGCAACATTTTGCTCTTTTGTGTACTTCATGTGTCCTGGCAAAAGGGAAATACTCTCCCATACATGTTAACCACAAAACAATGGCTTTCTACTGTTGAACCACAGCAAGCTAGTCTGAAACTAATATGACTTTGGCATACTTTGGAATATTTTACCATAGTTAAGGAAAGTCTGGCGGCCTACATAGAAGACAACAGACTGCAGGACAGCAAGCAGCACGGGTTTGTGTCATGAAAGTTATGTCAGACCAACCTGATACTGCTTTTCGATTGGGTCACCAAGGCAATAGACCGAGGGCAAGCAGTAGATCTGCCTATTTTGACTTCAGAAAAGCCTTTGATTCGATGCCACACACGTGGCTGCTGAAAAAGCTGGAAGTTTTGGGAGTAGGGAAGAGTTTAGTCTGGTGGGTGGGGGAACTGGCTAAGGGGCAGGCAACAGAGTGTAGTAGTAAATTGGACCAAATCAGGGAATGAGGGATCAAAAGTTGGGTGCCACAGGGATCAGTCCTAGGACCTGTCCTATTCAATTTGTTCATAGTGATACAGGAGAGGGTATCCAGGGCAAGATTTGTCTCTCTGCTAAAGACACAAAGAAGTGCAGCAGGGTAGACAGTGAAGAAGGGGTGATGGAGTTTCAGAATGACCTAGAGATGCTGGAAAAGTGGTAAAAGATCTGGCCATTGATATTTAACGCCTAAAAGTGCAAGGTGATATACTTAGGGAAAAGGATCTGGCAGTCATGATCACTGACTCACTTAAGAAAACTAGCCAGTGCAACAAGGCATGCAGTAAGGTGTTCAGGATGCTAGGACATATTAAAAGGGATCTTGATAGCAGAAAAAGTGAAGTGATACTACCCCAATACAGATTGCTGGTAAGGCCTCATCTAGAATACTAGGTCCCGTTCTGGAACCCTCACTTGAGAAAGGACATAGGTAGGCTCAAGTTAGTACATGGAAGGGTCGCCAAAATGATCCAGGGCCAGCAAGGAAGATCCTTTGAGGAACAACTGGTGACACTGAACATGTACTTGCTACAGGCCAGACACGAAAGGGGAGGACATGATAGAGACATACAAGTTTCTGAGGGTTACAAACAGAGAGAGTAGTTAAGACCTGTTTATTAGAAATAGGGATGCAGTCACAAGACAGCATGACTGGAAGCTAGTGAGGGATAAATTCTGGGCAGATGTGAGCAAGTTCAACTTCACTGAGAGGGTGGTGGAGCTGTGAAACTTATTGCCAGCTAAAGCGACGGGAGCAGGTACCCTAAACGGGTTCAAACATGGCTGGGACAGAGCAAGAGGACTCAAAGTCTCACAGGGCAGTACCTGTGGAGGGTTGTTGGTGGGGGGGGGGGACAGAAGGGGACAAACCCACAGGATACTAGGTTGGGAGGTGAGATAGAACAATACGGTCAGACCCGATGGCCCATCACTCTCTTTCTGTTGGCAGATTCTGTGTTTCTATGGTTTGAGAAACCATTACTGCAGGATACAACTCTGGGAAATGTCCACAACTTCTTCAACTTCAGAAAGACTGGAAGTGCTGTTGCTGTTCTTAGGGCGCACATACAATGGCATGTGTGCCCATTTATAATATATAAAATAAGAAACTGCATATGGCAGGAAATGTATTATGGTGAGATTTATGCCCGCATTGTATATGGTGTGAGGCAGAAGGCAAAGCTGAGTACTTCCTATACTTGAAGCAGGCATAAATGACACTATTATGTGCAACCTGGAGTTTGGAATAGCATTTAGAAAAAGGATACTCTGTATTTGTCCACCTCCATCATTTTAACATTTTATTGAATTACACACACACACACACACATCAAATCCTTCCAAGCTAAAAACATTGCTGGTGCTAAAAACGCAAAGACATAAACAGAGTGGAGGCTGTTCAGAGGAGGGCAACCAAAATGGTGCAAGGTCTGCACCAGAAGACATACGAGGGGAGAAGTAAAGCAGCATAATATGTATACCCTTGAGGAAAGGAGGGAAGGGGGGGACATGATAGAAACTTTCAATTATCTCAAGGGAATTAACAAGGTACAAGAGGGTAGTATATTTCAGAAGAAGAGATGTGCAAGAACAAGGGGGCACAATTTGAAGATAGAGGGGGACGGCTCAGAGGTAATGTTAGAAAGTATTTTTTCACAGAGAGAGTTGTGGATGCATGGAACAGCCTGCCTGAGGAGGTTGTGGAGTCAGGAACAGTGGGAGAATTCAAGAATGCATGAGACAGGCATAAGGCAATTCTAGTGGGGGGCAGGAGGAAGTAAGCTGTTGAGTAACTAGAATCTGCAGCTTATCCGTCAGGTAGGGAAATGGGCAGACTGGGTGGGCCAAGCGGTCCTTATTTGCCATCAAATTCTGTGTTTCTATGTTTCTATGTAACATGTTCCCAAACAAAACTATGTCAAAAACAGAAACTAGCAGCAGATTTAATATATAAACTTTGTAGAGACAATAGGAGTACTTTTTAGGAATGGTATTAGGATACAGATTTAAATGCAGCAAATTTTGTGAGGGTTATGGGGCATAAATTTGATGGAGTAGTGTCGTCGAGGCACAGGTTAGGAAGCATCGGAAAACGGGAGCAGTTATAAAATTTGCAAGTAGCGTTTTATTATTATCAGCAACAGTAAAATAAAAAATAAAATTCTTCAGTGTAACTATTTAGAAAGGCAATATAAACAGAGAAACAAAGTCCTTCATCTGAGGATATTTCTAATTCTAAGTTTCAGGCTCTTCTTCTAACAAAAAATTGCTGCTCTTTTTATAATAAGTCTTTGCCTAGCAATTGCCTTCTGCAGCCTCATCTCGTTAAGAGGCATCTTGTTTCTCACAAAATGTAATGTATCAGAACATTGCCAATTTCCTTGCAGGTGCAGCAAAATAGAATATGGTGTCCCAGAACTAATCTCCAGTTGACAACTATGCAAAGGAGTTTGTGGAGGCTAAACTGCATCTCATAGTTAACCCCGAGTTCCAAATAGCATTTTGCAATCATTTCAACAATACAATTATATACATTGGCAAACAAAGTGATCCCTGTGATGCTTTGCCATCTGCTTATGGTTATTGTATGATATTTGTAATGTAAATAAATGGCTTGTGATTGTCTACTGGCACCCAAGTCAGCCCAGGCTTCAGTGACAGACTTGACCTGACCCCAAAAGGTGTCAGTGGCTGAAACCACAGGATGTTTTTAAACTGACCAGAGGAACCATTAATTAAGACAGCCTTCTAAAAAGAGAGACAGTTTATTATCCTTTATATCTTGCGCATGCCCTTGGAGTTGATTCCCATGTAAGTCTTTATGACCTGGCAGGAAGAAAAGTAATTTGGCTGGTTCCTCTCATTTTTAGCACATAGCCGAGAAGTAGTGACAGAGTGTGGGATTGCTAAATTCAAAGAGAAATGCTGGATCACAGACTGTCATATTTGGGAAATGGCTTTTTGCTGATGTTCACATTATTTAAAATACATCCTTGTAGATAATTGTGTTAAGAATTAACTCTAAGGGAGGATCTAGCTGACCTCACAAAAGGGGAGGGGAGATGGTGTTTCAAATGAACAGCTAACAGAGAGAAACAGTGACATATTATTCCTGGACTCAAAGAGAGAAAGGTTTCTCTGAACTTTTGAAAGCACTTAAAGGGTAACATCTAGAATAAGAAAGACTTTAAGTATCTGTGGTAGGAGTTTATATTCTGTAACTTCCCATATTTTATATGGTTGTAAGATTTATGATATAATTGTGCTGTGTTTGATTTTACCTTTTTTTACCATTTTTAGTAAACAACCTTTTCTTTTAAATACTGCCTGTGTGTCTTAGTTTTTCTTTGCATGTGATGCTGAACCTGTGTTTTACTCTGACAGCTGTTAAAAGCTTGATTGTGTTACTGAGCTTGTTTAAAAGGTAAGAAATACCTAGGTCTCTTATAGAGTTGTAAGGGTTCATTTTGGATACCTGGCTGGGTTCCCTTGGGTGAAAGATTATATTGCATCCCCCCGAAGAGAATATTATCTGAGCCTGTTAATTGGGTATGTTAACATAAGGTTCACAGTTTAAATCCCTCCAGAACTTGAGGCTAAAAGGTGATTCAGACCCAAAACAGACAGGAGGCTTACCCTTTTGTTACCTGTTCATACTATTGCACTCTGAGGTTGGCACTGTGGGAGCAGAGGGCCTGACCTGCGGAGTGCGTTTGTGAAATCCCAACTTCACATACAGAGTCGCATATATTTTTACAACCACAGATAAGCAAGGAGGAAGAAATGGAAAGACAGAAACAGCAAGAAACAGCAAGTGAAGGCAGAGACAGCAGGAGGGGGAGAATTGCAAGACAGTCAGCATGATCAATTCCTAGGTCTCACAAGAAAATTTGATTGCATAATCAGACAGACAAGAGACAGAAAAAGAGAGAACAGAACAGAACAGATCCTTGCTTTTAACTCTTGCTGCATAGCAAATTGTTATTCAACCCTGTCATAGGTAGCAAACTTCATAAATGGTACAGAGGTTAATTGGTTCCCTCATATTTTGGAATCCAACCTGCTCCTTAATGTAGCCAAAAAACTTAGCCCCAAGAATGTGGCGAGGCAGTGCAAGATTGGACATGATGTGGCAATCAGAGACTCCTAAAACATGGGGGTGCAGTGCAGTGCATCTCAGGACATGGCTGCTTTGTTACCCGGCAGTCTCACTACTGCTGCTCACTCTATTGAGTCCTGTGACCCTTGAACCTCCCACGTTCTGCCACCCAGCACCTCTGTTAGCCTTGCTCACCAAACCATCACAGCATCAGGCTCCACCCCCTTCCTCTCATCAGGGGGTAAGCCCTCAAGACCACCATAAGGGATCACTGTGGTGATGGGGAACAGCATCACACAATCTGCCAACTCTGGACATGCTGCCTCATGTAGCACTTTACCCAGCTTGACCACCTGACTCTAGCGATCCAAGTCGCCTCCTGAAGCCGGGTCACCAGCAGAGAAGTAGAACCTGGTTCTGCTGGGCCACCAGACACCCTTGTTTCTGGCTTTTACATGAGAACCAAAGAAAAGGCAGCTGACCAGCTTAATAATACACCCCACAGTATTTTATTATTCTTTACATTTCTTCTGTGAACACAACTCCTGGCACAATTTGTTGGATGGGGTTATGCCTGCACTCAGGAAAGAGAACTCCCCCAAGGTCTCAGCAGCACATTCAGTTTTGAAAGCAGAATTACAGGCACAGTACACAGTACAGATTCTGTGTTGCAAGCTCGCAGGGGATGGGGCATTTAAGAATGTCACAGCAAGACTGCTTTCCTGGCTCAGGAGGCTCTTATGCAGCTTTTAATTTGTCATGTGCATTGCAAACTTAAAATACTAACATGGACAGCATTACAGTACCTGCAGTTTGCAAATCTTTGTTTATTATAGATCCAGGGAGTGATTTAAAGGAATTGGAGTGCTCCTTTCCTTTGCGTGTGAGACAGTCTTATTCTGTGAAGAGTCTCTCGTGCAGTTGCCCTGGAAATGGGCATATTCTGGGATTTAAAAAAAATGTATATGTTACTGATTAAGCATGTTCGATAATTAGCAATAACAATGAGAAACTAGTAATTTCTGAGGGATTAATGACCAGTTGACGGAGATGGCACAGCCGAGGGCTACCTACTTCCAGCTAGTCTTTAATCTAAGGAAATTACCAGCTTCAAGGTTGTTTTTGTGATTATGCATCTAATCACAAGAACAATGTTCTTTTTTTCCTCGTTATTCAAGGTTTTAAATAGAGTGGCGCAAGCCGTGCCTGCCACACAGCATCAGTTGGCAGCTGGATATGTCATTTCTACGACGTTAATAACTGATCCAGCAGCCACTCAGAAGCCCAGCTAGGCTCATGAATAATTAATTATACTTATAATATATTAATATCGCCATGGAGACCACTCTTACAGTCGTAAGAGTCATCTTACTTACACTGGGGGCTATGCACTAATGGGCAGAAAGTACATGCCAAAGGTGCATGCCCCACCTGCTTAGCTCCATGGCCCCAGACAGTTGCAAGGTGTGCGGTATTCACTACTGCATGCACCTGTGGGCCACCTGTCTCTGGCCCTGCCCCCCTGCATGCAGGACCCTGCAGGGTGGCCAGGGGCAGAGTGGCAGACCCAGGCAGTCATCCAATCAGATGCCCCTCCTGGGTCCCACAGTGGATCACTTGTGAGCAAAGGTGTGGATTCTGGTGTGTGAATACCCAATGTAGGTGACCGGACCCACGTGGCCAAGCCCTGTTGGCCAGAGGACCCCCTAGCCAAGCCCCATTGGCACCGCAGCTGCCTGCCGCACAACCGACCCACACCCAACATAAGTCCACCCCATCCCCATAGCATCCCCCACCCCAACACATGTATGCCCCATCCATGTATCACATATGCATACCCAGTGCTCCCAACACATGTATGCCCTGTCCCTGTCTGGCAATACAGACCCCCCCAACACCTGTATGCCCATCCCTGTAACATCATTGTCACAGAAATGTAATTCATAGGTACATAAATCCCCCCTCCGCACACATGCCCAGTCCACAAATCCCCGACCCCTGACCTGGTGCCCCGGTATTAACATTGGTGGCCAGTGGACCCCTCACCCACACACGGCACTGACAACCCCCCAAACTTGATAGTTGGTGTTGTGGGGCTGGAAAGCCAGTGGCACATCCCTCTGCACACCTCCTCGGCTGCTGGCCATCCAACTGATTCTGGAAGCACACTGCCTTAATAGCAGCATACTCCCAGCAGGGCCCCTACTTTTCTGTGGCACAGTGGGACCAAGTTCTGTGGCAAGACTACCATTTGCTGCAGAACTTCTGTGGTTGTGGTTTGTAACAAACTACCACATCACAGTGTCAGCTTGTCATCCTGACTTCACTTTCATGGCAGTAGTTATAGCAATCTGGATGGTGGAAAGCACAATAACACTAGTTCAAAAAATAACAGACTTATAAAAATAATTTTATGCCTATAAACCAAAACAAATGTCTCTCCCTTAAGGTCCTAGCCTGTTGCTTAAATGACATATGCAGCGGGGATCTTATGTGATAAATAAGATATTTCTATATGCATGCTATCTATCCCACTAATGAGGTTTCCACTATCTATCACTTATATATTTGTATGTACTTTCTACACCACTCATGAGGTTCCCACTGTGTATCACTTATATATTTATCTGCCATCTATGACATACATACAAATATGCGTGTGTGTGGTGAGAGAGACAGAGATACTGTATGTGTGTGTGTGTGTATATATATATATATATATATATATATATATATTTTTTTTTTTTTTCATTGAACTTGCATCCTCATTCATACAGGTCCCATTGAAATAGAATAGAGGAGTTATTGCAAACTCATTTTTCATGCCAACCTGCTTTTCCTGACACAGTGCGTAACACCGTCAGGCCATGACATGCATGTGAACCAACTGTGAGGTACAGCTGCCCGGTCCATCACAATGTGTCCACCATGTGACAGAACACTGCACCATACCTTCCCAGGCTCCGGGCAGTGGTATGTTCCACCAATCCCTGTGCTGCCCAGCCAGCTCCCAGAGCTAATCTCTGAACCTGAGTTGCTGGCACGGAAAAACAGCATGCTACCCTCTGGCCCAACAGCTGACCCTGCACACAACATTTCTCAATAACTTTTAGGTGATTCTATCAACCAATGACAATATGTAATCAATAACTCTGGCAAAAATGTGTACAGTGAAATTATTTAACAGGTCTGTTCTTTCAACAGGTCTACACATTATTATATTTCAATTTTCTGGGCATAATTACTTTATTTTTCTTAAAAATTTAGACAGTTAAATTCATTTTACCAGTTATCCATTTCAGACAGCGTCTCTATACCTTAAAGGCACAAACAGGTTTGTACAAAGTGAGGTATGGATTTAACAGGTTTCTGCTATTGACAAGGTTTTGTTTAAGTTGGCCCTAGTGTAACAATGTAAGACTGAAAATTGTATTAGGCTGTAGTGCAGGTTGAGCAAATATCACCATGCATGATGCGCTGTGCCACCGTCTCTGGCAGTGGGAGCTGTGGTAGATCAGTGACTGTTCATTTCTGTTGCAGAATGCAGCCATTTCATTAGCTAATGTATGATGTTATAGCAATGATAACATCACAATCTGAACATATAGGGGGGTTTGGATATAAAAAGAGGGGAAGGGAACCAGATTCTATGTACAAACAGAAATATTAATAAAAAATCACCAAGAAGAGTGAATTCTGCGGCACCGCAGAAGGTCTGCGGTAGATTGCAAGTTCTGCACAAAATTCTGCGGCCGCAGAATTCTAGGGGCCTTGACTCCCAGCATCAGTTGGATGGCCAGCGGCCGAGGTGGTATGTGGAGGGATGTGCCACTGGCCATCCAGCCCCGCGGCACAGACTGTCAGGTTTGAGAGTTGGGGGTGTTGCTGGTGCCACAGGTGGGGGGTCCACTGGTCACCAATGCTAATGCTGGGGTACCACGTTGGGGTCAGGGATTTGTGGACCAGGGCATGTGTGCGGGGGACATGATTTATGTAAGTATGAATTACATTTTGGTGACATTGGCATGATCTTCTAAGAGCCAATCTCTTGCAGCAGGTCATAACACATGGGATCTCGGCCGCAGGTGTAATTTCCTCTGGATGGCTTCTCAGCAGTCAACCCTTGGACCTCCCCCTAACACTACCATGTAGTGTCTGTAAGGCAGGTATAAAAGGGGGAGGTTCCAGCTACTCCTCAGTTCTTTTCCATCCTAGCAACTGAATGAGAAACCATTTCTCAGGCCTCTGATGGGAACCGAGGAGGGAAATAAGGCAGCAGCTCATAGAGTCATGAAAGGACAGGAGCAAGGAACCCTTCTGAAGTAACAGCAAGGAGGACGGTGGGTGGGGCTGCATGACCTGCTGCAAGAGATACCCTCGAAGATCCACTGTTACGGTAAGTTTTTATGCAACCATACTGTATTCTTTGAGCCAATCTCTTGCAGCAGATCATAACACATGGGAAGATTCCCAAGCAGTTATTATGCCAAGAGGAAGAGGAGGATGTAAACTATCAAGACTTAGGACAGGAGGCCTTGTAAAATGGCCTGTCCAAAAGCAGTTCACTTCTTGGAAGCAATGTCTAGACTGTAATGTTTTGTGAATGTATGTACAATAGACCACATGGCTGCTTTGTAGATTTCTAAGGCAGAGACACCCCGGAAACATGCCATGAGGGTAGCCATGCCTCTGGTAGAATGGGATTTTACAACTCCCATGAGTTACGGCAAGGTCCTGACTGTCGCAACCTGCACTCCCCTGTACCTGGCACTACGCGCCTTAGTGAATGGAGCATAGTGCATTGCTGACCACACAGCCAGGAGATCAGGCACATAACTGCCTTGCGCACGGTTCATGAATGCCGTGGGACCACTGCTGGACAGCAATCTAGCTTAGGGTTGCCTGTGCACCTAAATTATGTGATGCATAGGCAATCTTTTTTTGTGTGTGCATAGCACCATTCTTAGGGTATTAGAACCACTCACCTTTGGTTTGCAGTTCTCATATCCAAAGAATGCACATGAGACCACTCTTACAACATAAGAATGGTCTCAGCAGAAGTACTAGTAAACAAAACTGGGGCAAACGTTTTGAATATCAGGCTCACGATTTCTCATTTTCATGGTTAAGGGTTTTAGCAGACACTGCAGCCACTCCAGAGTGTCAGGTATTGTTTCTAGCAAATCATATTGTCACCCTTTAAAGTGCTACTGACATGAAGTCTGTACCTGCCCATCTTTTTGTGAAATGTCCGTGGCACCCCAGCTAGATGAATCACAATATTAGTTCAATATATTTACTTCTATAAGTCCCTATACAGAGATTAATAAACTCCGTTCATAACCATGCTGTGTTAGCAGTCACATTTGCGAATGTGTGACTCTGTGACAACAGGTCAGGAAATCATGCACAGTCCCGTTCTGTCAGCAGCAGTTTTACACAACGGCATTTAAACAGTGATGGTCATTGTCTTTCAGAAACATTCAGCTCTCCCTCCACCCAGTGCCCACCTGATCAAATATATATGTTTTCCCTGGTGTCGAGTGGTTCCACCCCCCACTTGATGCCCATCTGATCAAATATATATATATATATATATGTTTTCTTGGTGTGTCCAGTGGTCCCTCCCCCCAAACGCACCCATACCCGATCTTTACTTAATATGCCCTGGTGTCCCCTGGCCCCCCATTCCAATCTCCTATACAAGAAATTTGATACCATTCTCTGGTGTCTAGTGTACCTTCCACCCCCCACCATGGCAGGTGGTGCCCAATCACCCCACCCCCCATCTCTTCCTTGAGCCAGCGACCAGCACAGCCCTCTGCTCTCCGCCACAGCTGGCTGCCAACTGAGCTGCCATCGAGCACTTACTGTATACAGTATGTGCTCTCTGATTGACAGCTCATGTCAGTCAATGAGCGCATGCTGTATACAGTACACCCTCAATGACAGTTAAGTCAGCATCCGTCCGTGGTGGAGAGCAGAGGGCTGTGTTGGTCACTGGCTGAGGGAAGGAATGGGTGGGAGCAGGATGGAGGGGCACTACCTGCTGGGGTGGAGGGGTGGGAGGTCCACTAGACAACAGGGAAATGGTAACATAATTTGACAGGTGATTGGGGATAGGGAGGGGGGTTGCTAGACACCAGGGAATGGTTTTATTTGATTTTGTAGGAAATCAGGCTGAAGGGAGGGACCACTGGACACCAGGGAATACTGACTCATATATCGGGCAGGGATGTGGGTGGGGGGAAGGACCTCTGGATACCAGGGAAACCTTGGATTGGGTGGGGGGAGGAAACACTGGATACCAGGGGAACATATCTATTTAAATTCGGGCTGGCGATTGGTGTGGGAGGAGTACTAACACCAGGGAAACTTATTTTTTGTAATCAGGCCAGTGATCAGTGATCGGGAGGGGGCCCACTGGCACCAGGGAATAATATTTTTCCTGCTGAAAGACAGGAGCATTGCTCCCACTTAGTTACTCGGGTTTCTCGACCTGACATCAGCACATCATATGAACATACGAACATACGAAATTTGCCAGCAGATAAAGGCCTAGAGGTCTATCAAGTCTGCTCGAATGTGCAGCTAGCACCCTTTATTCTGCAGCTGCCCCTCCCTTCCATTCTTCCCCTTCATTAACCCTTCCCCTTGTCCTGTCTCATCCCCCTTTGAAGCAGTCCACTGTACTACTGGATACCACTTCTGCAGGCAACGCATTCCACCCAGCCACTACCCTCTCTGTAAAAAAAGTGTCTCCTCATCTCCCTCCTGAACCTTCCTCCCTCCAGTCTCATATCATGGCCCCTGGTGTCCCTTCCCACCCTTACTTTGAACAGCCCCTCTGTACCTGTCTTGTTTATTCCCTTCTTGTATTTAAAGGTTTCAATCATGTCTCCCCTGTCCCTCCTGTCCTCCAGTGAGTACATGTTCAACTCCCTCAACCTCCACTCGTATGATAAGTCCCCCAGCCCCTTGATCATCTTTGTCACCCAGCGCTGCACCCCCTCCAGTAACTTAATGTCCCTCTTCAGATACGGGCACCAGTGCTGCACACAGTACTCCAGGTGCAGTCTAACTAGTGACCTATACAGTAGCAGAATCACCTCCTCCCTCCTCGAGGATATACCCCTTGCAATACAACCCAGCATTTTGTTGGCCTTTGCAGCTGCCTTCCTACATTGTGCCGAGTTGTTCATTGACCCTGCAATGAGCACCCTCAGATCCTTCTCCTCCTCTGTCTGGGCTAGCTGCACTCCCCCCAGCTGGTAACTCCTCCTTGGGTTCTTCACCCCAAAATGCAGCACCTTGCACTTTTTGGCATTAAACCCCAGTTGCCAGGTGTCTGACCAGATTTCATGCTTTGCTAGATCATCCTGCAACCCCTGCCATCCCCTTAGGTCATCCACCACCACTCCTACCTTGGTATCATCAGCAAACAGACTGATCTTGCTCTTGATGTCCCATGATATGTCTGCAATGAATTTCCCAACAACACTGGTCCCAACACCGAGCCCTGGGAAACGCCGTCACTACCCTTGCTGTGAGAGCTCCCCACCCACCACCACCTCTCTTGCTGCCTTCCCTGAAGCCAGTTTTCTACCCATCTCACCAGCTTTGCACCCACCCCTGTGCCTACTAACTTACTTCCCAGCCTTCCATGCGGCACCGAGTCGAATGCCTTACTGAAGTCCAGATACAGGACATCCACTGCATGGCCCCAGTCCAGTTGCCTACTTACCCAGTCATAGAACTACACCAGGTTGGTTTGACAGGATCTGGACCATATGAAGCCATGCTGTCTGCTGCCCTGTAGTCCTTTGGCCTGTAGGAGGGCCACCAGGCTCTCCTTCAGGATAGTCTCCATTTGCTTACCCACAATGGATGTGAGGCTCACTGGTCTGTAGTTTCCCTGTTCATCCTTGGGGCCACTCTTGTGGAGGGGCACCACATAAGCCATCCTCCAGTCCTGAGGTACACACCCTGAATGTAGTGAGGCATTAAATAGGTCTGCCAAAAAGTCCTGCAAGGACCTCTGCCAGCTCCTTCCGTACCCTGGAGTGGATGCCATCTGGGCCTGGTGCCTTGTCCACCCTCAGTGCCTTCAAACCCTCCCAAACTCTGCCCTCCATGATTTCCCCATCTGTCACCCCTTCCCCCCGTTTCTGCCATTTCTCCCCCCTTGGGTGTCACCCTCCTCTCCTCTTTAGTAAATACTGAGCAGAAGTACTCATTTAGTGCTTCTGCCTTATCACACCCTGCTTCCACCCAACCCCCCTCCTTCCTAATCCTTACCACTGTATGTGGTCCTTACAGCTCCTTTACTAGTCATGTACTAGGGAGAGGCAGTGCAACACATCAGCAGGAATGTACATTGGGATGAAGTCAGCAAAACAGACAAAAAAGAACACATTGCAAGTAAGATGCTAAAAAAACATGCACCCATGATACTTTGATAGTTGAACGCTACATTAAAATGCAAATAGTACAAATTGTGTCACTAGTTCTTTAATTGAAGGAATCAGTCACAAGAGATTCTTTTTGCTAACTGTGCTTTATGTCATGGTGCTGTTTCAGATGCTGACTGTTCATGTTGATTTTCAGGTTCTTCCAAAGATGACATCACATGTTGTGAATGAGATGGACAGCATCCTGGGAAATAAGCCATACAGCAAAAAGGACTACAGATCATAATGTGGAGCTGCATGGCTGGCTGTGACTGCATGATTCAAATGGTGCCCCGTATAGAATACTGGACCATATCTGGTCAGTGCGACATCCAGCAATGAGCTGCTCTGTCCTCTATGACCGCTGTATTTTTTCAGAGGTGCATGCCATTGCTATAACCGTGCGCCTGGATTCAGAAGCACATCTTATGAATTCTTTTCAGCAAAGAATCTTGTATTTTCTTACCTGTAATGACTGTCAACAATTCCTGTAGCCACTTGACTCGTCATGCTTCTGTGGTTGGAAAATACAGATAAGTCTCATGGCATTGAATTGAAAGGTATAGATGCATACCTGTGAGCAATGTGATGCGCAAGTTGTTCTTCCAGATGCAATGCTGCGTATTGCAAGCTGTATGTTTTACCCTGGAGAGGCCATCTTTTCATGTATGCTTTCATATCTGAAACCAAGCTGATATTTCAGAAGCCCAATATTGTTAGTCCTTCTGAAACTGCTCTGAACCTCAGGATCCCTGTTCTAATTCTAGCTGTCCTTTATATTAAACCTGCTTTATACAACAACCTGAACACTTCACTAGGGATTGTTACTGCAAGGGTTTTAATACAGTATATTCAGAGAAAACTCGTTATTAAACTGAAAGATGCTATGCCTGTGTGCTCCTCCATGCTATAAAATAAGCCAGAATTAAATGCTTGGATTATGCTGAATGTATTGCAAACTAAATTCATGAAACTGCATAGTATTCTATAGTTAAAAAAAAGTTATCTGCAGGGAGTTCTCCTAATGTTTGACTGACATTCTCTTACAAAAAGCCACATAAACTGTTGAGATAATAATGTTCACTATTAGTCTGTACAGATACTGACAAAAGCTATGGGAATTATTTCACCAGAGCTGCACCACCTATACAACCACAAAAAAAAAACAATAACTATGCTTACATTACTCTAACTGTATAATGAAAAACACATTTATTTCAAAAACATAAGAATGCTTAAAGGTAACTTTTTTTCCATATAAGTGACTGAGGCTTGATTCAGGGAGATTCCTTTCTGTGTTACTAAAATCAGGGAATAGTGAGAGATTTGTGGTGTTTCTTGTATTGTACAATGATGTTTCTCTGTCGTTGCCCTTCCAGTCCAGGAGCCCTGTGCGGAGGCACGGCACCGTAAAACAAAAGCTGGCACAATATTTTCTTAAAAGAATTGCAGAGCTAATATTCAGTATCAAGTGACTATTTAGGCCAGACCTTTGAGTCATTTGAATTTATTTTTTATTTCTTGAAACCTTTATATCTAGTTGCTCTTTAAAGATATAGTGTGTGCATGCCAGTATTTTATATACTCTGAACACACATTTCAGTATGCAAGTTTGTATGTGTTAAAGCACATATATATTACAAAACATGTAGAGTGCAACCCAGTTCTTAGTTATAGGTATCTGTTTTATGCATGACTTTTTGCCATGAGTTTCAAGTCAGTATTATCAAGGTAGGGCATTACTAAAGCCATTCCCATTTAATAGTCACCTCACAGTTGTTCATATTTTCTTGAACTAGACTGTAAGGGCATTACTAAGTTGTTGACATGTTTATCTCCCTCCCCCCATTGTACAGGCTAAAATAAAATCAAATGAAAGTATATATCAGGCTGCAAATGTGATTGTTACTTCAAAAAAGTTCTCAATTTCCTGCAGTTTTCTTCATAATTCAATAAATAAAGTTAAGTAACCTTTGAGAATGAAATATACTTTTAGAATGTCTGCATGTTTAAATTAAAAAAATAAATTTCATGCACTTTTGTGTTTGACATGGCTCATGTTTGCAGCTCTCTTAGGAAATGTAATTACAGCACTGAAAGGTGAACCTTTGAGCGGAAAAAGAAAGCAACCGTTCGATCCACCCTGGGCCCACCTTCCTATATTCTGCTAAAATAAAGATGCTATAAATGTCCCAAAGACTTTTGGTTTTAAATCCTATTGTTACTGATCCTCTATGTTTACATTAAAGCAATAAAAAATGTACCAGACTGATTTCAAAAATGTCAGCAGCATGTTCAAATACTTTGTGTGGTGCAAAGTGACTTTGTACCATGCAGACAGGGCTTTGTGGGCTGGAGATGTACCGAGCATTCCTGTTGCCTTATTCAAAGGTTCTGTTTGTGCGGCACAGAACAGTTTGTGTATCAACATAAAGGGAGACATCAAGTGCAAGTGAATGAAAAGCAAAGCTGTACATACAGTACCTGATACAGTAGTATATGGGACACCCTGTGGCTTTGCTGACAGGTTTTTTGCACAGTGCTAACCACTGCTCGAGAAAATTATGTTTCAACAACACATGAATGGCGCACACTATACTAAGGTCCTCAAGAGCACAAGACTGCTGGGAAGCCCATGTATAAACTGCTCCCCTAGTTTTCACTCACAGAAGTCAGCACTCCCACTGCCCCAGGAAATATTTGTCCATAATTTACTTTGAAACTTTTTTTTGTATTGCAGTAAAAGATAAATTCCTATCACTCTTTTGACCATTTTAAGAATGCTGTATGTGTAGTAATCCCCTCCTTGTGTGTGTCAATGATGTAATAACCTCCCTTTCCGGGTGGTTGAGTAAAAACCACACTTGTTGTTTGGTTATTATACTATCGCCACACACCCTAACATGGATTATTCCTTACATACACCCTCTCCCCATCCCTATGTACAGTATCCTTGGTGTCTAGAGGCACCCCCTACTCTCTGGAGCACCCCAACTCCACCCACGTCAATTCCTCAACAGCACTAGCCCTGCACTCACCTCCATGACCTGCCACCATCTGATTCTTACAAACACTGTATTGACAGACCAGTGGACGTATCAATGTAGTAGTTATGAGACATCTCTGAATATCACATGACTTAGAGATGTTTCACAACTACTGTATTAATATACACCCTGGTATATTGAAGTTAGTGTTTGCTTACGTCAGAGAGCAGTCAATGATTGAGGTGAATAGAGAGTTAGTGCTGGCCGTAATTGTGGGATCTGGTGGGGGGCAGCGGGGTGCCAGCAGACACCAGGGATACTGTACATGAGAACAGAGAGAGGTATGGGGGTGACAGTGGACATCGGGGAATATGATAATACAATTCATGGGGATTGAGAGACCAAAGTGTGCATACTGTAATTGATGCTTGATCTGGCTAGGAAGTAAAAATCATGTCATATTTGTATAGTGGACCTTGAATGAGCACCTACACCTTACAAGCTTATCCACACACAGCAACACAGTGATTTCATGTGAAACAAGGTGTTCTGCAGCTTTGTGGAAATGGATACCTTGCCAGCCTAAAGCTTCTTTCCACTATGCAAAGCAATGTGCTTTCAGAATGAGATGTATGAAGTGGTAAGTATATGGCAAGTACAGTAAGTAGTAGAACTGTGCATGCACAGTAGCCATTAGCATTTGATGTATGAATATTGCAGTTCACCAGCATTTGTGCATCTCACAGCCCAGTTCGAACAGTTTGAAGTGGTGCCGAGTGCATGTAGTCACACCTTCAGTTTATACTCACACAATGGATAGGGCTTTGTCCACCAGTGCTCTACATAAACAATAAGACATGACGGGGTGTGCATTAGACAGTTCTAATGCATGGCTAGTGGGCGTAGTCAGACACGAGGCCACAGGCCGAGAACGTCCAGCCCCCTAAACATGCATTAGAACTAACGCACACCCTGGAGTGTCTTATTGTACTTATAAAATGGGGTTATGTATTTTGCATGGATTTAAAAGTTTAAATTTATATGGCTTAATGTTAAAAAAACTAAATGTTTGATGTGTTTTTATGTAAAATAGTTCCTCCACCTTAATGTTTTTTTTGTTTTTTTTTTGCCCTTAGCTGTTTTGACCTATACAGGTTACTGTAGTTGTGGCTGCAGCTGAATGTCATGGCTCTCCTCCCCCCCATGGCCACACACACACACTCACACTGGCCCTAATAGCCAAAGTACTATAGACTATATCCTCTGAAGTCTGGGTAGTGTACAAGCTTTAGAATATTTGTGGATTAACATGAAATCAGACAGTGATCATGCCCCCATTCTTGCTTTAAAATGTATTTCTCAAGGAACCAGTCCACCCGAGGATACTAAATAGACTCATTGGCTAATGACTCTACTTTAGGCAAACAAAAACTTCACATTTCTGACGCAGTTCTGGAAAAAGTTAAAAACTTATTTAATGGTTCTGTAGTCAGAGGCTTAATAGATAACATTAATGAAATAAAGTCTTCCTCAGAAACAGATAATACTTTACAATCAATACTTACATTAATAAGGCCTAAAATATACAAAACAAATGATAAAAATAATGCTAACAATGTTAACAAAACTTGGTGTAATAACTCATGCATAGCAGCCAAGAAAAGCCTCATGAAAATATTAAAATAGGCTAAGAAACATACCTGTAGACCAAATTTTAATACTCTAAGTAAGGCAAGGAAAGCATAGAAAGAACTTCTAAAAATGAAGAAAATAGAATTTTTGAATAACCAATGGCTAGCGATGTTTCAGATCATTGAAAGCAAAGACCAGAAAGCCTTTTAGAACTTGGTATCAAAAGGTACAAGGCCCTTCCGATCTACATTATTGTCTTATATCCCAAAAGATAAATGAATCGCTCATTTCCACTCTTTATTTAACACCCTGAACAAAACACTCAGAGGGCTCCCATCCCACAGTGGCTTTCCCAGCCCAATTTGGACTCCTTAACAATTGCTCCCTCCGAAGTAGAGGAGGCAGTTCTTAGCTAGGCAATAAATAAAGCACCAGGGCCAGATTTCATTCCAGGGGAAATTTATAGGGATAACACCAGCTTCTGGGTCCCAAGTCTCACAAATTATTTCAATCTTCGTTTAAACAAATCTTTTATGCCCCTCTCATGGAAGTCTAATATAATCATTCCCTTACACAAGAAGGGCTCAGTATATGATACCCAGAGCTACCATCCTGTAACCACCTTCTACATTTCAAGCTGGATTTAGAACGGGATTTTCTACTATTGACAATATTTTTTGCTTTATGCATTTATTAGAAAAATACATTCAGAACAAAAAGATGAAACTCTGTGCATTAATTGTAGGCTTTGCTTCCGCTTTTGATTCCATTAAACATAATCTACTCTGGAAAATCTTATTACAGAAGGGGTTGGACTTCTCTCTTTTCATTCCTGTTTACCAATTATATACCAGAACAAATTCAGGGGCAAGATATAACATAAATGGTAATCTTTCAGACCCCTTCCCCACAAATCAGGGAGTTAAACAGGGATGCTTAGTAGCTCCACTATTGTTTAACATCTACATTAATGGCTTCCTAGATTTTAAACATGAACATCAATATGATCCATCTAAAATTAATGTGACTTCTTGCCATGTTTTAGCCTATGCAGATGACATAGCCTTATTTTTATTGTCTTGAAAAGGGCTACAAAAGAAAATAAACACATTTAAAAAGAAAATTTAAAAAGAAGTGTGATGAAATAGAATTAAAGATATTTTTTTAAAAAATATATAATGTTTGGCTCAAATCGCTCCAATATTTCATTTTTCCTTGACAGAGAAAAAATAGAAACAGTAAAAAAATTTACCTATCGGGATTACTGCTACTTCCAGTACTAAATGGATTCAATATATTAAACTCCAGACCTTAAAAGCAAAACAGTTAGCAAAAGCACTCCTTAGATTTAAAGGAAAGCAATCATTTGCAGGGGCTTCTGCCTATCCTTCTCAGGTTTAGCTTTACCAAGAAAAGCAGCTTTTCCTCATGCCACTAAGTTCTTTATTTTAATTGTGAAATTGTTACTCAGTATAGATAGTTATAGTTTTATTAATCAGAAGGTGCAGAATTTCGCACTGCAGCACTTCCAATGCATATGTATTGAAGCGCACAGTGCAGCGCCGCAACTTTACAGTTAATGGAGCTGCCCAAGCATCCACCATACTTCTGGGTAGTGGACTCTTCACAATTAAAACAAAGAACTTTGCGGTACAAGGAAAAAGCTGCTTTTTCAGTACAGCTAAACCAGAGGGTTGGGTTTTCAGAGACGGGAGCCCCTGCAAATGACTGCTTTCCTTTTACAACAGCTATGGAGGGAACACAACAGGTGCTGCCCTCCATGCGGGTGAAATGAAGATTGATCCCATCTTATTATATGGCACTGAAATATGGGATACAGATTATTTGACCCAATTGCCCCCATTATTTTTCTATAAATCCCTTCTCAAAGTCCCATTATCCACATCAACAGCAGTGGCAAGAGCAGAACTGGGCAGAATTTCTATCAAAGCAACTGTGGAACCCAGGCTTTCTGTTTATTGGTTAAAGATTATAAATAACACACAAAATTCAGTTCCCAGCATGTGTTTACATGAAAAAATAAAGTGGTTACAGACAAATTTAAAAGCCAAATGGCTTACTTCATCAATTTCATAAAACTCTCATCATCTTTGGACTGACTTCCAGAGGAAAATTAAACATTTCTATTCAACATTCTGTAGAACTGTTCTTAAAAGAAAACTCTATCAAGCAGCTCAGAAAAAGAATATGCAGGTTATAAGGGCACAAAAATGTGCTCCTTGGTACAAAACAAATAAAATGTCTCACAACACAGAGGATTACTTGTTACTTCCTCTCTCTCCAAATCATTAAAAGCTCTTAACTTGGGAAAGGTTTGGAGTAATAAATTCAAAGCATTCTTACTGTAATGAAATTACAGCCTTGGATTTGTCAGTCTGGGAGCTGAACTGCCCTTGCAGTCTTGGATTTATTGAAACAATCTCCCGTGCAACACTCCAATGTCTCTTGTACACAGATATTATGTATATATGTATATATATATATATATATTTTTTTTTTTGACCGTGTAAGTGCACTAGACAAATCCTGCCTATTTTCAGGCACGACCCGGGGGGGAGGGAGATACAGATAAATGCCAACTGACCTTGAACCAGATTAAGTTGTTGGTGGTATTTTTAATGAATGAGGGAAATTTGGCCAGGACATTGGGGAAATTCCCCTACTCTTTTCGATAAGTGCAATGGGATCTTTAACATCCACCTGAACTACCACCAATCCAGGCAGATGGGACCTCAGTTTAACGTCTCATCCGAAAGACGGACACCACTGAAGAACCACTTTAGCTGGGCATGCCGACTTTAATTATGGTGTAATGTTCATACTATTACATCCCTTCACCACTAAAGACGCTGAAATGGTAGCCAATGTTTTTGCCTCTGTGGTTAAATGCAATGAAATTATCTTAAATAAACAAAAATTACCATCTGATTAAAATTTACTTTCAGCAGTCAAGATAGACACTTATACTAGAGGTGGTTCTCCCCCTAACTTGTTAAATAGGAGGGCATGTTATGTGTTTTCAATTTTTTCCTTGTTCGTTTCAAAATGTAAGCAGACGCATTGAGTTATTCATGCTCTCTCAAAGACAGCATGATTGCTCCATTTTTATTATAATAATGACACTGTTGTATATTTTAACTAATGGAAACTTTTGGAATGTTTTAAACATGATTGTATATTGTAATGTCCGTTTTACTTTTGTAATGACTGTGACATAGTTGAGCAAATAAACTTACACAAACACACACGCACACACACAAACACACACAGTGAAACATTTGAAGTTCCGCAATGTTGTTGACTTTTCAGAAATCCAAGCAGATGAGTGAAGGAGGGAGTGAGTGGGCAGAAGTAGGAGCACTAGATGAAAGCCATGACACATTACTGGGGATGCCATTGAAACAGTTATCCTCCGTTTCACTCAGCTTGCCCATATTGATTCATTTTTTTTATATAGTTTTCCCCTGGGATCGAGTGACACAGTATCCCAGAATTAGATTTAGAGTGAGAAACTGGAACGGCAGGGATCAGGCTGGTGGCTTGAGTGAGGAATTTCAGGCACACAGATGACTGAAGGAAGGGTTTTCTCTGAGTTAAAAATGTCAGACTGTGAGTGCACCTTTCCTTTTTTGTTTTTACATGATAATCCTATTTACATGTGTGGAGTGATCAAGTGGAGATGCAAGCACTGTTGAACCTCTAGTGGTACAGCATCGGTTGAGATTGTGGTTTAGCAAAAAGAAAATGGCGTCAATTCAAAAATAAATGTTCTGTTTGACTTCTTAATATCTAGCCTTTTAAATGCGGCTGTGATTAACTGAACTTGTTGCTAGTCATGCATTAGACACTTCTAACACAGAGCTGGCAACCAATCAAAATACAGGATTTTCCTTATCCATTTTATAAAGAGCTTTAGTGTGCTGCTTTCATTATACCTCCTGTTGTACTGCACACACAACTAACACAGAAAAGTACGGTTATGTTAGAACTTACCATAACAGTAGATCTTCAAGAGGAGCTCTTGCAGTAGGCAACACCATTAGGACTAGTCTGCCAGGTGCCAGGACCACACAGAAAAATTTCTAGCTAGCAGTCTACAATGGGGGACCACCCAATGATGTCAGCACACTGATGTCCATTCTAGCATATAAGGGGCGGTCCCCCAAACCCATCTCAGTTCCCCCCACTGGAGACCCTAAAACAAGGTCCATCAGGAGAAAAAAAGAACTCCTGAAGCCTAAAGAAGCCAAAAAGGAGCAGGAGAATGGAGTGAGGTAAAATAAGTGCCTACTGAAAGAGCTTCTCTGGAAAATCTACTGTTGCAGAGGAGAACCACGTGATGGCAGTCTGATCAGTCGCACTCTCCTGAGCTCATGAGACTGTGCCTGAATGAAACCATTTTTTCTGCTACAAAACCTGATTAAACTTCATCAACCTGGCACAAAACCTGCACCAAAGCAAGTCGAGAACAGCACTGCTGCCAAAATTCCGGAGAATGGAACAAGACCTGAAGGAGGTGCCACCTTTGCACATCCCACCGAATATTCCTTCCCAAGAGAAGGCCTCTAAGCGCTCCAAGGCCGCACCACCAGAAACCACTGTGTCGTCTGGTAGTCAATCTGCCCTTACTGAAGCAAAATTCCTTGAGGGGTTATACCTGGTAAAATCGGCACTGGATTTGCTTACTAAAGACATTCAAAACATCACTGTTTCCCTCGGGGCAGTTACCCAGCACACGTTGGATAACGAGGCCCACATTTCATCATTGGATGATTGGCGGAATAGAACAGACCTGGAGCTAACAATTCTGTGACAGAGGATTAAAGTGATGGAAGGGAAGCTAGAAGACCTCAAGGGGAGGTCACATAGGAATAATTTGGTGATTCTTGGATTGCCTAAGGGCAAAGAGGGTGCTTCACCAATCGCCTTTGTTCAGAAATTTTGTGTAAAAATAGCATGTCCCTCTCCTAATGGGCCAACTTATATCATAGAGCGGGTGCACAGAGCTCTTCACCCGATGACCCCACCGAGGCCACTAATTTTCCGGGCCTTGAACTTTCTTGATAAGCAGCACATCATGGGAAAGGGTCAGGAATTGAGTGCAGTGCAGTGAGAGGGCAAATCTATAAGAGTGGCCCAAGACCTGCCTAAAATAATCAGGCAGAAGCATACGGAGCTACACCCAGTAGAAGTTAAATTAATTGCTGCAGACATCCGCTACAGAGTGAAATACCCGGCCACTTTACAGGTGCTGCATTGAGACACATGGCTCAGCTTCAATATTTTGGAACAAGCCAAGGTCGCCTTAAAGAATCACTATCCTGACCTGTTTAAATGAGGGGCCCTTTGTCTTCCTGTGTTTCACTTAGTAGGAAGCTGGATTCTATGTAAGTCTACTTATACTCTGTTAGTGAGCCTTTTATCATCCCGTGGATATAGCTATATGTACTGGGCCTCATGTTTAGTTTGGTACTGCCCAGACCATGTGGCCGTAAGCTACGACCTATTCCCGTGGATGGCTATGGTTAAGAATCAGCTTTAGATAGTATTAATCATGGGCCTTCACAGGCTGCATCTGGTAACTGTTTCTTTTCCGGTTTCATTTTCTTTTAAGTTGAACTCTTGGTCGCTATTGAAACAACAGCACAATATGTACTTTTGGTTCCTTTTATTACACCAGATACTATTGTTTGACAGCTGCTTAGTTTGGGATTATCTCTAATATGGTGGCAATATTCTGTGGACTTGCCTGGTCTCCTTTACTCCAGTCACAGTCTACCAGTTTTTGTTCTATCATTCACTAGAGTATATTTGAACTGGAGAAGACAGCCTAATAGACTTCAATATGACTTACTCCTGGTTTGCCGGAGTGTCTCTTCCCAGTGAGGGAATTGAGCTGGGACTGCCTAGAGATGCTGTGTCCCTTTTGTTTGTGTTTTCCACTTAAACGCTGTCACTTAACTAACACACTGAAATCTGGCCAATGGAAAATCATGTACACAAATGCTCACAGTCTGGGAAACAAGATCCCAGACCTGCAGGCAATAATGACAGAAGCTAAACTGGACATAGTAGCAATTATTTTTTTTTTTGAAATTTAAGTTTATTTGATTTTAACATCAAAAAATATAACACAACAAAACAAAACAAATCCAATAAGGTACAGAAAATAGAAATAACAGGTACAACTGAACCCCCTCCCACCCCCAGAACACAGAAAGTAAAGCATAATTCAACATTAAATACCCAATCCTCCTCAACCACCCCGCCCCCTCCCTCCCTCTAAGGTAGCCAGCACAAATAAAGCTTAGTCTTGGCAAGGCAGCAAATCATCATCATGGTACAACCAGCCACTGATATCCATGCAGGAAACAAAATAACACACATAACAAATAGTAGCAATTAGCAAGACATGGTTTACCAGTAACCCCACTTGGAAGACTTCAATACCTGGCTATGTACTGTTCAGAAGAGACTGAGGTGCAAAAATGGGGGTGGAGTGGCCCTCTACGTCAATGAAAATATCAAAGCTACAGAAATTCAGAATACATATAAGGAGCCAGAAGAACTGCAGGTCATCCTGGAAACAGGAAATGGGACAGCCATAAGAACTGGGGTTGTCTACAGGCCCCCAGACCAGGGGGAGGACACAGACACATTACTGTTAGAAGATATACAAAACATGACAGCTAAAGGGGAGGTTCTGATAATGGGAGACTTCAACATGCCAGATACAGATTGGTCAATACCAGCAGGAACATCTGCCAGAACTAGACACATGGTAGATTCCCTGCAGGGGGAAGGCCTCAAACAACTGGTAAAACAACCCACAAGAGACAGGGCTATCCTAGATCTATTACTGACTAACAGGGAAATGATCACAGATCTCCAGGTAGAAGGTCACCTGGGGGCCAGTGACCATCACATGGTATGCTTCAGTTTGGCCACTACAACTAAATCATCCCATTCCAAGGCAAAAATATGGGACTTCAGAGGAGCTGACTTTGATAAGATGGCCAACAGAGTTAAGCTAGCCGTGGCAAAAAGAAATACAGGTGAGGGGCACAGGCAAAGTGGGCAAGCATTAAGGATGCAATACTTGAAGCAACATCCCATTGTGTTAGAGAGAAAAGGAAGTGCAAAAGAAGAAGGAAACCACTTTGGTTCTCAAAAACAGTAGCAGAAAAGGTCAGAGCCAAAAGGCTGGCCTTCAGGAAATATAAAGGAATGCAGTGGGATGAAGATAGGGAGGCATACCAAACTTCCCTACGGGAAGCAGGGAAGGCAGTAAGGCAGGCAAAGGCCCAAATCGAGGAAACACTAGCACAGACAGTAAAAGAAGGTGACAAAACTTTCTATAGATACCTTAGTGAAAGGAGAAAGTCCAGAGGGGGTATTGCTAAGATCAAGGAAGATAAGGGTGTGTGTGTGAGGAAGAGGACCATGTAAAAACATCTATCCTAAATAGATACTTCTGCTCAGTATTTACTGAAGAGAAGGTAGGGCAGGGCCCACAGCTCAGCACCATGGACACAAGGGGAAGGGAGGTGAGCACTAGTGCCTGCACAAAAGAAAGGGTCCTACAATAGCTCGATAAGCTCAGGGTGGACAAGGCAATGGGACCTGATGGCATACATCCCAGGGTACTAAAGGAGCTAACGGTTGAACTAGCAGAGCCATTATCAGAACTGTTTAGTGAGTCTCTGAACACAGAAGAGGTCCCAGAAGACTGGAGAAAGGGCTCATGTGATCCCGCTCCACAAGAGTGGTAGCAGGAAGGAGGCAGGGAACTATAGACCAGTCAGTCTTACCTCAGTAGTGGGCAAGATTATGGAGGCACTCCTTAAGGAAAGGATAGTGCAACACCTGGAATCCTTAGGAGCACAGGATCCAAGACAGCATGGGTTTACAAAAGGAAGGTTCTGTCAAACTAATCTCACAGATTTCTGTGACTGGGTAACCAGAGTGGTGGACCAAGGGTGAGCAGTTGATGTCACTTACCTTGACTTCAGCAAAGCTTTCAATACTGTTTCACATAGAAGATTGATTAATAAGCTGGGTAGGCTTGGGTGGGTCAGAAGTTGGTCAACTGGGTGGCAAACTGGTTGACGGGCCGAAAACAGAGAGTGGTGGTAAATGGTATACAGTCAGAAGAGATGCGAGTCACAAGTGGGGTACCTCAGGGATCAGTCCTGGGGCCAGTCTTCTACAATATTTTCATCAGTGACATTGCAGATGGACTGGGGGCTAAGGTTTGTCTGTTTGTAGATGACACCAAGATCTGCAACAGAGCAGATGATCCGGATGTGGTGGGCAGATTGAGACAAGATCTGGATAAACTGCAAAATGGTCAGAAGAGTGGCAACTGGGGTTTAATGCAAAGAAATGCAAGATCATGCACATAAGGAAGAGAAATCCTGAAGCCACCTATAGGCTGGGAGGGAAGTTGCTGGCAGTCACAGGGGAAGAATGAGACTTGGGCATCATCATCACCGATGGCCTGAAATCATCCAAGCAGACCACTAAAGCAGTAGGTAAGGCTAGGGGGATGTTAGGGTATATTAGTAGGGGTATCACAGGTTGGGAGAGGAAGGTAATAACCCCTCTGTACAAGACACTGGTTAGGCCCCATCTGGAGTACTGCATGCAGTACTGGAGGCCACACCTTCACAAGGACATTAACCAAACTGAGGCAGTCCAGAGAAGAGCAACCAAAATGATGCAGGGACTGCATCAGAAAACATATGAGGACAGATTAACGGAGCTCAATATGTATACCCTAGAGCAAAGGAGGGAGAGAGGTGATATGATCGAAACATTCAAACACCTTAAGGGCATTAACAAGGTGAAAGAGTCTAACATGTTTCAATATAAGAAAAATAGCTGGACAAGAGGACAAAGCATGAGATTAGAAGGAGGCCGATTAAGGGGTAATGTGAGGAAGTTCTTTTTCACAGAAAGGGTGGTGGATGCATGGAATGGCCTACCTCAGGAGCTGGTGGATATGAATACAGTGCAGGGCTTCAAATAGGCATGGATAGGCACAAGGGAGCAATACAGATGAGTATAAATAGATAGGCCATTGACAGAGCAAAGGCTGAAGGCACATTTATAAGGTAGAAAAAGAAATGGGCAGACTGGATGGGCCTTGTGGTCCTTACCTGCCATCAACTTCTATGTTTCTATGTTTCTACTTACCATGCATCAAAAGTTATACGAGACACTGATGCCAGAGTCCGAGAGTTTATTTTTACTGGACTAATGTGGACTACATCTTTAATTGGGTCACATTTCAGGCATTTTTGCATAAATGTATGGACTTGCCTGGCCTCCTATACTCCAGTCACAGCCTACCAGTCTACTTTATCCTTTGTTTGAGCATAATTATACTGGAGAAGAACGCCAACTAGCCCTACTATGACTTAATCCTGGTTTGCCTAATTACTTTTCCCAGTGAGGGAGTTGAGCTGGGACTGCCCAAAAGTGCTGGGCTCCTTTGTTTTTGTTTTCTGTTTAACTGTCGCTTGCAGGGACCAAAAGGTTATACTGCACACTGAGTCCAGAGTCTGAAAGTTATATTTTCCTGGACCATTATTGACTAAATCCTTAATTGAGTTACAGTTTAGGTACTAACGTAGTGATTATTGAGTTAGCAGTTTGTTTTCTGTGCACAGTTGGGCGCGGGAAGGAGGGAGGGAGGGAGGGAGGATAGGCGCTAACAAGAAACATTGTGGTCCAGACTGGCTGGTGGATAGTCATCAGGACTGGAAGTGATGCTGTATATAGTTTTGGAAAGTTTAGATGGGAAAAAAGGGATGTAAGGGATAAGGGGGGGGGACGAGTACTGGGGAGACCGACTGTATTTGTGGGGGAGAGGGATGGGGCGTAGCTCAACTGACTAAATTTGTAATACATGAGACTTATTCATCATATACCCCTCCTAGGTACCCATTATCACAAACAGGGATTAATGCGTTATGTATCATGGAACGTTAAGGGTGCAAGGAACAGAGGTAAAAGGTACCAAATATTGAAGCACCTCCAGCTCCTCCACTACCAAGTGGCTTTCCTACAAGAAACACACCTTCTGGCAGTGGAAGGCTTGCTCTTCCATCATCAGAATGTGTGTCAGGTGTTTGCTGCTGGGGGATCTACTCAGCAGAGGGGAGTAGCAATATCATTTTTTAAAGGCACTAACTTCCATTTAAAGCATACCATAATAGACCCTGAAGGACATTATGTTCTAATTCATGGGACAATAGATCATACAGAGCTGTTACTGGGTGGGATCTATGGTCCTAGTATACCTGATCCAGATGTTTTCTCCCTGTTGGGTTCCCTTTTAGCACCCTACACCCATCCACCTATCCGCCTAGCTGGGGACTGGAATGTTACACAGACAACTGACCTGGATAGGTCGCTACCCAAATCCAAATGCCTATCCCCTTCACAGACAGCCTTACATGAGCTTATGGAGATGGTAGGTCTTTGTGACCTGTGGTGCATTATATACCCAGCAGACCGCCAGTATACCTTTTACTCCCCGGTCCATTAATCCTATTCCCAAATAGATTTTTTCCTGATCATTATCAGTGCTCTGGCAGGGACACGGGGGGGGGGGGTGAATTTCCCCTAGGGTCCTTTCGGACCATTCCCCATATTTGGATGGAGTATGTACCCATGCCCACTAGTAATGGAGACCGTATATGGAAACTGAATATCCAACTTATTAAACCCCCCCCACAATGTGGAGGCCATTAAAACTTTTATTGGGCAGTTTATGAAGAGTAACATGGAGTCTATACCTGACCTCGATAAGATTTGGTGCTCCTTTAAATGTGCCATCCAGGGGGAGTTTATTAGAATGGCTGCCAACAGGAAGAGGAAGCAGGAAGCCCAACTCCAGCTCCTCCTAGAACAAATAAAAACCCTGGAACGAGACCTGCAGCTGGACTCCTCAGATACAAAGCAAAGTGCTCTAGCACAACTCAGCCACCAATATGCTGATATCCTCAGGGGACAGGCAGAATATGCCCTCTTCAAAACCCATTCCACATTTGAAGACCAAGAGGATAAGGCTGGGCAACTATTAGCACTGCAATTGTGGCAGCAGGAGGCCTTCCGCCTCATCCCAGCTATATCATCCCAGTTGGATGGCTCCCTCAAGACATCCCCAGTAGACATCACAGCGGAATTCGATAAGTATTATAGTCAGCTATATAGCCCTAGGCCTCATCCACTTACTGAGGAGACCATTCAGGCATACCTGAATGCTATCCCACTGCCATCCCTATCTCAGAAGCAAGCATCTCTCCTGGCATGTCCCATTTCTTCACTTGAAATTATGACGGCCATCAACTCCCTGCCCCTCTGACAAGGCCCCCAGGCCAGATGGTCTGCCCCCCAGCTTTTACAAAATATTCGCTAAGGAACTACCCCCCCCCTTTTTACACCAGGTCTTTACCTTTTTATGCCAAAAGGGAATCATTGACCACTCTTTGCTAGAAGCCTTAATTATTGTGTTACCCAAACCCGGTAAACCGTTGAATATAGTCTCTGACTATCCCTCATATCCCTCATGAACTGTGATATGAAAATTCTTGCCAAGATACTCTCTGCCAGAATCATGCTGGTGTGGGAGGGCCTTATCGGGCCTGAACAAGTAGGAATCATGAGGGGGGGTACCTCTACTGACCATCTGAGGAAGTTGTCGAACGTCTTCTCTGCGTCCAGGGGAGGCCGACTTACCTATGGCGCTGGTCTCCCTGGATGCAGAGAAGGCATTTGATAGAGTGCAGTGGGACTTTCTTTTCCTAGTATTGAAGAAGTTTGGCTTCCCCTCCGCCTTTATGGGGTGAATTAAGGTGGTATATTCTGGTCCACGTGCAAAGGTGTACTGTAATGGAGTGCTATTAAGGGGCTTCCACCTATTTTCGGGTACTCGGCGGGGATGTCTATTATCCCCCTTACTTTTTAATCTGTATATTGAACTCTTGATCCATTCTCTTAAAAACTCTCCTTATGCTACAGGTATTCATGTTGGAGGCTTTGAACTTAAGATATCAGTATATGCTGATGATATCTTGCTGCATCTCACACAACTGAACTCTTCCGTCCCTGAGGTGCTTCGTCTCATTACTGACTTTGGAAACTTTTCAGGATATAAATTAAATCTAGATAAAACCATCATTATGCCTTTGAACCTTAGGACTATTTCTGCTGAGTATCCCCACTTTGCTATGACTTGGGCTCCAGGACTGAAGTATCTGGGCATCCACTTGTCCCAGAAGCAATCAGTGATGAGAAGACTTAACTTAGACAGCATTGTAGACACCATTATTCAGGACCTTGAGAGATGGAACTCCTTGCCCCATCTCTACAGGCCTGCATTAGCATTATCAAAATGAATATACTCCCACATATTTTTTATCCTATTAACATGCTGAACCTTTTTTTCCCACACAGTTGGTTTCACCGGCTCCACTCTATTATCTCAAAATTAATTCAGAAAAGAAAATGCCCCGTAAAGTACATGTTAAGCTCGGAGCACCCAAATATCTAAGGGGACTCAAACTACCCAATTTTCATTTATATTACTTGGCCAGTCATCTCTCCAAGTATGCATGGTGGCCTAGGACCCCGGAGCAAGAAACAACCTATGTACCGCTTTGGTTACTGATTGAGAGGTGGTTGACTCAGTCTTTCGATATCTCTCTAGATAGTCTGTGTTATTGGAACACCAAGCAATTGCCGCATGGTCTTAAAGGTACAGTTATTCATAACTCATTGCGGGTTCATGCCCAACTATGTAGGGCAATGCGGTATAACTGCAACTAGATATTTCACAGCCACTGTGAGGTAATCCTAATTTTAAAATAGCTGGAAAGATAATGCCCTACTCTTCTTATCCAGAGCTGAGAGGTAAAGCAGTCTCTGATCTATTGGTGAATGAACAGCTTCCCAATACCAGTGACCTACTGACCTAATTTGGTCTTCCCAGGAGATGTTTTTTTCATGTGTACCAGCTCCAGCACATGTTGGTTGCCTGGTTTGGGCCGTCAGAGTGGGTCATTAACAATAGAGACTTTCTTTCCCAAGCATCAACCCAGTCCCAGCAGCCTCATGCTGTCTCCCAATTGGTAGCTTTAATATTTGCCATGATATTTCCTGAAGCCTTGGGCAAGCTAAAATATTGGGCATCTGTCTTTCCCAATCTAAATATTAATTGGGAGAGGGTGATATGTATAAATTTGTGCCTAATGATAAATTGCATCTCATGCAGTTCTACATACTACACAACATCTATTACACCCCGATCCATCTGAATAAGATGGGTAGGCTTCCCACCACCCAATGTTCTCAGAGTAATGGTGCCGTGAGAACCCTTTTGCATATACTGTGGGAATGTTCTAGGGTGGCTCTGCTTTGGGATAGGGATGAGGATAGCCTGGACTCCCTGCTGGGGCTGCAGAACTGTTTTTCTCCTGAAATATGTGTACTAGGGAACTTGGCCACTGTTCCAGTACTGGAAAGAAGATTCCACATCTCCCTGACCTCACTGTCTGTTAAGCGGATAGTCCTCCGACACTGGCTAGATCAGGAAGATATTACCTATGCAGAGTGGATGAATGAAGTCCTGTTCAACCTAAGGACAGAAAAAGCAATTGCAGGGTTGTGTTATCATGCACCATCTTACCCCAAGAAGTGGGGTAGGTTGGAGGCCCTTTTGACAATCTAACTCCCCTTCCTGCAAAGGTCACTAACCAGGGTGAGTAATAATACCATAGCTCATTAGTCAGACCGTACTCTGTAGGTTGGGGTTCACAAGCATTGTTTCAAGGTATATCATGTATTTTGTCTGAATCTAGTTGTACAGTGGTGCAGTTACAGTTTTTTTTTTTGTTTGCCTCCTCGTGTCCTTTTGCCTCGCTATACTACATATTAATGTGATATTTCATTGAGTCTCAGTATGTCCTTTTTGAAACATTTGGGGGGCATGGTGAGTGTATGTGGGGGAGGCTGGGCGGAGAGGGGGGTGTTAGTGCTAGGGGTAGTCTTCTCAATCATTATATGTCAGGAGGTACTGTGCTATTTTATACTGTATGTTGTATGTATACAGTGTTTTGTCATGCTTGAATTTGCCCTGTTTATTCAGTGTTATGTACTAATGCATGCACATCTATATGTCCCATATCATGACGCATTTAAGATTTAAACTAATAAAGTATATTAAATTAAAAAAAATCTACTTTTACCGTACGTTCTAATGTAAATGTACTATCTTACTTCGCAGGGGCTCTTGCAGTAGGCAACACCATTAGGACTGAGTCACAAGCAGTTCCGGAAGGCAAGATATCTGGGAGGAGGACAGAGGATGGTACCACCTCAGCCAATGGCTGACCTCCAAGATAAGGCGGGCATCAGGGAAAAGGCACCCTAGCTGATCCAGACTGTGGTCTCCCCCAAGGAGGTCACTAAAAAGAGCAACCAAAGCAATGGGGCCTGATGGGATTCATCCCAGAATTCTAAAAGAACTAAGGGTAAAACTAGTGACACCACTGACTACCCTTTTTAACAAATCATGGGAGGAGGGGGTGGTACCCGAGGACTGGAGGAGGGCAGATGTGATTCCCCTTCACAAAAGTGGGAGCAAGGCAAAAGCAGAAAACTACAGATCTGTTAGTTTAACCTCAGTGGTAGGGAAATGATGGAATCACTTCTGAAGGAAAGAATTGTTGAGTATCTAGAGGCCAGAGGGCACAGGACCCTAGGCAGCATGGATTCACAGCGGGAAGGTCATGCCAGATGAATCTGATAGATTTCTTTGACTGGGTGACCAAAGTAGTAGATCAGGGAGGGCTGTGGACATGGCCTACCTAGACTTTAGCAAGGCATTTGACACAGTCCCACACAAAAGATTAATATACAAGTTAGCCAGCCTGGGAGTGGGTCCCAAGATGACAGCCTGGATAAAAGAATTGGCTGGAGAATAGGACACAGAGGTAATAGTAAATGGAGTCCCTCAGAAGAAAGGAGGGTTACTAGTGGGGGCACCGTGAGGGTCTAGTATTAGACTGGATCCCTCTTCAATGTCTCTTTATGTTTGCTACTGCAGAAGGACTGGAAGGAAAAAGTATGTCTCTTTGCAGATGACACAAGGATCTGCAACAGAGTTGATACACAAGGTTGGGTGGATGAGAAGGGACTTGGCAAGGTTAGAGGAATGGTCAAATGTATGGCAGCTTAGATTCAATGCAAAGAAGTGCAAGGTAATGCACCTGGGAAACAAAAACCCAGGGGAAGAGTACACAATGGGGGGTGAGATACTAACAACAACAAAAATGGAAAGGGACCTGGGGTAGTCATATCAGATGACCTAAAGGTGGGCAAGCAATGTGAGAGGGCAGCAAGGAGGGCTGGGGGGATACTGGGATGCATAGGGAGAGGCATCACCAGTAGAAAACAGGAAGTTATTGTCCCTCTGTACAGGCAGCTGGTGAGACCCCATCTGGAGTACTGTGTGCAGTTCTGGAGACCCAATCTCCGCAAAGACATAGACAGAATGGAAGCTGTCCAGAGGAGGGCAACTAAAATGGTGCAGGGTCTGCACTGGAAGACATATGAAGAGAGACGAAGGAGCTTAATATGTATAGCCTCGAGGAAAGGAGGAGAGGGGGACATGATAGAAATGTTCAAGTACCTCAAGGAATCAACAAAGTCCAAGAGGGTAGCATCTTTCAAAAAGAGGTGTGCAAGAACAAGAGGCACAATTTGAAGATGGGGGCAGCTCAGAGGTAATTTAAGGAAGTATTTTTTCACAGAGAGGGTTGTGGATGCATGGAACGGCCTTCCAGAGGAGGTTGTGGAGTCAAAATCAGTGGTGGAATTCAAGCATGCATGGGACAGTCATAAGGCAATTCTAGGGGGTGGGGGTAGGAAGAAGTAGGCTGCTGGTTAACTAGGATCTGCAGCTTATCCAGTAGGTAGGGAAATGGGCAGACTGGGTGGGCCAAGCGGTCCTTATCTGCCATCAAATTCTATGTTTCTATGTTTCTATGAGGAGAGAGAAGCGAAGACTGTACACGGCATGTCGGTATCCCTTTGGCCACGAACAAAAGGGAGATAATCCACATAGAGACTAGCATCATATCTTAGCCAGAACTAGAAGGGGAGACTAGGATGGGCAAAAAGGTCCCTTCTCCAACCCCTGTGGGTGGGTGGAGGAAGGCAGGCCGACAAAAAAGGAGAACTCCGAAGGAAATTCCCACTGAGAGTAAAAAAAAACAACCTCTGGAGGAGGATAAGGGAAGGGGTGACCCAAAGGATACCCCCTTACAGGCAGGGGCCAAAACAAAAGGTACCATGAAGGATAAGAAGGCCTCAGTGAGAAAAAGTATCCTCTGCCTTCCTACAAGAGGAAGGGAGGGTGTGTAAGACCAGAAGAAGGAGAGCAGACAGGCAACTGCTCCTCATGGGGGGGAGGGGGGAAGGGGTTCCCCCCAAAAAGGACCTGAAGGACCAGCCCCAATGCTTCTAACAAGGGAAGCACCAGGTGAACAAGAGCTATGAAATCTGTCCCTCACCTGGAGACTTACTCCTCCCTTTCCCTTCCCCTCTCCACGCCTAGTGAGATGAGGCAAAGTGGCCCTTGTGAGCAGTGAAATAAGAAGTCAATTCCAGCTCCGAAAACGGTGCCTTGGGAGAGGAGAAGAAAGCTCTCCCACGGTGGAGGAAACCTGCCCCCAAGGGTTTCAGGAGCCAAGGAGAAGAGCTATTAGATCACTAAGCCTCGTCTCTGATCTCAGAAATGTGCCCCCACCACGGGGCTCTAAGTCTTGCTGGCACCATGAAGGGGTCTGGGGACCCCTCAAAGGAGTGGGGATAATATAAAAAAAAAAAAATTCCCCAGTCAGCAAGCCAGACAAAAGATGCACTCCTGGAAGGCCCCTACCAGGTTCGGAACCATGCCTAAGTCGTCTCTGACGTCTGACGTCGGGAAAGGTCTGACAATGTGTCTGAGATATTATGTGCGAGGATAGACTCCTAAGGCAAAGAAGCCTGACGTACAGTCAGGCGCCACCAAGAATCAAAAACAAAAATAGGGGAAGCGGGGCAGTCCCAGATCCGGGGGCAGGCCCCAAAGTTGTCAAGCATGACAAAGCTGGCCACAGCATGGCAGGGAAGGCCCATGCAGGAATAACGTGCTAAAGGAGGACAAACCATCTTAAAGTCCAAGGGACTTGAAGAAAAACCCTGACCCCCTGATGGGAAAGATGGAACAAGGTCTTGACAGAAGGCCAGTAGTGCCACAGATTTTAAGGAAACCAAAGAGGGAGTCTGGGGCCTGAGCCATCAGTCCCCTCTTACCCCCCTATGACACTGCCCTGGGGGTGGGGGAGTGTAGCCGGGAAAACTCTGGCTGACAAAAACCTCTCTTGGACTAGGAGTCTGGGCAATGTTCCTCCAAAAAAGGTCACCAATGAAAAGTGTGAAGGCCATGAACCCCCTGGGTATGGGACAGGAAAAGGCAAAAATCCCATTTCCTTGAGGAAAGAAACTCTGTACGATCGTATGCCCGCTCAAAGAGCGACGATCAGACATCAGACCCTAACTCATCACGAAATAAGGAACACCACCATCAGGTGAAAAGGGAAAGGAGGGGGCTCCATTCTAGAACATCCAGAGCTGATCCCTGCTGCATGGGGCGGGGTGCACAGAATAGCCACCCACCATCAGTCAGAGACAAACACACAGAGGTGCGTTAGTCACCGAGACAGTGGTAGCCATGAAAAAGGGGTCTACTCTCTGCTTGGAAAGGAGACACAGAAAGTCAAAGCCTGACATCTGGCTACACTCGGGCATTCCCCTCAAGAGGGAAGCCCCAAGAAAAGGTAGAAAAGGACCAGAAGACTGGGGGGAGAGACAAGGCTGTCCTTGCCACTGGATATCCTCCCTCTTCTAGTGTTCCTGGTGTGACCCAAGGGGAAGAGGAAGGAGAGAACAGAAAACTTAGGGAGATGTAGCCTGCACCAATGGCATGGCTATCTCCATCCTATGGGCTATAACTGCCAAAGCGGCAGTAGCCACAGAGGCCTTGCGCTTGCCTCTCCTCCTTGATGACTGGGGAAAGTGCCCCTTAGGGCGGATAGAATAAGAGTGTGAGACACTCTGAAGCCCCTGAGGGTCTTTCTGAAGGGAAGCACCCCAGTCCTGAAGGGAGGACAGTAATGCCTATACGTCCTACCTGAATAGGACAGGGCCCCAAAATGGCATGTCCAAAATAGAAGCCTGGACAGCTGGGGTAAAGTCTGCCAGCTGGAGCCAAGCATGGCGTCTGATACATATGGCTGGGGCCGTACTATGTGTGGTCGCATCCATCATGTCATAGGAGGCATGTAAAGCATAGAAACCCATGCTCGAGGCTGCTGCAAGGAGGTTCTCTAGTTGTTATCGAGTAGAGGAATCAGGTGTACAGCAGACCCTATTCCCTATCTGACCAAACAGAGATTGTTGATGCACAAGCATATGGGTCAAATAGTTCTACACCCTCAAGGCCAAGGTCGAAGAGGCATAGACCTTGAGGCCCAGAGAGTCACAAAATATGAACTCCTGGTTCAGGGCAGTCACAAGGGACGGGACCTTCCTTGGCCATTGGTGGCTCCCGAAAAATGGAGGGGTCAGCCTTAGGGTGGGAGGCAAAGTGTACCTTGCTGTCCGGGGCCTGATACAGATGGTCAGCCTTCCATGGAGTGGCAGGTAATGAAGTCAGCTGCTGCTAAACCATAGATGAAACATCATCACGTGGGGCCACCAAGGGTGGGATCACCAAATAGACCACCTCGGGGTGGTGCAAGTCGGCATCTTTGAGGATCTTGCTCCTCAGTATGCCATCCCTGGGACACCTGAATAGTCTGCATCATTTCTAGGAAGGATGGGTCCTCTGGGGAAGATTTAGGCATGTCTCTGACCCATATGTCCCCTTGGGGTGAATGTGGAGGGAAAGTAGGGGACTCAAAGGAAACTGAAGCGACGTGGAGATCCTTCAGAGTCCAAGGCCAAATGAGGAGAAGGTGACATACCGGAGGTTGTAACCATACCGGTGTTCAAGCAGTGAGGCCTGGTCAGAGGGGAGGCCTCTGAATCCAATGGAAGGGCACCCTTCTGCTGGGGAGAAGCCAGCATCAGTGACTGAACAGCTATAATGGATCTGGACGCTGATGCCCACCAAGCATTCAAAAAGGTGCCATAGTCCCCCGACGTCCAGCAAAGGAATGTTGGTTGACGGGAACAGCTTAATGCTGGGTCGTGTGCTAACAGGCTGTAGATCGGGCCTGATGCTACCCCTGATTAACCCGCTGTACACCCTATGGGTGCAGACTGCAGGTCCAAATCAGTGACTGTGTCCAAAGAAGGACCGGGGGCAACACTGGTTGCCATGTTGGGTCAGGCAAAGTTTCCGATGGTTCTGATGTGGGAATCAGTTCCCGGTGTGCTGTGGAGGCCTCTGGAGAAGGTGGGGTTGGGGACGTCCAGCCCGAAGGCAAAGGGCGTTCTGTGCCCGATGGAGGATCATCGAACATTGGGTCCTGGGAGGGAAGCTCAGATGAGGAAGGCCCTGCTAGCAACAGGTGGGGGAGAGGCCTGGGAGGTGACCACCAGTGGTGGTTGAGGAGGGGATCCATGACAGTTGGTCAACAATTTAATTGTCGATTGACATTATAGTGACTCCTTTATGTCAACCTCATTTGCGGTCAGCATAGAGGGAGTCACTTCACACTGTCTTTTCTTTGGGGGCTTTGCCCCCCAACCCCCCCATGCAGAGTCCCCCACACCCCCCGCTACTAAATTAATCAACTCTGAGTTCAAGTTGTTTTGGGGTGGGGGTGCAATACCCCCAGAAAACAGTGACAGGGTTCCCCGCCGACACTACAGTGACCTGGGGCTGTTGTTGCTGTAGTGTTGGCCATGGTAAAGTTGTCGCCTTAGTGATGACATACCATTAAGGAGCCTGGAGCCCCAACAATGGAGGCTCCGCAGAAGCTGCTTGTGGTGTCAAGGGCGACAGTGGTTGTCAGTCTGGTAGACCGTCATCAGACCCTGGGAAGGGATCCGGTGAAGATGCCGAGGCCGGGAGGGTGGAAACAGCCATAGCCTCACCCGGAGAACCAGCCTGGCCACCTGCATCAGGACCTTTCTGAAGGACCGGCTTGAGCAACAGGGGTGACAGGGTGGAGGAAGGATCCTCTGAGTCCCCATCAGCACTACCCACCACTGAGATAATGGCGGGTAGCTAGTCCACTGACAGCCCGAAGGAGGGAGGGCTGCGATGGAAGAGGAAATCGACCTCCCGCAGGAGGAAGACTCTGTCACAGCTCCCAAAGCGACCACAACTCTGAAGTGAATCAATCCCGGTCCTGATGTTTCTTGTACTTTTTTTTCATGGATGAAGATTCCCCAGAAGTCCTGGCCGAGGTCCGGGACTGCAGCTCTCATTCTACAGCAGCCAATTTTTGCTGCAGGAGATGGGTCTCCAGAACTTTCTATCTTCTTTTCTGCATGATTTAGTTGAATTTCTGGCAGGCCTGGCAGGCTTCAGTGTCATGTTCCGGGCCTAAGCAGATAACACACGTGGAGTGGCTGTCTTTCTCAGGGAGCTGCTTCCTGCAGGCATATTTGGACTTGTGGGAGTCCGCAGATGAATCTGGCAATGACATGATGTTGACAACAAACAAAAAACTGCCGGAAAGAAATAAATAACTGGAAATCATGGTCGACTGTAGCAATGTTTTCCATGGACTCCAACGAGTGCATGTTGATGGCGGGAAAAGAACTGGGGTGGGTGTGTGGGATTGCCCCTTATATGTTAGAGAAGACATCGACGTGTCAACATTGGGGGGCAGTCCCCCATTGTAGACTGCTAGCTAGAAATTTTTCTGTGTGGTCCTGGTGCCTGGCGGCTTAGTCCTAACAGTGCTGCCTACTGCAAGAGCCCCCTCAATGTAAGATCATATAATTTGACGGCAGATAAGGACCATTTGGTCCATCCAGTCTGCCCATTTCTCCCTATCTATACTATTACTGCAGACCGTTCCCAATCTACAGCTCTTTCTCCTCCCCCCCTTTCTTTCCATTATTATTCCCATGTGCTTATCCCATGCATTCTTGAAACCACCACTGTTTTTGCCCCCACCACCTCGCTGGAAGGTTGTTCGAAGAATCCACCACTCTTTCTGTGAAAAAGTACTTCCTCACATCTCTCCTGAATCTACCCTGCTTCCACTTCATAGCATGTCCCATTGTTCTTGAGCTCCTTTTCTTCTGAAAAATACTTCCCTCCTGTACCTTATTTACCCCTGTGAGGTATTTAAAGGTCTCTATGTTTCTCTGTTTCTCTATCATATCTCCTCTCTCTCCCTCCTTTGTTCCAGCGTGTACATATTAAGGTTGTTTAGTCTCTCCTCATAGGACTTTTGATGCCGACCTTGCAACATTTCAGATGCCCTCCTCTGGACTGCCTCCACTCTATGCCATTTCAGAAGTGTGGTCTCCAGAACTGCACACAATACTCTAGTGTGCAAGAACACTGCCCTTTGCACATCTCTCAGCAAGAGTTTCAAATATGGGGCATCTTTGTTTATGCATATGACATTGTTAGCTGTGACTATGTCATCCAGAAGTTCCCACTCATGGGACAGAGCAACCGACCTACTGAGAGAGTTCACCAGGATGTTTAGAAAGCCAGGCAGAAATATGGCTACAAATATACATCATGTGCCAGGTCCCACTTCAATACCTACATGGCTTCTCAGCAGATGGGGTAAGAGTCTTTACCTCCTGGTTTGTTGAGGTAATGCATGACACAAACTTTGTCCAGCTATACTAGCAGAAGACAGTCCTGAATGTGTGGGGCAAAGGCCAGCAGGCCAAGAAGAACAGCTCTCATCTCCAGGGTACTAATGTGACAAAACTGAAACAAATGTCAGGCATGGGGATTTTAATTAAAATGTCCTCAGATGGAAGGAATACTGAATTTTAACACTGGTGCATGTGATGGCCAGGTCTTTAATAAAGACCTAGAATTGTTACCCTAAGATAGGTTAGTCAAAGTGCACAGAGTGCTACATTATTCTATTTTCCTTCCTAAAAATATTAATAATTATTCTGTTTACTGTGTGTGTGTGATGGGCACACACTTTATGCCACTGTCAAAGGGACTACAGGTTTGTTCTTGTTTACTCAGACCTGATGCTTGTCTGGTTTGCAAGGACAGGCAGGCATGACTTCAGATGTAATCAGAAAATGTTATTGTTAAGAGGAGTGCAAGTGTCCTGACAAAATGCTAATAAACTGAGCCACTGGAAAGACTGTCATTAAAAGACAATACTCAAAAGCAATTGCAACAAATCTAAACTTCCATAAATTTACTATGCTTTAAATTATTTCAAGGATTTCAAACTACGGCTTTTGAGAAATTCTAGAACTCTAAAGGCAACTGCCAAGATTCTAAAGCTCTATGATAATGACAAAGATTCTAAAGCTATATAACCCTGGCAAGAGTAACCCAAGATAACAGTCTAGTTAACCTTTGTTGCAGCTGTGAGGGATGACTTGCAGGTGACTCTACAAATAATGAGGTGCAAGCAAGTAGGGGATTTCAGGGGACAAATTCACTTTCATCACTCTGAGTCTTGCCATGTTTGGTGCTTCGAGTCCTGCCGCTTTTGTCACTTCAAGTCTATTGACTTTCGTCATTGCTGCAGCAAGGAAAATCCCAACCCACTGTGCATCAGAGACCTTAACTATTGAGCTGAGGTGGCTGTTAGACTTTCTTCACTTCCTTAACGGGGTACGGATGCAGCAGTGATGAGTAGCTGAAGAGGTCTGTCCTGACTGTCCCTTAACTCTAGCTGGGTCAACCGCCCCAAACTGTAGTCCAAAAGGTGTTGGGTACTGAAGTAAATGCAGTCTTTTGGGTAAGGTATCACACTGCTAGGTAGCCCACTTGGGTATTACACACTTTAAACAGTTGCTTTAGACTGTACAATGTGCCTCTATGTTTAAATAGTTCATTTGCAGTACAGTACAACACAGGTTTAGCAGTTTGTTTTGCAATTAGGGTACAACACAGGTTTGGCATAGTGAGTAACAGTAGCAAGACCTTTTCACCTGGCTCAAAAACATTTTCTTTTACCCCATGGTCATTATACACCTTCTGCTGGCTTTGTCCTCTTCCTGATTACTATGGGAAATTTCAACATATTTTGCAAGTTTCTTTCTCAGGGCATATATTTAAGATGTAATAGATTATTTTGAGTGGGGTGATCTTCCCATGTTTCTTTTATTATGTCTAGTGGCCCTCTAGATTGTCTACATTATAGCATTTCAAATGGCAAAAAACCTGTTGAGGCTTGTAGCACTTCTCTGTAGGCGAAAAGCAGGGAAGTATTGGTCACAATCATTCCCTTCATCTTTCACAAACCTGTTTATCATGTGTTTTAAACTTTGGTTAGAATGCTCAACAAGACCATCTGGCTGAGGGTGTTAAGGGGAGGTTCTTATGGCAGTGATACCTAGTAATCAGTACAGTTCTTTCAGCAATGCAACACCAAAATTATTACCTTGATCAGTAATAATCTCTTTAGGTACAATCACACTGCTGAAAATTTTGGCCAGCTCTGTTGCCACTTTTGGTACTGTGATAGTCACAGTATATATTGGAACTGTCTCTGGGTATCTAGTGGCATAGTCACATACTACCAAAATGAATTGGTTACCATGTTTACTTTTGTGTAAGGGACCAACCTTATCCAGTGCAATTCTCTCAAAAGGCACATCTATCAATGGTAGGGGTACCTTGTCTTTTTTAGTCACTGGGGCTACCTACTGATATTCAACACAAGAACTGCAGTAGGTAGCAACATCTTCATGAACCCCAGGCCAGTAAAATCTATGCAGCAATCTGGCAAGGGTGTGATGCCTCCCTGAGTGACCAGCCATAGGATTATCATGTGTTATCTGTAACAACTCAGATCAGTACTTCTTTGGTATGACCAATTGTTCTGTGTTCCCACATCTGAAGATTAACACAAACTCTGTACAGTAGCCCATTACAGTTTGTAAACATAGGTTCACTCTCTTTTTATTTCACCCCCAGCTGTTTAAAATAACCTTCGAGAGAAGCATCATTAGTTTGCTCTGAAACACAATCACAATCAGTTATCACTTTAGTTTCAGCATTTTCATATTTAAATCCTTATGTCCATCAGTCTTTTGTTGCCACTGTTTTTTCAGGTATCTTCCTTCTTTCCTGTATTTCCAGATCTTGGAGCTGGGCTCACACAAGTCCTCATCAAAGTTACCTAAAGGAAAAGAGTCCCCAACATCTGAGAGTTTCTTTGCTTGTGCTCTTGTCATCACAGCTGCTTAAACTACAGGTTTTGCTTCCTCTATGATTAACTCAGTAAATACTGGAAAGTCATTTCCAATAATCACAGGTACATATAACTTAGGTACTGCCCCCACTTTCATATTAATGCTTAGAGTCACTTGGGTGGTGGAATAGTATTGAATGTTCCCCTGGATGCAGATGACCCCAATACCTGGTCCTTTTGGGCAGTGTTTTCCCAGCACTTCAACTTGCACTGGAGTCAGTCTGCTTCTCAAATCAATAAGTCCCTTCATATTCTTATCTCACACTTTGACACCTATTAAATACATGCCCCAATTTGCCAAGGACAAATCTACTCCAGTGTTACCCTCCTTATTTTTCTGGCAGTGTGGAGGGGTTGTGGGATAACAGATGGACCAGATGCAGAACTTCAGGTTCAACACACAATCTCTGTGTGATGTTTATTCTAAATACAAGCGATAACCTTCATAGTCTTCTTCTTGCTTGCTAGGAGTCTTCAACCCCAGCACAATATCACTAGGCATAGTCTTACATGTGGTCTCAAATTCAAGTTCCATACTTGCATCTCCGACCTCCAACAGGCAAAATCCTGTGAACACAGGCAACAAAGGGATATCCTGCTCAGTCAGGGGGTCCTCCTCCAGCTAAGTCCACAAAAAATCCTCCTCCAATTTTTTATCCAAACTCTCTGGCAGGGACCTCTTGAGCACCTGGAACTAGTGTTCTGCCTCTCTGCATAGTTGGTCTGCCTCCAGCCATTGCCCACTCATCCACCATATTAGCCTCATCAGGTTTTCCACCATCGGGGTGTCATTGTCTTGCATCTCTGGTCTGCCTCAACACCACTGTAGTTCCTCATTTCCTTGCATCTCTTCATCATCTTCAGGCTTGGCCTTTGTCTGAGCTCCCAGGTTTGGTCCAGTCCAGGCAGCAGCTTCTCTCCCAGTCTGTTGGCCATGGTTCTGGCCAGAACTCCACAGACTTTCTTCTCCAGGTTCTCCTCTGGCAACTCCTGGTGCATCAGTCCACCTGAGATATCTGGGTGCTATCTACTGGAAAACATCCCCCTAGCCCTGTCCAGGCATTTCCAGCAAGTCATCCCACTTCAAACACCAAGTCTGTGGATGAGTTGTGGGATAACAGATGGACCAGACACAGAACTTCAGGTTCAACACACAATCTCTGTGTGATGTTTATTTAAACACAGAGATAACCTTAAGCAATGGCATATCCCTTCTTCAATACATCAGTTTGCAGCAACAGACTATGCATGTCCTTCCTCTGCACTTAGTCAGCACCTACTGACCCACTGATCTAACTTTTTAGTGAAAGCCACTTCATCCCTGTGTTTGTCTTGTGTGCTTGGGTGGTTGGGGGGAATCAAATAAAAAAACAAAACAAGCTAAAGACAAAGAACCTCAGTGCAGAAGCATTGAAGCAAGGGTTATGCCAAAGGGCATTGGCAATAAGTCAAGTTTCAAAGAAACACAACATCACACATACTTCCATAATGCAAAGCATCATGGGACATATATGCAAATCACCATGAAATTTCAGACTGGCTCAGTTTACAGCAGGAATGCACGGTACCAAAGGTTCTCTCAAACAATCTGCAATTTACATGCATTTAAGAAGACAACGGGGGGGGGGGGCTCTGATAACCCTACCCTAGTAACTTAATTTCTATAATACAGTCAACTAGTACTTTTTACCTTTATCAAGAACACCTAGTGCAATGGTATTTTCAACATTTACAGGTTTCACACACTTAAGATATATACATCAACTTATTTTATGACATTCTTACTAAATCCAACAACGAGAAGTACAGCCTGTTGTTTTATATCAGCTCGGAGGTCACCACAATAACCTCCCTGTATGAGGACCTGAGAGAGAAAAGGAAAATTAAAGAGGACACTATAGCTTACTCAAGAAAGGTGAGGGGGTTGCCCATAGGTGGCCAACCTTATGGACTAGAAATTGTAAAGGATAGATTAGATTAAGAAATAGAAGAACTGTTGCAACAGAGTTAAGAAAAGGTCGGTCCTCAAAAGTGGCAGGATCTCCCTGTCACAGGCAGTTTCTTGCAATATGGCCTGGCTTGTTACAGTTATATCAAGTAAAGTCTCTGGGTACAGATTTGTTACCCCCCCCACTAGAGTTCTTATCTGATCTGGAGTTAAACCAGGAAAAAGATTGTCTCCACAAGGACATAGACAGGATGGAGGCAGTTCAGAGGAGGGCAACTAAAATGATGCAGGGTCTGTAACAGAAGCCATACAAAGAGAGACTGAAGGAGCTTAATATGTATACCCTTGAGGAAAGGAGGGAGAGGGGGGACATGATAGAAATGTTCAAGTACCTCAAGGGAATCAACAAAGTCCAAGAGGGTAGCATCCTTCAGAAAAAGAGATGTGCAAGAACAAGGGGCTATAATTTGAAGATAGAGGGGGGACAGCTCAGAGGCAATATGAAGAAGTATTTTTTCACAGAGAGGGTGGTGGACACTTGGAAATACCTTCCTGAGGAGGTCATGGGGTCAAAAACAGTGGGGGAATTCAAGAATGCATGGGACAGATGTAACCACCTTGTTACCCGGGGTTACTAGAATCCCAGTAAGACCTAGTGGTAGGCAGGGAAGGCAGCTTGTGAAACTCCAGTTAAATGGGTTTCACACTGTCTCACTCTGTTCTCAGTCTCAGCTGAGACTGAGGGATGACATCACCAATAGAACGTTCGCAGCTGCATAAGCCATATTGGAATCTGCAGCAGAGGGAGTTAGATAGAACGTTGGGAGTTTTCAAAGGAGAGTGTTCAGTTTGTCTTCAGCAAGTGAAGAGAGAGTCTGTAGTTTGGCTTGAAGGAGTGAAGTTGTACTCAAGTGGTGGAGACCGCTGTTCGGGTCTCAGTGCCCCCTCCCTCCCTCCAGGGGGGATGTAAAGATTCCCAGCAGATTCCTGGGGCAATCCCCTTAATCCTGCTAAGTGGAAGAAAAGCTGCCTGTTTAGTCCAAGATTTATTTTTGAAGATGGAAGATTTGTGAGTCGCCTGTGGGGCACCTGCAACTAAAGAGTGAGTGTCTGCTCTGGCTAAAAGGGCAAATTGTTTTCTTCACCCTGGGACTTGTGTGAAAATCTAGGGATTTAGCTCATATTAAACCAGAGAAATGGGCCAAGCAAGTAAAGTAGTGTCAAATCCTAGAGTGGTGTGTGATGCAAATAATATGTAGAGGAGATGTGACAGACATCTACCCTTTTATCTACATTTAGAAGTTCAGCAAAGGAATGGTTCAGTTTTCCCAGGGAAATGGCCGGGTATGGGCTGTGGGAGCTGGAGGTGGGTGTCCCCCCTATCTTTAGTGACCAGATCCACCTCTACGGATTTCTTCTGTGGTTTCTACTTTGTCTTATGCACTTGGCCAGTGATGGGGGAAGTACCCAGACATGGGATTGTAAGGAAAATTCTCTCTAGGAGTCGCGAACTCTAGGTGGTGTGGGGAGCCACGACAGGATAATTGGTTCATTCTTCCAATGGACCGCGGATCAAGTGGCCGGCAGGGGAGCCGGGCCAATGGCAAAAATCCAAGTGTGTACAAGTCTGGGCTGCGTGCCTGGTGGGTTCAGAGCCTGAGGGCTGGAAATGGTGATAAAGTGTTCTGTAGTCTCTGATCTGCATTACCAGGAAATGTAGCCCCATGGGGGGTCCGTCTATGTTTTGTTTTGTTCAGCTAGTATGTGAATAAAAGCCACACTGAAGAATCCCATTCCTGGTTCTGGACATTACAGTTATTGCTTCCTGTGTTCAGATTTACTTGGGTGCCCCTGTGCAGAGTAGCCAAACCTAGGTCCCCCTATGCCGAGCAACCTCATCCTCCCCGAACCCAGTCCCCACCAGGTACTGCTGTCAGCTTCAACAGCATGCCACCTGTCATTTTGGCAAAAAGGCAGGGGTGAGGGGTTGCACAGACATAAGGCAATTCTGGTGGGGGTAGGAAAAAGTAGGCTATTGGTTAACTAGGATCTGCAGCTTATCCAATAGTAGGGAAATGGGCAGACTAGGTGGGCCAAGTGGTCCTTATCTGCCATCAAAGTCTATGTTTCTGTGTTTCTATTACTGGTCCTTGGCTGTTATTTTGCTGCTGCAGTGTCTGTCTGGCCATCTGACAGTCCTCTGTCAAAGAAATGGTCTTTTCCCCACTTTCCGATCAGTGTTCTTTTCCCCAAAGCTGCGTATCTGTAGACAGGATGTTGATGAATTGCTCCATTGTAAATATGTTGGCGATCTGTGGGACTGTTTTGCCCCCTGGTTGGAACCATTTAATGAGAAGTCCTCTGAGTTGGGTAAAGGCTTCTCGAGGACTGTCAACTTAGTGGTGCTTCAGGGACTGGAATCTTTGCCTATAGGTCTCTCCTGAGATGTCATATCTTTTCAGGATTTCTCTTTTCACAAGGTCATAGTTTTCTAACTGTGCCGTGTTCACATTGCTGTAGGCAAGTTGAGCTTTACCTGTCAGGTAAGGTACCAGCCTGATTGCCCATTGCTGCTTTGGTCACTGGCAGGCTGTGGCAACCCTTTCAAAAGTTGTCAGGTATGCTTCGATATCATCTAAGGAACACAGCTTTTTAAGTTTAATGCCTTTTAAGTTTGTGTTTTGTTGCTCTGCTGTGCCTGTACCAGATCCTTCAGCTTTGATAGCTTGCAAGGCATCCAGTCACTGCTGCTCCTGTTGCTGCATCTCTTCTGTTCTCTGCTAATCCATCTCTCTTTGTTGTATAGCCCGCCATTTGAAAAAGGCAGACATGCCTTCAGGTTCTGTCCCTGCCTGTTCTTCTTCTATCGTTTGTACTGGTTGTACAGTCTCAGTTTGGACTTTTGTCTCTACTAGTTTGGCTGCCATTCTTCTGGTAATCACCCCTGAGCTTGCTGTTGCAGGATACATACAGATCTAGTACCCACACAAAGAACTCCTGGTTTTGAGTATGCACAGCATGCATCCCACGCTAGACAACATCTGTCATTGAGGTGCAAGTCAGAAAACAAAGGAAAACCAGAAGTCATAAAATTCACAGGAAGTGTTTTATTATCATCAATAACAATAAAATAAAAAAAATAAACTTGTGAATGATATCTCTTATACAGGCAGTTTAAACAAAACAAAGTCCTTCATCTGAAAGTATCTCTAATTCTAAATTTCAGTCTCTCTTTCTCTCACCAACAAAAAATTGCTCTATTTTTGTAAGACTTTTGTTTCTGGCAATTAACTTCTGCATCCTGAGCTCGTTAAGATACAAGTACTGTTTTCACACAATGTCTCAAAACTTTGTCAGGTTGTCAGGTTCTTTCCTTGCAGGTGCAACAAAATAGAACATTGTGTCCCAGTACTGATATCCTGTTGACAACTCTGCAAATGAGCTTGAAGAGGTCAAACTGCATCTCAGGGTTAACCCTCTGAGTTCCAAATAGCTTTTTGCAATAATTTCAACACTACAGATCTTCTTCGGGGGGATCTCAGTCAACAGGTTACACCCTAGGAACCTTTGCCATCAGTGAAGGGGATTCCACATGAAAGATTTTTAGCAGTACAACTGGTGCCACCCACACCATCGATGTCCGACGACGTTACCAACCCTATATGGGCGTGGGTGGCCCCACTCCCTCCTTAGTTCTTTCCAGCCATCGACTTGCTTGCACAGTCAGAAGCTTTGTTGCAGTGTTTGCTCCTTTTTTCTGCCTATGGCCTTTTTTTCTTCCTACTTTTACCAAAATCTCTTTTAAAGAGATTTCTTCTTTTTGTTTATGTTGAGAGTTAATCCTTCATCTTCTCTTTTCCTTTGCTGCAGCTGTGGAAAGAAGATTGCCTCTACAGACAAACATTCTGTTTGTGTCTGCTGTCTTGTGCCTGACCACGACATCTATGACTGTGAGCTCTGCCAGCAGTTTAACCAAACAACCCTCAGGCGATGCAAGAAGGCCCTCAAGAAATTCAAGACACAACAGATAGCCAGCTCTGGGCAGGAGTCCTTCAGGGCCCTGGCTACCCAGTCATCCTACTGGATCTTTGAGCTCCCAGGCCTCTAAAGCCTGAGACAAGTCCTCAGGGAAAAGTCATAAAAAAGACCAGGATCGCCACCACTCTCTCTGGTGGCGATCCCGCGCCCTGGTGGCCTCTCCTTCTTCTGGTGGCTCTTCGTGGGCTGTGGCTGCTCCAACAGAGACCAGCTGTCTAGGTCTCTGTTCCTACCAGACCCATACTAACAGCACCACGGCCTGACACACAGGGCACCTGGCCATCGACCTCCGGGTTGCCAGTCCTTCTGTCATCGATGACAGGCTTGTCTTCGATGACCATTCTGTTGAGAGTTGACCCTTCTCCTACCAGGGCTACAGACTTGTTGGGTTCTCAGGACACAGCTGGAGGGTCATCAGCACCTTTGCCATCGAACCCCCCCCTCCATTGATGTCCACTTTTAATCTGAACTAATTAATGGTCAAGTTCACAAATGTACTCATTCAGCAGCTGAGTTCCTTGAAGAGGCCCACCTCACTGACATCATCAATGGCAGCTTCATCATTGACACCTGTTCGATGACTCCAGGAGACCCCCTGTGGGCCAGTGGAGGCAAATCTGATGCCTGACCCAGATGAGGAAATCAATGTCAAGGAGGAGTATCACCCTGATCTCATCCTCCCAGATGATGCAGAGGATGAAGAGATCTGGATCTCGGATAAGTCCACTGACTCCTCGGTCAGTGAGGACTCTGTCAAGCATACTTCTAGGTCTCCTCCTGAGGATGCCACATTTTTTAATGTGGTGAAACAGTTGTCTGCCACCATGGGCTTCTAGACTGAGGAACAGGATGTCACCAGGAAGGACCTGGTAGACTTCCTGGAGATCCCGGAATCTCTCCCTAAGATCATTCCTCCAATGCTCCCAGCATTGAAGAATGTCATCACAGCAGCCTGGCACAGGCCAGACATGGTGCCATTTATGCCATGCAGGGTGGACAAGCTATACAATGCCCCTCAGAGTCTTCCTTATTTTGCTGCTCGGGCTGAAACTGACTCTATAGTCATCAAGGCAGCTCATGACAGATCTAAGGCACCTAAGCATCTTAGTTCCCTTTCCCCAAACAAGAAATCCTGCAGAATTGACCTCAGGGGGAAAAAGGGTTTGTGCTTAAATGGTTAAATACAAAATGCCAACTGGAGAAAGAGCAAAGCTGCCACCCAGGCCCTTCCTGATGGCTCCCAGAAGCAGGAACTGCATCAGTGTTTCCAGACTGCTGAGGATATCAGCAAACACCTCCTCAAGGCCCTGTATGACATAGCCGATACAGTGGCCAGAGCTGCTGCCACTAGCATATGCCTTCATAGGCACTACTGACTCAGGGTCTCTGGATTTGCCATTGACATGCAAAACGAAGTGCTTAATGCCCCTTTTAATGGCACCAAAGTCTTTGGCCCTGATGTTCAGGACCTCATAAATGATCTGCAGCCCTTGGGCGCAGCCAATAAATCTGTCCATTCCCTCTACCACACTCAGCCAAGAGGTAGGAGATGGCCTACTTTTTGTAGATAGGCCAGTAGACCAGGTTCTGCTCTTCATACTTAGGGAAAATGTAGAGCCCAGGCTTCCTTGCTGGCCCCTGCCAACACTGCAGCAGAGGCCAAACACCCCTGAAATAGCAGTCCAGCCTCTACAACTGACTCCACCTCAGCTTGACTCCCTGCCAGACTCTCCTTCTCTGATTCAGACCCAAAAGGTGGTGGTCGGAGGTCGGTTCTCCCACCATCTGAATCAATTGAGAACCATAACTTCAGATGCATGGATTCTGCAGATTATAGAAAAGGGTCACACCTTGGAGCTTATTCAGCAGCCTCCAGACACCCCTCCCCCACCCTCCAATTATTGTCTGGTTCATCTATCTGTTTTCCAGGAGGAAGTACAGTCTCTTCTGCAAAAGCAGGCCATCAAACTATTGCCCAGGCACCAGAGAAACCAGGGGTTTTATTCCAGGTTTTTCCTGGTCCCCAGAAAGAACAGAGATCTGAGGCCCATCTTAGATCTGAAGGAGTACAGTTTGTTTGTCCAGTACAAAAAGTTCTGGATGGTGACTTTCCCAGGCCTAATGACCCTTCTCAAGACCGGGGACTGGCTTTGTTCACTGAACATGCAGGATACTTACATGTACATCTCGGTCTTTCCTCCTCACAGGAGGTTTCTACTTTTTGCCTTTCAGGGTGAACATTATCAGTTGAAAGTGCTGCCCTTTGGCTTATCCGCTGCATCATGAGTCTTTACCAAATGCTTAGCAGCAGTAGCAGCAGCACTCAGAAGAGAGGGACTGTACGTGTTCCCTTATCTGGATGATTGGCTCCTCAAGGCCCTGTTCAGGGAACAACTTTTGATGACTCTAGAGCACACTCTCCAGCTTTTCCACTCACTGGGCATTACTGTCAACCTGCCCAAGTCAGTTCTAGTACTGTCCCAAAGACTACAGTATATAGGGGCGGTTCTGGACTCTGAGCAGAGGAAGGTCTTCCTACCCCAAAACAGGGCAGAATGCCTTATTACCCAAGCTCAGGAGATCACTCAGAGTCGGTACATCATCAACAGGGTGCACCTCAGATTGTTGGGCCTGATGGCAGCAGCCATTCCACTGCCCAGGCTTTAATACCGCTAGTGCGAGCGTAGCGTAAGGGTAGTGATTGACGTGAACGCCACTCCTCAGAGAAAAATCAGTTTGTTGTTTGGCTCTTAGTTTGCACAAGATATTTCTAGGCTGCGTTTACTGGCTTAGTTATTAAAATGAGTCTGTAATTTTATTACTCCCACTTTATTAGACTTATATAACGTAAAGCTTGCCACAGTATCTGTTTGCACAATAGTTCTATTGGTGAGTAATGTGTTATTAGCCTTGTATGATAACAATTGTGTCTGTTTATCTACCTTAATATTATAGTTCATAGATACTTAGGATTTTGTTTTAATTTATTGTTTTTGCTTTTTAATTTCACATAAGGAGTCCTTTTTTAAGTTTAGTGATTATGTTTTGGTTATTTGTTTTGAGCTGTTTGACTATGTTGAATAATGGTGGTGTTAACACCCCAGTTAAGTTTAAAGGGGTGGTCAAGTACTGAACTAGAGTTTTCCAGTTTTAGTTGTTCCTTTTTCCCTCTACCTAGAATGTTTCTGGAGATTTTTCCCCATACAAACCTGAGCATGAATACCGTTATCTGAATGTTTTTTTCCCCCATGGTTACTTTAAATCTGTTAGGCATTCAACCAGAGGGGAGACACATTTTGTGAATAAAATTAGGTTATGGAGAATGTTAGCTTTATTATTATTGATTTCTGGTACTGTGCATCCAAATCCTGGCCCAGCAGCTACCTTTGGAGTAACTGATATTGTAAAAAATGTATCACCCCATCTGATTCTACTTTAAAAATTGCTTATCTTAATGTTCAGAGCCTACCAGCGAAATGGACTCTATTTGTTGCCTGGATTGAACAGCATGGTTTTGATATTGTTACTTTATCTGAAACATGGCTTAATGATAATGTTAAAGATGCAGCCATTTCCCTGGAGAGCTATGAACATTGTAGAAAAGATAGGGAAGGTAGAAGTAGGGGTGGGACTATGATTTACGTTAAAAATAAATTTAAGTTTACTATTGTCCCGCATTCCCCATGTAATTCTGGTTGTGATTTAATTTCTATAGGTCTGCTTTTGGGTCATAACAAGCATCTTATTGTTAGTTTTATCTATGTACCCCTTGGAAGGATTGAGCTTGGATTGAACCTCATCTCAGAAGTTAAACATGCACTTCCAGTTCATAGAGAATGGATACTTCTTGGAGATTTTAACTGTAATCGGGCAGCACAGTACCATGGTTCTGCTAAGGATCTTTTGGTTGATTTGGGTCTATTTCATTTGGTAAATGAGGTTATTAGATTTAACCCCAAAACTGGTCTGGGAACTTTACTCGATTGGATTGTTGTCGGATCAATGCTTCTGGCGCGTTGCCTGATGTATTGAGTGATCATTGCCCAGTCTTTTATCATTGGTCAGTTAAGATAGTTAATCAACCCCCTAAGTACATCGAATTTAGAAAAACTAGGTTCCTTACATCTGAGCTGGTAGATGCTGCTTGCTCTGATATCGATTGGACAGGGTTTGAGTCCATTAAGGACCTTGATACTATGTTAAATGTTTTTATTTTCTCATTATCACGGGGTGATTAACAGGCTTGCACCACTGAAGAGAATGCGAATTAAGGCTACTAAACATAAATGGATTGCACCTGTTTTGTTACATCTCATGAGGTCATGGAATAAAAGCTGGAAATCATATAAACAAAGCTTGGATCCTTCCCTTTTGTTGAAATATAACTTTCTAAGGAATCAATGTAAATCTGCAATCCATAAAGCTAAAACTGCATTTTTTCTTTCTGAACAAAATAAATCGTTTGACAACCCCAAGAAAACCTGGGATATATTAAATAGCTTAATTGGGAGAGGTAAAAAAGCCTCTGATATTTCTATTCAAACAGAGACTGGCTTAATTAGTAATACTTCATCTGTTTCTGAAGCCTTTAATATGTTTTTTGGTAATTTAGATAGCTATAGGATCTCGTCCCAAGGAACATTTTCCTATGGTGACCTTCCTAGTGCCCCAAAGCTGGTAAGTGAACCGGTACCCTCTGAATTTCATTTTAATCAGGTATATCCTGATTTAATTAAAAAATATGTGTTAAAAATGGATCCCCGGCCTTACATTTTTTGCGACGGACTGGATTTTCGAATTATTAAGTTGAGAATAAACTCCTTCTCTTATCCATTCTCAGTTTTATTCGATTTTTCTATGTCTACTGGGGTTTTCCCAGACTCTGGAAGACGGCGATTTATTTATTTATTTAGTTTTTGTTGACCGGTTTAGTGCACTAGACAAATCCTACCTATTTTCAGGCACGACCCGGGGGAGGGGATACAGATGAATGCCAACTGACCTTGAACCAGATTAAGCCGTTATAGTCACCCCTATTTTGAAATCTGGTGATCCTACTCTATTGTCCAATTACTGTCCAATTTCCCTGTTATCTCCCTTATCTAAAACTTTGAAACAAGTTATCTTGGATCAAACATTTGAGTATCTACAAAAATATAATTTGCTTTCTATCTCTCAACATGGCTTTAAGCTGTACCATAATACTGAGACATCCTTGGTGGGGTTCACGGTTGCCATTCAGGGTGCTCTTGATAAAGGGTAGACTGTTGCGGTGCTATTTGTGGACCTCACCAAGGCCTTTGATTTGGTCGAACATGGTTTATTAAGTGGTATTCTTTCCAATTTTTATTTTTCTGATAATGTTATTTCTTGGTATCATGATTATCTTTCTAACAGATCTCATTGTACTCGAATAGGTGATAGTACTTCTTCTCCTAGTACTATTAAATATGGGGTACCTCAAGGGTCAATTTTTGACCCGTTGATTTTTTCATTTTACATGAATTCTGCCCTGTTGTTGTGGTCTCACTCATCAATGATATGCTATGCTGACGACGCAGTAATTTATAGCATTGGTCCCACCCCTAAGGATGCTCTGGCTGAGATTCAATCTGACTTTGATTCCTTTCAGAAATGGTTGCTTTTAAATTCTATGGTACTTAATTCAGGTAAAACTAAAGTCATGCTGTTTTCAAATAAGACCATTGAGCCCAAAGGCTTATGTCATATTGTTACACAGGATGGACATGTGATTGAATTGGTAGATAGTTTTAAATATTTGTGGATAATTATTGACTCTAAATTAACATTTGAACCTCATTTGAATAAATTAAGGAAAACTCTTCATCAGAGATTAGGTTCACTTTAAAGAGTTAAGCAGTTCTTGACCAGGGAATCTAGGTTTTCACTTGCACGTAGTTTTCTGATGAGTGCTCTGGATTATGGCATTATTATTTACTCTTCTTTCTCTGGTCGATTATTAAACAAACTTATGGTAACTTATAACTCTATTTTACGTTTCATGCTTGGTGCCCCTTTTCGAACACATCATTGTTTTTTATTAAAGCATACTCATAGCCTAGCTCTTCAAAATAGCATCTTGCATAAAATGGGTATTGTGATGTTTAAGGTTAAAAATGGCCCATATCTCCTGTAGTTTCTCTATTATTTCCTAGGTTTCTTAATTCTAGTGGTACTAGATCCACTAGAAGCAGGTGAAGGGGAGGTCATTTAGGAAAATGGAGAATAGGATAGGGCAAAGGATGGATCCTTGGGGATGCCAGAACAGATAGGGAAAGGCAAGGAGAGGAGATGTCCATCATCAGTACAGACAGTGTGGGTCCTACACTCACAAGGTATCAGCGATACCGCTCAGGAGAGGAGGATAAAAACGCAGTGGCTTTTAGCCTGTCCAGGAGGATGGGATGGGCAACAGTGTTGATGGTTTTGACCAGGTTGACAAAGGTGACAAAGATGATCATGCCCTGGATCATGCCAGAAAGGATGCAGTCAATGAGCCTAAGGAGGGAGGTTTTGGTGGAGTGGGATTTCCTGAAACCAGACTGGTAGAAAGTGATGAAGAAGTAGTTGTCAAGGAAAAGGGACAGCTGGGAAAGGATCACTTGTTCCTGAATGTAGAATCTTTATTTATCTCACTAACTTTAGGCAATGTTAAGAAACTACTTATTAGATGTATTTACCTACCCCCATGGGATGCATCCAATGGACTGCCTTCCCTTATGTCGGCATTGTCAGCTCTCCCCCCTCATGACACAGTACTCTGTGGAGATGTCAACATTGATTGGCTGTCCCCCGACAAAACGAGCCCCATATGCTAGTTTCTGACACAAAGTTCACCCAACTAATCTCCTTGCCCATGAGACATAACTCCAAAACAGGTACCGCAATGCTGTTGGATTGGTTTCTATCTAATTGCCCACATAGGATCAAAACAGCCAGTGTTTTACCAGATTGTATTAGTGACCACTCTCCTTCCTACTGCATGTGGCATAATAATTTTGATGCCCCACCACCCATAATACATGAATCCAGGAAAATGTCTCAGTTTAATGTAGACCATTTCTCAATGTCTATTAGAAATGCTGATTGGACATCCATTAATCACCTCCCATCAATAGACCAGGCACTCAATTATTTTATCCTTACCTTTAAAAATATTATCAACAGACATGCTCCACTTACTAGATGTAGATCTAAGGTATTAAGGCACCCTGGCTCTCTACTGAAATCAGGACCTTCATGAAGAGTCATGATGCAGCCTGGAAGACCTATAAACACAGCCTCCTTCACTCTGATTGGCTATATTATTGACAGCTTTGAAATAAGTGTAAAAATAGGATACAGGGTGCTAAATATACCTATCTCCGCTCACTTCAGACTGAGAATCTCAGCAAGCCAAAAGAATTCTGGAAACATATCAATTGTTTGATCAAAGGTAAATCGACCCAATGTCCAAGCTCCATATCATCTGGCAGCCACCTCCTTCAAGATCCCCCATCCATTGCAGAAGGAATTAATCAGTTCCTCATTAATCTTGATAGGTACCCAACCCACCTGCTGCCAGTCTCAGATTTCTCTATCCCTACTCAGCATCATGCCGCTCTCGGTTCCCAACCCCCTATCCACCCAAAAATTGCCACTAGAAGAGAAGTCCTCAGGTTGTTATCAAATCTCAAGTCAAAGAGCTCCCCTGGCAATAACACATTAGAACCCAGGTTTCTCAAACTAGGGGCAGCAGCACTTGCTGCACGTGTCTGTGATCTTCCAAATAGATATATCCTGTCTGGTGAAGTGCCAAGTCTTTGGAAAGTGGCTGTGGTGGTCCCCCCTCCACAAGGGGGGACCCACGCTGTGGAAAATTATAGGCCTATTTCAATTCTCTGCCCACTGACTAAGATCCTGGAGTGGATCCTGCACATTCAGCTACAACCTTACCTAGACTTACATCATCTTCTCGCAGACTGCCAGCATGGCTTCAGGAAGGGTCATAATACTACCACAGCCCTTGTCAAAGTCTCAACTGACATTCTTAATGCAAGTGATGCTGGTCTTCTAACCGGTGGTGTATTTGCTAACTTAACTAAGGCCTACAATCTAGTCAACCACCACCTTCTCCTTGGTAAATTGCATCAATTAGGTCTAGAACGCTTAGCACTCACATGGATCCATGACTACCTCACTGGAAGATCGCAAAGAGTAAAATGGTCTGGTTCACTCTTCTCTTCAAGGCCTATCACACACGGAGTACCCCAAGGTTCTATTCTTGGCCTGATACTATTCTCACTTTATATCAACGAGCTCCCTAACTTCTGTGGCAGTGTGTCCGTGCAATTATATGCTGATGATGCAATCTTATACTGCTCATCTAACAATATAGACTGGCTTAACCAAAGCCTTAACTCTGATTTCAATGCACTTGAGACCTGGTTCTCTGACAATCACCTAATTCTAAATATAAAAAAACAAAAGCTACGCTTTTCCATAACCCATCCCCCAAACCTACCAAACAGCTCCAGATCAGTACACAGTCAGGAGACCCCATAGAGGTGGTTAGTACTTTTAAATAACTTGGGGTTCACTTAGATGCCTCATTCTCAATGAAGCATCATGCAACTCAGCTTACCAAAACGGTAAACCAGAAGTTCTGGTTATTATACCACCTCCGCCCTCTTTTATCCAATGCCTCCTGTAACAAGATTCCATCAACATCCCTTCTCCCTATTTTGTTCTATGGTGCCCCTCTACTACTCTCCACCCAGTCCTCTTCCCTTGCACAGGTGCATCAACTCTATCATAGGATTGGATGTTTTGCCCTTGGAGTGGACTCCAGAAAACACCACTGTGAGGCCCTGTATTCTCTTCAATGGCCTACCTATGACTCAAGGTTACAATTTCACACTTTATGCCTTGTATTCAAACTTACCAAGCTCTTTAATCCCCCTTGCCTAAGGGGAATCATTTACAAAAAAGCATCCACGTGCACACTTAGATCTACTTCCTTACCCTTATCAGCAATCCAGAAGATGCACCATTTATCGGGTAAGCGCTCATTCACCTTCTCAGCTCCATCTGCTTGGAATTCCCTCCACCCTAACTTACTCTCCTGCCCCACCCTATCCTCCTTTAAAAAAGAGCTTACCTCTTTCATATTAACCCCCCTCCTCTGCAATTGCTTTAAATAACCCTTATAGCATCATTAATGCCTAGTCTATGTTACTCTGATAGATGTATCTTGTAATCCACCTGCTCTCATGTACCTGCTATGTATTGTATAATATTAATTATCCTGTTTATTTCTATATGCTTAATGTCTGATCTGTTTTAAGTTACTTACCTGGCTTTCCACTGAAATTATTTTTGCAACATTGTTAAATCTCTCTGTATCCTGTATATTATTATTGTATTTGTCTATTGTACTGTGTTCACCATTGTCACCCGGGTCATCACTGAAAAAGGGACTGCATGGTCTCAGTGGACATACCCGGTTACCAAAATTCAAATAAATAAATAAATTTAGCCAGAGAGGGAAGGATGGAGATGGGGCCACAGTTGCCAGGGTGGGGAGGGGTCACCCCTTTGGCAAGGGGGATGACCGTGGCCTGCTTCCACAGATCAGGTACTGAGGCAATGACAAAGAGTGATTTAAGAGGTGGGTGAGGAGAAGGGCAATGGCCAGGGTGGAGAGAGAGACAAGAGTATGAGGTCAAGACCGTCAGGGAGCTCTGACGGTCAAGACCATCAGAGCTCCCTCCTTTGTGTGCGTTTAGAGCTAGAAGAGCCTTGAAGGTTGCAGAGGGAGTGGCAAGGGAGAAGAAGAAGAAGGGATGGTGGGGGGTGGATAGGGTTGAGGCAAAAGGGGAAGTGGTGTGGGGGAGGGGAAGGTGGAGGGAAGAAGGGAGAGGACACAGGTGGTGAAAAAAGAGGTTAAAAGATGAGGAGACTGCTGCCAGATCAGAGATGTAGGATTTACTAATGTTAAGGTCAGAGAATGGGGCTGGGAGGACAGAGAGAAAAGACCATGAATGACCTTCCAGAACTCTGAGGGGTCATTAAGGTTATTCCAAAACATTGATGCGAAGTAGTCAGCCTCTACAAGCCTAGTAACTCTAGTATAGGCATTATGAAGTGACTTGTATTTAGGAAGGTTAATTGGGGAGCCAGTGGACTTGGGGGTCTGTCAGGCAAGGTCATGTGCACAGTGAGAGGCCAACTCAGTGGTGATCCAAGGGAGGTGTGAACCACAGACCCACGTTTTCCTCAGGGGGCATGAGGATCCAGGCCAACAAGAATTTGAAGTTAAAAACTTGATAGCAATGTTAATGTTGCTGGCAGCTAGTATGGGGGACCAGTAGTTTGCCATCATGTCAGCAAGTAAAGAGGATAGATCCAGGAAGGATCTGATATGGATGAGTTTGGGGAGGCTTTGGGGCAGTGAATGTTATGCAAACACTAGACTATATGATGGTCACTGAGGGCATCAGGGAGGGTACCAACATCCACAATATGGTGGGGGTGGGAGGAGAGAATCCACTCCAGAAATGAGTTGTTATGGATTTTGGGGTTGCATCTGGTGGGATCATGGATCAGTTGGGTAAACTAGAGAGATTTTACATTTTGGAATAATTTACGATGGGTGGATGAGACCAAATTAAAACTGAAGTCATCCAGGATCATCAACTCCCGGTGGAGGCACAGGAGGACAGGGCGGTGAAGAGCTCAGTGACAGAAGGATCGAATATGCCAGGGCAGCAGCAGACTTCAACAATGAATATGGGGACAGAGAAGGGGAGGTAGAGTTTCAGGAAGAGTTTCTCATAGGCAGAAAGGAAAGAGACAGACAGCACAGGTTCGAATTGGATGCAGGAGGAAAGGTACATGGCTATACCTCCGCCCTTCCTAGTACAATCCTGTCCACTGACTGAGAAGCCAGGGATGACTGTGGCAGTATGTGGGATCTTGGGGGAGAGGCAAGATTCCAAGATAGCCAGAACATCAGGGTTCAGGTTCACCATTAGAGGTTGGTGAAGGTCGATTTTGGAAGGAGGCTGTGGATGTTAACATGGGCTACTCTCAACTCTTTGTGGAGAGGAGAGGCAGTTGGCAAGGCAGGACCAGTGCTGAGTTCAGTGTCACTTGCTAGAATGAATAGCAAGGAGATGCACTTAAGGGAGCCTATGAGACCCTTGAGTGAAATGGAGGGAGGAAAGTGGGAGAAGAAGGGAGGGAGAATGATAGAGGGAGGAGGGGTGGAGGCCTCTAAGTGCATCAAGGTGGAACTAGGTGTAAGAGAGGAGACTACACCCAGGAAGCCTGTGGGAGTGTTGGAAGGGAGGCCAGCAAAAGGGATGGTGGGAGAGGAAGAGGGGGAGAAGGGAGGAGAGGGGGACTAGGAGGGAGAGGAGAGGAAGGGTATTTAACAGCAAGAGGCAGAGGTGGTAAACAGTTGCCCAAATTAACTGAGCAGGCATCAGGCTGTTAAAACAGTAGGCTGTACCCAGAAGGGAGGCATGCAGTGGATTAGGTGTGGGTGTAATAAACTCAAAGAGAGGGAGTGGGATCTGGTGAAGAGCAGATAGGGAATAGGCTGTAAGGCACCGGACCCCTGCCTTTTTGCAAAATGACAGGTGGATGCTGTTGAAGCTGACAGCAGTACCTGGTGAGGACTGGGTTCGGGGAGGACTAGGTTACTCGGCACAGGGGGCCTAGGTTTGGCTACTCTGCACAGGGGCACCCAAGTAAATCCGAACACAGGAAGCAATAACTGTAATGTCCAAAACCAGGAATGGGATTCTAAAGTGTGGCTTTTATTCACATCCAAACTGAACAAACAAAGCATAGACAGACCCCCACGGGGCTACATTCCTGGTAATGCAGATTAGAGCAACAGAACACTTCTTCACTATTCCAAGCCTCAGGCTCTGAACTCACCAGACACACAGTCCGGACTTGCACGCAGCTTTGGGTACACAGCCCAACTTGTACACTACTTGGGTTTTTCCCATGGCCTGGCTCCCCCGCCGGCCACTTGATCATGATCCATATGACAGTGAACCAGTTTTCCTATTGGTGGCTCCCCAAACCACTTTAGAGCCTTCGACTCCTTAAGGGAAATTTTCCTTCCAATCCCGCGTATGGGTACTTCCCTCATCACTGGCCAAGTGCATGAGGCAAAGTAGAAATCCACAGAGCAAATCCGTAGAGGTGGACCTGGTTACTTAAGATAGGGGGGTCTCCCACCTCCATCTCCCACAATCTATACCTCACCATTTCTCTGGACACTAAACAACTATTTTTGAAAGCTTGGCAATGTAGATTACAGGGCAGACATATGTCACATATCCTCTACATGTCTTGACTTCCCCCCTTGTGCTGGACTTGAACATACTTTTACTTTTGGCTAAGCCTATTACTCTAGGCCTCCGACTACTTCAGCAGTCCAATCCCCACTTTAACACAGTTCAGGATGAAACATGGGCTCTTTAGAAAGAGCAGAACTCATCCTTTTGTTGCAGGTGCCCCACAGGCGAATCTTGAAATCTTCTGGTACCCCACACACTTGGGAAAAATAAGGCAGCTTCTTCTCTAGCAGTAGCCTGGGGGTTGCCCCTGGAATAGCAGGCAAACCTCCCACCCCCCATCCCCTGAGGGATGAGGCACAGAGACCAGAATCAGCGATCTCCACCACTTTAAAAAACAGCTTACTGTGTCCCCTCTTTAGGCAGAAACACACACCTTTCCCTAAATGTAGCTCTATTTCAGAGCTGAGGCTCCAAAAGCCTGTGCACAGAACTGCTGTGGTCTTCTCACAACAATCTCCAACTCCAACTGACTACAGACTGACTGTTCAAAACTCCCAACATTCTAATCTAACTCCCTTCTGCAGATTCCAATGTGGCTCATGCAGCTGCGATAGTTCTATGGTGATGTCATCCCTCAGTCTCAGCTGAGACTGAGAACAGAGTGAGATCGTGTGAAATCCATTTAACTGGAGTCTCACAAGCTGCCTTCCCTGCCTACCACTAGGTCTTACTGGGATTCAGTAACCCCGAATAACAGGGGGGTTACAAAGCTAAAAGTAAGGACTACACCTGGGGGGTGGTGATAATACTATTAATAAGAAATGGGGATGAGTTGCACCCAGATAGGCAGAACAACTTAGGTATGACTAAGGAATGGCAGAACAGATGGGCAATGTAGTAACACTAACCCGTAGCAGGGCAATGTACTAACACTAACCTAGAGCAGACAGTATGATTTGAGCAGTAAATTAATTACAATTAATGATTTGTGCACTTAGTTAATGGACAATAAATTACTGGACCAGTTTCTGAAACATGATGACAGCAAGAAAATGACACTAACCAACAGCAAGCAGAATAACAGCAGAACATTAAAAGACTGGTTGCCTGGCCACAACTACATTGGGAAAATAGCAATACCAACAGCAGGCTATGAAGTGAAGTAGAAAGGCAAATGGATGGCAACTTGAACAACAAGGGAATGAGCAATGAAAGTCTTGGAACACTCACTGAATAAGACAGAGTTGTTGGCCATTGGCTGACTCTTCAACTGACTCCCAGACAGACCGCAGTGCGGAGGACCACTAGTCTACCAACTAACAGGGAGTAGTGTTGCTCCACCCTCTCTTCGCAGGAAGCTACCTGATTGGTGGTAGGACAGACAGGGGGTGAAGGAGCTGAGAGACCATCATGGTCTCAGGTGAAGCTATTCTTGTGGTGTTCGGAAGGGAGGAGTGGGTAGATGGCATCCACTTTCTACCCCTAAGTGCAGTGATGCCCAACGGGGCTTAGGAGGCCAAATGGTGTGCTGTGAAGTGAAGAGCGGCCTTTGTTTAAAGTCAGAGTTCCTGCCACTGCTGTTGCTCTGCCCACTCTCTGCAGGGTGCTGCCCAACTGGTGGTAGAAGAGGCATGGGGTGGGGGATTTTGGAGACCACTGTGGTCTCAGGTGGAGCTACTCGCTTGGCATTTAGGAAGGGGAAGGGGGTAGATGGTATTCTCTCTCAGCGCCTAGTTGCACAATGTCCAACAGGGCTTAGGAGTCTGAATGCAATGCAGTAAAGAGTGGTTTTGTTTAAAGTCCAAGTTCCCTCTGCTGCTGTTGCTCCACCCAGTCTCTGTAGGAAGCCACCAGATTGGTGGTAGGAGAGGCAAAGGATAGAGGAGCTGGGAGACCATTGTGGTCTCAAATGAAGCAACTTTTGTGGGGTCTAGGAGGGAGTAGATGGTGTCCCCCTTCAACCCCTAAGTGTGGCAATGCCAAAATGACCTAGGAGTCTGAGGAGAAGGTGGCACTGGCTGTGTGATGAGGTCAGGTCTCTTTCTCAGGTCTGGTGTGACAAATGTAGTCCTAGGTATTTAAAGGTGGTGACAGATTCTGGATGAGTCCCTGCTGAGGTGACAATGTTTTTTTTACAGTTAATGCTATTTTCCCCTCCCGCCATGGTGCAGACTTAACCATCCACTGCCCCCCCCACCAGCCTTATCATGAGGCATTCCAGGGACTTACCTCTGCCCGGTGCTTCCCCCACAGCTCACTCCCTCTGCTGGTGGTTAATGGATGATGATTTACAACCGACGTTATGGATCTGGTTCAGGAGATGGCCCTGTAGCTGGCATGGAGCCTGCGAGGGGTCAGTGTCATCCCATGCTACACATGGCTATTCACCCTGTACTGTTGTCCCTGGATGGATGGACATGCAATAATGTCCAGACATACCCATGCCTGCTATCATGCATAGGATGATGATGGCCACCACCCCTCCATCCCCAAAGTTGCTAGTCTGACTGCTTGCCTGCACTAGAGACCAGATGAGTACCAGAGAAGCTACAGCCCTCACTCCCCAGATGAGGAGAGCAGTCCATTGAATGCTCAGTCCTCCTCTCTGTGGCCAACCCCCAGTGACTGAGTCCATTCCCAAACCTTGATCCCGGCATGGCAGCAGGTGATGCATAGGTGCCTCTGCCCTCCATGCCACTAGTTGAAGAGGTGACAATGTTGAGACAGTTTGGCAAGTTTCATAGCTTCAAGGAGGAACCAAACACCATGGCTTTGGTTTTCTTGTTATTCAGCACACAAACTTTATGACCACACTGGTCTCTTATCATGAAACCAAGAAACGATGGGTCTGATCTACCACCAGTGTGCCAGAAAAGATTGTAAAGCCAGCCCATTATTTAGGGCTCATCTAGCTAACAGTCGATTAGCGTGCCTGTCTGCTTCTGCTTGTTATTTCAAGCTAAAAATATTGATGTTTTTCCAGCATAAGTGGTTCTCCGGACCATTAATCTTCCTGGAGACATTCCAGCTCTCTTCCTATATGCTTTTTTGTATAAAATAGTTTTTATTATTAATAAAAAGAACACTATCATAATAACATTCGGTATAGGTGAAGACTTCCTAGCTAGGGAGATGCAACACTAACATGCAGTAAGTCATACAAAATCAGAGCCACTCGTGAGAGGCAAGGTGCTCAAGTGACAGAAACACTAACGCTTGAAATAATTAGTCACAGCACTCACCTCCTGTTCTGTTCAGAAAAAAACAGTCTTTTAGAGTCAGAGTTGATTTCCATATTTATAGGTCATGTGGTCCATTTATAGGTATTATAAAAGTACACTTGTGCACTGGGACCACACTGCTCCTTTCCTATTTTCCAACCCCCTCCCTTTTTCTCTGTTGAGAAATGCACCCCCTTTTTAAGGAAGAGGGCAATTGCACCCTCACATTTATTTATAAGGATGCTAAGAATTTTGAGAACAGTCACCACCAGACCTTGGAATTAATTGAAAATATGTTTATAGCACACATCAAGCAGGCCCACAAATATGAACGGGGGAAAAAGAAAAAAAGTATACTGATACATGTCGAAATAATGAAATGTTTGTGTCTCTTTTCTTTGTGTCCATATTTATACTGTTTTTACACATTGCACTTTATTTCACTGCGTTAGGTTAAGACGTAGAAGGCTGAAATATGAAGGGTTAAATCACATGATGGTATGATCTCTTATAAAAGCTTTAGGACTGCAGAGGGCACTGCCTTTGAAAAATCCAGATTACCTGGTGAAATGTTAGGTCATTTCCTGCTGCTCCCCCACTGTTGTGGTTATTGTTGTGTACGCACTTTGCACAGTGCACTTTGAATAAATGAAACATGAAGTCTTGGACATCAACTCTGATTCTAAAAGACTGTTTTTGTTTTGAACAGAACAGGAGGTGAGTGCTGTGACTAATTATTTCAAATGCAGTAAGTTATGCATATATAGTTATCCATTAAAAAGGTAAGTAATGGAACTGATGAAACCAGAAGAAAAAATTAGTTACTATAGTTATATTGTTTCTTTCAGGGGATCACTCATTTTGAGCATTCAATCTGTCAGGTTGAAGTGCCCTAGAGTGCGTGGAATTTATGTAATTTAAAGAATGTGGAACGCTATTCAAAACTCTGACACACAGTGGTGCTGTGCTCTCTTGGTCAATGCCATATCTATTTTTGAAGCCTAGAAAGCAATGGCTATGAACCTACTACCCTAACCTATACTGGATAGTTAGAAGAATCAATACCCAATAACTAACAAAAGGGTTTGGCTCTCAGGCCAGGCTATGGCAGATGAAAACAAAGCTTTAGCAACTGATTGTAGATGAACAATAAGAAAGTGCTCAAGCAGTAAATATTAACAAACAAGAGAACACTGATCCTTGTTCATACTTTTCCAGGTTCTGGAAGGGGAGATAGGGTTGGAAAGTTAAACATAATAAGGGATCCCATGGAAGAAACAATATTACTGTGGTAAGTATTATTTTTCTTTAAATCCCAGGAATCCCTCATTATGCTTAACTTGTGCAGACTACAAAACAGTATTTTGGGAGGCTGGGTATGGAACCTATTTAGGGAAAATGTTCTGCAAGACAGCGGTGTCAAACCTGGTAGCTCTCCTGGATTGTATAACCAGGTAATAGTGTTTTGTGAAGGTATGTACAGTTTTCAGGTAGCTGCTTTTCAGATTTCCAGCAAGAGGACATCCCTTGTAGCTGTCACAGAGGTAGCAGTGCCACAAGCAGTGAGTCTTGAGGACTTGCAGTGGCTGTTTGCCAGCTTTAGGGTAAAAGAAATGAATGTTGGAGCCTATCCAGTGGGCCATTGTCCTTTTAGGAGCTGGCCTGACTTTTCCCACTTTACCATTGGTGAGGAACAGCCGTGAGTGGGAGGATCTTAGGTCCTTAGTACCATCCAGATAGAGGCTTAGTGACCTCTTAACGTGCAGATTGTGCAGCATCTGCTTGCCAGAACTGGACCCATCTGAGAAGAACACTGGAAGAGCAATGGTCTGGTCTAAGTGAAACTCAGACACCACTTTGGGGAGAAATGTCCTGTTAGCCATCAGGACTACCTTGTCCCTGTGGAATATAAAGTAGTTAGGGTTAGTGCAGACAGCTTGCAGCTCGCATAGCTTCCTGGCAGAAGTTATGGTGAATAGGAAGATTGACTTCCAGATGACATACATCAAGTCTGCAGCAGCCATGGATTTAAAGGGAGGTTCCATGAGCTTGGCTATGCACACGTTCAAACCCCAGGGAAGGACTGTCTCCCTAACAGGGAAATACAGGTGCAGAATGCCCTTAAAGAACTCCATGAAAATGGGGAGAGAAGCCACCATTTTCAGTTTGCCTGCTGGCACATAGGTAGACATGGCTGGCAAATGCCCCTCTAGGGTTGTAGGCCTGAGACCTAAAGCTAGTAAGAGCACCAGATAGTCCAAGATAAAAGGCAGATGTGCCTGTAAGGGATGGACTGTTTAGAAAGATACCACATGGAAATTACTTTCCACTTGGAAGCATACATCTTCCTGATGGTAGGCTTCCTGAGAACATTAAGAACCCTGTGGACCTTTTCTGAAAATTGAAAATCAGAATATTCTAACTCTTAAAGGGCCAGACCTTGAAGCAAAGTGACTTGAGGTTCAGAAAGGTCACCCTGCCCTGAGACATTGTTATTTGGTTGTGTCTCAGAGGAAAACAAATGGACTGTTTGTTGGGGAAAGCCAGAAGCAAAATGTACCGGGGATGTCTGCCCCAGTTTGGTGCTATCAGTAACATGGTTGCAGGCTGGTTCCTCAGTTTCAGAAGGACTTCTTGCAGCAGAGAAAATGAGGGAAAACAAACAGGAGCCTTCCTGATCAGTCCAGAACCAAAGCATCCAAGGAAGTATATCTACTGCCAAAGGCCTGCAAAGAGAGAGAGAGAGAGAGAGAAATTTCTTTTGGAGGCAAACCGGTCTATTTGTAACATTCCCCATCTTCAAAAGATTGTAGCTAACACCTGCTAGTTCAAGGACCATTTGTATTAATCCTGGCTTATACTGCTGAGGTAATCCACCCGGGCATTGTTTCCTGGAAGATGGATTGCTGACAACTGCGAATCAAGTGAGTAGGCCAGATTCCAGATCTTAAACAGCAAAAGAAAACGATGGTTCTAAATGGCCCAAGGAATTATGTCCACACAATGGGACACTATAAAAAAATAACCTTTATTGTATGAAATAGTTGAAAAAGACCCCCTTGAGGGTGCTACTTCACTAATGTGCTTTGGAAAAAAATGGGTCTTTTCAACTATTTCTTACAATAGCGGATAGTTTTTTTATAGTGTCCCATTGTGTGGACATAATTCCTTGGGCCGTTTAGAGTGAGCATTCTCTTTTGCTGCTTTGATTTCTTGTTTGTAGCGAGGCTCCGTCTCGTCATATTCCTGAACCACTTTTTTTTTTTTCATACTTGCAGATTCCAGAGCTTCACAGCTTCTGTGCACAGCTTTGAGAATCTTGTGCCTCCCTGCTCGTTGATGTACATGGTGATGGTGCCATCTGTCCTGACCTGGACTGGTTGGCCCTTTATCTGAAGATCAAACAACTGAAGGGCAAGGAAGACAGCCCTTGGCTGCAGGAGATTTATTTGCTCATTGGACTCCCAAAGAGGCCACACACCCTTTCTGTTAGGATATCCAGGTAGGCTCCCCATTCTAAAGGGGAGACATCTGTGGTAGAACTGCTGTGGTGGACTGTTACTGAGAAGGACGTTCCCTCCCTGGGGTTGTCCCTTCCCTTCCACCAGTCAGAGCTTGTAACAGATTTTTTGCTACAGGCACCAGCCTTGCTAGCGAATGTCATTTTTGGGACCTGAGGGCCCTTTAGTGATACTGGATGTCTTATTTAAAATCTAGACCCTGGCTGTGATGGAAGCCATATGAGCCAGGAACTGAAGAAAAGTCCAGCTCCTTCACTAGTTTTGTTTGGGACTTTGGGTCATTTATGAGAAAACCCAGTGTCTCCAAGGTGCTCTCAGTAGCTGGAAAGAGTCCGTGACTTGATGAAGAAATTTCCCTGCGACTAGCCAGCCATCCATGTAAGGGGAAAACCATAGCCTGCTGCCTCCTGAGGTATGCTGTCACTACAACTAAGCACATTGTAAACATCCTGGGAATAGATGAGAGACCAAAGGGAAGGACTGTGAGCTGGTAATGACCAGTAGGACCTTCTGTGACAGCTCTACGATGCCGCAGTGACAACCATTTCTTGACCTGACGTTACAGTGAAGGATTTATGCCAACTGTAAATTGTGGTTGGCATAAATCTATCGGGTAAATTCTTTGTTTTTTTAAGGGGGCTTTGCTGCCTGAACCCCCCCACGGGAGGGGCTCTGCCCCCACACTTCCCATAACTTAGGATTATCAACTCTGAGTTGGAGTTGTTTCACGGAGGGGGGCAAAACCCATTGAAAGCAGTGCCAGGGTCCCACGTGTACATTAAAGCGGCAACAGCAAATTGTACTTTGATCTCAAAAATTCACTGCAGCGTCGGCATATGTTCTGTGACTGATCTTGATTGGAATGTTGGAATATGCTTCTTTCAGGGCCAGAGAACCCCATCCAGTCTTTCTGTTACAGGAATGGAATTACTGTGGACAAAGCAATCATCTTGAACTTAGGGTTTTCCAAATGTTTGTTCAGAAGCTGAGATCCCAAAAGGATTGCCACTCCCCAGATTTCTTCTGAGTGAGTACCTTGAGTACAGATTCCCCCCCCCAAGTGGGAGTGAGAAACTTTCTTTGCTGTATCTGCCTGCAGCTACTTCTCGACCTGTAACTACAGCAAAAACTTTTTCCTGGGTTAGGAGGTTTGACCTGTAAATGCAGACTCTTTCAAACTGAAGAGTGAGCCCCTGACTCACCACCTCTAGGACCCACCTGTCTGTGGTAATGTTCTCCCCATTCCAGGGAGTAGTGAGCCCGCCTTTCTCCCACTAGCAATGGGTGGGCGACCTGGCCTGATGTGTCAGGAGTTCTATCTGGGCTGAGCTTTAAGGGCTGGTGTTAGGTCAGCCCATTGGAAGCCCTCCTGCACCTACTTCTGAAGAAGCCTCTCTCTTGAACACATTCATAGCATGTGGGAAAGGGTGTGAAACCCAGAGGGCAGTAACCCATGCCCCTACCTCCCCATCCTTGGGGTGTGTAGGAAGTGGAGACCTTTTCCTTAACAGAGTTGCTCTTGTAGGTGGTTTTGTACTCCTCCACCTTGTTCATATATGCCTGTCTTATCACCAAAAAAAAGAGTGTTATTCCCACAAGGGAAAACCATGGCCTTGCCTAGGTGTACTGGGACATACTAGTAGTCCATAGGCAGGCCTGCCCACCGGCACAGCAGACAGAGTTGCCATTGTGACGTGGGTGACCCAGGTTCTGGAATGGACTCGGGACACCCGATGGCCAGCTGGGGATGGGGTGGATTGAGTGGCCATCGCACGCTCTCTATCTCTGAGGGGGAGGGGGGAGGGTGACTCGGGTCCAGTGCTCCAGGGTGGCCACAGGATGTGCAACAACCAGAGCACCTGCGAGTGTTGCTCCTCGGATGGCATGTCAGGCACATGACGTGGTTCACCTTGACATGCCCCCACAAGAAAAAAAAAGTACCTTCAGTGTACCAAGTGACACCTCCTGCCCCAGTAGTGGACATTGAGTCCCCTGATGCATCCGTTACTGAGTACTGACAGAGTCACAAAAAGGAGGCTCCAAAGGCTCTGCCCTAGGATGCAATCCAGGGAGCCCTGCACCAGGACAATGCCAGGTCCGTTGGCAGGGACAGGGCAGCTGAGAAGGAACACCACCGCAAGGAAAAAATAAAGCATACTAAGTGAACAAAAAAAAGAAAAGTAGTCTATATGCTGGCAAATCTCCTAAAAACACCTTTCATAAGCCAGATGTGAGAGGGAGTACTCAGTATCCAGCTGGTACCTCTTTTTCACCTTCCCATTGATCCCTGAATTTGCAAAAGCCTTTGGGTCATTTTCCTGAGGGACTTGTGGACAGGCAGGAGCAACCGCCTAGTAGGGGGTCTGTCCCATGATGTTTAAAAATTCAGCTTCTTCCTCAGTTCCTGAGTGGTGAGGATGAGGGTGTTTACCATTTGCTTCACAAAGGCATAGCGTAAGGAAAATTCTCAGGAACCCTGGAAACAGGATCTAATTTCTTGCTCAGGTGAACAATCAGGTTCGCTAGGTTCCCCTTCATCTTCCTCCATTAATAATAAAAGTCAGTTCACTGGTTCCTGGGAACCAGGAGAGGAGCAGTAACCAAGAAGAGAAACCAACATACTTATAAAGGTACTCATGGCATGGAAACCTGAGAAACTGCCAAGCCTTTGTCGTGTCCTCCATGGAGGACATTTTTGTTTTGTCTGCTGGTTGTTCCTTTGTTTCTTCAGAAGGAGAGACAGCAACATGTGTTTTTTTTTTTTTGTTTGTTTGTTTTTATAGCAGGAACCAAAACTGGAACCTGCTGAGACAATCTTTTATGCTTAATCACTTCTCTGTCAACTGGTGTCTCCTTTTGCCTTTCAGCCGGAGGAGGAGCAGCAACATTTTTTTTTAATGTTTTGAACATTTGTATTCCCTGCTTGGGAATTTTTAGAATCAGAAGTCTGTTTGGAGGGTCGGTCATTCCTTATGCTTGGTGTGAAAGGAATTACACCCCTTGCAGTGCTTTGGTGACATAGCCTAAGACAGAAGCTATAATAGGCTCCAACCTCCTTGCCCTCTTAAAAAGTTTTTGGGCAAACCCTTACTACAAAGTGACACAATAAATACATTTATAATGTGGGCTTAGGCACTCAAACAATAAATCCCCACTAGAGGCCTGCACCGCTTATCGTTATCTTGGGGTCTGGCTAGACCAGCATCTTGACTTTTCAGTGCATATTGATGCTCTACACAAAAAAATTGCACCCTATGTTGTCAACTCTCTACCGTAATAAAAACTGCATCCCTCTACAAACTAGACAAGCAATAGTGCAAAAACTGATCCTGCCTATTATTGATTACGGAGATGTCATCTACTGTGCCGCCCCCCAAACTGCCCTAGCTAGGCTGGATCCCCTTTTCAACTCTTTTTGCCATTTCTCGCTCAACCTCCCTCCCAATACCCACCACTGTGTCCTCTACCAATCCCTGGACCTCCCATCTCTTCACAGCAGAAGACTGCTCCACTGCACTAAAACCTCCATTAAGTTCTGGTCACATACCCTTCCTTCCTACATATCTTCCTCCTTAACCACCCTCACCCGTCCTACTTATGCTCTTCAAAATATTGACACGAGGCTCCTATTTGTCCCCCACAGATCCACCCGGTCAGGTCAGGCTGCTTTCAGCTTCAGCTTGCCCAAGCTGTGGAACTCTCTGTCAGCCGATATTAGACATTCCACAAGCACTCCTCAACTAAATGCTCTTCTCAAACTGCACTTCGCTACCAACTGCAACTGTAACCCCCCATCCTCCCCCTTGACTCCATAATCCTCCCAGCAGTGCTACAACTTGTCTGCTACTAAATTGTAGCTCTGCTCCCTACACATGTCTAGTGTTACATTCTAGTTGAAGTAGTTAAGTATCTATGTAACACTAAGTAACTGTACTAGAACTGTCTCAACTGCTGTCTGTAATCTGCCAATTGTATTGCTCTTGTTCATGTACTAGAACTGTCTCACCTACTGCCTGTAATCTGCCAAATGTATGTTCTTGTGTTTCTCTTGCTGTAATCCCCCTACCCCCAGGGTGCATCTAGGATCGAGCGGTTCTCTGCTCAGCATGCCTTCCTGGTAAATCTCTTAAATAAATAAATAAACATAGTTGGTGGAAATTTGCCTCTGTCAAAAGTAAAAATACTTCTTTAAATCCAGTAGGTACTGTATTCTTCCTTAGATCTGTCTGACATGCAATACGCAGACAGAACTCATGAAAATGGTTCCTAGAGACAGAAGAACAGACAAAAAAAGTGATCCGATCCTCTAAATTGCAGGACCACTGTAAACCAAGCCACAACCATTGTTTTTTTTTTGAATAATGGCCGGAAAAAGCAAATGGTTCAGATTCGAGAAATTGACACCGAGGCACTAACACAGCTACTGACAGTAAACAGGCAGAGTAGAAAACAACCATTTGTCAATGCCGAATGTTCACCGTGTGCACTGGTGTCATGTGTTTGAAAACTGCTCCAGTGAAGGAATCATTTTATTAACATTTAAAGATCAAGTGCAGTATTTTTAAAATGCTTTTGACATATTTTATTTGCTTGCCATGAGAACAACCACTCCGCATATATTGTAAGTAATGTGCAGGAATGGTCGTTTCTTATGTTCACTTGTTATTTTACTGCCTGTCATTTTTGAAAGTTTCACAGAAAATCCCTTAGACATTTTCAGACCAGCTGGCAGAATCTTGGGTGAGTGCTGATTCCATTCAAGCAACAATGACATAATTTTCCTCAAGGATGACAGCTCAGTACATCATATTATGACATTCGAAAATTAGTCTTTACTTCCAGGGTTCTGGTGGTGGCCTGCATTAATCAAATTATTCCATTAAAACACAATGAGTAGATATCTATCAAGTTCCCTATGTTGATCAGCACTTTGTGCTTTGTATCACTCCCCCACAAAAAAAAAAAAAAAAATGACGTGACAGGCTCTTAACATGAACATTTGTGTTTCTACAGTTCTCTTATGGCCCTGAATGAAACCCATCAGTTCCCTCCTTATTTCAAAGTATTGTCCCCTAAAAATGATTGATTAATCTGTGAAAGTAACTAAATATTTATCTGTAATCTTGTACTGATAACATTCCATAGGCAAGGGTCCTCAGACATTTGAAAGTAAACATGAGTTGTTGCAATTTTACTGTCTGCTGTGTGTGTGTGTGTGTGTGTGTGTGTGTGTGTGTGTGTGTGTAATATGGGTGGGTGGGTGTACTGAGCTGCTAGGACCTTGAGGAAAATTATGTAATGGTTGCCTGAATGGAATAAGCATTCACCCAATATTCTACCAGCTGGTCTAAAAATGTTTGAAGGATTTTCTATGAAACCATCAAACAGGGGAGCATTAAAATAGTAATTGTACATGCCAAATGGCAATTTCTTCATTTCATATGTGACAAATAAGGCCTGATTATCCTTATGTTAGGGAAAAGAAGTAACATTTTAATATGTTATCTGCAGCTGATCTTTAAGAATGCAAAGTAGAAGTGCTGATGTTGGGCAGTGTAACTGTCATGTTTATTAATATTTGTGTGCCAAATTTTCAACATACTCTTCTTATGACCCCACCTCATGAACAAATGCAGACAAAATTTTCAACTTCTGGCCAAAAGATGATTTCACGTAACATCTGCGGAATCACCATTCAGGATGCAAAAACACATTTTGTCCATGATCTAAAAACTGACAGCTTTCACAATCATGAAGTGGTGTGAAGAAATGGCTATGTTGAAAATTTGGGGTGAAAATATTGAAAAGTACCAAAGTTATAAGTCTACGTTCGTAAATTTAAACGTAGACTCATAACTTTGTTGTCTGTCAGTATTTTTAACCCAAATTTTCAACATAGCTTCTTATGACCCCACCTCATGAACAAGCGCAGAGAACATTTTCAGCTCCTGCCTGAAAGGGGATTTCATGCAGTGACTACAAAATCACTTTTTGGGATGCAAAAAAAAAAAGAAACATTTTGGCCAGCATCTGAAAAATGACAGTGGTCACATTCATGAGGTGCTGTGAAGAAATGGCTATTTGGGGTAAAAATATTGACTACTGCCAAACTTACTAGCCTGCGTTTGCAAATTTCAATGCAGGGTCATAACTTTGTTGTTTTTCTAATATTTTTACACCAAATTTTCAACATAGCCTTCTTATGACCCTACCTCATGAACAAAACAAGGTATGTTGAAAATTTGGGGTCAAAATATTGAAAATTACCAACGTTTTATAAGCCTGTGTTCATAAATTTCAATGTAGGCTTATAACTTTGCTGTCTGCTAATATTGTTTGGCCCAAATTTTCAACATAGTGTTGTTATGACCCCACCTCATGAACAAGTGCAGAGAAAATTTTCAACTCCTGCCCGGAAGTGGATTTCATGCAGCAACAGCGAAATCACCTTTTGGGATGCAGAAAAAACATTTTGGCCAGGATCTGAAAAATGACAGCTGTCACATTCATGAGGAGTTGTGAAGAAATGCCTATGTTGAAAATTTGGGGTAAAAATATTGACTATTGCTAGCCCGGTGGTGCTGAAGGTTGAAGTGCTGGATGTCACACCTCGCACCACACCGGTGACCTGGGTGCAGGAACGAGCTTGGGTTATTGGAGATTGGCAGGAGGAAGGAGGATTGAGCATCCCTATGGATGTACTCCTCCTTCAGAGTGGATTTCTGGGGGTGCTTCAGGGCACCTGTTGCTCGCGTAGGTCGGTGGGAGCACTGAGCTTCGGGGCACTGGCGACTCTCTTGAGAGGGCGTCGGGGAAGGGAGGACGCTGTTAGGCACTTGGCAACGTGCTGTGCATCAGCACATCACCTGCCCAACCCAGCATCCTCCAGGGGATGAAAGGGGGGGAAGGAGCACCAGAAAATGGAAAAATACCCTCATCGGTCCTAGATGACGACCGATCCTTGCCTCCAACCCACCAACTCATGGGCAGACCTCACTGTGCAGGCTCTCCTCTATAATAGAGGCAATAAGAGGGGAATGGAGAAGTCTGGCACTCTAGGGGCAGACTCTGATGCGGTGGTCTAAAGGAAGTTGACTGGTCTGAAGTAGTGGATGGCCAAGGGTAGGGTAAGGCGTAAAAAAAAAAATATTGACTATTGCCAAATTTACGAGCCTGCATTGGCCAATTTAAATACAGGCTCATAACTTTGTTATTTTTTAATATTTTTATACCAAATTTTTAACATAGCTTTCTTATGAGCCCACCTCATGAACAAAGGTAGAGTAAACTGTCAACTCCTGCCCAAAAGGTGATTGTGCACAGTGACCACGAAATCATCTTTTGGGACAGAATTTTGTAATATCACATAATTGTTCATGAGGTGGGGTCCCAAAAAAGGCATGTGGAAAAACTGGGGTAAAAAAATAAAAAAATGGCCAAGTTATGGCACTAAGCTGAAAACCCCATTGAAATACTTTGAAACTGAAAACCCCACTGAAATACATTGAAGCACTTACCTCAGTTTGCAGTTGGGCTTTGAAGAGTGAAGACATGTCTGCATCCAAGGAATATTATGGTGACAGACCTCCAGTAGGTAAGTATGGTTTGGGGGTTTGGGGTGGTGGGTCCTGAGTGGGAGGGTCAGGAGAGGGGTGGGTAATGGTGCAGCAGACAACGATGGACGGTTTTCTTTTTTTCAGGGAAAAAAATGACAAGGGACAGTTTTCTTTATTTCAGGGAGTGTTCCATTAATGGAGAACTCTGGGGGACTGGGCACCTCCAGTGTCACAGGGAGGGACAGTATTTAAATCATTAAGGACACTGGGGGATTTGGCACCCCCAGTGTCACTGAGTTATGTTTGGGGGGGTGCAACAGACATCAATGTATGGTTCACTTCTACACTGGGGGATTGAGCACCCCCAGTGTCACTACTGTTTGTGTGTGTGTGTGTGAAGGGCGGGTGCTGGCACAGAGGGTCAGCTTAGTGGACAATAAGGATGGCTAGCAACAGACATCAATGGACTGTTTTCTTTGTTGCAGGCAAGCATTCCAGGCTGACCATGGCAGATCAGTCTGGTTTGTTGGGCAACGTGGATCAAAGGGACGGCAGCTTCTTGTGAAGTTGGTGCCATCCCCTCCCAGCAAGCCATAAACTCTGTTATAGTCAGCCTGGGTGCTGTTCGGTGTGACACTGTCAGGCTCCTGCAACTCTACTCTGCATTGGGCGGATAGTGTCATACCTCTCAAAGGCTTACTCTCATACCAATGTGTTCACGGTGCTTCTGTGCATGGCAAACACAAAAATCAGTTTCTACAGGCAAAATGACTTTAAGGTTCAGTGCAGTTCTCCTTTAAGCTTGAAAACAGGGTTTGAATTATACCAGTAGACATGATAACTGGTGGAGTTCTAGAAGTGTGGGTTTTCATGCTGCCACAATTAAGTGGCCTATACTATGTCTATGGGCCAATATGCAAATGAGCAAAGGGATCATATGATAACCAATCTAGATTTTTTCAAATATACAGTATACATATATATATATATATATATATACAATCTTTGTGATCATACCACCATTTACCCTAACATATGACTGACCCTGGACTATGGAAACATGCATTTTGGCAAATGCAAAAATCAAACACTGTCAGCATTAGCCAGCTCTTATTCTAACTGATGGTCTAAATGTCAGCAGATGGCTTAGCATTGACATTAGTTTGTTCTGACGTGCACAGTATTATGATTGTCCTCATAGGCTTGCCATCGCTGTGACAGCTGTCTAACATGAGAATTTATTTTGTTGGTATCTGTGCTGAAAGTATGAAATGGGTCAGATGGCAGCTGTGTTGCTGGTGATGCTGTATGAATATTCCACACTATTTTACATAGCTGTAGGTATTATATTTTTCATAGTCACTACTAGTCTGTTACTAGGATGGTAAGTGTTTTCAAATGCGTTTATTTAGTACAGCAGAGGTGGAATGAAATCTCAAGTGTAATTTTTTTTGCATATGCGTTTACATGGTTTTTTCTTTTGTCCGAAGAGCTTCATAGGGCAGTCTTAAATAATTGTGAAATTATGCACAGGTAGCAAAATGAGTGGGCATCATTATGTGAAAGAAGATACACAAATATGTCATAAAAAGACCAAGTGCATGGCAAATTTGAAAAAAAAGGAAGTTTTTTTTTTCAGAATGTCTAGGTTTTATGAAATCAGAAACACCAGAAAGCAACTGGATTCCAATGTATGTTGTCGGGTACAGAATTACATCTAACTATTTTGTTAATGAGATACCACTGCAAACCATCCCTATCAGCTGTGCCTAGACAGTTGCTCGCTCTCTCCCCAGCTTTCATTTGGTATCCAATCCTTCCCTCGCCAACAGACCTCACACGTTGATGTGAATAGCAGATATGTTGCAGGTTTCTCTTTCAGTGAGCTGAAGAGTCCTGTAACCATTATTTTACATACATTTGCTGTTGGTTCCCCTGCCAGACATGCACAGTCACTCACTCCTTCCCTTGCTTACTTTCACTATCTAATTACACCCCTGCCCTCAGTCCTCATTCATTGTCTTTAAAAATGAGACTGCATGTAGCATGTAGCTTTGGAAGCAGAAGGTATGTTTAATACATATTTCTAAATCACTCACATTTCAGTTGCTGCTGCTGAGATTGCAATTCCATGGGCGCTGTCAGGGAGGGTCGGCTTGGTGGACAATAAGGGCTGCCAGCAACAGACATCGATGGAATGTTTTCTTTGTTGCAGGCAAGCATTCCAGACTGACCTTGACAGATCATTCTGTCTTGCTGGTTGACGCAGATCAAAGGGATGGAAACTTCTTTTGAAGCTGGTGGTCCCCGCCCAGCAAGCCAGAAACTATGTCATAGTCAGCCTGGATGCTGATTGGTGTGGCACTATTGGGCCCCTGCAACACTATTCTGCATTTGGCGGACAGTGTCACACCACTCAAAGGCTCACTCTCATACCAATATGTTTGCTGTGTTTGCACGCACAACAAACACAATAAAGGAGATGAAATATATGCAAAAAAAAAAACCTTGATTTAAAACAACTGCTAAGATTCCAACAAGAGGATTTCTCTGGTTCCTGGGGCCACGAGTGAACCAGAGAAAGTAAGAAATAATGCAAACTAAAGACTAACTAATCACAGCAGGGCACAGGAAAATAAATATAAACAAATTTTAGTTATTTTCCAGAAATAAAGCAAAATGAGCTGGAACAAAGCAGAAGAGAGCTCTCAGGGCAACTTACTTGGTCAGGCGGACAATAGATCTGCCGCTGACCAGCAGAGCACAGTGCCACTGTGAGTCAGAGTTTTGAATAGCATTCCACATTCTTTAATTTACATTATACAATGGCAAGAAAGAATGCTGGCCTCTGATTGGTCAGTCTGGGGCTAGACCCAGGATGTTATCCCAGCATAACATCCCGGCTCTAGTCCCAGCACAAAAATGACCGCAGCAACTCTTAAACTATCACTCCCCACAGCCCGCTGCAGTAACATCCACTCCTCAATCCAACCCACTGTCACTATCCCTGACTCACTTGCTCCAATCACCAGTCACATCCACAGACACAGAAACCCCCATCATTCTCAGAATCAGTGCTTCACGCCCAAGCTAAACACAGTGAACATGTGTTGTACAAACATTTTCTTTCCTAGTACAAAACATACAGCAAGTGTACCAGGAGAAGCACAATGCAACTCTGAAGCAAGAGAGCTGAGAGGCGGGCACCTGACCACGCGACATCGCAACTGAAAACACAAAACTGGCCATGTGGTTTTCCAACATAAAAAAAAAATCACTCACTTTTTTTTCCTCACATTCTCTTTTGTTCCTTTTCTTCTCCCTCAAAAGTCATGCCAGGAAGAACAACAGCCACACAGAGCGGCAGGGAGCATACTTACAGTTTGCCGGACAAGTAGAGGGAACAACAAAATCCCCTTTCCTGAGTAAAAAAAAAATAAGATACTCTCTCCCTTTTCTTCCACCAACTATACTAGAAAACAACAGAGTGGGAGTGTATGGCAGCGCCACAGACTTGCACTAACATCGCAGCAGCTCTACCTATTGGCCAAAACTAATAATACATACTATTTCTTTACTAACTATTCCTACCCTTTCAAATAATGACACAAAAATCTACTTTTAACAAACATTTTACATTTTTTTCCTTTTTTCCTTCAATTCGAGCCTTTGTATAATAAGAATAATGCACTCCAGGGTGAATGTTATGCTGGGATAACATCCCTTCTCAGGTGTTGGGCGCCCTTGGACTTCAGCCTCAGGCCCAACCACCCAAGGCAGGATTTTATCAAAGCATGACACCCACCCTGTCGTGCATTATTCCTTTATAAATTCCATGCACTCTGGGGCAATTCAACCTGGCAGGCTGAATGCACAAGTTGAGCATAATGAGGGAATTCCCGGGGTTTGAAAGGAACAGCAGTCAAAATTTAACTGTGATAATCTTTCCTGTACTAAACAAACCTAAAAAGGAACAACAGTCGAAATTAAACTGTAATAACTTTTCCTGTACTGAACAAACCGAAAGTGTGGAGATATGTAACAGTTTTAAGAAAAAATTATTACAAGAATGCATTGAATAGCTTCCTGGAGAACCATCGAAAGTATTACCTTACTTCCTGCTGAGGAGAATTGCCTAGACTGCAGCATTTTCACAAGAGCCCTGTAAGTCAGCTGTCCATTTACAGCTTAAAATTGAAATGTTTTAGTTGTGAGAAAAACAACATAAGAAAGTTTAGCTCCTAAAAAAGTAACCAAACAGTTTTCTGAAACAAAAACCCGGGACTGTCCTGTGCTACAAGGATCCTCTGGATCAAACAAAAAGACACAATATCTTACTGATGTGTCTGCTGCCTTAGCAGCTCCTTTATTCAACGTGCTCTTGTACAAATCTTGTGCAAATCAGCTGTACAGCAATGGTGTAAATCCAACAAACTGATATGGCAGTTGCAGTAAAGGCATAGCATATCTGCTTCCTCCTCATGTAACGCTTTTTGCGTTCCATGCAAAAATGCACTTTCACAAAGGCTGATGACGCATGGTGAGTGCCCTCCCTTTAAGCAACAGGTCTGCAAGAGACTGTACTAAAAAAAATCCAAAAGAGTGCAACCATGACAATGTGAAAGTGCAGTGTGCTCAACAAATAATTATTAAAAATGCCTAGTATTTCAAGTCATAAACCCATAAAACCCAAAAATATGAGGGCAGATTAACGGAGCTCAATATGTGCACCCTAGAGCAAAGGATGGAGGGAGAAAGGTGATATGATCAAAACATTCAAACATCTTAAGGGCATTAACAAGGTGAAAGAGTCTAACATGTTTCACTATAAGAAAAACAGCAGGACAAGAGGATACAGCATGAGATTAGAGGGAGGCTGATTAAGGGGTAATGTGAGGAAGTTCTTTTTCACAGAAAGGGAGGTGGATGCATGGAACAGCCTACCTCAGGAAGTGGTGGATATGAAAAGTGAAGGGCTTCAAACAGGCATGGGATAAGCATTCAGGAGCAATACAGATGAGTATGACTAGATAGGCCATTGATGGAATAAAGGCCTATGGCACATTCAAAAGGTAGAAAAAATGGATAGACTGGATGGGCCTTGCGGTCCTTATCTGCCCTCAACTTCTATGTTTCATTCATAGGTGCTGCAATTAAGGCACTCTTATGTCTGAACTATATTTAAGGAGATCGCCATTAAATCAGGTCAATTCTGGTGTACCAACTATAACCCTAGGCTATGTACTAACAAACAAAACAAACTAACAGACAAAACAGTAACTTGGTTCAAAGGTTACCTCTCTGACAGATCCCAGCAGGTGAAAATGAACTCCACTCCATCAACCAGCTTCTAGGTCTGTTCAGGAGTACCCCGAGGCGTCATCTTGGGACCCCTCATCTTCAGTCTCTTCCTAAACTCCCTCCCCAGCTCATGCCCTGGAAAAATTCTGCTCTGTGCAGATGATGCAGTAATTTTCTGGAGCCACCCCAGCCCTGATTCTCTCCTGCATGCCCTGCAGAGTTTTTCATTGAAGCCGAGACATGGTTCAGTTCCCACTACTTAGTTCTAAACTATAAGAAAACAAAATCAATGATCTTTGCCCACCATCAGAGTCCCCATCCTGACTTCCCTCTGGCCATCACCAACTCACTAGGATCCCCATTTGAGCTGGTTGATTTGCTCAAATATCTAGGTGTCACCCTTGACACATCTCTCACCTACCATGCACATATCCAAGAACTGTCCTCCGCTATCAGCTCCAGACTTGGGCTTCTGTACCGCCACAAACACTGCCTTTCCCCAATGGCTATCCACCAGGCCATTACCGCTTTAGTCCTCTCAATGGTAGATTATGGCATTGTCATCTACAGCACTGCTGACCCCACGGCACTGCGACGCATCAAAGTCACCCTAAACAAAGCATGCAGACTGGTCACGGGTTGTGACAGATGGACACACTCCTGTGATCTCTACAAGTCTGCTGAATGGTTGCCATTTGATGCCCGTCTTAGGTACCATACCTGCCTCCTGGCCAAGAAAATCCACCTTGGTCAAGCTCCGCCTGGTGAGCATAGCCTCATCCAACCCATTCCATTGGTCAGAAGCTCCCATAGCTCTACTGGGACCTCCCTACTAGTCCCCCACTGCTGAACTTCCCTTGGACAAAGAGCCTTTCTCTACAGAGCTCCCTGCTGGCTCAACAGCCTCCCCCCCATCTCCCTGGAGCTCAGGATCGGTCCCTTCAAGACCAGTCTCAAAGCTCATCTGCTAGAACCTTCAGCCTGTGACTGTCCCTAACCTTCTCTTCCACCTGCTCCCCGCTCTTGGCGGGGCTCTGTAGTATAACTCTACCTCATAATTGTTATGATATATATGGAAAACAAAATGTGTATCCATGCACTATACTTAAATATTATGCATATTATGGATGACACTGGGTCCTCCTCTCCCAAAGACTACTGTTTCAGTATCCCCCATGTTAGCCATGGTCCAGCACCCCTGATTATACCCCCACCTTGCGGACAGTAACATATATGTAGGTACATGTACTAACTTAGGGCAGAGACGCTTATCATATAAGCATAAGTGTCAGGATCTGTGTTCTACTGTACTTTACTAATGCATATTATGCTCCATTATGTTTTACCAATGTATCTTAGCCCTGAGAGATGCTTTTCACTCCGTTTTTACTGTATTCTTGTAAGTAAGGCAACAGTGCCATCTTTAGTGCTAGTGCATCACTGTAATTGCACCTGACCTTGGGACTTACAGAGATCCCATTGTATTACTATCTATGCAAGCTAAGCAACTTCTTATGTTAGTTAGGATAATTACTCAGGCCACCTGTTTTGGCCAATTATACACTTTTTATGTATCTTCCTTAGCTGTTGCTATAGAGATTTTTGGGGTATAAGACCCTGTGCAGCACATAGCTTCTCTGAGATGAGAGACTGCATTTACCTAGGTAAGGAAAACTGGAAGTTCTCCCAGTGTTTTCACTATTGGTAGTAAGCCTGTATTATTTGCCTGCAATAAATTTCATTTATTACATGAGTACCACTTGTCTGTTGTCTCTTCCTTTGTGCCATTCCACCAAGAACCTGAGAAAGGTAATGTATTACTATCTTACACCTGTCTGCGTGTTTTTGTACATTATCTTTCTTCCAATCACTGTACTTATAATATTGTATAATTTTTGTATGGGTAACTTCTATTACTTCTTTTCTCTCTTGTTTCTATTACCTGAACACTGTACTGCTTAATACTATATGTATGTCTTTATTGTTGTTTGATGTGGAGCCTTCGTAAAGGAGTCTATGACCCAAAGTGTTGTAATTCCGAATGTTATTAAATAAATAAATACTAACATACAAAGAAGCCAGCAGAGTAGGCCCTATGGTCTATCGAGTCTGCTCAGGGTCAGCGCCTGGTCAGGGAACTGTTTTCTACCCCCTTCCCCAACGAGGGCCCACAACCCCTTCCACTGACTATATATTCAATCTGGACAAAAAGAACTCCCAACAATTTCCCTGAAATATACTGGGGCAAACTAAGCCTTGAATCTAAAAGAGAAACAGAAACATATGTTTTTTTTTTACAAAAGATCCATATTATTTGCTGAAGATAACACAATTCATCACTAACGTGCAGGTAGAGCAGGCACTATAGAAAGACTGATTTCCCTGAAATTAAAAGGTGGGGGTGGGAGGGGTCTATAGTGGTCTTGAACTGTGACAAATGTAACCCCCTTGTTACCCGGGGTTACTAGAATCCCAGTAAGACTTAGTGGTAGGCAGGGAAGGCAGCTTGTGAAACTCCAGTTAAATGGGTTTCACACTGTCTCACTCTGTTCTCAGTCTCAGCTGAGACTGAGGTATGACATCACCAATAGAACTATCTCAGCTGCATGAGCCACAATGGAATCTGCAGCAAGGGAGTTGGACTAGAATGTGGGGAGGTTTGAACAGTGTTCAGTGGTCAGTTGGTGTTGGGAGCTTGCTGTGAAAGCTGCACAGCAGCTCAGTGTAGGCTCTAGGAGACTCAGCCCTGACAGAGGGCTACTTTTAGGTAAAAAGGGTGTGTGTCTCCACCAAAAGAGAGACACAGAAGATAATTGAAGTGGCGGAGATCGCTGTTTTCGGGTCTTAGTGCCCCCTCCCTCTGGGGATGGGGGCAGGAAAGGGTTCCCTGCAAATTCCTGGGGCAACCCCCTGGTTCTGCTATTAAGGGAGAAGCTGCCTATTTGTTCCAGAGTTTTTTTGGGGGGGAACAAGAAGACTTGTGAGTCGCCTGTGGGGCACCTGCAACCGGAGGGTGAGTGTCAGATCTTCCTGAAAGGGCCTATGTTTTTCACCCTGGGACTTGTGTGACAATGTGGGGATTGAACTATTAAGATAGTGGGAGGCCTAGAGTAATAGGCTTAGCCAACAAGTAAAAGTAGGTGCAAGTCCAGAGCTTATTGGGATCAAAATGATATGTAGAGGAGGTGTGACATACATCTACCCAGCAATCTACATTTGCAAGTTTTCAGTAAAGGAATTGTTTAGTTTCCAGAGAAATGGCTGGGTATGGGCTGTGGGAGCTGGAGGTGGGAGACCCCCCATCCTTAGTGGCCAACACCTCTACGGATTTGCTCTGTGGATTTCTACTTTGCCTCAGGCACTTGGCCAGTGATGAGGGAAGTACCCAGATGTGGGATTGGAAGGAAAATTCCCTCCAGGAGTCGAAGGCTCTAGTGTGGTTTGGGGAGCCACAACAGGATAATTGGTTCATTTCCCAAAATGGACCGCAGATCAAGTGGCCGGCGGGGGAGCCGGGCCTGTGGGGAAAACCCAAGTAGTGTACAAGTCGGGCTGTGTACCCAAAGCTGCGTGCAAGTCCGGGCTGTGTGCCTAGTGGGTTCAGAGTCTGAGGGCTGGAAATAGTGATAAAGTGTTCTGTTGTCTCTAATCTGCATTACCAGGAATGTAGCCCCGTGGGGGTCCATCTATGCTTTGTTTGTTCGGCTTGGATGTGAATAAAAGCCACACTGAAGAATCTCATTCCTGGCTCTGGACATTACAGTCGTTGCTTCCTGTGTTCAGATTTACTTGGGTGCCCCTGTGCAGAGTAGCTAAACCTAGGTCCCCTGTGCTGAGTAACCTCATCCTCCCAAAACCCAGTCCCCACCAGGTACTGCTGTCAGTTTCAACAGCATGCCACCTGTCGTTTTGTTAAAAAGGCAGCGGTGAGGGGTTACAAAAATGGAGGCACCGCTTTGGATTTTATTCTGGGAGGAAGGTGCTTGGGCAAGGGGGCTAGCATTTTGGCTATCTGGCAGTGGGTAGCCCAAAAAGCTGAAGCAATTTACTAAGTGTGTTGCTGTATGCTGTGTATCTTATGCTGCTGTTTAAAATGCCAGCTGTTTACCAAGGAGCAGTAAAGCCAAAGAGTGTGCCCTTGTCCTGCCTCAATTGTTTACAGCATTTTGCCTGCTTTTAAAAAGAACTGTGGTAAAGAAAAGTGTGGAAGACTAGTGGTAGCAACAGGAAAATATTGCCCTGGACGTTGGAAATGCTTTTGAATGAAAAGAGAGACTTGCAGGTGTAATGGCTATGTTAAATGGCTGAAATGGGCTCCCGCTGTGGAGTCAGTTGGAAAAAAAAAAAGTTGCATTCAGCAGTTTAAATTTGCCTGCTCGACGATCACCGTGAGAAGAGCTCTCGCGAGGAAGAAGAGGCTCATTTGCATGGTGTCATGTGACTGGTCAGGCTGCGATCAGTCCCGTCCCTCAGCCAGCTCTACAGAGACTGTCCCAGCATTCGAGAGGGAGTGTGAGTGGAGTGCGTGTACTGGCTAGTGGAGGAGCGTTGCAGAGTGTTAAAATCGCTGTAAACCTTGTAAAAATAGACTATCTTGTTTAAAATCAGGCTCAACCCGCTAATCGATCGTCGGAATTGCAAGTGTGGTGGTTGAAAAGATGATCGGTAGGACTGCCCACCCGTTTCTGTTCTAAGACCTCCAAGAACTGGCTGCAGGCCGTTTTTCCCCATCGCAGCAAATTGCTACTAATAACAGTAAGTAACAACATAAAAACTGCTCAAACAGTGATTATCTGCTCTATGCCATATAAATGTGTGTGCAGCAGTGTAGTCGCTTTGCAAGTAATGACTGTGTCAAGTCCTGCCAGCAAGTGCAAGTCTGTTAAGCCATTGACTGTGTGCATAGTAATGAGTTCAGCCTCAGTTTAAAGTTTGAAGCCAGAGAGAGACAGACTGTGAGTTGTAGCCAAAGTGCAGCACTAGTTATACAAGCAATCCCATGCTTAAAAAAACTGAAGCTTTAAGGGACTGTAGTAAAAAAAAAATGTTTCCAGCATGTGAAAAGTCCGTGGAAAATCCAGTAAATGTGTTTAAAGCAAGAACAGAGCAAGTTTGTGCAGTTTGAGCAAAAGTTATCAGTAGTTTGTGTAAATCGGGTGCACAGTGGCTTGACCCAATTTCTGAATGTTGATACACAGAAGTGCTGCCGCCACCATTACAGGGTGGGGCAGTAAAGTAAACACAGCAGCAGAGAAGCCATTTTACAACTAAAGAGTGTGTTCAGTAAAGAGGGACTTTCAGTTACAGTGAACTTTCGTTTGTTTTTCTGCAGTTATGGCCTCAGGACCAGCTTGTTACCCGGATCATGCTCGGGTTGCAGTAACAGCAGCAGTAAATAGACTGAGGGATATTGAAAAGTGGTGCTATGGAGGGCAACTGCCTCCTCATGTGGCGATTCCTGGTTTTCCAGTGCATGTGTGTCAAATATGCTTGAGAGCTGGAAGGGATGTCTTCGTGATTCCTCACTGTGCTGGATGCCTAGAAAAATATGGCTTGTATAAAGAGCCTCAAATTCGGTTGGCTCCCACACGGACAAAGGTTCAGGAATCTGCAGTTGGCAGCACACAGCACCAGGCGGAGCCTGTGGAGGAAGGCCCCTTGGGGGAATGTGGCACAAAGCTAGAGGGTGCAGAGTTAGAGACAGAACCAGAAGTTGAAGTTTCGGATGCTGGATCCCAGAAGGAAAGTTCGGATAAAGCATCAATAGACCCCTGGGGGGCCTAGCCCAAGTCTCTTAGGCGAAGATGAGATGTGGGAGGCCTTTGAGTGGGAGGTGTCGATCTCCACACCTAGTGATGAGTGGATAGTCTTGGGAGTGAGAACGACTGCTCACTCCTGGGCTCAGATCCTTAGTGAAGAGGAAGATGAGGGGGAACCTATGTGGTCTTGTGAAAAAGGAACGGGTACACAGCCTCAAGATCTTGCCTCGGAGGAATGTATGGAAGAAAGTGGTGATGCCACTGCCCTGGCTTTGCAAGAGGAAGAAGTCAGGGATCCGTTTCTAATTTCTTTAAGGATGCATAGCTGGCAGAACCAGGACTGGTCACCCCCAAGCCAGGCCAGCTGTCTCAGATTGACCAAAGCTAGTAAAGAGGAGAGACTGGTTTGTGGAAAGGCAAATAAGATCTATGGCATGACCTTTCCTACCTTTCCTCGGAAAGTCTGGGAGGAGATTGAGAACAGCAGGAAATCCTGGATCTGGGACGAAGCAATGAAAGTGTGCATCCTGGGGCCAACAAGCATGTAAAGAACAGACTGTTTCACGAAAAGTATACCCAGTGGAAGACAGGCAGGACACTGTTTATAGACAGAGTGCAAATAATGGACGGAGAGGGACGTGAAATCTCCCACTGTGTGAATTATGTGCACCCAGACAGGGTAATAATTCAAGTTCCTGACCCCTGGTACTATTGGCCTCAGTGCAAGAACCTCCCAGCGAATGTGCCCATGCCTACTAAATGGAAAGCCGAGCAGTGGTAGTCAATACTGCCACACCAGACTGTGAAGTGCCTTTATTGATCCACCGGTATGGACATCCAGGACTCAGGTGCCCCACATTCATCAGTTCTACAGTGTACTGGCCTTTCTAGAATCCATCGACTGGCCCACCAGATGACTTCAGATACAGAGAGGACACCAGTCCAGCTGTATCCTGAGCCATTGCCTGGTAATTGGATGATGTTGGACCAGCTGTTTTCTTTTTGTTCTTGTCTAAGGTTCCATCTCCAGAGATGACATCAACCCAGCTGTTCCCAGATGTGCCCTCCTGTGGTTCCCAGAAGATGTCCGCCCAGCCGTATCAGAAGAAATGCTGCCAGGAAGAGTCTTCGACAGAGGTGCAGGTCGGTTCAGAATTTTCCATTCTACAAGGGGCTGGTAAGTCCGAACTTTTCTATCTTTATGACATTGCAGTACACACCCTACACTAGCAGACTCCAAAATGTGTGAACTGTCCGCAAAGACTCTCCCCTTCGGGACTTTGACCTGTTAGAACTGTGCTTCACTGGGCTCCAGACCAGGAGACACTCTTTATTGGACTAGCCTTCGGGCATTGTGGTCACTAGTTGGGACTTTAAGGGCACTCCATTCCCACAAATGTGTATTGTAAATAATGTCATTGTTTTCTAATGTATATACTGTTTTTCTACCTTTTCTAAAAAACAAAAAAAAAATCTTTTTGGGATTCTTCAGTGTTTTGATGGTAGGGGTTTTAGGTAGACTGTGTATGCAGATTAGGAGTGTGTGTTGTCTTTCTTTTTCTTACAGGTGTTCCTGGGAAGACAGAAGAGAAGACAAGAAGAGGAGGAGGGGCTCATCGGAGTTCCTCATTAGTACTTTAGTGTGTAGAAATTTAAAGTACTGAGGTATTAATATTGTTATTACTGTATTAACCTTTTCCTTCCACAGGTGTGGTTGTGGGGTTAGGGAGGAGGCAGTAAAATGGTATAAAATGTGGTATTTTAATAGTGTATGGTTGCAGGTTGCCCAAGGTCGGGGAGGTCCCCAGGTTGTTTTGTTTTTGGGGTATTAAGTTAAAGGCAGATAGGTTTTCCCTAGAGGGTTAGGGGGGATAGACAGGCTGTGGCCCTGACCTGCAGTAGGGACCGCAGTGCTGATCTATCAGGGCTATGCTCTAGATAGTTCTGCCAGAGCCACTAGGTGTCCATAGTAAGTGGACAGAGTATAGCTGATATGTCAGCTAAAGACCTCTGGGCCCTTAGTGTTGCCTGCCTGTGCTTGCACATGGTAGGAGGGGGCCTGATCACCCCCCTCCGCAGGTAGCACATAGGGTGGGACAGCCTAAAGCCGGGTAAACAATGACTGCGGACAGTCATTTTCCTGGTCAAGGGCGAGTGTAACCCCCTTGTTACCCGGGGTTACTAGAATCCCAGTAAGACCTAGTGGTAGGCAGGGAAGGCAGCTTGTGAAACTCCAGTTAAATGGGTTTCACACTGTCTCACTCTGTTCTCAGTCTCAGCTGAGACTGAGTGATGACATCACCAATAGAACTATCGCAGCTAAATGAGCCACAATGGAATCTGCAGTAAGGGAGTTGGAATAGAATGTGGGGAGGTTTGAACAGTGTTCAGTGGTCAGTTGGTGTTGGGAGATTGCTGTCAAAGCAGCACAGCAGCTCAGTGTAGGCTCTAGGAGACTCAGCCCTGACAGAGGGCTACTTTTAGGTAAAAAGGGTGTGTGTCTCCACCAAAAGAGAGACACAGAAGATAATTGAAGTGGCGGAGACCGCTGTTTTCGAGTCTTAGTGCCCCCTTCCTCCAGGGATGGGGACAGGAAAGGGTTCCCTGCAAATTCCTGGGGCAACCCCCTGGCTCTGCTATCAAGGGAGAAGCTGCCTATTTGTTCCAGAGTTTTTTTCTTGGGGAACAAGAAGACTTGTGAATCACCTGTGGGGCACCTGCAACTGGAGGGTGAGTGTCAGATCTTCCTGAAAGGGCCTATGTTTTTTCACCCTGGGACTTGTGTGACAATGTGGGGATTGAACTACTAAGATAGTGGGAGGCCTAGAGTAATAGGCTTAGCCAACAAGTAAAAGTAGGTTCAAGTCCAGAGCTTATTGGGATCAAAGTCATATGTAGAGGAGATGTGACATACATCTACCCAGTAATCTACATTTGCAAGTTTTCAGTAAAGGAATTGTTTAGTTTCCAGAGAAATGGCCGGGTATGGGCTGTGGGAGCTGGAGGTGGGAGTCCCCCCATCTTTAGTGACCAGGTCCACCTCTACGGATTTGCTCTGAGGGTTTCTACTTTGCCTCAGGCACTTGGCCAGAGATGAGGGAAGTACCCAGATGTAGGATTGGAAGGAAAATTCCCTCCAGGAGCCGAAGGCTCTAGTGTGGTTTGGGGAGCCACAACAGGATAATTGGTTCATTTCCCAAAATGGACTGCGGATTAAGTGGCCGGTGGAGGAGCCGGGCCCATGGGGAAAACCCAAGTAGTGTACAAGTCGGGCTGTGTACCCAAAGCTGCGTGCAAGTCCGGGCTGTGTGCCTAGTGGGTTCAGAGCCTGAGGGCTGGAAATAGTGATAAAGTGTTCTGTTGTCTCTAATCTGCATTGCCAGGAATGTAGCCCTGTGGGGCTCCGTCTGTGCTTTGTTTGTTCAGCTTGGATGTGAATAAAAGCCACACTGAAGAATCCCATTCCTGCTTCTGGACATTACAGTCATTGCTTCCTGTGTTCGGATTTACTTGGGTGCCCCTGCGCAGAGTAGCCAAACCTAGGTCCCCTGTGCCGAGTAACCTCATCCTCCCTGAACCCAGTCCCCACCAGGTACTGCTGTCAGCTTCAACAGCATGCCACCTGTCATTTTGCTAAAAAGGCAGGGGTGAGGGGTTACACAAACATGAATGAAAAAGTACTATGTCAGTTAAATAATGCCAACTTTTCTACATCTGCACCTAGTGATCATACGAGGGAGTTCAAAACTCAGACAAATTTTCTGGAGACAGTCATAACTAGCGGTTGTCTCCCTGACAAAGGTATAGACTATCTCATGGTAAAAAATTAGACGAGAGTACCAGTCTATAGCCTACTTAAGATCCACAAGGATCTGGTCAACCCGCCAGGTCAGCCGATAGTTTCAGGCAACGACAGTCTAACTGAACCCCTGGCAAAAATTGTGGATTTCCACATAAAAAACTTTGTCATAGAACTTCTATCCTACATAAAAGATACAAGGGATATACTCTGAGTTTTGGAAAACATGGCAAATGATAATACCAGCTTGCTTGTTACATTGGATGTGGAGTCACTATACTCCAACTTCTACCCAAAGATGGATTAGGGCCAGTGGAGGTCCCAGTACTGATACAGTAGTACAAATTACATGCTTTGATTTGGAAAGTAGCACTTTTTTTCTCTAAAGTCAAGCTTTGTGTCATGAAGAAAGGTACTGTTACAATGGCGAGTATGGTGCCCAAGTACACCAATCTTTATCTTGGCAAATGGGAACAAGCTGTTGTCCGCAATGAAAATGTCTGTGTTTCTATGTTTCTAAAAGACCAATATATTTTTCTATAAAACTGATTTATGGACATGTTTTATTGACAATATCTTCATTGTTTGGAAGGGAATGGAATCAGAGCTATTTGACATTGTTAAATTTTTAGAAGAGAGCAACAGCAACTTAACATTTATTTATTTTATTTAGTTGGTTATTTAAATGTTTCATCTGGAAGGCATACTGAGCAGTATCATTAGTTTCCAGATGTGTCCTGGGGGAGCAGAGGTCTCTGTCAGTCAAACCACTGTGACTTTTTGGGATTTGATTATTAAAACGGATGATAGTGGAGGGATCACAACAGCCCTGTACTGCAAAATGACTGCGAGGAATACACTCCTGTTAGCAAGTTGTCAGCCAAAACACACAGTCAAGGGTATTCCCAGGGGACAGTTCATCACAACAAAACATAACTGTGGTAATGATGAAGTATATAACAAAAGAGCAGATGAACAGGAATGCAGGCTGTATAACAGGGGTTATAATAGAAATATCGAGCCCTATTCACTAAGGTGCATGTTATATGTGCAAAATACACATATAACACCCATGTAGCTATGCGGTCCCAGACAGGTACAGAGTGCATGTTATTCACTACCGCAAGCACCTGCAGGGCACCTGTTCACCCCCCCCATGTGCAGGTGTGCAAGAGCAGATTGTGTGACTCAGGTGGGCATCCAATGGGATACCTATCCTGGGTCCTGTAGTGGATCCCCTGCTCCACACGAGCAGAGGATTCTGGGCAGGTGCAGGTCCCAGGAATTTTTTACCTATGGGCAAATGCCTGAACAGTTGCCCCCAGCCCTACCATGCAGCTAGGTGGGCTGAGGCAGCATGGTGGGGGCACTCATGTCCAGCTGGTGTTGGCAGGTGTCATTGGTGGGAGTGTGTAACAGTTACGTTATGGTCTCCCCTCACATAACTTGCACCACCCTCAGCTAGTGCTCTGTACCTTAGTGAATGGCGTAGAGTGCCGGCATGCCCCCAACACATGCTCAGACTGCTGGTGGTACGTAGCTGCAGAATTGTCCAGGGGACTGTGTGCACAAGGGGCTTGTGCTAGTGCTGTGAATGCTGCTAAGGGTCCCCTGGACCCCCACTGTGCAGCATTCCAACTCAGGGTTGCCTACGCACCTCAGATATACAGTGCATAGGCAATCTGCACCTTTGTGAATGGACCCGATTGTATGTAGAGCCAGAACAGAGGTGAATGAGACTCTGAGAGAGAGACTGCCGCAGACTATGCCCTCACTGAATAAACTGACATGCATACCAATTTTGTAACCACTTTCAATCCCCACTCTAAAGAAGCTGGGAAAATCATCAGAAAGAACTGATATATTGTCAGTACTGATCCTGGTCTAAGGGACCTTTGAGATACCACACCATGTCTCATTTACAGGAGGGAAAAAACATAAAAAGATTTTGTAGCACATGCTGTACACCCACTAGAAGATAGGGTGAGAATGTGGATACTTCAGAGGTCAGAGGGTTGTTGAACATGTGGTATTTATAAATTCTGTCAGCAGTGTCAGTGCTACCAAAACCTTTAAAAAACACAGAGCAGATAGAGATGTAAAAATCAGGGGTCTATTATCTGTCCATTTGCTCATGTAGATCTTTCTATATTGGAAAGACTAAGAGAGAATTTAAGAATAGGAGACCTCGTGAGGGCAATGGAACATGGGGATGGAAGAAATCTGAGGACCCCGCAGTTGAGCCTAGGGCCTCACCACCTATGCCTTTGAGGCTGCTCCTCCCACTACCCTCTCCCTCCAATTTTCCTGGACACTTCCCCTCCCATCACACCAACGGCTCCCCTTCCCCTATCCCCCATCCCACTTAGCTATATCACTAACTAAGCTCTGACAAAGCTTTCCTCTGGCTGCACAGAGTTTCTCTTTCCATCTCTACAATCATTTCTATTCTTTCCCATTCTCCTTTAATTAAGATCATATAGTAGTCTAAACTCTACGTATTATGTCTCTGCTCTTTACACTAGAAAGTATAAACAACTCTAAAGTCTGTAACTGAGTGAAATTATTGTTTAGAACCTTGTCAAGTGATCTTGTAGTTGATTCTTGTGACATTGCTATTTTTTCTGTATTGTTTGTCCTGTCTAGACGTGGAACCATTGTAAATGAGCTTCCAACTCAAAGTTGTTTTTGAATCAATAAACTTGAAACTTTTCTAGGAATAAAAAATAGATACAGCCTTGGTATAGAGGACTTCTGGAAATATTTGCAAATAAGATGCAACTACCCCTATGATTAGAAGCCTAACACAGGTTCAGAATTCTCCAATTCCCCACCCCTTACCAAACTTACTAAAAAGGAATAGAGGCATAGCAAGTCTTACCTAGTCTTTAGTAAGGGAAAACATCCCCAATCAAATTACTAAGGCTAAAGAAAAATGGGAAATGGACATTCAGCGCATGATACCTGATGCAGCATGGGAAGTTTGCTGGGTAGCTGGACATACCCCAGTTAGGCACACTTGCAGTAGGCTCATACAAAAAATTCTGTACTGGTGGTACAGAACCTCAGCAGTACTTCATTCAGCTAATCTAATAGCATCCAACACCTGTTGGAGATATGCCAGTCACCCTGGTGACCTCTTTTGTATCTTGTGGTCATGTCCCAAGACTGCAGAATTTTGGTCTCAAACCCATACCATACTGCAAAGTTTTTTAAATGTCAGGCTGCCATTATCCCCAAAACTTTACTTACTCAGCTCTAAGTTGGTCACACCTTCCCTCAACAAGAGTCAATGGGACTTCCTGGTCCTATTCAGCATTGAAGCTAAAAGGCTCCTTATACGCAAATGGAGAACCACAGACATTCCCACGATGAAGGAGTTGTTAGATGGTATAATGCAGTTGGCAAAATATGAGAGATTCTCTCACGCATCCACAAGTACTTTATCAAAATATGACAAGATATAGGCTCCCCTCCTTCAATATGTTCAAACCCAATCCCTTATTGACCAACTGCGAAATACACTGCAACAGTACACCGTACGACTGGCATAGGCTAAGTGTGCCATGTCTCAGTAATGCTCTTCCTTTCTGCAGTGCTAATAAAATATCCCACAAAATAACCCCCACCACCCAGCCCGCTGAACCTCAGAAATGTGTGCCTTTGATGTTACAACAATTGAAGGAAGCTTCTGTATTGCAGTCTCAAAAATATATGTTCAAGATATATGTTCATGTTTATTTCAACCTGCACTCTCTGTACACAGGTTGGAGTATTTGTTTATGTAAAAAACAGCAGCATATGAATTCTTACCATGAATGGCAAGTATTGTAGTAGTTAGCCTTACATATTCTAACTAGACTAGAGTACCAACCACAGTATAAGGCTCATAGAATACTGTGTAAGCCTATGAGATTGGCTCTCTCCTCACTGCACAGCAGTAATTTTGTATTTATCATAAGCACTTACCATGAAATAGCAGGGATACTGGGTAACAGAAGCAGCACTCTAAAGAAAGATAATCTTAAAATAGGTTACAAATCGGAATAATGATAACAAAATGAAATCCTTACCATATTAAGTTCTTATTACTGGCTGTGTAGCCCGGCCTATTTGTCTCTAATATGCTGTAATATGCTGTATGGTTATCTGCATTTCCACATGTACTGTTTTAACGTAAAAACAATAAAATTGTTTAACTTCAAAAATGTTCTTATTCTAGGTCCCCATGGGCAAAAATATTCCCACTGTAGGTCCTGACCAGTTGGAGCCAGCAGGGCCTCCGACCTCAGCTGTCCTGTGCACCGACTCCAGCCCTGCACCATTCAGAGTGAAAGCCTCACCCACACTGAAAGGTTCTTGCCATGATTTTTGAACAGTTTAAGCATTTCTTCTTCTTCCTTTTTTTAATCTGCACACTGTAAATTGCCCACATTCATAACTCTCCCCCACCCCCCACAAACACACAGACACACACCTTGCTGGCATCGGTACTTTTCTGCCGACAGGAGTTTCCTCTTTGTGCCTGACTGGCACCCTCATGGCATTCCCTGAGAATAGCTGCTCTCCTCATGGGCATCCTCTAACGTCTGCCCAGCTCCCTGCATCGATACTCCCACAAGACCACAACAACCACCACTCCAGAGCATGCAGATGCAATGACACACTACATAACAGCAAAGTGTGCGGCACCACGCACACTCACGCTATCCGGACATAAACAACCACTCAGTCATCCGAAAATGCACTCTTAAACTAAAAAATAAAGAAACATTAACAAATACAAATGAAAAGTATAAACAGTGGCACAAAATAAATGAAGGCATTGCATAAATGGAATATGCCATATGGCATACAGAAATATCTGTGAAATTATTCCCTGGTGTAGTTTGACATCACTCATGGCTCCGCCACTAATGATATATAAGGTCAGACTACACTAAGGAGAAATATCACAGATATTTTTGTGTGGGGTATGGCATATCCCATACATATTTATTTATTTCAAAAGTTTCACTGGAAAAGACATTACAATTGTCTCAGTTGTAACAACCTTGCTAACTTTTTTTAATTTTTGTTGCATATCTTTAATTGATTTATCAGACTATCCACTGATTGTAAATGTTGTTCTGTTCCTTATCCTGCATCGTTCCTCACTGTGTATACTTCTCATTGCTGTGAGTTTTCTGTACTGTACTGTGCTTTACTGTACTGTACTTGCCTATTCAGGACCTCCTTGCAGATGAGTCTTGCTCAATGGAGCTTTTCCTGGTAAAACTAATAAAATGAATATTGAGATGGTAACAGCTCATTTCCAGATGTGTGCTGGGGAAGGAGGAAAGGGAAGACAATGAGGAACACAAGAGCAATGACAGGTGAATAAACATCATATATAACAATTGTGCAAAGACAAGGCTTCAAGACATAACATACGTAACAATACAACAGAGTGCTGGAGATAACCACATTTGCAATTACAAAACAAGAACTGGAGGATAACATCTGCAAGGTACAGAGCAGTACGGAGTTCAGGGTGGGAGCATATCCTTACAACAGGGTAGGGCACACTTAAGATGTAATGACATATACTGTAGTACTGCTTTTTCTTCCCCTGTTCCTGCTTCTTTGCATGGTTGTGTTTGTAAACTGCATGGGCCATGACAGTAAAGGGTATGGAAGGAACAAAAGTGAGAACAAGTTCAAAGAGCAGTGTTAAAGCTGGTTCCATGAGAGGTCTTACCCTCGGGTGGTGGACAAGTGGAACACCCTGCCAGAGGAAGTGGTGGGGGCTGAAACAATCACGGGATTTAAGAATGCATGGGATAGATATAAAGGAATTCTGGAGCTCAGGGGTAGGCAACAGACGCCTAGGAAAACATAAACTAAACTTACAAGCTCAAATGGTAGACTGGGTGGCCATAGGCTCTCATTTCCGGTATTAATGTCTATGTATCTATGTATGTAGCAAAATAAAGTTTTTCTCAGCAATGTAACGCCCGCCGTATTGTTCTTTCCTCTCTCTATCCTCCTTGCTTATTGTTTTATAAATTCTCCTCTTTCCCAGCATGTACCAATCAGCTTTACTCCTCCTATCTACTGTAGATTTGTCTCTCTCATAGTTTCTTACTTTATAAGGTTTTTCTGCTATGTGGTACTACTTACATCCAGCACATATTGTTCTAGCATTACACATAATACGATACATATGTACCTAAGGATAACAAGACAATTCACAAGTCCATTTAATATTATTTACTAACTGTGTTTAACAGAATATTATAAGAATCTGTCATGTAGGATCTGACATAACTCTTGATTTGTTGGGGTCTAATTCTAACAAAAGCACTTTATAATAAAAGAATTTTGTAAGACACTAAAATAAGTCAGAGGAGGACTCGCTGGTTGCCTTTATGCACCAGAGAGTTTCAATTTTGACCGGGCCGCTCAGGTGATGTCAGATATGATGTCGGCACACCTACCTGGTGTGCAGCCAAGTGGTCTGGCCCTTCTTCTTCACCTAGCAAGGTGTTAGAATAGCATTCAGAGCAGTGTGGAGGGCTAATGACGGCGGGTGTACCGGCGTTTCTCACCCTGTAGAAATTAAATTTCACACAGAGCGAGCTGTAAGGTCCTTTGTACTGAGGTAAGGGAAACACTTTTCAATCAAAATCCGAAGCACAAAGAATTTATAGAATTATGATGGTTGCAGAACATTCTAAACAGTAGGCTCTGTGTTTTCCTTTTAGAATAAGTACAGAAGTACTGGATTTGGAAAAAGGACCACAACTTGAAATAATAAATGACACTACTGAATAATCACAATAAGAGCGACAGAAATGTGAAACCTCTTTAAGGTTCTAAAGATTGTGATGTTTATACAAATCTCCCTTTTTGTGTTTAGATGTGATGCCCTTAGATGAGCTATTGGGTATAAGACTGAAACTAACACCCCCCACCCCACCCCCTCAAACACCTGAACCGACGCTGACTTCTGTAAATATTTGTTATATATAGCACAGGTCAGTTCCACCTGTCTATTGTTGTTTTCAAATGCATTTGATTTTATTTGATTCAATTTTGAAGAAAAAACAATTATGGAAAATTAGAATAACATAAGTACTTCTCCATTTGTATTTGTCACATATATTTAGATACATCTATAGCTCCAGTCTGAATAAGGAACTTAGATACGGTCTGAAACATCACGTATTTTAAATATTCAATATGGAGCATACAGAAATATTTTGATCTTGAAAAGAATGGAATTATAAAATGAGAAATTCTATATTTTTTGCTGCAGTCTGAAAGAGAATTAAACTACAATTATTTAATTACTTTGGCCTGCACATTATTCATTAAAGAGTTGAGTGAGAGTACACTGTCTGCTACGACTGTAAACTGCATGGGCCATGACAGTAAAGGGTATAGAAGGAACAAAAGTGAGCACAGGTTCAAAGAGCAGTGTTAAAGCTGGTTCCATAAGAGGTCTTACCCTCGGAGCAAAAATAATATTTTTCTCAGCAATGTAATTCTAAAATAGTGCCCCTAAGTATTAATTTCAAAAACCCAACAGCCTACTGAAAAACTGATTTTTTTTAGTTGGGGGCAGTTTTGCTCAGGTACAGTAGATGAATATTACTAAAAATTGGTGCCCTCTGTGGTCAACAGTATGAATATCACTCTAAGAATATGGTGCTGCAAACATGTTGTGGAAGGAACTGATTAACAGCTGCACTTGACACAAATAAACTTACAGTATAACATGGGTTAGAGTGAAGCAGCAATCCAACTGGTGGATTAAATGTCTGTAAATGAGATCGGCCCAGTGGCGTTGAGAGCTGAGGCATTGGACGCCACACCTCACGCCACGGTGGTGACCCGGGTTTGCGAATGGACTCAGGTCATTGGGGGTTGGTCGGGAGTGGCACGGACTTGGATTGAGCTTCTGGTAGGGAGCTCTCCTTTCCTGGGGGAGGGAGGACTGCATTGCACAGCTTTGGTGGCCCCTAGTGGTATGGGGCTCAGCAGACGCAGTGCACGTTTCAGTGGGGGATAGGTGGTGCAGCAGATTTCCTGCAGATGGGTGCAGGTGCACACCTGTGTTGCGCTGGACGTCCATGCACATCCATGTTGCCGGGAAGAGGACCCCCCCATTGGTAGGCGAAGGCGGGTCCAGTGGATGCGGCTCCATGTTCAACGCTGGGCACCAGGATGTCTGCTCTGGTCCCTCCTCCAGTAACAGCAGCCCTATCAGTACCATAGATAGAGTGCTGGTAAAGAGTAAGGCGGTCCTTCCTCAGGGGAGTCAGATCTGAGGGATTCAGGTAAGGCTGCACATAGAGTGGAGGTCCCCCCGACCAGAGTCGGACATCTGGGCTTCACGTCAGATGGGCAGAGCCAGCATACTGAGAGACCACACTGGAGAGAGGCTAATGGGTAAGGGAGAATAAATAGAATTAAAAATAAATACATGTATGTCTGTAAGTGCACAGTTGCTGTGAAATGTCCCTGAATGAGTATCACTGGGCGCACAGAGAAATTCAGTAGAACTCAGAAAGAAAAGCAGCCATGTTTTTGCCCCCAATCAGCCTACACATATGGGACATTGCGACAGCAACTGTGTATCTTAAGCAGAACATATAATCAATGGTTACATACAGTACAGTACCTCGTCCTGAGGTACACTTTCGGCTCCTTCCTCCATTAGGGCCCCACCCCCATGGCAATGGGGAACAGCAGTCTGTGCCTTAGCGAGAGAGTGAGAGACAGACAAAAAAGGAAGCCCTGGGGAGTGTTGTCCAGTTGTTGGCACCCACCCCCCAGGAGCTGGATTGTTGCTATAGCCTCAATTCCCCATCCTCCCTCCACTCCCACCCGAGCACAGGTTGGAGTGTTACTGGGAGCCGCTCCTAGGAGTCAGGAGAGACAACAAGACATGGCTGAGTCGGGGGCTGTTACCCAGAGCAGTAGAGCCAGAGAGAGAGACAATGCTATTGTCACTGCAGCCATATCCCACATGCAGCAGTTATTCCATTGCCCATTCTGTAAAGTGTATTGCTAATAACATGATGGGGTCAGCAGTCAGCAGTGTTGTACCATGTTTGTCAGTGTCTGTTCCCCTGCCAGCTTCTTGTACAGCATCGGTGACTGCCCACATCATAGTGGAGTCAACTGTCAGCAACGTATTTGGGGAAGGAGAGACAGCGAGAGAGAGAGAGAGAGAGAGAGAGAGACAGCTGAATGCAAAAGTGCTGCTCTGTGCTGCGTTTCAGAAGTACTGTTCTGTGAGCAGACTGTGAGACACTTCTATTGTGTATACCTCTTGTATTATATATTTCTTCTTTGTTGTTCTACATTTTATATCTCCTGTCTATGTAATTGCGAATTGTATGTGTATGTGCCTCAGGACCTCCTTGTGAATGAGCTTGCTCAATGGAGTCTTTCCTGCAATAAACTTGAACTTGAAAGACAGAGACATAGTAACATTAAGCAGCACATGCAGAATTCCTTTTCTTTCTCTTTCTATCTTTGTGATAGGCAGATGACAGACCATCAGTGCAAGTCCCTGCACCCACTGACAACCAAATCTGCCTTGTGTTGAAATGTGCTGTGGAGAGAGACACTGACAGTGAGCAGGGCTGCTGCCTTTGAAGTCTGAGCTGCAGGTGAATGCCTGGATCGGGCTCCTTGCTGTACCCCCCCCACACACACACAACCGAGACACAGGGTAACAGTGCCCAGCTCACCCAGCCACACGGAGAAAGAGAGTGACATAGTGAATGCAGAAGTGCTGCAGTCTGTAAGTACTGTTCTGCGGGGACCATGAGAGAGAGAGAGAGAGTGAGAGTGAGAGAGAGACACAGTAACTCTAAGCATCACATGCAGAATTCCTTCTCTCTTTTTCTCTGTCTGTGAGATCGGCGGCTGTCAGACCATCAGAGCAATTCCCTGCCCCCGCACCAAGTCTGTGTTCTGTTGAACTGTGCTGTGGGAAGACACAGTGACAGCCAGTTGATCTCCGAGCTGCCTGTGGATATCTGCAGTTGTGGGTGGGGGGGATAAAGTGAATGTGCTAAGCAAGGCAGCAGACAATATTATGCTCAAGAAATGTTACAAATCATCTCAGTAGTGTATGTGTGACATTTCTATGTGCTTAACAACAATGCACTATGCATTATTTGTTAGGGACTATTTTGCAAGGTAGCAGGATACAGTGCCTTTCCTGATATTTAAACAGGAGAAAAACCCTTTTTGTGGGAATTTCCTTCTTTTGCTTGTAACCCATGTATAGAGCATATATCCACTCAGAGTATGGTTATAGGCATTTAATCCACACCTGGCTCTGTGGAGGACACCTGCCTATGGCCTCATGCCTCACAATGAACCCAAGGCATGGATTAAATGCCTATAACCCCATACCCTGTCAAGGGTTATTGTAAACATTTTCCTGATTACCAGTCCTGGCTTTCACCACTGCTAAACAGTTCCACAAGTCCTAGATATTTCAGTTATTAGATGTGCAATTTTCAAGCAATAACCATGACAGGGTATGGGTTTTTAGAATGCAAATGCATGCCCTGGGTGAACTAGAAGGTATGGGGCCAATGTCTGAGTACTTTTCAATGCACCCAGGAAGTGCACTGATCTTAAGAAACCCATGCCCTGAACTAGTTTACTGTGCTTGTGAAATGGAAAATATATATATTTTTTTTTAATGGAAAAAAACTATTTTCTTGTAATAAGGCTATTAGCTAAGGTTTGGTAAGGAAGGCTAAATGCCTTTAAATGATTCCAAGAACAGCAAGGCTCATCAGCAATTATTAAAAAATAGTCTCATTCCTCCCAACTACCTAACAGGTCTGATGCCCAACTCAGCCCATCAGGGAATTAATAATATATGCCCCCCTCCTCATGACTATCAGATGGGTCCGAGGCTGCCCATCAGGGGGAAAAAAAACAGTCTGCACCCCACCATCCTGATGGATCTAGTGACCAACCCAGCACATCAGGGTAAGTAATTCTGCTTATAAAATGGACAAGACTTTTTTTAATGAAAATTGTATTTATTTTTCTGTAGTTAGGCTGTTGCTAGTCAGAGTTTGGTAAAGCAGGCCGTATCACCTGTTGGCGCAGTTGGAATTTCATCAGCCAGGCCCTCCCCCTTCATCCCTTTCAGTTTTGCCCCCTTTTAGTGCAGCAGCAGGAATTGTAAAATGCAGCCTCTTGTCATCATCAGCTGCTATAATGACTGACGTAGGTTTCTAACATGCTTGCTCTAACACCATGGTAAAAGAGACAGAATAGGAACAATGTAGGGCAGACTGTTTCTGAGGGGCCACTTCCCTGGTTATTAGGCCAAACTGACTTTCCTATGGGCGGGAAATCAGCTTCAACCAGTTAACTGTTTATTCATGTAAAACTCCTTTTTTAGTGGGACGTTCTCTGAAGTTCAGATACTAGTCAAAGTAGACTGGGCTTTCCACTTCATGTTAAAAGGGTAGCTCATAGAGAACAGTTTGGAATGCTTATGCAAATGTTCATGTTTTTATGCTTCTAGGGGATGCTTAACCCTTACACACAGGGTGCACAATGTTGTGATGTAGTATTTGAAATCCCCGCTCATGGCTACAATGACGTTTTGTTAATGACGTTATCAGATGAAGTATGCCTACCTGCAGGCATTGTTTTATGTATACATTGAAACTTGATAAAACATACTTGAAAAGAAAAAAAAAAACAAGGCTGAATACCTTTAAAAGATTCCAGGAAGTTCAAGGCCCATCAGCAAATTAAAAAAAATAAATAAATAAATCTCTTCCCCAACTCCCAACCACTTCATTGGTTTGGTGCCCAACCCATACTGTCAGTGAAAAATAGGTTACTCACCTGTAACCATAGTTCTTGGCGTGTTAAAAGAAAGTCCACATCGACACTCTGGCACTTCATCTGGAACACTCTGATTTGCTGAACATCTTTAAGCAAAGCTCCTCCTATCACCCAGGGGGTATATCCCCCCAACTCCACCCCATGACATCAGATCCTGCACACTGGCAGCAGGAAACCATGTTCCACTTGCCTGGGGAAACCAGGTGGATTGTGTGGATGTGAACCATATGCCACTCCCAGAACTCCACCTACACATGAGCAACCTATTTTTCTAGAGGTGTGGATATGGTCCACTATTCACACTCTGGCAGACTCTGAGCAGTTCTCCATGAAGAGGGAGCAAGGCGCACACCCTTATTTGGTGAACAGAGACTGGAAAACTGAGGCCCCAAAACCAGCATCCCAGCAAGACTCAAGGTTGATGCAGCAGTGGGTAATGAAGGTGTGTGCTGACTTCCAGGTAGCAACCCTGCAGACTTCCTAGATAGGGACATCCATAGAAACAGTCATCAAGGCAGTGAAATGCCTAGTAGAATGTGTTCTAAGCCCTACAGGATGCTCCCTAGCAGCCAACCTATAGCAGAGGTCGATGCAGAATGTGATCCACCTGCCAATCATCAGCTTTGCCACTGGTCTGCCTGACACAGCTTCGGCGTAAGAGACAAACAGCTGGCAAGCCTCTCACTGAACTCCAGCCATGAGCTCCACATAATATCAAGAGAGCACACTCAGTAGGTCCAGAGTATGGAGCCTGCAATCAGCCTCTGATGATGGACTGGTAAAGTATACTAGTAAGTTAATCACCTGGTTAAAGTGAAACTCCAATACAACCTTCAGCAGGAACTTCAGGTTGGGGCAAAGGACTACTTTGTCCCTGTAGAAGACCAGATAGAGAGATTCTACTGAGAACGCCTGGAGCTCTCCAATCCTTCTGGGTGACATAATGGCCACTGGGAAGACAGTCTTCTACAAGAAATGACATCTCACACTTAGGTATTGGCCTAAAAGACCTGCCCATGAGCAAAGTCAACACCAGCATAGCTCCCACGGTGGAGATGGTCCACACACTAGAGGAGACAGGTGGTCCAGACCCTTGAAAAAGTGCCCAACCATCTTCTCCTGGGCCACAATCGGCTTACCAGCTTATGCGCAGTAAGCAGAGATGTACAAATGTTTTCACTGAAAGTTGAACAGAGTCTATACAATTAAAAACACATTAGGAATAATTGGTAAAGGCAGAAGTAAACAAAATACACTTAGAATAAACATTTGAATAGTCAGGTGTATACAGATATCCTACATATTTACTTTTTTTTTTTTTTTTTACTTACTTTTTCTCCCGGGTCCCAGGTCAGCACCTCTATCCTGGCAACCTCTCCGTCCAGCTGCCATCCACCCACATCTGTCCTCCATTCCAGGGCGTCATCTTGCTATCCCCACAGCTTACCCCCCATGGTGGAGTGGTGGAGAGCCCCCTTACTCCCCCACCAGGACTGGATCCATTACAGGTGATGCCCCCCCCCCCAGGAGAGATGGTGTGGTATGTCGGACGGCCATCAAGCAGGTCAACCCAGGCCATTTTCCATGTTTTTATTTTGGGGCAGATCATGCAATGCTGACAGTGGGTGTACCATGTGCGTGTCCACATGCAGCATGCCAGCTGGCTGCTCCAGCTCCATGCCCCACTGTACTTGGGCCAGGCTGTGTCAACACCTAGTCTCTGCTAGGTGTCAGGCACGTGCTGGCCTGTGTTCCCCTTCCTCCCTGGGGGAGGAAAGCTGCTGTCCAGATGCTCCATCCTCTCCCACCCCAGCTGGCCCCCGACAACCCGCTCGCACCGCGAACACGGGTCGCCGGCATGGCAGGAGGTAAGGCATCATTGCCTCAGCCCTCCATGCCACTGAGATGGCTACTTATTTACTTTTAAAAAAGAAAATGTAGTTGCACAGTTTTATCTAATTTTGGTTATCCAAAATTTGATCAGGACACCAGAGGGTTCAAGTCTGGTTACCTACACACCCAAAGATGTATTTTAGCCTAAAGTCTCATATCCAGAGGAAAATCAGTCCAAATTACTCTAAAAAAAAAAAACTATATTTATTTATAACTTGGATTAAAATAAATTTGAACCAGAGGTTCTTTTACAAAGGTTCCGCGACAAATGCGAACAGTACAGGGAATGCACAGGATAAGAAAAAATAAACATACAGTAGGTGATAACAAGAGTGATATCAAATAACAACAAAGGTTCAAATATGCACTATTTATAATTCATCACATTTGAGGATAAGCAAAAGAACAAACAGGATTAACAAATAAGGAGTTCAGGCTGAACAGTTTAATACAACAATTTACAATTCATCAAAGGAAAGGAAGGACAAGATGGAGGAATATAAAGAGTGTATGTGAAAAAGTCATAGGTAGAGGCCAAAGGTAGAAAACAGCAGGGGATGAGGGGGTTGAGGAAAAGGAGAGGTTGAAAAGAAAAGCACAAATTAAATGAAGAGGTGAGGCAGTCAGAAGATGACTTTGTCCTGATAGGTGTAGGTAATAGGGGTGGGAGAGGGTGCATTAGATAAGAAAATATAAGATTAGGGAGGGAAGGGGGCTTGGGAGACAGAGGCCCTGGTCTGAGAAAGTGAGATGGGCTTTCACAGAGGGCGTGGAAGCGAGCACAGGGCAGGGACCATGGGATTAAGGAGAGCAGTCACAACTATTTAGTAAGGAGAGATGCTGGCACAATGTACTTTTAAAGGGGCCAAGGATAGGGTAGTTATTGATCTCAGAAGGAGACTGTTGAGCCAGGAAGGGGCTCAAAACCTAAAAGTTTGCTGCCCCTGGGCAGTACGGCAGAAAGGGACCAGTAATTTTGATATGGATGAACTGCAGGTGTGGTGGAGGTTTGACACTGGCAGCAGAAGGGGCAGGGTGCTTGGCTGGGTTAGGGAAAGGCTAATTTTTTTAGCAAATAGACAAGTCTGGTATGTGACCCTCCCCTTAAGATTTAAGCAGTGTGTTTCTGCGTAGAGGTCACAAGTATGGGTGTACTTGGGGGTGCCAGAGACAAGCCTACACACCTTGTTGACAGCCACAGTGATTCTTTTAAACACGGACTCTAACGTCTAAGGTGGCGCTACTGAACCTTGTTTTGCCCAAGACCCTTTGCAGAGAATTACATTCTATTTCCTTTATGTAACCCCCCCATGGGTGCTTACCTTAATTGCCCCCAGGTCCTCACACTCTCCCGATCTCCATTTTTCCTGCTGGTGTCCCCCGTTTTCCCCAATTGCTCCTGGTGCCCCAGTAGTTCCCCAAAGGTGCCCCTGAACAGCCCAGTAGTTATTTTAGCCCAGTTCAAGCTTAATCATTTAAAGTGCAATCTCCCGCTATTGAAATAGCACTGTGGTGCAGCGGGGATTGCGCAGACGCCAGCAGCGCTTTTGATGTGCAAACCACCGAATTTGTGTTTGAGCGGAGAGTGAAACAGTGGTCCCAGTGGCCCTTCTCTACTAAATGAGGGCTGGTGATCTGAATACTGTGGCTTAGAAGCCGCTTTGGGGCTAAATATTAAGTTTAAGAATGGGACTATGAGCGGGCTCATACATATTAATGAGCCCCGCATGAATATTAATAAGGTGCTGCCTGCCACCTGGGAGGAAAGTACTGCGGCAGCAGTGACTGGGGAACTATGGTGTACAAATGTATGAAAGTGTGCTTATGAGAAAAAGCACAGCTGGGGCTACATGTTGTGAGGAAAATGTAACTCAAGAGTGCAATGCCTGGCCGCACCAGAACTTTAAATAATGGGGACTGCATAAACTGAATAGAACTCAGTACAGCAGCCACCATTTTGGGGGGCCCTCAACCAATTGCAAGTCTGGATTTCAGCCAGAGGCTCATGGGACCTTACCAATGGCTTGTGGGAGATAATCAGGGACAAATTCCTGGTGACTAAGCTCCAACCAATCAGGAGACTGGGACTGTAAATGACAGCTAGGGCAGCCAATTGGAATGCTGGAACTCTGCCCTTTGATGAGAGGGACTGTTTGAACTGGAGTTCAGTTAGATTTCAGCTTGAGACTTCGAGGAGAGAGTGGCCTCTGTGGCTCTGTGCTGCCGTTTCACAGGGAAGGCCTGTATTGCCTCCTGTGAGAAATCCTCCAGTCCAAAAGGGGATCAGAACTTGGAACTGCCTGTAAGCAAACCAGAAAAGGTTCCTCAGCAAGTTGCTGAGAGAGGAACTAGCCAGAAACCATTTGAAAAGGAAGTTTGCTGTTTCTTCAGCTACACAGTTGTAGCCTACCTTGTGGGTGGGAAAGCTGATCCATGGAGTCCTGCCTCAATTCAGGAGTCATTCAAGAGACCAGAGAACTTTGCCAAACACCAGCTGGAGGTTTCACCAGCACAGTTACTGTTCTTGCAGCCTTCAAGTGTGTTTCACCTGGGCTCATGCCATCTCGAACTCATGCAGATTGTCCCAGAGCCACCTCGCCTGTCAGCTCAGTGACAGACCACCTCCAGGGAAGTGCTCCATTCTGCTGTGCATTGCAGGTTACAGACAACTTAGGGAAAGACCATGAAGAGAGGTTGCGGTCACCTGTGGGAAAGGCCATGAAGAGAGGTTGCGGTCACCTGTGGGATAGGCCATGAAGAGAGGTTGCGGTCACCTGTGGGATAGGCCATGAAGATAGGTTGCAGTCACCTGTGGGAAAGGCCGTGAACAGAAGTTGTGGTCACCTGTGAGAAAGGCCGTGAAGACATTGCCCTTCAATCCCCAGTCTGGGTACAGTAAGTAATCGCAGGGTAGCTCCCTGCAACAAAGCCAATTCTGTGATGCCAACTTATTCTTGTTTACCAGTTAATGTGCTTAATTGAGACTGGGATACCTGGCCAGGAATACAATTGGGGTTGGAGTGTTTAAAGTGTTGTGTCCTAGTAATCATTTCCTTTCAACAAGGGCCCCTACATCAGCTGCAATGCCGGCAACCCACAGCAACAGTCAGGCATGCTTGCACCTTAACCTGGGTACCCAGTGTTATGAACTGAACTGTCAGGGATTGATTTGTATGATTTCATCGAAAGCTTATTAGTACAGTGATTTACCTTGAATGCCTTGCCTGAATTAGTGGCCTTGATGCAGGAGGAACATCTGGATATTGTGGCAGTCACAGAAACATGGTACACACAGAACCATGACTGGGACGTAAACATACCAGGATACACTATCTACAGGAAGGACAGGGAAGGTAAAAGAGGAAGAGGAGTAGCTCTCTACATTAGGGAAGGAACCAAAGCAACAGAACAAAAGGGTAAACAGGGAGGAGTGGAAGCACTGTGGGTCAATTTGGAGACAGGCAATGGCACCACAATCCACACAGGGGTTGTATACAGACTCCCATCTCATGGGGAGGACAAGGAAATGATAGAAAGTATCCCAAGAATGGCAGAAAAAGGGGAGATATTGCTGATGGGGATCTGAATATGCCAGATGTTAACTGGAGTGCATTTGCAGCAGCCACTTCTAAGAGTGGGGTCATTCTAGATGCCCTACAGTAGGCATGCCTTAGACAACTAGTATTGGAACCCACTCGAGAGGGAGCAATCCTAGACCTGGTACTCTCAAATGGAGATGGCGAGAGGATCACAGATTTAGAAGTGGGTAGCCATCTGGGAACTAGTGAATATCAAACAGTATGGTTCATGATAAACACAGCAGTAGAGTCAAGCCATACAAAGGCAAAGGTACTGGACTTCAGGAGGGCTGACTTTGCCAGAATAGGTGAGTGCCTAAGGAATGCACTAGCAAATGGGAAGGAAGGAAGGGTGGAAGAACAATGGGGAATGATCAAAACTGCCATCACAGAGGCAACAAGCCTTTGTGCGAAGCAAATAAACAAAACAAAACGATATAAGAAACCACTATGGTTCTCAAAAGAGGTGGAAGGGAAGGTTAGGGAGAAAAAGAAAGCATTCAGGAATCACAGAAGGAGCAGGACAGAGAATTATATCAATGAAAGCAAAAGGAAGCAGGGAAGGCAGTCAGTACAGCAAAGGCCCAAACCAAGGAAAGATAGCCAACTCAGTAAAGAAGGGGGATCAAACCTTTTATAGGTACATCAGGGAGCAAAGAAAGACCAAGGGAGGGATAGTGAGGCTTAATAAAGGGGAGGGGGGTTGGACAGAGGGTGACTGTGAAAAGGCAGAGATACTAAACAAATATTTTTGCTCAGTATTCACAAATGAAGAGGGGGAAGTACCGAAACCAAGCAATAGAAACACTCTAGATACGGGGGTTGATACCAGCCCATTCAGATAAGAAAGGGTTCTGAAAGAACTCTTAAAACTGAAGGTGGACAAAGAAATGGGGCCTGATGGGATTCATCCCAGAATTCTACAAGAACTAAGGGTAGAACTGGTGACACCACTGACTACCCTTTTTAACAAATCATGGGAGGATGGGGCGGTACCTGAGGACTGGAGGAGGGCAGATGTTATTCCACTTCACAAAAGTGGGAGCAGGGCAGAAGCAGGAAACTACAGACCTGTTAGTTTAACCTCAGTGACTGGGAAAATGATGGAATCACTTCAGAAGGAAAGAACTGTTGAGTACCTATAAGTTATAGGGGCACAGGACCCAAGGCAGCATGGATTCACAGCAGGAAGGTCATGTCAGACGAATCTAATAGATTTCTTTGACTGGGTGACCAAAGTAATAGATCAAGGAGGGTCTGTGGACATGGCCTACCTAGACTTTAGCAAGGCATTTGACACAGTCCCACACAAAAGATTAATATACAAGCTGGCCAGCCTGGGAGTGGGTCCCAAGATGGTAGCTTAGGTAAACTGGATGGTGAATAGGACACAGAGGGTAATAGTAAATGGAGTCCACTCTGAAGAAAGGGGGGTTACTAGTGGGGTACTGCAGGGTTCAGTACTAGGACCGGTCCTCTTTAATGTCTTTATAGGCAACATTGCAGAGGGACTGGAATGAAAAGTGTGTCTCTTTGCAGACGACACAAAGATCTGCAACAGAGTTGATACACAAGGTGGGGGTGGAAAGGATAAGGGACTTGGCAAGGCTGGAGGAATGGTCAAATGTATGGCAGCTTAGATTCAGTGCTAAGAAGTGCAAAGTAATGCACCTGGGAAACAAAAACCCAGGGGAAGAGTACACAATGGGGGGTGAGATACTAACAACAAAAATGGAAAGGTTCCTGGGGGTAGTCATATCAGATGACCTAAAGGTGGGCAAGCAATGTGAGAGGGCAGTAAGGAGGGCTGGGGGGATACTGGGATGCATATGGAGAGGCACCACCAGTACAAAACAAGAAGTTGTTATCCCTCTGTACAGACAGCTGGTGAGACCCCATCTAGAGTACTGCCTGCAGTTCTGGAGACCCAATCTCCCTAAAGACACAGACAGGATGGAGGCAGCCCAGAGGAGGGCAACCAAAACGGTGCAGGGTCTGCACCAGAAGATAAATGAAGAGAGACTTAAGGAGCTTAATATGTACAGCCTCGAGGAAAGGAGGGAGAGGGAGACAGGATAGAAACTTTCAAGTACCTCAAGGGAATCAACAAAGCCCAAGAGGGTAACATCTTTCAGAAAAAGAGGTGTGCAAGAACAAGGGGGCACAATTTTAAGATTAAGGGGGGGACAGCTCAGAGGTAATATGAGGAAGTGTTTTTTCACAGAGAGGGTTGTGGATGCATGGAACAGCCTTCCTGAGGAGGTTGTGGAGTGAAAAATGGTGGATTTCAAGAATGCATGAGACAGTCATAAAGCAATTCTAGGGGGTGGGGGTAGGAAGAAGTAGGCTGTTGGTTAACTAGGATCTGCAGCTTATCCATTAGGTAGGGAAATGAGCAGACTGGGTGGGCCAAGCAGTCCTTATCTACTGTCAAATTCTATGTTTCTATGTTTCTTACCCATCTCCCCAGTACTTCCCCCCAATAAATCTTTTATCTTGCTTATGGTTAACCAGGTCTGTGAGCATACTATTACCTGGTATAAGGGGGCACCATATGTGTCTGTGGCTGAAAGTACTGTTTTATGCTTGAACCTTGTCTTTACAGGGGGAGTACAGGGTACAAGCCAGAGATCCAGACCCTGTTGGTAAGTGGGCTGAATGTGAGCATATCATTAATGGTCAAACTATTTGGTATTCTTATTGTTGAACACGGCACCTGTTCAGGATTTTGTAAAAGGTCACTAGGCAGAATTGTGGGTGGCATTAGCTTCCCAGAGGGCTGTGCCTACTGTGAAAGTTACCCACATAATTACTGTGGGTGGAGGCACCATAATTATAGCACTACTACTGGTAGGATGACCCCCCCCATACAAGGTAGTTACGAACCCAGGCTCCTTAACCTGTTACCAGGGATACAGGCAGGGGTAGTAGCCCTTGGTATAATGATGCCAGGGTTACATTTACAAGAGATCAATTCCAGTGAGCATTTTATGTGAGTAAAGCTTATTGCCAGGTGATGTCACATTTCGAGCTGAAATCGTAATATTCATCATATTTCAGTTACCGATGAAATGACTCCTTCATACCAAGTATACAGATAGTGTTACTGTAATGAACAATGAATTCTTGATATTAAGATATATCAATCTTTCTTATACCTACAGCATTAGTTTGTATATAGACATTAAGCTCTATATAATCTCATGAAATAACATGTACAGCAAGTTTGATTCGAGTTATAAATGTTACTAGAAAGTCAGAGGGATCATAACACTTCAGCTTTCCAAGAGAATAGTTTCCCTTTCCTAGAAAAGTTTACGAGTCTTCTCAACAAAATATGATTATTCAATTATGGGTTTCCTGATTTACAAAACATTCAAAGTAAATAAGAAGGCAACCACTTTGTTAATCATCTTGTGATTAGTGGAGAATTGCATATCAGTTGATTTTGTAAATATCATAGATATCTCCCAAAATGTCTAGTAGTCATTTCTCTTTGGGTTTTTATAATATGGGCAAAAAAATAGCACATGTTCTATATTATCAATTTCTCCACTTCCACACCTACAAAATGGTGAATGAATTCCTTCCCTCTGTTGTCTGGCATGTGAATAATTGCTATTTAAAAATCTCTAAATTGTGTGTAACATTGTCTGGCTTTTTTTGTCAATTAAAATTATGAGGTATGGTTTTCTACCATTTCTAATTTTGCTAAGTTTTAGATAAAGTATGTATTTTTGGATTCTTGGATTTTTTGCATATCGTAATATACAGAAGTAAGCCTACATTTGTTTTGATGTGTTCAACCAATTCTAACCTTGGGATTCGACAGAGGTCAGTTAAAATGTTGCCCGAATGTTTTGTGTAAATATTTTGTTTAATAAAAGGAAACTGATAACCTCTGCTAAACAATCTGTCCCTGCAAACAAGCTCTCGGGAATCCGTTTTCAAGCAGAGTTTGCAAATCCATAATAAAAACAGGTTATTCACCTGTAACAGTAGTTCTAGGAGTAGTATATCTTGTACATCCACTCTTCTGGTAGTGTTCCTTTCCCCTTTAAATACTGACAGAACGTCTTCAAGCTGGCTCCTCCCTCCCACCAGGTGGTAACTACCCTAGCACCACCCCGTGACATCAGATCTTGCTCACCAGAAGCAAGATCAATGTGCCACTTGCCAGGGTAGGTCAGGTGGGTCAGTGTGGATGTACACCATATACCACTCTTAGAACTACAGTACTGTTACAGGTGCTTAACCTGTTTTTCTAGGGATGTGGATATGGTGTACTATCCATACTTCTGGCAGACTCCTACCAGCTCTCTGGGAGGAGGGGGCAAGGTGCACACACTCTATTTAGGGAACAGAGATTGGAGAACTGAGACCCCAAAACCAGCATCCTGGTGTGACTCAAGGTCGATGTGGTAGTGGGAAATGAAGGTGTGTGCTGACTTCCAGGTAGCAGCACTGCAGATTTTCTGGATAGGGACATCCCTGGAAGCAGCCACAGAGGCAGCGGTATGATGGGTGGAATGAGCCCTTAGCCCCACGGGATGCTCTCTATCCACCAACCTACAGCAGAAGTCGATGCAGGAAACAATCCTTCTGCCAATTGTCTGCTTAGCTCCTGGTCTGCCAGGTGTGACTTCAGTGTAGGTGACAAATAGCTAGTGAACCTCTTCCTGAATTCCAGCTGTGTGCTCCTAGTAATAGGTGAGCACTCGCTGCAGGTCCAAAGTATGAAGCCTGTGCTCGACCTCTGAGGTTTGGTTGGTGAAATACACCGAGCGACTGATCACCTGGTTAAGGTGAAAATCAGACACAATCTTCGGGAGGAAGTTCAGGTTGGGGTGAAGGACCTGTCCCTGTGAAAGACCAAGTAAGGAGACTCCACCAAGAGCGCATGGAGCTTACTGATCCTTCTGGCTGACGTGATAGCCACCAGGAAGGCAGTCTTCCACAACAGGTGAGACATTTCGCACCTGTGTATTGGTTCGAATGGCTTGCCCATGAGCTTTGCCAATACCAGCATTATGTCCCAAGGTGGTGGTGGTTCTCACACCAAAGGGGAAATGTGGTCAAGGCCTTTGAAAAAGCACCAGACCACCTTTTCCTGTGCCACTGACTGTGTACCAGCCTGCACCCGGTAAGCAGGGATGGCCACTAGGTGCACCTTGAGCGTCGTCAACTAAAGGCCCAACTGAGAGAGGGACCGAAGGTAGTCGAGAATGCTAGCCACCAGGAAAGATAAGGGGTCGAGCCCCTTGCCCTGGCACCAAATAGAGAACCTCTTCCATTTTGAAGGCACAGAACTTTCGAGTCAACTCCTTCCAAGAAGCATCGACCACAGCGAGGACAACATCGGAGAGACCCAGGGTCTGGAACTCTAGCCACTCAGGATCCAGGCTGTCAGATGCAGGGACTGAAGGTCCAGATGGAATGCCTTCCCCTGATTGTAAGAGAACAGGTCTGGGTGAAGGAGATGCCTCAGGAGCCAGTTGCTGAGGCTGAGGAGATTGGGGTACCTGAACTGATGGAGCCAGTCCAGAGCCACCAGGATCATCCATACCTTGCCCCTCCTGGCCTTGAGCAACACCTTGTGGATCAAGGGGAATGGAGGGAAGGTATAAAGAAGGCCCAGGGCCCGGAGGAGGCATCCCCTTGCAACGTTCCCTGCTGAGGGGGGCAGACACAGAACAGCCTAAGCTTTGCATTCTCCCTTGAGGCAAACAGGTCCATCAGAGGGCTTCCCATTGGGAGAACAGGCTGTGTACCACCTCCAGATGGACAGACCACTCATGAGACACCTCCCCCACCCGGCTGAGGGCATCCGCCAGCTGGTTGAAGACACCGGCCACATTGATGGCCAGGAAATTGGCATCCAGGCTGAGCACAAGGGTCCAGATGTGGAAAGCTTCCCTGCACAGCAGAAGGGAGTACATCCCGCCCTGTTTGATGAGGTAGTACATGGTTGAGGTGTTGTCCATTTGGACCTGAATGACCTCACCCCAAACATGCAAAGACTGTCAGTGCCAGTGGAACCACCCCAAGTTCCAGAAGACTGATATGGCATTGGGACTCCTTGGGGGTCCAGAGCCCACAGACTCTGTGGTCCCCTAGGTGGGCATCCCAGCCCATCAGGGAGGCATTGGTCGTCAGGATGATCATCAGCTCTGGGCAGACAAATGGGATCTCTTCCTGCAGATGTTCTGGGACTAACCACAACTGGAGGGTGTCCCACATCAACTGGGTCACAGTGACCAGTTGGTTGAAGTGGCCCCTGCACTGAGGCCATTGTTGGGTAAGTTCCTATTCCAGAAAGTGCATTCTCTATCATGCCCAATAGACCATGCTGGTGCATGATGTCATGAATCCCAGGAGATGCAGGAAGTCTCGAGTAGGACGCAACTACTAACCCGAAATTATCATGCAAAGGAGAAGAGAGCCTCTTCCCTGTCCACCAGAAGCCAAGTGCTGGCTCTGCAAGAGTCGAGTTCCACCCCAATGAAATGAATCACCTGTAAGGGCACAGGTTCCGACTTGGCCTCATTGACTAGGAAGCCAAGGGAGGCACAGGTATGGAGGGCCAGATCCCTGAACCACTCCACCTCTGTCCTGGGGGGACCTACAATTAGCCAGTCATCCAGGTAGGGGTATAACCAGACCCCTGGCACCACAGGTAAGCTTCCACCATTGCTATGCATTTGGTGAAGCCCATGGGAGCTGGGGAAAGGCCGAATGGCATGGCCTGTAACTCATAGAGGACCTCCACTGCACAGAGCTGAAGGAACTGGTGGTGGGACAGACTGATTGGGACGAAGAAGAACACATCCTGAATACGTCCTGAAGCTCCAGAGAGCAAAATCACATGTTCTGCTCGAGAGGTGGTATGATCTGAGACAGAGTGGCCATCCTGAAAGTGCACGACTGGAGAAACTTGTTCAGGTCATGCAGATCTAAGATGGGGTGCCAGCCTCCCTTCTGTTTTGGCACCAGGAAGTACCTGGAGACAAACCCTGCAGGGGCTTACTGGAGGCTCTGAGACTGGAGCCACAACCTCCTTGAGGAGGAGCTGGGCGATGTCCTACCGAAGGGCTGACTGAATGTTGATGAACAGTATGTCCTTCCATAGGGCACAGGCTCAGGTAGAGGTTGGAATCAGCTTCACCATTATGAACATCAGCTGTTGCCACATAAGCTCTTTCTAGTGCCAACATATCTTGCAGCATAGCCTTTCCTTGTCCGAGGAGAAAGAAAAGGAAGAATAGTGGCAGTGGCACTTGCCCGATTGTCGAGAGCAAGATTGTCGATGTCAACGCAGTCTGCTTGACACAGGACTATGGGATCTGGACCACAATCTTGACCATCAGGGTTGCCGAAGGCTGGTCTCAGAGGGAGCCAAGGAAAGCTGAGGGTCTTCTGGGTCCACTGAATCCTGAGGAAGAGGTGGCAGATCAGCGGACTGGTCCATCTCTCCTTGAGAAGTCTTAGGCAGGACTGGAGTCCTAGAGAGGGAGGGAGGTATCAGCCTCATCTGGTAACAACGGGCTGACCAGTTCAAGAAAAAATCTTGGCAGGAAGGTTGACCTGCATCTCAACCAACTGGTCTGATGGAGAGATCATGGAGTCAGCAGCCTGGGCTAAAGGATTGACCATAGTCGAAACCTCTGTGGAGGTGCGGGAATCTGAGGCCTGCAAGCACTCATGATCCCACTATTGACAGCAAGACCTTTTCTTAGCCTCTTTCTTTTTAGATCTAGTGTCCGAAGAGCTCCCTGCCCAAGAGTGGGAAGGGCCTGGCAAAGGTCTTTGAACACCCCTGAAAAAGAGGTGCCCAAAGGAAATGTCAAAAAGGACAAAGACAAGGAAGCTTGAGGCCACAGCTTCCTCAAATGCCTCAAGCTGTTGGGTGGACCCCACAGCAGTGGAGACCGCCCGAAGGGTGTCCTTAGATTTCATGGGAGGATCCCATTCATCTGTCCACCCAAGGAGAAATCACGCATGCTGGTCTTCCAAGGTAGAAGGACGCAAGGTGCGACAGTGGCTACAAGCCTGGGGATCATGCTCATGGCCCAGACAGTAGACGCACATGGTGTGCAGGTCTGTTCACGATATCTTCTGCCCGCAGGCACATTTTTTTAAATCCGGCCCCGACTTTGCATCGTCCATCATGGATAAGCTGAAGGAGTCGCTCGAAGACAAAAAGTCGTAAGTCAAAGTTTTAATATAAAATGAAGGGCATTCTCAGTGTGAAAGCGATAAGGAGAGAACCTTCTTCTTCCAACGGAAAGAAAGATCTGACGTCATGGGGCAGTGTTAGGGGAGTTACCACCCGGTGGGTGAGAAAGTCAGTTTGATTACTTTCTGGCAGGATTTAAAGAGGACAGGAAAATCGCCAGAAGTCTGGATAGTACACCACATCCACAGCATTAACCTACTTTCAGACACAGACTAGAAGCAGGAACATATGATGGTACATACAATAAAGAGCAAAGGGCTTCATTTTCAAAAGGTTAGCGTGGCACAAACCGCATTTATGCCATGTTAGCCTGGAACAGTGCCAGCTGTAAGGGGCATGCCCATATTCAAAAGACACAAATGCAGGGTGCACCCCTGACAGTGCCATTATGCAAAATATTGTGCTGTGCATTTGCAAATGAGGGTTCCCTCATGCATATGCGGCGCAGCACAATATTGAAAGGTTTCAGAAGTGCTAAATGGCCACCAGCAGTGGCACAGTTTAACGCTTTTGAAACCCAGCCCTTAGCAGTGCACAGACCTGTCTGCGCACTGTTAAGGGCTGGGTACCCTGGTGGTTCAGCAGTCCCTCCCCTTCCCCGATCCCTGTCCCCATTGATAAAGTTACGGGGGTGGTTCAGCAGCCCCTCTCCTGCCCCTATCCCTGAACACCACCCCGTGTCACATAAATAAATCCCCAGAGATCCAGTGGCCCCTCCCCAGATTGCTGCCCTGTTTCACATAAATAAATCCCTGGTGGTCCGGTGGTCTCTCCCCTGATCGCTGCCGTTTCACATAAATAAATTCCTGGTGGTCCAGTGGTCCCTCCCCCCCATTCTCCGACCAACGTCCTGACCCAAAGAAATAATTTCCCTGGTAGTCTATTGGCCCCCCCATCCTGGCAGGTAGTGGCCCACTGCCCTGCTCACCCACAATCTGACCCATCCCAGGGACTGGCACAGCCATCCTCACACCACCATGGCCAGTCACTTACTGAACTGCCAATGAGCGTGTACAGTACACAGTACGCACTCATTGGCTGAGTCAACCAATGAGCGTGTACTATGTACTGTACACGCTCATTGACAGATCAGTCGGCGGCTGGCTGTAGCGGAGTGAGGAGGGCTGTGCCAGTCGCTGGCACAAGTTGGGTTGGGGAGCAGGGTGGTGGGTCACTGCCTCACCAGGGTCAGGGTGGCGCACTCAGAATACCAGGAAATTGTTTTGGTCAGGATGGCCACCAGAGAATGGGAGGGGGGAGAGGGACTACTGGGGATTTATTTATGTGACATGGGACAGTGTTCATGGATCAGAGCAGGGTAGGGACCGCTGAACCACCACTGTCACTTTATTTAGCAATGGAGACAGGTATCGGGGCAGGGGAGGGGCTGCTGAACCACCAATGTAATTGTATTTATCTACGGAGACGGATCGGGGGAGGGGAAGGACTGTGGAACCACCAATGTTATTTTATTTATCTATGGGGACAGGGATCGGGGCTGGGGGGGGATCCTGGCCCTGTGCACTCAAGTCGGGTGCTCACATGCAGATGACCCCATAATGGGCAAATAGCCCCTTAGCACCATGCATGCTGAATGGGCTCATTTGCATGTTTGGGCTGAATTTTGCCCATGGGGGCCGAAGTACTCACCAGTGTGGGCCACACTTTACCCCATGGGCATTCTTCAGTCCCACCCCCTAATAGCACTGCACCAAACATGGTGACTGCTTGCTGTGTGCCATGGTACCAGGGTCCAATATTCAAACAGATAGCGTGCTCAGTTCAGATTGCACCGTTTGAATATGGCACCAGAGATGGCCCTATTTTTTTCGAGCAGCTCAGCTGTTTGCCCAAGTAGCTGGCTGGCTCTGAAAATAGGGCCCTATGTAACTTATAAGTCTCAGTTGCCAAATTGCCATACTTAGCCTGCTTATAAAATGGCTGCTTTAATTTTGGAATTTATTACCATAAGAGATCCTTTAACTGAGTGTCCTGTGTATTGTCACATAAATCTCAATACTCCACTTATTGGTTTTTTTAGTTTGCTTTTTAAGTATAGTATATGCCTGTGCCAAGATAAGTTACATGCAGATCTGAAGCTTAGATAGTCATATGTATTTACCATTGCTAATTTAAGGTCTTTAACATAAATTTTGTATTCATTTACATTAGTTTGACCAAATACTAAAAGTTGCATTTTATCAATAATTTAAGAAATTTATTGTCACAAAGTTGGACAAATTTATTTAATTTTCTCTGCAGACCCAACAAAGATGCGGAAATCAGTACAACATTGTCCAGATTAACGAGTAAAGGAATATTAAGTGAAAATATTTTAGGGGAACAATAAGTTTCATCAAATCTATTAAGTATTTCATTTATATATAGATTAAATAGTTAAGCAGCCACAATATATCCCTGTTGAATGCCAAGATTTGTTGTAATTTTAGCTGTTAAACTACACTGTTAAATTATATTGTACTTTCAACCAGGTATGTTCATGCAGCTTAACAATGTTTAACACATTTTCTTCCATTCCCAGTTTCTGTAAACCCCAAAAGTGTTTGCCTGCTAATACTGTCAAATGCCACCTTCAAGTTAATGAAGCATCAAAATAATTTACATTTACAAATTACCACATGTGTATATGTCAAGTGAGCTAAAACTGAGCAATGTTGTGTTGCAGATTTTTTTTGAAATCTGTTTTGATATTCTATTAAATATGATTTTCATCTATCCAGTCTTACAACTTTTGCCAACATTTTTATCCTTGAAAAGGGTTTCTAAGCAGTATCAATTATGCTTATTGGGTGACATAAAGCTGGGTCTCTTAAGTCACCCTTTTCATGTAAAGGGAAGATGATATTCCTTTGCCAAAATTGTGGTGTAACTGTATTTTGAACTATATAGTTTAAAATATGATGCAGTACAAATGCAATATGATTGGCACACACCATTCCTCATTATATTTTATGATGTCTATAGTCATTTTGTCAGGACTGGAGCTTTATCATACTTGGTTTTTGGTAATTGCTTTGGCACTATCCAGTTCAGGTATACAGAAAGGACATGGTTTGTAATGTATATTAACTTTTTTTGTAAAGTTACAGCAATATCAGGCCTCTGTTCTTCTTCATCATAATAGACTTTATAAAAATGAGCAGCCTATGCATTTAGGTACATTAGCTACCATAGTCTATAAAGTTCTGATAGCTCTCTCAATCACAGCATTCCTCAGTTTGGTCCATAACATTCTCCAATATGTTTTTTTTTCACCTTATTAATGATCTGTGTGTATAATTTTCTCAGTCTATTGAACTTGTTAAGATTTTGTCTGGATTTGTACAATTTTACTTTCCTAATGCATTTTGTTTCTTTTTTCGCCAGCGACATTAAACCATGTTGAGCTTCCTATTTTCAACATAAAGCAGTGGGGAGATAAACTAAATCAAGATTTCTAAACCACCAGTAGGAGACACTAGTTGTTCTGAGGCCATTAGTTAGAATTTCTTCAAGATGTTGGGGCCTTGCAAAATGAAGTATTTCTCATACATTAATGATATCAGTTTCTGCCCATCTGATTCTTTCATAACTTCAGTATTAGAACTATTCATTAATGGTGTTTCCCATTCAGTTAATAGATTGATCATTAACTGAATTGGGAAATGTGGTGAATCAGGCCATTCGATTACTTTGAGATCTATGATTATATCTAATGCACTCAAGTTTGTCAGAACTATTACAGATGCCCCATTATGTGAGTGAAATGTATGAGCACCAGCTAGAACTCCTCTAGTCATCACGTTAATATATATTAAATTGATAAGATGTGTTAGGAGAATTAAAGAATGTACCCATAAAATCTGTGTCTTTTGTTCACCTGTTAGATAACATTTTTTTGATTACAGGGTTAAACTTTATCACTTGTGTCCTTAAAGAATTTCAACATCTACTACTGACGTCTCCTGCCATAATAATGTCTGAGTTTTGATTTTCTTCTATTACACCTGTTATTGTTTCTACAAAGCTATGCCATATTAATGAAAAAACAGTCATTGTTGTCTTAGGAGGGAGCTCTGCCTTCCCCAGTATTACTTTCCTTTTCCCTTTCACTACTTCTACTGCTAGAACATGTTTATTATCTATATTTAACTGATTGACAACAATTTCCTTGTTAAATCTAGTTGTCCTCTCCCATGTCACTTTCTTTTCTGCTTTTCTATAAAATGTCTCGTGCCCTTGAAATCTTTGAACATCGGTATACCACCATATTTCTTGTAATAAGCCTATGTCACATGTATTTAGAAATTTCATGCATTCAGGGTCTGCCATTTTGTTGGACAGCCCATTGATTTTCCAAGATATCACACTACAATTATTTTAACTGTCTGCATTTGTCACTTTCTGTGACCATAAGTACTGATATGATTAATTGCCTGAAATAAGAAGGCAGAAGAGCACTGTCATCAATTGCTTGTGGGTTCTCTGAAATATCTTAAAGTGGAAAATTAAAATTTTGTTCCATTTGGTTTGGAGATTTATTTGACTAACAATCGGAGGATCTGTGGTTGTTATATAGCTTCTCGAGGTCCACTACATGTAGCCCAAAGATGACCAACTTTTCAGAGTTAGATAAGATTTGTTCCTAACAGTTGTTATCACTAGAAAATAAATCTATCTGTGAAGAACAATTATAGCCTTTATGGACCTTAAGCCAAGTGAGTGTGTTTCCTTCCACTGGTACATTGAAATGTCTTGACAAACTCACAGATGGATTTTTCAACTTTTCAACTGATTCTTCTGTGAATATGTTCAACCAAACAATGTTAATGATCTACAGTAGGTTGAACAAAAGACCTACTTGTTTCTTCTCTTACTGTTTTGTGATTTTAATTCAGCAGGGTGCTAATAATATGCATTCATTTTTGAATACATTTTTCAGTCAGGTAAGTACAATCAGATTCACTTTCTTGAGGATGGGAAATTATTCTTGGGTAGCCAATTTCAAAGCCAAGATTTGATAACTGGTGCCTATTTTGCCAAATGGCAGTTGCAGTTTCAAAATCTTTAAAGGATATTATGTCAGTTTTTCTTTTATCATTTAGTACCACTGGACATTTGTGAAAATGAGAATTTTTGCTCACATCCCTTCTAGGATAAAAATAACATTAAATTGGAATTAAAGGAAACAAGCATGTCACATGAAAGGAATCAAGGGGATCTATAATCCTAAGCAAGTACTATACTGTGTTTTCCTTTTCAGGACATCGCATTGTTCAGAGGACCAAAGGATACCCTTTACAAAAATGTTCAATTTGCAGTCCTTAACAAACATTTCATTCTGACAACAGGTGTCTAGATCAGTTAAAATTGTGCTCAGCAATACAGGTGGATCTAATGTAATTCCAACAGCTATAAAAAAAAGATTCCTTATAAATAATCTAATCCTTCCTGCCCGATTCTGCTATTGCTTGGATCCAATCCTTTGCTGCTGGGTCTGGGATTCTAAAGACTTTCAAAATAGCCTGGTCTTTTTTTCAACCTGTGAATAATGTTTAGTTTTAGTTAACAAATATTCATTAGTTTTGTTCCTATCCTCTGGAACCCCTTTGAGCACCAAAGTTGCCATGTGTCTGATGTTATTTTTATGTAACTTAGGTTGGTCATTATACTGCAATCCTTTTGAGCATGAAGCTGAAGAGTACTTGAGCCTACTGTAAAACCTGCTTCATTTGTCTTTGGATCATCATTATTAGTGTCCACATAAGAGATATCCAGATCACCTATCAATGCATCTTTACTACACCTGGTGCCCAATATTGGAAAAGGGCAAGGTGGAGCATAAAGGTTTGTGCTGTGCTTGTCCATGACCCCAAGGATGTTATATTTAGTCAGACAGTGCACTGGTGCTATCAAGGGCATGTCGACACAGCACTAAGTCAAGTAGCGCTGTCCCAACATGGATCCTTGAAGTGCAGGGAACAGTGTCCCAGACCTGACAGCTCTGGGAGCCCCCAACATGATATACAGCCAGTACCATGCAAATGAGCCCATTGGGTATGTAAGGCCTAAGTGGCCATATGCATGGGATACAGCAGCACGGTTGTGCCCCTCCTATGGTCAGCCCCACCCAGTCTGATCCCCATCCCCATTAAAATACATATTTCCCTGCTGTCCAGTGCCCCCCCCATCCTCCAATCCCCATCTCCATTAAAATAAATATTTCCCTGGAGTCCACTACCCCCACCCATCTTTGACGAAATAAATATTTCACTGGTGTCAGTGGTCTACCCTGTCCTCCAGTCCATAAGAATTAAATACTTCCCTGGTGGTGAGTGGTACCCCCATCCTCCAATCCCAGGTTCCATTAATATTAAAGTATTTCCTGGTGCCCAGTGGTCACCTGTCCTCCAATCCATTAGAATTAAATATTTCCCTGGTGCCTAGTGGCCTCCACCATCCTCCGATTCCCATTCATCTTTAAATAAAATACTGCCCTGGTGCCTAGTGGTACCACCGTCCCCCGACTCCCAGCCCTATTAAATTCAAAGTATTCCCTGGTGGTCAGTGGTCCTCCACATCCTCCGAACCCTGGCCCTGTTAAAAATCAAGGTATTCCCTGGCAGTCAGCAGTCACCCCCCATCCTCTGATCTTCCTTAGTATTACTTTTCCCCAGTGTCCAGTGGTCCCCCCCACCGTCCAATCACCGCCCCCATTAGAATTAATTTTTCACTGGTGTCTAGTGGCCCTCCCCACCCTCAGATCCCCAGCCTCGGTAATAAGAAAACCTTCTCTGGTGTTCAGTAGTGACCCCCACCCTGAGATCGCTCTCCACAGTTACCTACAAGAAGTCCCTGGCATCTAATGCCCCCCCACATACCAGGTACACCACCTTGCCAACCCCCTTACCATAATCAGAGACACAGGGAGCCCATACCATGAGCAGCACAGTTCTTCTCTCACTATCTCGGCTGGCAGCCATATGCAATGACAGGGTGTGTGCATCCTGCACAATGAAAAGGAAGCATGTGTACTGCAGACTATTGTTCAGCTGAGATGGTGAGAAGAGTGCTGTTGAATACCACATGGATCCCTCACAGCACCACAGTTAACTGTAAAGGGAGTGATGCCAGGTTGGTGTACCCAGTGTGGGGGCCCTAGACACCAGGGAGTTCTTGCAGACAATCAGAGTGATCAGAGGGTGGGGGGTGCCACTGTACACCAGGGAAGGTTTTCTTACTACTGGAGCCACGGATCAGAAGTCAGGGGGTACCACTAGGCACTAGGGAAATGTTTAATTCTAACAGGGACAGGGATCGGGGGGCGCAACTGGACACCAGGGAAATGTTTCCTTTAATAGGGACAGGGATCAAAGGATGGGGGAGACTACTGACCATCAGGCAAATATTTACTTCTAGTGGGTATGGGGATTGGAGGATAGGGGGACCACAAGGCACCAGGGAATACTTTGAATTTAACCAGGCTGGGGATCAGAGGGTGGGGGTGTCACTGACCACCAAGGAATACTTTATTTTGACCAGGGCCTGAGACTGGAGGGTGGGGGGAACCACTTAGCACCAGGGATCAGGTGCACTTCCCCAGCTGCTAACATGGTTGTTGACTGCAGTGGCTCAGCTGGCCACTAGGGTTGCCCGGAGTAAGTCGGGCTTCTTCTCAGTGGTAACTGTGCAGCACAAGGTGGTCTGCTCTATGCCCTTTGTGCAGTACTACTGTGCTGAATATTGCACTGCACTAGGAATTATTTCCCTGCTCCTCCCTTGCCCAATACATAATTTTTTTCACATGCAATAACTATTTTAGCATGCACCACTGCCCCCTTTGAATACTGCGCTCAAGCACAAACCCTGGGCAAATGGGGCACAATCACTTTGCCCACAGGGCAAACTTTTGAATGATCAGGCCCCTGTTTCCTAACTGCTGTTGGTCCTTCCCATCTATCTTAACAATTGTTTTAACCTTGTTTTATTTACTTCATATTTTCCTGGGTTTCTGTCCCCCCCCCCTTTCATTTTACTGATCTTTTTCCTTTTCACAGGTGATGGTAATTCCTCAACAAAGGGGGTGGGAGGTTACCTTGTACCCCTCTATTTTGTCAGGTTTTGAAGGGTACACTGTTACACTTTGCTGTTTTCTGATGAAGGAGTCATTCTCATCTTACTCTTATATCTGCCTATTTTCTTCCATCAATTTCTTAAGCATATAGGCCCAGATATTCAAAAGGGTTGAGCGTACGCAACTCCAAAAATGCGCCATTCTGCAATATTCAGAAGGGGCCAGTTGCGCCACCGAAAACATGCTGAGCAACAGTGCAATGGAAATGAAGGTATGCGCAACCAGGGTGGGTCCATGCATAAAGTGCGCAATCGATATCCGAACACTTGCACAATGCGCAAGAGTGGCTCAGCCGAAGTTATGAGTGACCGATTTGAGCCAAAATAAAAGGCAAAAGCAGTCGGCGAAGCGCGTTAAGAACCCTAGCGCAGGTCGCAAACTGGGGAGAGAGACAGAGAGAGAGACAGGAGCAGGAGCGGCAGAGAGGGACAGTGGGTCCAGGAGGACAGAGAGGCCAGTGGGGGGTGCCCGGTGCAGTGGAAGCAGCAGTGGGGGCAGCGGGGGTAACACAGGAACAGCAGCCGGGGAGGCAGAAGCCAGGGAGATGGACAGTGTCAGCTTCCACATGGAAGCTGTAATGACGGGGGTGAGACACCATGCTGCAGGGGGACGTGGCCGCAGAGGGGCCCGTCGGCGGTATGCCCCCGACAGGCGGTATCGTGCCCGCATCAGCTTCGAGCTGTACACAGACGCCAAGATTTAGGGCCAGTACCGCCTGAACAGGGCAATACTGAGGACGGCTCTGCGAGCTGTGCAGTGATGTGATGCAGGCACCCTCACGGAGTCATGCTCTGTCCATGGAGACCAAGGTGACAGCCTGCATGTGCCTGCTCACCACGGGCACCTTCCAGAGGCCGACAGGGGACACCACAGGCATTACACAGTCGGCCACGTCACCATCCTCACCCAATTCCTCAGCGCACTGCTGCCGTAATGCAGGAGTACATCCATTTCCCCAGCACCGCCGCAGAGCGCATAACAAACATGCAGGAGTTCCACAGGGTAGCACGTATGCCTGGCGCAAGTTAGGGCCAAGACTGCACCCATGTGGCCATTCGCGATGCCACCTGGCCCCGACGGCCAGGCTTATCGGAACCAAAGGGCTTTTCCAGTGTCAACTGCCAGGTGGTGTGTGATGCCACTGGGCGATTATCAATGTCTGTGCCACACACCTCTGGCGGAGCACATGATGCCTTCATATGGCACCAGTCTGCACTGTGCCATCGATTCAGAGTGGGAACATCCCCACGGGTCATCTAGTGGGTGAGTACACATGTATGGAATGCAAACTCTGGCAAGGGTGGAATGACACAGGTGCCATGGTAGTGGCACACAAGGATATGGGCAATATGGACCTGACATGACACTGATCTCCACTATCTCCACACAGGTGACTGCGGATACCCACTCCGTCCCTGGCTGCTCACACCGCATCGCGCCTCTACCACCCCAGCGCAGCTATGTTTCAATGAGGCACATGCCGCAACACGTACATCATAGGCGGGTGTTTGGGATGCTCAAGGCAGCTTCCGATGCCTGGACACCCACGGGAGCCTACAGTACAGCCCCAAAAGGCCTGTGGGATATTCCTGGCCTGTTGCATCCTGCACAACATGGCCAAAGACCATGGGATAGCCATACAGGTCCAAGAGGGGACAGCGATGGGGACGCCTAGTGGCGCCAGTGATGTGGGTGATGAGCAGTCCCTGGACTTAAGGGACCCCGACTGACCCGGCAGGCCCAGCTGCACCGGGACACCATTGCAGAAGAGCACTATGCCCAACACAGGTAAGTCAAGGGACATGTGCAGGCAACACTGTCCATGCGAAACCACAGGCACACAGGGAACACACCGTGCATGAAGGTCAGGGAGTTGGCGGTTCCAGGCATACTAACACACCATCAGAGAGGGTGAGCACTCATATGGACACACACACACACACCAGGCAGCGTACATGGGCAGCAGCACAGCACTGCGGAAATGACATTGCTAACACACACACCACCAACCACCCCACCACCTGGACTGTCCACGTACATGTGTCAGGACCTGGGCACACTTGCACCTTGGTGTACAGTGCAATGCAGGCATCATCATGCACATGCACCTGTGGACAGCAGTTGGGAGAGTGTGCAGGTGGTCCGTGTCAACGTGGTGAGCAGAGCACCCAGCAGTGCACTGCCCACCATGACACACATTGCACACAGGGCAGCACCAGACAGGGCCTGCACTGGGAGACAGCTCAGTCAGGTAGCACTGTTCCACGGCCACCACGGATGCGTGGGCGGCCCCGCCATGTCCCAGCAGCACTGGCAGGCTGAGCAGGGGCCACATCGGGTGGCGCTGGTGCACCACCAGGGGTCCCACTGCATGAACGCGACCTTGCCCGCACAGGGGTCTGCATCCTGCCAAACAAACTTGCACCAGGGGTGCTCGGGATGCCCACAGCAGAACCCGGCGTTGACAGGCCTGGTGTCGCATGATGCCGGGAACGGGGAGTGGAGAGCGCACTGTGTGGGGTGTGTGGTACAGGGGCACCTGACAGTGTGGTCAATGTGTCCACCACAGAGACCACTGCCTGGGTCAGCCTGTCAATGGCAGCGGTCACATCCGTCCGCATAAGGACCAGCTCGGCTCGGTCCCGAGCACATTCCCTGCTATGCCGCTCCACGGACACAGACCGTGCCTCCACAGACCTTGCAACCCGCCCCTGCAGCTGTACCGAGTCCTGCAGCAGGTGGGTGTGCGCGTCCAATGGGTACTCTGCCCCAATGGCCTCGTGACCCCCAGGGTGTGGATGGTCCGTGCACAGCACCCCTTGAGGGTGGGCGCTGTTCGCCAGGACCAGGTATGGGCGGATCAATGAGCGTTGGACATGTGCCACTGATTGACACTGTACCCCAGACCTGGTGTGCGACTGCTGCTGCCGCCTCCAACTGCTGGAGCCCCAGGTCCACCTGTTCCACCTCCGTGCTGACAACAGTGCCAGACACCCTGCACAGCCACTGGTGCTGCCCCACGGTGCTGACAGGCACAGCCTGGGACTGTGCCAGCATGCTGGTACACAGGTGTGAACCAGGAAGGCCCAGGGCACGTGCTGGCCTGCCATGTGTCCGTCATGGGACACACACCTATCACTGCCCATTGCAGGCCTGCTATCATCAATGGTGCAGGTGCGTGCCACTGCCATAGGCACAGCATGCTGGCATACCTGCATGCCAGACCGCTGTGACACAGGCTGTGCACCCCTGCACCGTATCACTGACACCGAGTTGTAGGCCCAGCGTGCATGCTGCTTGCAGTGCCTGCAGGCTGGTGGTGGAGGTGGATGGTCCTCCTCCACGTCCAGCAGGTCTGCCTCACTGTCTGGACCCATCACCACCACCGCCTCCTGCAGACGAACAGGATCTGTAACAGAAAGAGAGTACATGTGAGTGCATGTGAACAACAGCCCCCCCCAACAACACCACCATGTCATACCCTGCAGTGATGGGCTTCCACCTGTCTGGAATCCTCCGCCTGGTATGCCCGCAATGGCACTCGGCTGCATGGCCATGACCAGTGTCTCCTCTGTAGGGGTCAGCTGCAACACCACTGGTGGGCCCCCACCAGTGGCAGCACGTGCCGCCCTGAAGGCTGCCACCTTCTCCTTCAGCCTCCTCGCGGTCAGTCCCCATCTTCTTCCGCATTCCTGCATGGGCGCTGGTGGCTTCCGTGCAGGTTGACAGCCCGAGCTACCTCCCATGCAGCTGCACGCCCTGAGGGTGCCTCCGTCCACTCAATAGTGGCTCATCCTCCAGGTAGGCCTGGAAGAGGGCCTGTCTCTGCCGCTGTGAAGTTCGGCCTCCTCCACGCCCGCCGCCCACACCCTCAGCTTGGCTCTGGTCAGTCATGGTGATCTGTATGGGTGGAAGTGGACACCTGTCACTGTGCAGTTGACAGCATTTCCCCATGAGCATAGCTGCCGGCCCGGGGGGGGCGGAAGCCCCCCACATTTCCTCTCCGCATGGCAGATACTGATAGAAAGGGTGCCCTTTGTCCCTTTCTCAGTGCCCTTTTCATGCTCAGCCCTCTCAGCCTTCATCATCCTCCAGCACCCCTGCCCATGAGCATTGTCCTGAGCATCACACAGCATGTAACTCACCTCTCACCTGCAGTAACCAAATCTGGCCAGCACAACCCACTGTCGCATTTTTATAGCGCAACACATGCAAATGAGGTGTGGCGCAACTTAATGACATGCTAATCGTGCTACTGCGCCTTTGAATGGCTGATCCGAATGATTTGCATGTCGGCTGCAGATCTCGCGTATTTGCGCTTTGCATATCTGGAAGGTCGGCTGAGCCAATGGCGCAGGTTTGTGGCTGCTACACTGCATTGCGCATGCCCAGACAGCTTACACGCATGCGCTATCGTGCTGCAGAGACCTGCTGAGCGACAGGCTGATTCAGGCCATGGCCACCATTGTGCCAGTGGCGCCACAGCACTGGGCACTATATGGCGCTGTGTTTCTCTGCGATAGTCCACTGTGGCACTGGTGCTCAGCTTGGCAGTCGCGCAAGATGCCTATCGTCCTATGGCGCAGTGCGTAGCCTTGCGTCATTGCCGTGACCTTGTGTATGCCCTCTGCCCTCTGGCACTGTTCGCATGCCATGTGTACGTCCCTATTGCACTGTCTGGTGACAGCGCCATGTAAAGTGACGGTGCTGTTCGAACAGCGCGATTGGAGCCTGTGGTGGTCTATTGCGCAACAACTCCACGTGGGGTTACGGAGCAGCGGGCCATATTGCCTGCTGTAAAGTTGGTGCCATGGCTAGGAGGAGGCGGTGTCCTGGAGCCAGCTTGAGTGGCCAACCTGGTGGCCCTGGTGGAGCCCACTGTGAGGCACTGTATGGTGAGGCCCCCTCACCATGCCTAGGACCCACATGTGGCAGCAAGTGGCCACTGACCTGGTGGAGGTCACTGGCCAGGGCAGTCTGCTGAGCAGTGCGGCACGGTCACAGTGACCTCCGCCCGGAGGGAGCTGGAACTCTTGGCGGGCTGCTTCACGTGCCAGGCGGGCGTGGTGCCTAGGGCCAGGTGAGTGTACCATCTATGCACCTATATTCTCTGTAGGGGTGTGTGTGCTTGGGTGGCTGTGCATAGGTGCGGCTTGACACGGTTGGCTGTGTCAGTGTGTGCAGCTGTGCGATGGATGGTTATGGCTGTGGGCAGGCACTCACTGGGGCAGGGGCACTCGCTTTTGAGTCACACTGATGTTTGTCTCAACATATGTCTCCCACAGGCCGGATTTTGAGGATGCGGCGAGGGTGAGTGGGCGTGCCAGGGCCTGGTGCGGGGGTGTTGTGCCCCAACCGCAGCAGCAGTGGCAGAGCCAGCTGCTGGAGGAGTGTGAGTATCATTACTTCATGGATGCTATTGCATGCTGGGGGGGGGCAAGACCACCAGCCATGCACAACACAACCAAAGGGGAGGTCATAATTCCACTATACAAGACACTAGTGAGGCCCCACACTGGAGTATAGTGTACAGTTCTGGAGACCATACCTACGTATGGACATGGACTGGGTAGAGAAGGTTCAGAGGAGGGCAACACGGATGGTGCATGGATTGCATCACAAGTCCTATGAAGACAGGTTGAAGGAATTGAACATGTACTCCCTGGAGGAGGGAGGGAGAGGGGGATATGATGGGTACATACAAGTATCTTACAGGGGGGAACAGAGTGCAGGAAAACACTATTTTTAAGCATAAAAGATGTTCCAGGACTAGAGGGCATGGGATGAAGTTGGAGGGGGGACGATTCAGAGGAAACATGAGAAAGAATTTCTTCACAGAACGGGTGGTGGACAAGTGGAACACCCTGCCAGAGGAAGTGGTGGGGGCTGACTTGGTCACGGGATTTAAGAATGCATGGGATAGCCATAAAGGAATTCTGGAGGTCAGGGGTAAGGTGCAACAGACTTATAGGAAAACAGAGTGAATTTACAAGGTCAAATGGCCAGACTGGGTGGCCCATAGGCCCTTATCTGCCGACACTGTCTATGTATCCATGTATGTAGGCACGTCACAGGTGACATGCATCACTGTGCAGTATCACAGCACGCCTGTGTATGCGTCCACTGGTGGTCCAGGCATGCACTGGGCACATAGCTGTGTAACTGATATCACACCACTTGCCACGCCACTTGCCAGCCTTGTTTGTACTGTGCTGGACGGGCAGTGTGTGGGCAGTGGTGCTGAGAGCTGGTGCTGCCTGTTTGTGATGGCTATGTGCATGTTCACTGTGGGCGGGTGTATGCCATCACAGGTGCGGACATTGGGCTATATGGCTTGCAGGTTGGGCGGTGTTCAGGTTGTGGTCAGTCACAGCCATTGACTGTGTTCCCATTTTCCTAGCCCCTCGTGTTCTCCGGAGGATCTGCATGACATTCGGGGCCTGACACAGGTGGCCATTGAGAACCAGGCCATCCTTCAGTCAATCAGGCGCCATGGTCTGCGGAGGGAGCGCCACCGACAGTGCAGCACCAGGCAGAGGATGACCAGCCTGCTGGGCCTTAGGGGCACATACCTTCCACTCTCCCATCCCTACCACCCTGCCTTCCCTCTCCCAGTTGTTCATCCCTTACCCCTTGAACACCCCTACCTTGTACCCGTCCCCCCCCTTGTAAATAATTGTTGTTTATGGTTTTGGTTATTTAGTATTTGAAACTTTAAATATACCTTTATATTTTGCTATGAATACTGTGTTGGTCTCTGATTTGCAGCTGGCTATGGGTGCTCAGTTGCAGTGGTGTGCATGCCATCTGGGGTGGTGTGGTCCTGGGTATATGTGTGTGTGTGTGTGTGTGTGTGTGCATGGGGAGGTATCTCCAGCATGGCATTGACTTTCTGTTGGTCTTGCCGTCTGCTGCCACCCACTGCTGGGTGCACAGGGTGGGTCTGGCCTGTATGCTTCTCTGCAGCACGGGGTTGACGTGTGCCAGAGGGGATGCATGGTGTTTCCTGCAGTGCCAGTCACTGCACATGGGTGGTGTCTTGGGGTCATGGTGCAGGGTGTGCTGTGCATACGGGGGGCTGATGTGCACTGTGGTTGTCAACCCCCTGTGTGTGGCACTCTCCGCCTGCCAGTGGTTGTGCTGGGGTGTCAGGGCTCTGCTATGCTTTGTTGGCTTGTCCCCATGGGCACGTGGATCATCCGTCCCACCCCCAGTGATGCTGTGCTTGGGGTGTGCGGTGTGGTGTGGGTTCTGCAGTGTGTTCCTGTGCCCATGTGTGGCATGGCTGGCGGTGGGCCCCAGCCTGCCTCCCTGGATGTGCAGTTCCATTGCTCTGGGGGAGGGGCTGTGCTTGCGCTATGGCAGCTCTGGACTGCTCAGCTGAGCTTCCCTGGTTGCACCATAGCGCAACATTTTGGCTCAGCTTCTCCTTCCTGGTTGCGCGATGGCGCAGTATGTGCGATATTCAGACGTTGGTTGCTTGCACAATTTGCTCTGCTCCATGTTTGAATGTCGCACCTGTTGTGCATTTGCGCAACTGGTTTGTGCTTGCTCCTGCTGTTGCGCCAGTTTTGAGCGCAGTTTGAATATCTTGGCCATACTGTATAGATTTTCCATGACACTGGTCCTTAGACTGAATAATTCTTTAATTACTCATAATGACTCCAGAATTACTACGTTTGCATTAAATGGATTTTCTATGTAATGCAAAAGGTTCTGAGACAGAATTGAGGCTACCAGATTATTCCTTTGGGAATTTACTTGGGCAACAGGTCCTTTCTACCGACAACTTCTATGTAAGCATCTGCTAATCCTTCCATTATCTCCTTCCCTTCCTTAGCAAATTTTTCTGAAAAGAGTTCCCATATAAATAACCTAAGACAGGACTCTTACTGATGTGTACTTTATAGTAACCATTATTGGCTAAACCTTAACTCGAGATTACACTACAGCACCTCAGTTACTGGCAGGAAAGCCCTTCTTGGCTTGCTGTTCCCCTGTGCACAGGCCACACTCTGTCTGGTTAACCAAAAATATGCCACAAGGGGTGAACAAAACTCCCTGGTGCTACCTCATAAGAAAACATCCTTAGGTTGAGCCTGCTTCTATTTCAGATTCTCTAAACTTTGGAATGGCCTGCTCCCCCCTCCCTAAAATCCTGACTCTATAAAATCTGTTTAAATGTTAACCCCAAGGGGATATCACCTCCATTGTAAGTGAAGATTGGGATATCAATTCCTCAGATGTTGTGCTTCTAGTCTTCAATTATAACACTACTGATAATATGCATTGATGAATAGTATTAACCTGGCTAATCAATTACTTTAAGCCAAAAAGGGACTGACAGCCTAGAAATAAAGATATTCAAGTTTACAGTAAAAGTACTAAAAGGTAGTTAATATTATACACATATTCAAAATGTATATTGTAGCCCCCCCTCCAAAAAAAAAATATATATATATATAATAGGTTAAATCATGTAGACTACACTTGTGACTTCTCCTTGAACTAGTCTGTTAGGTCTTTATAGAGATGATCTAATCCCCCTTCAATGTGACCAATTGGTTTTCCTAGCCTTTCTCAATGCAGAATGGTTCTGTCAAGTTCCTGTAGACCAATTTTCTCTCTGCCCGAGTGGTCAATCAATGTCCTGTAGATGGTTTCTTCAAATTCAATCTCAAGATATGGATAGCAGTGAGCCAAAACCAGTTATGGGCATGGAATTGACCTGCCACTGGGAAGAATCAAGGTTCAATTAAGAGACATTATTTCTAATCCTCCTCGCTTTACTGGGACTTAACCTTCAATATTTAATAATTTGAAGCAATTTTATATTAATTCTGCATTTAATTAGCAGACAAATATAATATCAGCAACCGGCATCCATTTTAGTCATTTCAACTATACTAAACTTATTAAGATCCAACTAAATTTTATACCCTAATAGATGCTATTAAATTCAGTATATTCAAGTATGGGTATACTAGTTCATGTATATAAGAATATATGCCCAGGACAATTCTAATTTATCTATAACCAGAATGCACTCAGTCAATTAAGCTAATTTTAACAATCTAGCCTGATTAACTACACTGTCAAATCCCTTGCAAAGATCCATTTAGGTCCTATAAAATGAATGATCTCTTAGAGCTGTAAAATCCTAGGTATATGTTGCTAAAATCTGGACGCTAAAGACTGATTTAATGTTATCTGTTGAACAATAAGCTGTACTTATTAAAAACTTATATCAAATTAACTATACTTGTAGTTTGCATAGTCTACAAAAGAGAAAATAATGTAGTAAAAGTATTTTAAAGTCAGTAGTGGAAGGTGCAATCTGTAAAACAAATTTTTTTTTTTCTCAAGAAATAACATTTTACTTGTTTAATGGAAAAAGAAATTCCACTGTAGCCTAGAAGAAGCGCTCCAGAACAGGTGTCTACTCAAACCACCTTCAGCGGCTTAAACAATAGCTTTTCTGGATATACCAAGCTCATCGCCAGGGTTGAAATACCAGAATTTACAAGATGGCCACACACAAATTATCTGAACCACAAGTTCAGACACACACACACACACACACACACACACACACACACACACACAATGACTGAAAGGAGCCTAGACTTCTTAGACATCACATCAAATGCTGAGCCATACAAAATAATTGAGACAAAATGTTTCCACAAAATGACTACCACAAATTCCTTACTGCTAGCCAATACCACATATACAGTAGCACAGAAACAGTCAATTTCTTGTAGTCAAGTTCTCTCAGTTAAAGAGAAACTGTAGTTCTATAGATGCATTCACCAATCAAGCAAATGAATTAGACATTTTTTTATTTATTTTTATTTTTTTCAGAGGCGGTATAATCAGACACTGCCAAAGCAAGTGAGGGAAACAGAAGTAATCTACTAAGAGAAAAAGGTCACATAGTAAGGTGGAACAGGGCCTAGTGACATGTCCGGAATACAATACTATGACTGGAAAAATGAGTAACATTTATAAAAACTGGCTTATCTTGCTAGGGGGCATGGAGGTTGCAGATGCAGGTGGAACAATGGAAGAGCTGAGCAAGGATCATAAACTGCATCATACAGTTCTAAAATGGCAGTTACTGTGTGTAAATAAACATCCAACAGGATTACTGAACAGCCTGTAGAGATGGAACAGTAACACAATTTGAACTAATACTTAAAAATCAACTTCTGCATGGAAAAATTACAAGTCCAGTGCAGTTCTCCTTTAAAAAGGCAGCCAGTCTAAAAGACAGGCTAGTCCACAGTGATTATGAGATGCCTAAGGATACACCATGTACCTGGCTGCCAGCCAGACGTAAAGGATTCTATAAATGCCACAACTGCAATGTGTGCAATTATGTGCACAATGGGAACAGAGTCATACACCCTGGGAATACTGAAACACAGGTCATCAAAGAATTCACTGTTATACTACCAATTTTGTTGTGTATGTTTTATGGTGTATCTGCGGGCAAATTATGTGGGGAGGATGTGCTTATCTGAAGATTCACATACAGGAAAGAACACTTTAGCAGGGTTTAACTAATGCTATTATGAACCTGACTATTTTTATATATGTGTAATGAGCACTTTAACTGTTCATGTATTTTTTTTAATAAACTGTATTTGAATGTGTGTATTTATGAATGGCTTTTAAAGCTCAATAAAGAAAGATGATGATGATACAGGAAAGAACAGTTACATAAGAACTTACTGTAACAGTAGATTTTTGAGAGAGGCTCTTGCAATAGGTATTCACATATAGGACTGATCCGGCAGGCATCAGGATCCCATGGAAACATTTCTAGCTAGCAGTCTCTGGCGGGGGACCACCCCCACATCAGGTGACTGGCGTTATATGACGTCAGTATAAAGGGGCGGTCCCCACAACCACCTTCCAGTTCTTTCCCACCAAGGGCCAGAAGAGGCAAGACGAGATAGAAGAGGATATTTCCCCAAATGGAAATGGAGCCAAAAAAGCTTAGGGGGATGGAGGGCGGGAAGCCAATACCTACTGCGAGAGCCTCTCTCGAAGATCTACTGTTACGGTAAGTTCTTACGCAACTGTACTATCTTACTTCGAGAGGGCTCCTGCAGTAGGTATTCATGTATAGGACTGAGTCCCAAGCAGTATGAAACATGGAAAATCACTCGGGAGGAGGATTGTCATCCATAGCATGGAACCTCAGGCTGAACGAGTCTCGTGAAAGGAGACCTTGAAGCACAGTCAACCCAAAGCCTGCTTTACGCCGAGAGGCAATGTCCAAACTGTAGTGTTTCGTAAAGGTATAGACAGAAGTCCAAGTTGCAGCTGAACAGATGTCTGCTGCTGACAAATTCTTGAAACAAGCCGCAGAGGCAGCTACTCCTCTGGTGGAGTGACCTCTGACTTGACCCGGCAGGGTCGTCTTGTACTTGTCGTAACAGAAAGTGATACAATGAGCCAACCATTTTGATAGGCATTGCCTAGAAACAGCATTGCCTTCTCTTTCATGAGCAAGAGAGACAAAAAACTGATCAGTCTTCCTGAGATCCTTAGTCCTAGTGGTGTATCTCTGTATTCTGTGAACATCCAAAGTATGCATGAGGTACTCCCCGTGATTGGAATGTTGCATAAAGAAAGCGGGAAGCTCAATGGATTGATTCAGCCAATACTTAGGGAGAAACTTAGGGTTGGTGTGTAGAGCCACATGTTCCTTGTGGAAAATTAAGTATGGAATTTTGCACATCAAGGCCTGGAGCCCAGAAATGTGCCGAGTAGAAGTAATGGCCACTAGGAAGAGTGTCTTCCAAGAAAGGAACTTTAAATCTGCTGTAGCAGCCGGCTGAAAGAGAGGCAGGGTAAGCTTCTCCAGAATTAAATTCAGGTCCCAAGAAGGGAAAGGAATGTGGATGGGGTTCTCAAATGGAGAACACCTCTGAGGAAGGTCATGGAGACTTCCAATTGAGCAAAAGTCATGTCCCCGATGGGAATATGGTAGGCTGAAATAGCAGCCATGTGGACCTTTAATGAGGAATGGCTGAGACCAAGATTGAAGAGGTGACGCATGTAGTCCAAGACTTTATTGGCTTGGCATGAGAAAGGTTCAAAGTCTTTCAAGCTAGCCCAAATAGAAAATCTATTCCACTTCATGGTGTAGGTGGACCTGGTGGAAGGCTTTCTGGCCTTTACCAATATCTCCACTACGAACGGAGAGACTCCAAAATGAGCTTTTGCTACGTCTGCAGGAGCAACGCATGTAAATGAAGGTATTTGAGCCCTGGATGAACAAGGGTTTCCTGATCCTGGGTCAACAACTGTTGTGAAAGAGGAAGAGGAAGTGTAGGTTCCTCTGAAAACTGCTGCAGAACAGAGAACCAAACGTACCTGGGCCAGAAGGGAGTGATGAGAATCATTTGAGCTCCCTCCGATCTGAGCTTGTTCAGGACCCTTGGAATTAAGGGAATAGGAGGGAAGGCATAAACAAATTTGTCCCTCCAAGTGACAGACAGAGTGTCCCGTCAAAAAATGTCTCGCCCTGGAGCGAGCAGAAATGCAAGAAGTTGTGTGTTTTGGGGAGAAGCGAAGAGGTCTATCTGAGGTGTTCCCCATCACTGAAAGATGTCGTTTATGACTTCTTGAACCAGTTCCCATTCATGGAACCCGGCTGATGACCGACAGTTGGTCCGCCAGCGTGTTTTCCACTCCCAGAACATGAATCACGGTCAGGTGAAGGAGATGCTGCATTGCCCAAAGCCAGACTGTCATCGCTTCCCAGCACAGAGGGTAGGAACCTGTCCCTCCCTGCTTGTTGAGATACCAGACTACGTACGTTGTCTGACTGAATAAGGAGATTACCAGGAAGGATAAAGGGGTGTAGAGCCTGAAGGGCATAAAGGACTGCTCTCAGTTCGAGCACATTTATGTGCAGGTTTTGTTCGAACGTGGACCAGCTGCCCTGAGTCCTGTGAGACCCGAGATGGGCTCCCCAGCCTTCTCCTGACACATCTGTCGTCAACGTCTGGGACGGAGGTTCGATACTGAAGTGAACTCCCAGGCATAGGTTCTCCTGCACCACCCATCATTGTAAGTCCCTGCTCATGGGATTGAAAACTATCACCTCCTGGTCTTCACTGTCCAGGGTCTGGTCCCATTGTGACTGAAGCGTCCATTGAGAGATCCTCATATGGAGCCGAGCGCGTTGGACTGTCGGAATGGCACCCGCCATTAGCCCGAGGAGGTAAAGGACTGACCTGGCTCTGACCCTCTGTGACTGGACAGAAGACTGGCTTGAGTCTGAAGGGTGTCCACCCTGTCCGGAGGCAAAAAGGCTTTGCCGATGGTCATGTCCAGAATCGCTCCTATGAACTGGAGGCACTGGCAAGGGACCAAATGGGACTTTGTCCGGTTGATGGTGATATCCAGGCTGCTGTAAACCTGCAGGGTAAAGGAAAGGGAGTGCATGAGTTCCTCCCTGGATGGGGCCCCCAGAAGCCAATCGTCCAGGTACGGGAATACCTGAACTCCCTGGGTACCTAGATGGGCCGCTACCACAGACAGGCATTTGGTAAACACTCGGGGGGCCGAGGAAAGACCAAATGGGAGGGACTTGAATTGGTAGTGGTCCCCCTCAAAGCAAAAACGAAGGAATTTGCAATGGGAAGGGCATATGGGGATATGCAGGTAGGCATCCTGCATGTCCAGAGTGCATTGCCACTGTCCCTGCCGCAGAAGTGGTAGAAGGCTCTGCAAAGAGAGCATTTCAAAGCATTTGTACTCCACAGACATGTTCAGGGAGCCGAGGTCTAACATAGGCCTCACACCTCCCATCTTCTCTGGAACCAGAAAGAAATGGGAATAGTAACCTGTCCCCCAAAGATGGTTGGGGACTGGTTCTATCGGTGCCTTTGAGAAAAGGGAGTTTAGTTCCTCTAGGACCAGAAGATGCTGCAGGAAGTAAGATGACTGGGGGGGGGGTTCTGTAGAAACTCTATTGAGTGTCTTGCTGACATCAACTGGAGCACCCAAGCATCTGATGTTATCCTCTCCCAACCCAGCAGATGGAAGGAGAATCTCCCCCCTACCAGTTCCTCTGGATCCTCCAGAGGAAATGGGAGAAGTAGGGAGTCAGGAGGTGTGGGGCAGCACAGCAGCCAAGGCTCCTGCAGCTTTTTTGCTGGTGGGAGTCTTGGTTGCTGGAGGGGCCCATTTGTTGGCCCATTTGCCCTGTGGTTTTTGTCTTTGTCGGTTTTGCTTACGAAAATGACACTTCTGCCCTTGAGAGGGCCTGTACAGAGAGCTGACAGAGTGCAGTGCCCTTCTCTTGCAATGCAGTAATCATGTCCTTGACATCGCCCCCAAACAGCACCGAACCCCTGAAGAGGGCATCCTGGATAGCAGATTGCACTGCAGGGACCAAACCTGACATGCAGAGCCAGACATGACCCCGTAGGCTGACGGCGACAGCCAAGCTCCTTCTAGCTATGTCCACTGCGTCGTTAGCAGAACGAAGCATGTGCCGACTGGCCGAATGAGCAGAACAGACAAGATCTGCCACTTCTGCTTATTCTGAGACTCAGGAAGGGAGTACAATTTAGATTCCACCTGACTAAGGATGGACTTCTGGAAATCCCCCATATGTGCCACATAATTCAGGGCCCTCATACCCAGGGTAGAAGTGGAATAGATCTTCTTCCTGTATTGGTCCAGAAGCCAGGATTCCTTATTAGGTGGAGACGAGCTGAGGTGTTTAGGATTTGCAAAGTGGTTGTGTGTGGCACTGATGATGACTGAGTCTGCCTTGGGGTGTAGGTCAAGGAAATCTACACCTTCAGGAGTCTGATATAGCATGTCTGCCTTCCTCAGAAGGGGTAGGCTAACACAGAAGGTTATTTCCAAATGGTGGAAACAACATCTGTGTGAGGCTCTGTCCAGGGTGAAATCAGCGTAGGAGCAGTCTCGGGCAGATCCAGATGAGCAGAGAGTTTTTTACGCTGCGGATCTGGCTCCAGCGATTGCCACTGATGGACTTTCTAGATTTTCCTCAACAACTCCAGAAAGGAAGGATCGTCCGGAGGCGACTTCGGAGGGGTTCTTGGCCTGGGGCGATCTGGAGTATGGGGTTCATCTTCGGGATCAGAATGTCCCCTCTCAGAGTCCAAGTCAGACATATCTGATGATGAGGAGGAAGACTCCTTCCTATGAGGGGTAGGGACAGCCCCTTTGGGAAGTTCCCTGGGGCGCATATCCTCCACTCCTCAGGTGCCAGAGGGCTCTCCTCTGGTGTTGGGAAGGGGGTAGGGAGTCTCCCATCTCTGACGTAGGGGATCCTGTATAGGGTCTGGCATCGGCAGATGACTCTTGACCTCCCTAGTGAGCTAAGTCTTGGCCTCAGCCCACCAGGAAGCCAGTGTCTCCTTCAGATCTGCTGGCGGCTGAGGAGTGGGCAGTGGAGGAGGAGTGGGATATGGATATTGAGGATATCCATAGAAGGAGAATCCGTAACCTGACGGCGGGAAGCCCGGTGTCGGGTATAGGGGCATCAGGTACTGCGGCACCAGATACTGCGGTGTCAGATACCTGGGTGCCAGGGGCTCTGATTGAGCAAAGAGGCCTGGCAGAGGCCCAGCTGGCGGGCCAGGCAGTGGTAATGCTGGCCCCACAGGGGTCGGGCCCAGCATGTGCACGTCTTCAACAGGGTCCAAAGTACCTGACGGTAAGGGGATGCCAGCTGGCATCGGGTAGGCTGGTGTTGAATCTGGCGTCAGGGTATCAGGCTCTGAAGGAGGGTTCCCTGATGGCAGCATCTCAATATCCCCCATGACAAATGGGGAAGGAGGATTATAATCCCCAGGGGTCAGCTGAGGAGACGTGGGGACCTCAGATGGTAATGTAGCATGTTGTGGAGAGCCTAGGGCGTCAGGCTGTTCCGTAGGGTCCAGTGCAGGGTTTTTGGTCAGGCAGGTGTTGATGGAACTGGCACCCAACTTATCGGCGAATCCGGGCAGGCGTCTGAGGAGCTGACGTCCAACTTATCATACTCCCTGCCCGAGGAAGGCCACACTGGAGATGCAGCCTTGTCGGGTAAAGGTTTGGCTGGGCGTAACCCTAAAGGGGTAAGCAGCTTAGCAATCTTGTCCAGGCAAGTGTCGGTGGGACTGATGTCCAACTTACTGGACCCACTCTGACCTGAAGGAGGCATAGTAGAAGCGGCCTTCACGGGAGCGGAGGTCTCCTTTGCCCCGGAGGCTCCCGAAGGGCCAGAACATGAGCCAGACAGGAAGGGTGATGCCTTCTTGGTCACCACCAAGACAGCCATCATGGAGTGAACCCTGGAGGGGACATTACCTTAAATGCAGTGACTCTGGCCAGAGGCATGACTGCTGTGGAAGTCGGTTCCCACTCCCCATGCTTCTCCTTGTCACGCTTCTTCTTGTGACCTTCAGGGGAAGTGGATGCCTGCCTGAGTTTCTTTAGCTCTTTTTCCAAGGAGGTCATTTTTTTCTTTAGGATATGGGCTTCCAGGGACTGCTGCCTTCTTTTGCAGGTAGTGGAGTTAAATTTCTGGCAGTACTGGCACTTCTCCACAGGGTGGTCTGGGCTCAGACAGAAGAGGCACAAGGAGTGGCCGTCCTTGTGTGGAAGTTGGGAACCACATGAGTTGCATTTATTTTTATGCAATTCAGAGGGCTTCGGGATGACATACACAGCAAATCATGAGAAACTCGTAAAAACAGAGAAAATAGGTGGAAACATTTGAAAAGTAATGGACCGACGAAAAACTGATGAGCATTGATTCTACCACAAGGAACTTTCACAAGCCGATGGCGGGAAAGAACTGGAAGGCAGGCATGGGGGACCACCCCTTTATACTGATGTCATATGACGCTGGTCACCTGACGGGGGTTCCCCTGCCAGAGACTGCTAGCTAGAAATTTTTCCATGGGGTCTTGATGCCTGGTGGGTCAGTCCTATATGTGAATACCTACTGCAAGAGCCCTCTCGAAGTAAGATCTATAACCATCAGGTGCCAGGACCACACAGAAACGTTTTCACAAATGGTCTAACTGGGCCACCTACAGCAACATCACTACACCAACATCCCCCTATATAGCCGTGGGTGGCTCAACGTAACTCCTCAGTTCCCTGCCAGAGACCATCCAGTGAGAATGTGCCTCCAAGGGAACCAAGGGAAGGCCCCACCAGGAGGAGCCGAAGGATTGCCATCCTACAGAGGAGAAACAGGCAAAGAAAAACTCCAAGGAAAGGAGGAAGAAAGGATGGATGGCATGACCTGCTGCAACAGATTCTCTCGAAGATCTACTGTTATGGTAAGTTCTTATGTAACTGTTCTATCATCTTCAAGAATATTTTTTGCAACAGGTCACACGTTAGGAGCAAGTCCCAAACAGTACTGCAGAGGAAACCAGTATGGGAGGTTGGAAGACAGGTATATAGGAAAGGAGGCCTTGTAACACAGCCAGGCCGAAATGTGCCCGCCTTCTAGAGGTGATGTCCAGATTGTAGTGCTTTGTGAAAGTGTGGCAATACTCCAAGTGGTAGCAACACAAATCTGTGCTGTGGAGATGCCCCTGAAGCAGGCAACCGAAGCGGCCATGCCCCTGGTAGAGTGGTCGTTAACCCCAGGAAGTTCCTTACCACACTTCCTGTAACAAAAAATGATGCAGCTGCCTAACCATCTGAACAAGCACTGCTTTGAAACTGCTGCATCCTCGTTCCCAGGGGTGAAGGAAACAAAAAGCTGCAAGGACTTTCTACAGTCCTTCACACAATGAATATAGTAATGCAGAATTCTATGCAGATTTAAAGTGTGGTGTAATGCTTCCTCTGGACTGGCATGCTCCAGGACAAAAAAAACAGGCAGGTGGATGGATTGATTTAAGGTAAACTCAGACACCACCTTGGGCAAAAAGAAAAAATTGCTCACTGCAGTAATCTTCTTTCTTGCAAGGGGTCCTTTAGCATCAGTAACTATTTTGCACTTAGCTGGCTAGGTGCAACTGCCCCAGAAGTGTGCCTTTAAGAGATATGTAAATGAGCTTAGGGCCAAGCCAATCAGAAGTCAGGAAAGGGGGTGAGCTGAGTGAGAGTTGTTGAAGGCTTCAGAATTTTTTTTCAAGGAAAAATGAGGGTAACTGCCCTGAAAAAGAATCAACGGGATTCAAAACATGCAAATGACTACAAAAAGTGGAAATAGAAACAGCAACAGGAGCTAAAAACTCATCAGTAAGAAACTCCAAACTTGGTAAAAGGTGAATTAAAGAGCCCTTTCTCCGACAGGTGAACCGAGGAGGAAGGGTGGGAGCATAGTGATGCTAAAGGACCCCTTGGAAGAAAGAAGATTACTGGGTGAGTAATTTTTTCTTCTTACCCTAGGAGTCCTTTAGCATCAGTAATTGTTGCAGACTACCGAGCAGTACCAAGTGGGAGGCGGGCAGAGAACCTACTTAGGAAAGAGGTTCTGCAGTACTGCCCTGCCAAATCTGGCATCAGATCTGGTCTGCTCATCCAAACTGTAGTGTTTCACAAAGCTGTGCACAGATTTCCATGTAGCTGCTTTGCAGCCTTCCAGTAGGGGAATGTCCCTTGTTACTGCAAGCAAGGCTGCAGTGCCCCTGGTGGAGTGGACCCTGAGCCCCACTGGAGGTTGGTGACCAGCTTTCTCATACCAGAATCTAATACAAGACACCAACCAATGAGCAATAGTTATTTTGGTGGCTGGTCTTCCTCTGCCCACTTTCTCGTAGGTGAGGAACAACTGAGTGGAAGAGCCTCTGGATTGTCAAGTATGCTCTGGGTAGTGAAAGATGGCTCTTTTGACATCCAAGTTGTGGAGCTTTTGCTCATCAGGAGTAGATTGCTCAGTAAAGAAGACAGGCAGAGTAAAGGACTGGTTCAAGTGAAACTTTGAAACCACCTTTGGCAGAAATTTCCTATTTGTCCTGAGCTCAACTTTATCATTGTGAGGGATGATGTAATTAGGTTTTGTGCACAGAGCCTGTAACTGAAATCCTCCTGGCAGAGGTAATGGCTACCAGGAAGACTGTCTTCCAAGTAACAAACTTCATGTGGGCTGTGGACATAAGCTCGAAGGGTGGATTCATGAGCCAGTCTATGCAAATGTTCAGGCTCCAATGAGGAATGGGCTCCCTGACTGGAGGCAGGAAGTGCAAGAGGCCTTTGAAAAACTGTTTAAAAATGTTGTGGGGAAAAAAAAGATTTTTTCTTTTCCACCGAAAGGTAGGCCGAAATTGCCGCCAGGTGTAGCTTGAGGGAGGAAGGTTTCAAGCCTGACGCCCATAAGTGTACCAGGTAGTCTAGAAGCTGAGGGTCTGAAGCAGATTGGTGCAAGAACAAAAAGGTCAAACCCCTAAGGGAAAACCTTTTCCATTTGGCTGCATAAGTCTTCTTAGTCTTCGGTTTTTCAGCCATCCTCAGTATCTTAAGGGCCTGTTCAGAATACTGTGAGGATGGAAACTCTTAACTTCTCAAGAACCAGGCCTTGAGGTGAAGACAGTGTATATCTGGGTACTGCACTCACGTCTGAGGAAGGGTCAGCAGGGAGTCAGTTGGAGGCAGGTGAATGGGCCTACTGCAGGACATTGAGAGGAGGAGAAGGTACCAGGCTTGCGCAAGCCAGTCTGGAGCCACTAGGATAACTGATGCAGGCTACTGTCTGAGTTTCAGCAATTTCCTGAATATCAAGAGAAAGGGAGGAAATGCATATAGAAACCTCCCCGACCAGTACAGGATCAGGGCATCCAGACGAAGTGTTCCTGGGACTGGGGGCCTGCAACAGTACTGAGGAAGCTGAAAATTGAAGGGAGAGGCAAACAGATCTATGTTGGGTTTGCCCCACCACCTGAACACTGTGGCTAGTACGTGCTTGTTCAGCGTCCATTCACTCTGGGCTTGATTGATGCAGCTTAGAGCATCCGCCAGAGTACTGAGTTTGCCTGGGAGGTGAACAGCTGAGAGGCTGACTCCCAGGGAGAATGCTAGAGACCAGAGCTGCCGGAGAGAGTATTCCTGATCTGGTACCACCCTGCTTGTTTATGTAAAACATTGCAGTGGTGTTGTCCGTTCGAATTTGAACCGCCTGCCCTTCTATGCTGGTAGTGAAAGCTTTGAGAGCTGGGAATACTGCCCTGAGTTCCAAAAGTTTTATGTGCAACTGTGACTCTTCGGGAGTCCAGTATCTGCTTACTGAGGCACTGTCCATGTGCACTCCCCAACCCAAAAGGGGGAGGGCATCTATGGTGATCACCCTTGTGGGAAGAGGATCTTGAAAGGGAACCCCTGCCTGCAGATTTTCAGGGTTCTTCCACCACAGCAGGATTTGGAGGAACTGCTCAGACACAGGTATCAACTTTGAAAATCTGTTGCTTCTCTGACATCAGCGAGCTCTGAGGCAGGCTTGCAGGAGACACATCCTGTATCTGATCCTTGGGACTACTGCAGTCATAGAAGCCATATGTCCCAGAAGTTTGAGGAAATGTCTGGCTGGTCTTGGCTGTCCCCAGATGAAAGAATCTGCCACTGAAAGGAAATTCTGAATTCTTTCCTGTGGGAGGAAAGCATATCCCTTCTCAGTGTCCAGCTGGACCCCTATGAAGGTGAGAAGCCGAGTGGGTTCCAGGTGAGATTTCTTTAGATTTACCAGAAAGCCCAGAGACTCCAGATTGCATTCTGTGAGGGAGATTCTTTGACCTGGCAAAGAGACTTTGCTACTATGAGCCAGTCATCCAGATGGGGTAGAGAGCAACACCCAGGTTCCTGAGATGTGCTGCTACCACTGCGAGACACTTGGAAAGACTCTTGGGGCCGAGAATAGACCGAAGGGCAATGCGGCGAACTGATAGTGACTCGATGGAAGTTTGAACCTGAGAAACTTCCTAGTAAGATCTCATCGGTATGTGGGAGTAGACATCCCCAGTTTTCTTTTGTGTCAGAAAATACCTGGAGTAGAAGCCCTTGCTCTTCTCATGGGCAGGGACCCTCTCCACTGCTTGTAGAGCCAGAAGGTTTTGTACCTCCAATTCCAACAGCGGGATCTGTGTTGGGGACAGGTCCCGACACCTGGGTACACTTGAGGTCTGGCATCTGCTTGAACTGTAGTGCCAGACCCTTCTCCACTATCTCCAGCACCCACTTGTCCAAAGTGATGAGGGACCAATGCTGAAGATAGTGGGAGAGTCTGCCTCCCACCGGAAGTGGGGAGGCGACCTGGACACTCATATCAGAACTTCGACTGAGAGGCAGATGGCTGGGTAGAGGTGGCTCTTCTTTGACCCCTTTTGCCCTTGCCTCTGAAAGACCCCCTGTACTGACCGAAGTTAGACTGGGGATAGGGACTGTAAGGTCTAGGAACAAAACTTCTTCCCCTACTACCCCTGGGACAGGATCTCTGAGGGGTGGTGGGCTTAAGTTTGGACGAGTGGCTCTACCAGAAGGCTTTGTACTCAGACTTTTTTCATGTAGTCAGTGGTTCAGTAATCAAACATATTTTGATCACAGGGAAACTCCATGGCCTTGTTCTGAGTGTCTGTGGTTAGACTGGTTGTTGTAAGCCAGGCAAAGCATCTCAGAGAGATGGCATGGGCCATCACCCTAGAGGCTGCACCACTGTTGTCATCTGTCATCTGGAATTGGTACACAGTAGCTTCCAGGGCAGTTTTTGATGTATCCACCAGCTCCTGCACCATAGAATCTGATCCGTTACGGTCAACAGCCAGGACTGATTTCCAAAGGGCTTTCTGATATTTGGCTGTGAACGCCATGTACAAAGAAAGTTTGAGAAGCAGGGAAGCTGTGGCATACATTTTCTTTGCTATAAAGTCAATTCTCTTGGAATCCTTGCCAGGGAGAGAGGGGGACAAGGAGACTTCAGCTTTGTCACAAGCTGCCTATTGCACTATACTCTCATGGCTAGGGTGTGCATACAGGAACTCGGTACCATTTTTAGATAATTTATATTTTCTCTCATGCTGCTTCTCAACCCTTGATACTGAAGTGGGGTGTTGAAACAGCTTCATGGTATTTTTTCTAAATGCATTATAGATAGGGATGACCAGGGTTCTTTGGGGTTGAAAGACCTCTCATCTCCCTATAATCTTCATCGACATCTTGGCTGGACTCCTGCGAAGGGAGGCCCAGGGTGTCCAGCATATTTTGTATTAAAGTAAACACAGAGGAGGGATCCTCCTGGTCACCCAGGGGATCCTCAAGATGAGGGGTCCAGGGACTCCAGGGCTCAAGGCCCTCAAAATCCATGTCAGGGTCATCATACAATTGTTCTCCATCATCTGCATCACCCTCACAGTCTATAGAAGAGAGAACTGTGGAACAGTGCTGGCTAGCCCCAGTAAACAGAGGACCCATCTTTTGAAGGGTCTGAAACAGTTGCCATGCTTTTTCCATATCTTGCACTGATGGAAGAACATGCGCTGGCTTGGTTTGTAAGTGTTTTGTTTTCCTGTATGCTTCAAGTTGCCTGTTGTCTCGCTATTGGCTTTCCCAGGAGCAACAGAGCATTTTTGTCTTGACAGAGTTTCTTGTTAGCCACTTCAGAGGCTTGATCATGCTTCCTTTTTTCATCATTTCTATTTTCTTTATTTTGTGAGGAACTTCATCTCTGGAAGCTTTATTTTTTGGCTGGGATCTGGAGGGTTCCTCAGCACCTCTACTTTTATTATTAGTACTTTTGGATGGCCCTTCATCAGAAGCCTTTGATTTGTCCTGAGTCATAATAATCAAAGGTTTGTCTGCTTTGTTTTGCCAATTTAAGCAAAGCAAACCAATCCTGGACCTACAACCTGAGTGCAGGGTTCTGTGAAAACGCCACTGGACAATCCTGCCCCAGTTAATGAACTCTATTACTAGTGCTTTTTTTTGGTTGTAGAACTGGGATCTATACCAGTGCCAGTCTTAATAAAAACCCAGTAGTACTAGTCAACTGCACATAGGTGGGTGCTGGACCCTTATGGACAGTCCTGTGACACATGATACCAAGGTCCAGTAATATAATAAAAAAGGTTCCTCGTAATTACCAATCTAGAGAGAAATGCTCAGGCACTGTTTAGATTTGAAATCTACTGCAGGTGCCTCACTGTAAACCCCGCTAGGTCGGAGGTAAAAAAAACACAAGGCAACCATCTCTAACTCAACAGTTCCGATAATAATTTGCCCCAAAAAGGAAGGGAACCATCGAAAATAAGTACCCGTGACAAAATTAGGGTTTAAAATGAATAGTTCGGGTAAAAAAAAAAAAAAAAGTAAAAATAGCACAGTCATGCTAAAATTAAAAATTTTGCGAGGTGCTAATGAAAAAGTAAAACTTTCACTCACTAACAGAAATAAAATATGAGGAAAACATTTTCCCAGATAAGCACTAGGAGGCTGTCAACAAGGAAAGCTGAGACACCCCTCAGGGGGCAATGTTGCTCAGTCCAGTGGAAAAAAAATTCTGAAGCCTTCAACAGCTCTCACTTAACTCACCCCCTTTTCTGACTTCTGACTGGCTTGGCCCTAAGCTCATTTAAATACCTCTTAAAGGCACACATCTGGGGCAGTGGCACCTAGCAAGCTAAGTGCAAAAAGGTTACTGATGCTAAAGGACTCCTGGGGTAAAAACTTACAGTTAGTATGCAAAGACACCCTGTCTTTGTGGAAAATCAAATAAGGCTGCTCACACATGAGCCCCTGCAGCTCAGATATCCTATGAGCAGAAGTAATAGAGGAGGGCATGGGGCTGCCCATAGCTATATAGGGGAACATCAACATAATGACATCGCCGTGGGCAGCCCCAGTTAGACTGCTTGCGAAAAAGCTTCTGTGTGGTACTGGTGCTTTACGGCTAAGGTTCCTAAGGGGAGACCTGCTGCAAAAGATATCCTCGAAGATCGTGCTTGTTACATTATGAAAAAGTTGGATAAGACCGGTCACAAATGCACTCCTGGGGTCAGGCCCTCTGCTCCCCAGTGCCCAACCTCGAAGTACAATATGTAAACAGGAGACAAACAGGGAAACCCTTCTTTCTTTTTTGGGTCCAGGCAACTACCAGTCTCAAGTCCTGGGGTCAAATATGAACCCTTTTTCACTAGCAGGCCCAGGTAACAGGTCCAAATATTACACCCTCTTCGGGGAAAGCGGTGCGATACTTAACCCAGCGGGAACACAACCTGGTTCACAACCCCCTCTTCTGACTCAATTGAGACCTAGGTATTTACTTACCTTCCTGGATCTTTACACAGATCCTTGTTAGCGTGGCTACATATGGTAACACAATAAGCACTTTAACAGTTATGTCAGAATTATCAATACTGTTCCAGCATTCACACTCAAAATGAGAAAATGTCTCAGAATTAAGGAAACCAAAGTTTACTCACATTAAAAACAGTAAATAAATACAAAAAACAACATATATACATTAATGCTTATAGTTAAAAAGTAATGGAAATTACAAAAAAAAAATGCTTTGTAACTGAATTACTGATTCAAACTCAGTTTTCAGTTGTGTGTTACCTGTTCTTGACAGAGGTGCCCTTAAGTCTAGAACACAAGTGTGTGAATTCTTTCAAAGTTGGAATAAGAGTGAGCCCCAGTCTCTTCAGACTGCTTGGCAATATTCAAAGACCCAACCTCTTTGTGATGTCACAACACATGAGGTCTCGTTTAGTCCTTTAATTTAAAACATGCCCAAGTATACCCAAAAGGGTGTCATCTTACTGCTTCTTTGAAATCTGTAAAGATTGCAATATTAAATTATAACAGTCTCTTTCCTCATTAGAGCATTCCCCCTTTGATCTTCAGGAAAACATCATAAAAGACACTTCTCTTAGCTGCGTGAATTGTCACAGGTATCCAACAGAACTGGCTTCCCTACTGATGTCGTAAAATGCAATATTTTTGTAACAGTTACAGGAAGTTTTGCAACTACATGTCAGTTTTACTACAGCCAGCTGTTCCAGCAAGCAAGGCCTTTGGGTCAAAAGGTCAGGCCCTTTTAAAAGCTAGTCTTTCAGATGGGCCTGCTGACCCTGCCATGTCTCATAAGCAGAAATTCAAAAACATATAACAAAATGATATACACAGAACTATTAGATCGTTATCCCGTCACACCCCAGACTCCATTTCTTCCAGAAACGACACCAACCCACAATGCAGTGTGACCTAAAGCCCCTTCTATGAAACTGATAATGCATTTCTCTATACACAGTTCTGAGAAGTGTGGGCATTATTAACTGAAATTAGTTACTGACCTCTAGTTGACGGAGAACTTTGCTCCCACCGCACCTCCTTAAAAGCCACTCTGCTTATCTAGTATATTTTGCACTACAATATAACTAGTATCAAATACTGCGGTGGTGGTTTTGAGCATAATGATAATGTCCCCCCCCCCAATGCTTTCCCATGACAGCCTTGAATACAAGTCAGGCATTTTTGTTCCTTAAGTTTCTAAATGTTATTTAAGCATAATTTTGTACATTGTTCTGCATACGATTTTCTTTGTTTTCAGGTTCTAACTGTCCTCTATCTAGCCACAGCAGCAGACAGCCTTTAATGGGCCACTGAAGGAATTAAATCCAAGAGGGTGATCACTTGGTTCTAAAACCCCGCTGATTCTGTCTCATATTTAGTAACACTTTATTTAAGGAAGGAATAGGATATAGATGAGTAATTTTGCCACATCTAAATAGTTCTTGCTGTTTTCTGTAATGCCTTGTTGATGCATACTTGAGATAATGAAAAATGAGTGATTTAAAGTTGCATCACTAATAGTTGCCTAATATGTAAGCAGTATCTTGCACAATGCTTTGATTTCTGGTTTTCACTTGATCTTTGTGTACAATTACATGTATCTGCACTTAGGGTTTGTAAGCCACTACAGTAACATGTAAAGCAGGAGAATCACTGACATCACACCTAAGGTAGCACATAAAAGGCAGTGATTTTCTGCTCCAGCCACACACCCTGTGGAAGACTCTGGGAAGGGTCGAAATGCCAGGGCTAGATCAAGGAAGAGTGCTATTTTGACTGTATCTGCAAGTCTGCACTGATTTATTTTCTGCGAATGACTGTAAAGTATCTGTGAACAATTTCCCCTTTAACAGATTTAATAAACTGCCATTAGCAATTTGAAAGTTGTGGGACAGTGTTTTATGCTCTATGACTCCTCTGGTAACCTTCTGGAGCCAATCAAGCTCCTTGGCCTGACATTAAATGAAAAAAAATCTCTTCCACTTAAAGGCACAGCATCTGTGAGTCAATTATTTTCAGGAAGCCTCCGCAACACACAGCACATCATCTGAGAGACCCATGGCCTGGAACTCTAGCAACTCAGAAACCAGGCTCCGAGGTGCAGGACCATCCCCCGATGTCTGGCCAGCAGATCTGGGTGGAGAGACAGTCACCACAGAGTCTAATGAGGTCCAAGTACCAAAACTGCCTTGGACAGTGTGAAGCCATCAGGATCATCTGCATCTTGTCAGGCTGCTTGGAGATGGCCATTAGCGCAAGTCATGCTACCCATAGTTCCATCAGGTTTATGTGGTGACAGGACTCCCAGGGTGACCAGACCCTGTGGTCTCACAAGGGCACTCCACCAGAGATGTGTCCATCATGAGCATAACAGTCTGTTCTGGGCAGACAAACAAGTCTCCTTCCTCCAGTCAAGCTGGGATCAGCTGCCACTGGATGGCATCCCACATCAGGTGAGTCACTGTGACCAGCTGGTCCAAGTAGCCTAGGTGCTGGTACCAATGATGGCCCAACTCCCACTGGAGGTGGTACAGCTACCAACGTGCCCAACAGACCACGATGGTGCAGGATGCCACGTACCCCAGCAGCCTCAGGAAATCCTGGGCAGGGCACAAGAGCCCAACCCAATATGATCAGGCCAAGGAGGTAAGAGCCAGTGCCCAGTCCACAGGGAGGCAGTCCTTGACCTGCAGGGAGTCTAGTTTTTCCCCTGAAGAACTTGATCACCTGCGTGCATACCAGTTTAGACTTGTCAGGGTTTACCAACAGGCCCAAGTCTCAGTACATCTGCAGTGCCAGATCTCTGGACCTCTCCACGGCCTCTCTGGATGAACCAGTTATCAGCCAGTCATCCAAGTAGGAATACACCTTTATGTCTAGGTGCTGCAGGTATGCTGCCACCATTGCCATGCACTTCGAGATGACTGAGCGCTGAGGAAAGACCAAAGGGCATAACCCAGAACTGGCACAGGATACCAGCCCCCCCCCCCCGAACCAGAGGTACCAGCAGTGGCAGATGGACTGGGATGTGGAAAAATACATTCTGAAGGTCTAAGGTGCAAAAAAGTACAGTTACGTAAGAACTTACCGTAATAGCAGATCTTTGAAAGGAGCTCTTGCAGCAGGTTACCCCAAAAGGACTGAAGCCAGCAGGCACCAGGCCCCCAAGAAAATTTCTAGCTAACAGTATACAGAGGGGACCACCCCCTGACTTTGGCCCGACATCCGCCTATAGTATAAAAGGGGCAGTCTCTCCACCCTACCTCAGTTCTCCTGCCGGAGTCCCCGGCAAAACTCAGAGATGGAGAACCGAGGAGCTTTGTCCAAGATGAAGAAACAGACAATGGAGAAACAATCACCAGGAGGAAGGTGGGAGGGAAAGCAGCATGTGCTGCAAGAGCTCCTCTCGAAGATCTACTGTTACAGTAAGTTCTTACATAACTACTATCTCACTTCGAGGAGAAGCTCTTGCAGCAGGTTACACCATAAGGACTGAATCCCAAGCAGTGAAAGGACCAACCTCCATCATCCGGGTGGAGGTAAAAGTCTGCTGGAAAGCTCATAAGAGCAGGCCCTGTAGGACAGCAAGGCCAAAGCCTGCCTTATGGCGAGAGGCAATATCCAAACTGTAATGATGAATGAAAATGTGTACAATACTCCAAGTGGCAGCGGCACAGATAGCTGCAGACCCATATTTGATGGATGCAAAAGCAGCAGCCATTCCCCTGGTAGAATGTCCTTTGACCGGTCTTGGCAAAGGCTTGTCATGCTTTTGGTAACAACAAACAATACAATTAACTAGCCATTTGGGTGAAGTCTGTTTAGAAACTGGAGCCCCTTCAGTCCTTGGGGTGAAAGAAATGAACATCTGTTCAGACTTACGGACAGCACAGGTGCGACTGAATTAGTAACATAGCACCCAGTGAACATCCAAAGTATAAAGCAGAGCCTCCCTCAATCAGAATACTCTGGACAGTAAACAAGTAGATGGATGTCCCGATTCAGAATAAACTCAGACACCACTTTAGGCAAAAACTTAGGGTTCCTCTCCAAGGATACCCCATCCTTGTGGAAAACTAAATAAGGCTCTTTGCACTTCAGAGCCTGAAGCCCAGAAATCCTTCAAGCAAAAGGAATGGCAACTAGAAGAAAAAATTACTCACCTTAGTAATTGTGTTTCTTCTAATGGAGTCTTGCTGTATTCTGACTTATTGCAGTTAGCCCCAGCACTTGAACTGCTCCGGAGAGGATAGAGTTAAATTCTATGCAGAACATAGAACATTGAGCTCGATTCAAACCTCTGCCTGCTGCACTTCAAAGTGCAACAGTCAGATTCTTACGAGCTAATACTAACCAACTAAACCCACTATGTGGAAATTATAAAAATAAATTTATTGGCCAAATTGCAACCAAATATTTTGGATCCCAAATAGGCTCAAGTCAAGAAATCCAAAATGAAAAACCAGGTAGTGAACACTTATGACTATTAAAATAATCGAACATAACCCATTCCTCCTCTCTAAAAAGGAGTGCCCAAATGCAGCCTGGGGTGCAACACTGCACTTGCCAGCCCACTTCCCAAAAACCAGGTTCTGAGAGGGGAGGCAGGAAGGTCAGAATACAGCAAGACTCCATTAGAAGAAACACAATTACTAAGGTAATTTTTTCTTCAAACAACATGAAGTCTTGCTGTATTCCGACTTATTGCAGACTACCAAGCAGTACCTCCATGGAGGAGGGAATCAAACCTACTTTGGGAATAGGCTCTGCAGTACTGCTGTACCAAACTGAGCAACACTTCTAGCCTGGATATCCAGAGAGTAATGCTTGGTGAATGTATGGACTGTTTTCCAAGTGGCTGCTTTACAAATCTCTAGCAAAGGAATATCCCTAGCAGCAGCCAAGGAAGCAGTTGTACCTCTAGTCGAATGAGCCCTCAGGCCTCAGGGTGGTATTTTACCCAGCTTTTTGTAGCAGAATTGTATACAAGAGACAATCCACCTGGCAATAGTTCTCTTAGTGGCAGGTTTTTCCTTTCCCACTTCCCCATAAGTAAGGAACAACTGGAGGGAATCAAACCTGAGTGCATTAGTATGCTCAATGTAGTAGCTAAGGGCCCTTTTAACATCTAAACTGTGTAATCTTCTCTCTCCTGAAGAAGAATGGTCAGTGAAGAACACCGGGAGAGACATGGATTGGTTCAGATGAAAATCTGAAACCACTTTAGGTAAAAAAAACTCCTACTAGTGCTAAGGACCACCTTATTTCTATGAAATGAAATCAGGCTCCGCTGACAGGGCTTGTAATTCACTTGATACATCTGGCAGAGGTAATAGCTACCAGAAACATAGTTTTCCAAGTCAAGTACTTGAGCTCTGCTGAAGACAAAGGCTCAAAGGGGGGTTGCATAAGCTGAGCATTGCAAACATTAAGGTCCAAAGGAGGCATAGGATCCCTAAAGAGGGGATTGGTATGAAGCAACCCCTTGAAAAATTTACAGAAAACAGGATGGGATGCCAGCGAGGAGGGCTTTCCCACTGACAGAAAAGCAGATACAGCCGACAAGTGTACCTTGAGGGTAGCTGGTCTAAGGCCTAGGTGATTAAGATGAACCATGTAATCCAGAACTGTAGACAATTCAGTAGTGTCTGGGGATATGTGCTTCTTGGAACACCAAATACTAAATATCTTCCATTTGGAGTTATAAGTTTTTCTGGTGGCAAGTTTTCAAGAGGCTTTGAGAATGTCCAGAACTCCTTGAGACAGATGCAAATTTGCATACTCTAACTCTTCAAGAGCCATGCCTTGAGATTGAGAGACTGAAGGTTGGGATACCAAATCCTCCCCTGAGAAGAGGTTAGCAGATTGTGATTCCTGGAAAGAAACAGGGGAAGATGGACTGCTAGGGATAGCAACAGGGGATACCAAGGCTGCCTGGCCCAATCAGGATCACTCTGCAGGATTGTGATCTTATCTTGACCAGGGCCTTGAACAACAGAGAAAAAGGAGGGAAGGCATATAGAAATTTCCCTTCCTAATCTAGAGTCAGAGCATCCAGAGGGACTGAGCCCAAGATTGGGGGGGGTCTGCAACAAAAAAGAGGAAGTTGGTGATTGTCTGGGGCTGCAAAAAGATCTATCTCTGGAGTGCCCCACCTTGAAAAAATCACTTCCAACACTAGGGGATCCAGGGACCATTTGTGATGGCCCTTGGAAATCCTGCTCAATGCATCTGCTAGCACACCGTCCTTTCCTGGAAGGTGGACTGCTACCAGAGAGGTCTGCAGAGAATAAGCCAGGGACCATAACTTCATGGCTTCCCTGCACAAGGCCGTAGACAGAGTGCTTCTCTGTTTGTTGATATACCACATGGTGGTGGCGTTGTCTGTCCTGAACCACCTTGTTCTGTACTGATTGAGAGAAGGCTTGCAGGGCCAGAAAAAACATCCTGAGCTCCAGAAGGTTTATGTGGAGAAGAGACTCCGGAGTGGACCACACTCCCTGGGCTGTGAGATTCCCCAGGTGGGCTTCCCCCCTCCAGGAGAGAAGCATCCGTGGTTAGAACCACACAATGAGAGTGACGAATGGGACTCCGTACTTGAGGTTGTCCTGATCCTGCCACCAGTGAAGGGCCTGGATCAGGGTCTCAGTTACTGGAACAAGTTTGGTTAGAGAATCTTTCTTCTGAGACCAAAAAGACCCGAGATGAAACTGAATGTCTCATCTGAAATCTGGCCCCTTGGACCACTGCAGTGGAAGCTGCCATGTGGCCTAGAAGCTGAAGGAAGTGCCTTGCTGGTCGAGAAACCAAAGGTGGAAGGAAGGAGGAAGCCAGCTTTATGATGGCCCTTACTCTTTCCAAGGGAAGAAAGGCTCTTGCTTTGACAGTATCCAGCTCTACCCCTATGAAAGTCAGAAGCTGTACTGATTCAAGAACTGACTTGGGAAGATTGAGAAGAAATCCTAGAGAAGCGAGCACTTGCTGGGTCACTTGCAGATCTGACTTGACTTGGTCTGGAGACTAACCCACAATGAGCCAGTCGTCCAGGTATGGGAATGGAGATATTTTTTCTACTCAGAAAGGCCATTACTACTGCTAGGCATTTTGTAAACACCCTTGGAGCTGATGTTAGACCGAAGGGCATTGCTTTGAACTGATAATGACCTGAAGGCAATTCGAACCTGAAGTACTTTCTGTGGAAGCACCTGATGGGAATGTGAAAGTAGGCATCTTTTAGGCCCAGGCAGGCTAGCAAGACCCCTGGCCTTAGACAGGGAAGGATTATTCCCAGAGTCGTCATTTTGAATTTTGGTTTTAAAAGATGTTTGTTCAGGTATCTTAAGTCTAGGATGGGTCTCCACTACCCTGTCTTTTTCAGGGTAAAGTACCACTTGGAGTACAGACCTTTGCCCCTGTGTATTGTAAGAACTCTATTGCCCTTAAGGCCAGCAGAGATTAAACTTCTGCCTCTAGGGCAATGGTTTCGGAGATGCTTGCAGGTGGAAAGGATCTGGCTCTCAGCTTTGGGAACTTTTTGAAGCAGAGAACCAGTCCCTGACTTACTACCTCCAGGACCCACTTGTCTGAGGTAACAGACTTCCAGTCTTAGAAGCAGTAAGCCAGCCTGCCTCCTACAGGAATCGGGGAGTCGACACGGCGAACACATCAGGGTTTCTGTTTGGCAGGAGCTTTAGGCTGAGGAGTGGATGCAGCCCTGCTCATCCCCCTTCTGCTTCTCCCTCTGAAGAACCCCCTCCGAGAAAAGGGAGAGGATGCCTGTGCTTGGTAAAAAGGCCTATGAAAAGGCCTGCCCCTAGCTTGCTGCCCTTGAGGAGTTGCCTGCCTTTCCTTGGCCTGTGCACTACTGCAGGTTGTCCTATATTCATCCATCTTTTTCATGTCATTCTCTGTCTGCTTCCCAAAGAATTACCCACCACGGGGAAATCCATGGCCTTAGCCTGGGTGCCCTGTGAAAGGCTAGTACATCGGAACCAAGCCATTCTACGAAGAGCTACAGATGTAGCCACGACTCGTGATGACACATCATTGGAGTCCACAGCAGCATGAAACTGGATATTTGATGCCTCAATCCCATCAGCAGCCACCTCCTCCAGCTCCCTGGCCAGCTGGGGGGAGGACTGCTTAGCCAGTGCCAGTACAGTGTCCCACCTGGACTTCTGGTACCTGGCTGTATAGGCCATGTAATTAGCCTGCCTGAGTCCCAAGGAGGATGCCATGTACTGTTCCTTTGCCATGGCATCCAGCTTCCTGGAGTCTTTATCCAGGGGGATGTTATGCCAAAGGTATGTTAGCCTCATCACAGGCTGCAGCCTGCACAACCCCAACATGTCTGCATTGCTGGTACAAGTACTCCATACCAGAGCCTGACAACATGTACCTCTTGTCCATCCTTCGCTCAACAGGAGGTAAAGAATTTGGAGTTTTCAACAATTTTTGTGTCTGTTTCTCAAAGGACTTATGAAGGGGAATAGACAACCTCTTGGACTCTGGGATGTCCATCACTTCAACGTAATCAGGCTCTTTTTTCCCCCCACAGCTTCTTCCAAGGGGAGCTGGAGGGTTTCTGCCACTTTTCTGTAAAACAAAGTGGGAAGGGGACTCAAGAAAGACTGGGAGGGGAAACACTGGAAGGTCTGTCTGGGGAGATGTCCGGTTCAATGGGCTCATCCAGATCTTCCATTCCTCCATCATCATCATCACCACCTTCAAAATCATTGTCCCCCCTTCAAATCCGGTTCATAAAAATCTTCAGGGGAATGCCTTCCAGAAGGCACTGGTTCGGTTGGAACTCTACGAAATGATTCAACAATCCTAATCGTTTGGGCAATCTCCTCGGTGGTCAGAACATGCGGCTCTGGATCCGAACCAGACAATTTGTCTTTCTTTTATTTTTTTTTGAGGGAACTGATCCCTCGGAATCAGCTCTCATTTTGCCCGAAGTATCGCCCTGGTCAGAGGGCACTCCTGGTTCAGCCGAAACTGAACCGGGCTGGCCATCCAGGTCAGTGGACTTCTCAGTCTCCTTATCCCTAAGCCTGCCCAATCTCTTGTCTAGGGTGGATTTAGGGCAATTTTTACATATTTGGCAGTCTGAATCAAGGTGGTCAAACCCCAAACACAGGTGGTGTGGGGATCAGCCTTAGCAAAGACTTCCCCCACACACACTGCAGTGTTGAAACCCAGTGAGCCTGGTTTTTCTTTTGGGTTTCTCAGACGTAGCCATCCTATAACTCAAACTTACCCTTTACTCAGCAAAAGCCAGGTAAGACATCCTTATCGGTTTCTAACCGTGGTTTTTTCAAATACCCGTAACACAAGAAACACTTTTTTTTTTTTTTAAACCGATAACGACTGGTAACCACACACTAACCCTGAAGAAAAAATACAAAGAATAACACACAAGATAACCGGTTCAGCCAAACTGGTTAAAAGTTCAGATTTACAGTTTTCACAAATAGCCTATGGCTAGTCCACTACCCAAGTACTTACTGTATCACAGAGATCTGAACCGAACATAAAATGAAAGGATCGGTAAAACAGACAACTTTAACCGACTGATGAACCGTGAGCAGAGGAGAAATCTCCCGGAGCAACTGTTCAGTTAGGCAGAGTAAAGAATCTGACGGTTACACTTTGAAGTGCAGCAGACAGAAATTTGAACAAAGCTCGAGCTCAATGTTCTATGCTCTGCATAGAATTTAACTCTATCCTCTCCGGAGTAGTTCAAGTGCTGGGGCCAACTGCAATAAGTCAGAATACAGCAAGACTTCATGTTGTTTGAAATAACACTTTCCACGACAGAAAACGCAGCTCATAACTTGAGTCCGATTTGAAGGGAGATGGCGCAAGTTTTTTCCAAAATTAATAAAAGATCCCATAGAGGGACAGGGTCCCTGATGGGAGGTTTGAGGTGCAGAATACCCCGCAAAAAGTGCGGGAGAGCGCCAGCTGGGCAAGGGACTTGCCCTCCACAGGTTCATGGTATGAAAAGAGGGCCTTAATGGAGGAGTAACTCAGACTAGAGTCTGACATAGAAAGGAAGTACTCCAAAACAGAATCCATCCAGACAGGTGAAAGGATCTCGATGGTGAGCAGTAGACCAAAGACAGACCTTCTTCCACTTCATAGAATAAGTAGCCCTGGTGGAAGACTTTCTTGTGGCTACCAAGACTTCCACCACTCGGGGGAGGAAACCCCAAACCAAGCAACTGCTAGGTCTGTAGGAGCCATGCATGCAGGTGCAATGACTTGAGGTCCAGATGGACCAGGGTACCCTGTTCCTGGGAGAGCAAGCCTGAGCTCAGGGGCAGGAGGATCGAGTTCCACTGCCAACTGCTGAAGTAGTGGGAAACAAATATGACGTGGCCGGTAGGGAGCTATTAGAATCATCCTTGATCCCTCCAACTGCAATTTGAGGAAGACACTCTGCAGTAACGGGAAGGCATACAGAAACCTCCCTGTCCAAGACAGGGACAATGCATCTCACCAGAAAACACCAGGCCCTGGATCTTGCAAGCAAAAACTGGGTAGTTTGGTATTGGGCTGGAACATGAAGATGTCCAACTCTGGCCAGCCACACCTGTCGAACAGCTCTTTAATCACAGATTGGAGGCGTTCTCATTTGTGTGCCTTGGACCGAGATCAGCTTAAACTGTTGGCCAAGGTGTTTTGTATGCCTGGGACATGCACGGCTGTGAGTTCCAGATGATGCTCGACGGCACAATACCAGACTCTCATGGCCTCCCTGCAGAGGGGTAGAAGAGAGTCCCTCCCCTGCTTGTTTATTTAGAACACAACCGACACATTGTAAAGCTGAATAAGAGGAGGGCCCGGGAGCAAACTCGTCTGGAATGGCTGAAGGGCATAAAGTATCGCCCACATCTCTAATATACTGATATGGATATGTTGCTCTTGGGAAGACCAGGCTCCCTGGGTTTGATGGCCTGCTAAATGTGCACCCCAGCCCAGGCTGGATGCATCCATAGTCAGGATCCGGCAAGAAGACTCCTGATGAAAGTGGACCGCTTTGGGAAGATTGGAGGGATCCAACCACCAAGCCTGAGTCTAGCGTACCAGAGTGGAGACCATCACTAGCTGCTCCGATTCGTCCGTGCTCTGGTCCCATTGGGGAAATCCTCATAGACAGGCACGCAAGAGGGACTGTTGCAATGGTTGCTGCCATGTGTCCTAGCAACCGCAGGAATACTCTGGCCAGGACCTGGCGTGAAGAAGAAACTAGCAGAGCCTGATCCCGGAGGTGCTCCGCTCTGTTGGGAGGTAGAAAAGCCTTGCCTTCAGCAGTGTCCAGAACTGCCCCAATGTACAGCTACCTTTGGCTGGGCCATGAGGCTGAGGGTTATCCCCTGGTCTCGAAACAAAGTAAAGGTGTCTGACATGGTGCTGAGCAGCTGATCCCTGGACAGAGCTGCAAGGCGCCAATTGTCCAGGTAGGGAAAGACATAGTGACCTTTCTGCCAGAGTGCCACAGCCACTATTGCTAGGCACTTTATAAAGACCTGGGGAGCAGAGGACAGGCCGAATGGCAGGGCGTGAAACTGGTAATTATTGCCTTGAAAGCAGAAGCGAAGGAACCTCCAGTGGGGCTGGAACACCAAAATGTGGAGGTACACTTCCTGCATGTTCAGAGAGCACAGCCAGTCTCCCCAGTGAAGGAGGGGAAGCAGGCCTGGAAGAGTGACCATCCTGAATGTTTTGTATTCCAGATACCAGTACTTGTTCAAGTGTCCGAGATCCAGGATGGACCGTAGGTCCAGTTTTCTTCAAAACCAGGAAAAAGTGGGAATAAAATCCCTTTCCCCTTTGAGATGGCAGAACCAGCTCTATGGCCTGTTTCAGCAAGAGCACTTCGATCTCCTCCTGGATAAGGGAGAGGTGTGACAGAGGGTAATGGGAGTTTACAGGATGGTTGCTGGGGGCATCTCCATGAACTCCAGGGTATGTCCTTTCTCTATCCAATGAAGAGCCTACTGATCCATTGAGATTTTTTGCCATCCCTCAAGATAAAGAAAAGTGACCCCCTACCACCTCTCCTAGGGATTCGGCTGGGATCAGGTAAGGAGTCAGACCAAAAAGCCGGGGACAGGCAAAGAGGCCTGGGAGGTTCTGGGGGCACTGTGTCCCGAACCTCCTGCAGCCTGAAAAGTGGCCTTACGCATACAGGCACCCCTATTTTGTCCTCAGGGCTGTTGACCGGACCTACGAAATGGCTGGTGACAGTTTTGTTTCTGAGTGGACCTATACATGGTGTGTACTGATCCGATAGCCTTGCCAGATTCCTGAAGGTGAATAACGACCTCCTCAGAGTCCTCATCAAAAAGGGCAGAGCCCTTGAAAGAGACATTCATAATTTTTGCTTGGATGTCCAGGTGAAACCAGAGACGCAGAGCCAAGAATAGCGGTGGAGGCAAACGCTGGAGGCCGCTGCCCTGGTTGCATCTGCCATGCTGTATGAGGAACGTAAGACATGGGTACCTACGTCCGCACCTGATTTTTGAATGTAGAGCAGCTCAGCCTTCTGGGGACCATACTGCAGAGCCCGGACTAGCTCCATGGCATTCTCCCACATGGGCCAAAAGAATTCAGAGGATGGATGGCACAAGTAGCCAAGGCATAAATCTTATGACCAAGATGGTCCACCTGCTTGGATTCCTTGTCTGGAGGCTGAGTGGTAAGATAATGAGGCCTCTTGGACCAGTTGTGAGCTGCTGTAATCACCATGGAGTCAGCAACTGGTTGCTCACCAAAGTAGGGTTTCTCTTGGACAGCACTGTAGGATGGTCAGCTTTTTAGCAACAGCAGGTATGGAAGATGGATGTTTCCATATGGATTTAGTGACATCCATAAAGGTTCCACAAAGGAGGAACCACCATGGGTTTTGCATTTTTTTGGCAGAGAAACACAGTCAAACAGTGTCTCTCAGGATCCAAATCTGCTGTGTCCCAGCCCATATTAGACTGGATGTGCTGCATGACCTCCATAAAGGTCAGGTCATCAGGAGGTGAGCTTGGGGTCCTCTGAAGGTGGAGACAACCCCGATTCAGCTGACCCCGAAGAAGAGGAGCAGCAGCTTTGGCACAACTCCCGAGGAAGAGGATATAGAGGCTGAACGCCAGTGCCTACGGCCGTGCGACCAACATCTGTGCCTGTCAGAGGACCTGAAGCAACCCCTGCCAGTATCATCTGGTTGCAGGGCAGGCTCCTTTGGCATCAGTGAAGGCTTCTGAGGAGAGGACTGAGGCTGAACCCCGAAGGTGGAGAATCCTGAGGAGGGCGTGCAGGTTTCGGCAACAAGCCACCCCTAGCGAATTCCACCATGAAGTGAAAAAGAACTGTCACATCCAGCAGAGGGTTCTGTGGTATACAGGGGTTAACCGGCATCGGTGGGAGGATGTCAAATGTTCCTGGTGTCAGTCCCATAGGGGGCGGCAACCCAGGCGTCAGGCCCAGAGGGTTCGGGTTGACTGGCGGCAGCCCAAAGGGCATCTGATTATCTGGCGTCGGCCCGGTAGGTGTCATTGGGTCAGACACCAGGCCCTCTGGCATCAGCTGAACTGATATAGTGGGGTCAGCCAGCAACACAGGATGGTCAGGCAATGACGGGCTGGTACCGCTGGGGTGGCCAGGGTGACGGACAGGCATGGACTGACGGTAGGAGGAGGCAGCTGGCATTGGTCTAGAGGGAGCCTGTTGGGAGGAGCCAACTCCCAAAATAGGTAGAGGCATCACTCTGCTGGAAGAGGCGGACACATGCCCCTGGAGCCAGGGGCCGACTTAGCAGACACAGAGGCCGGGTGGACAACTGGCAAAGATCCGCCACCCAAGACACAGCCAAGCCACCTGGCTATGAGCCTGAAGACTGGTGGAAGGGCCAGAGCAACACAACAGGAGCTCAGAGGCCAAGGAAGAAGTCACTGACCACAAGGAATCACCGCCTGATGTCTGGATGAGGGCAGGAGGTTTAACTATGGAAAGCCCGGTAGAGGGGAGGGCCGCCACAGGAACAGAGTCCAACCTCCTGCGGGAGGATGACCCAGAGCCACTTGCCTTCGAATGAGGAGATCGGCAGCGAGAAGAAGACTTATCTTTGTGCTTCTCCCAGTGACTATACTTTCCATACGACTTTTTCTCCTGGTGGGAGGATGAAAAGGTGGAGGCCCCAGAAATCAGTGAGGAACTTTTGCCCTGGATTTGTTTCTCCATCACTGCCACCTTCTTTTCAAGTAGGAAGCTTTTTAGGGCCTTCTGGCGATGAATCCTGGTCCGCTGATTGAATTTTAAGCAGTGCTGGCAGGCCTCTGTATTGTGGTCTGGGTCTAGGCAGAAGAGGCAGAGAGCGTGGCCATCCTTTGATGGGATCTGCTTGCCGCAAGGACACTTGGACTGCTGCAGTTCCACTGATGAGTCTGGAGAAGATGTAGAGAAAATTATGAAAAATGCATATTTTTTTAAGAAAATAATAACGCTCAGGTGATAGTGAAAAATGGTCGACTAGAACAGACGCAGTCTGTGGAGCAGATATGTGCAGGTTGATGGGAAAAGAACTGAAGTAGGGCTGGAAGACAGCCCCTTTTATACCACAGGCGGACATCAGGGGTGAGAAGACATCAAGGGGTAGTCCCCCAGCACATACTGCTAGCTAGAAGTTTTCCATGGAGTCCTTGTGGTGTAACCTGCTGCAAGAGCTCTCCCTCAAAGTAAGGTCTATATGTTCTGCTCCAGCGATGGAATGATTCAATTCAGAGTGACCATCCAGAACTTGCATTTCCATATCAACTGGCTCAGATCATGTAGATCCAGTATGGGGTGCCAGCACCCCATCCATTTTGGGACCAGGAAGCACCTGGACATGTAACTCTCACTGGCCAAGACATTTGGGACACAGGCTAGTGCCCCTTTTGCAAGGAGCTGAGCAAAATCCTCTTGAAGGGCAGACAGCATTTCCTGCAACACCCTGGACAACTGTTGCACATGGAGGCTATAAGGTATGAAAGCCACGAAGTCCAGAGGCAAACCTATGCCTACTATGTCCAACACCCACTTGTCCATTATGATAGAAGGCCAACATGGCAAAAACTGATGTAGCTGACCTCCTGCAGGGAGTGAAGGCAGAGATAGGATGTCTGGAGGGATGGCGCCTCCTAATTCGTCACTGGACAGCTTTTACAGGAATACCAGTAGCTGTAGCTGGAGGGGCACTCCTCTACTCCCCCTTTTTAAGGACCCTGGCCCCCAGACTTAGGGCACCAGGCCTGGTACTGCCTTCTCCTGGGGCTGCTGCAAAGGAAGCTGTGACTGAAAGGACTGATACTGGAAAGCCAGTTTCGTAGGCTTCTTTTTCATGTCCTTCTGAGATGATGCCACAGAATCCAGGGTGGCGATGCACTTCTCAATAGGGGTGAGATGACCTTCCACCCCACAGCCAAATAGATTAATGCATAAGAAAGGGACATCAGTCAGCTTGCATTGGGTGTCTGCCATGAGGGTGGACAGATGCAGCCAGACCCTTTGACACAAGGAGACAGCTGTTGCTAATCAACAGACACACAAATCGCCCATGTCCAAGGCCATCTGGAGCTGGTGTTTTGCTAGCAATTTACCTTGCTCTCTGATGACCACCATGACAGACTGCATCAACCAGGAGGAATTCCAAAACTGCCATCATGGAGTCAACTACCCTAGTTCCCACTCCCCTTACCCCCTTTTCATCTCTCCCCACTAACCCTCATCCTGTCTATTTACTCTACACTTGCATTGGAACCAACTGTGCCTACTATGTTACTTGCTTGAATTTGTATTATCTGTTGTCTTCTGTGTCACTGTGTCCTTCATGTGACGAAGTACCTCTGTAAATGAGCCGCTGGCTCAAAGGTTGTTAAACTGATGTTCAAATAAATAAACTAAACTGGCCACCATCGTGGCACAGCTAGCCTGACACAGACCCAAGAACGCAGCAGAGTACACCTTTTCAGCAGTGTGTTCAATCTTGCAGAACTCCTTGCCCAGAGGCTTGTCCACACCCCTTGGTGTATGGACTTGCAGAACACTGAATCAGTGAGCAATCCCTCTGCGGAGGGGTGGTCTGAGAACCCATAACGGGACCCAGAAGGGATTGCATACTTGTGGACCATATGGGCAGAGGGTCCCAAGCAGGATGCTGCCAAAGCTCCAGAGCCAGTCCCAAAATGGCTTCGGCTACATGAAAGGCAATCCCTGGGGATTCATCCCTGTCCAAGATGTCCATAAAAGGGTACTTATCCCTTTTTTGGGGACTGGCTCTAGAAGGACTGACATGGGCTCAAATATTAAGCACAGAAGTGCACTGAAGGACACTGGGCCATGCTCAGCTGGCAGCTCCTCGAATGATCCCCAGTCGAGGTGTAGGAGAATCCCAGAGGAGACCATGGACTCATGTTCCCAGTCATCCAAGAACTGCTCAAAAATGGCCCTTGACCATTTCTCGCCACAGGCCACCCGGGTATTCTCCCTGGGGTGATCTGCAGTGACAACCATCTGGCAAGCTGGTGGCTGAACAGGACTCCTTGGTCAGAGCAGCCACCTTCGACAGCAGTGGTGGTGGCTCCATCCAAACAAGTGGAGAAGCAGATGTGGGGAGCACCTGCATAGCGTGAACCAGCAGGGGCACCACTAGTGGCTGCCAGGTGACTGAAGGTTCGGGGGGTAGAGCCCTACATTGCCCTGTGATGGACCACTGTTGCCAGAGGAGCTCCTCACAGCACCAGCACAGCTTGCAATAGTGCCTCTTCTCACCCAGAATGAGGAGGTTGAGAAGCATCACCGGCAACACCTCATGGTCAAGCAGGATTGAGAGCGACAACACCCTGACCTAGACCATCTACCAAAGGATCAAAAGTGAGGGGAGCCTTCCAGCCAGTTGTGGTATACCATGTGCCGGCCCACATTAAGCAATATGGGTGTGGAAGACTCGACCGTTGGTGGGCTGCTCCTGCCAAAGATTGGACAGAGACACTGGGGTCTGCAAAACAGATTCCTTGACCTCGTCCAACAACTTGACACGGTCGAAGAAAGGTTCTGTAGCCTGCTCGACCAGAGCTGAAGTTGACTGGCTCAACAGGGGGAACCAAAGAGCTGCTGACCTCCCCCCCCTTGACTGGAGTGTGCTCGACCACCAAATGGTCAGGGGAGTTTAGGGACTGGGCTGACCTCTAACCCCCCGGTCCCACAACTGGAGCTGGCAGCTATTGTGCTTGGAACCATGGTGAACAGGGCTCTCTGCCAGGGTCTATAGGATCAGAATGAGACATTAAACCTTGGTCCCATCTGCCTGTTCTGGTGGTAGTTCAGGTGCATGTTAAGATTCCACAGCACTTCTCGAAAAGAGCAGGGGAGTTTCCTCAGTGTCTTGGCCAAATTTCCCCATTCACTAAAAAAATACCACCAACAGCTTAATCAGGTTCAATATCAGTTTGCCTCCATCTGTATAACCCTCCCCCGTGATGAAGCCGAAAATAGGAAGAACGGTCTAGTCCTCCTTTCCCGGTCAACAAAAACTTAAAAAAGCCTCCAGTGAATGACTGACCGTCTGACTCTGGCCCCACCGGGAACAGTGCAGAAACCAAGGAGGTGCCCCCCCAAACAACCTGATGGATTTGGTGCCCATCCCAGCCCATCATGGAATACAAGAAATGTGTCCCTATCCCTCAACTACCTGAAGAGTCTAGATGGCCCAGCCCAGCCAATCAGGGAATAAAAAGAAAATCTGCCCCCCCCAGTCTACCTTAAGCTCCAACAAAACAATTAATAAATCTGGACCCTCCCACAACTACCTGAAAGATCCAGTGCCCAAGCTGGTCTGTCAGGGAACAAAATGATATCCCCTTCCCCGTACCTGACATGCCTGGTGCCAATCCTAGCTCCTCTGGAAATTAAAAAAAACAACAACAACAATGTGCCCCCCCCCATTTACAGATGAACTGTAAAAGCTAGAAATTAGCTGATTATGCTGACGGAAAGGTGCAAAATTCAACTTTCTACCAATATATGTACTTTGTTTCTAGCACCAACAATTCACATACAGAGCGCAATAAACTTACATTATGTTTGTACCATAAGTCAACGAGGAGATGTGGGGCAGCTCACACTGTTCAGATTAGGAAGTGCTATACAATAATCAGCCTCTATCATGCCCAATAATGTGTAAGATGTAATCTGCTGATATTCACGTGCAACAAAAATATTAACAGCATGGGAACATTGCGTAAATGTCTTTACAATGTTTTCCGAAAATAAAAAAGTTTGAGAGTTTATTTTTTTATTTTCAAACGTTCATTTGCTTAGACACAAGGGAAGTAAGTGATCACTGACACTTGGTGTCACCCAGCTTCCACCCTGACAGTCCAGCTCTGCATGAACACTGGCACTCTGAACACTTGTCATCTACCTCCAATCATGCCCTCATTTCCACATTTGCATTATAAACACATGTAATTGAACATCAAAATACTGAAAATTAGTGAAGTTGAGTGAACGTTAAAATACATTAATGTTCACACATAACCTGGGCATTTTACTGTAGCCTTCTGATTACCCCACCTCATGAACCAGGTAGGTAAAAATGTTCAAATCACTGCTGAAACATCATTCCGCGCCACCGAAACATCATTCTGTGTCACGTGTGAAAAGACTATTTGGCCATCATTTGAAAAATGACAGCTGTCACGCTCGTGAGGTGGTGTGAAAAAAACCGGCTATGTTGAAAATCTGTGGTCAAAATTTTTCAAATCACCAAAGTTACGAGCAAGCGTAGAAAACATTTCAACGTACATGCATAACTGCCATTTTGTATATTTTGACCCTAAATTTTAAATGAAGTCTTATGATTCCACCTCATGAACAAGGGTAGTGAACAACTAAACTCGCCTCGGGAAGGTGATTTCACGGCCACTGCAAAATCACCTTTGAGCCTAATCTGCAAAATTCCACTGCCACCGTTCATGAGGTGGGGTCCCAAAAAGGCCATGTTGAACATTTGGGGTCAAAATATGCAGAAATGACAAAGTTATGCATCAAAGTTCAAAACCCCACTGAAATACATTGAATCACACTTACCTTAGTTTTTCATTTTGTAGTAGTTTGTTCCAGCAGCAAGGCGTGTCTTCGATTGGAGAGTGGATCTTTGTTGTGGGACACATTCAGGTGAGTGAGGGTATGTGTGGGGTGTGGGGTGGTGGGTGCTGAGTAGAAGGTCAGGGTGGGGGAATCAGATCGATGAGGACAGTTGTCTTTTTTAACAGAGTATTACAGAAAAAATTAATGAAACGGGCACTATGCTAAGGAAAACAACTAGCAATACACTACCAGTTCACAAAAAGAAGAAAAAAAAAAAAAAAAAATAGAGGGACGGTTTTCTTTACTGCAGCTTATTCTGACACGGAGGATTGGGCACCCTAGTGTAAAGCTATGCTTTGGGGACCAACTGCGGGTGACCTTGAGGGAAGGGGTGCCAAGAAGAGATATAGGGTGTGGCCCCACGGTTCAACTTATGTACCAAAAAAAAGAATAGCAGATGGGCAACCTGGAGGGGAGGGGGTCCCGAGAAGCAGTACCAAGGGGAAGCACCCTGGTGCACTTATGTACTAAAAAAAGAAAACTGGAAACGGTGGGCAAGCAGCCTGGAGGGGGAAGAGGGAGAAATGAAGCGGTAGCAGGGGGTGGGCACCCAGTCCGCTTAATGAACAAACACACAAACACAGAGACAGACATACACACACAGAACAGGGGGATTGGTGGCTCCCTGTTGTCACTACAGCTTGCAGCACGACTTCTAGCTGCAGCCGGAGAACTCAAGAATGTCCTGCTGTTCTCACATGGAGAATGTGGGTGAAAGGCTCCTCACTGGATTTTTGCATGCCCAGAAAAGGTATTTCTGGCAACTTAAAAAAACCAAAAAAAAACAAAACACCATAATCTAGGTAAATGGGCCCTATTCAGCTTTTTGTTTTTTTCCTTTGATTAAAGACCTAATTTTAAATGTCTGTAACTTTCAAAAGTAGAAAGATAAATGGCAGCCATCTCGATTGGTATTTTTTCCAACATGATTGCCCCCCCCCCCAAAGTAAATCATACAACTAACCACTCACATGTTTTTTATGTTGATTGCGCGCATGCGCAAGAAATATGCTGCGGCAGCTTTCTCCACAAGCAGGCTGTGGAGGCGCGGCACTGTTGTGGCCGATGCCCCCACAGCCTGCAAAGGCTTTTCCCGCTTCCCCCAATGCCGTAGCATGCTGCTACTGACACTAGTTCAGCCAGCATGCCACAACCTTCTAAAAAAGTTGCCGCTGCAATCAGGGGCTGCCTCGTCATTGCAGCGTCAGCCATCAGCTGCAATGAGGGAGTGACCCATCATTGCAGGGTGGGATGTAAAAACCCTGATAATGTTTGTTGAACATGGCGGCGGCTTGCCGCCCATGTTCCTAAACAATATACTCCACCTCCACCATGTTTAGTTGCCCGTGAGGCCCCATCCCCGGCTTCAATAGCCCAAATCAATGTTGATTGTGCCGGTAAAGAAGCCCACTCCCCATCGGCATATATCAAACACCACCCCGCTGATATTGTGTGCGGCCAGGGGTGCCCAATCCCCGTAGCTACTGGCCCCAAAAGAAGCAGTCAGGTGGCATACTGGGAGCCCACCCCAGCGTGCCTAACGGCCCTGTGAAGAAAAAAAAACTGTCCTGTGATTTTTTGTTGTTGTTAAACCTGTGAAATCAGAAAACTGTCCCTCGCGGTCTCCCTGGCCCCCCTTCCACCACCCGCACCCACCCACTGCGCACCCTGCCTCCTCGCACCACCACCCCCACCCCATACTTACCTCCGGAGTCTGGCACGACGATCTTCAGTGGACCAGGAACACGTCTGCACTCTTTAAAGCTGACCGCGAACTGAGGAAATGCCGGTAAGCTGTATAATGGTAGAAATAGGGTTTTTTCAACTTTAATGCATATCTCAGTCATTTTTACGTGTGCATGCGCAAGGAACATTTTGAGAGAGTAGCACACTTTGGAGGTGTGCCTCTCCTTTCAATCCACTGCTCGTTGAGCAGGCGTGGCGGTTCTGCACCAATGGGTGCGGGGCTGTGTGACAGCGGTGGTCTTTGCTTCAAAACCACCGCTGTCATACCAGAGCTGCACGCGTCACCGCCCACCCTCAAATCTCTGCTGCCACGCTGGGAGCCCACTAGCAGTGGCAAGCGTCCCGCGTTGTTTGCGGCCAGGGGTGCCCAATCCGTCGGCTCCACGGCCCCTAAGCCATCCTTCTGCCACGCTTGGGAGCCCACCCAGCATGGTAGCGCCCCGCGTTGTTTGCCGATGGGGTGTCCAATCCCCATCGGCTCCTCGGCTCCCCAGCCATCCTTCTGCCACGCTGGAAGCCCGCCAGCGTGGAAAAGCGTCCCAGTAGTTTTTTGTCACCTGCAAAGAAAAAGCGGTCCCACACGTAGTCTCCCAGTCCCCCTCCACAACCCGCACCACCCTGCGCATCCAGCCTCCCCGCCCACCCCATACTTACCTCCGGAGTCGGTAGCGGCGATCTTGGCAGACCAGGAACACGTCTGCACTCTTTAAAGCTGACCGCGAACTGAGGAAATGCCGGTAAGCTGTATAATGGTAGAAATAGGGTTTTTTTCCAACTTTAATGCATATCTCAGTCATTTTTACGTTCGCTTGCGTGCATGCGCAAGGAACGTTTTGGGAGAGTAGCACACTTTGGAGGTGTGCCTCTCCCTTTCAATCCACTGCTCCACTGAGTAGGCATGGCGGTCCTGCACCAATGGGTGCGGGAGCTGTGTGTGACAGCGGTGGTCTTTGCTTCAAAGAAAACCACCGCTGTCATACAGAGCACCGCGTCACGCCCGCCCCAAATTGTTGCTGCCACGCTGAGCCCACCTAACATGGCAAGCGTCCGCATTGTTTGTCGGCAGAATGTCCAATCCCCGTCGGCTCCGGCCCCAAGCCATCCTTCTGCCAGGCTGGAAGCCCCAGCATGGCAAGCGTCCGCGTTGTTTGCCGATGGGGTGCCCAATCCCCATCGGCTCCTCGGCCCCCAGCCATCCTTCTGCGGCGTGGCAAGCGTCCGGCGTAGTTTTTTGTCAACTGTAAAGAAAAAGCGGTCCCACGTAGTCTCCCAGTCCCCCTCCACAACCCGCACCCACCCACTGCGCACCCAGCCTCCCCACCCCACCCCATGCCCTCCGGAGCTCGGTAGCGTGATCTTGATGGACCGGAACTCGTCTGCACTCTTCAAAGCCAACTAAAGAAATGCCAGTAAGCTGTATAATGGACTAGATAGGGTTTTCAACTTTATAGCATATCTCAGACATTTTTGATTTTGCCAAATTTTCAACATGGGTTTTGGGACCCCTTCTCGCGAATGATGTGATTGTCCTTGGCATATTGGGGCCCGAAGGGTAACCCGCGGTCACTGCGGCGAAATCGCACGGGCCCGAATAACACCATGACAGTGACATCATTCATGAAAGAACTATGAAACCCAATTATAAACTCAAAATGATGTTCTGATGTGCGTTGTGCAGTTCCTCACGCACGCTCGTATGTTTGCGAATTTTCAATATTTTCAACATTGCCATTTTACCACACCTCCTTATGAGCAGTACAGCTGTCATTTTTCACATCCTGCCCAAAACGTGTTTCCGTCCATGTAGTGCACAATGGCGCAGTTGGTGTGCGAAATCAATGTACGGGACACATTAAGAAAGTCACAGTGACACTGTTCATTAGCAGAGGTTTTAAAATGGCAATCTTGAACATTTGGTGAAAAAATTCCTAAAAATGACTGTTTTACGAGTGTTCATCGCGCAGTTCCCACGCACGCTCGTAGGTTTGCGAATTTTCAGTATTTCCACTCCAGATTTTCAACATTGCCATTTTACCACACTTCCTTATGAGCAGTACAGCTGTCATTTTTCACATCCTGCTCAAAACGTGTTTCCGCCTATGTAGGGCGCAATGGGGGTAACAAAAAGGTCATGCTGAAAATTTATTGTACACATACCAGCAATCGCACAGGGCATTAGGGTAAAGCACCATATGTGCCAAACAGCACTGCAAATACCTGCAAGCGAACGTTCGGCATTGACAAATGCTTGTTTGGAACTGTGGCACCAAATTTTCAACATGGGGTTTTTGGGACCCCTCCTCATGAATTCTCGAACTGTCATGGCGTTATTCAGGCACTGCGCGAAATCACCTTTTCGGTGTCTAGTAACAAAACGGCAGTGCCAGAGTTCATGAGGTGGGCTCTCAAAAAGTCTGTGTTGCAAATTTGGTGGAAAAAATCCTGCGCAACGCATGCTCGTAAATTTGCGAATCTGCAATATTTTCACACCTCCTTGTGAACAGTACAGCTGTCATTGTTCACATCCTAGCAGAAATGTGTTTTCGCAGTTCCAGTGCAGAATAGCGGGGTCACTGTGGGAAATCAGTGTCCAGGACAAGTTAAGAAAATGCGAGTGATACCGTTCATGAGCAGAGGTCCTAAAACACCTATGTTGAAAATTTGGTAACAATACTCCATCAAATGACTGTGTTACAAGCATGTGTTACGCAGTTGGCACGCACGCTCGTAAGTTCACACATTTATAATATTTTCACTCCAGATTTTCAACATTGCCATTTTCCCACACCTACTTATGAACAGTACAGCTGTCATTTTTCCCACCCTGGCCGAAATGTGTTTTTGCACTTCGGGCGCAGACTAGAGCGGTCGCTGTGGGAAATCACTGTCCGGGACACATTAAGAAAATGAGAGTGATACTGTTCATGAGCAGAGGTCCTAAAATGCCTATGTTGACAATTTGGTGATGACAGCCCATCAAATGACTGTGTTACAATTGTGCATTGCACACTTTCCACGCACCCCTGTAACTTCACAAATTTGTAATATTGTCACGCCAGATTTTCAACAGAGGCATTTTTCACACCTCCTTATGAGCAGTACAGCTGTCATTTTTCACATCCTGACCGAAATGTGTTTTCACAGTTCCGGCGCAGAATAACGCAGTCGCTGTGGGAAATTACTGTTCGGGACAGATTAATAAAATTACACTGGCACTGTTCATGAGCATTGGTCCTAAAATGCCTATGTTGAAAATTTGGTGATGAAACTCCTTAACATGACTGTGTTACAAGCGTGTGTTGAACTGTTTCCACGCACCCTTGTAACTCAGCAATTTTGTAATATTTTCACACCACATTTTCAACAGTGGCATTTTTCCACACTTCCTTATGAACAGTACAGCTGCCATTGTTCACATCCTGGCTAAAATATGTTTTTGCACTCCTGCTGGAGAATAGCACAGTCGCTGTGGAAATCACTGTTTGGGACCGATTAAGATCGAACAACTGGGGAGTGACCAAACAACTGAGCTCTGTCGGAGTGCTGCAGATTTGTTTGTGGGCAGAAAAGGCCCCAACACAACAGCCCAGTACAAAGGGCAGCCTGCAGCGGTGGGAGAAACAGAACTAGAGAGTAAGTGATGGAGGGGAACTGAGTGAGCTCAATAGAGCTCTATCAGGACTGCTGTGGATTTGTGGGCAGAAAAAGGTGCCAATGCATGCAGGAGCCCCATACAAAAGGGCCGCTTGCAGCGGCAGAACAAACAGAATGAGCGTGTGAGAGAGGGATGCTGAGCGACCTCAACGGAGCTCTGTCAGGACAGCTGCGGATTTCTTTGTGGACAGACAAAGGTGCCAACACAGCCAGAAGCCCTGTACACAAGCGCAGCCTGCAGCGCCAAGAGAAACAGAATGATCGAGTGACACAGCGGTAGTGAGAGAGCTCAACGGAGCTCTACTGTGACTGCTGTGGATTTCTTTGTGGGCTGAAAATGCAGCAATGCAGGCAGGATCCCAGTACAAAAGGCCAGCTTGCAGCGTCGTCCGAAACGGAATGAGTGAGAGAGCTCAATGGAGCTGTGTCAGGACTGCTTCAGATTTTTCTGGCCAGAACAAGCCGCCAATGCAGGCAGGAGCCCAGTACAAAAGGGCAGCTTGCAGCAGCAGGAGACATAGAACAAGTGAGTGAGGGAGGGGGAGTGAGAGAGCTCAATGGAGCTCTATGGTAACTGCTGCAAATTTGTTTGTGGGCAGAAGGCGGCAACGCAGGCAGGAGCCCAACAGAAAAGGGCAGCCTGCAGCACTGGCAGAAACGGAATGAGCGAGTGAGAGAAGGGGAGTAAGCAAGCTCAACGGAGCTTTGTTGGGACTGCTGCAGATTTATTTGTGGCCAGACAAAAGTGCCAACAGAGGCAGGAGCCCAGTACAAAAAGGCAGCCTGCAGCGCCAGGAGAAACAGAATGAGTGAGTGACACAGGGGGAGTGAGCGACCTCAACGGAGCTCTGTCGGGACAGCTGTGGATTTCTTTTTGGGCAGAAAAAGGTGCCAATGCAGGCAGGAGCCCAGTACAAAAGGGCAGCCTGCAGCGCCAGCAGAAACACAATGAGCGAGCGTGAAGGGGGAGTGAGCGAGCTCAATGGAGCTCTATCATGACTGCTGCGGATTTCTTTGTTGGCAGAAAAAGGCGGCAAAGCAGGCAGGAGCCCAGTACAAAAGGCCAGCCTGCAGCGCTGGCAGAAACGGAACCAGTGACAGAGAGGGGGAGTCAGCAGGCTCAACAGACCTGTGTCGGGACTGCTGCAGATTTCTCTGTGGGCAGAAAAAGCCACCAACATAGGTAGGAGCCCAGTACAAAAGGGCAGCCTGCAGCGCCAGGAGAAACAGAATGAGCGAGTGAGAGAGGGGGGAGTGAGCCACCGCAACGGAGCTCTGTCGGGACAGCTGCAGATTTCTTACCGGGCAGAACAAGGTACCAACCCAGGCAGGAGCCCAGTACAAAAGAGCAACCTACAGCACCGGAAGAAACAAACTGAGCGACTGACAAAGGGCCAGTGAGCACGCTCAACAGAACAACGCAGTCGACATTCGGCGCTGACAAATGCTTGTTCCCTTTTGCAACAGTTTTCTTTTTACCTTTTGCAATAGTTTTGTTTTTCACCTTTTGCAATAGTTTTTTTTTTTTAACCAGTCACACTTGACTGTTAAGTCAAAATCATTATAACTCTAAAATGGTATAATATTGTTTCAACAAATCTTAAAAAGGCACACCCTTGGCACAGGCCCCTTCAAACCAGAACATTTTAAGACAAAATTCCACACCATCTAGAATGTAGGTGAGAGCAAAACATACGCAGTGTTGTGTTTAGGTTCTTTTTCTTTCATATTTTGATGCTCCATATCTCGAAAACCATATGAGATGCCGTCACAAAACATTTCCAATCTTCATAATTTGACAGCCTGACTACACATGGCACATTTTATGCTATTTTGTCAAATGACTCCAGAGTTATCAAGATGCAAAAATTGGGGTTTAACACTGAACAGCTGACTGAACCATTATTACAGGGCGCTACTGCACCCTATACACACACATCCACCCGAACAAAGAAGGAGATAGTACATATTGTGGCTACGTTTCTTAAATGCCAACACTATTTTTTCTGTAGGGGAAGAACACAGACACAGTAAATAATATATTTTATTTTTTAGTTCTGATCTGGAAAATGCCCAATGAGCTGAAGCTACTTTCCAGGTGCAACCCAGGAGAGAATTAAGAGGGGTTCAAACCTGGATATCTGGGTCTCTAGGTTCCCAGCTCTGTGCAGTTATTCACAAGACTATTACTTCCTCCCAAATGGATTTCTGCAGAATTGGTCTCTGAATCTCTTACCCACACGTGATCACAAACCAAACTGTCAGTACCGTAATCGGTACATTGAACAAAAGTGGTCCAAGTAACTCTGGAAGCAGACATAGGTAAGATGCATGTCTGCCACATTTTACATTGGAGTGTCTGACTTCTGCGAATCAGGAATATACCGTGGCAGAACCAGAGAAGGCCAGTAAAAACAGATTGAAAATAAAGGAAAAGCTTTTTAATTATAGTGAATGGAGGCAAAACTGCTAAAATGCATATGCTCAAACAACAGCAAATGTAATCTATTAATAGCCAATATTCCTGGACTACGTATTTCTTCTATTACCACGTCACTGAAAACTGAACACTAAAAAATTGTGTGTAAAAAAATTAATTTGGTCTATTCCTTTAAATTCCATCTCTCTATATCCTGCATTAGAAAGGGACTAAGCCGGACCAGTGGTGCAGAGGGTTGAGGCACTAGACGCCACACCTCGTGCTATGCCGGCGACCCCTTGGAGCATGAGTGTTGGTTTTCCTCTACTGGGTAAGGGGTAGGGCCGCCCCCTGTAGTCCCACTGTCACCAAATGGCAGTTCAGTGCTGGCGCAGGAGGTTAATGGCGTGACTAGAAGGTGGGCATCCTGAGCAGTGCTGGCGATGCCTCACATGTACCACGCTATGTCGGGGGCGGCGTGGGTGTAGGGCTGGGAGAAAACCCACAAAAACCCAGAAACTGCACATGAAAGGGAAAAAAAGAACTAAAAATAAACTAGAACGCAGTCTATGCTCTTGCTCCCACTGACCACCCTACCTGCCTAACCCTGCTCCACATACTAAATATTTGCCTCTCTTTCCATATTGCTATAATCTAGTTCCTGCTCTTATTCTGAAATGTTGACAACTGACTTGTACTCAATATGAATGTGCTTACCTTGCAGGTGGCAGGTGCACTAGGCGTTTGATTCTTTACCACATATGTACTTCCTGCCTCAGTGTATTACTGATCTTATAATATTGTTCTTGTTAATGTATAGCAATATATTACCTTGTTGTTGCCTCACTAATGTTGTCCAATAACCTGTGTAGTTATGCATGCTTTCTCCATGTAAACTGAGCAGTACTGTGTACTCTACCTATAGATTTCCGATTCTTATTATGTAACTAATCCTGGGTCACCCCTGAAAAAGGGATCCCTGGTCTCAGTGAGTTTACCCAGTTACCAAAATGAAATAAATAAATACAATTCGACAGATCCAGGAACCATTAGATTTTAAAATTCTGTAGTTGTACCAGGGTGATCACAGGAAAGGGACATTTCATGCTCAGTGAATCAACCTGATTAATGTAATCTGTTTTGTATCTATATCACTATTTATAAATTGGTCAAAGGACTTCAAGCAATCTGACAGGTTAGCCATGCGTTAGAAGTGTCTAACGCATGGCTAAATCTAGAAACCCCATTTAGAATACACAGACCCATTTTAGAAGTGCAATAAGCCACTCCAGGAATGTGCGTTGAGACAGTTCTAATGCACAGCTAGGACACTGGACGCACTCATCCTGTGGCATCGTGCCTCACTACACCCCCTAACCTAGCGTTAGAACTGTCTAACGCACACCCCGTTGTGTCTTTTTGCTTATTTACTGCCCATATCCTAGCTGCTTGCGAAAACAGGCATTCTTTTATGCTTACTAAACTCACCAGTATGATAAACGCAGAAACAAAAAAAAGCAAAAACGAATAAAATTAAGTTCCTCTTTTTTGTAATACAATCTGTTGCAACGGAAATGATTATGCAACAAGAGGAGTGCGATGTAACAGGTTAACAAGCAAACAGAGCAGACAAGGTTAAGGAGACAGTAATCATAATTTCAAGAATATATCCGTAACGGAAACAGGGAAAGGAAATACAGAAAATTACAGAACCATGTCAAAAAAATTAGTTTTCTTTCTTTCTTCAATTTCCTCTGATACTCATTTCAATGGGTTTCTCTGTACCAGACTAAACAGAAAATCCAATAGTGATGGGAAACTGGGTGTGAGATAAAGGACGGTGCATGAGGCTCATGTCCATAGTAAACAGTCTGTGCTATCTCTGCATGGATGCATAAACATGCAACAGCAGGAACTGTGTACAAATCCACGATGTTAGACCAACCCTAAATTATAAAACAGTTAAGGTGTAAATGAAATGTGGGAGTGCTACCAGGAAAATTTTCTGTCATTACCTGCTAAAGAAGCAAACTTGATAAGCACCACCACGTACACAAAGGACAATACAGTACAACAATTAACAGCCTCCTTTCACATACCTAAAATGTAAAAGCAGGAGGTCACAACTGGTACTGGCCAACCAGCCAAATTCTGGTAGTTTTGTAGTGAGCTAGTAAAATTTTCCTGTTCCAGCTGACTAGTACTGGAGGAGGAAACCTTTCAATAAGTACAACGGCTGGGCAAGTGAAATGTCAATGGGGCCAGTTGATTTTCTCAGTCAATAGCCCTGCTGGCTTCTGGTTTCAAGTTTATTATACTCACTGAAAAGTCTAAAACATGACATTTTCTTGATAAAAAACACCCAGACCAGTAAATCAAAATATATCCGAAACTATTTTTTTTACAATTGGCAAAAAGGAAATGTACAAACCATACAAGGCAGTTGTTTCATCCGGTTAACACTTTATCTGCATAATTCATACATTTTTATTTGCTCCAGCCCAGTTCCCTTTAAACCCACCCCACTATAAAAAAAAAACACACACAATAATTGGCCTGTATCATTCCATAGGTCCCATGCATCACTAGTCAATTATTTGGAGCCTGTAGACAACAGAGCAATGAATCCAGATGAAGCGCTGATGGATAAGATGTAGTTTCTGAAAGAAAGTGATTAAGGAACAAACACCATTCAAGCTGTGATCACCTAGTATCACATCAGTACATTCAGGTTACAGAATAATGCAAGTTACATTAAATCCTATTGGTTGTTAATTAACTTTAACAATAGCTGCTAGTCAATCAAAGTTGAAACTGCCGATTTTATGTAACATACTTCCAGCACTTTTTCTGTATTCCCCTCTGAATGATAACAATAACATGTTCATCATTTGTCTATTTAGATGATTATTATAAATACCATGGTCAAAAGCATCCCGCAAAGACTTGATCTCATGTAAGGCCACATAATATTGGACTCCAGAGTCTAGAAAAACAGTGGTGGACAGTCTTCTGTTCTCGCTATGACATTCTGTTATACTCATCAGCGGGAGAGGGGACCCTGTCCAGGGTCAGAGTTCTTAACAACTCCATGTGTAGATTTCTCACAGGGTTACCACTGGGAACCCATCGGTCTTTTACATAAACAACTGGTTGTCTTTCTACTGCAGACAGAATAAGACACAGATCTGTTACTTTCTTACATAAGATTGTAATGGGATTACATACAAAGAGTATTCAATTTCTCTTTCCGTCACCCCTCCCATCAAGAAGTACTGTACCTGATCCCAGAACCACAGACATTTTTTTGTATTCATTTGAGAAACACTGCACAGGAACAGAGATCACTTACACATAGGGGTACTAGCTGGTATAGTGGTATCAATCTCTCAATTATGGCTAGCAAAACAAACAGCAAGTTTTAAAAGTTCACTATGTAGAATTTAAATGACCCTGTCCTCCTGTAATTGTCAATGAAGCCTTCTTCTAAACTCACATAGCAAAATGTTATTAACTTAGGCTGCCTGTTACTGTAAACAATGTTTTGTTTTCATTTTTATATTGAATGTTTGTCTTCTAATCTTTTATTTACTCACACTGGGCACATGTGAAACAGAATTATGGCTTACAATGACATTCCAGTAAAAAAAAAAAAAAAAATTAATAAAAACTAAAGGAAATTAAATGAAATTTGCATATGCATGTCACTTGTTCTACATGGGATTAAAAAGAAAACAAAACTCATAGCAAAAAAATATAGAGCTCACAGAAGAAAAAAAAAACTTTCTCCTAAACACTGCAATAAAAAGCCTAAATTATTTTCTAGTATTTCAAATAATATGCTACACCATTTTACAGGTTATGTGTTGTACTATCACCTCCTGTATTTATCCAACCAACTTCAGAAAAAGTTTTCCAAAATCAATGTGTACGTGTAGAGGTAACAGAAGGGGGAGCGAGGTGGCAATTTATCTCAATAAGAATTTAGCATTCAGAGAATTAACACACACCCCTAATGAGCACAATGAAACCCTATGGGTTGAAACCGAGTCTAGAAATAATAAAAACTTATTGATAGGTATGTGTTATAGGCCCCCAGACACCACCCAGTTTGATCATTCATCCCTATTAAAAGACATTTCTAATAAACTGAACCATAAGGATATTTTGTTACTTGGAGACTTTATGCTCCAGGGATTGATTGGAATGAATATACTGCAACTACTACTCAGGAAAATGAATTGATGGAACTTTGTATTACTAATGGTCTCCAACAAGTAGCTGACAAACCTACAAGGGGTTAAAATATATTGGACTTGGTTCTCACTAATATTCCTGAAAATACTGCTGATCTGGATATTCGTGATCCCTTGTTTAATAGTGATCATAAAATCATTATTTTCCATTAATAATGAACACATTAAACAAACTGGTATCACAAAAATAATGGATTTTGGTAAAGCTAATTTTAATGCCATTAATGAAGAACTACATAATTGCTCCCTGAATGATAATACCATGCCTGTAAATGACTTATGGAACAAATTAAAATCTAAAATTCATGAGTTAACTGATAAATACATCCCAAAACATACTTTATATAACAAAAAAGGGAAATTGCCTATGCGGTACACTAACAAAGTACGTAAACTAATATTTGCAAAAATAAGAGAGCATATAGGGCTATGAAAAGAGAAACTAATGACTATAATAAATATAAATATAAGGAGTAATTAAGATTATGTAAAAATACCATAAATAATGAGAATCAAAATATTGAATTCAGACTAGCATACATAAAGGATGGTAGGAAATCTTTTTATTCCTATGTAAACAATAAAAAAAAGGATTCTAATAGAGTTGGTCCAATTAAAGTCTCCAATAATGTTATTAGTAACCCAACTGATATTGTAAATGAATTTAATCAATTTTTTGTTCGGTGTACTCATACAAAGACAAAAATCCCATACAGGATTTTGGTGGTAACCCTACTGAAGAAATAAATATAACTAGGGATGAAATACATTGTAAGTGAAATCAAACAAAAATAAACACTTCTGGAGCAGATTTACTGCACCCACGTGTCTTAAGGGCTATTGGATGGTGGTTGGTTGAGCCATTATATATCCTTTACAATAAATCTCCATTCATAGGGGAGGTACCGGATGATTGGAAACAAGTATTAGTGGTCCCTATTTATAAAAAGGGAGATCACAGTAGTATGACAAACTACTGACCGATCAGCCGACTTGCATTTTGGGCAAAATTATGGAGTCTATTGTAAAGGACAAACTTACATCAGATTTAAAAACTAAAGGATTCACTGATGACACGCAACATGGCTTTAAGCCCCAAAGATCTTGCCTTACTGCAAATCTATGTTTCTACGAAACAGTCAGTAAACTGTTAGAGGACAAAAAGGTGGTAGATATAGTATTCCTAGATCTCTGTAAAGCCTTTGATAAGGTTACTCATGCAACTCTTATTAAAAAAATGAGAAATGTAGGGATTAATGGATTTATAACTAAATGGGTCCATGAATGGTTGATTAACAGAGAACAAGCTGTTAGAATCAGAGGATTTACTTCTGTTGGGGGGGTAGGGTCACTAGTGGGGTCCCTCAAGGCTCAGTGTTGGGCCTGTTATTTTCAATTTTTGTTTCTGACCTTGATAAGGATATCAAGGGACACCAAGTTTGCTGACGATACAAACATTGCAATAGACATTAGTAAAATGGATGGATACTCTGACCTTTGCTGTGACCTTTTGTTAATGGAATCTTGGGCAGTTACTAATGGCATGATGTTTAACTTAGATAAGTGTGTAGTGGTGCATTTGGGTAATAATAACCCATGCTACAACTACATGCTAAACAGTAAACATTTACAGTCTGGAATACGAAAAAGATCTGGGGGTATTGATATCAAAGGATTTTAAATTTAGCAGTCACTGCACAGAATTAACCAAAAAGGCCAATAAACTTATTGGCTGTATTAGACGCTCTATCACTTCCAGAAATAGGAACTGCATCATTCCTTTGTATAGGGCCTATGTAAGACCCATCTTGGACTACTGCTCCCCGCTGTGGAGTCCCTTCTTACGTAAGGATGTGAAGAGAGTGGAGGGGGGCCAGAGGAGAGTTACTAAGGCCCTGTCCACACTACACCACTCACAGTCTGTAACGGTTCCAAACCATTACAGACCGGAACCGTTACAGTGTGTCCACACTGCGGGCAAACAGTCTCGATAGCGGTTTGGAACCGTTACAGCCTGTCCACATTGTGGGTGCCCTGTAACGTCACGGCTGCACCCTATCCCACGATGCAGTTCGTGCTGCACTGGGGGAATACTGGAGCTACACGCTCACGCGTCCACACTAAGGCTGGTAAAGTTACAGGGGCACAACCGTTTTCGTAACCGTTGTTCAAACCACCTCATAAGTGGCTTCAACAATGGTTACGAAAACACCTTCTGTAACGTTACAGATGTAAACGCAAACCATTGCGGTAACGGTTTGAGCCCTCTGTAACGTTAACAGAGGCATAGTGTGGACAGGGCCTAAGATGGTTCAGGGGCTTCACAAGGCAGATTATGATTTTAGATTACGTTCCTTAAACCTCTATTCCTTGGAGTTTAGGAGAAAGAGAGGTGACGTTCTGCTAATGTTAAAGATCATAAGGTATCCTACACTATTTGCTGAGCTGGGTTTCATTTGACATCAAAGAGTTTTCTCACTAAGAAGTCATAGTTATCAGTTAGGGCTTACTTACCCGAAAACTCAGTTAAGAAGGAATTTTTTCACATAACGTGTTATCTCGGTATGGGATACCTAACCAAGAGAAATTGTGGAAGCTGACTCTTATGATTCTTTCAAACTCAAACTTGATGGATTTCTATTGAATGTGGGTAAAGGGGACTGATACCTGCTATGGCAGGAAATGCACATTCATGGGCTTTTAGCCTTCTGTACATCTATACCTCCTAGTATGACTCCTAGTATGTATATGTATTTTTTGAAAAATGTGATTTAAACGAACTGTGCACTCGTATCTATCTATCCATCCATCTATATATCATATATATATATATATATATATATATATATATATATATATATATATATATAAGACAAAGAACCTCTGTGCAAACACTGAGGCAAGGGTTACCCAAAGGGCATTTGGCTGGGAAGCCAAGTTTCAAGAAAATACAAAGTCACACATGCCCCCACAATACAAAGCATCATGGGCTGCATATGCAAATCACCACAGAATGTTATGCTGGTCCAACTTTAAGCAAATTTGCATGGTGCCGAAAGGCCTCTCACACAAAGTTGCAAAGGGTGCTAACAGAAGACATGAAACACGTGTTTGAGTCCTACCAGGACTCATCAGTATACCTCGTCTGTTTAACACCCCAGTGGACTGGACCAGCTACCCCTAAGGCAGTGTGCCTGGGATATATTGTAGTGAACCCATTAAAATAAAAAACATTTAAAAGACAAAGAACCTCTGTGCGTAAACACTGAGGCCAAGGGTTACCAAAGGGGCATTTGGCTGGGAAGCCAAGTTTCAAGAAAATACAAAGTCACACATGCCCCACAATGCAAAGCATCATGGGCTGCATATACAAATCACCACAGAATGTTATGCTGGTCCAACTTTAAGCAGAATTGCATGGTGCCGAAGGCCCTCTCACACACAGTTTGCAAAGATTGCTAACAGGAACATAGACCGTGTTTGGTCCTACCAGGACTCTCATCCAGTATGCCTCGTCTGTTTAACACCCCAGTGGACTGGACCAGCTACCCTAAGGCAGTGTGCCTGGGATATATTGTGGGAACCATTAAAATAAAACAACATTTAAAGACAAAGAACCTCTGTCGTAAACACTGAGGCAAGGGTTACCCAAAGGGCATTTGGCTGGGAAGCCAAGTTTCAAGAAAATACAAAGTCACACATGCCCCACAATGCAAAGCATCATGGGCTGCATATGCAAATCACCACAGAATGTTATGCTGGTCCAACTTTAAGCAGAATTGCATGGTGCCGAAGGCCTCTCTCACACAGTTTGCAAGGGTGCTAACAGAAGACATAGACACGTGTTTCGTCCTACCAGGACTCATCAGTATGCCTCGTCTGTTTAACACCCCAGTGGACTGGACCAGCTACCCCTAAGGCAGTGTGCCTGGGATATATTGTGGTGAACCCATTAAAATAAAAAACATTTAAAGACAAAAAGAACCTCTGTGCGTAAACACTGAGGCAAGGGTTACCCAAAGGGCATTTGGCTGGGAACCCAAGTTTCAAGAAAATAAAAGTCACACTGCCCCACAATTGCAAAGCATCATGGGCTGCATATGCAAATCACCACAGAATGTTATGCTGGTCCAACTTCAAGCAGAGATTGCATGGTGCCGAAAGGCCTCTCACACAGTTTCAAGGGTGCTAACAGAAGACATAACCACGTGTTTACGTCCTACCAGGACTCATCAGTATGCCTCGTCTGTTTAACCCCAGTGGACTGGACCAGCTACCCCTAAGGCAGTGTGCCTGGGATATATTGTGGTGAACCCATTAAAATAAAAAACATTTAAAAGAAAAAGAACCTCTGATAGCGTAAACACTGAGGCAAGGGTTACCCCAAAGGGCATTTGGCGGAAGCCAAGTTTCAAGAAAATACAAAGTCACACATGCCCCACAATGCAAAGCATCATGGGCTGCATATGCAAATCACCACAGAATGTTATGCTGGTCCAACTTTCAAGCAGAATTGCATGGTGCCGAAAGGCCTCTCACACACAGTTTGCAAAGGGTGCTAACAGAAGACATGAAACACGTGTTTCGTCTACCAGGACTCATCAGTATGCCTCGTCTGTTTAACACCCCAGTGGACTGGACCAGCTACCCTAAGGCAGTGTGCCTGGATATATTGTAGTGAACCCATTAAAATAAAACAACATTTAAAGACAAAAGAACCTCTGATAGTAAACACTGAGGCAAAGGTTACCCAAAGGGCATTTGGCTGAGGAAGCCAAGTTTCAAGAAAATACAAAGTCACACATGCCCCACAATGCAAAGCATCATAGGCTGCATATATAAATCACCACAGAATGTTATGCTGGTCCAACTTTAAGCAGAATTGCATGGTGCCGAAGGCCTCTCACACAGTTTGCAAAGGGTGCTAACAGAAGACAGACCGTGTTTCGTCCTACCAGGGACTCATCAGTATGACCTCATCTGTTTAACACCCCAGTGGACTGGACCAGCTACTAAGGCAGTGTGCCTGGGATATATTATGGTGAACCCATTAAAATAAAAAAAACATTTAAAAGACAAAGAACCTCTGTAGTAAACACTGAGGCAAGGGTTACCCAAAGGGCATTTGGCTGGGAAGCCAAGTTTCAAGAAAATACAAAGTCACACATGCCCCCACAATGCAAAGCATCATGGGCTGCATATGCAAATCCACCACAGAATGTTATGCTGGTCCAACTTTAAGCAAGAATTGCATGGTGCAAAAGGCCCTCTCACACAGTTTACAAAGGGTGCTAACAGAAGACATAGACACGTGTTTAGATCCACACAGGACTCATCAGTATGCCTCGTCTGTTTAACACCCCAGTGGACTGGACCAGCTACCCTTAAGGCAGTGTGCCTGGGATATATTGTGGTGAACCCATTGCAGGGGCATGTGTGACTTTGTATTTTCTTGAAACCTTCCAACAAGCTACTGAAAATTTGGGAACCCCCATTTGTTGGGGGTTACACTGACATATGCAGTTAGCCCCAGGACTTGAACTGCCCGGAGAGGAAAGAGTTAATTTCTATGCCAGGCATAGAATGTTGAGCTCGAGCTCGGTTTTCAAACTCTGTCTGTGGCACTTCAGAGTATAACCATCAGATTCTTAACAGCAAACTAACTAACTACATTTCCAGTGTGGAAATTGTAAATATATAAACCAAAAGGCAACAACTTGGGTCCAAAAGACTCAAGTTGAGAACCCAAGAGAAAAAAACAGGTAGTGAACAAAGATATATAAATATAAAATTAAAAACATAACAACAACTACCCCACATTAAAGATGAGCAGTACAAGGTACAGCCCTGAGGTGCAACACTGTACCTGCCAGCCCACTTCCCCAAAAACTAGCTTCTGAGAGGGGAGGCGGGGGGAGGTCAGAATACAGCAAGACTTCATTAGAAGAAACACAGTTACTAAGGTGAGTAATTTTTTCTTCAACCCCCTTGAGGTTAAAACCTCAGCTTATGCCGATGATATTTTATTGCATTTTTCACATCCTGCCACTTCAATACCAGCTGCTCTCTGTATCGTTTCCCATTTTGGTCTTGAATTATAAGCTAAATTTAGACAAAACCACCCTAATGCCCTTAAATCATCATGTACTCCCCACAGATTATACACAACTAGGGCTGAAAGGGTCATCTCAACTTGTCTATTTAGGAATAATTCTCACGCAAAGAAATACCTTGAGGAGAAGGTTGAACCTGGATAATTTAGTGGTAACCATTGCACGGGATTTAAATAGATGGAGCATACTCTGTCAATACAAGCCAATGTCAGTGTTATTAAAGTGAATATCCTCCCCCGCATTTTTTATCCTATTCATATGCTTAATCTCTTTATCCCAATCACATGGTTCAAAAAATTTCATGCATTAATATCCCATTTTCTCTGGCAAAAGAAATGCCCACGTAGATCTTATATAAAACTGGGCACTCCAAAATATTTTGGGGGACTCAGACTACCAAATCTCTATTTATATTATTTAGTTAGTCACATCTCAAAATATGCCCGCTAGACTTTAGGTTCGGGGCCTATGAATCCTTCAATATATATATACCCATCTGGTTACAGATCGAAAGATACTTGATTAGGACAATGGGAATATCTCCAGAGTCTATGTACTTTGTATCTTTAAATAGATTACCTCCACAATTAAGATGTACAGTTATAGGTACAGCGGTCAAAGTACACACTCAACTTTGCAGATCTATGAAATATGATAATATGCAGGATATTTCCCAACCATTATGCAGAAACCCATACTTTAAACTTCAGGGCATAACTATCTGTATGCCAGAATTAATGAGGAAATACATTTCTGACCTCATACTGAAGGGGAGAATGCCTGAAAGCCCAACACTACTTCATGATCTGGGGCTTCCACGGTCACAAATTTTCAAGGTTTATCAGATCCACCATATGCTGATAGAATGGTTTGGTACAGTAAACTGGGACATTAATCAAGGAGAGTTTCTCTCCCGTATGCAATCCCTTGCTTGGTTTCCCCATTCGGTCTCACGTCTAGTGACCTTTATCTTCCCCTATATGTATCCTACAATAACTGGGGAATCTTATTATTGGAGTAGGACACGTCCCACACTGCCCAAGGAATGGGATCGCATTTGGCTTGACCTTTACCAGTATTTAACAAATGATAGATTACACCTTACCCAATTCTACATTCTCCATAATATATATTTTACCCCAATGCATTTACTTAGAATGGAAAAACTTCCTACAGCAACACGTTCTAGATGTGCATCTGCAGAAGGTTCGTTGTTTCATATCCTATGGGATTGCAATAAAGTAGCCCCACTATGGGAAAAAATTAAGGCTGCAGTGGACCCTCATTAGGGTTAACAGATCTTTTTTCCCCTGAAATTTGTATTGTGGGAATTCTCGCATCGATTCCTGTTAGGGAGAGAAGGTTCCACATCTCCTTAGTCTCCTCAGCGGTAAAATGATTGGTCTTACGTCACTGGCTTGATCAGGAGGAAATTTCATATTTGGAATGACTAAATGAAATTCTGTACAGCCTAAGGATTGAAAAAAACAATAGCCACTCTTAGGGGCTGCCCTCAAGGATATGACAAGAGATGGAGCAAATTGGAGACTTTGTTAATGGTACAAACAACCCCTTTAAATGATGTTTGAATAAATAATAAATATTATGGATATATTGTGATTAACATAACAAAGGTTAAAGTTGTTTTGGTAGAATTATCATGTTCATTGTAAACCCAAGATAAGGAACTCCCTTTATTTTTATGCCTTGGTATCTTAGGGGAGGGAAGGGTTAATGGGGGGGAGGGAGTGTATGTATTGCTTGTGCAGCTATTTCTCAGTGACGTTTGGTCTTTTCATGCCATGTAACTTATAATTTGACTGTACAAGTTCAATAACAATAAAGCTTATTAAATAAAAAAACATTTCTTCAAACAACATGAAGTCTTGCTGTATTCTGACATATGCAGACTACCAAGCAGTACCCCCAAGGAGGAGGGCTACTGAACCTATTTTGGGAATAGGCTCTGCAGTACTGCAGTATCAAACCTAGCATTACTCCTAGCCTGGATATCCAGGGAGTAATGCTTGGTGAATGTATGAACTGTTTTCCAGGTGACTGCCTTGCAGATCTGTAACAAGGGTATATCTCTGGCAGCAGCCAGAGAAGCAACTCTACCCCTAGTTGAGCGAGCCCTCAGGCCTGAGGGAGGTGTTTTACCTAGCTTGGTATAGCAGAATTGTATGCAAGCGACAATCCACCTGGCAATAGTTCTTTTAGTAGCAGGCCTACCTTTTCCCACTTCACCATAAGTGAGAAACAATTGAAGACAGTCATTCCTGTGTGCCTTAGTATGCTCTGTGTAGTAGCTAAGTGCCCTTTTAACATCCAAACTGTGTAGTCTTCTTTCTCCTGAAGAAGAATGATCAGTAAAAAACACAGGAAGAGACATGGACTGATTCAAGATGAAAATCTGAGACCACTTTGGGTAAGAACCTCCTATTTGTTCTGAGGACCACCTTATCCCTATGGAATGAGATAAAATCAGGTTCAACTGACAGGGCCTGTAATTCATTAATTCGCCTGGCAGAAGTGATAGTTACCAGAAACACAGTTTTCCAAGTCAAGTACTTAAGCTCAGCCAAAGTAAGAGTCTCAAAGGGTGGCTGCATAAGCTGAGCAATGCAGATATTGAGATCAAGCCGGGGTAGGCTCTCTAAAAGGAGGGTTGATATGAACCAGACCTTTAAAGAACTTACTAAAGACAGGATGAGATGCCAGGGAAGCGCCCTTCCCTGCTGACAGGAATGCACACACAGCTGCCAAATGAACTTTTAAAGTGGCTGGCCTAAGGCCTAAGCAATGCCAACAGCATCTGGTAGAATATCTTTGTAGGAACACCAAATGCTGAATCTTTTCCATTTGGAATTATAGGTTTTCCTGGTAGAAGGTTTCTGATAAACCTTAAGAATGTCCAAAACTCCCCTGAGAAAGATGAAGGCCTGCATATTCTAACTCTGCAAGAGCCAGGCCTTGAGACTAAGAGAATGGAGACTGGCGTACCAGATTCTCCCCTGAGAGGAGGTTAGGAGATTGTGTGTCTTGGGAAGAGACAGGGGGAGTGAGACTGCTAGGAACAACAACAGAGGATACCAGGGTTGTCTAGCCCAATCTGGAGACACTAGAATCACTGTGCAGGGTTGTGACCTGATCTTGACTAGAATTCTGAGTAACAGGGGAAAGGGAGGAAATGCATATAGGAACCTGCCTTCCCAATCTAATATCAGAGCATCCAGGGGAACAGTCCCTAGGACTGGAGGTCTGCAGTAGAACTGGGGAAGTTGGTGACTGTCTGGGGCTGTGAAGAGATCTATCTCTGGAGTGCCCCATCTAGTGAAGATTACTTTCAGAATGAGAGGATCCAGGGCCCACTGGTGATGGCCCTGGGAGATTCTGCTCAAAGCATCTGCTGGCACACTGTCCTTCCCTGGAAGGTGGACTGCTATTAGGGAAGTTTGATTGGAGTAGGCCAGAGACCATACTTTCGTGGCCTACGTGCACAAGGCCATGGACCGAGTGCCCCCCTGCTTGTTGATGTACCACATGGTGATGGTGTTGTCTGTTCTGACCTGAACCACCTTGTCCCTTACTGAGTCTGAGAAAGCTTGAAGGGCTAAGAATACAGCCCTGAGTTCCAGAAGATTGATGTGAAGGAGAGACTCATGTGGAGACCAACCCCCTTGCACTGTGAGGGCTCCCAGGTGGGCTTCTCAGCCCAGGAGAGAAGCATCTGTGGTAAGAACCACTGAAGGAGTTTGACTGAGGAATGTAACACCTAGTCTGAGATTGTACCGATCCAGCCACCACTGAAGAGCTTGGACCAGAGTCTGAGTCACTGGAATCAACTTGGTAAGAGAATCTTTCTTCTGAGACCAAAAAGACCTTAGGTGGAATTGAATGTCCCTCATCTGAAATCTGGCTCCTTGCACCACTGCAGTGGAAGCTGCCATGTGGCCTAAGAGCTGAAGAAAGTGTCTTGCTGGACGAGAAACCAGAGGATAAAATGAGGAAGCAAGATCTGTAAGGGCCTTTACCCTCGCTAGTGGGAGGAAGACCTTTGCTTGAACAGTATCTAACTCTATCCCTATGAAAGTGAGGAGTTGTACTGGTTCAAGAACTGACTTTAGCAGATTGAGAAGGAATCCCAGAGAACTGAGCAAATCCTGAGTGACTTGTAGAGCTGACTTGACCTGGTCGGAAGACTGTCCTACAATGAGCCAGTCGTCCAGGTATGGGAAATAGGAATCCACTATGCATTCAGTTTGTTAGAATGTCTTGCTCATTTGGGTTGTATAGTCAGAGTCTGCAGCAATGCACGTTATAGTGAAAAATCTGCACCTATACAGTTAAATTTTTAATTTAGACTACCCTTTTCTCCCAAAGATCGTCTTTTGCTCCCATTTTGAGTCTACAGCTGTACAGTATTTCTTTACATTCGCAATAACAGAAGGAGTGCTCCATTCAATGTGGCCATCACCAGGTTTTTCATCAGTATTATCAGCTATTTTTGAATGCCACTGTCAGGGAGCAGTAGATGCTAGTTCACCTTAGTCACAGTCAAAAAAAGTGATGTTAAAAAATGAGTATTTGTAAATGGGAAAACTGTTAACACAGGAACAGTCATGATAAAAAGGAGCTCTCCTCTGCTTGTTTAAACTGACTTGTAATGTCCCCAGCTGTCTGTAGAGACTGACTTGTACTGCTCCCCTTCCTGTTGGATGCATCTGGAAATGAGCTGGGGCCAGCTCACCGTGACTTTCCTGGCAAACCTTTTGAAATACCTTGTCCAATTGATCAGTATGTAAGGATTGTTATACCCACTTTTGAGTCATGACTGTTGAACCAATTGTCACTACAACTGTCTCAAATGTCATTGTTGTACCTCATGTTGTATCAAGTGAATGCCATTTACTGTACGTAACTTATCTTGAGTCGCTCCTGAAAAAGGAATGTTAAGTGTCAGTGTGAGCCTGCCTGGTAAACAAAATTCAATAAATAAATAATTTCAAATAAACAAAAAAAAAACCTAAAGCAGACTCAAAATGGAAAAAGGGACATCTTACATGACAGGCAAGGCAATGCAATTTATAAGTTAATAGGGCCACCAAAGGATATTTCTTGTGGTATAAATGACTCCAAGCCCAAAATTTGGGTGAGAGGGCTGTGAAGCAAAAGTGAGCGTTTCTCTCTGCCCAGACCTCGGGAGCTGGGGAAGCACCTTATCAAGGGTGCCTAAGAGGGCATGAGCAAAGTGGGTCATTAAAAGGGCCGAATTCACTTGCCAAAGGCAGAGGGAAGAGGCCACATAGACCTTCTTGGCCAGATTATCCAATTTCTTGCATTCCTTGTTGGGAGCTTTATTCATGTCCCCAATATTGTCGGTACGCTGAAAGATTAAATTAGCCACCAGACCCTTGGCTGAAAGTTGTTCCATGAAACCGCCAGGTAACCGGTAGGGACTGCATACTTGAGGCAATGCCACTTGCCCGAATGCCAAGAGCAGGAAAGCGGCGGAGCCAATGTGGGTTGCTCGACTCTGGGCTTTTGGATCAAGATCTCAATCATGGGGAATGCCAACTGTGGGTCTCATAGGGAGCTGGCGAAAGCTGAGGATCCTCCTGGATTACTGGATCCTGAGGGGTATGGACCAGATCAGCAGGCTTGTCCGATCCACCCTGAGAGGTGACAGGCAGGACCGGAGTCCTAGAGAGGGAGGTATCAGCCTCATCTGACGATGTGTTGACTAGGTGAAGAAAAATCTGAACAGGTTGGTCGACAGGCGTTTTGATCAACTGGCCCAATGGGAAGAATGTGAAGCCAGGAGCCAGGGCCGAAGGACTGACCACAGTTAGAACCTCCAGAAAAGCATGGGAATCCAAGGCCAAAGAGCGCTCATGATCCCTCGATTGATGATAAGTCTTTTTAGTTTCCTTCTTTGAAGATTTGGATTTTGTGCCCTTAGAAAGGCCCTGCCCAAAGGTGAGAAGGGACTGGAACAAATCGCGAAACACCCTTGTGAAGGTGATGCCAAAGGAAAGCGGCACAAAGGCCAAAGCCGAAGAGCCATACTCCCGAGGCCTGAGCCACAGTCTCTTCAAAAGCTGCGAGTTGTTCAGTGAACCCCCGCAGCTGTGGAGACTGCCCAATGGATGTCCTTCAAGCAAATGGGGGGATCCTGTTCATCTGGGCACGCTAAGAAAACAGAGCATGCTGGTCTTCTAAAGTTGAAGGATGCAAACTGCGACAGAGGCCACACACCTGTGGATTGTGTTTGTGGCCTAGGCAGTAGATGCACATGGTGTGTGTGTGTTCGTCTGGGACATCTTCTGCCCACACTCGCACTTCTTGAATCCTGGTGCCGACTTTGAGTCGTCCATAATGGAGATTGTAGAAATCACCTGAGGACAAGTTTTCGCAAACTCACAAGTTTGAAATGCAAAGGACCTACTCAGTGCAGAGAGTGGTAAGGAGGGAATCTTCTTCCAGTGGAAACGAAGATCTGACGTCACGGGGTGGTGCCGAGGGAGTTACCACCCAGATGGGTGGGAGGAGCCAATTTGAAGACATTCCAGCGAGCCTTGATGTGAAAGGAACACTGCCATAAGTGTGGAGTTGTGTATCATAGTCACATCCCTAGAAATGAGTTGTTACAGATAGCACATGACAGTCCTATGGTTTATCACTCGGGGAGGGCTCATACCCTTGCCAGATTGCTGTACAGATTTTACTGGCCTGGAAGATGCTGCTACCTATTGCAGTTCTTGTGCTGAATGTCAGAAAGCAGTCCCTGTGACTAAAAAAAGAAGAATCCATTTAATCTTATGTGTGCCCTGAGAAAGAAACTGGCAAACTATATCAGAATTGTCCAGAGTAATCAGGAAAAGCCCCAAAACAGCATAAGGCATATTATGACCATAGGGTAAAAATAAAAGTTTTTGAGCCAGGTGAAAAGATTTTGCTACTATTACCCACTACAGAAAATAACCTGTTAATGAAGTGGCAAGGACCTTATAAGGTGCTTAGATGTACTGGCACAGTTAACTATGAGATTGAGACCCCTGATAGGAAAAATCCTATCAAGATATGCCATGCTAATCTCCTGAAGAAACGGGTTGAAAAACACCAAAGATTGCTGTGTTAGTGTTACTAGAAACTTCTAGAGAAGATCTTGACATAGCTTATGGCAGACTGGAACAAATTAACTGCTGCTGCTGTAAAGGTGAATGTTGCCTTAACCTCCAAACAAACTGCAGAAATTTGTTACTTACTAAAGACATTTAACAGTACTTTTACCACGGTGCCAGCCCAGGCTGAGCAAAAGGAGTAGAACATGTAATAGTGACAGGGAATGCTCACCCTATTTGGCAAAAGACATACAGATTACCAGAGGTAGACGGCAGATGTGGTTAAGGAAATATAAAACATGAAACAGTTGGGCATCATAGAAAGATTGTCAGTGTTTGGTCATCACCAATGGTGATTGTAAATAAGAAAGGGGTGTAAGAATCTACTTTGATTTTAGGAAACTTAACTGTCTGAATTTGATAGTTATCCTATGCCCAGGACAGATGATCTTGTGGACAGATTGGGAAGTGGTAAGTACATCAGTACACTTGATCTCACCAAGGGTTACTGGCAAATTCCCCTAGCTCAGGGTTTTTCAAATGGTGAAGCCAGCCTCCCAGGAGAGGCCCCAACCTGTTCCAGGGGCAGCTCAAGTAAGCTTTAAAATGTACTATATTTTAACGTCAAGTTTTGGCTGCTTCATGTAAAAAGATGCAGCAAACTGAAAGCGAATAATGGCAAGTGAATTTATGTACAAAATGGTTACCAGGAAAGACATGCTGAACAAACACTTGTTTCCTGGTATGACATGGGGAAAATAGAATTCTTGGAAACTGTGCAAAACAAAATTCAAAATAATGCAAATGAATTGGAACAAGGTAACAACTGACCCATTATACTGGCTGCAGAAAAGCACAAATACAAAGGCTAAGCAGAGAGATACTAGGAGCAAGAGCAGGAGGGAGCAAAATGGTCCCTGAGAAGGTGTTTAAGGGCAGGGTAAAACTGACAAAGAAAGCAATCTGACTCATGGAGGTATTGTAACAAGGGGTAAATAGAGTCCTAAAGTCAGAAGTGTGGAGCGAGTAGGCTGGCCTGGGGAGGGGGGGTTATAGAGAGGGAGAATAATAAGTTCAATAAAATGAGAATAAACTACTCACATGCACTTCATTGTATTATTCCTGTAATGTGCAAAGTATGATAGTTGTTCTAACTATGGGGTGACCCAACATTATTTCTATATTGGGGAGGCTCAAGATCTTTTCCAAGGCTTGGGGGAGGCTCACTATGACAAAGTGTGAGAACTCCTGGAATAGAGAAATCCCCTGCCTTCTGAGAAAGGTCACTACTACTGCAAGGCATTTTGTAAACGCTCTTGGAGCCGGAGTTAGGCCAAAAGGCATGGCTCTGAACCGATAATGGCCTGAAGGCAACTTGAACCTGAGGTACTTTCTGTGGGAGCACCTGATAGGAATGTGGAAATAGACATCCTTGAGGTCCAGGGATGCTAACCAATCCCCTGGCCTTAGAGAGGGAAGAATTACTCCCAGAGTCACCATTTTGAACTTTGGTTTTAAGATGTGTTTGTTCAAATACCTTAAGTCTAGGATGGGTCATCACTCCCTTGTCTTTTCTGGGGTAAGGAAATATCTGGAGTACAGACCTTTGCCCCTGTGTGGAGTAGGAACTCTCTCCACGGGTCTGAGAGCCAACAGAGAGGAAACCTCTGCTTCTAGAGCAATAGTTTCAGAGGTGTTTGCAGGTGGAAAAGACCTGACTCTCATTTTTGGAAACTTTTTGAAACTGAGGGCCAGTACCTGGCTTACTACCTCCAGGACTCACTTGTCTGAGGTAACAGACTTCCAGGCTTGGAAGTAGTAAGCCAGACTGCCTCCTACTGGAATTGGGGAGTCGACCCAGGCTGACACATCAAGGTGTCTGCTTGGCAGGAGCCTTGGACTGGGAAGAGGATGCAGCCCTGCTCATCCCCTCCTGCCTCTCCCTCGGAAGAACCCCCTCTGTGGGAAGGGAGAGGAGGCCTGGGCTTCATAGAAAGGCTTATGAAAAGGCCTGCCCCTGCTCCTAAACTGCTGCTTTTGAGCAGTGGCTTGCCTTTCTTTGGCCTGTGCACTCCTGTAGGTGGTCCTGTACTCATCCATTTTCTTCATGTAGGCCTCTGTCTGCTCCCAAAACAAAGAATTACCCACCTCAGGGAAATCCATGGCCTTAGCCTGGGTGTCCTGAGAAAGGCTAGTGCATCTGTGCCAAGCAAATTTCCTGAGAGACATAGATGTAGCCATGACTCTCGATGCCACATCGTTGGAGTCCACAGCAGCATGGAATTGCACTTTGGATGCCTCAATCCCATCAGCAGCCACCTTCTCCAGCTCTTTGGCTAGCTGGGGGGAGGCCTGTTTAGCCAACTCCAGAACCGTATCCCACCTGGACTTCTGGTATCTGGCTGTATAGGCCATATTATTAGCCTGTCTGAGTCCCAAGGAGGATGCCAAATATTGTTTCTTGGTCATGGCATCCACCTTCCTGGAGTCTTTATCTTGGGGGGTGTGAAGGCAAAGGTATATTAGACCTGTCATAGGCTGCAGCCTGCACTACCCCAACATGGCTGCAATGATTGAACAAAAACTCTGTACCTGAGCCTGATGGCATATACTTCCTGTCCATTCTCTTATCCACAGGTGGTAAAGAAGTTGGAATCTGTAAAATCTTTTTTGTCTGTTTCCCCAGGGATTTATGGAGGGGAATAGACAACCTCTTGGACTCTGGGATGTCCATCATCTCAACAGAATCAGGCTCTTCTTCCTCCTCAGCAGTATCTACCATAGGGAGCTGGAGCATTTCAGCCACCTTTTTGTAAAACAAATAGTAAGATGGGGACTCATAAAGCCTTGAAGGGGAGACATTAGAGGGTCTGTCTGGGGAGATGTCCAGTTCAATGGGCATATCCAGACCTTCAAAATCATTGTCATCATCATCATCATCATCATCATCCAGGATCTCTTTATCCCCCTCCCACTCTAATTTGTAATAAGCATCTGGATCATAATCCTATGGAGTCGGATCAGACCGAACCAAATGCCTAACTGACGGTGCCGGTTCGGACGGAACTGTGTGAAGTGATTGCACAATACTGATTGCTTTGGCTATTTCTTCAGCGGTTGGAGTATGGGGTGCTGGATCTGAACCAGCTGACTTTTTTCACCTTTTTGACAGAACTGACCCCTTGGGGTCGTCTCTCCTTTTGCCCAAGGACGTATCACCCAGGTCAATGGGCACCTCCTCAGGTTCGGTCGGAACTGAACCAGGCTGGTCATCCGGATCAGCGGACTTCTCGGCCTCCTTTTCCTTTAGCCTACTCAATCTTTTTTCCAGAGTGGCCTTAAGAAAATATTTACAAATTTGGCAGTCTGTTTTGAGGTGGTCAAACCCCAGACAATAAACACAGATGAGGTGGGGGTCGGCCTTGGCAACGGCCTCCCCACACTCTGTACAGTGTTGAAACCCAGTGGGACCGTTTTTTCACTTGGGTTTCTCAGACATGGCCTGACTAGAAAAATGTACCCTTTATAGCTTTCAGCCAGGTAATACAGCCCTATCAGTTATTAACTGTGTCACGGGTTGTGTAAAGAAACTGGTAAAAGTCTGTTTTTAATTTTTTAACCAATAGGAACTGGCACACCACAACTAAATTTCCAGAAAATAAAATTCAACACACAAGGTCAGTTCCGAACCGGACCGACCGATAGGAACCGAAGATTACAATTTTCACAGTAGAAAAACAATATCACAGTTCACTACCTATCTACACTACTTACTGTACTGTAGATAGAGGCATGAAACCGAAAATAAACAAATCGGTTGAAAAAATGACACGTTTTGAAACTTTACCGACGCGAAGGAGCAATATCCGGAGCGACTTCATAGTTAGGCGGAGTAAAGAATCTGATGGTTACTCTCTGAAGTGCCACAGACAGAGGTTTGAAAACCGAGTTCGAGCTCAACATTCTATGCCTGGCGTAGAAATTAACTCTTTCCTCTCCGGGGCAGTTCAAGTGCTGTGGCTAACTGCAATGTCAGAATACAGCAAGACTTCATGTTGTTTGAATGGAACCCACTCGGGAGAGATCAATCTTAGATCTGGTACTCTCATACGGGGACGGAGAGAGGATCTCGGATTTAGCAGTGGGTAGCCATCTGGAAACAACCAAACAGTGTGTTTCACGATAAACACAGCCGTAGAGTCAAGCCATACAAAAGCAAGGGTACTGGAATTTAGGAGGATGGTCTTTGGGAAAATGGGAGCGTGCCTCAGAAAAGCACTAGCAAATGGACAAGAAGGAGCGGTGGAGGAACAATGGGGAGAAATCAAAATAGCCATCACAAAGGCAACAAGCCTTTGTGTGAAGCAAATCAACAAAACAAAATAAAGGAAAAAACCACTATGGTTCTCAAAAGAGGTGGCGGGGAAGCTTAGGGAGAAAAAGGTAGCATTTAGGAAGTATTACGAAACACAGAAGGAGCAGGACAGAGAACCGTACCAGTTAAAGCAGAAGGAAACAGGGAAGGCAGTCAGAATAGCAAAGGCCCAAACTGAGGAAAAGATAGCCAACTCAGTTAAGAATGGGGATAAAACCTTTTATATGTGTATTAGGGAGCAAAAAAAGACCAAGGGAGGGATAGTGAGGCTTAATAGGGGGTGGGCAGAGGGTGGCAGTGAAAAAGCAGGGATACCGAATGAATTCTTCTGCTCAGTATTCACAAAAGAAGAGGAGTGGATGGTACCTAAACCAAACAATAGAAGCACTCTTGATTGGGGGGGGGTCAATATCAGTCCATTCACAGGAGAAAGGGTCCTGAAAGAACTCCTGAAACTGAAGGTGGGCAAAGCAATGGGGCCTGATGGGATTTTCCCCAGAATTCTAAAAGAACTAATGGGAGAACTAGTGACACCACTGACTACCCTTTTTAACAAATCATGGGAGGATGGTGTGATACCTGAGGACTGGAGGAGGGCAGATGTGATTCTCCTTCACAAATGTGAGAGCAAGACAGAGGCAGGAAACTACAGACCTGTTTGTTTGACCTCTGTGATAGGGAAAATGATGGAATCACTTCTGAAGGAAAGAACTGTTGAGCACCTAGAGGTCAGAGGGGCACAGGACCCAAGACAGCATGGATTCACAGCGGGAAGGTCATGTCAGGAGAATCTAATTGATTTCTTTGACTGGGTGATCAAAGCAGTAGACCAGGGAAGGGCTGTGGACATGGTCTACCTAGACTTCAGCAAGTCATTTGACACAGTCCCACACAAACGATTAATAAACAAGTTAGTTAGCCTGGGAGTGGGTCCCAGGGTTGTAGCCTGGGTAAAACATTGGCTGGATACAGGACTCATAGTAATTTTAAATGGTGTGCACTCTGAAGAAAGGGGGTTACTAATGGGGTACAGCAGGGTTCAGTGCTGGGACCGGTCCTCTTTAGTGTCTTTATAGGTGACATTGCAGAGGGACTGGAAGGGAAAGTATGCCTCTTTGCAGATGACACAAAGATCTGCAACAGGGATGATACACGGGGGGTGGTGGAAAGGATGAGAAGGGACTTGGCAAGGTTGGAGGAATGGTCAAAAGTATGTCAGCTTTGATTTAATGCAAAGAAGTGCAAAGTAATGCACCTGGGAAACAAAAACCAAGGGGAAGAGTACACAATGGGGAGGAGGTACTAACAACAACAAAAATGGAAATATACTGGGATGCATAGGGAGAGGCATCACCAGTAGAAAACAAAAAGGTTTTATCCCTCTGTACAGACAGTTGGTGAGACCCCATCTGGAATACTGTGTGCAGTCCTGGAGACCCCATCTCCGCAAGGATAGAGACAGGATGGAGGCAGTCCAGAGGATGGCAACTAAAATGGTGCAGGGTCTGCACCAGAAGCTATACGAAGAGAGATTAAAGGAGCTTTATATGTAAACCCTCGAGGAAAGGAGGGAGGGGGGACATGATAGAAACATTTAAGTACCTCAAGGGAATCAACAAAGTCCAAGAGGGTAGCATCTTTCAGAAAAAGATGTCAGAGGACAAGGGGGCACAATTTGAAGATAGAGGGGGGACGGCTTAGGGGCAACGTGGGGAAGTATTTTTTCATGGAGAGGGTGGTGGATGCATGGAATGGCCTTCCTGAGGAGGTCATGGAGTCTAAAACAGTGGGGGAATTCAAGAATCAAAAGTAAAAGAACCCTCGACTCACCCAAAATCCTCACAAAAAACAACGGAACGCTGTTTTAAAATAAAAGCAGCAATTTTATTACAATAGTAGCACCCCCTAACACGCAGATCTATGTTTCAAGTCACACTTGACGCTTTATCAAGAATGCATGGGACAGACATAAAGCAATTCTAGTGGGGTTGGGGGGTAGGAGGAAATAGGCTGCTAGACTCTGTAGCTTATCCAACAGGTAGGGAAATGGGCAGACTGGGTGGGCCAAGTAGTCATTATCTGCCATCAAGGTCTATGTTTCTGTGTTTCTATGATACACTGGCCTTGAATCCCACCACTATGCCACCAGTATCTTCATCACTGCCACTAGTCTCTGTCATGAACACACTTCTGGGTGCCAGGTCCACTGAGCTCACACTGCCCTCCCCGAAGTGCAATCCGTGACAGAGGGAACCAGGAAATACCTTCCCTGTGTCCTTTTAGAGTGCTCACTGATTTCACAACTGAACACTTGCCATGAGGGCACAGGGCTTCCTCTTTATCTGGGTAAGGGTAAAACACAGTCTCAAGTCTGTAGCTGGGTGAGAACCCTCCTTGGTTGCTGCGCTGGGGGGAGGACCCAGGCATTACAAGCCCTTTGGTGCTGTCCTTGTAACCCTGTTTGCATCTTCTCCCAGCAGGAACCTGATTCACACCCCACAGACCCCTCCAGAGACCTTGTGTACTTTTCCTAATTAGGTCTCCAGATTCCCTTCCAGGATCATAGTCTTTGGTAGCGTGTGTGGTACCTTAGCACTAAACAGGCCTGTCACAGATTGAATAAACCCTCCCAAAGTCTCACACACAACAAATCACACCCAGGCAGAAGTACTTTAAAATAAAACTTTAACCCGGCACCACCTCCCAATGGACTACTACCCCTGCCTGCTTCCCTAACTGCAGGTTGAGGGGCCCCTGTACTAACAGCAATACTTTGACATGGTGCCTCCACCCAGAGTAATATTTAAGTGGGTTAGATGTTGTTAGCACAACCTTCTGGGAAGGTGTACCTACCCACAGCCCCAGCTAGTGGCCTTACACTTAGAGTTTCACAAACACTGTATCTGCCTACCCACAGCCCTAGCTAGTGGCCTTACACACAGAGTTTCACAAACACTGTATCTACCTACCCACAGCCCCAGCTAGTGGCCTTACACATAGAGTTTCACAAACACTGTATCTGGCATTCAAAGTACAATTATTGGTGAGTGATAATAATATGCTCATGGACACCACATTTACCACCAGGGTTCTGGCTTCTGAAGACACACCCCAGGTACCTGCAAAGAACAGTTACCAGTAATAACAGTACACCTTTTGGCTGACGCAATAACTTGACACTGAGTAATACTATGCTTATAGGACAGATTAAACTTCAAACAGTAAATCTGGTTTATTTACGGGACTGAACAAAGGGAGGGGCATGAATTTAGATGAAAGATTAAGGCAATTAGATGGTATGCAACTATTATATTTTGACCTTTGTGATATATAGTTCAGTTTATGCTGCTGGGTACCCAAATTGAATTAGTGAGGCTCATGGCATTGCAGCTGGTTGGGGCCTTAAACAAATAAAACTGGTTTTGGTTAGATCAGACTCTTTTAAACAATAAGTCAATTATAATCCACAGCCCGATAGATGGCAATCAAAGTCAAACACCAAGGTGAACTTAGAAAGCCATGGCTCAAAGGTATTTGTAATCCTAGACTTGATAAATAAAAATAAATAAATAAATAGAAAGCAAATCAGATGACCATAGACACTTTAATTTGTGTTGCAGGGTTAAAACCCTGAGATTACTCACGGTACTAGGACCTATGGAACTGATGACTGTAGTCAGGCTGGATTCTCGCTTGCCATGCAGGAACATGGGGACCAGGGCCACACGACTCACCTCTGCTTCATGGCCTTTCCCTTCCAGGTGGCTGCAACCTGCAATTTTTCTCTCTGCAGCTGTTGACTCCTGAGCTGGTCTTTAGCCAGGATGGATGGCAACACACAGCAACAGTCTTTAGGGCCTTCCATGACACAGGCCTAGTAAATGCAGTTTGGTCTCTGGCACAGTTCAAACAGTGCACACAGCTTCACAACTCTGGTACTGAAAGTCCTTACTGTAGAAGGCAGGAAATATTTTAAACAGGTCTTCCCTTTTGATATGTGACAGGAGTCCTCTTCAGCATTTGCAGGCTCCACCTCTGCACAGAAGTCTCTGGAGCAATCTCTTCACAGTATTCTCTCAAACTTGAGACAGTTCAGCAGTCACCTCTGTTAGCAAAGTGCTTTCCTCATCAGCTGTGGAAGCTGAAAACATTCTCTTTTTTGTTTTGATGCAGTCCCAGAACTGGTGATCCACACATGGAGGCAAAGCATACCTTTTCCCTGCAATTTGTAGATGAACCACATCGGCTTCCATCTCTATGAGAGCTTGAGCTGATCTGCTGTGCAAAACAGTTCCAGACTGGTGATGACTGGGATTTCTGTATTCTGGCTGGCTGCCCAAACTGTCACTCACATTCCCGGTGTCCCGATTGGTTAAAATAGGCACCAAGAGAAAAGTTCACAGTTTCTCCCTGAAGTCACTGTAATAAGGATCCCTAAGGACCCTTAGAGTTCTGACTGGTTCAAAAACAAGGTTCCAGTCCAAACATGGCAGCCCCCATGCCAAGAAATACACAGTCCACACTTACAGTTCATTTTTAAAAGGCAACAGTACTGTTTCAGAGATAAATATTTACAGATTGTAAGAGAGCTCCCTTTGCATTATCAAACGACTGCAGAGTGGAGACTATCATGGTTCTGCCTGGCTGGTTGAGAGCTTTGATTCATTCAGACCCTGCCCAGGCTATGTACGCTATACACACAGACTAACTTCTTAAAGGAACAGCGTCGCAGCATGGCTTACTCCCGCAGAACAACAGCACAACCATACTGTGCTGTATATGGATTTACGCTCTTCTACTGGACGTCAGCCAGGCAGCGGGCATTACAGAAGCTCAGGGAGACACTTAAGGTAAGCCCCCCAATTTGGGGGTTGGGAGTTACAAAAGCAAAAGCTTTTACTAATTACAGGTACTTAAAAAATTACCATACAAAACATACGGACAAAAGCTTTAAATATTTGTTTACAGGATAAATACAAAAAAGGTTGGAAAATACATACAAAATGCACCGGTTAATTAACTGGATAATTTCTACCTTTTCTCTAGAGAACCAGAGTCCATAAAATAAATGAGTTTTGCAAAGTCCTCCTATCACTCTGCTGAGTCTCAGAGTCCCAATGTTCTTACAGTGGTTCTTCAGTTGTAGCTGACTGGCAATATTCTCTGAGTCAGGAAATTTGACTTGTGCCTAGAATCTCTGTTGAAGATGGTTTTTTACAGCAATTTCTCTAGTCTGAAAAACTGGCCATCTGATTGGCTGGTGGCCTTAGTATTCCAGGTTCACTGTTCACCTCCAGGCCAGCAGGGGTCTCTCCTGCTCCTTCACAAAATTTTAAGTGAACCTAAAAAAAAACTATTTTTTGTTTTCCCACATCCTCAACTTCATAGATGGCTTGGATTTATGTTGCCTTCCTGCCACTGTTGCAATTGATAAAGACTGTGGCAGTTCCCAAATCATAGGTTTCCAGACTGGTGATTTGCATACCCTTACTCTAAAACCATTTTATCTTTGATTTAAAGTTTTATGACCAGAGGAGATGCTCTCCATATCCTGTCATTTTATGACGCCTTTTGCCTTTGATCAGCTTACCAGGAAATTCCAGTTCCCTTTGAAATGTAACTACTGGTTATCTCTAAACGAGACTTTGTCCCAGGTAAAGGGGATGTCAGACATTGGAATACACATAGATCTTCCCAATTACCTTTGCAGAAAAGTGGCAGCTTTTCTGATAAACCTGTGTTCTGGCATTTTGGGAATTAAACATAAATTTAAAAAAAAATCACAGATAAATATGACAAAAATATGACTGAAGTAGCCAAATTGTCACATGTATCACCAATGTTGTTATGTTGGAGTCAGACCCTTCCAGTTTCGGCAGGAAACTTGTAACATCTCTTATTATAGCCCCTAGCAGACATGTAACTATTCTATTCAATTTATCCTCCCCACATATCTTTGTATCCCATCCTCATATAAGTGAATCCCCTATTACCAGTATTCCTTTCCTTTTTCTGCTAGGTATATTAAGAGTCATGCAGCCTCTCCTCTTCCCATGTCCTCTGTGGTGTTGTTAGCTGTTAGTGAATAGTATCTGTTTACTAGCGGAATGTCCTTCCTACCTAGGGTATACCTTTTTCTTTTTACAACCTGTTTGGAGAAAACTGACCACTCCTCATTACTTTCTTCCTCAGGGTAAGTGCTATACTCTCCACTATCCCTCCTTCCACTGTTTCAAAACATTAACTCTATTTCAAAGTCAGTATTAAATGCTCAAATGCCTATATCAAGCAAGATCTACATTTGAAAGCTTTACTATGATAAATTATTAGGCGAGAAGAGGCTGTGCGATCTACCACCAGCTGTGATCAGCAAAGTATATACCTCCATGAAGATAGAATGAATAACGTATAGAAGAGCCCTGGAAAAGAAAGAAAGAAATAAGAGAAAACTTAGATCAACAGGATGTTTGTGGATACAAAATTCTACTATACAGCCATGAAACAAAAGGTCAATATTATTATATAAAAACTATAATAGAACCGGGGACTGTGTTCAATATATAGGAACCTTTTTCTATAGTAGAACACAAATTATTTACATACTATAAGCAATTTCAACAGAAATCAGGGTAACCATCCTGACATTTAAAAAACAAGGGCGGTGAGTTATAGTCAACATTTCATTCCACCAAACATAGCTTGATATCCCAGTGGTCATTAAAACCCTGTGGTTTAACCCCCTTTAGAGTTAATATCCCAAACTTTACTCTTCAGTAGATTAGTTCTGTTTCCACCTTTTCATGGGTTTAAAATGCTCAATACCCATAAATCTATTACTTCTAGGTTAGAGTTGTGAACCTCTAAGAAATGAACCCTACAGGTGTGTCTTGTCTATTGTTGAGATAGCTCTAACATGTTCTTGGTTGTTTCGGAGGTCTTACTGTCCACCCCACATAAATCAGGTTACAGGGCACCAGAGAACATAAACAGTAACTGATGTCTCGCAAGTGATGCACTCATGCAGATTTGCTTTTATGTTGGCATCTGAAGGATGTTTGAATTGGTTACCAGTTTGAGCATATCTGCAGATATTACATCTTTCACATTTATAGAAACCAAATGGTCTCTGGGGCAACAAATTCTTATCAGGGTTGGTATTCGAATTACAGAAAGTCGACTATGCACCATTTTATCTTTAATGTCTGGTGCCCTACTAAATGAAACCATGGGTTTGACTCTACATCATCACCAGCTTCCTATCACTTGTTAATACTGCTTAATTCTGATGGACAATGTTGCCAATCCTTCCTGCTAATACATTAAATTCTGTGACAAGGGTTACTGGTTCATCAATTTTTCTGTTATAAATATTTTGTGCATTATTGTCTTTATCTAAGAGATTTTTCCTATCTAAAGACAGTGCTTTGCTTTAAGCCAAATATAAAAGATCTCTGTTATACTCCCTTTCCAAGAAACAATTGTCTTACTCCTCTGCTTGTGTCAGGAAAGCATTTTCAGTGCTGCAGTTCCTACCCAGCTTCAGCATCTGACTAAAGGGAATATATTCCTTCAGTTTTGGGGGTGAGTGAACAGTCTGTATATATCTGGATTCATTTTTCCTGTAACTACGCCCTGATAAAGAGTTCTGACTTGAAGCACTGGGGTAGTAAGTGGTGTGCAGTCAGTTGGTGTGCACACTTCATGGAAAGCATCATTAAAGCACTTTTAATCACAAATGCAGTGAAGTGTGTTATTCTGTAGACTAACGAATGCAGGTTTCTTTTGTACTAGCCAGAGTGCCGGAAGCCCAAGTTTTAACTGCTGGAACTCCCTTGCCAGCCCTGTCAATCACCTTGGCAGAGGTACCAAGTGGCAGTGTCCCTCGCAGCAGCATAAGTCACTTTTGGAATGTTGGCATGGAATGCTGTTGGTGTGTAGTTTTCGCCGGAGGACAGAGTAGAGGTGAGGTGCTGACTGAGGGGAGCTTCAGGAGGTGACTTCTTCCCTGACCCTGTCAGCTCCTATGCTGGCTAAAAGAGAGGCTGCGTTCAGTTGTGGCAGTCTCCTTCTCTAATGCTGTGCCCCTGTGAGGGCAAAGAAGCCTGTAGTAGATGGTTTCAGTAACCGTGAGTAATTTCTGGGACATCCTCCACCTGTGAGAGACTTTTAAATGTTCAAGTGTTGCTCAGTGTCTGGATGGCCAGGCTTTGTCCTAACACACTCAGGGAATGCCTGCCAGTTTGGGATAGGTTGCTTCATGGACTGTCAGAGGGCTGTTTAAAGCATTCAAATGATACCTTCATGGTCATGAATTGGTTTGAGAAATAGATGCTGCCTCTATCCAGTGTATGGAACTAACTCACTTTGAACTGGATTTGAAGGAGAAAGTTTTCATGTCAGGACTGTTTAACACAGCTTGGAGGATGTGCACTGTCCTGGAAACAGACTCTGTGAAATTGAAAATCTTGGTAATTGGGGGAGCCTGGAGTTGTTCACCCCATCTGCTCATTTTCCTTGCAGACAAACACTGTCCTGGTGTCCACAGCCCAGAAGAGGGATGGATGAGAATATTGTTGTGTGCCCTCTAGAGAAAAAGGGGGGAGGGAGGCTTGAACAAATGAACTGTAGTAAAGCACTACTGTGACCTTGTGGACTTTGTTTTACCTGTTACTGCACCAGCAACCCAGTGGGCAAATGTTATTTCTGTCAGTCCAGCGAGGCAGAATAAAACCTACTACTGGGCCTATTCTACTTGTAGACAGATTTCTGTGAGTGACTGTGTGATTTCTTGAGCCTCCAGGGATGGCCTGCCCCAGTTCCCAGTAAAATACAATTTTTTTTATGTGCCCTTCCTCTCAAGACCAAGATAGGAGTGAGTGAACTGTCTGTGGCCAAATGCCAACTGTGGAGCCAAAGTAAGAAAGGGTCCTTGCAAGTGCCACCTATGTTTTGTGGGAAGGGGTCATTACACATGGAAGGGCACAGAGGAACAGGCAGTGGGGATGTCATTTAGGAAGATGGAGCAGAGAATTGGGACAGGGACAGACCCTTGGGGGATGCTCAAGCTGATAGGGAGTGGGGGGGGGGATATGAATCTCCAATATGAACAGCTTGAGACATGCCTTTAAGATAGGAGTGGAACCAACTAACTGAGGAGTTGGAGAGCCCTACAGCCTTGAACTTGTCCAGGAGGGAGTGGGTGACAGTGTTGAATGCTTTGGCCAAGTCGACAGAATGGCGGAGGTGACCAAACCCTGGTCTATGCCAGATTGAATGGAGTTAGTTAGTTAGTCGAGGAGAGCGTATGGAGGTGGATTGGAACTCCAGAAGCCAGACTGGAAAGATGTAATGAAGGAGGATCAATCAAGGAAGAGGGAGAGCTGAGATAGCACAATGTGTTCTTGTAGCTTAGCTAGAAAGGGGAGCAGGGAGTTAGAGTCGTAGTTGCCAGGAAAGGTGGCGTCACCTTCTTTGGAAGGGGGGTTATTGTGGCCCATTTTTAAGTGTCAGAGATGGAGGCCAAAGAGAAGGAGAGGTTGGGAAGGGAGGTAATAAGTAGTGCAATTGCAGGGATGGAGAAATGGAGGAATTTTGGGTCAAGACCATCAGTTCTCATACCCTTGTGCGGTTAAGAGCCAAAAGAACCTTAAGGGAAACAGCGGGAGTGGTAGGAGAGACATTGAAGGGGTGGTATGGGATGGAATGAGGGGGAGGAGGAAGGGATGAGAAGAAGGAGAAAAGGGGAAAGGCACAGGAGGTGATGAATGAGTTGAAAGCTGACGCAACAAAAGAGGGGTTAGAAACTCACCCATCTTGAGGACCAAGTGAGGGGACTGGGTTGGGGGGAGGAGAATAGGGCATGGATTATCTTCCAGAATGTAGAGTTGTGTTTAAAGTTGTTGTGGAGTGTGGATGCGCAGTATTTTGACTTGGCAAGTCTGGCAGTTCTGATACAGGTGTTAGGAAGGGTCCGGTGCTTGATTAGATTGGCAAGGGAGCCTGAGGACTTGTGGGTCCTGCAGGCAACGTCATGCATGTGAAGGCAGGCAGGCAGCTCAGCCAAGATCTGTGGGAGGTGGAAACCGTGGACCTTGTTTTTCTAAGGGGGCATGGCATGGAGATGCCAGGCTCACATAAATTAGACATTGAAATAATGGAGCTATGGGGATCTCTCTCATGACCACCAATCTAGTTCCTTCTGTAGCAGATTTCCTGACAAGGCATTTGTCTCTCCCTACATTGCCATAACTCTCACAGCCTAATAATGAGTCACTCATAGTTACCAGTGAATAGGAACACATTATTCTGTTTCCAGAGAAAGAGTGAGTCAGCCAGTTGGGTACAACCAAGTTGAACCTTCCAGAGATAAGAAAGTAGTTGGAAGAATGTTCATAATGTTTTAACACTTGCATATCCTGATAGCAAGTCCTACACACAGTACACGAGTACTGGTTTCAGACTGCCTCCACTACATCAGTTTTTCAATGCAGCTTTGCCCACAAACATTTTTCAAGGCTACCCCTTAACCATCCCTTATCTGCTCTCTCACACCATTCCAGTGTCTTTTGTCTGCTCAGCCATCCTTGCTGGTTGCTTTGCACTGTTAGTAGCTACAGTGGCATCTGCAAGAGCAGTGTCATCCCATCACTGAACTGCAGGAGAATCCGTCACTTCGCACAGCTCAGTCTCATAATGTTTAACCACAGGACTGGAAGCTTGCATTCTCTATCATAGAAGCAGCTGCTACATCCCATGATTTTAAATAACAGGAGTTACAGTTGTCAAAAATGGGGCAGTGTCACAGTTTTCTAGAGGAGTATCTTCTTCTCAACCTTTAGTCACAGTAACAGAGGTCTGCTACTTCAGTCAGAGGAGTGGCTTTATGCCAAAATTTACATTCATAGGAACGACTCCACTCAGTTCTCCACCACAGGAGCAGCAGTCCGCTTATACGGTCACATTAGTAATATTTCATGATTTTCAGTAACATGTAAGAGCAGTGAGTCTGACCTGTTCCAATACAATGCCAAACTGCCATTGCACCAGACATATTACCAAAACCAAAATATTATTTATTATCCAAGCCAGGGTGGCTTCTACTGCACTGTATTTACTTTCTCTTGACTGTGATTAAGACAATGGATGTAAAAAGTATGAAAAATTATTGCTGTTTTGAAAACTATAAAACAATACTAGTAGAAACCCAACCAATGTCATGTAAACACTTATGAAAACAGTCTAAGCTTACGTAAGATTAGAAATGTTCCTATTAAAGAGGTTTTCCTGCTTCCTGCAATATCCACTGTTGGGATTTTCAAAATGCAGTTACACAAAATCCCTGTAAAATATTATTTTAGAAGCTTCCATTTTTTTTGCTACTGAAGATATTTTTCTAAAACAGGTGCTCCCCCACCTCGGACTTTATCGGTTTCCTTTGCATATTCCTGCCCCGAAGTCAGATTTCTCTACTTATGACATCACAACCTGTTGCCACAGAAATGATGTGGATGCCACAAGGAGAAGACCTGCCTTAGCATGGTGTGAACTGTGTATTCGTACAGGGCCCCAAGAGCAGAAGGGCCCCCCAAAAGCCTAAGCTGTCCAGTTGGCCTCTTCTTGGTCCTGTAGGTTCTAATTCACGTAAAGTGCAATAATGACACAAAACTAGCTGAAAATGAAGATATAGGGAGGCCACAGTGGGATGAGGATTTTCCTCGGGAGGGCTTTACATTTATATGGGGCCCCAGCAAGGAGGTTTGCACAGGGCCCCAGAATAGATAGGGCTAGTGATTTTAGAGCAGGAAAAGCAGCAGGAACAGATGAAGTTCAACAGACAGGAAACCTGTATCCATGTGAATGTCTTCAGCAATAACGAATGGAATGTCCTGTTATTTAGTTTTTATGTTTGCTTGCATGCATGTGCAAGAAACATAGTGCCATCATCCGTGTTTTCGGAGGTGTGTCACCCCCTCTTCCAATTCTGTCAGTGTGTTGGCAGGCTATGACAGCTCCAAAATGCAGTGGCGTACAATTGAAAGGGGGAGCTACGCTTCAGTGAGCAGCGATCAGATATCGCCTGCCTGCGCGCGCAGCTCCCCCTACACACACACACAAACACACGCACGCATACCTGTGTGCTGCCCCCCATGCACACACTGTATAGCCGATGGGGGTGCCTAATCCCCTGTCGGCTGTGCTGCGCCTCCCCCAAAGTTTTTCCACATGCCACGCTAGGTGCCCACCCCAGCGTGGCAACTCATGGTATAGCTGACGGGGTGCCCTAACTCTGGGCCGGCTCCACTGTCCCCCAGAGTAGGGTGCCACGCTGGGAGCCCACCCCAGCTGGCAATAGATGCAGCATGGCTGACGGGGTGCCCAATCCCCATCAGCTCCACCCCCCAACCAGCTATCCTTGTGCCACACTGGGAGCCCACCCCAGTGTGGCAAACGTCCGGCGCCGCCATATTTTAAAAAACAACCTGTAAAGAAAAATGGTCCCACGCAATCTCCTGCCCCCACAACCCGCACCACCCACTGTGCACTCCTGCCTCCCCACACCCCACCCTCACCCCATACTTATCTCCGGAGCTCGCGCACCCATCTTCTGTGGACCGGAAACACATCTACACTCTTTCAAAGCCGACCGCGAACTGAGGAAATGACGGTAAGCTGTATAATGGGATAGATAGGGTTTTTTCAACTTTGTTACATGTCTCAGGCATTTCTCAGAATTTTTGCACCAAATTTTCAATATGGGGTTTTTGGGACCCCTTCTCATGAATGCTGTCACTGTCATGACATTATTCGGACCCGAAGGGTGATTTACCGCCAGTCACTGCAGAAATCACCTTTGGGAACCGATTAACAAAACGACACTGCCAGTGTTCATATAGGTGACTCTCAAGAAGTTTATTTTGAAAATTTTGTGGAAAATTCCAAAATGACTGTTTTTATTTAGTGTGGCTATGCAGTTCCTACACATGCTCGTAAGTTCGCGAATTTTCAATATTTTCACTCCAGATTTTCAACATTGCCATTTTACCACACCTTCTTATGAGCAGTACAGCTCTCATTTTTCACATATCACCCAAAACGTGTTTCCACCCATGTAGCGCACAATAGCACAGTCGGTGTGCAAAATCAATGTACAGGACAAATTAAGAAAATCATAGTAACACTGTTCATGAGCAGAGGTCTTAAAATGGCTATGTTGAAAATTTGGTGAAAAATTCTAAAATGACTGTTTTATGAAGCGCAGTTATGCAGTTCCTACGCATGCTCGTAAGTTCGCCGAATTTTCAATATTTTCACTCCAGATTTTCAACATTGTCATTTTACCACACCTTCTTATGAGTAGTACAGCTGTCATTTTCACATCTCACCCAAAACGGTTTCTGCTCATGTAGCGCACAATGGTGCAGTCGGTGCGTAAATCAATGTATCGGGACAATTAAGAAAATCACAGTGACACTGTTCATGAGCAGAGGTCTTAAATGGCTATGTTGAAAAATTCCTAAAATGACTGTTTCTCAGTGCGTTGCGCAGTTCCTCGCTTTTCGTAAGTTCATGAATTTTCAATATTTTCACTCCAGATTTTCAGCATTGCCATTTACTACACCTCTTATAGGCAGTACAGCTGTCATTTTTACATCTTGCCCAAAAATGTGTTTCCGCCCATGTAGCTATTGCCAATGGCGAAGCCGACAAAGCGAAATCAATGTATGGGATACATTAAGAAAATCACAGTGACATTGTTCATGAGCAGAGGTCTTAAAATGGTTATGTTGAAAATTTGGTGAAAAATTCCTAAAATGACTGTTTTACCAGCGCAGTTATGCAGTTCCTACGCATGCTCATAAGTTTGCGAATTTAATATTTTCACACAGATTTTCAACATTGCCATTTTATTACACTTCCTTTTGAACAGTACAGCTGCCATTTTTCATATGTCACCTAAAATGTATTCTGCACATATAAAGACAATGATGCTGTTGGAAAAAGTAAAGCAATGTTTGGGACAGATTACAAAAATCACAGTTACACTGTTCATGAGCAGAGGTCTTAAAATGGCTATGTTGAAAATTTGGTGACAAAAGTCCATAAAATGACTGTGTTACGTGTGAGCATTGCGCAGTTTCCATGCACCCTCGTAAGTTCATGACTTTGTAATATTTTCAGTCCAGATTTTCACCAGTGGCATTTTTCCACACTTCCTTATGAACAGTACAGCTGTCAATTTTCACAACATGGCTGAAATGTGTTTTCACACTTTCAGGGCAGAGATGCGTGGTCGCTGTGGGAAATCATTGTTTGGGACAGATAAAGAAAATCACAGTGACACTGTTCATGATCGGAGGCACCAAAATGCCTGAGTTGACAATCTGCTGTAAAAAATCCCCAACCTAATTATATTATGGGTGTGCGTTGCACAGTTTCTATGTACGCTCATGACTTCACCATTTTTTTTAGTATTTTTACTGCAGATTTGCAACATTGCCATTTTTACACCTCCCCATGAACAGTACAGCTGTCATTTTTACATCCTGTTCGAATGTTTTTGCACCTGTGGTGTAAAGCAATGTCAGAGCCCGCTGTGCATAAGCAGCCACAACAAACTGATATTGCTACTGTTCATGAGAGGTGGGGTCACAAAAAACATGTTGAAAATTTGGAGTGAAAATACCAACAAATGCCTGAGGTATTAGGGTTTCCAACCATAACGCCCAACCCTGTAGAGAATGACAGGCATCAGGGGTGTGACTTGGGATTCTTGCCTGTAATGCTCATACCATTCCACACCCTGCAGCCAGTGAGAGGCATCGAGGTATGCCTTGGACTCTTCGGCCCCAAAGTTCACCCCATTCTCCTATATCGCACCCATCTCACCGTATTTCCTAATGGAATGGGGTGCGCATAAGGGCCAAAGACCCCAAGGAACACCGTGACACTTGTCAGTGTCTGCAGGGTGGGGTGTGGTGAAATGGCGTGGCCATTATGTCTGACGACCCAAAGGCACACCCCAATGCCTGTCACTCTCTGCAGTGTGGTGTTGGGGCTGGCTTCAGTTCAATACTTCACTGCCATTCCTATTATGCAGCTCTGTAACTTCTACACTACCACTGCCAATGCCAGCAAGCAAACATTCGGCATTGACAAATGCTTGTTTGTAATGCCATGAGATTTGAGTCCTGATGGTGCCAACTTTCATTTTGCATTAATCTGGAAGACTGTTTTATACTTTGATGTCACAGACATCTGATTCATACACCAAAATATATACTAACTAGGGTGGGTCTAGAAATGTCATGGGGTTCTATACATTTTAGGGACAACTCTCTTATTTAGTATACTTGACAATACTATAGTTAGCAGAAAATGGGACTGATTAGAAATGGAAGGGGGAGGTTCTAATTTCCAGGGGTGCGGCCTAATGCCACCATGATCAGATGGATTTTTTAAAAATTCCTAAACTGCAATATTAAACTCCAATTTATACTGAATTTTCCATGATTTGACAGACTTTTAAAATGCTTCTTGGTAGTAAATAGGCTGCTGTATTGAATGTAGAACTTTTTTGCATCTCTCTTTGAAACTCGTGGAAAACAACCATAGAGGGAAGTAACCAGAAGGGACACTAAGCCATACATGAGAGTGGCCTGCCACCATTTGGGGGCTATCTGAACCTAACAATCCAGAACCTACCTTGAGTGTGGTAATAGAAGAAATAGTTGTTAAAGCTTGCAGAATAAAGCTACAGAGGCTGGCACTTCTGACCAACAATGCACAGCCTGTACACTGCTAACTGCTACACGGGGAGACAGATCATGACTTTATTCTGTATGTATCCTAGAAACAGGGTAAACTATTTTGGTAGATGGATCCTGAACTTCCGTTGACCTGACCTAAGCTACACCACAAAAGAGAGAAGACAGGTGTTCATCTCCATTTGGGCAGCGTTTTGAGAGCTCGGTGTCTTTCTTAATCTTTAAATGCCAGCAAAATTAAACCTTGTGTGTGCCAGTAAATTTAAACATTTAGTGACCCCCACCAGATGGTGGCAAATTGGTGTCTGGAATTCAAAAGGACTTTGGGCCTTGTGATGTGGAGGAAGAGCATAATACAGATTCTTATACTCCTGAGGTATTTGTTATAGTTCAGCTGGACAGATTTATGTGGGTGGAGAGGTGTGGGGTATGGAAGACAACTAGGATTTTGTATTTCATGCACTTGTAATCCACTTTAGGGAGGGGGCTTACCTGACTGTCCCTCCTAACTGCTGTGCGCTGCCAGGTTGCAGCAGCACACGCCGACAACATGTGTTGAGCTGTGAAAGAGAGGCTGCAAGCGGCATGTATCACTAGCGCCCTGCGGTTTTCTTCATGGCTGTGGCCACGTTTTCAATTCTGGTTCCTAAATTCTGGGAGTGGAGACTGGAGAGAGCAAGGACTGGCTCTCCTCTTCGGTGCTTCACGCAGCACCAACTGCTGCCAATGGCACAAGAGCAGGAGCACCTGCTACAAGGGGCTCCTCTCCAGTGCTCTTCACATCGTGACTCCTGCCTGCTGTCTGATGTCGGACTCATTGCATTCTCGACCATCACTGACCAAACAGACAATAGTACAGGAGGGCTACAATAAAACGCTATGGGACAGTACACTACTGGGGGCAAATAACATTAAAAATAAGGAATTTTAAGCGCCAAGCTCCATCATATATGGTCACAGCCATTTTGATGACCCTGCTGGCTAGTCAGTCAGAGGGTTTGAAAGCCCCCTCCGCCAGCTGCAGCAATGAATTGTGGGGAAAACGGATATGAAAACCTCCTCCTATGGACTGGCAGGCTCAGGAGAGCCAGTATTAGAGCAAGTGGACAGACTGACAGCGCTGGGCAGCAAATGAAACACGGAGATGGAGAAAGATGTTTCTGAGCTTTCTGGGAGCTTGGGCTGTCAGAGAGCCTCTATCAGAGATCAGACCTACTGCTGTATGAGAAATCTGAAGGTCTGGTCAGACCTAAATCTTGTGAGTGCTCTCCAGAGTTCACTGTCCTAAAGTACTGCAAGCTTTATCCTGGGCTGTTATTTCTGTGAACTGTGCCTGTTGGGTCTCTGCTGAAAGTGAGCTGCTGAGACCGTGGGGGCATTTTCTGCTGACTAAAGCTGCTGTGAGAAAACCTAAGAAACTGAAGTCTGAGGAAACTGCTGAGCTGAGAAATTGGAGTCAGAAATCTGCATGTTCATTGAGTTGCTGCAGAGTCAGGTAGAGGGCCTCCTAGCCCTTCTCAAGTGGGGTGAATAAGGGAATGGGAAGTCATGGGGCACATGCCCTGAGTACATGGGTACTCTTGATCTGGAGGGGAGCTGGACCATGGGGGGTTGCTTCTTGTGTCTGGGCTCCGAGTCTGGAACCGTGAAGCCACTGCATAGTGTTCCTGTGACTGTGTTGTGAGAGTTGAGCTGGAAGGGCTGTGCTGTTGTGAAGCGTCTGAGAATGAGTTCAGAGTGCTTCATCTGCAGGCCACTGGGCACTAATTCTGAATGCTGCCCGACCTGCTACTATGTTCTCGTTCCTGCCTCAACTGAGCTGCTGCATCTGTGGATCATGCGAATGCTGGCATTGGTGGCTGGAGCTTTTGAGCTTTTCTTTCTTGGATCACAGTACCCTCGTTTGGATTACAAAAGTTGGTGTTCAAACATTTTCTATTGTGTATTTCAAGTTCGTAAACTGTGCTAGCACACCATGGCTTGCTGGGGAGTGAAAATGAAAACTTGCTAATATTCGATAAGTACACCACCAAAAGAACCCGAGTGACATAGCTACCAGGCCTGCACCGGCACTTTTGGTAACTCATGGGTATCCAGAGTCATTCTTGCCATCACATACTTGCAAGTATAAGTATACCACACTCTTAGTGGTTTTATTTATTAATTAATTGATTGATTGCTCTTGGGTACCCAGAGTCATTCTTGTCATTACACACATACAAGTATAGTGCTGGTACCAGCTTAAAGTATGCCACACTCTGAGTAGTTTTATTTGTTTGTTTATTTATTAGGTTTCACCAGGAAGGACAAACTAACAGCTCATTTCAGATGTGTCTTGGGGAAGGAGGAAAAGATAACAGATATCAAATAGAGAAAATAAATACATAGAATGGAATAAGTATATAAAAATAAACGGGCAATTGTACCTAAGAAAGTTGACAATAAGTAGTTGACATAAATAACTTGAGAAATTGATAACAGAATAATTAGATACAGTAGTTACCAACATAACACACTAAGGAACTGGGGGAATGACAGATACTGGGATAGTGGGAAATGCTGAGGGACAGAGAATTAGGCAAGTTATAGGTAAGAAGTAAACCTAATATGAGAAACAACTACAGGAGTGAGTCGAGAACTTACAGAGGAGCTTTAAGTGCAGGAAAGGAAGGAGCAGAGGAAAGAGTGAATAGGAGGGAGAAGGAACCCCAAAGTTTGGGGAAACAAAACGAGAAGGCAATTTGACCAGCAGTAGATTTCACTTGAGGGAGGGCAAAAGAGTCAAGCAGCATGAAGAGAGTAAGAGGAAGATGTGGGGGGAGATGAGAGAGGTTAGATAGAAGGGGAGAGAGCCAAACCACAATTTGGAGATAACAGAGACGAAGTGGGTGAAACACCTTGCATCAACAGAGAGGAGGAGCGGAGGGAGAGGGAAGAATACAAGATACAATGATGAGCATGCATGGCTTTATCAAGGGCAAAGCGACAGAGTTTATGACCATAACATCAAGCAAGTGCAGGCACTTAATTTTCTTTGTTGTTGTTGCGAAAAGTCTAACCAGGTGGTGAGGCTCTGGGGAGTTTCATGTAACTGGAGTTCTTTTATGCTGAGGTCTCCTGCACAAGTTACGTGTGCAGAGTCCTTAACAGTGTCTTTATAAGTACTATTTTACTCATTTTCCTTTGTTCTGGTTAATGATTACTGCTGAACCACAGTTTGATTCAATATCCTGTTAATGCAATGATGTGGTTGTAATGTTCCCTTTTACTTGCAGGTTCTCAAACACTGTAGACACTTTGTTATACGTAACGATCTTCAGGCATGACAGCTGGCTTTGGGGACTTTTTACGATTTTACCCATGTCATGCTAGTCCTCAGTCCTGTGGTAATCTTAGACTTTGTTTCAACAACTGTCATGGCATCAGGACTATTCCATACAGTGTAACCCATTGGGAGGAATTTGGACAAATCCTATTGTAAAGTTCCTTATTCATGTTCTTAGACTCCCTTTGGGAGATCTGTTTATCAAAGTTTTTATTCAAAATCAATAAAATATCAACTGAAAAGGTAAGATTTAACCCCCGAACCTCCTCAGCCATTGGATCCCACTGACTAAAAGTTGCAAAATGGAGCTTACTTGTTTGAGTAAAAAAAAAAAACATTTTATATAAACGTAGTAAACACTAGATTATGGCCCCATTGTTTTTCAATTGCTTATGTGTTATAAAGACAAGTAATGATAAGACTCTTCCAAAGATCATATGAAAACATGAACAATGTTATGAAGGTATGACGGTAAAAGGATTTTAATCACACAGAACCACATACAGAACATTCTGTACGCAAGGGTAAAAAGAACAATGGTTTAGAAAAACTGAATGTGCTCAGGTCTGCCTGTAATAGTGATTAAAATCTATTTCAGACACTGGCAATTTAAAATGCCTTGCAGCATAATCTTTTCAAGTTTCCAATTCTCAAGTCTCTTATTTCACCAGGAAGACTCTATTGAGCAAGCTTATTGACAAGGAGGTCCCATGCGGACAGAATACATACTAATAAAGTGAAATTATATAATACAATCAGAAAAATACAAAAATTAAGGAGCCAAGTGCAAATAGGTTCAAGGAAGTGCAAAAAGTCTGATAGAATAATATAATCAGAAACAAAGATAAACACCTAACATCTTAGCCATTGTTTTGATAAAGAAATAGAAATGGCCTAACAGACCAAACAAAACAGGATAGAATTCCTCACAAAGTGAATACTAAAGGAAAACAATGAACTATCAGCAACAAAAGCATGTTGTTTTGACATGGATAGTTATTTCTAGTAGACTGCTGTTAACGTTCAGAGAGCAGTAAACGGGGGGGGGGGGCATTAGAAATTTACAAATGCAGAAATAAAATGGTTGTGGGGGAAGTCAAAAAGGGCTGATGCAGACAGAAATGTATTTTCTGCCTGAGTCTGTGTCTGTGTCTGTCCAATTTCACCTCTACTCGGGGGCCCTATTTTCATAAGGGTCTTTAGTTTTGGGACAGTTTCTACAATTTACGGCATCTTGCTTGAAAAAAGTGTGTGTGTGTGTGTGTGTCAAAACTGTATGGGGAGGGGTGGATCTGGTTTAGAAATCCTGCCCTAAGTTATTTCAAATCCTGTGTGAACAACAGTTCCATTTACATGCTGATTTAAAGGGCTTACAGGGCTGGCCCAGTGAGGTGTTGCGGTGCATCATGCTGTAAACTGGTAGAATGGGGTTCACATGTGCACCCCAGAATCCAGCACTATGAAGGTGAGGTGTTTAGCTCTCAGGGAAGGATGGCACGGGCTGCCCAGCATCTGTGCATGCCCCCCGTCCAACCCAAGCAGACCAAGGAGTGACACTGGCATCAGCCGTGAAGGCATCTGCTCGCCCTCTCATGGAGGAAGGGTGCACCAGTGTTGCCCACGATGGTTAGTGCGAGGAACAGGTGGAACAAAAGGGGAAACACTGGGTGATAGAAAATCATAATGTAACCCCTGTAGTAGACACATGGTGAATTCCGCAGGCGAGAGCTATAACTTTGAAAAGCACTTTCCCCAGCTTTAAACTGACCTGGAAGAACCCTCAGAAGCCCAATCCTCTAAACAGAAGTGGTGCACAGGAGTGAGAGAGGTAAGAGGTTAGAAAAGTACCTTGAAGCTGAAGTGAGATCAGCCAGCAGCCATATGACAATTTAATTTATTCAACTGTATTGGTGATAAATCGCTATTTATTATACGGATAAGGCCAATAATTAACAAAGTAACAAAAAGGGGGAAGTGCCTAATCCAATTAACAGAAGCACTCTTGATAGGGGGGTCGATCCCAGTCCTTTCACAGAAGAAAGGGTTCTGCAAGAACTTCTAAAACTGAAGGTGGACAAAGCAATGGGTCCTGATGGAATTCACCCCAGAATTCTAAAAGACTTAAGGGAGGAACTAGTGAAACCACTGGCTACTCTTTTTAATAAATCATGGGAGGATGGTGTGGTACCCGAGGACTGGAGGAAGGCGGATGTGATTCCCCTTCACAAAAGTGGGACCAAGACAGAGGCAGGAAACTACAGAACCTGTCAGTCTGACCTCTGTGGTAGGGAAAGTGATGGAGTCACTTCTGAAGGAAAGAATAGTTGAGTACCTAGAGGCCAGTGGAGCACAGGACCCAAGGCAGCATGGGTTCACAGCGGAAGGTCATGTCAGACAATCTAATAGATTTCTTTGACTGGGTGACCAAAGTAGTAGACCATGGAGGGGCTGTGGACGTGGCCTACCTAGACTTTAGCAAGGCATTTGACACAGTCCCACACAAAAGATTAATAGTCAAATTAACCAGCCTGGGAGGGTCCCAGGGTGGTAGCCTGGTAAAACATTGGCTGCACAACAGGACACAGAAGGTAATTGTAAATGGAGTCCACTCTGAAGAAAGAGGGGTTACTAGTGGGCACCGTAGGTTCAGTATTGGGTCCAGTCCTTTTAATGTCTTCATCAGTGACATTGCAGAGGGACTGGAAGGAAAAGTATGCCTTTTGCAGATGACACAAAGATCTGCAACAAGGTTGATATACAAGGAGGCATGGAAAGGATGAAAAGGGACTTGGCAAGGTTGGAGGAATGGTCAGAAGTATGGCAGCTAGGATTCAATGCAAAGAAGTGCAAAATAATGCACCTGGGAAACAAGAACCCAGGGGAAGAATACACAATGGGGGGAGGTAGTAACAACAACAAAAATGGAAAGGGACCTGGGGTAATCATATCAGATGACCTAAAGGTTAGCAATCAATGTGAGAAGGCAGTAGGGAGGGCTGGGGGTATACTGGGATGTATAGGGAGAGGCATCAGCAGCAGAAAACAGGAAGTTGTTATCCCCCTGTACAGACAGTTGGTGAGACCCCATCTGGAGTACTGTGTCCAGTTCTGGAGGCCTCATCTCCGCAAGGACATAGACAGGATAGAGGTAGTCCAGAGGAGGGCAACTAAAATGGTGCAGGGTCTGCAAGAGGAGCCATATGAGGAGAGACTAAAGGAGCTTAATATGTATACCCTTGAGGAAAGAAGGGAGAGGGGGACATGATAGAAATGTTTAAGTACCTCAGTGGAATCAACAAAGTCCAAGAGGGTAGCATCTTTCAGAAAAAGAGACTTGCAAGAACAAGGGACACAATTTAAAGATAGAAGGAGGGTGGTTCAGGGGCAATGTGAGGAAGTATTATTTCACAGAGAGGGTAGTGGATGCATGGAACAGCCTTCCTGAGGAGGTTGTGGGGTCTAAAATTGTGGAGATTTCAAGAATGCATGGGACAGACATAAGGCAATTCTTGTGGGGGTAGGAAGAAATAGGCTGTTGGTTAACTAGGATCTGCGGCCTATCCTGTAAGTAGGGAAATGGGCAGACTAGATGGGCCTAGCGGTCCTTATCTGCCATCAAAGTCTATGTTTCTATGTCTATGTTTCTAAATAAGACACTCTTACAAAGTGTCATAATTCATGGTAAATCTCAGTAGTCTGTCAATCAAAACCTTGTGCTCTTACTTTCAAACTGTGACACTAACCTCGTGCTCCTACGCCTGTCTCAGCAGCGGTGTATATAAAAACCTTAGCCCCCATTCCACCATCTCCTTCCTGTGGCATGTCACCGATTCTGTCTTTTTGGGATGGGTCAGGGGCACATCATGGCTACCATTGTCACTGAGCTGGCTAAAGCCTTGATTCGGTGCCTCATCCACGCTCCCTAAACAAGTTATATTCTGCTGGCCTCTTGGCTCCCATTGTTGATTGGTTCCATTCCTATCTCATGGGCCGTCAACAGTCGGTACAGGTTGGAGGCATCCTGTCACCTTCACTACCATCCAGGCTGGGGTCGCACATGACTCCATCATGGGTCCCATTTCTTCTCCATTTTCCTGAATGACCTCCCCTAATCCTGTGCCATCTTGCATATTCACATGTTTGCAGGTGACACAGTCATCTTCACCTTCAGTCCCTCTGTTGCAACTGTGGGAGTCCTGTGGAAGACCTGCTCCAGCAGGACTCCCACAGCATCCTGTGCTGATTCCAATCCAACCAGCTCTAGGTCAACACTAAAAAAACAGTGTCTATGACCTTTGGTACCAGCCAGAAACTGGCCAGACTGCTGACTCTCCCTGTTTTCTCCACATATGATGGCACCCCCTCCCCTTAAAGTGGTACTGTCCTTCAAGTACAGTACCTTAGGGTGTGGCTTGACAGCAAGCTTGACTTCTCAGCCCACACTGATGTCATTTATGCAAAGCTCTGCCCTAAACCTGGTGCCCTGTACTGCAACAAAGACTGTTTATCAGCACAGGCCCTCTGGGAGGTTGTTACAAAAAAGATGCTCCTGGTACTTGACTATGCAGATGTGGTCTGCGGCACCACTCCTTCCACATCCCTTGTCAGATGGGACACCCTCTGTAATACATTTTCCCACTGTGCTACATACCCTCCCACCCATACTCACCACTGTTCCCTCTACTCCTCCCTGTCTATCCCTCCCCTATCCTCACATTGCCATTCCCATTGTACCTCCTTCTATCAAACACTGATTTGGGTCCCTTCCCTCATACCTCTCCTCACTTCTCTCTCCAGTAACCGCCTGCCTCATGCGCCCTTTACTCCAGGGATCATTGAACTTTCACCTCTCCACATTCCTGCTCCTCTACTAGGCAACCTGCCTTCTCCTGTCAATGTCCCACATTCTGAAACCTGCTCCTCTCCTTCCTCTGCCTGTCCACTTCCCAGGCTACTTCAGGCAGCAGCTGAAACTCCCCAACCCACCTAGGCCTGTTACCCCTCCACCTGATGCCTCTTGGCCTGCAGCCCTTGGTGTTCATGTGTCAGGCCTCCATGGAGTCTTCCTAGCCTGCTTCCATGTTTCATTTTCTACCTACTTGCACTCCATCCCCTGTGGGGAAGGCATCCCTCTGCCTAGCAGGTCTCTTTGATGCATTATGGTTTTTGCATGCTGTGCCTTGCTGCAGTTTTAGTTGCACTTGCATCGGTGTTGCATATTATACTGAGACCACACTTTATTTTGTGCCAAGAAATATTACTGTGTAGTGAACTACTGGTTTTCCTGTTTCCCTCCCCGCCCCGGGTCACACCTGAAATGAGCCTCGACTTGGTGTGGCTCTGATTACCAATTTTCAAATAAGTAAATAAATCTTTTAAATTAATGTTTTTAGCAGGTGCCTCTCTTGCAGTGTTACAGATGGACAAGAGACCTGAATGACAAAAAGCTCAGCTAATTTAATTTCTCGAAAAAATAGAAAGCACTACTGGAGGTGGAGCAATGAATTTGGCGACCTCCCGCACAGCGATTTGACTACACGATACCGACAATGGTATTGTGTTGTCCCAAAGAACCCCCACACACCCCTCAGATTTTTATAATCAACTCCAGGTCAGAGTTGTTCCGGGAGGGCAGAACATCGAAAGCATCACCCAAAACAAACCACTACGGTGACTGTTGCTGTAATGATCTGTTTTCGGGTTTTGCTGTCAGGATATGGCACCAGAGAGGGTATCCGGAAAGAAACAATCTAATAGCATTAGGGGGTGACTGGGTTTTGTATTGCCATGAAAGAGCATGAGAAGAGCAGTATACATGTGAATAGTAGGTGGGGTTTTGTACTACCACGAGAGAAGGCGAGAGGCACAGCTTTGATCACATCTTCAGTAACAGTCTGAATCTACCAGATTCGCCATATATTTAAAATAAAAAATATTCTTATTGTGAGTTTTAAGGGAATAATTCAGTCTTGGGATTCATAGAACATGTAAACCACTTGAGCTTCAGTCTAGTAGGTTATTGTCAGGGCTTAAAATTTGGTTTTGGGTCCAGAGGACGGATTAACTTTGGGAAGATTTCCTTGAAAAAATTGCATTTCATTTGCTGATGTGTGTGAGTGTTAATACAGATCGTACTTTAAGTTTGGTGTCTTCTGGTCTTCCTTTTTACTGGTGTGTATTGCTTGATTAATGACAGACCTGACAGATGTAAGAGGCGTTGACAGAACTTGAATCAGTTCATATTCATTTTAAAAAAAATAAAAGGGAGAATTGGTCAGATTGTAGACAGCAAGCACAGACAGGCAGTCACTGAAAAAGTAGCAGACCAAATGAATGGAAACACAAAATACTGAGCTAAAAATAAATCTGGCCCTTCCTTAAATGTTGGCCCTGAGAGTTTCCCTTTGGAAATAGTTTTGAAAAAAAAAACATGTGATAAGATGGCCAGCATTACGTGAAAAAGAGCTTCACAATTAAACTGATGTACAGACAGCAACAGTCTTTTGTTTTGCCACTATCTGGAGAACTGGATGAACACATATGTTCTAACACACCTCTTAATGCCTTAACAGTCCTTACTGCACTGTAAATGGACAGCCAGCAAACTGCACGAGGTCGACAGTATTTTAAAACTGCTCCTTTCAGCTGTTTCTGTGTTGTATGCAAGTTGCTGCTTCTGACAGCAGGAGTACTGAAGACAATGAAACTGGACCTCAAGACTTGTTGATATGTGCTCACTTGTTCCATGGACTGAGCTATATCACTGGCGCACAAGCCCAACCGATGGGCTGTACAGTGTACTCCGTCAATTCAGGGTTATAATCAGTTCTTAGTGTGACAACCAGTCATAACTGAGGCTGCATTAGTACAGAGAGCAGCCGTTGTTTTTCCCTGCTGTAATGCCCTTGTCATTCAGTGCCTGGCAAATAGTGCCAGCCTTTCCGTCAGTAATGTCCACGTTGCAGTAAGACTGCGTATATGGGAATTGTTGCCTACGTATTGTACATCGACTGTTAGCTTCTTGCTATTGCTGATGTCTGTGGACTCATCCAGTATCAAGGTTACCATTTGGCTATTCTGCACAGCAATGTCCAGCTTGCCCACTGTGGTCTGTGCAATGGCCTCATGCATTTCAGATAGTACAGCTGCATTCATGTAGGTGCCATAAGCCCCTCTGCTTTGGCGTCTTTAATGAAAGGACACTCTATTTGCTTGAGAAGCTGAACACATTTAACAAACATTGTGTTAGGGTAGTTCATTTTTCAGCAACACAATGCAGGTCTCAAAAGCCCTTTAAGTTGCTCATCACTCTGTGCCGAAGCCTTATCTAGTGCCTTTGGTATTGCCTAATGCTTTGATTCAGTGTCCATTTTTGTTATGCTTTAGTATAAACAGTGCTACAAGAATGACTTATTAGGGCCAATGTTTTGTAACAAGTTCTTTTGAAAGGAATAGATGCACATGGCTTACAAACAGTACAGCTCATCCGGCCACTGTCCTTGTCAAACAACAACCAGTCATAAATATTTAGTGACCTTTGTCGGAATTTTTTTGTTTTTTAGAGGAGCTGCAGCTTGGTGCAGTGTCCATTGTGTCTGGCTCATCAATTATTAATTATAGTTGCTCGAGTTCTGATGCGGAGTCTTGTGTGTCTACTACAGTACCTTACTCATGTGGCCTTTTTTCTGGTACTTCCTCAGGGGCCTCTTGCACATTTAATTGCTTTCTTTTCAGCCAGGTCATTAATGATGCATTTTGTGTCATGTCACAATTGTTTTTCATTCTAAGTTCTTGGGACGGAGCCCCAGGTTATGGACCTTCACATCCCTTTCACTTGTTTCTCCCACAGCTGTCTTCTGTAGAAGTTTTTTTTTTCTTTTTTTTTTCATTCTTTTATAATAAATCCAGCTTTTCTTGGGACACACCCAGGTTACAGACCTTCCCACCCCTTTCAGTGGTTTCCTCACACATGTGTCTTCTTTCTTGCAAAAGATCTTTTTTCTGTTTTTTTATTACTCTTTTAAAATAAGTCTAGCTTTTCTTGGGACACACTAAGGCTACAGACGTTCCTACTCCTCTCAATGGTTTCCCCACAGTTCTCTCACTGCTGTGGCTGTAGCCAGCAATCGTCCTTGTCACCCTCTCTCTGCTGTCTTCTCATCTATCGACTCCTCAGCTCTTCCCTCGACTGTGCTCCTCACTCAAGATGGCAGCTCCTGCTCCCAATGCTACGACGTCTCTCTCCAATCCCTCTATATGCATCAGTCTTGCAAGAGCAATGGCGGAACAAGAGAGGCATGCACACTAGACAACCAGGGACTTAAAAAATGTAGGTGCGCACACTGGACCACTAGGGACTACAGCAGCTCAAAAGGAACACAAAAAGGTCAGAAGTCAGTGGCAAAGTGCCACAGAAGGCAATTTATGACAATTTGCCACTGTGCTATAAGGGTGCTCAGTGTGTGTGGGACTGTCCCCCTTAGGGGTCCAAAATTTGTTGGGGGGCTAAAAATAGTGCAAACTGTGCAATTACCCCCTCCCACACACACACACACACTCACTCACCAAATTTTAGGCCCTTGTCATGTGCAATGAATCCCTTGATCAAATTATTGCATTGCAACTCACAGTTGGCTATCAGTTGTTCTATATTTATTTATTAAAATTATTATGCAAGACGTCTCTTGGTTTACTTGGTAATTATGGACAAAAGAAGGCCGGAGTCAATCGAGATTGTTCCCCTTAACTTTTGCAGGTCATTGTACCCAATCTAAGTTAGATTCCAACCATTTGTCCAAACCATTTTAAAGGTGGAAAAGGAATCAAGATCGACAAGGTCTTGTGGGAGTCTGTTCCATAATCTAAGTGCTCTTACAGTGTAGAAGTTCAGTCTCGTTTGTTCTAGATTTTCCTACATCAGTCTGTTTATTATGGAGTCTAGAGACAATCCTTCTCTGGGAGAAATTAAGACCGCACTGTTGCATCAATTCTGGTGATTTTTGAATTTTCTACAGGAAGAGGAGATCACCTCTGTTCCTTCTAGTTTGCAAGGAGTGGAGTCCTGATAGATGCAAAAATGTCTCATTTCCGCAGATCTCCTAAGATGTCAGGAACTGTAGTTCATGAAGAAAAAGGAAAAATATGTGACTTATTTTCCCACTGAACTGGTGGGAGGAAGTGACTAATTTTTTTCTCTCCTCCCTAAATATGCATGCATGATATTTTACAATATACAAACAATCACAAAACAATACCAAATGGATAAGTAGAGAATCTGGGGCTCACTGTGGACAGCAAGCTCCCAATGGAACACCAGGCATTTTCTACCTACAGAATATTGCCCAGATTACATCCCATCTTGTATGTGGAGACATTGTTATAAATGGACTAATGAAATGCTCTTTACATAGGGCTATCTGACAGGGTTGATACAGCTCCTTCAGCTGGTGCAAAACCCTGCAGCCCGACTGATAGCCAGAATGATGGGTTCTGACTATGTCACACTAGTACTGTGCAAACTACACTGGCTGCCATTGTGGTGGTGTATGACTTTTAAGATACACTTGCTAACTTACAAGGCCTTGTACAGTTTGTGTCATAGCTACCTGAAAGAACTCCTAGCCTTATTTACTTCGCGCCACCTTCTCTGCTCTGGATTATTGAATTTCTTGTGGTTCTGAACAGAGCCTCTGAGGTGGCTGCTCCATCAATGTGAAATTCTTTCCATGACCACCTGCTGGCAGTTCTCCTCATTGGAGGCATTTAACAAGCGTTTGTCAATGCCAAATGTTGTCTTGCTGGCATTGGCATTGGCAGTGCAGGAGTTAAGAGAGATGCACAATAGGAATGGCAGTGAAGTATTGAACTGATGCCAACCCCACCCCCACCCTTCAGAGACTGACAGGCATCGGGGTGTACCTTGGGTCACAGCCACAACGCTCACGCCATTTCACCTCATCCTACCCTGCAGATACCTACAAGTGTCGCGTTGTGCCTTCGGGTCTTCGGGCCTTGCGCTCACCCCATTCCATAAGGAAATATGCTGAGATGGGTGCAGTATAGGAAAATGGGGTGAACATTTGGGCTGAAGAGTCCAAGACACCTCCTTCCCCAGCCCCGATGCCATTCCCCGTACCCCGAAGCTGAAATGCCATCCATTTCAGCAGTACTGAACTGTCCCCGCAATGCCCCATAGATTCCTGGTGTGCCAGTAGCCCCCCACCCTGCCACTCAACAGTTGCAGCCCACCACACCCCCCCACACCCATATCCCACTGGTGACTGGCACAGCCCACCACTCACCACCATGGACAGCCGCCAACAGAGCACTGCATAGCATGTACAGTTAATATACATGTCAAGAATGACAGCTGTTGTCATTCTCTGAGCATGTATATTAACTGGCATCTGGTCCGATTCGTCATGGTACAATTAGTCGCGGTCAAACTGTAGTGCCGATCTCTCAAAATGTAATCTTGTTGCCGGTACAACAGGTAGCGGGCACAATGCAGCCACCACAACCAGATACCCGCAACATTTTGTCTGCTGATGTACGGCGACAATATTAACAAGTGGGTGGGCAGCAAAAGAGGATTGGCTATAATTTACTCTGAAGTCAGTATAAGATAGAGATCCAGACAAAAGGTCCCTGGGGCAGTTAGATTAAATATCATCCCCATGTGTGTCTACAATTAAACATCAAACATAGCAGCTGAGGTAAACGCACCTCCATTGCACCTAGCATAGGGGATGCATCAAACAAATCAGGATCTCTCGGCTGCAACTGGACAGGTACGCTGGTGTATTTGCAAACAGTGGGCACTTTTAAGACTGGTGCACTTCCATGTCAATTTGATCCCAGCAAGGGCTGGTATCACAGCCCCAGGCAAAATGGCAAATGGTCCCATGGAGGGTAATCCTCCTCACTCACATAGGTCACCCCAAATGAATTAAGAATGCAACTGGGTGACCAACGGAGGGTTCCAGGAGCAACATGAACTGAACAGCAGAATCTTGACAAACAAGCATACATGAAATAAAAAAAAAATAAAGGAAAAGCAACTCATTGCTTAGCTTAAACAGTTGAGTGGGTCATCATGCACCCCTCCGCTGCAGCAGTCTCAACCCTCAACTTAACTGGGTATAGAAAAGTAAAGAACCAGCCCAAAGTGTACAGCTGGTACTTGACATGAAATATTACCACCTGGCCATTATTCCCTTAGATTGGAGCCCGCGATCCATAGGGTGGGAGCCAGTTTAGCAGAAAAGCGATCTTCCTGATTGAATAAACAAACAGGTAATGCTGCGACTATTTGTCCAGTTACATTTTTTTATGGCGACTTCTTCACCTATATATGAGTTATGTTGATGACCAAATGTACGGCTTTTATTTGTCCCTGCGATGAAATGTCAGCGTTATTTTGACCTCGACATTTTGTCTGGGGACAAATCAACTGTACACGATATTAACTGTATGTGCTGTATGCAATGCTCTGTTGGTGGCTGGCTGTGGTAGTGAGTGGTGGGCTGTGCAGGTCGCCAGTGGGGTGTCTGGGGGGGGTGCAGAGGGCTGCAACTGTCAGATGGAGGGATGGGGGCCTACTGGCACACCAGGGATCTATGAGGCATTGTGGGGACAGTTAAGTACTGTTGAAAAGGATGGCATTTTTGGTTCAGGGTGTGGGGAATGGCATCAGGGCTGGGGAGTGGGTGTTCCAATAGCCCATAAGGGCTTATACAGTAAAACTATTGGGGTCGGGGGGGCCATAGCCCACACTGGTGGGCTTGTACATTACTACTGGTGGAACCTTGGGCATGGGGGCAGGACCACTGCTTGCCTCCCCTATGCAGGTGCATCTGCCACCCACCCATCCTGCGGTTTCTGGCATTCTTGGTCACTGCATCCTTTGATGTGTGGACACCGTAAACTATATAAGATGCAGGCCCTGGACCCTGTCCGATATTGAATTGAATGCGGTCCAGATATAGGTTTCTGCTGTAATCTGCCATTGTCGCAGTTTGCAGCAAACCTTGTGAATCCGGCCCATAATGCTTTTCTCTTGACCTTTATGGAGTGCCAGTTTACAACTTTAAAAAGATCAGAATGATGTATGAATAGAATAATTGAAGAAAACTCATAAGTACTAAGGCTGTAATTCTATGGAAGGATTCTGGAGGCATCATAAACCTCGAAAGCAAAGCTTGAGGAGCTTCTGATGTTACCAGAATCCCGAGATGGAATTACAAGCCTGGTTACTGCTGGTTTTCTATCAGTTATTTTTTGTAATTTATGGAACACTCAAACATTCTGTCTCATAATGCCATTGATCTGATGTCAGAAGAATAGTATTATGACTTTCTGATGTCAGAGTGATGATATTCACGAGTTTTGATTAGTCTTGCTTGGTTATGCCTACCAGGTCAGATACCATCGAATACCATCATTTTGGCTGAATATCGGATAGCCTTGGATGGCACAGACATCTGACCAAGGATCTGACCTACTAGGATCCACTGTAAGTATCTGAGTTATCCAGGGATCTGACCTGGTTGCCATGAATCTGACCATTGGCTCCAATTATCCGAGGTTGGATCCGATGGATCTGCCCAACAGATTGAACTATCTGAAGTTGGAGCTGATGTATTCACCCACTGGATCCAACTATCCGAGGTTGGATTCAATGGATCTCACCTCAGAGTCATTGATCTGATCCTAGGTCAGATACTAGCAGTATATAAAAGAAAGGACAGTCACATCCACAAAAGCACTATCTGAGCAACACTGTTTTTTATGTTACTGATTCCTTATGGGGGAAAATGACACCTACTGTATATATTACAGGATAATTGCACAGTAGCATGAACCTAATACAATGGAACCCACTTATAACGACACACTGATAGTGGACACTCACTTATAATGGACAGATCTGCCTTGTCAAAAGCTAAAAGCTATGCCAGTAATGTTGAAAATTCCATTTATACCATACTCTGTAGCCCCTATATAGCGGACACTGTGAGCTCTCTATATCCTTTGTTACATGAAGCAAACTGCCTTCTGATTGTCATCTGTTTATTCAGCTGGTTTGTCTGGCACTTCATAGACATCGCTCACCTCTCTTGATGCCTGTTACTTGACATCTTACTCCGGGGATTACTCCTATACCCTCCTGATCCCCCAATCAGCACAGGTTCTGTATAGCAAAATTTACCTATCACATTTACTGCTCAGCCCATGATCCCAACGAACACAGGTACTGTACAATAAAATCTTTCCAGTTTTGTTTACTGCTCAGTTCCCATTCAACAGCAAATAGCAGTTCTCCACATGTTTGGTTGGCAGAGCAGAGTGCATATTCTCATTTTCATTCCTGTGTGTCAGCTTTGTGAAGGGGATTCATATTTTAAGACTTTAAGACTTTATGATACAGCAGGCATCCCTTATAACAGACAAAGGCTGCTTGCACAAATGTGTCCATGATAAGAGGGTTCCACTGTAATAGTACACAGAATGCCTTTTTTATATGAGGTGTTAGGAGATGCCACCAGGTAAACAAAGTACGTACTTAGATTTCAGGTAAGAATTGAGGGGCCAACAAGAGGCAAATTAAATTTGATGTGGATAAGTGTAAGGTCTTTCACTTCACCCAAAAGAATTCAGGTCAGAGTTACTATTTAAATGGAAAAAAAAAGCAAAAACAGATCATGAAAAAGACCAGGTGTCATTAACAGGAAGCTGAAGCAGTCACAGCAAAGTGCTGTGGTACTAGATAAGGCAAATCAAATGCTGGTCTGCATTAAAGGGGAACAATCATCACCAAGGACTTCACACTCAAGTGTGGGGCAGGTCCCAGTGTACACATTGTATGCAAAAACATTTAGGTTTACTTACTGTTTATTGTAGTGTAGTAGATTGTATTAGACAAAGTTTGCTTAGCTCTAGGCTGATATTTTCTGTTACTATAAATCCCAGACTCCCCTGCAGCTGACATCAGAGTAGTGTACTAAGAACAATACTAGGAAAAACACAGAAAAACAAGACAATTAAGGACTAGTGTCTATCTGGACTGTCCCCTACTTCTCAGTGATTATATCTGTTTAATCCTGTTCCTATCAGAGAAAAGGGAGAGAACGCCAAGAAGAAGGAGCTGCTGTTATAACTATACTTCTACTGGGACTAAAGAACTAGAACTCTACTACTGGGACCTTCAATTTAGGGTAAAAACAAAACAAAGCAAAAAGTTAGTGTGTTTGTCTGAGTTGGCTGAAGTGAACTGTTGTTATCTGTGCAGTTATCTAGGTGTTTGTCTCAGGTGGCTGAAGTGAATTACCTGTGCAATCAATTAAGTGTAGAAAGAGCTGTGAAGTACGGGGAGTGGCTTAGCTAGAAGGAAGCCAGATTAAAGCCAGATTTAAAACCTGCCCTAGATAGCTTCTGCTGGAGAACAGGCAGAGAACACCAAGAAGAAGGAGCTGCTGTTATAACTATACTTCTCTACTGGGACTATATTGCCCTCCTTCCCTCCCCTCCACCCCCTAAGCCAGTTCTATTTTTATAGGCACAGGATTTGATGGACAACAGGAACTTCCTGTTTGGGAGCAGCAAGTGCGTGATCACAGAGCCACCAAAGACCCACCATCCTAGAAGGGCAAGAGTAGCTCTCCGGCCCCCTCTAGCTGCTGGAGGTCTGCCCCTGAGCAAGTAAGGGGTCTACTGAGAAATATAGGATATTCTTGTCTCAGAACAGGACAATCAGGAGCTTAAAGGGCACACAGGCAGAAAGCAAGGAGAGAGAGAGAAAAACAGAGGAAAGAGTAAGGATTGCAAACAGTTAAGGGGCCAGAAATAAGACATGTTGGGAGTGGTGCAGTGCAGTGGCTGTGGCACAGCAGTCTTCTGGGAGATGTTCTGGAGGATGCGCTGTCATCCCATCTGCAGGCACCTCTCTGGGTTGAGGGAGGAGATTGCTCATCTGCAGGCTGAGTTGGCCAGGATTTAGGGGACCTCCTCTCCCACCCAGGGACCACCAGGGCCACTGCCATTGCCTTAGAGGTTGCCAAGAAAGAGGGGTGATTGGACCACAGTGGGCTCAGGGAGGGTGAGGGTGGTGGAACAGAGGCACATCCCTATAGTTGTAACTCTCCACAGTTCATATGCCATTCTAGCAAAGTGTGGTTCCTCTATGGAGGCACCCGCAGTGGAGATCAAGGAGGATGGTGGGAACCTCCACAAAGGAGACCCACATGAGGGTGGCATGGGACCCCACAGGGGAAGGAGACAACTTCTGGTGAGGGACTCCATTGTTAGGGGGGTAGAACTGGGGGAGGAAGGGGAGAGGGAGGTAAGGTGCCTGCCCGGCCCCACGGCTTGGAGGGACAGGGAGCGAATCCTCAGGATCACTGGAGCAGCTGCACAGGGGAGGGAGCTGGATGTCAGTGTCCACCTAGCGACAAATGACCTGGCTGAGAAAGGGATCAGAGCAGTGCAGGAAGAGTTTTCTGGAGTTGGGGAGTGGCCTTAGACAAGTAGCACACACAGTAACCTTCTTGGAGGTGCTGCCTGTCTATGGCATCGGGATTCAATCAGTGGTTGAAAAACTGGTGCAGAGCTCAGGGATTTGGCTTCATTGGGGACTGGGGGTCCACCTGGAGTGATGCAGGCCTATACTGGCATGATGGTCTGCATCTGTTCATGAGGGGAACCAAAATCCTAGGTGATGGGTTTATGTGCTTCATTGGCAAGCATTTAAACTAGCCAAGGGGGGAGGCACTAGAAAGGAGCAGGGAAATCCTAGCCCCCCCCCAAAAAATTAGGGCAGTAAGTGAGGTAAATACGAAGATAGAGATGTCGATAGGGAGAAGGGTGGGGTAAATGGAGAAAATGACAAAGGCAATAAGGATAGGGATGGGGTAAAAAGGGGTAAGGCCATCAAGAAACTGAGGGTAATGAGTACCAATGCTCATAGTCTGGGCAACAAGCTCCCTGAACTTGTGGCCTCGATGAAAGAGGAATGCCTGGATATCGTAGTAGTCACAGAAACATGGTACACAGAGAACCATGGCTGGAATGTTAACATACCAGGGTACACAACCTACAGGAGAGACAGGGAGGGTAGAAGAGGGGGAGGAGTATCTCTCTATGTAAGGGAGGGGATAAAAGCAATGGAACAAAAGAGTAAACAGGGAGGTGAGGAGGCACTGTGGGTCACCTTATAGACTAGAAATGGCACCACAATCCTCACAGGGGTTGTATACAGACCCCCATGTCAGGGAGAGGGAATGGACAAGGATATGATAGAAGGCATCCTTAGGATGGCAGAGAATGGGGAGATACTGTTGATGGGGGACCTGAATATGCCAGATATTAACTGGAGCACCTTTGCTGCAGCCACATCCAAGAGCAGGGCCATTCTCAATGCCCTACAGGTGGCATGCCTCAGACAGCTAGTTTTAGAACCCACTCATGAGGGAGCAATCTTAGACCTCATACTCTCAAATGGGGACAGTGAGAGGATCTCAGATCTAGAAGTGGGTAGCCATCTGGGAACAAGTGACCACCAAACAGTGTGGTTCATGATAAATTCAGCTACAGAGCCAAGTCATACAAAAGTGAGGGTACTGGACTTGAGGAGGGCTGACTTTGGCAAGATGGGAGAGTGTCTTAGAAAAGCACTAGCAAACAGGCTAGAAGGAGGGGTAGAGCAACAATGGGGAAACATCAAAACTACCATCACAAGACAACAAACCATTGTGTGAAGCAAATAAATAAATCAAAATGAAAGAAAAAGCAACTATGGTTCTCAAAAGAGGTGACGGGGAAGGTTAGGGAGAAAAGATAGCAATTAGGAAGTATAAGGAAACACAGAAGGAGCAGGACAGAGAACTGTACCAGTTAAGGCAGAAGGAAGCTGGGAGGGAAGTCAGAATAGCAAAGGCCCAAACTGAAGAAAAGATAGCCAACTCGGTTAAGAAGGGGGATAAAACCTTTTATAGGTACATCAGGGACGTGTAGAAAGACAAAGGGAGGGATAGTGAGGCTGAATAGAATGGACGGTGGATGGGCAGAGAGGGACAGTGAAAAGCAGGATACTTATGAATACTTCTGCTCAGTATTCACAAAGGAGGGAGGTGCCTAATCCAATTAACAGAAGCACTCTGGATAGGGGGTTGATTCCAGTCCTTTCACAGAAGAAAGGGTTCTGAAAGAACTCCTAAAGCTGAAGGTGGACAAAGCAATGGGGCCTGATGGAATTCACCCCAGAATTCTAAAAGAATTAAGGGGAGAACTAGTGACACCACTGACTACCCTTTTTAACAAATCATGGGAGGATGGTGTGGTACTTGAGGACTGGAAGAAGGCGGATGTGATTCCCCTTCACAAAAGTGGGAGCAACACAGAGGCAGGAAACTACAGACCTGTCAGGTTGACCTCTGTGGTAGGGAAAGTGATGGAATCACTTCTGAAGGAAACAATTGTTGAGTACCTAGTGGGGCACAGAACCCAAGGCAGCATAGGTTCACAGCGGGAAGGTCATGTCAGATGACTCTAATTGATTTCTTTGACTGGGTGACCAAAGTAGTAGACCAGGGAGAGGCTTTGGACATTGCCTACCTAGACTTTAGCAAGGCATTTGATACAGTCCCACACAAATGATTAATAATCAAATCAACCAGCCTGGGAGTGGGTCCCAGGGTGGTAGCCTGGGTAAAACACTGGCTGCACAACAGGACACAGAAGGTAATTGTAAATGGAGTCCATTCTAAAGAAAGAGGGGTTACTAGTGGGGTACCACAGGGTTCAGTACTGGGTTCAGTCCTTTTTAATGTCTTTATAAGTGACATTTCAGAGGGACTGGAAGAAAAAGTATGCCTCTGCAGATGATACAAAGATCTGTAACGAGGTTGATACACAAGGACGCATGGAAAGGATGAGAATGGACTTGGCAAGGTTGGAGGAATGGTCAGAAGTATGGCAGCTTGGGTTCAATGCAAAGAAGTGCAAAATAATGCACCTGGGAAACAACAACCAAGGGGAAGATTACACAATGAGGGGGGGAGGTAGTAACAACAACAACAAGCATTTGTCAGTGCCGAATGTTGTCTCGCTGGCATTGGCATTGGTAGTGCTGGAGTCAGAGGCATAATAGGAATGGCAGTGAAGTATTAAAGTGACGCAACCCCAGCCCCACTATGTAGTGACCGACAGGCATTGGGGTGTGCCTTTGGGTCATCAGCTATAGCAGCTCATGCCATTGTACCTCACTCTACCCTGTAGACACTGACAAGTGTCATGGTGTGCTTTGGGGTCTTTGGACATTATACTTACCCCATTACATAAGGAAATACGGTGAGGTGGGTGCAGTATAGGAGAATGGGGGGAACTTTGTGGCCAAACACTGCAAGGCACACCACAATGCCTGTCACTGGCTGCAGGGTGGGGGTGGAATGGAATTAGCATTACAGCCGATGATCTCAAGTCACACCCCTGACACCTGTCAGTCTGTACAGGGTGGGGTGCCACAGTTGGAAACCGTAATACCGTAGTCGTGTGTTGGTGCCTTTACTCCAAATTTTCAACATGGACTTTTTGTGACCCCACCTCATGAAGAGCGGCACAATCAGTTTGTAAGCTGAAAGGTGGTTTTGCACAGCAGCTATGCCATTTGGCAACACAGGGATGAAAACACATTTTGGGCAGGAATGTGGAACATGACACTGCATTGTTCATGAGGAGGCATAAAAAAATGGCAACAATGAAAATCTGTAGTGAAAAAATGAAAAATTGATGAAGTCATGAGCATGCATAGAAACTGCACAACACACGACCGTAACCCAATTATTTGTTGGAGTTTTTTAGCCACATTTTCAACACAGGTATTTTGGGACCTCCCTTCATGAACAGTGGCGCTGTGATTTTGTTAATGTGTCCCAAAAGGTGATTTCCCACAGCGACCACACCATTGTGCGCCACAGCTGTGGAAATGCATTTTGGGCAGGCTGTGAAAAATGACAGCTGTACTGTTGATAAGGAGGTGTGGAAAATGCCACTGTTGAAAATCTGGCATGAAAATATTGCAGATTTGCAAAGTTACAAGGGTGCGTGGAAACTGCGCAAGCATAGCAGCTTGCAACACAGTCATTTTATGGACTTCGGCATCAAATTTTCAACATAGGCATTTTAGGACCTCTGCTCATGAACAGAGTCACCATCATTCCGCCAAAACTGTCCTGAAAACTGATTTCAAGACAGCGATCATGCACCCCAAGCGCTGGACACGCAAAACACATTTCAGCCAGGATATGTAAAATGACAGCTGAACTGTTCATAAGGTGGTGTGGAAAAATGAAAATTTTGAAAATCTGGAGTGAAAATATTACAAATTCACGAATATACAAGCGTGTGGAAGCTGCTAAACGCTAAGCCAAAACACTCATTTATGGACTTCGTCACCACATTTTGAACATAGTGTTTTAGGACCTCAGCTAATGAACAGTGTCACTGTCATTTTCATAATGTGGCTCAAACATGGATTCCACAGCAACACGCTATTCTCGCCGGAACTACAAAAACACATTTTGGCCAGGATGTGAAAAATGACAGCTATATTGCTCATAAGAAGGTGCAAAACAATGGCAATGTTGAAAATCTGGAGTGAAAATATTTTAAATTCTTGAACTTACGAGCGTGCGTAGACACTGCACAACGCACGCTCGTAATACAGTCATTTTATGGAGTATCGTCACCAAATTTTCAACATAGGCATTTTAGGACCTCTGCTCATGAACAGTCTCACTGTCATTTTTGTAATCTGTCCTGAACACTGACTTCCTACAGCGACTGTGCTATTCTGCATCAGAAGTGCGAAAACACATTTCGGCCAAGATGTGAAAATGACAGCTGTACTGTTCACAAGGAGGTGTGGAAAAATGCCAATATTGAAAATCTGGGGTGAAAATATTGCAAATTCACGAAGTTACGAGAGTGCGTAGAAACTGTGCAATGCACACACGTAAAACAGTAATTTTTGGGATTTTGTCTACCAAATTTGCAACATACGCATTTTGAGAACCCACCTCATGAACACTGGCACTATCTTTTCATTAATCGGTTCCAAAAGGTGATTCCGCACAGTGACTACAAAATCACCTTTCAGGGCCCATTAACCCCATGACAGTGGCAGAATTCATGAGGAGGGGTCCCAAAAACCCCATGTTTAAAATTTGGTGCCAAAATTCCCCAAATGCCTGAAATATGCATCAAAGTTGAAAAAACCCTATTAATCTATTATACAGCTTACAGGCATTTCCTCAGTTTGTGGTCGGCTTTGAAGAGTGCAGATGTGTTCCCGGTCCACAGAAGATCGTCGCGCGGACTCCATGAATAAGTATGGGGTGAGGGGTGGAGAGGCAGGGTGCGCAGTGGGTGGAGCGCAGGTTGTGGGAGGGCAGAGAGACTGCTGATGGACCGTTTTCTTTTCCCACAGGTAAAAAAATAAAAAACATTGTGCGGACCGTTTTTCTTTGACAGGGGCATGTGGTACACTGGGTGGGCTCCCAGCATGCCACGAGTCACCAAGTCTTTGTTTTGGAGGGGCAGCTGTAGCCGATGGGGGATTGGGCACCCCCATCGGCACACAACAAAAGGTGGGGGGCCACATTATGCTGACAGGGATTGGGCACCCTGGGTCGGGCACACAATAAAAGGGGGGTGACATGATGCCGATGGGATTGGGCACCCCTGTTGGCCACAACAAAGCAGAAGGGGATTACATAATGCCATGGGGTGGAGCACCCGTCGGCATTGTGACAGGCAGTGGTGGCAGTCACTGCCACCATGTTGCCTGCACGTCAGGAGGCGTGTTGTGGTCATGCTGCATGAGAACTTTGCTCTCATTGCAGCGGACCTTTTCTCAGATCTGGTGGCCGAATTAGGTATGCAGGGTGTTGGCCCCTGCTTCTGGCTGATTGGGGAATGAGGGATGCACCTACTGATGCGTGCCCTGCATTCGCCCAACAGTGACCGTGCCTCCAAATCTGCTAGTACCACAGTATGTTGGCTGCGCATGCGTGCGAGCCAACATAAAAATGGAAAGGGACCTGGGGGTAATCATATCAGATGAACTTAAGGTTAGCAAGCAATGTGAGAAGGCAGTAGGGAGGGCTGGGGGGATACTGGGATGTATAGGTAGAGGCATCACCAGCAGAAAACAGGAAGTTGTTATCCCTCTGTACAGACAGCTGGTGAGACCCCATCTGAGTACTGCATCCAGTTCTGGAGACCCCATCTCCACAAGGACATAGACAGGATGGAGGCAGTCCAGAGGAGGGCAACAAAATGGTGTAGGGTCTGCAAGAGAAGCCATATGAGGAGAGACTAAAGGAGCTTAATATGTGTACCCTTGAGGAAAGGAGGAGATGGGGCCATGATAGAAACTTTTAAGTACCTCAGTGGAATCAACAAAGCCAAGAGTGTAGCATCTTTCAGAAAAGAGATGTGCAAGAACAAGGGACACAATTTGAAGATAGAGGGGGATGGTTCAGGGGCAATGTGAGGAAGTATTTTTCACAGAGAGGGTGGTGGACGCATGGAAACAGCCTTCCTGAGGTGGTTGTGGGGTCTAAAATGGTGGGAGAATTCAAGAATGCATGGGACAGACATAAGGCAATTCTTGTGGGGGGTAGGAAGAAATAGACTGTTGGTTAACTAGGATCTGCAGCTTATCCTGTAGGTAGGGAAATGGGCATACTTGGTGGGCCAAGTGGTCCTTATCTGCCGTCAAAGTCTATGTTTCTATGTTTCTATCATGAATTCATCTAATATCCTTTTGAATGATGCTTCACTAGGGGCTTCAACTGTTTCATTCAGTAGTGCATTCCAGTTTCTTATAGTTCTAATAGTGAAGAAATTATTCATGCCTCCTTTCTTGCTGTACTAACCTCTAAATGATATCTATGTTTATGGAGATTATGATTAAACTGTTTAAATTTATAAGCCATTAGTGTCATCAGGTTCTCATCCCTTACTATTTATACATCAGTAGTAAATCTCCATGTGTTCTTAATATCTCTAAGGAGTCTAGACCTGTAGGGCTCAATTTTCAAAGCCAGAGGAATGATGTAAAGTGCCTGTTTCAAACATAAATGATGCAAGTAGCGCCTTGTGTCAAAAGACGCGGCATTCCTAATTTTTGAACGCAGTCTGGGAGCCACTGCACCAAAGTGGCACAGTGCCACCCTTACAACATACAGTAGGGTGTGCAAGTTTGCAAAGGGGCTTGTGCCATGGCAGGGCTACACCATCCCCTTTTTTCATATTTGGAAGCCCCATCATGGGCACAGCAAGGGGCTCAACTTAGACCAGCCATGAGGTGGTTTGAGCGCCTTGTGCCAGTGCCACACAATATGGCAAATTGGGGGAGCTCTGAAAGTGGGGTCCAGGGGCTGAAGGAGACATGGGAGTGCCATAGGGAGAGTTGGGAGACAGTGGGCATGTGAGGAACTAATATGGCTCAGCAGGTGCAATTTATAGCTGTAAAGCTAATTGTTAATACTTGCTGGGGGAGGGGTCCAGGCACACCAGTGCTAGTCTCAGGTGGGCACAGTAGCAGGGCTGCTGCCAGTGCTGTGCCCACCTGAAGCCATGGCACTGTTGTCTCGGAACCCCCAGTGGCACCATCCCATTGGCTTTAAGCTATATAAATGACACCCCGCCCAGGTGCTGCATCACTCCTCCCATGCCCACTATCTCCAACTCCCCTATGGCACCCCATGCCCTATGCCCTTCTGCCCCCAGACCACCCTCCTCTCAAGCATGTTTTATCATCCCCTCAACCATCCTGGACCCTCTGGTGTTGCGCTGGGTGGGGCGGATCTGAAGACAGTACAGCGGGTGTGAAGTGTTTGGTGCTAGCCTGTGGGTGCGGCAGCTTCTGGGTTTGGTGCAGGGTCCCCTAGTTTTACAAAATTGGGTGCAGGGTCCCTGACACCCAGAGTTCTTGCAGCCCTAGATTGCCACAAATGCAGTCAAGGGCTCTTTGAAAACTGAGCCCCTATATTCTAACCTTTCTTTAAAGGTTTTGTTCACTGTATTTGGGATTAATTTGGTGGTCCATCACTGCATTCTTGCTACGGTGTCTGTATCTCCCTTAAGTGCAAACTCCAGACCTGTGAGCAATAGTCAAGATGTGGGTTCTCATATGCTCTATAGAGGGGGCACATTACAGTTATAGTTTTGTTAACAAAATGTTTCTGATGCAGCCTAATACCCTGTCTGCTTTGCTAGCTATTGTTCTACAGCATTAGTTCTCAGACTTTGTCACAGTGAGCCTCCCAAGCCATAGACAAGATCCTGAGCCCCCATAAGAAATAATCTTTGGCCTCTGCATAGAAACAAATACACTTTTCACAGTACACCAAGAATTTAACGTCAAATACCTTTGAATAGTTTCCTGATTCTTTCCCTCATTTTAGTCACCTTATTTTCCTCCCTGTAACCCCACCCCAAGTCATTTACACAATCCTCTCTTCTGACTCTTGGACTGTTATTACCATTGGCTACAATACCTTCTTGCGTCAGACTGCTTTCTCCATCCAGTCTCCTCTATCTGGAGCAATGTTCCTACCCACCTCTGCCTCTCCCCTCTTATCTGCCCTCAAGCCAACTTCTCAGGGTCAGTGATCATTTTGCTTCCTGCTGCTCCTCCACGTATACCTCTCTGCTTAGCGCTTGTATTTGCACTGTTCTGCCATCAGACTGATGGGTAAATTGATACTTCTTAGACAAGGTTCCTATTTGTTTGCACTGTGGTGGATTTTGTTTTGCATAGTTGCTCTTAATTGTATTTACTAAATGTATCTTTGCCTGTGTCACACCAGGAAATGAGCCTTGGCTCAGTGTGCCTTTCCTGGTCCTTATTTGTATACAAATAATTTCGCGTATACATACAAAAATAAATACATTCATCTGCTAGCATTCACTTTCAGTTTGCCTCATGCCTTCAAACAAAACAAAATATAAATTTAAATACACGTAAATTTTCTGGCTTACTTGAGCCTCCCCTGGAAAAGGCTGGGGCCTCTTCAGGGAGGCTAGCATCACCATTTGAGAAACACTGTTACTTAGTAATTGATGGCAGATTAAGATGCCTAGGCCCACCTAGTCTGCCCGTATTCCCTGCATCAGTGGCCGCTGATCCTCCTTGATCATTGGCTCTCTTCTCTTTCCTACCTTCAGCTGTCCCCATGCCTGTCCCATGCATATTTGAAACCCCCTCCCGGCCTTGCTCACACCACTTCCTGGAGTAAGTCATTCCATGCATCCACCACTCTCTCAGTGAAGAAAAACTTCCTTACATTCCCTTTATCCTGCCCCTTCTAATCTCTTAGTAACATAGTAAATGATTACCATCCCCAGGATCGAACCAAGGACCTTTAGATCTTCAGTCTAATGCTCTCCCAATTGAGTTATTTTGGCTCCATCCAATTGAGCTATTTCAGCCCAGAGTTTCTTCATGGCACTCCACCATGATCCTTTTCCTCTACAATACCCACTCCCACCCCCTCTGCCAATTCTAACTCCCAGCACTGATCCAACTTTCTCCATGTTAAACTATGTCCTCCTTCAAAAGATCCTTTCCCCCACTGGAGTATCTGAAGCCCAAACCCCTTCATTGTCACCCTCTGCAGTTTGTTGTTCCTTCCTTGCCATCATCTCTCATGTTTTCTACAGGGAGGTAGTTTTCCAGTCTATCTCCATCTGGGCTATTATGCACAAGGTACAAATGATCTCCCAACTCCTTGTGATCTTGCCCCCCCACATGAGTGTAAAAGGCAAAATGAGAGATACGGCATTTGGTGTTGCTGCCCCAATCCTTTGGCACGCCCTTCTTGAGGGGCAGAGAGAGTACCATGTTTGTTTTTTTTTCTATTTATTCTTTATGTGCCCCATACCTTCCTCTGCCAGCCATCCGCCCAGTCATGGACCCCTCGGCTGCGGCATCCCCACATGAGCCGTACTCCCGGGACCCCCTGGATTACCCCCCAGGGCAGAGACATGGCACCCGGCCCGTAAGGTGCCATGAACAACAGGATAGGGCAGGAGTTAGCCTGAGGAGCTGATCGCAGCTGAGGGAAAGGCATCATTTAGGCAGAGAGAGGCAGGCTTGGTTTTTCTCCGCCTGGGGGGTGGGAACGTGCAATGACACCAGCTTCCATCCTGCCCCCTTGAAATCTTGCTGATGCTGTATTCTGTGGCACTTCTGGCCTCCACCAGGAGTCCCCCTTGCACCGGTGACATCCCACACCCTCCCCAGTCGTAGGACATTCAATCCTTCTCCTCTCGGCTGACCCTCCGATGACCCGAGTCCATTCCCGAACATGGGTCGCTGGCGTCGCAAGCGGAAATCCAACTGCTGTGCTGGTGGGCCGGCAGAGAGTGCTATGTTTAAAAATTTGCTTGGGGGTGTGGCTTGGCTCCAAACATAATGGCTGCCTGAGAAATCTGCTCTGTTTTCCTGGGGACATATACACAGATATCTTCCAATTCATGGACTAATTCTTGTTGGAAACTGAGGGTTGGACAGCATTAGGTTTCTACATTATGGACTGCCAACAGTTTATAGTGAAACTGTATGATTTGTTGCTGAATCCGCTTGTTGATATCACGTGCTTGAACATGACTGAAACTGCCACGCAAGCCAGGGAGGCCTTGGACACAAAAAAGATGATGGAAATGTTTAAGACCTTAGTCCAGCAAATGTCTGAGATGACTATCACTTCTAATGTAACTACCCTGGCTATTCATCAACTTGACGTTCATATTTTCAAACAGAACATCATGGTGCAGCCAATTCAGCCTCCATTAATGACTTTCACTTGCTCCTTCGGGAACAATCCCATACCATCAAGGCATTTTAAAATAAAGTGAATGACATCGAGAATTGGAGTCACTGGAATAACCTGAGGCTCCTTTGATTCCCAGAGGGGTAAGAAAAAGGGAATCCAGTGGATTTTTTTATACAATGTGCTTTCTCATCTACTACATCAAGAGCTACCACCTAGTTTTACAATAGAGAGAGTGCACAGAACTTTAAATCCTGTCTCCAAGCCCGGAGAGCGCTTTCGGCCTGTTCTTGCTAGAATCCTAAATTTTGCATGCAAGGACTAGATTCTTACCAGAGCCCACGAGCTCAAGTCCCTCTCCTGGAATGGCAGTCGCATCTTGAATTTCCAGGATTACTCTTGGGACCTGGTGAATAGGCATAAAGAGTATACTATTTGCCAGCAACGTCATGCCTAAGGATCGATCCCCTTTTCTCTTCACTATCCAGCTACAGTGATAGTAGTGATCAATGGTACACCTGTGCATTTTTTGATCCTGGAGGTTCTGCATGACTGTATCTACAGAAACTGGCCTACCTGCAGATGCGAAGCAAATCTTCACTCCGAGCTGCAGTCATCTTCGTGCGGCCCTGCTGTGCCTCAAGATAATTGGCCTGAGTCACTGCAGAACGGGAAATGGAGGTACAGGGTCTGCAGTGTCTGTCATCCAAGGCCTCTGCCCTTCCAGCTAGGAGTTGCAAACGACAGCAGCAAGGCCGCCATGAAGAAGGGACCACCCTTTGGAAAGAACCAGATCTAGGAGCTGCAGTGGTGGGGCAGTGCCTGTTTCCAAACAGTCCATGATCACCAGCCTTTTTTTTTCAACAGTAACAGGTATGCCTCTTGAAACCTGCATCAGAGATCAGTGATCCTGGGAAGGACATCTCCATCATCTGCAATTGCACTGGGACCCAGCTCATCACATCCACCTTCTGTGGAAAAGACTTGGAGTTGTCATTGTGGCTTCAGGAGCACAAACCAGCGATGACCTGATCAACATCGCACCTGACTACTTCAGCCAGGCAAAAGGGACTAGCCTTCCGAAGCAGGCACATATAGGACTGGTCGTCGAGGATTTGCTATTGTCTCCTGAGTTGTGGGGGCTTGAGGTAATTATAGGAGGGTTAGTGGAGGTGACCTTTTTTTTTTTTTAATTCAATATGCTTTATTCATTTTTTTCCATTGTACATGTTGGGCTATTAGGCACAGAAGATGTCATACATAAACCAAAAACATGACATTTTAGCCTTGTGGTTACATCGGCTGGAGGTGACCTGTTTACAGATCAAGATATTGCTGTGGTTGGTACCAAACATCACAAACAGTTGTAATTTAGGTTGCTGATCTACTTTCACCCTTCACATTAGTGATTAGAAAACACCCTAACTGCTCTTCCTCTGGCAACCCTACATCTTTGGAAAAAAGTTGAGTTTCTACTGTCTGAGGGTAACGTTTTGTACTTGGCTATGATGGAGACAGTTGGGGAAGGGGGGTACTGTTTCTTACCATGACTGTTTCATCATTTGTCATTTGGTTGCTTTTCTTGGCTTTTCCCCTTAGCATCTCCCACTCCTGTAAGGTTATTGTGGAGGTTGTCAGTCTAGAGCCTTGGGGCAGTAGCTTAGTCACACTGTTTAGCCGTCCTACAAAACCCGTATTCCACCGCCCCTAGTCCCCCTCCTGTTGGAACCTACACTGCTCCTCCACACTGCTAGTCTAATGCCACTTGGACAGTGTTTGGTCCACTCAGGAGATGGCTCCTTGCTTCTTTTATTAAGTAACTTACTGTCATGTATGTATTGTAGTGTTAAGATAGCGAGATCCTCTTTCATTGTGCCCCCCACCGCAGTGTCCCTGGATCCTGCAGCAGCTGCTGAATGGGATGTCTCAGCAAGACTTTACCTAGGTATGCTAATCTGTATTCACTGATGCCAGGACTGGTCATGTAGTAGACTTCTTTCTAGGGTGAGCTTAGACCTATGGTTTGCTGGGCCACTGGTAGTTATGCATAAGCCAGACCCACATGTTGGCAAGGCATATAGTGTCATAATATTTCATTGATTTGAGGGGAACTTGTGCCATGGCCGGATCCTTGTGCCCCCACCCAGGAGTTTCTGCTTTCTGTGTATCCCTCACCCTTCTATATATTGAATGTTCCCTGTGGATTCACCCACCCTTCTGTTAATCGGGCTAAGGGTACCAGGTCGTCGCCCTACCATTATTTCCTTCCCTCTCCTGGAAACATCCTACTTTACCACTCGGATGGGTTTTGGAGAATTTTTCATCACCCCTTGTTACTTACCCTTTGCCTTGATGGTATTTCAAGTCATTATGATATCCCAAAGTTGTTGAGAGTATATCAAGGATCTTCTTCTTTACTGACCCAGGAATGAAGCAGGGCCTGTAAGGTACTATTAGTCTCTGCTTGTTTCTTTCCCTGAATTATAGCTTTGGTCTGCAGTTGACAAGTTCTCTGCAGATCCCCTCCCCTCATGTGAGACGGATTTAGCCTTGGATGGGTGTGTACCCCCGACCAGTGGCATCCACCTTGTTCTTAGCACAGATATGTGCTTTTTGTGCAAATAGTTGTTTAGGTACAGCAGTTTTAGGATGTGTAGCTTACTTTCTGTTTTTTATAAGCTGTTATGCTGTGGGCACCTCAATAACCTCTTGGTAAGATCTCTCTGGATTTTGTACTTTGGACAAATATTGTTTCTAGCTGGATCACATATACAGACTAGTCTGACCTCCTGCACACCACTTACGCCCTACACTCTTCGTTGGGATACATAATAAATTATTCCATTTTCCCAGACATCCCAGACCATGGTTGAAATATCCTGCCACACATAGAATGTTAGGGGTCTCAATACCACTAGTAAACATAAACAGGTGCTATCCCATTTGAAGAGTGAAGTCACATGTAGCCTTCCTACAGGAGGCGAAATTGATCAGGAATGATCATTCCTACTTGGTTAAAGACTGAGTAGGAATGGAGGTGCATGCTAGTGCTCCCTCAAGGAAATAGGGAGTGGCCATTTTAATACATAAAACCCTTCCTTGGACCATTACCAGCAGCTGTTCAGACCCTCAGGGGAGGTGGGTTATTGCCCTTATGGGTACTCTGAGTGGTCCAATTTTACTTGTTAATATTTATGCTCCTAACAAAGATAACCCAGCCTTCTTCCAAGACATTTCTGACAAAATAGGTTCCATGGGTGGAGGGAACGTCCCCATCCTGCTAGGGGATGATCTTTTTTTTTAAATTGAATAAACTTTATTCATTTACCACTGAATACAACACTTGTGGTAAACACACATTTGGCAGAAATACATGCAGTGGTACAATGGCATGAGATCTCAGTGCTAGTGGCAAACATTTATGACTTTATAGCTTATTCATCATACATAAAGCACAAAAATAGGGAAAGAACCTCCTCATGCCACCCAGTCAAAGAGTATACTTTCCCCCTCGCTACATCCCCCCTCCCACTTCCCCCCACTCCTATCCCCCAGAGCCACAAATACCTTCAAAGGTGGTGCTTTTCCCAGTTCGTGTGTGAGACCCCGTCTATTTCATCCTGGGATTCTTGCTAGATGGCCTACTAAAACCTTATTTCTCCATAAACTACTACCCTGTTCCCGGGTTAATTTGTTAAGAGGGAAGGGAGAGAGACCAAAGGGTAAATAACTTCTCCCATCTAGATTTATACAAAGGAAGCTTACCCTGTAAGCTAGCAATTGTTTTTTCAACTCTTAAATTGTATAGTAACTCTTTGACCCATTCAAGATAAGAAATCGCATGCTGGTCCTTCCAGAATCGAAGAACAAGCCGTTTGACCATCAAGGAGATAATGGCGATATAGTATCTTTTCTCCTTGAAAGGGACAGTAGAATAATTACCCACTATACAAACCAGTGGTGAAAAATGATCTTGCAGCCCCAACAATGGGTCTGCCCTTTCTCGAATAGCACTCCAAAGGGAGCCTACTTTGGGGCAGTTCCATAATATATGAAGTAATGTTCCAGGGCCTTTCTCACACCTAAAGCACATTTTACTCTGTGTCCTACCCATTCCATATAGTTTAGCCAGAGTGTAATAGATACTATGCAATATATGAAACTGGCGTTAGTCTTAAATGGTCATTGGCAATATATAGGTGAACTCCCTCCCAGATTTTGTCCCATGAGAAATTTTCTTGTGGAAAATGCCGGATCCAATAACTCGACTGGCCTATTGCCTCTGGATTTAATGCCACGTATATCCGTGACACCAACTTGGATATGGCATGCGGTTGGTTGACACAATCAAGGAACTGCTGTAGGGGAAGGAACTGCTGTGTGTTCCATCTTTTAAGCCAAACCACTTTATTAACACATGCCTAAGCTGGAGCCCCGAAAAAAAGTATTTGTTGGGAAGCTGCAAAGAGGCTAATATCTCCAATGACTCCATTAGTCTACCCTCAAGCACTAGGTCACAAACTTTAATTTGGGGATCAAAGCATTCCTTGGGGGCACTTATAATTCTATCACCGATTTTGAAATTTGGATTATTAAACACCGGTTGTGACAAATCCATTTGGTTATTGTATTTCATGGCTCTGCAAAGCTGTAAATGGACCTTTAGTGAGGTATATAAAACAGCACCTTTTAAATCACTGGGTATCTTACCCCGGTCCTATAAATAAAAGACTCTCTGAGGAGAATTCAGCTAGTAAATCCTGCTCCACCTGTAACCAGATAGGGAGATTGGTAACACAATCTATACCCATTGAGTTAGCACCTCCCAATGCGTATACTTAGCCATATGACTGGCTAAGTAATAGTGATAAAAGTTGGGGAGTTTTAAGCTCCTCACTGCTTTGGGGCACTAAGCCAATTATATGCTCTACATGGGGTCTTACCCCTCCATATGTATTGAGAGATAACACTATGAAGTCTACGGAACCAGCTCAGGGGAAGATAAAGATTTAACATATTGAGTGGATAAAATACCCTCGGCAAAACATTAATCTTGATAACACTTACCCTCGCTTGAAGGGATAGTTGCAAGGAGTTCCACCTATTCAGATCTAATCGGATTTCTTTAACTAGGTTATCTAGATTCAGCTTTTTCATCTGGGATACAGATGTAGAGAGTATTACACCTAGGTATTTGAGTTGGGTAGACCACATCATTGATAACAGAGTAATATCTTCCCTGGAGAGCAGGGGGTTCAAGGGCATTACCTCTGATTTACCAATATTAAGTTTATAATTCGATACCATACAGAACCTGTGAATTATCTGAAGAGCGGCTTGGATAGACTCACAGAGGTTGGCAACATGAAGAAGGATGTCATCCGCATAAACCGATAACTTTAGGTGGAACTTCCCTACCTTGATACCTTGAACTGCTGGTGATGCTTTCAGTTGTCTTATTAACAGATCCAAATATAGATTAACTAATAATGGAGAAAGTGGACACCCTTGCCTGGTACCTGATTTTAAAGGAAAAACTGAAGAAAAGACTCCATTACAGTACACTTTTGCACTAGGTCCAGAATATAGTGATTTAACCTAGGAAATAAAGGGAAGAGGAAAGCCCATTACCGCTAGGGTATCAAAGAGAAATACCCAGTCTACCCTATTGAACGCTTTCCCTGCATCCAGGGAAACCAGTGCCATTGGTTTATCTGTCTCCCTGGACACGGAGAAAACATGTGCTAATTTGCGAATGTGGTCTGTTGAGACTCTGCCCTGCACAAAGTCAACTTGTTCAGGGCTCAAAAGCCCCATCCAAACCTTGAACATCCTTGTAGCCAATATTTTGGCAAATATTTTTATGTCATAGTTCATTAATGAAATGGGATGAAAATTCATCACTCTATTTTTCTCTTTGCCAGGTTTTGGTAATACAACTATAATAGCCTCCAAGAGTGTCTTATCTGTAATCCCATTTTGACATATAAAATTAAATAAACGTAAAAGGATGGGACTTAACTCGTTCTCAAAAATCTTGTGAAAGTTAGGCGAAAAATGATCTGGGCCCAGAGCTTTGTCTCTGGTTAAGGAATTGATAGTGTCTCTAATTTCCTGAGGGGAAATAGGGTTTACCAAGGATTCTTGCTGGGCTACCTCTAACGCGGGCAATGATGAGGCTAACAGATATTCACGAATTTCTTTGGGTGAAGGGGTACATTTTGAAGGACTATACAGATGCATGTAATATTGTTCAAATTCTTCAGCAATTTTCTTAGGGGTTGTTAGAATGACATTATTTGATAGGGAATAAACATAGGGAACCAAACAGGATTCCTCTTGCTTTCTAAGCCTCATCGACAGGAGATGACTGGCCTTATCCCCTTGCTTAATATATTTGGTTTGGGTTTTGAAGAGGGCGTACTCCGCTCTCTCTCAATATTTCCACGTATTCATTCCTTAGGACCTCTAAATGCAATATCTCTTCCTCTAATGGAGGGTTCGACAGTGAGCCTTCTAGGGCCCTAATTTCCTCTAAAAGGGCTTTAACCTTAGTTTCTTGCTTCTGCTTTTTGGTAGTCGAAATTCTAATAAATTCCCCCCGTAGCTAGGGGGTGGTCTTAATCTGTCTCTTATCCTCTTGGTAGACAAGAGAGCACTTAGTAAGGATACTCACCCCAGAAGTACCCTAGCAATTCGCTACCTCATGCAGTAGCATGGTTTGAAAGATATTTGGTGCTTGACTTACCCCAAGGAAAGGGATTATACATTCCAGTCCAGTGTCTATGGCACACTTAGTCAACTGGACTACTGGTTCATCACCCCTTCAATCTCTCAATCCAAAATAGAGTCGCATATTCTCCCCATGATCATTTCTGATCATGCACCAGTGCATCTGTTGTTTCTGTGGGGCCCCTTGGCACACTTATCCTCTTCTTGGTGATTAGACCCTCTCCTTTTAGGGGACCCTAATTTTATACTCTGAGTAACTCATGAATCCAAGCTGTTATTTCATGAGAATCCCACCAGTGACACTACTGTCAGTACCATTTGGGAAGCGTGCAAAGCTACTATCCTGAGGTAAAATTATCAGCTATGCCTCCCACAGGAGGAAGGTGAGGAGCAAAAGCTACTACCTTGGAGAAAAAATTAGTGGAGATGGAAGCTCACCACAAAGCCCTAAAAAATCCTACTGTTCATTCACAGATGGGGGGGAGTCCTGAGGTTGCGGTTAGAAGTTTATTTATTTAGTTTTTGTTGACTGGGAAAGGAGGATTAGACAATTCTGCCTATTTTCAGCCTCATCCTGGGGAAGGGGATACAGATGGATGCCAACTGTCATTGAATCAGAGTAAGCTCTTGGTGGTATTTTTAGTGAATGGGGAAATTTGTCCAGGACACTGGGAAAATTCCCTATTCTTTGTCAGGGTCACAATACTGCCTGCTGGAGGGACAGAGGGCCCAGTCTGACATCAGGCAATGATGGAGTAAGTAAGTCAGTAAAATTTTATTTATGCAAAGCGCCCTTCCATAGCTCAGGGTGCCCTCAAATCATATTTACAGACAATACAAATACAAACTTATTAAAATTATGCAACTACAATCCACTTAAAAATCAGCACATAAAATCCTAAAATCTTAAATTCCTTCAAAAGCTTTTTGAAAAAGATACTGTATGTTTTAAGGGAGTTTTTAAACCCTTCTACAGTTGGGCTCTCTCGTATCCGATGAGTGAGATAGTTCCCACAGGGTAGGGGCCGTAAAGGCAAAGATCTTCCCAAACATTTTCAAATGTACCCTGAGAACCTGTAACAATCCCTCACTGGAGGATCAGAGTGAGCGGGAGGACTGATGAGGGAACTAGGAGATCTTGCAGATATTGGGGCCCCTTATCGTGGCAGGAGCTTTGTAGGTCAGCAATGCGACCCTGAGAGGTTTGCCACTGTATAGGCAGCGGTGCCGTTCATGTGCACAGGTGTTATGTGACTGGATCTAGGGGTTCCAGTTAACAACCTGGCTGTCACGTTCTGCACTAGCTGCAGTTGGAGAATATCCACTCCCAGAAGCCCTAGGTAAAGGGTAATGTAGCAGTCAAGATGAGTGGTGACAAAGGCGTTGACCAAGGTAGAAAGATCTTCAGATGGAACCAGGTGCTTCATCCTAGCGATATTTCTTAGATGGTGAAAGGCAGATTTGACTACAGCCGACACCTGAGCCTTCAGGGTCAGGCCTTTGTCAAATACCATCCCATGGTTTCGCACCTGACCGAGGCATTGAGCAGGTTCCTCCAAGTTATAAGCTGGAGGGTTTTCCATCCCATGACCGTCCGTCCTAAGATCAGGGTCCACAACCAACACCTCCATTTTCTCCGGGTTTAACCTCAGCCAGCTGGTACTCATCCAGTTCTGTATCTCCAGTAGGCAGTTAAACATTGAGACTGTATCAAACTCCTGGCTGGGAACAAAGGACATGCACAGTTGAGAATCATCTACATAACAGTGAAATCTCAGTCCGTACCACCTTATAATGTCCCCCAGTGTCAGCATATACACTGCAAACACCATGGGGGAAAGCACATAACCCTGTGGTACCTCACAGGGCAGACCCTGAGAGGATGAGGAATAAATTCCCAACACAACCCTCTGTGGCCTGCCCTCAAGGAGTGATCAAAATCAATTGAGGACTGCCTCTTCCAGTCCACAAAAGAACTGCAGGCATTCCAGCAACACTCCAGGGTCCACAGTGTCAAATGCTGTGGGCGAGATGAAGGAAAACCAAGATGGAATAGGCTCTCCATCCTCTAGCTACCAGAACTAGTGTAGACACCTCAGACAGTGCAGCTGAAGGCATTAGTGCAGACACCTCAGAGACAAAGTGCAGCTGAAGGCGCTAGTGCAGGCACATCAGACAAAGTGCAGCTCGAAGCGCTAGTGCAGGCACCATGGAATGCAGCTGAGGGCACTGGCATGAGGTCATAATGCTGACCACAAAAAATGCACAGAAACGGACACTGTAAGAAAAACAGTGCCGACACAAAAAGAGCCGGAAAAACACAGACGACAAGAAAAGAGCACACCACCGGGACTTTAGATTGCAAACTCCAAGGGGGTGTGGATTTGGGGATGGGGCAAAACACCAAGAGAGGGAATATTGTAACTTTTAAATGAGCACTAAACTGCAACACCAGGTGACCTGGGGGGGAAATTAACCACGGTCCCAGGTTTCCCACCCTGACATGTGCGGGTGCTTTAGCCACTCCACGGGAGCAGCTCGTCCAGCAACCCCAGCACACAGCAACTAGATCCTTTACTAGGAAGAGCACAGAGCAACAGGGGTAGTGGTAATTCCCTAATGCTGTTATACCTCTGTCGCTCTAAATTCCAATGCACTCTACACCACCACGATTCTTCATGTACGTTTTTTGTTTCGGCAGGTAGACCTGGTACCCAGGGCTCTAGCACAGACACCTCTGAGACAAAGTGCAGCTCATGGTGCTAGTGCAGACATCTCAAAGTGTAGCTGAAGGCACTAGTGCAGACACCTCAGATGAAGTGCAGCTGAAGGCACTAGTGCAGACACCTCAGACAAAGTGCAGCTGAAGGCACTAGTTCAGACATCTCAGATGAAGTGCAGCTGAAAGCACTACTGCAGACACCTCAGACAAAGTGCAGCTGAAGGCACTAGTGCAGGCACCACAGACAAACTGCAGCTGAAGGCACTAATGTAGACACCTAATACAAAGTGCAGCTGAAGATTCAGGATTGCAGGAAGGATCACAGACAAAAACACAAAACTTAATAAATGTGAGAAATGGCAGCCCCGGTTCAGAGAGAGTATCTGAAGTGACACAGAGGATAATGCTTCCCCAGAGAGTAGGGTGGTAAGTCAGTGGCTTGGTGGGTGGCGTGCTCACCTCTGGGGCCAGGGAATCGGGGGGGGCTGTGGGTTCTGTCCTCGTGCCAGGCACTTGGGTTGGGTCCCGGTGCTGGCGCTGTAGTGCGGCATGGGGGGGTGCTGTGCTCCTGAGGTACCGTCTTTCACATGGGGCATTGGACTGGGGTCCCATCTGCCTGTTCTGGTGGTGGTTCGGGTGGACATTGAGGATCCCGTGGTGCTTATCGAGGGGAGTGGGGGAGTGTCCCCAGTGCCCGGGCCAGGTTTCCCCCCCATTCGCTGGGAATGCCACCATTGGCTTGGTCTGGTTCAAGGTCAGTTGGCATTCATCTGTGTCCCCCTCTCCTGGGTCGTGCCTGAAAATAGGCAGAATTTGTCTAGTGCACTTACCTAGTCAACAAAAACTAAATATAATAAATAAAAATTAAAAAAGTACCCGAACCAGGGCAGTCTCAGTGCTATGCCTTTTCCTGAAGCCAGACTAGAGAGGGTCATAGACATTGCGGATGGATAAATGATCCTCCAGCTGCAGAGTGACCACCTTCTCAATAACCTTCCCTGTAAAAGGCAGGTTAGAGACTGATCTGTAGTTAGCAGGGCAGTCTGAGTCAAGGGAGGGCTTTTTCAGCAGTGGTCTATCCACTGCCTTCTTTAAAGAATCCAGAAAGATCCTCTCTCAATGAAGCCAAGACTATCTGAGCTAGGACCGGCCGATGACCTCAACAAACCCTACAAGGAGGTGTATTGGGATTGAATCCAAACTACATCAAGTTGATCGTGAAATCTGGATGATCCTCTCTATATCCATGACTACTGGCTGCCTGAAGGCAGATCAGGACAACTGGTATTAGTACCACTTGGTAAGCCATTGCAAGGATCAATGGGGAGGCATTGGCTGCTCTCTGTCCTAATGGTGGACACTTCATCAGTGAAGAACCGAGCCAACTCCTCACATTTTCCTGTGACAATGCTCCGCCAGACCACAGGCAGACAGGTTGCACAGTCTGTCCATGGTCCAGAAGAGCTGGGCTGGTCTATTCCTCGCTGCAGCAATTTTCCTAGAAAGGAATTCTGCCTTCTTATGGAAATTACATTGGTAGACCTTATAATGGTCCAACAACCTAAGTCTGTCCACCTCCAGGTGAGTTTCCCGCCAATGTCTCTCCAACCTTCACCCCTGCCTCTTCAATTCCCTTAGTGTCCCATCAAACCATGGGGCACCGGGAGAGGTCAAGGGGCGAACATGTACTGGAGCAATGGCATCCAGTGTCTCAACTACTGCCCTCATTATAGGCCCACACAAGAGTCCCTGGGTCACTGTTTCTAACAGAATACCCAAAGGGTCCAATATCATCATAAGGCCTTTGGATGTTACCTGTCTTAAAGGGATAGTACTGTACCATTTCCTTCGGGGCAGGCCCATTTTGAGGGGTCGCGAAACTAAACCTCAAGATGTGATGGTCTGACCATCCAATAGGATCCACCTCCATACCAGAGATTTCCATCCCTAGGTGGAACACCAAATCCAACAAGTGTCCCCCCCATGCGTTGCGGTAGTAATAACCCATGTCAGGACCAATGATTCCATCAACTGGAGGAGGTCTTGTCCAAAATGCGAGAGTTCATCGTCGACCCAGGCATTGAAGTCCCCCAAAATTAACCATGTGGGGGCCTCCAATATCATCTCGATGATGAAGTCTGCTACCTCCTTCAGGAATACCATCCCATCCCCTGGTGGATGGTAAATGAGAAGGATCCTGAATCCTGCACACACAGCTCCTATACACTCAAAGGGTTGGCATTCCCCACTGGCACCTCATATGGAAGGCTCAGGAATCAATGCCTACAACCAGACTGAAGTCTCCAACCAGTATTAATCTTGATGCACCTGAGCATATCAACTCAGATGATATAGTTCTACAAATGAATATGTAGGAAAAAAAATGGCAATTGCTTAACATGGTTTCCGACATGGAAACAGACTCTTAATTGAATACAGCTAAACTTGAAGAGGAGAAAAAAAGAAAGAGACTGTCAGTCAGCCCTACCAGGAAAGAAATTATTTTTACCTTTGGAGGAGTTCGACCCAGAGGATGAACCGGTAGTAGGGAGCTTCCCTACTGAGACTGGTACAGCGGCTGGATCATATACATATTCAACACAAGGATTGGAACCGGAATGGATGCCAGGACATGCTCTACAACAGCCAGGATGGATATTTTTGAATGGTTAATGGATCCCAGACCCAGCCAACCCATTACCGGGCTCGCCTAAATTGATGGAATTGGAGAACAGCCAGACAGAGATATGACCAGAGACAGATGCACATCAAAAGACCTCACAGCCAGCTGCTGCAGCTGCATGGAGTCCCATGGTGGCAGTGGATTCAGAAGCTGCATCAGACGCCAACGCTCACCACACAGCACAGAGTGGCATACAGCAACACCAGTCTTCTCAGGAAGCAGCAGGTACTGAAACCCATAATCTTACTACTACTATATCTGATTTAAACGAGGAGGCTATGGACATGACATCAGAAATGGAGGACTCTGTCCCACATTTTAAACCATACAGTTATGTTAGTTTATTTCAGAAACCAGCTGAGGCTGCTAAGTGGCATTTTGTGGTTAAAATAAGATACTGAGGGGGTTTGGAACTGGAACCGGATAGGCATTTTGTTGGGAAACATTTGATCAAAGATTCACTAACATTTACACCAAATGAAGTATATGTTTTTATTCACACCCCACGATTAGTTTTAGAACAGCTGCTCTTTTTTTTCCCTCTGCCTTATTGCCCCCTCAACCAATCACTCCTCCGGGCCCCCGTAAGCCCTCTTCACACTTGGATCCACCCCACCTTCACCACCCATATGGCAGCCTACCCCAGGTATCCCTGACATATTCTTGTGTCGGGTGGTTCCCTTACCTTCATGAGGGATCAGCCTTGTGGCCAGGAGGCATGACTCTGGGTGCTGCTGAGGCGGTGGATGCAGGTTGGGGTGTCTAGGAGGTGAGGGGATGGAGGGGCCATCACCCGATCAGCTGAGGTGCTATTTCCTCCTGTTTTCTCCTGGAGAGTGGCACACCCATGACATCAAGGTGTATGCTGATGTCCGCCACTCCCCAAGTGTCTGCAGGCTGGCCATGCTGCTATGCTCCTGGCCTTTGTGAGGGGTTGGCAGATGCTGAGCCACATCACCACCCTCCCCCCAGAGAAGGCCAGCTGTCATCGGATGCTCCAGCCTTGCTCCCCTGGCCGGCCCTCCAGTGACCCAAGTCCGTTCCTGAACCTGGGTCGCCAGCTTTGCAAGTGGAAATCCAACTGCTGCACCAATGGGCTGGCCCAGCTGCTCTTTTGGATAAGTTTTGGACCTTGTACTAGTTTTGTAAAAAGAGATTCCAGCCATATTGGTCTTTGCAAAACAGGAGAAGATTGAAGGTTTGATACCTTTTATTGGACCAACACGTGTCTTGTACAAAGATGGAATTACACACAAGCTTCCTGGGCCACACAGGTCCCTTCTTCAGGTTAATAGCAAAAACTGAGCAACATAAGCAGTATTTATATCCACTGTGGAACACTTAAAAATCAGGAGCAAGTAGGAAGGTGACAAAGGGACTAGAGATGAAAGTCTAAGATGCAAAATAAAAACATGAAAAGAAATGGGAGGGGGCTAAGAAAACAGGTCTGAAGGAGATGAAAGGAAGCTAAAGGGAAGACAAGCAAGTGCAGATAGGATCTTAGATCTGAGACTAGCTTTAAGGGTAGAATAGACAGGAGATGCCTAAAAGATGTAAGGAAATCAAGAAATTAAGAGAAACAAAAGATCAAAGGCCTAGATAAACAGAGTGTGAGGTAATATAAACAGAGGTGTGAAAACAAGAGGGACAGGGTGGGACTGAGCTAGAAAGTTAGTGGGAGAGGCAGGAGGAAGTGAGGTACAAGTGAAAACAGATCAGGCAGAACTCAGAGAAAAAATTATAATAAGAGAAATACAGAACCAAAGTGTGATAAATAATGACATGATTCAGTACACAATAAAAAGAATTACAGTTTACCATAATGTGTCATGAAACCGATGTTCGATTCAGACCTGAAATGTTAGATTTAAATTATTTAATATATTTCAATTCCATGTCCTTCTGTCCTGTGTGTTTCTGAAGTTGCCTCTTAGTATCAAGACAGATAAATCTAAATGAGAGTGATCTGTTTGTGAAAAATGGTTTCCTACTGGAGTGCTGATAATCTGGTTTTCTATTGTGTGATGGTGGTGATTCATCCTGGTTTTCAGTGGTTGGCTAGTTTCCCCAATATAGCAACCATTTGTGCACTTCTTGCACTGAATTAGGTAAACCACATTGCTGGATTGACATGTAAAGGATCCATTAATTTGTATTATGTTGTTCTGGCTTGTCTTAATGGTGGCCTGTGTGCATATATGAGTGCAGGTCTTACATCTTGCCATGTTGCATGGTGTTGTCCCTCTTGTTTTCTGGTTATTTTGATCTGCTGGGAGTTTGTTATAAATTATTATGTTTGAGAAGCTGGGGGCTGCTTATAGGCAATAACGGGTGGTTCAGGGAAGATGTCTTTCAGTGTTTCATCTTCTCTCAGCATGGGTTGTAGCTCTTTGACAGTTTCCTGAAGGGGTTTTAGCATGGGGCTGTAAATGACCACTAGGGATGTGCAGTCAGTTTGTTGTCTTTGCCTGTATTTCAGCAGATTGTCTCATGGTATTTGTATGGCCCGTTCAAATTCTCTGTCAATTTGTCTTGGAGAGTGGCCCTGCTGAATTAGGGAATTACGAAGTGTGGAGAGCTGTTTGTCTCTTATTCTCTCATCAGAGCAGATTTGATGGTATCAAATTGCCTGACTGTAGATTATAGATTTTTTTGTATGATTTGGGTGGAAGCTGGAATTATGCAGGTAGCGGTGTCTGTCAGTAGGGTTTCTGTAAACAGCAGTTTGTATATGTCCATTTTTAGTGACACTGACTGTGGTGTCAAGAAAATGTATGCTGGTGGTGGAGTATTCAATAGTGAGATTTATGGAATGATGAAAGTTGTTAAAATCATGCTGAAATTTTTTGAGAGCGTCTTCACCTTCTGTCCAAATCAGGAATATGTCAACAATAAAACGGAGGTAGACAGATGGATTATAAGGGTGGTGTTTAAAACAATCCTCCTCTAAACAGGCCATGAAAAGATTGGCATATTGTGGTGCCATTTTAGTGCCCATGGCTGTCCCCATGATTTGTAAAAAGTGCTTGCCGTTAAAGGTGAAGTTGTGTGTCAAAATGAATTTTATTAGGGTGCTGATGGTGGTTTCTGGAATGCCTACTGTGGATGTGTTTTCCTTTAAAAATTTCTGACATGCTGCTATGCCATCTTCATGTGGGATGTTGGTGTACAGGGCAGTGACATCCATTGTGGCTAGGATAGTGTTCGGTGGCAGTTGTCCAATTTGTTTCAGTTTCCTGAGGAAATCAGTGGTATCCTGATTAAAACTGCTAGTAGCTCCTACTAGTGGTTTTTAAGATTGATTCAATGAGTCCTAAGTGTTTTCAATGAGTGTGCCAATGCCAGAGATGATGGGTCGACTGGATTCCACGGTTTGCATATCTTGGGTAGCATATAGAATGTCTCTGGAGTAGGTTTGTTTGGAATTAGTATTTGTAGCTCTTGGATGTTGTTAGGTAGAGACATGATGATTTGTTTAAGTTCTTCAGTATATTCTGTAGCAGGGTCTTCGGTGAGTTCTCTATAGTAAGCTATATCTGACAGCTGTCTGTGTGCCTACAAAGTTAAGAATACACCTATCTGGAAGCACTTCATTGCCATACCAATAACTAAACCTACATTTAAAATAGTCACTGTTCTCTTCTGTAATGAAGGGGTGAACATGAATGTCATAATTCATTGGCTGGAACAAAGATGTACGCTCCAAGGCACATCTGACCCAATTATAGATGATAATGGATTCTGGACTGGGGGATGGAAATTTCAGGTTCAGTTGAAACAAAATGACCAAGGCATTCAGCATCTTCCAAACTGTTTTACCTAGGCAGAGACAGGGGCATAATATTTTACCAGTGTCAGCCCAAGTCCTGTTACAGATGTGACTCTTTAAGTCATTTGAATACCCACTGTGATTAGATAAAATGCTATCAGTGTGGGGAATTGGGACATTCATGGGGTTAGGTGTAGAGTACCACCTAAATGTACACCATGTGGAGAAGAAACCCATACTTTCAGAACATGCCCATGGACAGCCCATAACATGACTGACTATACAGAGCAGGACTGTTATCTTAACCAAGCACTTAAATCTTTTAAAGCCACCAATTGGCCTAATTTTCAGCCCCAAGAAACAACTCCATGGTACCAGTCCTCCCTAAGTGCAGAGTTAACACAGTGGAGACTGCAGTGACTATTTATACCATAGTACCACAGGAGAGAATGAGGCACACACAGACCTAGTCACTCAGAGATGCCACCACCTCCCCTTCCCCCTAAAGTTACACCACTGATGGACTTGGAGGGTTTTCAACAGAAAAAAAAGCTAAAAGGCCTGTCTCTTCCCGATCAAAACAGTCCACCTGGTCAGAGCAAATTCCTTTAGCTAATCAATGTGATGCTCTACATGACTGGGGCCAAGAAATGGAAGATGAGGACTCTGATGTTTCGGTCCAGTCTTCTCAGAGGGAGTCACCACCGGACTCACAACAGCCTGGTCCTTCAAAAACGAAACCTTCCACTGGGCCCGCTGGCACAGTGGTTGGATTTCCACTTGTGACTCTGGTGACCCGGGTTCAGGAATGGACCCATGCTGGTGGAGGGCCAGCCGGGGGGGAGAAGGATTGAGCATCTGACAACTGCTCTCCTTCTCTGGGGGGAGGGGTCATAGCGTTCAGTGCAATGTGGACACCTAGTAGTGGCTGGATGTGCCACGTATGCCGGCACCACAAGTAGGCTCAGGGGCGGGTTGGATGCTGGCCGTCATTGCACACCCCCACCCCTGCATAACCAGGGAGAAAATAATGCTACAGGCCACCCTAGATGAAGCCCACCCTTGGCTTTAGTTAGCCTCCAGGATGGCCCCTTTGACCTATCCTGTCATTGTAGCACCTTTGAGGGAGGGGTGCCGCACCCCACCCTGGGTGTGCAAGCCAGGAGGTATCAAAGGGGCATGTCCAATGTGGAGGTAGGAGTGAGGGTCCGTGACTGGGAAGAGGTTCCAGGCAGCTGGCGGCAACAAAAAAAGCATAATAATTAAAAAAAAAAAACTAAATCTCCCTGATTGAAAATTAAGACAAGGTCTGGAAAATGCTTTTTTGCTGAATAAACTTTCATTAACTTCCCAGATCTCAGACTAGCAAGCCTAAACACTAACAGTACAAATCAGATTTAAAAAGAACAGCTACCTTTGCAATGTTGATACAAACAAATGTAGATATTTTCTTTTACAGGACACTGGGCTGCACAAATTTTGATATTTTCTTTTACGGACATTGGGCTGCACACTATAAGGGAATTAGATATAGCTACTACAGAATAGATGTTGGGGCCTTCAGTGTGGTCGATAGGGTTACATAGAGAATAATGGATGGCTGAGTGGTTTAACAGAGTTTTACACCCCTCGAGGGAATGGATGCCAAGCATAAACCCCAAGAGGGAAGCTCTCGATTTGGTTTGTTAAGGCATCCCACCCAGAGGGGTGTAAAATCTGAGTTTTATACATCTCTCAAAACTGTAACTAATGAGAAAGATCTAGGAATACTAGTAATAATATACTAACTCAGGGGACCACTGTAGGCAGGTGGCATTAGTTGCCAATAGACCCTGAGAGCTATAAAAATCATTCTACACTAGAAATGAAAATTGCATTATTCCATTATACCAGGTCTTTATTAGATCACACCTGGATTATGTGTCATCCTTCTGGGCTCCCTATTTAGTTAAAGACAGGAAAATATTAGACAGTGTGCAAAGAATTCTTGAATTACATTCATACAGATTAGGAGATGAAACAGAATGATTACAACAAATTGAAAAAGATACTTCAAAAACTATAGTAAAGAGAAATGTAATAATATATTAAGAGAAATAAAATGAGAAAGACTTTTTTTGATGCCAGATTTTGGAAGCATGTGATGAAGTAGCTTCTCTAAAGATTTCTGCTCCAAGAAAAATTCACCTTCCATGGATCACTGAGAAATTAAAAAAAGATATTAGTATAAAAAACTGGATCTGGAAAAAAGCAAATAAGACTGTTGATTCAAAAGATTGGGATATGTACAAGAAGGCCTGAAATAAATTAAAAGATTATGATCAGGAAATCAAAAAATCATGGTATGCAAAAAGTTGAAGTGAGCAGAGATCCATGAAATTACTGGTCACTATTAAAATCATTAGAGAAACCAATGGACAATAAAGCCCTACTCAGATAGAAAACATTGGGATACTTTTGTCACTAAAAGAATCAGTAGATAGATTAAATACATACTTTCCTCTCTTTCGGATATTGATTTTCCAAAACAATCAAGGACAGGAATAAATCAGCAACAAAAAGGAGAATGAAAGCAAATGGAAATTTAGATTTAAGTACATCTCCTGTAAGGAAGTCAAAAGGGAATTAAGAAAATTGAAAACACATAAAGCATTTAGTTAAGATAGGATAGAAAATAGATTTTTGAAAGATTCAGCAGATGTTACTGCACCAGTTCTAACAAGAATATTTAATTGGAGCCTTATTGAAAGAACTTTTCCCAGATCTTGGAAAAAGGCCAAGATCAGTCCAATCTATAAAGGGGGGTACAATTTCAGAATACACAAATTACAGACCAATTGCCTTGTTGTCCACGGTGTTGAAGTTGATGGAGAGGCTGGTGAAGGGGCAGTTGACCAAGTTCCTAGAGAAGGGCTCGCTGCTGACCTGCTACCAGTCTGGTTTCTGTAAGGGCCACTCCATGGATGCCGCACTCACCGACCTGATAGATAACATAACTACTCAAATGAATGAGGGACAGTTGGTGGGTGCAGTGTTCTTGGACCTCTCCAAAGCCTTTGACACCATGGACCACAATATGCAATTGAATAGACTAAAGAATATTGGCCTTGATGAAGAGATACTCCCCTGGTTTCAGTCCTACTTATTTCATAGGACTCAGCAAGTACAGTTAGGAAAGTTTTTTTTTTCAAATACTGCTCAGGCACAAAGAGGATTCCCACAGGGCTCAATATTAGGGCCAGTACTGTTCTTAACATATTGTATATAAATGATTTAGTTGAAACAGCAGAATACACCAAAGTGAGGTTATATGCCCGATGATATGGTATTAATAGCTCAGAGGAATACATGATCAGAAATGGAATATAGATTACAAAGTGATTTTACAAAAATGGAAAAGTGGTTACAAAACTCTAATTTAGTGCTGAATAATAAGAAAACAAAAACAATGACTTTTAAATCATGTAGGGAGAAGAAAGAAAGTAAACAGACTAATGTATAAATAAGAACTTTAAAGGATGAGATATTTGGCCAAGAAATCTGTTATAAGTATCTTGGAATGTGGATAGATGAAGGACTTCAATTCGATTTTCATATAGATGAACTGGCAAGGAAAACAAATTTAAAAAATGGTGCTTTTAGAAGGTCAGGATATTGCTTAGACCAAAAATAAGACTGTTTGGCAAATCAATTAATTATCCCATGTTTGACTACAGAAGCCATATTTATGGCATGACATCAGAAACAAACTTGAAAAACTGGATACTGTTTATTACAGCCTTGAAAGGTTCATCTTATAGTGTGATTATTATAAACATCATTGTGAAATGTTAAATTTGTTAAATTGGTTATCATTAGACCAGAAGAGGAATTTGAAGTGGTTGGGTCAGATCCATTCAGTGATACAAGGTTGAAACCCCCAATATCTATTAGACAAACTGAAAATAAAAGATTCAAACTATAACTTAAGAAGGTTAAAAAGTAAGTATGTTCAAATGAAAATTAAAAATAGGTATGGTTATATGACTTTTGCTGTAAAAGTTAAACACTTTTGGGAACCTATAGACCATAAACAAAGGCAGCTTCAAAGTACTAAATTGTTTATAAAATCGTTGAAGCAGACCTTGGATTCTAGTTGTAGATGTTAATAGGAAATTACTAAAACAGTACCCCAGTATTAATATATTTGGTTAGTCTGGTAAACTTGAATAAGCTATATCTCTGTCTGGAAACTACCCAGACAACCTTACATCTCATAAATCTAATTTCATTTTGTGTCTCTGTTTAAAAACTACTCAAATCACTTTACACCTTAAGAATCTCATTTCTTTTTGTGCAATATGTTAAATATCGACTCGGAAAATTCTATTTGTAGAATATTTTAAAAATGACAAAAGTACTTATTAGTATTAGTAAAGAGATATCTTGTTTTAAAATGTTTTGTATGTAAATGTCTAGAAAAGTGTTTTCTTATATTTCAGATAACGTGTTTTAAAATGTGTTGTATGTAAATGTCTAGAAAATGTGTATTTTTGTATTTAAGATAAGACAAAACAGGACCATCTTGAAAATGGGTTTTTGACCCAATGATGTGAAACTTAAGATCTTTTTCCTGTATAAAAATAAACATTTTTACTACTACTACTACTACTACTACTACAAAGATGATATCAAGAATTAAAGATTTAACTTATACAGAGAGGCTAAGGGAACTAAATATATATGATCTTCAGCAACGCAGAAACAGGGGAGACCTTCTCAAGCTTTTTCATATACTGCAGGATGAACATCTATGAACTGACTGAAATTTATTATTCATAACTAAATGTGATAATCTATGTTGTCACAATAAACAATTATACATACCAAGGTTTCATACTGATAGAAGGAACAACTATTTTGCTATAAGAGTATGTAAGCTATGGAATTCCCTGCCTCAACACTTGGTGGTTATTAAAAATCCTCATCAGTTCAAAAGTGAGCTTGATAGGCTATTATTAGGCCAGTAGGACTAAATCCACCCTGCAAGTGTAGGGAAGGCAGCCCCGATGGGCTTTTAGCCTACTTCTGCCTTGATAAAAACTGAACAAACTGACAGTACACATCCTTTATTTTGTATAATTGCTGGGGGTCATTTTTTTGGCACAGCAATTATACGAAATAAATACACGGAGTCAAGCCGCGGACTGTTGGGGTTTTAGCATGATCCATAGCGGCTCAGCTCCTGATGTAAAGCACTGTTTACTTTTTTTATTTCTGCCTCCCCAAAAACAAGCATTTTATGTGCCCAGTCATATATTTGTTTAAAAAAGAACTTACCACTGACTTCTACGGGTGGCGTCGACAAACTGCAGAGCCTTGAGGAGCAGAACAGCAGAGGACGAGCAGAGCAGAAGAAGATCCTAGTTGGCGCATGCGCCGAGCTAGGGAAACCGGGCACGTGTTTGTCATTATAGCCATCTGGTTATAACAATAAAATTACAACCTGGTTTTCCTATGGGAAAAAATGAGAGCCAGTTATTATAACCTTGTAGTGGGTTAGGGATCTGTTTTTCCAAACAAGCAGGGAATATACAAATAATACAACAAACTGATATTGCTCCAGGGAGAGCTATGATTTTGGATATACTGTTTGGTGGGTTAGCATGTAGACTGGGGAACATTTATGCTCCCCAAACTAAAGCCCTATGATCAGAATTGTTAAACTTAATTAGGCCTTATTTATTTACAAATAAACAACTGTTTTTTGGAGGAGATTTCAACATTAGCCCACTACCTACCGATAAAAGCCTCCAGTTGACAACACTTTATTGTGATGCTAGTGTTTTGAAATCACTATCACTCAATCTGGTTTAATAGATGTACAGGGCAGTAGTGGACAGACCCCAAAGCACACATTTTACAAAGGGAAATTATTCACATGCATAGATATTTGTTTTTTGTCTAAATCCCTTTCAGTAATTTCTACTTCTGCTACACCGGTTGAGACTTTGGATCATGCTATGATTGGGATCCAGGTTTCTACCACCCTTCCAAGAGAAACTGGAAGGGGGATATAGAGAGCAAATGTTAGTTTACTCCAAAATGAACAAATTAAAACAGAATTAGCTTGTGTAATAATGGACAGGCAGCCAATAACCTTTCTGTATGATTCACCAATACAGTGGTGGGAAGACAGTAAGATTTGTATTATGGATGTTTTAAAACAGAAAGCAATACAGAAAGGGAAAAAAAACAACTATCAAAATGACCTTGCTCTTGGGGGAGAAATTATATGAATTGGTTCTTTACAATCTGCCTCAGATCAGGACTGGTCAGAACAAATAAAGGATGTTAAAACTGAGATGGTACACTTTCAATACAATAAGCTTAAGTCATTGGAACTAGAACAAAGGTTTGGAACACAAGGAAAAAGCCAGACAAATCCATATGAGGACTGCAAACACAGAATAACAAAAACAATTAATAACAGAGTTAAATAATAAGAAATGGATAGTAGTTAGGAAAACAAGGAGATAATGAAAACAATTGAAACTCTATATATATATATATATATATATTTATATACATATATATTGTGACAAGGTGCAGCCTCTCACGGGATTCAGGATCAGCTTTACGGTGGTTAAAGAGTCTCAGGAAGACCAGTTTGTTAACATCAAACCAACCAGGTATATTTTAATTTTATTAATATGATTGGTGACACAGAACCTTGGGCTTCTGCCCTTTTCCTTTTCCTTTTTAAGCCCCACCAGGGAAAATGAAACAAAAACAGAAATAAAGAGGCCTAGCTCCGGGAGGGACGCTGACTAAACAATCCCCGACCGTAGCTAGAAGCCCCCCTTTTCCAGAAGGCTAGACCTTCTGGAAGAACACAAACAGTAAAACGGAAAACTCACAATGGAAATAACTTTTTTTCTTTTTGGCTTAATTCAGGAGACCAACTCCTGAGGGCTGCTTAAGGACTCCTGTCCTGAACACATCCAAGCAGCTTGTCAGCCCTCTACCCCTGCAGCAACTGCCTGCTGGCTTTTCCTTCCTGTTTTAAAGCTCTCCTGTCTGTGCAGCTGCAGCTAATCAGCCAAATCAGCTGCAGCTGTACCCTGACTATCTTACTCAAGGAACCCCTCTTCTCCAGTACCTGAGTTTACCACACTGTATATATATATATATATATATATATATATATATGTATGTATGTATATGATCAGTTTAGTAGCCCCAGCTCACTAAATGACTATATGTCACAGATTATACAGGCAGCTAATTCACCCCAGATATTGGAATTAAAAAAAACACGTTAACGTTACCTATTTCTTCAGATGAATTAGAAAGTACTATTAAAAGCCTTAAAATGAGACAGCCTCTGGATCAGATGATTTGCCTGGAGAAGTGTACAAGGTTTTATGGACTTCTTGCCATCTGAAACCTTAATCGTGTTTAATGCTTTTTAGAAGATAACAAATTGACAGACCAAATGCACAAGGGCCTTAAGATTTTTTTTATAAAAGAAAGGTAAAAAGTCAAATATTAAAAACTGGAGGCCATATAACTCTATTTAATGTAGATTTTAAAATCCTTGCAAAAATATTAAGTAAAAGATTGGCTACCACATTAGAGGACATCATTTATTCAGCTCAGTTTTGTACTGTCCCTGGGGGGAGCATCACAGATGCACTAATTTTATTAAGGGAATTGATAAGTTTAGTCCAGCAAGGGTCTTGTGATGGGTATGTAATTAGTTTAGATCAAGCCTCAGCATGAAGTTTTATGGTTGGCGAAGAAAGCATATGGTTTCCCTGAGGGATTCATAGGCGGGCTCCAAACGTGTTATGCAGCAGCTTATGTAAGACCATTTGATAATGGTTGGTTGGGGAGAAAATGTGATATTAAAGTGGGAGTGAGACAAGAGTGCCCCCTGAGCCCCCTCTTATCCATCCTGACAACAGATTCATTAATAAGAATATTACCAAGGTCTCCAGCAATACGGCGTTCACAGCATCATCAAGTAGCAGGCTTACACTCTGCAGTTTATGCAGATGGTCTTTTACTCGTACTAGCAGACTAACAGTCAGAGATTGTTGTGCAAGCTACTACAAACAATAGTTGGGGTATTAGGACACAAGTCAATAAACATAAGAGTCAGTGTATTAAAGTTGGAAACCCGGATTCAGAGGCTCAAAATATAGAAGGTATTCCTACAGCTAATCCCCCCTTGTAAAATATTGGGAGTATGTTTTGGTCCAGGGGATTTGGCCTCCTATAATTGGGAAACACAAATAGCAATAGGAAAAACACAAGTTCTACATTGGAACAGTTGGCGAATGGGGAAATTAAAAATAATTAATTTTATAAAAACATTTTTGGTCCCAACCTTTCTGTTTTTAAGTTATATTTTCCCAGTGCTCAGACATATGGAAACAGCTCTATATGCCTGTTTCTTTTGATCATTCACAAATCTGGACTGTCATATACGGTATGGGCTGCGCCCATTGGCTGTAGCTCTGCCCAATGGGCGTGCAGCCCTACGGACAAATCAGTCAGTAGTAGCGAGGCGGCGGGCGGGTGGGATATATGCGCCGCCCGGCTCTGAGGAAGCGGGTGGAGGGGCTTCAGGGTGGGTGGGGGGGACACTAGACACCAGGGAGATGTTTGGGGGTTGTGCTGTGACATTCTGCCCGCGATCGGGCTTTACGTTCCACTGGACCACCAGGGAGTTATTCGGGTTGGGGGAGGGTTACATTCTGCCCACGATCAGGCACTGGGGGTTCATATAGTGTCCTGCCCGCGATCGGGCTGTGGGTGATGTGTGGGGGCGATATGTACGTGTTCTGCCCGCGATCAGGCTGTGGGAGATGTGTGGGAGGGGGACATGTATCGTGTTCTGCCCGCGATCGGCTGGTGGGGGGGCACAGGGACCGGTTGGGGCCAGCCAGGGTGGCAGCTGCTGTGTTGCGCCTGCAATGCAGCAGCTCACCTGTGGGTGGCCCTCAACTAAGCCTTTTTGGCTCAAGCATGCGGGCGCGGGTTGGGGTTGGCATGCAGAGACTCTGCGCACCCGACTGAACATCGTAAGCGCAGGTTAGTGCATGATCCTCCCCTCCTGTTGAGCATGCATTCATTTGCATTGCCTTCAGCAACCTGTTGCCAGTGGCGAACTGCCTCCTGCTGAATATCGCAGAATGGCGATTTTGGACTTGCGCAGATGAGGAACCCTGTTGCGCATGGCGCAACCCTTTTGAATATCTGGGCCTAAGTTTCTTTGGCCTCTTGACTCCTTTGTTTGCTGACTTAACTATTTCCTTGTAAACTGACCCATTCCTTGCATTTGGATTGGTTTTATATTTTAGAATAATCTTTTTTCTGTTCTTATTAGTTTTTCACTTTCTTATTTAGCCAAAAATTTTTTTTCCTTTTTTCTTGTATACCTTTATTTTTGGTATATGTTGCTCATTTAAGTCTAAAATAATGTTCTTGAGGGTCTCCCAGCAGTTATTAGCACTTTTGTTTTAAATTCCAGTTTCCAATCTATTTTGGATCATTTCCAATTCCTGGATTTAAAATCCACTTTGCCATAGTTGGGTCTTTCAGTTTATGTAACATGCTTTGCAATTGATTGTAAATGTGATTATGCTGTGTCACTGTTCCTTTTTTTTGTGGGTGCCCCATTAAAACAGCTTTCTGGGTTGGCAGACCTCTGAAAGGTTTAGTCCCTGACTTTCCTGACCACCGAGACTTACCTGGAGTGGTGATCCACCCAGGCTTGCCTCCTCTTGGCAGGGCTGTCAGACGGACACTGCTCCTATAGATGTCTGAACATGGATTCTGGTGGGAACACCACTGGGAGGGTCTCCCTGGCTTGCCCTCCAGGGCTAGGCTGCGGGACCGAACCATACCGATGGAGACTGCTCACTTAGTCGCTGAGCCAAGCATCTCGGTGGTGTCGTGGAGTCGAGGGAGTGAGGCATCAAAGGTGGTACTGGCAATGAGTTTTTCGAGGCTGTAATTCCAGGGACACATGGCGCAATGACTGAGAGTGCTGAGGTGCTGACATCCAACATGCCTCCCCAACAACTCAGCATTGGTCATTGCAGCCCCGGCCTCTGCCAGGGTCAGCTGCGCACTGCTCCCCAACCTCCCCCAGAGGATGAGAGCAGGCCATGGATGCTCAATCCACCTTCCTTGGTTGGCCATCCAACTCCTTGGTCCATTGCGAACCCTGGGCATCAGTGGCACAAGTGGAAATCCAATCACTCATGCCGGTCACTGCTTCCTAATGGTTCAAATAATGATAACATTATTAATTTTATTTTGCATGTTAGTGATTATTAAGTCAAGAGTGTTCTTCCTCTAGTACCTTCTTTGACTACTTGTTTAATGTTAGTTGTATCATGTTGAGAAATTCTTTTTCAGTCCTGTTAATTGCTATTCCATTTTCCCAGTCTATGTCTGGGAAGTTAAAATCACTCATTACTATGACACTGTGAAACAGTGCTGCATTTTCCATCTGGCCATTATAGATTCATAGTTACATAGATACTGACAGCAGATAAGGGCCTTTGGCCCACCTAGTCTGCCCAATTGTGCATGTAATTTTTCCTCTTCAAGCTTCTCTTGAACTGGATTGTCTCCTTCCCCCAACTGCTAGGATCACCCGATGCTTAGCCCATGCATTCTTGAATCCTGTAATCGTTCCAGCCCCCACCACCTTCTCTGGCAGGGTGTTCCACTTGTTCACCACCCTTCCATGAAGAAATATTCTTTGCATTACCTCTGAACCTCCTCTCTCCAATTTCATCCCAAGACCCCTAGTCCTGGAACATCTCTTCCTCTGAAAAAGTGTTTTCCTGCACCTTCTTCCTCACTGTGAGGTACTTGTATGTCTCTATCATATCCCTCCTCTCCTCCCGGGAATACATATTCAAGTCCTTCAGCCTGTCCTTGTAGAACTTGTGATGCAAACCCTGTACCATCTTGGTTGCCTTCCTCTGAACTGTCTCTACCCTGTCTGTAGGGGGAATTTCCCCGGTGTCCTGGCCAAATTTCCCTCATTCACTAAAAATACCACCAACAGCTTAATCTGGTTCAAGGTCAGTTGGCATTCATCTGTATCCCCCTCCCCCGGGTCGTGCCTGAAAATAGGCAGGATTTGTCTAGTGCACTTACCCGGTCAACAAAAGCTAAATAAATAAATAAATAAAATATATCGTTATGTAGGTAAGGCCTCCAGAACTGGACACTGTACTCCAGGTGTGCCCTCACTAATGTCTTGTACAGTGCAATTATAATCTCCCTTTTCCTGCTGGTGATGCCCCTGCTTATGCATCCCAGCATCCTATTTGCTTTACCTGCCGCCTTGTCGCACTGACTCATAACCTTCCGAGATGATAACCTAGGTCCCTTTCCTGCTTGGAGCATGCTATACCCCCCAAGCTGATATGTTGTTCCAGGGTTTTTGTGACCCATGTGCATTATTCTGCACTTTTTTGCGTTAAATCTCAACTGCCACACCCTTGACCGTTCCTCAAGCTTCGGCAGGTCTCTCCTCATTTTATCCACTTCTCCGAGTGTCTGCTCTGTTACGGTGTTTTGTGTTATCAGCAAACAGGGAAATGAAGTATCTTGTGACAGTTTCTGTGCTTCGTGGCCTAACAAAGTCCCATTTGAGAAGCGTCATCTAGTTTATCATTAATCTTAATCCATGTTTGTTCTACACTATTGCCTTCCTCTGCCATGTGTGTTTGGGTGCAATCAATACATTCTCTGACATACTATGCTACTCCACCTCATTTCTTGCTTACAATTTCTTTACTGCATTTTTTGTATCCATTAATACTTTTATTTTAGTCTATCTCCATAGCCCACCATGTTTTTGTGATCCCAGTTATTCCTGTTGTATCCATGTATAGTGGTTGTTCTGGTTCTATTTTCTGTAATATTCAGACTGCTAGCATTTAGTATGACTGTCCTGATTTTCTTGTTTAATTTTTTGGTTTTGACTTTTACTGGTAGCTCTTCTGTGGTTGCCTTTCCCTTCATGTCCCTTGCCCCCGGCATTATCAGTTTAAATTATTCTTGATAAAGTTCCCCATTTTGTACTCCAACATTCTGGTACTGTTTCTGCTTAGGTGCTGCCCATCATTGCATACAGGATATGCAAGCCTGCAACTGTATCCACTGTGCTACTAAAGCCTACTGATGGTTCCTCTGGGCTGTTACTCTAAAGTATCTTTCCCCTACCTCCTTAGTTGGTCCTTCCCACTTGTCCTTTCCACATTTGCCACCTGGGTCCTAGTAACATCCCCATTACTGTCATTGCTCATTCCTCTTAGTGGTTCATTTACTGCTCCAGTCAATGGCAGTAGCCACCAAACAACTTCCAACTCCCCAACAATCTGCACTCCTTTAATTAAAGTGCATTTCCTTGGAACCCACAGGGACAGGTCCCAGCTTTCACTGGCAATATTGCTGTCTCATATTTATTTATGGCTTCCCTAACTCCCCTAACACTGGTGATCAGCCTGCTTCTTTATCTCCTCCTCATGTGGCTCCAACCAGCCCCTTGCTCCCAATCCCCTGAAGCATCCCCATCTGATCTTAATGACTTTACTTTCTCTAATCTGCTTGTTTCATTTAACAAACATCCTGATCTCACCCCTTTACTCACCCCAAACTGCTTTATCTACCTTATTGCTTATGTCTATAAAACTTTTTGCCACATACCTAGCTTCCCCTTTCATCCATCGTAGTTATGGTACCTTCTCCTCTTGCTCTTGTTCTGGATGGTGATGTTGAGTTAAACCCTGACCCATCAGACCATCTCTCCCACACTGATGCAAGCTGGAAGGACATGAAAGGACTTCGAGTTGCTCACCTTAATATTAGGAGTCCCCCCTGTAACTTGACTGAACTAGAGGCCAAGGTCACCCTATACCACCCTGATGTCATTTGCCAGTCTGAGACATGGCTTAACCCCCCCATCCCTGACACAGTTTGCTCATTATCTAACTATAACCTACTCAGGTGTGACAGGCTGACCTCCAAATGGGGTGGCGGTGTTGCCATATTTTACAAATCTCACCTCAACCTCTCTGCTCTTCCTTCCCTTACCCTCTCCCACTGTGAATCTCTCTTTATGCTACCCTCCTCCTAGGTACAAAGAAACTACATATTGTGTGTGCTTAGAACCCTCCCCTAGGGGGCACCACTGGTCTGGTGAAACTCCTCTCCCAGGTTACCTTGACTGCTGGACGCAATGAAGTTCTCATACTGGGTGTCCTAAACCTTAACTGGCTTGGCAAATCCAACAAAACCCTGCATACTGCTGTTCAGGGATATACTCTTCACCAACTCATCACTGATCCCACTCAGGTCATGTCTACCTTCGGATCTAGTACCCTAATTGACTGGGATCTGACTAATTGGGTTGACAGAATAATAACTGCTGGTACGCTCTCTGATGCCATAACTTACCACTCTCCAGTATATTGTATTTAGCATTCTGCAGCTAACCCCTCTCACCCTCCTAATTACATTACTTTCTGCAACTTTGCCAACCTAGATCAGACTCGATTTCTGCATGATCTCTCTGTGGTTGATTGGTCTTGCATCTATACAGCCAATGATGCTCAGTTCACTCTTGACTACGTTCTAACCATGTTTGGGGTGCTCCAGGATATGCACACCCCTTTACTCACTCGCCGAATCCATGGCACACCAACCAGGTGGCTACTAAAAGATCTTCTCACACAAATGAGGGATTGGGACAAAAGCTGGAAGTGCTATAAGATCACGGGTCTCCCATCTGATTTCAATTATTATAGGACACAGAGAAATGAGTGCAAAAGAAATATTCACTCAGCAAAGAGCTCCTTTTGTAAAGGATTATTGACAGATGCAGCAGGTGACTCAAGGAAATTTTGATCACACATAAAGACCTTCCTTGAGCCAAACACTCCCAAGCAGCTAATGATATGGTCCTAAATAATGTGCACTGCACATCCAGCCACCATTGCAAATTCCTTTAACCTCCACTTCTCGGATTTGTCTAAGCATACATCTTCTTTCTCCTCCACTCAGTCTTCTGGACCCCACACTGAGACTGAATCTCCTTTCTCCTTGAGCATAACCTCCTCTCCGACTTATGGCATGGCTTCTGTAATGGCCACAGCCCTTCTTAAATTTACAAATGATACTAGTATTGCCATGAACAATGGTCTTCTGATGGGTGTGGTCTTTATAGACCTAACTGAGGTGTTTGACCTGTTGACCACCTCTCTCCTTACCAAACTTCTGTCCCTTGGTTTCTCCCTGGACCTTGTGGCCTGGTTTAATAGTTATCTGTCAAACAGAAAGCAGGTCGTGAAATTCAACTCTGCCACCTCTGATCTCACTACCATACATATTGGAGTTCTTCAGGGCTCCATTATGGGCCCCCTTCTTTTCTCCATTTTCATTAATGATATCTCCCTTAACACCCCTACTTGCTCATTCTTGCTGTACGTGGATGACATGGTTCTTTACTTCAGCTCTAGGAACATCTCTGACATTAATCACACTCTCTCATTTGATTTTCTTCGCATTCAATCCTGGCTCTCCAACAACAAACTTGTCCTTAATATTGGTAAACTCTGCCATGCTTTTTCATTCGCTGCCAGACTTAGAGCTAACAAAGGCCGATTCACAATCTCTGTGTGGATGGCTCCTTAGTGAACAGTATTCACCCCTTCAAGTATCTGGGCCTCACGCATGATGCTTTCTTGGACTATGATCAGCATATCTCTACCACCTGTAAGTCAGTTAATGCCAAAATCAGAATTGCATACAAAACTAGCTATGCCCTTACCCCTCAGCTAGGTTAGCTATTGCCCAGGGTATTTGGCTCCTAGCCCTTGCATACGGCTCAGTCACATATGTTGTTGCATTGAAAGCCACTCACCACAAGTGGGATACCACACACAATAATAGTTGCCACTGCGCCTTAGCATCACCTGGCCACACACACATCACTGTCAGCTTTATGCTGACCTAAAATGGCCCTCCCCCACCGCCTCCTCTCCTTTGGCTCACTAATTGACGGCATCATCAGATCAAGAACCCCCTTAGCCCTAGACATCATGTTGCACCCACGCAAAGTTCTTTGTATGACCATAGATCTGTTGACTAAACTCACCTCCAGATCCTGAGGTATAAAACCTCTATAGGAGTCTGTGGTTTCTCCCATGCTGCCCCGCACTATTGGAATTCTCTTCCCCTAGCCATCAGTCTAGCTCCAAATCATGCCTGCTTCAAGCAGCAACTTTATTATCATTTAATTGAATCGGCCCCCTGTATATGCTTTAATCCACCTTAAACCCCCCATCCTCACCATTATAACAACTTCATCACCTCTAGGCCTCCTCACTTATTCTGCCCTCTCCTGCACTTCTATGATCATCTTGCCTTTGCCCCTGCATAAGGCCTCCTTCCTACCCTCTTGGCCCCCCTGCCCCATTAGTCTTCCTTGCCACACTTATAGACTTTACTACTACCTCCTCCCTTCCTCAACTTAGACCTAAATGGTAAATACTTACCAGCCTGATGTCTATCTGGTTATATTGTAAATTAAATCCTGCCTTTTATTTATTATAAACTGCAGCATTCCTTATTTGTTAACAGCTGCATTCCTGTCTTGCATCATTGACTTTATCTCCAATGTATTATTGCATTTCTATATCTTTCTATGTTTTTCTCCATTTATGTTTGAAATGCTATTTAACTGCTTGCTACAAATGCTGTTATTAGTAACTGTGCTTATTGTCTGGATTTTTCTTTGTGTCACCTTGTATGTACTGTCCACTGTTGATGTATGGAATCTGACTTAATCCTACTGCTCATTATTGTTGTACTGTATCCACTTGATGTTTTGTATCTGACTTGCACCCTCCCGGGTCGTACCTGAAAATAGGCATATCTATGTCTAGTGCACTTACCCTGTTACCAAAAACAAAATAAATAAAAAAAATGTTTCCCTTCAAAGGTTTCCCAACTTCTGAGGTGCTAACAGCCCCTTTCCTTTGTCCAGTTTCTCACCCATTGGTTGATAGCCTTAATTCTGTTGTGTTTTCAATATGACGCACTTGGTAGTGGCAACATTTGTTAAAATACACTTTTATATCCTCTTGCTTCTAGTGTAGCTCCTAAATTTTGAAAATCATTTGGATTTCATTGTTTGATTTTTTTTCTTCCCTAGATCATTTATTTTTTATTTATTTATTTTGATTTAGATTATTACCATTGAGTCGGAGACTCATTTTCAAAAGTTCCAAGTCAAGGACAAGACAGTACAATACAATACAGTATCAGGAAAGTAACAGAAGATCATAGGGAAAGCATCATGAGGACCGTATGGTATTACATGAGGTCAAAGACTTGTTTGTTACATGTATATCATAATAATACATAATACAACAATAAAATGCATTACATCAAGTAATTGCAGGATAGGCTAACCAGGGAGGAAATAACATGCCAGCAGCAAAGCAATGTTGAGGGATGAGTGGGGGTTAGCTACTGGAGAGGTATTGTCAAAAGGTGGCAGTATGGGGAGGGGCTGAGGAGGGGTGAGGTGGTGGAGGAGGGGCAGTTCGACTTATGGAGTGGTAGGGTGGAGAGAGGGTGGTTAAGAAAGGCAGATAAAGAAAAGAGGAACCGTGGGTCATTTGCTTGTGCAGTTACAGGTAGATACATCCTTTAGATGGGACAACAGCCTCTTTGAACAGACTCAGCTTTGTGCTATCTGTAAGCGTGTCAGGTAGTGCGTTAAACCATTTAGGACCTTTGTAGGTGATGGATTTCTGGGCCAAAGACGTGCACTTGAAAGGGACTTATAGTCTTCCTTTGGACGCACTCAGGGTTTGCCTTGTTTGCACTGACTTCTTGAACAGTCCACATAGGGATTCCAGCATTAGGCCTAGTTGTGCTTTTTTTATGATGAGGCAGGTTTGGTATTGTGCCCTTAGGTGCACAGGGAGCCAGCCAGTCTCAGAGTAGAGGACACAGGTGTGAGTCCAACGGTCTGCCCCAAGTACCAAACGACATGGCCTGTTAACTAGCATTTTTATCCCGTTAAGGCAGTGTCTGACCCTGCTATGTATATTGGTAACCCATAGTCAATGGATGACAATACTGTGCTGCCTGTGGCTAATTTGAGTGCCGCAGGTGTCATTGAGTGCTTGTTTCTATGGAGGATGCCCAGTTTCATGTTGGCAGTTTTGACAACTTGGTCTGTGTGGTGGGAGAAGTTGAGAGTGTCATCAAGGTGGACACCCAGATATTTAAACGATGAGACTTGTTCAAGTGTGTCACCTTTAAGGTTATGAATTTTAAGTGGTCTGAAATTCTTTTTGTTCTGAGGGATCGTGAACAGTATGCTTTTTGTTTTTATGGTTCAGTAGCAGTTTGTGTTGGCAGAACCAGGTTTCGGGTTTGTGGAAGCTATTGAGTAGGCCATCTGTGATGGTTTAGTAGTCCTGCCAGGGACCGATATAACGGCATCATCTGCATATAATATGATGTTTTCAGGCAGGCTTGTTCCAATGTGTATAATTACAAGGGTGCTTCCCTGCCAGGCAGTACATTTTCAACCATATTTCCCACGCCTTCTGTTCTGCCCTTGAGAAGCTACTAACCATTCTGCTGACTTTGTCTGAATTGCAAATGTATTGAGAAAGGATTTAATTAACACTTGTGCTAGGTAAATCAAATCAAATCAAGTTTATTGATCATCCAAAACATTGCTGAATTGGGGCATTTCACATACCATATAAAGAGTTAAAAGCAGGATAAATTATAATACATTATATGTGCAATTATCATGTGAGAATATGTAACAATTATTAGAATATCATTTCAAAAATTTATTCAGTTTGAGATACAAAAGTGATTATGCAGCATTGAGACTTAACGTTGCACAGGGTTAATTTCTACAGGGCAAGGTACATTCTCCTCTTATATCTGATAGTGTGTGAAAAGAATTTAGCTATCAATTCCACATCTTCTTTAGTCTGAGGGTATAGGAGAATAAATATTGGGTCGTAGTCTAAGTTGGCATATTTGACCTGGAAATCCTTTAGGATTCTCTCTCTGAGAGAATCATAAAGTGGACATTGAGTAATAATGTGAAATAGGGAATCTTGAAAACCTTTATTACAGGCGCAATATATATTTTGAGTCTGTTCATAAGAGTGACATTTGTTAAAATACACTACCGTCAAAAGTTTTAGAACACCCCATTTTTCCAGTTTTTATTGAAATTTACACAGGTTAATGTCTCAATATACTCTGAAATTAAAGCATAGAACAAATAAACAATTGGAGATAAAAAGAAATCATAGAATCATTTTGTTTAACAAAATTTAATCTAAATTTTGACTCATCAAAGTAGCCACCTTTGCAGATATACTGTAACCACTTAACACACTGTGCATTCTTCCTACAATGGACATCAAATATTGTTCGAAAGTTCTTCCCAACACTGTTGCAGAAGTTCCCACAAATGTGTTGCACTTGTAGGTTGCTTTGCTTTCACCCTTCTCTCCAGTTCATCCCAAACCAGCTCGATGGGGTTTAAGTCTGGAGACTGTGCTGGCCATTCCATGATTTGAAGCCTACTGTCTTGTTCTTTTCCTCGAAGGTAGTTCTGACATAGCCTGGAGGTATGTTTTGGGTCATTATCTTGCTGTAGGATGAACCCCTGACCAACTAGGCATAGACCAGAGGGTATTGCATGGCGCTGCAAAATGCTGTGGTAGCCCATTTGGTTCAGGGTGCCAGTCACTCTGTGCTGTTGTCCTGTGAGCCGCCTATCATGCAAGCTGTTGACTCTCAGAAACTTGTCTTCTGATTCTGTTGTGGCTTTGGGTCTGCCAGACCTCTTCCTGCCAGAGTTTCCTCCAGTTTCCAAGTGCCTTTTGATGGTGTAGGAAACTGTACTCACTGACACCTTGGCTTTCTTTTGCAATTCTCTAAAGCAGTTTTTGCTAACCTAAACTTTTTCTTTTTAACCTCTAGCAGTTTACCGCTACCTTTGTACCATTTCAGGTTATTCACTGGACTTGAATTGCTTAAATTTCAATAAGAACTAGAAAATGGGGTGTTCTAAAACTTTTGACCGTAGTGTATGTATATTCAGAAGTTAGTCCAAATCTGGCCCATGTGATCCATTTTCCTAAATTTGGTGAAACTGGGAGGGTAAGATAGTCCTCCAGGTCAGAATTGATTTTATATACACTGCGCCAAATGGCTTGTTTTTGTAACTTTACTTGCTCCATTTGTTTTTTTGTGAGCTATAGAGAAAAGTTTAGATTTTAAAGTATTTTAATATGCTGGGGAAATCCCTATCCCTCAAAGGTGATCGATCCTCCCAAAGATGTAGGAGGTTCGCTTCATTTAGAATTATGTTAAGCTTTTTCAGCCAGGGGACAGGAAACTCAGTCTGTGTGTACTCTCATAATAACACAAAAGGTAGGAGTATTGTATTTTCTTTTTTGTACCATACCTTTCTTGTTAATTCTTCAAGCAAAAACACCATACATACTACCGTGATAGTACTTTGTTTTTTGCACAAATTTCTCCAGGCAATAGCAAAAAGATTTTATATCTTCGTGGCTCAATTGCCTGAAAATCTTGTATAACTTCAGTCCTTCTGGGTTTATTTCATGCACTTGTACTTCCATCTCGTACACAGTTGTGATATTTGGCACCATCCAGTTGTCATGGAATCAGGCTGCTGACATTAAATGGGGCATGACTGTGCGCTTGCATGCGCCACATGAGTGCTGACATTTCAGCCAGTGACGTGATGCCTTCCTCAGAGCCTATCTAAAATCCTTTGCTGTTGCCTGGAGAAATTTGTGCAGCTCCCCGTATCATCACAGTGGTATGTACTGTCTGGCACAGTTTGGGTGGTGTTTTTGTTTGAAGAATTAAAAAGACAGGTATGGCAGGAAAAAGAAACAAAGCAAGTCACCTGCCTTTTGTGTTATTATGAGAGTGCACATTGACTGATTTAGCTAACAGACTGTGTTAAGTGAATCCTTTCTTGAATTTGATTTCCCTGCTATGGAGTACCTATTGTTTCCTTGCGACCTGTATTGAGTCTGGATGAGCTCTGTCACACATGGAGAAGGTGTATAGCAAATGACCCTCTCCATATAATTAATTATTGAATCTCCTAGAACTATGACTTGTTTTTTGTTGGATTTGTGCTGGGTGTTAGGTCTATATTAGAAATCTCTTCTGGTGGTGAGGTAATTTCATCTGTTTGTCAGTGGCATGAATTTATTTGAGAGGATGATTTCATTACCAATTGCCCTTCTTCCTTTTTATGTTGGCTTGTGCACATGTGCAAACAACGCCTTGTGGTAGTAGCACATTTCAGAGGTGTGTCAGTGTTGTGGTGAATGCAGGGGATGCTTTAGTGGGTGGGTCCCTCAGCCGCCAACCAGTGAGCATGTTGCCGATGTCAGCAGATTCAGAGAGAGCCATGGAGTTGAAATGAATCTGCCACTGCAATCAGAGACAGGCTCGTCATTGCAGCGGCAGATGACAGCCTCCATTATGTGCCTTCCCTGGTGAAACATTTCAATAAATATGGTGACTCCTGCCATCTGCCACAGAATCCCAAGAAAGCTGACATCAGGGTGCCCAATTCCCGTATCAGCATGTCCCCCTCCATATTATGTGGCACACTGTAACATGGCAGCTCCCTGCCACCACTCCCGGAAAGCCGACATCACGGTGCCTCAATTCCCTGTCGGCATCCTCCCTTTAATGTGTTTTTCCTCTTAGTGTGTCTTTCCTGGTTAACCAGTTTTCCCTTTCCTTTCTGACACTGGATGCCCACTCCCAGTGTCGGATGCAGGCCTCCCCATCTATACTCCTTGCCGGCATCAGGGTGCCCAATACTTGTGTCGGCACTCCCCCCAGAATTGTGGCAAACTGGGAGCCCACCCCAGTGTGCCTATTTTTTTTTTTACCTGTAAATGAAGAAAACCTTCCCTTACGGTCTTTTTTCCTCTGCAAACAAGAAAACAGTTCACCGTTGTCTCCCTCATCCTCATCCCCCATCCCCACCTCCCTCTGTGCACCCACCTCCCCGCACCCCCCCCTCACCCATACTTACCCTCCGGAGGTCAGGAGCCATGATCTTCTCTGAGCCGGGACACGCCTGCACTCAACAAAGCCAAACTGCAAACAGAAGAAATGACGGTAAGCTTTATAATGGGAGGCAATGGGGAGGTTCAACTTAGGTTGATATCGCAGTTATTTTTGAATTTTGTCCCAAAATTTTCAACATGGCGCTCTTGAACCCCAGCTCATGAACATGTCACTATCATTTAGTTTCTCAGTCCCAAAAGGTGATTTCGCAGTAGCTGCACGGAATCATTTTTCGGACCGATTATAAACGACAATGCCACTGTTCATGAGGGGAGGTCCCAAAAGCCCATGTTGCAAATTTGGTGAAAAATTCAAAAAAATTACTGCTTTATGAGCGTGCATTGTGCAGTTTCTATGCCCGCCCGTAACTTCACCAGGTTTTAATATTTTCTCTCCAGATTTTCAACATTGCCATTTTTTCACACCTCCTTATGAACAGTATAGCTGTCATTTTTCACATTCTTCCTGAAACATGTTTTCACACCTGTGGTGCAGAATGGCACGGTCACTGTGGGAAATCAACTTTTGAGACAGATTAACAATATCACAGTGCCACTGTTCATGAGGAGAGGCCTCAAAATGCCTAAGTTGAAAATCTGGTCAAAACATTCAAAAATGATTACGTTACAGGCGTGCATTGTGCAGTTTCTACGCATGTTTGCAATTTGCTAATTTTTTATATTTTCACTCCAGATCTTCAACATTGCCATTTTTTCACACCACCTCATTCAGTCGCAGTACAAAATCACCTTTTGGGATTGAGTAATGAATGATAGTAGCACCTTTCATGAGGTGGGTCACAAAATCCCATTTTAAAATTTGGAGTGAAAATACCAACAAATGGCTGGGGCATTAGGGTTTCCAACCATAGCACCCTACTCTGTAGAGACTGACAGGCGTTGGGAGTATGACTTGGGATCATCTGCCATAATGCTCATGCCATTCCACCCCCACCCTGCAGCCAGTGGCAGGCATTAAGGTGTGCCTTTGGGTCTTCTGCCCCAACGTTCACCCCATTCTCCTATACCACACCGATCTCAGCATATTTTCTTATGCCATTGGGTGAGTATAAGGCCCAAAGACCCCAAGGCACTGCAACACCTGTCAGTGTCTGCAGGGTAGGATGAGGTGAAATGGCATGAGCGTAATGGCCAATGACCCAAAGGCAAACCCCCAATACCTGTCAGTCTCTGCAGGGTGGGGGTGGGGTTGGCATCAGTTCAATACTTCACTGCCATTCCTATTATGCATCTCTCTAACTCCTATGCTACCAATGCCAGTAAGCCAACATTCAGCAATGACAAATGCTTGTGCTGTCTTCCTCCCACAGTCATAGACCATTTTATTTCAGCACCCTCGTCCTGTTCTCTTTGCCTTTTCTTTTTGTTCCCTTCTGTGTTACTGCTGATCCCATATTCTTCAGTTAAAGTGATTTAGTCACATTTCGCAAATGCCTGTTTCACATAGTATGCCATTGTCACCCATGCTTCAGATGTTAAAACTGCAAATTTGTTTTGTAAAAAAATCTGTCGTTGTCATTTTTTGTATAACTTTGTTTCTGCCCACCCTCCAGTTTTCTGTGTGCAGCCACACATCCAGAATGATGTTGTGCAAGGGAACCGTCAATGTTTTACATACAGCAACAAGGAATTCTGGAGTTAATTATAAAGTTGACTTAAATGATCATTATCAGAGGTGCAGTCCCTTATTTGGTAGTGGGACTGCAGCACTGCACCTAATATATAACCTAGTTCTAGAGAAGCTTGAAGAAGCTAAGTTCTTGTGCACATGGCAGACTAGGTGGGCCGAGGCCTTATCTGCTGTCAACATCTATGTATCTATATCTATCTAGCCATGTGTGTATATGTATATGTGTATATATATATATATATATATATATATCTACCTATCTCAAGGCATTGTGGGTACAGTACATAGCTGATTTTTCTGTCTCCCTATCAAAGTGCAGCCTCTTATGTTGGTAGTGTTTACAGCAGTACAGTCTATAGAAAAGTTTCTGAAAAACTGTTTTGTGATGCAGATAGGCCAAAAGATAATGTGCCAGTCTGTGTCGATGTTGTTTGCCTTTTACTGCCTGCCGATGAAGAGACAGGTCTGAAGTGGCAGCTCCTGTCAGAATGTGGGAGCGTGATGATACTTTTCTATGTTTATGTTATAGAACCTGAATGACTATAAGTAGTTCAGGAGTGTAATTATGGGTCAGACTACTTTTTCTTTGGTGTCCAGCTTCTGCTATGAGTCCAAAATTGTGAAAGAAAAAGGATGTCTGCAATACCAAGACTGACCAACAGAGGTCTCTGTTTCAACACAGTACTTAAAAACTTAGTTTCCCTTGCATGATGTCACAGTTGCGGTCGCACTGAGAAAAAAAGTGGCAGGTTATGCAAATGAAGCAGAGCACAGAAATAAAAGTATTTTTTTTTTTTTATGGAAGACAGCACCATTTGGCAGTTTGAATGGTAGGAGATTAATTCACAACTCCTACGGGTTACTACTCCCATTTGCTATGGCAAACATGACAAAATCACTTTAATTTGCCTGTCTCACAGCATTGGTTACGCTTAGGTTTTTAAATTCAATTAGAGCTTCATTAATTCTTTTAAAATTAAGCTCTGTTCCAACTGCTGGATTCTGTGATTGGGTTCTTTAATTAGCTTGCATTCCTTACATGTATAATTGATGAAGTCAGTCATTTCCTCAGTACTGAACTTCCCACATGATTCATTGCAGTGCCTGTGCCAGACAACCATTTTTCAGAATGATAAATCCTTCAGTGTCTATCACAATTTTATTTAAGTGCTCACCGGTGTTGTTCAAAGAACTATGCTGTGAGGTGTAAGGTGCTTGTACACCTGGGTATCCTGGCTGACACTGGCAGACATGTTGTCTCTGCCTGCATCACCTCCGCCTGAGGCTCTGTTTTAAATGTGCATCAGGCTGAAAGTGGCTATTGCACAACTTCCGGTGTGGCAATTTTCTAAAAGTAGCTGAATGTACTACTCTGGTGCTTTCTCCCCACTTTGTAGCAGTACGTAGCAGTGGGCAATTCAATAACCTGCAGTGTATGTTGGAGTTTATATAAGCTCTAATCTTCTATTTGTTGGTCCTGCGCTCCTCCCTGGGCTATATACAGTCACAGTGGACTGTATGTAGCCCCAGGGGAAAAGCAGACCTGGAAAACATCTGACTGGAGACAACAAAATCTCTAACATGCACTGCAGGCTACTGAATCTCCCACTGCTACCTACTGCTCTATCAGCTGCAAGGAATTCTGGGATTTATAGTAACAGAAGATGCCAGCCTAGAACTAAGCAAAATTTGTCTGATACCATTTACTATACTACAGTAAACAGTAAGTAAACCTAAATGTTTTTGCGCACATGGTGCACATTGGACCAGCCCACCCATGAGTCCACCCACAATACACTGCTGTGCTACCCCTGGCTTGCCCCACCCCCAGAGCTGGGTCTTCCTTCAGCTTCTTCTGTGTTACTGCCCCATTGTCTATCTGGTCACTGTGATAGGGTTGAATAAGACCATATTCCATTTGTTATGCAGAAAGAGTTAAATGTAAGGGTCTGTTCTATCCTCTTTTCTGTCTCTTCTCTGTCTGGTTGCGCAACCAAATTTTCTTGTGATACCTACTGTAGGAACTGATCGCTTAGATGATTTCACAATTCTCTGCCTCTCACTATCTCTCTGCCTTCACTTGCTGTTCTGTCTTTTCTACCCCCTTGCATATCTGCAGTTATAAAAAATATATGTGAATCTTTATGTGGAAATGTCACTGATACTAGGATCCCTTTTTTTTAAAACTGTATATAGTTATACTGTTGAAATGATTGTAGAAAGCTATTTGGAACTGAGATGCACTTTTTTAAGTCCTTTGCAGACACCATGTACTGTTTTGCTACACCTGCAAGGAAGGAAACTGACAAGAACATTCTGTAAACTTACAAGAACATTCTGTGAGAAGCAGGCTCTCTCAATGAGTTCCTAGACAGAGACCTATAAAAAGAGCAGCAAAACTTTTTCTAGAGAGACAAGGAGAGTGAGAGACTGAAACTTGGAATTAAGAGATATACTTAGAAGAAGGACTTAATTTTTTCTGTTTGTACTGCCTTTGTAAATAGTTATACTGAACACATTTTTATTTAATTATTTTGCTGTTATTAATAATTAAGCACTCATTGCAAATTTTATAACTGCTCATGTCATCCTATGCTTCCTGACCTGATTCTCAATGACAGTCACCCAAAGTGGAGGTGAAGGCCAGGAGGATCCCCTGGTTGGTGGTGGTGTGGGTCTGAGTTGAGTGTGGTGGGTGGCAGGCAAAGGCTTCATTTGTCCTTAGTCAGTCCCAAGCTTTTTGTCCCTTTAGTCCTGCTCTTCCCCAGGAGCATGTCTTGCCATTGGGTGCCAGCAAACCCATGCATCCAGATGACTTGACTCTCACTTCAGGTTCCCTCACTGGTGCCTTCCCTGCACCACCACCTGTGGTCAGCCAGGTGGTGACAGAGCAATGGAACAGAGAGACCTCCTCCACAGAGGAGGTGATCATCCATTAAGATGCTGGATCCTCCTCCACCCTGGCAGCCCTCTGATTACCCTGGCTCATTCTTGAACTTGGGTCATCGGCATTGAAAGTGGTAGTGCTACCGCTATGCCGGTGGTCTGGAACTGCTAACTAAATTTCTAAGTAGTTGACGCTGACCCCAACTGGGATCTTGTGAGTTATGGCAGACTCAAACAAGAGATGTTACAAATTCGGTGTTCCAACACAACTGACCAGTCTGGAAAACTCAACATGTTCTCCCTGGAACAGCAGATATATGAAACCTCATTTCCACATACCTCCCATGGAAACTATGTTTTACAAAGAAAAGAGATAATAAATTATTAAAAAAAAAATTCCTGGTGTTGCATTCTGTTACATCCAGTAACAGCACAGTCTGATCTTTTTTTTTAATTCATGTTTATTGCATATTTTGGCACAGGTATGCAATAATTAAAAGTCATTTCCATCTCTTTTGACTTTAAAAGTACATACAATTTACATCAGAGATGTCTTTGATGATGCTTTCTAGCTGTTTCTTCACAACTGAGGTTAGACTGACTAGTCTGGAATTCTCAGGGTCCCCTCAGTCTCTTCTCTTATGGCATCACTACAGCCACTTCCCAGTGATGGGACTTCACATCCTGGGACTTCAGTAGTTCTAGGGAACAATTAAACAAGTCAGTCAGGGCTGCCGCCAGTGCCTGCCCCGTCACTTTCAGTACCCTGGGGATGCCAACCATCCAGGCCTAGAGACTTATTTACCTTTAACCCTTTGAGCACCTTGTCTTCTAAGATACTGTACCGCGTATCTCCAACCACGTGCAAGGTGTTAATAGATTTGCTAGTACCTAAATTATGGCATACTGTCTGGTGACTTGTAATCGATTTCATACACCAGAGGTTAGCAAAAACTAAGAAGTGCACACTGGGTAGTGGTGCTCTAGAAACTCACCAGGAATGTAGAACATGTTTAGCGAACACAACCTAGAAGAGGGCGAGAGCTAAATGTAGATTTAAAGTTTATTTATTGCCACGCATAACAAAAACAGATTCTTGCCTGACATGTTTCAGACTGGTGCCTTTTTCAAAAATTAGCCAAAGAGTCTGTTTGTTTTTGTTATTCGTGGCTTAATAAATATGAACTTTAAATCTACATTTTATATTTTAAAGCCTGTGTCCTCTTCTGAGGTTGTGTGGGCCTGAAACTACAGTACATGTTCTACATACACCAGAGGTTAAAACGTAAAACAGTGAACAGCCTGAAACTAAGACAGTGAAGCGCAACTCATTAACAACAGTTTACTACACAACTGAATTAGCTACACTATTGCATTAAAAAGAAAGGCTTGTGATGTTATCAAATTGCTTTTACCCGACATAATTAAAGGATCTGTTCCAAAGTCTGGGTCCTGTCTGTTTTTCCTTTGAAATCAAAGAGAGGGAGCCAACACAGGTCAGAGTTAGAGCTGGAGAAGTACTTTGACATTGTGGGGTGATGAGGAAGTGAGCTACAGTTTACATTTAAATTCTGCTGTGGTTTTACAGTATGTATTTCTGACCAAACAACGTTCCACTGCTTGGGGAATAGACTAAAGGCCTTCATGTTCCCATTTTCCCATTCGGTTTGGATATTTTCCATCACCCCTAGCCTGATTCTGCAGTCATTATTATGTTTGCTTGCGCATGTGCAGAAACATAGTGCCATCATCGGAGATTTCGGAGGTGTGTCACCTCCTCCTCCAATTCAGGCACTGTGCTGGCAGGCTCTGCCCCTGTAAGCCAATGCATTTTGGAGCTGTCTATGACACGCTCCAAAATGCAGTGGCATACAGTTGAAAGGGGGAGCTACGCTTGAGTGAGCAGCGATAAGAAGCTGCTCACGCAGCTCCCCCCAGCCGCAGGCGCACACTCCGCCAACGCAGCGGAGCAGCCGACATGGTGCCCAATCCCCACCGGGCGAGCTGCACTGCCTCCCCCAGTAGTTGATGCCATGCTGGGAGCCCACCCCAGCGTGGCAACAGTCATTTTGCCGACGGGGTGCCTAATCCCCCATCGGCTGAACGGCCCCAAAGTCCTTGTGTCACACTGAGAGCCCACCCCAGCATGGCAAGCGGTCCATCGAGTTTTTTTTTTTTTTGTTTTAACCTGTAAACAAAACGGTCCCGCCGCATCGCCTCCAACCCCCTCCCACAACCCGCACTCCACCCACTGTGCACCCAGCCTCCCCACCCCCACCCCATACTTTACCTCCGGACTCTGGCGCGACGATCTTCGTGGACCGGGAACACGCCTGCACTCTTCAAAGCCGACCGAACTGAGGAAATGCCGTAAGCTGTATAATGGGCTGGATAGGAGGGGTTCAACTTTATTGCATATCTCAGGCATTTTTGGATTTTTGCACCAAATTTTCAACATGGGGTTTTTGGGACCCCTTCTCATGAATGATGTCACTGTCATGGCGTTATTCTGGTTGAAGGGTGATTTAGCTCAGTGACTGTGCAGTGACTGCAATCACCCTTTGGGACTGAATACTGCCATGACAGTGACATCATTCATGAGAAGGGGCCAAAACCCATGTTGAAAATTTGGTGCCAAAATTCCAAAAAATGACTGTTTAACGAGCGTGCGTTGCGCAGTTCCTACTCAGGCTCGTAAGTTTGCAAATTTCAATATTTCTACTCCAGATTTTCAACATTGCCATTTCACCACACCGTCTTATGAGCAGTACAGCTGTCATTTTTCACATCTCACCCAAAATGTGTTTCCGCCCTTGTAGTGCAGAATGGCGCAGTCGGTGTGCGAAATCAATGTACAGGACAAATTAAGAAGATCACAGTGACACTGTTCATGAGCAGAGGTCTTGAAATGGCTATGTTGAAAATTTGGTGAAAAAATTCCTAAAAATGACTGTTTTTCGAGCGTGCGTTGCGCAGTTCCTACGCACGCTCATAGGTTTGCTAATTTTCTATATTTCCACTCCAGATTTTCAAAATTGCCATTTTTCCACACCTTCTTATGAGTAGTACAGCTGTCATTTTCACATCTCACCCAAAATGTGTTCCGCCTTGTAGTGCAGAATGGCGAGTCAGGTGCTAAAATCAATGTACAGGACAATTAAGAAGATCACAGTGACACTGTTCATGAGCAGAGGTCTTGAAATGGCAATGTTGAAAATTTGGTGACAAATTCTGAAAATGACTGTTTTACGAGTGTGCTGTACAGTCTCACGCACGCCAGAGGGTTTGCTTAATTTTCAATATTTCCACTCCAGATTTCCAACATTGCCATTTTTCCACACCTCCTTATGAGCAGTACAGCTGTCATTTTCACATCCTGCCCAAAACGGTTTCCGCCTGCCAGCGCAGCATACGGCGCAGTCGGTGTGCAAGCTCAATGTATGGGACACATTAACAAAACCACAGTGACACTGTTCATGAGCAGAGGTCTTAAATGGCTATGTTGAAAATTTGGTGAAAAAATGCCTAAAAATGACTTCTACGAGCGTGCGTTGCACAGTTCCTATGCATGCTCGTAAGTTTGCAAATTTAATATTTTCACTCTAGATTTTCAACATGTGCATTTTATTAAACTTCCTTATGAACATTACAGCTGCAATTTTTCATATGTCACCCAAAATGTGTTATCGCATGAGTAGCAATAATGGTGCGTGGTGCGAAAGCAATGTTTAGGACAGATTAAGAAAATCACAGTTACACTGTTCATGAGCAGAGGTCTTAAAATGGCTATGTTGAAAATTTGGTGACAAAGTCCATAAAATGACTGTGTTACGAGTGAGACTTGTGCAGTTTCCACGCATCCTCGTTAGTTCATGACTTTGTAATATTTTCAGTCCAGATTTTCACTAGTGGCATTTTCAACACTTCCTTATGAACAGTACAGCTGCCATTTTTCACAAAATGGCCGGCGGTGTTTTCACACTTTCAGTGCAGAGATGCGTGGTCGCTGTGGGAAATCATTGTTCGGCACAGATAAAGAAAATCACAGTGACACTGTTCATGATCGAGGCACCAAAATGCCTGAGTTGACAATCTGCTATAAAATATCCCCAACCTACTTATATAACTGGCAGGCAGGCAGTATAGCGCAGTGGTCTAAGGCTCTGAGCTGCAAATCTGGTGACATCCAGCAGACCAGACCTGGGTTTGAATCCCACAGCTTCCATTTGCATACTGTGTAACCCTGAGCAAGTCACTTAACCTCCTTGTGTTCCCAGGTCGCTCCTGTAAAAAAGCTTTCAGCTTAGTGTGCTATACCTGGTTAAACAACTAAATTAAAAAATAATGGGTGTGCATTGCACAGTTTCTATGTACGCTCGTGACTTCACCGTTTTTTTAAATATTTTTACTACACATTTGCAACATAGTCATTTTACACCTCCCCATGAAAGAGTACAGCTGTCATTTTTTACATCCTGTTCGGAATATTTTTGCACCTGTGGTGCTAAATCCCATAGTCACTGTGCATAAGCAGCTATCGGCTACCAAACTGATATTCCCCTGTTCATGAGGTGGGGTCACAAACAAACATGTTGAAAATTTGGAGTTAAAATACCAACGAATGCCTGAGGTATTAGGCTTTTTCAACTAAATTGCCCAACCCTATAGAGAATGACAGGAATCAGGGGTGTGACTTGGGATTCTTGCCTGTGATGCTCATACCATTCCACCCTGCAGTCACTGAGAGCATCGAGGTATGCCTTGGACTCTTTGGCCCCAAACTTCACCCCATTCTCCTATATGGCACCCATCTCACCGTATTTCCTAATGAATGAGAGTGCGCATAAGGGCCAAAGACCCCAAGGAACACGTAACACTCTGGTCAGTCTCTGCAGAGTGGGTGGGTGAAATGATGCAATGCTATGCCTGACGACCCAAATGCACACCCCAATGCCTGTCACTCTCTGCAGGGTGGTGGTGGGGTTGGCTTCAGTTCAATACTTCACTGCCATTCCTATTACGCAGCTCTGTAACTTCTACACTACCACTGCCAATGCCAGTAAGCAAACATTCAGCATTGACAAATGCTTGTTTTATATAGCGTAGAAATCTGATACGGTTCTACACCTGTCTGTCCCACCTCCCACACAAAACCAACCACTCAGAGAAGTTGTGCTGTCACAGCACTATGGACCTCATTCTTTCTAACAAAACTACATGACTAGAGGTACCTGAAATGGTCCAGGTCACCAACTAAAAACTCCCTTTGAAGGGACTGAAAATTCATAAAAGTGTCTCCGTTTCAAAGCTGAGAGACCAGTACTAGACCTCTCTGACTGCATGCAGGACTTCGATTAAAAAACAAACAAACAATTAAGGCAATCAGGGGCCTTTTTTGGTGTTGATCAAAAAAGCTACCTGTGGAGAAGGGTTTCCCTTGACTCCTTATATCACATGGAGCAGTCCCCACACATTATTACTAAGGAATCACTATGGTATAAAACCCATTTGATGGGGATGTATGAGTTTAGTGATGTCTTTTTTTTTTGACTCTGGTGGCTAAAATCTATGTAAAAAACTTATGGGTCTGATTGAGTAATGAAACTGCCATGTATGAGGCACACATACTATGGGTCTTCCCAGGTTTGGGGAGAACTGTGATTATTGCATCTTGCCAGGCGTCTGGGATTCTGCCATCTGTTTGCTGTGGAATATTTGAAGGAGTATAGGAATGAGGTATTCCTTAAGTGCCTTATAACCATCCATGTTAAACCCATCTAGCCCTGGTGATTTATTAGTTTTAAGTGTGTCAGTGGTCACAGAGATTTCTGACTCTTCAACTGGGCTCTCCAGCTGGGCTCTGTCATTTTCCAACAGGGAGGTTATCGCCAGCTTGCCTAGAAATGTTCTGGAGTTGGCTACCACATCTCTGTGGTCTTTGGATTCTGGGTATAGTGTAGTGTAACTGAAAGGCTGCAGTTATGGCCTTTGGGGTTACACAACGGGTTCCCCACTAAAATAATCTATATGGAAGAAATAGTTCAGTCAGACACAGTCTTCCGAAGTCTAAAAGCTAGACGTTTTGCTGTCTTAACCCACACTTTGTACAAACGTCAGCATGTGAAGCAAAGTGCCCGTCTGCCTGTTTATTCAAAAAACATTGGGCTCTTTTCTAGCCTGTTGTAAAGCGTGAACCAGCTGTCTATCCCCCTTCTGTTAATGAGTTTGCTCTAGCTCTCAAACCTTGCTTTCTAGGAAAACCGAGATAGCTGCTATATCTTTGTTGTGTCCAGCTGCTAGTTTAATGATTTTGCTCTGCACTACTGCTTTAACAGTGTCCCATATTATCTGGGCAGAGACATTCAACCTTACGTTATAGGGACACTGTCAACACTTTTTGCACCGTATTATTTCTAGTTGAAACCTCACATTTTATGATTGCATACTTTCACTAAAATGAATTTATGGTGCTGGTTATTTTATCTGCGTCCTTTCTTAGTAGAACCAAAATGCATTCTAATCGTGCAATAATACCTAACTTTGTTTTGTTTCAAATCCTTGATCTACCCGTATTGCATACTTTCTGAACATTAGAAACACACCCAAACAGTACAGTCACTCATGATGCAATAGTCTCCTCTCCTTCCACTGCATCATGTGTGGCTAGAGTTTGTTAGGGGTGTTCCCAAGTCCAGAAAAGATGTAGTTGGAGTTGATCAAGGACTGTAAATAAACATGTTTTTGTGTGGTAACACTAGTATAGTGGTCAGTCTGTTTTTCACTTTGAAAAAAAAAAAAAGGAATCAGAATCAACCTACTAGCTACATCAGCAATCTCTATAAACTGTGATCAATCATAACATGTGCTTTTAAACTAGAGACCGCTTAAGGCCTAAGGGGATGACAGTGTCCAGTTGTGATGCAGATCCTCACTAGGGACTTCCAGTTCACTGCCACCACCTGGGTTTTACCAACAGGGCCCAGGAAGCCTGTTTCTGACTTCTCCTTTGCACAAGGTCAGGAAGGTCAACACAATAACTGTGGGTAGAGTGCTCTTTCGGAGACAGACTGCAGCAGAGTCCAGCAGAAATAGAATTACCCTTTAAATAACACACACAAGCAGTCACTGATTCTATAAAATAGACTGTTTACTAAAATACTACAGGTATTTACAACAGGATGTATTTACAGGAAACAAAAGGTAATCAAAACAGTGAACACCAAACTTGGAGTTCTCTACAGGCACAGACAGTACCTAACTCCTGAAGCACTCAGGTTGGCAGTCTCCTCTTCCATCTTGTCTGCCATTGACTACAGACTTAGTATATGGGTCAGCATCAGACACTGCGAAAATGTCTAAGCATGGCCTCGACAAGGCCTGCAGACTTGCTCTAGTTGCTGAAAATCTCCTACACACCTGCTCCCTCTATGAGCACAGTAACTGACTCAGTCTTGCCAGCAGAATCAGATACCAAATGTGCCTTCCTGTCATGAAATCTCTCCTAGGTAAAGCAGGTGTTACTGCGCATGCCTGAACTCAGAGCTGGAATTTTTAAAAACAAATGTAAGCATCTTACACTGCTCCATTTTCAACGGGAATTGCTTGTAGAGGTACAGCTCAAAGACCTCTACATGGGACATAGTTTAGTTTTACTCGTGTAAATGTGCCTTGCTCATCATGAACGAGCATTCCGGAAAGGACAGGATGATCCGGAGGTAGTAAGGTTGGTCTTGTCTCTCATAGTGCGCACCTTAGAAATGGCGCATCTAGGACCACATTACAAAAAAAATAACTTTGCAAAGGTTTGCTGCAGTGATTGTAAACTTTACAGGGCATGTTAATCATGCATTTCTGCAGCCCTGGTGATTGCAGGCACTGTTTTGCTCAGTTTTCCTTTAATGTGTCCCAAAACTAGATTTCCCACAGCGACCACGCTATTGTGAGCCACAGGTGCGGAAACACATTTTGGGCAGAATGTGAAAAATGACAGCTGTACTGTTCATAAGGAGGTGTGAAAAAATGCCAGTGTTGAAAATCTGGCATGGAAATATTGTAAATTTGCAAAGTTACAAGGGTGCGTGGAAACTGCACAATGCACGCTTATAACACAGTCATTTTATGGAATTTTGGCACCAGATTTTCAACATAGGCATTTTAGGACCTTTGCTCATAAACAGTGTTACCGTCATTTCCTCAAACTGTCCCAAAAACTGATTTTGCACAGCGACCGCGTTATTCTGCGCTGGACGTGCAAAAACACATTTCGGCCAGATATGTAAAATGACAGCCGTATTGTTCATCAGGAGGTGTGGAAAAATGGCAGTTTTGAAAATCTGGAGTGAAAATATTACAAATTCATGAAGTTACGAGCGTGCGTGGAAACAGCGCAATGCACACTTGTAAAACAGCCATTTTTGAGATTTGTTTCACCAAATTTGCAACATAGGCTTTTTGAGAGCCCCCTCATGAATAGTGGCACTGTCATTTTAGTTATTAGTCCTGAAAGGTGATTCCATGCAGTGACCACAAAATCACCTTTCAGGACCGAATAACGCCATGACAGAGACTGAGTTCATGAGGAGGGTTCCAATTACCCCATGTTGAAAATTTGGTGCAAAATTCTGAAAAATGCCTAGATATTCACTAAAGTTGAAAACCCCTATTTATGACATTATACAGTTTACCGGCATTTCTTCAGTTCACGGTCAGCTTTGAAGAGTGCAGACATGTTCTGTCCACCAAGATCGTTGAGCCAGACTGAGGGGTATGGGGTGGGGGTGGGAAGGCAGGGTGCACAGAGGGTGGGCGCGGGTTCTGGGAGGGGCAGGGAGACCGCGAGGGACTGCTTTTTTACAGGTTACAAAAACATAGTGGGATGGTTTTTATTTTCATGGGATTTGGCACACTGGGGTGGGCTCCCAGCATGCCACTTAAGTGTTTTTTGGGGGTGATGCTGTGACGGGGATTCGCACCCCATCGGCACACAATGAAAGCGGGGGCAAGAGCCCAGGGGATTGGGCTCCTCCTCGGCACATAACAAATAGGGGACATTATGCCGACAGGAAGTGGGCCTCCTGTCGCACATACATTGGGGCAGGGCATGCAGACAGGGGATTGGGCACCTGAAGTCGGCATTATGGCAGGCAGTGTGCCGCCATGCTAAATTTTTTTTTCTCACCAAGAAAGACGGGAGGTCCTCGCTTGAGTATGACGAGCTTTGCTTGCATTGCAGCGGACCTTTCCTTAGATGTGCACGCCACATTATGTATGCATGGTGTGGTGCCAGCATGCAGGCTTATTGGGGAATGAGGGACGACTTACTGATGCATGCCCTGCATTCGCCAACAGCGACTGTGCTTCCAAATCTGTTGTTACTGCATATGCTTTTCGGCTGCATGCATGAGCCAACATAATAAAATGACAATATAAAAGACACTACAGATAAACAAATAACATTCACTGCTACATTACATAAATACATTCATTTTTGTTTGTAAGCCAAAATCTGAGATGAGTTTTAAAACACCAAACTGTTTTACATTCTGTAATTTCAGGGTAATAATATTGAAAAAGTTTTTTTCAAAATATTTTATTGAAAGGATGTTGCATTATGGAATTATAGACGTAATACATCACTATTACACAAGTAATCAGTACACAGTTTACAGCAGTCAATGGCACTTACAACAAGGGGGGTTTTGCACAGATACAGGGCTGAAATACTATTACTCTTGGGAGATATACATTCGCAGATTACACTTGTTTCAACTATTAGGAAAAATGGGTGGGGGGTGACTAAGGAAACATATCCCCTTCAAACTTAGGGGTCCCCTAAGCTGGGAACACTCCATGTTCAATTGCTTCAATAAGTGGGCCCCAGGCATACCTCTCAAGTGTCCCTGATTTTCAGGGATGTCCCTGATTTCACCTCAAAATTTTACTCTGTCCCTCCTAAAATCTGTGTTCCCCTGACTAAACAGTGATGACTGTAAGAATAAAATTATGTCAAACAATACAGTTGCAGACTTCTTATTCTTCAGAAAATGTATTATACACTGAGTCCCTTATTCTGCCAGATTCCTGAGTGGATAGCACCAATTTTAAAAATGTGTCCCTGATTTGGGGCCTTTGTCCCTGATTTTTTTTTAAGCCTTGTCCCTGATTTATGAGGCAGGAGGTTGAGAGGTATGGCCCCAGGTATGTATGAAGGCTTTACTTCTTCCCATCGCATTTAACTGAGCCCTTTCCAGAAGCATAGAGAGTTTTAAATTGTTAACCTACTGTTGAATGGTGGAGAGGAAGGTGACATCCATACTGCGCCTACGGTCTTCTGTGCACTTACCAAAGTTAAGGACCAAAGGGGTTATGAGCCCTTCCTCCAGGGTGATGAGGGTCCGCTCTCAGCAGCAGCTCCATTGGCGATCTAGAGGAGCTGTACCCCAGGACTTTACCCATTATCTGGTGTACTGCATTCCAGAATGGTGTTACCTTAGGGCAAGTCAAGGCTAAATGTAAGAAATCACCCTCACCACTAATACATTTGGGACACTCGCTAGGTTTCTGGGCATCAATTGAATGTAGTCTTTTGGGAGTGATGTAGGCCCTATACATACAATTCAGTTGGATTTGTCTCAGTTTGTTACTCCGAAAGCAATTTGGAGGTGCTGACTTGCAAGGTCCCAGGTTTTTGTGTCAATTGGGGTAAGTAAGTCCAGGCTCCATTTAGCCTGGATCCCTTCAGCGGCCTGACCCCCCATCACCCTGTATGATGTGATAATATGTAGTCAGAGGTTTTCTGCTGGGTTGAGGTCTGTTTAGTTCTTCCTCAAAGGGAGGGGGGTGCCCAATTATTCAATGATACGACAGATACTCCACACTCGATGCTAACCATAAGATAAACAAAATAAATCACCCACTGGTATACCCCACCGCACTGACAGAAGCAAAATTCTTGAATGTACCACCCTTCTAGAGCTGGGTCACTTTAGTTAGGCCTCTTTATTTCCACTCCAATAGCCTCTGTACCAAGGGTACAGTAGCAAGGTCCCCTAGCCTGAATAGCTGATAGCAGTCTAGAGTAGGGGAGGGCCGACTAGTGTGGCCAATATGCTTATGAGCATCGATCCAAATGTTCAGCATAGTGGCCGAAAGGGTTTGTGACCACTGGGGAGGATCTAAACTCAGGGCCACAGCAAGAATGTCCTCCCTCAAACAGCCACTTAGTATCCTCCTCCAGTCTAAGCCAACTACTTCACTGCCAAATTCCCAACCGTAGAAATGCCAGCTGGCAGCCCAGTAATACCCCATGAAATTTGGTAATCTAACTCGCCCCAACTTTGATGACAGTTGCAGGATGGCCTTTTTAATTCTGGCATTTTAACCTCGCCAAAGAAATTTGTGTAGATTACAGACAGGTGCCTAAAGTGGGTTTCTGGTAACTTTATGGATATGGATTGGTATAAATATAAACACTTCAGTAATATAGTCATCTTCATCACACCAACCCATCCTAAGAGTGAAAGTGGAAGAGCCGTCCATCTATCACAGTCCTTGGAGAGTTTTGACAGTAATGGTTTATAATTTAATGCGTATAGTGAGTTGGTTCTGGCAGAGATGGTGATACCCAGGTATTTTATCTTATTTACTAGCTGAAGGCCTCCCAAGTTCGCTATTAGTTTTGCTTTGTCCTGCTTTCCTAGTGGAAGCAATTTGCTCTTAGTCCATTAACTTTATGGCTGGATAGCCTCCCATATTCCTCATCAAATCATGCACCTTTGATAAGTCTTGTGCAGGGTGTTGGAGATATAGAAGCAGATCATCTGCATATAATGCTGTTTTATGTATGGAACCACCCACCCTTAAGCTTCTAACTCTTGTGTTCTCTTAGGGCCGCGCCAGAGGCTCCAGTGACAAGACATAGAGCAATGGGGGAGAGAGGCATCCCTGTCTGGTGCCACACCCCAGATTGAAAGGCTGTCTCACTAACCCATTTACTTTATTTGAGCGTGTGGATTCATGTAGAGGGCCTTCAATCAAGATCTGAAAAGAAGGCAAAAACACATCCTCCTCAGATTCTCAAAGAGGTACCCCCACTCCATGTGGTCGAAGGCTTTCTCAGTGTCTAGAGCCAAGACTTCTGCACCATGTTTCTGCTTGTTTCTCCTAGGGCTGTGTGAATACCTTATTTCGAATATTCAGCCAAATATTCGGTATTTGGCTGCCAAATATTCATATTCTGCACAGCCCTAAATAAAAAAAACAAATGTCCTCCCCAGCCCCCCAAAAAACAGTACTATCTTCCCCCCACCCTCTAGCAGCCACCAAATCTCACCTTCCTACCCACCCAGCGCCTGCAATTTTGTAATTTTTCTTCAGAAAAAACTTTTAATGGGGACTGGCACAATCCACCCACCTCCATATCTGTCCCCATTTTATAAACTAAGTGACAGGTCAGACAGCATTAAGAATTAAAGAATAACCCCCCTCCGCCTGCAGCTCAATTTCAGCATCAGCACCCCCTGTGACCCTGACGCATCCTCCTTCCTTCCTTCCCGCGTTCTTCCAGTTTTCATTTGAAGAAAGGACGATACTGCAAGTCGTTATCTTTCTCCTCTCCAATGTAGTGTCTTTCATGAATGGAAGACATACAGCTTGCTATAGAAACTAGCATGATCATGTGATCTGCTGGTTTTTATAGCAACAAGTAGTTTGCACGCTCATTCATGTAAGAAGAAGACACTGCAGTGAGGAGGGAGGGTTGTACCAGACTGGCGGTGGTGATCACTTTCTTCAATGAGAATTGGGTGCTTGTGGGGAGGGGATGGAGCAGGGTCACAGAGGGTGCTGATGCTGAAATTGAGCTGCAGGTAGTGTTGGGGGGGATCATTCTTTTAATTCTTAGTGCTGTCTGACCTGTCACTTAGTTTATAAATTGGGGGCTGGCCGTGGAGGCGGGTGGATTGTGCCGGTCCCCATAAAAAGATTTTTCTGAAGAAAAATTACAAAATTGCAGGCGCTGGATGGGTAGGGAGGGTGGATTTGGTGACTGCTAGAGGGCGGGGGAAGACTGTACATTTTTCTTTGGGGCTAAGGAAGAGATCTTTTTTTTTTTTAGTGCTGTGCAGTGTGACAATGCCAATATGATTACCTTCCAAATAGTCCTCTATTCAGGCAGTTATTCGTGTATTCGGAAATTAATATTCGCCCCTGCACAGCCTAGTTTCTCCCCACTGCATATCACATTTAATGTTCTGTGAATATTGTGTTTTCCTTGGCATCCCGCCACAAAACCTGACTGATCCGGATGTATTAGGTCAGGTAGTATCGGATCCAACTGGGTGGCCAGAATGTTCACCAATACTTTGTAATCAGCAGTAAGTAGGGAGATTCTAAGCTCCACTGCCTGGTTGCTGGGGGTGAGCCAGGGGCAGCCAGGCCAAATGCAAAAGAGGCATGGTCTGTACCTTGCTGACCACTGGTAAAAGGGAAGGACTGAGCAGCAACCTGTCCAGGCATGCATATGATTGGTGAGCATGGGAATAGAAACTGTAAACCCTGCCTGTGGGGTTAATGTGTCTCCACATATCTACTATACTAAATTCAGCTTCCAGCTCCCCTAATGCTTTTGCATTCCTAGTGAGTGGGACTGGGGCTGGGTTGGACCTATCCAAGATGGTGATTGCGTTAGCCATTGTCCTTAGGTGGTAGTAGGCATGCAAGGGTAGTTCTTATGTATCGTGTTAAACTTTGCGTTATCTCCACTCAGACCTCTCAGTTGCCCACACAGAATCATATTGCCAAGTGACTGATTTGTGTACCCTACTTCACACCACAACATCCTTATTTTATCCCTGACAAAACACCTCAAAAAGTCCCCCCTTCCCCTCCCTTGAGTACCGATCTGTCAAGGGATACCCGACAGGTGGTGGAGGCATTCAGTGCAAAATGCCCCTCTCAGCTGCAGATCCCCCCAACCCCCCGATCCATGAAGCCAAACCACCTTAAACAATCCCACATTACAAAATGAACAGCTTCCTTTTCCCTCCCAAGTACCTCTCCTCTTTCCCATTCCTCCTTGAAACTCTGATCTGTCTCCCCCACAAGCACAACAGTGCCTGAAGAAATTCTCTTGCAAACAACTGGCAAACATTAACATAGTAATTGTGTATCTTAGCATTCCTACAAGATCATTGTAATGGCACTAGTTAAACTAATATAAAGTTTTAAGGCTCTTCCATCTAGCTTTGTTATATTAAATTAGTAGTAAAAGTGGCATATAACTGGTGAGCATGTTATTTACGGAGAATTGATCATTGGGGCCAAAAGGCAAAACGAATCAAAACTAAACTAAAAGGCCCCTTTAGCCATATATATATTATATCTCGTTGGGAAGAATGGATGTTGATCAGGTTGATTTTGTCCATTACCAGAACCCATACAACCTAGAGTGGAAAATAAAACAGTTAGTAAACAGGAACGGGGCTTGCCTTCAGCCCTTAAATAAAAACACAGATTTGATCCCCCAGAAAACAAAGTCAATCCAGGTTAATAGTAAGTCAAACCCAAAGATAGTGGGTAATCCAGGCCATGCAGTGGTTAGCTAAGGCCAGAGAGTCTCCAATGTTCCAGGCTCACAGACTGCTAGCATGTGTTGGAACCAAAATGTACATTACTCCCCCCCACCCACCATTACCCATGTCCCCAGACATGGTCGAGAAGGAAGGCATGCAAGTAGTGGCCAGAGCAGTCCAGTGTTTCTCAGCAACTGAGGTCCCTACTGTCACAAACGCACTCAGCAGGTCAGGCCCTCTGCTCCCACAGTGCCAACCTCAGAGCGCAGTATTGTGAACAGGTAACAGAACAGGGTAACCCTACTGTCTGCTTGTGGGTCCGAATCACATTTGGTCTCAAATTCTGGGGGGATTCAAACTGTGAACCTTATGCTAGCATACCCAAATGTACAGGCTCAGATAATCTTCTCTTCGAGGGATGCCAGACATCTTTCGCCTAAGGACACCTAACCAGGTATCCAAAATGAACCATTAAAACTCTATAAAAGACCTTAGGTATATTCTTACCTTTTCCCAGTTTGGTAACACCATTAAGCTTATGAACAGTTTTGTCGATCTTAACCCTCCATACATCACATGCAAAAGAAAGAACTTTGAACACACACCCAGGCAGTCTTTTTTAAATATAGACTTACTTAAAAATGGATAAAAATATGTAAAATGTAAACACAGAACCATATATCACAAAGCATACAATCACTAAAAAGAACAAGGTTAAAGTACAAACATAAACTCCTACCACAATACAATTAGACTTTTCTATGTAATGTATTACCTTCTTACAGTGCTTATAGTTAGTTCTTGTTTCTAAGAGCCCACAAAGAGATGTGTCATTGGAAATACAGAATACAGTTTAAACCCTATGTCTCCACCCCTTCTATGATGTTATCTAGCTCCTCCTTTTAGAATATAAAAATTATACAAACAGAATGTCCTATCAGGAGGTATATTAAATATCGTGACATCAGCAAAAAACTCATTTCCCAGTATGACTCTCTTTAATCAAACCTTTCCTTTGATCTTGTGTGGTTTCTTGCTCTAAGGACATCAAAGCGGTTTTACTGCTTTTTAACACCATAGTGGGATAACATGTTTTTCCTCTAAGACGTCATAAAATGTTTATGATCTCCATCCTCTGGCAGACTCATAAAGTCCAATTTAATTTCCACTTCAAAGCAGCAACAGACCATAAAATGCAATGTCTTGGAAGTTAATCACATTACAGAGATCTGCTGTTTAATATATATCCTGTCATTTTAACTGAAACCTGGGGAGCATCCCACAGGCTGTCTCATGAGAGACACTCACATACCACATTCTATATACAAATATCATAGAGCAATCATAACCAGCTGGCCAAGCGTCACACCTACTGCGTAGTTAGAACTCCACCATCTGAACTATGCCACTGGGGACTCAAATAGGGAAGTTAAGTCCCAGTTGTCCCAGTTTGATTCTTAAGATCCTGTCCCCCTTTTCGCTAGAATTCAACAAGTCTACGGGCTCATTTGCCCATGCCTCTCCCCTTCAGCATGGTCCTGGGCTTTCCCATGGTACTGTCCCGAATTAGAATAAGGGAAATAAGTAGAAAGAATTGTATAACTTATCTGCTAGATGCCTCTCCTGGTCAGATGGGGGTGCCCACTTTTCCTTCTGGCTTCTTCTATCCATTTCTCCACTGTCTTCGGACAAGTGAAGAAAATTGAGGGTTGCCCAGTTTTGTCACTGTGTAGTTTTGATGGATACATGAAAGTGAAGGACCAGCCCAGACCATGTAACTGACTTTACTGCATTGAATTTTTCCTCTGTAGTTGCAGCTTCTGGTTGTAGTCTTGAAATATGTGCACCTTGAAGATGTTGAACTGTATGCCTGTAGTTTAGGTAACAAGCTCCCTGAACTGGTGGCCTTCATGAAAGAGGGATGCCTGGATATCGTGGCAGTCACAGAAACATGGTGCACAGAGAACCATGACTGGAATGTCAACATACCAGGGTACAATTTACAGGAGAGACAGGGAGGGTAGAAGAGGAGGAGGAGCATCTCCTGTAAGGGAAGGATCAAAGCAATGAAACTAAAGGGTAAACAGGGAGGAGACGAGGCACTGTGGCTCACCCTGGAGACTGGAAATGGCACCACAATCTGCACAAGGGTTGTATACAGACCCCATCTCAGGGGGAGGAAATGGACAAGGAAATGATAGAAGGCATCCTTAGGATGGCAGAGAAAGGGGAGATATTGCTGATGGGGGACCTGACTATGCCAGATGTTAACTGGAGCAGCTTTACTACAGCCACATCCAAGAGCAGGGCCATTCTTGATGCCCTTCAGTGGGCATGCCTTAGACAGCTAGTGTTGGAACACACTCAGGAGGGAGCAATCTTAGACCTGGTACTCTCAAATGGGGATGGGGAGAGGATCTCAGATCTAGAAGTGGGTAGCCATCTGGGAACAAGTGACCACCAAACAGTGTGGTTCATGATAAACTCAGCCACAGAGTCAAGCCATACAAAAGTGAAGGTACTGGACTTCAGAAGGGCTGATTTTGTCAAAATGGGACAGTGCCTCAGAAAAGCACTAGCAAACAGGCAAGAAGGAGGGGTAGAGCAACAATGGGAAAATATCAAAACTGCCATCACAGAGGCAACAAGCTTTGTGTGAAGCAAATAAATCAAAACAAAAGAAAAAAGCACTATGGTTCTCAAAAGAGGTGGTGGAGAAGTTTAGGGAGCAAAAGATAGCATTCAGGAAGTATAAGGAAGCACAGAAGGAGCAGGACAGAGAACTGTACCAGTTAAAGCAGAATGAACCAGGGAAGGCAGTCAGAATAGCAAAGGCCCAAACCGAGGAAAAGATAGCCAACTCGGTTAAGAAGAGGGATAAAACCTTTTATAGGTACATTAGGGAGCGAAGAAAGAAAAAGCGAGGGATACTGAGGTTGAATAAAGAGGAGGGTGGGTGGGCAGAGAGGGACAGTGAAAATGCAAGGATACTGAATGAATTCTTCTACTCAATATTCACAAAGGAAGAGGAGGGAGAAGTACCTAATCCAGTCAATAGAAGCACTCTGGATAGGGGAGTCGATATCAGTTCTTTCACAGAAGAAAGGGTTCTGAAAGAACTCCTAAAACTGAAGGTGGACAAAGCAATGGGGCCTGATGGGATTCACCCCAGAATTTTAAAAGAACTAAGGGGAGAACTAGTAACACCACTGATTACCCTTTTTAACAAATCATGGGAGGATGGTGTGGTACCTGAGGATTGGAGGAAGGCAGATGTGATTCCCCTTCACAGATGTGGGAGCAACACAGAGGCAGGAAACTACAGACCTGTCAGTTTGACCTCAGTGGTAGGGAAAATTATGAAATCACTTCTGAAGGAAAGAATTGTTGAGTACCTAGTGGCCAGTGAGGCACTGGACCCAAGGCAGCATGGATTCATAGTGATAAGGTCATGTCAGATGATTCTAATCGATTCCTTTGACTGGGTGACCAAAGCAGTAGACCAGGGAGGGGGCTATGTTCATGGCCTACCTAGACTTTAGCAAGGTATTTGACACAGTCCCACATAAAAGATTAATAAACAAATTAGCCAGCCTGGGAGTGGGTCCCAGGGTGGTAGCCTCGGTAAAACATTGGCTGGACAACAGGATGCAGAAGGTAATAGTAAATAGAGTCCACAGTGAAGAAAGAGGGGTTACTAGTGGGGTATCATAGGGTTCAGTAGTAGGACCAGTCCTTTTTAATGTCTTTATAAGTGACATTGCAGAGGGACTGGAAGGAAAAAGTAAGTCTCTTTGCAGATGACACAAAGATCTGCAACAGGATTGATACACAAGGTGGGGTGGAAAGGATGAGAAGGGACTTGGCAAGGCTGGGGGAATGGTCAAATGTATGGCAGCTTAGATTCAATGCAAAGGAGTACAAAGTAATGCACCTGAGAAACAAAAACCCAGGGTAAGAGTACACAATGAGAGGTGAGATACTCACAACAGCAAAAATGGAAAGGGGCCTGGGGTAACTATATCAGATGACCTAAAGGTGGGCAAGCAATGTGAGAAGGCAGTAAGGAGGGCTGGGCAGATACTGGGATGCATAGGGAGAGGCATCACCAGTAGAAAACAGGAAGTTGTTATCCCTCTGTACAGACAGTTGGTGAAATCCTATCTGGAGTACTGTGTGCAGTTCTGGAGACCTCATCTCCACAAAGACATAGACAGGATGGAAGCTGTCCATAGGAGGCAATTAAAATGGTGCAGGGTCTGCACCAGAAAACATACAAAGAGAGACCAAAGGAGCTTAATATGTATACCCTCAAGGAAAGGAGGGAGAGGGGGACATGATAGAAACTTTCAAGTACCTCAAGGAATCAACAAAGTCCAAGAGGTAGCATCTTTGAGAAAAGAGATGTGCAAGAACAAGGGGGCACAATTCGAAGATGGAGGGGGGGATGGCTCAGAGGAATGTGAGGAAGTATTTTTTCACAGAAAGGGTTGTGGATGCATGGAACAGCCTTCCTGTGGAGGTCGTGGAGTCCAAAACAGTGGGGGAATTCAAGAATGCATGGGACAGACATAAGGCAATTCTAGTGGGGGGTAGGAGGAAGTAGGCTGTTGGTTAACTAGTATCTGCAGCTTATCCATTAGGTAGGGAAATGGGCAGATTAGGTGGGCCAACCGGTCCTTATCTGCCATCAAATTCTATGTTTCTATATATGGGAACCTTGCTCTTAGCGCATCTGAGAATCATCTATTTATCCTTGTACCTTAAATATTTAATGAGGCAATGTCATGGCCTGTCTCCTGGTTTTGACGCCAGTCCCACCCTGTGTGGGTGCTCTATTTCAAACTCAGCGGTCTCTTGGGGTAGGTCTAAGTGCTCAACCAGCCATTTGTGAAGGCCTTTTTCAGGGTTTTGTCCATCGATCCCTTCCGGGAGACCTATAATACACAGGTTGGAGCGTCGAATCGATTTTCTTTATCGCCTACCTTGGCTACTAACTCCTCCAGAGCTTTCTTCAGATCATTCTGCACGTTGGTAATAACAGAGAGTGTGTCCTCCAGACCACTCACTGATGCTCCAGCTCAGATACAGTATCTGCATCGTGTGAGTAGCAGTGGTCTCTGAGAGGCCAATCACTATGTTTTCTGGGTGAGGATTTGCACCATTATGTTGATGAAGCCCGCCTTCATGTCATCAGCATTTTACTAGAGTGGCCAGTACTCTGGCCAGCATGCTCTTCAATTCAGACATGCTGCTTTCTGATGTGATTATGGCCTCATGGGCCTGAGACCTGGTGCTGGCCTCCGATCCTCAAGCGAACCCTTTGGCAGTAGAACTAGCTCAAAATTAAGTTTAGACTGCTTTGTTTTATATTTGCTGGAGGCCATTAACTTGTTCTGCAGCACTATGCCACTTTTACTGATAGTTGAAGATGTGAGATGCCTCTAAAGCATTTTTCAAGGAAGTGCCATGAGGAGCTACCTAGAGTGCTTCTGCCATGTTGTGTAGCTAGCCATGCCCCCCCAAAATGTTTTTTTGAAGAGTGGTAGTTTAAAGGAAAATCTAATTTGGGACCTAGTCAGAAATGAGTTAGAGACTCTAGGAAACAATTCACCAGATGAAGGATATAACCCATTTATGACTTTGAATAGGAAGATACCCATTTTATGAAAATTCCTGTTTTCGAAGGATAGAGTACTGGATTGTTCAAACAGTGTTTAACGATAAGTACGAGATGGAGCATTCAACAAGAATTGAATTTTAAGATACCTTGAGTCCATTAAGTATAGTACTACCGGTGGAACTATAGATTATTAAGCTATAGTCTAGAAGACTAAGCAAAAACAGTGAGAGAAGCTTTCTAGAGTCAGCCATAAGAAAAGATTTTACACAAAACAACAGCCCCAGCCTCTGATGTATTATTTTCCTTAGGTGATTAATATGAGATTCAAAGGTTGACCTACTGTCTAAAATTATTCCAAGATATTTGAAATTATCCACTAGTTCAATGATAGTCCCTTTCTTGTCTATAGCTGGTTGGAATTCAACAGCCTATGCTTTTTACTTGAAAAAGCATTACTTTTGTTTTTTTAGAATTGAGAACCATATGGTTGACAACCAATCCTGAAAGTGATTAAAACCAATTTGAACATTTTGAAGGACATCTTCTAGACATAGTACCAAACTCTAAATAACAACATCATCTGCGTATAAGATCATGCTGGTTTGAGCGTGGATGCTGGGGGCCCAGCTCATATAAAGTGAGAAAATAAGTGGCCACAGGATTGAGCACTGGGGCACACCACATTGAATAACTCTAGACTGAGAAACACAGGTACCTATAAGAGTTCTGTGTGTCCTATTGGTAAGGTAATCGATGTACTACTTAATGACATCTTCTGAGAAATGAAGATTATGAATACTAGGAAGCAGACTATGTTCAGCTAAGTCAAAAGCCTTGGTTAGGTCCACAAACAAGGCTGCAACAGAGTGCCCCTTGCCAAAACACCCTGTATGCGGCCTGTGAACCCCACCAAGGCTGTCTCTATATTACGTTTTGCTTAAAAACCATGCTGACAATCAGTGAGTAAGTGATATTTTTCAAGATGTTCAAGAGTTTGATCTTTTATGATTTTTTCCAAAATGTTTGAGAGTGGTGCTAAAAGTGAGATTGGTCGGTAGTTTGATACTAAAGCTGGGTTTCCATTTTGAGTATGGGCTTAATAGTTGCTAATGTCCAATTATTGGGAAAGATAACATGTCAAAGTGAAACCTTTAAAATTAATGACAGGGAGTGAGAAAAAAATTATTCCTAATTTTGTAATTCTGTAATCAACACCATCATGTCATAAGGAAGGACCCACTTTTACTTATATAAGAGGAAAATTCAGACCACAATTGATTACATGTTAGTTTCCCATCAGTTCCGATAACATCTTTACAAATCAAACCTACAGAATTCTCAGATCATCTTTTGATGATTAGCACACTAAAAGGGCAGGGTAAGATATATAAACAAAAAGATGGAAATTGAATATTTCAGTCTTAAATAACCCACAAGTAAACTCCATAATTCTTAAAATTCTTGAGGCCCAACTTTCAGTAGCATTTTATACTAAAATATAGGAGAATGGTGGATCGATACAAAAGGATCTATCTAATTGGTTTAAAAGGTATGGGAAGTCCCTAAGAAATAAGAAATTCTTTAAATACTTATCTCTAAGAGATCAGATACAAAGACTGATTTCTTTCTCTTATACTTCAAAGATAGATTATTCCATTCAGATTAATGGTATAAAATCAGAAATGAGAAAATTTCAATATGACAGAGCACAGACCATCCAAGCCATGCTTTCCTCTTGTACCAAGAAATCCCCGATTGGTGATCCATTTGAAGCATGTAAAGAAATTAAAGATTCTATGACCATTGATTTCCTACTAGACTGATGGAAATAGAGCAGACTCAGTGGAACAAATAGAGGGTATAATTTTTAAACATTACAAATCTTTAGAACCTAGCTCTCCCATTCTAAAACAAAGAATCGAAACTTATTTAAACAATCTACATCTGCCTTCTTTTCCACATGAGGCATCACAATTGCAATCTCCACTGCAGATTACAGAAATAGAAGAAGTGATTCAAAACTTAAAAAACAATGTTTCCCCAGGTTTAGACGAATTATCTAACCAGTTTTATAAACATTTTAAGAAAGAACTGGCGATATGCCTTTTGAAGGTATTTCAATTTTTTTATGGATTCAAACTCAATGACAGCTTCTTTTACAGATGGATTGTTGATATATCTCTTTAAATCTGGAGATTGGCATAATATAAAAATTGGAGACCAATTACATTATTAAATTCAGATTATAAAATATTCTCGACTCTTTTGAATAACTGATTGAAATTGTATGCCAATAATGTAATAGCACCCTATCAGTTTTGTGGTCTCCTGATAGAAAAATACAAACAGCTATCATGGTCATAAGAGATATGATAGAACACCTATCATTGACAGGAAAAACGATGCATCATAGCTGCAGATTTAGAAAAGCATTCGATAGGGTTCATCTCCCTATTTATTCATAGTTTTGGAGAAGTTCAAATTACCTCAAAAATACTTAATACTATAAAACTTTGTACAGCTCTTATTTTGTGTTCCCCCTTCTGAAAGGCGAGGCTAAAAGGAGTTTTCAGTTATATACAGGGTTAGGCAGGTGCTCCCTGAGTCCCCTCTTATACATTTTCTCATTAGATCCATTTCAACGTTCCCTCATTATATACCTCAAATGGCAAGGTATTCTAGGGGAGGATCACCAGTTCCAATTACATTTACAAGCTTATGCAGATGATATATGTGTATTTTTCTCAGATCACACACAAATCCATAATTTTCTGGTGGGATTTCAGACTTTTCACTTGCATCTAATGCAAAATTAAATATCAATAAAACCAGAGCCTAAATGATGGGTGCAGGTAATCTTGATTTGACTATTCAGAATGAGATCTTGATATCAGGAGAGCCTATGAAAATATTGGGCATATTATTGGGCTCGCAAAATCTTCCTGTAGAGAATTGGGACACAGCAATTACGAAAATAGAAAAAAAAGTAAACAGATAGAAACAATGGAAATTATCTAAATCTAAAATAATTAATGTTATAAAACAATACATAGTGCCCTGCCTACAATTTGTAGCAATGATTTTTTCCATTACCATCCCATTTAGAGACCAGAATTTATAGTAATTTATTTCAAATGCTTTGGGGAAATAGGTTAAATCAGGTCAAAAGATGGTACACCTATTTAGAAAAAAAAAAGGGGGTCTGGGCATGTTAGACCTGATAATCTTCTTTCATACCATATTTTTTAATCAAACAATAAAAAAAGGCATACAGTCTGTAGCAGACGGGGGAGAAATATGGGTGAGGCTGGTTTTGGGAAGGTGTTTTTCTGTATGGCATAACATGGCTCCAAAACTAAACCCACATGTACAAATTCCCTTGTACTTTAAACCGGCAGTACAAAAACTGTTTAGGTGGCAAATAACTAAGGAGCTGATTTTAAATAATAATGCTCATACCCTTTATAATATGATTAAAAATAACATTCACCCAAAAGAACCTTGTTTTAAAAATTGCCCATCAGCACAAAATGGGTTCATTTTAGCTCAACTTAATGATTCAAGATTTCCATCCTTCATGTGGGAAACCCAATGGCTCATCATGTATGGGCGTATGAATGTCAGGGGTAATGCGAAATATAAAGTTAGAGAGGAAAGAAATTGTCCTTACCCTGACTGCATTAATGAGGAAGAAATAATGGTGCATTTTTTTTTACATTGCTCTTATGCAAAAATGTATGGGGTTATCTGGCAAGCAGATGGAACTTGAAATGGTTTACTTCTTTAACCTATAGCATTTTAGTTTTGGGTATTTACCCACCTTGCCTCCAGGGATACTATAGTAGTACTTTAAGAATATTTTTTAGCTGTATAAGATTTTATATTTGGCAAGCAAGATGTCAATGGGTTCTCTATCAAACGAAAATGTCATTTGAATGTTATAGCCAATTAGTTACTAATGAACTATTGCAGATATACTTACAAGAAGAAAAGGTCTTTGAGTCTGTAAAAGTTAAGAAATGGTGGAAGGGTTTTTCTCACCTTATTAAGTATAAATAATGCTATGAAGAGGTGCTAATTTACTATTTTAGATTATAATCTTACATATATGATACTCTTATTCTTTTGAATATGGTGAAATTAAGGAGTTTCAAGTTGGATGATGTTTTTTTTTTGAGTTGTATGATTTATGTTGAATTATCTCAATAAAATTTCCCTACTCTTTTGATAAGTGCCATGGATCTTTAACATCCACCTGAACTACCACCAATCCAGGCAGATGGGACCTCGGTTTAACGCTCTCATCCGAAGACGGCACTTCAGAAGTGCAGCACCCTCTCATGCTGCACTACAGTGTCAGTACTGGGATATTAACCCAAGTGCCAGTTGTGGGAACTGAACCCACAGCCCTCTGATCTCCCGGCCTCAGAGGTGAGTGTGCTACCACTGAGCCACTGACACTAAAATTAATCAGCTCCTGTTGATATCCCTAGAGTTGCACCACAGAATCTCACATTTCACCTATGCCCTGTTCTCTTTACAAAGGCAGGACTTGAACCTCTAACCTTCTGATCTGGAGGTGGGGACACTAACCGCTGCACTATTCTAGCAGCCTTTCTGTGGCCTTACAACTCAGCCCACCTTAAACTGTGAGTGCCCTTCCCCAAACTAAGGAGACCTCACTATCCCCTAGTCTCCACTGCAGTCACCTCTTCTACACATGTTTTCATCCCCTCCCCTAAGATCCTTAGTCCCCATTACTACTGCTCCACCTCTGCCTCTCCTTTTATTTTTTTACCTTGTTCACTTACCTTTCTGCTGATAACAGCTGATCACTAGCACCACTGCCCTGACACCGTGTTGCCTACCAAGCACCTATTAGGGCTTACCTTTCTTCTTACCCTTTTACCTCCCATCTTAGATAATGCCCCATGGTTCCTTCCCTGCAACCTTGTAGCAAGTGTAAAGGAATTAACATCAGACACTAATCCCCTAAGCACCTCCCAGCTCTGCACCCCTATATCTTCAGTAACAACTAGCTGTGGCACTAGCCATCCCATTGTTGTACGCTACCCTTTCTTACACCTCCTTACATCTCACCCCATAATATGGCAGGCCCTCTTGACCCAGACTACATTCTCTACGTTGGTTGTGACAGTACCACCTGCATAGATTTCTATACTTCTCCTCCTGTCTGAGAATATTCATCCCAACCCTGGCCCACCCCAGCCAGCTCCTACCTCAAACAGAGTAAATGTTCACTCAAGCTAGCCTCGTGAATATCCGCAGCATCTTGCCTATGACAGGTGATCTTCAGGTCTGGGTTTGCAGCACAACCCTGATGTTCTAGCCATAATGAAAACTGGTTGTCCCCAAAATCCCAGACACTGTGATCTCGATAGCAGGTTACACACTGTTTCAATTAGACAGGATGGGTAAAAAGGTGGAGGATGTGCACTCTACTTAAAAGATGTACAGTGGGCAAGTCCTACCCAACCATCAAAGACCAACAAGCCACATATTTTTTCTGTTAAGGCCATACCTGGCCACAATGGAAAATCTGTAACTATACTTTTGTTTATATCCTCCCTGAGAACAAAGTACAGGTTTTGACCTGGTCCTTAGTTTTTTAGCTGACCTACCCTATAACTCCAAAGTTATTGTACTAGGTGATTTTAACACCAACTGGACGGCCCCAGAAACTGACCCCTTCAGGAAGATGCCATTGCAGCTGTTAACCTCACTCAACTTGTTACCACTCCCATTAGGACCAACTACAGAACTGGGAACAGCTCACTCCTTGACCTTTTCAATATCATCACCTCCCACCCTGACAGGATAACCCACATAGAGGTACTATCAGACTCACTAAGCGACCACACCCTGGTCATCTGCCACTGGTCAAGCAAAGCCTCTAAGGCTCCTGCCAAGGTATGCATGCAGCATGTGCTTAAGAAAGGGTACCTTCGACATCTCCAGCACTATCTTGTGCACACTGACTGGTCCCCTTTAGACTCTGCCTATCGTGTGGACGCTGCCGTTAATTATTTTATCTGCCACTTTAACAAAGGCTGTGACTTATTCACTGCACACCACAAACATAAGGCAAAGGGAGTAACTAACCTCTGGACCACCCCTCAGTTAATCCAACTGATGCGTGACAGGGACAATCTCTGGCACCTAGCTCATGACAGTGGGAGACCATCTGATGTGCAACATTACAAGGCAGCACATAACTCCTGTACCAGGGAGATACATCACACATAAAGGGAATACTTTAAGCATGAACTCACAGACTCCTGGGGTAATGGGAAGGGTTTCTGGGAAAGCTTTAAATACCTCACTGGTAAGCCCTCAAAAAAATGCCCCCAATGTGATTTATGTCAATGGAGCTCTCTCACAGGACCCTCTAATAATTGGGATACCCTTAATGACGCCTTCACTAACCACTCCGGTATACTCCCTCCTGACTTCCTAAGGCAGCCTGCTAGTCAACCTAGTGCCATGGGCACCTCCCTTCCCCTAAGTTTCCCTCCCCTCTACTTCAAGAAAGTCTCCATGCCAGAAGCAAAAAAATACTTACAAAGAGTCTTGGGAAAAACTAGGTTCAGCAATGACGCCATAGACCTTAAACTCCTGCACCAGACCATTGACACCATCCTTAAGCCCCTTACCATTATTGTCAACCTTCCCCCTCTCCCAAGAACAATTCCCACAACTCTGGAAGACAGCTGTAGTCATGCCTGTCTATAAAAGTGGTGATAGTCATCCCTCTAACAACCGCCCTATCTCCATCATCCTCCCCAAGGCACTTGAGTCTACTGTCGCCGATCAGATGACCAAATACCTTACCAAATATAATATCCAATACAGGGAGCAGCATTGCTTTAGGAAGGGGTACAGCACAACCACCGCCTTGCTGGAATACACTGATGCCCTGCACTGTGCATTTGACTGAGGCCAACTGGTGGGGTTGATCTACGTCGACCTCACCAAGGCTTTCGATACTGTGAACCGCCGGCCAGTGGCGCTGAGATTTGAGATGTTGGACGCCACACCTCGTGTCACGCCAGTGACCTGGGTTCAGGAACGAGCCTGGGTGCTGGGGGTCGGCGGGGAGAAAGTAGAGATCGGCGTCCGTGGGACAGCTCTCCTCTCCTAGAGGGGATCCAGAGGCATCCCGGTGCAGGAGAGACCCCGGTGGAGACCGGAGGTACTTCCGCTGCTGGGGAGCTAAGCACAGCTGGAGGCAGGCGCCTGGCCAGAACGTGGTGGACACGCGCACGCCTGGCGGCTGGCCATGCCAGTGCACTGCCAGCTCAGGGGTGAAAAGTGAAAAAAGGAGGGCACTGATTGTGGCGGCATGATGGCCGTCTCCTGCGTGGACTCTCCCGGCACCTGGGTGCGAGGCATTACTGGATTCGGAATGGGTGGGTTGAGCTCGGAGGAGTGCTCCCCACCCCTGCCATGGAGGGCAAGCCGTAGGGTTGGCGCGAGGCCCTAATGGGGTTGCCAGGGGTAGTTCAAGGGGCGGCGGCCGGACAGACCTGTGGATGAAGCAGGACGTGGCAGGTAGGCAGATCAGTGGCCCTGGGAGGATAAAAAATAGAAGCGATACTGTGAACCATTCTGTCCTGCTCCACTCACTCCAGACTATAGACCCTCCTCAGAGGTCACCAAGTGGTTCTCCAGCTATTTCAGCAGCAGAACACAGCAAGTCAAAATTAATGACACCCTATCTAGCTCATGCTCTGTTAACTCAGGCAGCCCCTAAGACTCCATCCTTGAACCTTTATTGTTCAGCCTCTTCCTCAATTTACTCCCTAAAGCCTGCCCTAGCAACATCATTCTGTACGCTGATGATGCTGTTCTTTTTTCCACCCACTCCAACCCCACCCTACTCACCAAAGATCCCCAGACAAGTTTTGCAACAATTGAACGTAGGTTTGAGAATCATAAGCTACTAATGAACTACAAAAAAAAAAAAAAATCGATGCTTTTCTGAAGTCCCCATAACCAATACAAATCCTATGCCCTAACCATCCCTAACAACCAAAATCTCCCACTTGAACAAGTTAGGGAATTTAAGTATCTAAGCATAACCTTAGATAGCTCCCTGTCCCACACCTCACATATCAACCTTATATCTAAAACTATTAATACTAAGATTGGGCCCTTATATAGACATCAGCACTGCCTCACCCCTGAAGCCCTCAGAACCACTATCTCAAGCGCTATTGTTTCTATCATAGATTATGGACGATTATCTGTGGGGCTGCTACCGACTATGTTATGAAAAAAATCAATGTGGCTCTCAAAAAGGCTTGCAGGCTTGTCTCTGGTGCCTAAGGTTCACCCATACCTGCGATCTCTATGTACCAGCTCTTTGGTTAAATCTCAAAGGTAGGGTCACCTACCAGACTTGCCTTTTTGCCAAAAAAAATTAGACTCAACCAAACCCTGCCAACCACCCTGCCCCTTCTGCTACCAGTACCAAACCCACCCTATATGCATAAATACACCCTGAGAAAACAGCAAGTTCATTCTGCCTGACCACTCAGGGGCAGCGATCCTTTAGGTCTAGAGCCCCTTCCTGGATCAACAATCTCCCCCCTGAGATCAATAAGCACCCTACTCTTGGTCTGTTTAAAAGTAGCCTTCATCAGCACCTGAATTCTCTCAATAGTTGCGACTGCCTCCTGTAATAAATTGACCCCTCTGTGCCCTCTTGTAACCCCCAAGCTTGGCTCCTATTGTCCTAGACTTGAGCCTCTGTTCTGAGCACTCTCCCCCTCCCTTTGCCTGACTTCATCAAGCATCCCCTCAACCCCTACTCTATAATGACTACATCACCTTAGACTGCATCAACTCTTCTTCCCCATCTTTCCATCCACTCCAGCCCTTTCCTTTTCCTACACACCTCCTTCTCCTTTCCAACTCCATCCGACTCCTCTTTCCTATCTCCTCCCTTTCATTCCTGCCTTACACTGAGCCCTGCTGCCCACCCCACCATTCTACTTCTTGCTGTACCTCCCACATATCCTTGACTTCTGCCTTTATTTCTTTTCTCTCACTCTCCTCTTCTACTTGTACCGAGATATGTATTTATGCCTACTCCTATGTACTTATGCCTTTTATCCATTTGTAAATACTGTACATATGTATTCCCAGTTATAAACTGTAAATAGTTACTATAGTTGTACTTTTAATGTATTGTTTAACTCATGTTATCTTCTATGTTCATCTATATTATCTGCTTCTGTATTTTTCCTCCCAATCTCTGTTTGTACTTGATGCAGAAACTTTATAAAAGAACTTCTGGTTCAGAGGTATTGTAATCCTAGTAATAAATAAATAAATAAAATTAAATAAATATGGAGTTGACTCATTTACCTGGTAATCAGCTCCTACGGAATTCTTTTCTGATGCTCAATTATGTCTTTCTTGTAACCAGAATTTGTATTGTATTGTATTTGTAATTTATCACTAATTGTAGCATACGATATCTTATAATTTTTTATTTTTAAATTTGTTATTGTGACATTTTTGTTGAAAAAAATGGTAGCTGCCAATTAGATGGAATGCTAATCTGTAGATACTATACCAGCAGAAAGAACATCCGATTGTCTGTGGGGGAAGACAGCTAATTAAATGAAATTATGTTATCCAATCTGAAACACACACACACACACACACACACACACACACACACACACACACACACAAAGTCTCGATAAGCATTTTGCTGTGACTGATGTTATGGTGTAACCCCTTGTTCCCAGGGTTATTAGAATCACTTCTTAGAACCAGTGGCATGCAGGAAAGGCGGCTTGTGAGATACCAGTTAAATGGGTTTCACACTGCCTCACTCTATCCTCAGTCTCAGCTGAGCTGCAGTGATGATGTAATTATAGAATTCTTGCAGCAGCATAAGCCACATTGGAATGCTAGCAGCAGGGGTTAGCTGTAGAATGTTGGGGAATTCAAGTCAGTCTTTGAGGGAGTCTTCAGGGAGAGTCTTGAGGGAGCAGTGAGAGGAAGAGGTGTGCCGCAGTTGGCAGCCCCTCAGAGCCTAGCTCTGATATAGAGCTACATCAGACAAGTGGGTTGTGTGTTCTCACCCTAGAGAGGAACACAGAAGAGACCAGAAGGAAGTAGTAGAGACTGTTCCTAGTCTTGTTCCAGTGCTCCATGCCCAGAGGGATGGGGGGGGGTTCAGCATTTCAGGGGTAATCCCCTGGCCCTGCCTGGAAAAGGAAAGCTGGGTTGTGTGTTCTCACCCTAGAGAGGAACACAGAAGAGACCAGAAGGAAGTGGTAGAGACTGTTCCCAGTGTTGTTCCAGTGCCCCATCCTTGAAGGAATGGGGAGAAATCCAGCATTTCAGGGGCAATCCTGGCCCTGCCTGGAAAGGGAGCTGCTGAAAGTGAAGTTTGTACTGAGAATCTGGAGAATCTGTGTTTTTAGGAAAGAAGCCCTGGGGCACCTGCATACCGTGGTGAGTTCTGCTCTGATATAGAGACTATGTTCACCAAGACAGAGATTAGTGTAAAAGTATCTGCCTACTGTGGTGTCAGGAGAAGACTTGCCAAGTACAGTACATTTAATTTGTGTATGGCTTGGAAGCATCTGAAACAGTAGGGGGTCTAGGGTATGGACATAGCCACTTACAGAACTTTTAAGTCAGGACACCGCCTGAGTACAGTGGAGAATGTTAAATGTGCTAAACATTTCTGAAGAGCATCTACAACCAGAGATTCAAAGAAAGGTGTTGTACCCAAATGAATGGCTGAGTATAGGAGAGCAAGAGGGAGACCCCAATCTGAAGTAACCAGGTTTACCTCTCGGGTTCAGTTTGGGCACCTATGACTTTCTCCCAGGCACTTGACCAGTGTTTGCAGAAAGCACCCAGATGTGGGATTGTGGAGTTTCTTCCCTTAGAGCTAGAAAGTGCTCGTGGGTGGTTTAGGAGCCACCATCAACCTCCATGCCTTATGGTAAGTGTCCTAATACTCTAGAATCCCAATTCCTGGTTTGGACATCTCAGTTATTGCTTCCAGAGTCCGGATTTACTTGGGTGCCCCTGTCCAGAAGTACAAACCTAGCATAATGCTGAGCAACAGACTTCTCCCCAGGTCCAGGTTACAAAATGGAGGCCCCGCTGAGGATTTGATTGGAATTTTAGGAAGAAAACAAGAAAGGTTTGCTCAGATTATGGCTAGTGTTTTGACTGTCTGGCATTAGGTAGCCCAAAAAAGTTAGAAGCATTGCCACCTAAATGTGCCTCTGTGTGCTGCTGTTCATGTGCTGCTGTAATTGTGCCACCTGTTTACCAAGGAGCAGTAAAGCCAGATTGTGTGCCCCTTGTCCTGCATCAAAATATAACGTTTGCCAGCTTTAAATTTCAAACTGTGACAAGAAAAAGTATGGAGAACTGTGGGAGACAAGAGAGTTGTGCCCTAGAAGTTTAAAGTGCTTGTTGTGTGGACTGGGGAGTCGCTGAGTAAAATGCCAAGAAAAATGGTTAAAATGGTGTTCCGCCGAGGAGTCACAGTTGAAAAAAAAAAAAGTTTGCAGTTTACATTTGCCTGCTCGACGATCACCGTGGAGGAAAAGAGCACGAGAAGGGAGAGGCTTATTTGCATGGCGTCGAGTGACTGGTGAGACTGCAGTCAGTCCCGCCCTCAAATCAGCTTCAGAGTGACTGCACAGTGTTCGAGAGGGAGAGAGAGAATGGTGTGAGAACTTGCTTGCCAGGAGGAGCATCGCGGTGACTGAAAATGTTGTAAAAGTAATAAAATCAGACTTTTCTGCTTAAAATCGGGCTTAACCCGCATTTTGATCATCTAGGAAGAAAGCTGGTGTTCCTAGGGACAATCGGCAGAACTGCCAGCCTGCTTCAATCCAGAGGTTTCCAGGATCGGCTGCAGGCCAATTTTCCATCGCATAGCAAGCTACTGATTCAGTGAGTACCATCCGGGAAACAGCTCAACTGTGTATGATTTTAACTAAGGCCAGCTGAATCTGTGATAACAGTGTGATTGTTTTGCAAAGAAGGACTGTATCAAATTAATCAAGCTAAGCAAGAATTCTGAGCATGAGACTGTGAGCATAATTATGGGTTCAGCAACAGTATGATTTTCAAAGCAAAGTGAGAGACTGTGGGTTGTGTGAAAGATGCAACAAAAATACAGGCAATCCTGTGCATGAAATACTGTGCCTTTATGATCTTTAAGCAAGAACAGTGAGTTAAAGCAAATGAAAAGTCCTGTAAAACTCATATAGATGCTAAGAGAGCAAACAGTGCAGTTTATGCAGTTTGAGTGAACTTTATCAGTAAAGCGTTAATCTGATGTGCAGTGGCTTGAGTTAGAAACAGAACGTTGATGCACCAGGAGTGCTGCGCCACCATTACAGGGTGGGTAGCAAAGTAAACACAGCAGCAGGGAGCCATTTTGTAAGACTTTTCCAAATGAAGTGAGTTATGAGATAACAGTGAGCGCTTGTTTTCTCTGCAGTCATAGCATTGGGATCATCCCGCTACCCAGATCATGCCCGGCTATGATAGTAGAAGAAGTACAAGTTGAAAGAAATTGAGAGTTGTTACTACGGGATGTTTGCCTCCTCATGTGCGATTCCTGGATATCCAGTTAGAGTGTGCATAATGTGCTTAAAGTCTGGAATGGATGTCTTCATGGTTCCTCACTGTTCTGGGTGTCTAGAGAAACATGGACTAACTAAAGCACCCAACACTCGTTTGGCTCCCACATGGACAAAGCTTCAAGAATCTGCTGTGGGAAGCACACAGCACCAGGTGGAGCCTGTTGGGGAAGCCCAGCAGGGTGTGGCACAAAGGAAAATGGTGTAGATCTACAGGCTGAGAAAAGTAGTGCTGATGTATCCGAGTCCGGGTCACAGAGAGACAGTACGGAGGGAGCATCAGCAGATCCGTGGAGAGACGGGCCGAGCCCTAGTCTCATAGGAGAAGATGAGATGAGAGAGACTCTTGAATGGGAGGTGTTGACCTCCACACCCAGTGAAGAGTGGACAGCCTCAGGAATGAGGATGACTGCTCACTTCTGGGCTCAGATCCTCAATGAGGAAGAGGAGGAGGGGGAACCTATGTAGCCTTATGATGAAGGTGCTAGTCCATAGCCTCAGGCTCTTGCCTTGGAGGAGCAGAAAGAAGGAGAGACTGGTGACTCCACAGCCCTGTCCCCACAAGGAGGAGTCACAGATCCATTTTACATTGCATTGAGTATGCGTAGCTGGTAGAACCAGGACTTGCTGGTCCCCAAGCCAGGCCAGAGGTCTTAAGTTGACCAAGTGTAGTAAAGAGGAAAGACTGGTTCATAGGAAGGTGAATGAGATCTATGGGATATCCTTTCCTACCTTTCCTCAGAGAGTCTGGGAGGAGACTGAGAAAACAGGAAATCCTGGATAGTGGAAGAAGCAACAAAATATGTGCATCCAGGTACAAGTCGATTTGTCAGAGACAGAGTAATTTCAGAAAAATTCAAGTACTGGAAAGTGGTCAGGACACTGTTCATAGACACTGTTCAGATTGTAGATGGAGAGGGCCATGAAACCTTCTACAATGTGAATTATAAGCGCCCAGACGGGGTAATAATTTTCGCACCTGACCCATTGTGGTACTTTCCCCAATGCAACCAACTTCCTGTAAATGTGCCCATGCCTACCAAGTGAAAAGCAGAGCAGTGGTAGCCAGTGCTGCCATCCAGCCATTGCTGTACCTATGTTGTTCTGACTTCCTAAGGCAGCCTGCTAGTCAACCTAGTGCCATGGGCACCTCCCTTCCCTAAGTATCCCTCCCTCTACTTCAAGAAAGTCTTCATGCCAGAAGCAAAAAATACTTACAAAGAGTCTTGGGAAAACTAGGTTCAGCAATGACACCATAGACCTTAAACTCCTGCACCAGACCCTTGACACCATCCTTAAGCCCCTACCATTATTGTCAACCTTCCCTCCCAAGAACAATTCCACAACTCTGAAGACAGCTGTAGTCATGCCTGTCTATAAAAGTGGTGATAGTCATCCCTCTAACTACCACCCTATCTCCATCCTCCTCCCCAAGGCACTTGAGCCTATTGTCGCTGACCAGATGACCAAATACCTTACCAAATATAATATCCAATGTAGGGAGCAGCATTGCTTTAGGAAGGGGTACAGCACAACCACCGCCTTGCTGGAATACATTGACGTCCTGCACTGTGCATTTGACTGAGGCCAACTGGTGGGGCTGATCTACTTCAACCTCACCAAGGCTTTCGATACTGTGAACCATTCTCTCCTACTCCACTCACTCCAGACTATAGGCCTCTCCTCAGAACGCCAGTCCAGTGTGACGCTCCAGGATCCAGGTGCTTTCAGATTTGTCAGCCTTGCAGTGTACCTTCCAGATTCCATCGACTGGCTTTCCAGATTCCATCACCTGGCCTTCCAGATGACATCATATCCAGAGAGACACCAGCCCAGCTGTATCCCGATCATCGCCTGGGATTTTGGATGACTTCAGACCAGCAGTTCCTTTTCCTGTTCCAAGGTTCCATCTCCTAGATTGCATCATCCCAGCAGTTTCCAGATGTGCCATCCTGTTGTTTCTGGAAGATTTCCGCCCAGTTGTATCCGAAAAATGCTGCCAGGAAGAGTCTTCAGCTGGAGATCCAGGTGCCGTACCATTTTCGTTCTTCAAGGGACTGGTAAGTTCAGACTTTTCTTATCTTATTGACATTGCAATACACATCCTACACCTGGCAGACTACAGACTGTTTGAACTGTCTACAAAGGCTCTCCTCTTCGGGACTACAGTCCTCCAGAACTGTGCTTCAATGGGCTGTGGCCCAGGAGAGACTCTTTCTTGGACTTGTCTTCGGGCACTATTGATACTAGTGGGACATTTAGGGCATTCCATCCCCCAAAAATGTGTATTGTATATAATGTTAATGTTTTTCTACTGTTTTTTACTTTTCTAAAAAATATTTTTTGGGATTCTCCAGTGTTTTGATGGTAGGGGTTAGATAGCGTACTGTGTTTGCAGATCAGGGGTGTGTGTTTTTTCTTTTCTCTTGCAGGTAGTTTCTGATGAAGACAGAAGAGAAGACAAGAAGAGGAAAAGAGAGACTCATTGGAGTTCAAATGTGGTGCTTTAAAGTGTTGTTGTTTAAAGTACAGTGTTGTTGTTAACAGGTGTTAACTTTTCCTTCCACAGGTGTGGTGTGGGGGAGTGTGGGAGTGTAATGCTTAGAGTGAAGTGTTAGCTCCTTGGTTTTGGTTGCAGGTGTCCAGGGATGGGGGGAGGTTCTGTTTTGAGTAGTTTTGGTTTCTGGTCAGATAGGTTTTCCCTAGAGGGCTAGGGGGATAGACAGGCTGTGGTCCTGACCTGCAGTAGGAGCCGCAGTACTGGTCTATTAGGGCTCTGCTCTGGACCATTCTTCCAGGGCGACTGGTTACCATGGCAAGATAGTAGTGTAGGGGCTGATGTGTCAGCCAATGGCCGCTGGGCCCTGAGTGTTGTCTGGCTGTGCCTGGCACATGGTAGGGGAGAAGGTAGCGCTACCTCCCCGTAGTCAACACATAGGGTAGGATAGCCTGGAGCTGGGTAAATAATGACTGTGGACAGTCATTTTCCTGGCCGAGGGTGGGTGTAACCTCCTTGTTCCCAGGGGTTACTAGAATCCCACTTAGAACCAGTGTCAGGCAGGGAAAGGCTGCTTGTGAGATACCAGTTAAATGGGTTTCACACTGTCTCACTCTGTCCTCAGTTTCAGCTGAGCTGGAGTGATGATGTCATTATAGAATTCTTGCAGCAGCATAAGCCACATTGGAATGCTAGCAGCAGGGGTTACCTGCAGAACGTTGAGGAATTCAAGTCCGTCTTTGAGGGAGTCTTCAGGGAGAGTTTTGAGGGAGCAGTGAGAGGAACAGGTGTGCTGCAGTTGGCAGCCCCTCAGAGCCTAGCTCTGATATAAAGCTACATCAGACAAGTGGGTTGTGTGTTCTCACCCTAGAGAAGAACACAGAAGAGACCAGAAGGGAGTGGTAGAGACCATTCCTACTGTTGTTCCAGTGCCCCATCCCCGGAGGGATGGGGGGAAATCCAGCATTTCAGGGGTGATCCCCAGGCCCTGCCTGGAAAGGAAAAGCTGCCTGAAAGTGAAGTTTGTACTGAGAGTCCTGAGAATCTGTGTTTTCTGGGAAAGAAGCCCTGGGGCACCTGCATACCATGGTGAGTTCTGCTCTGATATAGAGACTATGTTCACCAAGACAGAGATTAGTGTAAAAGTATCTGCCTACTGTGGTGTCAGGAGAAGACTTGCCAAGTACAGTACTTTTAATTTTGTATGGCTTGGAAGCATCTGAAACAGTGGGGGTCTAGGGTATGGACATAGCCACTTACAGAACTTTTTAAGTCAGGACACCGTCTGAGTACAGTGTAGAATGTTAAATGTGCTAAACATTTCTAGATAGCATCTACAACCAGAGATTCGAAGAAAGGTGTTGTAACTAAATGAATGGCCGAGTATAGATTTGGGAGCAAGAGGTGGGAGACCCCCCATCTGGAGCAACCAGGTTTACCTCTCCGGGTTCAATTTGGGCACCTATGGCTTTCTCCCAGGCACTTGACCAGTGTTTGCAGAAAGCACCCAGATGTGGGATTATGGAGTTTCTTCCCTTTAGAGCTAGAAGGTGCTTGTGGTGGTTTAGGGAGCCACCATCAACCTCCATGCCATATGGAAAAGTGTCCTAGTACTGGCTGGGGTGCCAAGTCAAGAAATTCAAGAGAAGTGTACCAGTTCAGGCCAAGTGTGCCCAGAGTCGTTCAGAACCTGAGTGTTCAATTGTGAGGAACTGTGCTCTGTACCGCTGTAAATCTGCATTACCAGTGAGTGTAGCCCTGCGGGGGTCCATCTTTGCATTGTTATTCTCTATGTTTATGTGAATAAAAGCCATACTCTAAAATCCCAATTCCTGGTTTGGACATTTCAGTTATTGCTTCCAGAGTCCAGATTTACTTGGTGCCCCCGTCCAGAAGTACAAACCTAGCATAATGCTGAGCAACGGATTCTTCCCCAGGTCCAGGTTACAATGGGGTTTGTGAACTGGACGAGAGAAGGGAGCAAGTTAGAAGAGAGCAGAATCAGGTACATATGTCAGCAGAATATCTAGCTGGGTTTCATGGGATGCTCAGCTACTGACTGTGAGCAGTTTTAATCTGTAAGCAGAACTTGCACCATTAGGATACATACGGAAAGCTGTAAACTTGTAGCATGTGAAGGCCTTCTGAGTTTCTAAGAAGTATTTACATGCTGCTGCAAGTCTCATTCACTGCTATGGGAGAACACACATTTTTTTTTTATCATTTAACACTTTCTACCTTGCAGCCACATCCACATCCAGCCACCGCTCCTCCGCTCCACTGCCGACCACGAAGCTCCCATGCCCAGCTGGCAGACGCATCTACACCTGCAAAAGAGGCCCCCCCATAGCCCCCCTGTCCGGCGAGGAACCATTACCGGCACATGCCTCCAGGCATCATCGGCCGGTGAAACTGCGGCCATCAAGCTGCTGCAGACTTGAGCTGCCATTTTTCTGCTTGTTTCTCCCCATTGGGATCGTGGATGCGCAATGACATCCGTGCACATCCGTGCAGACATCTGCCACAGTCCCCCCTCCACTGACACCGTCAACTGCGCTACCTCCAGGCATCCCCAGGGGTCACCACAGTGCGGTGTAGTTTCCCCAGCCCACCCCAGGACTAGGAGAGCTGTCTCCCGACACTCAATCCCAGTCTTCCCCTACTGACCCAAGCTCGTTCCTGAACCTGGTCACCGGCATAGCGCGAGGTGAAAACAAAATGTTTTATAATACAATCCATCTGTAGCCACCTTTTCAGTAGTGAAGTTTATTGAGGATTTGTGTATTTCAGGGTAGTGTCATTTATAGTAGGTGATGCATCTAGTTTCCAGCAGGGTATTGAGGGATCATATTTATCTGTCTGTTTAGTGACTGTATATATCTATACTTTCTTGTATCTGTCTGTCTAGCGACTGTATATATCTATATATTTGTATCTGTCTATCTAGCTACTGTATATATCTATCTACTAAAAAAAATGCTGCATCAGCATGTGGACTGAAGGCAAAACAAACCTATTGAGTGACCACTCACTTTGCTATTTTCTCTTTATAGATAGTTCCTGAAGAAGACCTATGGTCAAAACATCGATTTATCTCTATTTTCTATTTTCTGAGTGCATTTAATATTACCTTTTTGTTTTGTTATCTCTATCTATCTATCTATCTATCTATCTATCTATCTATCTATCTATCTATCTATCTATCTATCTAAGGTAGGTGCACTGGAGAACCATGTTCCCCATTTTCAGGTGATGCGGAGTGTACACCAAATAATGCACTAACAATACCACCAACAGCTTAATCTGGTTCAAGGTCAGATGGCATTCATCTGTATCCCCCTCACCCGGGTCGTGCCTGAAAATAGGCAGAAATTGTCTAGTGCACTTACCCAGTCAACAAACACTAAATAAAATAAATAAATAATGGTAGTACAGCAGTGCATACCTAACCAGCATAGTTACATTCTACAGTGAACAGTTTACAACATAGATATATAGACACTGTCAGCAGATAAGGGCTTATGGCCCACCCAGTCTGCCCATTTGAGCTTATAAGTTCCCTTTACATTTTTCTAGAAGTCTGTTGCCCCTTACCCCTGACCTCCAGAATTCTCTTATGTCTATCCCATGCATTGTTAAATCCCGTGATTGTTTCAGCCCCCACCACTTTCTGTGGCAGGGTGTTCCACTTGTCCATCACCCTTTCTGTAAAGAAATTCTTCCTCACATTTCCTCTGAATCCCCCTCCCTCCCTCCAACTTCATCCCATGCCCTCTAGTCCTGGAACATCTTTTTTGCTGGAAAAATAGTGTAATCCTGCACCCTGTTCCTCCCAGTAAGGTACTTGTATGTCTCCATCATATCCCCCCTCTCCTCTCCTCTCCTCCAGGGAGTACATATTCAAGTCCTTCAGCCTGTCCTCATAGGACTTGTGATGCAATCCCTGCACCATCTTTGTTGCCCTCCTGTGAACCTTCTTTACCCTATGTCCTTATGTAGGTAAGGTCTCCAGAACTGTACACTGTACTCCAGGTGGAGCCTCACTAGTGAGTTGTATAGTGGAATTATGACCTCCGTTTTCCTGCTGGTGATGCCCCTGCCTGTGCATCCCAACATCCTATTTGCTTTACCTGCTGCTTTGTCACACAGTTTCCCTACCTTGAGGTCATCAGAGGTGATAACTACATGTCTGAGGCAGGCTGGGCCCTTGATGTGGAATTGCCGATGGACCATGTTCAAGAGAATAAATTTACTTTGAAGCTCAGGGAAGAGCCAGTCATGTTTACTGCAGATGGTGCAATGGTATGTTCTACAGGGGTGGAGATAGCGACTTTGGCAATTCTGCTGTAGAGTGAACACTTTCTATTATATAATAATAATGTATGGTAAAATGTTATCATCAAAATTTCGTCGATTTACAGGGTTGTTGTACCCTTGATGTGATGTCATGATATTGTTATACCATCGTGAATATATCACATGGATGGTACAACAACATGGAATGCGTTCGCACATTTGCATTACACAAACCTTCCTGAACCGGCTGCAGCCGTCAGAGTTGGACCCGGAAGAGAGCAGCGGTGATTTAAAAAGCTTAAAAGTATGGATCCTGCCTCTGTAATTTTGCTCGTTATGTGGATTATACACTATAAAAGACAATGTATGGCCCACTATGGGTAACAAAGCATGTGTTGTCATCTCGAGGTTGCCAAGACGACCAAAACCTCCCGAGCTTTGCTCTCAGGTTTAAATGGTCGCCGTGGCAACCTCTTGATGGCTACACATGCTTGTTACTGATAGCAGACCATACATTATCCTCTATGTTGCAGTGCATTGATCATAGATAACAGAACAGTAATCTAGGATTAGCATGCTATGCTGCTTTGCAATAGCTATTTTTGCTTCACCACTTAAGAAGCTTTTTTTTTTGCCCTGTACAGAGAGGCAATTTTTAGATTCAGTAACATAGTCAAGGAGTCAAAATGTACCTAAAGGTCATCTCAGAGTCCAAGTGTCTCCAAGATACATGAAGTGATGCATTGGTTGCAGCCTGGTGTTGTCCAGGAATTTTATTTGAAACACCTGTCTAGCAATGTTCAGTTTAGCCTTGTCTCCAAGTAACAGCTATCTGATCTTGGATTTATTTAGTACTAGCTTATTACCCTATATAGCTGCAGAGCTGGATAGTTACATTGCATACAAATTTATAGGCCTATGTTTATATTTAATTATAGGCATAGCTCACTCATGAGTAAGCCTAGGTTTGACATGTTGTATTCTAAACTGTTTAAATGATACAGGTAGCATGCTCTTTGTTAAAACAGGGAACAAAAAGAAACACAGAAGAAAGGTAATAAGAGGCCCTTTTGGATGGGGATTTTGTTGGCAGCTGAGGGGCACAACTCTGTACATTATTATTTCCCTACAACATCTTTGAAAAATGTAAGAATTTATTCAAAATTTAAATAAAAAGAAATAAGCGAGCCTGGATTTTAACTTATATTCTAAACTAATCCAATGATAGGAGGTGCGTCTTTGTCAACATCAGCTCCTTTGGCATGATCTCCCATCCCTGTCATATCCTTACTTGAGCCACTGTTGCTCTATGACTTTCCCCTGTGGCCAGATGGTTCCAGTAAAAAATAAACTAAACCCCGGGATAATAGACATTCAGAGGAATATCCCCCATAGTGGTTAATCAAGGGGTTCAAAGTGACACAAATAGCACATCAACTTCACACACTGCCCAACTAACACTCCTAGGAATTAGCTTGTCCTGTAATGGACATCCTTTCACTTACCTCCATATACTAACAGGTAGTCACAGCCTTTTTATATCAATTTGATGGAGCTCCAGGAACTACAGTTGCTGAGCTCAGCTATTCATAAGCAGAGGCTCTGCAGCACCCTGACTAAGGTTTCGGACTGTGAAGTACAGGCAGGTAAAGCTGGTGACTATTGTAGATGTCTACAACTTCATGATAAGGTCAGGGAAAGAGGAGGAGGGCAGCTAGATACCAGGGACTTCATGGTCAGGGCTTGGGAGAGGGAAGAGGGCTACTAAATGCCAAGGACTTCATTATGGGGACTGTGCTGTGTTCTTTATGGCTGAATAGGGTTCTTTGTTTTAATGTGGAGCTGGTACAAGAATTATTTTGAATGTGGCAGGAAAGAGCATGGGGATCACATTGATATGGTGGTGGGATAGAGTTGGAAACACAAAGAAAAAGAACAGTGGCATGATCCAATGCATACTAAGCAGACAATCTGATCCCACTGCGGATGACAAAAGTAGTATGCATCGGTTCTGGATTGGCCATCTTCTTTAACTCTTATACCCGCATTACGTCAACCTAGTGATTAGTTGAGGAGTGGCAGGGCACTCCTATGATCACATTCAAAGCAGCCACACTCCTTCAGCCACCTAAAAGTGCTAGTTGCTGCCACAAATGATAAGCACAATGTACTAAAACAGAAGCTCCTTCTATTAATCAGAAAAATATATTTCACAATTAAGTGATGTCAAAGGAATATAGCAACACATAAAGAACAAGCATTTGTCAATGCCGAATGTTGATTGAGTTGATCCGTTGAGCTCGCTCACTGCCCCTCTGTCACTCGCTCATTCTGTTTCTCCCAGTGCTGCTGGCTGCTCTTTTGTACTTGGCTCCTGCCTGCATTGGCACCTTTTTCTGCCCACAAAGAAATCCGCAACTGTCCCGACAGAGCTCTGTTGAGGTGGCTCACTCCTCCTCTCTCACTTGCTCATTCTGTTTCTCCTGGTGCTACAGGCTTCCCTTTCATACTGGACTCCTGCCTCTGTTGGCATCTTTTTCTGGCCACAAAGAAATCTGCTGCAGTCCCGACACAGGTCCGTTGATCTTGCTCACTCCCCCTCTCTCACTTGTTCTTTCAGTTTCTGCCAGTGCTGCAGGCTGGCCTTTTGTACTGGGCTCCTGCCTGCATTGCCGCATTTTTCTGCCCACAAAGAAATCTGCAGCAGTCATGATAGAGCTCCACTGAGCTCGCTCACTCCCCCTCTCTCACTCACTCATTGTGTTTCTCCCGCTGCTGCAGGCTGCCCTTTTGTACTGGGCCCCTGTATGCATTGCTGCTCTTTTCTGCCCACAAAGAAATCCGCAGCAGTCCCAACAGAGCTCCGTTGAGCTTGCCCACTCCCTCTCCCTCACTCACTTGTTCTGTTTCTCCGGGCACTGCAGGCTGCCCTTTTGTACTGGGCTCCTGCCTGCATTGGCAGCTTTTTCTGCCCACAAAGAAATCTGAGGCAGTCTCAACACAGCTCCGTTAAGCTCGCTCACTCCCCCCCCCCCGTCACTCACTTGTTCCATTTCTGCCGGCGCTGCAGGTTGGCCTTTTGTACTGGGCTCATGCCTGCGTTGCCCGCCTCTTCGCCCACAAAGAAATCCACAGCAGTCACGATAGAGCTCCTTGGCTGACCTACCCCTCTCTCTCACTTGCTCATTGTGTTTCTCCCAGTGCTGCAGGCTGCCCTTTTGTACTGGGCTCCTGCCTCTGTTGTCATTTTTTTTCTGCCCACAAAGAAATCTGTAGCAGTCCTGGCAGAGCTCCATTGACCTCGCTCACTCCCCCTCTCTCACTTGCTCATTCCATTTCTGCCAGCGTTGCAGCCTGCCCTTTTGTACTGGGTTCCTGCCTGCATTGCCGCCCTTTTCTGCCCACAAAGAAATCTGCAGCAGTCACGATAGAGCTCCGTTGAGCTCGCTCACTCCCCCTCTCTCACTCGCTCATTCTGTTTCTCCCGCTGCTGCAGGCTTCCCTTTTGTACTGGGCCCCTGCATGCATTGCTGCCTTTTTCTGCCCACAAAGAAATCTGCAGCAGTCCCAAAAGAGCTCTGTTGAGCTCACTCATTCCCCCCTTCCTCACTCATTCATTCTGTGTCTCCTGGCACTGCAGGCTGCCCTTTTGTACTGAACTCCTGCCTGCATTGGCGCCTTTTCCTGCCCACAAAGAAATCTGCAGCAGTCCTGACAGAGCTCAATTGAGCTCAGTTACCCCCCACGGACTTGATCCTAACCTGTCCCAAACACTGATTTCCGACAGCAACTGCAGTATTCTGGTCGGAAGTGTGAAACACATTTTGGCCAGGATGTAAAAAATGACAGCTGTATTGTTCATAAGGAGGTGTAAAAATGTCAGTGTTAAAAATCTGGCATGAAAATATTACTAATTTGCAAAGTTACAAGGGAGCGTGGAAACTGCACAATGCATGCTCGTAACACAGTCATTTTATGGAGTTTCATCACAAAATTTTCAACATAGGCATTTTAGGACCTCTGCTCATGAACAGTGTCACTGTGATTTTCTTAATGTGTCCCGAACACTGATTTCCCCACAGTGCCCGCGCTTTTCTGTACCGAGAGTGCAAAAAACACATTTCAGCCAGGATGTGAAAAAATGATAGCTGCACTGTTCGTAAGAAGGTGCGGAAAAATGGCAATTTTGAAAATCTGGAATGAAAATATTGCAAAGTTGCAAAGTTACGAGCGTGCATGGAACCTGCGCAACACACGCTCGTAACACACTCATTTTATGGACTTTTGTCACAAAAGTTTCAACATAGGCATTTTAGGACCTCTGCTCATGAACTGTGCCACTGTCATTTTCTTACTGTGTCCTGAACACTGATTTCCCACAGTGACCACGCTATTCTGCACCAGAACTGTGAAAACACATTTTGGCCAGGATGTGAAAAATGACAGCTATACTGTTCATAAGGAGGTGTGTAAAATGGCAATGTTGAAAATCTGTAGTAAAATATTGCACATTAAGGAGTTATGAGCGTATGTAGCAACTGCGCAAAGCACGCCAGAAACAGTCATTGTTTGGATTTTTCCCACCAAATTTGTAACATAGACTTTTTGAGAGCCCACCTCATGAACACTGGCACTGTCATTTTGGTAATCAGTCCTGAAAGGTGATTCCGTGCACTGACCGTGGAATCGCCTTCCGGGATCGATTAACACCATGACAGTGCCTGAATTCATGAGGAGGGGGCCCAGTAACCCCATGTTGAAAATTTGGTCCCATAATTCAAAAAAATGTCTGAGATATGCAAAAAAGTTGAAAAAGACCTATTTATGCTATTATACAGCTTACCGGCATTTCCTCAGTTTGCGGTCAGCTTTGAAGAGTGCAGACATGTTCCCGGTCCACCGAAGATCATTGCACCAGATTCCACAGGTAAATCTGGTGTGAGAGAGTTGTGGGGAGGCAGGGTGCGCAGAGGGTGGGCGGATTGTAGGAGGGGGCAGGAAGAGAGAATCGCTTTTTTACAGGTTAATCAAAAAAACATCGCTGGACTTTTTTTTACAGAACCATTTGGCACACTGGGGTGGGCTCCCAGCATGCCAACAGCATGTTTTTGGGGAGCAGCTCTAGCCAACGGGGGATAAATTCCTGCACACACAAGGGTGCGCAAGAGCCAAGGGGATTGGGTACCCTCGCACAACTGTACTGCTTTGGGGATTTACACCGATGGGGAGTAGGCTCCCTGTCAGCAAATGAAACTGGGAGGGGAGACATAATGCAGATGGGAGGGCTTCCTGTCGGAAAACATGAACATGGACGGCCACTGAAGCCAACGTGATTGGAGGCCCCCGCCAGCAAACAAAACTGTTCTGGGTGGGGTGCTGCTGAGGGGGATTGGGCACCTCTTGGCAGTGAGTCAATTAATATTGTTTGTGAACATGGTAGCAAGCTGCCGCCATGTTCACAAACACTATTACACTTGGCAACGTTCTGCCCAGCAATGATGGGTCGCTCCCTCATTGCAGCGGAATGCTGACACTGCAATGACAAGGCAGCCCCTGATTGCAGCGGCTGAAATGTTTCAAGATGGTGGCATACTGGCTGAACTAGTGTCAGCCACAGCATGCCACAGCATTGGGGAAACAGACCAAGCCTTTAAAGGTTGTGGGGGCATTGGCCACAACAGTGCTGCACCTTCACAACCTGCTTCTGGCAATCTGCTGCAATATGTTTCTTGCGCATACACAAAATCAACATAAAATCTGAGAGGGGCAGAGATCTGTCCAGCATTTGGAATGGGAGGGTTTGATAGTCTCAGGTTTGTTGTCCATTTGGTCACCATTAATTGGTGGAGGGGATAAAATGGCCCAGTGGAACATTTCCCCTCATTCTGCCCCCCCCAACACACACAACATTGGTAGAGCATTCCAGCCCAGAGGCAGGGAGCCATGGCACACATCATGGATAGAAGAGTGGAGCATGCTGTAAGATGAATGGGAACCAGCAGACAGAACAGAACCCAAATGCAAGCTGGGCCACAGTGCTCACATGCAATGACTGACTGACTGACATAGTCAGGGCTGGGAAGGGGGGGCACTAGACACCAGGGGAAGTGGGACTGGGAGGGGTCCTCTAGATGTCAGGGACATCATGATTTTAGCTAGTGAGAAGGCAGGGGATGTTAGACATCAGGGACCTCACGATCGGGACTAAAGAAAGGGAGGGGGGCCACTAGACACTGAAGACTTCATGATCAGGGTTGGGAAGAGAAGGGGCATCTAGACGCCAGGGACTTTATGATCAGGGCAGAGAAGAGGAAGGGGACTGCTAGTCATCAGGGACGTCACAATCAGGTTCAGAGAGAGGGAGGAGGCAGGTATCTTTAGAATAAGTTCTTTATCTGGGAAATACAAGCTTTTGAAAGTGAATGATAGTGGCTTGTCAGAAAAACAAGTGCCAGAAAGTCTGCAATAAAAATAAAATAGGTCGGGTACAGGGTGAGGGATGTGAGAACAAAATGAGAAAGAAAGTGCAACAATCTATGCATATCAATGAGGTGATGCAGTTCCACTGTAGATGCAGAATATAATCTGCATCAGTTTCTGTTTAGTCCACTCTCCAGTTCTCTTCTACCGACATTACATCATAAATAGCCATTGATATGCAGCTGTAGTAAAGAACTGTACAGTAATTTATCTAGAGTAAGCCTAATGCAATGCCCAACATTGTACAGGAAGTCCAAATATATAATTCATTGCAAAAAACTTAATTAATGCACTAATTAGGATTAAAGCGGCATTAGTGTGGAAATGTGTTGTTAAGATTCCCAGCCCTAACACCCCACCCCTACACTGCAGGCAGCAACAGGAAAAAATTTTACAGTTTCTCCTCTCCTGTGTTTTCACAAATCATCCGTGGCATGTGCCTTGGGGTTGTCAACCCTCACGCTCATCCCATTCCATCAGTAAATAAGCTGAGATGTGTACAGTATATGAGAATGGGGTAAGCATTAGAGTTGACAACCCCAAAGCACACTCCATGGCTGATTTACGAAGATGCAGGAGAGGTGAAACCATAATGTTTTCTCCTGTTGCTACCTGCAGTTGGGGGTGGGGTGTTAGTGTTGGGAGCCCTAACACCACATTTCCCAATTTTTGTCACTTTAACCCTAATGGATTAACAAATTTTTTTGCAATGAATGTCCTTATTTATAGAGATAGTATAATCATATCCTTATTTGCCTATGGGAGTGCAGGGCCCTCCAGGCCCTGCAATTCCATCCCTCCATAGATTTCTGCCAAAACAGCAATTTCTTGCATTCATTGCATGACTTATTAAAGTTCCAGTGTTATCCTATGAGAATTTGCATTTGTTATTTTTTTATACTTTTTTATATGGCCCCTAAGGTTGTTTTTTTTTTTTTTGGTGGGGGGAAATGTGTTATTCCTGTAGTACTCATTAGGACCTTTGTTTTGATATATAGATTGTCCCTAAAGTCCAAATATTGAGGGTGTTATGGGGAAAAAACTAAGTCCCAAATCTTTTTTTGTATGAAGGAAGAAAGGAGAAATTGTTTAACCAGGAAAGGCACTCTAAGCAGAAGCTCATTTCCCAGTGTGACCTGGGAGCACAAGTAAGTTAAATGACTTGCTCAGCATCACACAGTATGCAAGTGGGGGCTATGGGATTCAAACCAAGATCTCCAGGTTTGAAGCTCAGTGCCCTAAACCACAGTGCTATACTGCCTCCTAAGGGATCCTTTTATTTTTTTATGAAATTAAACATCCATCTGAAAAAGGATGCCATCATATGAAAAAAGAATCAGGAAAAAAACAAAGTCCAAAATCTTTTGTCTTATGAGGGCATCCTTTTTCGTATGAAAAATAGCAGGACAAGAGGACACAGCATGAGATTAGAGGAAGGCCGATTAAGGGGCAATGTGAGGAAGTTCTTTTTCACAGAAAGGGTGGTGGATGCATGGAATGGCCTACCTCAGGAAATGGTGGATATGAATACAGTGCAGAGCTTCACACAGTCATGGGACAGGCATAAGGGAGCAATACAGATGAGTATGAATAGATAGGCCATTGACAGAGCAAAGGCCGATGGCACGTTTATAAGGTAGAAAAAGAAATGGGCAGACTGGATGGGCCTTGTGGTCCTTATCTGCCATCAGCTTCTATGTTTCTATGAATGAAAAACTCATACAAAAATGATTCCCTTCATATTAAAAAAGAATTGGGCGGAAAAAAACTAACTCCAAATTCTTGTTTTGTATGAGGACATCATTTTTCGTATGAAAAAAAAAAGATACGTAAATGGATCCCTTTATATGAAAAAAGAATTGGGGGGAAAAAAACAAGTCCAAAATCTTTTTTGTATGAGGGCATCCTTTTTCTTATGAATGATAAAGCATATGAAAAAGGACCCCTTCACATGAAAAAATAATTGGGACTTAGTTTTTTTTTCCGATTCTTTTTTCATAGATATGGGATCCTTTTTTGTATGCTTTTTTTGTTCATATGAAAAAAGGATGCCCTCATATGAAAGTTTTCCAGATTTTTTTTAATTTTTTATGAAGGGATCCTTTTTTGTATGGCCAAATTCTTTTTTTGTATGGCCATACGAAAAAACAGACCAGAGTCAGGGAAAAGATTTTCAAAAAAAAAAAGAACACATTTTGAGGTAATTTTTCCAACTGTGAAGTGCAGAATCCATCTAACAGGGTCCCGTTGACCAAGATACATGTGTTTATATCTGTCCAAGATGTCATTTTTGTGGGTTTCAAAATTGTTTTTGGAAAAAAAAAAACAAGATGCAGGCAATACAAAAAAGGATTTTATCCTCACAAAAAAGGATGACCCACTCCTCCACCACCACCCCATATGAAAAAGGTTTCTTTATTATATGGACAAAATTCTTTTTTCATTCCAAGCAGCTATCCAAAAGACTGTACTGAGCATGCGCAACACCAACATTTTAAAATTTAATAACTTTGGAACAGATTAATATTTTTTCACCAAATCAGTGAAAGGCACATCTGTGGGCACCTTTCTATGCTGAAAATTTCAGCTCCAAATTCCAAACCATCTGGGCACTAGGTGATAACAAAAAAACACAGATTTTTCACTTTTTTCACTATCTGCATCTCTGAACCTGCATATCTGACTGGAACGAAACTTGGCACTTCAAGAGAGCTGCCCCGAGACTGTGCATGCAAAATTTCATGCAAATCTGTTGGATGAGTATTGTACAGAACTCCCACAGAGAATTTTAGATATCTTTATAGAACAATATATAGGAATGGTATGTGCTATCGACTGTAAGGGATTTTATCTGCAAATCAAAGTGACATTAGGGCTAGAAAAAATATCTACTATTTTGTGAAAAAAGAGAACACGGTAATGCTATTTATAGAGCTACATTAAGGCTCTTTTTTTTCCAACTCTATTTTATTTTTCCTCTGTGCGGTGGGGGGTGGTACCTTGTTCCCCCGTCAGCCCTGTATGAGGATGCTCAACACTTCTTTGGCCCGGCCTTTGCCTTGTCAGCAAGGTGGGCAGGACCATGGCTAGCCCGCCCAGAGGGTGATGAGGGCGGAGACCGAGATCACCCTGAGCTCCTTCCCCAGCTTAAGCTGGGCTTTGTTTGGGTCGGGAGAGAGAGGGAGTCCTTCGGGGGCATCCTGAATGTGCACACGGAGGTTTTTTTCCAACATGAACCACCAGGGCTGTGGGCATGCAATGACATTCAGCATGTGACGGGCATGCTCCCAAGCCCACCTGCAGGATGTCCGCTGCTGCCCTCACCCGTTGTAAGGTGTCCCCCTTGGCTGCAGCATGCCCAGTCTCCACCGAGAGTCACAAGTTGCTGGGGATCCACATCCCACCCCTCCCCAGGAGAGGAGGACAATCCTCCATATGCTCAATCCTCTCCTCCTCCGGCCAGCCCCAACAACCTGAGCAGGCTCCCGAATCTGGGTTGCTGGCGTGGCACATAGTAAGGCATCCAGCACCTTGGCCCTTTGCACCACTGGACCAGTGATTATGGCTCCTTATGGGAAACAAAATACATTTATCAAATGGTGGGCAGAGAAATCAATGTGCTTCTAATATAGGCGGTGGTGTCCCTATTTTTCACTTGCTGTTGTACTGTCCTAAATTTGAAAAAGGAAGGTCAAAATGGATAATACCATCATTAGACTCTAAACGGTCCTTGACAGATAAAGAGAGATGTTTACATTTGTTGTCCTCTAATGAGAATCATGTATTATATGGTATGGCAAAAATGTTTAATACGGTTAGGTGTAATGCTTGTATCTGAGATTATATGAGATAATGACGCAATTGTTAATGTTCATTATTTTATGCTACTATGTATGTGTGTTTTAATGTGATAATGCTATTGAATTTTATACATTATGAGAAATAAAAAACTTAACTGAACTGAACAGGTTGCGAAGCTATTAAAGTGAAAAGCATGGGGTTTAACATAGAAACTCCTGCTCAGCTCTAACTATAGTGATGCTACCACACCACTATAATAAAGTTGACAGAAAAAAAGAGGCCAATAAAATTGTTTCACAAAAATGGCAGCTTGAAAGGAGACAACTCCCATTATACATGTATTTGGTAAAACAGAGGTCAGGGAGAAAACACACTGTAGACAGAACCTATCATTAATAATTATAGCGATAAATACAAATTACTCTGCATTAGAAAATGGGTTTGAAAAATACTGTATGCTGACTGGCTAAGAGCCCCATCTAGGCATACATTTATTTTTCAACAATGCCCATGTAAAAACAAGTGCCATAGTAAGAGTCGTATCACAAGGAATATCCCTGTGCCCTACAATTTTTCAGACCTGACTGGCAGCCATTTTTTCTGCCCACTTGGCAAGCAAATGGCCCCCCACCCTCCCCATTCACCTAACAATCTAACCACAACCATAAGTGCCCCACTAACCACAGAAAGCAGTGAAATGTGTAAGAAATACAGAGAGACTTTTTTTATACTTATATTTTATTATGTTATGCAAAAGACGATAACATATCTATGTCTCTAAGGTCTCCCGGGCGGGGAGGACTTGGGGTTTCTATGTTTCTATAACATATATAAATCTGGATGCTAGACACCAACATGTAACTACAGAATTCCTCCAAGTACAAAGTAATGTTTAGTCTAAGCACATTGTTAATTGAGTATGGGGGGGATCCAATAATGTCCATGAGTCCTTAAAGAGTACAGGACAGCTGCAACCTGCAGGCATGTGGTGGTCAAAGCCCGATATGTAATATCCAAACATAACCAAAAACTCAACAGCCAGTGTTGATATAACCCCATTCCAAACATGAATTGTTAATTCAAAAGTATGTAACACCCTAGTGCCTCCCCCTGTGGAAGGGTGTAGGAAAGGATAACACCAACAACAGTAATTTCAGTTTTGAAACACACCAAAGTGTGATATTTATTTTCTTTAAAAAAAAACAACAAACTAAAATAAAAAAATAATCAAACAGAACAACACTACCTCTTGTAGTGCTCTCACAGGTATGAATCTATATTTCAGCTTAGATCCCCTTTCGTCTGTGATCTGCTGGACCCTATTCCACTTGGTAGGTCCTCCTTGTTCCTCTCTGAAGGCTGATCTGAGGAACTAACTGTGAAGAAGGGGTTTATATACAGTCTGGTCAGGTCATCTGATCCCCAATATTCTAATACAACCTAGTTCCTCTGCTAATATATACAGTTCAGAAAAGTGTGACCCATTATTCATATAAGCAATACATTGGGATACTATTTTCAAAAGCTTCAAATGATAGCATCAATATAAATCCTAAAAATGTCCCATGAATATTTAAGTGATAGATAATAAGCTTAACTCCTCCCACTTACCTATGATGGACAGCTATACCCCCTTATAGATAGTCCTTACATTGAGGCCACTTGCTTCTAAAGGAGGTAGCTTCTGAAAGTGTGGCACTGCAGGTAAGAATTATCCCTTACAATGAGATACTTGACAACCCCTTAAAATACTTCTTTTGTCAGTGCCATATGCAGTAGTTCTGTAATTTTATTTGTCCTCAGACACATTTGTAATTGTTCTTAGATGCACAGTGATAATCGGGGGGATGCATAAATTGCTTTATGTTTTAATAGTTAACACCTTCTGTTTTTATTATAAGGGGCTAGAAATGTATTATGGGGGATTTTGTTGTTTGATTTTATGAACAGACAGCAGTCTTAACTGCACCAAAGAACGCCAGGCTGGAGTGAGAGAGAGAGAGAGAGAGAGAGGCGAGAGAGAGAGTGTGTGTGATAAGACAACTCTCCACTCATACAGAATCTCTCTCTCTCTCTCTCTCTCTCTCTCTCTCTCTCCTCTCTCCCTCCCTCCCTCCTCCTCTCCTCTCTCTCTCTACTTATACTTAGTGGCCAGCATTCATTAATCATTTAAAAGTAAGTTTCCTTCGCTTTTATACTGGACTTGTTTCTGTAATGGGTGGGCCACGGACCAGGCTGTAATATCTCAGGGGAAAGCAAGCAGCTGATATTTAGCCCTGTTTGGAGAAGTGCCAGTTTTTTTAACCAATATTCAAACTTCCCCTATGTCTGTGAATACGCCACAGATATCCCCGACTGCTGGACTACTCTTATCCCTCCTAGTAGTCAGAAAATACTGGGGAAGCCATTCCTTACACTGTGGAACAGCTTTCAGCTCCCCCAGTGGTTTTCAGCTGGATTACTTCATTTCTACTCCAGCTACCAGTAACCTGCTCATCTACTTGCAGTTCTATATTTTTAATGATAAAATAAAAGGAATCCTCTCTGCTGAAGCCTCTCCAAGATTGTTAGAGGCGAACAGGGATTGCTGTAGGTATGGAGTGGCTTTCTGAGTTTAAAACAAATGGTTATGCTGCTCTGCACTACAGGTATCAAATACTTGCATTTTTATACCCCACACAGGGCAGTCCATCTTTTTTAAACATTTGTAAGGCTCCTCTAGCCTAAGGAATTAATTTCCTGAAGATACATTAATAGAACATGTTCCTCTAAAATTGGCAGCTATATAACAGTGCTTTAATTTCCTTTATGGACTTTGTCCTATGGCACAGAGCACTTTATAGATTATTTAATGGTGTGCACATATTTGCCTGGGTTCATTTATTGAAAGTATGCACTGATCAATTTTTGCACTGCAGCACTTTATATTTTTAACTTTGGTAAAGCGATTCAAACAGGCATAAATTAGGGAATTAAAGAAAGATAAAGGATAGTGTCAGTGGAGGGTACTTTGGTAGGTGGCCAACCTACCTGAGCAGAAAAATGAAACAAATTATAGGATACAAAGAAAAAACACAACAAATAGTGTTGTTGCAGCAGTCTTTAGTTATAGGGGGAGAAGATGGAAAAAAATGTCCCTTTATGCCAACCCGTTTCTTAGATAGAGCCCAGCTCTACCACACACCCCAGATCAGAGATCCACCATTATAACTACATGCAAAATTCAGGGAACTGGAGAACTCTTAAGAAAAGAATATAAACTGCAGTATAAAATTTAATACCCAAACAGTTGCATAGAAAATTGGCATTAATGGGTGAGGACTATAATCGGGATAACTAACTATAAGACTTGCTGAACAGTGCAAGCACCCTTGGCCAGGGTGACTCTGGAACAACAACAGCTGCCACAGTTCATGTCTCCTCTTCATCCGGTTCCACCTGGGCCAGATGATTGTGCAAGCTCAAACTCCTTGGCGATGATGTCTGCCATTTTCCCTGCTTCAACAGGATCACTATATTGGAATGTTAGTCCACCATAGAAAATGCGCAGATGGTTGGGCATAAGAAGCAAGTGCACTACACTCAGGCTGCGCAGTTTAGCGTGAACTCTGTTGAACTGTTTCCCTTCTGTCTCATGTGGCATAGCAGATATAGGAAAACACATGTAGCATGGCACCATTATAGTTAAGTCGGTCCGTGTATCATGAGGCCTTTAAAATATCTTCACATGTCCCCACACCATCTGTCACCAGAAGAATGGTTTGTAGAAAATCAGTCCAGGCTTCAGCCAAATGAGAGGATATACGGTAAGCCATGGAAAAGTATATGGCATAGTCTCAGCGTGGAAGCAACTTTAGTGACCATCTTCTCTGCAGGAAAGTAAGTCTGAATGACTGTAGTGCTCTCTACTGGCAAATATACCAGCAGAGGGACTATTTTACCCCCCCAAAAAAAAACCTTTACAATCATTTGAATAAATTTGTATGTTCGCTGTAGCGTGCACGCGCAGCAAACATTTTGTTAGGAGAGTGAGTTTTGAGAGGTGTGACACTGTCAGTCCAATGTAGAGTGAACTGCAAGGAGCTCATCAGTGTCACACCAATCATCAGCCAGGCTGATTATGACACTGTTCTGGCTTGCTGGGTGGAAATTTAGTGTAGTTCAAAGGAGAGAGCCAACCCAATGATAGGGCAGCTGTTTCCTTTGATCTACATAACACCGCCCGGCTAGCACAGCTGATCTGTCATAATGAGCCTGCTGAAAAACCATCCTTCATAGTTGATGTCTGTTGCTGCAGACACCATTACTGTCTCCCCACCCAAGAAAACCCATGCATGTTAATATTCCAGCATGGGGGTGCCCAATCCCCCATGCTGGCTGCTACCGCCCCTCCACCACTGCTCATTTTGCTTCTGTAGCATTGGGAAGCCCACCCCCTGGTGCCACCAAACATAACACTGTCACGGGGGTGCCCAATCCCCATTGTTGCCACCTGAAAAATAGAAAACCGTTCCTCGTAGTTTTTTTTTAATACACCCTATAAACAGGAAAAATGTCGATCAATGTCTGTTGCTGCCGCTGCTGTTACTGTCCTCCCACCCGACCCTCCTACTCAACACCCATCACCCCACATCCCTCCAAGCCCTTACATACCTACTGGGGATCCAATGCTGTAATCCCCTCTGGACTGCAGACACATCTTCACTCTTCAATGCCGGACCGCAAACTCAGAACATCAGGTACAGCATATGGTCCAATGTATTTCAATGGGTTTTTAATGTGTCATCATAACATGGTCATTTTTGAATATCTTTGCCCCAGATTTTCAACATGCCTTTTCTAGGACCATACCTCATGAACAATGGCAGTGAAATTAGGCAAATCTGTCCCAAAAGGTGATTTTGCAGTCGCTACGCAAAATCACCTTTGGGGCAAGAGTTGAACATTTTCTTCACCTTTGCTCTTGAGGTGGGGTCATAAGAAGGCTATGTTGAAAATTTGAGTAAACATATGAGAAAACATGGAGAATAAAGTATGAGTCGGTGTGTGTAACGAGAAGTTTACACACACTCGAGAGGCTAGATGCTACATAAACGCTTGAGGGGTTTATTAAAGCATCTAACCCCAAGGGTATGTGTAAACTTCAAGTTTACACACACTGACCTATATTTTATTTTGTATAATTGCTGGGTTTTCCTTTTTCACCTCGGCAATTATATAAAATAAAGATATGCTCCTGGCTGTCACAGTCCGGTTAGGTTTTAGTGAGCGGACCATGGCGAGCTATATTCATTTATTAATAGGGTTTTTTTGGCAAGTCACAGGCTTATTCATTTATTTATTTATTTTAAGTGATTTTGTGTTAAAATGACTTACTGCCATGACCCAGTGGCAGTTTAGTGTCCGGGGCAGGAGAAGGCGGTAAGCAGCGAGTGGACAGGAGCTTAGGAGGTACAATGTGCGCATGCCCAGAGAGAGGGAAACAGTGCATGTGTTTGTCGTAATAAACACTCCTTTATTATGGCAAATTATGCCATGGTTTCCCTATGGCTAAAAAGGAAACCCAGTTATTATAACAAAGTTAGGAATCTGTGTTGCAATTTTTCAATGCATGCTCATATCTGGTCATTTTCAATATTTGACCCCAAACTTTTCAACATAGCCATTTTTTCACACCACCTCATGAATGTGACAGCTGTCATTACTCAAACCCTACCCAAAATGTGTTTTAACACTTGTGGCGCAAAATGACATTTCAGCCATTGTTTTATAAATGATACCTGTCATTCTCAGAAGGAGTGATTATGAAAAGATTATGTTGAAAATATGGGGCAAAAATGTGAAAGAAAAACTAAGTTATGAGGAAACGATTTGTTCCAACATTTATTCATAACTTTATTTTTTGCAGATTTTGTCCCCTAATGTCCAACGTATCCCTTGTGTTACCCTACCTCCTGAACACGGCAGGTGTTATTTTTCAGATCCCCTCTGAAACTTGTTTCCATAGTCACATAGTGAAATCACTTTTCAGATGAGATTTAAAAAAAATTCCACCTGTCTTGATCATAACATCAGGTCTTCAAAAGACTTTTGGAGATTTGGGGGTCAAAATGTGGGAGCCCACTTAAAAGTAGATATTGCCTCTCAGCTGCCCTATCCTGGGTAATTGCAATCTAACAATGTGTAAAAGCAGGACACCACTGAAAATGAGACATTGCATCTTATCTATACTGGGTAAATATATAGTAAAAATGTGTACAAGCAAGACCCGTTACAACAGCAATACCAGCGGCAAACATTCGGCATTGTCAAATGCTTGTTTTGTATTTTCTTAGCAATTTTTATTTCTTACATAAAAATGCCACTTGTAGACCATTTTCTAAACGCGATAATACCCTGCACCATGGTCAACATGGGATATAACAGACCTTTCAGAGGCTATAAGGCCCTCTGTCTGTGAAGCCAGGCCTCTTTACACCTCCTGGGTGGTCCGATCCAGCCCAATACTGCCCACCCTGTTGAGTATTATTGCTTACATACCATAATGGTAGCTGGTAACAGCAGAGGTACTGTAGACTTGATGGGAGAAAGGTACTGTTTCACTTACCAGACATGCTCTGGCACACTTAGTGTCACCAAGTGTAGGTGGTTCAATACCGATTTTGTTGTGGCTGACTGGGTAGGTGCACTATCCATCAGAATGCATCTTTCAGGCATGGGCTGGGAGAACAGAATCTGAGACAGCTGAAGAGCAGAACAGTTACAAAACAGTATACATAACATAAAGTACAAAGCAGTGGTTGTAGAAAGTGTTGGTGGAGAGAGATATGGAGGCATGTGACACAATCAGTTTGGTACAGATGTCAAACAATAACAATAAGACAATTATACATCAGAAATTCAAAGCAACTGTGGTTACACAAGCATATGGTAACAGACACAGAGGTAGTCAAGGCTAGTGAAGAAACCACAAGAGCAAATACTGTGTACAACTAGCTAAGGCATATTAAGCAACATGCATGTACAAGTCCGGTTATCAGAGGAACCCAAGTAATTCCATTGCTCCCTTTTAAAATGTAAATATCATTGGGAGTGCTGGAGGGATACTGGTATGGAGTTCCAAAATTTTGGAGCGAAACAGGGGAACTTCTGTTCGCCCAGATTTGTTGTGGGCCTTTTCAGGGTGCTGCAGTAGGACAGCCAGGGAACAAGGTGCAGAAGGCCTGAGAATTTTGTCAGTCAGTGAGATGACTATGCAATGGATACTAGCAGCACTAGCACACGCACAGAATAAAACTGATAAAGATGTTACCCACCACCATTTTAATAATGGCAAAAGTACTGTACAAATCAAAAGCTCGCTTTACTGCTGCAGGGTGTATTGTGCTGTAACTACTGGAAATATAATTTAATGTAGTATTATATAGTATATGGTGAAGTGCTATGTGGGCAATATCACACAATGATGCATGCATTCGTTGGGAGATAAAGTCACTCCTCCATTGTGTGTGGAGATACCAAACTGCAGAAGAAGTGCTCTCCAGCACACACCAGAGTAATGTGTGTATATACATATATATATATATATTCATGGAAAAAAACAGCGTTTAATGCATCAGTTAGGGTTAAAGCGACAAAAGTGAGGAAATGAAATGTTAGGGTTGAGCACCTAACCCCCCTCCACAACCCACACACCTATCCTCCACAGACTGACAGACGCCAGGGTGTGCCATGGGGTTGTTAGGCCCAACTCTCATCCCATTCCATGTGCAAGCAGGTTTACATATTACAGTAAAAGAGAATGGGGTGATAGTTAGGCCTCATGACCTCATGGCACACCCTGGCGTCTGCCAGTCTGTGGAGGATGGGTGTGAGGGTTGTGGGGGGGGGTTAGGTGCTCATCCCTAATGTTTCATTTCCTCACTTTTGTCGCTTTAACCCTAACTGATGCATTAAACACAGTTTTTTGCCATGAATTTCCTTACTTTTTGAAAAAGTGTAATATAACTAGTAAAAAACATATATTGGTGGGAGCACGGGGCCCACCTAGTTGCCCATTACTGCGTAACAGTATGCATCTATCAGGGCGCGGGCCCCACTTTTGCATAGCTATACAGCAGCTGTATACAGGAAGGAACCCTTGTAATACAAATTTGACAATATCTCATTAAAAGTGCAACCTATGAAAAAAATTCCACTGCTGGCTTACTCTGTGGTTTAAAATCTTGTTCCAGTGGCATAGATCACTGCTGCCAGTAGCGAAAACTCTGTATCTCGCTTTGTTTTCAAGATAATAACGCTGAAAGGAATGACAGACACCGCAGTGTAATCCTATGGGGAAAACGTCAACTTCGGCATGGCATATCTATGCAACCACTTAATTCTCCAACACCTAAACAACATAATTCACAGCTGTAGGGCATCCTCTCAAAACCCTGTAAATTTCAACTTAAAAGACCAAACCGTTAACGAGCTATGTAATTCTAAAGTTTTTACACCTTTAAAAAATTTTCAGTCATGAGATAGCAAAATCCTCGGCTGCAAGATAAATCCTAGTCTGTGACCTAACAAAATCCTAGTCTGCAAGCGGACATCTGGTCATGCCAATCTGGGCCATCTGGTCATCCCCAGGGCCATCTGGTCATCCCCAGGGACATCTGGTCATAAAATTCCAGCTATCTGGTCCTCCCCTCATGAATAAAGCTCACGGACTAGGATTGTCTCTCGGACCAGGATTCTGCAGGCTCACGAAAGAAGATCGTTATCGAGTCATGAAAGAAGAATTTTTAATTTTTAAAAACCTATTTTTTGACAGAAATGAAGCAAACCAAAGGCATGGCTTTGTAGAGTGGGTCACCCTGAACAAAGCCCATGCCTCATTTGGCCCAAAAGTCACCCGTGGAGAAAGCTATGACAGCCAGCCCAGTGGCGCAGAGGGGTTGAGCGCGCACGCCTTACTCAGACCACACCGGTGGACCCGAGTTCAGGGAATGAGCCCGCCATCGAGACTGGAGGGGGAGGGTACGGAGCTGGCTAGAGCAGCCGAAAGGCAGCTTTCTCTCCAGGGAAGATTTGGGACATCCCCGTGGAGGCTGGAAGCAGAACAGCCGAGGGAGCACACAGGCATTAGGCCATAGGGTGGGCAGAGTGGGGCTGTCATCGGGGCTGTAGTATGCATGCGTGCCTCCACGTGCATGCGTCTCTACTCCTGGGGCCCAGGTTAACAAGGGAGAAGAATGGAGGAGAAAAATTCCCTGGCGGTTGGATGAAGCCGACCCCGCAGGCACCAGCCTCGGCCGGGTAGCAAGGTAAGCCCTGTAATTCCGAAGTCAGAGTTGGGGCCGGTCGGACCAATGGGGCTCCCGAGATAGGTGCACAAATAAATACACACAAAAACAAAAAAGAAAGCTCACGACATTTTGTTTGACTGGAAAACTAAACACGAGATGACGGCTCACGAACAAAGAATTTTTCTGACGGACTAGGATTTTTCTTTCGTGAGCTGACAAAATCTTTGACCTTGAGACCATTTATCTTTCGCAAAATATACATAGAAATTTTTGAGTGAACTGAGCATGCTCAGAACTCAAAAATTAAAAATTTAATAACTTTGGAACAGATAAATATGTTTTTACCAAACCAATGCTGGATTGTTCCTTGTCCCAACCTCTTTCTATGTTCCAAGTTTCAGACCAAAAGACCTCACCGTGTGGACACAGTACCATGGGCAAAAAACACATCAAAACTGGTGAAAAGTGCATTTTTTGGTGTTTCGCTGCGCATAAACCGTAAGTCTGACTGAAATGCAACTTGGTAAATCACAATATCTACCATACCAGACTGTGCATTCTAAATTTTGTGTAAATCTGTTAAACGGTTGCTAAGTTATTAACGTGCAAAATTTGAGGTTTAACATTAAATTGCCTACTCAACCATAACTATAGGGGCATGACTACGCCACTATTATATATATATATATTTATAAAAAGGGTAGGGAAAATGCAGCGCTTTTATTGGATGGAAAGCAACACGTGACTGTGCGTATATTAGAGCGCGACTGCACACCTGCACTTTAACCCCCCTCCAAAACAATTTTGACATTTATAAGATAGATAAACCACTCTGAGGTGTGCGGTCGCGCCTAATATAGGCATGCCTTGGTGGTTGACGCATACCAAGGCGCATATATCAGAGTACGTAATCAATAAATTAGAGTGGTTTATCTATTACACACATATATATATATATATATATGTATTCAAATAATCAATATATCCTAATAATCACTATATCCTACACTGTGTTACAGCACTTATAAAAGGCCCAATATTACAAATTATGGCATAGAAAATGCAGCACTATGCATTCAGGAGTACATATAGGCACAGCAGGTGATCTGGTTTGGTCAGTCAGAGAGCAGTATTTGTGGTGGCCATCTTGAGTCATTTTATGAAGCTCCATAAATCACTGAAGATTATATGTTTGTGTCACCTTCTCCACTGGTGAACAAGGTGCTATCTTATAAACATGCCAGTAGATAAAGGCCTTATGGTCTATGTAGTCTGCTCAATTGGGCAGCTTGCTATGTAATTACAAAGGAAATTGCCCTGTTTTCCCTTTTGACCTCCTTCACTTCCCTCTCCCCCCCAACACGTTCCCTTTCTATCTGCAATCTTTCCTCACCCTGTCCAACTCCCTCCTGAAGCTGTCCACCATTTTTAGGGATACCACCGCCTCTGGAAGCTCATTCCACTTGGCCACCACCCTCTCAGTGAAAAAGTGCCTCATCTCCTTCCTGATCCTCCCCCCCAGCCTTATTCTATGCTCACTCATCTTGTTGCTGCTAAGGCTGAAGAGGCCTTCTGTGTTCACCCTGTTAATACCCTTAACGTATTTGAAGGTCTCATTCAAGTCTCCCCTCTCCCTTCTTTCTTCAAGAGAGTACATACTGAGCTCCCTTAGTCTCTTGTCATAGGTGTTGCCCTGCTGGCCCTGCATCACCTTGCTTGCCCTTCTTTGGCTGTCTCTAGCATGTTCACATCCTTCTTAAAATACAGGCACCAAAACTACACACTGTACTCCAGCTGGTCTTACCAGTGACTTGTACAGTGGCAGAATGACCCCTGCCTTCCTCATGGTAATTCCCCTAACTATGCAGCCCAGCATCCGACTTGCTTTGGCTGCTGCTCTCTTGCAGTGTGCAGTGTTTAAGTACACACTTATCACTCCCTGGTCCTTTTCTCCTTCTGGCCTAACTGCCTGCACTCCACCCAACCAGTATTTGGTCCCCGGATTCTTTACCCCCAAGTGCATATTTTTGCACTTTTTAGTGTTAAACTGCAGCTGCCAAATGCCAGACCACTTTTCTAGCCTAGCCAGGTCCTCCCTGACTTCCTGTCTTCCCTCCCACAGAATTTAGTGTCATGAGCAAACAAGCAGATTTTACCCTTGATCCCATCTGTGATATCATTTAAGACCCCACTGGTTGCATGTCTCGCTTCAGAGAATTCTCCTGTGACTACCACCCTTTAACTTCTACCTTGCAAAAAGCTTCTGACCCATCCTGAAAGCTTTACCCCCACACCCAGTGTGAAGGGGTTATGGGATAACTGATGGACCAGGCACATAACTCCAGTTTCAACACACAATCTCTGGGTGATGTGTATTTAAAACAGAGAGGATAACCTTAATCAATGGCATATCCCTTCTTCAATATAATCAGTTTGCAGTAACAGACTATGCATGTCTTTTCTCTGCACTTAGTCAGCACCTACTGACCCACTGATCTATCTCTTCAGGGGAAACCAACCATTCCCTATGTTGGTCTTGCATGTTTGGGTGATGGTGAGCCCAAAAAAAGAAAACCCCCACAACAAGCTAAAGACAAAGAACCTCAGTGCAGATGCATTGAAGCAAGGGTTACCTCAAAGGGCATTGGCAATAAAGCCAAGTTTCAAAGAAATACAAAATCACACATACCCCATAATGCAAAGCATCCATTCATGGGCTGTATATGCAAATCGCCATGACATTTTAGGCTGGTTCAGCTTAAAGAGCAACTGACACCATCTGACCAAAAGTGCTACATTGCAGAATTAGAATAAGCATACCCCCAGTGAATCCCATACCAAAAATTAGATGTCTGTTTTTGTTCATTGTAAAGCTATGAGCCATTTTGTAACCTTTATTTCACTACCTGTTCAAAAAAAGCCTGTATCAGTGAAGAACTGATGATGATGTCATCTTGGGAACTCACAGTCTAGAATTCCCTGTCAGCAAGCTTATAGGATCTGTTTCTCCAATGTTGTAAAGATCATGTGCAATGTTTTTCACAAGTAAAACAGGCAGCACCAGTCAGCAAACTATGTGGGATCTTTTGTTTTTTACTTGGGCTATGAAAGTTATTTTCTGAGTGACTCAATTCAGTATATGTGGAAATTGATCTAAATATGGCTGTAGCATTGTTCCACAGCCATCTGTTGGCCTGCCAAGGGATTTGCAAGAACAACTACCAAAGCTGAATACTCCTCTGCACGTTAATGTATGCATTTCCCATAATGCACTGCAGCCAAATCCCAAATAGAAAACACAGCAGAAAAACAAGGATGATTCCACAGTTCACAAACGTAAGTCAGACAAAATGAACACAGCTTATAAAATGTTGATCACATCTGCATGTAATCAGTGAGTGAATTACTGTTCACCATTGCACCCACAATATACAAACTGCAGTTAAAAATATGCATTACCCATAAAGCACAGCAGCCATATTCCAAACAGCAAACACAGCAGAAAAACTGAGTTGATTCAACAGTTCACAAAAGTAAGTCAGCCAAAATGAACACATATTCTGAAATGTTGATCACATCTACATGTAATCGTAATTGAATGACTGTTCACCATTGCACCCACAACATACAAAATGCAATCAAATATATGCATTTCCCATAATGCACAGCAGCCAAATCCCAAACAGCAAACACAGCAGAAAAACAGGAATGATTTCATTCTATCTGTGTCTGTACCTTTGTTTTATTATACTTGCTAATATAGGATGTCATGTTACAATGTTGTATAAAACACAGCTTCCTGTTTCTGCACTTGCTATGTTACAGGTGCATAATACCACTACAGAGCATGGTTCTACTGTGGAATTAACTTTGTTATAAACCCTGAAACTCATACAGTTTTTTAAGCAAAGTTTTTTGAATGGTGCTGCTTGTTTTATATGTGAAACCCATTGCACATGATCTTTACAACTTTGGAGACACAGGTCCTATAACCTTGCTGACAGAGAATACTAGACTGTGAGTTCCCAAGATGACATCAGCAGCAGCTCTTCACTGATATGGGCTTTTTTGTACAGGTAATGAAATCAGGGTTACAAAATGGCTAATAACTTTAAAATGAAGTAATGTAGTAATCTAGTTTTTGGTATAAGATTTATTGTGGGGTATGCTTATTCTAATTCTGCAATATAGCACTTTTGGCATCCATTTAAAGCAGGAATGCATAGTGCCGAAGGGCCTCTCAAACAATCTGTAATTCACATGCATTTTAAATAACACAATGGGGAGGGGGTGCTGATATCTCTACCCCGTTAATTTAATTTTTATAATGCAGTCCCCTAGTAACTTTTTACCTTTATCAAAAACACCTAGTGTCATGGCATTTTCAACATTTACAGGTTTAATACACATAAGGTACATACATCAAGGTATTTTATGACATAGTGCTATTGCATACTAAATCTAGCAATGAGGGACACAGCCTGTTGTTTTACATCAGCTTGGAGTTGGAGGTCATCACAAAAACCTCCCTGTACGAGGACCTGAGAGGGAAAAGGAAAATTAAAGAGGACACTATAGCATAGTCAAGAAAGAGGAGGGGGCGCCCATAGGTGGCCAACCTTATGGACTAGAAATTGTAAAGGATAGATTAGGCTAAGAAATAGAAGAACTGTTGTAACAAATTTAAGAAAAAGTTGGTCCTCAAGAGTGGCAGGATCTCCCTGTCACATTCAGGTCATCCAACTTCCTAACTAGTCTCCTATGAGGTACCAGGCTGAAGGTCCTGCTGAAATCCAGATACAGGACATCAACCGCCTTGCCCTTGTCCACTGACCTAGTGATTCAATCCAAGAAGTCAATTAGCTTAGTTTGGCAAGATCTCCCCAACACAGACCTGTGCTGCCTCTCATCCTGGAGTCCATTTTCCTCCAGAAAGCCAATCAGTCTCTCTTTTAGGATGGTCTCCATCAGCCTACCCAATATGGAGGTCAGGCTGACTGGTCTGTAATTCCCTGGTTTGTCTCACAGCCCACTCTTATGGAGAAACACCACATGCACCATTATCTCATCCTAGGGCACGTTTCTGGACCCCAGACAGGTGTTAAACAAGTCTGCCAGGGGACCTGCCAGATCCTCTGCCAGTTCTCTAAGGACCCTTGGGTGCATGCCATCTGGCCTTTGTGATTTGTCCATTTTTAGGTCCCTAAGGTCCTTGAGTACCCTGTTGACTTGAATTTCACCATCTGTGACTTCCCCCCTCCCAGTTCTCACCCCCCTACTCCCTTGTGGTATTGGTCTGTCCCTCTTCCGAGTGAAGACTGAACAGAAGTACCCATTAAGCACCTCCACCTTTTCTTCACTACCCTCTGCCCAATCCCCCCTCTTTTTAATCTTGCAAGCTCATCCTTTATGTTCCTTTTCTCCCTTACATACCTGAAAAAGGTTTTCTCACCCGCTTTTACCTCTGGGCTAGTTGTACCTCTCTCATGGCTTTTGCTTACCTTACCACCCTGCTCGCCTCTTTTGACTTAGCAGCATAGTCCACCCTGTCCTCCTCCTTCTGAATATACTTGTACTTTCTAAAGGCTGCCCTCTTGTCTACCACTGTTTTTGCCATCTCCTTGCTGAACCAGCCAGGTTTTTTTTAGCCCTTGAGTTAAGCACTTTTCCAGCACTGCTATCAGTTGTAGCATCATCTGCTCCCCAGCCTCACTGCCCATATTCTCATTTTCCATTTTATGAAAAACAATGTATCTAGTGTGTATAAACCATTACACTTGTCACCACTTTAACCCCTGTATACTGTGTTATATATCATAGTATGGTGAAGGGTATACTTACTTCATCCCTGCATGTGAAGCGAGCAGGGGGAGGTGGACATGATGGACCTAAAGTCTCTTCCTCTTCCAACCTTAAGTCACCGGATTACTATGTGGAACATACAGCAGCAGGGGCTGCAATTATATCTCAGGGACAGCCAACTTCACTAAAGAATACACACCTTCTTCTTATGGTTAACTAGTTAACCCTGTAATGCAACTGTAGTCCTGTTATACAGTGTGCTTTTGCCCAAGTGTTATACTCTATTTATAGAGTGGTCTTTCAATACACATTGATTTGAGTGATGTGACTGGATAACAAGATTCCAGAAGATGCAATATAATCCCTTACAACCAGACACTCTGGACCACAGTATATCGTGTAATCACTAACTAATGGCAAGACAGCTTTTCTCTTAAACAGCACTTTTCCTACGTTTCTTACCTTATGCAGATGATAACAGAGCCTGCATCATGTTTGCTAGTGTCTTCCCTTGTGATTACAGTCAAATACATTTTGCAGAATTTAAAAAATAAAACACACATTTGTTTATGTTTCTTGGTCCGCAACACTGCTGTTTAGCTCCCGCTCTGCCAAGTAGCACTGTTGCGCATAATGTCACAAGATAGAGTTGGCAGTAGTGGGAATGCTTACTATAGTGCTACACCCAGCCAAGAGTGCTTCTGATCCCCTGGGAGGTGGGTTATGACCACTTTTTCTGGATCAGACAGACTCTGAAGAGAATGAGTCCCAGGCATCGGGTTTTTAAACTTTTGTAATAATGCCCTATCTGTTTGAGCTTAAAATTGACCACTATCAAAGTTTCAGTGAGGTTGATGTCTGTGCTACTTCATAAGTTGACAATGGGAGACAACGTCCGGATGATGACCTCTCCTGGTACAGTAGTTACCTATGCTAACAATATCTTTTACATATATCACCATATGTACTGCGCTTTACACATGTGTAACTGACCCCCCACTACTTTACACAGTTAGCTACCCCTGGCACCCTTAACTGGGCACAGACTTCAGGAAATACATTTAGACAATTGGTACCATCCCTAGCCTTGGATATGTATACCAGGCTCATTACTCTAGCGGTCAAGGGATGGAGGTGTATAAAAGCAATGTGACCTATTAGGTATTTTCAAAAAACAGGTCCTGGGAGAGAACTTTTTGCTAGGGCTGCTAGACCTATGCTTCTGGAGGGGTACCCAGTAAATCCACACACAGGAATCAATAACGTAAGTGTCCAACCCATGATTGGGGTTCTAGCATGTGACTTTATTCCAAAAAATGTTCTCTAAAGCAAGGATGGACCACCAAGGTTTATACATCATGGCACTAGGAACTTGCAGAACAACAAAACAATTGTATCTGACAGAAAAAACTCTTCGAATTCCCACACTGTAGGACATTGAACATCTTGTACTGGTATTCCCATATAGCATAGGACTTCTGAACACTCTCCCAGTGGCACTGGCCACAACTGAACACACATTTACTGACAGAACTATTTCACCTTGTATTCCCATATTTCATAGGACAATTACATTTCTTCCAGTGGCACTGGCCACAACTGGAAAAACTTCTAGTGGCACTGGCCAAAACAGAACATACATTTGGCTAATAACTAGCACAACCCACTTCAGGGGGTAAAATCCTCTTCAGACATTGACCACATGTCCAAAGGAACCAGGCGCCCTTACTGAACCTGTAGACCTGAACTAACTTCAGATGGGAGGCTGCCCACCTTTGCTCCCAAATCCATACCCAGCCATTCTTCAGAGTTACATCTTAAACATCTTGAACACACCTGGAAAATGCTTAACTGAATGAAACTTTTGCAGCCAGCATTTAAAACACTACACTGGTAGTGTGAGAACTAAAGTCCTGAACAATGTAAATTAGTCATACCTCTGGACATCACACTTGTCGGTCAACTTTAAACTGAGAACAGTCTCAAACTTCTAAACAGAAAAGGTGTGCATGTCCCTCTTAGCCAGAGAACACAAAAGCACAGGTACTTGCTTTCAGTGGCAAAAAATCAGATCCTACTCACTGTTAGAAATTAAAAGGAGCTTCAAAACATCCTGGATCAGAAAGGGGATTGCCCCTAGGATCCATCCACTAGCAGTTCTTTTCACCCCTCTATGGATGAAAAATCAGGAGATTCTGCTGTAGACGATTTCCACCATTTCACTTAGCAAACCGGAGAATATCAGGACTAGGGTGAGAAAGCAGGATCTCCACTCAGAACCCTCAGCTGAGCAGTTCTCACTCCTCACACTTCAGACTACAACTCAACACTTACTCTTTACACTGACTACGTCTAAAGATTCTAAACTCCCTTCTCACAGCTGCTGTGGCTTATGCTGTTGCGAGAGTTCCAAATGAGCTCATCTCTCTCATCTCAGCTGAGGCCAAGTAAACAAAACAGTGAGTAGGCGAAAAACCCATTTAACCAGTTAATCACCAGATGCCTCTCCCCGCCTAGCACTGTAACTGAGGGGATTCTAGTAACCCCAGGGACTGGGTGGCTACAGATGTTCTTGTTATTTGATTGTGACAGGATTATATTTTGTCCTATACTGTCCTGCAAGTTGTCCACCTGTACAGACCACTGATTATGCCCTCTCACTGTTCGTTATATGCACCCAAGTGCTTCTGTTGTTCATGCATTCTGTCCTCATAACTGCATCCATGGTACATACTGTATCACTGATGTTGGCCCATATTTCCATGTACCTTGATGACACACTGCATTATCTATGTTTCCATGGAACATTCCCCCCCAACCCAGGCAGTCTCACCACCAGCAGAGCCCCTCTACCATGCATGTCACCTCCCACTATTCTTCTCACTTACCTGTCTCAGTTAACCTGATCCTCAACACAGCTTGCCCCCATCACTACCCCTACCCTCCCAACTACGTCCCTCTCAATCACCATGTATCTGCCCCCCACGTAACAAACTCCATCTCTTCTGCCACCTACAATTACAGCCACTCTACCAGGCATGTTGCTCCTACTCCCATGTACCCCTACACTTACGTCTCATTGACCAGCCATGTACCTTTCCTCCCAACTACCCCATGTCTCCTCATGCAACTGTGTAGCACCTCTAGAATCCCCAACAACCCTTACAATCACTGTACCAGCCATGTACCTGCCCTCAGTCACCCCCTATGTCCCTCAACCAGCCATGGACCTGGCACACTTCACTGAACTCTATATCTCCTGTGGCAGCCATGCAACTACCTCACCCCCCCATGTCCTCTGGACCAGATATGTACCCTTCACCTACCAGTACCCTTATGTCCCCTTGAAGACCCATATACCTGCCCTCCACTTACCCATATGTCTTCTTGGGCAACCATGTATCTTCCCTATGTCCTTCCCACCAGGCAGGTACCTTTCCACATACCTACCCCTATGTATCCTCAGCCAGTCATGCAGCTCCCCCTCACCCCAACACCCTCTACATCCTCTCAAACAGACATGTTGCTGCTAGTCATACTACCCTTATGCTCTCTCTACCAGGCATGCTTCAAATTTTCTAGTTTTTTATTTGAAAGTAGAAAATATGACAATCAGACATTTGCAATGGCCTCCTGAAATATGTGCAGTAAATGTTGTGTATAAAAAATTATTTGCAAAAAACTTAGTTAATGCACCAGTTAGGGTAACTTAATGCCACAAAACCAGAGAAATATGGTGTTAGGGTTTCTGACCCTAACTCCCCAACCCACCCCCTCAAGCAGCAAAAGGAAAAAAATGTTAGATTTTTGGGTCTCTGGAGTCTTGGCGAATCAGTGGTGGGGTCTTCTTTGGGGTTGTCAGCCCTAATGCCCACCCCATTCTGAGAGCCAACAACATCACACATGAACCCTTTTCTTCACACAGGGTCCACAAGGCCCTGCATGAAGAAATGTACAACAAATTGTGTTGACAACCTGTGACAAGAATACACAATGGGGGGGGGTGAGATACTGATCACAGTAAAAATGGAAAGGGACCTGGGGGTAATTATATCAGATGACCCAAAGGTGGGCAATCAATGTGAGAAGGCAGTAAGGAAGGCTGGGGGATACTGGGATGCATAGGGAGAGGCATCAGTAGTAGAAAACAGGAAGTTGTTATCCCTCTGTACAGACAATTGGTGAGACCCCATCTGAGTACTGTGTGCAGTTCTGAGACCCCATCTCTGCAAAGGCATAGACAGAGTGGAGGCTGTCCAAAAGAGGGCAACCAAAATGGTGCAGGGTCTGCACCAGAAGGCATACAAAGAAAGACTAAAGGAGCTTAATATGTATACCCTCGAGGAAAAAAGGGAGAGAGGGGACAGGATAGATACTTTCAAGTACCTCAAGGGAATCAACAAAGTCCAAGAGGGTAGCATCTTTCAGAAAAAGAGATGTGGAAGAACAAGGGGGCACTATTTGAAGATGGGGGGATGGCTCAGAGGTAATGTGAGGAAGTATTTTTCACAGAGAGGTTGTGGATGCATGGAACAGCCTCCCTGAGGGAGGTTGTGGAGTCAAGAACAGTGGGGGAATTCAAGAATGCATGGGACAGACATAAGGCAGTCCTAGTGGGGGGTAGGAGGAAGTAAGCCGTTGGTTAACTAGGATCTGCAGCTTATCTGTTAGGTAGGAAAATGGGCAGACTAGGTGGGCCAAGTGGTCCTTATCTGCCATCACATTCTATGTTTCTATGTTTCTATACTTCTTTACCTTGGAAGAGTGTAACATTATGAGGCAGTGGCTTGGAGCTGTACCTTGTGCTTCGGATTGGAGGCTACAGGCTGGGGGAGAGGGGTGAGCATTAGGGTTGACAACCTCAAGGAAGAAAACACATTTTGGCTAGGTTTTTAAAAATCACAGTTGTTATTATGAGGTGATGTGAAAAAATGGCACTGTTGAAAATGTGGGGTGAAAATATTTAATTTTACCAAAGTTATAAGCATGCATTATAAAATTTCAATGTACGCTCATAACTTTGTTTTGTAATATTTGCACCCCATATTTTCAACATAGCCTTCTCATGACCCCTCCTCATTAACAAGGGTGGAGAAATTTTTCAAACCTCACCCAAAAGGTGATTTTGTACGTTGACAATGTCATTCTGTGCCACAGGAGCGATAACACATTTTGGCCAGGATTTGAAACAGAACAGCTGTCATGTTCATGAGGTGATGTGAAAATTTGGGGTAAGAATATGTAAAATTGTCAAAGTTATGAGAGTGCATTGCAAAATTTCAGCGCACACTTATAACTTTACCATTTTTAAATATTTTGCCCCCAAATGTTTAACATAGCCTTCTTATGATCCCACCTCATGAACAAAGGCAGTGAAAATGTTCAAATTCTGTCCAAAAGGTGATTTCACCAAGCAGCTGCGAAATTGCCTTTTGGGCCTGGTTTGCATAATTCCTCTGCCATTGGTCATGAGATGGAGTCTCATACAGGCCATGTTGAAAATTTGTGGTCCAAGTATGCAAAACTGACAAAGATTTGCATCAGTGTTGAAAACCCCATTGGAATATATTCAACGGCACTCACTTTAGTTTCCCATATTGCAGTCCAAGGTTCCAGCAGCAAGATGTGTCTTCGATTGGAGTGTAGATCTTCACCCCAGGAACTTTTCAGGAGAATGAGGGTATGTGGGGGGTGTTGTAGAGGTGTTGGGTGGTGAGTGCTGAGTGGGAGGTCGGGGTGGCAGGGTCAGATCATCGAAGGACCATTTTCTTTTTTAGAAATTAAAAAACATCGAAGGATGGTTTTACTTTATTCCAGCTAACAGTAATGTGAGGACAGTGACAGGAGGGTGTGGGGTGCCACTAGACATCAGGGAAATGTGCTACAGATGAGGAGATGGTGACTGGAGGGTAGGGGTGCCAGTAGACATCAGGGAAATGTACTACACAAAAGGGGATGGTGACTGAAGGGGCACCACTAGACACCAGGGAGATGTACTACACAGGAAGGGACAGCAATCAGAGGGTGGGGGATGCTACTAGACACCAAGGAAATGTACTACACAGGAGGGAATGGTGATCAGAGGGCGGGGCCACCACTAGACACCAGGTAAAAATACTACACAGGCAGAAACTATGATCAGAAGGTGGGGGTGCCACTAAACACCAAGGAAACATACTACACAGGAGCAGATGGTGATTGGATGGTGGGTGCACCACTACTCACCACAAAAACATGCTACACAGGAGGGGACTGCAATCAGAGGATGGGGGTGCTATTAGACACAGGGGAAACATACAACACAGAATGGGATGGTGATTGAAGGGTGTGGATGCCACTAAACACCAGAAAAATGTACTACACATGAGGGGATGGTGATCGGAGGGTGGGCAGTGTCACTAGACACCAGGGAAACTTACTACACATGAATGGGATGGTGATAGGAGGGTGGGAGTGCCACTAGACACCAAGTAAATGTACTACACATGAGGGGACAGTGATAGGAAGGTGGGGGCACCACTAGGCACCAGAAAATGTACTACACAAGAGGGGATGGCAATCAGAGGGCAGGGGCATCACTAGACACCAGCGAAATGTACTACACAGGAAGGAATGGTGATCAGAAGGTTGGGGTGCCACTAGACACCAGGGAAACATACTACACAGGAGTGGATGGCAATAGGAGTGTGGGTGCACCACTACTCACCACAAAAAAATACTACACAGGAGGGGACTGCAATCAGAAGGTAGGGGTGCCACTAGACACTGGGGAAATGTAAAACACAGGATGGGATGGTGATCAGAGGGTGTGGTGCCACTAAACTCCAGGGAAAAGGTACTACACATGAGAAGATGGTGATCAGAGGGTGGACGGTGTCACTAGACAGCAAGGAAACTTACTACACATGAATGGGATGGCAGTCGTAGCGGTGAGGGGCACTAGACACCAGGTAAATGTACTACACATGAGGTGATGGAGATTGAAGGATGGGGGCACCACTAGGCACCAGGAAATGTACTACACATTAGGGTATGGCAATAGGAGGGTGGGGGCACCACTAGACACCAAGAAAGCATACTGCACTTGAGGGGACAGCAATGAAAGGGGGTTGCCACTAGGCACCAGGGAAATTGTGCCTCACTGCTCTCAGAGCAGCCCACAGCACAAGTTCTTGCTGGGGCTGCAGAACTCAAGAAAGTTCCACTGTTCTCATACACAGAATGCAGAGAGCATGAGTGATCAGCTCTTCTCACTCGGCTAGGCGCCCTGGATTTTGGGAGCCCAGAAGGTATTCTTGAAAGGCTTTCAAAAAACAAACACCAGACTCTAGCTAAATGGGTTCCATTTAGCTAGGTTCAGGTGTTTGTTTTTTAAAAAGAGATTATTTTTATTTATTTTCAATTTTTGTGAGTTTACAATGAGAAATAAAATGGCGGCCAACACAATCTTCCCCCCCTACTGTTCACGTCAGGATGTTAATTCTAAAATTGTTATAACTCTGGAACCATATAATATTTTTTCACAAAAGCTTCCAAAGGCACACCCTTGGCATGGACCTCTTCAACCCTGAAAATTTCATGACAAAATTCCACACCATCTAGGCTGTAGGTGAGAGCAAAACATACCCAATGTTAAGTATAGGGAAAGCAAACTTTTTTTTTTTCATTTTTTGTTGCTTTGTATCTCGATACCCGAACAAGATGCCATCACAAAACTTTTCACATCTTGAGACTGGCAGTCTGACCGTGCTTGACAAATATTGGGCTATTTTATCAAACAATGGCAAAGTTATTATGGTGCAAAAATTGGAGTTTAACATTAAATAGCCTACTCAACCCTAAGTATAGGGGTGCTACCGTGACCCTATAACACAATACTTTATGTTCAATTAATCCTACTCCTGAATAGATAAAACATATTAAGTATTAACATACATTTAACAATACAAAGGTAAACATAGCACAGGCAACATGTTCAAACTTATTTCACACAAGATTCATGATAACATCAACAACTGTCTTTAAACCATTGTTTTCAAGTGCACAATGATTGTAAATTATCAATATTATTTCGTAATGTGCATGAACGTGTATTCAATAACTTAGGGCCATTATACGCAAGAGCTAGTTGTTCTATTTGAATACTAAAAGGAAAGTCCCCTCAACCTGTTTTCTGCATACCTATATTATGTAGTTTGTAGGCATGAACAATGATTCCCTCTCTTGCATCCCCCTAATTTCATCCTAATTTAAATATAAATGAGGTTGCTTCACTCTCTTCTGCCATGGTGTGAAAACCTGTTTTACTCTATTGCAAAGGTCATCACCCCACTCATACAAGGCATCATGGAAGTTGATGATGCATAGTTGCACAAGCCAGTAGAAGTTATAATCTCAGTCAGTTGTGTTACATGTCTTGCGAATAATAATAATAATAAATTGTATTTCGCATAAGCACCTTTTGGGCCATCAAGGCGCTTTTCAAAAAGATAAAAACAATCATGTTGAAACAATGAACGTAATAATAGAATAAATAGCATACAGATAAAATAGGTAACAGGGGACCAAGATTATGTGGACCCATCATAAGCGAGATTCCATAAAAAGGTTTTCAATGCCTGTTTTTCCCTGTATCCCTGTTATCTCTAAAAGCAGTTTTTTCTAACTCAGATACACTTTAAACTATTGAAAACAGCAGAACAACTTACTATACCTTCAAAAGTTTCAATACCAATATAAAACAATAACATGAGGACTGCAGAGGACAGCGACAGCACTGACTGGTACAGTATAACTACTGCAGGCTTTATCACCAAAACATCATAAAATTACAGGATGCCTTAACATGAGTTGGGTCATGACCTCTGCAATGGAGTCAAGCAAGTTTTCACACCAGACTGAAGTAACTTCCTTTACATTTAAATCCGGATGAAATTAAGAGGGTACAATAGAGGCAATAACTATTCATGCCTACAAACTACACAAGTAAACAAAACAAAAGGCTGAGGGGACCTTTCCTTTAACTCTGGGGATATGAAATTTGAAACCATTTGCTGACCATAACACAGCCTTTAAAGAATGAAAGAAAAACAGTTCCGTGACATACATCCAGACTTTTTGTTTTAAGGAGAACTGTAGCAATCGATTAGCTCCCTACCCCATAAAGCTTACCTTCCGGTTTAGCTTTAGCCCACAAAGCTACATTTTTTTGGGCTACTAAGGAGTTCAATTTATTTTGTAGAAGTTCGAGAATCGGTTAGCTTGGGGTCCATTTGGTAATAGTGCAGCGCTGCTCCACCACTTGTATTGAAGCAAGCAGAGCAGCCCTGCACTATTACACTTAATGGAGCCCCCAGCACCGGCCATACTTCTGGTTCACAGTCTTTTAAAAAATAAACTGAACTCTCTTACGGCACAAGAAAAATGTCGCTTTCATGAGCTAAAGCTAAACCGAAGGGTAAGCTTTACAGGGTAAGGAACTAATTGATTGCTACAGTTCTCCTTTAATACACTTCCACATGAAAGCTGGGATATGCTGACCCGATCCAAACTCAGATATTAACCTCCCAGATTATACTGTCTTTAGATCTGGTAGAAACAGACATGGTGGTGGTGCAGTTCTGTTTCTTCACGCTTCCATTCCCTGTTCATTCATCTACTCAGACACCACTGGTGGTCTGCCTAACTGGTTTTGTTTCCCTAAAGTTATTTGGGAGGGAAATCCTAGTTCGTAACTTATACCCCCCCAAATGAAGACAACTAAATTCTCTCAGCTCCATTCATTGAGTCAGTCCTTGGGTGGTTATACATACTTCATATTACTGGGTTATTTTAATGCAAACTGGTTCTCCAGCACAGACCTTAGATTGAAGAATTCTCTGACTCCCAGAGGTGAGGCTACAAAGGAAGGGGCAGCAACCTGGGCCCACGGCGTTTGAGGGCCCAAATCATAATTTTGATGTTTATTCTAAAACTGGGGAGGGGCCCTGTAACATCACCTTGCACCCAGGCCCTTTGGGAATTTGCTACACTACTGCCCACCCCCCCCAACGGCCTTACTCAGTTAATTAAAGGAGCCTAAATTTGATTAAAATTGCATTGTTTCTACTATCTTAGACCTTATTTTTGTTTCCGCTGAGCTTCCTATTTGTGATTCAGATTGTAACAGGGGAATTTATTCAGTGATCATGCTATTATTTTTTGTAGAGTTAATATTTCCCCTCCCAAATGTATGCCTAGTACTGTTAAGTTTCACTGTCATAGGAATTTTAATTCTGAAGTTTTTCATTTTAGGTTGTCGAAGCTCACTCAGGGTGGGGGGAGTTGTTTTCCTTCTCAAACATTGATGCTGCCTGGAAACATTTCTTCAAACACTTTAATTTGCTTTGTGATCACACGCCTTTTATCTTGAAAAAGAATCAACCCTAAACATATCCCTTGGGTCACTTCCTTTATTCTCACTCAACTGAAGACTTGGGACAAATTATATCATGAGGCCAAAAATGTGATACTTCTGAATCGTGACAAATTTTTTTGGAATTGCCATAATTACTATGTCTCAACTATTAGGAAATTCAAATTGTACTTTTTCAAAGCAAATTTAGCAAATACTAGAAATAATCCCAAGAAATTCTGGCGTGTGGTAGATTCTGTCTGGAAGATGCCCTTGGAGTCCATTACTGCAACCATGTCTTACAGAGGTTCTACATCTTACTCTTAAGTACAATGCTGTACCATGTTTAATTCCTTTTTACAGTCCGTTCGGATCATGCAGTCTGTTTGAATATGGCACCAGAGCCGGCCAGCCAAAGTTTACTTAAACTGACCTATCAACAATAAGCACATGGGATCACCTTTTTTATCTGTGATAAAAAGTAAAGAAAGGTCAACCAAAGAAGAATTTATTTATTGAAATGTTTCACCAGAAAGGCACACTGAGCAACAAGTCGCTCATCTCCTGATGCTACTTGGGGGGAAGGGATACAGTTGGAATGAGACATTAAACCTTCAAGTTACAAGATCAACATTAACATACAGTTGTAAGGCAAGTGTTACAAACAGTGTTACAACAGTGTTGCGCATAACATGTAGAAAGAGTGGAGAATAATAAGTGCCGGGTTAATAAGTAACAAGTGCTTACGTGAAAGAAAAGGGGGAAGGGAGGGAGGGTCAGCATCCCAGAGAGACCCCTTTAAGATGGTGGGGAAGGAGTAGATGAGAGATACAAGCCCTTTGGGGGTAGAGAGGGCCCATGGAGAGCATTTGCAGTCCTTTATATTCTGTGAGAGATCAAGGGAGAACAGTAAGGGGGAGCAATTTGGGGAAGGGGATGGAGGGCTAGAGATTTGTGGGGTGCATAGGGTAAAATGAAAGTGAGGGTAGAGGGTAGCATTTGTCCAGGGCTTAGAGGAGGGAATTAGGAGGGACTTGGCAAGGTTAATGGGTTAAGAATGACTCCTAAAAAATCAGGCACTCACCACCTCATATAGAAAAACACACCACTCACAGAATATAAAAGGAAAATTCATTTTATTCAGTGCCAAAGCAGGACACGTGATCAGAACCTTATTCCTTTATCAAGGCAATTTCTTTAGGAGTCTTTCATGCATTATCATGAGCACCTCATCCCAGCGCAGTCCCTGTTGGTGTTATCACAAAGAAGAATGAAGAAACAGTCATTTACCTTTCCATGTCGGTTGTGTTATAAGCCTCTGATGGTTTGTAATCTGGATCATTCCATTCTGCCAATGCTGAGACACCTGTGATATCAGAAAAGTTTGTTGGAAAACTAACATCAAGGTTTCTGCATGGTGTGGACTGTGTAACTGCACTGAAGGATGGATATAAATCACATGGTACTGCTGCATCAGCCATTACTATATGCAGAATTGGTGATTACCTTAATTGCGGCTGTGGTGTCAATGTCTGAGCACCTGTGAGGGCAGGTACGAACATAATCAATAATAAAAGAAATACATAACATTATCTGAAAGCAGTCACTGTACAATATTTTCACACTGCAAGAAAACACTGTGGTGAAACACAGCAAGATTTGTAAATCAATGTGTGAAAAGAAATATTTCATTACTGTGTGTTGTCTCCAACATACACATACTTGTATTTGTATATGTACGCGCCCTTGAAGTAGTGTACGTACATCAGTACTGATCTGTGACACTACACTTCCTTTCACTTAATGGCCTTGTGTGTGCGGGGGAGAGCTAGTGCCAGGATAAACTAACTGATTAATCATAAGGCTAGCGACTGCTGCAGCTGTTTCTGCAGTTTCAAAGATATAAAAAAAAAAAATAAGGCTACTGTTTCATTGGCTGGAGGAAAGAGCTGTACAGTGGCATTCAAATTGGTGTGCTGCAGTGCTTACACTGGTACTGAAGAACATATAGGACAGTGCATGGAAAACCATACACAACAAGGCTATTCTTCTCCTGAGTAGATACCATGATGACTGATGACCTCAAGCGTGAAGCTCAAGAGGTCCCTCAGTCAGCATGGTATCCAGAAGGGGGAAGATAAGCCATGTTGTGTAGGCTTTGTCATACAATGTTCTATGTAGTGTATCGTGGACCATGATCATGTCAGCCTTCAGAAAAACAATACAGCCCAGAATTATTTACTTTTATTTTGGTTCGTTGACCACATTTGAGCATAACTGCCCAATGGCCAGCACACGCACATGGCTCTCCACCAGCCACTGATCAATGAGGAGCGCTGATGGGGTTGCTAGTGTTATGATGTCCTCACTAATGCAGAACAAAAGTCATTCAGTGTTAAAGAGGATGTCACTACTGCAGCAGAACGATTTTCTAAAGTGTATGGATGTCCACACAATCACATTCCACCATATACTATAACATCGTACTGAGATCAGTACTGAAGCACAAGAACCCTATTCTGGTCATGAACTGACATTAAGAACAACAGTCCATCATACACTATATAAGGAATAAAGTATAGGCGAGCATACACAACGAGACTGTGTTTCCATCAAGGAGTTGAGATACCAGTGTATGGACCTTGAAATGACTCGAGAGGTCCACACTAGACACTCAACCCGAGATGAAACACAAAATGGTGTCTTATGCTTGCTATATTATTTTTTATAGTATAAAGTTCCCCCAGATGCAAAAAAAAGTTAAATTTATCAACATTCATGTTTTACAAGCTTTCATACTTTGCGTCCGGGCTCGTGGCTGCTGTTGGCAGATCAGTCTGCTACAGAGTTTGTTGGTGTGGTCCTATTCCACTCCTGAACCATCCTACCACTCATGGCAGCAGTTTATGAACAAACAAAAAGGTCAAATCTGTATGGTTTTGAAACACAGAGCCGACTAGTGTAGTCTGTATCTAAACCATCTTGGTAAGCTGCTTGCTAAGCGGCACCAACATGCTTGTTTTGATTTTTATTTGAATAGGGCCGTTTGGACCAATCAGGTGGCAGATAGCACATGGGGTCATGAATACTAATTAGGGGCTCATGAATCTTGGTTACAGAACATGCACAATAACTTTTAGAACATGCACAACATTTGTGCAGCCACCAAACTCCATATATAATAAGCAGAAACCATATACTGTATATTTCTGGTGGATGTTTAAACCTGGTTTGATATGAAGCATTTAATTGTTTTCTTACAGTCCAACAACAGACATCAAAGATTGTTTTATTTTACGATTTTTGCCAGGAAAGGTACACTAACCGAAGCTTGTTTCCAGGTGCATCCTGGGAGCACAGGGAAGTTAAGTGACGTGGATGGCCATGCTTCATCCTTCCTCTGGCCTGAAGGGTAGGCAAGCAGCTGCCAGTGCCACTCCGTGGTGACGAGCAGGAGGTGTAAAAATGGCAGATGGCCCGCATTCTCCATTCTGGCAGCAGAGACGCTAATCTTCATGATGCATTCCCCACCCCTATCCAGCTCTCCCCAGTGTGGGACACCGGGACTCACTTATGAACCTTGATCTCCCACGTGACAGCACAATGTACTTTCGTTGTGTCACCTGGCTAGCCAGATGTATTTCAAATTTAAATATTTTACTGGCTCTAAAGAATGATGGGAGTTCCCCGCACAAAACCATATACGGTGTTGTTTGAAAGATCGTAGTTGCCCCATTGGCACAGCGATAGGGCAACTGCTTGCAACACTGGTGACCCAGATTCAAGTAAGAAGGTTCAGGTCATCCAAGGCCCAGCCAGGTGAAGGAGGACTGTGAATCCCTGATGCCACTCTCCTACTGTGGGAAGGGAGGGTCGATGCCTTCCCTACAATGCTGCCACCTGGTCGACCACAGGTGGTACTGCAGAAGGCAGAGTGGGAGAGAGGATGACCATTGCGCATACACCTGGCATGTCGTTATGTACACCCCCACACTGCGCCCCTAGGGTGCTGAAATCCTAGTGGGCTGAGAGAAAAATGGAAAGTGGCCCCAGCTCCCTACAGCAACGGACCCCTGTATATCTGGTCCTACATTACCACAGCACCTGCTGACAAGAAATACAGACTCGAGGGGTAAATCTCTTCTACCCCTGAGGAGATAATCAAGTCTGGATGGAGGATGGCAGCCACAGACAGGTGGTGCAGGGGGTCCACTGTGTTACGAGTGCTCCAGATAGAGAGAGCTGCTGAAGAAGACAGCACAAACAAAATGTCAAAAAAAAAGTTGCAGTTTCCAAAGAAAAGAATGTGTTATGATGGATGCTCAAATGAATTAAGCAAACATATTCTCACTGGGCATATAATGTTCCATTCTAATGAGAAAACACCGTAACACTCAGTACTGGGGCTGGAACGTTCTGGATTATAGGACACAATGGTTAAAAAATGCAAGGCTGGAAACAAAATCAAACCACAGTGCAATCACTGGTAAGCAATGTTTACAATAAGAGTGAAGGTTTTTCTTGCAGACTAGCTTAAAATAACAGTTCCCAGCAGTAGGGAGGTAGAGAGGATTGTCGGACACTGGTGCCACTGACTACAGAAACACACTCACAGCAAAGTGGTAATTGCACATGAACGATGCGCTGCTCATTCTCAAATAGGTAATGTTCTTGGTCCAGTGGATAGTAACTGTGTCTTGAAATGCAGCCATTTCAATTAGCCCTGAGACTTAATGCACAGTTGTTTTAAGAGGTCACATCCTCCCTTTCTCCAGCAAGCCAAACCCTTAAGGAGCAGACCTTGTTTTACAATGGGATACAAATACTTCCCAAGTGCAATTTGTTTATTTTGTCTGCTGCAATGACTACCACTGGGGCTGCCAAGTGTGGGTGGCTTATAAAACAGCCGGGGGGGGGGAAACATAAATGGAATCTCCTTGGAGCTGCAATAAACAGTAAATGTGTTACATCTCACTATTTGCTAGACACAGTTAAAATTCACATACTGTATGCCTCCTTTAACTTTAAAATCCATTCTTCTCATAGCAGGGGAGGTGTACACATTTTATCCCTCAATCTGACAGCCTAGAATATTCTAACAAACTCTAAAGGCTAGTTCCATGATTTGAAAAAAAAAAAGAGAGATCTGTTATCAGCAGCTACCAGCCTCCTTACAGCCTTGGATTAAATAGCACACATCTGCTTAAAAAAGGAGTTTTTCCACCCACTTGTCTGTGGTCTATAGTTATGTTGTCACAGTCATCCATGCAGATGCTTAAAGGGACACGGCCAGTTTCTACCCCTTCTGCATCTTAAAGGGATTTGTCAACTAAATCAAGGATATTAATATCCACTAAACATACGAGGTACTTCTCTTTGCCCTGTTTATGTCAGTTGTGTGCAAGGGGGAGATATGACAGCGTGTGCAGCTAAACTGTGTCACCACATGCCCCAGGTGTGTAGTGCGGCACAAGACCACCAGCTGTGTTAATGCACTTATGGAACATTTTTAACAAATAAATCATGTGAAAAGAAAGAAAAACCTATAATCTGGGATAACCCCCCCTACAAATGGGGGTTCCCGAAAGTCTTCTTTGGGTGTGTCTAAATGCCCACTGCTAGGCTGGTGTCCTGTATCTTAATCTTTTAAAAGCCATTGCCTGTGAGTGCCTTTATAGCCTCTGTGTTGTCTCTTTAAGAGCTGCCTATATTGCAGTGTATAATTAATTTGGGTGGGGGGCTGTGTGTTTCTAAGCTCAAGTCACTCCTGAGCTGCCAGATAATTGCTCCATTCTGCCATCGTTAATTGTGCAGAGTGAGCTCTGTTAGAAGCTATACTTATTTGCTGATTATCTGTTCTAATAATAATAATATTGAAGTTTGTCTAACCTGCCTTTTTTGCAGCATGGACATTTCTCTAAATCACCACCATCTTGGTTCTGGACTGCCATTGTGGACCAATCAGTAACTTTGGGGCCCTAAAATAGAGCCTGCCCCAGGGGTCTTGTGGGAGTGAATTTTTGTAGGAACTGTAGTTTCTCCACTTTGGCACCTAAATGGACCCGTTGGGGGGGGGGCCTTGCTGTGACAGACAGATAAATCAACGAATCAAACCTTTTAGATCAGAGGGAAAGTCCCGAGCTGCCTGCAGCAGAGAGTCACTTTGAGTTTGGAGTTGAGAGAGTGAACAGCTCGAGATATTGAACAGCTGTTCCTCGTAGTTGCATGGAAACTGATGGAGATGCTGTGTGTTTGGCCTGCCTGCCTACTTGTCTCTCATGAGGGAATCTTTAGCGGAAGTTAAACCAGACTAAATCCAAACCAATTGTGACCAAAGTTACTGAGTTGTGACTGCCTTATTGCCTGAAGAGGACCGAAGATTTGCTCCACGTGATTGGTCTGTCAGGAAGTCTGAAACCACCACAGAGCATACAGTTTTGCACAGGGACACTGTAATTGCAACTGGACCGCCATCCGAATAGTGGTATTTACCTTGCTTCACTATAAGTGTGTTGAATGGTGTTAGTGGGTCATGATTTGATTCTCCACTGCCTAATTGTATCATGCTTGCTGGAAGCTGCATCCAGCACCCACCGGACTGAACCTGCATTCATCTCCACCTAGCCTGGGCCCTGCCAACCTGGCCCAGTCAGATACTCACGCCGCAGAGAAAGCCATCTACGAGAGACCAGCCTGGGGATCAGCCCCCTGCTCAACACCTCGAACAGGAATGACACCTCGGTGATTTGTGTGGGCCCTGCTTCTCCTGGCAAACCAGCAAGACATCCTGCAGTCTCCATTTCGTCCATCCTGTGTCCTGTACTGGGTAGCATGAGTAAACACCAGGGTAGCTCCTTGCAACTACAGCTCAATCAAAGTGTGTCTTCTGATTTAATTGTTTTGTCTAATTATTACTAACTCATCCTCCTGGTTCCAGATTACAAACTGTGGGTTATTGTGCATGACTTGTCTTTCCATCATAGGGCCCCGACCTGCTGCAACTCCGGCCTACCCTGGGCAGTGCTTCAGACTAGCCTACCTCACCAACTGGGTATCCAGAGTGTGTGCGACTGTGTTGAGAGACTCTAAAGTGCATGCCTTGTAGTCTGATTTAATCAGTAACTAAACCAATCAACCTGATTACACCCCCTTCCTTGTTCATTTCCCCTGAATAAATCAGATCTGAATCTTTTTGCACTTAACCTGCCTATGGTGCACTTCTGTGCAACTAGCACTGTGGTACTATTATTTGCTATGTTTAACCTTACTTTACAGGGGGTCTCCAGGGTAAAACAGGTGGAACCAGCTCTGGTGGTAAGTGCAATCAGAGTGGGGATATATCTGTTGTTGGGGGCTAGTGTACCGGTGTATTCTGTTCATTGTATAGGCCACTAGAGGGGAAAGAGGAGGGGGGTCACAGTGTCCTGGAGTGCTGTACCCAGGTACCCAGGTATGCTACCACCAAACCTGTCCTCCAGGTGGAAGCACCTGCTCTCAGTATCCAGGCCTCTTAACTGGCAACTCGTCACACAGGCAGGGGTAGTAGCCCTTGGGATAGCACCACCTAGGGGTTACACCTACATTAAGCAATATTGCCACATGGTCATGTGATGCATCTTCACCTATCATAGCTCTTTAGTTTAGCTACCCATTTCCTAAGACAAAATGGTCACATCATTATTTACACAGAAACAGTGAAACGGACAATACTGATGGAAGAAGATTTTAAAGCAGCAGTACTAGTTAAGTAGGAAGTATTTTTCACTTACGTTCTTTTTGGGTGTGCAGTACTTGTGCAGCTTACATTCTGGTTTCATGATCTGCAATTCTTATTTGAAACGGACCTTTGGTTCGTTCAATTTTAATAAATACTATTATTGCTGTGGATCCACAAAAATATGGCAGGCGCTGTATTTACAGCTGCCTGCCTCCCCATTCCTGCGCGCCCTTTGTTTACTCTGTTTTTGTCCTGTGCTGCATGTTTATGATCTCCTAGTGCTAGATGAAGCTGTACTCATACTTTTATACATATTAAAGGTCTCCATTTTATCATTGGTTTGCCCTTCTGGTATGTTTTTATTAAAGTTTTTACGTATCACCAATGGTCTTGTGTTTCTATTTTTCAATCCCTGTTACCATCCCACACCTCATGTTGTTCTCCCCTTCCCTCCCTGGTATCGGCCCAAAGTGCTGTCCCTAACATCATTTCCTATTCTCTGGTGTCCTATGCCCCCCTATGATCACTGATCAGCTGGTTGACATCGCTCGTAAAACTGGCTATATGTACTTCAATCCATCCTGCACATAGAACCGCCTGCCATGAGCATTTCCACCCCTGAAGTAATGTAAGTCCTCATGCCACCCTCCTGTCATGACAGTTCAGCACCCCCCCAACAAAGCAGGACCCAAAGTCCTGGAAAAATTAAGCGATCCTGTGTGATATGATGCTCTTACAGTGACCAGCAAATCCCCTCTGATCACCACCTCAGCTGGCTGCTGTAAGAATGACATTGAGAGAACAAGCACTCACTGTCATTCTTCTGGCGACCGGCTGAGGTGGTGATTGGCTACGGTTGGTCACTGTAAGAGTGTCATATCGTTATATAGGATGCCTTCATTTTTCCAGTACATGGGGTGCTACTTTCCTAGTGGAGATGAGCTGCCATGACAGGAGAAAGGCATGAGGACTTTCGCTACATCTGCGCTTATCACAACTGCACACTAAAACAGGAAGAGGGACCTTTACTGCAATCATGCTATCAAGCACACTTTTGCATTTGTGACCCATGGGATGGCGCAGCAGGACATAAACAAAGAAAACTGGCTGAAAAAAGTTTATTTTTCATGGAAAAATGTTGTTTGCTGAAAGATAGAAATACAGGTCAGTGATAAACAAGGGTCATCACACTTGTAAATGAGCCCACAAAAAAAGACTTTTGTGTGTGTAGTACTGTTGCTTTAAGTCTAAATGCCAAGAAGACAGTCTCCATGACCTTCAGCACTAGGCAGAGACTCTCTAGGCTCCCCTCCCTACCCTCCTTCCATACCCTTGACGGGACAGTCCTTGAGGACACCTCCTCATTCAGATATCTGGGTGTTTGACTTGACCAGCTTCTCACCTTCTCTGGTCATGTGGACATCATCCTGAAAAAGCTACGCCCCAAGCTCGGCACTCTATACAGGAACCGGAACTGCCTCCCTCTTCCAGCTAGGTGTGAACTTGTCCAGAAGATGATCCTTCCTGTTTTCGACTACTGTGATGTAGTCTACAGTGCCGCTCCCAAGACCTCCTTAGCCAGATTGAATACCCTCTTTAACTACTTCTTTTGCTTCACTCTGGACTCTCCTCCTCTCACCCTCCACTGTCAGCTCTACTACTCCCTGGCATTTCCCTCACTAGAAAATAGACACCTCTATCATTGTGCTAAATTTGTCTCTAAATTCTGGTTTGGATCACTCCCATCCTATCTCACCTCCTCTCTATCAGTCCTCCCTCTGCCAACTCACTTAGATCTTATGACTCCCATTCCTTGGTTGTCCCTTGCCGGTCTACCAATGTAGGCCAGGCAGCTTTCTTGTATCACTTCCCAAAACTATGGAATTCACTTCCTCATTAGATTCGCCACTCCTCCTACCCCTCCTCTATAACTTCAGCCCTACACAATTTCCTCTCTGTGAATTGTACCTGCAATTAACCTACCTGGTGTTCCTGACCTGCTCCCAGCCTCTACTCAATATAACTATTCTGAATTACAGCTCCCTTTCAGACCCATTACTTTATTTCCCTGCTGAGATCCCTATCTGGCCATTTCTTCAGGTTATCTATAACTACCAATGGTCCAATATAACTTTGACTTTTGGTTCCTTTAAATCTACTACTATCATTATATCTATAACCTTGATTCCTATTCATCTGCTCCCCTACCAGCCTTTCTACCTTTCCACCTCTGCTGTTACTCTCTATCCTCCTTTCTTTCTGGCTAAATGGTACCATTATCATGAATTTAAGGTGTTATCCCAATGTAATACACTTGGCCTGTCCATTGTGACCTCTGTAAACAATTGTAATCTTACGCTGCACTTAATGTGTTCTTTCTGTTTTTGCTATTCACTGCTGCCAATATTGCCAATATTGTTGTAATAATGTTTGCTGTTGTATGCATGTATGTATGGACACTAATCAGAGGTGGAGCTCATAAAGCTGGGGATAGTGGAGGCAAACAAAACCTGCTGCAAGGCCCAGAGCAAGAAGGCTAGGGCTAAGAAACCAAGCTGGTTGAGCAAGGAGGTCATGGAAAAGGTAAGGAGGAAAAGAGCTGCCTTTAGGAAGTAGAAGGGGGACAGGATCAGATCTACAGTACAGTTGCTTCTTGTTTTACATTGTTTTTCATGGATTCTACTTGGTAGAATGTTTATTTTCTTTCTTACTACTAAGGGGCTAGCAGGGTATTGTTTGGGGCTGTTGGAATTTTTAAACCTGTTTTGGTAGCTAAAAGTGGGCTCATTTGTTTGGTTTCACGGTGTGGCAGGCTGCATTTGTAGAGCCTATTTCTTCTCTTTTAAACATAATTGGTGCAATTTAACTGGTCTGTTTCTTTGAATTGGAGACCTATATCTTATAATTCAAACCTATTTTGATGTATTGCTGGTGAAGCTGTTTGAATTGGTGTCCTGTTTCTTTGGGTAGCAAACCTATGTTGGGGCTTTGAGTAGAATTGATTCATTGTTGCTGGCTTCACTAGCTGCAAAGTTTTGAGTGGGGGAAGGGTGCTAATTTGTCTGGCCAGGTCTCACTCAGCAGGGAGGCAGAGCTGAATCAGGTGTGGAGTCAGTGCTTTGGCTTCTCAGAAGGAACTAGAAGGGGACAGGATCAGATCTACAGTACAGTAGCTTCTTGTTTTACATTGTTTTCATGGATTCTACTTGGTAGAATGTTTATTTTCTTTCTTACTACTAAGGGGCTAGCAGGGTATTGTTTGGGGCTGTTGAATTTTTAAACCTGTTTTGGTAGCTAAAAGTGGGCTCATTTGTTTGGTTTACGGTGTGGCAGGCTGCATTTGTAGGGGCCTATTTCTTCTCTTTAAACATAATTGGTGTAATTTAACTGGGTCTGTTTCTTTGAATTGGAGACCTATATCTTATAATTCCAAACCTATTTTGATGTATTGTTGGTGAAGCTGTTTGAATTGGTGTCCTGTTTCTTTGGGTAGCAAACCTATGTTGGGGCTTTGAGTAGAATTGATTCATTGTTGCTGGCTTCACTAGCTGCAAAGTTTTGAGTGGGGGAAGGGTGCTAATTTGTCTGGCCAGGTCTCACTCAGCAGGGAGGCAGAGCTGAATCAGGTGTGGAGTCAGTGCTTTGGCTTCTCAGAAGGAACTAGAATGGGGACAGGATCAGATCTACAGTATAGTAGCTTCTTGTTTTACATTGTTTTTCATGGATTCTACTTGGTAGAATGTTTATTTTCTTTCTTACTACTAAGGGGCTAGCAGGGTATTGTTTGGGGCTGTTGGAATTTTGAAACCTGTTTTGGTAGCTAAAAGTGGGCTCATTTGTTTGGTTTACGGTGTGGCAGGCTGCATTTGTAGAGGCCTATTTCTTCTCTTTAAACATAATTGGTGTAATTTAACTGGTCTGTTTCTTTGAATTGGAGACTATATCTTATAATTCCAAACCTATTTTGATGTATTGCTGGTGAAGCTGTTTGAATTGGTGTCCTGTTTCTTTGGGTAGCAAACCTATGTTGGGGCTTTGAGTAGAATTGATTCATTGTTGCTGGCTTCACTAGCTGCAAAGTTTTGAGTGGGGAAGGGTGCTAATTTTTCTGGCCAGGTCTCACTCAGCAGGGAGGCAGACTGAATCAGGTGTGCAGTCAGTGCTTTGGCTTCTCAGAAGGAACTATAAGGGGACAGGATCAGATCTACAGTACAGTAGCTTCTTGTTTTACATTGTTTTCATGGATTCTACTTGGTAGAATGTTTATTTTCTTTTCTTACTACTAAGGGGCTAGCAGGGTATTGTTTGGGGCTGTTGGAATTTTTAAACCTGTTTTGGTAGCTAAAAGTGGGCTCATTTGTTTGGTTTACGGTGTGGCAGGCTGCATTTGTAGAGCCTATTTCTTCTCTTTTAAACATAATTGGTGTAATTTAACTGGTCTGTTTCTTTAAATTGGAGACCTATATCTTATTATTCCAAACCTATTTTGATGTATTGTTGGTGAAGCTGTTTGAATTGGTGTCCTGTTTCTTTGAGTAGCAAACCTATGTTGGGGCTTTGAGTAGAATTGATTCATTCTTGCTGGCTTCACTAGCTGCAAAGTTTTGAGTGGGGGAAGGGTGCTAATTTGTCTGGCCAGGTCTCACTCAGCAGGGAGGCAGAGCTGAATCAGGTGTGGAGTCAGTGCTTTGGCTTCTCAGAAGGAACTAGAAGGGGACAGGATCAGATCTACAGTACAGTAGCTTCTTGTTTTACATTGTTTTCATGGATTCTCCTTGGTAGAATGTTTATTTTCTTTCTTACTACTAAGGGGCTAGCAGGGTATTGTTTGGGGCTGTTGGAATTTTTAAACCTGTTTTGGTAGCTAAAAGTGGGCTCATTTGTTTGGTTTACGGTGTGGCAGGCTGCATTTGTAGAGGCCTATTTCTTCTCTTTTAAACATAATTGGTGCAATTTAACTGGTCTGTTTCTTTGAATTGGAGACCTATATCTTATAATTCCAAACCTATTTTGATGTATTGTTGGTGAAGCTGTTTGAATTGGTGTCCTGTTTCTTTGGGTAGCAAACCTATGTTGGGGCTTTGAGTAGAATTGATTCATTGTTGCTGGCTTCACTAGCTGCAAAGTTTTGAGTGGGGGAAGGGTGCTAATTGTCTGACTAGAGGCCTCAGCTACCTGATTGTTTCTGGAAGACTTGGGCTGTGAAGGATCTTCAGAAAATAGTTTTGCACTGCTAGCGAGGAAGAAGGTGGAGGAGGGAAGTGATGAAATTAGAGGAGTAATTGATAAATGCCTGGACCAAACTGGAGCGGGGGGAAGTTCTGCTGGGAGAACTGCAACAGGGGTAAAAGAGCATAATAATGTGCAGGAGGAAGAGGAGGAGCTGGAAATGAGGGAGGGAGATGAAAGGAAGCAAGCAGGGAGTAAGAGGGGTGGAATCTTAGTGCTGGGGGACTCAATACTAAGAGGAGTTAGGTGGGGTAGCAAGGCGGAGAGGCATAGTCGCATTTGGGTGGAGGCCATGCCAGGAATGACAGCGGAAAGGGTGGGACAGTCTGTTCTGAAATATGCTAGAAGGGGTAGGGACAAACCTCATTTAATTATACATCTTGGGACAAACGACCTGGCTGACAAGACAGTGGATATAGCCAGAGGAGGTTTGAGGAACTAGCACAATTATGTGAGGGGGCAGGAAGATCAGTAACTTTTACGAGATACTTCCGGTGCCAAAAACAAACACAACAAGCTGAGAATAGAGAATTTAACAGATGGCTAAGAACCTGGTGTTGTGCTAAAGGGTATGGGCTGTTGGGGGGTGGGGAGGGACCTGGGAGGACAGTGGTCTCTATGCCAAGGACAGACTACACTTGAGTGAGGAAGGAAGAAAGTGTTGAAACAGAGGATGGAAGAATATAGAGGAAGTTGGGAGTTTAAACTAGGAGTGGGGGTGGCAGTTGGGGAAGAGCTATGCAGAGACCACAGGTGGGAAATCATTGAGCTACCCCCATAACAGTGACAAAGGACAAATGGCAAGTACTATTGGTGATGCTAGGAAAGGAGGGCAGGATGGGAGGAGGGGAAAGGGTGGAAGGTGGTCACCCTTAATGCTAGGAGCCTTGGGAGGAAAACTGCAGAGTTGCAGGTTCTCATGGCAGAGGGAGAGGTGGACATTGCAGCCATCTCGGAAACATGGGCCACCCAATATAATGACTGGGACCTGTCTGTACCAGGGTACAGGTTATTTCGTAGGGACAGGGTGACTGGGAAAGGAGGGGGGGTGGCACTATATGTGAAGGAAGGACTGAAGTGTGTAAGGGAGGAAGGGGAGGAGGGTAGTACAGAGTCACTTTGAGTGCAAATCCAGGATTCCAAGAATAGGAGTCTTAGAATGGGAGTGGTGTACAGGCCACCATCTCAGATGGAGGAGTTAGACAAGGAACTAGCGGGACAGATCAGGAGGACCTGCGAGAAGGGTAGTGTGGTGATTGTGGGGGACTTCAACATGCCAGGAGTGGACTGGAGCACCCCAACAACCAGGAACAGAGGGAGCAGGTACTGCTGGATGCCTTCAGGACAGCTTCCTGCTGCAAATGGTCAGTGAACCAACCAGGTTAGGGAATACCCTTGACCTTGTGCTGGCAAATGGGGACTTTGTGAGAGAACTTACAGTGGAGGAACCGCTGTCAGGGAGTGACCACCACTCAGTATGGCTCACATTGGATATGGGCAAGGAAGGAGTGGAATCTGACACAAGAGTGCTGGACTTCAGGAGGGCTGACTTTGGGAGGATGGGGGAAGTGGTAAAAGGGTACCTGGCCAGAATTCAATCTAGTATGGATACTAACCAGAGATGGGAGCTCATAAAGTTGGGGATAGTGGAGGCAACCAAAACCTGCTGCAAAGCCCAGAGCAAGAAGGCTAGGGCTAAGAAACCGAGCTGGTTGAGCAAGGAGGTCATGGAAAAGGTAAGGAGGAAAAGAGCTGCCTTTAGGAAGTACAAGAAAACAGGGAGGAGGGAGGACAGAGAGGAGTACTTGACAGAATCGAAGGAGGTGACAAGGGCAGTAAGGGGAGCCAAAGCATCTACGGAACTCAGGCTGGCACAAGGCATTAAGAAGGGGGAGAAGGACTTCTTTAAGTACATCAGGGAGAAAAGGATCTGTAAGGACCACATAGTAAGGATTAGGAAGGAGGGGGGTTGGGTAGAAGCAGGGTACGATAAGGCGGAAGCACTAAATTAGTTCTTCTGCTCAGTATTTACTAAAGAGAAGAGGGGGGTGACACCCAAGATGGGAGAAATGGCAGACGCAGGGGGGGAAGTGGTGACAGATGGGGAAATCATGGAAGGCAGAGTTCGAGAGGGTTTGAAGGCACTGAGGGTGGACAAGGCACCAGGCCCAGATGGCATCCACCCCAGGGTACTGAAGGAGCTGGCAGAGGTCCTTGCAGGACCTTTGGCAGACCTATTTAATGCCTCACTACATTCGGAGTGTGTACCTCAGGACTGGAGGATGGCTCATGTGGTGCCCCTCCACAAGAGTGGCCCCAAGGATGAACCGGGAAACTACAGACCAGTGAGCCTCACATCCATCGTGGGTAAGCTAATGGAGACTATCCTGAAGGAGAGGCTGGTGGCCCTCCTAGAGGCCAAAGGACTACAGGACAGCAGGCAGCATGGCTTCATATGTGGCCGATCCTGCCAAACCAACCTGGTCGAGTTCTATGACTGGGTAACTAGGCAACTGGACAGGGAACATGCAGTGGATGTCCTGTATCTGGACTTCAGTAAGGCATTCGACTCAGTGCCACATGGAAGGCTGGGAAGGAAGTTAGTAGGCACAGGGGCAGGTGCAATGCTGGTGAGATGGGTAGGAAACTGGCTGCAGGGAAGGCAACAGAGGGTGGTGGGGTGGGAGCTCTCACACCCAAGGGCAGTGACGAGCGGTGTCCCACAGGGCTCGGTGTTGGGACCAGTGTTGTTTGGGATATTCATTGCAGACATATCATGGGACATCAAGAGCAAGATCAGTCTGTTTGCTGATGATACCAAGGTTGGCGCGGTGGTGGATGACCTAGGGGGATGGCAGGGGTTGCAGGATGATCTGGCAAAGCTTGAAACCTGGTCAGACACCTGGCAACTGGGCTTTAATGCCAAAAGTGCAAGGTGATGCATTTTGGGATGAAGAACCCAAGGAGGACTTACCAGCTAGGGAGTGCAGCTAGCCCAAACAGAGGAGGAGAAGGATCTGGGTGTGCTCATCACAGGGTCAATGAACAACTCGGCACAGTGTAGGAAGGCAGCTGCAAAGGCCAACAAAATGCTGGGTTGTATTGCAAGGGGTATATCCTCGAGGAGGGAGGAGGTGATTCTGCCACTGTATAGGTCATTAGTTAGACCACACCTGGAGTACTGCGTGCAGTTCTGGCGTCCGTATCTGAAGAGGGACATTAAGTTACTGGAGGGAGTGCAGCGCAGGGCGACAAAGATGATCAAGGGTCTGGGGGACTTATCATATGAGAGGAGGTTGAAGGAGTTGAACATGTACTCACTGGAGGAGAGGAGACAGGGGACATAGATTGAAACCTTTAAATACATGAAAGGAATAAACAAGACAGGTACAGAGGGGCTGTTCAAAGTAAGGAGGGAGGCCACCAGGGGCCATGATATAAGACTGGAGTGAGGAAGGTTCAGGAGGGAGATGAGGAGACACTTTTTTACAGAGAGGGTGGTGGCTGGGTGGAATGCGTTACCTGCAGAAGTGGTATGCAGTAGAACAGTGGACTGCTTCAAACGAGGATGGGACAGGACAAGGGGGAGGGTTAATGAAGGGGAAGGGTGGAAGGAAGGGGTAGCTGCAGAATAAGGGGTGCTAGCTGCACATTCGAGCAGACTTGATAGACCTCTAGGCCTTTATCTGCTGGCAAATTCCTATGTTCGTGTGTAAGAAAAAAGGGACAGGGGAGGACAGGGAGGAGTACTTGACAGAATCAAGGAGGTGACAAGGGCAGTAAGGGGAGCCAAAGCATCTCACAGAACTCAGGCTGGCACAAGGCATTAAGAAGGGGAGAAGGACTTCTTTAGGTGCATCAGGAGAAAAAGGAGCTGTAAGGACCACATAGTAAGGATTGGAAGGGGGTTGGGTGGAAGCAGGGTGCGATGAGGCAGAAGCACTAAATGAGTACTCTGCTCAGTATTTACTAAAGAGAAGAGGGTGACACCCAAGGGGAGAAATGGCAAACGGGGTGGAAAGGGATGACAGATGAAGAAATCATGGAGGGCTGAGTTTGGGAGGGTTTGAAGGCACTGAGGGTGAATAAGGCGCCAGGCCCAGATGGCATCCACCCCAGGGTACTGAAGGAGCTGGCAGAGGTCCTTGCAGGACCTTTGGCAGACCTATTTAATGCCTCACTACATTCGGAGTGTGTACCTCAGGACTGGAGGATGGCTCATGTGGTGCCCCTCCACAAGAGTGGCCCCAAGGATGATCCGGGAAACTACAGACCAGTGAGCCTCACATCCATCATGGGTAAGCTAATGGAGACTATCCTGAAGGAGAAGCTGGTGGCCCTCCTAGAAGCCAAAGGACTACAGGACAGCAGACAGCATGGCTTCATATGGGGCAGATCCTGCCAAACCAACCTGGTGGAGTTCTATGACTGGGTAACTAGGCAACTGGACAGGGGCCATGCAGTGGATGTCCTGTATCTGGACTTCAGTAAGGCATTCGACTTGGTGCTGCATGGAAGGCTGGGAAGTAAGTTAGTAGGCACAGGGGTGGGTGCAAAGTGGGTGCGATGGGTAGGAAACTGGCTTCAGGGAAGGCAGCAGAGGGTGGTGGTGGGTGGGGAGCTCTCACACCCAAGGGTAGTGATGAGTGGTGTTCCACAGGGCTCGGTGTTGGGACCAGTGTTGTTTGGGATATTCATTGCAGACATATCATGGGACATTAAGAGCAAGATCAGTCTGTTTGCTGATGATACCAAGGTAAGAGCAGTGGTGGATGACCTAGGGGGATGGCAGGGGTTGCAGGATGATCTGGCAAAGCTTGAAACCCAGTCAGACACCTGGCAACTGGGGTTTAGTGCCAAAAAGTGCAAGGTGCTGCATTTTGGGATGAAGAACCCAATGAGGAGTTACCAGCCGGGGGGAGTGCAGCTTGCCCAGACAGAGGAGGAGAAGGATCTGGGGGTGCTCATTACAGGGTCAATGAACAACTCGGCACAATGTAGGAAGGCAGCTGCAAAGGCCTACAAAATGCTGGGTTGTATTGCAAGGGTATATCCTCGATGAGGAGGAGGTGATTCTGCCACTGTATAGGTTATTAGTTAGACCCGCACCTAGTACTACGTACTACTGGCCCGTGTCTGAAGAGGGACATTAAGTTACTGGAGGGGTGCAGCGCAAGGTGACAAAGATGATCAAGAGGCTGGGGGACTTATCATATGAGAGGAGGCTGAGGGAGTTGAACATGTACTCACTGGAGGAGAGGAGGGACGGGGGGGGGACATGACCAAAACCTTTAAGTACATGAAAGGAATAAACAAGACAAGTACAGAGGGGCTGTTCAGAGTAAGGAAGGGGAGGGACACCAGGGGCCATGATATGAGACTGGAGGGAGGAAGGTTCAGGAGGGAGATGAGGAGACACTTTTTTACAGAGAGTGTGGTGGCTGGGTGGAATGCGTTACCTGCAGAAGTGGTATGCAGTAGAACAGTGGACTGCTTCAAAGGGGATGGGACAGGACAGGGGAGGATTAATGAAGGGAAGGGTGGAAGGGAGGGGCAACTGCAGAATAAGGGATGCTGGCTGCACATTTGAGCAGACTTGATAGACCTCTAGGCAGGGATCGACAAATTTCAAAATGGCATGCTAGTCCCGGACAACTGGCCTTGTCAAAATAGTGATCCCGAGTTCAAAGTGGTAGTCCAATACATTTCAATGAAAATTTTGGGACTCGCTCTGCTATTCTGTATTTAGTATTCCCTTACCCTTAATGTTTTTATCTCAGTATATTTTCCAAAACTCCAAAGTGAAAAGCAAGTCTGCCAGTCAGGTCCCACACACCCCCCTGTGGTCAGCATTTATATCCTCTCCCCTAGAGTCCTCTCGACTCCAACCCCAACAACTGCCCCTGTACAATGTGCCCAACTGCCCCACACAACACAAATCCCCTTTCTGAAGCACTATATGAATATTGCAGTAAATCACACTATAGTTTGACTGTGCACTCTTCTATTGTTTTATTTACTGCTCTAGGCTCTGCTGTTCAGTGTATTTAAATCAATATTCCTGATTTTTTCCTTCAGTATATTATCCCTTTTTCAGCCACTCTAGTTTTACTTTCTTTCCATCTGAAACGTGTCTTTGACTTGGGGTCCTCTGATTTTATGACTGCAGTCGGTAGCTGTGCTGCTATTGCTATTTGTTTTCTCAGACTTGCCATTGTTCTGACAGGGTTATTGATCCTGCATGTGCCAGACCAACAGAGAGACACAGTCTGAGTCTGTGAACCGGCGGCCGGCAGCAGCGCAAGCCTTTTCTCCCCTTCCCCCGCCAGTCTTCTTTTATTTCTGGACAGTCTGTCTGACTGTCCCAACAAAACACAGGCTATTGGTTTTTTTATTTTCAGCACCACGAATTTCAGTTAAGGCTGCCTCAAACTAGTACAACCCACTAGACCTGCAGTAAAGTGTAAGAAATCAGGGTGATAGTCACGTCACTCCTGCACTAAAACCAACACACTCCTCTAACAAATGAAAATGGCGGCTTCTTCACCCAGCGGTCTAGTTTGTTCAGCCTGCCCAAAGTCCCCAAAGTACGCCTTAAGCAACAGCACACTATTCATACACTGACCTGTTAGTCCTTCAGCTCCATGCTTGACTCTGGATCCTTCGCGGTGCCGGTTCTCCCTGCTACAAGTGGATGGTTCACTGGAGTTGCGATCAAGTGACGATGGGCACTTTGACTCGCTTGAAAGCAGACCGAGGACTCTAGTGGCCCCAACACTAAGTAGCAGAAATTAGAAAAAAAACAGGTCCTGGCTCAGTACTAATTTGGTTGTCCACGGACAACCCGATTCAATGAGTGATTGCCCGATGGCAGAAACTGATAGCCGAGACGCCGGGCTATGGGATGTCAATCCCTGCCTCTAGGCCTTTATCTGCTGGCAAATTTCATATGTTAGCATGTTCATATGTTCCACTACCCTTTCCCTCAGGATGCACCGTTAGACGAGGCAACTTGTTGTTCAATGTGCCTTTCCTGGTGAAACGTTACAATAAATAATAAGTCCATGGAGTCTGCCCTGAGGCCCTAGCTTTCCCAGCACTACTCCCCCTACACCATTTTAGTTCTACCAGTGATTACTAAGGCTGGGCGAACTCGGTGAAGTTTTAACCCTTTTTAAATAAGAACCAGGACATGGTGGAGTTCTGATTTGTTCTGCTTAGTTCTGATTATTTATAAATATTTGAAAAAATGCGATAAAATACATAAAAGTAGCCAAAGTCAGTCATATTTAACACAGAGGCTCAAAGGAAACAATTTAATACATTATTTGTATAAAAATTAAAGTAACTACTAAAAAGCAATTACTACTAGCTCCTTCATGCATGGCCTGTACTGGTGACATATCCTGCTCAGGCCCGTGAGTGTGCTGGGGGGGAGAGAGAGACAGACAGACAGACAGACAGATGCAAGCACCTATATTGTACCACAAAGCAATACCAAGCACTGCAGGCAGCCAAGATATTTTTCATTAATACTGCTGTGTGGGTATTATTTTGATGGAAATGGATGTAATGAATGATCAAAATAAGCAGCAGTAAGAGCCCACCACCCTACCCATGTGAATGATGCGACTGCATCACATGTCCCAGTGTACGGTGATATGGTATACTACCTGGTCCAACAGGTGGTAATGTTTTGTACAACTACTTCTACTGATCAACACGCAATATGTTTATTAAATAAGAAATGAAAGACAAACTGATCACCACCCATGCAGCCAGTCACATCACACTGGTCAAGTGCAGTGCAGTCATAAAATAAAGGTTGCGGGGGCGTAGCCTGCCTAGGCAGAAGATGGCAGCATAGATCTCCTTCTCTCCAGGGAACATAAGAAATCAAACCTCATCCTTCTTGTTACGGACCTTACGGATGTGTTAACTCTGCTGATCTGGTTCTACGTAACTCATTCCAGGTTTCCTGTAAGTCATTTTGCTCTTCGTTCTATTGCAAACCTATATTTTAATCCTTTTAGAATTTGGACCTGTATAGTTGCAGTATGGCTGACCCTCATCTACAACAAATCTCTCTGGCAAGAGTAGAAGCTATGTTTTCAGAACTTGTAGAAGATATAAATGACTTGAAAGTCTCTACACAACATGCTTCTATAACTCTAGATTCCTTTGATAAGAGAATAAGCTCCTCCGAAACCCAGACAAGCTGTAATACAAAATCCATTCAGGAGCTACAGGTCACTGTCACAAACCAAGATCACACCATCAAATTACTACAAAATAAACTTGATGACCTTGAAAATCGTAACCTCAGGAATAATCTTTGATTTCTGGGTTTCCCAGTGGGATCTGAGCTTGGAGACACTACAGCGTTTTTATATCATGTTTGCCAGCTATGTTAAAACTGCCACCCGAACAGCAACTGATTATTGAGCACTCCCACCGCACTCTTAGTCCGAGGCCCAGTAAAGATCAAAGGCCCAGACCGATTGTGGACAGGTTTTTTGAACTATGCCCATACAGAGCTCATCATACAGAGCTCATCTTAAAAAGGGCCAGAGACATTTGTACATTAATGTGGTAAGACTTTAAAATTTCAATCTTTCATGGCTTCTCCAAAGAAATCACAGATAAAAGGAAAGCATACAACCCATTGAAACTAACTGCTGCACCAAAAAGGGATAAGGTTTGCAATACGCTACCCTGCCACTATGCATTTATTTTTGGGTTCCTCCTTCAAAGATTTCAGTACTCCAGATGCCTTGTCTGCATTCCTGGGTTCTACTTCAGGTGATTCCCCCACTGTTTAATCCATCAGAAAAAGCACTCTTGACCTCCAATGACACGTCACCTCAGAGTAGTATTTCAGTGGCACAAGTCAGCAGAGGAAGCCCAGTTGCATTAGCAAACCCTGCAGATGCAGCACCCACAGTTCCTGCAACAAGACATTCAAACAGACTGAAAGATAAATCTACATTGAGTAGCCTTAAACATACTCGTTCCTGCTGCCCAAATCCAGACTGCTTAAAACCTCCCTCCCATGCACCTGTACATACCAGCATCAACCCAGATATCCCAATCAGCAATAAGTTCTCGCTTCTTGCCGACGATCTTCACTCATCTCAGGAGGACTTGCAATCCCACGTGATGCTGATCAATCACCGGTCCTAGTACAGCCCTGCAAGGTGCGTCTGTGGACTCTTCTTGGGTTGAAGTTGTTTCAAGTTCCCCTTACACACTTGGAGCCACCCATGAAGAAAAGGAAAGCCAAAGTGAAAACAAGAACTCAAAGGCACAATCAAAGCTTCTCAGTCAATGAAAACCTGAAGCTAGTGTAGCATAGATTTGCTATTGTTTTCTCCCTGGCTTATTGTACAGCCAAGACCCAGTGCTGTTCCGGACCACTGTTCCTTTTCGTTTTAACTGCCGTACATTGCACTGTGCAGCCTTCTCATTCAGGCACTCCCTTCCAGCTGGTCATGATTCAGGAAGGCTGTACATCGCGATAAGGTATACTTATTAACCAGGTCTATTTTTCTTTTACTTTTCCAATGTGGTACCACTAGTGTTCAGTCCTATGCTGTGTGGTTAATGTTACCATGTTCAATATGTCTTTGGGGCTGCATTTCATTAGTCCATCCTGTTTCTACTCCACATTTAATCTATATACAATTATATCATAAGGCAAACCGCATTATCCTGCTCACTTTTACACAATACCTGTTATTGGAGCTAATGTCTTTTTTTCTGGAGCTACTCCTATTCTCACAGATATAAATCTCATTCTCCCCCACATATGGCTCCCTTATTTACTCCATTTATCTCTCATATACCCTTCTTTCCATATAACAAACTGCTTGTTACTGCTATTGGTGCATTGAACTGGTGGAGATACTGCCTATTTCGTACCGGTTGGCTCTAGTCACTCGAAGCCTAATGAATGTTTCAATTTTATTTCTGATATTTTTCTGGTTCTGGGGTTCGTTAGGACTATGACATAGATCTGACTACTCCTCAACCTAATCGCTGTAGGTTATTTTCAAGTGTGTGATGCCTTTATTAATTGCAGGAATCTCCACCACTATAATTATTTTCTCTTTTATTGAAACCAGATTACCGATACATTTAAGATAGGGTGCCCAATTTGACAACTAGACTACACAATGATTTCACATAATTGCAAAGCCTTTTGAGCTACTATTTCACACTACCCACCTACACTTACTGATGCAGGATGACTTTTTTTCTAATGTACTACTCCAATATTTTGAGTTTAAATTTCCTTTGATCATTGATGCTCCTATTTTCTCAGTCTAATACCTGGCTCCCTGGTACCATCTCTAGCAACTCTGGTCCTATCACAGCACTAATGTGTATTGTATAGGGTTAACATGTCTTTTAATACTTAGTTTCATGTTTTTGCTAATAAGGTCTGTTATATTTGTCCTTTACATCTGTCCCTCACCAGTTGAGGTGTGGTTACTATCTTATGTTCCCCACTATACTCAAGAGAATTTGCTCACTGTTATAGGTAGTTGTTTATTGGTGTGATAACTGTTCTTTAAAGTTATAAGTCCTAGTTTTTAGACCTTACCCAGTCTGCATAGAACTTTTCTAGGTATATCGCCCCATGGTGTGTGGAGAGTCTGTTGTACTGGTTACCAACTCTAATCCTCCTTCACTTACAAGAAGTTAACCTCTGACTTCTATTAATAGTTTTTTGTCTTACAGATATTAATATGCTAGTTGACTCTCACTTTTCTTCTACTTTGTACTATTTTAGAGAGATATCCATGGTCTTAATAATTGATATACAATTCCTCATATGCCTGTTAGATCCTGCCCTCCTCTACGTGAGCATAATATTATACTAATCAGCATGGAACTACCTCTGCTTGAAATATTGGTCCCTCACTATTTCTTTAGTATTATTCTCCCCTTAAGCTATTACTATGATTAATCTATTGCTATACTCATGGAATGTGAAGGGACTTAATTTCCCTTGTAAGAGGAAGCAAATGATAACTTTCTCCAAATAACACAAAGCAGACATTGCCTTCCTCCAAGAAACAAAATTACTAGCAGAGGATGTTAATAGGCTAACAAAGGATTGGGTCAGTCAAATGTATGACCTCTTGTTTTCCTCAAAAAATAGAGAGTAGCTATTCTGATCCATAAAAACTCAAATGGACCTTGATTAAGTCTATATCAGATCCAGAAGGCAGATGGGTTATTGTTACTTTGAATACCCTTTCTGATCCCATTATGCTAATCAATGTGTATGCCCCAATGCTGATTCTCTTGAATTTTTCGTAATGTATCCCAACATATTCTAACACTCCAATAATATTTGGAGGTAATTTTAATCTGGCACCAACACCACAAATGGATAGAAGTAATTACTCTACTGACTCTCACTGCAGAGGCATTAAGGCTCTCTCTTTACTACTGAAAGAGTTTGGCCTGGCAGATATTTGATGGCTACTTTATCCCCATGACCATGACTTCACCTTCTACTCAAATCTTCATAATCATACAGTCGCATTGACTACTGGTTTGCTTCCTCTTCTATAATGGAGAAAACTATCAACTCCTCTATCCTCCCCATAATAATATCAGATCATGCACCAATTAAACGACACCTCTTATGGGAACCCCTACAACAAAGTCTACCTCTTGGCATCTGGACCTCCTTCTCCTTAGGGATTCAGATTTCTTACCCTGGATTAGATCTCAAATTCAAGACTCCCTATCATATAATAACCCTGTGGACACATCAATGTCTACTGTTTGGGAAGCTTTAAAGCTACGCTACATGGGAAAATAATTAGCTTTGCAGCCCGTGGGAAAAAAAGCAGGAACAACTACTTGCAGATTTAGAAAAACACTTACGACTAAAGAAAATCTATACTTTAAAAATAATAAAGCGTAACCCCAATTCTCAACTCCATCTAGAGATATTACAGCTCAGAACAAAATAAACAACCTTGTCTCTCAAAAAATGGAACTTGCTCTATTAAGAGTTAAATACAAATTTTGGGAGCGAGGGGACAAAAGTGGTAAACTTCTTTCCTATCAACTTAAAGTGCAACAAATTGAGCGCCATATCACCAATCTTAAGGACCCACAGAGTAAGGTACATACTGATAACCTCTCCATAAATCATATTATGAGATCTTTTTATCAGAATCTATATTCTGTTGTCAGTCCTGCACCCACCCCACATATGCAACATCTTTTAAACAGCCTGCATTTACCTCACTCTCTCCTGATGAAAAAATACTCTAGATGAACCCTTTACACTGCAAGAAATTCAAAAAGTATTATCCTCACTAAAATCAGGCAACTCTCTGGGAGGAGACATATTCCCCATAAACTCCTATAAATCACTTTCTGATTCCCTTGGCCCCCTACTTTTTGAAGGCTTAAGGAAGCTTCAAATAAAGGTAAACTCCCTCTTACTTTTACTGAAGCAATTATTACATTAATCCCAAAAAAAGATAAAGAGCCTTCCCTTCCTGTTAGCTATAGATCAATTTCATTACTTAACACTGATGGGAAAATATTAGCTAAACTTTTATCCACGTGCCTTAAACCCCTTCTTTCTAAACAAATTCATTGTTCTCAAGCAGGCTTTGTCAAGAACAGATCTGGCTCAGACCACTTGAGCTCCATGTTAACTAATTCACAAAGCTACATTCCTTAAATTTCCTGCTGCAGCAATAGCTGTTGATTTCGAGAAGGCTTTTGATTCCCTTAGCTGGAATTATCTATACCAGGTTCTCTCCTACTTTGGCCTCCTTTCAAATTTCTGCACATGGATCAAGTTACTTTATACATCACCCTCAGCCAAAATCCTCACTAATTCTACTCTTTCTTCCTCTTTCCCTTTATTAAGAGGAACTAGACAGGGCTGTCCTTTATCTTCCTCATTGTTCATCCTGGCTATCGAAACCTTAATGGCTAGCCTACGCCAAGCTAATGACATTAAAGTTATCCCTATAGGTAACTCTGGATACATTTCCTTACCATACGTGGATGGCCTTTTAATACTTCTAGAAAATGTAAGCGAAGCTGGACCCCCTTTAACTAGGCTACTTAACAAATTCACTGAAATTTCAGGCCTAGCGTTGAATTATGGGAAATCTGAAACCCTCCCTCTTAATGACGTTTGCAAACCCCTCATGAACCTACTGCTTGGATTTCATTGGTCTCCACAGGGTATTACCTATTCAGCAATAACAATTTCTCGTGATTTAGAGAAGATTTGGGATCTAAATTTCAATCCCTTCTTGTCAGTATTAAAACATCCCTAGATAGATGGAAATGGTTAAATCTTTCCTTCATGGGGAAAATATCTGCTATAAAATTACCATTTCACCCAAGATACTGTATTTGTTTTCTAACATTTCTCTTGTCTTACCTTCCACCTATTTATCCAAACTTGATAAGTTAATCGGTAATTTAATATGGGAGGGCAAGACACCAAGATTTAGCTGTACCAAACTTCAATCATCCTGGACAAAAGGAGTTCAGCCTTCCTCGTTCAAAGGTTATATCTGAGCTTTTCATACTTCTCAAACCATTAAACGGTTTGGCAAAATTTCATCCATACACCTCTCTGGGTACAGATGGAGTCTGCATTATGTCCTGGTGTCGTTCCCACATCATTCATCTATAGTGTCCTCCCTCCTAAACTAAAAGCCCATCCAACTATTTCTGCATCCGTTCTTTACTGGAAGTTGATACACAAGCACTTAAAATCCAAACCCACTCCATTCTTCTATACTCCTCTTTGGGGCAATTCTTTGCTTTCCTAGAAAGATAACTTACTTTCTGCCATACGAGGAAGAATAAAGGCCTATTCTTTTAGGAGATATTTTGATAAAAACTTTTGTAATCTTGACTCTTTCTCAAACTTACAGCTAAAATGGGATCTCCCAAACAGGACTTCTGAAGTATCTTCAAATTTGAGCTGCCCATAAATCCATTGCATCTTATATTCACAACCTCTCTACACATGATCATTACATCTCACACTGGATTCACTTATCAGCAAAGCAGAATAGTGTCATCTATAAGGATATCATGGAAAAACTACCTGACCAGTCTCTTTATGTGAAAAATAAATGGCGCATTCTTCTTAGCTATAATATATTCGAAACCCAATGGCATAACTGCTGGCACTCCTCTCATAGCTTTTTTAAGGATGCTCACAGGTCTTTAATACAAATCCAGATTTTACACTTGTGGTAGAGAACTCCCTCTGTATTAAATCATATGGGTCTCCTAAACAATGCTAATTGTTGGCGTTGCAACTCCCCTAACGCAGATCTCCTTCATATATTATTGTCCTGTGCTCCAATTCACAAACTGTGGCATAGGATTCATTCCTTTGCTATAAAGGTGATCAGACATCATATCGCCCTTGACCCTAAACTCTTTTTGCTTGGTATCCCCCCTCCTAAAAACACTATTCTATCTCATGCTCATTTCAGATGGCCAAGTATATTATTTCTTCAAGTCAAACGCCTTATTCTTATGAACTAGAAATCCCATAATATTCCTTCCCTCGCTGATGTCCTCCAAAACCTCTCCCATTATGCTTCTCTGGACCAGATATCTCAACTCTCCTCTGATTGACTCAACATCTACAATAGATGTTGGCAGGATTATTTCTCCTACTTGAATATCTCTGGTAGCCCTAACTAGCATATTGTACTATATACAGCTCAGGTTATATATGGGGGAATATTTCTCATTATTTCCTCAACTCTCTTTCTCTTTCTCTTTTTTCTTTCTTTCCTCATTCCTCTCTGTCTTTAGAATTGTACTCTATATATTATACAACTTATACAACTTTCTACAGCTCCTATTTTACACATACAGTCTATGTTATAAATGCCTACTACTGGTATTATGCATAAAGTTATGATAATGGCTCTATTGTATTTATAGCATGTCTCTTATTACTATAATTATACCATCTGCTAATCTCCTACTTATATAGATACAGAAATTAAGAGACGCATTCTCTTCCATCCACTTACTTCCAAATATGCTCAGATATTAGCCTACGTTCATTTTTATAGCTTATACTTTCTATATAGGGAGCAATCATATTCATGTGAAACTTGTTGTTTGTCATATCTGTAATCAATATGTTCTTTTGTTGAAAATTAATAAAAAGATAAAGTGGGAAAAAAAATAAAGGTTGCCATAGTCACCTGAAGACCTGATGACACACAGTTACATCCTTCCTAGTTCCATAATTGCTGCCAGCTAGTGCCAAGTAATTTAAGTATGTAAAATTAAAATATAATAATCTCAGCCCAGTTACTGTAAGTTAGGTATAGTGTTACAGCCAGGCTAGCATACCACACACACAATAAAGAATTTATATTATTCTTTGTGAAGTAATTGCAGCCAAATATGGGGGACATGAGAGGACAAAATAGTGACAAGTAGTAGTAGTAAGGACAAAAAGTGACAAGTAGAAGCACAGTAGTAGACGTGAAGACAAAAAGCGAAAAGTAGAAATAGTAGACAGCAGTACCCTGCCTTTCAGATTAGAGTGGTACCTACTACCACCAAGTAAGTTTATGACATGAAATGCAGCTTCTTGCTCTATTTGGACTCTGAATACACTGATCTTATTTTTCATGTATCTGTGCTCATTGTGACCATTCAAGTAATTCTGGTCTGGCCTAGTCCGTTCTCCTGACCTGACTTGTTGCAATTAATTGCTGCCTCATGTAGTAGACCCTATTCATAAAATATTTTCACCACAGGCACACATTCTTGAGAGTGTTTTGTGAATAGGGCATGCTCAGACTATAAGTTTCATTCGGGTATCATATTTGACATTAAAGTGAGGAATGTTGACTTTCAGCAGTGTTAACTCTCAGCATTTTCAGGTATCAAACAGGATTGTGTGTCAGTAATGACGTTACCAGCTCAACTAAACAATCATTCTGAATAGATGCTAGTTGGAGGACAATTCATGTACGTCACTGGAATGTTTACTAAAGCAGGCCACATATTTTGTTTGGATTTCCAGTATTTCAAAGGATCGGCATTCCAGTTGATATTGGTTTTGCCAGATACATTTTGTCACAAAAGCAATCCACAGGTCAGGCCCTCTGCTCCCACAGTGCCAACCTCAAAGTGCAATAGTATGAACAGGAGACAAACAGGGTAACCCTCCTGTCTGTTTTGGGTCCAAATCGCCTACCAGCTTTGAATCCTGGGGGTCAAATGTGAACCTTATGCTAGCATACCAGTTAACAGGCTCATATATACATTGTCTTCAGGAAATGCAATATAATCCTTCACCCAGTGGCACCCAGCCAGGTTCCCAAACTGTACCCTTATGACTCAATATGAGACCTAGGTATATTCTTACCTTTTTGCCAGATAGTAACACATAATTTTAAGCTCTTAACAGCTGTCAGAATTAAACACTAGTTCAGCATTCATATTCAAAAGAAAACTGATAAAACACAGGCAGAATTTCAAGGAAAATATTGTTTACAAAAAATTGTAAAATGGGTAAAATATCAAACACAGAACATATACACTAATAACTTACAGTCAATAAAATAATTGGGAAATTACAGAACAAAGAATGATGCCTGCAAATTACTTCAAAGTTCTTGCTTAGCTAGATGTTACCAGAAGTGCTTGTTTTAAGTCTAGAGACAAAATCTCACACTTCTCGAGTCCAGAGATAAAGCGCTATATTTCCCTAGATGCCTGACCATTTCAAAATGCATCTCCCCACCCCCTTGGTGAGGTCACAGTTAGATCCTCCCATACCTAATTTCTACTGTGGAAATCAACAGTTAGCAATTTTTAAAATATGAGTCTCCTTCATCAAAGCCTCTTCTTTGATCTCTCTGCTGGTTTCCTGTTTTGCAAGAATGATTTTAGGTTTATGACGTTAACAATAATCTGTAATCAAATTGTCTCTTCCTGCAGGATCATAAAATTTTACAAAGTCTCATCTCTTGGCATATTCATTTATTTAGCTTTTGTTAACCATCTAGGCACAGTAGACAAGTATTATGCCAATTTTCAGGAATGACCCGGGAAAGTACAACAGGTAATACAGAAACTTCAGAACAGAACAGCAGGTAAAGCAAGTACATTGAATAACATTATACATTGATGGTAGGAAGCCCTCTATTAAGGCAGGACAGAAAACCTTTGATTAGTTTTCCCCCAGCCAGCTTTTATGACAGCCAGCTGCTTTAGTGACACTGACACCTTTGAGGTCAAAGGTCAAGCCTCTTACACACTGACTTACTTGTGTGCCAAGCAGACAGTCCCAAACACATACACATTTATTTAAAAATGCAAATATGATACATATAACAATAAGCAGGTGGCAGAGCGTCGCACATTTCAACAGTGGTCTGTGCTAAGACTGTGTTAGAAGAAGTTGATGAGGAAGATGTTACATTTACATGTTGTGAGTGACTACAGAGACATGAAGCTGAACCAAGCGACTGTGGGACAGTGCTATGTTTGGATGGTGGTGAAGAAGAAGATCCTGCTGCAGTGACCGAGGAGGAAGAGGGAGAAAATGCTGCAACACTAGAGGATAGGCCACCTGATGCTGTGCTGTGTTGTGAAAAAGATTCTGAATGTGGTGCTGTTGTACTCTGTTCCATGACAGCATGCACCTCATTATTTCTTGTTTATCTCAAAAGAAGTGTCATCATCACTCAATAGCTGCTTTGATTTGTATTGTGGGTCCAAGATTGTTGCTTTAATGTAGAACTCAGAATGAAGCATTTTACACAGTTTGTCATCTTTATCAACTTTTTTGATCATGCATCTCATTAGATCTTGTTGAATTCTGGGGGGCAACCTGTATGTGTCAGCAGCACCACTGCAGCCTGTAAGATAGAATTGTCTTGGTTCTCTAACTTTTCACTAATCAGATTCAATTGGAATTTTAAAATTTTTATTAGGGGTATCACCTGGCTCAAACTTGTAGTGTTTGCACTCACCTCTGGTGATTTCCTCAAATGGCTGGAGGAGAAAATTAGAAGCTCCAGCATGGCCCACTGTGGTGGAATAATATAGATGGCTGCATCACCAGTTTTATTTTCTAAGGTGTATTGTCTGACAGCTTTCTTTTGTTCCAGCAGCCTTTGGAACATAAGAAAGGTTGAATTCCATCAAGTAGAAATGTTTTGGATCAGTCTGTGCAAAGATACATTGTGTTTCTGCTGTAAATACAGAGCAGAAGTACTTGTTTAGGATTTCAGCTTTTTCTCTACCCCCCTCTTCTAGGTCCCCCCTTCTGCCTTTAGTCATACTATTCCTCCCTTTGCCTTCCTTTTTTCCCTTACGTACCTAAAAAAAGGTCATGTCCCCCATTTTTTCACCTTCCGCTATCCTCATCTCAGTTTGTGCTTTTGCCATCCTTATTACTTTAACTGCTTCCTTTAATTTATCCCTGGAATCACTGTTGAGGAAAAGTATTTTTTCAATGATATACTATATCGAGGTTCAAGGTACTCAAGCAGCCTCCTGAATCCTACATGTTCAACCATGTTATATGGTAGCAAATCAACAGCTATCATTTCTGAAATTTTCTTGGTTATTGTAACAGCGTCAAGGTGGGTCGAGGCATATTTGGCTTTACGTTCATATGTTTCTGAGATGGTAAACTGTCTCCTTGAAGGAGGGGGCTTTTGAGCACATGGACATTTTTTCAGTAACAGTATGGAGTCCTTCAAATGGGAGGAAGTGGTGGAGGTGTCTCTGTGGTGCTGTGTGGGCTGCCACTGCTTTCATCTGTAAGAGAAATCCCTGAGTGTAGTGAACTATCATACGAACATACAAAATTGCTGCCAGAAAAAGGCCCACAGGTCTATCAAGTCTGCCTGATTGTGCAGCTCTTGGTTTCATATCACTACAGTTGCCCTTCTGATCCAAACCTCTCCCTTCCTCCTCTTTTCCAGTCTTCCTCCCCCCCTTTGTGTTCTTGTCTGTACTAACCCTGCTCTTGACTTGATCCCAACCCCATTTAAAGTTATCCACTCTCCTTTGAGGGATTAACTCCTCTGCCAGTGCGTTCAACCTTTCACCCTCTCTCTCTCTCTCTCTGTGAGTAGTGCCTCCTCATCTCACTTCTAAACCTTCCCCCTTCCAACTTCAGACTGTGCCCCCTTAGTGACCCTTCTCACTTTTAAGTGGAACACTCCTCCCTCCCCAACTTTGTTTATGCCTTTCAAATTCTTAAAGGTCTCTATCATGTCTTCTCTTTCCCTTCTCTTTTCCAGTGAGTACATGTTGAGCTCCTTCAACCTTTCCTCAAATGCCAACTCCCCTAGTCCCATGATCATTTTTGTAACCATATGCTGCAACCCTCCAGTAATCTACCTTACTTTCTGAGGTATGAGCACCAGTACTGTAAACAGTACTCCAAGTGTGGCCTCACCAGTGATCTATACAATGGCAGGATGACCGCCCCCTTTCTAGAGGTGATCGCTCTGGCAATGCACCCCAGCATCCTATTTGCCCTTGCTGCCACCCTCCTACATTGTGCTGATACCTTCATGCCCCCAGTAACTATTACCCCCAGGTCCCTTTCCTCCTCCTCCTCTGAAGCTGTTACCTGTACTCCCCCAAGCCAGTAGCTGTTCCTGGGATTTATGGCTCTGAAGTGCATGACCTTGAACTTCTTAGCATTAAACCCCAGCTGCCACTCCCTAGACCAGTGTTTGAGTTTAGCTAGATCCTCTCTGAGTGCCTGCCTTCCTTCCTTATTGTCCACTTTGCCACAGATCTTAGTGTCGTCTGCAGTCAGGCTGATCTTACTCTTGACCCCCAATGCAATGTTTCCAATGAAGACGTTGAACAAAACAGGGCCCAGCACTGAACCCTGTGGTACCCCACTCATTACTAACCTTGGCTTAGATGCCTCCCTTTCAACTACCCACTGTTATCTGTCTGCGTGCAGCTTTCCACCCACCCACCAGTTTTCCCCCACCCCCCATGTCCATCAGCTTGTTCATTAACCTCCTGTGTGGCACTGAGTTGAAAGCCTTGCTAAACTCCAGATACAGGACATCCACAGCTTGACCTTCTGCAACCGCCCTAGTGACCCAGTCAAAGAAGTCAATCAGGTTAGTTTGGAAAGATCTTCCCATGACAAACCCATGATGTCTGTCATCTTGCAGACCATTGCTATTGAGAAAGGTTATCAATCTCTCCTTCAGAATGGTCTCCATCAACTTCCCCACTATGGAAGTCAAGCTCACCGGTCTGTAGTTCCCTGGTTGGTTCTTGGGCACACTTTTGTGAAGGGGCACAACATGAGCCACCCTCAAGTCACTAAGGTACATTCCCCATCTCCGAGGAGGTGTTGAACTGATCCATCAGAGGGCCTGTCAACACCTCTGCCAGTTTCTTCGGGACCCTTGGGTGTACGCTGTGCAGTCCTGGTGCCTTATCCAACTGCAAAGCTTTATGGTCCTTCTGAACTCTATCCTCTTGGATGACCTCATCTGTTATCTCTGCCCCCTCCACTCTTGCCCCCTTTCACTTTCGGTATTGGGCCATCCCTTTCTTTCTTGAACACCAAGTAGAAATACTCATTGAGTGCCTCTGCCTGATCTTCCCCTTGTTCCGCCCATCCCCCCTTTCTCTTGATTCTAACATATTAACATACTAGAAAGCCAGCAGAGTAGACCCTATGCTCTATCGAGTCTGCTTGAGGATCACTGTCCATTGAGAACACAGTAGCGTCCTCCCCACCCTCCCCCATAGCCCCCCAACCCCATTCACAGACAGGTTTTCCTCCGATCTTGGTTCTGCTCAGATTAGCCTTCCCCTTTTACCTATCCCAGCCCCTCTTGAACCCCTCCACAGTATCAATAGCCACCAGTTCTGTAAGTAGTGCATTCCAGGGTTCCACCACCCTCTCAGTGAAGTAGTATCTCTTTGTCTCTCCCCTGAATCTTCTGCCAACCAGCCTCATTAGGTGACCCCGGTGACCCCCTCCTCTCTCAGCTGGAACAACCCATCCTGGCTTACCCTATTTACCCCTTAAGGTATTTGAAGACCTCAATCATATCCCCCCTGTCTCTCCTCTCCTCCAGGAAGTACAGGTTGAGCTCCTCAAGTCTCTCCCCATAGGACCTCTCCCCCAGACCCTGTATCATCCTGGTCGCCTTCCTCTGGACCCTCTCTAGGAGTGTAATGTCCCTTTTTAAGTTTGGACGTCAAAACTGCATGCAGTATTCAAGGTGTGGCCTAACCAGGCAATTATTCAGCAGAAGGAGCACCTCCTGGCTTCTTGAGGTTATCTCTCTGGCTATGCACCCCAGCATCTTATTTGCTTTGGCTGCAGCCTGCTACACTGCTCTGAGTTGTTCATCTTGGCATCCACAACCACCCCAGGTCCTTTTTCCTCCACGAAGCCTACAGTGTCTCCCACCTCAGGTTGTACACATGAGCTGGGTTCCCAGTCCCCAGGTGGAGAACCCTGCATTTTGAGTATTAAACCTTAGCTCCCAGATGTGACACCACCCTTCCAGAGTCACCAAGTCTTCCCGTAGGGCTAACCTACCTTTCTTCCTCCCTATCCACCACCACCCCCCCCAGCTTTGATTCATTGGCAAAGAGGCTCATCTCGCTCATGATACAATTTCTGATGTCTGAGATATAAGCCTTAAGCAGGAGTGGACCCAGCACTGATCCCTGTGGGACCCGGCTGCTGACCCTCCTGGGAGACAAAGCCTCCTCCCCAACCACCACCTTCTGAAAATGCCCAGCTAACCAGTTTCCTATCCAGTCTGACTATCCCTACCCCACCCAATTTCCATCAGCTTCTCCAGCAGCCCAGGATGTGACACTGAGTCAAACACCTTGCTGATGTCTAGAAAGAGGCCATCCACTGGCCTGCCCTGGTCCAGTGCTCTCGTCACCCAATCGTAGAACTCCACAAGGCTGGTCTGACACAATCTGCCCTGAACAAAGTCATGCTGGTGATGATCCAAGTGGTCCCATGTCCCTAGAAACACCTCCAGCCTTTCTTTCATGATGACCTCCATCACTTTGCCCACCACCGATGTCAGGCTTACAGACCTGTAGTTACCCAGCTCTTCCCATGAGCCTCCCTTGTGGATAGGCACAATGTGGGCCATCCTTCAATCCTGAGGCATGCATCCTGACTGAAGAGAATAGTTAAAGAGGTCCACCAGAGGTGCAGCCAGGATGTCCACCAGTTCCTTAGTGCCCTGAGATGAAGATCATCTAGGCCTGGTGCCTTCTCACTCTTATGGACTTGAGGCTAGCACTCTACCAATTAAGAGTTTCAACATCCATGGCCCCCTTCCAATCTGCAGGTCTAACCTGCCCCACCGCATAGGCGCTGCCCCACTCTCCTCCCTAGTGAAGCCGAGGCAATGTAGTTATTAAGTACCTCTGCCTGCTCCTCTGCCTCCTCTGCCCACCCATTCGCCAACCCCAGTCTACTAATCTGCCCCTTCCATTCCTTCTTTACCTGATATACCTGAAGAACCCTTTTCACCTCTCCTAATTCCCTGAGCCACCCTCTGCTCCGTTTTCACCTTGGCTGACCTCACCACCCTGGTGACCTTACTGGCTATCCTATCATATGTCCCCTTGACTATCACCCCACATGATCATCTATATTGGCTATAAGCAGCCTTTTTTCCCCTCACAGCATCTTGTACTTTCCTTGTCCACCAGCTCGGCTTCCTGGCTCTACCAAACTTACGTCGCTCCTTCGTGCAAGCCTTGGTAGCCTCCAGGAGCCCCTTTTTAATAATTTCCCACCAGCTCTTGTGTCCATGCCCAGTCCTATCCCTTCCAAGTGGCCCCTGAGGATCCACTACATACCCTTGAATTCTGCACCCCTAAAGTCAATTACCTTCATTTTTGTGTGATCTACTAACCACCAGGTCCAGGGAAAACCAGACCGAGGCATGATCACTTCCCGCCAGCGGGTCCCCTACTACTAAGTCCCTGATGAGATCACCATGCGATAGGACCACATTTAGGACACAACTCTCCCTCATTGGTTCAGCCACAAGCTGGGCTAGGAACGTGTCCTGGAAGATGTCCAGCAGATGCTGTTTCCTGGCTGATGAGGATGCCATAGTTCCCCAATTAGTCCCCCAGCACCACTGTTCTACCCTCCCCTGACCACAGTGGTCCCTAAGATTTGCCACCAAGCCCTTCTCCAGATACTCCTCATGAATGGGTGGCATGTATACCACCCCCAGCTTCACCCTCTTGCCCCAGGTGCAAGCAAGGTGACCCATAAAGCCTCCACATGCCCCTCTGCTTCCTCTACCTTGCTTACCCCTAGGCTATCAATAATAATGCTACTCCCCCTCCCTGCCCACAGTCCTGTCCTACCTGAGCATGGGTACCCCATCAGGTTTAGGTCCCAGTCATGCCCAGGAGTGGCCAAGCTTCTGTGACAGATGCCACATCTGCTTCTCCTTCCAATAGCAGTGCCTGAAGTTCAGGCATCTTGTTCCTCATGCTCCTGGCATTATCAGGACCACCATCCAATTTTTCCCTTCCCTCCCTCTTCCCCTGCCCTGACAGCTCCCAGATAGCTGCCTGCTTGAACTCCCTTGTGCACAATCGGGTGCTCCTGGTCTGTAGTCCCTTCTCTTCACTTGTTGGAGAAGGCCATGCCCATCCTGGATGGGCATGCTAACAATGTCATCCCTACAACTTCTCTTCTCCCTTTTATATTTCTAGAACCCCTTTTCCTCCTCTCTGATCCCCTGAGCCAACTTCAGCTTCCTTCCTGCCTTGGCTGCCCTGACTGACCTGGTCACCTCCATAGATGCCTTTGTGAATACCTCTCTATTGTCCTCACACCCAGATTTTTTGAACTTAATGAAGGCCAATCTTTTTTCCCCTCACCTTCCTCTCCACTTCTTTGCTGAGACAGCTAGTTTTTTTTTTTTTTACCTGGGCTGCTTACTCTGAAATTTGGCATGTGTGTTTGTGGCCTCATTCAGCCTCTTCCTAATGATTCCCCACTTCTGTTCAGCATCCATCCCTAGATTAATTTTATCTAAATACCCTCTAGGATGCTGCCCATTCTGGCAAAATCTGCCTTTCTGAAATCCAACACTCTTGTTCTGGTCTTAGTCTACTCCCTCCCTGTGTTGAGGAGGAACACACTGAGCGGTGGTCGCTTCCTGCTAGAGGTTCCTGTACTGCCACATCCTGGACTTGGTCCCCATTTGTTAGCACCAAGTCCAGTATGTACCCCTCCCTAGTAGGATCCATCACCCCTTGCACTAGGTAGCTGTCTTGGATACCTCCAGCAGCACCTGTTCCTGTAGCGTGTGCTGTAGTTACTGTCTGCCAGTTAACCCCAAGTAGGTTGAAGTCTCCCACTACAGCTGTATTCCCTTGCCACTGACCTTCCTGATTTGCTTCCCACCTCCCGATCTACCTCCTCGGTCTGTGAGGGTGGCCTCCCACCACCCCATCCTCAGCTTCTTACCTTTGGGCCTTGGAGCAATACCCAAATGGCTTCTGGCCTCCCTCATCCCTCCTCCCTGGTACACAGTATCCCTCCCTGACATAAATAGCCACCCCTCCCCTTCCCGGTCCCTGTGGAACAACTTGCATCCTGGGATAGTGAGATCCCAGTTATGATACTAGTGGCCCAGATCTCTGAGATGGTGGCAATATCTACCTCTTCCTCTGCCATCATTGCCTGGAACTCTGCCACCTTGTTTGCTAAGCTCCTTGCATTCAAGGATACTGCAGTCCACCTTGTGTCCTGCCCCTCCTATTCCATCTCTTCCCCTTCCACTTTTGTCTTGGTAACTTCCCCTCATTCTCCTCCTTCCTCTCTGAGGGGGGGGTGAGGCCTTGTAGTCTCCCCCGGAAGGTGTCTCCTCCCTGCTATTTGACTCAACTCCTTCCCCCAGTTTAAATCCTATGTTGTTTTTAATATACTTCTCCAGTCCCTGTCCCAATACCCTTGTATCCTCTGTCACTTTCTCTTTGAGTGTCATGACTGGAGTTCTCAGTAACGTTATGACATCTATCTAGGTGCCTTTTCAGTGCTGAATTTCCCAATGCTCCTTTCTTTTTACCCTACGGATTGACTGTTTACAAATGGCGCATGTCACCACCAACTGATTAGAAGCACTAATGGAAGTATGACCAAACAAAGATTATATCTTTTAGTTTTCTCCCAGGAAGGCACTGCACCCCAGTCACCTTTCAGGGTTTCCCGTAGTTTTCTAAAGCTTGTTCCTATTTGATTTATTCCTACTGCCCTCCTTCTCAGCAAAACATTTATTTCTCTTTCTTCCTCACCTGCAGTTCACCTCCCCTCCAGAAAACCTTGTGCTGCTTGATCATTCTCTTCATCATCTTCATCTTTATTACCCTCATCGGGTTCAACCTCAGAAGAATCGGATCACTGTGAGGGACTGGTAGTAGCCTATTATGTAATTGTTCCATACCTTGGGGTGCTTCTGCAGGTGGTACCCACCAACCCTTTGGTTTTAACTACATAGCTTTTTTTTAATTGGGACATATCCGACAGAAGCACCTTTTTTGTATTCAAGCATTCACTTGGAAGACAAAACTTTAGATGTAAAAAAGTACTTTTTGGGGTTTGATTTTTTTTTTGCTCCTCCCTGATCCCCCCGACCGGCCACTTCTCCGGGCAGCACATGCCACACTGCCACCACCACACCCCCATCACCATCCACTGCCCCATCTTGGTGGTTCCCAGGTAACCCGACATAACCCTTCATCGGGTGAGTCACCCCTCTGGAGAAGAAGTGCCCATAGGCACACTGACATATCCCAGGGGCCTGCAGGGTCAGCTCAGGGTGATTCTGGCCTATCATTTCAACGGGGGACCTGGCAGCCATCATCTGGCTAATCGGGGGGAGATTTTTGCAGTTTGGTCCCTGCCACCCCACCCCAGCGTGCACCTAACATCCCTCCGGCATGGCGCTTTAGGCAGCGGTGTGCACCCATGTCACACTGACATGACAGTGCTGCCAGGGGTCACTCCAGAGCAGTGCTGATCCGCACCCAGTCCCCTGGGAGGACAGCATCCAGCAGATGCCCAATACACTCCCTGCCAGCCTCCACCCCTGATGTCCCAGGCTCAGGGCACAAACCTAGGTCAACAGTATGCCAGGCAATTGCCCGGCACCATGGAGCTGGCTCAGACTTTGATTTTGTTTTCCCTTTGCAGGATAACTGCTGTCCTTTGCAGTGTCAATGCCTACCTGAAAATACGCCTCAACACTTTGATCCATTTTTTCTTATTTCTAATTCTAACCTGTAAAAATATCCCTCTACCTAATGTCCTCTGATGACTCCCACACCTACAGGCCAGGGCTGAATTTACTGTACCCAGCACACCGACACCAGTCCACCACCACTTCCTTCCAAGCTTAGCTCACTGAGTGACTCCTACTGTTACTGTTCAGTGACCAACTGTGTTCAGCAACTCTTACTCATCAGTGTTCCACAGTCTCAGAATTTAAACTGGTGATGCACACGCATCTGGCTCACAAGCAGTCACACACTGGGGTTGGTTAATGATTATATGATAAAAAATAAGAAGGACAAGGAGGAATAATGGATGGAATGAGTGATGATGACAATTGTGTGTACTTGTGTTGTGTCCATTTAGTTGCAGTAAATTAATGAATGAAAACACCTTGTGGCGTTTGCTTTCTCATTCTCTGAGTTAAACAAAAACAAATACAAGTACCACATGATAGTTTAATAAATAAAATGAGAAAACAAAAAATAAATGATATAATCATAAACTGGGTGGATGAATGGTTATACAAACGTACACGAAGAGTATGTATTAGGGGACACTTATCAGAACCAATCCCAGTGAGCAGTGGTGCCCCATAGGGGTCGGTACTAGGACCATTATTGTTTTTCATCTATATTTTAGATTTGACCGAGAACCTTCATAGTACTGTAGTAAAATTCACTGATGACACTAAACTGGCAGCTCAAGTAAAAACGGAAGAGGAGAGATTTATGCTTGTCTATGACCTTAAGACATTAGAAATTTGGGCACAAAACAATACAATGACTTTCAACACAAGTAAATGTGTCACTATGCCTTTTGAAACAACAAATGTCCAAAAGCAAGTCATCCTAAATAACCAAGTACTTTCATCAGTTGGGATTCATAGCGACTTGGGAATACAAATTTCACAGGATCTAATTTTCCAAAACCACTGTAATTACGTAATAAATAAAGCAAATAGACTACTGGGGTGCATAAAGAGGAGCTTCAGTTCAAGAGACAGGGAGTGCATTCTACCCCTGTATAGGGCTTATGTGAGACCACATTTGGATTATTGTTCTCCACTGTGGGGTCCATACCACAGAAGGGACGTGAACAGACTGGAGGGCGTCCAGAGACGAGTGACTAAAATGGTCAAGAATATGCATGCTATGGTGTATGAGGAAAGATTGGATGAGCTAAATCTGTACTCCTTGGAACAAAGGAGAATTAGGGGAGATCTCCTCTTAATGCAGAAATTAGTAAAAGATACTGAAATGCTGTCACATCTAGGAATGACCTTTAGTAACCGGGATTGTAACCTTCAAAGTCATAACTATCAACTGTCCCTAACATACCCAAAAAATAATAAAAGGCACTCCTTCTTCACCCAACGAATAATTCCCTTATGTAACACCCTGCGCGAATCAGTAATAGTCTGTAGTAACCACACAGATTTTAAATACATATTGGATCAACATTTATTGGCTAAGGGACGTTGAACCAGCTAGGCTGGAGATGCACTTATATGGGCTTCGGCCTTCTGTGTGTCTACTTTCTTTTAGTATGACCTTTAGTAAATAAGAAACAAAATCGACTGCTACGAGTCACAGATTCACAATGTCCCCATGGCCCCCCACAGCCAGCAGCACAGGCACAGCAACTTGTCTGTTTTTTGTAAGAAAAGTTTGTTTTTTTTATACTTAATCTTAACGTAATCATGATGGCCCACAGCAGACAGTGCCCATTCTCTCTGAAACCCAGAAGTACCAGTCTGTCACTTTGCCCTCCACAGAGCCACTCCAGCCAACAGCAGTGTGATTGGGCCCTCCCCCGGGTTGTGCTTGAAAATAGGCAGGATTTGTCTAGTGCACCTACCCAGTTAACAATAAATAAATAAATTGCCTTGCAACAGGGCTCAGAATAATAACATTTATTTTTTATGGCCTCCAGTAAGTCTTTCTCTCTTTTTGTCTCTCTCTAAGAGTCGTGAGTGACTCCTCTCGATGGAAGGGGATGGAACAAGAAAACAGATTTATTTTATTTGTGATAATCTTGGTCCCCCCCCCCCCCGTAAGTCTCTCTCCTGATGGAACAAGAACAATACAGATGTATTTATTTTATTCATGATTTCTGTCACTGTAATTGTATTTGGCCCCGTCAGAGTCTCTTTCTCTCTCTCTCTCTGTCTCCCTCTCTCTCTCTCTCTCTCTAGTGATTCCTCATCTGGATGGAACAAGAATAAAGTCAAAAATTTACTTTGCCTGCCTGCGGCTGTGTACAGTGTAGACACTGCACAGCCACACTGAGCAGATTAATTTCTTTATTTGGGTTTCTGTGACTAATTTTATTTATATGGTCCCCAGTAAACACTTTCTGTCTTTCTCCTCTGGATGGAACAAATAGTCAAATATTTATTGCCAGCCTGCCCTGCCTGAATACACAGCCACAATGAGGCCATGATTAACTTTATTTGTGATTTCTGTGACTGCAAAAGTTTCCTTTGGCCCCCAATAATCTCTGTCTATTTCTCCTCTCTGGATGGAACAAGTCAAATTTATTTTGCCAGCCTGCCCTGTACACACACACACACACACACACACACACAGCCACACTGAGGCCAAAATTAATTTCTTTTTATTTGTGATTTCTGCGACTGCAATATTTGGCCACCAATAGTCTCTCTGTCTCTTTCTTCTCTAGTCTTGAGTGAATAAGTCAACGTTTCCAGCCCATACTCCAGTCAGGCCAAAAAGAAGACTTATTCTTTTGTATTTTGTATTTTTTTATTTCTTTGCCTTTAATCGCCCCCCACCCACTCTCTCTCTCTCTAGTCGGTTCCTCTCCTCTCCTCCCGATGACTTTCTCTCTGCCCCACCCCCACCCCAGTAAGTCTCCTTATCTCGGTCTGTCTTTTTTTCTTCTCTGCGAGAACTTTGTCACCAGCCACAGCCACCCAACCAAAGTCTGCACAAAAAATCCTCCCCTCCGGCTCCCAATACAGTAGCGTGCCGCTCAGAGTAACGCTCCCTGCTCCTTCTTCCTCTGCACTTGCCGCACCTCTGGGCTGCATTGCCCACTCACCATGAATATATACCATAAATAAGTGCATCACGTGACTTTTCCCCTGCCAGCATCATGTGACTGTTGCCTGATTGGATGCCACCGGCCACCTGTACATGAATCAAGCATGCCGACAGTATCCCCATGGCAACAGTCAACACACGGGGGGAAACACACACTCTGTGGCTTACCAAAGACCCGGAACCAGACTTCTGCAGAGAAGTCTGTATTTGTCCAGGTCTGTGGTTACAGGGTTCAATTCATGGGTTCAGATTTGGGGCAGAACAATCTGCCCAGCCCCAGTGATTACCTCCTCTTTTTGATGGTACCCTTGAAGTGGTCCCACTGTGTTTTGAAAGCATTTATGGTCCTTACATTAACCACAATCCTGGGCAGCCTGTTCCATTTGTTCACCACCCTTTCACTGAAAAAAATGTTTTCTGATGTCTCTTCTAAACTTCATCTCTGCCATCCTGAGACTGTGACCCCTAGCAGTTGGACTTCCCTCAAGTTTTAACAGTTCTGTATGGTCCACCCTATGGAACCCCTAAATATATTTATGTCTCTATCGTATCTCTTCTCTCCCTTCCAGCCTCCAGAGAGTACATGTTGAGGTCCCCCAGTCTCTCCTTGTAGGTCTTGTCTGTTGGCTAAGAATCTTCCTTTCTTTGGGCTGTGTCCAATTTTTCCTAGTCCTTCCTCAAGTGCAGGTTACAGAACTGCACACAATACTCTGGGTGCAGTCTAACCAACAAGCTGTACAGTGGCAGAGTAATCTCCCTCATGCATCACTTTGCAGTTTTTGGCTTTAAACTTTAATTGTCAAATGCCCGACCACTTTTCTAGTCTCCACACATCCTTCTTCGTACAACTGATCCCTTCCTCCCCCCACTCTCCTGCACAGTCTGATGTCATCTGCAAATAAACACACCTTTCCCTGCAGTCGAGACCCAGTATTGCTTATGTACATATTAAAGAGCAGTGGCCTTACGACGGATCCCTGGTGTAGCCACTAGTTGCCTCCATCACCCCTAAAATTTCCTATAGAGGACCACTCATAGGTCCTTCCCAACCAACCAGTTTCCAATCCATCTAATAAAATCCTTTCCTGAAACTAAGTCACACACTCTCCTAACCAGTCTTCTTGTGGCACTGAGTCAAAGGCTTTACTGAACTCCAGATACAGGATATCAACTGCCTGATGACAGATTGTTTCACCAGGTTACAAATGTCTATCAGGTTCATCTGGCATTATCTGCCCCTTCTGAACCCATGCTTTTTTGTGTCAGTGAGCCCTTCTTGCTCCAAAAACTGAACAATTTGTTCTTTAATTATTGCCTCCAGAATCTTACCCACAATGGATGTTGGACTCCCCCTCTGTAATTACCAGGTTCCTCTTTGTCTTCACTTTTGTGGTGGGTACCATGTTTGTCACCCTCCAGTCCTCTGGCACCTCACTCATAGCCAGATTCTCACAAAAAAGAGCTGCCAGGGGAGCTGCTAGCTGTCTCCCTGAGCACAGTGGGGTATATCCCATCATGCCCCAAGGATTTATTAACCTTCAGATTCTGCAACCCTTTAAGTACCTTGTCCTCAAAAATCCTGATTGTCTCCAGTTTCTGTGCTCCAGGTCACTCAAATTTAATTTTACTGTTTGGTATCAGGCCTGAAGCCTCTACCATGAACCCTGACCTAAAGTAATAATTTAGGACATCTGCCTTCTCCACATCATCATTCACCCTCACCCTATTATCAGTGATCCTTTCTACGTTGTCCCTTGTTTGTCTCTTTTACCTGCTGTACCTTTAGAAGGTCTTCTCATTTTCCTTAACCCCTTACTCTACCATAGTTTAACATCAGCGTTTACCTTTTACCCTCCTAATGAGCTGTTTGCTTGCCTTTACAATCATCCAGTACTGAGGTTTTGTTTTTTTTGTGGGATCTTACAAAAATGGTGGCTTACCGTTTCATTTTTAGTAAATCTCTAGATAAAAGCAATCTTTATGGAAAATGGACTAAGGCAATGCACTGTGTGTCCACAGAGCAATGCAAGAAACACATCAATTAAAATAAGAATTAAAAACAGTGCAAGAAAATGAAATAACAACTGCTAAACAAGTTGAAGTTGAATAGTGCTAATACTTTTTTTAATGCACTTCCACTGCTGGGCTTAGTTATGGATGTCAGGTGTAAGGATCCAACATGGGTCTCCAGTAGGGCGACACAATGTGCTGCTATACCTGGCACTCCACTGGCCAGCTGAAACTACTAATTTGGTGTGATCATAGCAAGAAATGTTTTTTTTAAAAAGTATTGCAAGTCATTTCAAAGACTCATTTTAAACTTTGTTTTTTTTCCTGTTTCTGTGGCTAATAAAATAACTTTTGTCCCAGATTGTCTCATAAATTTCAAACATTCAATAAGCTGAGTGGTTGCACAATGGTGTAGAAACAGCTTCTACTCATTTAAATAAACATGCACACAAGCATGCTGTCCCCTGACAAATGCACAGACATGTCCAATCGGGTCTGCTTCTGTGAGCTAATGTCTCCTCCACCCCTTTTCTTGCTGGAGAAGGTTGTGGCGATCAGACACGGGGACCTTGCACAAGCACTTCCAATATGAACAAGTTCTAGCTAGAGCCAATACGGCTGTGGCGAGGTTGCAGAGCTCATCACCATGAAAGCAAGTGCTGCAGACTAGCAGCGACACAACTGCGCATGCACAGTATTTGCGCATGCATAGTTGTGGTGAATGGCATTCTGCCATTCACAAGATGGCTGCACCAGCTCACGCCCATGTGCAGTTCTCAGCTGTAGGGGACAAGAATCCTAATCCCATGTAAATTAACTGAGTAACAATGAGTACAATGAATAGAAATACTGAATAGCTACCAGACAGAAGATGAATTGGGTTTAATGCAAATATTATCTGTTTCAAAGTTTTTTCCAAAGTGACAAACTTACTTCAACATCTTATCTAGGACCTCAACTCTCCCTAGTACTGCACTGCTTTGTAAGTATTGGGTAGTAGACCTTTTGACTCAGTGGAGAGATTGCAACAGCTGAGTCCCACAGGCACTGCATATGCTTAGTAAATGCAGTGCTAAGGGATTTTTGCATGGCCCTTCTCCCTCGTGTGTTTGCACAAGTTGTGTTTGTGCAGTGGCTGGACCATTTGCTATTAGCGTTATTTGAGCCTGAAGTAGAATATATTAATCATGAGGCATATAGGTCAAGACAAGTGATCTCAAACAAGAGCAATTTGATGTATTTGTATTGGCCAGATTTTGTTTTATTGGTTAGTTTAGTATGTACTTTATCCAGGATAGCTGTACTCTGTTGTAGCATTATTTTTTGCCACTGGCCTAGTTCCTGCTTCAATACGTTTTATTTATTTATTTTTTCAACTTTGAGTGATGCAAATAATCTTCATCAAAAGTGAGGGAATTATGACCCTGGAGAAAAAAAAATCCTGTTTCCCTTGTGGCCAAAGCCTGTGTACACTGGAGTGAGATAATATATATATATTTTTTATTTTATTTAATTATTGAGTTCTTGGATTACACCCATGAACGGTTGCTCATTTATGGGTTCCACATCAGTTACAAGGACAAAGGTACATCAAAACAGTAGTACATGTTTTAGACAGGGTAACAGTAAGATACAGTAATACAGTAGTACATTTTTAGACAGATTACCTATAATGAACACACCAAATTTAGGATCATAGGCAGCAAGTAATTTGCCTGAGTCAAAGTTAGGGCACCCTACTGGGTTGCATGAGAGGAGATGATAGTAGGAGGATAGTGGTAAGGGTGCTAGACGGTTGGCAGGGAGTGGGGAGAGTATACAGAATGGGTGGGGTAGAAGTGGCAAAGGTTGTGAAGTAGAGTGGTGACCCGGAGTGCTAAGGATAGGTCATGTCAGACGAGTAGGTTAGACATGAGATAAGAGTGCTAGGGTGCCCTTGAGGCACAGAAGGCATGTTAGTGGAGGCAGCCACAGCTGCTGGTTGAGATAAAGTGCTGTCGTAGTTTGTATTTGAAAACACCAATAGTTGCAGCACCGGAAATGTCAGGTGGGTAAGACATTGGTCCAGTGAGGAGCACGGTAGCAGAATGCGCATTGTGCCAAGGCAGTGCGAAGTCTAGGAATTTTGTAGATCTGGCCGGGTGGTGGAGTTCCTTGTGAAATGGGAGCTTGAGCACATGGTTAGGAGTTTCTGGACTCCTGCCGGTGGTAGATTGAGAGAGCATTTCTTGGCAAGGAGGCAAGATTGGTTTCTTATTCTTTCCTTCAGTTGGAGCCAACTGGCCTGTAAGTAGAGGTCACAGGTGTGCATGAGTCTTGCAGCACCTGTGAGAAGGCAACTCACTTTATTAAGCATGATGGAAATGCATTGTAAGGTGGTGTTGGTTGCCGATCCATAGATATCAAGTCCATAATCGACAAGGGAGACTACTGAGCTGTTGATGGCCAGATTAAATGCCTCATAGGTTAAGTAGTGCTTGTGGTGGTAAAGAATTCCTATTCTTGTATTGATAGCCTTTGCAGTGTTATCAATGTGTTGGACATAAGACAGAGTGGAGTCTATTGTGATACCCAGGTATCTAAAAACTGGCTGTGCTCCAAGGTATCACCGCTTTCATTTCTGATCACAAGGGTAATGCTTTGAACTTACTCTGGGCACTGGAGTACAAAACTGTCTTTGTCTTTTTTACAGTTCATTATTAGTCTATGCTCCTTAAACCATTTCTCTGTGGATGAGAGTCCCCTTTGGAGTTCTGCTGTTAGTTGTTCCGGATGGGGTTTGGTGAAGAGAACCACATCATCCAGCGTAAAGGAGCATCCGGTCGGACAGGATGCTGGCAGTTGGTTTAGGAAAAGACTAAATAGTAGGGGCCCCAAAATTGAACCCTGTGGGACCCTGGAGCGGACAGGTCTGCTAACAGAGGTGGTGTCTCCTAGCCTGACCATTTGCGATCAGTTGTGAAGGTAGATGTTGAACCCTGAAACGGATTCTGGATAGAGCAAAATAGCAGACAACTGATTCAGAAGGAGCTCATGGTGCACAATATTAAAAGGAGGAGAGACTAAAGGAGCTTAATATGTATACCCTTGAGGAAAGGGGGGGGGACATGATAGAAATGTTTAAGTGCCTCAGTGGAATGAACAAAGTCCAAGAGGGTAGCATCTTTCAGAAAAAGAGATGTACAAGAACAAGGGGACACAATTTGAAGATAGAGGGGAGATGGCTCGGGGCAATGTGAGGAAGTATTTTTTCACACAGAGGGTGGTGGATGCATGGAACAGCCTTTCTGAGGAGGTTGTGGGGTCTAAAACTGTGGGAGAATTCAAGAATGCTTGGGACAGACATAAGGCAATTTTTGCGGGGGGTAGGAAGAAATAGGCTGTTGGTTAAATAGGATCCGCAGCTTATCCTCTTGGTAGGGAAATGGGCAGACTAGGTGGGCCAAGCGGTCCTTATCTGCTGTCAAAGTCTATGTTTCTATGTTTCTAAAAGCTTTGATCGGTCAATAAATGTTGCTTCTACCAGAAGGCCTTGGTCTAGGGAGTGGTGGATGTAACCTGTGAATTCCAGTAATGCTGTGATGGTACTGTGACCTAATCGAAAGTCAGGTTGTTGGGAGCGTGACCTGACCAGGCAGAAGATGGCAGCATAGTTCAGAATCTCTGCAGGAATGACTGCAATCTAACCTCATCCAGCCTTCACCAGACCTTTCTTTGTACCAACTCCTGTGACCATCCTGTAATCTTACTGCCTGACACAGTTTGTAAGTCATTTTGATCCATCATCTACTTATATTCAATTATTCTACACTGTACTGCAGCATACTAGGTCTTATCCTTCAGCATTATGGCAGATCTCCAAGTACAGCAAAGCTCACTTGCTAGAGTGAAAGTAATGTTTTCTAAACTGATGTCTGAGAGTAATGATCTAAAACCTCCTCCCAACAGAATGCGACCACTCTTGAAACTTTTAGCCAGAAAATTGCATTTAATGAGAAAGCAACGCCTGTAACACTACTACTATTCATGACCTCCAGGCTACTGTCCATAATCAAGATTGAACTTTTAAATCCCTACAAGCCAAAATTGACGATATTGAAAATCATAATCGTAGCAAAAATTTACGATTTTTTGGCTTCCCTGAAGGTGTAGAATTAGGAGACACTACTGCGCTTTTATTACATGTGCTGCCTGCAGTGCTTAAACTGCCTCCTCACCTAACGTTAATCACTGAGAGATCTCACCGCACTCTGGGTCCCAGGCCAACATACGACCAAGGCTTATCATTGCTCACTTCTTGAACTATTCCCACACAGAATTAATACTGAAATGAGCCAGAGAAATGGGGAAACTTCTGTGGCAAGAGTTTAAGATTTCCATCTACAGAGACTTTTCAAAAGATTTAACCATCAGAAGGAAGGCCTACAATCCACTTAAATAAATCCTCCACCAAAGAAGCATTAAATTTGCTCTACGTTACCCAGCAACACTACGCCTTTTCTCAGGCTCTTCCTTGAAGGATTTTGAAACCCCTGACGCCTTAGCCAACTATCTGGAGGTCTATCTCTGCAATCTTACCCTGAGAGGTTCAACAGCAATTGGCAACCCGAACACAGCTTTGGTATCCGCACGGAGGGTGGACGACGAGGTACAGGAACGTGGGGAAAGTGTTGCAGAACTCGCAGCCCCAAGCAGCAAAGCCACAACTGATTTGACCCCAAGGCAATCAACACAGCTGCAAGAGAAGCTTCTATCGGGGCATTATTCTTCAAGACTTTCATGCATTTCTAGCAAGGTTTCACTCCAAACACCCCAAGCTGCAGCCTCTCACCTTCAAATCAACCTTCTATTCCCTTGAGCAATAAGTTTGCTCTCTTGAGGATAGCATGCATTCCTCGCGGAGGATCTTCCCAGTAAATTTCAGATGAACATCCCTCTAATTTGGGCCCTGTGCCTCAGGGATGTATTTCTGCCAATACTTCATGGGCAGAAGTTGTTACAAGTTTCCCACTCAGATCTTTAGAGCCACTCAAAAAGAGACGTAGGGCAAAGACCAAAAGCAAGAACATCAATAGTCACAATCCTGCTAATAAATCTAAGGTGTCATGAGCTTATATGGTCAGTAATATGGTCACAGTTGCTATACCGTGGTAGGTTTTGCTTCTAGAATACTTAAGGGGAGTGCCAGTACACTTTTTCTGCCTAGGTGCCAGTCTACACTACCTGGTTGCTTTCGCTCCCAGCGGGGGCACAAAGCAAAGGCTATACATCGCAGCACAATCAATTTACTTTTTGTTGCAGTGTTTAAACAAGCAGCTTAAAGGTCTTCAAGGGAACTTTGGTATATCAGCAATGCTTTTCTAACCCATTATTTTAGTGTTTGATCTCATACATTACCTCACTAAACAGGCTCTCTGTAGCTAGCCTTTTACTCTCTAATTTAGCAGTGCATCAGGTTTATAGTCTTTTGGCTGTTCAGTTGCATATCTTCAATCAGTATGCATCCTGATTATTGCCTTTTCTTTTTTCATATGTGAATTATTATATATTACAAGGCAACTTACCCTTCCTCTCCTGATGACAGGTTTGTAAGTATTATTGGCAACTACATTTAATCTATCTCCTTCCCTACACTCCATTATTCTTACTACCTCCTGTTTACAATATGGAACTATCACCTCAAAGAGGTGGGCTATGTTTGGTGTACTGTTGCAAAGGATTGTCAATCTACATCTTCCTTATGCTCCTTATTTTACTCGAAGCCTACAGATATTATAGAAATCCACTGCTGTGTGGTCCCTCCTGTTTTGGGGCTCACTGGGCCTAGTCTTCTAGACGTAATCACCCCATATAACACTTATTTAGGTGATTTTCAAGTAATCAGAGCTGATCTTTACTATGACTATCTCTTCTATCTACAGTTATCACCGAAGCCTATACCTCTCCACATAATCCTGATTTGCATTTGGCTCAGGGCGTAAGGGCTTAAATTGACCTCCCCTTTCTTCTTTCCCTCTCAATATTGTATTTATTATGTGCTTATTCTGTTGCTCTGCAAAGTATACTCAGAGTCGCTCTAATGTGGTAATGATCTACTTTTCCTTTTATATTTGTTCATTTACATTCCACTTGGCTCCCTGAATTCCTTGCTCTATGTCTAGGCTGTCCTGGCATCTCATATATGGTTCTTTAATTTACTTTTATTTCGAGTTGGTATATCTTGTACTATTACTACTAATGTTTATAAATAAGTTCTGGTGTTTAGCTTTATCCTTATACCTTGTCCTGTTAACTTAGAATTAAGCTGAGGTTATTACAGTCACCTGCCTTTCTTGGTATTATTCCCTTTCAGTCTAGCTTATCAGGAATACTTACTTTATTGTATTACTGGGATCAGACTTAGGTTTGGGCCGATATTTATAACCAGTACTCCCTACATCGATGCCACAGAGTGTGGTGGAGAGAGTCTCTTAGCCAGTTGGCTGACTTATATCTTCTCACACCCATAAAACGTTTTCTTTGTTATTTAGCTTACTAGTATTGTTGTTGTTAATGACTTTTCTCCTTCCCATCTCTATTCTAACTTTAATAAGATATCTGTGCTAGTCATGTATCATACATCTTAATTTTTTTGGCTTGAATGTTCCTGCCACTCTCTGCATATACATAAGCTCTCTATATTGTATTCTAATCATCCTCTGCCTCATTTATTTGTCTCTTCACACTCCAGTGATTATTCCCTTTCTTTAACACTAACAATATGAGTGACATACTTTTATATACATGGAATGTGAAGGGACTTAATTCTCCTTGTAAGCGGAAGCAAATTCTTTCACATCTCAAAAACATAAAACACAAATTGCTTTCCTTCAAGAAACAAAATTATTAGCAGAGGATGTCCATAGACTTAAAAAGATTGGGTCGGTCAGATCTACGAATCATCCTATACCTCAAAAAAAAGAGGAGTTGCTATTCTTATTCATAAGAGTCTCAAATGGTCCCTTGTAAACTCCGTTTCCGATACTGACGGCAGATGGGTAATGGTCAAACTGAATACCAACTCTGGTCCTTTTCTGCTTGTTAATGTCTATGCACCCAACATGGATTCCCCGGAGTTTTTTCATAATTTAGCTCAACAAATTCTATCCTTTAACACTAATATACACCAGTTATTCTTGGAGGATCTTAACTTAGCTTTAGAAGCCGCATTGACAGAAGTAGCCCCTACAGAGGCCACTCTAGAGTATTAAAGCCCTCTCATTACTAATGCAAGATGTTGGATTAGATGATGTATGGCGCCTCTTTCACCCCCGTGATCGAGAATTTACTATTTACTCCTTTCTACATAAGACATACAGTAGAATTGACTACTGGTTAGCCTATCCTGTTATAATGGAAAAAACTATTGATTCATCCATCTCTCCCATCATAATCTCGGACCATTCCCCTGTCAAATTGCAACTTTTGTAGGGCCCATTAACACCTAAATCTTCGTACTAGCAGCTGGACCCTCTTCTTCTCAAGGATCCCAATTTCTTACCCATGATCAAAGCACAAATTCAGGACTTCCTTTCACAACACTCCAACTGAATCTTCTATGTCCTCTGCATGGGAAGCTCTTAAACTACAATTCAAGGGAAAATTATCAGTTATGCTGCACATAGGAAAAGAGTAAGGGAACAACAGCTGGCTAACTTGGAAAAATCTCTTAAGGCTAAATAGAATTTATACTTTTCTTCTAATAAGCACTGTCCTGATTCTCAACTTCATCTTGAAATTCTTCAACTTAGAGTTAAAATTAACAAATTAATTTCTCGTAAAAACAAATTGGCCTTGTTTAAACGTAAATATAAGTTTTGGGAACATGGCAATAAAAATGTGAAACTCCTCTCTTACCTGCTCAAAGCACAAATGGAATGACACATCCTAAGCCTAAAAGACGAACAGGGTATGATACACTCCGACAACCCCTCTATAAATCGTATCATGAAAACTTTTTATCAAAAACTATAACACAAATCCTCCATCTACTGTACAAATTCAACAGTTCCTTAAATTGTTACATCTTCCTCATCTTTCTACTCTTGAAACAATTTTTTAGATGAACCCTTCTCACTTCAGGAAATCCAGAAAGCTTTGTCTTCCTTGAAATCCGGCAAAACCCCTGGGGGTGACGGATTCCCTGTCAATTTCTATAAAATGTTTTCCGACCCCTTATGTCCCTTTCTTCTTAATGTTTATCAAGAAGCTTCCAATACTGGCAAGCTTCCCCCCTCTTGCACCGAAGCAATCATAACCGTAATCCCTAAGAAAGAAAAGACCTACTCTCCCCGCAAGTTACAGGCCCATCTCTTTATTAAACATGGATGGAAAAATATTTGCTAAACTACTAACTTCTTGACTTGAATCCTTGATTCCCAAGCTTACTCACTGTTCACAAGCTGGTTTTATTAAACATAGATCTGGTTCTGATCACCTACGTTCCTTATTTAATTTAATTCACAAAGCCAAATCCCTCAAGACACCAGTTGGAACCATAACTATTGATTTCAAGAAGGCCTTTGATTCCTTAAACTGGGACTACCTTCATCAAGTTTTATCTTATTTCAGTCTTTCTCATACCTTTTGCTCCTGGATCAAGCTATTATATAACTCCCATGTTGCTAAAGTACTTACTAATTCCACCGTTTCCTCTTGCTTTCATCTAACAAGGGGAACTAGACAAGGCTGTCCCCTGTCACCTTCCCTGTTTATTTTAGACATGGAACCCCTGACTGCTTGTTTACGTCAATCTTCTGGCATTATGGGCATATCTGTGAGCAATTCAAGATATTTTTCTGTCTCCTACGTGGATGACCTCTTAATCTTACTCGAAAACCTGAATGAGGCTGGGCCCCTGTTGGTTGATTTGCTTAATAATTTTACTAAAATTTCTGGCCTTGCTTTGAATTATGGCAAATCACAAACTATGCCCCTTAACGACTACTGTAAAGCCTTTATGAACATACCTCTTGGATTCCGCTGGTCACAACAGGGTATAACATATCTAGGAATCAAAATTACTAGTAACTTAGGGAAGACATGGGACATTAACTTTAACCCCTTATTTGATAACATCAAAACAATTCTGGACAGATGGAAGCTTCTTAATCTCTTTCATGGGAAAATTGCAGCCATTAAGATGTCTGTTTCTCCCAAGATTCTTTTCCTCTTTGCCAATATTCCTTTAGTCTTACCATCCTCCTTTTTTGCTAAAATTGATAAATTAATAGGTAACTTTATCTGGGATGGGAAACCACAGAGATTTAACTGCAACAAACTTCGATCACATTGGAAAAAAGGGGGATTCGGACTACCCTGGTTCAAAGGCTATCTCTGGGCTTTCCGAATGGCCCAAACCATTAAATGGTTTCAGAAACCCTCCCCTCACTCACCACTATGGGTTGCAATGGAATCCGCATTGTGCCCGGGAGGAGTTCCCACTTTCTTCATTTTTAATCCCATTTCCTCTAAACTAAAATCTCATCCAACTATATCATCCTCTGTTCTTTATTGGAAACTAACCCACAAATTCCTGAAACCCAATCCAACACACTGGTTGTATGCCCCCTTATGGGGCAATCCACTGCTCACTCTAGAACAGGGGTTCTCAAATGGTGAGGCCAGCCTCCCTGGGGAGGCCCCAACCTGTTCTAGGGGAGGCTCAAGCAAGTCATGAAAAGTGTTATAGTTCAATTTTGAACTTTATAGATTTTTGTGTGAAGGGATAAGGCAAACTGAAAGAGGATACCAGGTGAATTTATGCATTTATTCACAAGTCTGTGACCAGGGAAGGTACTGTACACTGAGCCATGGCTTATTTCAGGTGTACCCAGGGAAGGGTAGTGAGAGAATACAATTCAAAATGTATCTGCAAAACACTCAAGCAATACAAAATGAATAAAAGTGCAAACAAATTAAGAACAATAAACTAACAAATGCGAGGAACAATTGATCAATTAGACTGGCAGCAGAACTGTCCAAATACAAGAGTCAACCATACATGCACTAGGAATAAGAGCAGGAGGGAGCAAAATGATCCATGAGAAGTTGCTTAAGAGCAGGGGGAGAGGGGGAGAGGCAGAGGTTGGCAGGATTGTTATTCCAGTTAGAGGGGAAACAGAAAGCATGATCTAACCCATGAAGGTATGGCAGTAGCGGTAACAATGGTTCGAGAGTCAAAATATTGAAGCAATAGGTTGTCCTGTTTTGGGTGGAGGGTTACAATACGCTTAATAACATGAGAGCCAGCTATGCAAAGAGGTTTCAATTTATTCCTGATGTACTGTGAAAAGTAGTCTATTTTTCTATGGGGAGGCCCAAAAATATTTCAGTATTTTGGGGGAGGCTCAAGATCTTTTCCATGGCTTAGGGGAGGCTCACTATGACAAAGTTTGAGAACTGTTGCTCTAGAAGATCACCCAATTTTCTGTCGTACATGGAGAAACAAAGGCATTTTCTTTCTCGGAGATATCTTGGACCAGAATTCACTCACTCTTAGATCATTCTCAGACTTGCAGGTCACATGGAAACTTCCTAAACAGGACTTCTGGAAGTTTTTACAAATCCGGGCAACTTATAACTCTCTTTCTAGTTTAGTGTATAGGTATACTCTTCTAAACCCATACATCTTGCACTGGACTAATTTATCAGTAAAATTAAATAGCTCCATTTACAAAGACATAATTGATAATCTACCTGATCAGTCTATACAGGCCAAAAATAAATGGAGTACTCTTCTTAACTGCAATATTTCAGACGCACAATGAAGTAATTGTTGGCGTACTGCACATAATACCTTTAAAGATGCCCGTAGTTCTTTAATGCAAACTAAAATCCTACATCTTTGGTATAGAACCCCCTCTGTGCTTCAATGAATGGGCCTATTAAATAATAATAATTGCTGGCACTGCAATTTGGCTAACGGGGATCTACTTCATATCTTGTGGTCTTGTGCTCCCATTAATAAGCTCTGGCATAAAGTCTGTTTACTTGCCTCCAGAGTAACAGGACAAAAACTACCTTTTGATCCAAAGCTATTCCTTCTAGGCATCCTTATCCTCAATAGCTCTCTCCTCTCACATGCACATTTTAGATGGCTAAACATACTTTCTCTTCTGGTCAAACATCTGATTCTTATGAAATGGAAATCAACTCTGGTGCCTTCTCTTTCAGATGTTCTTCAAAGCCTCTCTCAGTCCACCTCCCCAGACCAATTATCTCATGTTACTCATAACCGACTCACTGTATATGACAGATGTTGGCAGGATTACTTCAAGTACATCGAACCTAGTTCTTATAGACCCTAATTCTTAGGGATATTTAGCCCTCCTTCTTATTTTGCTCTCAGATTAGGTTTTCTCGAAACTTTTGTGCACAGATTTCTCCTCTTTTTTCCCTTCTTCCCTGTTTTCTCCCTCTCTCCTTCCCTTCTTCCTTGCTTTTTTCTCTCTTCTTTCTTTCCTTGCACACTTTTCTCTTATCTTCACCTCTCCATTACTGAACATTGTTCATATTACCACATTTCTCACTTTTTGCAATTTACTGAATGCCTTGCCATAGCCTGCCCTAGCATGTATTTCGTACATGGTTGCTAGTTCTGATCCTATAAAACTCTATTGATTGTAACCTTTCTGCTCTCCACATCCTGTCTAGGTTTGTGTTTTATTATCAATACATGTATATAAGGCTTCTCCAATATGTTTACCCTAAATACTGTGTTTTGTTAAGTGATATTTTATACCTTACATGGAGGATAGTCTTCTATTGCATTAGATGTGTGCTTTCTTATATACTCGAATTTCAATAAAAAGATAAAGTGAAAAAAGAAAGTCATGTTGCTCAGGACAGAGGAGTTGGTACTGGTTCAGATACTCGACAAGCTGATCTGCTACAATCCACTCTAGAGCATTGGTTCTCACACTTTGTGATAGTGAGCCTCCCCCGAGCCATGGAAAATATTTCAAGCCTCCCTTAAAATTTGAAAAAAATCTTGGGCCTCCCCATAGAAAAAAAATACTTTGCACAGTACACCAGGAATCAAGGGAGAGCAATAAAGCTGACTGAGTATATTCTCTTTTTATTCAGCTTAGTGTTCTCCACCCCCAACCCCACACCCCAGGTTGTTCTTATCACTCTACTTTTATGACTCTTGAACCCTTGTTACTGTTTCCTCTCTATCTGGAAAAACTAACCTAACCACTCCCTCTCTTACCCTGTTGTTAAAATGCCTGGGGAAAACTGGGCTTTGAGAATGTCATGCATGAAAATGTCTGTGTGTGTGTGTGTGCCTACAATCAAAAATGAGACTGAAGGAAACACTTAGTTATGCATTTGCAGGCTTCTTTGGCCTAAAATTCACTGCTTGTTTAGAAATTTGGTGGCGATCGTGCCCTGCCCTGACTTTATGCACACAATGACCCTGCTGGGCTGCACCTGATTTGTGGATGAACAAGTAAGGGATACCACCAAACAGGATTGTGGGTTAACGTATGTTATTGCAGAGATACCCTGGACCTTAAGTTCATCAGCATGGTACTGGAGGAAGTCCTTGGCCTTCTCACTAAGATTATCAACCTCTCTATCTGCCACTCTAAGTTCCCCCTGGGATGGAAATTGGTATCAGTAACCCCTGTGCACAAAGGAGGTGATTGGGCTCTACACAACAACTACAGACCTATCTCCATACCCCCCCCCCAAAGCTCTAGAGCAGTGGTTCTCAAATGGTGAGACCAGCCTTCCAAGGAGGTCCCAAACTGTTCAGGGAGGCCCAGTCAAGTCTGAGAATGTACAGTATTTAAATTTTAAGTTGTGGATGTTTTGTGTGAAATGATGTAAGTAAACTAAATATGGATAATGGCAGGTGAATTTCTTTACTTATGTACAGATTTGTGACCAGGAAAGGCCCATTGAGCCAAAGCTTGTTAAAGGTGTATTCATACGTAAATTGGTGACTAGAAGGCAGACTGAGTCAAGGCTTGTTTGTATAGTAGGTGTTTATATGCAAAGTAGTGACTGGGAAAGGTACACTGAGTCAAGGCTTGTTTCTGCAGTAGATGTTTATATGCAAATGAATGACTGGGAAAAACACATTGAGATAAGGCTTGTTTCTACAGTAGGTGTTTATATGTAAATTGATGTCTGGGAAAGGCACACTGAGCCAATGCTTGTGTCAGGTGTGACCTAGGGATAAGAGTACAGTAAGTTGCTTAAATGGGACAGGGAATCATTTCTAATTGACAGTTGTTTATAAAGTTCTTATTCTCAGAAATGATATGCATTTTTTCTAAATTACCCATATTTAACTGTACCTGAATAAAAAGTGATGTGAAAAACTGTATTTTGCATTGTTTTGTTTTTATGGGCAGCATTCTGTTACAGTTCTCTTCATGGAACCAGTAACTTGGAGTTTTTACTACGTCACGGTTTGTGCACAGAATGCTATTTATCAGCTGTTGTCCTATCAGAACTATGTTTGGAGTTCTGTGCACAAACTGTGACATAGTGAAAACTCCAAATTATTGGTTCCATGATGAAAACTGTTACAGAATGCTGCCCATAAAAAGAAAACAATGCAAAATACAGTTTTTCACATCACTTTTTATGCAGGTACAGTTAAATATGGTAATTTAGAGGAATGCATATAATTTCTGACAATAAGAACTTTATAAACAACTGTCAATTAGAGAAATGATTTCCTGTCCTCTTTAAATACCTATACAAACCTTGACCATTGTTGGGCATGAGATGTGCAGGGTTCTCTTCTGACTCCTAAACAAAGAACTCAAGCCCAGTTTCTCATCCTTAATAATGATAGCCCCAACACACCAACACACTTAAAAGCCAAGATGTTTTACATATTGTTTCTGAGACATAAGCTCCACAAGATTGAGTGCCGTCAACCGGCAGTGATGCAATGGCATTCGTGCATGCAAAGTTGTGGTGAATGGCATTCTGCCATTCACAAGATGGCAGCACCATCGGAACTGTGCATGCATGCGAGGCATGCATGTGCAGTTCTTGCCCAGGAATGTGGAAGTAACAGTCGAAATAGTGCAGCTGTTACTCTGTAGTAGCCAATCATGGCGGAGAGTTACAAGCTCCATTGGACTTTCAGAAGGATACTTCCAAAAGTCCAATGGAAGGTGCCACGATTGACCATTTTAAGGCCACAGATGCAAAACGGCTGTAGGCTCCACCTACAGCCGTAAAAATGCACTTCCCAAAAGCACATGCAAATCAGATTATTTATTAACACAGATGGGACATAAAATGTTTGAATAGCAGGCTGATCACAGATATTTCTTTGTTAGTTTATTTCTTTGTTTATTTATTTATTTAAAATTGGTAGCTGAGAAAGGCACACTGAGCCAGGGCTTGTTGCCAGGACTGACCAAGGGGAAGAGGATGGATATGCTTATTACTGCACCACTCACTCTATTGTATTTGTTTTCTCAATGCATTTGTTACCCGGCACCCTATGTAAACTGTACCTGTTGGATATATCATCTTACTGTATGCACTCCTTAGTCCTAAGTAACCTGATTTGTTTTGCCTAGCTTTGTATTGTACCAACTGAAGTGACATGTCAATGTTTTCCATTGCTTTCATTGTTAAGAATGTGTGAAAGGGACCTAGTTTTGGTTGTGACCCCCCCCCATCTTGAATAATTTGGTAAATAAATATGACAGTGTTGGTTCAGTCTGTTCCATAAACCAGTATTTAATGAGGTATGACTGGTTGGCTACTGGTTACACGGCCTTTGCGTGGGCAGCTGTAATGATATTTGGTCCGTATTGCGTGATGTTTCCTTTTCTTCATCTTAAAACCTGTTGCAACAGTATATTAGCTTTTTATTACTTTTCTTTATCTCGGTGTCTTCCCTAACTACACCTTGGCCACTTGTAGGTATACTTTCTGTCCCTATTCTTTCATTGCATCACTCTTAGAGCCTGAATATTAGCCCAAATAATTCTATGTATGTCCATTTGCATTTGCTTTGCAAAATGGAACTTCTCGATAGTGCACACAGGTGCACTGCACAAATGTCTTTATACGGAGTTCGTGATAGTTCAGATGCTCTGTGAAAATGGCGTAGCGGTCGTTTGTTCTAAACCTTTTAGTTAAATAAACTATTGCCTAAAGAGGTGTGAGTGTCTCCTTTTGGAATAAAATAACCCTCACATGCGTAGTAGGAAAAACAAGTTAGCAAACTGCAATGCACAGTAGTGCTGTAAAATGTCCCTCTAGCTGATACAGGGACATGCCTGGTTTACATTTCTTTACTGCATTGCAGAACTAATATGCATGCATATTAAGGGAATTTGTTTCATTTAAATGTATAACTAGGGAGGAGCTTATTGAGTCATGTGACCTGGTACCTGTATAAATGTCTCTGAGAATGTCTTGTGAGTCGGTTGGTAGGAGCTCTACCCTACCTGTCCCTAGCCTACTCTAGGTGGATGAAGGATTCTGTTGCTAGAAGCCAATGTTAGACCTGTTTTGTTTTATGTCTTTATTTTCCATACTCAGTCCGCTTATTTAGTCTGCTAATTAAAGGGACACTGTCAGCTTTGCAAGTCATTTGACAAGTGAGTCTAACTATTAACGCCTCTATGCACATAAGTGTGCAGCAGTTCCCACAGAATGCCTCTGTGTAGCCCCCCCAAAACATTTATTACCAGATTCCATGAATTGAAACATTATTTTCTGAACATTCATCGTGAGCTAAGGTCCGCCATCACCGGAAGCATAGCCACTAGAGGAACGCATGTGTGCTCAGAAGCGCAGTCCCAAAGTGTACTTTTTTACATGTTAGTCAAAAAGCTGAGTTAACGTAGCACATTTGCCTATAAGGAAGCTGCCCATGTATCTGATTAGCAAAACCGAGCACTATTATTTGCACAAAATGCATTTAAAAACTGCTTCCAGAATCGCACGCAAACGGAAGAGCTGGTGCCAAAATCCCATGCATGCACAAGAGTGTGTCACTTTTGAGCATGCATGGGATTTCTGCTCAGACAGCTCTTCTGCATGCGCATGATATCGGAAGCCATTTTTAAATTAATTTTGTGCAAATACTAGCACTTGGTTTTGCTAATCCGATACATGGGCCGCTTCCTTATAGGCAAATGTGCTAAGTGAACTCAGCTTTTCGACTAGCATGTCAAAAAAGTAGACTTCGGGACCACACTCCCGAGCACACACGCGTTCCTCCAGGGGCTATGCTTCCGGTGACGGCAGACTGTTGTTCGGACGTATGTACAGAAATAAAAGCTTTATTCATGGAATCAGGTAATAAACATTTTTGGGGGCTACACATGGGCATTCTGTGGGAACTTCTGTACACTTATGTGCCTAGAGGCATAATAATTAGACTTACTTGTCAAACGATTTGCAAAGCTGCTGATAGTGTCCCTTTAATAAATCTGATTTGAAGATTTGCATCCAGACACTTTGCCTGGACTCCATTTGTTCCTATGACCACAGAATGTAACCCTGCCTTGTAACCTGCCGGTGCGTGCCTAAAAATAGGCAATTGTCTGCCTAGTGCACCTTACCCAGTCAACAAAACTAAATAAATAAATACAATCAAGCAAATACAACAGTGATTGAAGCAACACATACAAATAAAGATGCAAACAGATGTAGTGCAACATGGCAAAAGTGCACAATAACAAAAGTGTGTGTATGGACCAAGACCCTCTCTACAGTCTGAGATAAGCTATAGCAACTGGTTCAGCAGAACAGTGCAATGAAATTAGGAGAACCAACCCCCGAGAGGAGACTTGATGATATAAAAAAAAAAAAAACATTTACAGGCAAGTTATGGTAAAGATTTCTTTTCAACTCTTATTTATTTCTTTAGTTTTAGTTAAAGGGACACTGTCAACCCCTTTAGGCCTCGAAGTGTCCCTAGTTTAAAAAACACATTTTATGATTGCCAACATTCTGTTAAGACTGCTGATGTAGTTGGTAGTTTGATTCTGACTCTTTTTTCTTTAAAAAAGTGAAAAACAGACTGCTCACCAAACTGGTGTTACCACACAAAAACAGGTTTGTTTACATTTCTTGATCAGCTCCAACTGCATCTTTCCTGGACTAGGGAACACCCACAACACAGTCTAACCACTCATAATGCAGTGGGAGGAAAGGAGCCTAATGAATCATGAGTGACTGGACTGTTCGGGAGTGTTTCTAATGCTCAGGAAGTATGCAGTAAGAACAGATCCAGGATTGTAAACAAAAGAAGGTTGTATATAAATATACATTAGTATGCATTTCAGTTCTACTAAACAAGGAGAAATACAAAAGAAACAACATCAATGAATTTTAGAGAAGGTAAGCAATCATAGAATGTAGGTTTTTAACTAGAAATAATATGATGAAAAACAGATTGACAGTGTCCCTTTAAGAGGGTAAGTGCGATAGGCAAACATTGCCTATTTTCAGGCATGACTCAGGAGAGTTACACAGGAAGGTTCAGTACAGGATAAGATTACATACAATGGCAAGCTGTTGTAACAACAGAAAAAATGTGCATTAAACTTTAAGGCTCTTACGATCTTATGCGGGGAAAAGGAACAGAATTAACACTGAAAAAAAACTTTCTTCCTAGTGATTTTGATAAAAACACCTTTTAGATTACGTAAGAAATAGACACAAGGAGATGGAAAGTGGGTTGTGGGTACATGGACTTTCCTTGACTGTACAGGAAGAGAACCAGCTGCTGTGGAGATTAGTATGGATAAACATACTTTCTTACATTGGAGGCTGGGAAGGAAATTGCTTTTTTTTTTTTGTATGAAATGAGAGTTTAAAGTATTAAGATGAAATGTATAGGACAAGCAATAATGCCATCAGGTTAGAAGGAAAATCATTTTGTCCTCATATCCTTGTACTGCAGAACTTTGTGCTACAGGCAACTTTCCAGACTATAGGTCACATCACTGAACAAGAAGATTTTGCAACAGAAGTGCATATAAATCTGCTTATCCTTCTCTTCAGTGTAGAGCTGTGCCTGCTTATTTTTCAGTTACTTGTGGTTGAGTGACCCATTAGGGAGTGTAGCAACAGCATCCACAGATTTCTGAAATTTACTGTTGTCCCTTTTATATTACTTTTTCACTGGCACCCACCTCCCTTACCCTGATCCTCCCTAAGTATTACTTATGGCTATGTAAGAGCACCCAAGCTCAGCTGTGAGAGATCTGGGTAACAGACTCTTCTGAAACTCTAGCAGGTTCCACAGGGAGTGCTGGAGAATGATGAGGGGAATCTCTTTCAAAGGAGGAGGAGCACCAGAACACAGGGACATGCAATGAAACTTGGAGGGGGGAGTTTAAGAGGGATGTGAAGAAACACTTCTTAACAGAAAGGGTGATAGATACCTGGAACAGCCTGCCAAAGACAGTGGGGGCTTCGAGCATGCGTGGGATAGGCACATGGGCATAATAAGTAGGGGACAGGGAGGAAGGAGAGACACCTGAGATCAGATAGGGTCCAGGGTGTGGTAATAAGCAGGGAAAATAGGTCAGACTAGATGGGCCCACTGGTCCTTTTCTGCCAACAAATTCTATGCTTCTATATTGAGACCCAGGATGATGAGTTGGTGAGGTGTGGGAGGAGTCAGTAGGGCCCTGCTGTGGTGTGGGGTTTGGGGTGGCTTCACCTGCTTGGGCTATTTTTTCCTCTAAACCCTCCCTTATCCCTCCCCTGGGTGTAGTCCTGAGGAATAACACAGCTGGCACATATCACGACTGTCAGAAGGCTAGGGTAAGACCTGCCCTGCCTTTGGTACTCCCCTGCTGCCACACTCCTGGAGTGCAAGGCCTCCACATCTCTTGTCAAGCGAGCGGGTGCTTGCCAGTGTATGGCAACTCCAGATGGCCCTCTTATTCCTTCCCGCATGACACGCCCTCCACCTGGGAGTGGCAGTCAAGCAAGGGAAGAAGGTGCCCTCCCTCCTCAAGTCCGGAGGCATTCCAAAAGGGATGTCTGAAATTCCTGTCACCGGTCTGTGTCAGACATCATGGGTTCGGGGCACCTGGGTCATCTGAGTGGCAAGTGGTAGCTCTACAGCTGTGCTAGCTGGATGGCCTACTGTTCTGATTTTTGTTCATTATAATAAGTAGTATTGTCATTTTCTCCAACTAGAACAGAAAGTTTTATCAAGACAACTGCCTGTTTCATCTTTTTAGCCCTAATTCTTCAGTAAGTCACAGCATGTCATTTATGTGCAGGACTTGGTTATCATGATTTGGGAAATATTTTAAGTCCCAACAAATTATGACATAACTTCCAAATTTCACCTGGTTGAATTATTCCCATTCTCCAGGTTAGAATTTGTTGCACTTAAATCATTTTATTGAACAACAGATCATAACAACCAGATCAGTAAACAATATTATGGAAGCACAATAAACTCAGCTGAAATACAGCTGCAAAAGCAGTACAGGACATTCCACTGACAAGTTCCAAGATAAGAATGCACACAGCAACACTGAGTGTCAATATACAGTGCAAACACATAACACTTAAATCACAAAACAGGGGCCCACAAGATAAAATCAGGAAGGGGAGGGAGAGGGGACCAGGCAATCCTTTGATGGGGGATCATTGAGGATGGAACAAATCCTTAGTCTCCCTCAAAGGGAAACAAGGATCCAAGGTACAGAGAAGCAAAACGATATTGGGGCCCTCAGCAAGCATAAAACTTGGATAATATACCCTTCGCCATATGAGACATTCTGGACAGGATTCCACCCCTGCCATTATTAACCAATGGAGTCATGGGTTAGATGGGGAAATTCCCAGAAGGGAAGACCCAGGAGGAACAGCTGTGGAGACAGGGGGAAGGAGAGACCCACCACTGATGTGCAGCCTTGATACACCCCCATGCCAAAATGACTGCAAAACAGGCCAAGCCCATAAAATATGAAAGAGGGTGCCCCCCCCCCAATGATTTTGACACCGCCAGCATCTGCCATCTGGTAGAAGCCCCAGGGAGCATAGTTAGGATGGAATTCTGCACCAAGAGTGAAGCACCTTGTTCTAAATTAAAAGACTGCGGGCATCAAAACAAGCTCTCTTGGATACTACTCAGCAGAAACTCCAGTCTTGTTCAGAGATTGGACCAGTAAGGGTGGGTTCCCATTGCTGGTTGGCCTTCTGAGACTGATCCGGGATGCAGTCAAATACATGATTATAAATTTTACTAGCCCACCTTTTGAAATACTACACCAAGTCAAAAGGGGTGAGGAGGGGGCAGAGGCTTTGAGGCTGGACAAGAGTAAAGGGTGCAGAGCCATCTGAAATGGAGGTACTTCAAATATTTCTGGTAAGTCATACTGCTAACTCAGGTTCTGAAAGAATCCAGAGTATGTATGTGAGGTCGAGTTGGGTGTGCCTTTATGCCTCCTGGCTCTCCTTGATGCCCATAGATGGCAGCCCCTGGTTCTGTAGTGCTCCCTATGTATATTGTGTTCCCATGCCAGATGAGAGTAGAGGCTGCTAGTTGGTTCTGTTGTACACACGAGGTGTGTGTTGGTTGTCTAGGACTGGTGGTCATTAGGGTGGTCTTGGGCCTAGGAGTCCAGCTTGGCTGGTCAGCCTGGCCAGCGCTGCCTCAAGGCTATCATATGGTGCATCCCTCCCCACCTCAGCTAAGGACCTCACAGCATCCATCACACTCATGCAAGAAGCTCCAAAAGGAGCCAAAAATTAACACAGGCCCATACTGTAGAATCCCACCATTCCCACCCAACAGGACTGCAACTTTTACCCACATTGCTGGCCAGGAAATTACAGCCAGAACAGTTCTGGAATTGAGTAGAGAAAACCAGCAGGAAGGAGATTGAAAGCCTGCAACTATTCTCATATAGGCAGTTATAAACATGCGGACCAACCACAAATGGTAAAATAAAGGATATCTCAACCACAGCCAGAGTGCCAGATGAAAAATGAAACCCAACAGTAACAAACAACACAGTGCTGACAACACTGTCACCTCTGAACAGTAATTATACATATTGGTACAAGTCTCACCACAGCTTCTGCACACTACGGGAACCGAGGTGATATGATAAGATCCCCACAACATGCTACAAAGGAGAGGGAAGGACTCGTTCAATGGTAAGAGAATGTCCGGTACAGACTGCTGACCTGCTGTCCAAAGAAGTTCACCCAAGTCCTGTCAGTGTTTTACCAGCTTCTGGGGTGCATTCAGATTGTCATCAGGACCTGAGGAGAGGTCTGCAGGGGGCAGGGTAGAGGCCACAACTGCAACCCAGAATTTCTAAGGAGAGGATGCTGTTGCAGCTCATCCAGAAGGCACTTCAATAATTTCAGCAGGCCCAGGCTGTTGATCGGATGTTGGAGGGTATGCTGGTGAAGAAGGCACCTGTAAGGCCTGAAATTTATTCTGTGTAGCTGGGATTCCGGTACTGCCAGTAGAGGACGCTGGTAACCTAGAGCTGTGGCTTCTACTATGGGAATGAGAGCAAGGAAGGATCAGAGGTTTCTTTGGCTGTACCCAGTTGCACAGTTGCCCACCCACCTGGTGGAGGAGGTGGCTTTGGGGCCACAGTCCAGTCCTCCGATGCAGGGCCCATGGTGGCCTGAGGTCTAGGGTGGTCCCTGGCTTGCACTGGGGCCAACATATCCATCAGCACCAGTGGTTGCGAATAAGTTTGTCCTGTGCTGGGTAAGGTGAGGTCAGTACCACCATTCTACTCCAGTGTATGATAATCTATGGGGATACCACGCACATGAATCTTAAAAACTGCAGGGTATCAAAGGGAGAACTTGACACCATGCTGCACCAGCTGCTTGTGCTGTGGTGAACACCTCTGACACTGGGTAAGTTCCGCAGAATAGTCCTGGAACAGGCTAATACTGTGACCATGCCAGCTGAGAGGGTCTCGCATCCTCGCCAAATGATGGATGTTTTCTTTGGCTAGAAAGCGCAACACTTTTGCCAGTATCAGCCTTGGTTGAGCCCCAAGAAGAGGCATCGGGGCCAAAGATCGATGGACTCACTCAGTTTCCACCGGGGGGGGGCCAGTCCAGGGCATTCAAAAGTTCAGGGATTACTGCCTGGAGAAATCTTGCCATGTCTGTCTCCTCAGCCCCTTCTGGGAACCTGACAAACCTGATGTTGTTCCGACTGACCCACTTTTCCAGGCCATCACCCTTATGGAGCAAACAGTGTATGGTACAGTCCTGTTGTTGAAGGATCCTGAGTGTTCTCCATGACCCACTGCACCATCTGTAGCCAGAATTCAGCTGCCCAGCCCTCGTGCTCAGTAATTTCACATCTTGAGCCATTTGAGAGGTAGTAACTTTAAGGTCGGCTGTATCTCCCAGCAGTGGTACTAACATGTTGCTTATATCTGCAGGCGGGAGCAGGGAAAGATGCGAGCCACCAAACCAAGAGGTAGTGCTAGGCTGCATCACAGGATACAGGAGTTGGAAATGCTATGACTGGGGAGAAGGTTATCCTAGGGGCAGAACTTCACCTAGGACCACAGCAGACAGAAAATAAAAACAGCAATCTGTAGCGCTGGTTGGACAGAGTAGAAATACACTAATTAAACAATGTGGTTTTTATCAGATGAGTAGGATGGATGAGGATTTCGGAGAGGGGAGACAGAGCAAAGGAAGTTACTATGCAACCTTACCATGTCATAATGCAAGGGGGCACAGTCTTAAGCTGGTGGTGGTGTGGGGGGGGTTAGGAGGGAGGTCAGGAAGCACTTCTTCACAGAGAAGGTGGTGGACACTTGGACTGCACTGCCGGAAGAGATAGTCTTGTTGAAGATGATAGGCATAGGGGGAAGGTAAGGATCATGGGTATGGATGATGGGAGGAATGGGGAGAGGGCAGGGGCAGTAGCTGAAGCTGTAGACCCTGCAATATGAACCACTAGATAGACCAAATGACTTCTTCTGTTGGCTTCTTCTGTATGTTCGTATCTTGGCTGCAGCCAGACCATGCTCCTTCCACTAGATTAGCATTTGTGACTGAAAGTATAGATTTGTTTGGTTAACATTATTTTACCAAACTTCATTCACTCTCTATAACTTGTAGGCACTTCTGTTTAAATGCCAAACCTTTTTATTCGATTTATATTTATTCACTTCCACCCTTTTTGGCCCTCATCCTGATGTCCCCAGCCCAGTTACTCATCATTCTATACCATATACACACACAAAAAAAAAATCAAACAGTGCAGGTGAATGACTAAAAGGAAAAACAGAACATTAAAATTTAAAACATTTAGCACTAGTGTGAGAAACCCTCCTGTTCACTAGTTGATCGTAAAAATTAATTGATGGTTAGCTATCATATAGGCTGAACATTGTGCATATAAATTTTTTTTTTTAAGTAGAAAAATAAAACTAATCCATGGCAGGAGCTTAGTGTAGAATCTACAAGGCAAGCAGTTTCTAAACCCTACGGCAGTCTTAGTAAAGTCCCTCACCCAGGATAGGTCAGTCCTTTTAGGTGCATGCCCTTTGGCATTAAATAGTACACTGGTGCAGGACCATTTTCTAGAAAAAAAAATAAGTAAAGAACATATTAGAATTATAGAGGCATATTCGGCAAAGCGGTATAACCTTTTCTCCAACCCTAGTTCATTATTTTCATATGCATGCACAACGTCCTGCAATATGATATGGCTAACTGCAGCAATTCATTTTTATCATAGACTAGTGGATAGGAGATCTTATGTAACCCCCCTGTTACCCAGGGTTACTAGAATCACACTTAGAACCAGTGGCAGGCAGGCAGGGAAAGGCAGCTTGTGAGACATCAGTTAAATGGGTTTCACACTGTCTCACTCTGTCCTCAGTCTCAGCTGAGCTGGAGAGATGACATCACCATAGAATTCTTGCAGCAGCATAAGCCACATTGGAATGGTGGCTGCAGGGGTTAGTTTTAGAATGTTGGAGAATTCAAGTTAGTCTTCAGGGGAGAGAGTTAAGGAGAGTCTTAAGAGAGGAAGAGGTGTGCTGTAGTTGGCAGCCCCTCAGAGCCTAGCTCTACGTTCGAGCTACATCAGAACGTGGGTTGTGTGTTCTCACCCTAGAGAAGAACACAGAAGAGACTGAAGAAAGTGGTAGAGACTGCTCCCAGTGTTGTTCCAGTGCCTCATCCCCAGAGGGATGGAGGGGAAATCCAGCATTTCAGGGGAAATCCCCTGGCCCTGCTTGGGGTAAGGAAAAGCTGCCTGAAAGAGAAGTTGTACAGAGATCACCATAGAATTATTTGTTTCCTTTGAAAAAGTAGCAATGGGGCACCTGCATACCACAGTGAGTCTGTTCTGAAATAGAGCCTATGTTCACCAAGACAGAGAGTTGTGTAAAAGTATCTGCCTACTGTGGGGTCAGGAGAAGACTAGCCAAGTACAGTGCTTTTAAATTTGTGTATGGCTTGGAAGCAACTGAAACAGTGGGGGTCTCAGGAATGGACATAACCACTAACAGAACTTTTGGAGTCAGGACACCACCTAAATACAGTGTAGAATGTTAAATGTGACAAATATTTCCAGATAGCATCTACAACCAGTAGTTTTGAAGAAAGGTGTTGTTTCAAAGGAATGGCCGGGTATAGATTTGGGAGCAAAAAGTGGGAGACCTCCATCTGGAGTAACCAGGTTTGCCTCTACGGGTTCAGTTTGGGCACCTACAGCTTTCTCCCAGGCACTTGGCCAGTGTCTGCAGAAAGTACCCAGACATGGGATTAAGGATGTTCTTTCCCTTTAGAGCTAGAAAGTGCTCATGGGTGGTTTAGGGAGCCACCATCAAACTCCATGCCATATGGAAAAGTGTCCAAGTACTGGCTAGAGAGCCATGTCAAGGAATCAAAGTAGAAGAGTACCAGTTCAGGCCGTGTGAGCCCAGATGTGTTCAGAACCTGAGGGTTTTCGTCTAGTGAAGAAGATGTGCACTGACCTCTGTCAATCTGCATTGCCAGTGAGTGTAGCCCTGTGGGGGTCCATCTTGCTTTGTTATTCCTGTGTTAATGTGAATAAAAGCCACACTCTAGAATCCCATTCCTGGTTTGGACATTTCAGTTATTGCTTCCTGTGTCCGGAGTTACTTGGGCACTACTGACCAGAAGTACAAACCTAGCCATGATGCTGAGCAAATAGATTTTCTCCCTGAACTGAGAAGGGTTACAGTGTCCTAGAGGGCTGTGACCAAGCTAGTGTGACCACTAAAAACCCTGACCTCTGGGTGGAGGCACCCATTACCAAACCTAGGCCCCTTAACCTGCTGCTAGCCAAGCAGGCAGGGGTAGAAGCCCTTGGAATAGTGCCATTAGGGGTTACACTTACACTAGTGCAAAATGCAACATGTGTTAGATAGCAATGTTCTGTTTTTTTCCTTTTTAATCACTCACCTGCACTGCTGATTTTTTTCTGTGTGTGTGTATATACCTTTAAATAATTGACTGTAAGGCAGGTCAGTTGCTGGCTGTCTCATCCATTGACAAAGCACTGCACGGTGAAACACCTGGAGTCGGGGCTACTGCCATCCAAATGTTTGCGCTCCTGCTTTATATTGGACAGCGCTTTGGGCCAAAAATAATTTGATTTTGACCAGCAAATAGAATTGTGTCCCCGTATGTTTGGATGCCCCCCTTCAAGTGCTAAGTGCTAGTTTTCATTTGTCCTTATGTTGTTTGTTTCAGACCAAGCACCACCAACCCTAGTGCAGACTACCGTCCCCACAAATTTTATTGACCTGCCTAATTATAGTTTTTTTAATTCCATTCACTGTCGCTTCCCCCCTTAATGCCTCACACTCTCAGCCTCAACCCCTTGCACTTACCTCCACATCTTGCGCCCCATAGCCTACCCCAAGGCAGAGCCTATCCTGGCCTGGCTATACTGCCCATTTCCAGCTTATGGTGGGGCAGTATCCTTAGTAGAGTGGAGTGTGACTTATGGCTTACAGTGGGGCCTAAATGTGCTGGTACTGATCCTGCTACACACCAGGGCTTTTCCACTTTTCAGTCCTTTCTACCTCCTCCCAAATGTGCGTGCAAGTCATGATGTCATGGAGGGGGTAGATGGCAGCATGGGGTTGCCCATGCCACTGAGCATACCACTACCAGGGAATGGTGTGCTGCAATACCCCAATGGGTAGGAGAGCATCCACATGGATGCTTTGCACCCTCCATACCACTCTCTGTTCCAGTCATCCTAGGTGCAGGGTGTGAGCCCAGTTTTTTTTTCCTCAGCCCCCGAATTCCATTTGGGAGCTAAGCCCCTGCCCCACACCCTGCACCACCATGCCCAGGCTTACTCCCCCTGGGTGGAGCCACCAGGCGGACATCCCCTTCCAATGGTCACATGGGAACCTGCCCTGGCATACCCCCCAGGGTGGGGCCAGAGGAGCGAGACACCCCCCCATCGGACAATCAGGGCAGAGCGGAGACGGTGGCGGAGCAGGGTGTCATGCTTTGGGGACCAGGATTTTTAGATGCTCTTTTTGTCCCCCTGGAGGTGGGACATGCAATGACATCCGGAGTCTGTCCCACCTCTGCCGTAACCTGATGCCAGTCATTTGCGGATCCCCGGCCTCCGCCAGGAGCCACTGATATGCTGGACACTCACCCCGGAGAAGGAGAGCCACCGCGGCACTCAATCCTTCTCTACCCAGCTGATCCTCCGTCTCCCGAGTTCATTCTCAAACCTGAGATGTCGGCGTTGCATGCAGATGCCTTGCCGCTGTGCCGGTGGGCTGGCATGTGAACCCAGACTGTCAGCATGCCAAACAGGCACCTCTGTACTCAGTGTCAGGGAGCCAGTCATTGACCTACAGTACCTAATTATACTGCAGTTTGGATCACTCTGGAAACATAACTGTTCATCAACTTTGCTGACCTGTTAACCTAGTATTGACATAATGATAACTTTGGAATTAACTGCTGTACCCTACTTCTGTATACACACCATGGGACCCTCTTGCAAACTAACTATTATTGCTACACCTAAATGAGGTTATCGAATTGCACAAATCTTATATTTCTTCCAAGAAGTTGGCAATATTTCCAGGTTTTCCAATCCAATCTATTTAAGCAATAAGGTATGATCAGTGGTTAGACTAATAGTCTGCTAATCACCCCATGGGGCATAATGTGGCACAAGGTGCAGCAGAATGCCATACTGCCCCTTTGTGGTGCTTAACGGACTGGTAATCTATCTCCTGGGAGTGCCTTATTGCTAGTATATAAAACTATTCTAAAAGAAATGTGTTACAAGTGTATTTTTTTAATAGTTTCCTCATGGAGAGGGAGATTTTTAATAAGATAGTTCATCTGCTAACTGTTTAAGAGTGATGATTCAAGCCAGCCTGATGGCGCTTAGGGTTGAGGCGCTGGATGCCACACCTCATGCCACACCAGCGACCTGGATTTGGGAGCACGAGCCTGGGATGTCAGGGTCAGTGGTGGGAGGTGAGGGAGTAGGACTGAGCTACCGCCAGGCGCTCTCCTCTCCCAGGAAGGGATGAGGGGTTTCCCGGCCTTGGCTGCCACTGTGGTGCAGGACGGATGGCAGTTCGGGCAATAGGGGATCGGCGATAGCCAGGGGTGGGGCAGAAAGGGCTGAACCGGCACCCTGAGTGCGTGTGCGCCCCATGCATGCGCTGGCTAAGCTGTGTTCAAGCCGGGTCCTCTCAGTCATCGACAAAACAGGGAAAACGAGAATGTACAAATTAAAAAAAAAAGAGTGCTGGTTCAGAATTAGAATGCATCATTCCAGTCGTTTCAGCAGTGCTAGATGATGGAATGCTGTACGAATAATTCATGTACCTTAGTGATCAGGCTGTACATGACAGTGTAACAGAGATTAAAGTAAGAGTCTTGGAATGCTGATGGCCAATCAGATTGCAGCATTTCTGGATCCATTTTATAATTTTTTTTCATTTAGCCTTCACCCAGGAAACTCTGAGAGCAGCACAGTATCAAAGCAACCATAAAGTAATAGTATTGACCTATGTGACTACTATAACCAATATACCATTTGTTTATGTTTTATATATTATGATCATAACAACACAAGGGAAGCACAAAGAAAAAAGTGGAGTATTGAAAAAGCCTAGTTGAATATAAAACGTCAGAGCCTTTTTGTTACTTTGTGGACCATTGTGGTCCGTTGTATGTCCATCTGCACAGCAAGTGAAAATTAATGGAATTTTTCTATACAGCAAACTGGTTGTCCATTTTAAGTACTTTAATTGCCTAAGGGGTAAGTGCTGTGACTGGAGCCTGCTTACGAAGTATTGAATTGTAACCAGCTACCAGTTAGGGACAGGTGGGTTCAATGACTGGCTTCTTCTGGACTTTTATTGGACTCATCCAAATGTGTGAGACTCCAGCGTTGCAGTGTTCTTAGGTCTACTGCATATATGTGTTGTCATACCACTCAGGTGAAGAAGTGCTGTGCTAACCTGCAAACTGTCCTCCAATCCTGACTGCTCAGAGGTTTAAAAGGTGCACTTTCAGTGTGTGTTCCCTACGTATCCAAGGGCATCGAGCTCTATAAATCCGTAGAAGAATTTCAGTCAGGAAGGAAACTGCAGAGTAGCTTTCAGCATTAAACATATTTGGTGCAGAAGCTGGCTTTAGTCAATGTTTTTCCTATGAATGCAAACCAGAAATCAAAATAAAATACTTTTCAGGCCAGAAAAGACCATTCCATAAAAAAAGGGATTTTTTTAAATGTATTTTCCCCCCAGGACACAGGCTGAGACCTCTTTCCACCAGTGCCAAGCCTCTATTCCTACTTGTCGAGACCCCACTCACCAATCAGTCCAGGACCTGGAGGCCCACCCATGACACGCTGCTGTGCTGCAACCTGATTTGCACCCCAAGGAATGAGCATGTTTTTAGCATTTCTTCCCTGCTGTCTATCTTACCACCCACAGAGGAGGTGAAGACCTGGGTGATCCCTCGATGGTTGTGGTGGTGATGGTGGTGGTCTGACGGTGGATGTAGAGGGTGGGCACAGGTTTCATCTGCTCAATCCTGCCCAATTTTCACCTTAAGTCCCACCTTCCCCCTCCCAGGAGCTTGCCATGCCATTGGGTGCTGGCACACCGACGCATCCGACCAGTCCCAGTGCTCGCTCCAACTTCACTTTCGAAAAATTTTTCTCCTGCACCACCCCTATGATAATCCATGTGGTGGCAGAACAACAGACCAGCGAGTTACCCCCCCCTCCATAGAAGGACAGCATCTTGTAGGACACTCAATCCTTCTCCCCTCGGCTGGCCCTCCAAGGGCTCTAGCTCATTTCCAAACCCCGGGTCATTGGTGTTGCGAGCAGTAGTGCTATCACTGCTGCATTGGTGGGCTGGCTAAACTACGAAGCTGCTGAAAAAGCATTTCTACCATGTCTGTATATTACAACCTTTTCTTAGTGAATTTTTACATTTATTTAATCTCAGTTGTATTCCTTTATGCAGCGGTTCAATGTTTGTGGAATAGCAATTGGGAGAGATGGGGTATATAGTACTTGTGTAACTTGTAGTACTTTTCGTGGCTTTATGCTAGTCCCACCCTTGAGTAGTCAGTATGTAGGTAGTAATTTGTAGGGAGTAGAAGGCCCATGAGCAAGGATGAGAAGAGCGCTGGAGAAGGAGGAAGAGGGGATGGTGGTGGACAAAAAACACTCCCTAAGCAAGGGAGGTGCATTTGTGGATGGCTTAAATAGAGGTTGTGTGAGAAGCTATTTACCCACACTGAACCTTGGGCCAAGCCCTCCCATTCAATGTTTGTAGAATAGCAATTGGGAGAGATGTGGCTTATAGTGTTTGCGTAACTTGTAGTACTTTTTGTGGCTTTACTCTAGTCCCACCCTTCAGTAGTAGGTATGTAGGTAGTAATTTGTAGGGAATAGAAGGCCGAAATGATACCTTCTCCAACACATGGAGAGTATGACCCTTTGGCACTCAGGAGAGGAAAACCTCCAGGTGGAGAAAACGGTCTGCCCGTCCTCTGGGCATACCAAAAGGAGAAGAACCTAGGTTCTAGTAACCATGGCTAATTTGAGGTAGGTGAGCTGCTTGTATTGACGATGATCCATCCTCGATCCATGGATGATGCAGATTGAATGATGATCCTGAGGTTGAAGAGTAGGTCTTTTCTGAATGAGCAATAGAATCCAAGTGTGAAGTAAATCCAGGTGAAAGAGGGTGAAGGAAGTCCAAGTTTCCAAGATGATGAATGGTGCTTGCCCCACGGAATTGCAAGGGTGTAATTAACAGAGGGAGCATGACTTGATCGATAAGTTACTAAACGGGGAATGTCGAAATGCTACTGTACAAGAAGTCATTGGTGACTGATCCAACTTGTGATAGGTTTGGATGTCAAGGTATGGTCTGTAGGCAAGGAATTTGGAAATGAATGAGGAGTTGCTAAAGAAGCGTCCATGAAGTAGAAATGAGTAGAAGAGAGTCTTTGAGTGCCCTGGAGATGATGGTTCATTCTCGATCCAAGAATGATGTAGACTGAATGATGATCCCAAGTATGAAGGGTTCTTCTTTTCCATATGTAACCCCCTTGCAAATGGGGGTTCCTAGAAATGCCAGTCTGGGTTTACCTTAGCCCGGTTTGTTCTGTCCTTCTCCCGCTGTCTCGGCTTCTCCTGACTTGGCCTCTAATTTTTCTGGCTTCCCAGGTCCTGTTTGCCCTCGTGTGTGCCCCAGCTTGCAGTCAAATGAAAATCCCACCCTTGGGGCTTAAACTGCTGACCACGAGCTCCTCGCTGCAAAAGTGCTGCCCAGGCAGCGGGAGTCGCTTGCTGTGAAAGCGCCTTTGATGTGGGAGCGCTTGTTCATGGTCGCCTCGGACTGTGCCATGGGTCCCAGGATCCCTTCCACCTATTTGGGACCAGGTGACCACGGACAGCCTGCTGAGGGACCGCTCAGATGGGAATTAAAGGAGTTCTGACCGGGGCTCATTTGAGTGTGCCTGTGCAGGGCCCCGGTCATCTGAATAATGCATAACAGTGTATCTGGCTGCCTCCAGGGTAGCTATGTTCAACTCCAGCCAAAAAGTAAAGAATTAAAATATTTTAAATAATGGAACTGTTGCTGCTTGTTGGGAATATACTGTGCATGTGGGGAAAAGTGCTTAAAGTTAAAATGAATACTGTTTGCCTGGCCATTCCAGTATCTGGGACTCTGTGTGTCAGCCTGTCAGCTGCTGCAAGGGGAGCTTGCATAAGTGCAGTAGCGACAGGAAAAGTAAAAGAGCTGTGTTTTTCATCTGTGCAGTGACTGCAAGTACAGCCTTTAAGCTATAGAACTGTGGGGCATTTGAGGCAAATAATTACTTCTTTCTGGCTGCACCAGGACATTATTCAGGACTGTATCTAATCTGCTATAAGGGACAGTGGGTTAAGCAGCCATTGCCAGCAGTACAGCTAATTGGAATTGCATCAGTAGAAAGCCAGAACTTGTGGGACATTCACTGCATCTTATGGGTAGGCACCCAAGTGCTTATCCTAATGGGGGCTTGCAGAGACATTATTTTAGGCACAAATTCCACAACCCAATTGTGCCTCGAGTGTTCTGATTGACAGGTCCTTCAGCAACTTGGAGACATGTCACCCCATCCCTGCTACCAATCAGGAGTTGAGCTAGGAGCCCTATAAAGAGACAATGTTGCCAGTTTGTCTGGAGTTTCACAGGAAGATTCATTCAGAGATGCAGAGCTGAGAGAGCAGCAGAGCAGGCTCCAGCCTGCTGGGAGCCCCCCATGGGGGAGGGGCTCAGGCTCCAGCCATGCCATCAGGCCTGGGCCACTTAATTCAAGCCCTTTCAGTCTTCAGAGGGCATTTGTTATTTTCTTCAGTTAACTAGTTACAGTAATTGTGCTTTCTGCAGCAGCTAGTCTGGAGGTTGCCAGTACTGTCCTCCAGAGGCTAGCCTTCCCTCCCACGTCAGGGAAAGATGTGGACCGAAGAATCAGATGTCCAGCAGCGGTGAGAGCGCTGACCAGACCAGATGACATCATGCAGTGGTGAGAGCACTGACCAAGTACCCCAGCGGTGAGAGAGCTGAAGAAGTCTTCAGGATGCCTTCGATTGCAGATGAGTCCCGTGGAGGTCCTGAGTGAGTACCCTTGTACCCCTCCGGTGCAAGGAAGAAGCTAAGCAAGTAATCTTGGGGGCTCCATGCCCCATTAAGAAATGTGTGCTGTTAAGTGTGAAGTATTGAAGTCATCAGTCTGGGCTACTAACCCCATAAGAGACTGCCTAATTCAAGTAATGGATGCATCTTTTCTGTGGCCCAAATAGCTAAGTTGCATGTGCAGCAAGATGCTGGGCTTAGTGAATCATATAAATGTGTAGCTATGGGTTAGAGTCCTGCATCGTGGAGCTGTCTGCCAAAACGCACTTGCCACTTCATCAGACAGGAGGCCCTAGAGCATATTAATGTCTCAGATACTTTAAAGAGAATGTACCTGTGTCTGCACAGGATTTCATCTAAGAGCTTGGGATAAGTGTACAATGGCTAGACGTGTGGATAGGACTCCGCTTGTGGATAATGTTCTTGGTATATAGAATGTACTGGATGTGACTGCCTGTGACTAAAGTATGGGATGCTTGATAAAAGTATTGTTGCCAACTTACTCTGGATGGATGCCTTTTGGTATATAAAGTACTGGATGTGACCGTATTTGAATTGCATATAGGATGCTTGACAAAAGTATCACCCTTATTGCTTTGGATGGGACTTTCAAATATTGTGCTGAATGTTCTGGATGTAAGATCCACATAGTTTGTTCTGGAATGTTCAGAAGTCTGCGAGTGCAGGGCAATCCCTGCCACATCTGTTAAAGTGCAGGGCAATCCCTGCTGTGGTTGTAAATAGTAATTTGCTGCTTTACAAAAATCTGTTTCCAAGTTGCCCCCACCCTCAAATTAATAGCCGGCCACATTGACCAGCTGCAACTCCATCAGGCCTGCAACATCTTGGATTGTGGTATCTGTTTAACCAGTATGGTATGAGATTACGGGGTTTCTGCTGTATCTGGGACTGGTACCAGTGTGGTAATATTAATAATTATGTTTAGCATCTGATTTATCAGCAGTTAGATAGCCAGGGCTCTGGATGTCTTAAGTCGAATGGTAAAATGTGATTTATGTCTGCCTGTTAATCTGTAGCCACCCAGCTGGAGGGTTCTCCAGCAAAAATCCAAAATGATCTCTGTACATGTGTAAATACGGTAAGATAACCTCTACTCCTCCTGTTCCCCTTCCTAGCTCCTTTATTACCTCAGAAATAAATATCTTGTTGTTGTTGCTTGAAATCCTGTGTGATCATATTATTAGAGAGAACCTTTAATGTGGAAATGTGGGGAACTGTGTATTGGAGCACGTCTGGGGAAGGTAACTGGTCACCATGGGTGGTGTAGCAGCTCAGGGGGCTACACCCAGCACCATCTCACCCACATAAAGCACCTGAGTGGAGGCACTGCGCAAAGGTTTTAAAAAATGTTATTAGCTTGAGAACCCAAACCCCTTAGCCTATGTCCAGGGTAGTAGGCAGGGGTATAACACTGGGGGGTTGACCCAGGGGTTACGATAGGGATGGTAGAATCCTATGTGTAGAGCAGATGAAGTTGAAGAAGGGCTAATGTAATCCATATTTCCAAGATGCAGGTCCAAAGGGATTGTAGGGGTGTAATGAGCCAGGAGAGCATAATCTGATCTATATAAAACCAGACAGTACACTGTGGGATTTGCGATGATTTGTAAAGTTATGAGTGACTGATCCTATTCATGTAAGGTTTGATGTTCAAGGTAGTCTGGAGGTAAGGAATCGATTAGTGAGTGATAAGTCGCTCAGTAAGCATCCCAGATTAAAATGAGTAGAGGAGAGTTTGAGTGACAGATGAGAGTAATGCCATATGTGATTAGTATACAAACAGAAGAACATTTGCAGAGCGGCCCAGGTGGTAGCCTGATGTATATGGGGAATGAGTGGAAATTCGGTATAAGAGATGGATAGCTTCTTTGGTCATCATGTTCATGACTTTATATGTAAATTCTCTGCTGGTACGCTGCCTGAAGTAAGTGTGAGTATTTCTGTGTTGTGATCATCTAGGAAATACACTGTGGTGGCATAGATTGGTTAAGTTTACAGGTAATTCTGGTGCCAAAGTACTTGAGAGAAGCTTGGGGGCAGATGTAAAGAAAGGTCTGTAGGCTGGATTGGTAGTGAGATCGATTAGTGCGGGATGCCATAGGATCTTAGTGCTATGGCTGATTAATACTGATTGGGAGGCAAGACTGAGTTGGTGAATTTGTCTGGGCTGTTACGGATTGCCAGTTAGGATTCAGGAGAGCCAGTTCTTGGTGATGGTCTTTACTGTAGAGATTAACGAAGATAATTTGAGAAGAAGAGGCTGAAGGGTCCACTGGAAGAGCAGTTAACCCGGCTGAATGTACTAGGTGAAAAGGTGCAGATGATTGTATAAGGAATGGTGATGTCCAGGAGCAAAAACCATAGTTTGGAATGCGTGGAGTTAGTAATCAGCCAAGCGGTGGAGATCCCAATGACAAATATTCTGGAAGACATCAGTGAAATTCTTAAAACAAGCAATGACTGTTAAGGAGTAGGAATCGAGTAACATGGTAAACAGAGACGGTGCTGGTAGGAGAGGCTGCGGAAGGTAAAATGTATGGTGTCCTTAGATGAATGGGTTATCTTGAGATTTCCGGAATCCGTAGAAGCGATGCTGATTATGAAGTCATAGCACAGCAGAAGGATTTAAATCCTTCCCGTGTAGGAGGATAGCCCGTGAGACGTGGTGGATAGGGAAGTCACAGTGATGGAATGGACAGGGGTCAGAGGGTATATCCAGTAGAGACAAAGAAGATCTTCCTACTGTCCAGGCAAATGGGATTCCATGATTGATTGTGAGGAACTGATTGAGCAGAATATAAAACTCTATAATGACATAAGAGTCTATGAGACATGTTAGCCAAGGGATGTTTGCTGGCAGTAGAATTTCTCCAGAGTAATGAACGAGTGATCCAATGAGAAGTGGAAGGGTACTGTTAGAATGGCCAAAGTAGAGTATGAATTAATTAATATGGAAGAGCAATTGACCTGGTAGGAGTATGGTCAGAGATAAGGTACTAGGCCCAAAAGAACCACAGTAAACAGCACGAAGCCCCAAGCCTACAAGGCAGAGTTGAAAGGCAGCCAGGCAAATGGGAAGGAAGCCTGGATTGAGACCTGATAATCGAGTTCTGATGAACTGAAGGAACTGTCCAAGGAAGGTGATGAGCTAGGCGAAGCTGGATAACAAACTGTGCAGGAAGGAACAGAACCAGGTCGGCCCCTCAGCAAACAGTAATAAGATGCAGGACAGCTACAGCAATCACTAGAAGACAATCCATGGAGGCCAACGAGCAAAGCAGAGTATTTTGATCATCTGAGTTGAGGTACGGAAGTCCATGTCCAACAATGGCGAGAGCCAACTAGAGAAGGGATGGAAGGAGTTGGAGCAAAGAAAGATAATGGTCCCACAGCAGCTGGCAAGATCCAAAGCAGAAGGGACAGGAGGCCATGGGGCCGGGCATGATGATCCAGAGCAGGATGGCGAGTGGAGTGGAAGCATGCAGTTCATTCAGAGTAGAGGGGTCCTGTGACTGGAAGGAAGTGGTAATCGAGTGGGATGGAATGTGCATAAGGAGGGACCTGCAGGTGTAGACACAGTATCAAGGCTGAGGTAGGTGAGGTGAGATGACCTGGGGATGACGATCCAGAGAATGGCTGAAGATGAAGGCACATTCGGTAGAAGGCTCAGGTCCAGGAGGGAGAAGCAAGCGGTGGTCCGTAGAGAGCAAAGGAGGTTGAAATTTGATTGTAGAAATGAGTTTCCAGGTGGGGTAATCGAGGAGAGATCTCTCTCACCCAATACCACTGGTCGGCAGTAAGAGGATGGAGGCAAAGAGTCAATGAGGTCCTGTTCTGACAAAGAAGCAGCCAGTGGAAACAGACATGCAAGCTTAGGCTGGGAACCAGTAAAGGTAGAACACTGAGGCTGAAGGGGCGGCTGCAGACAAGCAGAAATTGAGGCTACTAGCAGAAGGAATTCCAGATCCAGAAGGGATGAGGCAGCAGACTAGAGATGGATAATGAACACCTGTGAATTGGCGGAAGAGATGCTCATGTGACCAGGCATGCTGGTCGAGGAGAGGGACCATGAATTGAGGCTGCAGCCCAAGTAGGAAGCAGAAGGCAAGTCAGGCAATGTCCTGGTCTTGAAGTGAAGCAGTGGCCGGGCACAGGTTGAGAATACTTGAAGTTGCAGCTGTGGGATGGAGGTTCAAGCACAAATCGGTGACGGCTGAGAAGGAAGGATTTTGTCTTGAGGCAGCTAGACATAGGTAAGATGAGAAGAGTGCATGGGGAAGAAGTTCCATTCCCGAAGGGAAGCGGCAACTGGTAGAAGGTAGAGAAGTGTGTCAAGCTTGTAGACATGACTGTCATCCCTGGTAGTCGGGGTGAGCTAACCTTCACTAGATCCTGACAAGCAGAGTTAGGGATGGAGGATGTCAGATTGGTAGGTAAGAGGTAGTGGTTGCAATGGAATCCCATCCCTGGTACATAGGGGAAGCCTACCTTCACTCAGCACCTCAGAAGGTGTGAGTTAGGGACGGAGTCCGGAGTACTGCTGGTATGGGCTGGCAGAGAGCACAGACTGCTGTGTAAGAGAAGGAGTATAGAAGGAAACTGCAGTGTAGAAGGCATGAATGAACATCACTAAAAAATGGTAGGACAAACAAAGGAACGATGGAAGGGGGGCAGTCAAATAGGAATGAAATGCTGAAAGGAGGGGCATGCTAGGTAGCAAGAACTATGGAGTGAGAGGGTCCTGTGAGGAAACAGACGACGAACTGGGGAGGAGTATGGATATGAGGGAGGTGATTGAGGTTGAGGGGAGCATGGAACCAGGGTTGTATGGAGGAAGGATCGGAAAATCCAGCCAACGAAAGTGAGACTCTGAGGCTGACGTAGTATCCAAGTGGTGGAATATGGAGTTGAGGCCGGGCCAGTCGGTTATCCATGGCAGCAGGAAAAGTGGTAACTTCTGGACTATGAATTGCAACGTAGGATCCTGGCCAAATCCAACCTTGAACGTAATGTGTAGGTAGTGGGAGGGAGACTAATGCAAGCACAGTGCTTCCAATCAGAGTAGTTTCTGAGGTTACCAAGTGGAACAGTGAAGTCTCTCCTAAAAAGACAGAGGGAGTGGCAGTTGAGTAATAAAAAGGCAAGAGGCAGGGAACAATGGCAAAGCAGAGGTAAATATGGGTCCAGTAGTGCAAAGAAATTAGAGAAGCATTAAAGCTAGACATGGAGAGCTGGGTGTAGTGAGGGGCTATGAATGAGACATTCAGCAGAGCAATGGCACATGCATCAATTATGCTTCCTACACCCTCCAGGCAGTAGAGCAGAATGTTCAGTAGAGAAATCCATAATGTACACAGTGAAGGGGTCCATGGGGACAGCACAGATTGCCAACAGGAGTAGAATGCAGGCCATAGCAGTTGTCAAGAATAAGTCAGTTTGGCATATCAGTATACTGGGAAAGTATAAGGTTATAGTACAGCATATCTGAAGGAAGGAATGCTAAGCAGTACAGGTTGCCAAAGTAAAGAGAAACAGTGAACCTTAGCACTTACAGGTTTGATAGCCCAACAAGGAATGATTCTGTTGTTCTGTGCCATGTGTGGTGTTGTATGCAGAAATCAAAGCAATATTTGTCTGGTGAAAATGAGCGCCGAGCTGTGTGGAGCAGACGGTGTGCGGACGAAACAGCAAGTCAGCAAGCATGCGATGCTAAGGATCAGCGGGGTCCCGAAACATGTAGAGAGAGAGAGTTAAACCTCTGCATAGTCAACCGACTAACTGATGGGAAGTGGCACATGGGAGTAACTAGGTACCCGGCGGAAAGCTTCTGTCAATGGAGGACGGTCGGGTGTGAGGTGTGTCCCTATACAGGAAGCGGAAAGGAGCTGGTTAGCTATGGGGAGGCAAGGAGATGGGAGGCTGACCTGAGTTGGACAGGAAGTGAGCGACAGCGGAGGGGGCCAGAGGCAGTCAGGAAAGGGATGGAGGAGCTGGCGATGCTCAGAAGCGCGGCATAGGGGCATCGAGAGCCCAAAAGAATACAAAGAGGGAGAACCCAGGCACGAACAGGCAAATGAGAAGGGCAAGGACAGGAGCAGGGAGGCATCAGGAGCCACAGGAGGACACCAAACAAACATGGGAGGAATAGGGAAACAAACAGGGAGGCAGTAGCACAGAGGTTTAAGGCTCTGAGCTGCAAATCTGGAGACCTGAGTGTGAATCCCACAGCCCCCACTTGCATACTGTGTGACCCTGAGCAAGTCACTTAACTCCCCTGTGCTCCTAGGTCGCACCTGTAAACAAGCTTTCAGCTTAGTGTGTCAAAAACATAGGGAGAGAGAGAGGCGAGAGGGGAACACACAAGCAAAGAAAAAGCAAATGAGACAGCAGCAGAGCGCAAAGGAGGCACAGCCACACGAGCCACGCATGGAGCCCAGACAAAAAACACTCCCTAAGCAAGGGAGGTGTGTAAGTGGAGGGGTTAAATAGAGGTTGTGGGAGGAGCTATTCTCACATTGAACCTCGGGCCAAGCCCTCCCATTAAATTGAAAATGTTTACATGGGGGAATGCTCACATCTAGAGTTCTAGGTTGTGGAACTGTCATTTTAGGTGGTAGAACTCTCCTATAGTAGTCAGTGGAGAAAGCTGACAGAGGTGATGGAACTGTCATACAGTTTTTTAAAAGGTGATGGAACTGAGTTCCAGTGGGCTCCTGCCTAATTTATTCCCTACCTTTAAGGATCTCCTAGTGCTTGTGTCCCTTGCCCAATGATCAGGCTGTTAGCTATACTTGCCCCCTTCTCCAGCTGGGAGAGCAGGCAAGCAGTTCCACTTAGTCAGAACTAAATTTGCTATTCCTTGGTCAGCCAGCAGGGGCAATTGAATGCCAGGTGGCCCACACCTACTGATCCTGTTATTCAAGGCAACCCTGAATCATATCTCGAAGTACAAAAGGTGTACAAGGAGACCATAATAAACAAAAAAACATCTAGGATTCAACTCTAAAATGATTGAAAACATATAACTGCTAACTGCAAAACAGTGGTTTAATGAGTCACTTTTATTAAGACTGCACAATATCTTTAGGATTGAGGAAATTGCTTAACGGGTCAGTTTTCCACTGTCTATTAAAGCTCTGAAAACCCACTGGGGGTCAGTATAAAATGAAGGTGTCTTGCACTCATGTGACCCCTCCTTCTTGCAATTAACTTCAGCCACCGGTGAGAGACAGAGAGAGAGAGAGAGAGAGAGAGAAAGAGCACTCGACTACAAGCTAGTTAGAGCTAGCAGAAGGGGTTTCAAGTAAGCAATAAGACACAAACAGCTGGGATTTATGTAGAGGTTATTGCACCTGCAGGGGTGTGCTGAGGCCAGATGCCACAGGCAGAGAGGGACTTACAGCTTCTGGAAGTGGGGGTCACACAATTATCTCCACCAAGTGAGTAAACTAACATTGCGACACTCCCACAGTAACACATGAAAAAGGTGTTGTCTGCTTAGTGAAGAGAGTTGCTTGTCTGCATTCAGATACTGCAGATACTACAGAGGCCCAAAAAGACATTAAAAACAAAAAGGCTAACCAGAAAACAGAGGGATGAAAAAGTTACAGTATTGTCATGACAAAACAAAACAAGCAACCCATTCACCCATGTCCCAATGGCCTTCCTGCATCCTCAAGAGCCCTCTCCTCTGTGCATATGGGGAGGCAGGAGGTAATCCACTGTCAAAGAGAAGTCACAGGGGTGTCAGGAGGTGGTATCAGGTCAGAGACCAAGGTAGGCAGCTGATGAGAGCTGAAATAGTGTAGTGGGAAGTCCAAAAAGAACAACAAATTCACACCAACACACTTTCACTACAAATCCCTCACACATTTTCTTTCACAACAGTAAATCAAAAAAAAAGTCAATAGCTTTCAGAGCAGAACAAACCCACAAAGTGACATCAGGGCCATAAGACAGGGCCATGTTACTGACTGCTCTTTAAATGACTGATAAGAATAATTGCTGCACTGAATATGAGTCATGTATGTGGGGAGTATATGACATGTCTGAGCTAAAAATATGCCTTTAGTTTCCTTTGAGTTTGACCTCACCCTCTTCACCAAAACACTGAGTAGCAAAGACGAGCCATTCATATCTACTGTGGTCAGACCAGCCAGGCTGAGATAAAAGAGCCCATTTTAAGCTGTCATGTCATGAATTTCACATAGCACAGTCGTCTCATGATTTTTGTATGAGGCATGAGGTTTAACTCTCACCTGAAAAAATGTGGTTAGGCTTGAATGCAGCTCAAAATCTTTGGGATGTCATTAAACACTGGATTCTGCTGTGTCATTGCCCTATTCACATACTAGAAAAGTGTGCTATGCATATGCACCATGTAGCTGTGGTGTGTGCATTTCTAATCATATTACGCATATACAAGAGGGCACAGCAGCAAGGTGGACATTTGCACTGAGCTAAGCAACAGACGACTACTGTATTTGTTGGGTGAAGGGATGCGGCCGGCAGGAAGCACATACAGTGGTACCAACACACATGCACAACAGATTCTACATGAAAACAAAATGGGCATAAGCATACATCATCCTACACCACCTACCTTCAACCATAACCCACCTTTCCCAAGTGGGCTACTATATTCAATCTCCAAGAAAGTGCTCTCTACTGGCATTCTGCTGGGACTGGCGCAACTCCTCCCAAAAATGGACCCCACGCCCTACCAACTTAGGTCCCAGTCTGCTGGGTTGCTCAAAGTCCCCCCCACCCGGACTCTTATGGGGGACCATGACTTTGCTGCATATGCGCCCAGACTCTGAAACTCTCTCCCTGATCATGTCCGCTCGGCCCCCTCCCATGGGATCTTCGCACCTCCCTGTGGTCTCATCTAAAACAATCAATGGTGTGTGACTGTTCCAAGCCCCTTAGTGAAATGAATCTAGTTGAATTCTGCTGCCCCTAATGTCAATCTATGTACTCTTAATATGTTGTGTAATTGTTGATTGTGCATCTTCTTTTCTACACTTTTATTATTTCCTGTAATATGCTGTTCCTCCCAAGTTGCCTTGTATGTATTATGCATGTTTGTGCTCTCCCGGTCGCTCCTGAAAATAGGCATATTACTTGTCTAGTGTACTTACCCGTAAACAAAAGCTAAATAAATAAATAAACCACTGTATAAATAACAAGACACACTCCTGTGCAATATAGAGGGACACAACTTGGGTTGACTGCAGAATTTTGTTTATGCAATAATCATTCTGCAGTGAGGATAAGTGATTTATCCTTACCATTCAATCCTTAAAATGTCATCACTCGGGACATCCAGTGAACTGACACTTGACATGGCGTATCGGCCAATCAAAGGCACTCCTAAAACCAGCCATTTGCACCTCTTACAGCATAGGAAGTACCTCCATAAGTACGGCAGAAAAAAAAGACAACTCAGAACTTCCTTTTAGAAAACAAGGTACCCCAGAGAACACAGTTACAGTGCATAAATTGCATATACAAGCAGAAGAGAGCAAGAATAAGTGCCTTAACTTGGATTTGAAGGCAGGCACCCAGAATTCTGTTCCAGTTGCGCCACCATCTGCACCACCAAGGCAACTGGAAACCTGGGACTCTCAGAAGCACCTTACTCTTTCTCTGATGCACAACCTGGTGCTGCACAGATAATTACATTGTCATATACAAGGCGTGGTGTGCTCATATATGAAACCAAAACAAACAGACGAGAGAAAGACCAAGTGCCTTAGACGGGATAAATTGCACATGCTACAGGGCAGCATCAGATTAATAATTTAACAAAACGTGCCGTGTTGACCCCATTGCCTCATCATCACCCATAGCTATGCTTCTCTCTGCCACTTGAGAGGTTAATGGTGTCAGCACAACTCATTTGCATAAGTTATTCATCTGACCCTGCCCTGCTGCATATTCAATAAATGCTGCATGACATGAGTGGTGGAGGGAAGTGGAGCGACAAGTGCCATCAGGTTATCCATTCATAGCAAATGATAAAAAAATTACCTACAGCAATACCCATGTCATAGTCCCTTTGTACAATGTGTGTGTGAGTTTGTCATGACTTACTGTACTGTACTGTGTGAATTACTTAATGTATTGCGTTGCCTGTAGATTCTGAATGTGATGAATGATTTATCTTCATTTGGAACACTTCTGAACTTAAAAAAACATTTTTATCTCACACATAGATACTGCTGCTTTCTCTGGGAACCATATAGAGCTCTAGTGCTCTGAGCACTGTTGGCCTGATTGTTTCTTGAGGAGGCCGGTGTCTAATCCCACTCCCCATCTTGCACCCTCCCACCCCAAGGCTCACTTCCCCTTTATTCCTGTTTACCCCTCCTCCCATCATATCCTGTTACATCACAGGATATGAGTCCTAGCATGTTTGGTAACAAGGAAGAATATACAGGACAAGACTGATACACCAGGTAGACGATAATGTTATAGAACAGCAATTGATGCTATACAATTGTTGCATTGCGTCTTACTAGGTGAGGTTAGCACCAATGTTGAAATGTTTGGCGCAGTGATTATTGCTTACAAATATGTCCTATACTGTTTGTGTTAGCAGGGCATGTCTGGAAACCCTAGTATTGATATGTTTGGCACAGGGATTATAGGCTAGGATTTGCTGTACTACTGGAGTGTAGCCAAGGTTTAAAGGGCAGATTGCTTTTGGTTGTGCTTAGGGGACAAACTGCACTTATTGGTGGAGCAAGCTTTGTTGGTAGGCTAACTTTTACATGAAGGTAAAGTATCAGGGAGCTGTGGGAGCTGTGAGCAGAACCAGAAAAGGTGAATGGGAGGGGTCACGGAGGTGGTATAGACATCCTTCTACTGAAAATGAGGGGGGATGCTGGTGGGTAAAAAGTGAGATGGGAAGGGTGGTAGGCTGCAACAACTGTGGAGTGGAAATTTTTCTGAAAATTGCATGGAGAGTGGGAGGGTGTTTGGTGTGCAGACAAATAAGGCAGCTTAGGAACGAGATCAGCTGCTTACAAATGGAGCTTAGGAGGGGAATGGAGGACAACTCAGTGGCTGGGGAGGGAAGCAGAGTAACTGAGGGGGGGAAGACAGATCAAAGAGAGAGGGGTGGGGAGGAGCAGAAAGAAGGTGGCAGATGGGGGAAGGAGACAAGGGGTCCAGGTTCAGAGGACAAATGAGGGCGGGAAAGGGGAGGCATGAAAGATGGAAGGGAAGGAGGAATCTAACAGTCTCGGAGTCATCAACGGTGGGGTGGTGAGCAGAAGGAAGGAGAAATAGGTGGTAGTGAAGGGACATCAAAAAATCGGTCCGCAGTACTGGCAGGATTGGGTGATGTGTTAGGGGGCATGCTGGGAGGAGGAGCTGATGACAGACTGGTGAGAAGGGAATGGGAGGGGGCCAAGGGGTTGAAGGGATAGGGGTATGGGGAATGCCTCAAGGAGGGTTGTGGGGAAGGGAGGAGGGAGGTATGAGAAGAAAGAGGTAGGGATACATCAGGTGGAGCCTGGTGGAGAGGGGAGTAAATCAGGGAGAAAGGGGAGAGAGGGTCGAGCAGAGACAGGGGACATTACAACAGGAGTGGAAGGGGAACAACTGTGCTGGAGGAGGAGTAGGAGGAGAGGAAGGGACGGATAAAGGAAGGACAAGGCAAGTAGAACATGAAAACAGAGGTGGGATCCAAGTGCTGGGAGACTCAGATATGAAAGGAATCCAATGGGGAAGCAAGGGGGAGAGGCATAGTTGCATTTGGGTGGAGGCCATGTTAGGCATGACAGTGGAAAGGGAGGGTCAATCTGTTCTGAAATATGCTAGAAGGGGTAGAGAGAAACCTCATATAGTTCTGCATTTTGGAACAAATGACCTGGTGGGAAATACGGTAGATGTAGTCCAGAGGAGGTCTGAGGAGCTGGGGCTCATTTGTGAGGAGGCAGGAAGATCAGTAACTTTCTCAGAGGTGATTCCAGTACCCAGGGTGAGCATGGCAAGGAAGCTGAGGATAGAGAGATTTAACATGTGGCTAAGAGAATGGTGTCAGTCCAAAGAATATGGGCTGGTGGGGGTGGGGAAGGACCTGGGATGGCAGTAAACCCTACGCTAAGGACAGGTTACACTTAAGTGAGAAGAGAAGGAGGGTATTGAAACAGAAACTGGGGGAATACTTAGCAAACAATGAGAATTTAAACTAGAAGTGGGTGGTGGCAAGTGGTCAGGAGTCAGGCAGGATCACAGGTAGGAAGTCGAGGCGACTTACCCCCCATATCAGTAGCAAGAAACTTAGGGGAGGTCAGGAGGGATGCAAAAGGAGAGCAAGTGGGGGAAGGGTGGGTGGAGGGTGAGAGCCTTGAATGCTAGGAGTTTAAAGAACAAAACAGCAGAGTTACAGGCTCTCATGGCAGATGGGGAGGTGGACATGGTGCCATCACCAAAACATGGGCCACCCATTACCATGACTGGGACTTGGCAGTACCAGGGTATAGGATATTTTGGAGGGACAGGGTAAAAGAAAAAGGAGGGAGTGGCATTGTATGTGAGGAAAGACTGAAGTGTCAGGGAGGAAGGGAGGAAGGCAGCACAGAGTCATTATGGGTGCAGCTCAGGACTCCAAAATAGGACCCTGGGATGGGGAGTGGTGTACAGGCCACCCTCTCAGACTGAGGAGTCAGACAGGGAACTAACAGGACAGATCAAAAGGACCTGTTGGGGGGCAGCACGGTGATTGTGGGGGACTTCAACCTGCTGGGAGTGAATTGGGGTACCCCAGCCACCACGAATAGGAGGGAGCAGGCACTTCTGGATGCCTTCCAGGACAGCTTCCTATTGCTGATGATCAATGAGCCAACCAACTTAGGGAACACTCTAGACCTCATGCTGGTGAATGATGAGTTTTTGGGAGAGCTTGGGGTGAAGGAACTGCTGGTGGGGAGTGACCACCACTCAGTGTGGTTCGCAATAAACATGGGGAAGGGGAGTAGAGACAGGCACAAGGGTGTTAGGCTTCAGGAGGGCTAACTTCGGTAGGATGAGGTAATAGTAGGGAGTATCTGGCCAGGATCCATCCAAACATGGACACTAACCAGAAGTGGAGGTCATTAAACTGGGAATTGAAGAGGCAACCGAATATGTGCAAGGGTCCAGAGTAAGAGGACTAGGGCCAAGAAGCCTAGTTGAGTGAGCAGGGGGGTCATGAAAAAGCAAGGAAGAAAAGAACTGCCTTTAGAAGGTACAAGAAAACAGGGAGAGGGGACGACAGAGAGGAATACCTGAAGGAATTGAGGGAGGTGACAAGGGCAGTCAGGGCAGCCAAGGCATTCGGGGAACTCAGGCTAGCACAGGGCATCAGAGAGGGGGAGAAGGACGTCTTCAGGTACATCAGGGAGAAAAGAGTTATAAGGACCAAATATTAAGGATAAAGACAGATGGGGGGTGGGTGGAAACAGGTAGAACAGGCAGAAGCATTAAACAAGTACTTCTGCTCAGTATTTACTAAAATGAAAGGGGAGCTGTACCCAAGGAAGGTGGGCATGGGGGGGGAGGTGACAGACAGGGAAATCCCAGTGGGCAGAGTACTTCAGGGCTTGAGGGCACTGAGGGTGGACAAGGCACCAGGGCCGATGGCATACACCCCAGGGTACTTGAGAAACTGGCAGACGTCCTGGCAGAACCCTTGGCAGACCTGTTCAATGCCTCCCTGGACTCTGGGAGTGTACCTCAGGACTGGAGGATGGCGCATGTGATACCCCTCCACAAGACCATCCCCAAGGATGAGCCAGGGAACTACAGACCAGTAAGCCTCACATCTATTGTGGGAAGCTGATGGAGACAATCCTGAAAGAGGCTGGTTTCCCTCCTAGAGGCTAATAAGCTGCAGGACAACAGAAGGTTTGTCTCAGGCAGATCCTGTCAGACCAACCTGGTGGAGTACTATGACTGGATAACCAGGCAATTAGATAGGGGCCATGCAGTGGATGTCTTGTACCTGGACTACAGTAAGGTATTCGATTCGATGTCGCATGGGAGGCTAGGAAGTAATCTGGAAGGCACAGGGGCGAAGATGGTGAGATGGGTAGTGAACTGACTGCAAGGGAGACAGCAGAGGGTAATGGTGGGAGGGAGCTCATCTCCCAGGGCAGTGACAAGCGGGTACCACAGGGCTCTGTATTGGGGCTGCTGTTGTTTGGGATATTCATAGCAGATATCTCAATAGGCATCAACAGCAAGATCAGTCTGTTAAGTTTGCAGATAACACCAAGATGGGAGCAGCAGTGGATTACTTACAAGAGTGGCAGGGGTTACAAGATGATCTGGAAAAACTGGAGGCCTGGTTGGACACTTTTTTTTTCAATTGTTTAACCAGGAGTAGCACACTAAGCTGAAAACTTGTTTACAGGTGCGACCTGGGAGCACAGGGAAGTTAAGTGACTTGCTCAGGATCACACAGTATGCAAGTGGGGGCTCTGGGATTCAAACCCAGGTCCCCAGATTTGCAGCTCAGAGCTTAAACCACTGAACTATACTGCCTCCCAGCTTGGTAGCTAGGGTTCAAACCAAGAAATGCAACCCAAGGAGGAACTACCAGACAGGGGGGCTACAACTAGCCAAGATGGAAGAGAGAAGGATCTGGGGATGATCACAACAGGAGCAATGAATAACTCAGCACAGTGTAGAAAGGCAACTGCAAAGGCCAACAGGATGCTGGGTTATATTTCCAGAGGCATATCCTCCAGGAGGGTGGAGGTGATCCTGCCGCTATACAGGTCACTAGTTAGACCACACCTGGAGCACTGCGTCAGTTCTGGCAACCGTATCTGAAGAAGAACATTAGGCTACTGGAGGTGGTGGCACAGGGCAACAAAAATGATCCAGGGGCTAGGGACTTACCCTACAAGAGCAGGCTGAGGGAGTTGAGCATTTACTCCCTGGAGGAGATGACGGATGGGGGGACATGACTGAAACCTTCAAGTACATGAAGGGAATAAATAAGACGGGCGTGGAGGGGCTTTTCAAATTAAGGTAGGGGAGGGACACTCAAGGGCACAACCTGAGACAGGAAGGGGGAAGGTTCAGGAAGGAAATGAGGAGACACTTTTTTATGGAGAGGGTAATGTCTGAGTGGAATGCATAGCCAGAAGAAGTGGTATCCTGTAGAACAGTAGGCTGCTTCAAAAGGGGATGGGACAGGGTAAGAGTGAAGGTCACTGGAGGGGAGGGGTGGGGCAGCTGCAGTATAATCGCCTCCTAGCTGCACAATCAAACTGCCTTAATAGGCCATAAGGCCTTTATCTGCTGGCAATTTCATGTGGTCATATGTTTATATGTACTTTACAAACTCACCCCATTAAACAGGATCGCAAATCTGAGACGTAGTATCTCATTTTCAGTGGGGTCTGTTTTTATCCATTTTCAAAATGTTATTAAATGTATGTTTATTTATTCTATAGCTGGGTGGAATGAAGCAGTGCTAAGTTAATTGACCTGCTCGGTCACACTGCATGCAAGTGGCTCTGGGGGGATTTGTACCTTGATCTCTTGGTTTCCAAGCCTGTGATCTAGCAACTGGACCTCATTAGTAAATATACTGTAGACAGATGTCATTTACTTATGTAAGCCCCCCTCATTTCCCTGTCTAGGGGTATTTAAGGTGGTAAAGTTCGTGGGGAAGGGGGAGTGCTGAACAGCCAAGAAAACATAGCCCAGGAATAAGACAGGAAAACAGTACCTGATAGTCCATGGGTGAAGAAGGTGATGGATGGACTCCATCAGTGTTCCCCTGGCCCTTCAGGGTGCTGAGCTGGAACACGGGGTTGGGGGGATGTTGACGCAGATCTTCACCTGCCTGGCCTTGCCCACTTCACCCGGAGGCCTTTGTAGACTGCTTTTACCAGGCAGACCTCTCAACCTCTTCCTCAGTGGTTCTCTGGTCCCTTGCATTCTGAATGCCACCCTGGAACACACTGGCTGCAAGGTTGTGGAGGCAACTTCATCTAGCAGCAGCAAAACAGTTTCTTCAAAACACAAGAGGCAAACACAAAGTTCCAAAAACAGGGGGTCCCATTTTAAACAGTCAATAGAATACATAGTCACTCCATGGAGCAATAAAGCAGGACCAGGGGGTCACATTATTAGCTGAACGATAGAAGGTAAACTGTACTTTGAACCCAGGGGTCCCAATTCAGATATTGCTGCAGTACATCCATAAAGTCACGGGCAATCTACCACAAAAATACATGGGCAGCTCACAGTCCAAGGCAAACGCACACTTGAGGCCAAACAGACCATCTCCATGCAGCAAAACAGGCTTCAGATCTCTTTCTGGCTCCCTTCAAACAGTGTCACAAGGAGCGTACTTGGGGGAAACAACTGCCTGACCCTCAGTTGCCCCAGCACATGCTTTTTCTAGCTGCTGGACAGGAAGCCCAGATTTAGGCTATTTTGGCACATAGGCATGCTTGAAGCTGGGGCTGCCCATCTCCCTACCCCACACATAACCCCCCTACCTCATGGCTCCATTGCTAAAGTGGCAGGCAGCATCTTTTCCCTCTGGATTCTTTGGCTGAGAATCCCAGGAGTCTCCACACACTGCAAATCCTCACTACTTCATATTTCTTCCTGGTGGACCTACTATTAAAAATAAGAAAACCGCAGCCGTGGCCACATGACCGAGCAGGCGAGCGCCCCACTCCAACTTCCTCCTCATGCTCTCCTTCTCTGAATCTCCCCCTTCTCTGAGAGCAGTGCCTTTTATCTCCTTCTGAACGTTTGGTGCCTAAAACTGTGGTCCAATCTCGGATCGAATTTTATCAGACGCTAAACAAGCTGCTCCTTTTAGAGCCCTGTGGGACTTGTAGTCTCAATCCAATATGTACACTGGTGCCCCCCACGGTGCCAGTCGGCACCGAAAACTACTGTTGCCAAAAGGAGCCACTGCTCCTTTAAATTTTCTCCCTTCAGCGGTATCTGCACATGTACCTTGCATGCGGGACCACCATTTTAAAATAGAAGTAATTATTTATTTACATTTGGGCAGTCCCGAGCCCGATCCATCCCCAAACCAGACCTGGGACCACACACCATGCACCTAATGGCACAAATCATAATCCCGGTGCTCGGCTTGCCCTGAATGGGCTGAGACATCAGGAAAACAGCTGCATGTCACAAGCCTCACAGGGGGTCGCAAGGCATGACTCCAACCACAACCCCAAGAGACAATGACATGGGCAAAGCATCGGAGCTGCGGGGGCTCCACATCAGGTAAGCCCACTTTGGGGGACTTACACACGTCCCCTACCAAACGTTCGCCATTCCAGTGAGACAAAACTCGCCCTAATATTATTTACACTACACTTATTCTAAACCCAAACTAGCCATTATCAATCCTAGCACTAGCCTGGCTCACTAAGCCACCAGGGAATCACTATACCTACTGGGCCACCAGACCTACGAAAGACCCAAGCTTGGCCTGACATTGTGGCCATTACAGAAACCTGGTGTAATGATAACCATGACTGGGAGATGGCCATACCTGGCTACAACATATTCAGAAGTGCAAGGGCAGGTAGGAAGGCAGGAGGAGTGGCACTTTATGTGAAAAATGACATAAGGGCCACAGAGATATAGGAAGAACAAAATTGGGGGGAGAGATACTGTGGGTTAAGCTGGAAAGCAAAATGGGGCCAGCCATCTGGTCTATAGACCACCAGCTCAGGAGGAAGAAACAGATAGGGAGCTGATGCTAGCCATCCAAAGAATGGCAGACAAGGATGAGGTAGTGCTGGTTGGAGACCTCAGTATTCCAGACATGGACTGGAGCATCCCAGCAGCAGCATCAACTAGGAGCAGATTTATCCTGGACTCCCTTCAAGGTGCCTTACTTAAGCAACTGGTCATGGAACCAACTCGGCAGAAGGCAATACTGGACCTTGTGCTCACAAACAGGGACAGTGTGATGGGGGTAACAGTGGGGGAGCACCTGGGGATAAGTGACCACTAATCATTGTGGTTTGAAATCACAGAAGGAGCAGAACCAAACCACACAAAAACATGTATCCTGGATTTTAGGGGGGCAGACTTTGGAAAAACAGGGAGATGCTTGAAAGAGGCATTAAGGGGAATGGGGCAGGAATCAGGAGTTGAGGAACAGTGGGCCGTATTTAAAATGGGGATTACAAGAGCAACAGAATTATGCATTGAGCAGGTTAGCAAGGGGAAAAAGAAGAGGAGGCCATTATGGTTTTCCAAGGAGGTAGCGGAAAAAGTGAAACCTAAAAAGATTGCATTCAGACAATACAAAAAGACACAGGCAGAGGGAGATAGGGAGAAGTACCAGGAGAAGCAAAGGAGGCAGGAGGTCAGTAAGGAAGCCAAAGCTCAGACAGAGGAGCACATTGCAAAATCAGTGGGTAGAGGGACAAAACCTTTACAGGTACATAAGTGAAAAAGAAAGGCAAAGGGAGGGATATTGAGACTGAAGGGAGGATGGGGCCACAAGAGGATGACAACAGTAAAGCTGACATATTGAACAGGTATTTCTGCTCAGTCTTTACTGAGGAAGAGGAGGGTAATGGGTCTGAAGTGAGTATAAGGGTTGGGAATGGTGCAGAAATGGACACAAGTCCCTTTACACGAGAAAGGGTCCTGAAGGAACTGGAAGGAATAAGAGTTGATAAAGCAATGGGGCCAGATGGGGTGCACCCCAGGGTCCTTAAAGAACTAAGAGAGGTGGTGGCTGAACCTCTGGCAATCCTGTTTAGCCGATCACTGGAAACAGGGGAGATACCCAAAGACTGGAGGACAGCAGATGTAGTCCCTTTATACAAAAGTGGGAACAAAGAGGAAGCGGGAACTACAGACCAGTCAGCCTAACCTCAATAGTGGGGAAGATCATGGAAGCACTACTGAAGGAGATATGGGTGGAACATCTGGTTGTCAATGGACTACAGGACCCAGGGCAGCATGATTTCACCAGGTAGAGGTCATGTCAGACCAGCCTCATTGAATTTTTCGACTGGGTGACTAGGGAGGTGGATCAGGGGAGGGCAGTAGACATGGCCTATCTGGACTTCAGCAAGGCATTTGACACTGTGCCACATGGAAGACTATTACACAAACTGGGGAATATGGGTGTGGGCAGGACAGTAGTGTGGTGGGTAGGTAACTGGCTGGGCTGTAGGACACAGAGGGTGGTGGTAATGGCTGTCACTCCACCAAGGGAAGAGTGACCAGTGGGGTACCACAAGGATCAGTGCTGGGAACGGTCCTATTCAACATCTTCTCAGTGACATTGCACAGGACCTAGAAGGCAGAATTTCCTGTTCGCTGATGACACAAAGCTCTGTAACAGAGTAGACACACCAGAGGGTGTAGACAGAATGAGAAGGACCTGCAGAAACTTGAAGAATGGTCAGGGTTTGGTGGCTGAAATTCAATGCAAAGAAGTGCAAGATAATGCATATGGGGCACAAAACCCTGGCACAATATATCAGTTGGGGGTGAGGATATAACATGCACCAAGCAGGAAAGGGATCTTGGGGTTATCATCTCTGATGACCTCAAGGTAGGGAAACAGTGACAAGGCAGCAGGTAAAGCAAATAGGATGCTGGGATGCTAGGCAGGGCATCACCAGCAGGAAAAGGGAGGTTATAATTCCACTATACAAGACACTAGTGAGGCCCCACCTGGAGTACAGTGTAAGTTCTGAGACCTTACTTACGTAAGGACATAGACAGGTAGAGAAGGTTCAGAGGAGGGCAACAAAGATGGTATATGGATTGCATCACAAATCCTATGAGGACAGGTTGAAGGACTTGAATATGCACTCCCTGGAGTAGAGGAGGGAGAGAGGGGATATGATAGAGACATGCAAGTATCTTACAGGGAGGAATAGGGTGCTGGAATACACTATTTTTAAGTGAAAAAGATGTTCCAGGGCTAGAGGGCATGGAATGAAGTGGCATCCCAAGTTCCCATATCCCTGCCACAAACCTATCACTTAACCTCTTACCTGGCCTGCATTGGAGTGCCTGGACATTTAAGATAGAAAACAGTTTAGTAAACCAGACATTTTAGCAATAGTTACTAAACCACCATAAAACAGTGTTACTGTATCATTTTATCATTCTTAAGCATTTTATTCTAAAACATTTAACTAGATAAAACAGTTTTACCTGAGCGACCCCAGAATAAAACTATTTTCCTTTTAAAACAGTAACACATTTTAAATCGTGTGCAACTAATTAATAGTTTGGCAAGGCAAAAGTGTAATCATTAAAATTTACTATATGCTATACCAACAGTGCATGGACATTTAATCACATTTTTTTCTCTTTTTAATCAAAACACAGTTTCCCCTCCAAAACCCACTTTCTATAAAAGTCTCTGTATTAGTTGCAGTTGAGTTCCAATACACGGGTGATGTATGTTCAATGGGCAATCACCCTATACCTGAGTTTGGGTAAAAGCAGCAATGTCTGCAGTATAGTCAATGCTGCCACGAAGTCCATTTTGTGTTTCAGTCCAGGCCAATGACTGAAACAAGGCCTTGGTTGCTCACAGAAAATGGTGCCAAAATGTCCCAGTCATAGGTGCCATTTTGATCTTGCACCAAATAGTCCAGCAAATGGGAGGGGGCATCCACAGCTTGTCCAGCAACACAGTCTTGAGGCTGAAAGGCCTAGGCACCCCAAAATCATATCTTGATGATCCCCACCTTGTAAGCACTCCACTTCCCTATCTAGGAGCATTAAGGTAAAGTTTGTGGGAAAGGGGAGTGCTGTACAGCCAAGAAAACACAATACAGAAATAAGACAGGAAAACAGTACCTGATTGTCCATGGTGGTGATGATGATGGATGAACTCAATTGGGATGCCACAGACCCTCCAGATGCTGAGCTGGAAACCAGGAGGGGTTTATGGCAGATCTTCACCTACCTGGCCTTGCCCACTTCACCCGGAGGTCTTTAGAGAAGCTGCTTTCACCAGGCAGGCCTCTCATGTCTTCCTCAGTGGTTCTCTGGTCTCTTGCACCTAGTTACCCCTGGAACACACTGGATGCAAGGCTGTGGAGGCAACTTCATTTAGCAGCAGCAAAACAGTTTCTTCAATACACAAGAGACAAATGCAAAGTTACAAAAACAGGGGATCCCATTTAATGAACAGTCAACAGAATACAGTCACCCATGGAGCAATAAAGCAGGACCAGGGGTCACATTATTAGCTGAATGATAGAAGGTAAACTGTACTTTGGACCAGGGTCCCAATTCAGATCTTGCTGCAGTACATCCATAAAGTCACAGGCAGCCTATCACAAAGTACATGGGCAGTTTACAGTCCAAGGTAAACGTACACTTGAGGCCAAACAGACCATCTCCATGCAGCAAAACAGGCTGCAGATCCCTTTCTGGTTCCCTCATAACACTGCCATAAGGAGCATGCATACTTGGAAACAACCACCTGACCCTCAATTGCCCCAACACACGCCGCTAGCTGCTGGGCATGAAACCCAGAATTAGTAGTAGTAGCAAAAATTTTATTTATACAGTATAACACCATTAGGCTAATGATATGCCCTGTTTACAAGGTGAACCTGTGTAAATTGTTACATTAAGAATTCTACAGCAGATACAAAACAGTTGACATCAAGTACAAAGACAACACATAAGACCAACTTATATTATAGTACTACAATGAAATACGAGTACAAAAATTTCTGTAACCTTTCCTGATAGGATGATGGCTAGCATCTCAACTTAACTAACACTTATTGCACTCTCATCGAAAGGAATACTCCTGTTTATAGGAGCAGCCTTGAAACCATCCTCTTAGTTGCCTGGTTTCTTAATTGTAGTAGAAGCGTGTTCCAACTAGTTGTGGCTTTATATTCAAAAGTAATTTTACTAAAGTTATTGGTGATTTTTGTTTGTATTAATTCCCTGCCATTTTTAATCTCAAATTCAGACCATGGTTCAGTCTGTTCAACTTTTCCTTAGACTATTTTGGTACAGGGGCATGCTTGAAGCTGGGGCTGCCCATCTCCATACCCCACACATAACCCCCTACCTTATGGCTCCATTGCTAAAGTGGCAGGCAGCATCTTTTCTCTCTGGATTCTCTGGCTGAGAATCCCAGGACTCTCCACATACTGCAACCCCTGCTCCTTCGTATTTCTTCCTGGTGGCCATACTATTAAAAATAAGAAAATCTCAGCCACGGCCGCAAGGTTGAGTGGGCGAACGCCCCCCTCCGACCTGTTCGCTGTCTCCTTCTTTGAATCTCCCCCTTCTCTTAGGGCAGTGCCTTTTATCTCCTCCTGAACGTTTCACACCTAAAACTGTGGTCCAATCACAGACAGACTTTACCAGGCACCAAACGAGCTGCTCCTTTTAGAGCCACGTGGGAACTGTAGTCCCATCCAATATGTACACTGAGAACTGCGAGTGCCAGTTGGCATCAAAACTACTGTGCCAAAAAGGACCCACTGCTCATTTAAATTTTCTCCTTTCATCGGTATCCAAGGATACTGCCATTTTAAAATAAAAATAATTATTTATTTTCATTCAGACAGTCCTGAACCCGATCCATCCCAAAACCAGACCGGGACCCTACACCCTGCACCCGACGGCACGGACCATCATCCAGGCACTCAGCCCAGCCCCAAATGGGCCGAGACACCAGAAAAATGGCCACATGCTGTAAGCCTCATGGGGAGTCACAAGGCACGGCTCCCACCACAACCTCAGGAGACAATGCCATGGGGGAAAGCATTGGAGCCGCAGGGACTCCACATTAGGTAATCCCACTTTGGGGGGCTTACAGTTACATAGGCAGATCCATCCCTCCATTATCACTGCAAGCAGACTGGCTGTATCAAACAGAGTGTAGGCCAACATTAGATGTGGATACCCCACAGTACATGCAGCGATGCTCTTAAGGCAGCAGGGCAGGTTTGGTGACATACTGTACACTCCAGTAAGGCCATATGTGACACATATAAATAATCCACAAGCACTGCGTTTCCATGGTGGATTCTTGGCGGGGAGAGTTGGATACCACTAGAGTGGCCACTGAAGTACCAAATGGCAATGTGTGCCGTCCTGTCTGGGGCTACTGGTCCAGATATGAAGGAGGAGTGATTTCTCTACAGGCCATGCTTAGCCACAACCCTTTTAATTCATCATATCACAAAACCAGTACCATGGGGCCGATACGGCAGGATTGTGATATTCATGTATGATGCTGTTCTGTATGTTATTTTAAACTAATGTATTATGTACAAGGCTGAGGGACACAGAGGAACAATGTTCCTTTGGCACTTTTTTAGTTATTGTGTTTTTGCCCTACATCTTCCAGATGGCACCTTCTGCTGCTGCCCCTTCCCTGCCCATCACATACCTTTTCTGGGACTTACATCTCCTCCTGCTCATCCATGGTTTGCCCCCTATGGTGGATCCATTGTGCTGTGGCTTTAAGGTTCCTTCGGAGTTCAAGTCCAGTGTGGAGGTGGTTGCTACAGTTATTTGTGTGAGACCTGTGGAGTAGAGCTGGCTTCATCCTGCAATGTCCAGGGGTACTTTTCTTGTTCTGAGTTACTTCCCACTCACACGATGCTGCAGCAGGGCACCATGTGCACATGTTCATGCAGCAGTGTGGCTGCACATGGCACCAACAGGTGTCACCCTTCAGTAAGCAGCTCCAACAGCACTGCCACCAGTGGTCACCCAGGTGGCTGTATAGCAGTGGAGCCTGATGCCCTCTCTGGAAGATAGTGTCCCTCTGGGATGCTCAGTCCTTATCCTTCAGCTGCCCCCATTGTTCTGGGTTCAATCCCGAGCCCAGTTTGCCTATGCCATGAGTGGCAGCCCTGCCAATGCACCAACAGGCCAGTATCTGGGTGTCATGGTGTGCTCTACATAGATTAGATAGTTTATGCCCAAAAGAGCTGCTCTAGGAACAGTTTAGCAGCCAAATTGGTCTGAAATCAGCTTACTATGAGAATACTGTACTTCCAGCACTATTCTTTCTTGTAGTTAATTCCCTGTTGCGAAGATTTACCACAGTCACACCAGGTCCCCATGGATCACTACTCTTGCTAAATTTGAAGGAAACAGACACTTTTAAAATTGCTATGTATCTTTGCTGGGATTAAAACCTAGATGTCTTGGCTCACAGCTATGTTCTCTAATTTCTGTGCTTTTCGTGCTGTTCTACAAGCTTGTAGTTAAACACCTCTTTGGCACAAAAGCCCCATTTACTCTGACCAAGCTGTTGCACACTGCGTGTCAGTCTGGATGTGGTCGTTTCTGAAGAATGGTGCATATGTGTGTGTGTATGTGTGTGTGTGCCATTTAAGGAAGTCTGCTTCCCACTTATGTCACACCAGTGTTTAGTGAACTGCATTCTGTGTGGTTCATAGCTCAGTGCTTGTGCTACGTAGGTAGAGCTGAATGATGGAGGTCATGCTTGGATGCATAGGCTAGACCAATAAGTAGGACAATGCCTACAAAGTATATGAGTTATATGAAATGATTAGTGATTAGATACTTCAGCATAGATAAGAGCAAGTCAGTGATTGTAGTACGAACTAACTGGATTGTATATGCATAGTGCTTAGACGCTTGAACTGAAGAACAACAACTTGTTAGGATTTGATGTTTTGGCCTTTCTCTGTATCCCACCTTAGGAAGGATGCTTTGGTCGAGTAGGATGAGACCCCCCGTGGGATAAGAATGACGAGAAGGAGGAAGGTGTCAGGGTGGATGGAGGTGAGTGCGACTCACTCTAAGCAGAGAGTCGGTAGCCTGATTAAGTAGAATGGGGAGGAGCTCTTCCTCCACACAATTATAGCCATGCGCCTTACCATTCTGTGTGGTTCATAGCTCAGTGCTTGTGCTACGAGTAGTAGAGCTGAATGATGGTGGTTGGGCGTTTGGACACATACTGTAGGCCATACCAGTAAGTAGAACAATGCTTGCAAAAATATATGAGTTATATGGAATGATTAGTGATTAGATACTTCAGCATAGATATGAGCAAGTCGGTGATTGTAGTAATGAACTAACTGGATTGTATATGTGTACTGCTTAGGTGCTCGAACTGAAGAACAACAACTTGATAGGACTTAATGTTTTGGCCTTTCTCTGTATCTCACCTTGGGAAGGATGCTTAGTTGAGTAGGATGAGACCCTCCAAAAATAAACAATGATTGCAGATACAATTATCTCCTCCATCTCCGGAGAGTGTGGCCAGTAGCACGCAGGAGAGGAAAACCCCTCCTGGGGGGGGAACCCTCTGAGGACCCATGGCTACTGACCTGCTCATCCTTCTAGGCATACTAAAGGAGAATAATCCTAAAAGAGCAATATATACATATTTTTGGTTAGTCTAAAACCCCAATAGATGAAGACCAGAAGGTTGGGAAGAGCAATGGAATCCAGTTCTGATGCTGAATGTCCAGCGAGCGGGTGGTATCAGATCCCGAGCAATTCCTCATCTGAAATGTCGAAGTCCAGGGCAAAATATTGATAGAAGGTGATGTGGAATCCAGTTGAATGCAGAACCATGCTTAAAGGGTTGGTCTGAATTCTGATATGTGAGTAGAGTCCTGAAGGTGAGGTGAGTAAGCTGGATGCAAGCTGGGGCTGAAGAAGGTGGAGCAAATGAACCCTGGTCAGGAGAGGAAGCAGTAGTAGACATCAGGCCAGAAGCCTGGAACCTCCAACCCGTCCGGCGAAGCAAGTACAGTAAGGAACAGGACCTCCATGCCCTGAGCTGGACGGAGGAGGAGTATAGTAGAAATAATAATAATCTTTATTTTTACGGCGCCTTTCTAAAATCAAGGTGCTTTTAACAACAAACTACAAATAAAAACAAAATACAATAAAACAAAGATACAATAAATACTGGGTTCATAAAATTCAATAAAATACCATCAGGTAGAGTATGCCTGATTCCATGGGTGGGTCTTTAAGGCCTGTTTAATAATTGAACCTCCAGGCCGATGTTGGGTAAGGCAGTGTAGAGTAGAAATAGTCGAACCTCCAGGCCCGATGCATGGCGAGGCAGGTGTAGAGTGGAAATATTCAACCTCCAGGGCCCGGCGGCTGGGCGAGTCAGGGTAGAGTAGTAGGAGAGCAAAACGCAGGCGAGCAACTGAATGAGCAATGGTGTGCTGAGATCGAATGAGCATTGAGTGCTAAGACCATGCAAGGTTGAATGCAATATGGAGTTAGCAGAATCTCAAAGGCTGAAGCCGGGAGACAGTAGGCATAAGCGATGAGTTGCGTAAGCAATAAGCAACAATTTCAGAAGCAAGCGTGGACCTGCACGTAGGGTCAAACAAAGTGGCAATAAGGGGACCTGCAATGTAGATGTGCAGAACATAGCAACAGTAAAAGCAAATCCCATGCTCTGTAATGGCAAGGCAGGTGAATAAGCTAAGGCAGACTTATAAGAGCAGCAAGATGGTCCTGTAGAAACATCGTGTTCCTGAAGATCAAGGATGGCAGAAGAATGCGGTAGGATAACTGAGATGAAAGATTAGCAATGACCAGATTATCGGAAGTCTCACTACATTGGAGTAGGTTAATGTCTGAGGCCTAAGCCTGGAGATAGGAATGGTACTATGGAAGAGAGCTCGGCTGAGAGTCCTGGCAGGAAACGATAGTAGTAGGGAATCCGAATGAACTGAAGCAACAGGGCAAGAAACATCCAAGGAACTGATGGTGAATATCTTAAGATGTAGTCTAGATGTAAATCCACAGTGGAGCAAATAACAAAATCCTTGACGAGGAGAGGCAAGTGAGTGGCAAGGTGAGGGCTGCAGTATACAGAACTCGAGTAATAGACTGAAGGTGAGGCATCCTGACAGTGCGTCCAATCCTGATGGAAAAGTTGGAGGTGAGCAAATGAGATGGAATGAATGTTGCTGATTGATGGAGATCTGTCAAATATGTCCAAAGGATGAGACAGTTCAGATAGGCAGGCTAGAAGGAGCAGGAGCAGATGGGTCTAGGCCAGGAAGAAGGAGACACCGCAGAGGCACAGGGACCGTGAAGGCAAAACAATGAAGGTCCAAACACAGTCCAGATCCAGAGCACAGGCAAACAGCAGGAGACATCACTGAAGCTAACGGTCCATGGAGGGGATCCAACAGCCACAAGGATGGGAGGAATGAACCAGCTGATCTGGTTGGAGAAAAGCTGCATAGAGGGATGTTGCATGGAGCCGAAGCAAGTGTTCAGGGAAGCACAGGGCCAGCAAAATGATCTTCCAGGGCAGGAATGGAGAATCACAGGAGTGTCTCGCAGAGAACAACACTGGGGATGCTGGAAGCAGGACGAAGGATGCAATAGATAAGCTCAGTGATGGTCAGCTGGAAGGATCCAGAGTAGGGCTCTGAATGCTATAATAGAGCACATGGCTGGAGTGCATGGCAGGAGTCCAAAGGTCAAAGGCAAATTAACCAGTTAGACCCGTATGTGAGGTAGGATGAGCGGCTGGACCACACGTAAGTCAGCCAGAGGAAGGAGGAGAGAGGCAGCTAAGCCCCGCGAAGTCTAGCAGACCACAAAACTCTCATGCAGGGCAACAAAGGAGCAGTGAAAGCAGGCCAAGCGAGGCCCCCGCGTGGCCAACAGTTACGGCCAGACCCCACGTAGGCCAGGTGGAGGGGAAAGCGAGTCAAGCTAGACCCCACGTAGGCTAGCATGAATCACATACACCCCAACCCCTTAGCATAATGAAGCCGGGGTAGGAGCTGCCTTGAATAGCCCTGGTGGACAGAGTAGGAGGGGGTACGAGGCCTCCTCCAAAAGCCGTGGGAGCCGGGCAGGGCAAAAAAAAAAAGAAAATGGTACCTTGCTGATCAGCCCCCATCCCACACCCCCACCTCCCACTCAGCCCCCACCACCCTACACCTCTAGTACACCCCATGCACCAACAGGTCCTAGGTTCAAGAACCACTCTCCAATCAAAGACACATCTTGCTGCTGGAACCAGTGACTGCAATATGAGAAACTAAGGTAAATCCGGTTCAATGTATTTCATTGGGGGTTTCAACTTTTATGCATAACCTTGGTATTTTTTAACATTTTGAGCCCAAATTTTCAACATGGACTTTTGGGTAACCCACCTCATCAGCAATAGGGCTGTCATTACGCAACTCCCACCTGAAAGGTGATTTTACGGTTATTTGGTGAATTCACCTTTTGGGTGGGATTTGGACATTTTTTCTGCCCTTGTTCATGAGGTGGGGTCATAAGAAGATTATATTGAATATTTGGGGGTCAAGAGAGTGTAAAAATGGCAAAATTATGACCATTTGTTGCAATTTCACTATGCAGCTTGCAACTTTGGAAATTTGAAATATTTGCACACCAGATTTTCAACATAGCCTTCTTATTACTCCACTCATGTATGTCACAGCTGTTATTTTTTAAATCCTGTTCAAAATGTGTTTTCACACTTGTGGCGTGGAATGGCATTACAGTTTTGCTGATTTATGTTTTGGTGGGGATTTGAAAAAGTTCTGTACTGGGTACATGAGGTTGGTAATTTTTTTTTTTTAATTTTTTTTCTTGCACCTCACCTCAGGGAACTCTCTCCAGCATCCTCTGCCACCGGTCTCTACCTCCCCGAGATGCTTCTCCTTATCTCCTTCGCCTCGCCTGACACATCACTCGGATCTGAGCCCCCTGGGAAGGGGCCGCCCTATCCTCCCAGAGTGCTCTATCTATAGTATAGAGTGCTGGGCTAAGCGGGTAACCAGGAGAGGAGAGCACCCTGTATTGGGAGTGTGGTCCAGGGGCCAAGGTGCCTTCGCCTATCTTCAGGGAAGGGGATTTTTCACTTAGTACCCCCCAAGCGTGGGATGTACAATGCTGTCCAGCCCACTACGTGAGCGCCTCCTGCGCACGTCCGAAGACAGTCGCCCAACGCTCCCCCTTCCAGCATGGTCTCTGTGGCTGCAGTGCACCCGATCTCTACTGGGTGCCACTGTCTGTGTGAGACAGTTCCCCCTCCTCCAAGGAGAGGAGAGGAGAGCAGTCCTCCGGATGCTCCATCCTCTCCTCTCTGGCTGACCCCCGGCACCCTGAGCTTGTTCCTGAACTCGGGTCGCCAGCATGGCGCGAGGTGTGGTGTCCAGTGCCTCAACCCTCAATGCCACCGGGCCAGTCATGAGGTGGGTAATAAGATGGCTATTCTGACAATCTGGTCACTGTTTTCCTATAAATGGAAGTGCAGGGCCAGGAGGGCACTGTGCTTCCACAGCTACCTACATATATGCATCTACAGAGTGATGGTAGCGCAGGGTCCAAAGGACCCTGTTCTTTCATAGTAAAATAAGGATACTGTTATACTGCCTCACAAAGTAAGGAAATAAGTTGCAAAAAACTTTGTTAGTGCTCCAGTTTGGGTCAAAGTGACAAAAGTCGGGAAATGAGGCATTAGGGTTTCCAACCCTAACACCCCACCCTTCCAAACCAGACAGGAGAGCAGGTGTGGTGTGCCTTGAGCTTCTCAAGCCTAACATCCACCCCATTCTCATAAAGTCTATGTAACCCCTAGGTGGCACTATCCTATGGGCTACTACCCTCCCTGTGAGGAATATGCACAGGTTGAGGGCCTGAGTTCTGTTAACAGGTGCCTCCACCCAGAGAAATGGTATTGGGGTAGCTTGACTGCTTTGATATAGCCGTCTGGGGTGCTATAACCACCCACCAATCCTTCTAGTGGCCTAAACAGACAGTAGTACCATAGAACACTTTGCATACACTGGATAACAATATGAATATGCTCACACTCCTTAGCTTTCCACCAGGGCTGGATCTGCTGCAATTGCCCTGGAGACCCCCTGGAAAATAAGGTCAGTGATACACAATGCAAAACCTTTCAATGTGACCCAACTAAGAATATGCACACTAGCCAGGTTAAACATGAAACAAATGATCAGGTTTATTCAGGGAACGTGAACAAGGGAGGGGCATGAATCTAGTCAAATGACAGACACTCAGATTTACTTTAGGCTGATTCAGCATGCACTGTAAGTCCCTGATGATTAGTCCTGCTACTCTGGGTACCCAGATCTTATACAGGCTAGCCTGGAGCACTGTCCGGGGTGGCTGGCATTGCAGCTGTTGTTGGGGCCCTTTAGGAAGGAAAAAACAGCATGTGTACAACCCAAATATCTGTAATCCAGAGCTGGATGGCTCAATATGTTAGCAATAACCCAAAACAGATCAATCAGTTGACACACAATGATTTGTAGCTGTTGTTGCAGGGAGCTACCATGATTTGTACTCACACAACCCGGATCGGGATATAGGACAGGCGAGATGAAGACATCATGGTGTTGATGTGATGTGCCAGGAGAAGCAGGGCCTACACGACTCACCTCCTGGTGGTTGCTACCCATTCGGATGGTGTTAAGCAGGGGGCCGAATCCCCAAGTTGGTCTTTTGCCGAGATGACCTCTGGAATGAGGACAGGGGCTTGGGCCATGATAGCAAGGCCCAAGCAGGAGGAACAGTCCTGAGAAAAAGTTTGTGATCTTTTGCTGGAAAGTCTCCAGCTGGCATAACAGGATTCACCATGGGGAACCAAATCGCAACCCATGAAACACATTCAGCACACCAGTTATTTCTCTAAGCCACAATTCAGATATAGTCCATTTGCTAATTACAGCTTCACTGTGCAAACCTTTCAACCTGAGGCTTTCCTCTCTCATTCAGGCAGGCCGATTGCTTCTGGAGCAAGTCTTCATTCCTCTGCAAATAGAAACAACACACTTTCTTTCCTCGGCTGCAGGTCCAAGCCGCAACTGGAAAAGTCTGACTTCTGCAATAAGCAGTTTCTCAGGCGGAGAATGTGGCAGGCAGGCTAGCAGAGCCTTCCCACCGATTCCCCAATGCTCCTAGAGAAGCAGCTGCTCAACAGCTCGAGCTGTTTGCTCTTCAACCTCCAACACTAACTGAGACACTGCTTCAGGCAATTCTGGGGACTTCCCTTATGACCAAAAAGGTTTTGTTGGCTGAGGAAACTGTTTGTCACAGAAGGCCAGTTTAGGCACCAACAGTTAAAACTACAAAAACTACAGAATTCCTTCCCACAAGACCCCTGGGGACAGTCTCCATTTTAGGTCCCCAGAGGTTCGATTGGTCCAACACTGAAAGTCCAGAAACAAAATGGTGGCTCTTATTCAAATGCTCAAGCTGCAACTGAAAGCAGGTTAGACAAACTCTCTATCATCATCATTACAACAGATAAACAGCAAATAATCACACTTCCTATCAGGGCCCTCTGCACGTATCAGCGACTGCAGGATGGGGCCATATAACAGACGGTCTGGCTGGTCGCAAGCCTTAATTACTCAGACCCAGCCTAGACTGATTTCTAAACACAGATTAGCTAAACTCTTAAAGAGACAGGTGCGGAGGCTCACTATAGCACTCTCATGCAAATATATATAACTACTTAAAACAGGATGCCCACCTGACAGTGGGCATTAAGGAGCCCAGGAAGACATTATAGTAAACCCCAATTTGTAGGGGGTATACATACACATCTGACCTTATTTACAGATGGAATGGAGTGAGCGTTAGGCTTGAGAAGCCCAAGGCACACCCCACGCCTGCTCTCCTTTTTTATGTTGATTGTGCATGCTCAAGAAACATGTTGCGGCAGGTTTGCAGAAGCAGGTTGTGGAGGCATGGCACTGTTGTGCCCAATGCCCCACAGCCTGCAAAGGCTTGTCCCCATCCCCCAATGCCGTGGCACGCTGCTGCTGACACTAGTTCAGCCAGCGTGCCACAACGTTCAAACAAATTAGCTGCTGCAATCAGGGGCCCCTTCGTCATTGCAGCGTCAGCCATCTGCTGCAATGAGGGAGCGACCCGTCATTGCAGGGCAGGATGTAGCATCTATGGTATTGTTTGCGAACATGGCGACGGCTTGCCGCCGTATTCACAAACAATATGTACCCCTCCAATGTTTATTTGCCGATGGGAGAGCCCACTTCCCATCGGCAGAAAGGAACCGCCTTTTGTTGTTTGCCGATGGGGTGCCCAGTCCCCTGCCAGCAGAATAAATCCCCTTTGTTGTTTGCCGATGGGGTGCCCAATCTCGTCCGGCAGAAAGAATCCCCTTTTGTTGTTTGCTGATGGGGGTGCCCCAGTCCCCGTCTGCAGAACATCACTTTGTTGTTTGCCATGGGGTGCCCAATCTCTGCCGGCTACAAGCTGTCCTCTCAGACTTGGTGGTACGCTGGGGAGCCACCCCAGCGTGCCCTATGCCCCGAAATGTGAAAGCGCCCGCAACGCTTTCTTGTACCTGGAAAGAAAGAAACGGTCCCCGTAGTCTCCCCACACACCCCACAACCCACACCACCCACTGCGCACCCAGCCTCCCCACACCCCTCATCCCATACTTACTCCGGAGCATGGCGATGATCTTCGCTGGACCGGGAACACGTCTGCCTCTTCAAGCAGCCATGAACTGAGGAAATGCGGTAAGCTGTATAATGTAATGAATAGGGTTTTTCAACCTTAGTGCATATCCGGAGATTTTTGGATTTTTCACTAATTTTCTCATGATAGAGGTTTTGGACCCTCCTCATGAATTCTTGAACTGTCATGGCACAACAGCCCCAAAGGTGGTTTCAGGTCACTGTGCGGAATCACCCTTCAGGGCTAATTAACGAAACGACAGTGTCAAGTGTTCCTTCCATAAGTGAGGTGGGCTCTCAAAAGCCTATGTTGCAAATTTGGTGAAAACTAAAAAATTACTGTTTTACGAAGGGTATGCTCTGCAGAGTTGCTACGACGTCAGAATTTCGCCGAATGTACAATATTTTCATGCCAGATTTTCAACATTGCCATTTTGTCACACTCCTTGTGAGCAGTACAGCTGTCATTGTTCACATCCTGGCCGAATGTGTTTTCGCACTCCGCAGAATAGAGCGGTCACTGTGGGAAATCACTGTTAGGGACAGATTAAGAAATGACAGTGACACTGTTCATGAGTAGACATCCTGGAATGCCTATGTTGAAAATTTGGTAACAATACTCCATAAAATGACTGTGTTACGAGAATATGCATTGCACAGTTGGCACACAGTCCGTAACTTCGCGAATTTCTAATATTTTCACCCAGATTTAAACATTGCCATTTTCCCAGACCTTCTTATGATCAGTACAGCCGCCATTTTCCCATCCAGCCACAAATGTGTTTTCGCACTTCCGGGCACAGAATAGGCGGTCGCTTGGGAAATCACTGTTCGACAGATTAAGAAAATGACAATGGTACTGTTCATGAGTAGAGGTCCTAAAATGGCTATGTTGAAAATTTGGTGATGATAGCCCATCATTGACGTGTTAAGTGTGTGTTGTACCTTCCACGCACCCTTGTAACTTCACAGATTTGTAATATTGTCACACCACATTTCCAACAGTGCCATTTTTACACCTCCTTATAAGCAGTGCAGCTGTCATTTTTCACATCCTGACCGAAATCTGTTTTCACAGTTCCGGCAGCAGAATAACATGGTCACTGTGGAAATCAGTGTTCGGGACAGATGAAATGACAGTGGCACTGTTCACGACAGAGGTCCAAAATCCTTATGTTGGAAAATTTGGTGACAAAACTCCATAATATGACCGTGTTACAAGCCGCGCATTGAACTGCTTCCACGTTCACCTCTTGCAACTTCGCAAATTTGTAATACCGTCACGCCCACATTTCAACAGTGGCATTTTTTCAACTCCTTATGAACGCTGCAGCTGTCAGCTACATCCTGGCTACAATATGTTTTATACTCCTGCGGACAAGATAACGGTCACTCTGGGAAATCAGTGTTTGGGACAGATTAAGATCGACCAAGTGAGAGGGGAGTGACCGAGCTCAACTGAGCTCTGTCAGGACTGCTGCGGATTTGTTTGTGGCAGACAAAGGCCCCAACACAAGAGCCCAGAACAAAAGGGCAGCCTGCAGCACTGGGAGAAACAGAACAAGAGAGCGAGTGAGGGAGGGTGAGTGAGCGAACTCACCGAAGTGCTGTCAGAGCTGCTGGGATTTCTTTGTGGGCAGAAAAAGGTGCCAATGCAGGCAGGAGACCCATATAAAAGGGCAGCTTGCAGCGCCAGGACAAACAGAATTAGCGATGAGAGCTCTGTCAGGACAGCATGGATTTCTTTGTAGGCAGACAAGTTGCCACAACACAGCCAGGAACTCCATGCAAAAGAGCAGTCTGCGTGCACCAAGAGAAACAGAATGAGCGAGTGACAGAGCGGTAGTGAGTGAGCTCAACGGGGCTCTAGTGTGACTGCTGCAGATTTCTTTGTGGGCAGAAAATGCGGCAACGCAGGCAGAAGCCCAGTACAAAAGGCCAGCTTGCAGCGCCGGCAGAAATGGAATGCGAGAGTGACAGAGGGGGAGTGTGCGAGCTCAGTGGAGCTATGTCGGGACTGCTTCAGATTTCCTTTTGGCCAGAAAAAGCCACCAATGCAGGCAGGAGCCCAGTACAAAAGGGTAGCCTGCAGTGCCAGGAGACACAGAACAACCACATGAGGGAGGGGGAGTCAGTGAGCTCAACGGGGCTTTGTTGGGACTGCTGCAGATTTGTTTGTGAGCAGAAAAAGCAGCAATGCATGCAGGGTCCAGTACAGAAGGGCAGCCTGCAGTGGCAGGAAAACCAGAATGAGCGAGTGAGTGAGCTCAACAGGGCTGTATTGTAACTGCTGCAAAGTTCTTTGTGGGCATAAGAAGGCAGCAACGCAGGCAGGAGCCCAGTAGAAAAGGGCAGCCTGCAGTGCCGGCACAACAGAATGAGCGAGTGAGAGAAGCAGAGTGAGCGAGCTCAATGGAGCTCTGTTGGGACTGCCATAACATGACTGTGTTACAAGCGTGCATTGAACTGTTTCCACGCACCCTTCTAATTTACGCAAATTTATATACTGTCACGCCACATTTTCAACAGTGGCATTTTACAAAACTCATATGAACACTACAGCTGTCATTTTACGCATCCTGGCTAAAATATGTTTCTGCACTCCTGCCAGCAGACAATAGCACGGTCACTCTGGGAAATCAGTGTTTGGGACAGATTAAGATCGACCAAGTGAGAGGGGGAGGGCCGAGCTCAACTGAGCTCTGTCGGGACTGCTATGGATTTGTTTGTGAGGCAGACAAAGGCCCCAACATAAGAGCCCAGTACAAAGGGCAGCCTGCGCACTGGAAGAAACAGAGCATGAGGAGCGAGTGAGGAAGGTGGTGAGCGAACTCACCAAAGCTGTCAAGACTGCTGCAGATTTCTTTGTGGGCAGAAAAAAGGCATCAATGAGGCAGGGGCCCAGAACAAAAGGGCAGCCTGCAGCTGTGGGACAAACAGTGCGAGCGAGTGAGACAAGGGAACTTAGTGAGCTCAATGGAGCTCTGTCAGGACTGCTGGGATTGCTTTGTGGGCAGAAAAAGGGGCCAATGCAGGCAGGAACCCCGTACAAAAGGGCAGCTTGCAGCACCAGGACAAACAGAATGAGCGATGAGAGAGGGAGACTGATCGACCTCAACGCAGCTCTGTCAGGACAGCTGTGGATTTCTTTGTGGACAGACAAAGGTGCCAATGCAGCCAGGAGCCCCATACAAAAGCGCAGTCTGAGGCACCAAGACAAACAGAATGAGCGAGTGACAGAGCGGTACTGAGCAAGCTCAACGGAGCTGTAGTGTGACTGCTGCAGATTTCTTTGTGGGCAGAAAATGCGGCAACGCAGACAGGAGCCCAGTACAAAAGGCCAGCTTGCAGCGCCGGCAGAAATGGAATGCAAGAGTGACAGACGGGCAGTGAGCGAGCTCAGTGGAGCTGTGTCAGGACTGCTTCAGATTTCTTTCTGGCCAGAAAGGGTGCCACTGCAGGCAGAAGCCCAGTACAAAAAGGGCAGTCTGCAGCACCAGGAGACACAGAATGAGCAAGTGAGGGAGGGAGCCAGTGAGCTCACAGGGCTTTGTTGGGACTGCTGAGATTTGTTTGTGGGCAGAAAAAGGCAGCAATGCATGCAGGGCCCAGTACAAAAGGGCAGCCTGCAGTGGCACGAAACCAGAATGAGCGAGTCAGTGAGCTCAACAGAGCTGTATTGTAACTGCTACAAATTTCTTTATGGGCATAAGAAGGCAGCAAGCCGAGCAGGTGCCCAGTAGAAAGGGAGGCCTGCAGCCGGCAGAACAGAATGAACGGAGTGAGAGAAGGGGAGTGAGGAGCTCAACGGAGCTTTGTGGGACTGCTGCAGATTTCTTTTGAGCGAAAAAGGTGCCAACAGAGACAGGAGCCCAGTACAAAGGGCAGCCTGCAGCCAGGAGAAACGGAATGAGTGAGTGAGACAGGCGGACTGAGCAACCTCAACGGACTTCTGCGGACAGCTGTGGATTTCTTCATGGGTAGAAAAAGCTACCAAAACAGGCAGGAGCCCAGTACAAAAAGGCAGCCTACAGTGCCAGGAGACACGGAATGAGTGAGTGACACAGGGGGAGTGAGCCACCTCAATGGAACTCTCTCAGGACAGCTGCGTATTCCTTCCTCAGCAGAACAAGGTGCCAATGCACACACCAGCCCAGTACAAAAGAGCAGCCTGCAGCACTGGGACTAACAGACTGAGCCACTGACAGAGGCCCACTGCGTGAGCTCAACAGACCAACGCAATCAACATTCAGCATTGACAAATGCTTGTTTCAAATGAAACATACTTTATCAAAAATTTTCAAAATACAGATACATAAAACCTACACAGTTCAACACTTAAAACACAACCCCTAATAACCCCACCACCACCACCACCACAGTACATTCATGTTATACAGATAAGGGTAAGATTAACTACTCTATCCCTCCATCACCCTAATACCCCATCCCAGTACTTTGGAGAAAAACCTTTTCTATTCACAAACTACATATGAAAAGGAGATCTTACAGTATCTGGGACATAGATCACACACCTGCTGTCCTGCCTGGTTTAGGAGGGTAGGGTGTTAAGACTGGAAACACTAATGTAACCCCTAGGTGGTGCTATCCCAAGGGCTACTACCCTCACTGCTTGGCTGTAGCAGGTTAAGGGCCTGAGTTCTGAAGCGGTGCCTCCACCGGAGGTCAGGGTTGGTAGTGATCAAGCTTAACCTGGGCACAGCCCTCCAGGACACTGTAACCCCCGTTCCTTACTAGTGGCCGGAACAATACACAATAATCACTTTCACAATACCCCTGATACACCACACAAGTACCCACACTGTTTGCACTTACCACCAGGGCTTTCCTCTAGCCTGGCCCTGGGGACCCCCTGTAAAACAAGGTTATACACAGCAAATAGCAGCAGTACAGTACTCTTGCACAAACTGGAACCAAAGTCAGGGTAAATGCAAAAAAGAGTTAGATCTGATTTATTTAAGGGGCTTGAACAAGGGAGGGGCATAATCAGGTTTATTTATTTATTTATTTTATTTTATTTTATTTATTTATTACATTTTGGTGACCGGGTAGGCCCACTGAGCCCCAAAGGTCCCTTTTTCAGGGGTGACCGGGATAACAATACAAGATAAAATACAGTGGAGAAAAACTTTTGATTACATAGGTTGTTCAAGCATAAGGTGGTTACAGACAGTGGTTACAGACATGGTTATCATCATGGCACAGTTTTGCCTTGGTACTATTTGGCATAGTGATATACATGAGGTAGCATTGGTCCCTAGGTGTCCATAAACTAGAGGGAGGTACATGGTCGGCTCACCTTTGGGAAGGTTTGATGCAGAAAAAGGGGATACCTTAAGAGCCATGGCAGTGGCATGCACTTGTGGCCAGTATGTGGGACTTGAGCCTGGTGCAGAAGTTCATGAGTGAGGAGGCATCCTGGACCGGGGGCTTGTTCCATAGGCTGGGGGCTTGGCAAGAAAAGGATCTGCCGCCAGCATTGGTCCTTACTCTGGGGACTTCTAGTAGTGTTCATTCTGATATCCTTAAATTCCTAGGGTTGTGTTTAATGGCTATGGTTCCGGCTATGCTTGGTGCAGCGGGGGGTTTGAGTAGCTTGTAGGCCTGGACAAGCAATGGGTATTGGAGGTGGAGCGCCAATGTGGGCTACCGGAGCTGGGGCTAGATGTCACAGTGGTGACGCCTGGTGGTCTTGGGTAGCGTAACGAGCTATTTTGTTGTATAGGATTTGCATCCTAGATACCTCTTGCTTTTGCCATGCCCTGTAAAATTAGGGCCACAGTAGGTTAGGGTAGGGAGCAGGACGCTTGTCGAATGGAGAGCCTGGCCTCAGGGATGAGCTGGTCCCTGAGTCGGTACAAGGTACCGAGTTTATGCGAGGGTCCTGGTGACCTGGTCCACACGAGTCCTTGTAGGTGATAGACTGATCCAGTGTTAGCCCAAGTATTTTAGGGAGGGAACTACATTAATGCTTTTGCCAGAGAGTGTGGTTAGTTGGAGGATGAGGACCTGTCAAGTCCCAGTGATCTTGACCCAAATAGCATTGCCTTGGTTTTGTCTGCATTAAGTACCATTCTGTTCTCACAGCCATGTCTCTAGGAATGTGAGGTCCTTTTAGAGGAGCGGACCAAGGCAGCCACATCGCCCAAGGGTCGGTAGATGACAGTGTCGCCAGCGTACTGTACAACCGAGCCCTCCCCACAGTAGGTACTTAATTCGTTGGTAAATAGGGAGACTAGAAGGGGGCCTAGTATTGAACCCTGAGGTACTCCCTGTTTTAGAGGTAGTGGCTCTGACATGGCCCCCTTCCATATGGCCCTCTGTGTCTGGCCTGATAAATAACTCCCAAACCACTTGAGGGCATGGGGCTCTAGGCCCACATTGTGCAGCTTCTGTAGCAGGAGATTGTGGTTGACAAGGTCAAACGCCTTGGACAGGTCTATAAAGACTGCACCTGTGGGTATCCCTTTGTCCATTGCCCTGAGCATTTCATTCGAGAAGTTAGTGAGGGCGGTGTCAGTACTGTGGTTTGGTCTGAATCCATGTTGAGAGGGAGCAAGGAGCTGATGAACTTCCAAGTAGTCCCGGAGTTGGTTGTAGATTAGCCTTTCTTGCAACTTGGCAAGTGTGCAGAGAAGGGAGATCGGCCTATAGTTGGTTAGTTTTTCCCTGAGTCCACCTTTGTGGATAGGGACTACATTGGCATGTTTCCACTGGTCAGGGACTGCTCCTTCCCTCAGTGATCTGTTAAGGAGCATGGTTAAGGGCCTAGATAAGGAGGTGGCTCCAGCCTTGATTAGCCAAGGGTTGATCCCATCTGGTCCATTCGCGTAGAGACTCTATCAATTAAACAGTTACGCATGCACTTCTGGGTCCATAAACAGTCACACACTCTGGGTACCCAAATGGAGAATGGTGGGCTAGCCAGGAACATTGCAGCTGGTTGGGGCCCTGTGATGGAAGAAAATAACATACACAACACACACTATTTGTAATCTGGAGCCAGAAGGCTCAGTTTGTGAAAAGAAAACAACAAGACAATCAGATGACACACTTTTAGATTAGGCTGTTGTTACAGGGAGCTACATTGATGATTACTCACGATACCCAAGACTGGACACAGGCTGGGCGAAAATCGTGACAGCAGGTGGTTAATCTGGCGTGCCAGGAGAAGCAGGGCCCACACGATTCGCAGAGGTGTCATTCCTGTTCAAACATGGAGCAGGGGGCTGATTCCCAGGCAGATCTCTTATCAGTGGATTTCTCTGTGCAGTGGGGTAGTCTGGCAGGGCCAGCGTGGCATGGCCCAGGCCCAATGGAGATGAATGCGAAATTCAGTCCGATTAGGCTGGATAAAGCTTCCAGCAAGCAGAACACAGTTCACACAGTGGGGAATGAAATCACGACCCACTTTCAATACACAGCACATTTACATGTAAGGAAATTCTACTGTACCAGGCAAACCACTCTCCGGTCACAATCGCAAAGTCTCTGCACAAACCAGGGATTCAAAAGCAGCTGGAAATCCTGACAGGCCGATCGCATTCAGCAAATCTTTGGTCTTCTTCAGGTTAAAGCCTGGTCACAGTCCAGTGGCTTAAATAGTCCTCACAACTCGAATGCAGTCCGAATAAACTCTATTTTCCCTCTCAGGGACAGCAGGCAGACAGGCAGGCCAAAACTCCGCCCTTTCACAGTTCTCCCATGCAAAACTACACAGAACTGCTGCTCAAAAATCACTTGAGCTGTTACTTCTTCACTTCTCAACTCAAAAACTGAAGCTAGCTGCAGCAGCCTGGGAAATTCCCCAAGATCCAAAAGGTTTGGTTGGCTGATCCTCCTGTCAGTCACAACAAAGGCTTCCCCTTCAGGTACAAAAAGCCCCAAACTGCAGTTCCTACAGATTTTGACTCCAGACAGCTCCTGTAGTCCAGCTCCATTTTAGGTCCCACCAGTAGTGATTGGTCCAATTCACAGACCAGGACCAGGATAGTGGAGATAAACAAAACAGTCCTTGCTGCAAAGAAGGCAGGTTAGACAAACTACATTATCATTATCACTCTAAATGATTTTTCAGCAAACAGTTACATCTTTCAACAGAGCTCCCTCTCAGATTACTTATGACTGCAATCCAGGCAGCTCTTAAAGAGACAGTACACAGAGGCTATACAGGCACTCTCTGGCAATCACATTTAAACTGCTAAAATGCAGGACACCAGCCAGGCAGTGAGCATTTAGACAAGCTTGCAGAAGACTTTTCGGGAGCCCCCATTTGTAGGGGGGTTACACCAATGTCTCATTTCCCAACTTTTGTCACTTTGACCCTAACTGGATCATTAACAAAAGTTTTGTGCAACTTACATATTAATGCGTAGAGTGAGGAGGGTGTCTCTTATAGAATAAGAAGGTCATCTCATGTTGTTTTGGGTGAGAGGACTGTGAAGCAAAGCTGAACAGTTCTGTCAGCCAAAACAACATGAGATAACCTTCTTATCCCATAAGAGACACCCTCACTCTATGTATTAATATATTATGAAGCAGTAGAACTGCCTCCAGCCCAAAATACCACTGTGGAATACAAATTGTACTGACAATTTTGATTTATTTGTGCCCTTTTTGCTGGTCTCTCACGCTCTTTTGAGATAGTAGTGGTACATTCCATGAGCCGGGTTGTTGCTTACACACCGTGTAATCATGTTGGCTGGAGCTGACTGCGAAGAAATCTTGTTTATTTATTTGAAAGTTTTGCCACAGAAGAGGGGCTAACTGCAGATAAAACATATTTATTATTTCAAACATCTGCCAGCATGTTTTGCATTTTTGATTTCGGTATTGGAGCCTTGGTTGTGCACTGATAACTTCCCTTTCGGTTTTCTGCCTAAAGTGACTGCTCGTTTGATATATTGCTTGACAATTCACACTGAAGTTCTGTGTCTGAAGAATTGCTCGTTTAATAAAAATGCACTTACAACTTCCTGGTCACTTCTGTGGCTGAAGGAGTGTTTCTTTCTGAAGATTTGCTGGCACTCCCTCGGGACATTTTGTGGGTACGGTGATTCTTTTTTACAGTTTCCGATGGAGTGCTGTGCCTGAAGAGTGCTCATTTGAGAAAATGCGCTGACAGTTTCTAGGGAACATCTGTGGCAAAATACACTGATTTGTTTTAATCAGGATTCCTCTGACAGTTGATTTCCGCTGCGGTGATTGTAACAGAAACAGAGTGACAAGCGAGATTCACCGCGATGGAAATCAGTGGTGCAGAGGAGTGCGAGGCAGCAACTATACATGGAATAACAGGTACAATAATGCTGTCCTCTGATTGGTGGAGGCAGTTCCGCTGCTTTATAATATGGGACTCTGATAGCTCAACAAGGCCCCAAAGCATTTTGGACTGTAGTTATGACAAGCCAGTACCAGGCGGAAGCCAGAATAACTGCAGAAGCTTTCAGCATGTTAGTTCCACACATGTACAAAGGTGCCAATAGAAACGATGCATGTCAGCCTAGCATAGAGCCCTCATCTGAGGGAGCATATGTAGACCACAGCAGCACAAGGACTCAGAGCTTACCACAAGCTTATGAAAAAATGTATTTTATAAGAAAGCCATAAATAGCATGCCTTGTGCTGTTTGACACGAGGCATGCCAAACTGTGTTGTGATACAATGCCCATATTAGTATTCTAGGTATGATATGTAATTAGTGCCTTCCTGAAAGAGCCTCCTGGCCACTACACTATATAGTCGTAGACCTTCATAGGACAGGAGGATATCCGAGCATGCTGCAGGGAAGAGAATACTGAGTGTCCAGCGGGTCCAGGCAGAAACCAATGACAGGGTCCCACAGTGTGGTAAGGCAGATGGTTTAGCTTTTTACTACCTCTTGCATCCAGGTTCATATGCAGGAATATCAGTAGTTATAAGAAAGACCCCTTCTGAGGAATGCTTAGCAGCAAATATACAAATACATAGGAGCTTTGCTACAGATTAGGCTGAATATGGTTTAAAATAATTTCTTGTAACATGAGTAATGACGGATATGTGTCTTTTAGTATGCTTTTTAGGCTGTGAGTACTTATTTGTTAGATTCAGGAAAAATGCATAGACGCTGCCAAACCTCAGAGACAAGAGGAACTAAGACTGATTTTATAGTCTGCTTCTGTTTCTACTTATTACAGAAAGACAGCAAAAATACATTTTTATTTCTTTTACTTCCTGCATGATATCATTACAGTAAAGCTACTTGGGCTTCTGCCAAAATGCCTCAGATGTTTTTTGTAATAGACATGCAAACTCCATACCAATACTGTATAGTTGCATGAGATGGACCCTGGCACCTGGGACTAACCTCAGATTTATTTCCTGACTGTGGTCCCAGTACGACATTTATCTATCTAGCGACACATATTATAGGGGTGTGGACAAATCCCTATAGTTAGCACAGCACATCGATTTTAAATCCCAATACTTGCACCTCAATAACTTTGGCATTTTTTAACGAAATAGCCCAACATTTGGTATGTGTGGTCATTCTGCCAGTGTCTCAAGATCTGGAAAGTTTAGTGATGGCATCTTGTATGATTTTTGAGATATAAAGTGGTAAAAAACAGAAAAAGAAACACTTTTTTCCTATAGGTTAACATGGGTTTTTTTGTCGTCATCTACAGCCCACACGGAATGCAATTTTTCTCTGAAATTTTTAGGGATGATAGGGTGTGTGCCAAGGGTGTGCCTTTCGATGTTTTGGTGAAAAAATATATTACCATTTTTGAATTATAATGATTTTTGTGATAGCTGCAAGACAGGCAGGTAAATGAAAACAGTTACTGTAGACTTATTGTTCAAGCTGTAAATTTACTGGTCCTGCTCAGAGTAAATACTGTTTATGCTGTTAGTCGTCTTCTTTTTCTAACAATTTACAAATTAGTGTTGTACGCAACTCCGGCATAGTAAGGACAGCACACCACCTGTATATAGGTCTCAGTGATATGCTTAGTTTGATGTTTGTCTTAAAATGTGTATATCTCCATAGTAAATATGTGTTTTTTCATTGAAAATCATGTCCCCCATCCCTCACTAAGTAATTACCATTTGTTTTTTTACTGTTTGAACCATTTGCACTTATTAATAGTTCAAACGTTACTGTTCAAACTGAAAATTGCCATTTCTAGTTCTGGTAGTCCAGTGGTCCCTCTCCCCCGTTCTCTGATCACCATCCCCGATGTTAAAATTTGTCCCTGGTAGTCCAGTGGTCAGTCCCTATTCTCCAATCACCATTGCCGATGTTACAGAATTAGCCCATGGTAGTCCAGTGATCCCTTCCCCGTTCTCTGATTGCTGTCCCAGATATAAAATGTAGTCCAGTAGTCCCTCCTTTGTTCTCTGATCACCATCCATGGTAATAAAAATTCAAGCCCTGGTTCTAGTGATCCTCTCCTCCTCCTCTCGTTCTCCAGTCGACATCCCTGGTAATAAAAAACAAAGTCCTGGTAGTCTATTGGTCCCTTCCCTTCCTGCTCTCTGACCATGTCCCTGGTCATATAATTAATAAAGCCCTGGTAGTCCAGTGATCCTTCCCCCATTCACTGATAGCTGTCGTCTTTTTTTTTTTTTTATCATTGGTAGTCCAGTGATCCTCTGTCCTCCCCATTGTCTGATCGCCATCCCCAGTGCAGTCCTTTATGTCCCTGGTATCTAGTGGCACCCTTCTAGTCCATTCCTGCAAAAAGGAAAACCATCACTTGATTTTTTTGGGGGGGCTGCAGTGGTCCCTCCCTTCTCCCCAGTTCTCCATTCACCATCCCAGATGTTAAAATTATCCCTGGTAGTCTAGTGGTCCCTCCCAACTCCCCTGTTCTCTGATTGCCATCCCCGGTAATAGAAAACCAAAGCCCTGGAAGTCTGGTGGTCCCTCCCCCCTCCTGTGTTCTCAGATCGCCATCCCGATAATATTAATTAATAAAGCCCTGGTAGTCCAGTGGTTTCTCCCCACTCTCCTGTTCTCCGATCACCGTCCCCGTATTTTATTCTTTTTTTTTTACCATTGGTAGTCCGTTGGTCCCTCTGCCTTCCCCCATTGTCTGATCACAATCCCCAATGCAGCCCTTTATTTCCCTGGTAACTAGTGACCCCCCAGTCTGTTCCTGCAAAAAAGAAAATGGTCCCTTGATTTTTTAAGGGGGGGGCTACAAAAAGAAAGGATCCCTCGCCAATCAGCCCCCATACTCCTACCTCCCAGTCAGTACTCACCAACCCACATCCCCTAGTACACCCCCACACACCGTCACTCACCTGAACAGGTCCCAGGTTTGAGATCCACTCTCGCAATCGAAGACACGTCTTGCTGCTAGAACCTGTGACTGCAATAGGAGAAACTAAGGTAAATGCGGTTCAAGGTATTTCAGTAGGGTTTCAACTTTAATGCACAACTCAGCTATTTTTTGACATTTTGACCCCAAATTTTCAACATGGCCTTTTGGGGATCCCTCCTCATGACCAATATGACTGTCATTACACAACTCCCGCTAGAAAGGTGATTTCATAATCGGTTGGTGAATTCAGCTTTCGGGGGGGATTTGACAATTTTTCCTGACCTTGTTCATGAGGTGGGGTCATAAGAATGCTATGTTGAAAACTGCATCCTGTTAATGTGGTGACTGATTATTGCCACTGTGATGTTGCCAGCAGAATAATGTTGCACACTTCTTGCTCAACTTTGATTTTTTGGAGTTGGGCAATGTTGCTGATCCATGGTTTGCCTTCTTGCCACCGGGGTGCAACTCAGAGTTTGTTATGTAAATAAGTGGGTGGTTTTGGGGTTGAAGCAATTGCAGTCGCTCTTACTGCCAGATAGCAGATAGTCGGAGCGCAGTGCCTGGTGTCGGCAAAGTGCTGGCAATGTACTTTATTTTTTTTATTTATTTATTGAGATCTAGGATTACAAATTACCTTTGAACCAGAGGTTTGTTTACAAAGGTTCCATGTCAGAAAACAGAGGAGATATTACAAGTGAAACAAGACAAAATGCAGGGCTTTCCTGGGTAACAATGCTTGGGACAGCTGAAATACAGCGGTTACTTAAGCTTAACACATGATACGTATAATTAGGAGGTAAAAAAGAGAAAAAAAACAAGTTTGCAGTGGCAAAATAGGCAACAGGTAAGGAGGCGGTCAGACATTAGACTTTGTCATAAGTGCAGTCTATCAGTGATAAGTGCCAGGAGGAAATGAAGGCAAAGAGGGGCTGGGCATGGTAAGATCAGCAATATTGGGTTGGGTAAAGGTGCAAAAAATAGGGGGAGATGGGAAAGAAGCAGAGAAAGGCAGAATTGGTTGGTAAAGAGGATACAAAGGTGGTCAGAGATAGCAGGAGAGTGGGAGTGCAGAATAGCATTAATGCACCAGTTGGGGGGGAATAAAAGAAGTAATAGGGAGAGGGGGGAGAGGGTGGGAAGAGGGGAGAAGAGAAAGGATAGAGGGAGGGGAGGAGAAGAAAAGGACGGAGGGGGTAAAGGGGCCTGAGAGGACAGATGTAGTAGGACACTAGCATGAGCAATTGCAGTGTTGAGATTAGTGAGGTGCAGGCATAGGTTGCGTTGAAAGGGCCAAATCTAGTCTCACCATAAGACCTCTGGAGGAGACAATTTATTAAGGGAGGCCCTATTAAAAATGAAGCGTTGTGCTTGGGATGTGCGGCAGAAGGGAATCTGGTAGCGAGCATTGTCAGTACTACGAGTGCAACGTGTGGAAGTGGCAGTTGTCATTAGGCCACATGTGGTGGAAGGAGTAAGACCAAGGCTGATTTTCTTAGCTAGCAGACAGGTCTGGTAGGCTCTCCTACCTTGCAGGTGTAGCCAGGATGACTGTTTGTGGAGTTCACAAGTATGGCTTCTTTTACCCATGCCAGTCACGAGATGGCAGCACTTATTCAGAGCTGTTCTTATTCTATTTAAGTTGGTGCCTGCGGCAGCTCCATAGAAGATCAGTCCATAATCAATTAAAGAGAAGACTGAGCTGTTAACAGCTATGCACATTGCCTCTTGCGTGAGGCAGTTCCGATGTCGGTAGAGGGTACCTATTCTAGAGTTAATTGCTCTGGAGATTGATTTTATGTGGGCGGAATAGGAGAGAGGACTGTCCAAGGTAACACCCAGGTATTTAAACTCACGGACTTGTTCCAGAGGGAGGAGATGCTTATTCAGAATGTGTAAGTTACCCATTCTGTGTCTGCTATGTGAGTTGGCAAACAGCATGGACTTTGTTTTTTTGTAGTTCATCAACAGTTTATGTTGATCAAACCACTTTTTGACTTTGTTAAAATTGGATTGTAGGTCAGAGGATAGTTGGTCTGGGTTGGTATGCATGGAGTAGAGGACAGCATCATCCACGTAAAGGAGCATTCTGGCGTAACATGCCACTGGGAGATTGTTTAAAAAGAGACTAAAAAGAAGCGGGCCAGGGATAGATCCTTGGGGGACTCCGAAATGCACTGGGAGGCAGTCAGAGAGAGAGTCACCAATCCTAACACGTTGGTGCCTGCCCATTAAGTAGCTTTTAAACCAGCAGGTTGCTTCGGTAGATAGGCCTAGGGCACTGAGTGTGTGCACCAGGAGCTGGTGATTAACGGTATCGAATGCCTTGGTTAAGTCTATATACACTGCTCCAAGCAGCTGTCCAGAGTCTGGGGCTTTATGAATGTGTGTTGTGAAATTGAGTAGAGCAGTGGTCGTATTATGCACCTTCCTAAAACCATGTTGTTGTGGGCACTGGATATTGTGTTTGCCCAAGTATTCTGTCAGCTGATCAGCCACTATGCGCTCTAAGACTTTGGAGAGTGGGGGGAGGATAGAAATGGGGCAGTAGTTGGAATGCTGGGTACGGTCTCCACTTTTGTACACTGGCATTACAGTGGCTGATTTCCAAGCCTGGGGGAACTGTCCAAGGGTAAGGGAGAGGTTAAGGAGTTTGGTGAGAGGGGGAAGGACCGCTTTGAGTGCAAGGTGGAGGAGCTTTAGGTCAAGGGTTTCACGCACTAAATCTGGATTTGCCAAGCACCTTACTTAGATATCTGTGAGCTTCGATAAGGGATACTTTCCTGAAGTAGAAGGGAGAGCATTGGGGTGAGGCGTGAATTCCATTGTGAAGGGGGGCAGGGTGCAGGTGGCTAGGGAGTCAGGGGGAGTATTCGCTTAGATCAGTAAAGGCAATATTCAGGGAGTCAGCAATCAATTTAGGGTCCTGAGTAAGAGTGCCATTTATCTCAATCATCGTAGGGAGGTGATCTATTGGGTTTACCTGTTAGGCTTTTTATGTTATCCCAGAAATCCTTACTCTTGCCCAAGCTGTTAGTAAGCACCCCTTTGTAGAAGTCTTGCTTGGTTCTCCGCACTGCTATGTAAAATGTAATGTAAAATGTCAAATTTATTTCTATAAGGCGCCCTTCCCATGCTCAGGGCACCTTTACAAAAATTCCACAAGCAGCAGTAAAACCACAATAATAAATAACATTTCATCCATAACAAATTCAACATACTTTAAATCACAGAAAATGCTTGGTTAAAAAGGAAGGTCTTTAGGGCTTTTTAAACCCTCCACAGTCAGGCTATTTCAGTATCTGGCGAGGTAGAGAATTCATAGGTAGGAGCCATAAAGGCAAACGTTCTTCCACCAGATGTTTTTAAGGTTACTCTGGGAATCTCTAGCAATCCCTCACCAGAGGATCGGACGGAGCGGGAGGGGCAGCAAGAAGTCAGGAGTTCTTCCAGGTAGTGGGGTCTCAACCCATGTAGGGCTTTATAGGTCATCAACATGAACTTAAAAGTCATCCGCCACTGGACAGGTAGCCAGTGCAACTCGCGAAGCACAGGTGTTATATGGTTGGACCTTGGGCTTCCAGTCAACAACCTAGCCGCAGCGTTTTACACCAGCTGCAAGCAGTGAATATCCACTCCCAGCAGCCCTAGATAAAGGGCATTGCAATAATCAAGACGACTGGCAACAAAGGCATGGACCAGGGTAGGAAGATCCTCTGATGGAACCAGGTGTTTCACCCATGCTATGTTCCTTAGATGGAAGAAGGATGATTTGACTACAGCCGACACCTGTGTCTTCAGGGTCAGACCCTCATCAGATATAACACCAAGGTTATGTACCTGGCCAGATGCCACAAGCTGGGTCTCCCCCAGAAATAAACCTGAGGGTTTTCCCACCCATGAATTTGACATCCTCACCCCCGGTTCCACCACCAATACCTCCGTTTTTCCCGGGTTCAACTTCAGCCAATTGGTACTCATCCAGTTCTGTATCTCCAGGAAGCAGTTGTTAAACAATGTACTTGACTCGGACTCCTGCTCGGGCACAAAAGACATATAGAGTTGAGAGTCATCGGCATAGCAATAATTTTGCATCTGTTTTAAACTAAAATGAATTAAAATAGTTTTTGCAACTGTCCCGCTGCTGCTACTGCCTGCCCAGCACAGCGGTCGTCTTGTAATCTATGGTGCATTGGTTTCTGGCAACTTTGTACCTTTGCATATCGGCGCGGAAGCCAGAGGCCATGGCACGGTGTCAGAGGATATTCCTATTCTTCACCATTGTTAGTAGGGCAGGGGTGATCCAGGGTTTGACACTCCCCTAGTTTTTATTTTCCTGGTGGGGGCAAACTGATCGCACACCGTAGTGAATCAACTAATGAAGAAGTGTAGCGCATTGTCAATGCAGGTCATATTGTTAAGAGGGGACCAATCAATCATAGTGAGTGTGCTTAAAAACTGCGAGAGCTTCCCTTTTTTAACTTTTAACGTGGAAGGTGAACTTGGCTTTAGGTTTGCGAACTTTGTTGGACCACTGGCAGAGCACCCAGGAATGATCGCTTAGGAAGTCATTGAGAACTCGCACGTTGGAGACTCTTCTAGGGTGGGTGGTGAGAATCCAGTCAAGGAGGGAGCAGAGACCAGTTCTGTAGTTATACGCGTTGGTGAGGTAACCATTTGGGTGATGTCTATTGAGGCAAGAGTGTCTTTAAATGGCTCAGTTTCCGGGGCCAGCCAATTTACACTGAAATCCCCTAGCACCACTGTCTTTGTATGATGGAGGAGATTTTATTTATTATTTATTTATTTGGTTTTTGTTGACTGGGTAAGTGCACTAGACAAATTTTGCCTATTTTCAGGCACGACCCGGGGAGGGGGATACAGGTGAATGCCAACTGACTTTGAACCAGATTAAGCTGTTGGTGGTATTTTTAGTGAATGGGGGGATCTTTGGCCAGGGCACCAGGGAAATTCCCTACTCTGCCTGCAGGGGCCTTGCTTCCTGTGAGCAGAGGGGTCCCTTTTGCTTGCAGTACCAAGATAGTGGACACAGGAATGGATAAAGCTGAGGTGGAAGAACTCATGGAGACAGAAACTTTGCAAAACCTTGGAAAACTGACTGCAGAAACAAAAGAAATCAGCTCTGGTAAGGGAAACCCAACAATACCTGACCTGTCTTTACCTGGCATTTCAAATGAAGAAATTATTGACAATATTCCAGACCTGCCTAATGATAGTAATTCAAATGATGAGGAGGAAGTGCAAACCTTTAAAACTACTGATAAGGCTATTTCAGAAGAAGAAATTCTTCTACAGAAAAACTTTGAGACTGAGGAGAGACTTTATTTTCAGAAAAAAGCACAGCTACAATCTAAACTGAGAGCCCTGAGATTTGACAAGGAACGGCAATCTGTCAGAGCAAAACAGCTGCAAAACGGTGACATGGCAGCATTAAAGAGCAAGCCTAGAGACTGGGCTGAAATCATGGAGAAAGCTGATGCAACTGAACAAACGAACCACACAACCACATTCAAAACAACCACAGGATTTGCGTTGGGAATGGTAAAAATGAATCAGAATTCACTCAGCCTAAGATGCACTGTGGAACTTTTAAATAAAATAACTGAAGAACGCTGGTCTGTCAAAAATGCATTAGAGTCAGCAGGATGGCAGCAGAATGCCAAAACAGGTCAGTGGGTTTCCGGGGACTTCCCAATAACAATACCTAAACCATCAGACAATATCTCCTCCAGTAATGACTGTACTAATGTTTGTGTACCTGATATAGAAATTCCATCTGGTCTGGAACTTACACAAAATCCAGAATTTCAACAGCTTAACATAATAGCACTGCAGCCTGATGGGGGACGCCCCAAGGGTTCAGATTCTGTACCACAATGGCCTCTAAATCCTATTAACAAAACAGCACCAAATACTTATGCTTCTTTATTTAAAACCCCAATATACCCATAAAAAGACATAATGCGGTATGCCTAACTTACACCGGGGTATGGAGAATTTACCAGATAGACTCTTTGTTGCAAGGACACTATTAAAGGAATCCAAGAAGTTTTCTCAACAGAAATTTACGCCTGATCCATGTCTCAGGTGAAACCACCTTTGACATAAGTTTCAATCAGCACAAGGTTTAGAGCGCTTCTGGACAAAACACAATGCACTGAAAAAGTCTTCACTGTGGTCTCCCTCATAGCAACTCCACTGTCTAAACCTGCACACAAAATCATCACGGTCCTCTTCAGGAACAAAGGAGTCAGTGTGCAAGACTTAATTATATGGCTAAAACAACGCTGCAGTCACTGATGACCCCAAGGCCATTTTAGATTCCGAAAACATTTGGACTGGTGGATGAAAAGTGAAAGTCATGCTTCAATCTTCAGATACTGGGATAATTCACTTGCCGAACTCTTTCTTCTTGGGCAGGGATAGGGGAATCCTGTTCTATGCAAGTCAACCTAAAATGTGTTATAAATGCGGATCACTAGAACATTTGAGCAATGTATGTGATAAAAACAGATTCACTGTATGTGGGGATATTGGGCATGTGGACACTGACTGTTTAAATGAATGTAAATGCAATTTATGTGGGAGCTTGGACACACATTCCAGAATTGCAGGAAAGCTGACATAATACCCCAGATCAGGCTGATGGCACAGAGCAGAGGCTTAGTATAGCTATAGCTTAAAGAAATAAGGCAGAGAATGCAGACACCTCTACTAATGTTAATCAAGACAGTTGCAACCCAGGCCCAAGGCCAAGCAACTCTGACCCTTCCCCTACCTCACTGCCCCTGGAAGTATCAGAGCAATGCCCTAAAGAGGTTGAAAATAGTCAGACTGGAAGCAGAACTCCTGCAAGAGTCCCTCCCCCCACATCAGAGGGGACATCAGGCAAGAGCATGCCCTCTCCCCCCATCCCTAACAGACGAGCAGGAGGGAGAGTTACAAGGCAGCAGATGAGAGAACCCCCCGGACAGGGTGTACAAACACAAGGATCCATTTCTCTTAAAAAACAAATTTGAGGTACTGCAGTCTGAGCAATCAGATAACGAATCAGACACCTCCTCAATGGAGTCATCATTGCCAGAAGGCACAACAGACACCGAGGGGAAAGATACTCCTAGGGGACAGCAGAAAAGGAAAGCCAAAGTCAAACTTAAAAATATTGAGAAACAAAGTAGGAAGGGCAGCCACAAATAATAGCCATGACAGAACCTTTTTCCAGTCACATGATAAATGTGAACAGCATTAAATGGATTAGAAAAAGACAGGCTGTCTTTTCTTATCTGTACCATTTACATTTTGGAATTATTTTCCTGCAGGATACCAGGCTTCACACGTTGACTGAAATCCAACAAGCTTCTAAAGCATGGTACCTGGGTCCCTCCTTCTGGTCCTTAGGATCGGAACCCTGCTCCAGTCTGGGCATTCTTTTTAAACACCCAGAAATTAAATTATTAGAACTTTTTGACTTAGTCTCTGGAAGAGTTCTGATAGTAGATGTTTTAGTGCAGAACATTCCATATTGACTCATAAATCTATATGCCCCTCAGACCAAAGCTCAAAGATGTGATACTTTTAAAATCATTCAGCCATATCTACAGTCAACATTCGCAATCATATTTTCCAGGGATTTCAATTGTCCAGTCAAAACTCAGAAAGGGAAACAATACTGTGATTCTAACCTCTTATCACAAATAGTTCGGAACTCTAAGCTTATAGATGCAATATACCATATTACAAAATTAGAAACACCAACATTTCATAAAGGCACCATAGGTACAAGGATAGATTATAGCTTCACATCTGAACACATGAATATACATTCTGAGAAGATAACAGTGACTGAATTCTCAGACCACTCTATTGTCTCTATACTAATAAAATCAGACACCTCAGAAATAAAAGGCCCAGGCTTCTGGAAGCTGAACACTTCCCTCCTCTGATGCAGACATTCACAGAAGCATTCAAAACTTTCTCTTGGCCAGAAAGTTTGTTTTATTTGTTTTGAAGACCCCATCATGTGGCGGAGGATACAAAATCAGACTTACAAACACTTTTAAGAACTTCAGTAGATATAAAGCAAGAAAGCAGTATTTGACATATTTACAGCAAAGGAAATTTCTGCAACAATGGATGACTACATCATGTGAAACAGGACAAAATCTGGATCGCTAAGTAACTAAATTAAAACAGGACATGATGGCATTTCACAAAAAAAGCGGACACACTAACTTATCAGCAGCAGTTTAGCACCACTGGCAAGATGGATACTGTCTGCCCCTACGAATTTTGGCAATCACGCACACAAAGGAAAAACATGTCCTCCTTGAGAGATGAAGTGAGTAAGGAATACACAGCTCAAAAAGACATACAAAAACTTGTAGCAGAATATACAAAAAACATGTATGACACTCTAGCATCAGATCACAGTGGACTAGATAGTTTCTCAGTGAATCTTAATATACCAGAGTTACAGGACACAGGAACTCATCTCACCCATAACAGCAACAGAAATTCAACTGGAAGTTTCTTCCTTAGCAAGTAACAAATCCCCAGGGCCAGATGGCCTCCCGAATGACATATTCAAGATCATTGGGCACAGCTACCCAGAAGAACTGGCTATAGTGTTTAACGCCATCTTAAACTCTAAAACAATCCCCCTGAAAATGAATGCAAGCATATTAATTTACCTGTATAAGACAGGAGATAAAAAAGATTTAAAAATCTGGGGCCGATAACTCTCTTGAATTCCGACTTTAAAAGTTTGACCAAAATACTTGCAAAAAGATTATCCAAAATTGCTGGAGAAATGATATCGCCAGCCCAGACCTATGCTGTGCCTGAAAGACAAATTCAAAACCGCCTATTGCTATTAAGGGAGGTGGTGGAACAGGGGAACTAGGTGCAGTGAATGGTTATCTCATTAGATCAGGCTAAAGCCTTTGACAGGGTCAATCATGATTATTTATGGAACATATTAGCTCATTATAGAATTCCCCAGGATATGATTGAATGGTTTAGAAGTATTTATAACATGGCCACTGTAAGACCCCTTATACAAGGATGGAAAGGTCCTCTAATTCACATAAAAAGAGGGGTTAGGCAAGAGTGTCCGCTGAGCCCAATCCTATATGACTTTTTTATTGACCCCCTACTGAGGAAAATCAATGCCTTGACTGAGATACAGGCAATTTCTTTAGGCCCTTGGGTACTTCCTTACAAAATTTTAGCATACGCTGACAATATGAATGTACTGACACAGAATGTGGAATCTATCCTAAAACTTTTAGAACTATGTAAATTATTTGGACATATATCTAGACAAATGCATTGGGCACAGACTAAATTACACCCTGAATTTCAAGGGACAGATAGGTGGTATTGAGTTTACAGATGCACCCATAAATACCTTAGGCATCTTTCTAGGAAATTTTGAGTTGGACATATTTAACTGGGAGAAAAAAATCTCTATAGGAAAGACCAAGGTATCGTACTGCAACAGATGGAAATTTAGCAAAAGGAAAAGAACCTACTTAATTAAGACCTGTTTAATCCCAGTACTTTGTGTATTATCTACACCCCCACCTATATTGCTGGAAATGACACTCTTCAGCATTTTTTCAACTTTGCTGGGGAAGCAGATTAAACCCCTTAAAGAGAAACATAGTGTACCTCACAATCAAAAGAGGGGCCTGAGCATGGCCAACCCAATTCTATTCTTCAATAGTTTTTATTCAGAATAATACAGCACCCTTAGTCACAGCAGGGCATGATGGCTGGGAATGGATTCTCAGATCTAAATGTGCACACTGGTTAACAGCATGGGAGCCATCATCACTTAAAACCCTTAAGAAAACAATTACCATCCCAGAATATATTAGAAGTACCTTTTTGTGACTAAAGCAGTGGGATGTCACAAAAACACAGATACTGAACCTATCCAGGAAGCAAATATATTTTTACTTATTAGAAGTAACTTGCACTGTAGAAACAGTATTTGAAAAATGCCCCTTGCAACACAGAGACACTCTAGTTATCTTCCTAAATAATAAAAGAATACCAGAACACCCCTAGGATTTTCATTGGTTGGTGTGCCTTGAGAAATTAAATGTGAAAGTGAACCAAAAACACAAACCTCAACAGGAGAGGATCTGTGCACGACTGAAATGCACACAAATGGAAGAGACCATTGAGCACCTATTACTCCATTGTTCCTTTATCTCTGGGTTTTGGGATTTGGTGGCACAAATAATTTTAAAACAATAACATATGAAAATCTCATGTATGGAGCTTTCAATAATTCCTGGAGGGAATGGAATGTAAGCACCTTGCATGTACTAATGGTGGTTTTTAGATGGAACATTTGGTCTCTTAGATGTAATTTCACTCTACAACAGAAAGAAGGGAACTTAACTGAATTACTCAACAAAGTTACCCTAAATATGAAACAGTTATTTGATAATGAACGGAAAAGATTTGAAAATAGCAAACTGTTGGAGCTCTGGAAAGGGTTCCCCTGGATTACAGACAATGATTTTCCTGTAACTTACAAAAAAAAAAGAAGGGTGAGGAAACAGGTATAAAGATGTGACCCCCCCTTGCATAGTTTTTTTGGACCCTTCACATGATGCATTATGCTAGATTATGAAGAATAATCTGTAAATAGAAAAAACAGAAAAAGGCTTAATTTTCTTTTATAAGTTTATTGATGCTTTCCTTTTTGTTTAATTTCATATGTTGTATACTTCATTTCGGTTGTTAATACTTTATGTTGAATGTATTGGAAATTTGTTTGTTCTTAATAAAAACGTCCCCTACTCTTTTCGAGAAGTGCCATGGGATCTTTAACATCCACCTGAACTACCACCAGACCAGGCAGATGGGACCTCGGTTTAACGTCTCATCTGAAAGAGTGCACCTCAGAAGTGCAGCACCCCTGTCATGCTGCACTGGAATGTCAGTATTAGTATATTAACCCAAGTGCCTTGTGTGGGGATAGAACCCCCAGCCTTCTGATCTCCCAGCCTCAAATTGAGTGTGCTACCTGCTGAGCCACTGACACTGACTTCAATTTTCAAGGTACTCAATGGTCATTTGAAACCAGAGGCCTGGTCACGTAGGGGACAGAGACGGATAAGGCAGTGAGGATTTTCTCTGCTGTCCAAGGATAATTTTAACAGCAAGCATTTGGGATTTGTTGGCAGGTTGTACTGTTGGGAGTGACATGGCATGTAATGGCTTCAGTTACATAAATGGCACACCCAAACCCGTGCTTTCCAACATGGTCATGCCTGAAGATGACATAGCCTGGGATAGCTACAGCATTGTCAGGAACCTTGGGAGATAGCCAGTTTTCGTTGAGAACCAAGATGTCAGGTTTGTGAGATGAAACCCAGACTTGAAATTCATCTAGCTTGGGTAGTAGGCTCCGAATGTTAATTGAGGCTAGGGTGAGGGAATTTAAAGAGTTACATGGGTGAATAGGTGATGCTTTACACCAGCAACTTCAGTGTTGCTGTGGCATGGGTGAACCATTGAAAATTATAGGTCAAAATATGTAAAAATAATAATAATAATCTTTATTTTGCATAAGCGCCTTTCAAAGTACCAAGGCACTTTACAAAAGATTAAAACAACAATAGTAGAAACAATAAATACAATCCAGAATAGTAACAAAAGTCTGACGAGGTTTATTTATTCAGTACCATCAAAGGCCTGACACCATAAAAAAGTATTTAACGCCTGTTTAAAACCTCCCACCATCGTGCACTCCCGCAGCCGATGGGGTAGAGAATTCCAGAGGGTAGGGGCCACGTACATAAATGCATATGCCCCAGAAGACTTCAAAGACACCCTCAGACTCTCCAGCAACCTCTCATCAGCCTAATGGAGCTATCGCTTGGGGCAATAGGGAACAAGAAGCTCTTTCAAGTAGTCAGGGCAGAGTCCATGTAGGGCTTTATAAGTAGGTAAACCAACTTTGAAGGTGATCCGCCTACTGAATCGACAGCCAGTGCTAAGTACACAGCACAGGGGTGATATGAGACCTTCGAGAAGTCCCCATCAACAATCTTACTGCCGCATTCTGCACTAGCTGCAAGCGATGGATATCAACCCCAGGAAGCCCTAAGTATAGGGAGTTGCAGTAATCAAGGCGTGAGGTCACAAAGGCATGGACCAATGTAGGTAGATCCCCAGACAGAACAAGATGCTTGATCCTGGTGATGTTCCTAAGATGATAAAAGGATGACTTGATGACTGCCAACACCTGAGATCGTAAAGTCAGCCCATCGTCAAGCACCACCCCCAGATCCCGCATCCGCTCAGAGGTAGGGATCTGGGAGCCCCCCCTAGATAAATTCCAGAAGGCTGACCAGTCCTCAACACCTCTATCCAGCGACCTGGGTCCACTGACCAGTCCTCAACACCTCTATCCAGCGACCTGGGTCCACAACCATCACCTCGGTCTTTCCCACATTCAACTTTAGCCAGCTCAAATTCATCCAGTCCTGGATTTCAGCAAGGCAGTTGTTAAATACCAAGAGTGCACTATCCTGGTCAGGTGCAACAGACAGACAGAGCTGGGTATCATCAGCATAGTAGTGAAACCTCAGCACATACTGTCTTACAATGTCTCCGAGGGGCAGCATATATACTACAAACAACATGGGGAGAGCACTGAGCCCCGAGGGACCCCACGTGGCAGAGAGAATGGGTCCGAGGAAAAAATCCCAGACACCACTCTCTGAGTTCTGCCAGTAAGGAAAGATGTAAACCACCTGAGAACCTTACATGTCAGGCCACAGATGGAACTCAAACGCCCAAGCAATACCCCATGGTCAACAGTGTCAAAGGCTGAAGAGAGATCAAGGAGCACCGGAATGGAACGGCATCTCCAATCTCTCGCCATCATGAGATCATTGAGCACCCAAATCAGAGCGGTCTCGGTACTATGCCTCTTTCGAAAACTGTACTGGAAAGATTCGTAGATGTTATGGATGGTCAAGTGGTTCTCCAATTGTACTGCCACTACTTTCTCAATAACCTTCCCTATAAAGGGGAGGTTTGAGATTGGTCTGTAGTTGGCCAGAGAGTCTGGGTCCAAAGAAGCTTTCTTCAGGAGGGGTGTTACCACTGCCTCATTCAGGGAGCTTGGGAACTCACCCGAATCAAGGGAGCACCAGACTATCTGTACCAGGATTGGGCCGATAATATCACGACATCCCATAGTCAGGGAGGTTGGGCCTGGATCCAAACTGCAGCATGTAAGGTGCATACTCTGGACAATCCGCATGACATCCGCTAACGAGGTCAAAGGAACTCCAGGAAGCGTGAGGTGGAGTGACCAAAATGGCAGAGTTTTGACCATTCGCTACTATTTTGCTTACTCCTTTGAAGCACTGTAGTAGTACAGAAGATTGGTTACCTTGTGCATCTGTCCCAGTGTGATCATTTAAAAAAATTATGTTCTTGCAGCACCATAGTTACAGAGTGTCAGTTACAATGTGAGTCTTGCCTAGCATGACCGTTTAAAAAAAACAAGCTCTTGAGAGGCACCATAGTGGTATACTGCACAGCGACAGTTACCTTGTGATTGGGAGTCTTGCCTAGTGTGACCATTTAAAAAAGTAAGGTCCTGAGAGACACCATCGTGGTGCACTGCACAGCAACAGTTACCTTTTAGGTTTTGCCATTTGAGACCATTAAATAAAATAAGATCCTGAGAGGCACCATAATGGTGCATGGCACAGCGACAGTTACTTTGTGAGTGTTTCTCCATGTGAGCATAAAAAAAAATTCAGGTCTTGAGGCATAGTAGTAGTGCACAGCACCAGTTACCTTCTGCATCTTGCCCAGTGTGACCATTTAAAAAAATAGAATACTAGGGGCACTGCAGCTCTGTGTTTTACCAGTGTCTCCATTTAAATTATCCCTTTATCATGACCAAAAGACCAAATGTAGTTTCAATCAGCAGCAGTGATGAGGAAAACAGTGACATTCCTTTTGCTCCACCAACAGCAACAGTTCGGAGTGAAGCAAACTAGATCTGTGTGGTATTGTTAAACCAAACAATTTAAGTTCATTTTCTAAAACACCAGATATTACTATTGCAGTGAACAAAAAAAACTTCTTCCACCTCATCTGCCTGCCAGCTAACATGTTCTACACCCAACACTAGTAGTGGCACTAGCAGCAGTAACAGACAATTATCGGTTGCAAAGAAGTTTGCATCCCCGTTTAAGAACAGCAGTACAAGTGCATCCTCCACAACAAATGCAAATAAAGACACCAATGGCAGCAGTAGTACCCATCTTATCAGTACAGCAATTTCCAGCAAAGCAGCTGCGGTTAGCACAAGTGCTAATGAAACAGAGAAAGATAGTAATCCAATTGCTACCACTCATGTTACCAAATCTGCCACTACCTCGATCATCTTACAAGAAATGTAACATGCATTGTGCTCTTACAAATCATCTTACCAACTCCAGTGCCACCACCACCATCACAGCAATGCCGGCTAATTCAGACTGTAGTTCATCTACCTCATGTAACACCTGCATTGCAACTAATGACAGCGAAGTCGAAATTACACTGATTTGTCGGACCTCTCCTTTCTAGCTGATAGAAATGACAGTGACACTAGTGTTATTACTCCACCACCATCTTCTTTTGCCTTTTTCCTGTCAAATGTGAAGAAAAATCTTCATCTTGAGCAAAAAAAAAAGATAGTTCTTCATCTTCTTCACACAAGTCAAGGTCTTCCACCAGGGTCACATCTGCTGTATGGTGGCAACATTTCGCATCTAGACGACGTCACAACAGCTATCTGTTGGTATTGCAAAGCTCACATTAGTTGAGGGCGGTAAACAAGCCATCTTACCACTACTGTTTTGTGGTACTGTATAAAAAATTGTCATCATGAATTCTGCAGTTCAGGTAGCCCAGGAATAAAGCAGACGCAAACAACTATAAAGGAAGCATTTGAATCAAGGCAGTTATTTTCTTCTAATGACCCTCACTTCAAAAATAACAACATGTATAGGTGAGATGATAGCACTTGACCTCCAACCTTTCTCTGTTGTTGAAGAGACTGATTTCAAAAGGCTTGTGATGTTACTTGAGCCCCGTTACACTCTTCATCTCGTACCACATTGAGTCATACTGTTTTACTACCTATACTGCAGTGAAAAAACAACATTTGTGAAAAAATAAAATGTACTATAAATGGTCTTCTTCACTTCATGTCTGACATCTGGGCAAGCATTAGTGTATGCAATGCAAACTTGCCTTTAACCGTTCACTGGGTGCAGTATACTGGAAGTGAACAGCGAGTACAGACTGGAACTGGATCTGATTTGGACACTGATGCTGCGAGTACATCTAGAAACGTGGCTCTTTTGCATGTTGCTGTTTTTGAGGGAGAACATAACTGCTGCCAATATCGAGCTCAATATAAATGCCATGATGTGGATGCATGCAAACAAATTAAATCCTGGCATGTTTGTGACTGACATTGCTAGAAACATGTAGAAAGCCATCACTGATGTGGGTTATGAACATGTTCCCTGTTCTTCATGTAACCCCCACCCAGGTATGTCGTTTCTATCTTGACAGCTCTACCTGGTGGGCTGGGTTCGGGGAGGAATATGTCTCTCAGCACATTGGCTAGGTTTGGCTACTCTGCAACAGGGGCACCCAAGTAACTCTGGACAAAGGAAGCAATAACTGTAATGTCCAATATCAGAAGTGGGATTCTAAAGTGTGGCTTTTATTCACATCCAACAGAATAAACAAAGCATAGATGGACCCCCACGGGGCTACACTCCTGGTAATGCAGATTTAAGGAGACCAGAACACATCCTCATCACTTTAGCCCTCAGGCTCTGAAACACACTGGGCACACAGCCCGAACTTGCAGCTGCTCTGGGTTTTCCTGGCTTGGCTCCCTTGCCAGCCACTTGGACACTTTCCATATAGCATGGAAACATTTACTGTTAGTAGCTGGTCCAGTCCACTGGGGTGTTAAACAGACGAGATACTGATGAGTCCTGGTAGGACGAACACGTGTTCATATTCTCTGTTAGAACCCTTGCAAACTGTGTGAGAGGGCTTCGCACCATGCAATTTTTGCTTAAAGTTGACCAGCAGATAACATTCTGTGGTGATTTGCATATGCAGCCCATGATGCTTGTATTGTGGCATTATGTACTTTGTATATATATATATATATATATATATATATATATATATATATACACACACACATACACACACACACACACACACACACACACACACACACACACATTATTATATACAGTCGTGGCTAAAAATATTGCCTTGCACTTTTTCTGCAATAACTCAAGGCCTCTAAATATGTTGAACTTGTCATCAGTACAGTATTTGGTCTCCACAATTCTTCATTTCTCTGTTAATATTACAGAAATACAGGTTACTCACCTGTAACAGGGGTTCTAGGAATGGTATATGTTGTTCATCCACACTATCTGGCAGGTTCCTTGCCGCTTTAAATCTTGCGGAAGGTCTCAACTAGCTCCTCCCACCACCCGGGTGGTAAACTCCTCGGTTCGCCCCCATGACGCCAGAGATCTGCCCGCTGGAAGCTCAGGTTAAAGGTCAAGCCGGGGAGGTCGGAGATTAGTAGGATGAACAACATATACCATTCCTAGAACTCCTGTTACAGGTGAGTAACCTGTATTTCTAGGGACATGGATATGTTGTTCATCCACACTATCTGGCAGACTCCTAGCAGTTCTCCTGGGAGGAGGCAGGCAAGGCTTACACCCCAAATACTTACTTGGGGAACAAGATTGGAGAACCGAGGCCCCAAACCAGCATCCCGGGCGTGACTCAAGGTCGATGTAGTGGAAATAAGGTGTGTGCTGACTCCAGGTAGCAGCCCTGCAGATTTCCTGGATAGGGACATCCTGGAAGCAGCCACCGATGCAGCAGTATGGCAGGTAGAATGAGCTCTTATCCTCTGGGAGGCTCCATGCCCGCCAACTCATAGCAGATTGATGCAGGGTAGACCCATCTGCCTATCGTCCGCTTATTGCAGGTCTGCCAGGTGCGGCTTCAGCGTAGGTGACAAACAGCTGGCTAACCTTCCCATTCTTCTTCAGCCGTAAGGCCCTTATAATAAGCGAGCGCCTTCAGTCCAGCATGGAGCAATATTCGGCCTCCGAGGTGTGATTGGGGTAGAACCCGGCAGAGTCAACACCTGATTAAGGTGAAACTCCCGACACCACCTTGAAGGAATTTCGTGTGGAGGGAGGGACTTCTGTCCCTGTGGAAGACCAGGTAAGGAGACTTCGATGCTAAGCGCCTGAGTTCTCCCATCCTTCTGGTTGACGGATAGCCACCAAGAAGGCGGTCTTCCACGACAGGTGGGGGAGACCACACCTGTGCATTGGATTCGAATGGCTTGCCCATGAGCTGCCAGTACCAGCAGTAAATCCCACGGAGGTGGGGTTCTTGACTGAGGGGAGATGTGATCAAGGCCTTTGAAAAGCACCGACCACTTTTCTCCCACGCCACTGACTGCTGACCGGCCCGCCGCCTTGCAAGCAGAAATGGCTGCCAGGTGCACCTTAAGGAGTCGTCGACCTAAGCCCTTGACTAGATAGGGACCATAGATAGTCCAAAATGCTTGCCACAGGACACGAGAAAGGGTCCAACCTTTTTCCCCCTCGACACCAAATGGAGAACCTCTTCCATTTGAAGTCATAGCATTTTCTGGTCGACTCCTTACGGGACGCCTCAGCAACGCTGAGGACCTCGCCGAAAGACCCAAGGCCTGGAACTCTAGCGCTCAGGAACCAGGCCATCAGGTGCAGGGATTGAAGGTCCGGATGGAACACCTTCCCTGATTGACTGAGAGCAGGTCCGGGCGAGCTGGAAGCTGTCATGAGTCCTGGAGCTGAGACTAAGGAGATCTGGTACCAGAACTGGCGAGGCCAGTCTGGGGCCATCAGAATCACCTGCGCCTTGTCCTCCTTGCCAGCAGGACCCTGTGAATCAGGGGAACGGGGGAAAGGCGAAAGAGCGCGGTCCACGGCCTCGAGAAGGCATCCCCGCAGCAAGCCCTGCTGCGGAGGCGGGCATGAAACAGCTCATCAGCTTCGCGATTCTCCCTGGAGGCAAACAGATCCACCAGAGGTGTGCCCCAGCGGGAGAACAGATCTTGTACTATCTCGCAGGAGAGACCACTCAGGCGATGCAAGCCCCTATCCGGCTCAGGCATCGGCCAGGGTGTTGGAGGCTCCTGCACATGAATGGCCAGGAGATCCGCCTCCAGGCTGTGCACTAGTGACCAGATGCGGAGAGCCCTTGCATAGAGGCAAGGAGGCGCCCGCCTGGGCGGTTTAGGTAGTACATGGTCGTGGTATTGTCCGTCTGGACTCGGACCACTTGACCCCGGAGAAATGGAGCAAAGGCGGTGAGAGCTAGGCGGACCGCACGGAGCTCCATTAGGTTAATATAGCATCGACTCTCGTGGGGACCAGAGGCTTTGGCGCCGTGTTCCCCAGATGGGCACCCCAACCCATCAAAGAGGCGTCGGTCGTTAGAGACCGCTGCTCGGGCGGACAAACGGATACCCTCCTGCAGATGGGACGGAACGGTCCACCACTGGAGAGCTGCCTCATTCTCCTGGGTTGTCCACACGCTGGTCCAGAGGATCGCAACGCTGTGACCACTGGCCGGCCAGTCCCTTACTGAGGGCGATGCGACGCGCGCTCAACTGATCACGCTGGTACAGGCCGCCATAAGACCCAGGAGTCGCAGGAAGTCCCGGTAGGGCTACTGCTCAACCAGAAATGATTGGGCAAAGAGGTAAGAACCGGCCCTGTCCGCCGAGCCATGCTTTGCTCGAAGAAAGAGCCGAGCTCTGCCCGATGAAGGATATCACCTGCTTTGGCTCAGTTTCGACTTGGCCTCGCTGGACCAGGAGGCCCAGATGAGAGCAAACCCGAGGGCCAGATCTCTGGACCGCTCCACCTCCAACCTGGAGGGGGCTATCAGCCAATCGTCCAGGTAAGGGTACACCTGACCCCTTCGCCAGCGAGGAAAGCTGTCACCGCTGCAATGCATTTGGTGAAGACCTCGGAGCTGAAGAAGGCCAAGGGCATGGCCTGGAACTTCGAAGGGATCCCTCCGCCTGAGCGGAGGGACTCTGATGAGACGGACGGATAGGAGCGTGGAAAGAATGCGGCCCTGAAGTCCAGAGAACAGAACCACACGCCGTGTTCCAGAGATGGTATTATCTGAGCCAGAGTAACCATTCTGAAGGTTCAGACCTTAGGAACTTGTTCAGGTCGTGTAGGTCTAGGATGGGCGCCAACCCCGTCTGCTTCGGGACCAGGAAGTACCTGGACATGAACCCTGGTTCTGATGGAGGTCCTCTTATCTCTTTTATCACCCCTTCTGAAGGAGGAGGGCGTACGTCAGCCCCGACGAGCCTGTAGAGATTCTGGGGACCCCAAAGCCCCCCGCGGGGCGACGGCTCTGAAGGGCGGAGCCCGCTCGAATCCGAGAGGCAGGCCTCTTCCCACCACCTCCAAAACCCACCTGTCCGTGGTAACAGCGGTCCAGGCGGAAAGGAAGTGTCGGAGCCGTCCCCCCATGGGGGAACCAAGGATGAGGTGACGGGGATGGGGGCGACACCCCTCAGCCCGTCACTTAGCAGGCTTGGAGGAAGGACCGGCCTGGGGACCACCAGGGCCTTTTCCTCCTTGCTTCCTGTTTGAGGAAGCTGGTGGCTTGGGCTTGGAATACCAAGGTCTGGCCTGCTGGCCCTGACGCTGTTGTTGGGCCGGACGTGCAGCGGAGTAGAGGGACTAAAGGGCTTAGGCTGGGGCTTACGTTCTTGTCCCTCTGTGCGGACGTGAGACGAATCCGAGTATTGGACTTTTCGATCCTCTGAGGTGGCCTTCCACCCAGGGCCGAAGAGGTCTGTTCTGAAAAGGAATGTCCATGCAAGCTTGTGCTGGGTATCCAAGGTAAAGGTGGATAGTCTCAGCCATGCCCGCCGACGCATGGCCACCGCGGCCGCCACTGACCGGGCACAAGAGTCTCCGATATCCAGAGCAGTCTGGAGCTGCTGCTTGGCTACCGCCCTGCCCTGATCCCGCACCTGCTTGACCGTAGTCTGCAGATCGGCTGGAAGATGAGGGACAACCTCATCCAGGGAACCCAACAGGGCATGGGAGAAATGTGCCATGAGGACGGCCGAACTGGCCTGGCGAAGACCAAGTGAAGAGGCAGCATACACTTTCCGCCCCGCATAGTCCAATTTCTTGGACTCTTTGTCAGGCGGTTTGTCCATGTCCCTGGCATTGCCGGCACGCCGGAAAACACTGTCCGTGACCAACCCCTCAGCCGAAGAGTGTTCGGAAAAGCCGGACAGAGAGCCCGTAGGGACCGCATACTTCCTGGCCATCTTGGCCGAAGGCGCAGGACAGGAAGCCGGACGCTGCCATAATTCCAGGGCCGGGCCAACGATGGCTTCGGCCACCGGAAAGGCCTCCATGGGAGAATCCCCTCTGTCCAGAATCTCGGTGAGGGGATATCTGGCCCGTTTGGATACGGGTTCAAGCTTCATCCCAGTGGATTCTGAGATGAGCCTAAGAAGTCCAAGAAAGGACGAAGGCTATCGTCCACTGACTGCCCCCAGAGGACTCCAAGTCCAAGCGCCTGGAGTACAGGGAGGAGTCATCCGACTCCGAGTTGTCGAAGAGCTGCCTGGAGCCTGAGCCACTCTCCACTTGCCGAGGCTTATCGGGCGTGAGAGTGACAGATAGCCTGCGGGGAAGGCCATGGGCCAACCGTGAATCTTTTGACGGTGCCCCAACTGTCGGCTGAGGCGGAGGTGGTTCCACCAAAATTGGTGGGGCAGCAGGAATAGGTCAAACCACCGGCCTGGAAACAGGCTCCTCGACCACCACGAGGGGTTGATTCGACTGGTCCGGTGGCAACCATTTAATGGCTGGGGAAGAGGCCTGAGCCGGCTTACTGCCGGCCAGAAAAGTTGTTGCTACAGAGGTCCTCAGTATTTTCGACGTAATTTGGCGCGAAGCCTCCTCCTCGTCCCGAGGAGGAGGAAGATGAGGAAGAGCGGCGACGCCGCTGTCATGGTGCCGGACCGGTTTTGAGCGACGGGAGCGGCTGGACCGCTAAGATGTCCGAGATCGAGAATTCCGCTAGGCCGAGGTCGGGCGAGGCGGGAGCCGAGGATCGGCAATCCTTCGGTTCGGTCGACAAAACCGACAGCTCCTGGGTAGAAGGCACAGATGAGCCGACAGTATCCTCAGTCCTCACCGGGGAACCGGAGGAGGGAATCTCGCTTTCCAGCCGTAACTCCTGTCTAACGGTCGAGAAAAATCTCGACCACGTCAGTGGTGGTGTCTCGTCACCTGGCCTGACGGAGGCACCGTGAGAGTGAGTGGCCGGGGTAATTCGATCAAGTCGACTGTCGACAAGGGAGGGAGATCTTTCCCGCCTCCTAAGAGCGCCGACGATGGGATTCATTCTTACTTTTCTTCGACCGATGAAACGGACTCGAAGAAGTAGGACCCTCGCCTTTGGTCGACAGGGTCAGGCAAAGCTCCTTAAAAGAAGCTGAGTATGAGGCCCCAAGCGAAACAGGAACGAAAGCCGCAGAAGAGGAAGCTGCGGCCTGGGCCGCCTGCTCTTCGAGGGCAACCAACTGTTCCAGTTGTTCGGCGGATCCCGCAGCCGCGGAAACCGCCAGTCGGGCCTCCTTTGATTTAACCGGAGGAAATCTTCTTTCGGGACGCCCTAGTTGTAGACGGGCAGCACTGTCCTCGAGGACGAGATCGAGAAGTGAGGAACACAGGTCGCAAGCCTGGGCGGGTCGGGCCCCTGGCCATAGCAGTAAACGCGACGTGAGTGCGGGTCCGTCTGAGACATCTTCGCCCACAGGGACATCTCCGAATTCGGGAGTTGGTTTGTCCATCGCAGCCACGAGGGAAGAAGACCAAGAGGTAAAGTTATAAAATTTCAAAATTTTTCTGAAAGTTTCAAACCGAAGGATTTTAGGCCCAAAGCTTAATCGCAGAGCGTTAAGGAGGGAACCTGAGCTTCCAAGCGGTAAGGAAGATCTGGCGTCATGGGGCGGAGCCGAGAGTTTTACCACCCGGGTGGGTGGGAGGAGCTAGCTTGAAGACCTTCCGGCAAGATTTAAAGCGGCAAGGAACCTGCCAGATAGTGTGGATGAACAACATATCCATGTCCCTAGAACCCTTGTTTTTGTTCAGAATTTAATATATCCTTTTAAATCAGAAAATGAAAAGAAACGGCATTGACAAAATTATTGACACCCTAGACTTAATATTTGGTAGCACAGCCTTTGGTCAAAATAACTGCAATCAACCGCTTCCTATTGCCATGGATGAGCTTCCTGCACCTCTCTACTGGCAGTTTGGCCCACTCTTCTTGTGCAAACTGCTCCAGTTCTCCCAGATTTGAAGGGTGCCTTCTCCCAACTGCTGTTTTCAGCTCTCTCCACAGGTTCTCAATGGGATTTAGATCTGGACTCATTGCTGGCCACTTCAGGACAGTCCAGCGTCTTGTCTTGAACCATTCCTGGGTGCTTTTTGAAGTGTGTTTGGGGTCATTGTCCTGCTGGAAGACCCATGACCTTCGACGGAGACCCAGCTTTCTGACACTGGGTTCAACATTGTGCTCCAAAATGGCCTGGTAATCTCCAGATTTCATGATGCCATGCACACGTTCAAGGCACCCAGTGCCAGAGGCAGCACAGCAACCCCAAACATCACTGAACCTCCTCCATGTTTGACTGTAGGGAAGGTGTTCTTTTCTTTGAAGGCTTCATTTTGTTTTCTGTAAACATAGAGATGATGTGCTTTACCAAAAAGCTCTAATTTGGTCTCATCTGTCCACAGGACATTCTCCCAGAAGGATTTTGGCTTGTTCAGTGTGTTTTGGAAAACCCCAGTCGGCTTTTCTTATGTCTCTCTCTCAGCAGTGGGTCCTCCTGGGCCTCCTACCATATAACCCCTTTCATTGAGTTGGCGATAGATGGTGTGAGTTGAAACTGTCGTACCTTTGTGTCTGAAGGTCAGCTTGAATCTGTTTGGCAGTTGATCGAGGTGCTTTCTTCACCATTCGAACAATCCTGCGCTGCAATCTTCGATCAAGTTTTCTCTTGCGGCCACATCCAGGGAGGTTGGCTACAGTGCCATGGGCCTTAAACATCCTGATAACATTATGTACGGTGGAAACAGGAACATCAAGCTCTCTGGAGATTGATTTGTAGCCTTGAGATTGTCCATGCTTGGCTACAATCTTCTGCCTGACCTCCTCAGACAATTCTCTGGCTGTCTTTCTTTTCTCCATGCTCATTGCGGTACACACAGTGACACAAAACAGGAGAATGAGTCCTTTTCTCTATTCAAACTGGTTGAATGAGTGATTTTTATATTGCAGGCACCTGTAACTCACCACAGGTGAGTTCAATTCCAAAGTGAAGGAGAATCACCTGCTTGAAATCTAATTATTTCTAACTACTTCTAAAAGGTGCCAATAATTTTGTCCAGGCCATTTAAGGATTTCTGTGTGGAATAAGCTAAGACTTAGTAAATGTTTCTGCTTTTTGTGTTTTATTCCACTGCAAACCAAAGACATACATATATGGATACCAAAATATTTTTTAATTTCAACGATTTTCTGGAAGGAATGGTGCATTATTAGAAAAAACTGCAAGGGCGCCAATATTTTTGGCCACGACTGTGTGTGTGTGTATATATATGTATACGTATATATATATGTTTATATTAATTATGGTGGTGCAGTAGCACCACTATAGTTAGGATTGAATGCACACTTCTATGTTAAAGCCAAATTAGGTATGCATAATCTCTAGGGGTAGCTCTCTTGACCTGGCAATTTCGTGTGAATCCATTGTGTGGATGCTGAGATACAGCATCAAAAATCCCTAAATGTACCTGTTTTTTGCCATTTCTTTGTCCACCTGCTTCTCAGAAACTGTTTTAGGTTGTGATCTGAAATTGTGGCCAGAAACATCTTTTGTGGGCACCCGAAATCCCAGATGCAGAGGTTAGCGAGAGGACAGCTTCTGCCACGTTCTCTGTCTGAGAACAGCAGGATTTTCTTGACTTCTACAGCCAGAGCTGGAACTCATGCTGCCGGCTGCAGGTTCAGCTTTGACCTGCTGTTTTCCCTGGTGTCTAGTGGCGCACCCCCTCCCCCCCACCGATCACTGTCCCTAGTGGCACCCCCATATCTTTCTCTTGTGTCTAGTGGCACCCCCCCAATATCTTTCCCTGATGTCTAGTGGCACCCCACCCTCCAATTTCCATTATATATATATATATATATATATATACACACACATACACGTATATTATATATATATATATATATATATACATATACATATACACACACACATATATACATACACACTGACACCAGGATGCCCATTCCAAGTGTCAGATGTCCCCTCAGTCCCTTGTGTTATTTATACGACATCAGAGGCCCCAATCCCTTCAGTATTAGAAAGCCCCAGCAGTGTGGGACACTGGAGAGCCCACTTCCAGGCCTGTAGGGTGATTGATTTTGAGGCCGCTGGTCGAAATTACCTTTCGTGACCGAGTAACAAAATTTCACCACCAGTGTTCATGAGGTGGGGTCCCAAAAAGGTCATGCTGAAAATTTGCTGAAAAAATTCCACGGCACAGTTATAAGTGTTCACTGAAATTTTTCCTACGCTCACGCATAACTTGGGTAATTTTTTATATTTTGAGTAGAAATTTTCAACATAGCCATTTTTTCACACCGCCTCATGAACAGTACAACTGTCATTTTTCACATCCTGCCTGAATCATGTTTTCGCACCTGTGCTGCAGAATGGAGTTTTGGCAAGGATTTGAAACTTTTTACCTATGGGGCTTATGAGGTGGGGTCGTAAGAAGACTATGTTCAAAATTTGGTGTCAAAATATGAAAAAAATGTCAAAGTTATAACCATTCATTCCAATTCTGGTTCGCCCACTCTTAACTTAGGAAATTTTAAATATTTTGACCCGATTTTCAACACAGCCTTATTACCTGACCTCAGGTATGTCACAGCTGTCATTTTTCAAATCCTGCCTAAAATGTGTTTTCGCACCTGTAGAGCAGAATGGCATTTCAGCTGCGCAGAATTACGTTTTGGCGTGGATTCGAAAATTTTCTGTACCAGGGTACATGAGGTGGGGTAATACGATGGCTATGCTGACAATGTGGTCACCGTTTTCCTATAAATGGAAGTGTAGGGCCCTGTGCTTCCATGACTACATACATATACGCATCTATGGAGGGATGGGAGCACAGACAAATAAGGATACGATCATGCTATCTGAAAACGTAAGGAAATTCATTGCAAAAAACTTTGTTAATGCATCACTTAGGGTAGTTACTACAGCGACAAAAGCAGAAAAATGTGATATTAGGGTTTCCAACCCTAACACCCCATACCCACCCTGTAGAGAATAACAGGCGTCAGGGGTGTGCTTTTGAGTCATCACCCCTAACGCTCACCCATTCTCCTATACTGTATCCATCTCAGCTTATTTATTTATGAAATGGGTGAACGTTAGGGCTGATGACTTCAGCCCCCGATGACCGTCAGTCTCTCAGTGGGGTGCTAGGGTTGGAAACCTAACATCACATTTCCTGCTTCTGTCGCTGCAGTAATAACCCTAACTGTTGCATTAACAGTTTTCTGCAACAAATATATATTTATATAATAGGGGTGAGACAAATGAGTAGTGGATAAATCCATGTATCTTACAGTGATGTAAATCCTGGTAGAAAATCACACTGACTTTTTACCAGGAATATTATCACAGTGTGATATTTTTACATTTATACATACTGTGCTTACCTCACAGGCTGATATCACTGTGCTGATATCAGGCTGAAACCCTGCCTAAAACGATCATTATCCTGATCTCATAGGCCCTGTCCACACTACATCGCTCCGACCCGGTAATGGATACAAACCATTACGCCCGGGGAGCGGTACAGTGTGTCCACAGTGTGGCAGTATCCGGTACGGGACCGGTACCACCATTCCACACTGCAGGAGCCGGGTGACCATTATGGCAGCACCTGATCCCACAATGCAGCTCAGGCTGCGCTATGGCACTGCTGTGAACCGCTCTCGCGCATCCACAGTACAGTGGCAGATACGGTTCCGTAACCGTTGTCGAAACCACTCGTGAGGTGGTTTCAACAATGGTTACAGAAACGCCTCCTGTAATGTTACAGGGGTGAATGCAAACTGTTGCAGTAACGGCTTGGGCCCCCTGAGCAATCAGAAAACTCAGCTGGACTCTCCTGAAGTAGATATCGCTCTAGGCAGATTTCCCTAACGCAGCAATCAGGAAGGAATTCCATCAAACCCTCAGTAGCCTAGGAAACTAATCAGTATATCAGTTCCACCTGCAACTCACCTGCTAGCCCTAGAAAAGTACATTGTGTTCCTGCAGAAAACCAAAGCAAGCTAACAGAAGCCAGTTTCATGCTGACAAGAAGCCAAAAAAAGAGCAAAGCCTTTCACATCCATGAATATCTCAACTATCAATGAATACAGCCTGCTTCATCCCAAATGGTAAATTAGCGTTTCAGCTTGTTTTAGCAGAAGTTTCTTTTTTTATCCTGTGTTGTCTTTGTTTATTCCACAAGATAAAGTGAAAAAAATATAAAGAGTTCTGGAAACCCCTACTGTATAAATTGGATACATGATGTGCAGTCGAGTGCTATGGAAAATATTTTCACTCCTGCATCGTGACTTCTGGATACTCTCACTCATTTCTTTGGCACTCGTGAGTATCCAGAGCTCACTGTGCAGAAGTTGAAAATATTTTCCATATTACACTCCTGTCCATCATATATATATTATATATTATATATATATATATATATATATATATATATATATATATATATATATATATATATATATATATATATATATATATATATATATATATATATATATATATATATATATATATATATATATATATATGTATATGTGTGTGTATCACACACATACACACATATGTATACACATACACACATCGCTGAAAACCAATCTCCAGATATAGTAGTTAAAACCCTGAAGAAAAGCAAAAACAAGTACGTTATTTGCTGAAGGCATTCCTTTATGCCCTTTTCCAATAAACATTGCTTGCAGTGTTAAACATTTTATCTTACATGTAATAATAAATCCCAAACACACCTGTATCTAAAAATGTTACCAAGTTACCCTGAGATTGCAGCTGGTAATGCTAAACACGTGAAAGACAGTTAGGTTAATGGCAGTGTGTTTTACAGGGAAGGATACACTGTGGGGTTGAGGTTCTTCAGCAAAAAGAATGAGGCAAAGATGACCAGCACCAGAAAGAGTGTATTGTTGTAGAAGATGGAAAAGGTAGTAGCTTCATAATCAGCAACTTCATTTTTCTTCCACAGGATTCTATTAAAAAATATGTACATGTTGGCAATCACAGTTGAAAGAAATCATTCTGGATTCAAACATGAAATACCTACTAGTCTGATACTTAAAAATCAATGTTTGTGTAACAGTTAACCAGTGTATAGTACAGTTGTGTAAGAACTTACCGTAACAGTAGATCTTCAAGAGCAAATCTTGCACAGGTCATAACACATGGGATATCAGCTGCAGGCATCATTTCCTCTGGACGACTTCTCAGCGGTCAACCCTGGGACCTTCCCCTAATGTTACCATGTGGTATCTGTATAGCACATACATCACTGGACACGGGATGCGTGTCACAGGACTGGAGGATGGCCCATGTATAGAAACATAGAAGTTGACAGCAAATAAGGACCACAAGGCCCATCCAGTCTGCCCATTTTTTTTCTACCTTATGAATGTGCCATAGACCTTTACTCTGTCAATGACCTATCTATTCATACTCATTTGTATTGCTCCCCAATGCCTATCCCATGCCTCTTTGAAGCCCTGCACTGTATTCATATTCACCACTTCCCTGAGGTAGGCCGTTCTATGCAACCACCACCCTTTCTGTGAAAAAACGTCCTCACATTACCCCTTAATTGGCCTCCCTCTAATCTCATGCTGTGTCCTCTTGTCCTGTTTTTCTTATACAGAAACATGTTAGACTCTCACTTTGTTAATACCCTTAAGGTGTCCGAATGTTCGATAATATCACCTCTCTTCCCTCCTTTGCTCTAGGTTTTACACATTGAGCTCCGTTAATCTGTCCTCATATGTTTTCTGATGCAGTCTCTGCACCATTTTGGTTGCCCTTCTCTGGACTGCCTCCATTTTGTTAATATCCCTGTGAAGGTGCAGCCTGCAGTACTGCATGCAGTACTTCAGATGGGGCCTAACCAGTGTCTTGTAAAGAGGGATTATTACCTCCCTCTTACAACTTGTAATACCCCTACTAATACACCCCAACATCCCCCTAGCCTTACCTACTGCTTTAGTGGTCTGCTTGGATGATTTCAGGTCATCTGTGATGATGATGCCCAAGTCTCTTTTTTTCCCCTTGTGATTGCCAGCAACTCCCCTCCCAAACTACAGGTGTTATTCAGGGTTTCTCTTCCCTATGTGCATGATCTTTCACTTCTTTGCGTTAAACCCCAGTTGCCACTCTTCCGACCATTTTGCCAGTTTATCCAGATCTCTTCTCATTCTGCCCACCCCATCTGGATCATCTACTCTGTTGCAGATTTTGATGTCATCTGCAAACAGACAAACCTTACCCTCCAGTCCATCTCATCTGCAATGTGGTGCCCATTCATAAAAGTGACCAGAAGGATAATCCAGGCAACTACAGACCAGCGAGTCTCACTTCAATCATAGGGAAATTGATGGAGTCAATCCTAAAAGAGAGGCTGGTGACCTTTCTGGAAGACAATGGGCTCCAAGACGGCCATCAGCACGGTTTTGTATCGGGCAGATCCTGTCAGATGAACCTAGTAGAGTACTATGACTGTGTTACCAGGGAACTGGACAGGGACCATGCAGTGGATGTCCTATATTTGGACTTCAGCAAGGCCTTTGACTTGGTGCCGCATGGGAGGCTGATGGGAACTGGAATACATTGGAGTGGGGACAAAAATGGACAACTGGATCACCAACTGGCTGAGGGGTAGGCAGCACAGGGTGGTGGTGGGGGAACTCATCACCAAGGGACGTTACGAGTGGGGTGCCCCAGGGTTCAGTACTGGGACTGGTGCTGTTCGGGATATTCATAGCCAGTATCTCAAACAGGATCCGCAGTAGGATCAGTCTGTTTGCAGATGATACCAAGATCGGTGCAGTGGTAGATGACAGAGGAGGGGGCTGGAGGAAGATCTGACCAAACTACAGGAATGATCGGAGATATGGCAGTTGGGATTAAACGCCAAGAAGTGCAAGGTACTGCACTTCACAGCAAGGAACCAGGGGAGGAAATATCAGTTGGGAGGAGTACAGCTGGAAAGCACAGTGGAGGAAAAGGATCTAGGGGTGCTAATAACGGGGAGTATGAACCACTCAGTGCAGGAAGGCGGCTGCAAAGGCAAACAAGATGCTGGGTGCATAGCAAGGAGAATCTCCTCCAGACACAGACAAGTGATCCTGCTTCTGTACAGGTCACTGGTCAGGCCGCACCTGGATTCTGTGTGTAGTACTGGTGGCCATTCCTAAAGAGGGACATCGGATTGCTGAAGGGAGTGCAGCATAGGGCAGCAAAGATGATACAGGGACTTGAGGAGAAAATCCTACAAGGAGAGGCTGGGAGAGCTGCAAATGTATTCCCTGGAAGAGAGGCGGGATGGGTGGATATGACCGAAACCTTTAAGTACCTAAAGTGTACTAACAGGATTAATACAGAAGGGATTCTTCAGATCAGAAGTGGGAGGGACACGAGAGGGCATCGGTTGAGAGATTTTTGGGGGAGGGTCAGGAGGGAAATCAGGAGACACTTTCACGAAAAGGGTGGTAGATAAGTGGAACACTCTGCTTGAGGAGGTGGTGTCATGTAGAGCGGTGGGAGGATTTAAGAGGGTGGAACACAGTGGGGGGTGGATACGGGAGGGAGAGGGTGGGGCAGCTTCAAGTTGAGGGGCTAGCTGCACAATCGAGCTGACTCAATAGACCATGAGGCCCATTTCTGCTGGCATTTCGCATGTTTGTATGAATAGATGGGGGAGGTCCCAGCTACTCCTCAGTTCTTTTCCATCCTAGCGACCGAATGAGAAACCATTTCTAAGGCCTCTGATGGGAACCAAGGAGGGAAATAAGGCAGCAGCTCATGGAGTTGTAAAAGGAGAGGTGCAAGGAACCCTTCTGAAGTAACAGCAAGGGGGAAGGTGGGTGGGGCTGCATGACCTACTGCAAGAGATACTCTCAAAGATCTACTGCTACGGTAAGTTCTTACACAACTGTACTATCTTCTTTGAGGCAATCTCTTGCAGCAGGTCAAAACACATGGGAAGATTCCCAAGCAGTTATGCCAAGAGGAGGAGGAAGCAAACTATCAGGGACTTAGGACAGGAGGCCTTGTAAAACGGCTCATCCAAAAGCAGTTAGCTTCTTGGAAGCGATGCCTAGACTGTAATGTTTCATGAAAGAATGTACAGTAGCCCCCGTGGTGGCCTTGCAGATTTCAAAGGCAGACACACACCCCAGAAACATGTCGTAGAGGCAGCCATACCTCTGGTAGAATGGGGTTTTACAACCCCTGTGAGAGGTTTGTTGTATTTTTTTATAGATAAACAAAATGCAGTTTACCAACCATGTGTACAAGCACTGCTTTGAAACCTGAATGCTCTGATTTCCAGGGGCGAAACAAAGTTGCTCAGTTTTTTGCAACTGTGAGGTGAAGAAAAGATAAAGACTCAATGTTCTATGCATACCGGATGTATGAAGCAGGGATTCCCCAGGATTCACAGGCTCTGCATGGTACACTGCTAAGTGGCTGGCCTGATTTAAATTCAGAAAAAAAACTTTGGCAAAAACGACAGGTTGGTGCATAAAGTCACCCTATCATTATGAAACTGCAGGTAGGGAGGTTTGCACGTTAGTGCCTGTAACTCTGAAATACATCTACATGACATAATGGCAACTAATATAGCTTCCAAGAAAGATAATGGAGCTCGCTGGATTCAGCGGGCTCAAAATGACTCATCAATTTTTCAGCAGAAAATTCAAATCCCACACAGGGACTGGATCCCGGATAGCGGCATGAAGGTGCAAAATACATTTTAAAAAGGTTCTGATCAAAGGTAACTGGGACAATGGTTTGTTGCCAACAGGTTAATGGAACGTGGCAATAGCCAAAAGGTGGACTTTTACAGAGGAATATTTCAGTCCACCCTCTGACAAGGAGAGCAAACATTCTAAGATGCTTTGAGGGGAACAATCATAAGGGTCCAAAGCCGGCGCAGATGCTCAAATGGAGAAGTGGTTCCACTTCACAGAACAGGAGACTGTGTACATGGTTTCCTGGCAGCCTGGAGAACTTCTGCCACCTTTGGGGACACCCTGAAAGGTGAGAGAATTATGTCCTCAGGAGCCAGGCATGCAGATGGAGGGAGTGAAGGTCCGGGTGTAGCAGGGAGCCTTGTGCCTGGGATAAGAGAGTCTGGCAAATCGGCAGAGGTAGGGGATCTGGTTCAGAGAGCTGTAGAAGCAGAGGGAACCAAATTTGTCTTGGCCAGAATGGTGCTATGAGAATCATAGATGCCTCGTCCTGGACTAGTTTGAATAGTACTCTGAATGAGAGGAAAGGGCAGGAAGGTATAAAGAAATCTTTCTGTCCAGGAAAGAGATAATGCATCCCACCACACAGTTCCAGGACCTCACTTGAGAGAGCAGTAAAGAGGCAGTTTTGTGTTTTGCAGAGAGGCAAACAGGTCCAACTCCAGTCAGTCTCACTGGTGGAGGACGTCATTTAGGATGTCTAGTAGGACTTCCCACTCATGGGCCCGTGCAGTGGATCTGCTCAGGGCATTCACCAGGGTGTTGGAAACCCTGTGGATGTGGACTGCTAGAAGATGTATATGTCTCTCGATCGCTCAGTACCAGACCATCATCGATTCTCTGCAGAGAGGGTATCAATGGGTGCCTCCTTGCTTGTTTAGGTAGTGAATTACTGCAGAATTGTCTGATTGCACCTGAAGGCAACCGGGGAGGGGGGGGGAAGAATCTCTAACATATGTAAGCACAGAGAACAGCCCTCATCTGCAAGACACTGATGTGGAGTTGGGTCTCTACCGCAGTCCAGGATCCTTGGGACCAGACGTGCAGGAGATGGGCACCCCACCCTGTCAAGGAGGTATCTGTAGTTAGAATGAGACCTGGAACAGGAGAATGTAACGGCATGTTTCGCATTAAGTTGTCCCTGGACTACCACCATGGTAGAGCTTGAAGAGCTGAGGAAGACATCAGGACCGGGGCATCAAAATCATCCTCCTTCTGGTCCCACTGGACCCTCAGGGACCACTGGACCCTCATATTCAACCTGGCATTGGGGACCGTCAGAATCGTGGCTGGCAAATGTCCCAGGAGGCACAGGTAGTCTTGTGCCAAGACCAATCTGCTGGACTCTAGTCTGTGTGCCAAAGCAATCAAGGCGTCCACCACAGCCACTGTGTCATCGAGGCACAGGTCAGGAAGCACAGGAAAACCAAGAGTAGTTGTAGAATTCACCAAACATATTTATTTACAGTAGCAGTAACATAAAAAAAAATAAACTTGTTCAATATAACTATGTACAAAGAAAAAAAAAAGTTTTCCTTGAGTCTCTGTGTCCCTTTTTCTTCTCTTAGCAGTAGCAGCTTAGCTCCTTTATAAGTCCTTTCAACCCCCACTCTTAGCAAGCATCCTGTTTTTGTAAATATCGGGCAGGAGCTGCTAGAACAGGGTGCTTTTTGAGTTGAGGCCCCCTTTTGCACAGCTTTTGCAAACGGCTTAAACATTTAACTCTGGTAACCTCTAGCTTCCAACAGTTTTTTGCAATAATCTCAAACCACAATTATATACGTTTCAACAGTAACACTATATATTTTCCTAAACAAAAGGGATCCCAATATCAGTTACATTTTCGTACAATGATTTGCACATATTTTTATATCAGCAAGTATGCAAGGGAGGAAAAGACAGACAGCAAGAGAGGACTGAGAGACAGTGAGAGGCACAGAATTGCGAGACTGTCGAGCTGATCAAGTCCAACGTCTCACAGGAAAATTTGGTTGCGCAACCAGACAAAGATAAGAAAGGAATAGAACAGATCCTTGCATTTAAACACTTTCTCCATAACAAATGGGAGAGGGTCCTATTCTACCCTGTCACATACACCCCCATCCTTAAGAGAGAACCTGTTTTATTAAACAGGTTTCCAAACTTTCTATTCTCTAATAACATTTGCTGCTTTGAGAAATTAAGCATGTGTGCATTATCTGCTTTCTATAACAGTACATCAACAGTAAAGTTCAAACCCATACATTATTTTTTTTCAGCCTTCAGAACCCTCAGTTCCTGATCCATATCTTGACAGAAAATCAGCAATGCTATTCTCTCTACTAGATTTGTGCATCACCATGAAATTAAATGGCTGTAGTGCAAAGTACCACCTTGTGATTCTGGAATTTTTATCTTTCATATGGTTAAGCCAATAGAGAGGACTGTGATTAGTTACAAGAACAAAATCAGTTCCTAGCAAATAAAACTTAAGGGACTCCATGGCCCACTTTGTTGCTAAACATTCCTTTTCTACAGTGGAGTACATTTTCTCTCTGTCATGTAGTTTCCTACTTATGTACAGAATAGGATGTTCTGTTCCATCTACATTTTGACTCAGTACTGCACCTAGGCCTACCCCAAATTAATCTGTTTGTAGCAAAAATGGTTTCTCAAAGGCTGGGCTTCGTAAAACAGGGGCTGAACATAATGCATCCTTTATGGCTTGAAAAGCTTCATCACACTCTGGGGTCCATTTTACATTATTTGGGAACCATTTCTTTGTGAGTTCAGTGAGGAGAGTAGCTCACTCCGCAAAGTTGGGAACAAATCTCCAATAATAACTAGCCAGCCCTAAAAATTACCCGACGTGTTTCTTTGTTTTAGGGACAGGGATGTTAGCTACAGCTTCTGTTTTAGAAATCTCTGGCTTAACTTCTCCATTTCCCAACACACAGCCCAAGTATCTGGTTTCCTGCATGCCCAATGCACATTTGGTAGGATTAATAGTCAGACATGCAATTTTGATAGCTTGGATAACTGCTTGTAGGTGTTCCAGGTGGCTTTTCCAGTCTGGACTGTACACCATGACATCACCCAGGTACGCAGCACAATAACCAGTGTGAGGGGACAAAATGTCATCCATGTACCGCTGGAATGTAGCTGGCGCACCATGTAAACCAAATGGCGTGGTGGTGAACTGATAGGGGTGGCAAATGCAGTTTTACCTCTGGATTCTTTAGCCAAAAGTATGCCAGTAACCCTTGGTGAGATCAAGGGTACTGATGTACTTTGCACTCCACAGTCTGTCCACCAAATCATCTATTCTGGGCATAGGATAACTGTCTAATTCTAACACTTGATTAAGTTTCCAAAAATCAAGGCACATTCTAACACCCCCCTTCTTTTTTGTTTATAATAACCATGAGAGATGACCAAACACTCCTTGACTCCTCTATGATACCTAGTTCTTTAATTTTTTAGTTCCTTAACCACACCAGCTCTGAACCGCTCTGGTAGCCTGTATGTCTTCTGCCCAATAGGATGAGCATTCCTTGTCACTATTACATGCTCAACCCCTTTTGCTCGGCCTGGTACCTTAGTAAAAGTACTGTTAAATGTCTTTAGCACATTACAGATGTCTGCAGTTTGTTCTGAGGTTAAGGAAACATTCACCTTTACAGCATCAGCATTTACAGTTTGTTCCAGTCTATCATAAACTACATCAATATCTTCCTTATCAGTTTCTGGTAAAACTAGCAAAGCAGCTTTTGGCATTTTTTTCAGCCTATTTCTTGAGGAGGTCATCATGGTATATCTTACTACGATTTTTCCTGTCAGGGGTCTCAGTCGTGTAGTTCACAGTGCCAGTACGTCCAAGAACTTAATATGGCCCTTGCCACTTCATTAACAGTTTATTTTCTGTTGTGGGTAACGGTAGCAAAACCTTTTCACCTGGCTTGAAAACATATTCGTTTACCCCATGGTCATAATATACCTTCTGCTGGTTTTGAGCCTCTTCCTGATTACTATGGGCAATTTCAACATATTTTGCCTGTTTTTTTCTTACAGCACACATATTTATTTATTTGCTTCTGTTAACCAGGTAAGCACACTAGACAACCAAGTGCCTATTTTCAGGTGCGACCCGGGAGAGTTACAAAGCATATAGGAAACAAAATACAGAGTCAAGGAAACAAAATACAGAGTCAAGGTTACAAACAGGAGCCGCAGACTCCAACAGGTGGAAGGTGCAGGTCATGCTCAAGCATGGTAAGGCAAGCAGTCAAGCAATAGTTTACAAAAACAACGTAGGGAGTCAAAGATTTCTAATATGACTATAGACTGAACACATTTCAAAGGCAATTTGTGATAAACATTGACAGATAAAAATGATTATATAATAAGCACCTAACAAGGGGGGTAGTAAGTACTATACTGAAGGAGGAGGGTGCAGATAGGCATGCACAGAGGGGGGCGGTAGGAGCTTTGGCCAGTTTTACAGGGGGATTTTACAGCAGCTGTGCAGACAGTACTCATGGCGGTACCCAGAGAGTCAGGAGGGGTAGAGGGTACGTCGGGTCTAAGCGGAACATAGGCCACAGTAGACTTGAGGAAGGAGCACCAGGGGCACCTCGTCTTTTCTAGTGACTGGGGCTATTTTCTGACACTCAGCATGGGAATTACAATAGGTAGCAACATCTTCATGAATTCCAAGCCAATAAAATCTACACTGCAATCTGGCAAGGGTGCGATCCCTCACTGAGTGACCAGCCATAGGACTATCATGCGCTATCTGTAACAACTGTTCTATACTCCTGTGGTATAACCAATTGTTCTGTTTGTTCCTGTGTCTGAGGTTTAACCCAAACTTTGTACAGTAACCTATTACATTTTTTAAACATTGGTCCACCCTGTTTTGGTTTCACCCCTAGCTGCTTGAAATAACCCTGGAGAGAAACATTGTTAGCTTGTTCTGAAAGAAAATCACAATCAGTAATCAGCATTTTCATATCTTAACCCTTTATGTCAATCAGTCATTTGTTGCCAGTGTTTCTTTATGCTTTGTCTTTCTTTCCTGGATTTCTGGATCTTGGAGCTGTGCTCAAACAAGTCCGAATCTAAATCTTTGAAAGGAAAAGTGTCCCCACAGTCTGAACTTTTCTTTGCCCAAGCTAGTCACCACAGCTGCTGAAACATCAGGATTTATTCCTTCATTAACTCAGTAAATCCCAGAAAGTAATTTCCAATAATCACAGGTACAGGTAACTTAGGTACCACCCCCACTTTCATTTGGTGTAACACACCCTTAATGGTCAGAGTCACTTGGGTGGTGGGATAGTATCAAGTGTCCCTGTGGATGCACATGACACCAGTCCCTGGTTCCTTTGCACAGTTTTCCCAGCACTTTAACATGCACTAGGGTCTGTCTGCTTCCCGAATCATTGAGTCCCTTCACAGTCTTATCCCCCACCTTCACATCTGTTAAGTACTTGCCCCAATTTGCCAAGGACAAATCTGCTCCAGTGCCACTCTCCTTACTATGGCAGTTTCTTGCAAAATGGCCTGGCTCATTACAGTTATAGCAGATAACGTCTTTGGGCACAGATTTGTTACCCCCACCGGAGTTATCATCAGGCTTGGAGTTTAAATGGGAAAAAGAGCATCTTACCGGTGTTTGGCTGTTACTTCACTGCTGTGGCGTCTGTCTGGCCATTTGGAAGTCCTCGGCCAAAGAAACAACCTTTTCCCCACTCTCTGGTTCCTTTACCCACAGCTGCACATCTGTAGCAAGATGTTGATGAATTGCTTCATGGCAAATGTGTCGATCTGTGGGACTGTTTTGCTCTCTGGTTGGATCCATTTTATTATGAGTTCTCAGCCTCTGGTGAAGGCTTCTCGAGGATTGTTGACCGAGTTGTACTTCAGAGATCGAAATCTCTGCCTGTAGGTCTCTCCGGAGATGTCATACCTTTTCAGGATGTCACTTTTCATCAGGTCATAGTTTTCTGACTGTTCAGTGTCCATACTGCAGTAGGCAAGTTGGGCTTTCCCTGTCAGGCAGGGTACCAGTCTGATGGTCCAATGTTGCTTGGGCCATTGGCAAGCTATGGCAACTCTTGCAAAAGTTGTCAGGTATGCCTCAATATCATCTGAGGGACACAACTTTGTAAGTTTAATGGCTTTTAAGTTGCTTGCTTTTTGTTGCTCATCTGGGTCTCTGCCGGATCCTCTGCCTTTGATAGCTTGCAAGGCATCCAGCCATCACTGCTTCCGTTGCTGCATCTCTTCTCTCATCTACTGCTCCTGTCGCTGCATCTTTTTTTCTCTCTGCTTCTCTGTCTCTTCTTATTGTCTAGCCCACCATCTGAAAAAGTCCATCAGGCTTTTAGGTTCTGTCACTGCCTGTTCTTTTTCCATAACTTGTGCTGGCTGTACAATCTCAGACTGGACTTCTGTCTCTGTTAGTTTGTTTGCCATTCTCCTGGTAACCACTCTTGGACTTGCTGCTGCAGAATCCATACCTTCCACTGTGCTTCCCTGGTACTAGGTCTAGTACCCACGCACAAACCTCCCTAGAGGTTAGAGGAACGAGGTGGAACGAGCTTGATACATCCTGCAGACCAGACCTGAGTTTGATTCTTACAACCTCCACTTGAATACTATGCGACTCTGAGCAAGTCACTTAACTGCCCAGTGCTCCCAGGTCACCCCTCAAAACAGGTACTTGTGCCTAGTGGGCCTTACCCGGTTGCCAAAGACTAAAACAAAAAAATAAATCCCACTTAGGCTGACATCATCTGTCGTCGAGGCACAGGTCAGGAAGCTTATTGGACCACTGCCTAGGAGGCTTTTAGGATTTCCTCCTGTGCTTCCACTCTATAAAGAACCCCTCTATAACAAACTCCCTCTTATAGCGAACACCTTTGATGGCTACCACTGTTCACTAAGTAGGCATATTAGTACCGCGTTAGAGCGAATACCTAGCTATAGTGAACACCTCAACTGGCTCCAAAGGTGTTCACTATAGAGATGGAACACCGTATTTCCGGAGGTGTCTCATGTATTTAAGTACACGGAGAGACATAGTAGCCGAAGCATAAACCCTTTTCCCCATAACATCTAATTTCTTGGATTCCTTACCAGGGGGTTGAGAACTCGTGCCGAGGTCTAGAGGATCCATCATGAGCGGCACTGATCACCATGGAGTCCGCACAAGGTGGAGACATGGAGTAGGGGTGGTCCATTGGGGCCTGATAAATACTATCACCCTTACGAGGATTGGAGGGAATTTTCAAAGGTTGCTTCCAAACAGCTTCTTCAAGACTGTCAGCCTGGTGGCGCTGAAGGTTGAAGTGCTGGACACCACACCTCACTCCATGCCGGTGACCCAGGTTCGGTAACAAGCTTGGGTCGGCCGGGGGGGAGAGACACTGAGTGGCTGCTGGCTGGCAGCTATCCTCCTCGGGTGGGTTCAAAAGGACCTCTCGGTACTTGGCCGGGTGGCAATGTCACCTCTGACAGCTTGGTGCTAGACCATGGGGGAGGGCGGATGGGGCTGGTCTGGAGCTGTGGCATGCAGGTGTGCGTGCCTCCACGCGCATGCAATGCTGCTTCCGGGTAAACTGAATGGGAGAAAATGAGTGAAAAATTGGAGAGTACCGAAAGAAGCCTACAGGCAAGCTCTGGGGTTCTACCGGGATGCGCACAGCACATGGAAGATCTCGAAAGACCCCATGTCAGGTAAGGGTGGCAGAGGACAGCAGCGCCCTGCCACGGCAGATAGACAGTTGAGAAAAAAAAACAGCCTCTTCAAAGGCGTCCACCAAAGGGTCCTGACCATAGTGGGGCATTCCGGTATACCTAAATACTGTGACAACTTCTTTCTTGAAGCATCCTATTCCATACTCTGGAACCCAAACATTTTCTGGAGATGTATCATAATGTCCAAAAACGTGGGATCAATCTGGCGGAGAACATGGGAGTTCAGGGGTAGGTTCACCCTGCACCTGCCCATCCTCTGGGCCGAAGATGGCCGTCCTCTGGGCCGATGAAGGCTGAGAGGGAGCAGAGAACAGAGCCGACCCCTTCAGTAGGGGGGTGAAGGGTCTGTAGAAGGTCAAAGATAGTATTTACTACAGCCTGGCCATCTGCCCAGCGGAAGTACCCGGGGTAGCATGGATTGAGTGAATAGGGATCACTGACGTTATAGAAAAAGGCAGTGGAACCAAGTGAGCAGCCATTGACAAGGGGTGTATATAGGACCCCAGGATTGTCGATGAAAGCGCCAACATAGAACCCTTTATGGTACGGCCGGCCATCAATGAGAGGATCGACGGGCCAGAAGCCATCGTCAACAGATGATGGCTAGAAACCAGAGAGGGAAGCAGTGATGGAAGCTGCAAATTTACCCCAGAACCCACCATCGATGGAGGAGCCATCAACGAGGGGAAGAATTGAGCTAACAATCGCGGACAGTGCAGAAGACCATGTACAGTGGCCACCTTCTCAATACTTACCTTTCTGGTAGTGATCGGGGCACTCATCATCAATGATGATGGCGCGGCAGAAACGTGCTTCATTTTGCTGGCATGTTTCTTACCAGGACCCTGTCCTGTCAACAAGGAAGGCGTCGAAGAATCCCTGGGTTTGGAGCGTTGCTGCTGCTCCAGAAGGACAACCTTTTTGCTCAATGAGGAACTCACGAAGCTGCTGAAGCCTTCAACGTTTGGTGGCCTTTTTGAACCGCTCACAGAGGGTACAATCCCGGTTGTCGTGTTCAGGACCAAGGCACCCCAACACAGACGTCATGGAGGTCCTCTGTAGTGATTCTGTGACCACAGGTACACTTTCTGAATAAGGGATCCGAAGACATCAGTAGATGAACCTGTTTAGAACAAACATTTGGGTCAGAAGAACTCTTCGACGACGACTGGTAAGCAGAGCTCCAAAGGAGGACTTGTTGCATGTAGGTTGCGGCCAAAAAGAACTGAGGAGCAGCTGGGACCTCCCCCTTTTACACGTGCCATACAGACACCACGTGGTAATGTTAAGCAGAGGTCCCTGGGAAAACTGCTGAGAAGTCATCCAAAGGAAATGATGCCTGCGGCAGATATCCCACGTGTTACTACCTGCTGCAAGAGATTGCCTCGAAGAAGATATTATACATACTTTTGTAACGATTAATCACTATCTTTTGGGCATTGATTTTTAATGTTAATTTAATATTTTTGTATATAATGACTGCTGCCACCTTCGTTTGTACCCCATGTCAGTTCGACAACAGGTCATGTGTCCACTTTACCCGGTGAACACCAATCACTTAAATAATTAAGTCAAACTGCCTGATGTTTTAGCTTCAGTTCCCACCTACTCCTATACCCCTGATAGCTATGCCATCTGCTGGGGAGGGTAAGGAAAATCCTGCTTGCTGGAATGGACAATGGAGATCAGAACTATACTCCTGCTGACTGCAAAACAGGCCCGCGTGGCACAAAGGACTCATTCCACATTTTAATGTATGGGCGCTGTTCTCATTTAACAGTTATTAAAATGTCACTACCACAGTGCACTGGCTGCTAATGTCCAGTATACTGTATTATAAAATGGGAGAGAGAAATCCTGTACTGTGACTACTGGACTACTGTGACTACTTGTGCATGCCGAAAAGCAGAAACTGCACATATTACTAAAGCATTGAAAAACAAATCTTTTAGAATGCTGAAAAGGTGAAACGAAATTTGATACAGCAAGGAAACACAAAACTGCAATGTAAAGAGGGCTCTCATGTTTAGAGGTACTCTTATGGTTCCTCATCATCATGTAGTTATGTAAATTATCTCCAAACAAAACAGATCGTGTGACCAAATGAAAAAATAAGACTGTAAATTTTAGAAAATACTGCAGACATTTTTAGACTATAGTAAGCAGGATTTGTAAAAGGACAAGAGAACATCAGAACAAAAGCACTGAGGCAAGGGTTACCTAAGAAGGGGCACTGGCAAAAAAGCCAGATTTCAAAGAAATACCAATTATACAATGGCAAGAAAAAGTATCTGGGCTCTGACTGGTCGCTACTAATCTTCAATCCGAGCACAACAGCATGCCTATTCGATGGGCAACTAACAATGCATTTAAAAAATGCATTTGTTCACTTTTTCACAAAAACAAGCAAGCCTTTTTATAATTCATTAATGCACTCCAGGGTGTGTGTTGCAGGGATAACATCACTTCTTGAGTATTGGATTCACTCGGCCTACCACCTCGTGCCACACTACCACATAATGCAAAGCATCATGGGGATAGATGTGAAAATCTCCAAGACAATTTAGGCTGGCTCTGCTTTAAGCAGGAATGCATGGTCCCAAAGGGACTGTCACACAATCAGCAAAGGCTGAGGACACAAGAACACAGACATGTGTTACGTCCTACTCTGTGTCCCTAATCTGTATCTCACTCGGGGAAAATGGACCAGCCCTTACACGGTCTTACAAGTATGGAGAATTTGTAAAAGTATGGCACCTTTTGTTTTATTCTTTTAAAAACTCATCGAGTCCAGGTGGCCATTTTGGGTCAGGTTTTGTAATGGATGGTACCGACGCCATATGGTGTCTACTGGACCCAATGAGGTAAAGAGAGCGAGAGAGAAGAAGAAAAAAAAAAAACCCGCTTCAGGTGGTGACTAGCGATTAGGAGAAAAAAAATCAATGAAAAGCACTTTCAAACAAGGTATGGGGCTTTATTGCAGGTGCCAGTATTCCATAAATATCCCAGTCTACACCCATCCTATCTATAAGCAAGGTACCAAACTGTGCATAAAATCTTGAGGCGGAAGGTGAGGTCACTGTTGAGCAAGCTGTGTTAAGCACAGCTTGCCTGTGACATCAAATTCAGTCTCGAGGTTCCATTAAATGGCCACTGCCTTGATTTAAGATGACAGATTTCCTTTCTATCTCTGGACCAGAGTGACAACTACAGATATTATTAGTCCAATACCTTACATGAAAGAGCTTCTCACTGGTTTTAAGACTATCAGTGGTCCTGCATGCCTGCATTCCCCTTTAAAAAGGAAACACATCTTCCTTTATTTTTTTATATAATTTGCCATTTGGACATATATGTAGTCTCCTTAATCTCCACACACGACTTTTTTTCCCCCATTTGCTTGTTTTGAAATAATCATGCTTGGTTTTTTTGCAGGGTCCCTTACTTGATGCCAAAAACAAACCAAAGAATGGTTCCAGCTCAGATGACACCAGTCCAGGGTGCTGCTTGGTGGGTCCACTGTTCCCAAAGGCACACACTAAGTCGACAGAAGTCAGTGCACTCGCAAGGAACAGATAACCCCTATTTAGAGTTTATAAGTCCATTTTGTTCCAAAACTGACAAATGCAGATTGCAAAACATAAGATAGGACAGTGTTTGCCAGTACAGACACCCCAGTGCTTCGAGCACAGGTCTTCATCAGGGTGCTATCTTTATAGATTTGTCCAAAGCCTTCAACACAATAAACCATGGACTTTTGGTACATAAATTAAAATTGTTTGCTTTTGATTTATCTGTTCATAAATGGATTGGTAATTACATGACTGACAGAGGCCTTCTGTGGTAGTGCAAGGTAAACATTCTAAATGCCTGAATATAAATACTGGGGTCTCACAATGTTCCATTTTGGGCTTGATGTTTCCTACTCAAAAAGACATGGACAGAGACCTGCATTGCACTGAGCTGCACATGTATGCCAAAGACAGTCCTTTACACACAGGAAAAATACTTTGCTTCTTTGAAAATATCTCTGCAAATGGGAATGACTGTTTTTAGGAAGCATCTGGAAATGAGTAGATAAATACAGGTTACTCACCTGTAACAGGAGTTCTAGGAGTGGTATATGTTGTTCATCCACACTGTCTGGCAGGTTCCTTGCCGCTTTAAATCTTGCCGGAAGGTCTTCAAGCTGGCTCCTCCCACCCACCCAGGTGGTAAAACCCTCGGTTCCGCCCCATAAAGCCAGGTCTAAGCCGTTGGAAGCCAGGTTGTGCGTCAAAGCCGGGGAGGTTGGGTGGGTCATGTGGATGAACAACTTATACCACTCCTAGAACTCCTGTTACAGGTGAGTAACCTGTATTTCTAGGGACGTGGATATGTTGTTCAATCCACACTGTCTGGCAGACTCCTAGCAGTTCTCCGGGAGGAGGGAGTCAAGGTGCGCACCCCCTACTTAGGGAATAAGGACTGGAGAACCGAGGTCCCAAAACCAGCATCCCGCGTGACTCAAGGTCAATGTGGTAATGGGAATAAAGGTGTGTGCTGACTTCCAGGTAGCAGCCCTGCAGATTTCCTGGATAAGGACGCCCCTAGAAGCAGCCACGGGCAGCGGTATGGGCGGGTAGAATGAGCTCTTATCCCTTTGGGAGGCCCATGCCCGCCAACCTATAGCAGAGAGATCGCTTCATGAGGTGACCCACCTGCTTATTGTCCGCTTGGCTGCAGGTCTGCCAGGTGCGGCTTCAGCGTAGATGACAAACAGCTGGCAAACCTCTCCCAATTTCAGCCGCCTGCTCCTTATAATAAGCTTAGTGCCCTTCTAGGGTCCAAAGTATGGAGCCTCTATTCCGGCCTCCGAGGTGTGATTAGGGTAGAACACCGGCAGAGTCAACACCTGGTTAAGGTGAAACCCCGACACCACCTTTGGAAGGAATTTCGGGTTGGGGCGAAGGACAGCTTTGTCCCTATGGAAGACCAGATAAGGAGACTCGATGGAAAGCACCTTGAGCTCTCCCATCCTTCTGGCTGACGTAACAGCCACCAAGAAGGCAGTCTTCCACAACAGGTGAGAGATGTCACACCTGTGCATCGGTTCGAATGGCTTGCCCATGAGCTTAGCCAATAACAGCAGTAAATCCCACTGAGGTGGAGGTTCTTGCACCGGAGGGGATATGTGATCAAGGCCTTTGAAAAAGCGCCCGACCACCTGCTCCTGCGCAAACTGCATGCCGACCCGCACCCGGTAAGCAGAGATGGCTGCCAGGTGCACCTTAAGGGTCGTCGACCGAAGCCCTAGCTGAGAAAGGGACCACAGATAGTCCAAAATGCTAGCCAAGGAACAGGAAGATGGGTCCAACCCCTTGTCCTGACACCAAATGGAGAATCTCTTCCATTTGAAGGCATAGCATTTCCTGGTCGACTCCTTACGGGATGCCTCAACGACATTGAGGACCTCATCGGAAAGACCCAAGGCCTGGAACTCTAGCCGCTCAGGAACCAGGCCATCAGGTACAGGATTGAAGGTCTGGATGGAGGACCTTCCCCTTGTCGACTGAGATCAGGTCTGGGCGGATTGGGAGCCGCCTCGGGAGCCTGGAGCCGAGGCTGAGGAGATCTGGATACCAGAACTGGTGAGGCCAGACTGGGGCTACCAGAATCACCTGCACCTTGTCCCTCTTCACCTTGAGAAGCACCTTGTGGATCAAGGGAAATGGAGGGAAGGCGTAGAAGAGGCCCGGGGTCCACGGCCTCGAGAAGGCATCCCCCTGCAGTGAGCCCTGCTGAGGGGGGCGAACATGAAACAGCTTCAGCTTCGCATTCTCCCTGGAGGTGAACAGCTCCACCTGAGGGGTGCCCCAATGGTAGAACAGATCTTGCACTACCTCCTGCAGGAGAGACCACTCGTGAGATGCAGCGCCTATCCGGCTGAGGGCATCAGTCAGACTGTTGGAGGCTCCTGCCACATGGATGGCTAGGAGATCCACCTCCAGGCTGATCACGAGAGATCAAATGCGGAGAGCTTCCTTGCACAGAGGCGAGGACTGCGTCCCGCCCTGACGGTTGAGGTAGTACATGGTCATGGTGTTGTCCGTCTGGACCTGAACCACCTGACCCCGTACAAATGGAGCGAAGGCGGCGAAGGTTAGCCGAACCGCTCGAAGCTCCAGCAGGTTGATGTGGCATCAAGACTCCTAAGGGGACCAGAGACTGTGGGCCCGGAATTCCCCCCGATGGGCACCCCAACCCATCAGAGAGCCGGTCGTAAGAGTGGCCGTCGGCTCGGGGCAGACAAATGGGATACCCTCCTGCAGATGAGCTGGGACGAACCACCACTGCAGGCCATCCCACATCTTCTGGGTCACTATCACTGGCTGGTCCAGAGGACTGGAGCGCTGTGACCACTGGCTGGCCAGCCCCCATTGCAGAGGGCGCATATGCCAGCGGGCCCAAGGGACCATGCTGGTGCAGGCCGCCATGAGGCCCAGAAGGCGCAGGAAGTCCCGGGCAGGGCACAATTGCCCAACCAGAAATGATTGGGCAAAGGAGGAAAGGACCTCGGCCCTGTCCGCCGGGAGTCGAGCTCTGCCCCGATGAACTGAATCACCTGCAATGGCATGAGTTCCGATCTGGCCTCGTTGATAAGGAGACCAATCTGAGAGCAGACCTGGAGGGCCAGATCCCTGGACCACTCCACCTCCAACCTGAAGGGGACTGCAATCAGCCAGTTATTCAGGTAAGGGTACACCCGGACCCCTCGGCACCGCAGGAATGCTGTCACCACTGCCATGCATTTGGTGAAGACCCTGGGAGCTGGAGAAAGGCTGACGGGCATGGCCCAGAACTCGAAAAGAGATCCCTCTGCCCTGAAGCGGAGGAATCGTTGATGAGACTGACTGATTGGAACGTGAAAGAACATGTCCTGGAGATCCAGAGAGCGGAACCACATGCCTAGTTCCAAGGATGGAATAATCTGTACCAGAGTGACCATCCTGAAGGTGCGCGGCCTTAGGAACTTGTTCAGATCGTGCAGATCGAGAATGGGGCGCCAGCCCCCCATCCGTTTTGGGACCAGGAAGTACCTGGACACAAACCCTGGGTCTGGAGGAGGGTCCGCCAACTCCCTGCTCACCTCCTTTTGGAGAAGCAGGGCAATGTCGGCCCGAGAAGTTGACAAAGAGGCTGCAGAACCCGTTGCCCCACGGTAGGGAGGGGACTGCTCGAACTCCAGAGGCAGACCCCTGCCGACCACTTCTAGCACCCAGCGGTCCGTGGTAATAGCGGACCAGGTGGAAAGGAAGTGGTAGAGCCGTCCCCATGGGGGTACCTGGGAGGAGGATTGGCTTGGGGCGAACCCCTCAACCTGCCACTGGGCAGGCTTGGAGGAAGGGCTGGCCGAGGGGCCTCCTGGACCCTTCCCTCCAGGTTTCCTATTGGAGAAAGCGTCAGACTTGGCCTTAGGGTGCCACGTGTGAGCCTGCTGGCCCTGTTGCTGGTGCTGCTGGGACGGACATGCTGCAGGAGCAGAAGGGCTAAAGGGCTTACGCTGCTGCTGGCGGCCTTTGTCTTTCTGGGCAGACGTGACCGAGTCCAAGGTGGTGTTGGACTTCTCGATCCTCAGGAGATGGCCTTCCACCCCGGCCCGAACAAATCAGTGCCCAGGAATGGAACGTCTGGCAGCTTGTGCTGGGTGTCCACCATGAAAGTAGAGATCCACAGCCAAGCTCTGCAGTGCACAGCTACTGCGGCTGCTACTGACCGGGCACAAGAGTCACCAATGTCCAACGAAGTTTGGAGTTGCTGTTTAGCCACCACCCTTCCCTGATCCTGAACCTGCTTGACCGTCATCTGAAGGTCAGCCGGGAGATGGGGAATCACCTCATCCAGGGAACCCATAAGGGCGTGTGAGAAATGTGCCATAAGTAGAGCCGAGCTAGCCTGTCAAAGGCCTAGGGAGGCAGCAGCGTAAACCCTCCGCCCAGAGTAATCCAGCTTCTTGGATTCTTTATCGGGCGGTTTGTCCACATTCCTAGCATTTCCAGAACGTCGGAAAGCACTGTCGGTCACCAACCCCTCCGCAGAGAGGTGCTCTGAGAAACCGGAGAGTGAACCGGTGGGGACTGCGTACTTGTGAGCCATCCTGGCCGAAGGCGCGGGACAAGAAGCAGGCCACTGCCACAACTCCAGGGCCAGGCTAACAATGGCTTCGGCCACCGGGAAGGTCTCCATAGGAGAATCTCCTCGGTCCAGTATCTCTGTGAGGGGATACCCGGCCTGTTTCTGGACAGGTTCAAGCTGCATCCCAGCAGACTCTGAGAAAAGTCGAAGAATACCCAGGAATCAGGATGGGCTCTCATCCACCGACTGACCCCCAGCGGATTCCAGGTCAATAGGCCTGGAGAACAGGGAGGAGTCATCGTCAGACTCAGAGGAGTCTGCAAACAGCTGTCGAGCGCCTGAGCCAGCCTCCACCTGCCGAGGTTGATCAGGAGTGAGGGTGACCAACAACCTATGGGGCAAGCCCTGACCCGACCGAGAATCCTTGGTCAGGGCCCCAGTCTTCGGTTGAGGAGGCAGTGGTTCCACCACAATAGGCAGAGCAGCCGGTTTCGGCCGAACAACCGGTGCCGGGGTCGGCCCCTTGATGACTACAAGGGGATACTTCGGCCGCTCCGGTGACAGCCACTTAATTGCCGGAGAGGGCGACAGAGTTGGCTTGTTACCGGTCGATAAAAGTTGCTGCCACATCAAGTCCTCATAGCGCCGACGTAACTTACGCCGGAGCCCATCCTCCAAAGAGGATAGGGAGGACGAGCGGCAGCGCCGCTTTCCATGATGTCAAGACCGAGACTGCCAACGTTGGCGGGATCTGCTCGACTTGGAAGAGGACCGAGACCTCTGGGGTCGCCGAGGGTGGGTCAAAGGGGGGGGGGGGAAACCCGCTCATCCCCTGGTTCAGGGTCCTTTACCAGAGACTTTAGCACAGGAGGCACAGGCAAGTCCTCTGTTACCAACGGAGGAACCGGTGAAGCAGGGTTGTCGGCTTCTCCAGTCGACAAACCGTCTAATGGGTTGAGAAAAATCTCGACCGCTTCGACGGATGTCTCAGCTGGCTGACTGGATGGGGACACTGTGAAGCCAGCAGCCTTAGCCGCAACCTGGACCGACGTCGAGAGCCGACGGTCCGGTGAAGGGGATATCTCCCTCTCCCACAAACGTCGACGGTGGGACTTACCTTTTGGGTCTTTTTTTTTTTTTTTTTAGACCGACTGGAATGTCCCGATGACCCTTCTTTAGTGGAGAGGGACTGGCAAAGCTCCTGAAAAGAAGCAGTATAGGAGAGGCCCAAGGACAGCAGGATAAACGCTGCGACCGAAGAGGAAGATGAAGCGGCCTGGGCTGCCTCCTCGAGGGTGATCAACTGCTCCAGCTGCTCCACGGAGCCCGCAGCCACGGACACCGCCCAACGGGCCTCCTTTGACTTCACCGGCGGGTACTGTTTTTCGGGACGCCCAAGCTGTAGTCTGGCAGCGTGGTCTTCAAGAACCGAAGCTGAGAAGGATTTGCAGAGAATGCAGGCCTGCGGATCGTGAGCAAGACCCAGGCAGTAAACGCACGTGGAGTGCGGATTGGTCCAGGACATCTTCTGCCCACAAGGGCACAGTCGGAAGCCGGGAGTAGATTTATCCATTGCAGCCGTGAGGGAAGAAGAAGACAGAAGTCTTGTAAATTTTAAAACATTTTCGGTAAACCCTAAGAGTTAGGATCCAGGCCTAAAACGCAGAGCGCTAAGGAGGGAACCTGAGCTTCCAAGCGGTAAGAAAGATTTGGCGTCATGGGGCGGAGCCGAGGGTTTTACCACCCGGGTGGGAGAAGCCTGCTTGAAGACCTTTCGGTAAGATTTAGAGTGGCAAGGAACCTGCCAGACAGTGTGGATTGAACAACATATCCATGTCCCTAGAATTTAACTTTTTTTCCTCTGGACAATAATCGGGTACTTAATTCAGTAAAATCACAAACCACGTTTTGCTAGCTGCACAAGCGAGCAGACTCGACAGGCCATAAGGCCTTTACCTGCTGGCAAATTTGTATGTTTGGTTCAGAATATAAGCGGAAATTCTTTAAAAATTATTACCACGATAGAAAGTGCTGCATAATGTATCAGTCTGCAAGTCCTTATGGGATATGGATTAATTATATAACAAGAACTTTAATGTTAATTACCTAATAAAAAAGGAACACAAAACACTGTAGTTTTACAGAGACAAAAAAACTATTGCTTACCCAAGGAATTAAGGTTAATATCAATGCCATAATATTAATAATAATAATAATAATAATAATAATAATAAGCACTTTAGATTACGAGGCACGGTTTATAGACAAACCTTTGCTGCTGTACTAGAAAAACTTGATATATTGCACCCTAGGATGGACAAGTTGGCTGAGAACGATTCCCCAAGGATATCCATCGCTGCGCACTGTATAATGGTTTGCATCCCACATGGCTCTGTTCCAGGTTCCTTACTATTCTGCCTTTTCTGTAAGGCACACTGATCTTTAGTGGTCCTTCTGCCCCAGAACTAGAAGCTGATCTCCAAAGCAATAAAAGCCCAGCACTGCTTCCAATCTAGCCAGCTCTTCCTGAATACCAACAAAAAAATAAAGATACTCTTGGAAGCAGACCGGCTCATAAGGGTACCACAACCACCTGCTTACAAGATTCTCGATGGCTCCCAACTAAAAGAAGTCTCCTCCTTCATGTACCGGGGTGTCTGGTTAGAGACTCACTTTAGCTATAGACACGTTGACCCCCTCCATTCGAAAGTCCTCCCCAAAATGGGTGCGTGGTACAAGAATAAATCTATATCTGCCTACCAGCTTATCATGAGACTGTTCTCAAAATGAACTGCCCAGCGTTTGACTATGGTGATGTAATCTATGGTGCCACATCCAAATTCACCCTGGTCCAGCTGGCTTCACATCTTCTGTTCACTTTGGCATTTTGCCCTGGGCTGCTGCTTCCCCATACCCACCACTTTTCTCTTTCTTCCAAACTTTCATTTCCTTCCCTTGTTGGCAGGTACTGATTCTACTCTGCTGCCCTCATAGCCAAGTTCTGTTCTTCCCTGATCCCCTGCTATCCCCCCCCAAAAAAAAATCCTACTTCATTACGAATACTGACTCTCACTCCATCCTTGTTCCTTTCTTTAATACTATAAAGTTTCTACATGAATTGTATGATCTACAACGCTTTGATAATGGGGAGTATTTGACCATTGACAGGCATTGTTATCCCAAAAACAAGCAGTTGTGCTTGCGTTCAGACGACATTAACTGTCCTACATCTTAAAACCTCAGCAAGTCAGAGATCTTTTGCTTATGTTGCTGCAAAAAACTGGAATTCATTAGATCCAGAAATAAGGAATGAAAATAATTATTTTAAAACTTTGTACAGTAAAGCAGATGTTTAATGTCCGATTTTTGTTGTAAACGTTATCAATACTTGTTATACTGTATATTTTATTGTATGTTTTGTATTTTGTTATCTTATTGTACGTTCCAGGTTGTGCCTGTAAAAGGGCCATGTGGCCCCAGTGTGCTTATCCGGTTAACAAGATTAAAATTAATAAAGTAATACTGTGGGACAGGCCTCTTTCTCCTACAGACTCCTCTCAAAAAAAACTTTCCAGCCTCACTTCACTGATTCTCTTGTCTTCTCTAAAACCCCTGCTCCAGACCCACGTAGTCCATTCTTACTCCTGCCTCTATCTCTCCCACCCCTGCAGAGTGTAGGTTATAGCAATTTAGCCAATTCTGTATCTGGTGGCCCTTAGCGTGGTCTTTTTTGCCACATGCTGTCCCAGCTACTATGGGCACACTTCATCTTGTAAAACTATATTGTATATGCAGTACCACCAGTCTCAAAAACAACTGCATATTGTGTAATGTTTTGCAGATATAATTGCTGCGTGTTATGCTCTTTACTGCCTTATTCACGCTAGTTCATTATGCACAGTTGCACCGTGTATAAAGTTTGCTGTTATATGTTCTGCGTAATTACTATTTTTGTGACTCTCCCCATTCCCTCTCCCCAGGATGCACCTGAAACGAGCCTCTGCTCAGTGCGCCTTTTCCAGTCGCCACATTTTAAATTAAAGCAGCAGTGCATGTTCTGGTGAAAAATTTCAGAGTGCCCTTGCCCCGTCTTGTAAGATGCCTTTCTTCCTCTGTTTTAAATTTGATTTAGTACACTTTGTTTAAAAATATTAAATAACAACATGAGAGTTCCTTTTAATATGGCAATACCCAGGTTCTCATCATTCTCCTCTGCAAATTTGGAACACTGATTTTCCCGTAAGGTCAGTAACAGTGCATTTTGTGAATATGGGGATCTAGAAAGCATTTACCCATATTCCCAAGAAAGGACATTCAACAAGGGTTGTTCAAAAGCAGCTTGGAATAATGATTAAAAACCCGAGGACGGCCACATGAAAAGAAGTGCTCCTTTTTAGTTTTCTCAAAGGTCAGAAGAACAGATAACGCAGACCACACAGTGGAACTCCTTACAAGACAGGAGAACACAGGCACTCGAAAATAGAATAAAGTAGAAGTCAAAATGTTTTTCACTGTGACATGCACTGCTTCCTTATATTGAGTTTCCCTGGAGAACAAAAGGAGAAATCATAAGGCGGAGTTCATGCACTGATGTGTTTCTCTCAGAGTTCCCTCATCTTTTAGGCTTGTTCCTCCAGTACCCTACTATTTTACTAGGAAGAAGAGCTACCAATGGCTTGCAAGTTCAACTCTCAAGTGTCGGTTCTTCAACTGATATACTGTCATGTACACTAGTCTGCAGATTTGGAACAGATTACCTGTACAATGTTTTCAGCCACACTAACACCATGTGAAGTGCTGCAAAAGGCATCTTGCCAGACACCTTCAGTGACCACTACATAATGTGTGTCAGAAAGCTCCAGAATCCACCTTCCTCCCCTTAAGACATATGGACTAGGTCCCTCTATTAGCTCAACACCGCTGCTCTCGAGTGACCTTGCTGCTGCAGACAAGGACAGCCATACCCTCTGCCACCAATACTGACGTTGCCCTCTCTCTGTTTCACTCAAAAGTCTCCTCTGTCCGGGACAGGCATGCCCCGCTCAGAAAATCCAGGGTCAAAACCCACCAGCACCCCGAGTTTACCCCGGAAATCACTGATCAGTACAAGTCCCAAGATCTAACCTGGGCATTTTACAAATCACACCCTTCTGACTTCCTCTTATACAGGACTATCAGAAACTCCTGCACAAAGGCCGTCCAGGTTGCAAAATCATATTTCACATAAAACCTTCAAAACAACCTTAAATGTCCCCTCGAAGTTCAGTAAGGTATTTCAGTCTCTTTTTGACCCTCACATCCAGTCCGCTCCTCCGGTCCTTCTGATAAATGGTTTACCTGTGATTGTCTCCTCTGTTGCTGCTCACTTCAAGTCTTTCACCACTTGTGCTCTCTCTCTTCTACTCACTCTCCGGCCTCCAATGCTCCACCTCACGTTTCTTCTCCTTCCTCTTCTCTCCCCTCTCAGAGTTTCCTTTTCACCTCCGTTGCTCCCCAGGAAACCCCAAGTGCTCTTTACTCCCTCAGCCCGTGTAAATCCTGCCCTGACAAACTGGATCTTAAACTACTCAATATCTCCCACTCCTGCCACAGCACCTCTTCTGACTCACCTACTCAAGCTCTCCTTTTCCCTTCACTGCTACCCCTCAGTCCTGGAAGTTCGCCAAAGCTCTTCCACTCCACAAGGGGGGGGGGGGCTTCCTTTCCAGGTAATGTCTTGCCCCTCTCCTTCCTCCTGCCAAGTTGTAAGAGAACTTGTTTACACCAGACTCTTCAATTTCCTATTCTCAGTCGATTTCCTCTCCCTGTTCCAGTCTGGCTTCCAGGAGCATCATTCCACTGTCTCCTCCCCGTCACATGTAACTGATTCTATCTTCTTGCGTCTCACCTTAGGGGCCATCTAGTCAATGTACAGGTTGACAGCACCCCATCACCTCCACTTCCCATCTGGGGGGGGGGTCCCCTCAGGGCTCCATCCTGGGTCCCATTCTCTTCTGCATCTCCCCCTAATGAGCTCCTCATGACCTGTGCCAACTCCGATATTCACATGTATGCAGATGACAGTCATCTATTACACCTGTCCCTCCTCTGTAGCCATGAAGTTCTGCTCCAGCAAAACTTCTGCAATATCCTGTGCTCGTTCCAATTAAAGCAACTCAAGGTCAACACACAAAAAACACTGTGCCTATGATCTTTTGCACCATGCAGAAATTGGTCATACTCCCAACCCTGCTAATCTTCTCCACCTATGATGGGAACCCTCTTGAAGCAGTTCAATCTTTCCAAGTACCTCTCTATGTTCTTGACCATTTTCCAAATTAGGAATCCAGTTTATTCCACAGGGTTACTAATGGTTATGGGACTAGATCACAAGACAAGCCTTCCTATAAACTCCCATTATGTCGTAAGGCCATTGGCCAAAAATCTATTGCTCATAAGGCCCCTAAATTTTTCAATACACTCCCACTGGAACTACTGAATAGTAAAACAGTTAATGTTTTTAAGAGAAGACTTGTGCTGTATTTACAAGATCAACAGCATTGTGTTTATGTTAAGAGTTTGTGGTATGACTTATAATATGTTGTAAGTGTATTTGATTGTGCAGTTTGTACAATATTTGTATGTATTCAATGTTTGTGTTTATGTAAACCTCAACTTGTCCCCTGTGAAAACAGACATTTTGCTCATCAGGCCTACAAGAATAAAACATTTAAAAACAAAATATGACTAGACAGCAAGCCTGACTTCTCTGCCCACAGTGATGACATCCAACCAAGCTCCTTACCTAAACTTGGTGCCTTGTACCACAGTAAAGACTTCCATTCTCCACAGGTCCATTGCGAGCTTGTCACCAAAATGGTGATCCTGGTCCTTGACTACGCAGATGTGGTCTATGGCACCGCCCCCTCCACCTCCCTGGCCAGACTGGATACCCTCCAACTCCTTCTGCCGCTTTGCCACCAACTCCCCCTCTTGTACTCTCCATTCTCCCTCTACCTTCATGTCAACATATCTTCGGTACATCATTCATATCTAAATACTGGTTTGGATCCTTTACCTCCTACCTCTCATCACTCCTCTCCCTCATCCCCTCTGCCTCCAATCCAAGGATCCAGGCACCTTCACTATTCCACATTCCCACTCCTCTTCTGGGCAATCAGCCTTTTCACATCGTCTCTCATCACTTTGGAACCAACTCCTCTCTTTCCTTTGCTTCACTGTCTCCCCTGGTTCCCTCAGCTCAAACTCCTTCCCTTCACCCGTTCCTGTTTTCCACCTCCCTGACTACTCCCCTGGCATTACGTAAGTGTGGCTGAAATGCCCAATTTATTGCTCATACCTTGTTTTCTAATTTTGCACTTACTCATGTATTAATAACATTCTCTGACTGCACTTTATTCTACTACAACCTGTTTTTGTATTTTGCATCTCTAGTCCCTTCCCCCAAGTCACAACTGGAAATGAGCCTCGACTCAGTGCGCCTTTCCCTGTTACCAATTTTCAAATAAATAATTTTAAATTAACAGTGGAGGCCCAGCACTGGTAGGATCCATAGTTAATATCTGTTTTAAAACAATGTTTATCCTCAGGCCAGTGCAATATGTAATGAATGATACTGGAGCTTGTTTGATCATGGACAGCCCAACAATAGAGGGACGCAGTGAGTATCGGCTTATTTGATCATGGACAACCCAATAACAGAGGGAAGCAGGGAGTATCGGCTTGTTCGATCATGGACAACCAAACAGAGGGACACTGTGAGCACTGGCTTGTTTGATCATGGACAACCCAACAACAAAGGGACGAAATGAGCACTGGCTTGTTTGATCAAGGACAACCCAACAGAGGAACGCAGTGAGCATTGGCTTGTTTGATCATTGACAGCCCAACAGTGGGAAGCAGTAAGTATTGGCTTGCTTGATCATGGATAGCCCAGCAATATAGGGACACAGTGAGTGTCTGCTTGTGTGATCATGTACAACCCAACAACAGAGGGACGCAGTGAGCACTGTCTTGTTTGATCATGGACAGCCCAACAACAAAGAAACACAGAGCACTGGCTCGTTTGATCACAGACAGCCCAACAACAGAGGGATATAAGTGAGCATTGGCTTGTTTGATCATGGACAGCCCAACACAGTGATGCAGCGAGTACTGGCTTCTTTTGCCTTATTAGTGACAGTCCAGTAGATAAGCATAACTGGTATGAAAATCCTTGTTAAGGGCCACCTGCCCCCAGTTACGGTAGACTGGTCAATGCTCCCTGCCCCTCCCTTGAGTACTGACCCAGGAGCACTGCTTTAGCCAGCACAGTCTAGCAAATTAGGGCAGAGGACTGCAAACAAAGACCAATACTGTACCTCTCATCCTTCTCCTTGAGAGACATCTTCCTGTTGTCTGTCTCAGAAAGTTTACGTGTCACTTCCTTTGATACAGCGTCTTCTCTCTTCTGGGCCACTCTAAATTTATAAAAAATTTGCAATTATAAAGTTTCATTTAGGAAATCATATACCACACAATAAGTGGTACTTGTTCACGGAATCTAATCTGAAAAATAAAAGCAAAACAAAAATACTTCAATTCTGTCATAACATTTTACAAGCACAAGGTCCTCCATGCACAGAATGCTTTCAGATTTGCCAGTCTCTGGAAAAATTTTTGGAACACATTTAGGCATACTTTAGCTTTTTCACAAATAATTTCTCTATTTATCTACCTTAATTATTATTATTATTCAGGACAGATGCATGAAAACAGGTACTTTGCCACTCAGATTTAATGGACTCCTCCAAGCTTTTCCCCTCCATGAACTCAAACGTTCTCATTCCCACATCAGCCTATTGCAATGCTACAAACAGAGGATTTGAGGTGGAAAAGCAAGAGCAGCAAAATAAGTCTGAGGCACACAAGGGTCACTGTTTACCAGTAAAGTACAGTTACGCAAGAACTTACCGTATCAGTAGATCTTCGAGAGAAACTCTTGCAGCAGGTATCACAATTAGGACCGACGCTACCTAGCGGCGGTTCCCGGCATTTTTTTTCCATCCAGCAGTACCGACATGGGAATGCCTCCCCGCTGATGTCGGCTCCACCCCCGGTGTCTCCCTATATAAGGGAGGAGTTCCCCACGTGCTCCAGTTCTTGCACGCACCCCGTCAGGCAGAGAGATGGTAACAGGCAATAGTCAGAAGTATGAACTGAGATGATTCCCTCACAAGGAGGGGAGACCAGGTTGAAAAATACCTGAGCCCTGGGGGAAGGAGGGCAGGAAATATACCTGCTGCAAGATCTTCTCTTGAAGATTTACTGCTATGGTAAGTTCTTATGTAACTGTACTATCTTACTTCGAGAGGAAGCTCTTGCAGCAGGTACCACAATTAGGACCGATTCCCAAGCAGTATAAACATATAACAACCCCTGGGAGGGGGAATAGTAAGGAAAGGAACAGCAGGAAAAAGGAAGGTCCCTCAGGAAACCAGGCCTTGCAGAACTGAGGCCAAACCCTGCTCTGCGTCTGGAAACAATGTCAAGGCTGTAATGCCTGACAAAGGTATGAACAGAACTCCAGGTAGAGGCAGCACAAATATTGGCTGCTGGTACCCACTTCAGTGCCATGAAGGAAGCAGCGACAGCTCTGGTAGAGTGAGCTCTAACCAGCCCCGGGGTAGACCAGTTGTGCTTCTCATAACAAAAAGTAATGCAATGCACCAACCAGCGCAAAAGCGTCTGCTTGGTGACTGGGTGACCCAAGGACACAAAAAGTTGATCGGATTTCCTGTCCCCTTTCGTCCTAGCTATGCAACATCGGAGAACCCTGTGGACGTCCAAGGAGTGAAGCAGGGCTTCCCCCCTATTAGAATGCTCCGGATAGTATACCGGGAGCTGAATGGATTGATTGAGTGAGTTTGGAAACTACCTTCCATTAGAAACTTTGGGTTAGTGCAAAGATAAACCCTATCCTTGTGAAAGACAAGGTACGGTTCTTTACACATGAGGGCTTGAAGTTCTGAAATGTGCCTCGCCGAAGTAATAGCTACCAAAAGCAAAGTCTTCCAGGATAGAAGACGGAGCTCAGCCTCCATAGCTGGTTCAAAGAGAGGAAGTGTAAGCATCTCCAGGACGAAAAGGAGATCCTAAGTGGGAACAGAACCCCTGATGGGAGGTCTGATATGAAGAATACCGCGTAAGAAGGCTTTGGAAACCTCCATCTGAGCCACCATCTTATCCGATACAGGCAAGTGATAAGCGGAGATGGCGGCCAGGTGCACTTTGATGGAGGAACAACTGAGACCTGTCTCTGACACAGAAAGCAGGTATTCTAGAACTGAATTAACTGGACAGACAAGCTGGTCCACCCTCTTGGCTGTGGCCCATATACAGAAAAGTTTCCACTTCATAGCGTAAGTGGCCCTGATGGCAGGCTTGCGCACCTTGGCCAGAACTTGCGCTACCTGATCGGACACACTAAATCTGGTTTTAGTTAGGTCCTGAGGAGCCAGGCATACAGGTGAAGAGAGCACAGATTTGGATGGATCAGGGATCCACTGTCCTGAGACAGGAGATGAGAGGATAGTGGACGAGGCAGCGGAGGCTCTGCCGCTAAACGCTGAAGTAAAGTAAACCAAATCTGACAAGGCCATAGCGGAGCGATCAGAATGAGGATGGAGGGTTCTGACTGTGCTTTGAGGAGAACCTTCTGTAACAGTGGGAAAGGAGGAAACGCGTAGAGAAACCTCCCTTTCCAGCAGAGGGACAAAGCTTCTTGCCAAAAAGCTCCAGGCTCTGGACCTAGCGAGGAGAAACTGGGCAGTTTTGTGTTGAACCGTGATGCGAACAGATCCAGGTCTGGTGTCCCCCACTGACAGAAGATGTGATCTCATTCGTGAGCTTGCGATTTTGTCTTGCTGAGCGTATCAGCCAGTATGTTTTATTCCCCTGGAACGTGCACCGTCGTCAACTAGAACTGGTGCTCCACAGCCCAGTCCCACACTCGCATGGCTTCCCGGCAAAGTGGGTAAGAGTGTGTGCCACCCTGCTTGTTAATATAGAACATCACCGAAGTGTTGTCTGTCTGTACCAAAAGGTGGCCCGGCACTAAGACCGAGACCAGGGCTTGGACAGCATAAAGGACCACTCTCAGCTCCAGAACACTGATATGCAGATCTTCCTCTAGTGGGGATCAAGAGCCTTGAGTGCGATGTGTCCCCAAATGAGCATCCCATCCCGCGGACGACATGTCCATGGTCAGAATCTGGGACGGTGCCCCATGTGGAAGGGGATGCCAGCCAGCAAATGTTTTGATGACATTCACCAGCGTAATTCCCGGTGGACTGGCTCAGAGATCCGGATCGAGGCGTCCAAGCTGTCTAATGTTTGATCCCACTGAACCCTTAAGGACCACTGGATGGTTCTCATGCGTAGGCGCGGCAGAGGGACCGAAACTATGGCAGCTGCCATATGCCCCAACAGCTTGAGGAGGAGCCTTGCAGGGACTCTTGAGGCTGAAGAGATCTGAGACACCAAGACCTGAATGTGACCTGCTCTGTCAGTGGAAGAAACACCTTCCCGAGAGTGGTATCCAGAAGAGCTCCGATGAACTGGAGGTTCTGGGCTGGGAGCAGATGAGATTTGTCCCTGTTGATGGTGATCCCCAAGCACTGAAACAGCGAGATGGAATCCCTGATGGTTTCCAACAGGCGAAACTTGGAGGGAGCCAGGAGAAGCCAATTGTCCAGATAAGGAAACACAAAGTGGCCCAGTCTCCGCAGTGCCGTGGCCACTACTGCCAGACAACTGGTGAAGACTCGGAGGGCTGAAGAGAGACCGAAGGGAAGGACTCGGAACTGACAGTCCTTGTCTTCGAACCTGAATCTCAGAAATCTTCGATGGTTCCTGTAGACAGGGATATGCAAGTAGGCATCCTGCACATCCAAGGATGCCAACCAGTCTCCCGCTGAAATGAGCGGCAGGACAGTGGGGAGGGAAACCATCCTGAATCTCCTGTAGAAGAGACTCATTGGTTCAGATCGCTGAGGTCCAGAATGGGTCTGAGGTCTCCCAACTTTTTCGGGACTAGGAAGAAGTGGGAGAAGAACCCTCTCTCTCTCTTTCAGCCAGTGAAACCGGCTCGATGGCATTTTTGTCCAAAAGGGATAGAATCTCCCTTCTGACCAGCGCTTGGTGTTCCCTTGGATAACGGGATGGAGGTGGTGGTCTGTCTGGCGGAATAGAGTCGAACTCTATGGAGTGCCCTAACTCCACGAGATTGAGTACCCACTGGTCGGAGGTCACCTGACCCCACGCATCCGTGTAGATGGAAAAGCGGCCTCCGACCGGCTGCCCTGACTGAACGTCTGGGGAAGGAGGGTAGCCTGGATAGTCAGGCGGTTTGGGGGGGCAGTGGCTGCCTTGACCTGTCTAGAGGAGGAGGCAGAAGAATCTCTGGCTCCGCCCCTGCGACTAAAGCCACCTCGCTGTGAATGCTGTTGAAAGCGAGGCTGCTGAGGGTGATGTCCCCCACGGCCACGAAAACGAGGCTTACGAGCTCGCCCCCGTTTCAGCTAATACATGGACTGCACGGTTCGGATTTCCTTGACGGAGTCCTGCAGCCTGGTGATGATCCTCTCCATGTCTTCGCCAAAGAGCACGGAGTCCTTGAAGGGAGCGTCCAGTGTGTTCATCTGTACATCTGGATCGAACCAAGAAACCTGAAGCCAAGCATGGCATCGGAGGCAAATGCCAGTGGCGGCCACCTTTGAAGAGGTGTCCGCAGAGTCACAGGCCGACCTCAGAACATGGGTATCCACGTCTGAGCCAGTCTTGAGCAGTTTGACAAGCTCTGCCTGCTGAGGGCAATCGGGCATGCTTTGCACAATGTCCAACCCTTGTTCCCAAAGGGTGTTCTGGAATTGGACCATGTGTGCCAAGAGGTTTAGACTCCTGATACTGCAAGTGGCAGCAGAGTACACCTTGCGCCCCACAGAATCCAGCTGCTTTGACTCTCTGTCAGGCGGTTGGGTGCTCAGGTGTTTGGGCCTCTGCGAACGATCATGAGCTGCCAAAATCACCACTGAGTCTGCTACTGCTACAGGTGGTTCTGCCAGAAAAGGATGGTTCTTAGGTGCCCAGTAAAGCCGATGAGCCCTTTTGGCCATGGCAGAGGAGCAGTGAGGGCACTTCTAGGTCGCGAGGATGACCACCAGCTTAGGGTCTTTTTGGCGGAGGTATTTAGCCAACCAAAGTTGCTCGGGGTCCAGGGCCTCAGTGTCCCAGCCCATGTTGGCCTGGATGTGCCTCATCACCTCCATGAAGCTAGGGTCGTCTGGAGGAGATCTGGGGTGTCCCTCCGTGTCCCCCAGGTCTGGCTCTACATCGGAGCCTGCACGTGAAGTGTCAGAGTCCACGCGAGAGTCTGGTGTGAAAGAGGAAGGGGATCTGTGTCGCTGCCTCTTGCGCCTCCCCCATCCAGAGAAGAACGTGAGGAACTACTGGACCTGGTCCTCCTTTTCTCCTTATGCTTTTTGGGTGCTGGTTCCTCATCGACCCCAATGTCTAAAGGTTCCGGGGTATTAGGTACTGGAACTGGAACGGGCATTGGAGGAGGTGCCCCCGCTGGTAGATCTCACTTCACAGTGTCCCACCAGTGGGAGAACAGCTCCTTGACCTGCGAGAGATTCAGTTTGGATGAACCAGGCGCAGGGGGTGGAGGAGCACCCGATCCTGAGCCGGCGTCGGCCCCGTCGCCAGGGGGTACCAGCATTGGGTCCGAACCCTTATCCACTGGCATAGGCCTAAGGGGTGGCATCGGAGGGGTGTCAGCATCTCCATCGTCAGGCTCCAACGTCAAGGCGACCAAGGTGGCAGAGTCCCAGAACCGACGTCGGGAGATGCCAGGGTGGCCGGCATTGGAAGGACAGTGACTGGCGGTGGTATGACCTTCGCCGGGTCGGTGGCCGGTGGGGCCGCAGGCGGACGTCGGTCCAGTGTCCTCTTGTCCTTACAGGCCGAACGTCCTTCAGAGGCATGAGCCTTAGCGTGGTCGGCCTTATGGGTTGTGGACTTCGACCGAGCACCGGTCAGTCGCCGAAGGCAGGCATCGGTCGGAGTCCCAAGATTTCGGGGGCAAGGAGGAGGCCCTGCTGCCAGAAGACCCAGAGGCTTTGCTCGACTCCCAGGAGTCTGCCTTCGAGGAAGAGGCTGCGCAGGAGGAGGTCTTACCTGTGCCCGGCGAGAAAGCCTTCTCAGCGTGTGGATTAACCTTCAGAGGATGAAGGGTAGTTCCAGGAGACTTGGTCATAGAAGACCCGGAAGACGGTTTAAGGGCTGTGAGGTGGGAGTCATGCCCCGACGACCCGGACTTCGAGCCCGGAGACGTGGGCCCAGAGTGGGACCTTTCTCTGTCCTTGTGCTCCCAGTGTTTGTGTTGCTTGTGGTCGGATTCCCCCCCGAGTAAGAGGCCCGTTCCATGGCAGCCAATTTTGATTCCACTAGGAAGGCAGAAAGTGACTTCTGACGCATGGTCCTAGTGTGGGAGTTGAAGGTCTGACAATGGGGGAAGGTGTCGGCGTCACGGTCGGGTCCAAGACAGAAGAGGCACGCCGAATGGCCTTCCTTGGCGGGTATCTGTCGCCCACAACAGCAATTGTTAATGTGCCCTTTTGAAGTACAGGACACAGATGCAGCAAAAAAACTTTCTGTTGAACAGTGGAGAAGGAAGCCATCAGTACTACGAACAGTAGCCGAGGCGAACTATCCCTGTCCGTGCAGTGGGAAAGAACTGAAGCACATGGGGAACTCTTCCCTTATATAGGGTGATGCCGGAGGTGGAGCCGATGTCAGCGGGAGGCGTTCCCACGTCGGTACTGCTGGATGGAAAAAAAAATGCCGGGAAGCACTGCTAGGTGGCATCAGTCCTAATTGTGGTAACTGCAGCAAGAGCTTCCTCTCGAAGTAAGATCAGTAGCTCTCGGAGAAACTCCTTCATAGAGTCACACACATTTGACCAAGTCAACAGTATCAGGACCTCATGTGAGACTATTTCATAGCAAGGGATGCTCAATAATGATGTTGTGACAGACTCGGCATCACTTGTTTAATGTGTGCAATTCCATACACTTTAGTTCCCACCATCAATAACAGAATTCCAACATTTAGTGCCCGAGAAGAACAAGGAATCCATCACTGACCAACCCTACAGGATAGACCACTTCCAGATGCGAGAGGCAGACAGTGGCTTGTTTAAACTATTTTGATTTATTGTTTCATGTATTCCCCATACTGAACTGAATATAAAGCAAGACAAAGGTTTGACAGCAACCATAATAGGCTCTAGCAAGTCCAAGGACAAGACACGGCTGTGGTTTGTGGCCTGGGCACAAACAGTAGCGCAGCAGTAACCACACATGTTCTGATGAAGTGGTCAGTGGGCCACAAAACGTCAACTACATGGTGGACAATAATTAAGCAATAACAATCCAGAAGCCAGTCATTTCTGAGAGATTAACGACCGGTTGAGAGATGGGTGGCCTGAGGTGCAGCTGAGGGCCACCCCTCCAGCCGGTTGTTAATCAAAGGAAATGACTGGCTTCAAGGTAGTTATTGCAGTAAGTCTAATCGTAATAACTTTCTTTTTTGCCAGTTTTATTTAAGTTTTAGCGCCACACAGCGTCAGTCTGCAGCTGGATGAGTCATCTCCAAGACGTTAATGACTGACCCAGTAGCCAATCCGAAGCCTCGCTAGGCTTATGAATAATTAGACTTCTAATCCAGCTTTGAAATACTGAACTAAGCTTGCTTCCACAACCTCACCAAGCAGGCAGTTTTTACACGCTAGTCACTCTCAGTGGAAGTGATGCTTCCCCTAATCCTATCCCTCCTCAGTTCGAGTGAATGTTTTGTAGTTTAACTGAACTGAAACAGGCATAGGCATCAATTGTAAACAATCCTGATCGCCAAAGGGAGAAAGCATACAGTTTAGGGGACAAGAGCTACAAGGAGAAATTGGATATACTGCATTTAGTCTAGAGAAGGCTAAAAAGGAACAAGATCACACTGTACTGAACAACAAGAGAGGACAGACAGGCTGAAATATACATAGATGTTTATATAGCAGAGAACATACAAAATTTGCCAGCAGATAAAGGCCTAGAGGTCTATCAAGTCTGCTCGAATGTGCAGCTAGCACCCCTTATTCTGCAGCTGCCCCTCCCTTCCACCCTTCCCCTTCATTAATCCAAAATTAATTATAACATGTGATGTTATAATGTGCTACAATGCTGCAGCAGTTACAGTGTGGCTCAGCAGTGCAACAGTGAGACTGCTGTGATGTTACTATGTGCCGCTGCAGTCCAGTACAGTAAGAATCTAAGTAAGTAAATATTACAGTGTCACAACAGCACAGCAGTGAGAATGTGCTGTTACAATGTGTCACAGCAGTACAGTAGTAAGAATGAGTGTTACAATTTATTTTAGTCAATTTATTTCACATAAAACCCTTTAGGCAGGGCCTATTTACAAAGGGTTTAGAGTCAGCATCAACAGGAAGGATACCAAGTGAACACAGTACAACTCATTGCAGCCCTGATGAGGGTCGATACTTATAGCACTTCAGACAAAGACATGTTATACGTTAAAATACAGACTAGTTACCTTCTACATTTGAGTGCTACCATGTACTAGTCATGGGCGTCAATAAAAACAAATTCATGAGAACAAATCGAAGTAGTTCATTTAGCTTCTCTACACTGCACTGTGCCAGAGCAGTATAGCGGAGAGAATGCAGTGATATGAGTGTGCCACAGCAGTATATAGTAGAAAGAATGAACAATGTCAGCGAACTACAGCAGTGTAGCAGTGAGAATGTTGTAATGCTACAACGTGGCACAGCTGTATAGTACAGTAGTAAGAATGTATAATGTTAGTGTGCCACAACAGTGTAGCAGTGGGAATACTGTGATGATACAACGTGCCACAGTGGAAAAGCACTGAGAATGTGTGATGTTACAGTGTGAATCAAAACAACGATAGAAAGGCTCAACTCCTATCTTGGTATGGAGTACTATTTATTACAAGTCTAATAAATTATTCGTGAGCCTAGCGAGGCTCCGGATTGGTCATTAATGTCTTTGAAATGACCAAACCAGCTGCAGACTGACACTGTATGGCACATACGGCTTGCACCACACAGCTAAAACCTAACAAAACCCAGCAAAAACAAAAGTTGTTATTGCAATTAGACTTATAATCACAATAACAACCTTGAGGCCGGTCATTTCTTTGGATTAATGACCAGCTGGAAGGAGGTGGCCCTTGGCTGCGCCTCGGTCCACCCATCCCCAACTGGTCATTAATGCCTCAGAAATGACTGGCTTCCTCGGTTGCTATTGCTTAAGTAAACAGATTCTTTAGGGAGAACGGCACTGAAGATTAGTTACACAGTACAAGTACCATGCAGCAAGATGGTCGATTAATATGTACCCCAATTACCTCCCATCACCACTAAGTTTCTAGGATTCCCAGGAAAGAACATTTTCTGCAGTTTTTTAAGCAGCAAAGCACAACGTACAAAAAAAATTCCCTGCAGTCAGCTGGTAAAAATGAATGCAACATTTTTTGTATCCTTCCATTTTCCCCCAGAAAAAACAAACAGAAAGGAGTGTGGCATTTGATGGGCAACATGAGTATCATACATACTGACCCCGCTTCTGATCTTCGAGTCTTCTCCCCATTTCTTTTTCCAAGCCCTTATTCTTTTCTTTTTCTTTCTACACTATTCTTCAGCTCACTCGGTCTCCTTTTCTTTAGTGGCTTTCCTCTACGAGATCTCCAAATGCTTTGACTGTAACAATGTTTTGGGCCAGGCTTTCCTTTACTTTTATGCCCACTGGGTCTGTCCTGATGTCCTATCTCACACTGCTCATCCTTACCCTTACCCCCCCCAAAAAAAAAAAATTCCCTACCAACGTCTGGCCTCCCTCTGATAATGATCCAGCTGAAGTCATCCCACCCAGCCTTGAAACCATTTATGGACTCTGTTAACCACAATGCTGGGTAAGCAGTTCCTCGTGTCCATCATCTGTTCCCTGAAAAAAATGTTTCAAAAATGCCCTTCTTACAAGCCCCCCCCTTGAGAATGTGAACCCTGAACTGTTTCTTGTTTTGAGCAGATCACTGTCATACTCCCTACCTGCCGTACTCCCTACTATACTCCTAAATCTGTCTATATGCCTCCATCACAGCCCCTTTCCCCCCCTGACCTCCAATGAGATCACATGGGGGTCATCCTCCAATCTCTCTTCACAGGTTCTACCTTGCAAACTTTGAATCGCATTTGTTGCCCTTCTCTGTATTTATTTATTTTTTTTGTAAATATATTTTTATTGGAAACATTTTATGAGCTGGTCATTACAGAAATACAAAGAGGTTTGTAATTATGAATTACAAGGTAAAAAATTATTACTGTACAATGAAAACATTCATAGGACCTTCGCCCTCCTGGTACAGCTGTTGGGGGCGGGAAGCCTAAATAAAATAAATTCCCTGCATAACAAAAATCAATTCAGTTCTCCTCGTGGGGGATTGAACATCCTGAGCCAAGCTATCAAGAAGCTCTGTATCAGCTACACTAGACTATCGCACCCAGACTCCCTCGACTGACTAACAGCAGGCATGCTGACTGCCTTCCTTGCAAGCAGATTCCATGTAGGGAACAAACAAAGGGGTCATACGACATTTTATATATTACCCACTTGGGTCCATCTAGAAGTGAACTGCTCAGTTTTATCATTTAAACCAAAAGTGATCTTTCCATTCTGTATATACCATTCACAGTGTCCCTCCAGTGGTCTATTTGCACCTGATGTGGGGTGAGCCATCATCTAATGATACATTTCTTAGCTGCAAGAAGCAGGACTCCTAGGGCATATTTTGTGGTTGTATCCTTCACCCCTTAGGATATATGTAAAACAGATACATCTCTAGAACCAATTGTACAGGTGAAAGAAGGGCCTCGGCAACAGCTCTCTCCAGGTCCACCAAAATGAAGCGCAAGCCGAGACATTCCCGTATGCGTACGCATTGTCTGGGGTTCACAATTCCACAAACATGCACACCCCCGGCTCGATTTGGCTGCGAGTAGTGGGCGGGGTGGGGTGGGGAGACACGGAAGTGTTTCCATGCATACCAATGCCAGGTATGGGACAAGGTTCTCCTTCCTGCTTCATGACATTCCAAATCCCAGTCCTCCAGATGGATCTCCTTCTGTAATTCCCCCAACCCCTTTACAGACTACATAGGTGTTCATCTGCTGTGATTCTTGTAATGCCTCGCAGATGGTAGTGATGACATGTGGTGTCATTCAGGTTCTAATGTGAGTGGATAACACTTGTATAATGGCTGCAGTTTGGAATGGTCTCTGTGGTCCAGGTGTCGAGCAGAAAGATGATGTCTGAACTGGACGTACCAGAAAAAAATCCCTCTGTTCAAGGCCAAACTGCTGCTGGAGCTCCGCAAACAACTTAAGGGTGTCAGAAGCTCCTCAAACAACTTAAAGGCGACATCCAAACAGAGCTGGCCAAAGTACATTAGTTTTTTTCTCTGCTAGTCCCGTTAAGTGTGATCTATGCGAGCCGGAATGAAGTCTTCCAATTGTGCCAGGGGGCTCACCCACACTAATAGTTCTGAGAGGCCAAGTGTGGCGATCATGCCCTGCCAGGCCTCCCATACTCTGCAGCTCCATGGGTTGGTATCCCCGAGCAGCCACATGCCTGTATCCATACCAAAGATATACCAGATCATGTCACGAAAAGGCAGCAGATCCCATCCATATTCAGCCATTGAGGACCCTGTCCCACTGTGTGCCAGATAAAGAGGACACGAATCTGAGCTGCAGTATAATAGAGCTGGAGATCCAGGAATCCAAGACTACCCTTTTCTTTCACTACCTGTAATACGGCAAGGCACACTCGCGGTCTCTTCCCTTGCCTAAGAAATCTGGAGATTGCTATCCTCCATTCTCTGTGTTCTCTAACTTCACAGTCTTCTGCTGTGGGCTCCAAACTTACACACAGTTCTCCAAGGGAAATCCAATCAGGAGCCTGTACAGTGGAAGAATACTTCCCTGCTATGACTGCTGAATCCCCTACTAATGCATACTATGATCCTATTCGCCTTTCCATACACTTCACTACGCTGTGAAAAAGACTTTAGACTATTACTAGTTGTGCTCCAGGTCCTTTCATGTGATTTACTTGCACCTCACTTATCCTGTACTCAGTCTGTGGATTCCTACACCAAATGTGCATCACTTTGCAATATGTGGCAATCAGTTTAGTTACCCATGTGCATAACCACGCTTCCAGTCTCTCCACATCCTTCTTCAGTGTTACTCCCTTCATAATTACTAGTGACCCCCTTTATCACGCTGTTTACAGGTATCTCTCAAACACCGTAATAACCCAAAAAACGCTTATTATGGCATTTGCTTTATGTTTCAATTCAGTCAAATCGTCGTGCAACATCACTGTTCCCTATACCAAGAGTGGGCGGGCTGAACACTTCCAAAAACATGGCAGCTCAGTTTCCATTTACCGACGACCCACTACAGCAACGGACAGTTTCCTTTTGTAAGTCTCTCCAAATTATTTATTAATGCATTCTATTTACCTGGTTGATTCTGCCTTTTAAAATTATAAAAATGTATCTGGTTGATCCTGCTCTTCATTTTGTTTGGACAGGAAACTGTGAGTCCGACACAGCGTAATCACCAGAAGGACTGTACCCAACTTCTGAACTGTAACTTAAATGCGGTTCACCACTTCCATTTGTTTTTAAAAAGGAAAAAAAAAAAAAACAACACAAATCAATGTCCTCACTGGACAGGGAGACTGTTCGTGTGTGTGCCTGTCTCACAGAACTCCCTGCACCAGTAACTGTAAAATATAATGTCTATGCAACTATGTTAAGAATTTTTTTTTTCTTCTTTTTAGGCACACACATACCCCGTGTGTGATGACCTCAAACCTCTCGAGCTTTGCTGGTTATCACAAACCTTAGGTGTGTAAAACAAATCCATAACACACAGTTGCATAGCCATTAGGGTCTGTAGGAAGGGGGAGAGGGAGAACAATGCTGGTGGGGTACTTCAACCTACCTGGGGTGGACTGGAGCACCCCAACCACCACAAGTGCAAAGGAGCAGGTATTATTAGAGGCAATTCAGGACAGCTTCCTGGTGCAATTAGTCCGAAAGCAGACCAAGGTGGAAAGAACTCTCTCCATTTCAGTTGTCACCCTTGTGAGCCTGATGAGCGATCTGCCCGTCTTCACAGGAGACAAGCAAATACAAAAAACAAGCATAATACAAAAAGACATAAAATAACACTTGGTCAATACATAGTACAATACATCAAATACAATACAATAAAAACTTTGAACAATACAATTAACGTGTGCATTTTTGAGAACTACAGAAAAACTTCAACAGTTTATACTTCGTTATTGATTTTTTTTTTTTCATTTTAAAATTATCGAATGTAAGAGTTAAAAATATGGGAGACCTACAAAGAGTTGATCTTTGACCGATAGCACTGTGGAAAAATGGTATCTGAAAAGTGTATTTGTCCTAAGATCGAGTACCACTACCATTAATAAACCTGGGAAAGAAATTAGAGACAGAGGAAGAAGGCCTAATATTATTTTGAACAGGAATATGCAACATTTAAACTGTATCCAATGATCAAATGAAAGACTGTTAGACTCCTGGAGAAGAACACAATGGTGAGTGCGTTGAGAAACCTGCAAAATAAACCTAAGAACTGAACTGTACATGACCCTAAGTGGATCCAAGATATTTTTATAAGTGGAGGAATAGACTAATAGACCATAGTCTAGTTTACTAAATAAAAACTGTGAGCTAACAGAGTCCTAGATTCCTCAGCAAGACACGCTTTGACACAATAAATAGCACCAAGACGCTGATGAATGGACTTCCTAATATGGGCAACATGATTCTCAAAAGATAATTTTGAATCCAAAACTAACCCCAAATATTTGAAATGTTCAACTAGCTGAATTGGGGTACCTTTAAAATCAACAAGGGGAATGAGGTCATCGACACTGGGTTTATGAGAGAAGACCGTAAGTTTGGTCTTCTGAACATTAAGTACCATGCAATTTTGATAAAGCCAGTCTTGATGAAATTTGAAAGCAGTTTGAACTTTTGTAATAGCATCATTTTGTTTGAGGGCAGAATTAAACAACACAGCATCATCTGCGTACATGAGGGTGGATCGGGAAAGAAAACCATCGAGAGACGTGACAAGAGAACGACTACTGAGCTAGTTAGAAAACCAAAGAATAGATTCTCAAGAAAAATGCAAACTTGACAGTAGACAAGGTAATAAACAATGCTCAACTAGGTCAAAGGCCTTGGTGAGGTCCACAAATACTATAGCAACTGAGTGCCCTTTGTCCAGGGCACCCAGACTACAGCTTGTGAACCCCACCAAGGCCGTCTCAGTGCTATGCAGTTGTTTAAAACCATGTTGCTGAGGTGTTAAAAGACTATTTATTGAGGTCTGATCAAAGACAATCTTCTCAAGAATTTTAGATAGGGCAGGAAGGGGAAGGAGGAGAGAAATAGGACGATAACTTGATAGAAGATTAGGATTCCCAGACTTAAAAACAGGTTTAATGATGGAATGTTTCCAAAGTGTGGGAAAGGAACCCGAACTCAGGGAGGCATTAAAGATGAGATAGAGGGAAAGCAAGGGACTTTACTCCTAGTTTAAATAACCTATAATCTATACCATCAGAACACAATGGTCAAGGGTTCGTTTTTATAATATAATCTATGAACAGTTCAGGGAAAACACTTGAAAAATAGAATTTAGGAGAATTATTATCACTCAGAGAAGGAGAATCAGACAAAGTAGTAAGAGAGAAAGGAAATCTGAAAGAGGCAAGGTCCCCAAAGTAACTATTAAAGATCTTAGTAGTGATAACGTGATCACTAATAAGTGACTTGTCCCTCAATAAAGAAACAGAAAATTATGTCTTTTTTCTACCCAATAACTGATTAAGCATACCCCAGATCTTCCTGGGATAACCAAATGCATTCCTCTGGGCCGCTAAAAAATATAGGGTCCTAGCCTTCCTAGTAGCAGATTTAAGCAATAAGGCACGACAGGGTGTGTGTTATCGTGTAATAACGTCACTCCTGGGGTGGGTTGAAGCACAGGCGTGGCAGTGCTTCCACCAACCCCAGGAGTGACGCTATTATTACACGATAACACACACCCTGGAGTGCCTTATATTGCTATTATACAATGGCCTAGTGTGTTTTTTTAGTTGGATAGTTGTGTAATTAAGAGACATAGGCTGATTTGTGTCTTTTCAAATAATTTTATTTGTGAAGCCGTTTTACTAAATTAGAGAAAAAATAGTCCCTTTAAATTGTTGGTTAAAACTTGAAAGGCTTAAAGATATTTATTCTTTTAACTGCATAACAACATAACATTTTTTAAAAGGTTTAAAAATACTGTATATAATTGTTTAAAAGCTTTAAAACATTTTAACAGATGTATTTGATAAACGTTTACATTTTTAACAGTTGAATAGTGAAGAATGAACTGTGATTTGATTTAATGTAATACTGTCATTTCAGGATGTGCTTATTGTCGGTAGAAGTTGAAGACGCACATTGTGTTGCCTTGTATGTTGAAGCAGTCTTGGTTGGCACACTGTTGAGTGTCTTGTTGAGTGCGAAAGTTGTTGTCTGGGCGTTTTTTCGGTTGCAAATCGGGGTGGCTTGTTCCGGGTCATGTTGTGCTTCCTGTGTGGGCATGTTGCTTTTCTGACTGGTTTAGTGGCACGCTGTGGAGAGGATTTTGCTCCAGTTCTGTCTGTCGGTGAGTTTTGCACCCCAGTAGGATTTGAGGACATCTCGCTTTTGTGCCCGGTGGCGGACATAATTTACTAGCTCGAGTCCGCTTCACTTGAGTTGTACCATGATTTGCTCAGAGCTGTGATTTATGTATTTATTGTCACGCCTGCGGAGCTGCAGATTCGGGGCATCATGCTGGACAAGTAATTTACTCCCATCGGTTCGACAGTGTACCAGATGGGCTCTTGAATTAGTTCATGTATGGCTTTTTCTCGGGTGTACAAAGAGGCAGGGAGGGTTAGATGGTAGCTTTGAGAGATACAGTTCAAGGCATCTCACGGGACAGATGGGGTTTCCTGGTATCTCAAACATGGCACCGAAGGTTTTGCGGTCCGCTCCATTATTTTGCTGTGATTTTTAGTCTTTAGTTAAATGACATTGTCACATATCTTAAGCCTTGTTCATTGTGTTTAATTGTGAAGAATCAGATTTTAGTTGTCTCTGTCCTTCACAGCCTCTTCGAGCGAAGTGCAGTTGAGCTCGAGCCATACTCTTCGTGCTAGCCCTGCTGGTGTGTCTGGGTTCAGGGCTTCCGATAGTCTGATTTTTTTAAGTCCGATTTACGTGATAGGTGGGTGGTGGGTTGCTATGTCTCTGCCCTGTCTTCTTATGTTTTTAGGTGACCGATGAATACGTTGTTGGCAGGCTGGAAGTCAGGGTCTGTCATTATGTTGAAGCAGCGGCTATTGGTGACTCATTTATGTATCTGTTAAGTCCATACGGAGACTGATGTAGCTTGAGATGCTGTACTGTTCTCCACTACTGTTTCGGACACTTATGTAGAACTGTCTCAGGATTTGGTTTAGGTCTTTTGATGATATTTGTTTTATTTCACACAAGATTGCCTTTCGGTTAGCCAGTCGCTGAAGGCTGAGCAGCCCAAGCTATCTGCGCTTTGTGTTCTCGTTTGACGGTCCGTTCTTCGATTTTATCGAGGTCGTCAGAATTTATATTTAAATGTCTTTTTTTCTTTCTTTTAAAGGTGTTTTCTGGTTGATCTGGTGGTCGTGAAGTGGAAGTTGTGCTGCTGGATGTGTCTGGAGATTTGTTCCATCGTCCTGTCAGCGAGGAGGTTAAACGAGACGCGAGGGATGCTCATGACAGCTGTCAGGTAGGAGAAGTGATTTCTTTTTAGAGCGGTAAGCCGGTTGACAGCTGTCAGACCTAGATACAGTGATGTTATTGATTAATAACATCACTGTCTCTGGGGGCTGTCAGCCAATCAGGTTTCAGGTATTTTTAATGCCATTGTATAATTACATTTATTGCACAGCGCTTTATAAGCCTGTAGTAGAAGAGGATCCTTACATTTCTAGCAGGCCCTCCAGCTTCTATCTCGGGATCGCATTAACTTAAGTAACATGGGGATACCCAAGGTTATTTATTTGACTTTACTCTCATGCGTTTAAGGGGGGCAAGATGATCAACTACCCCCTGAAAAATATCAGAAAAAAAGAGCATTAAAGAAGGATCAGAAACAGTTTCAAGTGGGGACCAATCCGCTTCCAAGAAGGCTGTGTCCAGTTGTTCACAGGTGAGACTTATAATCACCCTGAATTCAATTACCAGAGGGGGGACTTGAGGGATTTAGAAGACCAGCCACAGTGGATGGGGCAGTGGTCACTCATACTATCCGGCAGGACCCTCGAAAAGAGGATCCTGGCAGGATGAGTGACCAATATCCAGTCCAACACAGTGCCCAGACCTGTCTCGTAATTGGGCCTTGTGATTTCATTTATGATCAGACAATACCACAAATCCAACAACGAACCTTTAATATCAAAGATGTTACAATCAGATCCCCAGTCACAGCTGAAATCTCCCATGCCCATTGATTCACGATTAGGTGGAAGACCACTTTTAAGTTGAGAGTGTAGAACCATGCAGGAGGATATGTTACCGGGGGCGTAAACTGAACTCAAGGTGATAGGTTTTTCATAACCCAATACAAGTTCCACTAAAACCATATCACAGATTACATTAGCATCAGAAATGGAGTATAATATTTGATAGAAACCAAGAAACAACAAATACAGACTCCCCTACCCCTTCTTGCAAGCTGATCTTTTCTAAAAAGATTGTAATCAGGGGAAGTGATCTCTGCATCAGAAACCTGAGCAGTGAGCCATATCTCGGACAGACTCTGGACCTGGTATTAACAAACGGAGAGGCGGTAAGGGATCTTGAAGTGGAGGACCCCTGGTTGGGAGAAGCATCACTCGGTGTGGTTCACACTCAATATGGGCAGGGAAACAGGAGGTACGGGTACCACGGTGATTGAATTTAAGGGGGCTGACTTTAAAAAGATGGGTGAAATTTTGGTTAGGCATCTGGCGGGAATACAAATAGGCATGGATGCTAGCCAAAAATTGGATACTATTTAAAAAAGGGCTAGCAGAGGCTACTGAGACTTGTATCAAGACAGGATAGAGCAAAGAAGCCCAGTTGGTTGACTCAGGAGGTCATGGAAGGGGTGAGGGCCAAGAGAAAAAGCATTCCAGAGACCCAGAAAAGCTGGAGGGCAAGGGGACAAGGATGAGTACATGAAGTAGTCCAGGGAGGTTACCAGGCTAGTCAGAGAGGCCAAGGTTTCTAGACAGCTGAGACTGGCACATGGAATTAAGGATGGGGAAAAGGACTTCTTCAGATACACTGGCGAGAGAAGGAGAAACAAAGACCAGATTGTGAGGATTAGTTAGAACAGGGGGTGGGTGGAGAAGGGGAGGACCAGGCAGAGGCACTGAATGATTACTTCTGCTCAGTGTTCATGAAAGAAAGGGGGCAGATACCCCATGGGAGGGATGGAGTGGGCAGGGAGGGAGGGAGGGAGTGACTGATATCGGGATTACAAAGGACAGGGTATTGGAAGGACTAAGCGCTGAGGGTGGACAAAGCACCGGGACCACTGGTAGACCTGTTCAGTACATCACTGGACACAGGATGCGTGCCACAAGACTGGAGGATGGCCCATGTGGTGCCCATTCACAAAAGTGGCCCGAAGGATGAACCAGGCAACTACAGGCCGTCGAGGAGCCTCACTTCAATCGTGGGGAAGCTCATGGAGACAATCCTAAACGAGAGGTGGGTGACCTTTTTGGAGGACAAAGGTCTCCAGGACGGTCAACAGCATGGGTCTGTCTTGAGCAGATCCTGCCAGACAAACCTAGTTGGGTACTATGACTGGGTAACCAGGGAACTAGACAAAGGCCATGCAGTGGATGTCCTGTAGTTAGGTTTCAGCAAGGCCTTTGACTCTGTGCCGCATGGAAGGCTGGGGGACAGCTGGAATATATAGGGGTGGGAACAAAGATAATCAACTAGATCACCAACTGGCTGAGGGGTAGGCAGCAAAGGGTGGTGGGGGGGGGGGACTCTCCTCACCAAGGAACGCAACAAGTGGGGTGCCACAGGGATCAGTACTGAGACCGGTACTGTTTGGGGTATTCATAGCAGATATCTCACATGGGATCCGGAGTAAGATCAGTCTGTTCGCAGACAATACCAAGATGGGAACTGTGGAAGATGACATAGAGGGGTGGAGGGGGCTGCAGGAGGACCTGACCAAACTACAGGAGTGGTCAGAAACATGGCAGTTGGGGGTTCAACGCCAAGAAGTGCAAGGTCCTGCACTTCAGAGCTAGGAACCAGGGGAGGAAATAGCTGGGAGGGGTACAGTTGGAAAACGCCGTGGAGAAAAAGGATCTAGGAGTGCTTATAACAGAGAGTATGAACCACTCAGCTCAATGTAGGAAGGCGGCTGCAAAGGCCAACAAGATGCTGGGGTGTTTAGCAAGAGGTATCTCCTCCAGGAACAGGAAGGTAACCCTAACCCTGTACAGGTCACTGGTCAGGTCGCACCTGGAATACTGCATGCAGTACTGGCGTCCATTCCTGCAAGACATCAGATTGTTGGAAGGGGTGCAGCGTAGGGCAACAAAGATGATCCAGGACTGGAGGGAAGATCCTATGATAGCCTGGGAGAGCTGAACATGTATTCCCTGGAGGAAAGGAGGAATTGTTTATTTGTTAGGGGGGAATAGGGGAAATATGATATGATCGAAACCTTTAAATATATAAAGAGAATAAACAAGGCTAATACAAAAGGGATTTTTCAGATCAAAAGGGGAGGAACACAGGAGGGCATCAGATGAGATGGGCGGGGGAAGATTCAGGAGGAAAATCAGGAGACACTTTCATAGAAAGGGTGGTGGACAAGTGGAATACTCTGCCCGAAGTGGTATCCTGTAGAACAGTGGGTGGATTTAAGAAGGGGTGGGACAGTGTGGGGGCTGTTATGAAGTGGGGAGGGGTGGGTGGGGCAGCTGCAGGTTGAGGGCTAGCTGCACAACCGAACAGACTCGACAGACTGTGAGCCCTGTTTCTACTGGCATTTTCGTATGTTCATATTATTCTGTATTTCACTGTCCATTCTCCCACACAGTTTGGTATCAGCAGCAAATATATCAACTCTCTCCTGAAGCACCCTAATGCCACTAAACTTTTGCTGACCAAGAAAGGAGGACTAGGCAATTCTGCCTATTTTTAGCCTCATCCCGAAGAGGGTGGGGGTATAGATACATAGATACATAGACAGTGTCGGCAGATAAGGGCCTATGGCCCACCTAGTCTGCCCATTTGAGCTTGTAAGTTCAGTTTGTTTTCCTAGAAGTCTATTTCTCCTTACCCCTGACCTCTAGAATTCCTTTATGTCTATCCCATGCATTCTTAAATCCCGTGATTGTTTCAGCCCCCACCACTTCCTCTTGCAGGTGTTCCCTTGTACCACCCGTTCTGTGAAGAAATTCTTTCTCATGTTTCCTCTGAATCGCCCTCCCTCCAACTTCATCCCTTGCCCTCTAGTCCTGAAACATCTTTTTCGCTTAAAAATAGTGTTTTCCTGCACCCTGTTCCTCCCTGTAAGATACTTGTATGTCTCTATCATATCCCCTCTCTCCCTCCTCTCCTCCAGGGAGTACATGTTCAGTTCCTTCAACTTGTCTTCATAGGACTTGTGATGCAACCCATGCACCATCTTTGTTGCCCTCCTCTGAACCTTCTCTACCCTGTCTATGTCCTTACGTAGATATGGTCTCCAGAACTGTACACTGTACTCCAGGTGGGGCCTCACTAGTGTATTGTATAGTGGAATTATGACCTCCCTTTTCCTGCTGGTGATGCCCCTGCCTATACATCCCAGCATCCTATTTGCTTTACCTGATGCCTTGTCACACTGTTTCCTACCTTGAGGTCATCAGAGATGACAACCCCAAGATCCTTTCCTGCTTGGTGCATGCTATATCCTCACCCCCCAACTGATATATTGTGCCAGGGTTTTGTGCCCCATATGCATTATCTTGCACTTCTTTGCATTGAATTTCAACTGCCAAACCCTTGACCATTCTTCAAGTTTCTGCAGGTCCCTTCTCATTCTGTCTACACCCTCTAGTGTGTCTCTGTTACAGAGCTTTGTGTCATCAGCGAACAGTGAAATTCTGCCTTCTATATTCTGTGCAATGTCACCGATGAAGATGTTGAATAGGACCGGTCCCAGCACTGATCCCTGTGGTACCCCACTGGTCACTCTTCCCTCTGTGGAGTGACAGCCATTTACCACCACCCTCTGTGTCCTGCCACCCAGCCAGTTACCTACCCACCACACTACTGTCCTGCCCACACCCATATTCCCCAGTTTGTGTAATAGCCTTCTATGTGGCACAGTGTCAAAGGCCTTGCTGAAGTCCAGATAGGCCATGTCCACTGCCCTCCCTGATCCACCTCCCTAGTCACCCAGTCAAAAAATTCAATGAGGTTGGTCTGACATGACCTCCCCCTGGTGAAACCATGCTGCCTTGGGTCCTGTAGTCCATTGACAACCAGATGTTCCACCAATCTCTCCTTCAGTAGTGCTTCCATGATCTTTCCACTACCGAGGTGAGGCTGACTGGTCTGTAGTTCCCTGCTTCCTCTTTGTTCCCACTTTTGTATAAGGGGACTACATCTGCTGTCCTCCAGTCTTTGGGTACCTCCCTGTTTCCAGTGATTGGCTGAACAGGATAGCCAGAGGTTCAGCCACCACCTCTCTTAGTTCTTTAAGGACCCTGGGGTGCACCCATCTGGCCCCATTGCTTTATCAGCTCTTATTACTTCCAGTTCCTTCAGGACCCTTTCTCGTGTAAAGGGACTTGTGTCCATTTCTGCACCATTCTCACCCCTTGTACTCCCTTCAGACCCATTACCCCTCTTCCTTAGTAAAGACTGAGCAGAAATACCTGTTCAATATGTCAGCTTTACTGTTGTCATCCTCCACTGGCTCCCATCCTCCCCTTCAGTCTCACTATCCCTCCCTTTGTCCTTCTTTTTCACTTATGTACCTATAAAAGGTTTGTCCCCTTTAACCACTGATTTTGCAATGTGTTCTTCTGTCTGAGCTTTGGCTTCCCTTACTGACTTCCCTGCCTCCTTTGTTTCTCCTGGTACTTCTCCCTATCCCCTTCTGCCTGTGTCTTTTGTATTGCCTGAATGCAATCTTTTAGCTTTCACTTTCTTTGCTACCTCTTTGGAAAACTTAATGGTCTCCTCTTTCTTTTCCTCTTGCTAACCTGCTTAATGCATAATTCTGTTGTTCTTATAATCCCCATTTTAAATACTGCCCACTGTTCCTCAATCCCTGATTCCTGTCCCATTCCCTTAATGCCTCTTTCAAGCATCTCCCCATTTTCCCAAAGTCTGCCCCCTAAAATCCAGGATCGTGTTTTGTGTGGTTTGGTTCTGCTCTTTCTGTGATTTCAAACCACAATGACTGGTGGTCACTGTACCCAGGTGCTCCCCACTGTTACCCCATCACACTGTCCCTGTTTGTGAGCACAAGGTCCAGTATTGCCTTCTGCCGAGTTGGTTCCATGACCAGTTGCTTGAGGAAGGCACCCTGAAGGAGTCCAGGATAAATCTGCTCCTAGTTGATGCTGCTGCTGGGATGCTCCAGTCCACGTCTGGTATATTGAAGTCTCCAACCAGCACTACCTCACCCTTGTCTGCCATCCTTTGGATGGCTAGCATCAACTCCCTATCTGTTTCTTCCTCCTGGGCTGGTGGTCTATAGACCACACCCTGCGGATGGCTGGCCCCATTTTCCTTCCAGCTTAACCCACAGTATCTCTCCCCATTTTGTTCCTCCTGCATCTGTGTGGCCCTATGTCATTTTCACATACAGTGCCTCCTCCTCCTCCCTTCCTGCCTGCTCTGTCTCTTCTGAATATGTTGTGAGCCAGGTATGCCATCTCCCAGTCATGGTTATCATTACACCAGGTTTCAGTGATGGCCACAATGTCCAGGTCTGACTGTACCATGACAGCCTCAGATCTTCCATCTTGTTGCTAAGGCTCCTGGCATTTGCACACATGGCTTCATGATTTGACCTCCCTAGACTGCTTCACTGTTCTACTCCAGCCCCTTCCTTGGTTGTCATGTATCCCTGGTTCTCCTTGCTGTCTGCCCTTCTGCTGAATTTTGCCCTTTCTGCTTATCCACCTTTTGGACACTAATCTCCATCTTTGCACACTGCTTTGCAGAGATAGCCACTCCTCTGGTTCACTGGTTCCATTACTAGCTGTGGGGGGTGAGCAAGTAGGTATCATCCTTGCTGGCCTGCCACCCCCCTTTGCTAGTTTAAATGCTTGTCAATGTAGCATGTAAACTTATCATTGAGTGCTTGGATTCCCCTCCAGGATGGATGCAGGCCGTCAGGCTTGAACAAACCTCCATCCCTCCAGATGGGTCCCCAGTCACCAATGAATCCAAACCCTTCCTCACAGCACCAGTTCTTCAACCATGAGTTAAAGTTCCTGGTGCATGCACCCTATGCTCTCCCTTGCCTCTCGCAGGTAGTACTTCTGAGAAAGTGACAGAAGTAGCTACTTGCTTGAGACCCCTCCCAGTTTCCTAAACTCTTCCTGAACTTCCTTTGGCTCCCCATTTGCCAAGTCACTAGTACCTAGGTGGATAATGACATCCAGCTCACCCTCCTGTCTTGCCTTCCCAGTGATCCCAGTATCTTCCTTCCATCCCTCCATGCCGTGGCACCTGGTAGGCACCTCACCTCCTGTCCTCCCCTCCTGTGTTCCTAGCTGGATCCTCTTATGATGGAGTCCCCACCAGGATTTGCTTCCTCCTCCTCTGGGGTCCACTGCTTTCCCCACTGAGGTCACCTCCTTGCCTAACCTCCACATCCTTTCCTTCCACTTCCTTGGGTACCTCTATTTGGTTGTCCTCATTTGCCAGTGTGGCATATGAGTTCTTGAGAGGAATAGGATCTGGGATGTGCTCTGCCTGACTGCTCTAACCCTCCCTGAGCCCACTGTCATCCAAGTGCTCCTCGCTTCGGCATCCTTTGAGGCAGCTGCATTGGACTGGGTGGTTCCTGGACAGGGGTGATGGTACTCCTGACCCAGTTTACTTCCGGCCCGAGGTCTGGCTACCTCATCCCGCAGTCCCGAGAGATGCATGCAGATAGGGCAGCACCTCAGTGTCCAGAAGGTCTGCCTGAATATGGCTGCCCCACAGCCACTGCATTGCACCACTCCCCATTACACTGCAGTTCCACTACTTATCTGCTACTGAAGCTCTCTTAGTTCTCTTTTATTTATTTACAGTACTAAAATCCTGTAACTGATCCTCAGATATATATTTTTAAGGAAAAGAAACCAATAAATAATATGTGAGTCAAAAACTTGTGCTGAGGGTGGTCTTCTTCCCCTTATGCCCTCCTACTTCACACCTCTTACTATACCCTGTGTTTAGCTCCTGTCAATCAGATTTATCAGGGCATATAATTAAGAGTTGGGGAAGGGGTGGAGGGGGCAAAATTGCAGCAATTAAAGACAGCACAGAATTACACCACCACTATTTTTTAAATTTTCAACAGCCCAAAAACAATTATAAGTAAAGACAACACAGAAAGAAAGTATAGTGTCACTACAAGCCTACAATCTAAGTTTAAAAGAAAAATACCAGTTACCAGTTACTCTGAAGCACTGAATTGAATATGTTTCCTTCCTTCACCTTCTGGCTTCTTCTGAGAGATGGAAACCAAATGACACTGAATCAGATTAAGCTCTTGGTGGTATTTAGTGATTGGTGAAAATTTGGCCAGGACACCAGGGAAATTCCCCTACTCTTTCTGAGAGGGCGCTGTTGCGCTGCAGAAGGATGGAGGTCCCCAGTCTGGCTGAGGATATTGGTGGAGGACCTGTTGTTGGAGAGCAGGAGCTCATGGATGTTACACCGAAGCTGTCTACAGCAAGTCTGATGAAAGAGGCTCAAAATACTCAATTGGACGTTGTGGATTCAGAGGCTGTTTCACACCAAGATATGGACGGATCGAATGAGGCTGAACTTCTATAGCGCAAGTTGGAATTGAAAAAAATCCCAGTTGTTGGCTATGATTACAGTGGCCGAAAGAGATTTTGAGTTGTGTCAGCAAAAACTAGAAGATGGAGAAAAAAAAAAAAGGAAAAGATCAGTGGCAAGCTGTACATCAGCAGGACACAAGTGGGTTACAGGGGGTAAGTTGCTAGAAGGCCCTCCTGAGACATGGCTTGTAATAGAACCAGCAAATCAAGATTTGGGGACTGTTACTAGAACTATGACTTTGTAGAACCCCCTCCCGATTGGACTACTGGTGATGCCTTGCAAAGGGCTGGCTGGTTATTGCAAAATGGGATTTGGGTACCTGATCCAGCTATCCCTCTGCCAGGGTCCACGGTGCAAGCTCCTTTGGGTTTAGGAACATCGGTTCCTGGTTCGAAGGTATCTCAAGCCTTCCTGCTACAGATGTCTCTAATTCTAGAGAGAACCCATTAGCGGCTGCGCAGAGGACTGAGATTGAGGTTGGAACACAACCTACACCAGACGCAACTCCTTCGGTCTTGCTGGGCGAGCAAGTTATTTCAGACCAAACTACACGGACTGGGGTTTCCCTTTTGATTCCCCCTACTTTGAATCACCCTCAGGTACCCAAAGCTTCTTCAGCTGCACCTATGATGGATACCCCCCTCTCCCCTTTATCGGACGTCAATAGACCAAGACCGCAGCCAGGGCCTTCTGGTCCTAAATCCTATGCAGGTCCCTTTCGGAAGCTCGCTGAATCACCCAAACGTCGGTTCTTAGTACGTTTACGCTATCGGGGTAAGGCCCCGATACTCCCAGATAGACTATGGGTTGGTAAGACTCTACTAATGGGAAGTGTGGGTTTCACGCCGGCAGAGGTGTATGCCTTCATGCACTCCCCAGGTGACCACAACTATGATATCAGTTTTTGCACAATGCAACTCTTAGATAAATTTTGGAAAATCTTCTATGAAGTGAAGGAGTCAGAGAATTGGCGGGATTTTGTAGCAATCCCTATTACTAAACCTACTATTAAGACTGTTACGGTTTTATTCCGTAACGAAGGAGTTAACGTTTCTAATATCTTTTGGCTGGAAAAAAGATGAACATTGTTTGACCGCCCTAAACCTATACTGGATGGCAATGGATTTTGGACAGGGGGTGGACTTTTCCTGTACAATTATCCCATACAGATCTAGGCATACAATATCTTCCCAGCTCCTTTTATTTGGGACAAGATAGGGGTATTATTTTTTATGCTGGCCAGCCGAAAAGTTGTTATAAATGTGGATCATTAGACCATCTGATTAATGATTGTGATCAGGTAAAATGTTTTGGTTGTGATTTGTTGGGGCATACCCTGGCACAGTGTGAGGCCCCTCCGAACTGTAACCTGTGTGGGGATTTAGATCATTCATTTGCTACATGTCCCTGGGCTACGCATGATAGGGATGAGGCCTCTGACCAGGAATTTTTTTTTAAGTTAGGCTAAGTGGTCTTATGATGTAACCCCTAATCTTGGATCAGATTCTGGGACCTGTGGGAGACTGAGAGGGAGGAGTTTGAAATCTAACATGGGAGACAAAACTCCGGATAATTTCCGTGGGCCGGTCTTACTACAAAAAGTCCTTGTAGCCACCCCTATACAGTCCATTGAAGAGCTATCCATTTTATTGACTCCCTTGGAGACCCAAGCAACTACTTATGCTACCCCACAGGGCTCGCCACAACGGGGTGGAGGTTTGCAACCCCATAGTTCTTCATATAGCCAACTTTTAAATGATTCTATGATGGAAGGTTCTAAACAACTATTGGAACCCTCTCCTTTGGAGTCAGACGAGGGGATTAATTCTGAGGTTGTGACTGAGGGCGGCGGGGGGGGGCTCTGGAATCCCGATATCCCCACTACCATTATTTAACAGATTTGCCCCCATTTGAATCCTGGGGAGAATGTGTGGATCAAGAACACCCTATGGAGGATACAGAAGCTTCCCAGCCCTTGGTAATCAAAGTAGTGGAAGGAGGGGATGCTCTACAAATCCAAACCCCACCAAGTTTTGTCTGTTCTTAAAAGGGTAACTAGGTCTAGTGGTAAGATAATTAAACCTCTTCCCTGAGCCCTATACACTGAATTTTGCTAGCCTTAATGTAAATAGCATTAAGTCTTCCAAATGGTGAATGATGGCATTTAGTGTAATTCAATCCTTGAGGTTTGATGTGATTTTTTTGCATGATAACGAGGCTGCATACTCTTCGGGAATGTTTTCAAGCTTCTATGGATTGGGGATGGGGGTCCACATATTGGTCTTTGGGTACAGACCTATGTAGTGGGGTGGGATACTGTTTTACTACTCAAGAGCTGAAGGTGCATCGACAAATAGATACAATTCCTGGGAGGGCATTGTTACTGGATATTACTATTAAAAGTAATATCTTGTCGACTATTGAATGTTTACAACCCACAACTGAAGTGTGCTCGGACTGAATTACTTACAAAAATGCAACCATTTTTGCACACAAGTAAACAGATTTTTTTGGGGGGGGAGATTTAAATATTAACTTACTCCCTAAAACAGACAGGGGGAAACGATACTGTGATAACGCTTTTTTAAAACAATTGCTTCACCATGCTAATTTATGTGATATCCAGGATAGTTTACAGTATGGTCCTAAACCACCTTTTTTTTTTTTTTTTTTTTTTTTTTTTTAAGGGTCCACTGTTTTCTCACATAGATTTTATATTTGTTAAAAAGACTTTAGATGTGACTAATGTATGGGTGTTACCTATCGAAACTTCGGATCACTTGTTATTGGGAATGACAATTTAATCAGTTCCTGTCAAGGGTCTCTGGTCGTGGGTATTGGCATCTTAATACCTCTGTTGTTAGATGAGCGGGTACAGTCTGATTTGGGTATTCTTATACGAGATAAGTTGTCTACTGTCTTTTTATATGACAATATTAGTTGTTGGTGGGAAGAGTTTAAGGGCTGTCTTATTGCTTTTTGTTTGTTTTTTTTTCAAATAGGGCGGCTTTGTGCCAAGGCAAAACAGGACAGGTACGAAGCCCTCCGCAAGGATTTGGATGTATTATTGACTCGACAAGTAGAAACACAGATTAATCTTAGTGCTGAAATTGGAGCTCTTAAGATGGAAATGGGGGATTTTCAGTATGACAGGATTTGTTCCTTACACAAAGAACAATTGTTTGGAACTCAAGGGAAATTTGAAGTCATTAATCCTTTTTTAGCTAGCCACGTTAGAATGAATAAAAGATTATTTACTGGCTTACGAACTAGCACAGGGGAAGTTTGAAGAGATAATAAAGGTATCATGGAGAGTTTAGATAAAAACACATTCATGAGACTTTTAGTTGTCCAAGGGAGGATTCTCAGTTTGTGGCTCAGATTTTACAAGATGCAAACCTTTCACAGGTAACGCCTGAACAGAGGGGGTCTCTCGTGCGACCTTTTTCAGTTATAGAAGTAGAAGCGGTATTCACATCTTTACAGGATGAGGTATCCCCAGGGTCAGATGGATTTTCCAGTGAGTTGTATAAGCTATTATGGGGATGTATGTCATCAGAGTTAGTGCAATTATACAATTTCTTTTTGACGGAATGTTGTTTACCGGCTCAATTTTATGACAGTCTAATGATTTTTTTATATATAAAACTGGGGATCGGGAGGACATAGGGAACTGGAGGCCACTTATGTTGTTAAATAGACTCTGAAATATTTTCTAAAAACTTTTATGTAATAGACTGTCTGGGGTAATGGTGGATTTAATTAGTGCACAACAATTCTGTGCGGTCCCAGGACGCTGCATCTCGGATGTTCTTTTGTTTTTAAGAGAACTGATGGAACCCACAAGAGATGCTACTCTGTCTGGAGAACAAGGAGGATATTTGATTAGTTTACACCAAGCTAAGGATTTTGACGAAGTTTCCCATTTCTATTTATGGTCAGCATTAAGGGCTTATGGCATTCCAGAAGAATTTATACAGTGGCTTCATGTGTGTTATGCCTTGGCTTATGTAGTCCCGTACGAAAATGGATGGCGAGGAACATGTCATCATATTCTGAAGGGTGTCAGACAAGGGTGCCCTTTGAGCCCCAGCCTATATGTTTTTTCCTTGGACCCTCTGCTAAGGATATTGTTAAAATCCCCATTAATTTATGGGTTGGGTGGTCATATTGAAGAACAATACAAAGTCTTAGCATATGCCGGCGATTTATGTTTGATACTACGGGATGAATCTTCATTACGAGTAGCATGTGATGTAATAACAAACATTGGGAGGGTAACTGGAGTATGACTAAATTCATCCAAAACGAAAATCTTACAGGTGGCAGGTTTCCCCGATATCCACAGAATGTATTGGGGGTTCCCAGTAGCTATGGAACCTAGCCATATTTTGGTTTATTTTTTTTTGGGGAAATATGGCTTTTATAACTGGGATAAAGTTACTGTTAAAGGGAAACAGAGTGGCAATGTGGAACAGATGGAAGGTTTCAAAGAAAAAGAGGGGTTATCTTATAAAAACCTTTTTAGTCCCCCTTATTTTATGTTAGTACGATTTTTTTCTTTGCCCAAAGTATTGGAAGCTTCCCTAATGAGTGTTTTTTTTTTTTTTTTTTTTTTTAGTTGTTTTAGGGGGAGTAGACTAAACCCCATTAAACGGAACATACTGTAGCTAAAGATTCGGGTGTGGGGGGGTAAATATGTTAAATCCAGTGGTGTTTTTTCCTCTATCTTTTTTGTATGCTAATTTGGTACCTCTAATTAGTTATGGTAATCCTTTGTGGGCAACAATTGGGCAGGCATCCTTGGTTGGAATTCTACAGGAATGGGAAAAGAGTACTTTCTTGCATAAAAACAAACGAAAGCCTCAATTACTGAGAAGATGGGAAGAGGTTTTTGATAAGATTAAGTTGTGGGGTATTGGGTTTGAGAATATTTTGACCACAAGGCGTAAAACCTTATATGCACAGATATTGGATAAATGGTTTGTTGACAGCCCCTTTGCTGCCTTTTCTAAATTAAATCAGGCTTATATATCGGATTATGTTTTAGATAATTGCATCCCTGTACACATGTGGGATGCAGTATGGTTGGGTCTGCAGGGGAAAATGAATGTTAAAGGCAATCAAAAACACAAAGTATTGCATGAACGTTATTGCCCTAGACCTGGATGTGAATTAGAAATAGAAACAATGAATCATTTGTATTTTCAATGTGCATATGTCATTCGCTTTTGGGACATTTTGAAGGAACCTTGGAAACAAAATTGATCTCCCACCTCATTTGAATCTTTTAATTTATGGGATCCCTCCATCTGCATATGGGAAAGAAGTTCTTAGCACTCAACGTAATATACATATTCATTTGTTATACTGGATTTGGATAAGCAGATGCCATCTGGTGCTACAACAACAACAACAATTTAATTCTAAACTTGAACTATTTTATATTTTACAAATCAGACTTACGACCCCTAAAGCAGAAAGAATTTAAAATATATAATATACAGATTTGGTCAGCATATTGGGACCATGTTGCTTATATCTGATGTATTTTTCTTATTTTTTGCAGAACTAATATAATGCATTTTCAACCCTGGTGTATTTTCTTTGTATCAAATTTTGGTAATGGTATTATTGTTATATATGGTTAGTGGAGGTTAATTTCATATTGGTAATGTATAAGGTTTAGATTCTACGTATTTTAACTGCAATATTGTTATTGGACCTTATAGTATACAAAATGTTTATATGGGGGAGAGAGATTTCCTTTGGATTTAGATTTTTTTTTTTTTTTAGAATCTTGAATTTAGTTCCATATTATGATTCAGTAGATTTTATTTCTTTTCTTTTTTAAGACTTCATTATGGTATGAAATTTTGATATGTATGAATAATTGTTTCCCATACTACCTGAGTGGTGGTGGTAGGGGGTATAGGTTAAGCTTGGGGCTACTGTACGATGAAATACTTATTTATGTTTTATAATTTCTTTATTATGATTTTGTATTATGTAATACCGTTTTATTTTTTGTTTCTTATGACTGCAATAAAAAGATTCCCCTACTCTTTCGTAGGGGGAGCTGCTGAACCCATGGCTGCGGTCCCAGAGGACGGTCATTCTGATGCTATACATGTAGGTGAGCAGATCTCTCTCTCCCTACAGGTCCAGCTCAGGAGATCAACACTACTGTTGAAGTTATGAAAATGTCTGAAAATCCATTGGAAGATCTGGAGGCTGTCATGGTGCAGTCAGACCTGGACATTGTGGCCATCACTGAAACCTGGTGTAATGATAACCACGACTGAGAAATGGCCATACCTGCCTATAACATATTCAGAAGAGACAGGGCAGGTAGAAAGGGAGGAGGAGTGGCACTGTATGTGAAAATGACATAAGGGCCACAGAGATCCAGGAGGAACAAAATGGGGAGAGATTCTGTGGGTTAAGCTGGAAAGGAAAATGGGGCCAGCCATCCGCTGGGTGTGGTCTATAGACCACCACCCCAGGAGGAAGAAAACAGATGAGGAGCTGATGCTAGCCATCCAAAGGATGGCAGACAAGGGTGAGGTAGTACTGGTTGGAGACTTCAATATTCCAGACGTGACTGGAGCATCCCAGCAGCAGCATCAACTAGGAGCAGATTTATCCTGGACTCTCTTCAGGGTGCCTTCCTCAAGCAACTGGTCATGGAACCAACTCGGCAGAAGGCAATACTGGACCTTGTGCTCACAAACAGGGACAGTGTGATGGGGTAACAGTGGGAGAGCACCTGGGGAACAGTGATCACCAGTCATTGTGGTTTGAAATCACAGAAACAGCAGAACCAAACCACTCAAAAACACGTATCCTGGATTTTAGGGGGGCAGACTTTGGGAAAATGGGGAGATACTTGAAAGAGGCATTAAGGGGAATGGGGCAGGAATCAGGGGTTCAGGAACAGTGGGCAGTATTTAAAATGGGGATTACAAGAGCAACAGAATTATGCATTAAGCAGGTTAGCAAGAGGAAAAGGAAGAGGATACCATTATGGTTTTCCAAAGAGGTAGCAAAGAAAGTGAAAGCCAAAAAGATTGCATTCAGGCAATACAAAAAGACACAGGCAGAAGGGGATAGGGAGAAGTACCAGGAGAAGCAAAGGGAGGCAGGGAGGTCAGTAAGGGAAGCCAAAGCTCAGACAGAAGAACACATTGCAAAATCAGTGGGTAGAGGGGACAAAACCTTTTACAGGTACATAAGTGAAAAAAGAAAGGCAAAGGGAGGGATAGTGAGACTGAAGGGGGAGGATGGGGGCCATGTGGAGGATGACAACAGTAAAGCTGACATATTGAACAGGTATTTCTGCTCAGTCTTTACTGAGGAAGAGGAGGGTAATGGGTCTGAAGGAGTACAAGGGTAAGAATGGTGCAGAAATGGACACAAGTCCCTTTACTCGAGAAAGGGTCCTGAAGGAACTGGAAGTAATAAGAGTTGATAAAGCAATGGGGCCAGATGGGGTGCACTAGAGGTCCTTAAAAGAGCTAAGAGGTGGTGGTTGGACCTCTGGCTATCCTGTTTAGCCGATCACTGGAAACAGGGGAGGTACCCAAAGACTGGAGAACAGCAGAGGTAGTCCCCTTATACAAAAGTGGGAACAAAGAGGAAGCGAGAAACTACAGACCAGTCAGCCTCACCTCGGTAGTGGAGAAGATCATGGAAGCACTACTGAAGGAGAGATTGGTGGAACATCTGGTTGTCAATGGACTACAGGACCCAAGGCAGCATGGTTTCACCAGAGGGAGGTCATGTCAGACCAACCTCGCTGAATTTTTTGACTGGGTGACTAGGGAGGTGGATCAGGGGAGGGCAGTGGACATGGCCTATCTGGACTTCAGCAAGGCCTTTGACACTGTGCCACATAGAAGACTATTACACAAACTGGGGAATATGGGTGTGGGCAGGACAGTAGTGTGGTGGGTAGGTAACTGCATGGGTGGCAGGACACAGAGGGTCGTGGTAAATGGCTGTCACTCCACAGAGGGAAGAGTGACCAGTGGAGTACCACAGGGATCAGTGCTGGGACCAGTCCTATTCAACATCTTCACCAGTGACATTGCGCAGGACCTAGAAGGCAGAATTTCACTGTTCGCTGATGACACAAAGCTCTGTAACAGAGTAGACACACCAGAGGGTGTAGACAGAATGAGAAGGGACCTGCAGAAACTTGAAGAATGGTCAGGGGTTTGGCAGTTGAAATTCAATGCAAAGAAGTGCAAGATAATGCATATGGGGCACAAAAACCCTGGCACAATATATCAGTTGGGGGGTGAGGATTGTAGGGGCTTAGATTCATCTACCAGATTTTTTTTTTCTTCTCTTAAAAATAAAAAGCCTTTTGCAACAGCATTTCTTTCTTTCCTACTCTTGTTCACTTCTCCATAAGCTGTAACGTCATATAGGCTGGCCACCTATATAATTTAGTTACTAAAACCTCTGTTTATCTTTGCTTCATTTTCTTATTTCTGGTATATGAGGGTAACCCTCCCCCCTTCTGGGTAACGTGTAATGGCGTAATACGCCATTCAGAAATGCATAACAACGTTCACACTTGAATGATTTGTTGAAATAAACTGTCACGCTAGAGTAATGATAACTAGCGTTTCATTTTTTTAATGTATATTAGTTTATCATTCCCCTCCTGTTGAGAGTGTTGTTCGGTAAATGCCTGGTCTTTTCAGAAATTATTGCCTTTCGTCTTACATCCGAGAGGCTTAATGACTACGGGATGTCGCGAATACTCTCGCGTTCTTGCGAGGAGCTGTAATAACCCCTTCCCTTCGTAGCGGTGGTCTTTACATCTGTAAAAAAAAAATTAACGAATGTATTCGGAAGCTGTTGGCAGAAAGTAAAATTCCCCCTGTAAAGCAAATGCTGCTTGTAGCCAAAATAGAGAGGTAAAGTATAAGTTCTCCTTTCGTGACTGCTCTTCCTGCCTCTCTTGCCGGTTTTACGCTACTTTAGGTGTCTCTAAGTAAACAAATGCGCTGTGCTGGTAGGCGCTGGCGTTTAGGGGGTTTAAAATGCAAATTCCTTAGTTAGGCACATAATATTCTTTTAAATCATGTAGTCTCAGAAGATGTACAAGAATGCAAAGTTCTAACTTGCCCTTATAGGTAGAGTGGCATTTTCAAACATTAGTAAACACATGTAGCCATTTTTGAGCTGAAATCTAGGTTGTAATGCTGTAGAACTTCGGACATTCTTGAAGTTAATTAAGCTCCCTGTAAAATGCCATTTTTTTTTTTTTTAAATCCCAGTCTGGTAAATTCTCTAGGCAGTATTTTTTTTTGCTTTATATTTATTGTAGTATAGGTTTACCTTAGTGTTGTAGCTAGCAGTCCCTCCTCCTGAGCTCTGTCTATATTTAAAGGTATACACAAGTAGGTGGAGCTCTTTTGGGGCACTTTAAAATTTATCTTTGCGGTTATTGTTTTATATTTAAATCTGGAACCTGAGTTATGATCCAAAAGGTAGAAAAATGCATTATGAATGTGTTCAGGTACGAAATTATTGTTTGCTTGTAAATAAAATGTTTTTAAACTGTCTAAAGAGGGAGGGACTTGGGTATCACATGATTAAAAGACTATATAAAGTATTCTTTTGGTTCATTCTAGCAGATAGTCTGGTGAGGTACAGACCTGTTCTGACCTCATACTATGTACTTACACTAGTGGATTTCTAGTGTTTGTTTTCTTCAACCTCGTTTCTTTTTGCAATTTTATTTTCTTTCTGTAACGCTTGAAGTTCGGCTTTATTTTGATTTATACTTAAATAAATTTTTTTGTGAAGCTTCTTTTGCCGTGGCAAGGCGTCCTCCTTATTGATACCCACACCTCACACGTGGTGGCAGTGGTGGAATTTACTGGAGGTACGGCTCTAAAGTATCGGAAGGAGGTCGTGGATGTCCCAGAAGGTACCTACTGGAGTGCTGACCAGGGCCATGGCAGAAAAATTTGGACAACCCTTGATGGCTGGAGTACTTGATGTCAGATGGAAAACCATGAAGCCTGAGGACGATGGTGACAATGCCGATGAAGAGAAGGAGGAGTTGGAGAAGGAGCCCCCTACAGGAGATTCACAAGACTTGTTACAATGGTTGTGTATGCAGCAGATAGCCATGGCAAAGCAGAGAGAATGATATGCAAAGGAATAGAGGATAGATGGGCCAGCATTGCAGCCATACAAGCCCCTCGGCACTGGTAGGCTCCCTCCACCTGCTGGGGATAATCCTAAAGACATTAAATTAACTAAATTGAGTGAAACTGCGATATTGAAACCTACCTAACTTCGTTTCAAGCGCATTGCACGAGCATGTCAATGGCCTAGAGACCAGTGGGTAATACGTCTAGCCCCATACCTAACAGGGAAGGCACAACTGGCTTACGGTAATGTGGACAGTGCTTTGAGTGAGAACTATGATACTGTTAAAGAAGCCATCCTTAAGCGGTATGATATTTGTCTAGAGACATATCAACAGAGGTTTTGAACACTGTGGTTTCAAGTATCTGATACTCCACAAGAAGCATATACTAGGCTAAAAGACCTCTGTACTAAGTGGTTGCAACCTGCCACTAATACAAAAGAACAGATGCTAGAGACAGTTGTGCTGGAACAATTTATTCGTATCCTACCACAAGATGTTCAGATGTGGGTACGGGAACATCGCCCGGAGACATCCAAGAAAGCAGTACAACTGGCCGAAGACTACTTAACTGCCCGACCTAACAGGACTAAAGGACACTCTGGAGCTGGTACAACCCAATCTACGGTAAGAACGTATACGCCTTCTTCACCAGTCTCTAGTAATACTGTCAAACCATTGAATATGTTTAAAGCACCCCATACTGAAATAACCTGTCACTGTTGCCAAGGAAAAGGGCATATCGCCAGATTCTGTCCCAAAAAGAAATCTGCTCCCACACACCTAGCTTTGGCCAATTGGGGGCAGTATATAATGCCTGTTACAATAAATGGCAAAGAAACGTTTGGTCTGTTGGACTCTGGCAGTAGGCAAACTTTAATCAAAGCCGGTATGGTACCTACAGTCACTGATATAACTGCACAAACAACAATGACCTGTATACATGGTGACACACATAAGTACCCAGCACAACAGGTGGAAGTACAAATGCAATCCAATGTTCGAAGAATGGATGTTGGGGTGGTTCCACAACTTCCAGTGCCAGTTATTGTGGGACATGACCACCCAGATTTTGCACAGTTACTCTCTGATGCTACGAACATTGGGGCTGTGACTACCAGAGCACAGGACAGAATAAACATAGAATTACCACGATCTTTCCCTTTTGAGGATGAACTGTTTGGGCTTCCCAGAAAAACAAGGAAGACAAAAAGGGAAAAGCGCCAGGAGAAACAGGTGTGGCAACATACCCAGAAAGACACAAAGGACAAAAATGACTTTAAAGTACAAGATGTTAAAGATCTAAGTTCTCAAGCAGAGTTTAGAACAGCTCAGCTGCAGGATGTTACCTTAAAGCCTTTCTTTTTGCAGATAGGTGTTGAACAAAAATCCTGAACAGAAATATGTTCTAAACAAAGGGTTGTTATAGCGAAAATGTTTCAATGAAAAAAAAGGTGAAACTGTATTGCAATTGTTAGTGCCCACTGGATACCGGGAACAGTTGCTGAACCTTGCTCATGACTTACCAATAGCCGGTCACTTAGGCCGGGAACGTACGTTACAGAGACTTCTGTACATATTTTTCTGGCCAGGAATACATGAACAAGTGGCCGAATATTGTAAGTCATGTGTACAGTGTCAACAAGTGAGGCCGATATTACAAAAAGATGAGGTACCCTGACAGCCTACAACTTCAGTGGGTACCCCATTCACCCAGGTTGCGATGGACATAGTCGGTCCTTTACCCAAGAGTGCTAAAGGGAACCGATTTATTCTAGTGGTGTGTGATTACTTTACGAAACACCCTGAAGCAATTCCTTTACGGACAGTCACAGCTGATAAAATAGCAGAAGAACTGATTAAAATATTTTCCAGGATGGGCATACCGAAGGAAATTTTGACAGGGGCAGCAATTTTTGTTCCCAGGTGCTGAAGCGCCTCTTATCATGCCTTAGGGGTATATTCCATTCTTACCTCACCTTACCATCCACAATCTGATGGTCTAGTGGAGCGTTCCAATAAAACACTGAAGCAAATGTTAAAGAAATTTATTATTGATGAAGGCAAATATTGGGATATGTATTTACCCTATTTAATGTTTGCATACCGTGAGGTTCCCCATGCATCTACAGGGTATTCACCTTTTGAACTGCTTTATGGGAAGAATCCAAGGGGAGTGTTAGATATTATAAAGGAAAAATGGGAAGGGTCTAAGGTAGATACTATCTTTGTATCCACATTAGAGTACGTCAACACATTACATCAAAGGTTGGCAAAATATGCAAAAGCCGCCCAACAATGTAATAGAGAACATCAAGTAGCGCAGAAACAACATTATGATCAGAAAGTGGGTAGTAAAACACTCCAACCTGGTGATACAGTTCTCCTATTATTGCCTTGTTCTGAGAACAAACTATTAATGAAATGGCAGGGACCTTATACAGTACACCGACAAATAGGGCCAGTGAACTACAAAATCATTTGTCCTGACAAGAAGCAGCAGCTAAAGATTTATCATGCTAACTTATTGAAAAGATGGCATGATAGGAGTTCACCTACCCTATTTGTACACCCTGAGATAGCTGACAGTGAATTGGACCTTGCCTATGAGCGGTTGGAAAGCCAAGGCAATATAAAAGAGATCGCTATAAATGATAAATTGAGTAGTGAACAACTGCAAGAGGTACAAGAGTTAATACACACTTTCCAAGGGATATTTACAACTGTCCTGGGACAGTGGAGAGAACTAACCACCACATAGAGTTGTCTAATAATAAACCTCTTAGACACAAGTCTTATAGAATCCCAGAGAGCTTAGAAGAGGTAACTAAAAAATTGCTAAAGATGCAACAACTAAGGGTAATTGTTCCTTCTAAAAGTCCATGGAGTTTCCCCATGGTTGTTGTGAATAAAAAAGAAGGAGGTGTGCGGGTTTGCCTGGACTTTCGAAAACTAAATGAGATATCAAAATCTGATGGGTATCCAATGCCACGTATTGATGACAATAGAGATAGGCTGGGCAATGCCCAGTACATCAGTACGTTGGATCTTTCTAAGGGTTATTGGCAGATTCCCCTAGATGCTGATTCACAGGATGACACGGCCTTCAGTACTCCTATAGGTTTATTTCAATTTACAAAAATGCCATTTGGACTACATGGAGCTCCCGCAACATTCCAGAGATGTATGGATCAATTATTACATCCATACTTAGATTATAGTGCAGAGTATTTAGATGATGTTATCATCTTTAGCACATCCTGGGAGGAACATGTAAAACATCTGCATAATATATTAACAGTAATAGCGAAGGCAGGACTAACCATCAACCCTGGAAAGTGTACCATAGGCATGCAGGAAACCAAATATCTTGGTTTCATAATAGGAAATGGGAAGGTAAAACCTGAAATAGGCAAGTTAGATGCTATTGCTAGTAGTCCACGACCACAGACAAAGAAGCAGGTACGTTCATTCTTAGGCTTGGCTAATTATTATCGCCATTTTGCAAGCAATTTCGCTGACATTGCTAGCCCTTTGATCAATCTAACAAAAAAGAATAACCTTGACAAAGTCTATTGGACTGAACAATGTGAAGATGCTTTTGCAATACTGAAGGCCAAATTATGTTCATACCCAGTATTATATAGTCCCGATTTTCATAGACCCTTTATGGTACAAACAGACGCCTCTGAACACGGTCTTGGAGCTATTCTCTCTCAAATGGATGGAGAAGAGGAACATCCCATTATATTTATTAGTCGAAAATTACATCAAAGAGAGACTAAATACTCTACTATTGAAAAAGAATGCTTGGCTATTCGCTGGGCAATAAATGCATTAAAGTTTTATTTATGGGGAAGACCTTTCACGATCATAACGGACCATAATCCGTTATGTTGGTTGCAGACTATGAAGGATAAGAACCCAAGCATTATGCGGTGGTATTTAGCGCTACAACCATACAAATTTGTAATTCAACATAGAGCTGGAAAAATGCACATTAACGCTGACTATCTCTCACGTTATGGAGCAGGTATTAGCACATGATTACAGACCCCGGAGTAAGATAAGTTGGGATGTAAAAGTAGTGAGAGATCTTTTTGATTGAATAATAAATTCTGGGACTCCGGGGTGGAGCTTTGGTAGTGGGTGGGCTAAAGCTCCATCTCCCCTGTTTACTTTGAAAAAGGGGAGATCTGTTATTTGAAAGCAAACCAAATATGGAGTGATGTTATTTACATAAAACACTTTGGTTTCCTCTTAAGGGGGGAGGAGTGTAGGGGCTTAGATTCATCTACCAGAAATTGTTTTTTTTTCCTCTTAAAAATAAAAAGCCTGTTTCAACAGCATTTCTTTCTTTCCTACTCTTGTTCACTTATCCATAAGCTGTAACATTATATAGGCTGGCCACCTATATAATTTAGTTACTAAAACCTCTGTTTATCTTTGCTTCATTTTCTTATTTCTGGTATATGAGGGTAACCCCCCTCTGGGTAATGTGTAATGGCGTATTACGCCATTCAGAAATGCACAACATTCACACTTGAATGATTTGTTGAAATAAACTGTCACGCTAGAGTAACGATAACTAGTGTTTCATTTTTTGAATGTATATTAGTTTATCATTCCCCTTCTATTAAGAGTGTTGTTCGGTAAATGGGTAAATGCCTTGTCTTTCAGAAATTCGCACGCTGCGTCTTACATCCGAGAGGCTTAATGACTGCACGAATGTGCGAATGCTCCTTGCGTTCTTGCGAGGAGCTGTAATAACCCCCCCCCTTCCCTTCATAGCGGTAGTCTTTACATCTGTAAAAAAAATTAATGAATGTATTCGGAAGCTGTTGGCAGAAAGTAAAATTCCCCCTGTAAAGCAAATGCCGCTTGTAGCCAAAATAGAGAGGTAGAGTATAAGTTCTCCTTTCGTGACTGCTCTTCCTGCCTCTCTTGCCAGTTTTACGCTACTTTAGGCGTCTCTAAGTAAACAAATGTGCTGTGCTGGTAAGCGCTGGCATTTAGGGGGTTTAAAATGCAAATTCCTTAGTTAGGCATATAATATTCTTTTAAATCATGTAGTCTCAGAAAATGTACAAGAATGCAAAGTTCTAACTTGCCCTCATAGGTAGAGTGGTATTTTCAAACATTAGTAAACACATTTAGCCATTTTTTGAGCTGAAATCTAGGTTGTAATGCTGTAGAACTTCAGACATTCTTGAAGTTAATTAAGCTCCCTGTAAAATGCCAATTTATTTTTTTTAATCCCAGTCTGGTAAATTCTCTAGGCAGTATTATTTTTTTTTTGCTTTATATTTATTGTAGTATAGGTTTACCTTAGTGTTGTAGTTAGCAGTCCCTCCTCAATGTTAAGCCTGTAATTCAGCCTTCTCTATAGAGCTGGCCGGCTGAGCTCTGTCTATATCTAAAGGTATACACAAGTAGGTGGAGCTCTTTTGGGGCACTTTAAAATTTCTCTTTTACGGTTATTGTTTTATATTTAAATCTGGAACCTGAGTTATGATCCAAAAGGTAGAAAATGCATTATGAATGTGTTCAGGTACGAAATTGTTTGCTTGTAAATAAAATGTTTTTAAACTGTCTAAAGAGGGAGGGACTTGGGTATCACATGATTAAAAGACTATATAAAGTATTCTTTTGGTTCATTCTAGCAGATAGTCTGGTGAGGTACAGACCTGTTCTGACCTCATAATATGTACTTACACTAGTGGATTTCTAGTGTTTGTTTTCTTCAGCCTTGTTTCTTTTTGCAATTTTATTTTCTTTCTGTAAGGCTTGAAGTTCGGCTTTATTTTGATTTATACTTATAAATAAATTTTTTTGTGAAGCTTCTTTTGCCATGGCAAGGCGTCCTCCTTATTGATGCCCACACCTCACAAGGATATAGCATGCACCAAGCAGGAAAGGAATCTTGGGGTTATCTCTGATGACCTCAAGGTAGGGAAACAGTGTAACAAGGCAGCAGGTAAAGCAAATAGGATGCTGGGATGCATAGGCAGGGACATCACCAGCAGGAAAAGGGAGGTCATAATTCCGCTATACAAGACACTAGTGAGGCCCCACCTGGAGTATGGTGTACAGTTCTGGAGACCATACCTACGTAAGGACATAGACAGGGTAGAGAAGGTTCAGAGGAGGGCAACAAAGATGATGCATGGATTGAATCACAAGTCCTATTAAGACAGGTTGAAGGAACTGAATATGTACTCCCTGGAGGAGAGGAGGGAGAGAGGGGATATGACAGAGACATACAAGTATCTTACAGGGAGGAACAGGGTGCAGGAATACACTATTTTTAAGCAAAAAAGATGTTCCAGGACTAGAGGGCATGGGATGAAGTTGGATGGAGGATGATTCAGAGGAAACGTGAGGAAGAATTTCTTCACAGAACGGGTGGTGGACAAGTGGAACACCCTGCCAGAGGAAGTAGTCGGGGCTGAAACAATCATGGGATTTAAGAATGCATGGGATAGACATAAAGGAATTCTGGAGGTCAGGGGTAAGGGGCAACAGACTTCTAGGAAAACATAAACTGAACTTACAAGCTCAAATGGGCAGACTGGGTGGGCCACAGGCCCTTATCTGCCGACACTGTCTATGTAAAATTCCTTGTGGTACTTCAGGTATTGAGTTACAAAATATTGAAAAAACTGATGAAGAATGGTTGAGACGGATGTTAAGAGACAATAAAACTATGGTAATGGCAGTTCTACAGGCTACTTCACAGCAACGTACGGAGCTCCATACTGACACTGGTGGAGAATCAGTAGCGGTAACACAGGTGAGTCAAACAGATTCTATGCAACTGGAAATACCAGCTGACAGATGTGGTTCTCTGATGCCTGAGACTTTGATGCTTGAAAGTGAAGCTTTTAACAGAAGTGGGATATATTAGCATCAAAGGCGCCACCACCAGTGACTCAGCATCTTTTGAAAGCTGCATGTAGATTCTGGACTTGGGCCACATAACGCTTCAGCTTCGGCTACTCAGGATGACTGTCTACCACCAAAGGGCCCCGATGTAAATACTGTTAAAACTCCACACACGATTTCTACCACTGTGACAGCGAGAGATAAATTAGGCCTCAGGAAAGGGCGGGTGGGTCCTACAGAACAATGCATTAACTCCGAGATAAAAAAAAAAAAACACAAACCTTGGAACACTCTTTGCAGGAGGCAGGGTGGAAGAGAAATGGCATTGGACAGTGGGTCCTGGACCCAGACCACAGCCCAATTCTGGGCTTACTGGTAGCGGGGAACAAAACTTTGATCACTGATGCACAGATGGGTCCTACAGTAGCTGAATTAGTCACAGAATCAGACTTATACCTCCATGTAGAAGATATGCATGATATCCCTGTGGACACAGAGTTTACAAGAAAAACAGCTATCAGACAATTCAGATTTAGTGGATGAGGGGCCTAGCAACCGCCCCATTTCCTGGCTGAACAAATGGAGACGGATGAAATCTCCCAACCATCTAGACCACAAAATAGAGAACAGGCCAGAAGAATTCAGAAGATGGGATCATTTTTTTTCAACAACCTCCACCAGCACAACGAAGAAATGCAGTGCAACTGCAATATTTAGGAGGTTTAGACAATGGCCTGGACAGAATTTACGTGTGGAGGAAATTGATAAAGGAATCCCTGGGTTTCTTTACTAAGGAGATCTTTGCTTTAATTCATGTTTCGGGGACTAGTCTATATGATAGTTTTAAAACCCCTCAAGGCCTAGACAGATTTTGGCCCAAATACAAAAAATTAAGATATACTGCTTTATGGTTACCATTTAGAGCGATTCCTCTTACTAAGCATGCAATATAAAATGTAACAATTTTATTCAGGAATGAGAATGCAGCTATTTACAATATAACGCACTGGTTGCAGCAGTGGTGTGAAATGTTGGGCCTCCCTCAACCTATCTTTGATGAAGAGCATCTATGGACTGGGGGTGGAAATATAGGGTAAGACAGACACATACAAACCAAGGCCCTGTGCATTTGCCAAGCAGTCTATTTTTGGGGAGGGAAAGAGGTCATTGCTTTAATGCTGGTCAACCAAAGACATGTTTGAAATGTGTGTGTTTTTTTTTTTTGTTTGTTTTTTTAAACACCCAAGTTCAGCTTGTGACCATTTAAAATGTAATCTATGTCTGTCTTTTGGGCACACTGGAGCCAATTGTCAAAATGATTTAAAATGTAATTTGTACGATAAAACAGGGCACGCTTATAGGTCTTGCCCATGGGAAACACATAATAGAACAGATCGACCAGACCAAGCTACCTCAATAACAAATGCACAAAAGAAAGATATAGCAGCACAAAAAGAAGCAAGTAAGGCCCCTAGTATGGTAACAGAACCAGTGGGACAAGAATCACCTACACAGCCCCAAACGACTGTGTAATCCGCATAGAGCCGCCCCAGGCCCCACAGTCACAGCCAGGACTGGAGACACTGGGGAAGCTCCATTACCAGTTATAGAAGAAGTAGGGTAAGATTCAACTATTACAATGCAAGTAGACCACACTATAGCAGAACAGTCGGTGATGCCACCACCTGATATGACTGTGGTTTCCAGAAAAAAAAAAAGCTTTGACACAAAAGCGACCCAAATTCAAAATCACAAAATCCTCTTCTCCAATACAGAACATTACATTTAGTAACAAATATGACATCTTATCAGTTGAAACACAAGAATCTGAACAGGGCTGGGACTCAGAAACTTCCTCTCAACCAATGCGATCTACCGATTCTGAAGGGGACACTCAAAATATAGCAAGAGGGAGGAAACAATGCTTAGAGGTCAGAACCAGGAGGAGTGTTAGAACAGGGAAACTAGTGTAAACGTCCCCCAAAGTTATGACATCTAATTTTGAACTCCAAGTTGCCACTCAATGTCAACAGCTTGAAAATCCTACGAGGAAATTGGTTACACTCTCCTTAATAAAGGATTTTAAATTTGACATCTACTTTCTCAAGGACATACAACTTAACACTTCTTCCTCAGTGCAAACAACCCAGAGATTATGGTGCTGGGGCTCTTCCTTTTCTTTTGGCACAGACCTTTGTGATGGGGTGGGGATTTTATTTCCAAGAGATGGGTATAAAATCTCCAGAATGCTGGAAATTCAAGCTGGGAGAGCTCTATTAATTGATTTTTCTGTTGAAAACACAAACTGGAGAGCTATAAAAATGTATGCACACCCTAAGAAAAAGGACAGAATTATACTATTTAATGCTGTGAAACATTTTTTTTTTTTTTTTTTTTATTATTCACTACTAGGCATGTAATCTGGGGTGTGGACTTAAATTGCATTATAGCAAAACAAGATAGGAGGCCTCGTACTGATAGACTTTTGTGATTCTAACTGTTTAAAGACTATACTTGCTACTGTGGGATTACAGGATGCTTATAGGGTCCTACTTGCTCAAGGTGGTCATAGCTTTTCTAAAGGGCGACTGTCTACAAGGATTGATTTCCTATTTGTTTCCAAGGCTGTACAGGTTCACAGGGCTCAGACTGGTCCTGTAGAAACAGCAGATCATGTGATTTTAGCAGCGACACTAGGCTTACAAAATAGGGTCGCATATGGGAAAGGGTACTGGAAATGTAATAATACTCTATTGGAGGACCAGCACATTGTTTCTCGGGTTCAGATTTTCTTAAGGCACATATGTCCATAACCGGGTTAGAAAGAGACCTTAGCACATAGTGGGCAGATACAAAAAATGAGTTAAAAATACCTTGACTCAAATAACATCTTTGAAAAGTATTAAACAATATAAAAAATATGACATTAAGATCTCAATTGGCTAAACTTTATTCTACTGTAAATTCACTAAGAGTTAATTTGACTCCCCAGATAAATAATATAAAACAAGAAATAGAAGGACTGCAATACTCCAGAGCATTTGCCATGTTAGAACACAGGATTTGTTCACCTGAAAAGACTTTTGGAGATGCCTTTGAAAGCTGCAATACCAGAGCAGATGCCATAACAATTGCATCTGTTAAAACAAGGGAAGGGAAGGAGGTTACTACAATACCGAAAATAATAAAAAAGTTAACCACTATTTAAAAGATATGTATACTGCACCACAGTTGGAATAAAGTAGTATGATGGGTTTCTTACACTCTATAAATAAACCTGATCTTCCTGCTGAGGAGGTAGGAAGTTTAATCCAACCAGCTACTGAAGAAGAAACAGAACATGCTATCAAACATTTAAAGAAGGATACTGCCCCAAGTTTAGATGGGTTCACATCAGAATTTTATAAAAAAATTAGTAAAGATTTAGTGGGCATATTAGTAGTAGTTTTTAACTGAATATCATTGAACCATAAAATAGATTTTCATTTAAGTATAGCAGTACAGATTTTCCTACATAAAAAGAATGATCAAAGTGACCTAAAAAACTGGAGGCCACCGAGTTTATTAAACATGGACTGAAAAATGTTAATGAAAATTCTGGTTGTGGGGCTTACTACAGTAGCACCATATCCAATATCGATAACACAGACTTGTTCTGTACTAGGACGGTTAATTACAGATAACTTATTACTCACCAGGGAATTGGTAGAACAGGGGAAAGAGGAAGTTCTTTTAGGATACATTTTATCACTCGACCAGGAAAAGGCATTTGATAGGGTTCCTCATAATTTCATAGAACATGTATTGCTATCATATGGGATACCACAGGAATTTTGTACATGGATACTCACTATTTATAGGGCAGCTACTGCCACCCCATTAGTGAATGGGCACTTGGGTTCATATACACCAATCCACAGAGGGGTACGGCAAGGATGTCCCATGAGTCCGTTATTATACGTATTTTGTTTAGATCCCCCTTTAAAACTTTTGCAGCAAGAAGAATCTATTAATGGTATTCGACCAAAAGATGGGGTTTTAGAAGTTAAAACTGCAGCATATGCAGATGACATCCACTTATTTATTCCAGATCAGGCATCAGGACAGCGAGCTCTGAACATAACAATATTCAAAGGTGGCAGGTACATCTATTAATAAAAATAAAGTATTGTATATTGTTTAAGCCCAACTATGGTTCCTTTAAATACCTTATAGGATATCCCAGTGTCTGAAGAGCCTTTTAAAGTTTTAGGTATTACCACTGGGAGCAGGGATAATAGCAAACGGAACTGGGAAGAGAAACTGGAGCATGCTAAAAAGATAGTACAAGTCTGGAAGACATGGCAACTAACGAAGAAAAAGAAAGTAGCAATAAATAAAACATTTTATTCCCCATTTTTACTTACTTAAGCGTAGTATATCATACCCCATTTGCACTAGAAACAACACTACTCAGTTTGGTATTTCAAATTATATGGGGTAATCTTCTGAACCCCATAAAAAGGGAGGTTTTATATCTACCGGTAAAGAAAAGGAGAGCTGAACTTATTAAACTCCATGTCATTCTTTTATAGTATATTTTTTTTCATAAAAACCTAGTGGACCCTATGAGGCTGTGCGTGGCAATATGGACAATCTTCTCTGTTAGTTGACTAAAACCTTTCTATGAAATCTGGAACAGTACTACTGGTTTATCAGTAATATTTAGGTCAGGTCCCGCTTTCTTCAAACTTGCAGTAAAAAAACTCAGGAAATGGCATTTGGATTCAGGTCACATAGTGAAACAACCCAGAAAACAGATTTATTACAGTATTCAGGATCTGGGTTTTAATATAAGCCCTATATTTAAAGGGATATCGGAAGAACATGATGGGGAAGTGTTAAAAACACTACAAGACACTAGAACCCCCCCCCCTCGAATGTGGGATGTGGTGTGGCTTAGCAGTCATGGCAGGCTAAATGTAAAAGCAAATGCCAAGCACAAAAGCCAGGCAGAACAGATTTGTCCGAGACTATCCTGTACAGCTGTGTTGGAAACTATGGAACACTTTTCTAACCTGTCCTTATGTACGTGCATTTTGGCAACTATTCGCTCAGAAGTGGGGAAAAATGAAATGGTTGTCACTTACACATGAAAAATTAATATGGGGGATGTGGGGGGGGGGTTACCTTACAACAATTAAATACTGCAACTGAGACAGACTGATATTTACTTGTATTAAGTTTATGTTATGGCAAGCTCGCTGTCAGTTTGTTTTACAACAACTGTATTTAGAACCACAGAATGTGATTTTATCTGTAGAACATGAATTATATCTTCTGCCACTCGTTACCATATCTGGCTCCAAAATAGAGGTAGCACAATCTGTCAAATAACTTGGCCTCACATTAGATCAGGGGCTCACATTGAAGCCCCATGTGGACCTGGTAATAAAAAACATCCACCAAAAACTGGGCCTCCTCTATCATCTAAGCCACAATATGATACCAGAGACTAGACTGGCTAGCTCACAAAGCATCCTTCTCCCAACTTTAACCTATGCAGCCCCCCATCTTACTTGGCATCGCTAAAATGGACCATGACAGATTACTGACCTTACACCATAAAATCGCTCGCTTTGCTTCCAAATCCCACCCAAGGACCCACCACTGTGATGCCCTCTCAGCCTTCAACTGGCCATCCCTGTACAACAGGCTCCAGTACCCCTTATTAAGCTGGACCTACAAGCTCCTTGATGCCCTACCTCCGGTAGGTCTGATCAGGTTACTTGCCCCAAAGCTGACCAGACAACCACTTCGTTCCTCAAACAAAAACTACTGGAAATTCCCTTGGCCTGCTCTGTAGCTGGGAGTAAATCCTTTACTCACCTAGCCCCTGAATCATGGAACAATCTCCCCAACCACCTACAGGAGGCACCCACCCTAGCCATATTTCAATAGGGACTGCGCGCTCACCTCCTTAAACTTAGTCCCTGCCCCTGCTCCAACGGCTAGTCAACCACACCTCACATCAATTTGTGTTAGTACGAAATTGCTCCCCTATAAGGGTAACGACTAATGACTGCATAAGCTGGAACTCTATCCTATACAGAACTTCTGCCATCACTGCTGTACTCTGTATTGTAATATATTTACTGCCCTCTTCAACAGAAACAGTACACTGTTCTTATAACCCTGTATTATATGTACTACACTGTTCTGTTGTATCCATTAATGTAATGTACCTCCTGCATTAGATGTACTACACTGTTCTGCTGTATTCACTAAAGTAATGTACCTCCTGCCCTCTTCCACAAAAACTGTAAAACTGTATACTGTCTTTGTAATCCTGTACTATGTCAGACACTGTATTACCTGACTATGTGCAAAATTATATGTAACTAACTCTGGGTCGCCCCTGAAAAGGGACCTTCGGGGCCCAGTGGGCTTACCCGGTTAACAAAATTTAATAAATAAATAAAATATATTCTATGTCTCTCTGAAAAGAAATTCCTGACTGAAAATGTTTGGATTAGCAGATGGAAAAATGTTCCGTTTTTGAAAGCTAAAATTGGTTAAGTCCGATAAATGAGAAAGCTCTTTTGGGGTGGGGTTAGAGAGGATATATGGTGATTGTTTTGTTTTCTTGGATTTTTGTAAATAGTATTTTGTATTATATTATGTCCTGTATCATTAATAAAAATTCCTCTACTCTTTTCACAAAGTGCCATGGGATCTTTAACGCCCACCAGTGAACTTGCCATGGAGGCTCTCCATCAGTGTCCTTCCAGACAACCAGTTCCCAGTCCATCTAGTAAATCCCTCCTCCAACCCCAGGTCACCAAAACTTCTTTACCTCTCTCACATACAACACAGTGTCGTCAGCTTCACTCTGACCAGGATAAATAATAATGTAATACATATACTACATACACACACACACACACACACACACACACACACACACACACACACATTCTACATATCCAGATATGCACACCCTGAAAGGGAGGATGGAGAGGGAGATATAATAAGAGATCTATGAATACCTAAATGGGGTACATAAGGTACAGCAGGGGAGTATTTTTCAGAAACAAATCTGCTCAAGAAAAATGGAGCATGATATGAAGCTGGAGGGGGTAAATTCAGGAAAGATGTGGGAAAGTATTTTTTCACAGAAAGGGTGGTGGATTCCTGGAACAGCTTACCAGCCAAGGTAGTTGGGGAAAAAACAGTGCATGGGTTCAAGAAAGCTTGGGATAGGCATAAGAGAATCTTAGGGGGAAGGAATGAGGGAGAGGAGAAACAGCCAGAGATCATGTAGGGTCTGCAGTGATACTGAATATAGGCATAAACTGGCAGATCAGGTGGGCGAAGCGATCCTTATCTGCTGACAAATTCTACGTTTCTACAAAGGATATCAACTGCCTGATCACTGCCAACCGGCTGTGTCAGCAAACAACAAAAATAAGTCAATCAAGTTTGTCTGACACAATCTACCACTGAAGAACCCATAGAGCACATGGGTGTTGTAAAGGATGGGGGCTCAAACAGAAGAATGAAAGTACCCCATGCATAAATGCATTAAGGGAAACCCTTCTACCTACTCTGCTGCTTGCAGCCACAGGAAAGTACAGTTATGCAAGAACTTACCATAACAGTAGATGGCAGGGGACTGCCCCCACGTCGGGTGACTGGCGTCAGCCGACGTCAGTATAAAGGGGTGGTCCCCAACGTCCGCCCTCCAGTTCTTTCCCGCCGTCAGCTTGCGATAGTACCTCGCAGAAGAGCAGCGCTCACTTGTCTCACCATTTTGGATGAGTATAAGTCTTTTCAATGTTTTTCTACATTATTCTGATAATTGTGCATTACTACCTCACTGTGCATATCATCCCCGACGCCACTGGAATCACTTAAAAACAAGTGCAACTCATGTGGATCCCAGCTCCCTCATAAGGACGGCCATTCCCTCTGCCTCTTCTGTCTGGGCCCAGACCACCACGTGGAGGAGTGTGAGCACTTCCGAAAATTCAATCCTGCTACCCGGAAATGAAGGCAGCAGTCCCTGGGGGCCCATTTACACAAAAAGAAAATGGCATCCATGGAAAAGGAACTGAAGAAATTGAAGCAGGTGCCTGCTTCTGTGGAGGGCCATCATAACAAAAAAAAGAGGGACAAGGAGAACCACTGGGACTAGGACACGCCATCCACAGCAGCCGCAACTTTGGCTGGAGTCGCGGCCCTCCAGTTAACTTCCCCTCTGGGGGATCGTCCTTCAGCCGCCTTAGTGGTTTCTAAGCCAGTGTTGACCCCCCCCCCCGGGCGGCAGCCTCCGGGGCAAAGGAGACCCGCACTCCCGCTACGGCCTCTAAACCCAGGCCTACCAGTCACAGTGCATCTGATAAGCCGGGCATCGGGTCCCAGTGACGTCTGCCCGGACACTACTAAGTCGGTTGTCGGTACTCCCGACGTCCGCCCAGCCAGCGATGCGTCGACAGGCTCTTCCTCCACGCCCGACGCCAGAGAGTCGCCACAACACACAGTCACGTTGCCCACTGAGATTCCTTCGTCTCCTCCTGCTCAGCTCACTTCTTCCTGCCCAGCGGGGGTCGAGGAGTCTAGAACGCTGCTGCCGGACCTGATGTCAGACAACCCGACGTCACCCTCCAGCATTCTGCTTCCTGACGATACTCTGTCAGAGCCATCCGGGCTCCCGGACCCTCCGGCGGATCCCCACTCAGGCCTTATGCCCTCCGGGCCGACGCCTGATCCGTCCGGTCCGCCTGTAGGGCCGACCTTGAGACCTTGGACCTGCCAGCCCCGGTGCTAGGATGCCCGCCGCATACCCGGCGACTCAGTACCCGGCGCCACAGTACCCGACACCAGAGTACCCAGTGCCTCAGTACCAGACGCTGGGCCTCCCGCCATCAGGTTATAGGTACTCCCATTACAGGTTCCCAAGTTACCCGTATCCAAGCCCCCACTCCTCCTCCCCCGCAGCCTCAGATGGACCTGAGGGATGTCTTGGCCTCCTGGAGGGCTGAAGCCAAAACACAGATCATCCAAGAGGTTGAGAAACGTCTACCGACGCCGGTCCTGAGGCCTGACCCCCTGCGTCGGTGAGAAGACTCCCTTACCTCTGCCTGACACCAGAGCTGAACCATCTGGTTCTCAGGCCAGGGAGGACACGCTTCCCCAGGGAACCCCCAGAGAGGGCGATCCTCCTCCTCCTAGGGAGGATTCTTCTTCTCCTTCATCGAAGTCTTCAGAGTTCGACCTAGACTCTGGATACTCTGACCTAGAAGATGAGCCCCGTACTCCAGACAGACCCAGGCCGCAAGGTTCTCCGACGTCTCCTTCGGAAGACCCTTCTTTTCTGGAGCTGCTAAAGAAAATCCAGGCTGCCTGTGAGTGGCAATCAGTGGAGCCAGATCCATAGCGAAAGAAGCTCGTGGCCCATCTGAATCTCCTACCCCGATTCCACCATGGATAGAGCCTCACGTGGATCACGTTTCCACCATTTGGAATCAACCTTCCTCGTTAGCCCCATTCCTTGGAAGGCAGATAGGCTGTATGAGGCTCCTGTGGGGAAGGACTTACTCAGCCTTCACCCAAAGGCTGACTCGGTAGTGATTAGTGCCACACACGACCGATCAGCCAACCATAAACACCTAAGCTCGTCCCCTCCTGTCAAGGAGTCCCGTCTTCTGGACCAGTACGGGAAGAAGATTTACACTTCTTCCGCCCTGGGCATGAGGGCCCTCAACTACATCGGCCACATGTGGGATTACCAGAAGGCCACCCTTTGTCATTCAGAATCAAAACTGGACTCCCTCCCAGATTCCCAGACCAAAAAAGAACTGGAAGAGCTTATCCGCTCCATGCATTTGGCCTGTAGACACATGCTGCATGCTACATATGACGCGGTGGACACAGCAGGCAGGAGCTCGGCCTTCGCCGTTTCTTTGCGACGTCATGCCTGGCTCCAGGTGTCAGGTCTGGCCCCTGAAGTGCAGTTGGCCATTCACAACGTTTCCTTCAGAGGGTCTGTACTGTTCAGCGGTGATGTCAAGGACATCTTCTCCGAGTTGCAGGAGAAGGGTTTGGCACTGAAGTCTGTTCAGACAATGTAATAACCCTCTCCAGGACAGAAACTATCCTTTCGGCACACCAACCACCAAAAGAACAAACAGACGCAACCCAGACGTGCCGACAAACGTAAAGCTGCATCAGCCGCCAAGGCTACCCTCAGCAAGAAAGCTCCTGGAGCCTCGGCCGCTACCCTGCCCTCCGCCTCCTGACTCCCTGCCTCTCCCAATGCCTCCGTCTAGTCCAGAGGAACCGGTAGAGGGGAGATTCTCCTCCCATCTACCGGGTTGGGAGAGGATAACAGCAGACGCCTGGGTGCTCCAGCTGATTTCAGCAGGACACGCCATGTTTATTTAAAAAAAAAAAAAAAAACCTTGCAGACCCCTCCTCCCTCATTGTACTCCCACACCCACCTGCAGTTGGTAGTGGAAGAAATCCACTTTCTTCTACTGAAAGAAGCAATACAGCCTGTCCCCTTCCATCTCCAGGGAACAGGTTACTACTCTCACTTCTTCCTAGTATCAAAGAAAACCGGGGACCTGAGGCCCATCCTCGACCTCGGTTCCCTCAATCAGTTTGTGAAGTACAAATGATTCCGAATGCTCTCCCTCCTGAGCCTTCTCCCCATGCTTCGGCCGGGCCTGTGACTGTGCGCCCTGGATATGCAGGATGCCTACCTCCATATCCCCATTTGCCACTCCCACCACAAGTACCTCCGCTTTTGTTTTCAGGGGTCCCACTACCAGTTCAGGGCCCTCCCATCTGGTTTATCCTCGGCACCCCGAGTATTTACCAAATGCCTAGCGGTGGCGGCGGCTTTTCTGCGTACCAAGGGGGTCCAAATCTTTCCCTATTTGGACAATTGGCTTCTGGCAGCCCTATTCAGGGAGGAACTCTTGGGCACCCTTTCCCTCACCCTCCAAGTTCTTTCTGACCTGGGGATTACGATCAGCCTTGCCAAGTCCCATCTGATCCCTTGCCAATGGCTGCAGATCATAGGGGCAGTGCTGGACACAACCCTGGGAAAGCCTTTTTGGCCCCAGACAGAGCCAAGACACTGTCAAACCAAGCTCGGCTCTTACTGCGGCTCGGAAGGGTCCAAGCCAGGAAGGTCCTCCGCCTTCTCGGCATGATGGCGGCCACCATCCCTACCGTCCCACTGGCTCGTCTCCACATGAACATCACTCAGTGGACCCTACAAACTCAATGGGATCAGTCTCAGGATGACCAGGCTCACGAGATCTTAGTGTCAGACCCAGTGGCGGACAGTCAGCACCTCAATCAGGGAACCCCGTTCTGTTCCACCCCACCCACCCAGACCCTGATGACAGATGTGTCAGGGACAGGCTGGGGTGTCCATCTCGGGCCTCACGGACTCGGGGCAGCTGGTCTCAGTTCGAACAAAGACTTCATATAAACGTTCTCGAGCTAAGGGCAGTCCTCTATGCTCTCCAGGCTCTTCTCTCTTCCCGGTCACCTCCTAATACAATCAGACAACATATGTGGACTCTGGTACCTCAACAAACAAGGGGGAACCCATTCCTATCCCCTCTGCAGGGAAGCAATGAGAATCTGGTACTGGGCGTCCCAGCACAGCCTCCATCTGACGGCTGTCCACGTGCCCAGGATAGAGAACACTCTAGCGGATGCTTTAAGCCATCGACAGCCAAGTCTCACGAGTGGGAGCTCAATCAGATTGTGCTAGACGACATCTTCTAGCTCTGGGGGACTCCTCAAATAGACCTCTTCGCCTCCCCTGCTCGCTCGCTCCAGGGCGAGACTTTTTTGTCGGGATGTGCTGTCTCTGTGCTGAAAGGACAAATTCGTTTATGCTTTCTCTCTGATCCTGAGAGTGCTCAACAAGCTAAAGTCAGAAGGAGCACAAATGATCTTCATTGCTCCTTTTTGGCCGAGGCAAGTCTGGTTCTCTCTTCTGCAACAGTTTTCAGAGGAACCTCCTCTTCCTCTACCACTGTCGCAGCACCTACTGACCCAAGAGCAGGGGACCCTGGTCCATCCAGGCCTCAAGTCTCTTCACCTTTATGCGTTACTCATTCAGACGCAGCTAAGGCTCATTTCGGAGTTTCCCCCGCGGTAGCAGACATCCTGGTGGAGGCCAGAAAGCCTTCCACCAGGTTCACCTATGCCATGAAGTGGAAAGGCTTCACTACCTGGGCTGGATCCAAGGATCTGGAACCTTTTTCCTGCCCAGCTAATAAAGTATTAGACTACCTGAGACATCTCTACGACTTGGGCCTCAGCTTCTCTTCTATGAAGGTACATATGGCAGCCATTTTAGCCTACCATATGCCCTTCAGAGACAGGACTTTTGCTCAACTAGAAGTCTCCAAGACTTTCTTAAAAGGGGTCTTTCATTTAAGGTCCCAGTTCGCAATCCTGCTCCCCCTTGGGACTTAAACTTTATTTTGGAAAAGATCACACTGCCTCCCTTCGAACTGGCAACGGAGGCAGAGTTAAAGTTTCTTTCTTGGAAGACACTTTTCTTGGTGGCCATTACCTCTGCTCAGAGGATTTCTGAGCTGCAAGCCCTAATGTGTAAAATACCATACCTGATTTTTCACAAGGAAAGGGTGGCCATGCGTACCAATCCCTAGTTTCTTCCGAAAGTGGTAGCTGAATCGACTCTGAATCAGTCAATCAAGCTCCCGGCCTTTTACATGGAGCACTCCAATCAGGGAGAATACCTTCTGCATACATTGGATGTACACAGGATTCTGAGATACTACACTAACAGGACTAAGGATCTCAGAAAAACTGATCAGTTTTTTGTTTCTTTCGCTCACAAGAGAGAAGGCAACCCTGTTTCTAAACAGTGCCTCTCTAAGTGGTTAGCGAATTGTATCACTTTCTGTTACGACAAGTATCACAAAACCCTACCGGGTCAAGTCAGAGGTCACTCCACCAGAGGGGTCGCTGCCTCTGCTGCTTGTTTCAGGAATGTGTCAGCGGCAGAAATCTGTGCAGCCGCAACTTGGACTTCCATCCATACTTTCACAAAACATTACAGTTTGGACATTGCCTCTCGCCACAGAGCAGGCTTCGGGTTAGCTGTTCTACAGGGACTCCTTTCGTGAGCCCTGATTAGAATCCAGTCATTTGTGGTTGATGATTCCTCCTCCCGGTTTATCCTTGTTCCAGACTGCTTGGGATTCAGTCCTATTTGTGAATACCTACTGCAAGAGCCCTCTCGAAGTAAGATAGTACAGTTACGCAAGAACTTACCGTAACAGCAGATCTTCTACAGAGGCTCTTGCAGTAGATATTACCTTCCCTCCCTCCTTCCATCCCCCTTAGTTTCTTCTTTTCGTCTATGGGGGCATATCCTCTTCTATTTTGTCAGACCTTCAGAGGGTGGGTGTGGGGGACCGCCTCTTTATACAGATATTGGTTGATGCCGGTCACCTGACGTGGGAGGCGGTCCCCTGCCAGAGACTGCTAGCTAGAGATTTTTCAGTGGGGTCCTGACACCTGGCAGCTTAGTCCTATTTGTGAATACCTACTGCAAGAGCTCTCTCTCGAAGTAAGATCATGGAATCAGACAACTATGTCTAAACAGAGACGGTTATACAATACACATTAAAACAAAACTTATTTAGTGTTTCAGCAACCAGTGCTTTATTCTAAGGATTCCTCAGCTGTAGAGATTTTGTCTGGTATACTTAGAAAGTCATTAGAAGCTTTAAAATCAGCTACTTAAGTGCTGCATTATGTTGCACAACAGGAGTCATTACTTCATTATAAAATAATGCTGTCGCAATGAATTGATTTGTCCAAGCGTACAGATTACTTACTTGTGTTTCAGAACAAATTTGACATTTTTGTATGCAAAGGTCACTAGATAAGTGCTGACAAGAGTCATGACACTGTAGAGAACCGCCGACTGTACCAGGTCCATGTGTAATATCCTCCAATACAACCCTGTGGGAATAACAATAAAGAGAGATTAAAGAAAAATAAAGCCATCAGCTTTACACATCTACTGGCAATAGCAGGCCAGGTTTCCTTAACCTTTCACAGTAGTTGCGCTATACAAAATGTGTCAGTTCCAGAGGCACAGAGATAAAAAACTACCACCCATCAATCTTCGGATAAGCAACAATGCCTCTCTAAATATTACACTGTGCTAAATGACCTGGCAGCTCTGGCTACAGAATGAACTTTCCAGGCCAGCACTTCTGGGGCCTAAACACACTGATTTATAAGTATCTCACAGTATGATAAGCACCATATTTCAGTGTGTACCAGAGAAGGAACACCTCTACCCCATAAATTGTATCAGAGCAACATCATGACATGGGAGAAAGAATATCAAAATGTTACACCTGCTTATTATTCCATTGGCCAGTAGACAGAATGCTTACAAACAGAAAAGAAAAACTTTTCAGAATACTATTGTGACAAAATAATATTCAATCTTGAAACGAGAGACCTAAATGGTTCGAATTCCATCAGCTTCTAGCCCAGTGTACTAAGTTTCATTTTCTGGGTAAAATAATGTACCCATCAGGGAGACTGGGTGAATGAGCTGATGGTGGACTCATTATAGAGCTCTTAAAGCAGCAGTACTACGGGAAAAAAAAAAAACGCGCTTTTCTGTCAGTTTATTCCCAGTGCCCTGCTAATCATACACCTGGTACTCTTTCTCGCCGGCATTGTACTATCGCCGAGTAATTTGCTCGGTTATTGTCTGCTTTTGTTTACATTTCTGCCACTAAGCATGTTGCACTGGAACCCCCTCTGCTGCCAACTGCACATGTGAATGGCTTGCAGGGACATCAGGAATGGTCAGCAGAGGGTCCCTGTGCTGTTGTCAAAAGACGTGATGTGACCTGTAGAAAAAGCCACAGAAAATTAGTCAGCCGCCATATTTGTTGTAGCGCTACAACTATTCAAATAAAGTGCAAATATCTAAAAAAACTAAAAATGACTGGAAAAAAACATTCACAGGTATGGAAACTGGAACTTTGGCCACATGCTTACAGCCAAAAAACTGAATTTTGATAACTCACTTCCTGATTTCATAGTACTGCTGCTTTAAAATGGAGCTATTAAAGTACATGCTTATATTTCAGGCATGTATACCAAGTTTCCAACTGTCAGAATAAGAACATTCGAAAGCTAAAGCTCAGGGGCACCACCAACATGCACCAAAAGGGCAAAAAGTTACATCCTGCCCAGAAATGGGCAGAAGAAGAAGAGGACATGGGAGTAATGATCACAGGTGACCTGAAACACTCTCCACACTACACCACTTGAAATCTGTAACGGTTCCAAACCGTTACAGACCGTAAACGGTACAGTGCGTCCACACTGCCAGGGAACAGTTCGATAAAAGGATTGAAAACGGTACAGCCTGTCCACATTGTCTGTGATAGTATGTGTGGTCCCAACCCCGAAGCAGAGCATATCCCATGGTGCACCTGGGGAGGACAGCTTTGATAGAAGGCACCCACCTGCAATACATATGGTGAAATGCGCATCTGTACAAGCCATAATGCAACATACAATTATGGCAATGATCTTTTACACACCTATGGTGAGGAGGCGACAGGGAGAAGGCGCGGGGGGGGGGCTGCATGGTGGATTCAGGGAGGTACTGCTGTGAGAGGGAGGGAGAGTGTGTGACATGGCAACATGTCCAACAGGGGTAGGGCACCAGGGCATGACAGCCGGTCAGGTACTGCTGCCAAATGGCTGATGGCAGCCCCTGCACTACTGCCATTGGAGTACCATACCACTCCCCTGTACACAGTGCCACACATCTACTGGCCACCACAGTGGTGTTACACGATGCACTCAGGAGCTGAACCGCTGTATGTGTGCACCACTGGCACCATTCCACAGGTAGTATTGATGCCACAGCTCTGATGGGCAAGCGGGGTACTCCCAGCGCCCATCACAGTGAGGGGCATCATCATGGACAATATATGGATGCTTCAGGAGGCAGCTCTCAGGGAGGCATGTGAGGACGGGGAGTAGGTCAAAATGGGGACACATGGGTAACTCCAGGGTGTCATACCGCTGTGAGTTTCGGTTACCCTGCTATGGAGACTGCCCAGTATTGCAGCCTACGCTCGTGCCTCACATTGCCGTTGATACGCCCTGGTAGCCTCTGCCCCCCCAAATGCATTACACCAGTGCTGCAATGCATGCAGGTATGGTGGAGGACTGGAGGCAACACGGTGGAGCGTTTAGACACACACCGGTAACATTACAGAACTGCAATCGTTACAGGGACCATTGTTGAAACCACCTCACAACAGGTTGCTATCACGGTTCCCAAAAACACCTTCTGTAACATCACCAGTGTAAATGCAAACCATTACGGTAACGGTTTAAGCCCTCTGTAACGTTACTGAACTGTTCTACTGGTGTAGTGTGGACAGGGCCCAAGAGAGCAGCAGTTGAAACAAATCAGATGCTGGGCTGTATAGTCAGAGGAATTACCCCCAGAAAGGCAAAGGTCATTCTGCCACTGCACAAGTCACTGGTAAGACCACACTTAGAATGGAGCATTTTTCAAAATAACTGTTTGATCAACGGTCATTACAAATAACAAAATAGAATAAAATATATAAAAAAATGGTACTACAATTCAACAAATGAGCAGTTCTCAGAACTTTCATACACATAGGTACAAATATATACAAAAATCCTAAGCATGGCCAAGAGTAGAAAGTTGGAAATCCAGTAGCGTTGAATGTGGATAAATCAAGTTCATTTGTTAGGGAAGAAGTGGACATTGCACATATCTCTCTCTCTGATTTTAACAACTTCAGTCAGGAACATTGCATTGTGTCCAGCAAGTCATCATTTTCAGACTTAAATAAAAGATCCAAAGTATACACCTCAGTGGGAAGCTCATTCCCAGCAGGAATTGTCCTAAGTATTTGTGTCTTAAAGTAGTGTACTACGGGCAGCGCAGTATGACATATGGTAAGTCTTCATCTTCATTCAAAATGCAATAGCATTTGGTGCCATTTGCACTTTCTTTATTATATCTGTTTTCCAGTATGTTACTCAGGAAGACTTTGAATCCAAATTTAATCAGGACATATCTAAATTCGAGTAACTGAATATAATTTAAAATGGTATTACAATTTGTGTTCCCTAGTATTGCCTACTAGCCACGTCACCACTTTTAGGTCTTTATTTTCCTTCAGATCTTTTTCCCCTTCAATACGTCTGTACTAGTTTTTTTTTTTTTTTTTTTTATAAACAATATGTTGGACTTAGCTGTATGTTTTTATCAGTCCAATATTTTAACTGATTTAAGTCATATATATCTAGTAATCCACAGACAAAAGGAAGCCACCCTTTATTATTAAACACCAAGTAGCCCTTTTTTTCTTCCTTCACGGTCAAGCCAATAATCGAATTTTTGTTTTCTGTAGTTAATTTAATCCAGAAATTTAGCATTCTGGTGTATACTGTATATTCAAATTTTATCTGCCTTTTTTCTACTCTCACTAATGTATTCGGTGTACTCAGCGGTAACTAGAATTTTCTTATAAATTTTATTTATGTAAGACTCAATTTTATTTACCTTATTTGATACCCAGGCTTCTGCAAGATATAGTGCCAGACTGATTACTTTCCCATTTATGGCCTTAGCATGGGGGTTAAAGCCAAGCCTACAAAAATATTTAATCTTTTTAGTTCTTTGACTGTTTAAATTTCTTTTTTGTCCAGTTTATTATACACTTATTCCATCTGCCAGTATTTGTAAAGAGTACTTCTAAATATGGAAATTCAGAAACACTGTCCAATTTTGGGGGCCAACAGCAATTGCCTATATTTTTTCCTTGTCCCAAATACCATGACTTTAGTTTTACTAGTATATGGCTTGAGACTATGTTTTTTTTGTTGTTGTTTTTTTGCCAGAGTATGTCCAATTTGTCCAAGGCTCACTGCAAGCCTAATCCTGAAGTTGACAGAATTGCCAAAAATCGGCATATGCTAAAACTGGAATCCTTTTCTGTGAAATGGTGGGAAAATGGAACATATGATTATCTAACTGCTCTAAGATCTCATTGATATACAGGTTGAAAAGTGTGGGAGCAAGGACACAACCTTGCCTCACACCTATTTCAGTTTCAATTTTTTGAATAAGAACTCCAGTTTTAGTATATTTTATTTTGGTCTAAATGTTAGTATAGAGTTTTCTTATTAAAACTACAAGACTGGGGTCAATACTAACATACTAAAATGCCAGCAGAATAGGCCTAATGGTCTTTCGTGTCTGCTCGTTTGGTCAGGCTCCACCCTGGGTACTGATCTTGCTGCCCCCCTCGCCTCCTCTGGCTTCTCCCTTCCCAGTTCCGGATGTTCTTGCTGCATTGGATTTTGCTTCCAGAACCCTTCCCCTGTACCTGTCCCACCCCCTCTTGAACCCCTCCACTGTCTCTGCCTCCACCAGCCCCCTAGGCAGTGCATTCCATGACTCCACCACCCTCTCAGTGAAGTAGCACCTCCTCCTTTCTCCCCTGAATCTTCCCCCCTTCAGCTTCCACCCATGCCCTCTAGTGGCCCCCTCCTCCTTCCTTCGACGCACCCTGTTCCTCCCCTATTTACCCTCTTCATGTACCTGAAGACCTCTATCATCTCCCCCCAGTCCCTTCTCTCTTCCAATGTGTACATATTTAGCTCTTCGAGCCTCTCCTCATAGGTCCTGTCCCCCAAGCCCCAAATCATTTTGGTTGCCCTCCTCTGGACCCTCTCCAGGAGGGTAATGTCCTTCTTTAAGTGTGGCCTCCAAAACTGCATGCAGTACTCAAGGTGCGGCCTCACCAAGCAGTTATACAGAGGGAGTATCACTTCCCTCCTTCTGGAGGTGATCCCCCTAGCGATACATCCCAGCATCCTGTTGGCCTTGGCTGCTGCCCTCCTACAAGTCTCCGAGTTGCTCATCTTGACATCACCACCACCACCCCAGGTCCTTCTCAGCCATCGAGACTTGAGCATTCCCCAGGGTGTACACTTGGCCTGGGTTTCTGGCCCCAGGTGGAGTACCTTGCATTTCCCTGCATTGAACCTCAGCTTCCACTTTCTAGACCATCTTTCCAGAGCCTCCAGGTCACCCTGTAGGGCCACCCTCCCCTCCTCCCCATCCACCACCACCCCCAGTTTTGAGTCATCCGCAAAGAGACTCATCTCACTCCTGATTCCTGTCCTTATGTCAGAGACGTAGGCATTGAAGAGGAGGGGCCAAAGGACTGATCCCTGTGGGACCCCACTAATGACCCTCCTTGGGGATGAGACTATCCCGCCAACTACGAACCTCTGGGTCCGGTCCTGGAGCCAATTGCCTATCCATCTGATTATCTGGTTCCCCACCCCCATTTCTCCCAGCTTATCCAACAGGCCCACGTGAGGAACAGAGTCAAATGCCTTGCTGAAGTCTAGAAAGAGGATGTCCACTGGTCTACCCAGGTCCAAGGCACTCGTCACCCAGTCATAGAACTCCACAAGGTTTGTCTGACACGATTTCCCCAGGACGAATCCATGCTGTCTATCGTCCAGGCACCCTGACATTTCTAGGTCCCCCCCAGCCTCTCCTTGACAATGCCCTCCATCACCTTGCCCACCACCGATGTCAGGCTGACAGGCCTGTAGTTCCCTGCCACCTCCCTTGATCCCCCCTTGTGGATAGGCACTATATTCGCCTTCTTCCAGTCCTGGGGCACCCACCCTGTCCTCAGAGAGATGGTGAAAAGCTCCGCTTGTGGGTTTCGCCAGGACATCTACAAGTTCCTTCAGCACCTGAGATGTAATTTATCCGGCCCGGTGCTTTCTCTGTCTTAAGGGAGCTGAGGGCTTCCTCACTCTGTCTGCTGTGATTTCCACTTCGGTGCCTCTTCTCCTGCTTAGCCCTCCCTCCTGCCAGTGATGCCTCCCTCTCCCCAGACCCGCGATCGGTGGCAACCCCCCTCCTCAGTATCTCTGTCTCCTCCATGTATGTGCAGCACCCCCATCTTCCCTTGGAAAACTGAGGTGAAGTACTCATTTAGTACCTCAGCCTGCCCCCCAGGTCTTGTGCCCATCTCTCCCGATTTAATCCTGCTAATCTGCCCCCTTCACCCTCTTTTCCCCAATGTATCTGAAGAACCCTTGTTCCTCTTCTAATTTCCTGGCCAGGTTCTGCCCTTCCTTGCCTTAGCCGCCCTCACCACCCTAGTGGCCCTTCTAGCCATCAGCTCATACTCCCCTCGATCCCTTTCACTCCTTGAGCACTTGAATTGCCTATAGGCTGCCTTCTTTCTCCGCACCACCTCCTGGACCTCCCTGGTCCACCAGCAGGGTTTTCGGGCCCTACCGCATTTTCGTCTTACTCTTGCACAGGTGCTGGTAGCATCCTGCACCCCTCTCCTGATGATTTCCCACCTACTATCAGCGTCCATGTCTGACCCAATCACATCCAAATGCTCCTTAAGGTTCCTTCCCATTTCCTTAAAATCTGTCCCCCTGAAGTCAGTTATCTCCGTCTTTGTGCAGCCTTCTAGCCCTCCTAGGTCCAGGCAGAACCAGACCGTGGCATGGTCACTCCCCACCAATGGGTCCCTTACCTCCAGGCCCCCAATCTGATCACTGTCTGCCAGGACCACATCCAGTACCAGGCTTCCCTGGTCGGTTCCCCCACCTGCTGAGTTAGGAACGCGTCCTGAAAGACATCCAACAACCTCTGTTCCCTGGTCACAGAGGATGTCACAGTCTCCCAGTCTGTTCCTGGCATGTTTAAGTCCCCCAACACCACCACTGTTCCTCTGCCCAGTCTGCAGTGTCTCCCAACATCTGCCACCAAACTCTCCTCCAGCTCCTCCGCCAGGGCAGGCGGTCTATACACCACTCCTATTTTCACTCTCTTGCCCCCCCCCCCCTTGTTATCAAGGTGACCCAAATGGCCTCCACTGTTCCCTCTGCCTCCTCTACTCCCCCTATGCCAATGCAGTTTTTGACCATCATTGCTACCCTCCTCCCTTCCCTCCCCTGTCCTTCCTGAACATAGTGTAACCCTCCAGGTTCAGGTCCCAGTCGTGTCCTGCAGTGGCCCAGGTCTCAGTGACTGCTGCCACATCCACTGCTCCTCAGTTAGCATCGCCTGGAGCTCAGGCATTTTATTTCCCAAGCTCCTGGCATTTAGCAGGACTACCTTCCACCCTTTCCCTATACTTCCATTTCCCTGCTCGTGTTCCCATGGGGATTCTGTTTTCCCCTGGTCTGCACTTTACCAGTCGGCCTTTTCCCACAATCCTCCAGCTCCCCAGGGGGGTGGAGACAGAGTCCCTCCTTTATCGGCACCCCCTTGCCCATTTCTTCCATTTTCTCCCACAGCAGTGGTCTCAATATTGTGTCGAATGCTAAGAAAAATCTACGTAGATCACACAAAGCCCTTGTTTCTTTATTGTTCTATATTTTTCAATAAGATGAGACAGCAGGAAGACTTGGGTCCTTGTGGCAGTTCCCTTTTTAAATCCTGTTTGAAACTCTGATATTAACCCAGTTTGGCAGACCGGAAAGCAGTATGCAGTTTTGGAGCCTGTGTCTAAAGAAGGAGGTCAACTTGCTCAGACGGTCCAGAGAAGGGCAACCAAGACGGCCCAGGGCCATCACGGCTGTACCTATGAGAAGAGGCTCAGGGAGCTCCATGTGTGCTCTCTGGTGGAAAGCATGGAGAGGAGAGACATGACAGAGAACTTCCAGTTACCTTAAGGGTACTAACAGGCTGAGCACTGAGGGCCTGTTCAGCCTTAGTGGGAACAAGACCACTAGGAGGCACTGCCTAAAGGAAATGGGCGGCATTTTTTCACCAAGAGGCACAGGTGGTGGTCAAGCAGAATGAACTGCCAGATGAGGTGGGATCCCTAAAAATGATGGACAGCTTCAAGAGGGGGTGGGACTGGGTGAGGGGGGTCCCCTTGTAATACATAGGGATATGCACAATCGAACAGACTAGATAGACCGTAAGAACTTTTATCTATTTATCTGCTAGTATGTTCATATGACCACACTTCCCTTTTACCAGTGGGTCCAAACTGATGCACCTACTCTACAAACAACATCTATAGACCTGAATGTGAACTGTTCAAAACCTACAAGTGATTGTTTTGTTAGTCCTTTTTCTCCTACCTTGGCTCCCGGTCTGCCTTGTTCGTCAGCGCATCCCAGTCGTCCAGCCACCGTCCGGTACATCCCGGCCCCTAGGGACCCTCACTTTCTACCTCCACTGCGAGGTGGCAGAGAGACTGTACTCTCCTGCCAAGACCGGATCCAGTGTACAGTGATGCCCCCAAGCAGGGTGCCCCATAGGATGGCCATCAAGCCGCCACAACCGGTCGCCATTTTTCCTGGTTCTGTGCCCTGCGTGAGTGGGGGCATGCAATGATGCCAATGGAAGGAGCGCACAAGCGTCTGCACACGCTCCTTCCCAGCGCCGTGCCCCAGCTCAGCCCCTGCATTACACAGTGCCAGCGCACCACCACCTGCCTCTGCTAGGGGCTGAAAGTGTGCTGACAACTGGGATCCCCCACCCCGGAGAGGGAGAGCAGTCCCTCGGATGCTCAATCCCTCCCCTGCCAACCCCAGCAGCCCAAATCCACTAACAAACCCAGGTCGCTGGCGTGGAGTGAGGTGTGGCATCCAGCGCCTCAACCCTCAGTGCCACCAGGCTGGCACCACAAGTGCTTATGTTTTGACCAAGTAGGTTCCTCTTTAGACCCATTTTTTTTTTTGTTACATCAGGAGGATTAGTTCTACCCATGTTTTAAACCCCCCAGTGGGGTCACTGCTAAACCTCTACAATGTTCACACTGACTGCAACATATAGACAAAAAATATAAACAAAGCTGCAGTAGTGAGCTGGGGAACACTGCAGTCAGAGAGAACACATCGGCATCACTGCAAGGATCCCTCACATTCTCCAATGCTAGCAACTCTTAACATACTAACATACTAAAATGCCAGCAGAATAGGCCTAACGGTCTTTCGTGTCTGCTCGTTTGGTCAGACTCCACCCTGGGAGCTGACCTTGTTGGCCCCCTCGCCTTCTCTGGCTTCTCCCTTCCCAGTTCCGGATATTCTCGCTGCATTGGATTTTGCTTCTAGAACCCTTCCCCTGTGCCTGCCCCACCCCCTCTTGAACCCCTCCACTGTCTCTGCCTCCACCAGCCCCCTAGGCAGCGCATTCCATGGCTCCACCACCCTCTCAGTGAAGTAGCACCTCCTCCTTTCTCTCCTGAAGCTTCTCCCCTCCAGCTTCCATCCATGACCTCTAGTGGCCCCCTCCTTCTTCCTTCGAAGCACCTTGACAGTTCCTCCCCTATTTACACCCTTCATGTACCTGAAGACCTCTATCATGTCCCCCCGGTCCCATCTCTCTTCCAGTGTGTACATATTTAGCTCTTCGAGCCTCTCCTCATAGGTCCTGTCCCCCAAGCCCCAAATCATTTTGTTTGCCCTCCTCTGGACCCTCTCCAGGAGTTTAATGTCCCTCTTTAAGTGTGGCCTCCAAAACTGCACGCAGTACTCGAAGTGCGGCCTCACCAAGCAGTTATACAGAGGGAGTATCACTTCCCTCCTTCTGGAGGTGATTCCCCTAGCGATGCATCCCAGCATCCCGTTGGCCTTGGCTGCTGCCCTCCTACAAGTCTCCAAGTTGTTCATCTTGACATCCATCACCACCACCGGGTCACTCTCAGCCAGAGACTTGTAGCCTTTCCCCCCCCAGGGTGTACACTTGACCTGGGTTTCTGGCCCCCAGGTGCAGTACCTTGCATTTCCCTGCACTGAACCTCAGCTTCCACTTTCTAAACCATCTTTCCAGAGCCTCCAGGTCCCCCTGTAGGGCCACCCTCCCCATCCACCACCGCCCCCAGTTTTGAGTCTTCCGCAAAGACTCATCTCACTCCCGATACCTGTCCTTATGTCAGAGATGTAGCTGTTGAACAGGAGGGGCCCAAGGACTGATCCCTGTGGGACCCCACTAATGACCCTCCTTGGGGATGAGACTATCCCGCCAACTACGACCCTCTGGGTCCAGACCTGGAATCAACTGCTTATCCATCTAATCATCTGGTTCCCCACCCCCATTTCTCCCAGCTTATCCAACAGGCCCACGTGAGGAACAGAGTCAAATACCTTGCTGAAGTCTAGAAAGAGGACGTCCACTGGTCTACCCAGGTCCAAGGCACTCGTCACCCAGTCATAGAACTCCACAAGGTTTGTCTGACACGATTTCCCCGGGACAAATCCATGCTGTCCATCGTCCAGGCACCCTGACTTTTCCAGGTCCTCCCCTAGCCTCTCCTTAAAAATGCTCTCCAACACCTTGCCCACCACCGATGTCAGGCTGGCAGGCCTGTAGTTCCCTGCCACCTCCCTTGATCCCCTCTTGTGGACAGGCACTATATGCACCACCTTCCAGTCCTGGGGCACCCATCCTGTCCTCAGAGAGATGGTGAAAAGCTCTGCCAGGGGTTTCGCCAGAACATCAGAACTCTGAGAAAGTTTTTTTTTTTTTTTTTTTTTAAATACACACACACACACACACACACACACACACTTTTTCCAAAATATAGCAAGAATAAGTATTTATACTTATTGGCAGATGCGTCCTACAGTAAGCTTAACCAGCAACATAACTCTACCAGTTAAATACTGCATATTGGCTTAGGATCCAACGATTGAATTTCCCTGTGCAGAAGAAGAAAATGTTTCTAATAGCCCCATCACCCTTATAAATTCAAACATGTTGGACTGCGATACCTTTTACTGCACAAAAAGATAACAGCACACAAAGTTTGAGGGCGCCTGACGAAGTGACCAATGTGACCACAAAAGCTTGGGCACTGTAACATCCAAGTACAATATCTATGTTGCTCCAATAAAGCTCTGCAACTCAGGAGTCTTTGCCCTACCCACTCACACGTGAAGATAAATTGTATATAACCAGTAAGCACTTTGCATATCCCCTACGAAATACAATGTAAAATCACTCATTCTTACTAATGTGGCTGGGGCCCTCTTACCCATAGAAGACATCATACATTCCATTACATATTCCCTACGGAATACACATATTAGCCCACTTCCCCGCAGACAAATTCATCATATATTTCCCAATGCAGCTACCCAATTAAGTGCCATGTACCTACCCAATTAACCGCAACCAATTAACCACCTACATGCACTGTAATAACACATTATTTCAAACATTTTACCAGGAAAGGCATACTAAGCTGAGTATCAGCTTGTTTTCAGATGCGTCCTGGGGGGAGGGGTAATGGGTGACATATACATAGTATTTACATTAATAATCAGATAACTGTACAATGAAATGACAGAGCATTTACAATGTGCAATAAACAGAGCAAAACAGTGGCACTGTAGTATCCATACCTAGGCGCTATAAATACGACAACCAATAGGGCCAGTCATCTAGGCAGAAAGCACCGCAAGACAAGCAGTGGTAAGGAAGCGGAACAGATTAGGCAGGGAGGGAGGTGGAGTTTACAAGGAGGTAACCAGGAAGCTGTCGTTGAGGTAATGGAAGAAGGGGGGGGTGGAGGTAAGGAGTAGGTAAAATAGAGGAGTAGGGGGTGGAGAGCTCAGGTGCAGTTGCAGGAGGGAACGGTGAAGTCTTGGAGAAGAAAAGAGAGGGAGCGGAAGGAGATGGCAGTGCGGATGGGGAGTGGGAGGGCATTCCAGACTTTAGGAAGGTGGAAGGCGAATGCAGCATGGCCGGAAGAAGACGACCTAGAAGGGAGTGCTAGGGTCCGGTAGCATCAGGTTAAGGCCTGAACAACACATGATGAAGCACCTTATCAATACATGTAACAATCACCTTATACATCACAACCCCTCACGAATACAGACCCTAAAAAGCAGCACAAATACAATCCGTCTACAAAAACCACCCTAGCAATAAAAAAAAAAAAAAACACACACACTTATCACTTAATAAACACCTTCCTCCAACATCACTCACAAAACAGCCATGTCACTTGACGCTCAGCACTCTCATCTAAAGGCAGGCAAGCCTTCCATGCATCTGTCACAGGCTCCCAGCTGCTTCGGATCACCACTCCTGACCTCACTCCACACCACCCCGAATGCCAAACTAAAAGACAGACCACTGCATCCATGCACTCTGCTGTAGAAGACCACACGCTCCCTTTGTAACTCCTGCTCCCGTTCATCCAGTCTCGGAGCTCAAGAAGCCCACATCTGTTTGTTACACAAAAAGTACCCCCTGTAGATATATTACAAAAAAAAAAAAAAAGTTCTCCTATACTGTAGTACACATAGCTGCACCTGTGGAAAGTCAGCATGTTTGTTTTGCAACTTAATGGGAACCCAACTTGTGATGGCACAAGGTTTTTCCTGAACGCTTGATCCCATAATACTACTGTCGTGACATCAAAAAATGGTATTACAAAAAAAGACGGCATCAACTACAGGACTCTCCTGCATTTTTCCTACGTGGAAAAAAAATCAACCATCCATATATTACTACCATAGTAATTTATGGTCGGAAGGGTCTGGGGAGATACACTATGCACAATTACAGAGATGTGACAAAAATACTGTAGAATGCAAGACTCCATTATTTGCGATTGCCAGGGAAACTTTGTGCACTTCCCAGTGCTGCCATAGGTAGGTTTCAAAGAGCATTTACTACATGGTGAATAGGCTGTCCCAGTGTTTAGTTTGTAACTTAATCGGCAGCACTGCTTAGATATAAAAAAAAAACACACATATCAGTGAACACACTCTGAAACTTTACCCCTACATCCTTCAAATATCAGCACACCCCATGATGCGCTACAGAAAAAACAGCTGGGTAAAGTAATTAAACACAAATACATATACATATATATATATAAATATATGAATGGGGCTTTTTAATATAGCAGAATAATGAACTCGTTTTCTTTTTTAAAACTGTATTAAAAGTTATGCATATCTATGCTTCCACAAGCATGAATCCCTTGTGGGAAGGGGGCCCGGATAGTGCCACGTAAACGCAGACCATACAGCCGATACATGCACCGAACCCAGCTCCACTTTGCGTTTAACAACACAGCACCGTCCGGGCTACAACTCAATGACACCAATCTGAAACCGGGACAGCCGAGAGCTGCAAGAAGTGGAGCCCATGATCCAGCAGCAGCACCAAGCGAGTGGGCCTGCCTGCACGACAGTGCCTGCCACATCAGCCCGGGCGCAATGAATGAAACCACCACCTACCACCGGAGCGGCATTACTCTGGGACACGACCAGGGGCTCCCAGGTTAACAAAGACGGACCGCCGGACCAGCGACTCTACTGCCAGCCGAGGCTCAGTCCTCCCACCCCCACCTCCCGGTCGGACCGGCAAGGTAACTTCCGCAGCCTCAGGTTCACGGAGAGAGCCCACAGTTGGGCACTTGGCACCGCAACACTTACAGATGGGGATGGCCGAGACGATGAAGGCATTGCCGTAGAAGAGCGCCGAGGATTTGGCGGACAAGTTGCGACTGAAATCCTGCAGCAGTAAATCCTCTTCCGACTGCTGTTTATTGCCTTTCGGGGCCATGGTATGCGGGCAACGGCACTCAAGTATAAAACGGGCAATCCCAAAGTAGAGGAAAGGTACTCCTCCAGCTAAGGCCTCGTCAGCTCAGCGGAGGAAAGGGAGGGGCAGGTAGATGTCAATCATAAACACACACCGTCCATGATCCTAGCGGGGGGCCAATCACAGAGTCCGGCTGACAGTATTCTAGCACAGGACTATTGGTGTATACACGCCTGATTCTCTCCAGGAGAAAAGGAAGGACAGACTACATTACCCAGAAGGCTCATTGTCCAACGTGTCAGATTCTTACAGAGCTTTCCGAAATCCGCCACCTAGTGGGAGTTTATAGAAAGTCCACCAAGCGAGTGTCGGTCATAATGGAAAAACATTTACAACCCAAAACTCCCATACCTGTTCTTCTAGCAACTAGACCTAATCATACCTCTCAACCTTTTGTCCCCCAGATGTGGAACATTGCCTCTCAAAATGTGGAACAAATGAGCAAAATGTGGAACACTTAATCAAATCTTTACCTAAGAAACTCAGAACACTGTTAAAATGTTTGCATTTATGTTCAGAAAGTCTGTTATTAATTGAATGATATATTTTTTGCATCATTTACTATATATTTTTGCTTTGAAATGTTAACACTGAATGTGGGACAAGTCCTCACAATGTGGAACAGGGAGCTTTTGTGAAGTAAAATGAGGAAGGTTTCTCGTAATGTGGTACAGTTGAGAGGTATGGACCTAGTACACATGATACAATGCAGAAAATGTGAGGACAGCTGCTATATTGGTGACACGGGAAGGGAGCTCAAAACAGGAATCACTCACCACAGATTCATAGTTACCCAGAGAAATGAAAATAGGCCAGTAAGGAAACATTTTTCTAGACCAGATTACTCCACCAGTGATTTTACTGTCAGCTTGTTAAAAGGAAACTTCTAAAACAGCCAGGATCGGCAAACATTTGGAATAAAAATGATACAATATTTTGACACTTAAGAAACAGGACTTAATAAAGATTTTTTTTTTTTAATACAGAAATTTGGTGCTCCAGTTGGGCAAGAAGCACATCTGACAGCGGGGTGATAAAGCAGACGCACATTGTGGTGACAAAAACAAAGTATGCTCATTTGTCCTTTGCTTGTATAGGCAGTGTGTTACTCGACTGCTGTCAGAACAGTGTGCTGGTGCCACTATCTACGTTTCAAGATGGGTTCCTGTTATCTGCCAGCACCTCAATCCTCCCATACCTCTCAACCTCCTGCCTTGCAAATCAGGGACAGGGCTTAAAAAAATCAGGGACAGAAAAACAAAATCAGGGACATATCCTTAAAGATGGTAGTACCAAATCAAGAAGCCTCTCCTACAATGTGTGGTTTAATTTGAAAAGCATTTTCTGATGGCAAACTAGGCTTTAAAACTAATGTCTGATAGTATTTTATGCTTTACATCACTACTTTTCAGTGACAGACGTGCAAATTTTAGGAGGGACAGAGGGAATTTTTGAGGCAAAATCAGGGACAGTTGAGAGGTATGCCTCCCATAATATGGCAGATGGGCAGCTTCAACTGAGCCAGCATCAGTCCGCACTCTAGCCTCTTTATATGTTGAACTCTATGGTGTGCACAGCCAAAGCAGCAGGCAAAGTTCCTCATCCCGGGACTCAAGTCCCCACCCTCTCCTTTAGTGAAAGGCTGCAGGCTGATCTCGGGCAGCGCATGCTTTGCTCCACTCCGCACCATGTGCTCAAATGCTGTATTATGAATTTATACTTTCAGTTCAGAGATTACAGCACCCTTTCCATCTGAGTCCCAGCAATACAGAAGGGTGAAATGTGGTACTTTTCTCATAATGTGAGACAGTTTAGGGCTAAATAGCTGGTGTGAGTTTAGGGCCTTATGGCAATTTGCTCCCCCTACATGTCTTACTGTACGTCAAATAAACTTACTTCCCCTTCTACTATCCTCAAGCACATTGTCTCATGTGGTGGGTGAATTGTGTCCACCTAGCATTTCACAGAATCATAGATACTTGGTGGCAGAAAAAGACCCACCAGCCCATCCAGTGTGCCCCTTACCCCCCATTACTTGTCCCTCCCCCCTCTGGAAGCCCCCACCCTCTGCTATTCAGCCCCATATGCCTGTTCCATGCTCTTCTGAATCTCTTCACTGTTTCAGCTCCCACTGCATCCTCTGGAAGCCTGTTCCATGCCTCCACCACCCTTTCCATGAAGAATCGCCCTCTCACATTGCCTATGTAGCTTCCCCCTTCAGTCTTAGGCTATGCCCATCTCATCACCCTGAGCCCTGACACCCTCCTGTGCTACTCCCTCCTTTCCCTCTCCATTGGTGTTATCCGCTGTTCTGTTCTCCCCCACCTCTCCATCAGCGATCATTATCCCCCTCCTATGCTCCTCTCTTGCCAGTGTTCCATCAGATTTCCTCATTGAGCAGGTAACCTCATCCTTCACCGCTTTGGTTTGGCACCCTAATTCTATGCTTACCTGAGTCTCTTGCTTGCCTCCTGGCTTCCTCTCTGCTCCCTCCTCTCACTTTTCCTCCCCCTTGCTCCCCTTCATTGCCTCTCTACTCCCCCTGAAACTCTTTATTCCCCTCCTTGTGCATCTCCCCCTTCCCTTACCCCCTCCTGGGTTTTTATCCTCTCCCTCCTACCCATCTCTATCTTCCCCCTTGCCCCTGTCCACCTTCTTTCCCTTACGTCTATCCCCCCCATCCCTCTTCCTGGCCCATACCTGTTGTTCCTCCTGATATTTTCAGAACTCCCTCCTCCAGTCTGTCTGCCAAAGGTTGGACACTGTAATACCCCCCCCATGTACACTCTATTCCTCCCTGCTGGTGAGGTATGTACCCTTTTTTGGGCACTTGGAGTCCCCTTTCCCTTCCTCCTCACTTCCTGCCAGATATTACACCCCCCACCATCTTGTCTAGGTCCTTTCCCCCCTGACCCCTCCTGCCATGTCCTGTCTCTCCATGTCCTCAGCCGGTCTCCCTCCTTCCTGTTTCCATCTCAGCAGACTCCCGCCACCCCCTGCTGCCATTGTAATTGTATCTTCCCCCTCTCACCCATGTCCTTCCACTTTCTGACCATTCTCCCCCTTAGATTGCTTACCTCTGCTATTAATTGCCTCAGTCTGACACAAATTGGACAGCACCCCAACCTCCACAGTCTTTCCCTGAACATCGCTGCCCCACATCCATTGCATCCCACTATTCTGCCTCCTCTCCTGTCTTTCACCGGGACTCCCCTCCCCATCCAAAAAGACCCATGCCCCTTCCCTCTCCACCACCATGAGTCATTCATTATAGCTTTGGTTTCGGAGTCTATCCACACCTTCACCGATTACCCCAATTTAATACCAGGATAAAGTATAGAGGTAGTAAATATAACTGTAACCCTCGGCTAAGAATTTAGGGTAAATACTAGAAGACTCCAAATAGCAATTTCTATATCCGTCAGCCCCCAACTCTGTAGTCCTCCAGTAACTCCTGGCCCTACATGTGTACTTTCAATGGTATCCTGTGTACAGGGTGACCATGATTGGGTGCTTTCAACAAGGGTGACTCAGTTACGGCACCTGTGTACAGGGCTACCTGGCGGGGGCCAGATAGAGGGTTTAGCGAATGAGTAATGAGGGCGTCACTATGTATTCACGCCGCGGGTGGTAGGGAGGGACCATGCGTCCTTTATGGGTGGAAGGGATGGAGGGTTGGGTGTTGTGTGGAAGTGGGCTGCTGAACTGGCCATGTGGCATGGTGGGTTGGTGGCAGGCTGGGGTTGAGAGGGTGCCATGTTCGGTTCTGGACACGCTCATGTTTTTTTGCACCAGGTCAGGTTTTTTTTTTTTTTTTTTTACTTCCCCCCTCTTCCTTACATGCACCCTCCTGGAGTTGAAAATTAGCATGGGTGCCCCCCCGCATAAAGGCAAGAAACCACATCTCGGGCACCCTCTTGCTGTTCGCCGTGAGTCTAAAGCGATGTAGACTCGCCCTACTGGCAATCACTATTTTGCAGTTACCGTTATCGTATGGAACCATTTCCAACAGCTCATGTAATTCAATCCCCCTATACCCCTAATACTGGTGGATAATCACCTGGACTTTCACTTAACACGTGTCACTCTTCAATTGTGAATACCCTAGATGTAATTATTTTCCAATGGACCAACATTAGCAGTACTTAACATGTCACCCTACAATTGTGAGTAACCTAGGTGCACTTTTCCTCCAATGTCTCAACATTAGCAGTGCTTAACATATGCAATTTTCCTCTGACTACTCCAACCCGAATGCTATTTGTAACAAATGCCCAGCTATAGTATAGTACTCACAATTCGGAGTCCTAGTTGCAATCCTTCAAACAAAATGTCCCCATTAATCAGTTCTGGAGTCCTTTGCCAGACCTTTTTGCTGCTACCTTCAGCCGATGATTCCTTTGCTCCAAAGCCACCTTGACACCACTTCCCTTGCTTTGCCTCCTCCTGATCGGTGTTGTCTGTCCTGGGAGGGACCCAGTGAGTCCATAGGAGGCAGTCTGGGGTGGGTGCATGGGAGAAAAAAAAAAAAACAAGGCAGTAAAACAGCTCTCCTGTGGAAGGTGGGTTAAGAGTTGTGGCTGAGCTCTGCCCTTTTATAGCCCAGCCACTGCAGTTTTCAAATTTGCGCCTATTTCTCCTTGCCCTGTTGTGCGCTGCATCTCTGTGGGTGACTATGGCCACTGGTCCTCTTCTCCTTGCGGCAACGGCTGTGGGTGATCCTGGCTGCGGTTGCAGCACCCCTTCTCGTTGCGGCAACAGCCACTTGTGATCTTGGCCATGGTTGCAGCACTGAGCAGCAAAACAGCTCTCCTCTGGAAGGTGGGTTGAGAGCTGTGGTTGGGCTCTGCCCTTTAATAGCCCAGCTGCCGCAGTTTTCAAATTTGTGCACCTTTCTCCTTGCTCTATTGGACACTGCAGCTCCATGGGCAGCTCCGGCTGCTGGTCCCCTTCTCTTTGTGGCAACAGCTGCTGGCGATCCTGGCCGTGGTTGTAGCACTGAACAGTGAAACAGCTCTCCTCTGGAAGGTGGATTGAGAGTTGCAGCTGGGCTCTGCCCTTTTCTAGCCCAGCCGCCACAGTTTTCAAATTTGTGCTCTTTTATCCTCACCCTATTTAGTGCTGCAGCTACTTGGGCAGCTGTGGCCGCCGATCCCCTTCTCCACTGGCGATCCTGGCTGTGGTTGTGGCGCCCCTTCTCCATGTGGCAATGGCTGCTTGCAATCCTGGCCACAGTTGTGGTGCTGAGCAGCAAAACAACTCTCCTCTGGAAGGTGAATTTATTTTACATTATTTATGCAGGATGCAAATTGTCTGGTGATGAATTGTCGCAGGAGCTGATTGACACCGGATCTAATGTGACGGAGTGCGTTGTCATGCAACAAACTGCCTGGGATGAATTCTCGTGTAGCCAGGGCTCTGACATTTTATAGGCTCTACCTCTAAGGCAACATCCAGTACAAATGACCAGGCTCTAAATATGTGCAATTAATAAATGATAGTTCCCGAATGTAAGCCCCCCTTAGTGTGGGGTTTACCTGTCTTAGAGCTGTGGCCCTTGCTTGCCCCACTGTTGCTGTCCTCTGCCTCCAGTCCCCTGGACTGCTGAATCAGGACTGGAGGGCTTTCCAAGGAGCCCCTGGTGGGATTCTGGCCAAGGCTCCCTCCTGTACCTCCGTGGCTGTTGCTGCCAAATCCTTCTGTTCCTTGGTTCCTGGGTGGTAGCGGGGCCAAGGTCCTGTGGGCTGTTGCTCCTCTGGGCACCAGAAGAAAAGTTTTGCCCCTGGTTAGGGGGGTTTTCATAGCTGGGCAGTCCCATTGAACAATGTGGCTGCACGTGCAGAAGTCCACACATGCGCGGTCGAAGCCTTAAAGGAGCCACAGCCCCAGTAAATGTATCTGGCCGTGCAACTGTAATTAAAAGACTTTTCTGGCTCCAGGGCAGGCAGCAGAGCTGAGAATTAAGCTTTAAGCATATCCAGGCACTTCAGTGGGGTTTTCAGGGTCCCCAGATGGTCACTGGGACCAGGATCAGCAAATGGGAAGTGTGCCTGTGCACCCACAGCTTTCAAAAGGGTGCAAAACAGTCACCTTTTGGTTCAGGAGCCCCTACAGGCAAACGAGACTCCTTGCAGGCAAAATGGGGATTTCCCTGGCCCCATCACAGCAAATTGTGCCAGGGCATATAGTAAATAGCCCATAATGGGCTTATTTATTTATTTAAAAGAGATTTACCAGGATAGACATATTGAGCCATAAAGCTCGTTCCCAGATGTGTCCTGGGGGAAGGAGTGAAGCGATAAATACATAATAACAAGTAAAAGCGCAGTAATATGATAATGCAATAAGCACAGCAGTGTACAATAACACACAGTAATGTACTGGCATAATTAATAACAATGCAAATGATATACAACAGAGTGTGAGGTACCAGGCACACACAGGCTGTAATGTCATGAACAGGACAGGGTAGGAAGAGGTCAATTAAACAGAAGGGGGCCACAGAGAGGAGATAGGAGTAAGGAAAGAAGAGAAGGGGAAGATGGATTAGGGTTGGGAATAGCAAGTAAATAGGAATGGAGGGACAAGTTAATCGGGATAGGATAAGGGGAAGGGAAGGAGAGTGGAGAAGGTAGAGGGGGAGGAGGAAGTTGATGCAGGAGGAATGGGAATGGGGTTGAGGAAGTTGAGGGGAGTGAGGAGGGGGAGGAAATAGAGAGGGAGAGGTTGAAAGGAGGGAGGGGATTGATCTCAGCAGGACTCAAACCAACTACTATTCCAGAGGAACCCTAAGAAAAGAGGAGAAGCAGAGGGGGAACTACAGCCAGAAGTGAACCCCTGCAGAAGAGAGAGCCAAAGCAGCAGTTGCAGGTATTCTCATCCAACATCAGGATAGAAATGTCTGATCTTCCCAAAAAGGGACGGAGGGGTTGGAGCACCATTCCTGTGTACTGAAGCAGCCGCCCACCAAGGGGTGTGACTAAAGAACTTAGAGGCAAAGACGATGAAAGGCCTTAGAGGCAAAGATGACAAAAGGCCATAGAGGTGAAGGTGACCACAGCAGATCCAGTTAAAGGCCCTTGTGAGGGTTAATCCATGGCTCACATTTGTGCTGCCACAGCTGAAGTGCCACCGAGATCCAGTACAACACCAGAGTGCAGCAAGAACCTCTGACCATCTCTAAGAATCTTCCGAACTGTGCATATCTCAGAGCTGCGGCTCTGGGGATTCTCCTTGTGGTTGTTAGATACACAGGAAAGGGGGTTGAAGCCCTTGGCAGGACTTTGTCCTCTACTAGATAGTCCCAGGCAGAAGACCTGCAAGGCCATCCAGCCCAGCCCTGTTGTGGATTACAAATAGGGGCCCTCTCGTTCATTTTATGGCATTTGCCATAAAGTTGTTTAATTCCCTGCAAGCGTGCCAACTCATCATCACCCTGGTTAGCTACCAGCAACCTGGTGAGGTACCCACTGCAACGTAGAGAGCTCTCTCTCTCTCTAAGGCTTTTGGAGGGAACAAGCTGGGTGCACAAGCTTTTTGGGACTAGGCCTGCTAGGAGATTTTGGGACCGTTCAAATATTTCATAGAGTATAAGAATTTCCCCCATTGCTTCCATTTTTTCCTCATGTCACCTTTTTCTTTCCTTAACCTCCCTTTTTAAATTAATTGTTCATTTATGCATTTCCTCTTGGTTTGCTGAGTATTGTTATTTAGTACTGTGTCATTGTTTTGGGGTTATATGTTTGTGTGTAGGAGGTTTTCACTGACAATTTGGGGGTGGTTATTACCACTATCCCAGGTGGAGGCATCAAACTGCTATTTTGTCTTCCTGTTTTTGTGCTGTTATCCAAAGAACCCAGGCCAGCCCACTGGTGAAGGGAGGAAAGGTAGACCTGAGAGTGCCACACAACCATCAGGACAGTCACAGTGACCACCCGACTACAGCAACCAAGATAGGTCGTGGGAGCCACACTTACAATTATGTGGGTCCTGGTAACCCATGTTGACACCCAGGCTACAGTCAGGATCAGAAGAACTCAAGTTACATAGCTTCCACAAATATTTCATAATACATCATTCCATTCTTTACACGTTATTACCTATCGGGAGGCACTCTGTGGTTCCTCTGGTGTGAGAACTTTGAAATGAAGTTAGGCAGTTCTGGCACATGAAGAAAGCAAAATCACTCATGTATCAGTAAGAGTGCCCCCAGGAATAGTATTATAATATATGGGAGAGCGCTGTTGTTCATAAAATTCGATGGAAACACAATGCTGTTGTACTATCAATGTGACGTCAACATGGTGTTGTACCATCTTGAGGATGTCACATCGATGGTACAACAGCGTCGGTCCTCATTGCACGTGTGCAGTCAGCGACACTCAACTCTGTGAAAACAGGTGCATGGAGGACAGATCATGGGGAAATGGCCGGCAGCTGCAAGATCTGTTCAAAAAAATATAGCAGCGCAGTTGAAAGGACAGTCCCCATGTTCAGAATTGGTGGGTAGCTTCATTTTTATTTTAGAAACTTGAGTCTGGGACATTGTGAGAACGTGGAGCGAGCGGGGCTTCTTGTGTTGGCGGCGCCAGCGGAGGGGGGGGGTCACAATCAAGAAATGTTCAACTGATACCCATACACTATACAAGATAATGGATGGGCATCAGTAATAAACAACAACCAGATTAACTATCGGGTTGTCTGCCAAGCGTAAACCTCTCGAGCTTTGCTCTCAAGGTTTACTTGGTTGTCATGACAACCTCTCGAAGTTAATCACAGGGTTATTGTTAACTGTTGCCCATCCATTATCCTCTATAACATGACATAAATTTTCATTTTAGGTGTTTTTGACATACAATTTTAAATCGATTTATAGATGGCTAGCTACTGCAAGAATCAACATTTCCCCCTCTGTTTTAATTCTGAGATAGTACAGCCCTAAGAAAGTGTTACTAGAAGCCACTATTTGGATGTCAGGGAAAGTTTGTCTTTTCATGGTTTCAAAGTAGGGGTATCATTTTAATTTTTCATGCAGTCAATATTTCTCGTGATCTGCTCAAGTGACAGGAGGGCTCGAGAGGTTTGTGTGACAACAATGCACTTAACATGAAAGACACTTTGCAAAATAAGGGTGTCTCTTGCAGTAAGAAAGTAGTGATTGTGATCATCTGAAACACTGACTGAATTTACAGCACTACATAACCATGTAACCCCACTGTCAAAATGGGTCACAGGGACCTACATATTATGTAAACTTATTGCACTATCTCCATTACATATTTTTGGGGAGTGCTACAAGGTTCGCCCTTTATAGGAGATCATTAAATCAAAAACCGGTCCCTTTTTGAGCATTGACCAATTATTTACCCCAGAGGCATGTAACGTAGGGGATTATGGTGGGATTTCAGTCAAAGAACAGAAGTACTCTATGGCCCTGATCTCGATGTCAGTTAAACGGGTCATCCTTAGTCACTGGGGGGATCATGACATTATATCTTATCAAGAACGGTTACAAGAACTCCTCTTTAATTTGCATTTGGAAAAGATGATTGCCAGAGTCTGCAATAGACCCAATTTTTACATTACAAAATGGAGCAGGCTGCACACAATATACTCTACCCAGTTTGACCTAGAGCGAGTCACGCTATCACCCTCTGATTTTGTGGGCTATTGTACTTCTTGTGATACTGCTTGATGCATTGTTTTATACTTACCTTTTGTGAATTGTCATTATTGTCATGTGTGTGCTGGCTATTGTTCCTAGACCTGGCCTGATCTTGTAGTACTTTACTCCCTTATAAGTGGTTGGGGAGGGGGAAGGGGAGGTGGAAGAGGCTTTGTTTTGTTTGTTGTATTTAAAAGCAATAGATAAACATTTAAAAAAAAGAAAAAAACTTATTGTACTATATGAGTTAGCTACATTCTCCAAGAGTAAAAATGAATGTACCTTGGTATTGTGCATTTAGGGGGTTGATATAGCCCTAGGTTGTAAAGTCTTGAAATGTTCCTGAATATGAATGAGGTGCATCCTGTTCACCTGTATATGTGTTTTGCATGATGACAAAATGTCTCTGTGCCATATTTGTACATATAATTGCCCAAATGGGTGGGAGGGTTCCCAGGCCTGTTGTCCTGCCCACTAGGGGCATATAATTAGGGTATATGGCCCGCCAAATGACAGTTCTAGTTCTAGTTTTGGTATTCCAGTCTGGAGTACCACTGTACAGTGTTTCAGAGTTAGCATCTCCGAGTGCACTTCTGCTGGCACTAGCTAGAGGGGGCATACAGGCCCCGGAATGTTGGCAGAATTCCTGGGACCAGGTGGTACTGTCTACCTCCAGTGTGGCACGGGGACATGATGCCGCATGACAAAACAGTGCAGCAATGTACCGCGCTGTAAATACAGCGGATACATTACTGCCGCTGTAACAAATACCCTACGCGCCGGATTGTTGAAACAGTCCAGTGGCGTCTTTGTTTTCTGCGGGTTGCTCTGCCCCCCCCCCCCATTAATATAATCAACTCGGGGTTTCAACATGGGGACAAGAGGAAACACCGATGGGGGAGGAAAAAAGAAAACCGCTCAATGCGGTTTCACAAATGTCTGGGACTGGGATTCGAGCCCTGGTCCACAGACGCAAAGTGACCCTGCACTGCCGTGGCTCATCCCACTGAGCCACGGTTGCAGCTCGGTGGACCACCTCCCCAGCAGAGGTCTTGACCCCCATGTCACTCCTCCCCACCACCCATGTGCAACAGGGTACAAAACCACATGCAACATGTGTGCCTTACAGCATTTTGTACCCTGTCGTGCTACTACACCGCACTGTATATTACTCGTGGTATTCCATACGTGGTTCTGTCCACACTATATTGAACTGGTAGGCTCTAGTGCAGGTCTCTGGAGGCTTGTGCTCCAACAGGGGACTAAGATTGGGGACAGCGGGGCCTGTTAGAGGTCCACCCTCAAGGAGGGCCTCCTGATGGGTTCTGCACCATCTGTCCTATGTCCCTGAAATGTTGGAGAAGTTGTGGTCAGTAGTTCTGTACTGGCAGGGGCCTGTATATCTGTGGAAAACCAGAGCAGGAGGCAATAAGGATCTGAACCCCAGGGACCAGGGATGGACTCAATATCCAGTGAAGGGTAAGCCACTGCTACTGTGACCAAAAGGCACCAACTTTGATCCCCATGGAGGCACAGGGCTAGGAGCAGGTCGTCCAAGGTTAGCCATACACCTTATAGTCCATGTGTGTGTGTTTAGGGATGGTAAACACTTTACATAAGTAGAATTCAAAATAAAGGGGTGCATCTCACAGTAGGCGAGGCGGTGCAAACCAGGGTGGCTAGCCCAGTTCACTATGAAATAAAATCTGCACTCAGCACAGATACTTAAACTTAAGAGTCCTCTGACAAAGATCAATTGCTGGTTGAGGTGCTGGGGTAGTTCCTCATTGTTACAGAGACTGACTAAACCCCCATTTATGCAGCAAAAATAAGGCTTGATGTGTTTTAAGTATCTGTGCTGAGTGCATCCTTTTGTCTGTTTCATAGTAAACACTTTACTTGACCTCCACTAGGGACGCAGATCATGTCTTCTGTGCCTAACAGGGCCAGATACACCCCAATATCCTTATCTTGCTTGCAGCTGCAGGGGGACCGAAACTGTGTATATTTGCTGGCTATGGCACCTAAAGTAATGGGAAACGTATTTGTTTTTTTAACCAGGAGAGACACACTAAGCTGAAAGCTTGTTTACAGGTGTGACCTGGGAGCACAGGGAAGTTAAGTGACTTGCTCAGGGTCACACAGTATGCAAGTGGGGGCTGTGGGATTCAAACCCAGATCTCCAGGTTTGCAGCTCAGAGCCTTAAATCACTGCACTATACTGCCTCCGACTAGCGTCAGAAAGGGAACTGAATATATGGGCAGGAGTGTAATTTTTCTGAATTTTTTTATTTTATTTAAAATCTGGAGACTAGGATAGGCACACTAAGCCAGGGCTCATTTCCAGGTGTGATCTGGGGGAGGGGATACAACAAGGTGTGAATCAGCAATAACAAAGTGACAACAATAGGTGCATTACATTTACAATAAAATCACAGAACACATAATGAATTTCAGAGAAAGACAATGTAGAAAGTGTACATGTACATTGGTTATGGGGTAGTCAGGTTGAGAGCTAAAAAGACCATGCCGCCAATGTCAGGCAAGACATTTGTACAGAACCAATGAGGCAATGGATAAGAAATGAGTTATGTGATGTGGATGTAACCCCTAGGTGGCACTATCCCAAGGGCTACTACCCCTGCCTGCTTGGCTAGTAGCAGGTTAAGGGGCCTGAGTTCTGAACTGGGTGCCTCCACACGGAGGTTAGGGTTGGTAGTGATCAAGCTAACCTGGGCACAGCCCTCCGGGACACTGTAACCCCCCTCTTTCCTTACTAGTGGCCAGAACAATACACAATAATCACTTTCACAATACCCCCTGATATACCACACACGTACCCACACTGTTTGCACTTACCACCAGGGCTTTCCTCTGGCTCGACCCTGGGGACCCTCTGTAAAACAAGGTTATACACAGCAAATAACAGCAGTACAGTACTGTTGCACAAACTGGAACCACAGTCAGGGTAAATGCAAGCAAGAGATAGATCTGATTTATTTAAGGGACTTAAACAAGGGAGCGGTGTAATCAGGTTAATTTACTTAAAGGCTATATCAATCAAACAGTTATGCATGCACTTCAGGGTCCATAAACAGTCACACACTCTGGGTACCCAGATGGAAAGGGTGGACTAGCCAGGAACATTGCAGCTGGTTGGGGCCCTGTGATGGAAGAAACAACATGCACCACACACACTAATTGTAATCTGGAGCCAGAGGGCTCAGTTCATGAAAAGAAAACAACAAGACAATCAAATGACACACTTTTAGATTAGGCTGTTGTTGCAGGGAGCTACCCTGATGAGTACTCACGATACCCAAGACTGGACACAGGCTGGGCGAAAATTGAGACTGCAGGTGGTTGATCTGGAGTGCCAGGAGAAGCAGGGCCCACACAATTCGACGAGGCATCATTCCTGTGCAAGCGTGGAGCAGGGGGCTGATCCCCAGGCAGGTCACTCGTCGATGGCTTTTTCTGTGCAGCAGGTAGTCTGGCTGGGCCAGTGTGGCAAGGCCCAGACCAAATGGAGACAAATTCAGATACAGTCCGTTTTGGGCTGGATACAGTTTCCAGCAAGCAGAACACAGTTCACACAGTGGGGAACCAAATCACGACCCACTAACAACTCACAGCACATTTACATGTAAAGGAATTCTACTGTACCAGGCAAACCGCTCTCCGGTCATGATTGCAAAGTATCTGCACAAACCGGGGATTCAAGAGCAGCTGGAAATCCTGACAGGCCAATCGCATTCAGCAAAATCTTCGGTCTTCTTCAGGTATGAGCCTGGTAAAAATCAGTGGCTTACTTCGTTCTCACAGACTTGGATTTAGTCCGAAATTATTCTCTTCTCTCCCTCTTATGGGCAGCAGGCAGACATGCAGGCCACAACTCAGGCCTTTCCACAGTTCTCCCATGCAAAACTACTCAGACGGCTGCTTGACTGTCTCAAGCTGTTGCCTCTTCAGCTCCCAACTTAGATCTGACTCAACTGCCAGCAAGCCTGGGACTTTCCCCAGAATCCAAAAGGTTTGGTTGGCTGATCGGTCTGTCACTCACAACAAAGGTTCCCCCTTCAGGTGCAAAAAGGTGCCAAAAGACCAAAACTACAATGCCTACAGGTTTTGACTCCAGACAGCTCCTGTTGTCCGGCTCCATTTTAGGTCTCACCAGTACTGATTGGTCCAATTTGCAGTCCCGGGCCAAATGGTGGGGATAAGCAAGACAGTCCTTGCTGCAAAGAAGACAGGTTAGACAAACTATATTATCATTATCACGTTAAATGATTTTCAGCAAATAGTTACATCTTTCAACAGAGCTCCCGCTCAGATTACTTATGACTGCAATCCAGGCAGCTCTTAAAGAGACAGTACACAGAGGCTATACAGGCACTCTCTGGCAGTCGCATTTAAACTGCTAAAACACAATACACCAGCCTGGCAGTGAGCATTTAGGCAAGCTCAAGGAAGACTTTTCGGGAACCCCCATTTGTAGGAGGGTTACATGGAGAAGAGAGAAAGAAGTCTACCTCTGGATGCATTCTTTAGTAAATTGTGTTAGTAAGAGTGGTTTGAGCGAGTGGAGGTAGGACGAGAGATGGATGCAGAGAGGGAGGCTGTTTCAAAGTGTAGGAAGGTCGGACAGAGAAGGTAGTCTGGCCTGCTACACATTCACTGTGAGGGATATAAAAGGAACAAGCAGCAGATGAACGGAGGGAGTAGGAGGAGAGGATGGCAGAATTAAGGAGAGAGGACAGTTAAGTGGGAATAGTGACAGACCAGTATTTGGCCATCTAGGAGGAACAGTCTAAGAGACACCAGGCCTCAAGAAAGGGGAATGAGAGATTAGCATATAGAGAGCAGTGATGGGTAAGAGATGGCGCTCTTGGAGCAAATTAACAGAAGGAATGAAAAAGGGTGTCAAGCCTGGCAAGTGTAGACTTTGGGGCAGCACTGTAGATTAAACAGAGTAGTCAAACACGGGCAAGACCATCTTAAGGATAACATCAAGGCACACCAGGAAAGGAAGGTAGGTATGATTAGTTTCGGTACAGCACACCAAGCTTAGGGCAAACTTTCTTCTGCACTGGCATCAATATGGTTGGAAAATTGGCTATTCTAATCCAGCCATACCCCTAAGTACTTGAAATGACAGGAGCCAAGCAGTAGACATTCTCTATCTTGATTTCAGCAAGGCCTTTGACTGTTTCCCACAAAAGGTTGATTAAGAAGTTGGTGGAGCTGGCCCGGTGGCACTGAGGGTTGAGGTGCTGGATGCCATACTTCATGCCACTCCAGTAACCCTGGTTCAGTAACGACCTTGGGCCACCAGGGGTTGGCTGGGGCAGCAGAGGATTGAGTGTCCGTAAGACTGCTCTCATCTCCTGGGGGTGGGAGGCATAGTCTTCCACAGCTTGGGTCACCTCTGGCAGTGGTCAGGGATCGTGTGCTGTGGAGACCGCAACAATGGTGTATGGGAGCTACAGCGGACATCCTGTGGGCGGGTGCGGGAGCGCACCCATCATATGCTGGATGTCATTGCACGTCCGAGCTCCCAGGAATCAAGAAAAAGAGGAAGAACCCTGGCAGCTGGGTAGGCAAAGGCCTGCTCACCTGACCCATCCACACTCACTGTCAGGCTCACCCCATCTGTCTCCGATCCTCCATTCCCCTGTTGGCAACTTGGCCCTTAGATAGAGCACTGGAGGAGTTGGCAGCCCACACCTGGGAGGCTCGGACTGGGTAGTCGGTCACCGGGAAGGAACTGAAGGATGCCAGTAGAAGGAGATAGGACATTGGGGGTGTCTCAGGCTGAGTGGAATAATGGGTTAGGTCCTGGGAAGAGCTGGAGAGAAACCTAAGGACCAGTGAAGAGGAGTAAAGAAAATATTAAAAAAAAAAAAGGGAAGAAGTTATTGGATCTTGGGTTTGAGGAAAAGATGGCCAGATGAGTGGAAATTTGGCTGAGGGACAGGACACATAGGGTGGTTTTGGGGGGAAGAATTATTTGGCACCAAAGAGGCAACCAGTGGGGTCCTGCAGGGCTCGGTGTTGGGGCCAGTTTTATTCAGTGTCTTCATCAGTGACATTGGGGATGGCATTAAGGGCAAAATGTGCCAATTCACAGATGACACTAAGCTCTGCGGGAGAGTGGACACAACTAAAGAGATACAGGACCTACAGGAAGATCTGGAAAAGCTGAGGAGGTGGTCCAGGATTTGCCAAGAAATGCAAAGTTATGCATATTGAAGCCAAGAATCCCAGGACAGAGTACTACCTGGGTGGAGTCCAAGTATCTGCATCAGAGGAGGAACAGAACCTAGGAGTGATGATCACTAGTGACCTGAAGCACTCCTCGCAGTGCAAGAAAGCAGCAGCAAAGGCAAACAAGATACTGGGATGCATATCTAGAGGGATCAGTAGTAGGGGAGAGGAGGTTATAGTGCCCTTGTACAGATCACTGGTAAGGCCACATCTAGAATATGGAGTTAATTACCGGTGCCCACACCTCAAAAAGGACATTAACCTGCTGGAGAAGGTCCAGAGGAGGGCTACAAAGATGATAGCAGGTCAGCAGGGTAAGGCATATGAGGAGAGGTTGAGGGCACTGAACATGTACTCCCTGGAAGACAGGAGAGAGAGAAAGAGAGAGAGGGGACATGATTGGGATGTTCAAGTACTTGAAAGGAATAAAAAAGGTTGATAAGGAGAGTGTCTTTAAGCTGAGTGGCAACCATAATATGAGGAGGCACAGTCTTAAGCTGGAGGGTGGGAGGTTCAGGGGGGAGGTCAGGAAGCATTTCTTCACAGAGAGGGTGGTGGACACTTGGAATGCACTGCTGGAAGAGATCATCTTGTTGAAGACAGTGGGCAGCTTTAAGGAGGCTGGGAAAGGCATAGGGGAATGTACGGATCATGGGTAGGGAGGATGGGAGGAATGGGGAGGGAGGGCAGGGACAGTAGCTCAAGCAGTTGACCCTGCAATGCGAGCAGACTAGCTAGACCAAACAGCATTCTTCTGCCTGCTTCTTTGTATGTTTGCATGTTCATGGGGTGTCTATTCAAGCAGGTTGCCATCTAGAGTGGAGAAGACAGGTGCATGTTGGAGCTTGCTAATCTTTATCTAGTACTGAACGTAACTGAGACAGCTTTTTTTAGAATTTAGTGAGAGCTAGTTTACATGGAATCAACCAACACTGGACATTGTCAAAGTCACTGTGGAGTGAGGACTCTAGCTTTGGGACTGAGGCACCTGAAGCAAACAAAACTGTGTCATCTGCATACATGTGTATGTTGGAAGAGATGCAGGTGGAGGGGAGGTCATTTAAAAAGATGGAGAAGAGGATTAGGCCAAGGATGGAGCCTGGGGGACACTGGACTTGATGGGCAGGAGGTGGATAGAGCATCACCATCTTGGACTGACTGGAGTTGATCTGAGAGGTAGGCATGAAACCACCTGACTGCCAGGTCAGATAGACCCACAGCACCTGTCTTATCCAGAAGAAAATTGTGGGCCACTATATCAAAGGCCTTTGTGATGTCTATGAAAATGGCTGCTGGGAAAAAGCCCTGATCCATGTCTTTCAGCACAAAGCCTGTGAGCTGAAGAAAGGAGAGGACAGTGGAGTGGTTCTTGCAGAAGCCAGACTGAAAAGGGGAGAGGAAAGAAGAGGAGCCAAGGTGGGCGGATAGCTACGTGAGATTAAGATGTTCCTGCATCTTAGTCAGGGCAGGGAAGAGCAACATGGGCTGGTAGTTACCTGGGAAAGAAGGGTCACCAACTTTGAGGAAAAGGAGTACCTGAGCCTGCTTCCAAGACTGGGAGACAGATTCAAGTTGAAAAGAAAGATTGAAAAGGGAGGCAAGAGGGGCAACAATAGCTGGTGCAGAAAGATGGGGAAGATTAGTATCCTGACCATCATAGCTGTGCCCCTTAGCGGAATGAAGAGAGAGTAAGGCACTGAGGGTGCTCTCTGTGGAGACTGGGGAGAAGGAAAATGATTCTGGGACTGAGGGTGAGGAGATGAAGGATATTTGAGGAGAGACATGGCAGGCAGGTGGGAGAGAAGGGTGCAAAGGAGGAAGAAGAAGCGAGAGAACACAGGAAGTGAAGAACATTTTTAAGGTCTTAGCAATCTCAGTTGGGTCAGAGATAGGTGAGTTTCTTAGTTTGAAGATGGGGAAGTAGACTGCGGGGAGTGTGGAGCAGGCAGTGAATAGCTTTCCAGAACCTATCAGGGATTTAAGGTTGTTCTGCAGGTTGCTGGTGAAGTGAATTGATTTGCCTTCCTTGGTGGCCTTAGTATAGGTGTTGCATAGTTGTTTATAGCTCAACAAATCCTATGGGGAGCCAAAGGCATTGTGAGGTTGTCATGCTGAATCAAGAGCTTTGAGCAGATCAATGACCTCTGCAGAGATCCAGTGAGGGTGGGAGCCACGGATATGAGACTTCCTTAGAGGGGCATGTTTGTTCCATATTGCAATGACATTGGACAGGAAAGAGGTTAGAGCAACATCTATATCAGAGAATAAAGTGAGTGCTGACCAGTCAGTGGCCCAAAGATCATCTAGCAGGGATGGGAGGTCAAGAATCTTGAGCAACCTGGACTAGATACATTTTGATGGGGCTTTAATGCAGCTGATCTTATGGATACAGTAAACCATTCGATGATCACTGAAAGAATCCAGTAGGGTTCCAGCAGATACAGTGCAGTGGGGGTGTGAGGACAGGACCCACTTAATGAGGGAATGATTTCAGAAGTTAGGGTTGAGATAGGTTGGTTCACTAATGAGCTGTTTGAGATTGAGGGACTTAGTTTGATGAATGGTATTTTCTGCCACAGAGAGAACCAAATTATATTTAGACACCAATAGACTAAGAGCTCACCCAAAGCTGAAAGGGAGGGGATAGATGAGAAGGTGGCAGTACAGGTGTTAGGCTTGGTTTTACAGCAGCAGGAAATGTCACCAAGGAAAATGGGAAGTGAGTAGGGAAAGAGAGTCTGCACAGGAGAAGCTCTTGGGAAGAGGGGATGGCAGTACAATACACAGCAGTGTCACAGTTAAGGCTATTACATATGTATAGAACTCTACCACCATGCTTCCCACAGTCTTTTCTGAGAATTGTGTAAACAGAAAGTCTGATTTCTACATCATTGATTTGGGCTGAGAGCCTAGTTTCAGTAACAATCAGGACATCCAGACTGTAATGTATAGCTTGCAACCTTAGCTGGTCAAACTCAGGAAGTAGACTCTTGATGTTTACATGAAAGATGCTAAGTCCTTTGGGAAGGTTGGTGGATGGGGGGGGGGCAGGGTTTAGCTCCACATCACCTGCCAGCCATAGCAGAAGGTTTATGAGGAGCAACAGTCTGTGAGACCCAAGCCTATGAATGGGTACTTTGGTGGAGGGTGTGATGAGGGGGAGGTGGGGTGAGAGGGGAAGAATGCAGGAAAGCATCAAGATTGCGAGAAAGGAGGAGGAAACCTGGGTGAATGGGGGGGATGACAAGTGGGGAGAAGCAAGAAAAGAGGGTAAAGAAGGGAGACTGGAAATAATATGGAAGGAATGGTGAGGGTACAGAAATAATTTACTGTTATTTTGAACTGTTATATCACAAATAACAAGTAAAAGACAGCAGTATGCATTTTTCATTATTTTTAATGTTTAAAATGCATATTTACACTCCTCCCTGTTACTTTTAAAACCAGCATCAGTTTGACAGATTTTTTTTCTAATCAGGAGTCAGCGCATGCCTAGCTGTAAAGTGTCACGTCACTGACTCTGTTTTCTGCTTGAACTGTGAGCACTGGACTAGCAAATGGCAGCTTCATGAAATCATAGCCACTCTCTTGGCTTACATAAATAATGTTGGACTGAAAGCAGCTTTCACCTTTTAGCGTTCCGTTCACTCCGTAAACCCCCCCCCCCAACCTGGTGAGTCATCTTACAAATTAAGGAAAGGTCAGAATATTATTAAAATCTCTTGTTTTTATGGATGTCCTGACATGCACACACATTCGCCTCCTGTTGTAAGGTAACCACCTCCCCCTTGTCAGGAACTCAGCTTACCTTCACTTGAGTGTGTCACACGCCTTCAGCATCTGCTGGAACCATTAATTTAGCGGCTGTAAACCGCCTATGTCTTCGGTCCAATGGCCCACTCTTGACTGGCATCTGGGCTGGGAGGAACACATGAAACGTCCTCAGGGAGGGAAAAAAACACGTCGCGTTCACATCAACATCTCACTGCCCATTGTGTGTATGTTGGGGGGGGGCAAAATTCCACTCTTGAGTGCCAGAATATTCAACCAGGCTTGATGTGTCAGAAGTGTTGGTAATGAATATTCCTGCCCAGTGCCAGAATGGCTAAAGAATTAGCCTGGGGAGCGAAGACACAAGCGGCTATTTGGGCTGCCAAGGAGAGTAGCATACTACTATATTTGTCGGTGACAAGTTCTCAAGTTTGGGGGGGGAGCTCAGGAGAATGATCTTGTTGAGTTGCTCACTTGTCTTAGATAACAGGGTCGCTCTGAAAGTCTAAAGTGACTAAAGACTTTTCAGGTGTTCCCCGTGCCCTGTGGGGGTCGGCAATAGCAGCAGCTGCCAAAATGCAGAGATGCTTAATCTGTCCCGGCTGACAATCACTTGTGCCTTCACTCCCTGGCCCTCTCTTGAACTACTTCTTGGTCAGGTTGGGGCCACACTCTAGAAGAATTGTATCTCTTCTATGATGAGTGAGTGTGGTCTAAGATGAATCCACCCAACCCCCCCCAAAAAAAAACAGCAAATTCGGGCCTTAGCAGATGGAATAGCAACAGTTGCTCTGGCCTCCCTCCCACATGGACAATCAAGCAGCAGGGCAGTAAGCATGCAGCACCAGCTATTTGGGCACAGTTAATCTACGTGCCCTCAAGATCTTTCCTCCCCAACTCCAAAGACAGCACAGTAGAGCGATAGCACAACAAACCAACATGGCAAACGCGAATTCCTGGGTTGGCACTACTGAGTGGCAGATTTCATCTGAGCTTCCTGTGGGGAAAAAAAATTAGGCATTCCAGAGGCTGCTGATCCCCACAAGGCATTACAGGTATGGCAAGGAGATTCATGGGAAGAAGAGGGAGTGGTGTGGTTACACTGTTCAGCAATCAGATAAGTACACCAGTAAGGCAAAGAATTAATAACATATATTTTTTTCTTTCCTGCACAAAATCAATGATTCCCATGGTGACTGGGGCGATTGGCAGGTGAAATTTGTCAGGAGATGAGAGAAAAGTTACTTCATGTTTAGAACTGCAGCTTGTAGGAACACTGCTTTCTTTCCTGTTGTCTCCAACTCAGACCTCCGAAGAAGCGGGGGGGGGAGGATCTGTAGAAAATAAAATGCTTTCCTCTGTGCCAGACCTCGGCAGAAGCATGTCGAGGGGTTGTAGGAAAAAAATGCTTTTATCTGTGCCATTACCCTGCATTGACTGCTGCAATCAGGGACCGCCGACACGGCATCAGACTGTTCTAAAAAACAGCTGATTGTGCAATGACGAGGCAGTCTCTGATTGCAGCAGCCGGTTTCTTTCAAGTTGGTGGCACTCTACACAACTGTACACAACTGCTGTCATCCACAGCATGATCCTCTATTGGTGCCATGGAGACCAGCCCCAAAATGGACTGCTGGCATTGGCAACAAGACTGCCACACCTCCACAGCTCACTACTGCAGCAAGCTGCCGCAATATGTTTCTTGCGCATGCGTGCAAGCAAACATAAAAAGAATCCAGCATAATCCTTGTATTATGCAGTCAGAAACTCTTTAGTGGCAAGGCTGGCAGTGTATTTCAATAGGAAACTCCAAATCTGTTGTCAGACTTTTATGGAGAAATAATACTTTTTGGCACTAGAATATTATATATTTAATAGAAATGTATGATTTTTGATAACCTGTGACCTTTGGTTATTATTTAGCTGGTGCCATTTTTTTCATAACCAGATTTTACTTAGGAAGAAGAAAACAGAAGCCAATTATTAAGAAAAATAAAATCACACAGATGGACCACAGTAGTGCAAACATATAAAAGGCAAAGTTTGTTGCTGAAAGAAGTATCTATTTCTTTTGAGAATGATAGAAAAATATATTTAGTTTCTCATTTAAATACACTGGACTCCAAAGTAGCAGGCAGCTTCTGACATCATAAAACTATACCAGAATTCTACTGAATTCTTTTTTTTTTCTATATGTATTTTTGTGCTTTTTACCCCCGGTTTTCCCTGAAAGTCCCAGGACCCTGGCAGACAAGGCGGTGCATGCATGTGGAGGGGCATATGCACTCTGGGTATTTGCTCAACCCCTTTCCGCCCCACTCCTGTCTATTTCCAGGCTCCCTGTAGTGCAAACTGCCATCCATCCTCCACTGGGTGGCAGCCAAGGTCCAGAGAAACCCCTCATCCCTCCCCGGGAGAGGAGAGCCACCATGCGGCAGCTCAATCCTGCTCCATGCCATGCCCCCTGCCGACCCCTACAACCCGTGCTCATTCCTGAATCTGAGTCGCCAGCATGGCATGAGGTGTGGCATCCAGCACCTCAACCCTCAGTGCCACCAGGCCCACGTATTGAATTATTTTTTAATGGCAGTGTGAGACACAAAGGCAAAGAACCATTTGTTTTACTGCATTAAAAAATATTTTATTTTAAACATAGAAAGCAATTACTAACACATCGAAATACATTAAATAAAATAGTCAGTTGCCTATTTATCAGAAGTCAACAGCTGCTCTTTAAGATTTGAAGGCAATCAGATGAGTTGGCACTGAGGTTTGAGCCCAGGTTACAAGTAAAAGGTCCACAGACCAGTGTCCTAGTTCAAAGCAGAGTCCAGCAAATCTGACTGCATAAAATACCAAATTCTGCCCAACAAGAATTCACAACAAGCTGTAATCCTCAGCCATAAATCTTTGCAGCCCTGATCAGTCAACCAAGGTAACCTCAACATAGCACTATAAATATGTTGCCTCAAGAGAATCAAAAACAACCAAGAGGGTAGCATCATTCAGAAAAATAGATGTGCAAGAACAAGGAGGCACAATTTAAAGACAGAGGGGAGGACGGCTTGGGGCAATGTGAGGAAGCATTTTTTCACAGAGATGGTGGTGGACGCATGCAACAGCCTTTCTCAGGAGGTTGTGGGGTCAAAAACAGTGGGGGAATTCAAGAATTCATGGGACAGACATAAGGCAATTATAGTGGGGGGTAGGAGAAAATAGGCTGTTGATTAACTAGGATCTGCAGTTTATCCAATAGGTAGGTATAACTACCCAGTCCCCTGGGGTTTCTAGAATCCTATCAGTATTATTGTTAGGAAGGTAGCAGGCAGCTGGTAGGAAGCTCAGTAGGGGCTCCTTACATAATGACATCATTGTTTACTCAGCTAGCCTGAGGGAGGAATGATTAGGTTATTTAGAACTCTCGTAGCAGCATAAGCCACACTCTGTGGCTAGCTACTCTGGGGAGCTTAGACTGCTCAGTGTGTTCTTTTGGTGTGAGTTCTGCATAGAGTGTTGTGGAGTGAGGAGGTGAGGGTGGCAAAAGGACTGCCAGTGGGCTCTGAGGAGAGGACCCAGGATTTCTCACCCTGGTGGAGTGTCATTTCCATCTTCCAATTGAAGTGGTGGAGACAAGGCTACAGCAGGATTTCCTGATTTCTACTCCCTGTGGAGTGGAAGGAACTGCTTGTTCTCAGTGGACTCAAGGGGCAATCCCCTGAATGTTCTGTGGTATTTTCAGCTGCCTTGGATAGGACCTGAAAGAGACTGTTTTGACCGGCTACCCAGGAGAGTGCTTTTCCTTTCATTGTTCCATGCCCTGTGGATGGGACAACTTCTGTGAGTACTGTTCTAGGAGACCAGATCTCCAAAATTTCTTAGGGGATTGGATAGTCTGGGGTGTGCGTGCCCATAGATAAGACTGGATCGCAACTGTCAGTGCCTCTAGTCTCACCAGTGTGTGTGATGTAAAGTTAAACTGTGTACCCCAGTGAGTGCAGTTTATTTTCTGGTCACTCCAGTTTGTGACAAGTTAAGGTGTGGGACCACTAGCATTTCAATGGGCAATGGGGGTTTCAATGGTATAACCCTGAAGAATTGCAGAGACTGTCAGTTGGGGCCAAGGGTGGGAGGAATGCCATCTAAGTGCTTACAAGGCAGGGCTTCCTGATTCGCAAAGGGCACCAGTATGTTTACCTGAGCAAGGGCCAAGCTGCAGGTTAAGGTGTGTGGCTGAATTTCACATAATTGCACCTATGTCCAAGAAGAGTTCTGAGTGTATGGGTTAAATTCACTAAATAACACTCATGGGAAGAGAGACGTTCATGTGCATGGCCAGGTGTCCACAAATGCACTTGTTGGGAATTTGGAAAGAAGATGTTTCTGTTATTGTTCATGAACTGTACAGCATGCAAGGAGAGTTCTTGAATTTTTACCTGTCCAGCCTGGACCGACCCTTGGGGGTACAATTCAGCTTTACTTCCCATCTGTTGAATAAAGCCATACTGCACAATCCCAGTCACTGTTATGGACGTTCCGATTATTGCTTCTGGTTGTGTAGATTTACTGCCCCCAAGCAGGTTAGATATAGCATATGCCTAGCTGCCTGGATTGTGTTATTTACACAGGGTTCATGTAAGTTTGTTTCTGTACCCCCAACCCTCTCATCCTCTAGACATTGAGTCAGGTATACATCCTAACGCCAAGGGTGGTACCTACCTTTTAGCAAAGTAAATCAGTAAGCCAGTATATGGGCAACACTGTTTTCCAGATATTTAGCTTGGGTGAACATTACAAAAAAGGGTGTGTGTGTACATACTAGTTAAAAAGTGGCCTGGGGATTACATAGGGAAATGGGCAGACTGGGTGGGCCAGGTGGTCCTTATCTGCCATCAAAGTCTATGTTTCTATGTAATAATGTTGCTAGAATCAAACCTGCTGTCTGCTGGTTGGTGACTGTGTATATAACTCTGATTATGCGGACTGTAATAGCTGATTTGCTTACTGTTTGAAACTGGGCCCAAATCTGTGATCTGCAGGTCAGGGCTCTAGCCATACACACTCTGCTACCTCATGCAGTGGATGCTAGTCTGTAAATAATTTTTTGGCGTTTTACAAAAGAAGTTAAATCTGAAGAGTCGTGCCCCAGGTCCATTGTATTTACTGAAAAGGGTACGGTGTTTACTGCAATTGTAATAAGTAATCCATGTGAAGTTCATAGTTAAAGTTTAAATAAATGATGCCCACACCAGCTGCCATGAGGGAAAACATGAAGTGTACAGTGCGGTGCAAGCTTGATGCTATTTTGGACCAAAGAAGGTGGCTCAGTTTACCCATGGAGCCAAAGTGGAGATGAATGTGATGAAGAATATAATGGTAACAGGACCTTGCATGGCAGGGTAAGACGGCACACCAATTTAGGTAACCACGACACACACAGTGCCATCGCTTCCACTGGAGATGAAGGACTTCTCTACTGAAGGAACACAGGTAATGTGGCCACAGCAGTTCCTGCTAAGGTGTGTAGGGACTTTACAGCAAGCACCTTGGTGGGCCATGCCTTCCGGGGCATGGGAGGAACACCAGGCTTGGTTGCCGGTGAGACTTTCCACCAAAATACCTCTAGACACAGGAGTCACCCCCAAGGTTATTGCTCTCCCTCCTCCTCATGAAAGGTCAGTTTGGTTGGGGCAACCAGAAGTGGGGTTGAGGGGATTGTGTTACATATTTTACTTAAAATGTACACAAAGAGCCTCTTATATCTCCCAGAACAATTTTTCACTCACCCTTGATTGTCATCATAAACTTGGCATCAATCTTTATTCACTAAAAAACTTCAACTAGGCCCTGAAAAAATAAAACTCCCTTAAATTAAAACAAAGAAATATTAATTAAATGTTATTTTCTGTCATAACCTCCTTCATGCACACATACACAAATTAAAAAATGAAACACAATGCATAGTTTTAATTGCTTGCATTCCTTTGTTGACCATGAAAATTCCCTCTCCTATTCGTCTCTGTTTACCAGGGAAATCACAGTAGCTTTTGCCCCTTATATCCCCCTCAGCCAGCCAAAAAATACTCCACTCATAGGTTATTTGGTGCGCAGACAGCAGCTTTTACGAAGATTTATCAAAAACAAATACAATGAAGACATGTCATCCTTCTGTATGTGCAACACCACCAACAGAGTATCTCCCTTCTGGGTTAGCATCAGGCAAATTCATGCTTATTCACTTGTGGTCCTTACTAGTAAATTGCCAGCTCTTTAATAGGAACTTGCCTCTTCTTGTTAGGCCACAGGCCCTGTCCTGCAGAAATCTTGGCCAGTAGGTGATGTGGGCATTTCCTGGCCATGCTCACCTCCACTGTGATAATTTTCCCATGAATTCTTGAGTTCTCTGAGCCATAATGTCCAGCCAGGCATGTCTATGCTGGACCTCACCTACCCAACTGGGCCCAATGACCATCCATTAACTCCCTCAAATCCCCTGAAACTCTCCCAGCCCAGGTGTATTCACACTGGGTTGTGCTCAAGCCTCACTGTTCCCAGTTTGACACCTTGTATAACCATATCTGGTTCTAGAGCATGCATTTACCCCACCACCGTTTCCTGCAAACCAGAGGTAATTGGTTATATTCTACAGCCTTCCAAACTAGAAGCCGGTGGGTGGGTGGGTGACTTCTTTTCTTCAGTGCTGGCCAAAGCTGGTGTTAGCCCTCTGACCTGGTCTTAAGAACACCCACTGGCCCTTCCAAGTGGGCCTGGCTTACCTGGTCCACCTTTAGACAGGTCTCTAATCTAGTAGCCTGACCTCCCTAGGTGCACCCGTCTGTTAAGGTTTGCCCACCTGATTGGCTGGCTGGAGGCAAGTTTACTCTCCTGCACTGGTCAGAGACTGGGAAGGCAATTGCCCTTTTGGTCACCTCATCCAATCAATAAAAAAAATCCACAGTTTCTTTTGTGCAAAGGATGCAGCTTTTACTGACATATTTATCACATACAAATACAAATACATTGAAAACATGTAATCCTGTGTACAACACTAAGGGCATGATTTTTTATACTTCAGCTCCACAATAAGTAGAATAGCACAACTTGCAGCCTGTTAGCATGGTCATTGTTATTTTAAATAAGTGACTTGGCATGTCGTTGAGATGGTAGCATGTTAGCACTACATATACCAGTACACCCATGCAAATAGGGGTTTTCTAATGCAGTGGTTCTTAAATGGTGAAGGGAAGCCACACATTGTTCCAGGTGAGGCCCAGTCAAGTCTGGGAATGTACAGTATTTAAATTTTAAGTTTTGGCTGTTTTGTGTGAAAGGGTAAAACAAATTAAATATGGATAATTGTAGTTGAATTACTTTACTTATGCACAAATATGTGACCAGGAAGACTCCATTGAGCCAAAGCTTGTTTATAGGTGTGTATTTATATGTAAATGAATGCCTGGGGAAGGCATGCTGAGACAAGGCTTGTTTCTACAGTGGGTATTTATATGCAAATTAGTGATTTGGAAAGGCACACTGAGTCATGGCTCATTTCTATAGTAGGTATTTATATGTAAATTAGTGACTGGGAAAGGCACATAGATCCAACACCTGTTTTGAGGCATCACCTGAGGTAAGGGTACAGGAAGTTGCTTAACAACAGGGTAAGAGAGGGAGAGATGAAGTGGCTAGGTTTGGTTGTTCCAGGTAGAGAGGAAACAGTGTAACAAGGGCCCAAGATTCAGAAAAAAGGAGAGACAAGTATAACCTGGGGTGCCAGGTCAGGGGTGGAGAGCAATAAGGTGAATAAAAAGAGAATATACTCAGTCAACTTTATTAGTTTCACTTTATTTCTGGTGTACTGTGCAAAGTAGGACTTTTTTTCTGTGGGGAGATCCAAGATTGTTTTCCAAATTTGAGGGAGGCTTGAAATCTTTTTCATGGCTTGGGGGAGGCTCACTGTCACAAAGTGTGAGAACTAATGTCCTAATGCATTTTAAGCCTTCAGGTACTTTTAACGGTTCCTGGAAGTGCTAACAGGCTGCAACCATAGAACAAGTAGGCGTTTCCAGGAACGTTGTTTTAATATCACGCTAATGACAGAACTGTGTTAAAATGTAGGTCCCTGGCTGCAGTCCCGCTTCAGTGTCATCCATCTGCTTTCAACAATACACTCTCTGGTAGTCTAGTGGCCCCCTCAGCCCAGTGCCTGTTCATATAGTCCCCCTCGCAATAGTGCCTATTCAGGTAGCCTAATTCATCCCTAGTAGTCTTAATGTCCCACCTCCAATCCTGGTGCTGTCCTCTGTGACGCCTCCTGGTTCCAAGATGATGTTCAGCACTTGCCCTCCACTCATCCCACTGCCGGCAACTGTCTGAGTCATGTAAGAAAATGCTGGTTTAACTTACAAGTCACTATATAAATTTAGTACGCAAGAAACCACAATATCAGTTTTGTGACTCGTATTCCAAACTGTCTTTTCCTTACATGGCTTGCAGTGTCCAGCAGTGGTGGCAAGTACAGGCTAAATGGCAGTCACCATCCTAGGGCTGGGGGAGGGGAATGTCAGGGAGGACAGCAGTGGGGGTGCACCGGACTACTAAGGATGGATTAAACTACTTGAATAAGCAGTGAGTTTGAGAGGAGGATGCACTCAAGGTATGCAAAGACAGGCTAAGGCAAAAATGGCTGCAGAAAGTATTTCTTGAAAGCAGTGGCTCAGATATGCCAAAAGAGACATCACCCTACTCCATTTTTTATCAGATGGCACCTGCCGAGTCCTTGGTAGAAACGTATGGTCCCTGTGTTGTCTCAAATTGGAGAAGAGGTCTCTAAACTACCAGGTAGAGTGCTTTTTATGTAATTTATACTGGGACCCGAGTTAGGGAGTGGGAACCACTGAACTGCCAGAGAATTGTCATCCCAGTTACAACCCCCACCAGGGCCAGATACTCACTGTATAACCTTAAGCAAGTTACTTCACCACTTAGTGCACCAGTCCAACCCTGATATGGAACGCTGTTGAAGCAGGACCCCAAAAGAATATATATGTTGCAATGCATAATCACTTAAAACACATATGGGCTATGTGTAGCTGTCATGCCAGAGTACTCAGCCGACATGCAATCCAAGTAGGAAAGGACTGCTCCTTAGATGCACATCTGCCACTAATAAGATGTTAATTTCCTTTTTAGGGCTATCTCTGCTGGCCTGGGTTATTTGCATCTCTCCTAAAGATTTCAGCTTAGTGTGAAAGGGTAAAAACCATCCAGACTCCCCAACTGCTACTTTGCTCTATTGCAGTTTATTGCTTTTAGTGAGCATGGTACCCTAAGATGGCCAGCAAAGGGTTGTGCTTTGTGGTTGAGCACCTCTGTAGGCCTTGGTTTGTGCTGCTCTCCAGGAGCTATCTTTAGCAATGGTTTGGCACTCACAAGTGTGCTCGCAGCTGTTTTCAGGATAGCAGACTTTGTGCTTTGTTAAATTGAGGGCTTAGGAAAGGGACTTTGCATGGTGCAAGCCTCAACTTTTAAAAACTGGACCCCAACTCCCCCCCCCCCGGGGGCAGCAGACACATTAATGCTTGTTTTTTTACTAGCAGCTTGCCTTTTCTTGCCAGGGGGGTGATGCAAAGTGGGCCACCTCCCAGTTAAAATAATTTCTAATATCTAGAATCCAACAATAACGCCTAATACAAAAGTGCATCGTCTCCCCTCTGAGTGATGCTCTGGAGAAATGGAACTATACGTTGGTTGTAGTATTTGGAACCTCTTTCAGACTCTGCAGTGTGTGCATGCTCTCCCTACGCACTTAACATCGGATTTGTTTCTTAGCCTGAAGACATTAGTTGGCCTGATGATGTCTGCAGCCTTCTGGGTCTACCATTTGCCTATTTTGTTTGTTTGTTTCTTATTTGTTAATTGGGTAGGAACACTGGACTGAAAGGTCCCTTTTCACGTTCGACCCGACAAAGCAAAAACAAACACAACACCAAACAACAATAAATCCTCACTGTTACAAATAGCATTTACAAATATCCAGAGACTTTAAATAAACTTTAAAATTAGATTTAAATACACTTAGAGACATGTTTTTACGAAGCCAGGCAGGCTTGATAACAATATATTATTTTGGAGTTTTAGTTAGTTTTTATCCGTTCTGCATTAGATAGGGGATTTATTATTAAACATTTTAAAAAAGTTGCAGTTTCTCCAGTTCCTGCAGGGTTCCATGGAACCGAGGAAGGCTACACTGAAATGTAGTTCTCACCTGAAAGCTTTTGGCAAGTTAAATTTAAACCACTTTACATTTTTGTGTTGCTTGTACGCATGTGCAAGAAACACATTGCGTCAGCTTCCTTCACAAGTGAGTTGTGGAGGCACGGCAGTGTCATGCCGAATTGCAGCAGTCCGTTCTGGGGCTGGTCTCTGCTGCAGCAAATAGAGAAGCAGGCTGTCGATGACGGCCATTAATGAGCATGCCACTATGCTCAAAGAATCTTGGCCGCTGCAATCAGGGAGCGCCCCGTCACTACACAATCAGCTGTTTTTGCTGCGGACATCCTTGACTGCAGCAGCCAATTACACAGCTGCATTGTGTGGTGTCCCCATGGCGACGGCTTCTCCGTCGGCCTCTCACAGTCCACATGAAGCCGATGGAAAGCCACCACCTGCCCTCCAGTGTGCCTTCCTGGTGAAACATTTTGATAAATAAAAAAATTAAATAAAAGCTGACGGGGTGCCCAGTCCCCCTGTCGGCATTAACCTTCACCAGTTCATTTGCCAATAGAGTAGCCCAATCCCCATCGACATGATGCGCCCCCCCCATTTGTTGTGTGCCAAGGGGGGTGCCCAATCCCCCCTCAGTTCATGTGTCCCCCCTGCCACAGCACACTGTATGGCCAACGGGGTGCCCAATCCCCGTCGACTCCACTGCCTCTTCCCCAACAAACATCCAGGTGGCATGCTGGGAGCCCATCCCCAGCGTGCCAATAGTCCCGCTATGTTTTTTCCTGTAAAAATAAAGAAAGACGGTCCTGCGCTGTCTGTGGCACCCCTCGCCCAACCCGCCCTCCCTCTGCGCACCCCTCCCCATTACCCCCTCACCCCATACTTACCTCCGGAGCCTGGCGTGATGATCTTCCGTGGACCAGGAACACGTCTGCACTCTTCAAAGTCGACCATGAACTGAAGAAATGTCAGTAAGCTGTATAATGGCATAAATAGGGTTTTGTCAACTTAAGTGGATATCTCAGCCATTTTTAGGAATTTTTTCACCAAATTTTTAACATGGGGTTCTTGGGACCCCCACCTCATGAACTCAGTCACTGTTATTTTGTTATTCAATCCCTAAAGGTGATTTCGCGGTCACTGTGTGGAACCACCTTTCGGGACCGATTAATGAAATGACAGTATCACAGTTCATGAGGTAGGCCCCCAAAAATCTTATGTTGAAAATTTGGTGAAAAATTCCCAAAAATGACTGTTTTACAAGCATGCATTGCGCAGTTTCCTATGCACGCTCATAACTTCAAGAATTTTTTATATTTGCACTCCAGATTTTCAACATTGCCATTTTACCACACCTCCTTATGAACAGTTAGCTGTCATTTTTCACATCTCACCCGAAATATGTTTTTGCACATGTAGCGCACAATGGCGTGGTCGGTGTGTGAAATCAATGTTTGGGACAGATTAAGAAAATCACAATGACACTGTTCATGAGCAGAGGTTTTAAAATGTCTGTATTGAAAATTTGGTGACAAAAGAGCCAGGTCGCTCCTGTAAAAAAGCTTTCAGCTTAGTGTGCTATACCTGGTTAAACAATTAAAAAAAAAAAAAAGAAAAGAAAGTCCATAAAATGACTGTGGTATGAGTGTGCATTGCGCAGTTTCCATGCACTCTTGTAACTTCACGAATTTGTAATATTTTCACTCCAGATTTTCAACACTGGCATTTTTCCACACTTCCTTATGAACAGTACAGCTGTCATTTTTCACATCCTGGCTGAAATGTGTTTTCGCACTTCCGGCGCAGAATAGCTCGGTCGGTATGGGAAATCAGTGTTCGGGACAGATTAAGAAAATCACAGTAGCACTGTTCATGAGTGAAGGTCCCAAAATGCCTATGTTGAAAATCTGGTGTAAAAAATCCCCAAAATAATTATGGGTGTGCGTTGTGCAATTTTTACACACGCTCGTGACTTCACCAGTTTTTTTTATATTTTTACTCCAGATTTTCAACATTACCATTTTTTTACACCTCCTCATGAATAATACAGCTGTCATTTTTCACATCTTATTCGAAATGTGTTTTTACACCTGTGGCGCCAAATAGCACAGTCGCTGTGCAAAATCTCCTTTCAGCTAACAAACTGATAGTGTCACTGTTCATGTGGTGGGGTCACAAAAGCCCATGTTGAAAACTTGGAGTAAAATATAAGAAGTGCCCAGGGCATTAGGGTTTCAACCATAATGCCCTACCCCCATAGGGACTGACAGGCATCAGGGGTGTGACTTGGGATTGTCAACAGTAATACTCACACCATTCCACCCCACCCCCACCCTGCAGCCAGTGACAGGCATTGAGGTGCCTTGGACTCTTTGGCCCCAGACTTCACCCCATTCTCCTATACTGCACCCATTTCAGCATATGTAAGCAATAATACCCGACAGGGTGGGAGGTATTTGGGAATACCGCCCACCCTGTAGGGTATTATTGCTCTTAGAAAATGACTCTGTTAAAAAAAAAATCAATGAGAAATTCTTTAAAAAAATTACTTTATTGTAAGTTTTTTAATAAAATAGTTCCTCCGCCTGGACTGTCCAGCTGAAGAGTCTGTAGTTTTAATGGCTAAATGCACCCTGTACCTACAGCAGCACAGATTCAGAGCTTTTTAAGCCCAAAAGGGAAGTGAGCAGTGACAATATTACATTTTTATTAAAAGCTGCGTAATAGAGGGTCTGCCTGTCAAAACGGGGGGTAAAGAAAAAAAGATGCTGCTCTGAAAAAGCTTGTGGGAGTACATTTTAATCAAGAGAAGCTGCAGGCTCACTTCAGGCACTACAGTTTAAATAAAACTGTGTGCTTGCTCCACAATGGGAAATAAACACCTCCTTTCATTCACGCTGCAGCCAGGAGGGAAAAGGCTGAGCTGTGAGATGCTCTGGGGAGCGCATTTCAGTATCGGACCACAGACTTTAAGCACCACGTAATTATACAACATGTGTGCAGTTGGGAGCGCGACCATGGTTGGGCAGGCATTTCTTTTCTTAACATGCAGGTTAGCGTTTTTGTGGTATTGGAAAGAATATCAAAAGAATAGGCAGTCTAATGTTGTAGAGACTCTTGTGTTGCCAGAAGGGGTATTAGGAAATTGTCACTACCGATACTGAAAGGAGCACGGACTGAAGAACAAAAGCGGGAGTTTCTTTACTATGGTGCCCAAATATGCAGCGTCTGTGCCGGGTTGATTCGAGTACTGCTATGGCCGGCTTTTTATGGAGTGGGAGCCGCAAATTATCTGTGTGACTAGTGGACTGTGTGGTGGTGGTGTCAAAACATGTTATTTTAATAAGATTTTTTTAATTGATGGGTTGGTTGACGTGATTGTGGCAGCCGTGAGTTCTCTTGTGTTGGGGGGGAGACTTTCCCGATCATTCCTCCACTTACCAAGCTGAAACAAATGGCGGTTCGGTTTGAATTGTATTTTGAGTTGGAGAAGCAGTTTTTGGGAAAGTTATGACGTTTCTTTGCACTGGATTTCATCTTTTTTAATTTACGAGTCATCCTGTCAGCCGCTTCGTTTCTCGCCTGGTCAGCGAGGAAAAAAAATGGCGGGTATTTGAATTCGAAATTAGGGGGTTGTAGCCAGTTAGAGACTAGGGCAGGCACCAGGATTCTGGCAATGGGTCTGGCTGGGCTGGTACTTTTAATAGCCGGGCATCTGTTGTCTGATAGATGCCCAGCTAGAAAGGTGCCTCAGCCAGTCAGAAGCCTCAAAGACCTTTACCCATTTTCTAATTCTAATTCCTTATGGAATGAGGTGAGTGCAAAGCCCGAACACCCCAAGGCACACCTCGACACCTGTAAGTGTCTGCAGGGTAGGGTGAGGTGAAATGTCATGACCTTTATGGGGTCGACGACCCAAAGGCATACCCCAGTGCCTGTCCATCTCTCTAGGGTGGGGGTGGAGTTGGTGTCAGTTCAGTACTTCACTGCCATACCTATACTACATCTGTCTAACTCCTGCACTTCCACTGCTAATGCCAGTAAGCTACCATTCGGCACTGACAAATGCTTGTTTATTAATAAATAGTGTTTTTTATTGGGGGGGTTATGTGCTGGCCAAGGCACCTAGCTTCACCTGAGCTCTTTTCTTCTAGGTTGCTTGAAAGGACAGAGCAAATAACCTTACCAGAGCAAGGAAAAGGATTAAGGCTTCTTTTGGCAAGGCAGATTTACAGTGTGTTGTTATTTTTATTTTTTACTCACAGGGATTGTTACTGTTTGTTGCTAACATTTTATTGCTTTATTTTTCTTTGATTCAAATTGTTGTTGCTGGGTATACCCCTGCCTCCATTCCAGCCTAGCCAAGGGCTTAAGTAAGTTATCAGTCCTCTTTAAACACACTTGGTACTGCCCTCCCAACCCCCCACACACACATACTCGACGAGGCCATCTGGAGCTGCTTCCCCATTACAGCCCCCGTTTCACTATATCCCCACCTCTCGCTCTCTGCGGTAGGTTCAAACCCAATCCCCCTTGTTTCACTGTCACCCAGCCTCTCGCCATCTGGGATAGAGTTAAACCTTATGCAGTTACTCTACCATGGTCTATCAACAGATTTGGAGGTTTCCAGGGGTGTGCTACCTAGGACAACCAATTAGAAATAGCTCAGCATTCGATTACAACTGCTCTGTTTTTTCTCCTATTTTTCTAATTGTCATGTAATCACTCTTTAATGCCTAGTGATCAGGCCTCTGTAACCACTGAATATGTGTATTGTCTTATTGTCCACCCTGACGTGGAACCTTTGTAAAAGAGCTAACGCTCAAAGGTCTTTCCGAAATACTAATTAAATAAAAATAAATAAAATAAAAACCTTCTGCTGCATTATTACAGGGTGTGCCTACAGGTGTGTGCTTACAGATTACTGCTGTAATCTTCAGATTCAAATTGTCTTTTGCAAGGTATATTTTCTGTTACTGCTTTATTGTTCTCAGTAGCAAAGTATTTCTTACAGGGTATATCTTCTGTGAAATTATTACAGGTGGTGCTTTACAGGTTTTACAGTTTTATCTATCATTAGGACAAGCTTTCAGGGCTACTGCATTTGTTGCTGGCTGATTGTTTCTGCTCTTACCTCCTTGTTTCTTTCATCCATGGTTCTTCTTTTTCGGCAGGGGAAGGGCCCAGCCACCCACCCCCATCCTCAACCACCCCATACTACACTCTTTTTATAGGGTAGCACAGTCATGACATGTCCTGTAGCAAAGCAGGAAGGAGCAGGTCAGAGGGGTATCCACACAGTGACCTCATTTACAGGGGCACTAGTAATTTAACTTGTTATAACAAGTTATACAAAAACAAACAAACAAAGCACAAAATCAAACCTTTGCTTTCATTTTCTTCTTTCTAATTACTCTGACCAGGTTATAAACACAGCAACTTATCTGGAATGGATATCATGAACTGCAGGTACTGTACTGTGGAACACTTTTCAGAAGGGCAGTTTTACAGGATTTAGGACACTGTCCTACATGCTGGGCCATTGGAGATCTAAGGTTTCAGCTCCAGGCAGCATGGGCAGAAATTGAGTCCCTCAAATTGCATATTCAAGAGGAAATATATTATAAAAACCACCCACCATTTCCCCAACATCCAACAGAAGCACCTCGACCGCAGAAGGTAGTTGGTCCAGGAGGTTGGCAGGTGGTTAGGAGGGGCAAATAGGGTGCCCCATCACTCGGTGTTCTCCAACATATCACTTCCACAAACCATATAAAAACAACAAACAGGCATCTGCCTCTATCTCCGAAATCAAACAAAGGGGCAGAGGACACTGCAGAGCAGGACACTGCAGCAAAGGAGCTAACACAACAAAACTTGCCCAAAACAGGAACCAAAACAAAAAAAGCAAAAATGAAATCCAAAAAACTTCAGATCATAGAAGTCTCCATGATTCGGGGAGTTGATACCCAACTCCAATCAAGGGTAATGGTCAGATGTCTCCCAGGTACATCAGCATGGAGAGACACTGACCGCATTGCTAAAATTGTTCAGGAAGCAGGAAAAACATTGATGTCCCGGTACACATATGGACTAACAATCTCACCAGCCATTCAGTTGTGGAGACCAAGGAACACCTGACCAGGCTTGGTGACAAACTATCATCCATTTCATCCAGCATCTCCTTCTCTAAGATCCTGCCAGTCTGGGAGAGGGGAGCAGATGGACAGGAGGTCAGAGAAGGGGAGACAGGAGCTAAACATGTGGCTCAAGGGCTGGTGCCAGGAAAAAGGACACAAATTTGTAGGGAACTGGCAACAGTTTTGGGAGCGAAAGTTCTTTAAATTTGATGGACTGCATCTGACTAAGGAGGGAGTCAGTGCATTGGGGCAGAAGTTTGACGTCTTTGCAGAATATTTAAATTAGCAAATGGGGAGAGGGGTGCAGCACCCCCATACGTCGAATGGGAAGAACACCCCTTCCCCTCAGCTATTGGTCAAACAGGAGTTCAGCATGTTTGTAGTTCATTTGCATCACCAGGTAAGGAAAAAGGTCTGGCTCTCCATACAACACACAGGGGAAATGCCAGACCTCACCCAACAACTAACACACTGAAATCTGGCCAGTAGAAAATCATGTACACAAATGCTCGCAGTCTGGGAAACAAGATCCCAGACCTGCAGGCAATAATGACAGAGGCTAAACTGGACATAGTAGCCATTAGCGAGACAGGGTTTACCAGTAACCACACTTGGGAGACTTCAGTATCTGGCTATGTACTGTTCAGAAGAGACCGAGCTGCAAAAAGGAGGGGGGTGTGGAGTGGCTCTTTATGTCAATGAAAATATCAAAGCTACAGAAATTCAAAATACACATAAGGAGCCAGAAGAACTGTGGGGCACCCTGGAAACAGGAAATGGGACAGCCATACGAACTGGGGTTGTGTACAGGCCTCCAGACCAGGGGGAGGACATAGACACATTACTGTTAGACGATATACAAAACATGACAGCTAATGGGGAGGTTCTGATAATGGGAGACTTCAACATGCCAGATACAAACTGGTCAATACCAGCAGGAACATCTGCCAGAACTAGACACATGGTGGATTCCCTGCAGGGGGAGAGCCTCAAAAAACTGGTACAACAACCCACAAGAGACAGAGCCATCCTAGATCTAGTACTGACTAACAGGGAAAGGATCACAGATCTCCAAGTAGAAGGTCACCTGGGGGCCAGTGACCATCACATGGTATGGTTCAGTTTGGCCACTAGAACTAAATCATCCCATTCCAAGGCAAAAATATGGGACTTCAGAGGAGCTGACTTTGATAAGATGGCCAACAGAGTTAAGCTAGCCTTGGCAAAAAGAAATACAGGTGAGGGGGTACAGGCAAAGTGGGCAAGCATTAAGGATGCAATACTTTTTTTTTTAATTTGACATACTTTGTTAAGTATAACCCAACGCAAAATCATACAAGAATAAGATACATTAATATCAGCATGTACTACATAAAAGGCTGTAAGCAGATTAATAACAGGGAGAGATGAACTTTCGGAGAAATAATAACAACCCTACCTTAAAAAAATGAAATCAAAAAGCTACCTCCCCCCCACCCCAGGGTGCACTTTCCTATAGCTTAACACAGCAGAACTAAAAAGAGGACCAAAATGATAACAGTTAAATACAAATTAGAAGGAAGAGAGGCTCGTGATCTTAACAAGACATCTTGTCAAGACAAATAGAGAGCATATATTTCCCCCATTTTTTATTAAAAGATGAATGGTGATGGTGTACACTCACAATTAAATATTCAACATGGAGTGCAAATGATATTTCATACAACCATTCCATGTAAGAAATGGAGATGTGATCCACCCAGTGTCTAAGCACTAGCTTTTTGACCGCCATTGAGATTAGAGCCATATGAAATCTTCTCTCCTTCACAAGAATTCCGGAATAATCTCCTAGAATACATATGATGGGGGAGAAGAGGCCCTGCAATCCCAGCAGTGGGTCTAGAGCAGATTCAATTTGTTTCCACAAAGGGGATATTTTTTCACACGACCAGAATATATGAAGGAGCGAGCCTTCCTCCTTGTTACCCCTAGAACATGTGCTGGAGGGAAGCCTCTTCATTTGAGCCAATTTGATAGGAGTATAATACATGTTGTTTAAGATACAGTATTGCGTATGCCTGTATCAGTCTTGGGTGAGGTATGTGTATAGGCCTGTCCATACTGAATACCGGTTAATAACTTTGTCAGGAAAAAGCGCTTGCCAGATCCGAGATCCTGCAATCGAGGGAGGTTGTGAGTATGTGAGAACCAATTTATATATGGTAGAAATGCCATGGGATTTGCAAACGAGAATCTTAATTTGCTGGAGAAAGGCTCCAATATGGGAGGGGTTGAATTATTTCCCAAACACCTTGGCTAGTAAGTGCTTAAGCTGAAAAATTTGAAAGGCAGCTCGTGACGTTAGGTCAAATTTGGTAAGAATCTCCTCAGTAGACAAAATAGAATCCTGTGAGTAAAAGTCAGCCACAGTGAGCTCGGGAGGGAGTGATAACCAACACCGAGATATAGGAACACCACCTATTTTGAGATTCAAGTTGGCATAGATTGGCTGAGAAAAATCAGAGCTCAGGACTACCGTATAAAAACTGAACATTTGAGAAAGAACTCTTAATGAAATACCAATCGAGAGAGGCTGCAGAGCTTTTGGTAAATTTCTAAAGGGTGTATAAAAAAGTGAGAAAGGAGCTAAGTTATGTGCAGTAAGAATCTCCGACTCGATATGCAACCAGATTGGGACATACTCATGATGAGTAAGGAGTTCTGATAAAGAAAACCACTTCCCACAGTTATAGAGATGGCAAGCCCAGTAATAAAATAAACAGTTAGGGAGACGCAAACCTCCCAACTCTTTAGGTAAGGAGAGCTTAAGACAGGATCTTCTAATAGCTTTGTCCTGCCAGATAAAGGAGTTAACATCAGAATGGATACGCTGCAAAAAAGACAAAGGTCACCAAACATCCAGCATGTTTAGTGGATAAAACAGTCTGGGTAGGACATTCATTTGGACGGTATTAATTCTGCCCCATAACGAGAGAGAAAGCTTTTTCCATCTTAATAAGTCCTGCTGAATATTAAACCACAAATCCTCTAGATTAAGTTTGCAGAGTAGAGATAAGTCCGAGGTAATATGAATACCCAAATACTTAATGGACCTGGGGGTCCATTTCATACCAAACTCACTGAAAGCTGAGCTATATGTTAGACAATTAAGGGGGAAAATTTTGGTTTTGCTAGTATTGAGTTTGTAGCTCGAGAATTTCCCAAAAGTATCAATAATATGCAATGCTTCTGTAAAAGAAGAGACTGGATCTGAGAGATGAAGCAATATGTCATCTGCATAAACTGAGAGCAAAGGGATCCTATCGCCTATTGGAATACCAGTAATTAAAGGGGAAGATTTCAGCCGCCTAATCAGGAGTTTGAGATATATGTTAAAGAGAAAAGGAGAAAGCAGACAACCTTGCCGCGTACCCGAAAAGAGAGAGAAAACCTCAGAGAGTACACTATTGCAGTGTATTCTAGCCTGAGGGGAGGAATATAAAGCTTGGATCCATTTAATAAAATTATTAGGAAAGCCCATTGTCTGTAGCGTAGCCCACAAGAAATTCCAGTCCACCCTGTCAAATGCTTTTTCTGCATCAAGGGATATCAAGGCCATGGGGGTAGGGGAGGTTTTGGCCACCTGAACCAGATACGACAATTTACGAAGGTGATCAGCAGGGGTTCTACCTGACACAAATCCAATTTGTTTCGGGCTGAGAAGCTGAGTCCAGACTTGTTCAATTCTACTAGCGAGTATCTTGGCTAAAATTTTAATATCACAATTTAACAGAGAGATAGGATGGTAGCTCGCTGAAGACTGGGGTGGCTTGTCTGGTTTAAGGAGAAGGATAATAGAGACTTCCAACAGGGATGGATCTTGAGTTTGCCCGGGGAGCATATATTGATACAGACGCAACAGGCAGGGAGTGAGATCTTTGGCGAAAACTCTAAAGAAGTTCGAAGGGAAACCATCTGGACCAGGAGCCTTGTCCAGCGCAAGATTATGAATAGCGGATAGCACTTCTTGGAGGGATAAAGGAGCAGATAAAAGGGATTGCTGCGTGAGAGAGAGAGTAGGTAAAGATGAGGCGGACAGGTATTCAAATAATTCAGCTTGTGACGGAGATGTGGGATGCTGACTATAAAGAGAGGAATAGAACTGTCTAAAAACAGAAGTTATGTCTCTTGGATGTGTTTTGGTAATACCGTCAGGATCATTAATAGAGGAAATGAATCTTGATGCCTCTAATTTCCTCAGGCGCAAGGCTAGGAGATGACTCGCCTTCTCACCTTGCTCTATATATTTTGCCTTAGTTCTTAGTATGAGAAATTCTGCTTTTTCCTGTACTAAACGAGAATACTGATTCCTTAAATTCAGTAATGATTTTAACAAATCGGGACAGGAAGAAGAGGTGAGAGATTGCTTGAGTGTATGGATCTGATCCAGGAGTGAGATGATGGTTGCCTCCCTCTTCCGTTTACGGGTAGAGGAGAGCCTAATAAACTTGCCTCGTAGAAAGCATTTCAAGGCACACCATTCATGATCCGTTCTTGTGACAGAACCCTGATTATTTGCAATAAAGAGTTGAATCAAGTCAGAGATCCTAGTAATAACATAGTCTTCCTTTAAGAGCTGCATATTTAAACGCCATACTGAGTCCCTTTGGAGGTTCTGGTTTATCATGACAGTGACCCAGGCCACAGCATGGTCCAAAATAACAATCGGTTCTATGCAGAGTCATTAAGACCGTGTATAAGAGAATGCTGAGTAAAATATAGTTCAACCGGGACCAGGTGGAGTGCACCATAGAGTGAAATGAGAAGGCACGGGTCTTGGGATTTTGGAGGCACCAAGGGTTGCACAGTCCGGCGGAATCAAGAAATTCAGTGAATGCCCTCTGGACATTGGAGGGGGACTTGGACAAGGAATTAGATCTATCTAAGTCCTGTGTGGGTGGTAAGTTCCAATCCCCCCCAAGGATTAAGGGAAGTGCAGAAAGCTTTTGTAATTCTTTCAGTAAATCCTGAAAAAATTTAGAATTTCCCCCCACAGGCCCATACACACTCCCAAGGACTAATTCAGTGCAATCCAATAATCCTTGAACTAACACATATCTCCCTTGTGGATCAGCAATTATTATTTTGGGTTGAAAGGCGATCGACTTGTGAATTAGGATGTCAGTGCCACCACTGGCGGATGAAATACCTGAAGCGAAAACTTGCCCAATCTCCAGTCTACGCAAGCCCACCGCTTCCCCGGAGAGAAGATGGGATTCTTGGATAAAGGAGATATGGGCATGCAGTAATGATAAGTGTTTTAGAACCTGGATTCTTTAATTAAGATCACGAGCCCCTCTTACATTCCAGGTTATACATTTTTTCAGTCCATTAGCCATTGAAGTCTATAGCGCCCCATGCATAGCCAGTCCATTGTAATGAGAAAGTGCACCAATAATCCTCTCCCAACCATTGCTCCATGAAAACTATGAGACTGGTGTTTCCACGAGACGCAAAAAAAGACCCTGAACGTACTGTAAATCCATCCATTAAAACAATTGGAAAGTGAGGGGAAACCCCATCATTAAAGGTGAAAAGAAGTGGAACACCAAGGTTATTTAATACCCCCCCCCATAATCCCTACCCCCTTATAACTATTTACAAATAACCCTCTACCCAACTTCAATATCAACTGAAAAGCCTCATTGCTCCTGAATGGTAGAGACCCCATATGTACCCTGTTATAACTACCCTCTATAATCCTATCGAGGCATACAAAACTGAAATTGAAATTAGCAGGTTCATGCATTGAATAGACCACTAACACTAAATTAGGCATAAGTATGAACCGGCCTAACAAACCAAAAATAATCCCCATAGTGCCATATGATGTAGAGAAAAGGACAAGAGTAATTAGGGTATGACCCCCCATTCACCAGGACGTGAGGTGGGCTACTCCCAAGCCAATGTCCTCTCCCTCCCATCCCCCCCACAAAACCTTGAACAAGAGGTACTGAAAATAGTTTAAATCCAAACAGAGATGCTCGATGAAATTATGAAAACCGAACACCCCTCATAAACAAAGGCGTATTCCTGTTAGCTTGTCAAGAGGGGAACAAAGTCTTCACCAGATGCTCTAAAAGAGATAACAAAGAAAAAGAGAGAAGTATAGAACAAACGGGACTGCAGAGAAAACTAGTTGTAAGTGTTGAGATAAAAATACGAGAAAGAGCAATGATAGATTTAAAAAAAAACATGAAAATAGAAAATGGGAAGTAGAACAGGAGTCCTATAGAAAGTATCAAGAAGAGACAGGCTCTCTGTGCTGCGGTTAGGCATAGCTATCGCTCCAAATAAAACAAAACCAGAAATGCAGTATGGTAGAGAAGCAGCCAGAAGAGAGAGAATTAATAGTGAGCAGAGAGGGAGATAAAAGGTGGTATTACCAGACTTATTTGCATAAAGCAACATAGAGATATCACAAGGAGGAGTAAATAAGCCGAGTAGCTCCTTGAATATGCTGCTGTTCCCCAGGGGAACCAGATTGGTAACGGGCCAGGACTGCACCATGAAACAATCCCCACTGGAAACAGCAAGTTGAACAAAAAAAAGTCCATGGGAAAATGGTGCCTCGATGCAGCGTGGAATCTTCCAGGCCTACAGGCCACTGCTCGCCTCCCTCTCAGTCCATTGCCATCCTCTCCCCAGCGGGAAATACCTCCCCACACAAAGGCATCCTCTGGACCAGACACATCAATGGTAAGCCAGATGAAAAGACATTCAGACAGTCAAAAAAAAAAAGAAAAACTTCCTTGGTAACTTGAAAACAGGACCACAGCATTAAGATTTAAATAATGAAGGCAGCTTCTTGCACAGATCAGCCTGAGCCTGGTCAGCAGAGTCAAAGGAAAGCCATACTCCATCCACCAAAACCTGCAAACCGGCTGGGTATGTCATACGAAACTTAATGCTGGCAGCTATCAGCTTGCTGACTGTCGAGTGAAAGGTGGCTCTCTTCTGATGGGTTTCAAGGGGCAGATCCTGAGTAATCCTTAGTCGCTTGCCCTCCCAGTGTATAGCTTGTAGCTCTCTGACTTTCGCCAAGATATGTTGCTTTTCCAGATAGTTAAGCAAGCGAATAATCATCGGACAAGGGGAGGCAGACTCCTCTGGATTCGGGCGTAAAGACCTGTGCGCCCTTTCTATTAAATAAGTAGGGTTATGTGGGGAAGGACCCACAATCTTGGAGAGAAATTTCTGCATAAACGGAATCACAGAGGGACCCTCAGACCCTTCTGGTAGCCCATAGATCAGGGTGTTGTTCCTCCTACTGCGCCTCTCCAGGTCTTCGGTTTTAAGTTGTAGTTTAGTAATTTGTTGCCTGAGCTTTGTAATCTCTGGTTCAGTCCTGTCTGTCCAGGCCTCTAGAGAGTAGGTACATGCCTCAGTATCTGCCGCCCGAGTTCTTAGGTCCACCATCTCAGTATGAATATTTTTAAGATCGGCGGCGATATCTTGAAGGGTCTCTTTAAACGGTTGCAGTTCTTGCAAGAAGTGCTCTTCTGAGAGTGGTACAGAGGCTGACAGTGCACCCAGTTGCTTAGCTGAAGAGTGCTAGAGAGGTTTTACTTTCTTCGCCTGCTTATCGGGCGAGACCGGGGGCGTGTGTCTGGGCAAGGCCGTCTTCATTTCGGCCTCCATCGCGGCGTTTTAAAATAGTAAAGACACCAGAAATTCAGCCAGGAAACTCCATTGGATGGACAGGAACGGTAATGTTGAGGTGATCCCCTGTAGTTTAAGCCAGAAAACACAAGATTATCATGGATTTTCAGATGGGGGAGTGGGAGCCAAGGGAAACAGCAGCTGGCCAGCCCAGACCATCACGTGATCTCAAGGATGCAATACTTGAAGCAACATCCCATTATGTTAGAGAGAAAAGGAAGTGCAAAAGAAGAAGGAAACCACTTTGGTTCTCAAAAACAGTAGCAGAAAAGGTCAGAGCCAAAAGGATGGCCTTCAGAAAATATAAGAGAACGCAGCAGGATGAAGATAGGGAGGCATACCAAACTTCCCTAAGGGAAGGCAGTAAGGCAGGCAAAGGCCCAAACCAAGGAAACACTAGCACAAACAGTAAAAGAAGGTGACAACACTTTCTATAGATACATTAGTGAAAGGAGAAGGTCCAGAGGGGGTATTGCTAAGATCAAAGGGGATAAGGGGCAAATGAGGAGGAGGACCATGTAATCTATTCAAAGAGTCACCTGCATCTCACTGTCCTGAACACAGACCTGCCTGATGCAGTGCAAGTCTCTTCACTCCCTCCTTATACTTGGGGCAAAAAAAGCTGCATATTATCTGTGCATACAACCCCCCCAAACAGTGGCCACTGTGGCTTAGATAAGCTCCTCAACCAAACAGCCATGCTCTGTGGCAAAAATGAAGTACTCCTACTAGGGGATATAAATAAATGTAAACTGATTAGGAAAGTGCCAGGCCACCTCACTCCCCAAAATACAGAGCTACAACTTGCATCAAATGAGCACCGAACCTTCAAGGATTGTGTCCAGCTCCAACTCCAGCACCTTAATCGACTGGGTGCTAGTAAACCGTACTAAGCATACCCTCTCTGTCAGCACTCTTGCAGACACCATCATGGACCATCATCCAATCTTTTAATCCTGGGGGCTGGCTCCTTCACCCCCACAAAAAATGTGTTTCATCACCATCTGAAACTATGCTAACCTGAATACTGAAAGCTTTCTTCATGATGTAGCCAACATAGACTGGTCCAGTCTCTATCTGACCTCTGACATGCAGTCCACTCTCAGCATCTTCACTGCAAATTTCTTAGCCATTCAGGACACTCACATCCCTCTGATAACACGTTGAGTCAAAGGGAAGCCTACCCATTGGCGAAAAAAAGATCTACTAAACAAAATAAAACAGTGTGATAAAAGCTGGAGCCTCTGGCCTACAGGAAGACCAAAACACCTGCAGGATGCTTAGAAATACATGCAAAAAGAAAATCAGGGCAGCTAAAAGCTCCTGTTGCAAAAAGCTTATTAACCAGTGCATCAGGGGATCCTAACAAATTCTAGTCCTACATAAAAATGTTCCTGGGATCTAACCTTTCCCCTGCCCCAAATGACATGGTACTAAATGGTGCCCACTGCAACAACCCTCAGACCATCGCTAATTTCTTTAATGACCAATTTACAGACTTGACCAAATACACATCCACTTTTCCTGCCTCGAATCAACTGGGTCCTTCAGCTCCCTCCTGCCAAGCATCAAAAATCCCCTCCTTTCACTTTAAGGCTGTTACTCATAGTGAGGTCACAAAACTCCTCAGAAAGATCTCGGACAGCACAGCTACTAGATCAGATGGTATAGAGCCCAGGCTGCTAAAAATTGCCACACCTCTCATTGCCGAACCCCTGGCTAGAATTTTTACACTCTCCTTATGTCATAGCAGAGTCTCGGACATTTTGAAAACAATGAGAGTCACCCCATCTTCAAAAAAGGTGACCCTAAAGACCCCTCTAATTACAGGCCCATAGCCATCCTGTCAGTTCTAAGCAAAATATTTGAAAAGCTAGTTGCCACGCAAACCATTGAATTCCTCTGAGACAATGACCTCCTAACTGATGCACTACACGGCTTTTGAAAAGGTCATAGCACCACAACCGCCCTACTCAAATTTACTACAGACACCCTTACTGCCATGGACTCAGGTCTTTTCACGGGAGCAGTTTTCATCGATATGACAAACGCCTTTGACTTGGTAGACTACCCACTTCTCCTCAATACACTCCACTCTATGAGCTTTGGTCCTAGTGTTGTCAGTTGGTTTAACAGTTACCTGTCAAATAAGGCCCAAACCGTTAAATTCAAGTCTACATGCTCCGACCTAAAGACGGTGAACATTGGAGTTCCCCAAGGCTCAATTCTTGGGCCACTTCTCTTCTCAATTTTTATCAACAGCAGCACCACTAATCTCCTTGACACTTCATCTCTACTCTACGTGGATGACATAGTCATATATGCCAGTGTGAAAGATGTGTCCGATATCAACCCATGTCTCGCCTCCAATTTCCAACGCACACAATCCTGGGTACGAGACCACAAACTTGTTCCAAATGAGGCAAAAACACAGTCCATGCTATTCGGGACCCTCCCTAAACTCAAGATATTCCAAGATAAGTTCAGGGTCTCCTGATTAGATGGCTCACTCATAACTCCTGTAACATCATTTAAATACCTTGGAGTCACCCTTGACCAGTCTCAAAATTTTGAACTTCACATCATCAATGCATGCAAATCAGTCAATTCCAAGCTAGGCATGTCATATCAGACCAGCCACATGCTAATCCCTACTGCTAGAGTAGCTATAGCTTATGGCATACTCCTACCTACTCTGACCTATGGAGTGGCCACTTATACTCCTTTATCAAAATCAAATCTTCAAAGATGGGATGTCACCTATAACAACATCCGCAGGTTCACCTCAGCCTCCCACAGACTAAAACATCATTGTCTACTATACTCAGATCTAAACTGGTTATCCCTCAATGATACTAGACTTTCCTCCCTTGTCTCCACTATTGACAGCATCATGAGATCTCGTACCCCAACAACTCTGGCCGAGCTATTCACCTACCAGACCTCCAACTACAGCCTATGCTTGGCTGACAAATCCCTACTATGCGTCCCCGAATGCAGTACCACCATGCACCTCAATTATGGAACTCAGTCCCTCTGGACATCTGGCTAGCTCTTACACACAATGCTTTTAAAAAGCGCTCCACCAGCATCTCAGCACCACCAACCAATGCTCCTGTTTCAAACCTCCTTCGTTTCTGGGTATCCTGCCTATCCCGAAGCTCTTACCTTTTCTCCACAATACTTTCCTTGCAGTACAACCTATCCCAGCTATCTCTCTCTCTCTCTCTCTCTCTCTCTCTCCTGACACTAACCATTGCAGTCATCCCTCTCTCTCTTTGCCAGCTCCTATCCTATACCCTACCTTTCCTTATCCTGACCTGCTATTATCCCTACTGTTCACAATCTTGCAATTCCCCTACCCATTATCCCCCTACACTTGTCAGTATTTGACCACATTTTTATTTATCTATTTTTGTTGTACTTTCTAAATCGTATTTTCAGGACTACTACTGCAATACTCTTGCTACTGTATGATTTCTGTCATGCTATGGTTGTTAAAACCTCTATGATCCTACCAGAACCACCCTGTGTACTACCTGTAATGCTTAGCTTATTGTTAAATGTTTTTTAAAATACCCTGTATACTACCTGTGCTGCTTAGCCTATTGTTTAATGTTTCACAACACCTTGTTTATGTATCTCGATGTAATCTACTGTTTGTTATACCTGCAATGTCTGCTCTGTAATCTCCCGGGTTGTGCCTGAAAACAATCATCTTTATGGCTAGCACACCCACTCTGTAAACAAAAACTAAATAAAAAATACCTGGCCCCCCTTCCACAGGTTACACTTCCAACCTAGCAGCCTGCCCTTGAGCAAGAAATTTATTAAGAAGAAGAGGAAGAGGATGAACCTATAAAGCCTGATGCCTCGCCTGAATTGGAATTTGATTCTCCTCTCGGGATTAATTAATTTAGTTTAAAGTCATCTGGGGCCCGTGCATTTGAATTTGAGGCCCCGTCCCTGTGGAATTCTCTACCTCATTGGATTTGACAGTGCCTGACGGTGGAGAGCTTTAAGTCAGCATTAAAAACGTATTTATTTACTTTGGCATTTCTTACTGTTATCTGATCTACTGCAGATGTTTTTATATCTATTGATTGGTGTAGTTGTTTTTATGTAATTTATGGTTATGTACTAGTGCTATGGTTTCAGAATAGTGCTATTTATAAATAAAAAATGATTGATTGATTGACTATTCCTCTTACTTGTCATTCATGAGACAGATGGTGGACACCCTCAACATCTCCTCTGAGCAAACAGAGGAGGATGAAGAGGAAACAATTCATGCATATGATGGGACTAACTCCCTAAGGGAGGCTCTAGTCCCAATACACAAAGTCCCTCAGGAAAGCCACCTCCAAAATCAAGTGAGCACCAAATTCAGCAGCTGGCATTGATAAAAAGATAGAAAGAAACTATCAGGTGGACAAACAGGGGGAGGAGTACCTCTATGCGCCCCTTCCCGATCACAAAGGTGTGGTGCAAGCAGTAGCTTGAGAGAAAGCTAAGGTTCCTCTCTGTGCCCAGCCTGCTAAAAAAGACTACAGAAAACTGGACTCTATGGCCTAAAATGTTTATGCTACAGCTTCACTGCAACTAAAGCAAGCAGCTCATTTAAGCTACACAGCTCTGGGTCACAAAGCACTGTAGAATGCTGTACTAGCATTGAGCCAGAATGTGGGTGGCGATGTGGCACAGGACCTAGCAGCCACTGCAAGATCATCCCTGAATGCCACAAAATACCAGTTCAACATGGCTGTAGATGCAAGTGACTCAGCCTTGAGAGTTCTGGCACAATCAATGTCCTTGAGAAGGTTTGCCAGGCTAAGGACCACACTCCTTATCCAGGACACCCAGGCAAAATATATTGATTTCCCTTTGAAGAAAGCTCATTAGTTGGTGACAAAACTAAAACATATATGAAAAGGGTGGATAAGCAGAAAACCACACATAAAAAAGTCTAAACTGAGTAAGAAAAGACCTCTACATAAGAACATAGGTAGTACAGACAGGAGGGTTCTCCTACCAGACCTGCCTATTCGCAAAAAAATTAGCCTTAGTCTCCTGCCACCTGGGCTTTGCTAGTGTCCACACCTAACCCACGCTACACGTGTAGTGCAACCAGTCGTACCTTGTCCCATTCTGCATGACATCCTAGGCGCAGTGCACCTTTTGCTTCAGAGCTCCTATGTGGCTAAATGGTCTCCCTCCTGAAGTTGCTGCAGAGCAAAAGCTTGGCTCCTACAAATTTAAACTTCGGCATTACCTCACCTCTCTTAGTAGCTATGATTGCAGGCACGTCGTTCCTCTGACTCTTTACACTGTATTTGCCCACCCTCCTCAAGGTCTCACACCCTCTTTCCCCTAGTTCTCAAATTGCACACTCCTTCTACCAACCCTCCCAGAGGATCCCTCACCCTGTTAACACCCCATCCCCTCCCCTCCTCCTTTTTCCTCTCATCCTCTCCTCTTCCCTCCCCCTACACTTTCCCTTATACCTCTTGCCACTACTTGCACTTATTGACAATGTCACTTCTGTGACTGCAATTTTCTGTTTATGGACTATATATCATATTTCCTGTTTTCCTGCAGTCCTACCTTGTTTTAGCCATTTCTTTGTCTCTCATAAGCCTGTTACCCCCTTGTATTTACTTTTCCTGCTTTCACTACAATGTATGACCCTGAACCTCATAAATGTATACCACCTGTACTTATTGACAATGTCACTGCTGTGACTGCAACTTTTTGTTCTTAGACCTCATATCCTCTCTCCTGTTATTCTGTAATTCTGTATCTGTACTTTCCATTTTTTGTCATATACACCTGTTACCCTACTGTATTTACCATTACTGTTTGCACTGCAATGTCCGATGCGGAAGCTTTGTAAATGAACCTCTGGTTCAAAAGTAGTAGTAATCCTAGAACTCAATAAAGAAAGAAAGAAAGCCGATCTGGCCTGTCCAGCAATTTCTCAATGATAAAGACCCCCAAACCCTCCCTCTTTTCAGAAGTTGTCCAACCTGTATTTAAAGATATTCAGATTGTCATTAGTAACTGTTGCCTCAGGCAAATTGTTCCAAAGATGGATCACTCTTTGAGTGAACCAACGTTCTCTCCTTACAGTTCAAAAATGTTTAACCTGCAGCTGGAATTTATGCCCTCTTGTTTCCATGCTGAAAGTCCTTAGTTCCAAATACAGTTTCTCATATCTTCTCCTATCTTCACTTTTTAAAGCTTTATACACTGTAATAAGATCCACCTTAGTCTTCTCTTCTCCAATGAATACAAATCCAGGCTACCTAATCTATGTTCATATCACTGATTTTCTGAACCCTTCACCATTTTTGTAGCTCTCCTCTGGACTCTTCTCACTTTTTGGATGTTCTCTGCGCTTTCTGGTGACCAGAACTGGCCACAGTCTTCCAAATGTGACCTCACCAAAGCCCTATACATCGGCAACACCATGTCTCTACCTCCTACAGGCATTATGGAAGGAGAGGCAGGAGCAGGGGTTATTACCACAGACTCTACACTGGTTATGAATACCAGAAACAGACAGAGTACTATAGGGGTAGAGGCAGAAGGGACACCTGGCATGTTGCAGTACCAGTCCCTAAGCCACAGCCAGGAGGCAGTATGGCGCAGTGGGTTAAGGCTCTGAGCTGCAAATCTGGAGACCTGGGTTTGAATCCCACAGCCCACTAGGTGCATACTGTGTGACTCTGAGCAAGTCACTTAACTTCCTTGTGCTCCCAGGTTGCACCTGCAAACAAGCTTTCAGCTCAGTGTGTCTCATCTGGTAAAATAATTGGTTAAAAAAAAACCCTGACTGTTTTACCAAGGTAACCAATTGGCCATTGCCAGTGTGTGTGTGTGAGGGGGGGGACTCTTTACTTCCAGAAGAGGGGGATAACAATCATTACATACAAGTGATTCCTGAAAGTAATGAGTCAGGGATTGTTCCTGCAATTCCAAAAATTCTTAAGGTTGCAGGGACCAAACCTTCCAAGCTTACTCCCCAACAGAAAAAAAAAACTACTGGAGCTGAAAGTAAAGAAACTGCTGCAAGTAAGGGCAGTAGAAAATGTTCCTGTATCACAACGGGAAAAGGGCCCTTTCTCAGGGTGCTTCCAAACCCAGAAAAAGAATGGAAAATGGCAACCCATTCTAGACTTAAGGAACCCAAACAGACATGTCAAAAGTTCAGGATAGTTACACTGGGAGCAGTAATCCTATCCCTGCTGTCAGGAGATTGGTTGAGGTCACTGGATCTGAAGGATGCCTATTTCCACATTTCAGCCAGACCCAGTCACTTAAAATATAACAGTTTAAGGCTAAGAAATGGCCAGTATCATTTCACAGCCTTATCGTTTAGCTTCATCCCAGCACTAAGAGTGTTCACAAAGTGCTTAACTGTGGTGGCAGCTCACCTGAGAAGGCAAGATGTAGTGGTCCTCCCTTATCTCGATAACTGACTTGTCTCAGGGGAAACAAAAGAGGAAGCAATGTGGTATATCCAGCTGGTAAGGAACACCATGGAACAACTGGGTTTCCTAATAAATCTACAGAAGTCCAAGAAAGAAGCTGTTCAAGCTGTGGACTTCATTGTAGCAGAGCTGCATACCCTGCAGGGAAGACCATTCCTTTCACAAGCCAGGGTAGCAAACTTTTTTTATATATGCAGTATAGCTTTTTATTTTCTCAGCATACTCTTCAGCTCCTCTTCACCCCCTTCCCACAGGTGGCACCCAACTCCTCCAGACTAACCTAAGAGCTTACTTCCCCACGGCTGTGCCCCCATGGTGGGACTGAAAGGGGAGGGCCATCCCTTCCCAGTCCTCAAATCCAGTGTGGCTCCAGGTGTCCAGGTGGTAGTGTGGCTTCCAGAAGGAGTACAGGGCTTCATCCTGCCTTTGGATCCCTTTTTTCCATTTTTTTAACCCATTGCCCTGCCACAGCTTCACATCAGAAATGTGCACGTGGAGGTATGCACGTCTTGCAGATCTGCGGCCTCACCCTTCAAGCAGCTGATGGCCTGCACTGCACTGGGAGGGGAGAGCTGTCTTGTGGATGCTCAGTCCTCTCCCACCTTGCCAACTCCCAGCAATCCGTACCTGTTCCCAAACATGGTTTGCCAGCATAGCAGAAGGTCGGGCGTTAGACGCCTCAGCACTCCACACCACTGGGCCAGTTTCCAGGATAGCAGACTTGATTGAAAGTGCAGAATCATTCAGCCCAGGTCATTCAAGACCGGCAAGGGATTTTGTGCAAGTCCTAGGGCTCATGGCTTCAGCTGAGAGACATGCAGCAACACTTGAGAGGGTGCTGGTCCCAAAGGTCTGATCCCTTCACATACCCCGTGCCAGTCACAAAAAGCTTTGTGCAGGCACAACAATGATGGAAAGATGAAGAAGTCAACCTCAGAGAAGGCATTTCATTCTTCCAGCGATCTCCCACCAAGATCATTACAACAGATGCCTCACTACTAGGGTGGGGTGGTCATCTGGGGGACCTCATGGTAAGTGGCATCTGGACTCCACAGGAGTCACAGGAACACATAAATCTCCTCCAGCTCCAGGCAGTGCTTCTGTTAATGCAGTCCTTTTCCTTCCAGTTGCAGGATTAGTCAGTCCAAATATGGAAAGACAACACCACAACCATGTATTACATAAACAAACAGGGGGGGACAATATCCTGCATAATATGCACAGAAGCAATGAGAATTTGGGATCTAGCTTACTCTGGGTGCCAGAATGTCTGCAGTGCATCTGCCAGGCAAGGACATGTACTGACAGACTCCCTTAGTAGAATCAGTCAAAGAAACTACAAATGGACTTTGAACCAGTAAATGCTGGCTTCAGTTTTCAGAAGATGGAGCACTAAATGTGCTCCTAAAATTTTGTTGCAGAACCCCAGTAAGGGTCACAGCCCCAGAGTATGCCCTATCCTTGATATGGGCAGCCTTAAGTTCTCCCCCAATTTCCCTCATGCAGACTCAGAGGGTATTCATGAAGCTCAGGAGAGAAACAGCAACAATGATCCCAATAGTCCAAGACTGTGCTAAGCAAGCATGGTACTCAATGCTACTGACCATGTCCTGTTGTAGCTCCCCAGTCATCCTGCCACTCAGACACAACCTACTGACTTTGTCTCAGTGCAGAATAATATTTCCAGACCTCAGAACATTACATCTGAAGGCATGGTTCTTGAGGCACTAGAGTTTTCTGGTTTGAAGCTGTCCCAAGAGATATTACAGGTCCTGAGATTTTCCAGGAAACCAGCTACAAGAAAGGTGTACAGTATGCCTCAAAAGTGGAAGAAATTCTTATGCTGGTGTGCTTCTAGAAAAATAATCCAATTCAGGCAATGCTATCCACAGTTCTGGGCTACATGGTACACTTATAGTCCCTAGGCCTAAGGCCATCAACTTTGAAAGTGCACCTGGCAGCTGTATCAGTTTATACATAAGGAGGCAGGGATAAATCATTGACCTTACAACCCATTTTTAAAAGGTTTTTCAGAAGCCTCAGCTCAATCATCTTCACCCCCTGTGAAGGAACAAGTTCCCCCATGGGACTTGAATATTTGCCTAACACAGCTGATGGAATCTCCTTTTGAGCCCATAGGTACAGCAGATTTAAAACATATCACCTGAAAAACAGTTTACCTAGTAGCCATGACATCTGCCAGAATGGTAAGTGAACTGCAAGCCATTTGTACAGATCCAAACTACATAACATTACACAGAGATAAGATTGTCTGACTTTCACCTTAATCTGTCAGTGTCCCTACCAGTGATCTTTCCTGAGTACTCTAGCATAGGTGAGCAAAATCTACACTCCCTTGATGTAAAAAGGGCACTGGGCAGCTATATGGACTGGATGAAGGATGTCATGTCTGACAGCGAACAGTTCTTTAGTTCTTTGTCATACGCGGAGAGTTGGGCAAAGGTAAACCAGCAGCCAGGAAGAATCTTTCTCAATGGATAGCCTCCTATATCCAGTTCTATTATGGGAAAACTGGTAGGCAGCCTCCCAGCGGCCTGAGGGCACAATCCAAAAGTGGCACCTCTGCCTCTGTGGCAGCTAAAAGCGGCATCCCCCATTTGCAAAGCAGCTGCAGTACTTGGAAGCTGATCCATACCTTCACTAAAAAGTATTGCTGGGATACACAGGCTCAGAGGGATGCAAGCTTTGGAACTGCTGTCTTACAGAACCTTGTTCCTAAATAGATTTTAGACTCATCCTTCTATGGTACTGCTAGTGAGTCTGCACTTTTGCATTAGCCATTATTGTTGAATTCTAGTTGTTAGAAGGAAAAAAAATACTCACCATAGTAATGTTGTTTTTTTCCCATGGGAACCAAGAATAAACCAGCACAAACCTTGAGCCTCCCTCCCCTTCTAGAACCTGAAATAGGTTCCCACAAGAATAAGTCTGTTCATTTCTGTGTGCTTGAACATTACTTTTTACAGTTCTCACAAATGTTAGATTGTGGCTGTTTTGTTTATAGTTATGTCTGCTATCTGTTCATAAAATCTTTTCGAAGAAATGTTAAATATTTAACAGGCATTAGATAAATTTTAGAAGCAAATCTGGCATTAAGCCATTAGGGGGAGAATGACCATACTGCAAAATTTGAAAGAGGATCCAAATTTCACAATTAGCTTATCGATTAATTTCTCTGAGGCACCACTCAGAGGTGAGATGATGCCCTTTGAACTGACTGATTGTCAGATCCCATAGAAGAAACAACATTACTATGGTTATATTTTTCTTCTGGCCTTGTCTGTTCCTTGTGGGTTATGCGCTTCCCTCTATCACTGGTGAAGTATCCATGACCAGATATCAGCCGGTCCTAGGAAGTGCTGTTGTAAGCAGGCCAAGTCCTTTACTGTGTGCCGGAATATCTAACTGAGGTACACCAGGCCAGGTCATTACTCCAGGTGAACAACAAGGCCCCTGGAAGGGGAGATCAGTAAACCCAGTTGGATAACAATTGGGAGCAGGTGTCCCAATAACATGTCACCTTTACTGAACCAGCCAATTTCGGCTCTTCTGTCAAAATCCCAACTGAGCTCCATTTTAATTAAGTCAAGTGTCTTATTAGGCAAATAAGATACTTGACCCAGAAATTTGGGATACCTATAAAAAAGCAAGAAATAAACTAAAGCAAAAGCTAAGGAATACTAAATGCAGTTTTTATAGAAATAAAATTCAAGAAGTTAAAAATCTAAGTCAATACTGGAATGTGATTAAGTCTACAGAAAATCCAGTACAAAGTAGGCCTGTAATGCAAATAATAAGTTAGGAAATAATGCAAAATCCAAAACAATCTGCAAATATACTGAATACTTATTTTACTACTTTGCCTGATATTGATATTCCATTTCAGGATGCAGAGATTGAAAACAAGACACAAATAGAAGGTGATTGCCACAACAGAGTAAAATTTAGGGTTAAAATAATCCACTGTAACCAGGTCAAGGCTTGTTTAAGAAGGCTGAAAGTAAACGAAGCATGCGGCCCAGACAAGGTGGAAAGTAGATTTTTAAAGGATTCAATTGAAATTACAGCTCCCATAATTACTAGGTTGCTGAATTGGAGTCTTACGGAGTGATAATTTCCTACTTCTTGGAAACTAGCAACTGTCATACCAGTATTTAAGAGGGGCCTAAAAACAGACCCAGCTAATTACAGGCCGAAAGCCTTATTATCTATTCTTTGAAAAATCCTGGAAACCTTGGTCCAAGAACAATTTAGAGAATGTCTGGAGCAACATTCTGTCATAACTAAGTACCAATCAGGATTTAGACGAGGACACTCCACGGACACCGCACTCACCAACCTGGTTGATTTGTTTGCCACTCCTTTAAATCATGGTCAGGTGGTGGGTGTGCTGTTCGTGGACTTGTCAAAGGTATTTGACACCGTAGACCATCCGGGATTGAGTTCAAGACTACTGGAGGTTGGAGTGGCAGAAGACACCTTACAGTGGTTTGATTCATACCAGCAAGGTCGGTTTCAACAGGTACAGGTGGGAGGTGTTTTGTCCCAAAAGCAGTCAATAAATCGGGGGAGTCTCTCAGGGATCGATATTGGGCCCAACCCTGTTTTTGCTATATGTGAACCAGGTAACAAATTATATATATATATATATATATATATATATATATGTGTATATACAGTACATATATATATAGATGTGTATATACAGTATATATATATATATATATATATACACACATACACACACACACACACACACACACACACACACACACAATGGGGTGAGTGGTAGTTGAGTGAGATAAACAGATAATAAAGTATGGGTCGGGGTGTGTAGCGAAGTGTACACACCGGGGTTAGATGCTACATAAACCCCGAGAGCGAAGCTCGAGGAGTTTATGGATAGCATCTAACCCCTCGGGTGTGTGTAAACTCCAAGTTTGCACACACTGACCCATATTTTATTTTATATAATTGCTGGGTTTCATTTTTTCCTCCATAGCAATTATATAAAATAATGAAAAGACCTCCGGTGAAGCCGAGGTCCAACTGAGTTTTGGCACTGTCAGCGGTCTGGAAGTTGCTGGAAGTGTTTTTTTATTTTATTTCCCCACTCTTGCTAGGATGCACTTTCATTTTTTTTGTGCAACCATTTCTTTTCTTTTTTTTTTTAAATGTACTTGCCGCCGAGCTGGAGTAGCGGTTTCTGGTGGCTCGGGTTAGGTTGGCTGGGGGAACATGGAAGAGCGGTGCCTAGCACTAGCCTGGGGAATGCGCAGGAGAAACAAAACCCAGCGCATGTTTGCCATTATAAACACTCCTTTATAATGGTAAATTACACCACGGGTTTTGTATAGAAAAAATGAAACCCAGTTATTATAACAGTGTATCATCTACTGCAGTGTGATATTTTTATCTTCTGCTCTACTGTGATGATATCAGCCATTTACACACACACAGGTCACGAAAGGTCATCACTCTAGGCAGCTTCCCCCTCAGCATGCAAGAAAAGCCTGTGCTGTTACCATAGACACAAATGCAGAACTACTTCAGAGGTCTCACTGCTGCCTATAGCTAACACAGTGAGCATTACAAAACACACCTACCCCCCCCCACCAACTTCCAGCTCATTACTGCGACTGCAGCCAGAATCCTAAGCAGCACAGCTTCACAGAACAGTCTAAACTACTGCCTGCAGCTAACTCAACTACCACTGAAACACACTCTCACTTGTTCCTCAAACTCTGATTCTCACCCATTACAGTTATCGTGATACTATCAGCTTGACTACAGCCAGAATCCTAAATAGCACAATTTCACAGAACACTCTGCACTCTGCCTGCAGCTAACTTAATTACCACTGAAAACAGTATTAGCTGTTCTGTCACTCTGCCTCTCAGCTCATTACAATTACTGTGATGCTCTCAGCTTCACTGCAGCCAGACTTCTAAACAATACAGCTTCACAAAAGTATATTTCTCACTCCTACCTAAAACGAACTCATTTAGCATTGCAAAACACACTCATGTGTTTCCCAGAATTTATAACAATGCCAGTCCATTCAGAAAAGCTCACACACAGAATGAGCAAACACATAAACAGGAACAGAACACAAGAGAGCATAACAAAACTTCTAAAACTCTTGGCCCTATTGTATATATCGAATACATGATGGTCAGATCGTGTGCTATGGCAAAGATTGTCACTCCTGCAGAGTGAGCTCTGGATATCTCACTCGTGCCTTCGGCACTCGTGAGATATCCAGAGCTCACTATGCAGGAGTGACAATATTTGTCATATCACAATCATGCCCATCATGTATCCCATATATATATGCTTTGCATTGTGGGGGCATGTGTGATTTTATATTTTCTTGAAACTTGGCTTCCCAGCCAAATGCCCTTTGGGGTAACCTTTGCCTCGGTGTTTGCACACAGAGGTTCTTTGTCTTTTATATATATATATTTATGCAATAAGTGTGGACATAAATCCTATGTGATAAACTGAGCTACTATGAGATAAATTCAAAATTTTACATTTATACACAGTAGATGCATCATCACAGATTTATATACATAGTAGATGCTTTTTTTTATTTAGTTGTTTAACCAGGAGTAGCACACTAAGCTGAAAGCTTTTTTACAGGAGCAACCTGGGAGCACAGGGAAGTTAAGTGACTTGCTCAGGGTCACACAGTATGCAAGTGGAAGCTGTGGGATTCAAACCTAGGTCTGGTCTGCTGGATGTCACCAGATTTACAGCTCAGAGCCTTAAACCACTGTGCTATACTGCCTCCTACAATCACTCCGGAATTCATTTAGAATGTTCAGCCTCAGTACCAGTACTAACTATATTCACATACGAACATATGAACATACGAAGAAGCCAGCAGAAGAAGGCCATTTGGTCTATCAAGTCTGCTCGTATTGCAGGGTCCACAGCTTGAGCTAATGTCCCTGCCCTGCCTCCCCACTCCTCCCATCCTCTCTACCCATGATTCTTACCTTCCCCTATGCCTATCCCAGCCTCTCTTAAAGCTACCCACCATATTCAACAAGATGACCTCTTCTGGCAGCGCATTCCAAGTGTCCACCACCCTCTCTGTGAAGAAGTGCTTCCTGATCTCCCTCCTAAACCTTCCACCCTCCAGCTTAAGACTGTGCCCCCTTGTGATATGGTTGCCACTCAGCTTAAAGAGACTCTCCTTATCAACTTTATCCCTTTCAAGTACTTTTCCCTCTCTCTCTCTCTCTTGTCTTCCAGGGAGTACATGTTCAGTGCCCTCAACCTCTCCTCGTATGCCTTACCCTGCTGACCGGCTATCATATTTGTAGCCCTCCTCTGTACCTTCTCCAGCACGTTAATGTCCTTTTTGAGGTGTGGGCACCAGTACTGCACTCCATACTCTAGATGCGGCTTTACGAGTGACCTGTACAAGGGCAGTATAACCTCCTCTCTCCTACTACTGATTCCCTAGCTATGCATCCCAGCATCTTGTTTGTCTTTGCTGCTTTCTTGCACTGTGGAGTGCTTCAGGTCACTAGTGATCATCACTCCCAGGTTCTTCTCCTCTGATGCAGATACTCGGACTCCACCCAGGTAATACTCTGTCCTGGGATTCTTGGCTCCAATATGCACAACTTTGCATTTCTTGGCATTGAAGCCAAGTTGCCAGATCCTGGACCACCTCCCCAGCTTTTCCAGATCTTCCTGTAGTTCCCTTATCCCTTCAGCTGTGTCCACTCTCCCACAGAGCTTGGTGTCATCTGCGAATAGGCACATTTTGCCTTTAATGCCATCCCCAGTGTCATTGATGAAGACATTAAACAACACCGCCCCAGCACAGAGCATCTCTGTGGGACCCTCATCATATTCTCTGGTGCCAGATAAATCTCCCCCCACCATCACCCTCTGGGTTCTGTCCCTCAGCCAGTTTTCCACTCATCTGACCATCTTTTTCCCAACTCCAAGATCCACCAACTTCCTGATCAACCTTTTGTGGGGCACAGAGTCAAAGGCCTTGCTGAAATCAAGATAGAGGATGTCTACAGCTTGGCCTTCGTCTACTGTCTTAGTGACACAGTCAAAGAAGTCAATCAGATTTGTTTGACATGATCTTCCCCCCATGAACCCATGCTGTCTCTCATCCTGGAGACCATGTTCCTCTAGATATTCCACCAACCTTTCCTTTAGTATGGTCTCCATCAGCTTGCCCACAATGGAGGTCAGACTGACTGGTCTGTAATTCCCTGGATCATCCTTGGGTCCACTTTTGTGAAGGGGCACTACATGTGCTGTTCTCCAGTCCTGTGGTACCATGCCTGATTCTAGTGAACTATTAAATAGGTCTGCTAGCGGCCCTGCCAGCTCCTCAGCAAGTTCCTCTAGTACCCTTAGATGTACTCTGTCCGGGCCCGGTGATTTGTCCACTTTCAATGCCAGCACACCCTCCCTCACTCTATCCTCCTCTATCACTATGTCTGTATTCCCCTCCCCCCCCCGCTCCTCTTTTCCCTCCTGAAGGCACTGGTCCATCCTTCTCCCTGGTGAAGACAGAACAGAAGTATTCATTTAGTATCTCTGCTTTTCCTCCATTATTCTCCACCCACTCCACACCTTTCTTAAGCCTAACAATCCCTTCCTTCTTGTCCCTTTTCTCATTTATATAGTGAAAGGAAGCCTTCTCCCCCTTCTTAATTCCTTCAGCTATTTGAAGCTCCTTCTGTGCCTTTGCTCACTGAACTTCCTTACTTGCCTAACTAGCAAACTTAGGTAATTTTCCCTATCCACCTCTCTCTTGGTCTTCCTGAATATTCTATAGGCCACCCTCTTTTCCCTTACTGCCTTGACAACCCCAGAACTGAAGCAGCTGGGTGCTTTGGCCCTTGTGTTCTTCCCCCTAAGCCTAACACTCTCATCTGTGGCAATCAGTATTTCTTCCTTAATGATGGACCACTTTAGGTCTACCCACATATCTGCTCTGATGCCCACCAGATTGCTTCTTAGAACCTCACCCATTTTCCTGAAGTCCGCCCTCCTGAAATCCAAGATTTTGGTCTTAGTTGGGATGCTTTCCCTGCCCATATCCAACTGGAACCACACTGTGCAATGGTCACTTCCCCCCAGTGGCTCCCTGACCATTATTTCCTGTACATGCTCCCCATTTGTGAACACCAGATCAAGAACTGCCTCAGCTCTTGTTGGTTCAGTGACGCCCTGAGTCAGAAACCCACTCTGCAGTCCTTGCAGGATCACCTGACTCTTAGCACATGTTGTGGATGGTATACTCCAGTCCACCTTGCGCAGGTTGAAGTTCCCCACAATTACTACCTCTCCTTTCCCAGCAGCTTCCAATATTTGTGAGAGCAGTTCCTTGTCTCTCTCCTCAATGCTTCCATTGCCACACCTCTTCAAGAAGAGTGGGTATAGTATTGAAATTTTTTGGGTCCTTGCCTTCCATCCAGATAGCCTCCCTTAACATGTTGCATATTAATATTTAATGGCTGGGCTTCCATCCCCATGCACAAACAACTGGCTACCTCATTGTGGTCTCTGTGTTAAATAACTGCTCATGTTAACCCACGTACATATGATCTAACATGTGAATTTATGCAGTGTTACTGATTGTTGCAGTCCAGACTATTAGGTTTAGGACCTGTGAAGCAATAGGGTAAGTCTATCTGGAAGCATATTGACATAATCTAGCTGTATGTTGTTCCCCTTAGTGGACAGACTCTGGAACTAGCACTGACACACAGAAGACTCTACGGAATGCTCAAGAATAAAGTGCTCTGAATAGCCTGGCCTCACTTACCGAACTGCATACTCTTCCTAGATGCCCTGTGAGATCCTTCAACAATTCCACATTGTGACAAATTCACTCGTCCGTGCCTCAACCAGCGTTCCTCTCACAGCTTGTGTCTGCGGACCTTCACCTGTGTTCACCCCTCACCACATCCTTGCACCCACACTCAACCCTGTGCAAAGGTGGCACACCCCCGACACCTGGACCCTCTGAACCCTGTCACCAGTCCCCCTGGATCAAGCCAAGGCCAACTGCTTGAATCCCAGATGAAGCGTGGGTTCTGTCTTATCAAGCTTCACTCCACCCCTCTCTGTATCAGGAAGGAATATGTTTTTCAGACTGCTTAAACTAGATTTTGAGTGCTTCTTCAGAATGATGGTTACCCCAGAAATTCACAAACTATACCCCTTTTATTAAAATTCATAGCCAGTCTGTATATTGTGCTAAGTGGGAACTACTTTATTTATGTGATTTAGTTACACTTTGGCCAAAATAAAACAAAAGTCGGGTCATGACTGAAAACGGTCCTTTGGATCAGCTCACTTACCCGGTTACCAAAGTCATCAATAAATAAGTGCTTATGAGAAAACATTGAAAATAAAAAGAGTTAAATCATAAAAATGCTAACTTAGTTTTCTTATAGCTATGTCAAACTTATAGGTGACGATGTGGAAAATGAACTGTCTCTTTTCTTCAGAGAACTTGAACACTCATCAGAGTTCTACCCCTTCCAGTCTAATAACCTATGACTAAACACTACCGTCCCAAGCCGTGTGGTAGGCCATTTTTAGAGACAACTCCCAAGTGTCTCAGTAGGACACACCTCTTGCAAATAAAAGCACCATGTTTGTAACAGGATAAGACATGCTTCCCTGTTTTATCACTAAACAATTACACTCAAACAGTCCTCCAATTTGCCATGCTTTTGGCATCAAACGACTGTCAACAGTATCACTTTTCCCAGGGTGTCAGCCTGCTAGTTGACCCCCAGGAACAGATAAAGATTATTACCCAAATGATCCTCCTTGTAAACTGCAGGGATAAACATCAGGACCATTTGGCCACATGTGCAGACTTTTAGAATATGACTTGGCTGACCTCTCACTATTTTCTGGGACACTTCAGTCGGTCAACTCATTGTATTAAACCATCAGTATGCCACACCTCCCTTCCTAAGACCAGTGCTGGTACTGGGTGTACCGTCACTGCAGTGAAACCCCGATGGTGAACACCACCACAGCGGCAGGAATTGGGCAAAATCCATCCATCGCTGTGGTGGTCAGTGTGCCGATCGGGACTGCCTCGCTGAGTTTCTGCCCCCCCAGTCCAACTCCGACTCAGAGCTAGAATCCTAGAGATCGGGGATGTGGGGTTTGGGCGCAGCCCCCCGATTGTGAACACCGACATCCCCGTGGCTACAATGCCGAAAGTCGGCATTGTAGCTGTCGCTGTAGGGGATGTCGGCGCTAGCACTGTCGAAGCACTATAGGTAAACCCTTGTACTGTGTGACAACACCATACTGTGATGGCATTGGTCATGCTATGCCATCTGATGGGCCACTCAATCACCACTTGCATTTTGTGAGCCTTTCTTATGTTGTATGTGCATATTGTGTTCTTGCCGTGCTAAGCTGAAGTGCAACAGCTTGGCATTCTCATCACTTATGCGCTGTAGCCATGTTTATTTTTATTTATTTATTTAAAATTGATAGCTGAGACAGGCACATTAAGCAGAGGCTCATTTCCAGGTGCGACCCAGGGGACTGATCTAGGAGGAGGAGGAGTATCAAACAATTCTACAGTAAACTTCACGCACAATACAAACATTTTTGCAGAAGCATTTCAGGTACAATGAAAACAGGCAGGTCAGTGAAATTGCAATGTGTGTACATCATAACATAAACTGAAATACATTTGCTAAACAGGAGGGTTACAATGTAGTCAATTTTCTGAGAATAAGTATGGCAAAGGGTAGAGTAAATAAAGTGAAATTATAGAAAAACAAACAGTTAGTGGCTTGAGACTAGGCACAGAAAATTAGTAGATGAAAGTGCTATAGGAGGACAAAGTCAGGAAGGGGGCAGAAGTATAGGCAAGGGGTAACAGAAGCTTGGAAGAGAGGGGCATGGTAGAGGAGAGACACGAGCATGTTAGTGGATGATGGTCCATAATCGCCATAAATTCTCTGCCATACAAATATGGCTGCAGCCTTTGTAATGCCCAAACTATGCTCAGACATTCCTTCTCTATAGTGGCATATGCCACTTTCCCTGGCAGGAGTTTTTAGCTCAGGTAAATAAAATAAGGTGCTCTTCCTCTTTGGAATTGACCTGGCACAGCACAGCACCAGCCCAAAATGAAATGCATTCATGTGCAGTATGAATTTTAAACCATAGTCAGGGCTGGCTAGCACTGAAGCCTGACATAGGGCCTGCTTTAGCTGACAGAAGGCCGTCTCACAGTGATCTGACCAGTGCACCCTTTCAGGTATTCTCTTTTTGGTCAGATCTGTGAGGGGTGCTGCAAGTGTGCTATAGTTAGCCACAAATCTTCTGTAATATCCAGCAGTCCACAGAAATGCTCATACCATTTTTTGATTGTGGGTGTAGTCTAGCTCTTTATAGCCTCCACTTTCGCTGGTGCCAGTCAGATATGTACCCCAAAGGCATCCTTAGAATGGCAGAAAAAGGGGAGATATTATTGATGGGGGACCTGAATATGCCATATATTAATTGGAGCACATTTGCTGCAGCCACATCCAAGAACAGGGTCCTTCTCGATGCCCTACAGGGGGCATGCCTCAGACTGCTAGTGTTGAAACCCACTCGGGAGGGAGCAATCCTAGACCTGGCACTCTCAAATGGGGACGAAGAAAGGATCTCAGCTTTAGAAGTGGGTAGCCATCTGGGAACAAGCGACCAACAAACAGTGTGGTTCACGATAAACACAGCTGTAGAGTCAAGCCATACAAAAGCGAGGGTACTGGACTTTAGAAGGGCTGACTTTAGCAAAATGGGAGAGTGCATAATGGATACATTAGCAAATGGGCAGGAAGGAGGGGTGGAGGAACAATGGGGAAAAATCAAAACTGCCATTACAGAGGCAGCAAGCCTTTGTGTGACACAAATAAACAAAACAAAACAAAGGAAAAACCACCATGGTTCTCAAAAGAGGTTGCGGTGAAGATTAGGGAGAAAAAGATAGTATTCAGGAAGTATAAGGAATCACAGAGGGATCAGGATAGGGAACTGTATCAGTTAAAGCAGAAGGAAGCAGGGAAGGCAGTCAGAACTGCAAAGGCCCAAACAGAGGAACAGATAGCAAACTCAGTTAAGAAGGGGGATAAAACCTTTTATAGGTACATTAGGGAACAAAAAATGATCAAGGGAGAGATAGTTAGGCTCAATAAAGGGGAGGGGAGGTGGGCAGAGGGTGACAGTGACAAGGCAGAGATCCTGAATGAATATGTTTGCTCAGTATTCACAAAAGAAGAGGAGGGGGAGGTACCTAAACCAAACAATAGAAGCACTCTGGATAGGGGGGTCGATACCAGTCCATTCACAAAAGAAAGGGTACTGAAAGGACTCCTAAAACTCAAGATGGACAAAGCAATGGGGCCTGACGAGATTAACCCCAGAATTCTAAAAGAACTAAGGGGAGAACTAATGACTCCACTGACTACCCTTTTTAACAAATCATGGGAGGATGGTGTGGTACCTGAGGACTGGAGGAAGGCAGATGTTATTCCCCTCCACAAAAGTGGGAGCAAGGCAGAGGCAGGAAACTACAGACCTGTTAGTTTGACCTCAGTGGTAGGGAAAATTATGGAATCACTTCTGAAAGAAAAAATTGTCGAGTACCTAGAGGTCAGCGGTGCACAGGACCCAAGGTGGCATGGATTCACAGTGGGGAGGTCATGTCAAACGAATCTTATAGATTTCTTTGAATGGGTGACCAAAGTAGTAGAGCAAGGAGGGGCTGTGGATGTGGCATACCTACACTTTAGCAAGGCATTTGACCCAGTCCCACACAAAAGATTAATAAACAAGTTAGCCGGCCTGGGAGAGGGTCCCAGGGTGGTAACCTGGGTACAAAATTGAATGAAAGGGGGGTTACTAGCGGGGTATCACAGGGTTCAGTACTGGGACCGGTCCTCTTTAATGTCTTTTTAGGTGACATTGTGGAGGGTCTGGAAGGAAAAGTATGCCTATTTGCAGATGACACAAAGATCTGCAACAGGGTTGATGCACAAGGGAGGGGTGGAAAGGATGAGAAGGGACTTGGCAAGGTTGGAGGAATGGTCAAAAGTATGGCAGCTTAGATTCAATGCAAAGAAATGCAAAGTAATGCACCTGGGAAACAAAAACCCAGGGGACAAGTACACAATGGGGGAAGGGGAGTACAAAACAACAACAAAAATGGAATGGAAACTGGAGGTAGTCATATTAAATGACCTAAAGGTAGGTAAGCAATGTGAGAAAGCAATAAGGAGAGCTGGGGGGATACTGGGATGCATAGGGAGAGGCATCACCAGTAGAAAACAGGAAGTTGTTATCCCTCTGTACAGACAGTTGGTGAGTCCCCATCTGGAGTACTGCATGCAGTTCTGGAGACTCCATCTCTGCAAGGACATAGACAGGATGGAGGCAGTCCAGAGGACAGCAACTAAAATGGTGCAGGGTCTGCATCAGAAGCCATATGAAGAGAGAATAAAGGAGCTTAATACAGTATGCATACCCTAGAGGAAAGGAGGGAGAGGGGGGACAGAATAGAAATATTCAAGTACCTCAAGGGAATCAACAAAGTCCAAGATGGTGGTATCTTTCAGAAAAAGAGATGTGCAAGAACAAGGGGACACAAGGGGACACAAGGGGACACAATTTAAAGATTATGGGGGGATGGCTCAGGGGCAACGTGAGGAAGTATTTTTTCACAGAGAGGGTGGTGGATGCATGGAACAGCCTTCCAGAGGAGGTAGTGGGGTCAAAAACAGTTGCAGAATTCAAGAATGCATGGGACAGACATAAAGCAATTCTAGTGGGGGGTAGGAGGAAGTAGACTGTTGGTTAACTAGGATCTGAAGCTTATCTGTTAGGTAGGGAAATGGGCAGACTGGGTGGGCCAAACGGTCCTTATCTGCCGTCAAAGTCTATGTTTCTATGTTTCCCACTCAGTGTCCAAGGTATGGCATTTCGGCCATACCTATCTGACACTTCTCAACTTTGACTGTCAGCTTTGCAGGTTGCAGCCTTTCAAGGATCTTTCTCACATGTGTCAGATGTTCCTCCCCGGTCTGGTTAAATATAACAACATCATCTATGTAAACCACAACAAAGTCAACTGCCCCTGGCAACACTTGGTCAACAGCCTCTGAAAGGTAGCTGGTGTATTTTTCATTCTGAATGGCATGACCAGAAATTCATATAGGCCAGAAGGAGTAATAAATGCCGACTGCTCCCTTGCTTCAGTAGTTAAAGGTACTGTAAATGCCAGTAACCCTATGTCAAGTCTGTAGTTGGTAGGTAATTTGCTCCCCCTAATTTTCCAGTATCTCATCTGTCCATGGAATGGGATATGCTCTGGACACCGTGACAGCATTAAATGTCTGGTAATCCACACCAAACCTCATCATCCCATTCTTTTCCAGGATAAGAACAACAGGCAAAGACCAAGGATGACTGAATTCCAGGATTCCCACAGTCTCATTTATCTCCTCCCAAATGTGGCATTTCGCACTCTCAGGGACTCTATATGCATGCTGCTTCAGTGGTGCCTGAGTTACTGTGTCCACCTGATGTTCTATAAGTGGGGCGCACCCTAGTTTTACTGACAACAGCATGTTGACGGAGTGTAACACCCTATTCACTTGTGCCATCTGTGCAGACATCAGCTGCTCTGAGAGAGTGACAGAGTCCAAGGATACTTCCCCTACTCTCCTCCAATAGGTCTATAAGTGGTTCCTCCACCATCACCCTCATCTGCCTGGCTGTAAACCATAATGATGGCCTTTGCCCTGTCATGATAATGCTTTATCATCATGTTGACATGATAAACCCTGTGTTTACACTTCCTACTGGGCAGTCCTGCAACACAGTTCAGCTTGTCCACCTGTTTTACCACTACAAATGGTCCCTGCTGTGCTGCATGCAGTTTGTCCTATTGAACAGGAATAAGCAGCATAGAAACATAGGCATTGACGGCAGATAAGGACCACTTGGCCCACCTAGTCTGCCCATTTCCCTACATAGAGGATAAGCTGCAGATCCTATTTAACCGACAGCCTATTTCTTCCTACTCCCCACAAAAATTGCCTTATGTCTGTCCCATGCATTCTTGAATTCTTACCTTCTGTCCAGCGTCAGAGGTCCTATCACTGGCCATAAGGTGGCCATAAGGTCATACCAGTTTTTCTGCCGCTGTTGCACAGCTACGAGGTTATCCCATTCCAGTTACATGAACTCCTCTAACATCTCCCTTGAGTTAATGACATATCCTACTGCTGATTCTCCTGGTGAGAACTTGTCTTTCCATTCATCCCACACTAAATTTAGGTGTCCCCTCACCCTGCGTACATACTGGCACTCAAAGGGTGAGAACCCTGTAGACTCCTATAGGATTTCCCTGTAGGCAAATAAGAGATGGGGCAAATGCTTGTCCCAACTCCTCCCATGCTGATCTGCAAAAGCTCTTAGCATGTTTTTAAGGGTGCCATTAAAGCATTCCACAAGAGGTTTGTGGGTGGCAAAATTAAGCATGTAGCTACTGCACCCCACATTTTTTCCACAGACTCCTCATTAGAGCCACCATGAAGTTTGTGCCCTCATCTGATAAGATCTCCTGAGGAAATCCAACCCAGCTGAAGATCCTCAACAGTTCATCTGTCACTTTCTCTGCCTCTGTGGAAGACGTTACTAGAGTCCTGGGATACCAGGTGGCATAATCCATGACCACCAGAATGTACCTCTTCCCTGAATGAAATGGCACATTTAGAGGCCACACCATATCTACAGCTACCCACCGAAATGGTACCTCTGTTATGGGTAAAGGAACTAATGCTGCCTTGTCCTTGTCCTCTTGCTTTCCCACTCTGACATGTATCACAAGAGTGACAGTACTCAGACACATCTTTGTAGACACTGTGCCAATAGAAGTTTTGCATCAACCTCTGCTTGGTTTGTTTCACTCCCAAATGAAATGTCATGTGCAATGCTAAGTAGCTGTTACCTAAACTCGTTAGGTACTACCAGCTGTTTGCACACTTACCATTCCTTCGCACCTCCCTGTGGTACCCACTCGCGATAGAGCAAGCCATTCTTCCAATGCACTCGGCTCAGCAATGCCACCTTGACAGTCAGAGTCAGTATTGTCTGCCTGTTCCCTTAGCTTCTTTAAGGATTTATCCCTCTGTAAAGCACCTTTTAAATATGTGCTCTTTACTCCTCCTAGAAAGACAGTGCCCTCCTTTGGAGTTTCCTCTGAGCAACTGTTAGTTGCTACTGAGGCTGGACTGTCAAACGTCTCAGCTTCCTAGAGTGCTACAGACTCAGCCTGCACTACAGCAGACTCACAGCAGACTGACATGCTTTCAGTACCCACTATCTTCCTGCTGTCAGCTCCATCCGACTTCAACCTAATGGTCTTACTCTGAGTAATTGCACACACAGTTTCACCCCTGCATTTTAGGTCATTTCCCAAAAGCATATCTACATCAAGGTCTTCACTAGCCCTGACTTTTTCCACTTCTTGGCCGCCCCCCCTCTTGACTCAGGAAGGCTCAAGCCAACAGGACTGGCATAGCTGGTCCCACTGCACACTTTACCATAGCAAACTGATCAGGTAAGACCAGTTCAGGTTTAATTAAATCCTGATGCACTATAGAGAGCATGCTTCTGTGTCTCTCCAAGCTTGTGTAAGCTTCCCATTAATTTCAACAGGGAGCATGTACTTAGCTGAATTAGGGTTTATTTTCCCCTTTATGTAATTAACACTATGAGAGATTAAGGCAGTAGGATTTCCTCTTGCTGCTGCTGTTCCCTTGGTCTTCATGCTGGGTAGTTATAGTAGAGATGGCCTGCTTGCTGGCACACAACACTTCTGTTCCCATGATCCCTTTTCATTTTGGAGAACTGTGTATGCTCCACCTTGGGTTCAGGATCAGCTGTGTTTCCTTTAGGTTGCTCCACTGGTTTACCTGTCCCTTCAAACCGAGCTGTCCCTCCCCCAACACTCTTACGACTGACAAAGTGCTTATTTGCCATATACCATTTGCCAGTTGCCTGGCTGCTTGCCTAGCTGAACCTGGGGCTTGATCAGCCAACCACATCCTTAGATCTTCTGGACAGCACCTGAGAAACTGTTCCAGTAACACAATTTCTATAATTTGCTCAGCAGAGGATGCTTCTGCACCCTCTAACCACCTCTTGAGCGAATTGGAAAGCTGTATCCACATTTCCATATAAATTTCTTCATTGTGTTTCCTGAATCTAAGAAATGTCAATCTATATGCATCAGCAGTCAATTCATAATGTTTTAGCAACACATCTTTAACTTTATCGTAGTCTCAACTGTCCTTTGCATTCATTTTGGAAGGCACGGGGTCATAATGCCATGGAGAAAACCGTGCATACTTAGAAGAGTGCAGATACAACGGCGTCCGCTCTAGCAGCATTGGAACAAAATCCTGACCCAAACAACAAGAACACACATCATTGGACTGTCTTTCTTATTCCCTCGTACCCCCAACATGAGGGGCTTCACCCCATGGGACTAATTATAATCTGGGGGGTTGTGGACTTTGGATAAAGGGCAAATGTGAGAGCCAGGAAAAATCTTGTTTAAAAAAACAAACAAAAAAAAACAGTACAGTGGGACCTGGGGAGAACTGGACCACTGCCCAAGGTCCCCAATGCTGCCAGTGGCAGGTGCTCTAGCCACTCCACCATAGGTGTGGTTCAGCCAAGCATTGCCCCTGCAGCATCCCTCAGATTTCATCAGACTATCCTACAGCGACAGGGGTAGTGGTTCTTATCGCACACTGTAAGAACCCCTGTCGCTATAGAGCCATTCGCGCTTCTTACAATGCGTTATTGCATACATGGTTTTGTCTGCACTATAGTGACCCAGTACCATTTTGGAAAATGCTTTGAGAATCTTTCCAGATAATAAAGGGCTTAGACTGAGGGCCCATTTTTCCCCCATCCAGCGTGGTCTGTATACAATTTCTCTCAAATATGCAAAAGAAGGCATCTAAATCATCTCCTTCCTTAAAGTGAGGAAATATTTTAGAATTTTGTTTAGGACCATGTGCTGACACCCCCTTCTCAACCCCACTTACCATTCCAGATGGCTGCTGATGTAATCACTCCATCTCAAGTTCATATCTGTGCTGCGCTGCTGCCTCTTTTGCAGCTCAGGCTACCTCCATTTCTGCTTGCTCCATCTGCATCCTTTTCATCTGGATTTCTGCCTGCATATTATCCCCTTCAAACTGCAGCCTCAGCTTTTCCAGGTTGACATCATCTTTTCTTGGTTTGTCCTTTTGCAGTGGCTGCTGTTGCCTTTGCTGTGGTGACTGTTGCCTTGGTGTGAATGTGGTTACTTTGGGGGCTCTGCTGCACTGGTTATGAACTTTCCTTGTCACTCAGCTCCTGCTCCTCATGGGCATTGTCTTCTGGTTGGGTGGACTCCTCCTTGACCATGGCTTATGATCTGAGGACCCCCTTTTCTTCCTGGTCCTTTCTACATAGGGCCACTATGAACTGTTGTTTACTACATGGCATATGGTCAATGTTCTTTTTGGTGCACAACTTTAGTGTGACATAGGGGAGCTTGGTTTCAGATTGGTTGAAGTCAAAAGATGTTGGTTTGAGCTGATGCTGTCCTTCACAGCTGTGCCTGGAGAAGTGGATCTGCAGCTCAAGCCAGACGTGGTGCAGCAGCCCCTCGGGTGTTTCTGTACTGAGAGTTGGGGATTGTCTGAGCAGTTGTAGGTCCGTGCTCATGAGGGGAGGATGGTGTTTCATTTTGTTTCTCCCTTCTCGCTGCAGGTTTTTTATCTGAGCGAAGAAAACGTTGTTAGCACTGTGAAAATCTGGGCTGGTTAAGATATTTAGTTTGTGGCTTAATTGAGGTTTGTTGGGACACCTATCGATGCCAGCTCGTTGCCCAACATAACTACTTATTCTGTACTGTTCTCCCGCTGTGTTTCTCACTGAGCCATAACATTTTCCTAACAGATTGTTTAATTTAGCTGCACTTACAGTCTGGAAGTTAACTTCAGTTGCTGTTTCTGTCAGCCAGTCTTTTAAAACCTATAATGCCCAGGTTGTTGGACATTTGGTGGAAGGTTTGTTTTTGTCACATTCCAGATTGTCTAACTGCTGTTCTTTGAGGTGTACACGTCTTCTTTTCTTTGTTTTTTTTTCTTTTGTTGATTGTCTGTTTGGTTCTTTTCTTTTTCTTCAGTAAACCACCTGTCCCCTGATTCCATTGTAAAAAATGTAAAATCTGTTTTTGGAAATGTTGACATTTAGTTCAGTTCCTGTCAGACTTGCTGTCTGTCTGTCTTCCAGCTGTGGCATAGGAATATGCAGTTGTTAGTGTAGCTGGTGTTGAGATTTTAGACATGCTGGGACTTCATTCATGATGTTATGCCAAGATAACATCTCAGATCCAGTCCCAGCCTGACCAATCAAAGGCCAACATTCTTTCTTGCCATTGTATAATTGTTCTTAATTATGGCTGCGGTTGACAATTTGAAAATCTTGTCATGGAACACTAGAGGCCTTAACTGCCCACTTAAGTAATGCAAAGTCCTACTTAAAACTCTGTGTCATGCAATGCAATATCACATTGTTTCAGGAGACCTACCTTTCTGCAGAGGTAGCCCCTCAGCTGTGCTGCTCCTGGGTGGGAGCAGTGTACCATAGTACTTGACAATGTGAAGTGGCTAATTTCTGTAGAAAGGGGTTCCATCTGGGAATTAAGCCATAATGCCCAACAGGGTGTGTGTTGTGCTGGGATAACGTCATGCCTCAGGTGGTTGGGCACGAGGCCATAGGCCAAGTCAGTACCTGAGGCGTGACGTTATCCCAAATGACACACACCCTGGAGGGCATTATTGCTATTATACAATGGCTCGTTGTTATATATAAAATAAAAAAATTATTTTAAAGAATGTTTTTGGTAGTGTGGAAAAATATTTTTGTTTCTTAAGAGGAGATGCAAAAAAAGATATTTAGCTCATAGAGCTCATGTGTAATGGTTCACAGTGCTGAGACTAGACCTGTGATATTGTGCTGGGATAACATCATGGGTCCAGTCCCAGACTGACCAATCAGAGACCAGGACATTTTCTTGCCATTGTATAATACACAGCTAATCAGTGGATGAAGAGGGGTGGCTAATTCTGATCCAAGGTATGTACCAGGGAGAACCTATTACCTGGTTAGTTTGTATGCACCTAACTCCTCAGATCCAGCCTTCTTTGATAGGGTCCTTTGGGCATTCCCTGGGAGTCCCACTGGCATTATATTTAGAAGTGATTTAAACTTGGCCCTCTGCCCCAACTAAATAGAACTGGACCTGGGTCTAGGGCAGAAACCCAGACTGCTACTCATGTTCTCTCTCTACTTTTAGTTCAGTTGTCTTGCACAACATTTGGTGGACCTTGCAGCCAGCTGAAAGAGATTTTACACACTTTTTTTTTTTTTTTTTTAGTTGTTTAACCAGGAGTAGCACACTAAGCTGAAAGCTTTTTTACAGGAGCAACCTGGGAGCACAGGGAAGTTAAGTGACTTGCTCAAGGTCACACAATATGCAAGTGGAAGCTGTAGGATTCAAACCCAGGTCTGGTCTGCTGGATGTCACCAGATTTACAGCTCAGAGCCTTAAACCACTGCGCTATACTGCCTCCCCTCTCCTGTTCATGATACATATACTCGACTGGATGTGATTTTTGTTTCCTGAGACTTATTGCCTTGCACCTGACATACCTCTTATGTCTGTAAAATGTTTAAACAGAACTTAAAGTTTCCACATTTAAAAGAACCGTGTGGTAGTTCTAATCTGGCATTGGGCATTCTAGAGGGTTGACACAAGCTGTGACCCAGCAAATCTCCAAGATTTTTCCCTCTTCTGTACACCACATGTGTGGGGGTGTCCCTCTTCTATATACCACATGTGGGGTGGGGGGGAGAGTTCCATGATTTTATTCAAGCAAGTCTCCATTCTTAAAACATGCCAATGTTTTTCTATGATTTCCCGGACACCATATGCCTGTGAATTGATCATAGTCATAAAGTTATATCACTTTTTCTGTTCTCCCCATTTCTTTTGTTCTTGTTGTTTTTAGCAGCACTATTTTTAAGAACTAATTCCTGTCTCTGTTAGGTGGTCTATCAATTGCCCTTTCCTTACAGGTATTGCTGTATCCTCTATTTCTAAACCTTTCTGTGAGGTCTATAATACCCTCTGAGAAGTCATTCAAGTCACTGCAGTTTCTCCTCAATCTAAGAAACTGACCCACCGGTATATTTTCAATGCAGTGCTTAGGATGACAACTCATGCTGTATAGTGAAGAATTCATGTCTGTGGGCTTACGGAATAACTTTGTGACCACTCCTCCCTCAGAATCTTTTGGTGTTTGGTTGACCTTTAGCAAGAAGTTTGACTTCCCATGTCTAATTCGTGCAGAATGGAATTTCATATAAATTAAGAGAATGCTATGGGCAACTAGTGTGTTAGTAGTTGGTTTTCACTAGTTTATGCATATTTAAAATAAATATGTTTGACCTTTTGCAGGGAGTTTGACCTCTCGCTAGAGAATGTTTTCTACATATATATGTTGTAGTAGCATATTTATATTTATAATAGTTTTTATATGAGCTGAATGAGCCTTGTGGTTTTTCTTCCTTCTTATGTATAAGCTGAGAAAAGGATGTATGTAATTATAAATCTAATGACCAGGTGGTGAGCTGTTTGAATCTGACAGCAATACCAGGTGGGCTGGGTTTGGGGAGGAATAGGTCACTCGGCACAAAGGTTAGATTTGGTTACTTTGCACAGGGGCACCCAAGCAGTTCCGAGCACAGGAAGCAATAACTGTAATGTCCAATACCAGAAGTGGGGTTCTAAAGTGTGGCTTTATTCACATCCAAACAGAATAAACAAAGCACAGATGGACCCCCACGGGGCTACACTCCTGGTAATGCAAATTAAAAGAATCAAGAACACTTCCTCATCACTTTAGCCCTCAGGCTCTGAACCCACTGGGCACATAGCCTGGACTTGCATGCTGCTTTGGGTACACAGCCCAAACTTGTACACCGTTCTGGGATTTTCCAGGCTCGGCTCCCTTGCCAGCCACTTGGACACCTTCCATATGTCATGGAAACATTTTCTGGTGGCTTCCTAAACCACCTAAGAGCACCTCAGCTCTATCAGGGAATTCTCCTTTTAATCCCACATCTGGGTACTTTCCTCAGGCACTGGCCAAGTACCTGAGAGAAAGTAAAAGGTGCCTCAGAGTAAATCCATGGAGGTGAATTTGGTTACTACTGATGGGGGGGTCTCCTACCTCTCGCTCCCACAATTCATACCCAGCCATTTCTCTGGACAGTAAACACCTCATACTGTAAATCTTGGCAATGTAGATTATTGCTAAATGTATGTCACATTTCCTCTACTTGTCTTGCTTTCCCTTTGTGCTGGACTTGAACATACTTTTAAATGGCATAGACCATTGCTCTAGGCCCCTCACTGATTAAGCAGTCCAATCCCCACTTTACAACTGTACTTGGCTGTCTTCCTGACCTCACAGTAACAGTCCCTTTAGTTTCCTTCTGTTAAGGTGAAAAACACTTGGCCCTCTTTTAGAGCGAACTCACCCTTTGGTTGCAGGTACCCCATAGGCGATTCCTCCACAGGAATTTCTCTCTCAGAGCTTCTGGTGCTGCAGCACAACTCGAATAGGCAGCTTCTTCCCTTAGCCAGAACCAGGAGGGTTGCCCCTGGAAAACAGGCAAACCTTCCCCCCCAACCCCTTAGGAATGGGGCACTTGGACCAGTAACAGCGGTCTCCACCACTTCAACTACCAGTTTCTGTGTTCCTCTTACTGTGGAAACACACACCTTCCTAATCAGTAGCTCTAAAACAGAGCTTAAAGCTCTGGGAGCCTGCACACAGACAGCTGTACTACTGTCTCTCACCAAGACTGCACACAGACTGAATTCAAAATCCCCAACGTTCTATGCTAACCTCCAACTGCAACATTCCAGTGTGGCTTATGCAGCTGCAAAAGTTCTATGGTGATGTCATCCCTCAGTCTCAGCTGAGACTGAGAACAGAGTGAGACAGTGTGAAATCCATTTAACTGAAGTTTCACAAGCTGCCTTCCCTGCCTACCACTAGGTCTTACTGGGATTCTAGTAACCCTGGGTAATGGGGGGTTGCATAAAGTTTGGATATCACTTTAAGAATGGGATTTAAGGGGCGTGGCCTGGCTGGTAACAATGGTGGAGGGCTAATTGAGGAGCTTCGCTCGGATCCACTACAGTTTCATCTAATCCTGCCTCACATCGCTACCAGCTCCAATAATTTTGAAACCAAGTAGCTTGCTAATGCCTTCTACACAAAAATCGGGCAAAAAACAATTGAAACTAAAATTTCCTAACCTGCAGTGTCAGCAGCAAGGTCTGGGCCTGAGTGGGCCACCCGTTCTAACCCCTCAGCGATCCTCCGTGGCACAGAACTTAGAGCCCGAATCCTCCAATACTGCGAAAACAGGAGCAGAGTATATATTGTTGGAGCACTTGATTACAGACTCAAAATGTGATGTTGGCACTAAGATGCACACTGGATTCTACAATCTAACTGCCCAGCTACAACATTTACAGCAAACCGTTAATTCGGTTTCAGAGATAGTCGATGCCTACGAGGGGAGACTTGCAGAGGTAGAAGCTTGTGTTAGCACCCAAGAAGACCTCTCGTCCTCTAAGTCCCCCGATATTCATCAAGCGCTGCAAGAAGTAGAGAGGCTGAAGGACCAGATCGATGACCATGAGAACAGGGAGCAGAGGAACAATGTATGAATTATTGGGCCACCAAGGGGGCCAGGAATGGAAAGACTGTGCAGCTTATATTCGCACCTGGTTAAAACGAACTCTTTCCCTCCCACAGGAATGCAGTCTAGAAGTACAGAGAGCCCACCGCTCCCCTGGAATGTGTCCTCAGCCAGACCAGAGACCCTGACATTTGCTGGTGAAGTTTCTGCATTACCAGGATAGACAGAAGGTACTGGAGATAGCCAGGAAAATGGGCCTGATTTTGCAAGACAAAACCTGAATAAGTATTTTCCCCGACTATTCTCAAGCTCTACAAGCTAGAAGACAAGCATTCATATGAGTCAAGAAAAAGTTACACAGCTTAAACTGTCCATTTTCACTGGTGTACCCAGGTCGTCTTGTGGTGAGGCCAAGAGGAAAAAACAAAGATCCTTTACAGACCCAGTGGCAGTAGAGGAATTTCTCAAGGAGTGGGAAAGATCTAGGAGCCCAGCAAGGGAGAATCCAGCTGAAGAGGACAACAGATGAAACAGCAGCCCCATAAACTAGAGCTAAATTTCTCCTTTTGTTTCCCTGTGCTGTGAGGGGGCTTCCCTGTGGGGGAGGTAATTTACGGAATGGATGCTCAAATGACCCATAACTACCAGGTGGTGGCCTATTAGGGCAGGTTTGGGGCTCCGAGCTATACCCCTGCTTCTCCCTCGGAGAAGCCTCACTCTGGTCTGCTGCTCACAAATTGAGACTCCTGGGCCTGATCCTTGAAAAAGGGCCTTGAGAAAGCCACTACCTGACCCAGCAGGCAGTTATACTCCACTGGAGGATAATGTGTCTCTTGATGCGGGGCACAGGCACAAGGCACTTCAGACTTATTTCTTTGAACTCGATCGAGACTTTATTAGAACATTTTCTAGACAACTTGCAAACATATGCTATATTTGGGAGTGTTTACTTAGTGGCTGGTTGCCCTGTTTTTGTTAGGAAAGCCCAGCAAACTAAAGCAAAGTTTCCTCCTTTTGCTTTTTTGTGCTGTGGGGGACCTACTCTGAGGGAAGGTAATTTAGGGAGCATTGCCCAAATGACCCATAACTACCAGGTGGTGGCCTATCAGGGCGGGTTATGAGCCCTGTGTTACATCCCTGCCTTTCCCTCGGAGGAGCCCCGCTCCAGATTGTCCGCATTTTGAGAGCCCCGGGCCTGAAATTATGAAAAAGGGCCCCAAGAAAAACCTTATTTAACCTAGCTGACAGTTATACTTCAACGGGAAGATATTGTGTCCTTTTATGCTGGGTATAAATCATAATGCACAATAGACTTACATATTTACTCTCATTTGGCCAACACTCTCCGGATCTCATGAGACAGTTTCTGCAAAAACCTGCACCAGAGTGAGGAAGACTGATGTACAGCACATTAACGAGTTGTTTTGCCTTTTGCTCAAATGTCCAATTATGAGACTTGAAAGAACATTTTTTGGAGCCCTTCTGAACATGCTTTATGTTTGGGAATGATTATTTGTTGGCTGGTTGCAATGCTTTTGTTTAAGGGATTTTACTGGGGGGGGGAACCATTGGAATGATAAGATTTAATTTGATAAATGCAGGTCTTGGGCACTTTTATTGCAGGAGGTTGGGAAGAGCTATTCAATCAACACTGTAAATGCATGTGTAGGGGGTCTCTGGTGTTACCACCACTCCAGGTGTACTTTTGCCGTGAGTCCCTTGTAAGGAGTGCTCTAAGGAGACTGCTATTTTGGTATCAGCAAGTGGAAAATCAGTGAAACTGCTTGGGGGTTCCTTGGTATTCCACCAGGGAACTGCCCCCAGGTCTTTCCTACTTACCCCCCCATAGACAAATTTAGGCGGGATCAGTATGCAAAGAAGAGAATAAGTTTTGTTCATTTTAATGAATCCCCAGCCCTTACCACAAATATTAGTGGGGTGTGTTATTTACTAAGGCTCGTTGGGGGGGGCAGTAAGGATCCTAACTCTAATTCTCCTGTCTTTGGGATGGGAAATTACAGGGGAGAGGGGAATAGAGATGGGAGAGAAAGTTGCTTAGAGGGGATGAGGGATTCTATCAAAGTAGTTCAGGTGAATTTGAAAGTTGAGGTAAAGTTATTGTCACTCGGGGGGGGACTTTTAGTTGATGTTGGGTTAAAAAAGTTAGGACACCATTGCTGTGCCACAGTTAAGGACTTTACATTGAACCATTATATAAAGAAGAGGGCTTGTTTAAGTCTTTCAGTTATCTTAGATCATGGCTAAACTTTGTTGTATCACATGGAATGTCTTCAGATTACGTACTGTAGTGAAGAAGAACGCAGTGAAAAAAGATGGGGACTGATATAGCCCTTCTACAGGAGATCCACTGTACAGGAGAAGAAGCTTTGGCATTAGCACAAGCATGGGGTGGGTCATTGCTGGTATCCCCATTCACATCTAACGCTAGGGAGGTGGCGATTTGGCTTCGCCCAGGTCTCCCGCATAAAATTATATCTACTCGTTCTGACCCCCAGGGTAGATTTGTGATTGTGGAAGCTGAAGGGGGAGGCACCCAACTAACATTGGTCTCGATAAATGGTCCAAATTATGATGCACCAGATTTTTTTACACATTTGCAAGTTACATCAGTGCCCTATCATAAAAACTTACTAACTGGGGGAGACTTCAACACCTATTTGGACCCATTACTGGATTATTTGGGGAGTAGGATGGGTTTGGTCCCACGGGGGGCATTGGCTCTGTGGAGAATGATGGAGGAGAGAGCTCTGGTGGAGGCTTGGCGCCACTGTCACCCTGGAGAAAAGGAATACTCCTTTTTCTTTCATGCCCACCAAGTTTATTCTAGATTGGACTATATGTTCCTTTCCCCAACTCTAGTAAAGGAGGATCTGTCAGCATCATATGGCCTAATTCTCATCTCTGACCATGCCCACCTATGGGTGACTATACCTTTAGGACCCCCCCGAGTTGACGCCTCCCCAATGGCGCATAGACCTGACTTTGTTGGCAGGCCCCAGATATATTAAGTCCATTAATGACAAGATTAAGTACTTTATTGCTAATAACCACAACTAGGGAACCCACATTAAGCATGTCTGGGACGCCCTAAAGGCATATATCAGGGGTGAAGTTATTTCATACTCCGTACATTTGAGAAAACAGTTAGAAAAGGCAGAAAGGGACTTAGAACTTAAAATATGTGCTCTTGAACATACAAATATGGTGACTCCCTCTCCCGCTATTATTAAACAGCTGAAAGGCTTGAAAAGCCGGTATTACCAGATGTCCACTAGGGGACTGGAGAGAGATCTGTTACTCACAAGATCTTACTCCCACTTTGAGGGTGATTCTGCTGGCAAATGGTTAGCTAACTTAGTTAAGAAAAAAAAGGCGGAACACACTATTCTCAGAATGGCATCTGAGTCAGGATCAATTACATATGATCAGGGGGAGATTAATAAGATTTTTAGGGACTATTATACCTCCCCTTACACCTCAGAAGTCCTGGCAGATTCAGATCCCCATAACTTTTGGGGAGGATCTGTACCTCTCTAGGCTGAATGATTCCCAGCATCAGACATTGGGTTCCCCTATATCAACAGAAGAGGTCAATAGGGTAATTAAATCTATGAAGAAGGGTAAGGCGCAGGCCCAGATGACCTCCCAGCTGGCTTTTATAGACATGAGTGGGATTCATTAGGGGACCTGATGTTAGAAATGGTCCGAACAGCCTTAAATGAGGGTGCCCTGCCAGAATCCCAAACCCTAGCCACAATTGTAGTGCTACCTAAGCCTGGAAAGGATCCAGAACAATGTGGATCGTAAAGACCGATCTCGCTTCTTAATTCGGACTATAAAATAATAGCCAAAGTGCTAGCGAGTAGGTTGGACCCTTTTCTCCCTGACCTAATTCACAAAGACCAGGGGGCTTTGATAAGGGCTGCCAAGCCAGACACAACCTTCGGAGGGCAATGAATATTATCCACCATTGGTCCAAGAGAGGAGATAAATTAAGAGGACTTTTGGCTCTCAACGCCGAGAAGGCGTTCGACCGGGTGGAATGGTCATTCATGTTTGCCATCCTGGAGAGATTTGGTTTAGGAGGGGTTTACTTAACCTGGTTGAAAGCTTTGTATAAAGCACCGAGGGCCCAAATCCTTACAAACAATACCCCATCCCACCCATTTCCCCTCTTCCAGGGCACCAGGCAGGGCTGCCCGCTCTTGCCCCTACTATATGTCTTAAGTATAGAGGCCCTTGCGGCAACTATCCACACCAACTCTAAGATAAGGGGTTTTAGCCAAGATGGAACTAATCAAGTGATATCGCTGTTTGTGGACGATGTCCTTTTGTTCCTGGATAACCCCGGAAGAGCCCTGCCTGACTTAAGTAATATTTTTGGTGTATATGGTCAGTTGTTGGGGCATAAAATAAAACGGAGTAAAAGTGAGTGGCTCCCTCTAGGGGAAAGAAAAGCACCGATATTGATTGCTGGGGTGACGATACCTCCTCCTCTGATAAGATTAAATATTTAGAAGTTATCTTGACTAATAAATTATCAAATATTATTAAGGCTAACTATAATCCCTTGGTGCAAAATATTAAACAAGATTGCTTTCGATGAAGAGCCCTTCCTTTGTCCTTAATAGGGCAAGTGAATTAAATTAAAATGTTGGTTCTTCCCCAGGCACTTTATTTGTTTCAGTCAGTCCCAATTTCATTGCCCTTAAAATATATAAAATCTATAGAGGTGGCGATTACCCAGTTACTGTGGCAGAAGAAGAGACCACGAATTCGTAAACAGATTCTGTGGCATAGTCCATCTGAGGGAGGTTTTGGTCTGCCCGATATACATTTGTATTACTTGGCCGCCCAAATGGCCCACACCGAAGATCTCCTAAGGGAGGACCTCGCTGGTCATCCACAATGGCTGGAATTGGAATGGAGAGGTGGTATCTCTATGTATCATTCCCTTTTAGTAAGTTTGTCCTTTTGGAAGGAAATCCCCCAGATTCCCCACATCTCCAACCCCTGCACAAAAAATATATTGAAGTTGTGGAGATCCGCACATCAGTTGGTGGGGGGAACAGAAGTACTTGTCTCCTGATGCATCTCTGGAGATATCGGGGGTAGAGGAAAGAGTGCTGCCCCCGATAACAAAGCTACACCTGCAGAAGTGGGCCAGTAGGGGCCTTATCATGATTGGTCAATTGTGGGATGGGAGTCGGGTATACCCTTTCCATGTTCTTAAAAGAAAATACAACTTGAGCGCAGCCCACTTCCTGACTTATATCTGGCTTAAGCATAAAATGGAGAAATTATTAGATGCAGAGGAAAATAAGGTGGACATGCATTACTCCCCTCTTGAGGAACTCTTCAGGAAATTTTCAAACCTTGGCTCTTTTAAACCCCTTGGGAGATGCTATAAAATATTGCTGGGGGCTCTGCCCAACCCTATGGAAGTGATTAAAAACAAGTGTGATTCGGACCTGTACCTCGAGAGTATAATTGGTGGTGACTGGGCTGCAGTCCAGAAAAATCTACCCTGTGCTCTGTTAATAAGAAGCTGAGGAGCACACAATACAATGTCATGATGAGAACATACTTTACCCCATAAAGAGTTAACAGAATCAGCTCAGAAGCCTGACCATACTGTAATAAATGTCAGGTCCAGGTAGGCACCTTTTTCCACCAGATGTGGCTTTGTCACAAAATCCGTCCATTCGGGGGTGGGGGGATAGGTGAGATTCTTTCGAAGACCCTTCACACTGAATTAAGAATGGATCCCCTAGAGATTCTTTTGGGTCTCCCAGGAGCCAGGGGTCAAACACGAAATGATAGGCATGCCCTCAAACATCAAGGCCTGGTGGTAGGCCTCAAAGAAATTGCTCTACACTGGAAACATCCACACCCACCCACAGTTGCTTCATGGCTAGCCAAAATGTTTCATATTATGAAACTGGAACTTACCCAGTACCTTATAAGGAGACAGTTACAAAAATATGATTCCATTTGGCTTAAAGCTACCAACTTTCTTAGGTCTAAAATTGGGAGGGTCCACCCTGACCATGACCCCCCCACACCATGTCACTCCCACGGACGCTGACGCAGACAATGCTGCACACATTCAATTAAATTTTGCTGCTTACTCTGGCCATGCCACTCCACAGTAATACCAGTAGCAAACATCCAGATTAAAACAATACATCATTCTGCTGCAGCAAGTTCCAAATCATGATGTACAGAAAGTTCATTAGATGCAAACCTGCATTAAATTGTGATCAGACACTTCAGCTGCATGTGTTGCTCCTCCTGACAGTCCCATCCAACCCCCTTACACTCACCACATTTGCTGAGCAAACTTCACTTCAGTGACTCCCACTACCGCAACAGATTGTTTTCACACACTTCCCTACAGCTGATCAGGTTCAGGTAGCTTAGTTCACTGCTGCCAGTGTCTTCTCTGTCTGGAGTCCCTCTCAGCTGCTGGCAGGCATATGTCCTTATGCGCTTGTTTGAACTAATACCCAGTCTAATCTAACAGGAAGGAACATGCTTTACTGTGCTCCCACTGACATGCTTGTGGTGGAACACAGGCACAGGGGTTGAAGTTGCAAACTGCTGTCCAGGTCGAGCAGCACCACAGTGGTGCCGAAATAACTGTCACTCACAGATTAGCAGTCAGCAAAAAAAAAGGCACAAAACTGGGACAAGGAAGCAAAAACCAGGACAAAAGTGACATTTTGCAAAACTTGTGGGGACACTAGGACATGCTACCTAAAATAGGGACTGACCTGGGAAAATAAGGACTGTTGGTAGCTTTAATTTGGCTCCCCTTTGAAAAAGCTTTGACTGAACCCTGGTTTCTCTTGTTCTAATAAAAGCAGAATATAGGGCAGACTTGACTTGGTGGGGGGGGTTGGCCTGGTGACCTCTTTATGACGTATTCTAAGAATGCTAAGAATTATATTTATATCAACAATGAGTATACTTGTATTTTCTTTTTAGCCATTGTATTAAGTCATGTAAGTCTTCTGAGACTTCGTCTAACCCAGGTATGATGTTAAGTAGGAGGACAATGAAGCCCTTGACACATCAATATTTTTATGTTTCCAGATATAAACTAACTGTATATATTGATGTAATCTGAACAAACCTCTGGATATGTTATGTGCTGTCCATTGTTGGTATGGTCTATGTGTGTTCTTTTTGTTATATAAAGTTTACAAATAAAAAAAAGAATGGGATTTAAAAGAAGGGTTTGTAGCCACATTGGCCACGCCTTGAGAAAGCACACAGTCACGTGGGTGGAACATTGGCAGACGCTGGTGGGGTGGGTTTTGCTGATTTTATACTTGCAAGGCTATGGCTGTAGTTTGATGGGTAGAGAAATAAACCATTCCCCCATCAGGCCTTTAAAGGCTGCCCCTCCTGACTAGTCCGGGATTAATTTCTTTTGTTGCGGCTGGAGGCGTTACTCCTCCTATCTCTGTGTCTCTTACCCTTCTCCTGTTATTGTATTCTTTTTGTAGTGCCTTCAGCTGCCAGCTCACTCCATTTCCATCAGTTCATCTAGTGGCCTGCTCCCTCCTGCAACTGCTGGCACTATGGCTCTCCTCCTCCCGTTGCTGCCATGAGTCCCATTTCTCAGCCCTCATTCTGTCAGGGGTTTGCTCACCCTCCCTCCTTCTAGTGTTTCCAGAACTTCTCTTGCCAGCAATTTGGGGTAATGTCATCCGCTGGTGCCCATCTCAAAGCCCCACTCTGCCATTCCCCATTTTACCCTCTGCTACCTGCTTTCTCCCCAACAGAGCCGTAGCTTTCACCCGACACCCAATTCTTACGTCTGCTTCCTCTCTGAGCCACCATTCATCACACCAACTTCAGGGTCTGCATGCCCTCATAGCACACTGCGCTTCCTCAACCATCAGTCGTGGGATGGGCCAGGGCTTCACCATTTTTCCCTGACAGAATCGCAGTGCCTCCCTCAGCCTGCCCTCTCTAGGGTCAGCACTTGATCTCCTGCCTGCCATTTCCCATGCGGGACAGTTTCTTTCCTATTCCCCCTCTCTGCAATGCAGTAGTGTCTTTTTCACAGAATCATTGGTATTGCTACAGTCCATTTCAGTAGAATTGTAGGTACTGCACAACTCCTCCACCCTCTAATGGTCTATCTCATCATGTTAAGTAACCTTTTTTGGGGGGTTGCTGTGGACATCATAGGGGTTGCATTGACTTCATAAGGATCTCTACCGCCACCTCTGGCTACCCCTAAATGATGCCCCTGCTGGAATATTATTGTCAGTGTGGCATGTTTTTACCCTTCTCGGGGCTCCATTCACCTGGTACCATGCTTGCCTTCTGGTTGCTTCTCTGCTTGTTATTTGCTGCTCCTCGACCCATGGACCTCCTGGAGCTTGCTCTACTCATCTTCCTCACCGTCCTTATTCTTCAGATGATATCCGTCTCACTGTTCTCTAAATCAGATCAATTCTTAGCCCCTCCATGTGGGTCTGGTGCCTGCGTTACCTCACTTTCCTTCTTCTGTATTTTTCTTTTGCTTATTGGTGCCCCTGTGCCTTGTTCGTGGTTCTGTGTTTTTCCCACAGTGGGGGACTGCTGAGTCCCAGTGGGCACTGTGGCTCCAGGCAGTCATCTTTCTACTGTCTCCCACTCGTAACGATACCCTTGTCTTCCCTTCCCATGCAATACTGGCCTCCCACAACTTGACACACCTTCTTCTGTTCCCTTGACCCTCACCTCTTTTCCTCCCTCGTCTTGGGCTTTTTTTTAGGGACGTTTTATTATCCCACCATCACCATACCTATTTGTCTCTTTCTCTTACCCTTGTCCTACATTTCAGACCACTCAACTCTTATCTCCCTCTACTCAGTGTCAACCTCCATTTGTTCTCGACCTCATCCCTCCTATACCCTACCTGCTATCATACCTAGTGCTTACTCCTGGTACTTTCTAGCTTCACCTTCGGCTGCCGGCTGTGTTCGGCTGTTCTTGTTTCTCACTCTTATGCACTCCATCCACTCCTAATTTGGCTTATCCATGGACCTGGTTGACATGCACTCCTGTGGTTGATACTTGCAATCTCCTCCTCCGGACCCAAATTGGGGTCTCCTTCACTTCATCAAACCCCTTAACATAGAAACATAGACTTTGACGGCAGATAACGACCGCTTGGCCCACCTAGTCTGCCCATTTCCCTACCTACAGGATAAGCTGCAGATCCTAGTTAACCAACAGCCTATTTCTTCCTACCCCTCACAAGAATTGCTTTATGTCTGTCCCATGCATTCTTGAATTCTCCCACAGTTTTAGACCCCACAACCTCCTCAGGAAGGCTGTTCCATGCATCTACCACCCTCTCTGTGAAAAAATACTTCCTCACATTGCCCCTGACCCATCCCCCCTCTTTCTCCAAATTGTGTCTCCTTGTTCTTGCGCATCTCTTTTTCTGAAAAATGCTACCCTCTTGGACTTTGTTGATTCCACTGAGGTACTTAAAAGTTTCTATTATGTCCTCCCCTCCCTCCTTTCCTCAAGGGTATACATATTAAGTTCCTTTAGTCTCTCCTCATACGGCTTCTCTTGCAGACCCTGCACCATTTTAGTTGCCTTCCTCTGGACTGCCTCCATCCTGTCTATGTCCTTGTGGAGATGGGGTCTCCAGAACTGGACCCAGTACTCCAGATGTGGTCTCACCAACTGTCTGTACAGAGGGATAACAACTTCCTGTTTTCTGTTGGTGATGCCTCTCCCTATACATCCCAGTATCCCCCCCCAGTCCTCCCTACTACTTTCTCACATTGCTTGCTAACCTTAAGGTCATCTGATATGATTACCCCCAGGTCCCTTTCCATTTTTGATGTTGATACTACCCCCATTGTGTAATCTTCTCCTGGGTTTTTGTTTCCCAGGTGCATTACTTTGCACTTCTTTGCATTGAATCCAAGCTGCCATACTTGTGACCATTCCTCCAACCTTGCCAAGTCCATTCTCATCCTTTCCATGCCTCCTTGTGTATCAACCCTGTTGCAGATCTTTGTATCATCTGCAAAGAGGCATACTTTTCTTCCAGTCCCTCTGCAATGTCACTTATAAAGACATTAAAAAGGACTGAACCCAGTACTGAACCCTGCGATACCCCACTAGTAACCCCTCTTTCTTCAGAGTGGACTCCATTTACAATTACCTTCTGTGTCCTGTTGTCCAGCCAATGTTTTACCCAGGCTACCACCCTGGGACCCACTCCCAGGCTGGATAATTTGATTATTAATCTTTTGTGTGGGACTGTGTCAAATGCCTTGCTAAAGTCTAGGTAGGCCATGTCCACAGCCCATCCCTGGTCTACTGCTTTGGTCACCCAGTCAAAGAAATCAATTAGATTCATCTGATATGACCTTCCCACTGTGAACCCATGCTGTCTTGGGTCCTGAGCCCCACTTTCCTCTAGGTACTCAACAATTCTTTCCTTCAGAAGTGATTCCATCAATTTCCCTACCGCAGAGGTCAAACTGACAGGTCTGTAGTTTCCTGCCTCTGTCTTGTTCCCACTTTTGTGAAGGGGAATCACATCTGCTTTCCTCCTGTCCTCAGGTACCACACCATCCTCCCACGATTTGTTAAAAAAGGTAGTTGGTGGTGTCACTAGTTCTTTCCTTAATTCTTTTAGAATTCTGGGGTGAATTGCATCAGGCCCCATTGCCTTATCCACCTTCAGTTTTAGGAGTTCCTTCAGAACTCTTTCTTCTGTGAAAGGACTGGGATTGACCCCCGCTATCCAGAGTGCTTCTGTTAATTGGATTAGGCACTTCCCCTTCCCTCCTCCTCTTTTGTAAATACTGAACAGAAGCAATCATTCAGTATCCCTGCTTTTTCACTGTCCCTCTCTGTCCATCCACCGTCCTTTCTATTCAGCCTCACTATCCCTCATTTTGTCTTTCTATGCTCCCTGATGTACCTATAAAAGGTTTTATCTTCCTTCTTGACTAAGTTAGCTATATTTTCCTCAGTTTGAGCCTTTGCTATTTTGACTTCCCTCCCTGCTTCCTTCTGCCTTAACTGGTACAGTTCTCTGTCCTGCTCCTTTTGTGTTTTCTTATACTTCCTAAATGCTATCTTTTTCTCCCTAACCTTCACCGCCACCTCTTTTGGTGGGTCTCTTCTTTCACATCGCCTGTCCAAGCTTACCCCTCATGTGGGTGTTATGCTATCTCAACTCAATCTGTTCTCCACCCGGAGATGTGCCTTGCATGTCCATTGCTCCTTGGCTCGAGGCTAGCCTGTAGCCAATGGTCTCACTCTGCACCCCCAAAGTCTGCATCTAGAGCATGGGAAGCTCAGAGTGGGGTCCTTTTACTTGATCCATAGTGAGAATGTCATCACTCCTAGTGGACCTTCAGTTTTCCCTTGTTTTGGTGGCACCTATGGATGTAGAATTTACGACTTCAAGCTGCAAGGGGTGGAGCTTTCATCTGCAGGGCCCCTTTGGCTGCTCGTGTGGGTTTGGGGGCACCCTTTACGCTGTTCTCCATCTAATCACCTCTGATTCACCTGGTCTGTTTCATAGGTTCAAGTAGGCCAGCTGAGTGCCTTGGCGGTCAGTTATCTCCTCTTTTACTTTTGGGTGCCTAGTTGCAGAGATGTCGCTTGCAACCCTCAACAGCATTCCTGTTAGAAGGACAGAGCGTGAGCTTCATCTAAACTGGAATTTTTTTCCTCTTCCCTTGATCTCGACTCTAAATTGCAGTAGCTGAGCCGTCACTAATCTAAACATCCTCAGCCTGGAGGGAAGGTGGCCTAGGCCTTGGATCCCCAGAGATTTCCTCCTCAAAGGGTTTTTTTCCTCTCCTCCATGCCAATGTTCATAATATTTAGATAAAGTTAGTGCTTCCATAGGTTCCATAGTTAGGTTCCGCTGTTGGATGGAGTAGGATGGTAGCCCTGACTGTTCCCTCTCTCCTTCAGAAGTCCCGCTCTTCTGTATCATGTCAGTTTTTATTCTGCTCATTGTCCTCATCATCTCCTGTTCCTCTCTTGTCCTTCCCATCTATATCTATCGACCTCCATTCCCGTCCTTGATATCTTCTGACTTCTCGCCTCCTTTGATGCTCAACACCCTTTTGGGTATTCTTTTTGGGCTTCTTCCTAAGCTACCTTTAGCAAAGGGAATCATTCCTGCTGCACCTATAGGGGTGGAACCCTCCTGTAGGGTTCCTTGCCATTGTACCCGTATAGGGTGGTATGTTCCATGGATAGAAAGGCAAACAGCCACAATGTATTTAAGTCACACAAGCATATATAATACCAGGTTGCATAAGCACATTGAACTGCAAAGCTATGCTTGTAGTTTGATGGGTGGAGCAACAAACCACTCCCCCATCAGGCCTTTAAAGGCCGCTCCTCCTAGCTGGTCCAGGATTTATTTATTTTGTTGCCCCACCATCCTCTCTTCCTCCTCCAGTGCCACATCTCTCTTTCCTGTGGGCTTCTTCCTAAGCTACCGTTAGCCAAGGGAATCATTCACACAGCACCTATAGGGGTAGATCCCTCTTCTAGGGTTCCTCGCCATCGTACCCCTACAGGGTGGTATATCCAATGGATAGAGAGGTGAACAGCCACAATGTATCTAAGTCACACAAGCATATATCATACCAAGTCGCGTAAGCACATCGAAAATAAAATATGTTTCAACTGAGAACCAAGCTACGGGTGCTATTCTTCTTGCCGCTGAATACACTAGTGCCTGTTAGTCACACAATTTTTGCCTTTCACAAAGTGTCAGAAGATGCATTGTAAGGAACTGGAAAGATGAGAATCCTCAAGACTTTTCACTTTGGAGGAACTATTTCTAGATTGCTTTAATTTAGAAAAGATACACTATCTCAGCCAGGACCATCTTCATATATAGGACATGGGAGCCAATACAAGACTTGATCTCTTCACAAACACTATAAAAAGGGATGGTTATATTCAACGAATTTTGCACTAAATAGAGTCTAGAGGCAGGGGATAGATGGATAGTGGGCCAGGCATACACACTCGGGTAAGAATGATGTACTCAACAGCAGAGGGCTAAATCCTATGAATATCTCAATTGAGAAGATTCTTCAAGAATGTACTGTTATTGAGAAACTGGAATTCTGAACCCAGAAAAAAACAAGAAATTGTCACAGAAATCCAAATCTGCAGTAACATTTATGACAACCTACCCTCTCAACCATACAAAATGGCAAATATTATCAAGACACATTGGAATGTCTTGGCTGCAGATAAAGCTTTCCATGCAAAATTTGATGCCAAACAGGATTAACTATTGGAGAGGCAAAAGTCTGAAAGATACTCTGGTAAACAGTAGAAAGAGAGAACGTGTCAGCAGAAAAGGATCAATAGGCACATCCAGTCTGCCCCGTTTTCCCTGCCTAACACTGCATGCTGGAGTCTAATTGGTCACAGGTGTCCCTTCCTCCTCACTTACCGCTATTAATTATACCCATGTGTCTATCTCATGCATATTTGAAGCTCCCCACTAACTTCACCCCACCACCTCTTCTGGCAGGCTGTTTTAGGCATCCACCACCCTTTCTTATTTATTTATTTTATTTATTTAAATAATAATAATATTATTATCCCTTAATCCCTTTATTATAATAAATAATAATAATATTAGTATCCCTTAATCCCTCTATTATAATATAATCCCTTATTTCTGGGAAGAATAACTTCCTCACATCCCTGTTAACCCCACCCCAAGCTTCATGCCATGCTCCAATATGCTGGTGCTCCTCCTCATGTGACCCTTGTTCACCCTTGTGAAGTATTTATAGGTCTTAGTCATGTCCCCCCTCATTCTCTTCTCTCCCAGGGAGTACATATTGAACTCCCACAGCCTCTCCTCATATGGCTTCTTGTGCAGCCCCCACACCATTTTAGCAGCCCTCCTTTGGACTGCTTCCACCCTGTTGAGGTCCTTGTGAAGATGTGACTTCCAGAATTAGACACATTACTCCAGGTGGGGTCTCACAACTGAGCAATATAGAGGCAGCACCACCTCCCTTCTGCTACAGATCCCCCTTCCTATGTACCCCAGCATCTGCCTTACCTTGCCTACTGCCCTGTCATACTGCCCTACCACCTTGAGATCAGATATAACCCCATGGTGACTCTGTTGCTTGGTAACTGTGAGAATCACCCCTTCCCATCTTATATGCAGCCTCTGGGTTTCCATACCCCTGATGCATGACTTTGCCCTTTTTGGCATTGAAACTCAGCTGCCACTCTTTAGACTGCTCCTCTAGTTTCCCCAGATCCCTTTGCATTCTGTCCTCCCCCTGCCTGGGTGTCCACCCTGTTGCAGATTTTTGTGTCATCTGCAAAGAGACAGATCTTTCTCTCAAGTTCTTCAGCAATATCACTTATGGAGCCATTGAAGAGGACAGGGCCCAGTACCCATCCCTGTGGTACTCAACTGGTCACTTTCCCATCCTCTGACTGACCACTGTTTATCACCACCCTCTGGCTCCTACCTTGCAACCAGTTAGATACTCAGCCCAACCATCTCCCCCTTCCCTGGCTACTAATTTTTTTTTTCTATCAACTTCCACTGTGGTACAGTGTTATCTTCATTGAAGTCCATGTAGGCCACATCCAGTACCCTCCCCTGCTCTACCTCCCTAGTTACCCAATCAAAGAAATCTATGAGAGTTGTTTGACATGACCTCCCTGCTGTGAAACTGTGCTGCTGGTAATCCTCAAGCCCATATGCCTCCAAGTATTTCTTCAGCAGGGACCCCTTTAATGTCCCCCACCACTGATGTGAGACTGACTGGTCTGTAACTATTGGTCTTCTCCTTGCTGCTGCTCTTGTGCAGAGGGACTTCAGCCCTCCTCCATTTCTCAGGAACCATGCTTCATCTTCAATGAGATGCTGAATAGTGTTGCCAGAGGGGCAGCAAACAGCATGCTCAGTTCCTTCAGCACTGTTGGGAGAATTCCGTCCAGCCTTGTTGCCTTTTTTTCCTTAAAGGGGAACTGTCAGCATTCCCCTGGCAAAAATGTGAGGTGTATAGGTCCATATTAGGTAACTCACACTGGCGGTAATTTTAAAAAAATAACTTACAAAGCTGTTATTTGTAATTTATCTGGTTGATCATGCAACGCTCCACCCACCATTACTATTCCAGAGTCCCCCGCAGCAAGTCCTTTGATGACGTGGTTGATGGGCTAAGCCATGGGGGAACTTCTATGTGCCAGTACAGTTTCTTAGAAAATATTAAAATATATACAGTGCATGTTTGCGCTTCTAGCTTGGGTACCGATTGACCTAAGAGAGTGCATTTCTTGTCGATCTGTACCAGAGCTAGATGCGCAAACATGCACTGTATGCCTTTTAATATTTTCTAATAACTGTACTGCCACATAGGAGTCCTCCCGGCTTAGCCCGTCAGTCACGTCATCAAAGGTCTTGCCATGGGGGACTCTGGAATAGTAATGGCAGTCGGTCAGTCAGTGGGTCGCAGGATGAACCAGATGAATTACAAATAACAGCTTTGTAAGTTATTTAAAAGAATTGGGCCAGTGTGTTTTACCTAATCAGAACCTATAGGTTCCGTGTGTTTGCCATGGGAATGCTTTCAGTCCCTTTAAGGGCTTTGAACTCCTGGTGGGCTTTCTCTTCCATAAATGGACTTGTATCCACACCCCCCGTGCCTGTTGCTGCATGATGGCCCATCCCCCCGCACACACATCCTTTGAAGGTTGAACAGAAATATTTGATCAAAATGTTAGCTTTTTCTTCATCTTCCTCTGTGCAGTCCCCCCCCCTTCAGTTTTGCTCAGGTAACACCTCACTGAAACCCACTGTGCATGATACCTGCTTTAGGCCCCTCCTGAGCTCTCTAAACCTGTCCTGCACCACCCCAGTTGTGCCCTCTGCCAGGTCAGTTGTCCCTAGATGGACAATAACATCCAGCTCCCACTCCAGCCCTGCTGTCCTTGGGATTCTGATGATCCTTTCCCTGTCCCTCTATGCTGAGGCACTGAGTAGGCACCTCTCCTCCCCTTCCTCCTTCCCTCCTTCCCTCCCATGGTATTCCCAGGACTATCCTATTGACAATTGAGTCACCTACCAGACGTTGCTTCATCTTCCACTGGGGTCCTCTCTGAAGGACTCCCACATCCTCCCTTGGCACTACCTCAGGTGCCTCGGCCCAGCAGTCTTGTCCCACCAGGGCACTGAAAGAGGTCTGTAGTGGCACTGGCTGAGGAATGCATTACTTTACCCCACCCTTCTGGAGTTCACCACAGTCCAGACAGCCCTCTTTCCAGGCACCGTCTGAGGCACTGGTGGTGGACTTTGTGGCCCTTGGGTGGAGAAAGACATCCTCTGAAACCTATCCAGCTTGGCCCCTAATTTAGAGACCTGCCCCTTCAACCCAGAGAGGAGCATGGAAATGGGCAGCACCTCAGTGTTCAGAAGACTGCCCGGCCACAGCCACTGCACTGCCTCCCTCTTATTATTCCCAGATCTGCTCCCCTTATTACTTGAAAATGAATTTATACCCTTATCCCAAACAGGGTTATTTCTTGATTTCCCTTTTCTTGTCTGGATTACCCTGTTACTATAGCCTAGTGAGGTACTACTTTGCTTCCCTCTTAAATTTTTAACTAGACTTTCTCAATCTTTTCCCTTTTGTAGCCTGACCCTAGATAGGGTGTTTGTAGTTTCCCCCAAACTCCCCCCAAACTGTTTGTATTTCTGTATCCAGTTAGGGTGTTGTACCTGTTCACAGTTTTGGCCTACCCTTTACATTCCACCTGTCCTTGCAGTAAATGCAACAACTAGCAGAGTGACCCTCTTCCCAGCTTCCTCCTTCTGATGTCTGCTGGCACCTAAAATGCCAGTTTGATACCTGTTCCTATCCTGTGCTGTTCCACTCATGTACTGGGACATGAACGTTTGTGGGGATATGTTAGGAGTGACTGCTTTTATCCTCCCAGTAGGTCCTCCCCTAGGCGATACTTCCTGCCAAGCTGCAAGGACCCTGATTGGTGTTCGGCATGCCACATGAACCTCCTCTCTGAGCAGCCCTCCCTCCCAAACACTCCACAGACTCCTTCTGAGATCTGATCCTCCTGTGCGGATAAAACAAAGCTGCTTGCCTGGCCCTACCTCACACTCCAGTTAGTCACCAATTCTCAGTGACCTAATTTCCCCAAGAAACAAAGAAAGCCCAGAATCATCTTTTAGATTGTTGTGTTTGATGCTGTTTAAACACTTTAAGCACACAAAAAGGCAAGGATAAAAACCTCCCTTACCTCCTAGCTGAGCAGCCCTCCCTGCCAAGCACTCCACAAACAGTATCGGGGGCCACTGGTGTTCCACACATAGCTACTTTCACTGCCCAACAGTGACTACATTTATTTTATTTATTTATTAGAGATTTAGAATTACAATCCTTTGAGTCAGAGACTCATTTTCAAAGGCTCCACGTCAATTGACAATACAAAGATAGTACATGAACAGTCAAATGATACAAGGTAAGGTGACAAAATGATAGCACAGGTGAACATTCATTGTATTAGGTAAATATACAGGTATGATAATACAGGAACTAAAGAATATATGTATATAACACTGACTATCCAGAACATATGTATATAACACTGACTATCCAGAAGGCAGGGTAGTTAGCAAGACTTGGGCAGAGGACTGTGTCAGTGTGTTTGGCAGGACATAGTCCATTGTTGGCGGGGGGTGCCTAAGGGCAGTTACAGGTGCAGGACAAGGTGATGTGGGCCTGGAGTAGAGCTTTAAACTGGCCGATCTGGGGTTCGAGGGAGATGGAGGGAGGGAGTGAGTTGAACCAGGTGAGGGCACAGTTGGGGAAGGAGCATTGGCCAAGGGAGGTTTTTTGGCCAGCTACTTGGAACCTTGGTTTGAGTGAGCTATGAGTGGACTTAGGGGCTGCCATGGGTGACAGGAGGGAGGAGAGACTAGGGGCAGTTAGGCCAGCAGTCATTTTTTTGCTAGGAGGCAGGTGTGGTATTTTAGTCTGCCCTCGAAGTCAAGCCAGTTAGATTGGCTGTACAAGGTGCAAGTATGGGTGGTTCTGGGACAGTCTAGGGAGAGGCGGCAGGCCTTGTTCAGGGCAACCTTGACTCAGTGGAGGACAGTGTTGTCAGCAGCCTCATAGACTAAGATGCCGTAATCAGTGATAGACAGGACAGAGGAAGAGATGGCAAATTGTAGGGCATCTGGAGGTAGGCAGTTTAGATGACGGTATAGCAGGCCGATTCAGGAGTTGGTAGAGGTGCAGAGAAGGTGGATGTGATCATGGAAGGTGAGGGAGGGATCAAAGGTAACACCAAGGTACTTGAAGGAGTAGACTTGTTCAAGGGGAAGAGAGAGGGAGGTGTGGACAAGGAGAGGGGAGTGCTTTAGTTTATTCTGGTGATGAGCAAAGAGCATGACCTTTGACTTTTTTTGGTTCAAGACAAGCTTATGCCTGAAGAACCAGGATTCAGCAACTGTGAAGGCAGCCTGGAGGGAGTGTTCCAGGGAGGTAGGGTTAATGTGAGAAGTAAAGAGGACAGCATTGTCTGCATAGAGTAGGATATTCCCAGTGCAGGCCTTGGGTAGGGTTTTCAAAAAGAGGCTGAATAGAAGGGGCCCAAGGATGGACCACTGAGGAACACCTGAGCAGACAGGAAGGGGTGAGGAGAGGGTGGAGCAGATGTTGACCCTCTACCAGCGACCTGTGAGGTAATCAGCAAACCAGGAGTTGGCTACCTGGGACAGGCTAAGGTGAGCGAGTGTGGAGATAAGAAGGTTGTGGTTAACAGTATCGAAGGCTTTAAATAGGTCCAGGAAGACAGCACCTGCCAGTTGACCATTGTCAAGGGTTGAGTGGATGTGAATGGAAAATTCCAGTAGGGCAGTGGTGGTGCTATGGCCCTGCCAGAAGCCATGTTGTTCAGGAGATAGGAGATCATATTTGGCGAGGTACTCGGTAAGCTGGTCCGAGATGATGCGTTCTAGGGCTTTGGGGGGGTGGTGGAGATGGGGCGGTAGTTCCCGGGGAGAGTTGGTCTCCAGACTTGAGGATGGGGGTAATGATACCTGCTTTCCAGGTGGAGGGTTTACCAAGTTTGAGTGAGAGGTTGATGGGGTAGTAGAGGGGAGAGAACTTCATCAAGTAGCAGGCATAGTAGCTTGAGGTCAATTGAGTCGCTGCTATTCTTGGGAGCAGTTATGGCTTTGGAGGTATGGTTTGAGCTCATGAGGGTAAGGACCTGAAGCAAATGGTGTGTGGGCTGGGGGAGGGGGAAGGGGAGAAGAAGCCGGGGAGAACAGTGCTCAGGTCCGAGAACGAGGTGATAAAGGTGTCAGCAATCATCTTTTGTCATTGGTGATGGACCCATTCACAGTGAGTTGGGATGGGGGTTAGGATTGCCATAGAGGGATTTCATATTTTGCCAGAAATTGCGACCCAGTCCCCAGGTCATGGTCAGAGCCTTAAACCACTGCACTCTACTGCCTCCAACTGCAACTCAGAGCCTTAAACCACTGCGCTATACTGCCTCCTTTTCTGACTACATAAGTGTGAACTGTACGCGCTGCAGTAACAGCCACTAGCAACACTTGATCATTTAGACACTCAAGAACAGGCAAATAGTATTCAGTAACTTTCTTTATCATCTTTATCACAACTGCTGTGATCTAGTTGTTGTTGAGCCCTTGTGATGTGGGAAGCGTTGGGCACACAAAGAGAACACTAATACAATATTTGGGAGAGCACAACATGGCTATTCACTGCAACAATCAGACCCATGTTATGGGTTAACATTTGTGGCACAGAAACATTTATTTATTTATTTCATTTCATTTTGTTAATCAGGTAAGCCCACTGGGCCCAAGAGGTCCCTTTTTCAGAGGCAACCCAGAATTAGTTACATAGCAGCCTGCTGGATATAGGCAGGGCTGCAGCTATGAATTTTGGGGCCCAGGACAAGTCAACTGAAATGGGCCCCTGTTTCCCAAACCAGCGAATGCCAGAGGTAATGCCAGCTCCTCATGTGGGCCCCTTCTGAGCTCAGGGCCCCAGACAACTTCCCCACTTTCCTCCCCATTACTGCGGCCCTGGATATAGGCAGGGGTGTAGCCAGAAATTTCTGTTCTGTACACATTTTCTCCAGCTACTGGCCCCCCATTTAAAAAATGTACACATCCTCTCCAGCTGCTGCCCCCCCCATTACAACAGGTGACTCATCTAAATGTCTAAAACAGGTTGTACACGTATCTATGTCATAAACAATAAAGGTTACTACTCAGTAGCCTACACTAACTATAATACTCCAGATAAGAATGATAACGGTAATAAATATGGTTTGGGACAGGTGCTCACAACAAAACTGTACACAAATGTGTACAGTGAGTATGCATGCCTGCACCCTTGGACATAGGACATTTTGGTAAGATAAGACAATTTTAGGTACAGTCTTGACAATTCAAAGTGACTTACATTTCAGAAGCACATATCAGGACATTATATGATCAGATACGACTCGGCAGGAGGTAGCTTCCAACATTGACTAAGTGTTAATTCAAGTTACTATGCTTACATATACCCAGGGCCCCGAGTGCTCTGCGGCAGAATTTTCTGATTTCTGCGACAGGGCTCCTTGGCTTCTGCAGCAGCATTTTCTGATTTCTGCAGCATGATTTATTTATTTCTCTGGCAGAACGCAGTCCTACCATTGGCTAAATTTGATGTGATGTCATCGATGACATCACATGCTAAGCGAAGAGGAGGGCTTCAGGATAAACGAGATGGGAAAGAAAGCCTGATACTATGGAAAAACTGTATATTTGAATGAAAATTTATGAAAAACAATGAATTCTGATGCACCATATATATTCTGAGGCAAGATGCAAATTCTGCGGAAAATTCCTCAACCACAGAATCGCAGAATTCCAAGGGGCCTTGCATATACCACACATCAACCCACACAGTAGTTGTGCATTTTTGCTGGGGCTTTATTCACTCGGAAGGTTTGGGTAAGGGGTCTGCTGCCAATAATTATCCCTGACACATGCAGAGGTTATTTTCCAGCAGGTGCTGTCGGTGTCCTTTTCTGAAGGAATCCAGGGAATGAAGGAAACATGGCTTGGTAGCTCAGCTGTAATTTGTGAGTAATGAGAAGGTTGATCCAGCAAAAAACAAGAGGTGATTTTGTTAAGAAACTGACAGAATATGAAGCTTTTTGCATCCACACTTTGGATATGATGACACTGAAGGGACCTAATGAAGATTTCCCTTTAACCAATGTCTTGTGAGCTTTCAATACCTGAACTATGTCCCTAAGGCCTATTTAATTTAATTTTTATCCTCGCCTTTCTTTTCCCCTTTATCTTTTTTCCTTTTATTGTCCCTCTCTTCTTATCCCTAGTCTTTTTCTAATTCCATTCATTTTGGATAATCAAATATGTGTAGCTGTAACTAATTTTAATGTTGTATCTTTAATTGGTTTCGTATTCTAGTTCTTTTACAATACGTGATGGTTTCTTTCCAGTTTTACCTTTCTTTCCTTATGTGAACTCTGGCTGAGCATACTAGCAGAGAATCGCTTGAGACAAAATATGCCTCAATTGACGGGGCACTCACGTCAGTCAACCTCGACACTGGCGACTAGGAATAGGCATGCGGTTCTGAGTACCCTTCCCTCCTTGTGCATATGTGAGGTCAGGTATATTTGCCAGTGGGTTTCAAGGGTGCATGAGATCTGAGGAAGGGGGCCTTGACTCTTCAAAACATCAGCTCTTGTATGCATGTACATCTTGTGCATGCATTTTCACGCTGCCGGCTGCTCAGTGGTGGTAGTACATATCGTTGATGCGTGCGAATTAATAACAAACTTATTGGACTTGCTGGATTGATGTTTGCAATTGTTGAAATAAAGAAGTTGACTCCCCACTAGGTAAGCTTTTGATTCTGCTACTTATGGAAATGTTTCCATACTGCGGAGAGTGCAATGGAATGGTAAGAATGCAGTCAAACACCCCTTTCAGTCTGTGATGATATTCTTCTTCCTTCATTTACCAGCTGCATTCACATATCAGAAAATTATTATTATGGGTTGTGACAGGCAGGCTTCTGTTACGGCTTCAAGGAGAACATGCACTGACAGCAATGGAGATGTCGTGGTATGCTCACCACTATAATAAGAGATTATATAAGCAATGACTTTTTCTGTCATCAAATAGAAGGGAAACTGCATGACTCAACACATGAATGCCTCAGCCTACTGTATGTTATTAATTTGCGAGGCACAGATATATTACATTACAGTATAGTCTCAAGAGTATCTTAGAATTTAAAAAAAGGGAAATAAAGAAATGTAGTTTTATACAGTGCCTTTCATGCATACAATATCCCAAAGCACTTTACAAGGCATAGATAGTTGCTTCAGCCGTTAGACAAACACGAGGTGGCTAAGAGAAATACTGTGCAGCAGTATGGGAATGATAAACCTTGGAGCTTGAAAGTGATTGATTCTGACAAGGAAAGGGTGAAATGGGAAAATTGTTTAACCAGGAAAGGCACGCAAATCCAGAGCTTGTTTCCAGGTGCAACCTTGGAGCACAAGGAAGTTAAGTGACTTGCTCAAGGTCACACAGTATGCATGTGGAGGCTGATGGGATTTAAACTCAGGTCTCCAGTTTTGCAGCCCAGTGCCCTAAACCACTATGTTATACTGCCTCTTCTGCCTTCTGACAAGCAAAATGGATGTGAAGGGAGGCAGAATTACATAATATTTTTGTGATTGCTGACAACACTGTGTGGCATAACAAAGTAGGAAATACCTGAATTCAGAAATATATGTAACCAGCCTCTCACTCCCAGGTTTGAGGCAGTCCCTAAAGGTATCCTATTAAAAGGGCAAGCACAAAAGGGTGAATATAAAAACAGCGATGGCAAAACAGAGTGGCGCAAAGAGCAACCGGGAAATAACAGCGATTGCCAAAACAATGACCTACGGCTTTCTCCCCCTCTCCAAGTTGAGTCCATCCCAGAGTTGGTTATCTATAGTAAGGGGAGTTGTGGGGAGAATCCCATCACAAAGAGGGTGTGGGGGACAAAGCCATCCCACCCAGAAGCTCACTGTGGCACTGTTGTTGCCATTTCAGCGATTGCTGTTATTTCCTGGTTACTCATTGTGTCCGCACTGTTTTGCCATCACTGTCTTTGTATTCGCCCTTTTGCATTGGCCCTTTTGACATGGAACCATTACTAAAGAGAGCACTCTGCAGAGTTAACTGAGTCCCTCAGAGTTGTTTCCTGTTGGGCCTCAACTGGAGACAAAGTGTCCAGGTGTTTGTGGTCTGTGCTTCATGGTAGGGCCCACCAGGGATGATAGAGCATGAATATTCATGTTTCCACCGTCTTCCTTGCCAATATAGAAAGAGGGCCAGACAGAACTAGTAGCTTTGGCCAATGTCTTTGAGAGTTTGGCACCTTTGTGGAGAGTAAACCAGTGGGCAGAGGGAAGCACTACCTCAGCTCACCCCTACAAGTTGAGGAGAGGCCTTCAGAACCAGCCTGGAGAGGACTCTAGACTCCTTGCATGCAAGAGGGGGGAGGCAGTTCCAGCACATCCATATCCAAGCCGTGATTTGGAAGCAAACGGAAGAAGTGGTAGGCTCAGGGGTTTGCCAGAAGCTCGTGTGGGCTTTCTGCCACTCTACAAGTATCTCTGCAGTGTTTAAGTTCACCTTCTATGAGAAGCAGTTCAGCAATAAACCCTAGGTACAGCAGGACCTGGAGCAACCCTCCAAGTGCACAGATACCTCAGCAACAGGTAACCTGGTAATCATCATGGCACCAGGGTGCATGGTACGAGTCAGGATCAGCCCAAGTCCCACAATAGTTGGACCGAGCAAAGCAAACGTCTGATTGAAAGTTCACTTTGGGGCCAAGATCATATTATGTGAGTCATGTGTCATGCAAGGGTTAGACAGACTAGTCCATGATTATTAGACAAACTATATGCTGGTCCCTAGTCACTTTGTATGTGTCATAGCGAGACATCCTTTCATCAGGCACTGGTGTTGTAGCCCTCCAGCATAATGTCTCACCCTGGCTGCAGCTCAATGCCATTAGTGTGTAGTGCTATGGGGTTGCTAAGACACCCCATATCACTGTAAATATGCATGTAGTTTTTGAATATAATAGTTTACTCTTGAATGGCTAGCAGTAAAGTAGTTGTAATATAAAGTTAATCCTAAGCAGATCCCTGGCTACAAAGTATCTTGCCACCAACCGGTTTTAGTCAGAGATACATAGTAACCATGAATGCTAGCCCAAATGAAGTCTAAGGGTTTTGAAGTGCATGATGACCTGAAGCAATCCCCCAAGGGACCTGTGTGACACCATTATAAGGAAAAATAAACCATCTACCTGTGTGATTCCACCACCAAGTGTGGACGTTCAATTACTGCGTGGTCTCCCAGTTAATGGTGCTTTGTGGTTTCTGAGTTCCCGGTCCCCGATCCCAGGCCCATGGCTGCCAGTTATGGTGCAGATTTTTGGGTGTAAGCAGACCCACCATCATTTTCAACCTCTAACCCTGCTGTTGTTCTTAAGTGCCACTCATTAGTTAAATATTAAATGGAAAAATGGAAAATATGTTTATGTTAAAATTGATTTTCAGCACATTCACTAGAAGTACATCTAATTAAAAAAAACTGAATCAGAATGAACTGTAGAGATAACACATCTATTATTTGTATTTATTTTTATTTAAAATTGAGGTAACCGGGAAAGGCCCACTGAGTCTGGACTCGTTTCCAGGTGCGAACCGGGGAGAAACAGAACAGTACAAGTAACAGACGTATGAAACATGGTACACTATGCAGATTGAGGACTATATATGACAATATACAAATCAAATGAGTAAATTGAATCCTGACTGTTCATGAAACGGTAGCCGTGAATATAGTGAGTCAATCTGGATGAAAGTCAAAATAGCGACTGTAAATTCAGCGATGTGCTCTATATGGCACATTGCAACTTCAGCGCCTTATTTTCTGAGGGAGTACTATTTTCTATAGTATATAGAGTTAAGGGTTTTGTTTGTTGGGCCAATTCTAAGCTGGCTGTCTGGTGTACAGTTACAGTCACCGCATCTGTGGCTTGCAGACTCAGACTGGCTGTGGGGGATGTTTTGTTTTTTTTGGGTGTCGTTTAATGTTTTGTGTTTCCCTCCTGTTCACCTCCTGTTCCCCCACCCTCCTGACTTTGTTCCAATCCCCCACCTGCAGGTTGCCTCCCCCCAGTGTTCTCCTCCTGCTGACTTCTGTCCCAACCCCATGGAGTAGCCCCCCTCCTGAGTTTTCCCCTGTCCCCCTGTGGAAGAGTAGAAAGTCCCCCACATTTATTTGTTTCATGGGTTCCCTTATAGGAATGATAATGATCCTCTGATGTACGTCTGTTTATGTGTCCATGTCTTTAGTGAATTAAATATGTGTTTGTTGGGTTGGCCATCCATTTTGTTATAACTGTATGTTTGTCTCCTGTCTGTTACTGTGAACCTTTCCCTTCTGTACATTGAGATTTCATTATCATCTCCGTAATAAAGGAAACATAGCTGTAAGCTACTAACGTTAGGATTAAAGCCCTTTTTATTTTAAAAGATTAGTTTCTGCAGAAACATTTTCGTCTTTCCCCTATACTTATAGAACTGGGCTTCAGTATTTTGTATTTGTACTTGTATGCAGTATCCCCTATTTTGTTTTCCCCTTCCTTTCTTTGGTGCTAGTTGTAGAAAGACATGAAACCTTAATAAAATGTAAACTGAAGATAGGGCATAAAACAAGTTTAATGAAGTCCAGTTATTAGGGTTTTAAACCCTGTTAAAGAGCCTATGCTTTAAAACCCTTTTACAGTTCCCCTTTTTAATTGTATGCCAAGTTAAAAGTGAAATATAGGCAATGCATTTAATTCCTATAGTCCCCTGGAGTTGTTTCCCATTGGAGCGTTTGAGAAAATCACTGCTTTCTTTAATTTTTGTAGGCAAATCTTCACGAAAGTCCCAATCGTGGTAAATTTACCGCGCGAACGTGCGCACATTCGTGAAGACTTTTTTTATTTGTCTTCACGGTAAAACAAGCAGTTTGAATGTAAATTGGGTTAAAATCACCCCTGCATACCTGAAGATTGAAATTTAGGAGCTATAACCTTCATAGGGACAGCTTGAAGAAACGAGGATGTTTGTAGGGAGAAGCTGATGTACTGTGGTGATCCTCTGCCTCTCTATGCATTCAACAAGCTCCTTAGGGACTGGCCGGCCTTTCTGTAGCTAGTGTTTTGGGCTGGCTTAAAGGGGCGGTACCTGTTTCTGCTGCTTATGCTCTCAAGTCATTAAAAGGAACTGTTTATTGTTAAACAACTCTAGAAAAAGCTTTTACACATTAATGGAAAGATTGTCATGTTGTAAAAATTAAAATATGCTGTATTTAAAAGATTTTTGCACCAGAAGAAATTTAAGGGGAAGAGTTGGGCAAGCACATGACTTATGAATTGTATAAAAATGCTGTGCTCCCAACTCAAGTCAGTCAGTTGGTTCTGAGAAGTCAGACCTGGAAGTGCTGTTTGTAAGCCTCCTATGGAACTAGTGTCTGCTAGTTCTTAAAGCTGTTATTTTTTTTTTTTGTTATTTGCTTCTGTTATTTTGTCGCTTTGAGTTCGCTCTTTATGAAAATAAATAAGTTTTATTTGGATTTACTTCAACATCTACTGCCTCTTTGGTCCATTATTCCCACAGCCTGTGACACCCCCATTATTCTTCCCCCCCCCCGGTGATGATTATATTTTAGATGGGGGGTGCATGGGGCATAGCCTCCCGCATAAAAAGTCACCACACATCGCACCCCCACCCCAGAGAGTAAGGAAGTGCCAATCGGTGTTTGTGGGGGTCGCTGTATTGCACATCACCCTTTTGCTTTTCCGCGATGTGCACTTGCTGTTTTTGGTCAGTGCCATTTTGAAGGCTCTGTTATCACATAGAACCTATAAAACCACTGGGAAAATTATTTATCATTGCCTGGATAGGTGCAAAGGATTTCTTGAAAGGTTAGGATTAGGTGGGAAGAATGACAGGGAGAGGAAATATTGTATGTTAAGCATTTAAATTGGTTGTGAATTATGTATCTATGTATCTATGTATGTATAGCCCCCCCTTTCCCCTCTGTCAAGGGGCATGTATCGATCGCAGATGTACCAGGGGAAAATAGATGGGACTACAACAATGTGAAACAACTCTGAGCTAGTGCACCCAAGCCAAGATAGGAAATCATATGCCCTACCTCTTGATAGCTTCAGCACACAGAGCACTCTCGATCTCTACCTCTGTATTTTGGTTCAGCCCCAAAATTCTCACTATAGGATCCAGGACTCCAATCAATCTTCAGCCTTCAGCTCCCCCTGGACCTCTGAGCCCCACAATCCCAGAGCAAAATTGATGGTCACCTTCTGAAATTACAACTTATGGAACAAAATAAATAAAAGGGGCCTTTCATTTCATTTACCCCCTTTTAACTTAAATAATAGAGAATCACTACTGAATTTCTTCCCACACAGCTATTTATTTCTTTTGCCTGCACTCCAAATGATTTCAGGAGGACAGGGGTCCATCTTAGTCCAAGAAAAAATAAAACAGATCCATGGGGCTATTAAAACTTTATACAAGCTCACCCATGCTGGAACTCTCGAGCAGACAAGATGGAACACAGTCAGTACAAGCAGGTTGCTTTCATTTCTGGAAGCTTGGCTGTTTTACTCAAGCAGATCCTTCATACATGAAGGATCATTAGGCCTCTGTCTCGCTGGCACTGGTAAGCCAAACTTTTTGTCTTTGCTTACCATTCCCTGATCTTCCTTCCTGGCACTGGTTGGCTGCCCTGTCTCTGGCACGGAGAAGCGAGCTTCTAACCCCCACTGACCCCTGGACCTTGGCCCAAATATCAAGGGGTTCCAGGATTTTTCCTTTCTGACCCAGGCCCTGTAACCCTTATCTTCTACCTTCTACTTCGAGCCTGAATCCACTGATGTACCGTAACATAACACGCCAGTTCTGTCACTTCTGCTATCCTCAATTTCCTGCTTCCACTGGTGCTGGGGCCTTTACCAGAGCCCAGCCCCAATGCCCAAACTGCACCTCTAAGCTGCCCTGCCATGAGAGGGACCTGAGCCCTGCCACCACCCAGGCCCTCTGAGCAGCTCACATAACCCTTCTGCATCCATGGCATCCTCTTCTTCTAAGGTGCCCCTAGGTGACAATCCCAAGATGGCCCCAGCCTCCTCTCTGCATCCCTGCTTTCACATCCTGGGCTTGAACTAAGCTCCAACTGGGAGCTTCCCTCCAAAGCCTGTACTAAAGATCTGTGACCTGCCTGGCCCTGAAATGCCGGTGCCCCAGGACCTGCCCCTCTCTGCAGGCCCCTTCTTTATGGGTGAAAGACACTCCCAGGCTCCCTCCATGCCTGGGCTGCCCTGCCACTCTGGGTACAAGAGGGGACCTCTGCTACTGGCCCCTCTCCTGTGGGAACCCTGCCACAGCCCCCACAGCCCTGACAGCCCAAGCCACTCCTACACGGGATCCAAACAGGCTCTTGCCTACTCTACCATTCTCCTACTACCCAGGCCTCCCCCATCCCAATGACGCAGTTACACTGGCTGACCATCCTCCCTGTGGAGCTCCCTTCCCTGAGCCTCAATGCAACATCATTGTAGAGGCTGTTCCTGTCTACTGACTTTGGGGAGGGTCCCCCCACAGGCCCAACCTGGACCATCGAGCTCCCTCCTTGCCTGCCTCTCCTGCTCTTCCACAGCTGCCCCTCCAGCCTCAGGCCTACTGCCCGGGCTGGAAAAAGGCCAGAACTTCCTGTTTCCTTGCCTTATACACCCTTCCTAACCTGCCCTCTGCTGCCACCTTTTGGCATCCATGAGGGATTAACCCCCAGAGCATTAATCAAATCCTAAGCTCGGGGAGGTAGAAGGTGGAATGGGGTCCCTAGTGGGAGCATAAGCCCCTCTGAAGAGGGGGCTTACATATGTATTCATCTTCAGATCTTGATCTCTGTAGTAGTACCTGTAATTGTTGTTTATATTTATGTCTGCTTGTTTAGTAATTTTCCACTTGGGGTTCACTGTACTTTTAAAGGAAAACTACACCCTCCTATCTTCTAAATTTTATTTGTTTCCATGTCAACAGACAACTCTTTTCATGTAGCTGTTCATGATGTGAGCAACTGCTTTAGTCAGTCTTTACACTTCATACTAGACCTGTAACTGTCCTGGGAGGCTCCATTTCATGGTTGTTGAAATCTCATTGTCCCTGAGAGCTGCATTAGCAAATCAGAACATGATGCATAATCAGCCTTTAAACTCCCCAGTATGCCTGTCTGCTTAATTTGTCTTCAATGAAACAAGATGCAAGAAGGTATGAAATACCACATTTATGTTTGGTGAACTTTGCAAACTATCTGAGTTGTAATGCAGGGTTTTTCTCTTTAAACTCCATTCAGTTTATGTGTTTCTAGAGAGTTTTTGCAAGGCATTTGTTCTTTCAGCATAGAAATACATGATATAAATGGGTGATCTGACATCATGTTCTCATATGCTAATGCAGTTCTCATAGACAATGAGATTTCAACAACCATGAAATGGAGTCTCCCAGGACAGTTGCAGGGCCTAGTATGAAGTATGAAAACTGATTAAAGCAGTTGGATACATGTCTAACAGCTACATGAAAAGAGTTGTCTGAGACAAGGAAACAAATTAAATTTAAATGATATGAGGGTGTAGTTTTCCTTTAACTAGCATTTGAAGCTGTCTTTATTTATTTATTGAAATGTTTCACCAAGAAGGCACACTGAACAACAAGTTGCTCGCCTCACGGTTCGATGGGGGCATGTACAAGTGGATATAAAACAGAGATTATGCATACAATTTCAGTTACATACATGAGGATATTAGGTACAGAGGTCTGAACAACACTAACACCAACCGCTGTTGGAATGGTGTTACAATTAATACAGGTAAACAGTATAATTAAACAATTAAAGTGCTGTAAGAAGAAGAGTAGGTGGGACAGTGGAAACCAGCTGTGGGAAGGAGAAGCAGTGAGACCGGAGGAGCCAGGACACTACTAGTAAAAACAGAAACAAGGCCTGGTTGAGTGAGATATTTGACTCGGGACTGGGGCAAGCTGAAGTATCAGCTCTGACAGTGCAAAGAGTATAGGGACAAAAGGGAGAGAGATTTACTACAGTGCATATAGGCAGTGGGGCTATGTAATTAAGTGCTGGGGGTATAATGGAAGGAACAGTGGGGGGTGAGAGGAGCAGGTTCAATAGGGAAGAGGAGAGTCATGCCTAGAACTAAACCACTCCAGGATGCTGAAAACCCTGCCAGGGGTAGAACTGTGTGATGACAATAGGGATGGGAAGAATAGTGTGCGGGGGGGGAGGTATAAGACAGAGGACAGGGGGTTGGGAAAAATGGGTAGCGAAAGGAAGGGAAGAAGCATGCTTAGAACTATCCCCTCCAGGATGCTGAGAACCCTGCCAGGGGTAGAACTGTGTAATGACAATAGGGATGAGAAGAATAGTGTGCGAGGGGGGCAGGTATAAGACAGAGGACAGGGGGTTGGGAAAAATGGGTAGCGAAAGGAAGGGAAGAAGCATGCTTAGAACTATCCCCTCCAGGATGCTGAGAACCCTGCCAGGGGTAGAACTGTGTAATGACAATAGGGATGGGAAGAATAGTGTGCGAGGGGGGCAGGTATAAGACAGAGGACAGGGGGTTGGGAAAAATGGGTAGCGAAAGGAAGGGAAGAAGCATGCTTAGAACTATCCCCTCCAGGATGCTGAGAACCCTGCCAGGGGTAGAACTGTGTAATGACAATAGGGATGGGAAGAATAGTGTGCGAGGGGGGCAGGTATAAGACAGAGGACAGGGGGTTGGGAAAAATGGGTAGCGAAAGGAAGGGAAGAAGCATGCTTAGAACTATCCCCTCCAGGATGCTGAGAACCCTGCAAGGGGCAGAACCAGGCAAGGACATTGGTTATAGAAGATGGGGGGGGCAGGTGTGGGACAGAGTTATAGGCAAGGGGAGGGCTTAGAGGGAGGGGGATAGGTTGACATGCTGGGGAGCAGGTGCAAAGGAAGTAGTTAAGAAGGATCAAATCAGGAGCAGCTAGAAGAGAGATGGTTATGTAAGGCAGAGGCAAGGGAGTAAGTGGAGGAAGAGTGCCATATTTGGGAGGGGTGTTCCAGAGTTTCGGGAAGTGATGGGTGAAACCAGACTGGCTGATGGGTGTCGATTGGTGGGGGACCAGCAAGGTGTGTGTGTGTCCGCAGATCTGAGGGAGTGAGGAGGGAGGGAAGAGGGAGCTAGAGAGGTGGGGGGAGTTTGCCAAGCCAAATTTAAGAAGTGAGTTTTGCACAGTGAGCGAGACACCTGTTTGCAAGTGGGGGAAAGGACAGGGCATGGTAGAGGTCGCAATGATGAGTTCGGGAGGGAGCATCAAGAGCGATGCGACAGAAGGAGTTAAAGAGAGTGTCCAGTCTGGTCAGGGAGGATTTGGGAGTGGCACCATAGACTACATCACAGTAGTCAAAGATGGGGATTATCATCTTCTGGACAAGTTCACACCATGCCCTGGGAGGGATGCAACTATGGTTCCTGTGTAAGGCTCCAAGCTTGGGGCGCAGTTTTTTCAAGATGGCGTCAATGTGGCCAGAGATGTTGAGGTGCTGGTCCAGCCAAACTCTAAGGTATCTGAATGAGAAGGTGTCCTCTAGGACTGTCCCATCCAGGGTGTGGAAACAAGGTAGGGGATGTCGCCTAGATAGTCTCTGCATAGTGCCAAAGGTCATGGAGACAGTCTTCTTGGCATTCAGGAATAACTGATGTAAGGCAAACCAGAGCTGAACCTGGTGGAAGTCATACTGTAAGGTGGTTCCTACATTGGCAGGGCATTTGCCAGAGGTAAACAAGACAGTGTCATCAGTGTACGTGTGGCTAGAGGAGGAGGGGGAGCAGACTGAGCGCAAGTCATTGAGGAAGACGGAGAAGAGAAGGAACCAAGCACAGAGCCATGTGGGACTCCTGTGGAGATGGGGGGGAGCGATCACATCCTGAATCTTGACTGATTGTGTTCTGCCTGTCAGATAGGCTCTGAACCAGTTAGTGGTGGGTGCAGACAGTCCAGCTGCCTTAAGGGAGTCAAGAAGCAGGGCATGGGAGACTGTGTCAAAAGCCTTAGCGAGGTTGACAAAGATGGCAGAGGTGATGAGGTCATTGTCCATCCCGGTGAGGATGGAGTCAGTGAGCCTGAGAAGGGAGGAGGAGGTGGTGGTGGAGTGGTTCTTCCGAAAGCCAGATTGGAATGGGGTGAAAAAGGAAGAGTCAAAGAGGAAGGAGGTGAGTTGGGAAAGGACCCGGTGTTCTTGGAGCTTGGCGAGGGTGGGGAGGAGAGAGATTGGGTGTTATTTGCCAGGAGAGGAGAGGTCACCGCTGTTTGGAAGAGGGAGGACCACTGCATGTTTCCAGGATGAAGGGACTGATGAGGACGAAAAAGAGAGGTTTAGGATTAAGGAGAGGGGATAGGCAATAGCTGGTGCTGAAAGATAAAGGAGTTTAGGGACAAGGTCATCAGATGAAGAGTCTTTAGAAGGGTTGAGAGAGAGAGGAGTGCGGTAAGTGTTTCATCAGGGGAGACAGCTGAGAAGGAGAAGGAAGGGTGAACATGGGGGAGTTGAGTGCAAGAAGTGGGGGGGAGAAGGTGAGGGGGGTTTGAAGGGAGGGACTTTAGGAGTGCTGAGGCACATGAAGTGTAATAAGTGTTAAACTCCTTGGCCACTAAGCACGGGTCAGTCACTAATGAGTTTTTATTTTAAGCACAGGGGGGTGCGAAGGTGGGCGAGGAGGGCATGGACCACTTTCCAGAATTTGGACGGGGTGTTGATATTATTAAGGAAGGCTGATTTAAAATATTCAGGCTTAGCTAGTCTGGTAGCTTTTGGGCAGGCATTTCTTAGCATTTGATACTTTGTATAATCTGTTTGAAGTTGAGTGGCCTTGTGTTCCTCCAAGCTTTGTCTCTCTCCCTGAGGCAGGTCAATAATTTAGGAGTGATCCATGGATGATGGTTGCCGCGTACTCTTGATCGTTTGAAAGAGGCAAATGGGTTCCCGGTAGCTAGGAATTTATCTTTGAAGTAGACGAGGGCTTGGTCAGCTGAATGGGCGGAGGCTTTTGGGGTCCAATCAGAGATGGCAAGATCATGGAGAAGGGGGTTAAGGTCTAGAGAGATGAAGGAGCAGAGCTGCAGGATTTTATAAGGCGATTTGGGTCTGTGGACCTTCCCAACTAAGATTGGGTGATGATCGCTGAGAGCATCTGGAAGGATGCCTGATTTAATGACACGGTGAGGGTGAGTGATGAGAGCCCAGTCTATCAGGGAGTAATTTAGGGTTTTATGATTTAGGCAGGTAGGTTCAAGGATGAGTTGGGAGAGATTGAGGGCGGTAGTGTCATTGCATGTCTTGGAGGTAGTGGGAAACAACCTGTTTAAGTTTATATCACCCAGTATGTAGAACTCGCCAGTATGTGAGAGGGAAGTCTTTAATTTCAGTGTCTTTATTTTAGCTTTATTTCATTGATTACAGCCATACCCTAAAGAGAGTAATTATTTTTGCAAATTGATTGTGTAGGGATTTGTAGTTATAATAAACATTTGCATGTTTTTTCTCATGCTGCAAGCAGGATGCTATGTATTTAAATCTGCTCAGACTGGTTAAACAGCTATCCCTGAAGAAGCCTCTTTTGTGAGGCGAAGCGCCGGGCTGTCCCTCCAGTTTTTAGCTGCCTCGGTTGTCTCTCTTTGGTCACACCATTAAGCAGATTAAAATGTTCCTATGAAAGGTATTTTTTGCACATGTTTAAATGGAACAAGATTTTGTCTTCTGAAGCCCCAGCTAAACGTTTCTGGATTTGGTGAGCAATAGTAATAATGAAAAAGTCACAGCACTTTATCTTTTGTTCCAATGACTTTCTTTTTTTTTTGTATGCATATAAGTGCTTAGATTATTGCTGTTTGGAGTAAGCAGCCCCACCACCTTCATGAGAAGAAATATCGGCGCCCCTAGACATGGGGGGGTGGAGAACCGGGCCTTACACATACAGTACTTTTAAAAATATGACTAATATTTTATATCTGGCATCCCTCTTTGGTCCCTTCATCCCCACAATGCTATATCATCTTTCGTAACTTTGCCAGTCTTGATCAGGCTAAGTTTCTTCATGATGTCTCCTTAGTTGACTGGTTCTGTCTATACCAAGCCCAGGATGCTCAGACAGCTCTCAGCTACTTCCTTACCAAATTTTGGGTCCTACAGGACAGGCACACCCCTTTAATCACCCGTCATGTTTGGGGCAAACAAACCCAGTGACTTCACAAAGACCTACTCGCTTTACTCTGGGTGAGGGGATAAAAGCTGGAGGCATTTTAAATCCTCAGGCCTATCACCTGATTATAACAGCTACAGGGCACAACTGAATGCTTGCAAAAAACAAATCAAAATAGGTAAAAGCTCCTATTGCAAGTGACTTCTATTAGATGCAGCTGGGGACTCATGAAATGTTTTGGTCTTATGTTAAAACCTTCCTTGGTACTAAACAATCCCCCTCAACCAATGATATGGTCCTAAATGGTGTGCATTGTAATGATCCCGTTACCATTGCTAACTCCTTCAACCTCCGCTTCTCCGATATATCAAAATATCTCCGTTGTATCAAATATACTTCTATCAAAATACACTTCCTCTTTCTCTCCAGCACAACCCACCAGCCATCGTACCCTTAACTGACTCCATGGCTGTGACCACACCATCTGGTTTCAAAGCCATAACTAGGCTCTGTGTTTTAAAACTCTTAAATACTATCTTTGACAGTACTGGTGTTAGTTCAGACTGTCTTGAGCCTCGGCTCCTAAAAATTGTTGCTCCCTATATTGCCTCTCCCCTGGCAAGAATATTTACTCTGTCACTATGCCACAGTCAAGTCCCCGACATCTGGAAAATTGCTTGAGTTATCTTTGTTTTCAAAAAATGTGACCTGAAAGATATCTCTAACTATCAGCCCATAGCCATCCTCTCACTTCTGAGCAAAATCCTTGAAAAACTAGTTGCCACAAAAACTACTGATTTTCTCCTTAATCCTAACCTCTCAGAAAACAACATGGTTCCTGCAAGGGACATAATACTTCCACAGCCTTACTTAAATTTACACACAGACACACAGAAATGTGACGTCAGAGAAAGGCCCCACGGCCCATCTAGTCTGCCCAACACCCTACCTCTCCCCTTCTGTTAAGCTTCCACCCTCTTTTCCCAACCCCTTAAATCTATCTCAAGCCCTCTTGAACCCCTCCACCGTTTCAGCTGCCACTACCTCCTCCGGCAGCTTGTTCCAGGCCTCCACCACCCTCTCCATGAAAAATTGCCCCCTGACATTACCTCTGTATTGCCCACCTTCCAGTTTGAGGCTATGTCCCCTCGTGTTCGCTCCCTTCTTCAATTTGAACAAGCTATCACCCTCCACCTTATTTATTCCCATTCAGATACTTAAAGGTCTCAATCATGTTCCCCCTCTCCCTCCTAGTCTCCAGAGGGTACAAATTCAGCCCTCTCGATCTTCTCTCATAGGGTACATCCTGCATCTCTCGTACCATTTTGGTTGCCCTTCTCTGTACCCTTTCCATCAATTCAACATATCTTCGTAGGTGAGGCCTCCAGAACTGCACCCCATACTCCAGATGCGGTCTGACCATGGTTCTGTATAATGGCATTAGCACCTCCCTTTTCCTGCTATTGAAAACCCTCACAATGCAGGCCAACATTTCATTTGCCTTTCTCACTGCCCTGCTACACTGGCTGCCCACCTTGAGGTCCACAATACCATAATCCCCAGGTCCCTTTCCATTCCCTTCTCCTTAATCACCCCCCCAAGGGAGTAAGTTTCCCTCCTATACCTCCTCCCCAGGTGCATCAGCAAGCACTTTTGTGCATTAAACTTCAATTTCCAGGTGTCAGACCACCTTCTCCAGCTTCTCCAGGTCCTGCCTCATGGCTTGCACCCCACTAGGTGAATCCATCCTATTGCAGACCTTTGTATTGTCTGTGAACAGGCACACCTATCCCTCCAGACCCTCCGCTAGGTCACTAACATAGATGTTAAAAAGTATTGGTCCTAGCACTGACCCCTGTGGCACCCCACTAGTCACCGCCCGTTCCCTGGAGTGTGTCCCATTTACCACCACCATCTGACTCCTTCCCTTCAACCAGTTTTCCACCCACCTGATGATCCTGAGGTCCACCCCTAGACTGTCCAGCTTATGCACCATTTCACCATGCGAAATGATGTCAAAGGCCTTATTGAAATCCAGATAGGCCATGTCCACCGCTCCTCCCTGGTCCACTATCTGTGTCACCCCATTGAAAACTCTATCAGGTTAGTCTGACAGGACCGTCCCTTGGTGAAGCCATGCTGCCTGTCATCCTGCAAGCCATTCATCTCCAACTATTCTATCAACCTGACCTTAAGTAGTGTTTCCATTACCTTCCCCACCACTGAGGTAAGACTAATAGGATGGTAGTTATTGACCTTGTCCTTCTGCCACCCCCTATGTAGTGCGATCACCTCTGCCCTCTTCCAGTCCATTGGCACCACCCCTGTGACCAAGGACAAGTTAAACAGCGTCGCCAGATGCGGTGCCAGTTCATCCTTCACCTCCTTGAGAACTCTTGGGTGTATTCCATCAGACCCCATTGCCTTGTCCACCCTAAGTCTATCCAGCTCTTCCCTTACTCCTTCAGTTGTGAATTCTGCCACACCCACCTGCCTGTGGCTGTCACCCTCCTCAGCCCATCCTGGTCCCCTACCCTCTCTTTCCTCCGTGAAGATTGAGGCGATATAGCTATTTAATGCCTCTGCTCTTTTGAAATCCCCTTCCAGTAATGTTCCACTTCCCTCCTTATCCTCCCAATCCCATGCTGTGCCCTCCTCCTTTCTCCAATGTACCTAAAGAAGGTTTTGTCCCCCCTCCTTGCCTGCTTCGCAATCCTCTCCTCAGTGGCCTCCTTAGCCCTCCTTATCTTTTGCCCTGCCTCCTTTCTTTTTTCCCTGTCTTCATCCTTTTGTGTCCTCCTGTACCTCTTGAATGCTCTAGTCTTCTCCTTGACCCCTAAAGCCACCTCTCTAGTGAAACATAGATGTCTTTTCTGTCTTCTATTCTTTCTTACCCTTCGTATACATGAGTCCATGGCTTTAAATACCCCTCTCTTGATGGCTGCCCATAATTCCTCCACCCCCTGCACATCCTCTATCCTCAACATTTCTTCCCTAACTACCTTCCTCATTCTATGAAAGTCAGCCTTCCTGAAGTCCATTACCTTGGTTCTCGTCCTAACCCTCACCCTGCCCGCTCTCACCCTGAACCTGATAGCCCTGTGGTCACTGGTGCCAAGCTCTTCCTCCACCTCCACCTCTTCCACACTGTCCCCATTTGTAAGGACTACATCCAACAGGTTTACACCCCTAGTAGCCTCACTGACCCTTTGCTGCAGGAATATGCCCTGAAGAGCCTCTAAGATGCCACTGCTCCTCGTGAAGATTGCTGTCTGGGCCTACCAGTTGATGTCCGGAAGGTTTAAGTCCCCAACTAGCACAATTTCCCCTTTCCATGCCATCCCCTCTACGGATTCCACAAAGTATCTATCCCCTTCCTCCCCCTGCATAGGAGGCATATAGACTACCCCAATGCGCAGGTTTTCCTCCATCCCCTGTCTAGGGTGACCCACAATATCTCTGTTTCCCCCTCCTCATCCTGCCCTTCCATGGCCCCAATCCCTTCCCTGATATATAATGCCACCCCTCCCCCCTTCCCTTCCCGATCCTTCCTAAACAAGCGATACCCTGGGATCACCATCTCCCAGGCGTGGTGCTCTTTCCACTAAGTCTCACTCACTGCTACAAAATGTCTAGGTTCTCCTCCATTAGGGTGGCCTCCAGTTCTCTCATTTTGTTCCCCAGGCTCCTGTCATTTGCAACCAAAGCCCTCCAACATGTAGCCACATTCCGTCCTTCCCTGCTGCTAACTACTCCCTTGATGAGTGTTGTGACTTGGGGAGGCTGATAGCCTCTCTGCTCTGCCTCATGTAAGGATGGCCCTGTCCTTAGCCCCTCCCCATTTAGTTTAAATTGAACTTCCTTGCCATGAAGTCCCCCAGTTTACTCTTTAGTGCAGCTGCCCCTGAAGGGTTCAGGTGCAGCCTGTCATGGGCATACAGCCCCTCCTCCTCCCATGGAGAGCCCCAGTCACCTATCCAGCCGAACCCCATCCGACTGCACCAACCTTGAAGCCAATTGTTGAATAACCTTTTCTTCTCCTTTCTGGGTGTGCTCGCTCTTAGTACTGGCAACACCTCAGAGAAGGAAATGGAAGGAAAAATAATGTTGCTCCTACAGAACCTAGTGAGTTCCTCGAACCTTGCCTGTACCTCCATCAGACTGTTCCCCTCCAAGTCAATTGTGCCCAGGTGAAACACCAGATGTGTCCTTTTATCCTGCTGCTTACCTCAGGAAGGAATATTATGCCTCACCTCCAGTGCCATCATCTCTTTTTGCTCCCTTCCTTCCCCATTTTAGCCCCTTAATTATTGAGTCCCCTAAGAGTGCCACCCTACTGCCCCCTGCTTCCTGGGTGTCCTTTTGGCCTCTAGCTTTGTGTCGTGGGGTTTGGCTCCCCTTTAACTCCTCCTCATGTTCCATCCTGACTTGGTTTCTGCCCCTGCTCATCTTTTGTTCCCCATCACCTACCTGTCCTGATTTTTACCACACCAGTATTGTCCTCTTCACCCTCTCCCTTTAGCCTTTCCTCAGATTCCCCCCTTCTGTACCTCTTCAACCCATGTACTTCCACCTGGCATCCTTCATCCCTGCAAACCCCTCCTGCATCACTGTTTGAGCATGAGCCAACTTCACCTGACACCCCTCTATCTGCTCCTGGCCTTCCCCTGTCTGCATCACTGTGCGAGATTGTGCCAACTGCGCTTGATCCCCTTCCAACTGTTCTTGTCCCACATCTTTGAAGAAGGTTTTAAGCACTGTACCCCAGTTGGGGAAGTCTTCCTCCTCACTACCTGCCCTGTCTGCATATTTCCCCTCTCCTGCACCCTGCCTGGCACATGCCTCAGCCTCCTACTGCAGCTCCTGCCCTGCAGGGCTTCCTCCCGTTCATTTTCAGCCTCCCAGGAGCTCAACCCAGCTCTTCTAGTGCTTCCTTCCTGACCCTTTTCTTATGCCACAGTCCCCCTAGTGCCACCCTCTGGTGTGTCCTAATGCCCATGCCTCCTCTGCCTTCCCTGCATGCAATGTGCCTGCCCCCTCCTCCCCTTCCACTGCACCTGAGATCTTCCCCACATTCCCCAGCCAGCTCTGCCCCCCCTTCTCTGATGGCCCCTGCCAGACCCCTTCTTCAAAAATGTCCTCGACTAGGATACCTAGGGGAGGCCAAACTATTTGTTACTTCCATCCTCTGGCCCATTTCACCTATGCCTACATCATCCTTCACTCTGGGCATCCGTCTGCCTTTTCCTGAGCCTACTGTCTTCTACGCCTTCTGATCCCCGGCTGACCCCTTTTCTCTAGCTACAGGCATCATTTTTGTGCCTTCAGATCTCCTGCTGTCAGTTCCCAGTGACCCCTTTCCTCCTGTCTCCGGCATCCCTGTCCCAAATCTGGACTTGCTGTTGTCTGTTACCACCTCTGGTCTATCCTCTGGATCCCCCTTCCATCCTCTCCTCCTGTTCCTTGACTTCGGATCAGTATCTGATCCTCCAGTGAATCCACCGAGCCCTTCCCACTCCTTCCCCTGGCTCATACTGCCCCTGTTCCCTACCCCTTTTCCCAGCTTCCCACCCATTTAACTCCCACTTTAGCCTCGCCACTTCCTCCCCTCAGCTGAGTGAGCTGCTTACACATCATACAACCCCTCATCCTCCAAGCCCAATTTAGATCATAGCCTGCCACAGCCACTGCACCCCACAGTCTGCCAAGATCCCCTCCCATGGTCGCCTCCCTCTGTGCTGCCCTACCATTTCTTCCGTGATACTCAGATACAGTCCTAAAATCACACCTTATGTATTTTTGGGCTGACCACCTCCTCCCTCCTCAGCCCCAACCTACAGTCAAGACTTTTTATAAATAATAAAGCATGTACAAACCATAGGCATCAAGAATTAATAACCATAGTCACAGTTCAAGTCCAAGACACCAAGTTCAAGTCAAGTCCCTGCACCTCCAGCATCAGTAGTCGAATCAAGTGACCTGTAGACCTGTGACCTGTTAGCTCCTCCACTTCATGTATGGCTCACTCCTCCCCTCACGTGTTAATAGGGGTCGGAAGGAGAACAAGAACAAACACAGCTCTCAGCTCTCAGGCTCAGCTGGCTTGAAGCCTGACTGCCTTGGCACCTCTCTCCTTAGGATTAAGCCCCAATCACCACACCACTGACTGCGGTTCCCAGCACTGCCTCTGGACTCTGGCCTTCTGACATAGAAACATAGAAACATAGACTTTGCTGACTGAATGGACCGCTAGGCCCATCAGACTCTGCCCATTTCCCCTACTACAGGATGGGCCGCAGCGATCCTATTTAACCAACAGCCTTATATCTTCCTGCCCCCCACACAATTGCCTTATGTCTGTCCCATGCATTCTTGAATTCTCCCACAGTTTTAGACTCCCACAACTTCCTCAGAAGGCTGTTCCATGCCATCCACTACCTCTCGGCAGAAATAATACTTCCATCATTGACCCTGAACTGCCCTCCTTCTATCTTTAAATTGTGTCCCTTGTTCTTGCAAGTCTCTTTTCTGAAAGATGCTACCCTCTTGGACTTTGTTGATTCCCTTGAGGTACTTGAAAGTTTCTATCATGTCCCCTCCCTTCTTTCCTCAAGGGTATACATATTAAGCTACTTCAGTCTCCTCCTCATACTGCTTCTCTTGCAGACCCTGCCATTTTAGTTGTCCTCCTGGACTGCTCTATCCTGTCTTATGTCCTTGCGGAGATGGGTCTCCAGAATTGACACAGTATTCCAGTATGGGGTCTCACCAACTGTCTGTACAGAGGATAACAACTTCCTGTTTTCTGCTGCTGATGCCTCTCCCTATACATCCCAGTATACCCCGGCCCTCCCTACTGCCTTCTCACATTGCTTGCTAACCTTAAGGTCATCTGATATGAATTACCCCCAGGTCCCTTTCCATTTTGATGTTAGTTACTACCCCCCATTGTGTAATCTTCTCCTGGGGTTTTGTTTCCCAGGTGCATTACTTGCACTTCTTTGCATTGAATCCAAGCTGCCATACTTGTGACCATTCCTCCAACCTTGCCAAGTCCCTTTCATCCTTTCCACGCCTCCTTGTGTATCAACCCTGTTGCAGATCTTTGTGTCATCTGCAAAAGGCATACTTTTTCCTTCAGTCCCTCTGCAATGCCACTGATGAAGACATTAAAAGGACTGGACCCAATGCTGAACCCTGCGGTACCCACACTAGTAGCTTAGCCTTTCTTCAAGTGGACTCCATTTACAATTACCTTCTGTGTCCTGTTGTCCAGCCAATGTTTTACCCAGGCTACCACCGGGACCCACTCCCAGGCTGGTTAATTTGACTAATAATTTTTGTGTGGGACTGTGTCAAATGCCTTGCACTAAAAGTCTAGGTGAGCCTGTCCACAGCCCTCCTGGTCTACTACTTTGGTCACCCAGTCAAAGAAATCTATTAGAGTCAGGTCTGACCGAGCACCTTCCGCTGTGAACCCATGCTGCCTTGGATCCTGTGCTCCACTGACCTCTAGGTACTCAACTATTCTTTCCTTCAGAAGTGACTCCATCACTTTCCCTACCACAGAGTCAACTGACAGGTCTGTAGTTCCTGCCTCTGTCTTGGTCCCACTTTTGTGAAGGGGAATCACATCCACCTTCCTCCAGTCCTCGGGTACCACACCATCCTCCCATGATTTATTAAAAGAGTAGCAGTGGTTTCACTAGTTCTTTCCTTAATTCTTTTAGAATTCTGGGGTGAATTCCATCAGGACCCATTGCTTTGTCCACCTTCAGTTTTAGGAGTTCTTGCAGAACCCTTTCATCTGTGAAAGGACTGGGATCTACCCTATCAAGAGTGCTTCTGTTAATTGGATTAGGCACTTCCCCTCCTCTTTTGTGAATACTGAGCAGAAATATTCGTTCAGTATTCCTGCTTTCACTGTCACCTCTGCCCACCCACGTTTATTCTATTCAGCCTCACTATCCCACCCTTTGTCTTTCTACTCGCTGATGTACCTATAAAAGCTTTTATCCCCCTTCTTAACTGAGTTGGCTATCTTTTCCTCAGTTTGGGCCTTTGCTATTCTGACTTCCCTTCCTGCTTCTTTCTGCCTTAACTGGTACAGCTCTCTGTCCTTCTCCTTCTGTGTTTCCTTATACTTCTGGAATACTATCTTTTTCTTCCTGACTTTCACAGCCACCTCTCTTGAGAACCATAGTGGCTTTTTCTTTCATTTTGATTTGTTTATTTGCTTCACACAAAGGCTTGTTGCCTCTGTGATGGCAGTTTTGATAATTCCCCATTGTTGCTCCACACCTCCTTCTAGCCTGTTTGCTAGTGCTTTTCTGAGGCACTCTCCTATCTTGCCAAAGTCAGCCCTCCTAAAGTCCAGTACCCTCACTTTTGTATGGCTTGACTCTGTAGCTGAGTTTAGCGTGAACCACACTGGTTTGAAGGTGCGTTCTTTATTGACTTATCAAAAGCATTTGATTTTGTTGACCACCCTCTACTTCTTAGCAAACTTCTCTCCATGAGTTTCTTGATGCATGTTGTTGCCTGGTTCAACAGCTATTTATCAAACAGAATGCAAGTCGTTAAATTTAACTTTGCCTTATCTGACCAAACAACTATCAACACTGAAGTACCCCAGGGCCTCTCCTTTTCTCCATTTTTATTAACATCACCAAGGACACCCCCTCTTGTTCATCCCTCCTTTATGCAGATGATCTCGTCCTGTATTTCAGCTCCAAATACATGTCAGATATTCACCTAAGTCTCTCCTCTGCCTTTTTAAATATCCAATCATGGCTCTCTGAGCATACACTTGTACTAAATGTGTGCAAAACTCAAGCTAAGCTCTTTGGTTCTGCCTCTAAACTTAGGACTAGCCAAAACCTGCTCAAGATATCCTGCTCTGATGCTCACTATTAGAGGCTGTGAGCTCTTTCAAATATCTTGATGTTCTACTGGATGAGTCCCTTGACTCTGACCTTCATATCCAAGCCACCTATAAATCTGTCAATACCAAAATTGGGATTGCATATAAAACAAATTACGTCCTAACTCCTTCTGCTAGACTGGCCATTGCCCATGGCACTTTAGTCCCAGCACTCACCTACAGTGATGTCACATATGTAGATGCATCAAAGACTTCTCTTCACAAATTAACTTCTTTGAACCCACAAGCCATGCATTAGATAAAGGTATTGCCTGTGATGTAATATTCTTAGATTTCGGAAAGGTATTTCACAAAGTGTCACATCAAGTGCTTGTACACAAGTTACAGAGGATAGGCCTTTCCCCCGTATTATCAATTGGATAAGCTCCTGGTTAGATACTAGATATCAAAAAGTGGCAGTAAAACATTATTACGCCAGCTGGGGTAGAGTCACAAGTGGTGTTCCCCAGGGGTCTGTTTTGGGTCCCACACTTTTTAATATATTAGTTGCAACAATCCCGACTGTTAGGAATGTGTGGCTATCAAAATATGCAGACAACTGCAAAATTGGGGGCTTAGTAAGATCAGCCAGGGACAGTGAATATATACAGAAACAACTAGAAATGCTTATGGATTGGAGCAAATCTAAACACATGCAATTCAGTACAGATAAGTGTAAGATCATGCATTTAGGAAAAAATAATCAAACTTATGATTACAACCTTGGAACAGAAACACTAAAAGTAATAAAAGAAGAACAGGACCTGCCAGCCCGGTGGTGCTGAGGGTTGAGGCGCTGGACGCCACACCTTGCGCCATGCTGGCGACCTGGGTTCCGGAACGAGCCCGGGACATCGGGGGTCGGCAGGGGAGGACTGGGATTGAGCATCCATAGACTGCTCACCCAGTCCTGGGGTGAGTTGGGGGAATCTCGCCGTGCTGAAGTGGCTCCTCGGGACGCTCGGGGGCACTACAAGTGCTGGCGATATGGAGGGGAATGCAGCAGACATCAGCATGCTGTGCCCGGACATCATTGTACATCCACATTCCAGGGGACCAATCGGAGGAAAATGGCTGGGCGTGACCATGCAGCTTGATGGCCGCGCTCTGAGCCACATGGAGGACTTTGGCGGAATCCTGTCGGGGAGGGTCGGGGGCTGTCCTGGCTGGCTGAGGCAGAGGGGGAGCCCTCCAGTGGGATGGCAAGATGGCCATCCCGGATCCTCCTGGGCGCAGTCTGAGCTACCCAGTTGGGTGGGCGGAGCCGACGGCTGGATGCCCAAAGCCGGTGGTGTGCCGCAGCAGTTGGCAAAAAGCATTACATAAAAAAATAAAAATAAAAAGAACAGGACCTTGGCACATTTATAACAAATGACTTCAGTTTTGAAAGAAATACAATCCATAGGGTCAAAAAATTTAATGAAATTATAGGATCTATTCTAGGCAACATAAAAAGTAGAAAACAGGAAGTTTAATGCCATTGTATATGAGTTTGGTACAGCCACACCTTGAATATTGTGTACAATTTAACAAACCCCATACAATAAGAGGTAATAAACTTATGGAAAGTGTTCAGAGGAAATATACAAAAAAAATAGAACACTTGAAAAATTAGAAATATAATAGCCCCCCGAACTGGCTGATGCACACGGCATGAGGGGCCGTGATGAATTCAACTGATTCCAGCTGGAGCTGCAGGAGTGAGTGGGGGAGTAAATGCTGTTGTGGAGGGGGCAGGGAGGATTTTACATAAATGTAAGTGCCGCTCGCAAGTGGCAGCTTTGTATTTTCTGGACTCCTGTGCATTTGTGGGACGCCGCTCGTTAGCAGCTGGAACTGTGTTCGGATTTCGAGCCTGGACTTGCCTTTTCCCTCCTGGTGTCTGCTGCCTCTCTGTGGGCTGTCTGCTCACTAGCCCCCCGAACTGGCTGATGCACACGGCGTGAGAGGCTGTGTTGAATTTGACTGATTCCAGCTGGAGCTGGAGGAGTGAGTGGGGGAGTAAACGCTGTTGTGGAGGGAGCGGGGAGGATTTTACATAAATGTAAGCACTGCTCATGGCATAAGCGTTATGTAGGTAGTGTGACATCCACTCGTGCTGAAATTCCCTGTTTGGGATGAGAGGAGGGAAGGGCTAGTTCATTGAAGGTTTTAACTGTGTTAGTTAGGTTGTTTAAGTTAAGAATGTTTTAAATTGTTTTGAGTTTTGTATTAATTAATTTGTTGTTTGTTAGTTTATTTAATTAGAAATGTGTAGGGGGTCTGTAGGGTGAACTGTAGGGGCTAGGATCATCTATGGGAACTCGCAGCTGCATGCCCTGTGTCCCTTTGTCCCGCTCCCTGTGTCTGATACTATTATCAGGTGTTGCAGGGAAGTGGGGATTGTAAGGGATTGCTCTGCCTGTGGGCTGTGGGATGACCAGGAGTGGGTTGATGGAAGGATAGAGGTGGTAAGTCCAGGAGACACCCTGGATTATTTAGGGCATCTAGGAGAAGCCAGAAGTAGTTGGTGCCCATTTCCAAGGAGACCACCAGACCAAATGGTCAGGTAACCTGAGGGGCTGCATCACCCTCTACATTTCTGACGGCAGTGCTGTGCAATGCCAGGTCGATCAGAAACAAGACAGCAATTATTGCTGCCTTGATTTCATCGGTCGACCTGGCTTGCATTATGGAGACCTGGGTGGGAGATGATGCTGGCCCTGTTTTTGAGGCTGCAGTCCCCCCAGGGTATACCGTGCTGTACTGCCCCAGAGAAAATTGCAGGGGTGGCGGTGTAGCCATCTGCTTTAGATCTAGCCTGACCTTCACCGTGCACCCGGTGGGAACCCCAGGTTCATTTGAGTGTGTGGCCATTCATGGAGGACTCGGCATTGGCTGCAGGATCCTCCTCATCTATTGCCCTCCTGGCCTGATGGGGGGTTTCCTGCAGGAATTTGCGGAGTTTGTTGCCGGCGAAACATTGGATTCCCCCAGACGTGTTTTTCTGGAGGATTTCAATGTTTGGGCCGATGATAAAGTTCAAAAGTGCACCAGCGAATTTCTGCAGAGTATGGCCTTTTTGGGGCTGATGCAGTTTGTTGATGCACCTACTCATCGGGATGGCCACACACTGGACCTGGTGTTCTCACTGGGGCTCGAGATTGTAGATCTTGCGATTGATCAGGTATTTTGGTCTGATCATTGCACGGTGAAGTTCACACTTGGGGCTCCCACCGTAAGTTCTTCCCCTGCTGAGATGATACACTGCCACCCTTTACGTGATCTTACCCCTGAGGGTTTTATGGCGGCAGTTGATTTATCCAGTATGGGTGGTGCATGCATCGGAGCTGTTGATGTCGGGGCGGACACCTATAATAAGGTGTTATCTGACACCATCAACTCCCTCGCACCTATCTGTGTATGACCCAGAACTTCATACCTGAGGTCTCCTTGGTATGATGGAGATCTTAGGGAAATGAAGAAGATGGGTCGGAGATTAGAGCACCGCTGGAGGAAGTCCCATCTGGAGATGGACAAACTGGTCCTGAGTGCGCATTATTGTGCATATCAGGAGGCAATCAACCAAAAGAAGACAGTTTTTTTGTCTCGCGAGATTGCTGCCGGGAGAAACCGACCAGCCTCACTCTTCCGGACTGTTGATAGACTTCTCCATCCTGTCTGTCTCCAGCCTGGAAGAGTTTCCTCAAATGAGGATTGTGAGGATTTTGCTCGGTTTTTCTCAGACAGGGCGTCTTTGATCCGGCGGGAGGTTTCTTCAGCCAGTAATACCATTGCTGACAGTGGTCGCCAGTTGTGTTCTGAGTGCACTCCGCCTAGTTGGGGAGAGTTTAGGCCAGTGGAGGTCCATGAGGTTATTGAGGTGGCAGTCAATCTGAAGCATACCTTTTGTGAACTGGACCCAGTGCCAATGCGTTTCTTAATGAGATGCATTGACTCTATTGGCCCAGTGTTTGCCCTGATTGTCCGGTGCTCCTTGAGTCAGGGTGTCTTTCCAGATGCCTTGAAGGAGGCTCTGGTAAGACCCCTTTTAAAGAAATCTTCTTTGGACCTGGAGATCAGGGCAAATTACCGTCCCACCTCCAATCTCCCATTTTTGGGGAAGATTGTTGAGAAGGTGGTATCGCTTCAGTTGGAGGAACATCTCATGACTCACGAGTTGTATGATCCCTTCCAGTCGGCTTTTCGGGCCAGACATAGCACTGAAACTGCATTAGTTCAGGTGCAGAATGACTTCCTCAGGGCTAGAGACCGAGGGGACAGGACAATTCTTGTTCTCCTCGATCTCTCCTCAGCATTTAATACTGTGGACCATTGTGTGTTGCTTCTCCGCCTGAGGGAGTTATGTGGACTCACCGGTATTGTCATCAAGTGGTTTGAGTCCTTTCTCACCAATAGGAGGCAACAGGTTGTGATGGGAAATTTCTCATCTACACCCTGCCTCCTTTTGTGTGGAGTCCCTCAGGGTTTGGTATTGGCCCCAATGTTGTTCGTATATGTTGCGCCCCTGGGGATCATTAGGAAGTATGGTCTGAGTTTTCATTGCTATGCTGATGACACTCAGCTATACTTATCCTTTGCCCCAGGAACATCAGACACCAGTGGATGTGTTAAATATCTGTCTGGCTGAGATTAGTGACTGGATGGCCTTCAACTGGCTACGACTGAACCCTGACAAGACTGAGGTATTGGTAGTGGAGTCGAACAGAGTTCATGATGGGATGGCCTCTGACTCTGCAACTGGACTTGAGCTAGGAGCTGCATCATTGATGGCCTCCCCTTGGGTGCGAAATCTTGGTGTGATTCTCGACAGGAACCTGTCCATGGAGGTTCAAATATCTTCCATGGTTCGGTCCTGTTTTTTCCATCTTAGAAACATTGCCAGGATTCAGCCTCTTGTTCTGTCTCTGGATCTCCCTACCCTGATACATGCCTTAGTCACTTCTAGGCTAGACTACTGTAATGCCCTCTATCTCGGGGTCTCTGGGGGTTCTCTTCACAGACTGCAGCTAGTGCAAAATACTGCTGCCCGGCTTTTGACCGGGCAAAGTAAATTTTGTCATATTACACCTGTATTGCGCAAATTGCACTGGCTGCCTGTCAGATGACGAGTACTCTTCAAGGTGGGTTTTCTCACCTATAAGGCCCTACACGGGCAGGGCCCTGGTTACCTGTCAGTTCTCCTGGTACCTTCTTCCTCTACCCGTAATCTCCACTCTTCTAGTGGTGGCCTCCTAACTGTTCCAAGAGCGAGATTAAAATCTGCTGGCGACCAAGCCTTTAGTGTTGCCACTCCCGCTCTTTGGAACTCCTTACCAACTGTAGTTAGGGAGGCCCCCACTATAACTGCCTTTAAGGTTCTCCTGAAGACTTTCCTATTTTTGCACGCTTTCAGGGTGTAATGCTGATTATTTGTATGTATTAATTTTAATCTATATATTTATGCAGTATGAAATGCTGTAGAGCCTTCGGGATTGGGCGTCTTTTTAAATAAACTTGCCTTTGCCTTTGCCTAATACAAGACTTAGACATTTAAATATATATTCAGCTGGATATCGGCAGACTTATGGAGACCTATGTTTGGCATACAAGGCTTTCAAAAATGACTATTTAGGGGCCACTGTAGGTCTAGTTTTGAGTGAACTCATAACAAATATCAGAAATAATGGCTATAAACTTAAAGAAGAGTTATTGAGAACGAATAAAAGAGGAAACTATTATACACAGAGAATAGTACAAATATGGACTAGCCTACCATCGCATGTAGTCTCAAGCCCAAACATTGATATATTTGAAAACAGATTAGATGAATTTATGGGTAATAAAAAAATACTAATACCACCCATGATGAAGTGACAAGTTCTTTAATGGGCAAAATTGCCTACTGAGCTTGTATAACATCCTATGATCCTATGAAATGGGATACTACTTATAATAATATTTGCCATTATGCCTCTGCATCCCCATGGTGCAAACATTATTGCCAGCTCTATGCTGATCTTAAATGGCCTTCCCCCTCCACCAATAGACTCCTCTCCCTTGGCTCGTTGACTGATAGCTTCATCAAATCAAAACCCCTTCATCTCTTGCCTACCTGCTGCTCCCGCAACCTTCCAATTATGGCATCCATTCTGTTGACCAATCTCTCCTATGCGTACAGAGATGTAAAACTTCCAAGGGTACCTGTGCTTTCTCTCACACTGCCCCGAAGTACTGGAACTCCCTTCCCCTTGCTAGCCATCATACGCCAAGTCATTCCATCTTTAAAAAGGACCTTCAGACTTTCTTATCCAAACTTGCCTCTTGCACATGCTTTAATCCTTCTTAGCTTACTCCTTTCACTTACATATGAATATACGAAGAAACCAGCAGAAGAAGGCCATTTGGTCTATCAAGTCTGCTTGTATTGCAGGGTCCACAGCTTGAGTTAATGTCCCTGCCCTCCCTCCCCACTCCTTCCATCCTCCCTATCCATGAGTCTTACCTTCCCCCTATGCTTATCCCAGCCTCTCTTAAAGCTGCCCACTGTCTTCAATGAGATGACCTCTTCTGGCAGTGCATTCCAAGTGTCCACCACCCTCTCTGTGAAGAAGCGCTTCCTGACCTCCCACCTAAACCTTCCACTCTCCAGCTTAAGACCGTGCCCCCTTGAGTTATGGTTACCACTCAGCTTAAAGAGACTCTCATCAACCTTATTTATTCCTTTCAAGTACTTGAAGGTCCCAATCTTGTCTCTCTCTCTCTCTCTCTCTCTCTCTCTGCTCCCTCTTCCCTACCCTTCTACTGCCTCTTAGACTAGGTCTCCTTCCCCTCTTCCTTCTCTGGCCTTTTATACCTGTCACCCCCCACAGCCTTGCTTTCTATACCTTACCATACCCTCCCTCCAACTTTGATTTTCTCTCTTTGCTGCTCTAACTCCATGCCTACTTTCTCTGGTCTAGCAGTTAACTTAGTTGCTCTTAAACAGTTTTCTCTGTATTGCTGGTTGCTGCCTTATCTAGTCCCTATTTTGATGTTGACTTGTCTACTATGGACCAGTTGGTTTTGCCATGCTCTTATTGTAAGATGTTTGTGATTTTTTCCTTATGGTGAACTATGAACTCTTCACTTGATCCCTGCCTCATGTTTATTTTGTGTCAACACTTACCTTGTGTACCTTGTACCATCAGTTTCTCTGCTTTTTGTCTTAATATTGTATTACTTTTGCCATTTTGTATTATGTTCCTCATACCACTGTATTTTGTTCTTGTTTCTGCACTATTACTTTGTAACCTCCCTGGTTGTGTCTGAAAATAATCATTTCTATGGCTAAAGCACCTACCTGGTTAACAAAAACTAAATAAATAAATAAAAAGTATTTATCTTGATTGATACATCATATGCTTTTGAAATCAGTCTGTTCTGCTGTTCACTATGTTTCAATACCATAAGCGTAAATTATAGGTGTGCATAATTAGAATGAAACTTCAAGCTAGCGACAATGGCAACTCACTCGCTTGCAATGCAGAAGATCCAGGTTTGATTCTCTGACTCAGATCCACTTAGGCTGGTGATGACTAATTACTATCCACTGCAGACAAGCAGTGCCTCTAAGAAGGGAGCACAGGACCCGCCTCTGCACGTCTCATGCCCAGTAGTCCAAGAAGACTAACCTTTACAATACCTCACTGCCGGAATTCTCAAGCTCGACATTCTTACCTTGTCAGAGCCTCCACCTGGTTCAACTTGCTACCTACAGTAATCTCCAACATTGCCACGATTGGTGCTTTTAAGTGTAAACTACGTCAACACCTTGTGGCTAGTGCCTTCTGTGATTGCTTCTTATAATCTCCGCAGGCATTCTCCCCTCAAGCATCTCTCCTCACTGCCTCAGCTCCTCCTGCTCCTCCTCTCCTACCTCCCATTACTGGGTATAGGATGAATCTGTCTCCTGTTCCTTTTCATCCCCCCACATTCCTCCTCCCTTGCTATTTCCCATCTACCACATACCCAACGCAATGCCCTCCCTATTTCTCCCCTCCTCCCTCTCTCTCTCCCATACCACCCCCTCACCACCACTCTTTTTTCTCTTTCCCTCTAACCCTCCTAACAAAGTTTCACTGGCCTTCTATGACTTGTACTGTATAATTAACTCGCAACACAATTCCTTGACAATGCCTTTGGCTGCTATTATTGTAACCTTACTTATCTTTTTGTTTTTTTGTAAGTTCCATTGTAATGATTATGTTATGTTTTGTACCTTATTGTCCTCATTCCCTTGATGTGGAACCTTTGTAAAAGAGCCCTCGGCTCAAAGGTGTCATCCAAAATACAAATAAAAAAAGAGGGGCCTCATACATGGCAGAACCTCTGTGTCTCACTCACCCCCCCTTCAACATTTGGTGGGGCATTATTGTGGGATGTCTTTGTCCTGCTCCATATGCTGACATCACACAAGGTCCCAAAATTAGTTTACTTCTCAAACTATCAGCAGGATCCCTTATTTCCTTATATTCATTCATTAGAAGCAAGCCATGGGGACTTATGATGTGACAAGAGGCAGTGACCTTAATTGGTCAACCTGCAGCAGACGTATATGTGTAAAGAAAAAAGGGGACTATGAAAGAGGAAGGTTGCATCATGGCACAAAAAACTGGAAAAAAGGTAGAAACAGAATGACAAAAATCAATTTTCTAATGCGGGAACCTCTCTATACGAAATTCTATTTTGTGCCTCTAGCTCGCTGCCAAACAATTTCAGAACTATTAGCACCCTAGGACTTGACATCTGAAATATGTCGGCTTAAAACACATGTTTGTTTTCAACTCTTTAAATATGAAGACTGTCAGTTTTAAATGACTGGCAGGAAACAAAAAACAAAAGCAACACGGGCGAAAATGACATCACTCACAGATCTTATCCAAGGACTTCAAAAAGACTATGTCCTCAATGATTACAATTTTAAAAGAAACTTCCAATGCAGACCACTCAAAGATAAAATTGTTTGGTCCATTTCTTCCTTTTTATATTGTCTTGTGCACGCACAAGCAACAACTTGTAGTAGCAGGAGAAATGCAGAGGTATGTCAGGGTTGGTGAATGCAGGGCATGCTTTATTAGGTGCATCCCTCATTCCCCAGTTAGCCAGCATGCTAGTGCTGACACAAGAATTATGTAACGTGACACCAACTTGAAAGAAATGTGCCACTGCAATCAGAGACAAGCTCATTATGCAGCGGCATAGATAATACCCCCAATATGTGCCTTTCCTGGTGAAACATTTCAATAAACATGGAGGAGGAAGGAGCTGCCGCCCCACAATCCCCAAAGAAAGCTGACATTGGAGTGCAATCCCTGTGTCGGCATGTCCCCCAACCCTGTCCACATTGTGTGGCACATTGGGAGCCCACCCCAGTGTGCTGCCACTCACACAAAGCTGACCACGGCTGCATGTTCCTCCCCCCCAACGCCCATTATGTGGCACACTGGGAGCCCACTCCAGTGTGGCCAACACCTCCCCAAAAGTCATGGGGCATACAGTCTGCCCAACATTTGTTTTATTTCACCTGTAAAGAAATAAAATGGTCCCTCAATGTTCGTTTTTTTTCTGTACCTGAAAATAAGAAAACGGTCCCTCGACTTGTCTGCATCGCCCCCTCACTCAACCTGCACCCACCCTCTGTGCACCCCACCTCCCCACACACACACACACACACACACACACACACACACACACACCCTCACCCCATACTTACCTCTGGAAGTCCAGTGCTCCGATCTTCGGTGGAGCAGGAACACGTCTGGAACTTCAAAGCCGAACTGCAAAATGAAGAAATGCCGGTAAGCTGTATAATGGCACCACTGGGGTAGGGTTCAACTTAGTGGGATATCTCAGCCATTTTTTTTGAATTTTGGCTCCAAATTTTCAACATGGGGTTCTTGGGACCCCACCTTATGAACACATACACTGTCATCTCTTTATTCGGTCCCCAGAGGTTATTTCACGGTCACTGCACAGAGTCACCTTTTGGGACCAATTAATGAAATGGCAGTACTGCTGTTCATGAGGTGGGGTCCCAAAAGCCTATGTTAAAAATTTGATGAAAAAATTCCAAAAGATGACTGTGTTACAAGAGTGCATTGCGGAGTTTCCATGTATGCTCGTAACTTCAACAATTTTTTATATTTTCTCTCCAGATTCTCAACATTGCCATTTTTTCACACCTCCTTATGAAAAGTACAGCCATCATTTTTCACATCCTGCCCAAAATGTGTTTTCGTACACCTGGTGCACAATGGCGCACTCGCTGTAGGAAATCAATGTTTGGGACAGATTTAGAAAATCACAGTGCCACTGTTTATGAGCAGAGGTTCCAAAATGCCTATGTTGAAAATGTGGTTAACAAAATCCCCCAAATAATTGCGTTATGGGCGTGCATTGCACAGTTTCTACGTACGCTCATAACTTCACCAATTTTTCATATTTTTACTCCAGATTTTCAGCATTGCCATTTTTTTACACCTTCACATGAACAGTATAGCTGTCATTTTTCACAACCTGCCTGAAATGTGTTTCCACACCTGTGGCACTAAATGGCGCAGTCACCGTGCAAAATCACCTTTCGGCTAACGAACTGATAGTGCCACTGTTCATGAGATGGAGTCACAAAAAGCCCATGTTGAAATTTTGGAATGAAAATACCAACAAACACTCAGGGCGTTTGTGTTTCCAACCATAACACCCCACCCTATAGAGACTGACAGGCATCAGGGGTGTGATTTGGATTGTCAGCTGTAATGCTCACACCATTCCCACTCACCCACCCCACCCTGCAGCCAGTGACAGGCATGGAGATGTGCCTTGACCTCGGCCCCAAAGTTCACCCCATTCTCCTATACTGCACCCATCTCAGCATATTTCCTTATGGAATGGGGTGAGTGTAAGGCCCAAAGACCTCAAGGCACACCACAACACTTGTTGGTGTCTGCAGGGTAGGGTGAGGTGAAATGGCATGAGCATTATGTCTGATGACCCAAAGGCACACCCCAATGCCTGTCAGTCTCTGCATGGTGGAGCTGGGGTCGGCATCAGTTCATTACGTCACTGCCATTCCTATTATGCATCTCTCTAACTCCTGCACTACCAATGCAAGTGCCAGCAAGCAAACATTCAGCATTGACAAATGCTTGTTTATGCTGTGTCTTCTTTTGCAGTATTGAAGTGCCTTCTGTACCCCTGAGGCAAAGCATAGGTTATCCAAGAAGCAAAGAGAAGAGGAAACAGGATCCATAGTGCTGCCAGTCAGGTGTAAATCAGCAGAGAGTAGAGGAAAATGGCACATTCCAAACAGTTCAACTGCCTAGGCTTAATCCACCAAAGGTACAGTAAAAAGGAATACAAGCGGGTATTGCAAAGTGCAGAGGATAAGACCTGCCACTATTTCATGTCTCTCTGACCCGTCAAGAGGGGTTGAAATTACATGTGGGGCTTTTACTCAGAAACACTCCTCTTAAAATGTTTGAGCATGAAACTGGTAACAAGGGAGTCACTGCATCCAAAAATGCAGTGCTGGGAGGATGGCAACTCTAGAAATGAAATTATGAAAAGACGTCTATTCTATTTTTGTATTGGAAACCAAATCTCTGTTTATTTCATGTAGCACTGTCGCACATCTCAAACTTTAGGTGTTTTATTCTCGCAGACTCTGACAAACTTTTGGGACGAAGCTCAAACGTTTAGTTTGACTGGTTCAAATGCTGTACACTTGTCTAATGGATAAACAGGAAATCTCATCATTGCACACTGTTTGAGATATTAGCACTGTCAGTGTCTGCAGAGAGGCAGTCACATGGTACACAGTCTCTTTTGGAGCCAACTTGGTGATCAGGTGCAACAAGAAAGCTCACTTGCACATCATAAGTCAGGCAAGATGTGTTCTCTGGTTTTGATAGCTAGCTCCCATAGATTTTCAAACTTTTCAGCAGAAGAAAGGGACTTAAGACTATCCTAAATAAAAAAAAAAAGAAAAGAAAAGAAGAAAAAAAAAGGAATATCTTAACAAACAGCAAAATATGTTTTTTTGTCTTGCTCAAGTAAAAGCTTTTGCTGAGAGTAAGCTGTGCAATGCATAGACCCCTGGGCCAGGTGCTGGAGTAGGGAGGGAGGGAGGGAAGGAAGTAGTGGACTGGGCCCAGAGGACAGCAAGTGGGTCTCTGGACTGGCAGCCTGCAAGTTCACACTGACAAATCCAATTTTTCACACTACAAAAAACAGAAATTAATTAAGAAAAAAATGTTTTGCTACAGGAGGAGTGTGTTCCAGGTCAGCTGTACAAATTCCTCAGGACCAGGGGTAGACTATTATAGTGAGGGAGCCTGGACAACGAAAAGCCAGCCTTGCAGTGCCAACTACTAGGTACACTTTTTCTTTGCGTTAACAAAACAAATTGAAGAAGGAACACACAACAACATTTGTGTGTGTGTGTGTGTGTGTGTGTGTGTGTGTGTGTGTGTGTGTATGCGTGTGTGTGTGTGTGTGTGTGTGTGTGTTAGTGTTGTAGGCTCAGCTGTGCAAGCCCCTGGGACCTGGCATTGAACATGTGGAGGAAGCCTGGGCAGTGGGCAGCAAGAGGTTATTGGTTAGCAGCCTGTCTGCATGTGCTACTAGTTTGAACTTTTGCTTCGCATAATCAAAAATAAATAAAAGCTCTATAGTTTTAAAATAATTTTTTTTCATGTTCACGAAATGTACAATACAGCATTTGCATGTGTCAGTCTCAACAATGAAAGCCCAAGAAATAGATTAGCTATAAGGAGGGAGAGCCTAGGTAGTGAGCAGCAAGTGGGTGTTGGCTGGCAGCCTGATATAGTTGTGGAGCAATTGAATGAGCATTGATTCATTTTAAAAGAATCTACGTCCTCCAAGAAGAAATTGAAGTCCCATTAATCTCCCTCATTAGTGCCCAGAAGGTAGGGTCTGCAGGAGGAGAACAAGACCTGCATAGGACCATGTCTTTACTGCTTGAAGACAAATTGGAGCCAGATGAATCTTCCAGTCCCAGAGGGCAGAGAAGATTAAGATCCTCTTCCCCAAATCCTCCTCCTCTTCCAGGAGGTTAGGATCATATTCCATGCAGTTCAATGGATGGTTGCACAACTGGTGCAGAGCACAGGGCTTTGGCTTCATTGGGGACTGGGGGTTCACCTGGAGAGATGTAGATCTATATTGGCATGATGGTCTGCATCTGTCCAGGAAGGGAACCAAGCTCCTAGGTGATAGGTTTAAATGCTTCCTTGGCAAGCTTTTAAACTAGCCAAGGGGAGAGGTGCTGATAGGAAGCAGGAAATTTCAAGCCTCCCTCCACAAAACATGGCAGGTAGTAAGGTAAACACCAAGGTACAGAGCTTGACAGAGGGCAGGACAGGGGTAAATGGAAAAATAGACAAATGCAATAAGGGCAGGGATGGGGGTTAAAAGGATGAAGCCAACATTAAATGGAGGGCAATGAGTACCAATGCCTGTAGCCTGGGAAACAAGCTTCCTGAGCTAGTAGCCCTGATGGAAGAGGAACACTTAGATATTGTGGCAGTCACGGAAGCACGGTACATGGAGAACCATGACTGGGATATCAACATACCAGGGTACACAATATACAGAAGGGACAGGGAGGGTAAAAGAGGAGATGGAGTAGCTCTCTACATAAGGGAAGGGATCAAAGCTATAGAACTGAAAGGTAAAGGGGGAGGACAAGAGGCACTGTGGGTCAGCTTAGAGACAGAGAGTGGCATCAAAATCCGCACAGGGGTTGTATACAGACCCCCGTCTCAAGGGGAGGAAATGAACAAGAAAATGACAGAGGACATTCTCAAAATGGGTGAAAAGGGGGAGATATTGTTGATGGGGTACCTAAATATGCCAGATGTTAACTGGATGACATGTACTGCAGCCACATCCAAGAGCATGGTCATTCTCGATGACCTACAGGGGGCATGCCTTAGACAGCTAGTGGTGGAACCCACTTGGGAGGGAGCAATCTTAGAACTGGTACTCTCAAATTGAGAGAGGATCACAGATTTAGAAGTGAGTAGCCATCTGGGAACAAGTGACCACTGCACAGCCTGGTTCACAATAAGCACAACCATGGTGATAAGCCATACAAAAATAAGGATATTAGACTTTAGAAGGGATGACTTTGGCAAAATGGGTGAATACCTAAGGAATGCACTAGCAAATTGCCAGAAAGGAGGGGTGGAAGAACAATGGAGAAAAATCAAAACTGCCATCATGGAGGCAACAAGCCTTTGTGTGAAACAAATAAGAAAACAAAACGGAGTAAAAAACCACTATGGTTCTCAAAAGAGGTAGCAGGGAAGGTTAGGGAGAAAAAGGCTGCATTCAGAAAGTATAAGGAATCACAGAAGGAGCACGACAGGGAACTGTATCAGTTAAAGCAGAAAGAAGTGGGGAAGGCAGTCAGAATAGCAAAGGCCCAAACTGAGGAAAAGATAGCCAACTCAGTTAAGAAGGGGGATAAAACCTTTTATAGGTACATTAGGGACCATAGAAAGGTTAAGGGAGGGGTAGTGAAGATTAATAAAAGAGAGGGGAGGTGGGCAGAGGGAGACAGTGAAAAGGCAGAGATACTGAATGAATACTTCTGCTCAGTATTCATAAAAGAAGAAGAAGAGGAGTTGCCTAAACCAAACAATAGAAGCACTCTGGGTAGGGGGGTTGACACCACCGAAGAAAGAGTCCTGAAAGAACTCCTAAAACTCAAGGTGGACAAAGCAATGGGGCCTGATGGGATTCACCCCAGAATCCTAAAAGAACTAAGGGGGGACCTAGTGACACCACTGACCACCCTTTTTAACAAATCATGGGAGAATGGGGTGGTACCTGAGGACTGGAGAAGGGAAGATGTGATTCCCTTTCATAAAAGTGGGAGCAAGGCAGAAGCAGAAAACTACAGACCTGTTAGGTTGACCTCAGTTGTGGGGAAAATGATGGAATCACTTCTGAAAGAAAGAATTGTTGAGTACCTAGAGGCCAGCGGGGCACAGGACCCAAGGCAGCATGGATTCACAGCAGGAAGATCATGTCAGATGAATTTAATTGATTTCTTTGACTGGGTGACAAAAGTAATAGACCAGGGAGGGACTGTGGATATGGCCTACCTAGACTTTAGCAAGGAATTTGACACAGTCCTGCACAAAAGATTAATAATCAAGTTAGCCAGCCTGGGAGTGGGTCCCAGGTTGGTAGCCTGGGTAGCAAACTGGCTGCACAACAGGACACAGAAGGTAATAGTGAATGGAACTCAGTCCGAAGAAAGGGGGTTACTAGTAGAGTACCTCAGGGTTCAGTACTGGGTCCAGTCCTCTTTAATGTCTTTATAGGTGACATTGCAGAGGGTCTGGAAGGAAAGGTATGCCTCTTTGCAGATGACACAAAGATCTGTAACAGAGTTGATACACAAGGGGGGTGGAAAGGATGAGAAGGGACTTGGCAAGGTTGGAGGAATGGTCAGACGTATGGCAACTTAGATTCAATACAAATAACTGCAAAGTAATGCACCTGGGAAACAAAAACCCAGAAGAGTACACAATGGCAGGGGAGGTACTAACAACAACAATAATGGAAAGTGACCTGGGGGTAGTCATATCAGATGACCTAAAGGTGAGCAAGCAATTTGAGAGGTCAGTAAGGAGGTCCAGGGGATACTGGGATGCATAAGGAGAGGTATCACAAGTAGAACAAGCATTTGTCAATGCCGAACGTTCGCTTGCAGGTATTTGCAGTGGTGTTTGGCATGTATGGTGCTTTACCCTAATGCCCTGTGCGATTGCTGGTATTTGCACAATAAATTGTCAGCATGACCTGTTTGTTACCCCCATTGTGCGCTACATAGGCGGAAACACGTATTGGGCAGGATGTGAAAAATGACAGCTGTACTGCTCATAAGGAAGTGTGGTAAAATGCCAATGTTGAAAATCTGGAGTGGAAATATTGAAAATTGGCAAACCTACGAGAGTGCGTGGCAACTGTGCAACGCACGCTCATAAAACAGTCATTTTTAGGAATTGTTTCACCAAATTTTCAACATTGCCATTTTAAAACATGTGCTAATGAACAGTGTCACTGTGATTTTCTTACTGTGTCCCATACATTGATTTCGCACATGGACTGCGCCATTGTGCACTACATGGGGGGAAAGATGTTTTGGGCAGGATATGAAAAATGACAGCTGTACTGCTCATAAGGAGGTGTGGTAAAATGGCAATGTTGAAAATCTGGAGTGAAAATATCGAAAATCATAAACTATAGCTGCAGGTGAGAACTGCTAACGCAGACTCATAAAACAGTCATTTTAGAATTTTTTCACCAAATTTTCAGCACAAGCCATTTTAAGACCTCTGCTCATGATCAGTGTCACTGTGATTTACTTAATGTGTCCCATACATTCAGTTCGCTTTACCGACTGCGCCATTGCATGCTACATGGGCAGAAACACATTTTGGGCAGGATGTGAAAAATGACAGCTGTACTGCTCATGAGGAGATGTGGTAAAATGGCAATGTTGAAAATCTGGAGTGCAAATATTGAAAATTCGCAAACGTACAAGCGTGCGTAGGAACTGCCAACGCACGCTCGTAAAACAGTCATTTTTAGGAATTTTTTCACCAAATTTTCAACATAGCCATTTTAAGACCAGTGCTTATGAACAGTGTCACTGTGATTTTCTTAATATGTTCCATACATTGATTTCGCACACCGACTGCGCCATTGTGTGCTAAATGGGTGGAAACACGTTTTGGGTGAGATGTGAAAAATGGCAGCTGTACAACTCATAAGAAGGTGTGATAAAATGGCAATGTTGAAAAACTGGAGTGAAAATATTGAAAATTCGCGAACTTACGAGCCTGAGTAGGAACTGCGCAACGCACGCCTGAATCAGTCATTTTTGGAATTTTATGCTTAATTCTCAACATGGGTTTGGGACCCTGCTCATGAATGATGTCACTGTCATGGCATTATCCGAGGCCGAAGGGTGATTTCACACAGTGAATGCGCAGTGCCTGCGAAATCACCCTTCGGGCCCGAATAACACCATGACAGTAAAACATTCATGAGAAGGGGTCCAAAAACCCCATGTTGAAAATTTGGTGCAAAAATTCCAAAAAATGACTGAGATATGCAATAAAGTTGAAACCCCCATCTAGCCCATTATAGAGTTTACCGGCATTTCCTCAGTTCGCGGTCGGCTTTGAAGAGTGCAGACGTGTTCCCGGTCCACCGAAGATCATCACAACAGAGTCCAGAGGTAAGTATGGGGTGGGGGTGTGGGAGGCTGGGTGCGGTTGTGGGGGGCTGGGAGATGCTCCACTGGACCGTTTTTGTTTTACAAGTTAAAAGAAAAAAGACTACGAGGGACGTTTGCTATGTTGGGGTGGGCTCCCAGTGTGGCAGAGAAGATGTGTGGGCGGGCCAAGGAGCCAAGGTGATTGGCACCCTTCGTCGGCAACCACGCGAGGGGCGAAGATGGGGGATTGGCACCCCATCGCAATCCAAATAAGCGGTTTGCCACCTGGGTGGGCCTCAGCGGCAGCAGTATGGTTTTTGGGAGGGTCGTGAGCCGACGATTGGAGACCCCCATTGGCAAACAATGTTTGCCATGCTGGGGTGGGCTTCAGCGTGGCACTAAAGCTTTGGGGAGCGGCGTGGACGGACGGGCGTGGGGAGGCAGGTGATGCGTATGGGGTGACGCTGAAAAGGGCAGCGTGTTTTCTTTTGAAGAGAAGACCACCGCTGTCATTGGTGCAGGACTGCCACACCTGCTCAACTGAGCAGTGCATTGGGTGGGAGAGGCACACCTCCAAGTGTGCTACTCTCCCAATATGTTCCTTGTGCATGTGCGCAAGTGAACATAAAAAGGGAAGTGGTTATCCCTCTGTACGGACAGTTGGTGAGACCACATCTGGAGTACTGCGTGCAGTTTTGGAGAGCCCGTCTCCGCAAGGACATAGACAGGTTGGAGGCAGTCCAGAGGAAGGCAACTAAAATAGTGCAGGGTCTGCATCAGAAACCATATGAAGAGAAACTGAAAGAGCTTAATATGCATACCCTTGACGAAAGGAGGAACAAGGGGGGCATGATAGAAACTTTCAAGTACCTCAAGGGAATCAACAACATCCAGGAGGGTTGCATCTTTCAGAAAAAGAGACTTGCAAGAACAAGGGGACACAATTTAAAGATAGAGGGGGGACATCTCAGGGGCAATTTGAGAAAATTGTTTTTCACAGAGAGAGTGGTGGATGCATGAAACTGCCTTCCTGGGGAGGTTGTGGGGTCTAAAACAGTGGGGGAATTCAAACATGCATGGGACAATTATGAGGGGGGGATGGGAGGAAGTAGGCTGTTGGTTAACTAGAATCTGCAGCTTATCCAGTAGGTAGGGAAATGGGCAGACTGGGTGGGCCAAGCAGTCCTTATCTAACATTAAAGTCTATGTTTCTATGTTTCCTTTAGTGAAGGAAGCTGGAGAGTCACAAACTTCAAAAGGAGCAGCCTGAGGAGGCACAGCAGGTCCAGATGCCAGTCCTGGCAGAGGTGGCTGAGGAACAACCTTAGGCAGAGAAGGCAGGAATCTCTTTATAAAATCAAAGAACTCTGCAAGACCTACACCTGGAATGGCAATGACAGGCAGATCCAGCAATAGGGCTGCCACTGTTGATGAAATGGAGCTTGTTGACACAGTTGCAGAAATTCAAGTAGTAGACTGTGGTATATTTGGTATTGGATCTGAGCCTTTAACAGGATAGGGTTTTGTCCTTGTAGAAGCTGAAGTCATCGGTTTTGCTGCAGCATTGCATGACTCTATGGACATGCCATCCCATTTTCAGTGGGAATCTGGATCAATGATGGGTGTGGGAGTCCACCGACTCACCGACAAGCAGCCTAACTGGCAGTTCTTTACTGATGTTGAGGAAGAATCCAAATGGGCAAATGACTTCTGCAGTGAAATGGATGCACCCCCCTTTCCCATCATCAGTGATTTCTGCCTAGGCAGTGATGGAAATGGTGACTTGGTGGGCACCGCAGCAGCTTTGTCCAGCTTCTCTAAAACGTGCTGAGCAGCTTTTGGTCTGTGTCTCTGTGTAGCCTGGTTACAATTCAGGCAGATGTTGCAGTTTTTAACATCATGGGCTAGGTCCAAACAGCATACACACACAGTTTATGGGTATCCTCACAATATATCCACTTTTTGCACCAACAACGGTAAAAAAAATGCCTTACTCAGCAATGACATACACTAGCGAACGTAATGCTGCAAAGGAGTAGCTACCTTAGAAAAATAAATACTGCCTGCAAAACAAAGATGGAAAAACAGCTTCTACCTGTCTGACATTCACTGTCTCAGAGGTGGGCAAGAAGTGAAGTGGTTGGGGCCACACACATCATGCAGGAGATGCTGCGCTCTGATTATGTGCAGATGTGCACATAGGCATGTCAGTGGGGGTGGCCCCATCTTGCAGAAGCTTCCCATAAGGTCCTGACACTGATGGCTTACATTTCACTGTATTGTAGAGCTATGGCGGTACCCTCAAAGAAGATGGCAGGGGTAGCTACTGCAACACCCACAGTGACCCAGAGGCTACATACTACAGTACGTTAAAGTACTAAATGCTACAGTTACTGGAAGGCTTTAAGAACTATTTAACTGTAAATGGTTGTATACTGTCTGTGTCAGTGTAAACTGTTGCTTGCTTGTGCAACTGCTGCTGCTGGGCGGAGGTGATCACTACTGACCAGCTTGTGTCAGACCTGTTATGATGCTCCACATCAAAGTAGCTAAGCTAAAGAAAGCATGAAACAACTACTATCATTTAGGCAATCATCCAATTAGCGTGTGAAGTCCAAAAAGACACCAAACAGTAACAAGAAGACGTCTTCCTTCCATTGTAAAGCATTTACAATTTAACCATGTAGGCATGGCAAGTTGCCAATTCTGGTCAAATTCAGTGGCAAGTGGTTGCCACTTCATTTTTTTTTTCAAACTTCAAGGCTTAAAAGGAAGAGATTTCCTCCAGTTGGGAGTTATCCAGGGTTGTGAGGACCAGTCAAAACTGGATTATATCCAAACACTGCTGTCTGATGCCAAAGGTCATGGAAACAGTCGTTTTGGCATTCGGGGTAAGCTGGGTGGTACAGAACCAGCTCTGAACATTGGTAAAGTCTTGGTGGAGCCATGTAAGAAGATTGTAGGCAGAGAGACCACTAGCAAAGAGTACTGTGCTGTCTGCATTCCAGTCATTATACTGAAAGCCACATATCTTAATTGGGAGAGCACAGAGTGTACTCAATAAATATCAGTGAGCCTCTTTATCATCCATTGCTCTTCTTAGTTGACCAGTAGCTTTGATCGTCAACAATTGGGACTCTAAAGTATAAAAAAATATGAATAAAAAGGGCCCCTAATGACTCCTCTTGCCTATGTACCTCCACCTATTGCACATGCTCCTGCATTCTTCTGATTTAGACATCACAAAGTGTTTCAGCGCCAGAGCAGGATGCTAACTTCAGGAAGGAGAAGAGAGTGGACTGCCGGCTTCATGCAGTCAAAATACAATCCCCTCCCTTCCTAAAATGTCATCCTGATGTAACCTCCCCCCCCATAGGTAGGGTGTACCTGGAATGTCTCCCATTCGCCCATTTCCCTGTGTGCTCCTGCCAGCCTCCGGTAAAGTTTTCCTGATGGGGACTGGAGGAGCAGTGAAAAAAAGTAATCCACTAACTTGGTGGTGCAGCAAAATTCCATGCAGCACTTAGTGTGCACATTCGAAGCTGCCTGCTCAAATGTGCAAGCTGGCTGCGGCCAGCTCAAATTTTAAAAGTGCTACGGTGCTCAAATGTTACAGCTGCTGCGGTGGCTCTAACAAGTGTTCCCTGCATGTGCTCCAACCCCAGGGACTCCAAAGCTATAAGTGGGGATCCAGAGGCACACAGGGAATAGGGGGAGAAATAAAACTTTAGACAAGTGCTCTTAAGCACTATTACTTAAGGGGGCGCATATATCCTTAACAGTAGCTGTGGCTGCTATATGAATGAAAAGCCCTGCCTTCCCCTAGGGGGTCAGCGCTACAGTGCTAGGTACAGGCAGGGGGAGCTCCTACAAAGCCCCACTCTGTCACTGGACAGAAGGGCAGAGGGGCAGCTAGTGCACACTGGACATCCTATCTCCATACTCTCCCCACTCTCAAAAGCACTGGAGCGTATTGTCTATGACTAGCTTGTTGACTACCTCTACAAATACCAGTTGCAATGCCCGGAACAGCATGGTTTCAGGAAACAACATAGTACTACAAAAGGGCTACTGGAGTTCACAGGCTACATTCATGCTGCACTTGACTGGGGGCTTATGGTGGGGCAACCTACTTAGACCTCACCAAGGCCTTCGACATGGTCAAACATGAACTACTGCTGAACCAATTAACCTGCACTGGGTTATCACCTGAATCAGTGGGGTGGTTCCAGAGCTACCTGTCCAGGAGAACACAAGTAAAAATCATTGATACCCTCTCTGAATGTCAACACAGGGGTTCTCCAAGGTTCAATCTTGGGCCTCCTGCTCTTTAGCATGTTCCTAAACCGCCCCCCCCAGCGTGCTAGGATACGTTCCTATTGTACGCTGATGATGTGGTACTCTACACCAGCCACACAGACCCAGAAGCACTGGAAAAGAGAATACAGGTTAATTTCTCTTTAGTTGATGCCTGGTTTCTTAATTCAAATCTCTTGCTTAATTATAAGAAAACCAAGACCATGCTGTTTGCCTCTCCTCACAACCGACAGAGATCCCATTGATTACAATTAGTAAACAACCAAAACTTCTCACTAGAAATGGTCCAACATTTTAAATATCTTGGGATCACTCTAGACTGTTCCCTCACATTTTCACATTTGTACAAGATCACAAATTATAGGCTGACAGCAGCCAACTCTCATAACTAAGTGGTCCTTTCGCAAGTTTAATGCATTGGACTACTTACCCTACTTGAGCAATATTAGATGGCAAGACCTCTGCCATGCCAAAAAGATCAATGAGGCAGTCACTGTCCTTAACGACAACCTCACTGTGCTGGCCAACAAGCATGCCCCTTTGATCAAAGTCAGGGTGCGTAAAATATCCAACCCATGGTTTACATCAGATCCAAGGCTACACTCCTATGCCGTGATAAACTCTGGGCTAAGGCTAGAAAATCCAAAAGCCCAGCTGACTCTAGCTGATCTGAATGCTTGCCAAACACCTGCGTTAAACAAATCTGCACAAGAAAACCAACTATTATGTCTCCACCCTTGAACAGGCAAAAGGGAATTCCCAAAAAATCTGGAAGACATTCAAGTCCATCAAAGGTCATCCTGTAGCCCCCTCCATCCCTCTGAAGATCCTCAGCAATGGTAGGGCAGTGGAAAACAGCTGCCTAATCCTCGAAGAAATCAACAAGCACTTTGTAACTGCTGGCCTAGCTTTTGACTCTTCGCCTTATGCAGCCTGTGGTAGCAACCAAGACTGTAATAGCATTGACTAGCAAACTTCAACCCGCCTGCTCCAGTTGTGCCTGCTTAGCTATAAAGAAGTCGAAGATTCACTTCTTAACATAGACATTCGAAAAAGTGCAGGGGGCGATGGTTTAGAACCTTTTTTTCTTAAACTAGGCTATCTCGACCTCACCGCCCCATCTTCCACATATTCAATATTTTCATTTCCACTGCTACTGTTCCCTCCTGCTGGAAATCTGTCCACGTCCTTCCATTATTCAAGTCAGGGGACTCATGCGACCTTAACAACTATAGGCCCATCTCAATTTTACCTGTCCTCTCAAAAGTCCTCGAAAAGCTAGTTTACTCCCAAATGAAACTCCATATCAAATCATCTTCAATCCACAACCCTGCGTAATCTGGCTTCCAGCCCAACCATAGCACAGTCATTGCTCTAGCCAAAGTTACCAATTAATGAATCACAGCCATGGACTCCAAGAAAGTTACTGGTGCAGTATTTCTAGATCTCAGCAAAGCGTTCGACACTGTTGACCACTATCTGTTAGTCTCAAGCCGAATAAAAGTAGATGCCACCCCCCTTGCTGCCCAGTGGTTTACCAGCTACCTATCTGGAAGGACCCAGAAGGTTAAAGCTAGTGGCCTCTTTTCTGCATCCCTCCCAGTTGCCAGGGGAGTCTCACAAAGCTCCATATTAGGTCCCATCCTCTTCTCCCTGTACATCAATAACCTTGATGCATATATACCCCAGTCCCATCTGCATTTCTTTGCTGATGATACTGTGCTGTATACATCAGGCCCTACGCTGACTGAAGTGAGGGATGTACTCCAAGCCGACTTTGCACAACTAGAAATCAGCCTAATCAATGCCAAACTACTCTTCAATGCCAAGAAAACTAAGGCCATGATCTTTGCCACAAACACCACCTCCACTTTCCTTGCAAACCCGCACAAATAATTCATCACTACCTCCCTAGGTGAACCCCTTAAAATCACCTCCAAATTCAAATATCTTGGTATGTGGCTAGACAACAAGCTTTCCTTTCATGACCACCGTGATGATCTGGCAAAGATGCTAAAAATTAGGCTAGGTTTCTTCTTCCGTAACAAGTCCCTCTTTCCACTGGATACCAGAACTAGGCATGGTCCAGGCCACTTTCTTGCCTCTACTCTACTATGGATATCTAATCTATTCCTCTGCAGTGACCTCAGGAATCAACAAACTAGATGTCCTCTACCACTGCACCATACGGTTCATGACAAACCTACCCTACCGAACCCACCATTGCGATTTGTACCTAGCTGCAGACTGGACATCACTCTCAACTAGATGCATGCTTCATGCTGGTATCTGGACTCTTAAGCTACTCCTGAACAAGCTCCCGAACTATCTCACAACCCTTTTCCGTATTTCCCATAGCACCTACTCTCTTAGGAAAAATGACCTCCTCCTCCTCAATGTACAGAGAACTCGCACCTCACTCAGCAAGCAGGCCACATCGAGCGTACTCCCAACTATCTGGAACCAGCTCCAAGGCATACTGAAGCTTCTCGGTACTGTCCCTGTCAGCCTATTTAAAAGGTTGGCTGCAGCAAAAATTAAAGATATGTGCAGCTGTTTCTAACTCCCAGCTCACTGCTCTAACCCTAGCCCACTGCTTCCTCTTACTTACCTAGAAATTAGCTGCCTTGATACTCCGAAACAGGCACTTTGTACCTTTTTTTCTGTACTTGTATTTTTCTCTCTTTGTCATTTCATGCAACATGTTAATGCTTGCCCATAATTCTGTACTTGAATTTGTCCTGTTTTTGCGATTATGCAATCTGTAACTACCTGTCTGTGTCAAAGGACCTCCATGTGAATGAGCTTGCTCAACGGAGTTTTCCTACAATAAACTTGAACTTGAACATTGACCTTGTAGCAAATGCTGCAAATGTCAAAATTGGCCAACTACTTAGGCATAAACACTGCCTAACTGATGAGGCATTAAAACTCACTGTGTGCAGCTCTGTCTTATCCATGATTGACTACGGGCTCATAGTCTACAGTGCAGCAACTCACACAGCTCTCAAGAGAATAAAGTTGGCCCTAAACAAAGTCTGTAGTCTTGTCCTAGATGCGCCACGCTTTAAACACACCTCTGGTCTCTTCCCAGTCTGGGTGGTTAAATCTGCACTGTAGAACTCAATACCAGGTCTGCCTGCTGGCTAAAAAGTCCACCCTAGGTCTAACACCACTTAACAGTCAGAGTTTCGTCTGCCCCACCAACAAGGCAAGAATTACCAGAGGGGCAAATAGCCAGCCAATAGAAGTCCCTTTCCGCTGCACTTTCCAGGGACAGTGATCTTTTGAGTAACAGACACCTGCTTGGTTCAACTTTCTACATGATGACCTGCTGGCAGAATCTAAACTTGGTCCCTTCAAATCTAAACTTCATACCCACCTAGCAACACTTAGTGGATGCGATTGTAACTTCAAAATTGCACAAGCCAACTCCTGTCTTCTTTCTGTTCATTATAGCACTTACAATCTCCCCTATCCAACTGCCTTATTTTCCCCTCTCCTCTACCGTCCCACTCTGCCTTCATCCTCCATTCCATTCCTCATCCGTTTCCCACCTCACCCCCTACCTAATCTGCTCTCCCCCCTTCCCTCACCATATCCTCCCACTCTAAAACCCCATGGAATTTTTCCCTTCCAGCAAATCAATGACAAGGCCCTATGGCTGCTCCTGTTTTCTCCACCTATTCTCCCTTATACCTTTCTCACCTACTCAGCACTGTCTCAGCACCCAGCTCTGTTGCTACCAGTTGTTCTCTCCATAGTAAGCTACCTTTCCATTTTGTTCACCCCTCGCAACATACTTACTGCTTAATGTGATTGAATTCTGTAATTTTAGTAATAAAAGTTGAACATCATTTCTGTATCCAATGTAATTTTGTAACCACTGTCTGTATTGTTTTTGCTGTATTTGTGTTGTTTGCTGTTGACGTGGAATCTCTGTAAACAAGCTCATAGCTCAAAGGTATTAATCCAAGAACTGAATAAATAAATACATAAATAAATAATAAAAGTGTTCAGTTTGGCTGCAAAAGACTGTAAAGTGGGACTTTGTTTAAAACTGAACTGCAGCAGCCATATTTGTCACCCCTGACCCCTACATCCACCAGTCAGAATCTGAGGAGCCTGAAGGACTGCAGCTGGGGCTCCTAGGTAGGGTTGATGGACAATTCCCTTGGCGCCTAAACAGGCCACCAATCAGTCATCACAGGGACTCGATACATATTAATTCTGCAGTCAGCAGCTGTTTCAGCCAATGGGAAGCTGCCATTCGTTCTTCAAATCTCGGGGGCAAATTCAGCTTATAGTACTCTGGCTGAAGCTCTCTGTGAGACTGGAAGGCTTAGACTGTGCTTGAGGGGAAATTTGGAAATCTGACTAAGGTTTCCACAGTCGCCTGCTTGGAGACTTAACCAAAGCATTCCACAATCTGGAAAGCCAGAGTTGAAGTGTGCAGAGTATTGTGGGAAACCCTGAAGCATCCTGAGAAAAGCCCTCAGCCTGAGAAGAGGACTGGACTGTGTTTTGTCAAGAGCCAGATGTGTTCGTCTGGGTTTCCACAACCAGAACCAGAAGATGTGTACAGAGCTTTCCATTGTCTGGTGGAGCCAGAAAGCTGTTCATGAGTTGAAACCTGAGATTCGGAAAACCACTTGAGAGATTGTTTGTCACTTCTCGCCCTGGGAGGTGACCCAGACCTGTTTCCAGAGGTATCCACGTCTGCCAGCTGCACAGAGGGAAAGACTGTGATTCCTGAACTCCAGAAGAAGAGTCAGTGCCAACAAAGGATGGTCTGCAGAATCAGCCAGGGTGTTTTACAGCCTGACTTCACGTCTTCCCCCGGGAGTTAGATGACTGGACGTGTGGGGTAGGCATGTGGCCCTGGTCCCCAGGACCAGCCTGTTCTAGTATCCGTGATCAGTCCTTTCAAGAAAGTGACACGTTGCAAGAGTCTGCCACTCTGCTGAGATGACCAGTTGCAAAGAGCCTGTTGTTCTAACAAAGCATCCTCAAGTTGCAACCTTGCCCAAAACACCCCAGAGCTGCAGAAGGAGGGAACTGTCACTGCACAGACCCTGCATCCTGAATCTTCAGAACCGTGAGTCAATACAGGGGTTGCCCTGCCTCTGGAGGAATTGTAAATGGTTTGCCACAACAGTTTCTGCTTTATTTAATAGTGCACTAGCACTGGCCAACCAGCTGCAACCAAACAGGGCTGCACCAGCTCCTTAGCTGGGTACCCAGACAGGACATTAGGGGGCACTGGTACCAGCGGGAGAATGTACCATATGGTGTGTATGATGTTTGGGGGGTGGGCACCACTGCCATTGTTATTATTCTTGCATTTTCAGACTAATCATTTATCTCTACATCCATTTCCCCCTTATCCCTGGTTTAATAAACTGTTTCTTGTTCTTTTAGAAACCTGTCTCGTGAACACATCATTGCATGAGCATATTATTAGCTAAAGTCTGTAACTGCATGCATATTGAACTAGTTAAGTTCTTGCTGGTTTTCCATGTGTGGGGTGACTGCAAGGGGAGGTGGGTAGATACAGCATCCCAGGGGGTCGCATCTGGCAGACAACTGGTCCACTATACTCTAATTTGGGGTGGAGGCACCATGCTATTTATTAACTTTTATTGGGAAAGAACCCCCCTTTTCCACCAGAACCCAGGCCCCTCAACCTTGTTGAGCCCACAAGGGAGGGGTAGTAACTGAAAGTTACACGGTGATCTGGTTACACTAAAAAATGTTTTACAGTACATCGGCTGCTTTAGAGGAAGGTAATGATACTGCTGCCTGTTTGTTTTTATTTTATTTATTTCATTTTTTTTTTTGTAGTTTTGCTAACCGGGAAAGGAGGACTAGACAATTCTGCCTATTTTCAGCCTCGTCCTGGGGGGAGAGAGATACAGAAGTATGCCAACTGACATACAGAACCAGATTAAGCTGTTGGTGTTTTTTTTAGTGAACGTTTTTTAGTTTGGAATTAAACCTAAATTATTTCACATTAACAAAATAACTAAAAATCATTCCTAAGTTACGAACATATGAAAATGCCAGCAGAAATAGGCTTCGCGGTTCAACAGTCTGCTCGGACAGCAGATAGCCCTTCATCTCGCAGCTGCCCTCCCACTCCTCCCTCCTTAGAGTTACTCTCCTCCTCACCCTGTCCCATCCCCTCTTGAAACTGCCCACCATTGTACAGGCCACCACCTCCCGTGGTAGAGTTTTCCACTTGCCCACCACCTTTTCTGTGAAGAACTGTCTCCTTACCTCCCTCCTGAATCTTCCCCCCTCCAGTCTGAGACTGTGCCCTCTTATGTCCCTTCCTCTTCTTAAATGGAAGATCCCCTCTGTTTGAGTCTTGTTTATCCCTTTTAAGTACTCAAAGGTCTCAATCATGTCCCCCCATCCCTCCTCTCCTCCAAGGAATACATATCTAACTTGCTCAGCCTTTCCTCATAGGGCTTGCCATCCAATCCCTGGATCATCTTTGTTGCTCTACGCTGCACCCCCACCAACAATCTGACATCTTTTCTCAGGTATGGGCACCAGAACTGCATGCAGTACTCCAAGTGCGGCCTGACCAGTGACCTGTACAGGGGAGGACTACCCCAGCATCTTGTTGGCCTTTGCTGCTGCCTTCCTACACTGAGCAGTGTTGTTCATTCTCCCTGTTATAAGTACCCCTAGGTCCTTTTCCTCCACGGAGCTATCCAACTGTACCCCTCCCAGCTGATAGTCCCTCCCCTGGTTCTTTGGTCCAGAGAGCATTACCTTGCAGTTCTTGGCATTGAACCACAGCTGCCATGTTTCTGACCATTCCTGCAGTTTAGTTAGGCTGTCCTGTAGCCCCTTCTATCCCTCAATGTCATCAACCATTACCCCCATTTTGGTATTGTCTGCAAACAGACTGATCTTACTTCAGATCCCATGTGAGATATCAGCTATGAATAACCCGAACAACACCGATCCCTGTGGCACCCCACTCATCACTGCCCTCGGTGCTGAGAGTTCTACTCCCACTACCACCCTCTGCTGCCTACCCCTTAGCCAATTTGTTATCCATTTTACCATCTTCACTCCTGCCCCCACAGCTCCCAGCTTCACCCCAGCCTCCCATGCGGCACAAAGTCAAAGGCCTTGCTGAAATCCAAATACAGGATATCCACTTCATGGCCCTTGTCTAGTTCCCTTGTCACCCAATTGTAGTACTCAATGAGGTTGGTCTGGTTGGATCTGCCTGAGACAAACCCATACTGATGCCCATCCTGGAGTTCATCGTCCTCCAAAACGGTCACCAGCCTCTCTTTCAGGATTTTCTCCACGAGCTTCCCCATGATTAATGTGAGGCTCACTGCCTGTAGTTTCCTGATACATCCTTTGGGCCACCTTTGTGGATGGGCACCACATGGATCATCCTCCAGTCCTGTGGTACGCATCCCATGTCTAGGAAGATATTGAACAGGTCAACCAGTGGTGCTGCCAGAACCTCAGCCAGCTCCTTGTGTACCCTAGGGTGAATGCTGTCTGGCCCAGGTGCTTTGTCCACCCTCAGTGCCCTCAGTCCTTCCAGTAGCCTGCCCTCAGTAATCCTGTCATCTGACACCCACTCCCCCCTGCCTACCCGACCCCTCCCCATGGTACCTGCCTCACTTTCTCTTGCGTGAATACTGAACAGAAGTATTCATTTAACGCCGCTGCCTGATCCTCCCCTCTCTCCACCCACCCCCCATCCTTTTTTATCCTCACTATTTGGTCCTTGTTGTTCCTTCTTTCCCTTATGTATCTGAAGAAATCCTTTTCCCCATTTTTAATACCCTGTGCCAGCCTCAGCTCCCTGGAAGCCTTGGCTGCACTGACAAGTTTGGTGACCTCTCCTGATTTCTTCATGTACATCTCCTTGTCTTTTCCCCTCCCTGACTGTTTGAACCTCTGGAATGCCTCTCTCTTGGCCCTCAGCCCGTCCCGGACCTCCTGAGTCATCCAACTGGGCTTCTTTGGCCTCCCTTTCTTGCTCTGTGTTCTTAACATACTATATCATATACAACAATGTTAAAGTACTGTGTTCTGAAGTAAATGCAAAAGTCCTCAACAATAGTTTTACAAACACTTAATAAAAATAAAGTCTCTATTTCCAAATTATTAAGCCACAAAACTTGTTCTGCCTCTTTGCCTGATTTAAGCTTGAAAACCCAGTAACACTGACTGGACTACCAAGACCTTGAATTTTAAAAGTGTCACAAAATGAAGTGTTTTAAAATCGTAATTCATGCGATGCAAAATGAGCTGGCAGCGATGACCTCGACCCAAAGCTTTTGAAATCTGTTGTGGGAAGACTTTTATCCTTTCATGATTATTTACAACCTGCAGTATCTCAGAAAATGGATATAGCATTAGGCAAGTAGAAGAAGGCCATAACCCTGGCCATTAAAAGTAGTGATAAGATGAGTGTTGTTTACTTCAGACCTTTCCTTTCTATAATCTTGGTGCACTAACCACAAAGGCATGAGTACCTTTAACAAAAAGCATTAGTCAGTCACGGGTTTGTGGTTAGTACTCCAAGGTCATGGAATTTCATGCCAGTAAAACTGCATTTGTGTCAAGGTCTATTACTACCATTTACTTATATTTGTAAATGGCTAAAGGAAAGAGAGGACAATTTCTATGTGTTAGTTATTCCTCTGTGGCAATAAGTGTCTTATTTTCTTTTTTCTTTGTATTTTATATTTTAATTGTTTTTTTCTGTGTAATTTAGTATAGCGCACAGGACCTAGTGCTGACAAAGAGGGGCAGCACTGCAGTCGTCACAGTAGGCAGTCCCCTAGGTCGCAATGATCACCGTACAGTCTGGTTTAACATTAAGATGGGAGCAGAGGCAAACCACAGGATGGCTATGGCCCTGGATTTTAGGAAGGCGGATTTTAAGGAAATGGAAGATTGCCCCTGAAACTGCCTAGTGGGGGGGGGGGAGGTGCCAGGGAGGTGTAGTGGAACAGTGGTCAAAATTCAGGGAGGGTATAAATAAGGTAACCAGCCTCTGCGTGAAGGAAGTGAGTAAAACCAAAATGAAAAAGAGACTGTCGTGGTACTCTAGGGATGTGGCCACAGTAGTGTAGGAAAAAGGTGTGATATTCATGAGGTATAAGGAAATGCAGAGGAGGAAGACAGGGAGGTGTACCAAGTAAAACGGAGCGAAGCAGGTGAGGCAGTGAAAGAAGCAAAGGTGCAGACAGTCTTAATGAACAGCTCATAGAAACATAGAATTTGATGGCAGATAAGGACCCCATGGCCCACCTAGTCTGCCCATTTTCCCTACCTGTTTCATATATCGCAGATCCAAAACGATCTGTGGCTTACCCTCTCTTTCCTATCACTAGAGTTCCTTTCTGTCTGTCCCATGCATTTTTGAATTCCCCTACCTTTTTTGGCCCCCAAAAATCTGCCAGGTGGCTGTTTCATAGATGAACCACCCTTTACATGAAAGACTATTTTCTCACGTTACCCCTAAGTCTAACCCCCCATCTTCCTATCATGGCCCCTTGTTCTTGAATATCTTTTTTTAAATATGCTAACCTCTTGTACCTCATTTACACCTTTGAGGTATTTGAAAGTCTCTATCATTTCCCATCTCTTCTCTCCTCCAGGAAATACATTTTGAAATCTTCAGTGTACCCTTATATGACTTTTGGTGCAGCCCCTGCACCATTTTTTGTTGCCCTTCTCTGAACAGCTTCCACTCTGTCTATGTCCTTCCAGAGATGCAGCCTCCAGAAATGGACACAGTACTCTAGATGAGGTCTCACCAATATTCTGTACAGTGGCATCACCACCCCCTTCCTTCTGCTGGAGATACCACTCCCTATGCACCCCAGCACTCCATGCCTCTCCTCACAGCCTTCTCATGTCATTTGATAACCTTTAGATCATCAGATATGATTAGTCCCAGGTCCCTTCCCTGTTTGGTGCCCGTCAGTACCTGCCCACCCAATCACATTCTCCTACCCTGCATTTCTGTGCCCCAAGTGCATGTTCTTGCACTTCTTTGCATTTAATCTTAGCTGCCACACTCTTAAACACTCCTCCAGCTTGCTTAGGTCCCTTCTCATTTTCTCTACCCCTCCTGGAGTGTCAACCCTGGTGCAGATCTTCATCTCATCTGCAAAGAGACACACCTTCCCTTCCAGCCCCTCTGTAATGTCATTCACTGGAATCAGGCATGGTTCTGGAGGGCTGGAGGAAAGCAGGCATGATCCCTCTACAGAAGGTTGGCAGCAGGGAAGAGGGTAGTAACTATAGGCTGGTGTGCCTCACCTCAGTGGTGGGGATAATAATGGAAACACTGTTAAAGGAAATGTTGGTAGAAGATCTTGACTTCAGTGGGCTGCAAGACCAAAGGCAGCATGGATTAATGGGAGGGAGGTGATGCCAGATGAATCTGATTGAGTTCTTTGACTGGGTGACTGGGGAAATAGTTCAAGGGAGGGCAGTGGATGTAGCCTATCTGGGCTTTAGCAAGGCCTTCAACACTGTACCGCATAAAAGACTGATGAAGATATTGAGCAGCCTAGGGGTGGGCTCCAGTGGTGAACTGGGTTAGAAACTGTTTAATGGGTAGGCAATAGAGGGTGGTGGTTAACAACACTCTAATGATGGAAAGCGACCAGTGGGGTGCCACAGGGATGAGTACTGGGACTGATGATCTTCAATGTCTTCATAAGTAATATTGCAGATGAACTGAAAGGGAAAGTATGATTTTTTTGTAGATATCAAAATCTGTAATAGGGTGGAAAGAATGCATAGGAATCTTGGGAAGCTTGAGGAGTGGTCAAGAGTATGGCAGTTAGGGTCCAATGCCAAAATGTGCAAAATCATGCATCTGGGCATAGGAATCCAAGAACTGAGCATAGGATGATGGGATGGTACTGTCAGCCACTAAGCAGGAATGGGGCCTTGGGGAAATCATATTTGATAAACTCAAAGTGACAGGGCAATGTGACAAAGCTGTGAGTAGGACCAGTGGGATACTTGGATGCAAAGGTAGAGGTATTGCCAGCAAGATGAGGGAGCTGGTGTTGCCACTATATCACTCGCTGGTAAGTACCACCTGGAGTATTGTGTCCAGTTCTGGAGGACACACCTCAGAAAGAACATGGACGGGGTGGAGGCAGTCCAGAGGAGGGCAACTAAAATGGTATAGGGGTCGCACCAAAAGCCCTAAGAGGAGAGACTGAGGGATCTCAGCATGTACACCCTGGAAGACAGAAGAGTGAGAAGTAACATGATAGAGACCTACAAGTACTTCACAGGGGTGAACAGGGTGCAGAAAGAGAGCCCCTTTCAAATGTGTAGGCGCACCGGAACCAGAGGGCAGGTGATAAAGTTGGAGGGGGAAATTTAGGAGGGATGTGAGGAAGTATTACTTCACTGAAAGCATGGTGGATGCCTGGAACAGACTGCCAGCAGAAGTGGTGGAAATGAAAACAGTAGGAAGATTCAAGCATGCATGGGAGAGACTTAAGGAATATTAGGAAGTGAGCAGGGGGGAAGGAGGATCACCAGAGACCACTTAAGGTCTGCGGAGATAGACTAGGCAGGGACCATCCAGGTAGACTGGGTGGGCCAAGTGGTCCTTTTCTGCTGACAAAGTCTGTGTTTCTCTTTTTCTAATGTAACACATTTTATAAAATATTAGGATGTCATTGAGAAACAAGCATTTTTACACATATGACAATGTCATTATCCTTTAATAAACAGAATCTGAATTGTTTTGAATTGAATCTTTGTACTCACAGCCTTTGCATAAATACAAGAAAAGATAGACCTAAAAGTATGCCACTTTGCAGATGACACAAAGATCTGCAACAGGGTTGATACACAAGTGGGGGGTGGAAAGGGTGAGAAGGGACTTGGCAAGGTTGGAGGAATGGTCAAAAGTATGGCAGCTTAGATTCAATACAAAGAAGTGTAAAGTAAAGCACCTGGTAAACAAAAACCCAAGGGAAGAGTACACAATTGAGGGGATGTATTAATGACAACAAAAATGATAAGTGACATGGGGGTAGTCGTATCAGACTACCTGCATTTTAGGATTTTAGAATTTTTAGTTGTTTAACCAGGAGTAGCACACTAAGCTGAAAGCTTTTTTACAGGAGCGACCTGGGAGCACAGGGAAGTTAAGTGACTTGCTCAGGGTCACACAGTATGCAAGTGGAAGCTGTGGGATTTAAACCCAGGTCTGGTCTGCTGGATGTCACCAGATTTGCAGCTCAGAGCCTTAAACCACTGCACTATACTGAAGGTAGACAAGCAATGTAAGAAGGCAATAAGGAGGGCTGGGGGATACTGGGATGTATAGGGAGAGGCATCACCAGTAGAAAACAGGAAGTTGTTATCCCTCTGTGGTACCGGGTGATATCCGCGTGGAGAAAACCGCGCACAGCATGACCACGCTGTGATTATCGCGTATGCCTTTCGAGCATCAGGGGAATTACAGCAAAACAAAAGTATCGCTAGACCCTGACATTCACCACAAAGGAGGAAGTGTTTAGGAACACTGCTGGTCGGGTGCTTGGTCGAGCCACTCCCATACTGGAGTGGCTAGAGCACCCAACCCTGCAGTGAATGGGGTTGGGGAATGGGGTTTCATGCCTGACTTGAGAATATTTTACTGTTTTTGTTTTTTGCCCCAAAGTCCACACCTACTTGGAGTTGATTATAATAAGTCTTGAAGATGTGGGGAGCAAAGCACCCCGAAAAATGGAAAACAGTCAAGCAGAGGGTGTGGCTTGGACCCAGACGACATGGCTGCCTAAGTCTTTTGCTCTGTTCCTCCCTGGTGCTCTATCGCTCGAAATCAGAACTGATGCCGGGCTGAATTGCACTTTTGACAGCTGAAAATACCTCTCCCACCCCCTGTCGCTACTATCTGGATGTTCTTTTGCCTGTTGATCCGATTGAGCAGACTTGCAGTACTAGTCACGCTATCATGCTAGGCCGCATAAAGCCCCTGGTGGTGCATTAATTATCTTCACCGAGTCGTGCAATGGAGACCCTTGCGCCTGTGTGGAAGTTTGTCGTGTCGCAATCATTGGTCGTCCCACCGCATTTTCTCTTTGAACATGGAAGCAGTTACCTTCTTGGGACAACTCACCTGCTGGGCATGAGTGAGTGTTGTGATGGCAGCCTTCGTCGATACTGGTAGTGGAGCAAGCTGTACTCAGGGCCTTCCCAGGCAGATGCTGGTGGGGGATGCCCTCACGAACATTACATGGATGCTGGAGGCCTTACTTGTCAGGGTAGATGGAATCAGAGCAGCCCTGGCAGGAAATGTGGCAGATGTCAGACGACTGGAGGATAAACAGAATGTTCTTGAGCAAAGAACTGATGATCTAGAAAGGCAGCATATCCTGGTATGGCAAAGACTGCGGGAACACGAGGTGAAGTTTGCCAGGCTATGGGAGAGGGCCAAAGAACAAGAGAATAGGGGGAGAGGAGGAACAACATTAGGATTCTGGGGCTCCCCGAGGGCATCGAGAGCCCCGATATGGAGAGGTTCATTAGTGAACTCCTGCAGGAACTCCTGGGGAATAGGTGGAAAGAACCTATTGAGGTGGAGAGGGCCCATAGGATAACAGGTAGAGTAAAGGGTTCCTCTGCCCCACTAACTTTTATTGCCTGTCTACTGCGCTACTCAGTTAAAGAGAGACTATTGAGGGCTGCGACTGATCATGGAGAGCTCACCTGGTGGGGTGCCACTATCTCCCTTTACCAGGATTTCTCTCAGGAGGTGACAGACAGGTGAAGGGCATTCGGCCCCATCAAAAAAGCCCTTCAGGCAAACTCTTTCCAATACTGGTTCAAGCGGCTCACCGCCCTGCACATCTTAAAAGGCGACAAAGTTTTTCTGGCAGAGTACCCCAGAGATGTGGAAGTGTGGCTTCATAATCACTGGCCAGGCCTTCTCCCTAAGACTGCATCTCCCAGATACCTCTGGGTACTTGGGGGGCATGACAACAAACGGGCTGAAAAAAAGGAGAAATGGCTCCCGGAGGACTCTAATTACAAGTGGACTGGTCCTGCTGTTAATGGTTCTCCCAGCTTCTCTTCTCCCGAGTATGGGAGACACGCTGATTTGAATGGCAGTCTTGCAGATAAGCAACCCTGGTACTGCACAACACATCCCAAAGGCAGGACCAAGGGAAGCATCCACTACCTGCGTGCCAAAGCCAGCACTCCAGAAGCCCTCACCCTGCAGCCACCAGTACCTCTAGACCTCCCCCCTGCAAAGCGTTCGCAGGGCTGAGGCTCTATCCTCAGGTAGGATCCCAATGATGACCAACCTGAAGTGGACCATAGTGAGCCCATGGACTCTGCCACCCCACTAGATTGGGCAGATGCAGTTGAAGAAACGGAGGAAGAGCGGTTGGCGGCTGCTGGATTACTTAGACCTGGACCTAAGACATTCGCCGAGGCCTTGGCTACACCACAGCTGACTCACAGAATGAGGTGCCCTGCCTCTCCAGGAAAGAATGGTTGACTTCTAAGGCTGTCTACCTATGGCTAAGACTCCTTTATAACTTTGTTTGCTGTGTTATTCTGTTTTTTGCATTGATTGTCTGGCTGAAGAAGGTGGCTCGCCAGGTGGCTGGAGGCGTTCTGCACCAAGGGCTTGCCCCGGCTGATGCACCTGCTTTTGAGCTACTTCTTAGTGACCCTGGGGTTCCAATCTCTCCATTGCTACTAAGGAGAAAGGGCAAGTGCCCCCCCACTCTACCCTCGTAATTGTCTGTTCCTCTAGGGGATAACGCTATTGGGGGAGATCTTGGGTACCCTGTGGGTAAAATCGGAATTTCACTGCCACCTTTTGCTGGTCGGATTTGTTACTGATGGCCATTGCTGCCTTTTCTAGATGCCTTCCTTGAGAGAAAGCTGCAGGGGAGGGGCTTCTCCCTCCCTCCCATATCCCTGGCCCCCTTTTCAACTGTTACTTATTCTACGTACTAGCTGCTGGCCGAATGCTGGCTGGGATACCCCTGGCCTCAGGAGTTAATGTCCCTCTGTATTAGAAGGCCAGGTGGGGACAGGTTGTGGGTTAATTATACAGACCTTCCCCTCCTTTTATTGGTGCCTGAGTCAGCGTGGCTAGAAGACACATTTGGGCCCTCCCTCACAAAGCTTACCTCAGTACCATTAGCTTCAATCAATCAATCAATCAATCAATCAAAATCTTTATTTATCCAGGTGAACATCATTGAGCATAGCTCTTTTGCAAGATGAACCTTGCTAGGATAAGATGATACGTATGTATATATATATATGACCAGACAAGGTATAACGTAGTTACAATTTACAAAGCAACATACAACAAACATGGATACTTCTTTTCGATATCTCACTATTATAGTTACAAGTACTATGTGTATATTACTGTCGTTATTGCATTCTAGTGCAAAGTTTTTTTGGTATTGCACTACATAGCTAAACTGTTTTTTGTTCCTTGTCTAGGTTCCATCTCAGGGCTGTAATACTTGCCGTAACCTTCCTTAGCCTGTGCTCCATCTTCTTTCCCTCTCCTTGTTCCCTCCTGTCATCGTGAACTCCCTCTGCATCAGCAGTCTCCTCCCTGCTTTCAGCTCCTTCTCTTCTTCTATCTACTGGCGGACATTCATGGCTGGTAAGTCTCCTATATCCCAGGGCTGGAGGTGCGTCTCCTGGAACGTAAAAGGGCTTAACCACCCCACCAAGCGCACCGAGGTGTTGCAATTTTTGAAATCCCTGAGTACCGATGTGGCCCTACTCCAGGAGACGCACCTCACTGCCAGAACTGTTTTGTGGCTGAAGAAATTGTGGGTAGGGTCAGTGATAGCCAGTTGTGCCTCGAACAAATCCATGGGGAGTGTTATCCTGCTGCACAAGACGTCCCCCTGGGTGGTGGAGGACACCCGAATGGACTCCCAGGGAAGGTGGGTAATGGCCAGGCTCTCACATCCTGGGGGGAAGGTGATCATCACCAATGTATATTGCCATAACAGTGAGTCAGAGGAGTTCTTTTCAGGTATCGGTCAGGCCCTTTCTAGTTCAACAGACGGATTTGCGGACATACCAATACTTATGGGGTGTGATCTCAACTTAGTTTTGGATATTTTTCTTGATAAATCCCTCCCTACACCACAGTCCCACCCTAAAGACCTGGCTGGGCTTACTCATTTGATGTCAGAATGGGGTATGTGTGACCTTTGGAGGAGGGACAACCGGCAGGGGTGGGACTACTCTTTTTTCTCAGCGGTCCACAATACTCACAATAGGTTGGACTTTTGGTTGGCTAATCAGGCAGCCGTGCCTGGGGTCTCAGAGGTCAGAGTAGGGAATATTATTATTTCCTATCATTCCTATCATTTCCTATCATGCACCAGTATCTCTTTTGTTTTGTTCACCTGATCAAGGGGCTCCCTCCCGAGGTGCAACCCCCTGTTGCTGCAGGACAGAGGGTTTCAGACCTTCATAAAGGATGAAGCTCGTACTTATTTCTCACTGAAAGCCTCAGACGAAGTCTCTGCCACTACTATCTGGGAAGCCTTCAAGGCGGTCATCAGAGGCAGGATAATCTTCTATTCTGCAGCTAAGAACAAGGCCTAGGCAGCTGAGGTCAGCAGATTGCAGGCGGAACTCACCTCCCTGGAATTACAATTTAAAGCCTTGGTGCCACAGATGGCTAATGCCTCCCTCCTTCCCGCTATTGTGGGCTTGAAATACTGCATTAACAGTCTCCTGAACAAGAAAGTGGAATGGCAGCTCCTCCACTGTAAGCATAAATCATGGGAGGGGGGTGACAAGGGGGGCAGGCTGCTAGCTTTTCACCTGCTTAAGCAGCAAGATGCTTCCAGAATACATGTACTTAGAAACAAAGAGGAGAAAGTAGTTTCAGCACCCAAGGATATCAATGAGATGATGCGTCTTGATTACCAGGCCCTGTATCAGACATGCACCAAGTTCGCACCTGAGGAGATCTCCAAGAAGCTCTCAGAATTCTGTCATGGAGTTCCCCTTCCCAAACTCTCGCAGGTGGACTGCACCAGCCTAGATGCCCCCATTGCTATAACGGAACTCCAGACTGTCCTCTCTCAGATGGCCAAGGGAAAAGGCCCGGGGCCAGATGGAATGACCGTGGAGCTTTATCAACTTCTCAAGTCTGCAACTTCTCAAGTCTGAAATTACACCCCCTCTCTTGCGGGCCCTCCAAGAGGTTCACTGCAAGGGCTCACTCCCCCCCCCCACTATGAGGGAAGCATTTATCACGCTACTCCCCAAGAAATCTTCTGACGCTTTGGATTGTTCCAATTTCTGGCTCATTTCATTGTTATCAGTGGATACCAAACTAGTGGCTAACGTCCTGGCTAATAGGTTGCTTCACATCCTTCCCACCATGATCCATCCCTCACAGTCTAGCTTTTCAAAGGGAAAGTCTGGTGTGGACAACCTGCGTCTGCTCCTTAACCTAAAGTGGTTGTCTCCTCAGTCTTCCACCCCATGGCCACCCTTGCAATTGATTTCTCAAAGGCTTTTGACTCACTAGAGTGGGATTACCTCCATGGTGTTCTCCAACTCTATGGGTTTGGTTCCCACTTTTGTTCCTGGATAACCACTCTTTACCACCTGCCCACAGCTAGAGTCCTCACTAATCGGGATATTTCATCTCCCTTTTCTCTGCAGAGGTACACCAGGCAGGGTTGTCCCCTCTCCCCTCTTTTATTTCTTATAGCCTTAGATCCCCTGATCAGAAGACTTCTGTGTGCCCCCAGGATCACAGAGATCCTTGTCAATGGCTGTAGGTTTCTAGTTAATGCATATGCAGATGATACGCTCCTCACACTATCCAACCTGGATCTCTCTCCCAGTGGTGCTGTCAGTACTACAGGACTTTTCCTTTCTTTCTGGGTTACTTATTAACCAAAAGAAAACAATATTTTCACCACTGAATCTCAGTTGCGCCAGGAGCTGCCTTGCAGGTACAGACATTGCCTGGGCCCCACAGGATTTTTCCTACCTAAGCATCTTCATCTCCGCAGCATGGAGAGATTTGGAAAAGACCAACTTCTCCCCCCTTCTTTCTGCCCTCACAGTTGAGGTCCAGCACTAGCGCAGAATGCAGCTGTCCCTGAAAGGCAAAACTGAGGCCGTGCGGATATTTGTGCTCCCGAGAGTCTCTTATCTTCTGTCCAATCTCCCGATTCCTTTGTCCCCTGCCCTGTTTTCCTCTCTGAACAAACTAATAAGCTGTTTCCTGTGGGAAGGGAAAGCAGCTCGCTGGGGCTGCTCCAAGCTGAGGGCTCACTCCTCCAGGGGTGGTCCGGGGTTCCCTTGGTTCACCAGCTATCATCTGGCATGCCGTGTGGCACAGGAGACTGCATGGTTTGTCCTGAGTCCTTCTTGTCCTCCACAGTGGGTCACCCTGGAGTCCTCTCTTTTTCTGCACAATTCCCTCTTTTCCCTGTTATCAGGAGGGAAGGCCCCCATAAGCCAGATCATCCTGATTATGGCTTAAACCTGTAGAGCTTGGCAGTGGGCCATGGTACTTTTGGGCACCCCCACTCCGGCCCCTTCTCCTCCGATACTATACGCTCCCCTTTGGCATAACAGCTTGATCATGGTGGACAATCAACCCCTCTCTTAGCCCCGATGGTTAGCAAAAGGGATAAGAACTGTGGGGGATCTTCTTCTCCCTGACACCACTACCTTGATGTCTTTTGAGCAGCTGAAGGACCGTTATGGTCTGGAAGCTCAGGACTTTTGGAGATATCTCCAAATTAGGAGTGTGGTCTGCCCCCTTTTGTCATGGCGGGTGGACAAAGGGGACTGGAGCTGCCTGGCTAAACTCCACAAGCCCAGTCAGAGACAAGGTCTTGCAGGGACCATTTATAAAGTCCTGAGGGATTTGCAACCAGACACGTCTTCTAAAAGCAGGTTGGCATGGGAGTCTGAACTCCAGTGCCTTATTCCTTCAGAGCACTGGTTTACTCTTCTGAGGGCAGTGCATTGTGCTTATGTTGATGCCAAGAGTTAACTGATACAGCTGAAGATTCTTCTTCTTCACTGGTACAGGACTCCAGCCCTGCTCCGCCAACATAAGCTGCTTAGCCACGATAAATGTTGGCGGTGCCAAGAATCCCCCGTACATCTACTTCATGTTCTGTGGACCTGCCGCACCCTCAAGAAATTCTGGCTGGCCATATTGGATGATTGCTCCAAAACTGTAGGGAAAAGAATCTCTTATACGCAGGTCTCTCTGCTGCTGAGGGATGTCTCTTCCCTTGAACCCTTGGCCACTCCGCACAAAACCTGGGTCCTTGCTGCACTTATGGAAGCAAAAAGGGCTATCCTGACAAGATGGAGGCAGCCCACTCCTCCCTCTATTCAGTCCTGGCGTGCAGCGCTGGCCAGGCTAGCCATTTTTGAGTGCCTTACTGCTGTAGGATGAGGACAACTTCCTGGATACTACAAGAAATGGGACGCATACCTATACTCTCACATTTGCACTACTCCACCCACCCCATCTGGGAACCTATCTCTGGCCTAGACCCCCCCCCACCCCAGTCTTTGTCCTCTTTTCTCTCTTGCATCTTTGCTGGCCACATTACTACTACTCTAATTGACTGGTACTTCATTTTCTCTGCCTCTTCCTACCTTTCTGGCCTTCATCTCACATTCCTTTTATGGATGATAAATGCAAGGGAAACATAGATGATGCACTGATGGCTATAGGCTGGCTACATCCCTGTACTTTTCTCCTGATTGGTATTCATACCCTTTTGATCTCTTATAGTATGTGTAGCTGTAGATATGTGTCTTCGAGATGGACTCTACCAATTAATGTATGGCCACTCCTGTCTGATGACTTGACATAGCTTTGTGGATTGTGTTGTATCCTACAGTCTGTCTCTTGTTTTGCCTGACACCTGTCTTTGTATTGTATCTTGTGAATATGTCTTTTCAAATTATAAAACTCAATAAAATCTTAAATGATAAAAAAAGGAAAACAGTCAAGCATGTTTTCACGCTGTTTGCTGCTGTGCAGTTGTGATGTGCGCAGTGGCGTCCATGACATTATGACCCTATGCCTCCCTCTGTACAGACAACTGGTGAGACCCCATCTGGAGTACTGCGTGCAGTTCTGGAGACCCCATGTCTGCAAGGACATAGACAGGATGGAGGCAGTTCAGAGAAGGGCAACTAAAATGGTGCAGGGTCTGCACCAGAAGCCATATGAAGAGAGACTAAAAGAGCTTTACCCTCAAGGAAAGGAGGGAGAGGGGAGACATGATAGAAACTTTCAAGTACCTCAGAGGAATCAACAAAGTCCAAGAGGGTAGCATCTTTCAGAAAAAAAGATGTGCAAGAACAAGGGGGCACAATTTGAAGGGTGTGTGACTCAGGGGCAACGTGAGGAAGTATTTTTTCATGGAGAGGGTGGAGGATGCATGGAACGGCCTTCCTGAGGAGGTCGTGGGGTCAAAAACAGTGACGGAATTTAAGAATGCATGGGACAAACATAAGGCAATTCTAGTGGGAGGTAGGAGGAAGTAGGCTGTTGGTAAAACTAGGATCTGCAGCTTATCCAATAGGTAGGGTTGGGTGGGCCAAGCGGTCCTTAACTGCTGTCAAAATCTATGTTTCTATGTTTCTTCATTAAAACAGCTTTTAGACCACTTTAACAAACATAAAACTTTTACAGACTGTCAGTATGAGTTTAAACTAAATACAGTATTTATTCTGCTCTTGTAAAATTTACAAACAACATTTTCTCTACCACTGATAAAGGACAACTACTGGGAGACGTGCAGACTTTGCCAAAGCCTTTGACCTTGTCAGTCACTACTGAGCACTGGTTTCAATGTTATCTCTAACGGAACACAGATGGGTAAAACTGAGTATAAGAAAAATTATATCACCTCTAAATTATACAAAAGTTTAAACTTGAGGCCAATACTAATTTCTTTATCTATCAATACCTTACTGTTAGCTTATCATGATGTGAAAATAGAAATGCACACTAGCGATTTAGTAATTTACTGTGGAGGCCAATCTTCTGTTCAGATACATGTTAAACATCAGTAGGGTTTTATTAGTCTTCAGAAATGGGTAGTTCAAGTGATGTGTTTAATGGGTTGCTATTTGGCTCCCAACCTTAAATTAAGAAAGTGAGGTAGTGATGGCACCATCTTGGAAAAATGATGAAAATTATAAATAGCTGGGTATGTATTTGGACTCAAGTTTAAGATTTGATGACACATAGAACACATCATCATAATTATAAACTGTACACTAGGTGCACTCTGTCAATTTGGATTCAATTAAATAACCCAGAAAAATAATTGCCAGTCATGTATTGTTTCCTGTTCTGGAGTATGTTAATATTCTGTTACAAATCATTGCTGAACCTGAAGTGAACTGGATTGATGATGTTTTTAATGAGACGCAATCTATTCCATCACATTTTTGTGCATAAATCAAAAATGACATACAGTATGAGCAAGAGTGTATTAAAATCCAGCAGCCACTCAGTAAAATACATTCATTCACTTACTATTCATTTTTATTGAATGTACCAAATTCATTGAAAACAGCAATTCATTAAATGTTGCTCACTCAAAGAGTCATTTAAGCTATTTGTTTTGTCTACGGTTGTTTGATGTGACATGTGAAAACTGATTAAAACGTTTATGTATTTAACGACTAGCAGCACAATTGGCACCTGTTTAACAGATGACAGTATTAATGCCTGTGAATCCGCTGTCTGGAGGAAAAAGTGTTCATACAACTGACATTGGATGTGTGTAGAAGCAATTTTTCTATCATTAAGTACATAGGATTGGGGATTGGAGATGGCATTTTTGTGCATATGCAGAGGTGGGGAGAGTTGGTATAAGTGGAGGAAGGGGGATTGTGAGAGAGCACACATAACGAAAAGGTTATCAGAGGTGGTAGCTTCCTCAAGAGAGTCTGTGAAGGTACAACTGCCAAGTTTGAGAAAAAAGAGGGTTGACTGAGTAGGGAGTTAAATAAGCAGTGGATGACCTTCCAGAACTCTGAGAAATTATGTATGTTGTTCTGGAGGTTCAAAGCAAAATATTATAGGCTGACAGCCAGTCTGATTTAGTGCAAGCCATTCAAAGCTGCTTGTACATAGAAACGTAGAAACATAGAAGTTGACGGCAGATAACGACCGCAAGGTCTATCCAGTCTGCTCATTTTTTATACCTTATGAATGTGCCATAGGCCTTTACTCTGTCAATGGCCTATTTATTCATACTCATCTGTATTGCTCCCTTATGCCTATCCCATGCCTGTTTGAAGCCCTGCACTGTATTCATATCCACCACTACTTGAGGTAGGCTGTTCCATGCATCAACCACCCTTTCTGTGAAAAAGAACTTCCTCACATTACCCTGTAATCGTTCTCCCCCTAATCTCATGATGTGTCCTCCTGTCCTGCTATTTTTCTTATATTGAAACATGTTAGACTCTTTCACCTTGTTAATGCCCTTAAGATGTTTGAATGTTTCGATCACATCACCTCTCTAACGCCTTTGCTCTAGGAGCTCTATTGAGTTCTGTTAATCTGTCCTCATATGTTTTCTGATGCAGTCCCTGTACCATTTTGATTGCCCTTCTCTGGACTGCCTCCATTTTGTTAATGTCCTTGTGCAGGTGCAGCCTCCGGTACTGTATGCAGTACAGATGGGGCCTAACCAGTGTCTTGTAAAGAGGGATTATTGCCTCCCTCTTACAACTTGTGATACCCCTACTAATACACCTCAACATCCCTCTAGCCTTACCTACTGCTTTAGTGGTCTGCTTGGATGATTTCAGGCCATCTGTGATGATGATGATGCTCAAGTCTCTTTCTTCCCTTGTGATTGCCAGCAACTCCCCTTCCAACCTATAGATAACTTCAGGGTCTCTCTTCCCTATGAGCATGATCTTGCACTTCTTTGCATTAAACCCCAGTTGCCACTCTTCCAACCATTTTGCCAGTTTTTCCAGATCTCTTCTCATTCTGCCCACCCCATTTGGATCATCTACTCTGTTGCAGATCTTGGTGTCATCTGCAAACAGGCAAACCTTACCCTCCATTCCATCTGCAATGTCACTGATGAATATATTGAAGAGGACTGGCCCAGAACATTAATAAAATACATTGATAAAACCTACTGGAAGCTGGAGAGCTTCTAAAAAGTGCCAAGCAGAGTCACAAGCTCTGAGGCCAGGAACAAGCTAGGCAGAGACCCAGGGGTGCTGGTACTGTAATAAGGACCCTTATGTATGTGTAATACAAAACTTTGTCACTATAGAGTGATGCGTATTGTGTATTACAGTATATGAAGGTAAGCAGGCTGTATGTTTGCTAAAGTTAACCAAAAGGGCAGCGTGGAGCTGGAAGGAAGCCTGGTAGCCACCATATATAAAAGGCAATTAACCTGTATGTCTGCTAGAGTAAACAAGAAGGGTGAGCTGGAGCAGGGTGGTAATTTGACAGCCAACATGCATAAATGGGTCCTAAAAATATAAACTCACCTTCAGCACAACTTATTGTGAACTGATTATTACAAAACAGTTGTGTTTTTCTGGGTGTGGACACCCCATTATTTGAAAATGTCACACTGTGGGCCCGATTCCAAGTCGGGTTATGCCTGGTGCAAGGTGATTTACGACAAGCCCTATGGCACAAATCGCACCTTTTGCCAGGCATAATGCAAGTTGGAATTCCAAGATGCGGCTTGTGCCATGCCGTATGCGGGTTGCGCCAAAGGTGGGATACGCCACCCACTAGGCCTGCAACCCACTGCAGCATGGTGCAAGGGTGGGTTATGGCAGCACCTGCCCCCTATTTCGGAAGGGCTGCTGCCGTAACCCACCTACGCTATTCCAAGACCGCATTTGGCGCAGCAAGGTTAGACCAGCATGGAGGTCGTCTAAGGGCATCCGTCTTGGCAAAATGATGGATGCCCCCGGCAGTGCCAGGGGAAAAACATTGCCCTGCTTCACATACCCCCCAGCACAGTCATGCGTTCATCCATTGAATGTCGGGGACCCCCCAGGGTCCTTATTCCACAGTGCCCCCCCATGTGCCTGTACCACCCGACCAGCCCCCCCCAAGACCCCTAGGTGATTGCGGGAGCGTTACGGGGTGGGAGAGCTCCGTGGTGGCAGCAGAATTCAGGCCATGACTTGTGGCACCCAGGTCCATTTCACTTTTCCTGTGGCACAGCCTGCGGCTGCCGCAAGTCACGGGACGTAGGTGCCGGGGGCCCTGCCTGTCTCGGAATAGAGTGCAGGGTCCCCGGTGTAGTGCCGTGTAACCCCCAGGTGGTGCTATCCTAAGGGCAACTACCCCTGCCTGCTTGGCTACTGACAGGTTGAGGGGCCTAGGTTCTATGACAGGTGCCTCCACCCAGAGGTCAGGGTTGATAGTGGTTAAACTAGCTCAGGCACAGCCCTCTGGGACACTGTGACCCCCCCCCCTTTGTTTCCACTAGTGGCCCACACAGTTCACGGGAGTTACCTTCCCAATACCCTACATATGAACACTGATTGCACATATAGTTACCACTTACCCTCAAGACGGATTCTGCCGCATGTCTCTGAGGACCCCCTGTAAAACAAAGGTTAAGCAACATACACAAACACAGATTGCAATGCTGGTTCTGTATGTACTGATACTTCAGACAGTATAAAGTTCAATAATAACAAATCTGGTTTATTCAGAGAACTAGAACACAGGAGGGGGAAATCAGGTTGATTGGCAATATTCAAATCACAGTAATGTACAAGCAAATAGGGTCCAAAAGTCACACTCTGGGTACCCAGGATGGTGGGGGTTAGCCAGGTCCATTGCCCAGGGTTGGCCGGCTGGTGCAGCTGGATGGGGCCCTGTAGAAAGAAAATATATGCACAAACAAATTGTAATCCGGAGCCGGATGGCTCAGTCCACAAACAGAAAAACACGACATAATCAGTTGACACACTTTGATTAAGGGAAGATGCAGGGAGTTACCCCAATTTCTACTCACAAACCCCAAACCGATTGCTGAACTGAGGAGGTGGCTTTGGGTGGACAGGATGAGCAGGGCATGGAGATGAGACCCTTGTGGCAAAGCCTAACTGCTTTGAGTAGCAGATGGATTCAGTCCAATTGGCTTTGAGTTCAGCTTCCAGCTTCAGCTTACAACTCACAGAACAAGGGGAACAGAAGTCGCGATCCCCTACAAGCACTAGACATATTTATATGTAAAGGAAATTACTATACCAGGCAGCTGCTTCTTGATCCCGATCGCAAGTACTGCAAAACCCGAGAACACACACAGCAACAGAGTCCCCGACAGGCCGATCGCACTTCTGCAAATCTTTGGTCCTCCACGGGCAACCATGGTTCTGCACACTTCTTCTCTTTCCACAACTGGATTCAGTCCGATTGAGCACTTGCTAATGGCTACAGGCCAACTTCAGGACCTTACACGTGCTTCCTGCACAAACTGCATGCCGCAGCAGAACAGAGCTCCTACTCCCTTCACAGTCAACTTGCATCTGGCCCTCCATGAACAGTTCAGGGCATTTCCCTTAGGCTCCACACAGGTTTGGTTGGTGGATTCAACTGTCAATCACTGCAGGGCTCCCTCTGTTGGTGCAAAAAGGCACCAAGGTCCAAACTACAGCTCCCAGTAGCACCTGCCATACATTCCCCCTTTAAGCAGGCTCCAGGTGAGAGTCCAAGTTCTGGTGGGCTCTGGCAGTCTCCATTTTAAGGCTGCCCTAACCCAATTGGCCCAGATTAGCAGTTCAGGTCCAAAATGGAGGAGCAACACACACAGAGTCCCAGCTGCAATAAAGACAGGTTAGACAAACTGCAATTTTACTAATGCTCTAAATCAGGGGTTCTCAAATGGTGAGGCCAGCCTCCCTTGGGAGGCCCCAACCTGTTCCAGGGGAGGCTCAAGCAAATCTGAAAATGTACTGTATTTAAATTTTGAGTTTTATGTATTTTGGGTGAAGAGATGAAGCAAACTTTAAGAGGATAATAGTTGGTGAATTTTATGTATTTATTTACTAATAGGTGACAAGGGAAGGTGAATGAGCCAAGGCTCACTTCAGGTGTACCCGGGGAAGGGTAGGTAGTGAATGCATTTCAAAGGGTAACTGCAAAACAGTCAAGAAATACACAATGAACAATAGTGCAAACAAATATGAACAATAAACTAATAATGAGTGCTGGTAATTGATCAATTTGTAGACTGATGGCAGAACAGCCCAAATACAAGGGTTGAGCACAGAAGTGCTAAGAGCAATAGCAGGAAGGAGCAAAGTAATCCCAGAGAAGTTGCTTAGGAGCAGGAAAGGAGAGGGAGAGGCAAAGTATGTAGGACGGTTATTTCATATAGTGAGGAAACAGAGAAAGTAATCTGACCCATGAAGGTCCTGCAACAAGGGGTAACAATGGTTCAAGAATGAAAATAGCAGAGCAAGTAGGCTGGCCTGTGGGGGGTTACAATAAGCTGAATAATAATATTTGTTTATTTATTTGTTATTCAGATAACACCTTTGAGCACAGGAGCTCTTTTTCAAAAGTTCCACATAAGTATAAGACAAAGAACTGAATGTGAGCCAAGTACTTAAAGGGGTTTCAATTTATTCTTGGTGTACTGCGCAAAGTACAGTATGTTATTTTTCCTTAAGGAGGCCCAAGATTATTTCAGTTTTTGGGGGATGCTCAAAATCTTTTCCATGGATTTGGGGAGGCTCACTGTGACAAACTCTAAGAACTATTGCTCTAAATGATTTCTGGACAACAGTTACATCTTTCAGATGGGCTCCCTCTGCGCTCTTAGCGACTGCAGAAATGGAGCGATCAGATGGCAGCTCAGGGCGGGATACGAGCATTAACTACACAGTCCCCCCATTCAAACTAATTTAACCTGCGAGCAGGCAGCTCTTAAAGAGACAGTACCAGAGGCTCTAAAAGCACTCACAGATAAACGGCTTAAACGCTGAACACCATTCAGGTGGGGAGCACTTAGCCAGCTCCTAGGAGGCTTTTGGGAACCCCCATTTGCAGGTGGGTTACACCCGCATGACAAAACCTGCATATGCCTGCGAGTTGTGCCATGCGACATGGAATTGGGCCCTGTGACTTTATGAGTGCCCATGTTACACATGTGACTTCTGATGTCACGCGTGCAATGTTTTTTAAAATAATTTATAGGATATGGTTAGAACTTACTGTGTATGGAATTCATGCAGCTGAAAAACCTTGTTGTGCACATTCTAAAGTTGTTGTGTACATTGTAAAGTTTTGTGCACATTCTAAAAACCTTATTGTGCACATTCTATCATTAACTGCAGCTGTGATTCCCTCGCACTGACCCCAACTGCCTGGTTTCACTTCTCTGCTCATCGTACCTCAGCATTACGGTAACCATGGTTTAAAAAAGACAGAAAGAAAATACTGTATAGCAGGTTATATTGGCGTCCGTTTAATTTAGCGCGTCAGCTATGCGGTAGGTATTAGCGCCCGTTTAAATTAGCGGATGGTTCACCCGCAATTACAGTACATTACTGAAATGGGTTTGTCAGAAACGGGTGTTACAAAGCAGTCTCACTTACAGATCAGACACAGACTGTGGATCTGTTCTGTACTAAATTCCTGTCTCCATAATGTCCCTCTTGAAGTGGTTACAGACATCGCAGGTTAAGAGGAAATATCCTATGGACACCTCAGAGATATCAGGTTTAGATCTGGCAGACAGCTCAGATGTTGAGTTGAAGTGACTAACGCGCAGCTAAGGAGCTTGCTGCATCCCCACCCACCAGCTGTTTAGGACGCCGCAGTCTTATGCTACCTATCCACCTGAGACACGATTCCAGCTGGGGAGGTATGCGTCGAGCATGGCGAATGGTCACTGTCCAACACTACCTCAGTACAAGGGGCCAAACTGTTAACGAAAGCTCTGTCCGTAATTTCAAGATGGACTACTTAGCAAGGCTAAAAACAACACCAGACCCTACAACTATGACCCCTGTTCTCCCTACGAAACCGCAAGGTCGCCCAACTCATTTAGAGGACAACTTGGAGAGCCAGCTGAAAAGTATAGTTCGGACTCTCCGCATGGAGGGGGCAGTTGTCAATGCTGGGGTGCTTCAGGCAATTGCAGTGGGTATTGTCAAAGCAAAGTCACCACAGCTGCTCACTGAGAATGGAGGGCACCTAACACTTAGCTGTAAGTGGGCTTGGGGTTTCCTTAACCGAATCGGTTACAGCAAGAGAAAGGGGACGAAAGCTGGCCGTAAGACACCCAGTGATTTCCATTCTCTCAAAGCTGCATTTTTGGGGAGAATATCGAGAGCTAGTGCCCAGGAGCTAATACCACCACAACTGATTGTAACCTTGGATGAAACGGGGGTCAACATGATTCCCGTTTCAGAGTGGACTATGGAGACGACAGGAGCGAAGCAGGTCTCTGTCACCAGTTTGGGAGATAAAAGACAGATCTCTGTCGTACTTGCCTGCACTATGTCAGGCGAGATGTTGCCCCCACAACTGATCTATAAGGGCCGAACTGCAGCGTGTCGCCCTAAACACAAATTCCCTAGTGACTGGGACATCACTAATTCCGAGAACCACTGGGCAAATGTGCAGACAACTCTCCAGTTTATTGATAACATTATTGTTCCATACATTAAATTTCAAATTACAGCCCTTAGTCTGCCCAAGGAGCAGAAAGTACTGCTAGTTCTTGATCTATACCGGGCACACACAACTGAGGCAGTCTTGCTTCATCTGGAGGAGAATCAAATTATCCCCGTTTATGTTTCTGCATCTTGTACGGATGTCCTGCAACCACTGGACATATCCGTAAACAAATTGTTCAAAGATTACTTAAAAAAGGAGTTTACATCATGGTATGCGGGAGTTGTATCAAACAGACTGGTTGCCGGTGGTACAGAACACCTCACTGCAGATCTACGACTACTGAACTTAAAAGAACATCAGTCTCGATGGCTTGAGAGTAGCTTCAACAGCCTAAAAATTCGGACTCAGGACATTGTATTTGGATTCGAGCAGGCAGGGATACTGAATGCTCACGACCATTGTTTAAACTACAACGAGATCGTAAGTACCATTTGAATTCCTTCTGTGTTGCAACGCAATGTGCTGTTTTTTTTGTTTTCGAGAAACTACTGTAAATTCTTTTTAATTTCTTTCTGCTTCACAGATACAAGATGCTGGCATTACTGAAGCGTGAAGCAGAAGAGAAACTGAAATGAAACCGAGGGAAGCAGAGGGGAAGAAACCAGTAGCAATATGCGCTTTGAATTAGTTAAAATATTGTTTTTTTGTTTATGGTGTACAATAAACTTTTTTTTACATCTATCAGAGACATGTTTACTTCGGTTTGATACGGTGGAACTACAAACTGTATTTAGTAGATAATATTAGCGATCCAAATATATTAGCGGTATTTCCGTTTCAGCTAATATCGCTAAATTAAAAGGAACGCTAATATTACCTTCTATACAGTATATGTCAGGTGCATTTTTTTTAACCATACACTATAACAAATAAAATATGGGTGCCCATACACAACTCACTTTGTGTTTCTATCTCAAGGTTGAGATATGGACCTCTTGAGCTCCACTCTCGAGGTCCACACACTGGTATCTCAACCCCTCGATGGAAATACAGTCTTGTGCATGGGTGCTCATACTGTATTCCTTATATGGTATTGAACAAGTTTTTGTAAACACACTTTACTTTAATAAAGTACAACACAGTATTCAACAAATAGCATACATTTTATTCATTTGGTTCAAGCCAAGGTGGTTTAGGAGCAGAAAAAAGCAATGTTGCCTGTTGATACTGCTCCCCCACCATTTCAGTTGTAATACTTCATGTCAGTAAATTCATTCATTTAATTATCCAGTGTAACCCCTAGGTGGTGCTATCCCAAGAGCTACTACCCCTGCCTGCTTGGCTAGTAGCAGGTAAAGGGGTCTGGGTAATGAAACTGGTGCCTCCATCCGGAGGTCAGGGTTGTTAGTGGTCAAGCTAACCTGGGCACAGCCCTCCAGGACACTGTAACCCCCCTCTTTCCCTTCTAGTGGCCTGAACAATATACAGTACAATAATTACTTTCACAATGATCCTTATTCACCAGGCAATTACCCACACTGTTTGCACTTACCACCAGGGCTGGTTCTTCTAACTTGACCCTGGGGACCCACTGTAAAACAAGGTTAAGCACAACAAATAACAACAGTACAATACTCTTTCACAAACTGGAACCACAGTCAGATTAAATGCAAGCAAAGTTAAATCTGATTTATTCAGGGGACTTGAACAAGGGAGGGGCGTAATCAAGTTGATTTGCTTAAAAGCTATATTAATCAGACAGTTGTGCATGCAGTTCAGAGTCCCTACACAGTCACACACTCTGGGTACCCAGGTAGGAAAACGGTGGGCTAGCCAGGAATGTTGCAGCTGGTCAGGGCCCTGTGATGGAAAAAAGCAACATGCACAACACACACTATTTGTAATCTGGAGTCGGAGGGCTCAGTTCGTGAAAGAAAAGGCAACAAGACAATCAGATGACAACACTTTTAGATTTAGTTGTTGTTGCAGGGAGCTACCCTAATGTTTAGTCATGAAACCCAATACTGGACACAGGCAGGACGAAATCAAGACTGCAGGCTGCTGAGCTGGATTGCCTGGAGAATCACTGAGGCGTCGTTCCTGTTCAAGGTGTTGAGCAGGGGGCTGATCATCGATGACTTTCTCTGCATAGCAGGTGTTCTGGCTGGGCCAGTGTAGCAGTGCCCAGGCAAATGGAAATGGATACGGATTCAGTCCGTGGAGCTGGATACAGCCTCCAGCAAGCAAAACACAGTTCAGACACATAGTGGGGAACCAAATCACGACCCACTGTAAGCACACAACACATTCACATTTAAGGAAATTCCACTGTACCAGGCAAATGGCTCCCCAGTCGCAATTACAGAGTCTCTGCACAATCCGGGAGTTCAGAGGTAGCTGGAAGTCCTGACAGACCTATCACATTCAGCAAATCTTCGGTCTTCTTCAGGTTAAAGCCTGGTCACAATTCAGTGGCCTAATTCACTCTACAAGTTCGGATTCAGTCTGAAAAAAGCACAAGTTCCCTCTCAGGAACAACAGGCAGGCATGCAGGCCAAACGCAGGCTTTTCCACAGTTCTCCCACACGAATCCACTGTGGATTGCTGCTCGAACTATCTCAAGCTGTTACTTCTTCACTTCCCAACTCAGATCTAACTGAAACTAAAAGCAGTGTGGGACTTTCCCCAAGATCCAAAAGGTTTGGTTGGCTGATCTGTCAGTCACAAGGGGTCCACCTCCAGGTTATTTTAGGTGCCAAAAGCTCAAAACTACAATTCCTACAAGTTTTGACCCCACCAAGCCCCTGTAGGCAGGCTCCATTTTAGAGTCCCAAATGTACCGATTGGCCCATTCTACAGTCCAGGACCAAGATGATGGAAACAAACAGAACTGTCCATGCTGCAAAGAAGGCAGGTTAGAACAAACTGCAATATTATTACTATTCTAACAAATGATTAAGCAAACAAGTACGTCTTCTAACAGAGCTCCCTCTCAGATTAATTATGATTGCAATCTAGGCAGCTCTTAAAGAGACAGTACACAGAGGCTATACAGGCACTCTCTGGCAATACATTTAAACTGCTAAAACGCAGAACACCAGCCTGGCAGTGAGCATTTAGGCAAGCTCAAGGAAGACTTTTCGGGAACCCCCATTTGTAGGGGGGTTACATCCAGCTTTACCTTAAATTCCTTTTTGTCTTTCCTCACAATAATGTTGAGAGGTAAGCCATTCCAGAGCCCAATGACTCTTTGTGTATAGAGATATTTTCCTTTTTTTCTGTTCTAACTTTCTCTTTTTTATTTGCACGGGATGACCTTTGGTACCACATTGATCGAGTCTGAAATCAAGGCCTAAGTTATGCATTAGAGTGGGATCATTTATAATATTGTGTAAGAGTAGTAAGTCCCCTCTAACTCTTCTTTTTGTGAGTGGCATTAAAGTATGTGGTCTATTACTATACAAGAGTTCTGATAGCCCATGAATCATTTTTGTCACACATCTTTGAACCCTTTTTATTATATTAATCTTCCCTCGTAAGTGAGGAGCCTAGAACTGTTTTCCGTAGTCCAAGATTGGACATATGTATGTTCTGTTTGGTGATTGAAAACTTGGACTTCTACTCACTGTGCACCTTTTGATGGAGCATAATATTCAATTTGCATGACCAACTACATCTGAACAGTGCGAGTTCATGTTAAATTTATTATTACAAAATCCATGTATCTTTCCTGATTGACAGATTTTAATATTTTATCATAGAAACATACAAACGTAGAATCTGATGGCAGAGAAGGCCTGCCAGACCCATCTAGTCCTACCCAGTGCGTAAGCCACATATCTTACCTGCCCTGTGGCTTACCCTTTCTTCCCTATCTCTAGGGTTCCTTTATGTTTATCCCATGCATTTTTTAATTCCTTCACAGTTTTTGTCCGCACCACCTCCACCGGTAGGCTGTTCCATGTATCCACCACCCTTTCTGTGAAGCCACTTACTTCCTTACATTACCTTGGAGTCTATCCCCCCCCCCCAGTCTCATATCATGTCGCCTTGTTCTTGAATCTCTTCTCTGAAAGATGCTACCCTCTTGCACCTTATTTATACCCTTAAGGTACTTGAAAGTCTCTATCATATCTCCTCTCTCTTTTCTCTCCTCCAGTGAATACATACTGAGGTCATTCATTCTTTATTCATATGGCTTCCAATGCATCCCCTGCACTATTTTTGTTACCCTTCTTTGCACTGCTTCTATTCTGTCTGTCTTTCCTGAGGTGTGATCTCCAGAACTGGACACAATACTCCAGATGGCGTCTTACAAGTGATCTGTACAGTGGCATCACCGCCTCCTTTTTTCTGCTAGTGATTCCTACCCCTATGCACCCCAGCATCCCACTGGCCTTCCCTACCACCTTCACACATTGTCTGGTCACCTTTAGGTCTTCGAATATAATCACCCCCAGGTCCCTTTCCTGCTTGGTGGTCGTCAGAACCTCTCCTCCCAACCTGTACACTTCCCCAAGATTTTTGTGCCCAGGATGCTTGATCTTGCATTTCTTTGCATTGAATCTCAGCTGCCACACTCTTGACCACTCCTCCAGCTTGCTTAGGTCCCTTTTCATTTTCTCCACTCCCCCTGGAGTGTCCACCCTGTTGCCAATCTTAGTGTCATCTGCAAAGAGACATACCTTCCCTTCCAGCCCCTCTGCAATGTCGCTTATGAAGACACTAAAGAGGACTGGCCCTAATGCCGATCCCTGTGGCACCCCACTGGTCACCCTCCTCTCCTTGGACTGAGCTCCATATACCACCACCCTCTGTGTCCTTCCGCTCAACCAATTTCTCACCCATTTTACCACCCTTGTCCCCACTTTCTGGTTACTCAGCATGTTTACAAGCCTCCTGTGTTGGACTGTGTCAAAGGCCTTGCAGAATTCCGGGTTGGCCACATCCGCGTACACTCCCTGATCAATTTGCCTGGTCACCCAGTCAAAGAATTCTATCAGATTTGTTTGACAAGCTTTCCCACTGTGAACCAATGCTGCCTTGAATCCTGCATCCCGCAGTCCTCTAGATACATCACAATTCTTATTTTCAGTAATGATTCCATCAGTTTTCCCACTACCGAGGTCAGGCTGACTGGTCTGTAGTTGTAATTACCAAGGAATGTGTATGTGTTGTTGTTGCTTTGAGCAGCCACACATATGATAGAATTCCATCCCCCAACTTCCTAGAAGAGGCTAGAAGGGGAATGAATCAGATTCATTTCAGTGCAGTAGCTGCTCCTTGATGCTTTTAAATTGTTTCTTGTTGAGTTCACTTGGTAGCAGGTGATTATTTTTCTTACTGCTTCAAATGGGCTAGCAGGGAATTGTTTTGGGGCTGTTGAAATTTTGAAACATATTTTGGTGTACTTTAAGTGGCCTTTTATTTCTTATTGTTTCATGTGGTAGCAGGCTGAGTTTTTCTTTCTTCTTAAAAGGGGCTAGCAGGGAACTGTTTTGAAGCTGTTGAAACCTTTTGGTGAGTTGTTGGTGAGGCTGTTGTTTCTTTGAATTGGAGACCTGTTTCTTCTAGTATCTAACCTATTTTTTGTGCTTTTAGTGGGGTTGTGATATTTTTTGCTGTCTTCACTAGCTGCAAAGTTTAGTGCATAGTGGGGGAGGGGTGCTAATTGTCTGGCCAGGGGCCTCAGCTACCTGATTGTTTCTGGAGGGCACGGGCATGACCCCACCCACCCTGCCCCTCACCCCACCTGCCCCAGGTGCACCATTTTTTATACCAGAGGTTCTGACATCACTTCCCCAAAAGGGCAAAGGACATGCACCTGTCATAGCAGTAGCAGATGTCCAGGTAAGGAAAAGCAGCGAGTGAAGAGGTGATTGCTGTCTTTGTGAAAGGGAAGTAACTGCAACACAAATTGCTCATTTGTATTGGTGTTTACATTGTGAAAATGAGGATTGGGAGATAGAAGGAGGCTGTGCAATGGTTGATTACAGTTTCTTTTTGGGTGTGGACAGGAGGGATAGGAACTTAAAAGGCAGCTGCTCAATCTTTCTAAAGTGTATGAAAAAGGGGTAAGGGAAATTGTGAAAAGGAGAAGAATGTTTTGCAATGATAGAGGGAGGAGGGGGAGACTTGGGGGAGCATTGGATATCCTTCATCTGGAAGGGTGAGAGGGTCACTGGTGGGCAATCAGAGCAATGGGTAGGGTGGTAAGCTGCAATAACTATGGTGTGCCAGTCTTTCTATAAATTGCATGAAGGGTGGGGGGATTTTTAGTGTGCAACCAAATAGGGAAACTTAAAAAGGAGATCAGGGATCTGCAGTAGGAGCTAAGACAGGCAAGGCAGACTGGAGGATGTTATAGCCCAACACTTGAGGGAGGGAGTAGGGGAGGTGAGGAGGGAGGTCAGTTTGGGCCAACAGGGGTGAGGAGAGGGTCAGAAGAAGGGAAGCAGAGACAGGGGGACCCAGGCCAAGTGGAATAGCATTGGAGGAACCCAGGCCAAGTGGAATAGCATCGGAGGAACCCAGGTCAAGTGAAAAAAGACAACAGGAAGGAGGAGAAAGAGACTGCTGAGGGGTGGAGGAGAAGTGGCAACAGTCTTGGAGTCGAAAGGAGGGAATGGGCTAGTAAGAGGAAGGAAGAAGTAGGAATTGGAGTAGGGTCATCAGAAAATCATTTTGCAGTACTAAAGGGAAAGGAGGAGGAGGGAGGTGATAAGATTGGAGGAGTAACTGACAGAAGTCCAGATGAAACTGGAGAGGGGGGAAGTTCTGCTAGGGGTATTACAACAGGGGCAGAAGGGGGAACTACTGTGCAGGAGGAAGAGGAGGAGCTGGGTATGAGAGGTGGGGAGTAAGGGAAGCAAGCAGTTGGTAACGGGGGTAGAATCTTTGTGCTGGGGGACTCAATACTAAGAGGAGTCAGGTGGGGTAGCAAAGGGAAGAGGCATAGTCGCATTTGGGTAGAGGCCATGCCAGGAATGACAGCGGAAAGGGTGGGACAATCTGTTCTAAAAAATGCTAGAAGGGGTAGGGAGAAGCCTTATTTAATTATACATTTGGGAACAAATGACCTGGCTGACAGAATGGTAGATATAGTACAGAGGAGGTTTGAGGAACTAGGACAATTATGTGAGCGGGCAGAAAGATCGGTAACTTTCTCAGAGATACTTCCCGTACCCAGGGCAAGCACAGTAAGAAAGCTGATAATAGAGGAATTAAATGGATGGCTTAGAAGCTGGTGTCATGCTAAGGAGTGTGGGCTGGTGGGGGAGTGGGGAAGGACATGATAGGACAGTAGTCTCTATGCCAAGGATAGACTACACCTAAGTGAGGAGGGAAAGAACGTGTTGAAACAGAGCATGGAGGAATACATAGAGATAGCTGGGAATTTAAACTAGGAGCGGAGGGTGGCAATTTGGCATGTGACAGGCAGAGACCACAGGTTGGGAAGCCATATAAGCTTACTCCCATAACAGTGACAAAGGACAAAGGGCAAGTACTAGTTGTGATGCTAGCAAAGAAGGACAGGAGGGGTGGGAGGAAGAGGTGGTCACCCTAAATGCTAGGAGCCTTGGAAGGAAAACTGCAGAGCTACAGACTCTCATGGCAGTGGGGGAGGTAGACATGGTGGCCATCACTGAAACATGGGCCACCCAATACAATGACTGGGACCTGTCGATACCAGGATATAGGATATTTCATAGGGATAGAGTGAATGGGAAAAGGGGGGTGGCACTATATGTGAGGAAAGGACTGAAGTGTGTACAGAAAGAAGGGGAGGAGGTTAGTATGGAGTCACTATTGATGTAAATCCAGGATTCCAAGAATAGGACTCTCAGGATGGGAGTGGTGTATAGGCAACCCCCTCAGACAGAGGAGTTAGACAGGGAACTAGCGGGACAGATCAGAAGGACCTGCAAGAAGGGTAGTGTGGTGATTGTGGGAAACGTCAACATGGAGTACCCCCAGCAACCAGAATTGGAGTACCCCAACAACCAAGAACAGAACAGAGCAGGTACTGCTGGATGCCTTCCAGGACAGCTTCCTGATGCAAATGGTCAAAGAACCAACCAGGTTAGGGAATTCCCTTGACCTCATGCTGACAAATGGAGAGTTTGTGAGGGAACTGAGAGTGGAAGAACCACTGTCGGGGAGTAACCATCACTTGGTATGGTTCACGTTGGATATGGGTAAGGAAGGAGTGGAATCCGGCGCAAGGGTGCTGGACTTCAGGAGGGATGACTTTGGGAGGAAGGGAGAAGTGGTAAAAGTGTACCTGGCCAGAATTCAGCCTAGTATGGGCACTAACCAGAGGTGGAAGATCATAAAACTGGGGATAGTGGAGGCAACCGGAACCTGCAGCAAGGCCTAGAGCAAGAAGGCTGGGGCAAAGAAACCTAGCTGGGTGAGCAAGAAGGTCATGGAAAAGGTTAGGAGGAAAACAACTACCTTTAGGAGATACAAATAAACGGGAAGGGGAGGACAGGGAGGAGTACCTGAAGGAATTGAAGGAGGTGACAAGAGCAGTAAGAGCAGCCAAGGCATCTAAGGAGCTCAGGCTGGCGCAGGGCATTACCCTGCCACACTCTACCACTCCTCTCCTCTCCTCCTACCTCCTTCCAGTTAACATAGCCTAACACTGGCCTACCCCTATACTCAATGAAGCACTTATAACCTACTCCTATACCCCTCTTATATGCACTTTAGTCCATCCTGTCATCTCTGTTTGCCTCAAAAATCGTGTTCTGTCTGCATCTCTCCATAAATTTCCGTTCTCTTCTTCCATTCTGCCCTCCACAATTTTTCATTCCCTCCTTCCAGTCTTCCTCTCTTTACTCCAATCACTGTAAATCTTGAATATTTATGTTACACTAATGGCTACCAATTACTATTAGGTCATCTTACCATCTAGTGCCACATACTGTTGCCAAGTTATTATATGTGTTCCAGTGTTGCCGTCACCAACTGTTGCCAATTTGCTATATGTGTCTTCATATCTACTATACTTAACTGTTGCATTGTTAGCCAATGTGATCCACCTGTAATTCCTCCTGCTCTTATTGTATGCAAGTAAACAAATTGTATTCCAACATTGTAACATTTCTCTGTATTCTATCCCATTGTTCCCTATCCCCCAGGTTGCACCGGGAGACAAGCAACTTGTTGCTCAGCATGCCTTCCGGGTGAAACATTTCATAAATAAATTAACAAGGGGAGAAGGACTTCTTCAGGTACATCAGGGAGAAAAGGAGCTGTAAGGACCATATAGTAAGGATTAGGAAAGGGGGTGATGGAAGCATTGGGTGATAAGGCAGAAGCGCTAAACGATTACTTCTGCTCAGTATTTACTAAGGAGAAGGGGGGGATGATACCCAAGGGAGGAGGGAGGGCAGGAATGGAGGGGGGGGGTGATGGATGGGGAAATCATGGAGGGCAGGGTTCTGAAGGGTTTGAGGGCACTGAGGGTGGACAATGCACCAGACCCAGATGGCATCCACCCCAGGGTACTGAAGGAGCCGGCAGAGGTACAGGCAGGACCTTTGCCAGACCTATTCAATGCCTCCCTACACTCAGGGTGCATACCTCAGGATTGGAGGATGGCTCATGTGGTGCCCCTCCACAAGAGTGGCCCTAAGGATAAACCAGGGAACTACAGACCGGTGAGCCTCGCATCCATCATGGGTAAGCTGATGGAAACTATCCTGAAGGAGAGGCTGGTGGCCCTACTGGAGGCCAAAGGGCTACAGGATAGCAGACATCATGGCTTCATAAGTGGCAGATCCTGCCAAACCAACCTGCTGGAGTTCTATAACTGGGTTACTAGGCAACTGGACAGGGGCCATGCAGTGGATGTCCTGGACCTGGACTTCAGTAAGGCATTCGACACAGTGCTGCATGGGAGGCTAAGAAGTAAGTTAGAAGGTGCAGGGACTGGTGCAAACTGGTGAGATGGGTAGGGAACTGGCTTCAGAGAAGGCAACAGAGGGTGGTGGTGGGTGGGGAGCTCTCATCTCCAAGGGTAGTGACAAGTGGTGTTCTGCAGGGCTCAGTGTTGGGACCAGTATTGTTTGGGATATTCATTGCAGACATATCATAGGGCATCAAGAGCAAGACCAGTCAGTTTGCTGATGACACAAAGATGGGAGTGGTGGAGGACGACCTAGGGAGATGGCAGGGGTTTCAGGATGATCTGGCAAAGCTGGAAACCTGGTCAGACACCTGGCAAATAAGGACCAATGCCAAAAAGTGCAAGGTGCTGCATTTTGGAATGAAAAATCCAAGGAGGAGTTACCAACTGGAGGAGTGCAGCTAGCCAAGACAGAGGAGGAGAAGGATTTGGGGGTGCTCATTACGGGGTCAATGAACAACTCAGTACAATGTAGGAAGGCAGCTGCAAAGGCCAACAAAATGCTGGGTTGCATTGCAAGGGGTATATTCTCGAAGGGGGGAAGGGATTCTGCCACTGTATAGATCATTAGTTAGACCCCACTTGGAGTACTGCGTGCAATACTGGTGCCCATATCTGAAGAAGGACATTAAGTTACTGAAGGGGGTGCAGTGCAGGGCAACAAAGCTGATCCGGGGGCTGCAGGACTTACCACATAAGAGGAGACTGATGGAGTTGAACATGTACTCACTGGAGGAGAGGAGGGATGGGGAATATGATTGAAATCTTCAACTATATGAAAGGAATAAACAAGACAGGTATGGAAGGGCTGTTCAAAGTAAGGGAGGGGAGGGGAAGGACACCCAGGGCCATGATATGAGACTGGAGGGAGGAAGGTTTGGGAGGGAGATAAGGAGACACTTTTTTACAGAGAAGGTGGTAGCTGGGTGGAATTCATCACTGGTGGAAGTGGTATCTAGTAGAACAGTGGGCTGCTTCAAAGGAGGCTGGGACAGGGCAAGAGGGATGGTCAAGAGAGGCTGGGAGGGAGGGAGGGCAGCTGCAGAATAAGGGGCGCTAGCTGCACAATTGAGCAGACTTGATAGACCACTAGGCCTTTATCTGCTGGCAGATTTTGTATGTTCGTATTTTATCCAAATCTGACTGTATTTCATTAATTTGCTTAGTGTTTTGAGAGGGACCCCCCTTCCCCAGTTTAGTGATATCTACATATTTTTCACATTAAGATTCAATGTCTTTATTCATGTCAGCTATGAATACATGAAATAAAGTTGGTTCCACAACTGAAACCTGTGGGACACCACTGGACACATACCCTTCTGATGAAAAGGTAAAACGAAGAAAGCAGAAAGTCGGGCTACACAGTGGACTGACAAAATAAACACCAAATGTTACGTAGCATTGAAAACATTTAATAAATAATCAATAAGATACAGCAGTAACCCCCATGCCTCCCATATACACCAACGTTTCACATCTTACTCAATGCTTTATCAGTCCTGAGCACCAAATGCAGCAAGTTAGACTAGCTTCTCCCTGGTCTAACTTGTGCCATTTGGGGGACCCTTTTTACGGGTCTTACTCCAAATCTTTGGTTTCGGTTTTCATGCAAGGATTTATTAAATATTAACTCCAGGGCTTCAAGGATGTGGTGTCCCATGAGTTGTTACATATTTCCAGGAGATGTTAACAGAGCCAGGAGAAGAATAGGGTTTGAGGTGTTGCATCTTCTGCTCTGTTTCCCTGATATTATTGGTAGAGAATTAAACAGTATAACAGTTTCATTACAGGCTGAACCGAAGGGGCTTGAATTTTTATTTTTTGAGAATTCAAAGCAAAACTAATATTTAAATTCTTAAGCCATTTCCTGATGGTTGCTGATGGTGCCTTTATGAATTTGCAGGGTAACAACTGTATTGCTATTTATTTATTTATTTTTTTAATTTGTTATAACCCTATAGTTATTTCATAACTTATTTGCATTAGTGGCTAATTTACATTCCATAATTTATTTTTTCCTTTTCCATGTTTCTGTAAATTAATCTTGTACTCAGTCCATGATTCCTGCATACTTAGAGCCTTATGTCTTTTATACAATTGTTTTTGCCATAGAACTGTGCAGTAACATTACGTGGCTAAATGTTAGTAAAATGAGTGGACCGGATGACTTTAAAAAAAGGGAAATGATGATTTAAAATGTTTTACAGTGAATAATGCTGAATCTCCTGAAAATGAATTCTAAAAGCCATTGCAGACCATTGTTGGACATGTCACACATGTGACACTGAAAAGGGAAGTTTGGTGCAGTATTATATATCTGAAAAACAGAAAAGAGCTTTAACTTCTAACTATCCCATAATTGACCTCCAGTGTGATTAGTACAAATGTATACTTTAACACGGTAATTTGCTTGAACTTTTCCCCCGGAATGTCACACTACTGGCCCAGCTTAGTAAGGGAATGTCCCATAAACAAATTGCATATTGGCTAGTTTAAACACGAAGGGCAGGCTGTGCAGGATGGAGCCCTGACACTGGCAGACAACTTACATAAAAGATAAGCACTACGCAGGCTGCATGTCTGCTAATAAGTAGATAAGAAGGGTGGGCTGGTGCAGGAGGGAAGCCTGACAAATACAAGACATAAAAGATTATAAACAGCTTACTTGCCAATAGATGCAAAAGAATATGAACAGGCTATGACCTGAATGGAGTAAATAAGATTGCTTTAGCAATAAACAAGCATTTTTCAATACCGAATGTTGTTGCGCCAGCATTGGCTTTGGTAGTGCATTGTGGAAACACATGTTTGGCAGGATGTGAAAAATGACAGCTGTACTGTTCATAAAGAGATGTAAAAAAATGGCAGTGGTAAAAATGTAGCATGTAAGTGTGCAAATGCTCGAAGTTACAAGGTGCTGCATGGAAATCGCAACACACACTTGTAACACAGGCATTTTGTGGAGTTTTGGCACCAAATTTTCAACATAGGCATTTTAGCACCTCTACTCATGTACAGTGTCACTGTCATGTCCTCACGCTGTCTCAAAAAGTGATTTTGCACAGCGACCACACTATTCTTCACCGGACATGCGAAAACACATTTCGGGGCAGGATATGTAAAATGACAGCTTTACTGTTCATCAAGAGGTGTGGAAAAATGCCAATGGTGAAAATCCAGATTGAAAATATTAAAGATGCACAATGTTACGAGTGTGCGTGCAAACTGCACAACGTACGCTCATAACACAATCATTTTATGGAGTATCATCACCAAATTTTCAACATAGGCATTGTAGGACCTCTGCTTATGAACAGTGTCACTGTCATTTTTGCAATCTGGCTCAAACACTGATTTCCCACACTGACCGCGGTATTGTCCGCTGGAAGTGTGGAAACACATTTCGGCCAGGATGTGAAAAATGACAGCTGCACTATTCACAGGAAAATATAGAAAAATGACAATGTTGAAAAGCTGGCATGAAAATACTGCAATTCACGAAGTTATGAGCTTGCGTAACAACTAATACTGCAATGCTGCGGCTAAGTAAAACAGCAGCCATTTTTGATTTTTCCACCTAATTTGCAACATAGGATTTTGAGAGCCCACCTCATGAACAGTGCCACTGACTGTCCTTGTGTTAATCGGCCCCAAAAGGTGATTTCGCGCAGTGACTGCGAAATAACCTTTTGGACAGATTAACGTCAAAACTGTGATAGAATTCATGAGGAGGGGTCCCAAAAACCCCATGTTGAAAATTTGGTGCAAATATTCAAAAAATTGCCCAAGATATGGACCAAAGTTGAAAAAAACCTATTTATTCCATTATACAGCCTATCGGCATTTCCTCAGTTCGCAGTTGGCTTTGAAGACTGCAGACATATTCCAGTCCAGCAAAGATGGTTGCGCCTAACTACAGAGGTAAGTGGCGGGGTGGGGGGGTGGGAGTAGGCGCTGCAGTGGGTGGGTGGGGGTGGTGGTAGGAGACCATAAGGACCCGCTTTCAGTTTACAGGTACGAAAAAAAAAAAAAACATCATGGACAGTTTTCTTTTTACAGGTAATTTCTTTTTGTTTGGGGGTACCAGTAGCTGATGGGGGATGGGCCCCCATCCAGCACAGAAGAAGGGGCATGATGCCAGAGCAGAGGTGGGCTCCCGTCCGATTACAATACAGCGGGAGGTGGGGCGGATGCCGACAGGGATTGGGCACCCCCATCGGCAAACAACGAGGTGGGGGGCACATTCTGCCAATGGGGAGTGGGCTCCTCTGTCGGCACATACTTCACGGGGCAGGGCAAGCCGACCGGGGGATTGGGCACCCCAAAGTCGGTGCTGTCGGCAGTGTAGCGGCCACTGTGCCGCAATGATACTAGCTGGCGAGCACATAGGAAGAGTCTGCTATGTGTGATGAGCTTTGCTCTGATTGCAGTGGACCTTTTCTTAGATGTGCTCGTCAGCTTAGTATGCATGGTGTGGCATTGGCATGCATGCTGATTGGGGAATGAGGGACGCACCTACTGGTGTGTGCCCTGCATTCGTCCAACAGCGACCACCCCTTCAAATCCCCACTGCCGCAAGATGTTGGCTACACAAGCACGCCAACATAAAAATATTAGGTAGTATGTTCAATAGGGTTGACATTGCTATAAATGTAATTTTTGCAACCGTCAGCTTATGCCCATTTGTATCAAAGGTTGAGCACTCTATTTTCAATGGCATTTGAGTTTTTGCACAGATTTCCACAATTTATGGCAACCTACGAAATAAAATACTCATGCTTAATTTTTTTGACACAAGCACTACTATTTTTACATCTTTGCATGTAATTGTGCCCAAGAGGTCATCAAGACGCATTCAGACCTGTGCCACAGTTACATGCACTTGCATGAAAATCATGATTTATGTATTTTATTTAGTTTTTGTTGACCGGGTAAGTGCACTAGACAAATTCTGCCTATTTTCAGGCACAACCTGGGGAGGGGGATACAGATGAATGCCAACTGACCTTGAACCAGATTAAACTGTTGGTGGTCATTTTAGTAAAAGGGGGGAAATTTGGCCAGGGTACCGGGGAAATTCCCTTACTGGACTATAGGGGGAACCCTTGTTGGATGATGGAGGATTCAGGACAGTCAGCTCCAGGATGCAGCGAAGAGCACAACTTTGTGCAAGCTGAGAGCACGCCCAGTTGCCCTATGTCAGCGGACAATGCAGAAAAGGATATTTCTTCACAAAATAATGTGGACATAATTGAGGAAGAAGCAATTGCCACAGCTGGAAAAACACTGAAAAAAACTATGGAAGAGAAAAAACAAAAATTTCAGGAGCAGCTCCACAATGTAGAAAAAGAATATACTGTGGTAAAAAACAGACTTGAAGAAGAAAAAAAGAGAAAACATCTCATTAATTCTGCTCCTGCCATTCCAGGGAAGAAATCAACCCCCCCCCAGCAAATTGTTCAGTCTGGTGCTTCTAGTGATGCCCCAGATTGAACCCCAGACTCTGCCAAAGGAGAAGAGGCTTCTACTAGCTCAAAATAGTCACCCAAAACTGCCTTGGAATCAGCAAGATTGAAAAAGGTTTCAAACGGCATATGGCTCCCAGACCCTGATATCCCTTTGCTTGGCACGACTGAGTGGATACCAATGGAACAGCCTAACCCGCACCATTCGCCCACAGAGCAAGTTATCGAGCAAGCTTTGCAACCTGGTCGCCAGCCTGAAATGCATGAGCATGTGAACCAAATTGCTGAGGAGAATCAGATAAACGATGGTACCAGTCAACAAAATCAGTCGGGTAACTCCTTACTTTTACTGACTGAACCTGCAGAACATTTTTTTTTATGAGGCACAGACTGTAACTTCGGTCAATAATAATGAAGTATCGGATGCTCCAGAACTTTTACAAACAGCATCTACTGTGGTCATGGAATCCCTGACTGAGTAACAGAGATTTGCTGGTCTACTACAAAAACCTGTAGAAAATGCCAAACGAAGACATGCAGTGTGATTAAGATATTTGAGGGAAATGCAATGTTCACCAGACAGTTTTTTTGTAGGTAAAGAAATTATTAAACACAAAATGGGTTTCTTACAATCAGAAGTATATGCTCTCATTCATGCCACGGGTGAAATGACCTACGCCATACGTTTTAGATCAGAACTGTTGAATAAATTCTGGGTACTCCACTCCGCTCAGAAAAATGATGCTATTTGGCCTCTCGTTCAGGTTATCCCCTTGACAAAACCCAAAATAAAAATTGTGACTATTCTTTTTCGGAATGAAGGGGTGAACCCAACAGACGTCATGTATTGGCTGGAAAAGAGATGTGATATTCAAGGTACACCTGATCCCTTTATCGATCAGGAAGGGTTCTGGATGGGAGGATGGAAATTTAAAATTAAGTCACGAAGTACATTACGAGGCGTTGAACACTTGCCTAATTGTTTTTCCCCTGGGGAGAGATAAGGGGGATAATCTTCTATCAAGGACAACCACATGTATGTTTCAAATGTGGCTCCTCTGGACACATCAGTACTAATTGCAAGACAATTGAATGCTCTGTATGTGGATCGATGGGACATGCAGGATACCATTGCACAGCCACCCCAAAATGTAACTTATGTGATGAGGAAGGACATCTGTTCACAACATATCCCTGGGCAGCTCACAATACCACCAGCGCAGACTATGCAGAACAGGATTTTTATATAAATAAAGCTGCCCTCACACAACACAGAGTACCTGTTAACAGGAGAAGATCAGACACTCCCGCTGCAACTCACATGGGGCCCCCTCCCAGGCAAACCCCAACACAGGTACACAAACCAGATAAAAACCCAACTGATGGCAGGAATCAGCCTGCTTGTGCTTTGATGCCCCCACCCCCATAGACAAGGAAGAATTCCGGATAGTCTCCCATGGGAAAAACATGACTCCACCATACAAAACATAGAAACTGAGCCAGTTTTATTGACAAATCAATACACTACTCTCCAGTAGGAAGAGACAGAAATGGAAGAAGAATCGAATTCTATTTCAATCTCTTCATCTCAAGTGGAGATTCCCTCTAATTCAGAAGAGACAGAAAAATCTGACCCCAAGCCTGACACAGGAAGAAAATGGAAAACAAGGGCAGAAGCAAGAAAAATGAAGAAAAAGAAAGAAACTTGAAAAATATTTGGTTACCTCTCTCTTTCGTGGACTTATACAGTTTAAAAATGGCTTCTTTAAACACAAATAGCATTAAGTCCGAGAGAATGAGAGGAGCCACATTAGTCTTTTTTGAAGAGAATTATTATGACTTAGTTTTCTTACAGGATACTAGGTTCCATACTAATAAGGAAATCGCAACAGTTGAAACCTCTTGGTTTTGGAGTGAAAGTGTCTGGTCCATTGGAGAGGATCAATGTTATGGCTTAGCAATTGGTATAAATATCAGAAACATGAAAATTACACATTTAATGGATGTCTGCCCTGGGCAAGCCTTGTTAGTAGACATAACATTTAATAACACTGACTTTAGGTTGCTCAAGATATATGCAGGACAGACCAAGGCATAGAAACATAGAAACATAGAAACATAGAAGTTGTCGGCAGATGGGGACTGTATGATCCATCATCTGCCCTTGGCTTCCTACCCCCCTACTTAGCTGCCTGCTTGTGTGTCTCACAGTGTCTGTCCCATGCCCGCTTACATACTAACATATGAAATTTGCCAGCAGATAAAGGCCTAGAGGTCTATCAAATCTGCTCGAATGTGCAGCTAGCACCCCTTATTCTGCAGCTGCCCCTCCCTTCCACCCTTCCCCTTCATTAACCCTCCCCCTTGTCCTGTCCCATCCCCTTTTGAAGCAGTCCACCCATCTACTGGATACCACTTCTGCAGGTAACGCATTCCACCCAGCCACCACCCTCTCTATAAAAAAGTGTCTCCTCATCTCCCTCCTGAACCTTTCTCCCTACAGTCTCATATCATGGCCCCATGTGTCCCTCCCCTCCCTTACTTTGAACAGCCCCTCTGTACCTGTCTTGTTTATTCCCTTCTTGTATTTAAAGGTTTCAATCATGTCCCCCCTGTCCCTCCTCTTCTCCAGTGAGTACATGTTCAACTCCCTCAGCCTCCTCTCGTATGATAAGTCCCCCAGCCCCTTGATCATCTTTGTTGCCCTGTGCTGCACCCCCTCCAGTAACTTAATGTCCCTCTTCAAATACAGGTGCCAGTACTGCACGCAATACTCCAGGTGCGGTCTAACTAATGACCTATACAGTGGCAGAATCACCTCCTCCCTCCTCGAGGATATACCCCTTGCAATACAACCCAGCATTTTGTTGGCCTTTGCAGCTGCCTTCCTACATTGTGCCGAGTTGTACATTGACCCTGTAATGAGCACCCCCAGATCCTTCTCCTCCTCTGTCTGAGTTAGCTACACTCCCCCCAGCTGGTAACTCCTCCTTGGGTTCTTCATTCCCTCGCTATCTTGGCTCCCACCACTCCCTCCGGCAGGCTATTCTATGGTTCCACAACACGCTTTGTGAGACAGGGAGAGTAGAATTACTTAAAGCAATTCAATCTTTTCTTTTCACATCCAGACAAATAATTTTTGAGGGAGATTTCAATTGTGGAAGAGTACGCTCAGACACAGGTCTCCAGATGAAAAAGTTTTTTTGTGACACTCTTTTCCTTAATTAGTTCTTATTAGCTATTTTGGACTATGCAGACTTCCTGTATGGCCAAGTCCCAAAAAACGCCCTATCTAAGCTTGACACCCTATATCATAGGGCCTTACGTTTCATCTCAGGTGCGGGCATATAATACCCATCACTGTGTGCTCTTTTCCATGGTAGGATGGACCTCACTCACATTCAGGAGGCAAAGGAACGCTATAATATGGACCTATAGATCTATATCCAAGATGCTACCCTCCTACATTTCTGACTGTCTGCCCTCCTGCACCTTACAAAACTGTGCCTTGAGAAGCCATTCGTACATCTCACTAGTTGTGCCTAAAGTCTTTTCTAGTTTTGGCAGAGCCTCCTTCACCTATGTGCTGCCCCAGCTGTGGAACAACATCCAGAAATCCATATAATTGGTGCATTCTATTGGTTTTTGCAGAATTCAAGTGACTCTTCTTAGAGCCTTGTCGATGCCTTCCCTGTTGCTAAACTGTAGCCATACATTGCTGTTCCTACAGTCAACCCTCTACACTTTCTATCCTCTCATTAGAATTACCCTAAGCCATGTTCCTGGATTCATCCTTGCTTTCTGCTTGCTGCTGATCCCCCAGCTTGCACTGTCGCTAGCATTAACTCTGCTCTACTAGCGCTATTAGTGTCTAAAATCCCTGGTTCGACACATTGGTGCTGACTTGCTTCCACCTCTCTGCTGTACTGTTTACTGGGATGAGGCTTCACCATACCACCGGGCCTCATTGATTATCCTTGTAACTTGCTTTTATTGCTATCTGTTGTATTGCTATGCCCATTTGTGCTGTATGTTCTATTGTGCTACTGTATTATTTATTCTGTACCTACCAGGCCCTCCCTGAAAATGAGCTTGCTCAATGGAGTTTCACCTGGCTAAATAAAGATTGATTGATTGATTGACTGATTGATATTGCAGACTGGATTAATAGTTTTTCAAAAAAGCCAAATAAACCAGCACACACATATCACAGAGGCAAATTATTATCTCATATAGATAAGGCTTTTATTTCCATAACTTTACCACTAATTTCAGTTCAAACTCAGATAGTCCCTACATTGGACCATGACTTATTTGAAATAACTATAGCAAATTATAAAGAAACAAATACTGGTAATGGTTATTGGAAACTAAACATAACCTTATTAGAAGACCAAAACATACTTTAAGGCTTACATCACATCATAGCTGCTAGAAAATCAGTGGATTTTCTGTATGGTACACCAGTGAATGGGTAGTTGGACACCAAAACAGAGTTTACAGATTTTCTTAAAATCACAGGACAGCTGAAAGGGACACAGAAAAATCAGACTTATACAACTTTATGACAAAACTTATATCATTTAATATCCCTTCAAAACACCACTGATACAGATCATTCCACACAAATCACACAGATTAAAACTAGTATGGCACAATGCCAATATGACAGGATGACATCTTTAAATCAGGAACAAAAGTTTAGAACCCAAGGTAAATTCTTCTTCACTAACCCTTTTGACTGCTGTCAGTCCAGAAGGAAACAAAGAATGATGCCTTTTTTTTACCTACATTTTTCTCCCCATGACCCAGGTTGACTCCTGTTCTTCCAGGAGTCTCCATCCTCCAGCCACCATTCGTCCGCACCCATCTTCCATTGGGCCACCACCTTACTACTCCCACGACTTACCCCCTGTGGTGGGGTGGTGAGGAGACCCCAACTCCCCAACAGGACCAGATCCAGTACAGGTGGCACACCCAGAGATGGTGCGTATAGAAGGACAGCCATCAAGCCGCTTGACCTGGCACCCATTTCCGCTTTTCTTTACGGGGCAGAGCATGCAGTGCTGACATGGGCATGCCACACACATGTCCATGTGTAGTGCACCCACCATCTGCTCCACCTCCGTGCTCCATGCCCCACTGTATTGGTCAGGCGTGCCAACACCTAGCCTCTGCTAGGTATCAGGCAAATGCTGGCTGCTGTTCCCCACCCTCCCCAGGAGAGGAGAGCAGTTCTCTGGATGCTTGATCCTCTCCCACCCCAGCTGGCCCCCAACGACCTGCTGGCACCATAAACATGGGTCGCCAGCATGGCAGGATGTAAGGCAACGCTGCCTCAACCCTCCATGCCACTGGTCTGGCTCGAATTATGCCTTTTTTGAAAACTGACTCTGGTGTCTTGGTAACAAATAATAAAGATGTCTTAAAAACTGCAGAATAGTATATTACTAATGTTTTTAGATCCCCAGAGATAAATCAGGAAGAAATGCTCACATGGCTTCATCAAAATCTACCACAAATTTCAAAAGAATTCTCAGATGTTTTACAACTAATTAACAACAGAAGTAGAAAGCACTATACAACAACTTAAAACAGGGTCAGCACCTGAAATAGATGGATTACCAGTAGAATTTTACAGGAAAATAATATCACAAGACTTATTACAGAAACTAACTAATGTGTACCATTTTATGTTAACAGAAGGGACCATACCAAACATTATGTCACAAGGTTTAATAATTTTTATATGCAAGAAAGGGGACAATGCTATGCTGAATTGCTGAATAACTGGATACCAGTCTCATTGTTAAACTGTGATCTCAAAATTCTCACAAAATTCCTTAGTAACAGAATATCTCTAACCTTACCCCACATTATACATGCTACACAAGTTTGTTCTGTTCCAGGGAGGAAAATATTAGATGTGTTAATTCTGATTAGAGAGATTATGGCTAAAGGAAAAGAAGGGGAAGTCTCAGGACACATGTTATGCCTTGACCAATCAAAAGCTTTTGATTCTGTGGCACACCCTTATTTATGGTCGTGTCTGCACAGTTATGGTTTTCTTGAATCCTTTATAAAATGGATAAAGAAATGCTATGCTCTAGTCACAATACATCCATGCATCAATGGCTGGATGGGACAGAAATGTGACATCAAAAAGGGAGTGAGACAAGGATGTCCCAAGAGTCCAACATTGTACATTTTGCCATTGGGCCCTTTAATTAGAGCCATTCAAAACAATGTGTGCATAAAAGGTTTATCAGTCTCTAGTCAAGACCCAGAAATTAAGAACTCCGGCATATGCAGGTGACTTGATTTTAATTTTAGCAGACGTACAATCTGTTAATCCCACACAGAGTATATTGGCAAAATATGAATCAGTATCTGGAACAAAACTGAATTACGAAAAAAGTATATGTTTGCCTATAGGTACAGATTACTCAGCTATGGACTCAGTAATGGACATACCAGTATATAATACACCCCCAAAATGTTTGTGAATTTATTTTGGTCTGGGAGATCTCACCACCCTGAATTGGGAACCGACCTTAAACATTGCCACTGAGAAGGTCAAAACATGGAACAAATGAAATATGAGCCAAAAAAATGCATTTATCTTATAAAGTCCCTTTTAATGCCTATGTTTTTACCTAGGCATTTAGAAACAAAACTTTATAGTTGTTTTTTTTTTTTTTGTGGGGCAGTAGATTGAACCCAGTTAAAAGGGCATTGACTTATTTACCAATTTCTGAAGGGTGTTTAAACATGATTAACCCCTTAGTCTTCTTCTCCAGCATTTTTCTTTATACGAATATAAAGCCTGCTGCTTTACAAAAAACAACATTATGGATAGCTTGGGTGTTAGATCATATAAATACCATACTTAAGGATAGGGCCCTTAATTTGGCAATACCTAAACAGAAATCCATTCAGCATTTGCCCCAACATTTTTTTCACTGTTTCTCCAAACTGAAATAATGGAAAGTTATCACATACTCTCTTTTAACTATGACCAGAAAGACATTTTATGATTTTATGTTAATAACCTGGTTCTCACAAACTCCCACATTTTTTTTCCAAACCAAGACCACAGCTCCTTGAGATACAATGTACCCTGACTAGGACCCCCCCCCCCATATGTGGGATGTGTTGCAGTTAAGTGCTCATCAGAAACTAAACATCAAAAATAATTTAAAACCTAAAGATAAAAGTGAATGTAATTGTCCTAGACCAACTTGTACAAACACGCTAGAGACCATAGACCATCTTTTTTTTTTAATGTCCCTACATTGTCACCTTTTGGCAAGTGGTCAAAAAGAAATGGTGTTGGAGTCCCTTTTATAATATTCCACCCGACACTCTATTGTTAGGAATTGTTCCCTCACAGTGGAAGCAGTTTCACCCCAGTACAGTCAGACTTATTGTAGTATGTTTTAAATACTGTATGGTATATGGCAGTCTCGCTGTAGATGGTCTTTACAATTCCTTTTAATACAGGAAAACATTTTTCTACATATAATTCAGATTATAAAGGACATTAGGGAGAAAGAGTGAAAGAATCACCCAGATCAAAAATTCAGGGAGTGGTGGAGAAATCTACCTACACAAATTACCTCACATTGAGAGTTAAAAATGCAAACTATAAGTCTTAAACGAGATAGGAATGGTGATTATCTTTACAGTATTGATTTACAATAGATAAGTCATACGAGTGATTCTATTTTCTTAACACTATAATTAATTGTGATACAAACAGGTGTCACTTGGTTAAAATACATTTCACAATAAGAAATATATTAGGGATATAGTTGACATGCCTAAGTATTAATCCATAGGAATGTTTTACTTTAAGAAGGATTAATTTGGTGTGAAACTCCTTAACTATGATTACAGTAGGAATTTAATACTGCACAAGTTTACTTACCGTTTTTACATTTTAATATCACTATTATATGTATCTTTTATTATGTTTTTCTCCAACTCTAAATGTCTTATTTTTTTCATATGACTGAAATATGCAATGTTTAATTTGCTCTGACAAACATTTCCCCATGTCAGAAGAAGAGAAAAGAAGAGCTTAGAATAATAGGGTGTAACTTTCATTGGACTGATGTAATTTTCTTTTATGATTTGTATATGATTTTCATGTGAACATAACATGTGATATTGTGTTTTTTGCTTGATTATCTTAATAAAAATTCCCCTACTCTTTTCTTGAAATGCCGACGGATCTTTAACATCTTCCTGAATTACCACCACAACAGGCAGACGGGACCTCGGTTTAATGTCTCATCCGAAAGATGGCACCTCAGGAGTGCAGCACCCCCCTCATGCTGCACTACAGTGTCAGTATTGGGATATTAACCCAAGTGCCTGGTGTGGGCATCCTGTAACCTGCAGTCCTCTAGATATGTCACAATTCTTTCTTTCAGTAATGATTCCATCAGTTTCCCACTACCGAGGTCAGGCTGACTGGCCTGTAGTTGCCAGACAGTGGTTGCCAAGCAATGTGTATGTGTTGTTATTGTTTTGAGCAGCCATATGTAGTACTGCACACATATGACTGCATTCCATCCCCCACTGTTGTGCTCAACTTCCTGTTTTATCCAAACCTGACTGTATTATATTAATTCGCTTGGTGTTTTGAGAGGGACCCACCAGTTTAGTGTCATCTACATATTTTTCACAGTAAGATTCAATGTCTTTATTCATGTCAGATATGAATACATGAAATAAAGTTGGTCCCAGAACTGAACCCTGTGGGACACCACTGGTCACATACCCTTCTGACCCTTCTGATGCAAAGGTAAAATTAAAAAAGCAGAAAGTCAGGCTACACAGTGGACTGACAAAATAAACACCTGATGTTAGGTAGCGTTGAAAACATTTAATAAATCAATAAGATACAGCAGTTGGGTTACTCACTGCTGCATTGTATTGATTATTTATTAAATGTTTTCAATGCTACCTAACATTAGGTGTTATACACCAACATTTCACATCTTACTCGATGCTTTATCAATCCTGCACTCCAAATGCAACAAGTTAGACCAGCTTCTCCCTGATCTAACTTGTGCCTTTTGGGGACCTTTTTTACGGGGCTTACACCAAATCTTTGTTTTCAGTTTTTGTGCAAGGATTCATTAAATATTAATTCCAGGGGTTCAAGGATGTGGTGTCCCATGAGTTGTTATATATTTCTGAAGATGTTATCAGAGCCAGGAGAAGAATAGGATTTGAGGAGCTGCATCTTCTGCTCTGTTTCCCTGATGTTATCGGTAGTGAATTAAACAGTACAGCAGTTTCATTACAGGCTGAACCGAAGTGGCTTGAATTTTTATTTTTTGAGAATTCAGAGCAAAACTAATATTTAAATTCTTAAGCCATTTCCTGATGGCTGCTGATGGTGTCTTTATGAATTTGCAGGGGAACAACTGTATTGCTATTTATTTATTTATTTATTTTTTTTTTTAAATTTATTATAACCATAAAGTTGTTTAATAACTTATTTGCATTAGTGGCTAATTTACATTCCATTTTTTTCTTTTTTCTTTTTCCAGTTTTCTGTAAATTAATCTTGTACTCAGTCCATGATTGCTATGTACGTAGATCCTTATGTCTTTTATACAATTGTTTTTGCCATAGAACTGTGCAGTAACATTACATGGCCAAATGTTATAAAATTAGTGGACCAGATGACTTTTTTTAAAACAGGAAAATGATGATTTAAAATGTTTTACAGTGAATAATGCTGAATCTCCTGAAAATGAATTCTAAAAGCCATTGCAAGCCATAGTTGGACATGTCACACGTGTGACACTGAAGAAGGAGGTTGATTGCAGTACTAAATATCTGAAAAACAGAAAAAAGCATTAACTTTTAACTATCCCATAATTGACCTCCAGTGTGATTAGTAGAAATGTATACTTTGACACAGTAATTTGCTTAAACGTTTTCCCCCTGAATGTCACACTACTGACCCAGCTTAGTAAGGGAATGTCCCGTAAACAAATTGCATATTGGTTAGTTTAAACAAAAAGGGCAGACTGGTGCAGGATGGACTCCTAACACTGGCAGACAACGTACATAAAAGATAAGCACTAAGCAGTCTGCATGTCTGCTAATGAGTTAATAAGAAAGGTAGTCTGGTGCAGGAGGTAAGAGATTAAAAACAGCTTACATGCCTACAGATCCCAAAGAATGTGAACAGGCTATGACCTGAATGGAGTAAACAAGATTAATTTAGCAATAAAAAATATTAGGTAGTATGTTCAATAGGGTTGACATTGCTGTAAATGTAGTTTTAGCAAACGCCAGCTTCTACCCATTTGCGCCAAAGGTTGAGCACTCTATTTTCAATGGCATTTGAGTTTTTGCACAGATTTCCACAATTTATGGCAACCTATGAAATAAATTACTCATGCTTCATTTTTTTGACACAAGCACTACTATTTTTACATCTTCTCATATAATTGTGCCCAAAGAGGTAGTCTAGACACATTCAGACCTGTGCCACAGATACATGTAATTGCATGAAAATCATGATGCAGACTTCTAAACTCTTTCCTATTGTGTTATTGGTGCCAAGAATGGTTAGTCTTGGCACATTGTTGAGGGGTTAATAAAAATGAGTTTCTACCTCACATTTAGGTTGGCATCATCACTGCAGGGTCTGCTTGGTTCCAAAGACTCTGAGCCATATATTCAGTAGGTAGCATACTCGCCTCTGAGGCCGGGAGATCAGAGGGCTGTGGGTTCAGTTCCCACATCTGGTATTTGGGTTAATATCCCAGTACTGACACTGTAGTGCAGCATGAGAGGGGGTGCTGCACTTCTAAAGTGCCGTCTTTCAGATGAGACGTTAAACCGAGGTCCCATCTGCCTGTATTGGTGGTAGTTCAGGTAGATGTTAAAGATCCCATGGCACTTATCGAAAAGAGTAGGCGAATTTCCCTGATGTCCTGGCCAAATTTCCCTCATTCACTAAAAATACCACCAACAGCTTAATCTGGTTCAAGGTCAGTTGGCATTCATCTGTATCCCCCTCCCCCGGGTCGTGCCTGAAAATAGGCAGAATCTGCCTAGTGCACTTACACGGTCAACAAAAACTAAATAAATAAATAAATAAAAAGCCATCTGTTAGCACCATACAAACAATGGCAAGGCAAGACAAATTTTATTTTTCTGAGCACCCAATCCCGAAGGCTCTGGGCACCATACAAATCAAAAATACTAAAAATAAAACAGTAAAATTACAGTAATAAATTAAATCCTTCCTTGGACCCACTCTTTTCAGTCTCTTCCTAAACACCCTTCCAAGCTCCTGCTCCAACAAAATACTGCTTTACGCGGATGATGCAGTGATCTTAGCATCACACTCAGACCCGCTGCTACTCCAAAGCACGCTGCAAAGCACATTCCTCCAAGCTGAAAAATGGTTCAGTAACCATCGGCTAGTACTGAACCTGAAAAAAACAAAGTCAATGCTGTTCGCACATCGGCAAAATAGCGCCAAGGATACTCCCCTTCTCATCACCCCTAGCACACTCCTCCCACTTGAACAGGTAACAACATATAAGTACCTGGGCATTACTTTTGATGAGCTTTACATTTCCACCATCTAAAACCCTGTCCTCAGCCATGAACTCCAGGATAGGCTCCTTTACAGCCACAAAGACCTCCTCCCAGAATCTGCCTTAAAATTGGCCATCACCTCATCTGTGTTGTCTCTGGCCGACCACGGACTTCAATATACGCAGCGGCAGACCCTTCCGCCCCTATCTAAAGTCCAGACCTCTATTAACAAAGCCTGTAGGCTCCTGACCAGGACCCACAGCAGAACTCACACTTGCCTGCTATACTCTGCCACTAACATACTCACTCTTGAGGAAGCAGCTGAAATACCACACCTGCCTTCTGGCTAAAAATCCCTGTCTGGGTTATGCCCGGGGGTCTCGCATCCCTGCAACCAGCCGTCCGGCTGGTGCTAACCCGTAATTCCACCAAAGCCACCTTCCTAGTACCCAGGGCAAGGACCTCTCTCTGCCAAAGATCCTTCAGTCATAAAGCCCGGCCTGGTTTAACCACCTTCCTGAGGGAATAGCAAAGATCCCCGGGATTGGCCGGTTCAAAATATCCCTCCGTAAACACATTATTGACAGCCGGTGCTGTAAATGCCTGTAGTGGAACATATCCCTGTCTCGAATAGCTCCCTAAGTCCCTCTGTGCTCCATGGACGCAAGGGCAACTGTAACTACTGCAACTGTAACAACTGTGTGTATATAATGATGCGTGTAACTCAACGTATGTATGTATCTCACCTGTATGTAACCTCTGTCTAAATCCGCACTTAATTGTTGTCTCCCCCCCCCTTGTGACAAGGTACCTTTGTAAACGAGTCTCTGACTCAAAGGTTGTAAAACTGATTATTCAATAAATAAATAAATAAATAAATAAATAAGCAGTATAAGAAAATAAATAAAGCCTAAAGTAAGGACTGTAGCTAGAAGGGGCCAACCCAAGGAAAGATCTAAAACAGATTGTCAGGGAAGGCCTGGCTAAACAAGTGGATCTTTAGGTGGGCTTTTAACACTTCAGCTGAAGGGGCCTCCTGTACAGATGGTGGAAGCAAATTCCACAGGATGGGGCCAATGACACTAAATGCTCTGTCACCGGCAGTTTTCAACCTCATCCTGGGAATCGCAAGGAGGCCCCTACAGGAGGAGCGGAGGGAGCAGACTGAGGTAGTGGGCATCAGAAGTTCAGACAAGTATCCAGGGCCCAGCCCATGTAGAGCCTTAAAGGTGAGCAAACCCACCTTGAAGAGGACCCTCCATCTGACTGGAAGCCAGTGCAGTTCACGCAGCACCGGGGTGACATGACAGTATTTTGACTGTCCCATCAATAACCTGGCAGCTACATTCTGCACTAACTGCAGTCTGTGGAGGGTACCTCCTGAGACCCCAAGATAGAGTGCATTACAGTAGTCAGCCTTGATGTCATGAAGGCATGTACCAAGGTAGTGAGGTCCAGGGGTGGAACTAGGGGTTTGATCCTGGTGATATTCCTCAGATGGTAAAAGCTGGTCTGGACAACAGATGACACCTAAGCCTCAAATGTCAATCTGCTGTCAAAGGTTATACCATACCAGTGTGCATAAAATAGTGCATGGCCATTAGGGTACAGTATTCACACTGGCAGTGCTCCCTGTCTGGTGCACACTGCCGGTATCACTACAGAGCCATGTTAGCACCACGCTTAGTGAACATGTGCAATGGTGACACAGTCCCTGCTGGCAATGGACTTATAGGAGCAAAGTGAGAGAGCGCATCCCAAGCAGGATAACACATTTGCTCCTGGGAGCCATGTTTATTTGCCAGTATATGAATGACCATGTATGGCTTGGAAAGTGCTAAAGATCCATTTACATGTCATTATCTGGACATTAGTGGCTTTACACAATACCTCTGCAAACAAATGTGCAGAGGCATTGTGCAGAGCCTCAAATGTTCCTCCCCCACCAATACCCACGTAGCAAAGTAACAACATCAGCTGTCATTCCCTGGTAGTCTAGCTGTCCCCCTCCCTCACCCAATCCAATTGAAACAACTGCTTTTAAAGTACTCACTCACTCACTCACTGAGTTCAGAGTCAAGATGGTGGCCATGCTGGGCTGCCATCGGTAAAGGGGGAGTCTTTCTTGTGCTGTTTTTAACTTTTTTAGCCTGTAAGTTATTTTAACCTAATCCTAGCTAGGAAGTAGGTGTAGTGCGGGAAGTATAGTTAGGGGAATTAAGTGAAGTAGCGAGAGGAGCTAGATTTATTGTTTTTAGTGAGTGTGTTATTGCTGTATCATGGTATCCTCACCTGTAATCCCATAGCAGTTCTGAGGATGACAGGCACTTGGGAGCGACTGTGGATCCATTGTAGTCCATTTTTGAGGTCTGTGGATTGGCGACACTTGAGGAGGCATCCTGGAGCCGCTGGTGTAATGGTGAGAGAAGGTCCTTATGCGTTGCTGGACAGTGCTGGCTAGGACTGTTTGGGAGTGGTATGAGCCTCCCACGGCCGTCTGTGGTGTGTTCTGGCTGGACTGTGTCAGCAAGGAGCTCCTGCTACACCTTACACCCTGACCCAAAGATCTAAAGTGTATGTTGTGTTCATGCATTCCCCCTGAGTGAGAGAGAATGGGGAGAATGCTGTATGGGACATGACATCTTGGAAGAACATTGTGGTGTCAGCAGGAGTCTGAGCGGACCTGGGTAAACTTTCAAAATGGACTGAAAAACACATACCACCACTGTCTGGTGGTTGAGGGTGAGTTGACTTTGTGAACTGAGGTGCTAATCCTGAGTATGGAATCTGCTGCATTACCTCTAAACCAAACCCCAATAAACGCTGGATTTTACTATAAGGGGGCTTGAGCTACTACAGTGTGTGGCTCAGGTTGCTTATTTTCATCCGGTTGTAAAAACAAGAAGGTGATTTCCAGCATGTAAAGTGCTACCTATGATTGCATATTGACCCCACAAGGGAACCCTCAATAGTGAGAGAGGTTGAGGGCCCTGTACTTTGGGAACTGTTATAAAGAACAGAGCAGTTTGAGTAGTGGGAGCCTTTTGCTGCTCAGACTAGGACTGTGCTTGACTTTTCCACTTCTCTGGTTACTGTTATCGGTGGAATTTTCTGCTATCTGGGAAATACAGAATACTCAGAGGAGATACTCCCTGTTAAAGGGGAGAGTACCCTTTTGATATTGCAGACATTAGAGTTCTGAAGAACTTAATTGACATCTGTTCGGATACCGCTTTACAGATCTGTCAACTCCCCTAACTGAACTTTGTATTTTATTGTTGGGAGGGTTGTGGGTGGTGGGGGTTAAGTTATTTTGTGGTAGTTGTTTGTGTATTATTGGAATTTTGGGATTGGGGAGGGGGGCTTACTATTTTTGGTGATTTTGGAGTGAGTGATTGTGTGAGAGAGTGTGGTATGTGTGGTATGATTATTTGTCGTGTTTTTAATTAGCGCAGTAGTAGAATCTTTAGAGTATTTAGTAGCAGACATTAGAAATGGGTTTCCTGACTCAGGCTCCTGGGGTCTATTACTCCCCTTCTCTCATAAAAGCTTTATGCCCCTTCTGCGACCCACCCCTTACAGCTACAGTTTCTTGGAGTTGTAGGGAGTTGGGTATTGCAAGGAGGGGCACTGGGGGGGGGACAGGAAGAGGGATGTAGCCAGAGGGGAGCCGATTCTGGTGGTGGGGACCAGAAGATGCTCTGGGTCAAGAATACAATTGTAGCGGGGTTCTCTGTGCCTTGTCTCTCTGCCTAGGGAGTCCTCTAGACTGAGAGGGCAGGTAGCTGAGGGAACGGACTCAGCCATTCGTCCTTTTTGGACAGTGTTGTGCAACGACAGGTCGATGGCCAACAAGACTGCTATAATGGCGGAGCTTGTTACATCGGTTGACCTGGGATGCATTATGGAGACCTGGCTGGGGGATGCTTTGGGCCCTGTGCTAGCGGCGTCTATCCCATCTGGGTTCACGATAGTTCGCTGCCTGAGGAAGGAATGCAGGGGAGGGGGGTGGCCATCTGTTTCAGGTCAGAGCTGGGCCTGGCAGTGCACCCAGTGGGGGACACCAGTTCCTTTGAGTGCATGGCGGTGCAAGGGGTCCTTGAGTGGAGTTCAGGATTCTTCTGGTCTACCATCCACCTGGGTGGGACTGGAGTTTCCTGCAGCAGTTGATGGCCTTTGTTGCTGAGAGGGTGTTGGAGTCACTGAGATGGCTTATTCTCGGTGACTTCAACACCTGGGTGGATGACGAGGCGTCAACTGTGGCCAGAGACTTCCTTTCTAATATGAAGGCTCTGGGACCCACTCTTGAGACCACTGTCGGGACCCATCACTCTGGACACACACTCGACCTGGTGTTCTCCCTGGTACTTGAAATTGATACCATCTAGACTGATCCAGTCATTTGGTCGGTTCATTTCACCATCAGGTTCAGCTTCAAAGCCCCCCTGAAATGTCCCTTCCCCTGTGGAAATGGTTTGATTCCGCCCTTTGAAAGGGTTATGACCAGAGGGACTGATGGCAGAACTGGACATTTTGTCTGTGCTTGAGGCTTGTGCTGACAGTCTGAGGAATGCCATGATGGCCTATAATAGGGCTGTCATGGAGGCTGTGGATCACCTGGTGCCAATCTGTGTACGCTGCTGGTTTCATACTTCAGCTTGCCATAGTTTGATGGTGGGCTGAGAACACTGTAAACAGGGAGTGGAAGTTAGAGAGGCATTGGAGGAAAACCAGGTCCCAGGAGGATAGGCTGATTCTGATTGTTCATTACGATGAGTATCAGAACGAAATCACCCCAGAAAAGGCAGCTTTTATGTCTGGGATGATTGCAGCTGGGAAGGACCGACCAGCTCAGCTCCTTCGGGTTGTAGACAGGCTATTACACCTGGCCTGTCTGGAACCCATAAGAGCTTTTTCAGCTCACAAGTGTGAGGAGTTCCCTTGGTTCTTCCTCTGTTAGGGCTGGGATTTCTCCAAGTGGAATACCATTTTCCAACAGTGGTGGATCCCAGGTGGGCAGATGCATTCAGTCGCCCTGGGGAGAGGTCCAGCTGGTGATGACAGTAGAGGTCTGTGGGGTGATCTCAGGGCTTAAACCAACATTCTGTGACCTTGACCCGGGCCCAATGTGACTACTTGTTGGCTGTGTCAAGGTCCTGGGTCTAGTTTTTGCCAAGATTGTCGGGAGTTCCTTGTCGGCTGGGTTTTTTCCAAAGTCCCTTAAACATGCTCTGGTTAAGCCACTGCTGAAAGGAACATCTCTGGACCTTGACGTCTTGCCAAATTACTGACCAATCTCGAACCTCCTCTTTTTGGGGAAGGTTCTGAAGAAGGTGGTCCTGGAACAGCTTGAGAGTCACCTCACGGATTTCCAGATTTATGAACCACTCCAGTATGGATTTAGGGCTATTCACAGCATGGAGACCACACTGGTTAAGGTGTTGAATGCTCTGCTTAGGGCAAGGGATAGAGGAGAGCGATCCATTCTCATCCTTCTTGATCTCTCATCAGCGTTTGACATAGACCATGGGGTATTGTTGGATAGGCTGAGGCAGTATGTAGGACTCACCAGCAAGGTCGTCAGCTGGTTCGAGTCCTTTCTCAGATCTCAGAGGGTGATATTGGGGAATTATTCCTCAAGCTCAGTAGACCTGCCCTGTGGAGTTCCCCAAGGCTCTGGCCTCTCCCCCATGTTGTTCACAGTGTATATTCTCTCCCTGGGTGAGGTCATAAGGTGGCATGAGCTGAGTTTTCATTTTTATGCTGATGATACTCAGCTCTGCCTATACTTTGCACCTGGGAGATCTGGCACAGTCAACGTGCTAAATGATTGCTTGGCCGAGATCTGGGCTTGGATGTCGTTGAACGGACTGGGACTTAACCTGGAGAAAACTGAAGTGCTGGTGGTTGAGCCAGTCAAAGGGGAGGAGTGGAGGCCTTTGGGGATAGGTTGGGACTTTTTATTGGTCCAACAAAACTGGAGGCCTCCCTAAAGGTGAAGAATTTGGGTGTTGTTCTGGACAATGAGCTGACACTTGATGTCCAGTTGTTGGCCATTGTCCGGACTATTTTTCACCATGTCCGGAACATCATCCAACTTAAATCCCTTATTCCCCCTGATGACCTGGCCTCACTGGTACATGCGTTCGTCACCTCAAGGCTCCACTACTGTAACACAATCTACCTCTGGGTCAGAGAAGGTGTGCTGTGGTGCCTGCAGCTTTTGCAGAATGCAGAGACCTGGTTGCTGACTGGACATTGGGTCTACAATAATTCGCTCCTGACTTTTCACTCCTGCCATATTCGCTCCCTCCATTACACTCCCGCAACAACTCGCTCCCTGTCAAATTCACTCCTGTGACATTCACTCCTGTCAGACTCACTCCTGTCATTTTCCCATCAGGTGCACCATTAATTAACTGTTGACAACCTTCCAATCATGACTCAGCTTGTAACATATAGCCTCCCTATCAGTGCTCTTTCTGGATTTGCTGTTCCATTTTGCTCCATCTTGTGAAAATGGCTGGGCGGGGTCATACTATCTGAAAGAAACAGGCACAAGCTTGTTGATGACAATAACTACATCTACACAATGCATAAGAGGGGCCATGAAGGGAAGGCTATATGGCAGTGTGAAAGAGCAGTGTGGCAGCCTAAGGACTGCAACAGTCGAGTTCACACAGTAAGCGAGCATGACCCTACAATAATATTTAGTTTTTCGCAGCATACTCATGCTCCAGACCCAAGTGCAGTTGAGAAATCAGAGGCTGTTAGCATTGCTAAACAGCGTGCTTCTGCTACACAGGGCACCACAAGTCAAGTCCTTATACATGCACGGGGGCACATTTCCATGGCTACACAAGGTAAACTTGTTAATAGAAATATGAAGCGCATTATACAGAGAGTGCGAGTTCCTGGTGCACCAGCCAAACCCAAGGATTTGACAGGGCTGACAATCTGCTGCACCTCCAGACCATCGAAACCTGTAACACTAGAGCACAATAAAAATACAAAGTTTATTGTTCAGTAGCAGCCCCCACACAATGACAGCATCAAAGTTTTACATCACCCTGACACTTTTTCAAGCCGATTTTCTCTTGTTTTGGATTAAGCCTGCATTACATTTGACTCCTCTGCTTAGCCCTGAGTCACTCCCCCTTGTTTTCAGCATGGGAATTAGTCTGTATATGATTTTAGTGGGGTTTATGCATGGATTTTTATATATCTTATGTTGACTGTTTTCTTTTGCTGTCTGTGTTTACTTTGCTCTAAGGGTGCCCTGAGCCTATTGGAAAAGACGCCCAAAATAAATTAATTCTGCTACTACTACTACTGTCATTCACATGGTGGCCAGCCAAGGTGATGAGCAGAGGATCTGTGCCAGTCACCATCTCTGCTGCACTGATTGTGGTGATTTCTTTTGTGGATGGGTTAGTCGTTGTGGACAGGGGATGCAGGCGGTAGGTGCTGAATGTGCAGGATGGGGAGGAAGGTTACATCTCATATATTTGGTCCCAAACAGGGGGACCAGTGGACTACCAGGGTCAGGAATACTTCAATATTCAAATTTTGGTGGTTATCAGTGAGAGTGGGGGTACACTACATTACTGTGGTCAGAGTTAATTATATTCCAGAGGGAATTGGGAGCGGCAGATCTATTACACTATAGGGTATTATTACTGTTGTTATTATATTTCAAATGTGATCGTGTGATGGAGCGGGGTCCTGTAAACTGTTAGGGATGGGGTGTTATTATTAAAGTGCAACTGGAATTGGGTGAAGGATGAGAAGACCACTAGGCTACCAGGGAATGACAAGTCATGCTGTCTCATTGCTGCTTCTTAGGGATCAGCGGGGGTCAGGTGATCCTACACCACTGTGTGTGATGATAAAGGTAGGGTTTTGGATCGGGCCTTATGGTGTGGAGGGCTGCGGTATTGAATGCCTTACCTCCTACCACGTTGGTGACTCGTGTTTGGGAACAAGCACGGGTTACAGCAGGCTGTGGGGCAGGAGAGGACTTAGCATGCCAGAAACTGCTCTCCTTTCCCAGAGAGGGGTGGTCAGCCAACTTGGCCTTTGGCTGCCACCTGGTGGAGGCCTGGTAGTACTGCAGGCAATAAGCAACTCAAAGGGAGGGGCTGCGGTTATGCAGCACATGCGTCATTCCACATGCATGTCCTGATGTGCCACTGCAGCAGGGGTGTCTGGGAGAAAACAGAAAAAGGGATCCAACAGTGGACTGCTGCTCCATGCACCTCCCCAGGCCCATGCTGCCACCCAGATGCCAGGAGCAATTCTTGACTGTGGACCTGGGCGGGGGACAGTCCTCCCTCTCCAACCCTACCACGGGGCAAAGCTGTGGTGGACTCACTCCAGTTAGGTCTGGGGGAGTTGGGTGCCAGCTGAGGGAAGTTGGGGATAGATGCAGGGTCTCTGATGGGGTAAAAAGTTATATTAAAAAAAAGGTAGGGTTTTGGAATGGTAAACAGCACTGCCAACTGGAGATGTGCAAAGCTGACAAACTTTGCTCCATGAAATAATTTGTGAAGTTTGCCATATTCGCAAAGAGCCAACTTTGTAACGTTTTCAGCAGGTGAACTGGCACTTTCTTGGGAGAAGTTATGCAAATTCACTGGTAATGTTGCAGCTTCGCATTAACTTCTTCTGATATCACCTGCAAAAGTGTCATTTCACCAGGAAAACTCAATGCAAGGTGACAAAGTGGCGAAGTTGGCAATTCATAATGTTATTCTCAAATGTGAATTTCGCAACTTCCCCATAGCTTGGCCAATGAAGTAAAACTTACAACTTCTTTAGGTACAATAGCTATCCAGAATAACACCATTGTAAGTCTCTAACTGAGGGGCATACATAGTGAAGTGATGGAAAGAACCCTGTGACCTATGTTGAGCTGTAAAGCTGTAGGGGTTCAGTAAAGAGGTAACATTTTCTGGCTGGCCAAATAGGGGTATGCAGGGAACAATAATTGCAAGTGGCAAGGTGTTACACAGTGTTAAGGTAGCGGGGCTTTTCAATCTCATTGCAGAAATTATTTAAACAGTTTATTTTGATTATCCAGTCATCTTCACTATCATCTTCATCAGTATTATTAGTATGATTATCATAACTCTGTATTAGTCATCCTTAAGTAATACAACTAAATTAATCATACACAAAAAATATATATAGTAAACCATTTACAACAAGTTTATAGTATATGGTTAGGGCTTACTGTGTCTGGAATTCAGTGGCTTTCTAAAAGCTGTTGTAAGACAGTTTAAAGGTCACAGAAAGTTATAGTAGTATAATTGTGACATCACAACAATACTACAACAACTTTCCGTGACCTATGAACTGACCCCGTTCCTCATTAGAGTTAGGGAGTTGGCTCTGAGGAGCACAAGTTACTGTAATAGCACCACCCTCCACAAACTCAAGTCCATTGAGCTCAGAGCAGTAGTGAAATACTGTATCTGATTTTGTTTTTCTAGCACGAGTGTGTCTCAGCAGGACAGGCCAGCAGCAGTTCTTTTGTGGCAGTTGGGAGCTGCTGATGAAAGCAGTACGGCAGCTCTCCAATGGCAAACACTTCATTTTGGATAAGAAATTATTTAAAAAAATGTGTCCCACTTATTGCGATTAACGAGCAAGCAGACGGGTGGGGGAGATGAGCAGGCAGGGAGAAGAGTGAGCGGGTAGGGAGAGACAAGCTGGCATTCCATTGTGTCTGTAGTTTTCTGAACTATATACTCTATAAATTAGTATATGGGCAACCATATACAAACAAGAACTGTGTTTCCATCTTGGGGTTGAGATGACATTGGGACCTCTCAAGTTTTACTCATGAAGTCCCTGTGATGTCATCTCAGTCCCTCGATGGAAACACAGCGTTGAGGTTGCCCGTACACTATTCTATATGTGTTTCCATCTAGGGATTCTAACGACAAAATAAGTCACAACAGCAAAGCTCGAGTGGTCTTATACTGCCGTCAGAACTCTGTGATAGGAACATGGCATTGCTATAAAATGCTTTTCTATTTGTTAATTTGTTTTAGTACATATTAAAAAATGCCCCCAAATACAAACATTGCTGCTGTTCTTTGTAAAAGTTTTAAAAACCCATCTGCACCCATCTGATCAATACCCTACCAACCTGTCACACCTGGTAAGCCCTGTTAGTCATTTAGTGTTACTTTTCTTCTTAACTTTGTAAATTCATCCAGTGCAGAGTGACTTCCTCTCTCTTAACCTGTTGAAGCACAAATGAGCGCTGCCAGTTTAAACTACTAAAATGTTCATTCACATTCAAAAAGGTAGCAGTGAGCATACATCTCAGTGTTGGACAAACTTACAAAGTTAAGAAGAAAAAAATATACTAAAAAAATAATTAGACTTGTGGGGTGCCGCGGTGGGAAGGATGCTGACCAGATGTTTGTGGGTTTTTTTTTTTTATTTCACAAAAAAATAACAGCAGTGTTTGAAAATGTCAGTTTTTAGGCAGAAAATGATAGCTTCCACTTATTGTCATCATTGCTCCTGTATCAGAAAAGAAGCCTTACTTAAATGTCTTGCTGTTATACTTGCATATGTACTGTACTGTAATCTTCACCCTGTTTTCTCTATAATGTATGTAAGTATTGTACCCATGACTGTGTTCCTTCCCCCAGCTATGTAATTCTTCCCACACAAATGTATTGTAACAATCCCTGTTTCAACTCTGTACTGTCTAAACTTGTTAGTATGTAAGTGGGTCCCGGCCCCCAGGTCGCATCTGGAATCGAGCATGTTGCTCAGTATGCTTTCCTGGTAAAACTCGTAAATAAATAAATAAATAAATGTGTACTCCTTTGTGCAGTTTTTCAAGATCATTGTTACATTTAGTGTTTGTGAGTCAGCTTTGGTGAGGTTTAAGTTGTGATTTGTCAAAGAGAATATAGTGCCAGTTGAAACATTCTTAGGTTCCCCTATAAACAAACACACACACACACACACATGCGCGCGCATGCGCATATCCATGATGCTTCATGCTGGATTTGAGCCTTTTGATTGTACAGTCTGTGTGTTTAGAGAAACCTCAAAAATTGGAAGGGATCTGCCTTCTTGTAGAGTTGATGCACCCTACATATTGCTCTTCTTTTTTCTGATCAAAATTTAAAATACTACTCCTCTCTTCATTTGCTATGACAAAAACAAAGGCTTAAAATGTGTCATGTCCAAAAGAAGCTGCAGGACCAGTGGTTGCCAGTCCTTACAGGACTGCTGATCCTGGAACCCCAGGTGTTGGCTGTGAAGTAGCTAGAGGCTGCTTTTACCACCACCAGCTTTCACCTCGTGCTTGAAGCTGAAGGTATACAAGAAGTGGTGACGCCCTGTGTTATCTCAGGTAGTATACAGCACTCACACAGGTCAGACATCTGCAGCTGGACCAAAATGTTTTAATGTATCTCCGCCCTCTGGCTTGAGAATTTTAGTAGAAAAAGACTTCAGAGGTATATGCTCCCAACTTACAAGCAATGTAGTTACACATAGTTTCCTAGTTGTAATGCCATATCTCATTTCCACTGAGTCTTATTTCTGCTTAGGGCAGCTTGACAGCTCTTGGTACTGTGAGGTTTCAGTGGTGACTTGTCAAACAGAAAGTAGTACCAATGGAAACATTCTTAGGTTACCCTCCTTACACACACACACACACACACACACACACACACACACACACACACACACACACACTGATTTGTATACCCATAATGCTTTATTATGCATCCAGTATATAGAGAATAAAGGATGGAGATGGGGGTGCTATGAGAATTTAATGCACACCCAAGTTGTGGGATGCTTTGCCCTCAGGGTTTATCAAAGCATCCCACAATGAGGGTGTGCATAACATTCTCATAGCACCCCCTTCCCCAATCTTTTATTTTTTATAATACACTGGGCAGCAATTTCTTTCAAGCAGTATTAACCAGATATAAAAAAATATCCTGAAAACTCATGTTGTGGCAGCTCTGCGGTAAACGAGAGATAGAGCTGCCATGTTTTTTGAACTGTTATGCCCACCCACAAGCAAGACAATAGCCAATGAGGGAGTGGCATACTTTGATTGAAATAGCTTGTGAATGCCATAACAACCAGCCGGTTGTTACGGGAAACATCAACTGGTCCAGCCCATAGGAAAAATTGCTGACCAGTTATTATATTATTATTCTTTTTCCTGATGAGCAGTTAAGCTACTTCATCTCTTTCCACTCAGAATCATCTCTATGTGGAAACATTCTATGGCCCTATGTGCCACGATAAGCAGTGCTTAGGGCCTGGATATGCACATCCCAGTAACCAAAGGACACTTATGGATGCACTAACAGCCCACCCTCCACCACATGTTCCTTCCAGGCTCTGACCACTCCTGTACTGGTGCTTTCAGTCGGAACAGGGAATGGGCATGCTGAAGGTAGGCTGGCATAATGCAGTATGTATGATGCTGTTTCTGCTCCACCAGGCCGATGTTGGGGGTATTTTTTATGCTAGATGGCTACCATAACAGGCGTGCACCCGTGACAGGCATCTAGAAGACCTTACATCACTCTGCAGCAGTGAACCCAAGCCCTCCTCCTTGCCACAGAGGGCTGAGGAGAGGATGAAGGCTGAGGGGAACAGTCTTAAAGCTATGGTAAAAAAAGAAGACTGCTGCAGATGGAGACATGGCATTCCATCCATGGACTGCCATATCCCATGATCTGTAATTCTGTAATTGTACCTCTGTATTCTTTACTTGTATGTATCATCCCATCCCAAACAACCCCCAGAATGCATCTGGAATCGAGCGGTAGTCTGCTCAGTATGCCTTTCCTGGGTAAAACTTTTAAATAAATAAATAAATAAAATGATCCCACGGAGCACCAGGCATACTGCAGAATGGCTGGGGCTTCCAGCTGGAAGCCCACAGTCTGACCAAGGTCAGTCCCCCTGGCTGGACATTCCCCATGCACAGAACTATGCTTCTGTGAATTGGGCCAGCTGGGGATAGCAAATCCCAGCCCTGTGTGTCTGTCTGGAACAGGGTACATGGGGCACAGTTGCATAGATTGGTACATGCCCTTTCAGTTGAGTACTGAGCCCCTTCATGCATAAGGCCCAATGAGAACAAAAAGACTTGATATGTGTCTTGTCCCAGCCAGCTGACGCACTAGTTGTTGCCCATCCTTATAGGATTTATCTGTAGTGTATGGTGGAAGGCCATTGTGTATGGCGATCAATACTCCATAAAAAATTGTTCTTCTGCAGTAGTGACATCGCTACTAATGTAGAATGACTTTTCATTCTGCGTTACTGGCTACATCACAGTACAAGTGCCCCCAACAGCACCGTTCATTGGCCAGTTGGATGTTCAACCATTGTGCATGTGAGCTGGTTGACAGACGGATGGTGGGTGCTGGACGGAAGACAGTCACTTGTTTAAACTGCAAAAAGTAAACAAATGTGTATTTGGTGACCATACACCATACAGAAAAGTGTATGGTAGCCCAAATAGAAACATAGAAACATAGAATTTGACGGCAGATAAGGACCGCTTGGCCCACCCAGTCTGCCCATTTCCCTGCCTACTGGATAAGCTGCAGATCCTAGTTAACCAGCAGCCTACTTCTTTCTACCCCCACCCCCTAGAATTGCCCTATGACTGTCCCATGCATGCTTGAATTCCACCACTGTTTTTGACTCCACGACCTTCCTCCGAAGGCCATTCCATGCATCCACAACCTCTCTGTGAAAAAATACTTCCTTAAATTACCTCTGAGCCGCCCCCTCTATCTTCAAATTGTGCCCCTTGTTCTTGCACACCTCTTTTTGAACGATGCTACCTCTTGGACTTTGTTGATTCCCTTGAGGTACTTGAAAGTTTCTATCATGTCCCCCTCTCCCTTCTTTCCTCAAGGCTATACATATTAAGCTCCTTAAGTCTCTCTTCATATGTCTTCTGGTGTAGACCCTGCACCATTTTAGTTGCCCTCCTCTGGACAGCTTCCATCCTGTCTATGCCTTTTGAAGACTGGGTCTCCAGAACTGCACACAGTACTTCAGATGGGGTCTGACCAGCTGTCTGTACAGAGGGATAATAACTTCCTGTTTTCTGCTGGTGATGTCTCTCCCTATGCATCCCAGTATCCCCCCAGCCCTCCTTGCTGCCCTCACATTGCTTGCCCACCTTTAGGTCATCTGATATGACTACCCCAGGTCCCTTTCCATTTTTGTTGTTAGTATCTCACCCCCCATTGTGTACTCTTCCCCTGGGTTTTTGTTTCCCAGGTGCATTACCTTGCACTTCTTAGCATTGAATCTAAGCTGCCATACATTTGACCATTCCTCTAACCTTGCCAAGTCCCTTTTCATCCTTTCCACCCCACCTTGTGCATCAACTCTGTTGCAGATCTTTGTGTCATCTGCAAAGAGACATACTTTTCCTTCCAGTCCCTCTGCAATGTCGCTTATAAAGACATTGAAGAGGACCGGTCCTAATACTGAACCCTGTAGTACCCCACTAGTAACCCCCCTTTCTTCAGAGTGGACTCTTACTGTTACTCTCTGTGTCCTGTTCTCCAGCCAATTTTTTACCCAGGCTGTCATCTTGGGACCCACTCCCAGGCTAGCTAACTTGTATATTAATCTTTTGTGTGGGACTGTGTCAAATGCCTTGCTAAAGTCTAGGTAGGCCATGTCCACAGCCCCTCCCTGATCTACTACTTTGGTCACCCAGTCAAAGAAATCTATCAGATTTGTCTGGCATGACCTTCCCTGTGAATCCATGCTGCCTTGGGTCCTGTGCCCTCTGGCCTCTAGATACTCGACAATTCTTTCCTTCAGAAGTGATTCCATCATTTTCCCTACCACTGAGGTTAAACTAACAGGTCTGTAGTTTCCTGCTTCTGCCTTGCTCCCACTTTTGTGAAGGGGAATCACATCTGCCCTCCTCCAGTCCTCGGGTACCACCCCATCCTCCCATGATTTGTTAAACAGGGTAGTCAGTGGCGTCACTAATTCCACACTTAGTTCTTTTAGAATTCTGGGATGAATCCCATCAGGCCCCATTGCTTTGTCCACCTTCAGTTTTAAGAGTTCTTTCAGAACCCTTTCTTCTGTAAATGGGCTGGTATCAACTTCTGCATCCAGAGTGTTTCTACTGTTTGTTTTAGGTACCTCCCCCTCTTCCTTTGTAAATACAGAGCAAAAATATTTGTTTAGTATCTCTGCCTTTTCACAGTCACCCTCTGCCCCCTTTATTAAGCCTCACTATCCCTCCTTGGTCTTCCTTCGCCTCCCTGATGTACCTATAAAAGGTTTTATCCCCTTCTTAACTGAGTTGGCTATCTTTCCTCAGTTTGGGCCTTTGCTGTTCTGACTGCCTTCCCAGCTTCCTTTTGCTTTAACTGATACAGTTCTCTGTCCTGTTCCTTCTGTGATTTCTTGTACTTCCTGAAAGCTTTCTTTTTCTCTTGAACCTTCACTGCCACTTCCTTTGAGAACCATAGTGGTTTCTTACATCATTTAGTTTTGTTTATTTGCTTCACACAAAGGCTAGTTACCTCTGTGATGGCAGTTTTCATTATTCCCCATTGTTCTTCCACCCTTCCTTCCTGCCCATTTGCTAGTGCATTCCTTAGGCACTCACCCATTTTGGCAAAGTCAGCCCTCCTAAAGTCCAGTACCTTTGCCTTTGTATGGCTTGACTCTATTGCTGTGTTTATTGAACCATACTGTTCGATGGTCGCTAGTTCCCAGATGGCTACCCAATTCTACATCTGTGATCCTCTTTCATCTCCATTTGAAAGAACCAGGTCTAAGATTGCTCCTCTCGAGTGGGCTCCAATACTAGTTGTCTAAGGCATGCCCCCTGTAGGGCATCTAGAATAACCCCACTCTTCGAAGTGGCTGCTGCAACTGCACTCCAGTTAACATCTGGCATATTCAGATCGCCCATCAGCAATATCTCCCCTTTTTCTGCCTTACTAAGTATACTTTCTATCATTTCCTTGTCCAGTTCCTCCCCCTGAGAAGGGGGTCTGTATACAAACCCTGTGAGGATTGTGGTGCCATTGCCGGTCTCCAAATTTACCCACAGTGCTTCTTCTCCTCCCTGTTTACCCTTTTGTTCTGTTGCTTTGATTCCTTCCCTTATGTAAAGAGCTACTCCTCCTCCTCTATTACCCTCTCTGTCCCTCCTGTAGATAGTGTATCCTGGTATGTTTACGTCCCAGTCATGGTTTTGTGTGAACCATGTTTCTGTGACTGCCATGATATCCAGATGTTCCTCCTCCATCAAGGCCACTAATTCAGGAAGCGTGTTACTCAGACTACGGGCATTGGTACTCATTGCTTTCCTTTTTTTGATGGCTTTACCTTCAGTTGCAGCATCCCCCACTGACCTTTCTACCTTGGTCTTTTTCTCATTTAGTACCCTGTTTTGTAGGGAGAGGCTGGGATTTTCCTGCTGCTTATCAGTGCACAACACAACAACGTTATTCTTAAACCTCGTGGTTATCATGACATAAAAGGAACCCCTTGAGCTTCGCTCTTGAGGTCCTTGACATCATAGTAACCATTCGGTGTAAGAATAGCATTGGTTATGGGCTACCATACACTACCCTATATATTGCTGACCTTGGAATCCCGGGTGTTAGCTGTAGTTAGAGGCTGCAAAAAGTGGTGCAGCCCTATGTGTCTCAAGCAGTATACAGCACTTGCCCAGGACGGACATCGGCAGCTGGTCGAGAATGCCTCAACTTATAGCCTCACTCTGTCTCATGAGCTTTAGTACGAAAAGACAGTAGAAAGACTTTGAATGTGCTGTCAGATTACAAGCAAACATTTTTAAACAAAATAGCCTTGTTTGTGATGCCTTATCTCATTTACATTGGGTCCTGCTTCTGATAAGGGCAGCTTGACACATTTTAGTATTGTTGATACTTTGATTTCTGTTGTAGCCGAGGGATTTATTTCCAAAGTGCTGTTTTACCACTGTGATATCAGAATGATGGTGCAGCAACATTCTGATGTCACAGCCATAGTACAAAAATATCTGAGAAGGGTCTGAATTCTATCGACAACAACTCTTAACTCTACACTATACGGTAATAAATTAGAAAGCAAAAAGAAGCATCATGATGAGTAATTGTCAAACAAAATGTAACAGCCAAAGGAAAAACTTAATTCTGATTATTTAGTAGTTTTAATTTTGGTGGGGGTGGGGGGCTGTGCCACTTTTGCATGGCTTTGCCCAGTGTCTGTGGGGCTTTTCTAGTCTCTTGCAGAAGTTATTTAAAATGTATTTAGATTATCCAATTATTATTATTATCATTATTGGTCGTCGTTAAATAATGAAATACATAAATCATACAAATAGTAATAAATATAAAAACTAAGATTAAAAAATCATAATAATTGTCAAGGAAAATGGAACATCTAGAGGAAAGATTTATTTTGATTATCTGGTAGTTTTCTTTCTGGTGGGCCTAATGCCAGTTTTGCACACTACAATCAGGTGTCAGTGGGGTTTGCCCAGCTCATAGCAGAAGGGATCTAACACATTTATTTTAATTATCCAGTAGTCTTTATTATCATCATTATTAGTATCAATATTAAGTAATAAATAGAGAATAATAGATGGTGTGGTGTGCATTACGAGAATTTAATACACACCCCAGGTGTGTGATGCAACATAAACCCTGAGAGTGAAGCTTGAGGGGTTTCTAACAGCATCACACACAAAGGGTGTGTATTAAATTTGAGTTTGTACACCACTCCACTATAATTTCTGGGCATCAGTTTTTTCCTACTAGATTCAGGTTCTTAACACTTTTCAGCAGATTATCCAGATTTCTATATCTAATGGTATGCTCTCTCTGTTGTTATTATCCCCTCTTGTTTCTATATTATTAATTAATTACTTTATTTATTTGTTTATTCCAGTGTCTAAAATACTTTTTTGCTTTGTCCTTGCAGTCTGACAACTAATGGGAGTGGGTATAGAAAGGGCAGTACAAGAGTGCTCAGGGAAAGCAGCCTGCATTGATGCAGTTAACAGTTCCTTCTCTCTCCTCCAGCACTGTGTTACAGTGGCGAGTCAAAAAGGGTCTAAAAGATTTTTTTTTATGTCAGTTAGTTTATTTAAGAGTGTGGCTTTTTTTATTAAATAAGTTTTAGTTTTACTCGGGGGCAGCGCGAGCCGCTAACGCTGTACTGAAAACTGTAGTGTTTCACTCAGACAGTGTCTCGCGCCGAATGTAAGCAAATTGTGCCCGTGATGACCAGTTATTATAAATAAATATTATTAATAAAAACTTGGGCTGCTAGGCATCCCAGTGAAAGCACGTTGTACTTCAATGATGGGAACCCAGATTCAGCAGTGGACTCTTGATTTACCGGGTAGCCTAGGGAAGGACAGCACAGCATCTATGCCACAGCGACCCCTGTGATGAGCCAGGGAGCCTGCTACCCCCCCCAGCTGTGGTGGTGTCTAAGGCTTACTCCAAAGGAAGGCAGCACCATCTTGTTAGTGGAAGGTGAATTGTGACAGAGATAAAAACAGCTGGGAGAAAAACCCCAGTGCCATTTGCATGATTGTCAGGTACGCCAGGGCCCCATATCCTTAATCTCATTGCCAACATTACTGAGTTGGCTAAGGGCTATTTGTTGATGAGGTTGGTTGGTTGTCCTGGGTCCCAATAGGTGGTGACTACCACTGATTAGGGGATACAAATCTATAGTATATAACGAAGAAAATTTGTTAAGGAACAGTGGGAATGGATTTCAATCCAATCCTAATATTTGGTTCATTGGTAAGTGTAAAAGAAACTTGACATACACTTTTTATGAAAGCATATCTTTCTCCTTGGAAAGACTGAAGTTTAGAATGAGAGCATCCCCAAAATGCTCTAGACCTTTAATAGAGTATGTCACTTTTTCCATTGTTTTTGGAACTGTAGTAAGAGCAGAGCCTTTTGGGATGAGGTGAGACAATTCATTAAATATTGTTGTGGGAAAAATATTGCTTTTAATGTTTCAGTTTTACTAATTGGTACTTGTTTTTGGAATATGCAATCCAGCGGGATTAGCATGGATCTAATGAATATCATGTCTTACTCTGTTGTTAAAAGCATTCTCAAAACATGGATAGATTGGATAGCCCTGCTAGTATTCCAGTTATGCGTGAGCTCATATTGGAAATGTTACGCAACAAACTTGCAGGAGCTGAATGCTACAAGAAAAATGACAGGTTCTATAACATTTGAGGCCATATTTGAAACTTACTAGATAATGCTATCCAGGAATGCCATGTGGGTAATTAGTAGTTTAATTTACTTTCTGGTACTTCCATGGGTGGGGGGAAGGGGCTCTACTAGACAGAATAACATTGCAATTTGTATACATTAGTCCTGAGGAACTGTTTGATATTATGATGTATACTACTTTACTCAATACTAATTTATCATTTATATGCAAAAGATACAGTTCTGTTCTCCATGGGCAGAGACCAATCTATTGTTTGATATAATATTCAGAAGGCTTTCAATTATCTATAATACAATCAGTTGATTCTCAATGCAAAAACAACAACAACAAAAACAACAACTAAAGATATATTTTTTAGGTCAGAATAATGTACTGCCTGAGCCCCTGGAGATTTCTTGCATGACTTGGGTCTCAGTACTTTTGAGTGGTGTGTGTTGTTTTGTCTGCAGAGCAGGCAGAATGACTCATCACTGTTTTTGTATAGAGACCTTCAAAGGTTGCCTCTTGAGCAGTGCTTCAAATATTTGGGCTTATTTACTAATTGGAAAAAAGTCAGTGGCTCAAGGCTTGGATCTCTGGCAAAATTATTTTCTATTTCAAAACCAGTGCATAGTACATGAAGTTCTGTTCCGTCGTCAGTGACTGTACCATTTAGAAAAATTAAACATGGTCAAATATTTTTTACTCATAGTATGGCTAAAGAAGAGAATTCTGTTTCTCAAAACCTACAGATTTTTAAAAATTTTGGTATATTCAAATGTCACGACAAGAATTATTTGTTAGCTAATTGCAAATGCTTTACTTAATTGTATGTGTTATTACAGTGTGTTTATATATATTGTGTGTGCTACTCCGGTTACCCCTTACAAATGGACAATGCCTGTCCTTGGTTTCTTACCCAGTTACCAACATTTTAAATAAAATAAAAAGAAAAAAAATTGGAGGCTGTGACTGAGTCACTGTAGGAGTCTGGTAGATAAGGTGTAGGTAAGTAGGTAAGTTTTATTGTTTGACTTATGCCTTTATAATCAGTTAAAATTTCCGATAAAAACAGATATGGGCACACTTACATACAAAATTAGATATTGCACATTGATTATTGCACAACCGTAAAGACAGCCATCCAATTAACACCTTTACTAAAACAGGTCAAGATAACATGCATGTCATTCAGTATTAAATATTACTCTATAGTCTGGTAGATCTCAAAAATTTACATAGTTTCTCTAATATTTTTCTTTCAGTATTTGTCATTAGGAACATGACCAAATCTTCAAGGGGGAGAAGATAAAGTGTAGATAAATTCGACAAAAAACGTCAGCACTTTCAGATTTTTTTCCTGGATTGACCTGGGAGTTAAACAATTGAAGGGTCAATTAAGAAGGTACTTCTAGCTCTGATTTTGGCATTGAAGGAGCTCAGTTAAATGTAATGGTAAAATAAATGTGTCCTTTGGACCAATAACATTTTGATGACCCTGCACTTTATTTTGAAATAGCATCTGCAATGACTTTGGGTGATAAGGATTCAACCTCACTTAGTTAACCAATTATTATACATTATGGAAAGGTCAATGCAGTGGAAGCTTTAATTATTGTATATAGTGCAGAACTATATGGAACACATTTCTGTTTATTTTGCATCTTGTCTGGCATATGTTTCTCTCAATAAAGAAAAATAAACAGTTTAAAAAATCTGTATAAACAGCTTTAGAATAAATAACCATACATACTTGTCAAATGGAACACCTATAGGAAGAAGTAAGTGGGTTGCATCCCTTGGTGCCTGCTATAATATAAGCACCACTGAAAATCAAACCATACTGCCACCACCACTAGTACTGGTGAATACGTTTTTCTTCTTCAGGTAGCATAACGTTAACAACAATTATACATTATTTTCCCTGTTAATTGGCACACCTCCTCACCAAAGTGTCCCATCCACCTCCAGGCGAGGAAAGGGCACCAGTCAATAATATCCAGAATGCAAAGATCTTCAAAGACACATATTTGTCCACCAGACTGTTCATAAGTGTGTGTTAGATGCCCTTAAAACATCAGTTAGGCAGATAGTTGATGTGACCAACCACTGACATGAACAAGTCACAAGGTCACTCATTACATCATGATGGTGACTGTCCATTGGGTAACTTTCACTCCTTCCTTCCTTCTCCTTTTTATTCCCTTGTACTGGTGGTGGCAGCAGCAGCAAATCACCTGGTTTGAAGACAACTGAAAACTGACTAGAAAATACTTTACAGAATGACATAATTTGTGGAACTGCTGACAGTCTATGCCGTGGGCTGCTGCACCTGCTGTCTTCAAAGCTTGTCCAATCAGCAATTTGCTATAACATGCCACGTAGGTATAATTTTTGGAACAGCTGGTGGCTTACCCAGTGGGATGCTACACTTCCTGTCTGCAAACCTTGTGTAGCCAACAATATGCTGCTACATACATTGGTCATAATTTTTAGAACTACTGTACCTTCAAATACAGTACATTGCCTTTGTTTTGGTGACCGGCAGCGAGAGACCCATGAAGATGCTAGGGACCATGAGGAAATACAATGTTATATTTTTTTTAGCTTGAATTTTCTTTAATGATTATTCAAAAACAAAATACAATAATATTCATGAAATTAAACAATTTAATTAAAATAAATTCCAAACATACATTAGTTATGACATGCTATTAAACATGTCAGCTAATGTAAGACTTCCATTCTTTCCATACACTAGAGGGTAGGTTAAATAATCAATTGCATAAGAAAAAAATATTTTACAATTAGTAATTACAAACATTAGAAACAGTTAATCATATCTTGTATTGCATCGTAATATGATATTATAACTAATGGTAGACGAAGACATATCACTGGATATTACTGAAGCATTCACATTTAGAATTATATTATATTTTATAATAGAAGAAAATACGAAGCTTTCATTTTTTTCTCCTTTAAAGAAATGTAAATCACTACAGTTCATTTACTCAATATCCATGTTGAAATATTACCTAGAATATATTTTATTTCATGTTTTCCTTATAGTTTATTTACCCAGGACAGCCCACATGAGATGTCACTTTTCAGTTCATGTGGGGTCCTGCATTTAACCATTTCCACAGCTGGCATAACTGGAACAATGGGAGGTCAAATAACTTGATCATGGTCCCACAGGGAGTATCTGACTTTGCTGAGATTTGAATTTTGAGGTTTGTGATCTCCTGATTTCCAAGCCAGTGCTCTAAGCACCAGTGGGCAAAATCTGACCATTACTAAATGCCCTTCGCCATCTCTTTGTTGCATGTAAATCTGCCATGATTTGAACCATGTTGCTGTTAAGTCCTGATACAGGTACTTCGTGTCTTAATTAAAGATGATGAAGACATCTTCTGAAATATTGTGCCTTTGATAAAGGCTCTCATGATCCAAAAAGGTGGGTCATTCGTATTGCAAGATTGTCTTTTAAATACATGACAACACAGCATTTCTAAGTGCTTGGTGTCCGCACTATTTGAGGTGATAAGAGCCTGACTTTCATGGTCTGAAATTTTCTACTGCGGAGAGGTTTTGGAAACATCATTCATGCAGCAGGGCTGTACGGAATGTTGCATTTTTGACTGGACTGAATTCTGCAGAATTTTAGAAAATTTCACCGACTTCCATCATTTGCAGAATTTCGTCATTCCACATGCAAAATATTTTTTGTGGAATAATAATCAGTAGTTCACAGAAACCACAGATTCTTTTTCTGCAATCCATGGAAAATTAGTCTGCAGTTTACATGATCCATGGAAAATGATTCCACAGTTTGCCCAGAAATGCTTTTCGAAATTCTGCAGAATTTAAAAAGAAATTCTGCAAGGCATTTCCGAACCAGGATTATCATTCCACAGTGATTCTGGTGGCAGAATTTTGTATTCTGTACAGTCCTATCATGCAGGTAAATGGTGGAAGAATTTTGTACTCTGTACAGCCCTATCATGCAGGCAAAGAACTCTGGTATCTGGTTGTGCTGTGACTCTCAAAGTAGCAACCCTAGCATATACAATCACCTGACCACCACTGGTGTTGTGAGGCTATGATATCAGGATATGGGTGGCCATCACCATACGTATAATCTTGCCATTCAGTCAAGAAGACTGATGCAAATAAGTATCACAGAACCCATGCCCAGCAATGCCACAGCTCAAAGATCAAGTTTCCATTGCCGTACAGATTCAGATTTTCAAAAGCATGGTCACAAATGATGAGACGTGCCTTCATCCGTCTGCACCAATTGCAACTGATGCCTGCCTGGATGCAATAGATACTACTGCATCCAAGTATGGCAAGTGAACTGGATGCAGTTTACAGCAGTTTGAATCCGAGTGTGGACATACTGCAGAATCACAATGGACTGTAAAAGCTAGACTATTAAAATACTGGTCTATTGTCAGAACTTACAGTCTCCCAGATGAAAATGGCACCTACACACATCTGAGGTGGAATGGCAATGGAAATTCACCCAGAACATGGCAAATAGAAGGATCTGAAAATTTAGCCCACAGAGTTTTGTGTTTGCCACAAGCCATGTTTCAACACCCAAGAGACCAAATACCTTGTAATTTATTTATTTATTTTACCAGGCAGGCATACTGAGCAGACTACTGCTCGATTCCAGATGCGTCCTGGGGGGTGGGGTGGGGGTGGGGAGAGTACAGATTGAGCTATGGTAAAAATGGACAAAACATCAATACAAGGTCAAAAATATAAAGTATAAAATACAGAGTACATTCAAAATACAAAATACAGTGTGAAATACAGTATAGCAGCAGGTAGTAGTGCAAGGCAAATTAGACAGTATAATTTAAGATACACGCATACTTCAAAACACATCTTATTTCAATCACATAAGAAGTAACTAGCCCTAGAGTAGAGCAGTATATTTAGTCACGTATGGAGGTTGAGGAGAAATGTGCTTTGAGGAGGGAGCTGAGGTGCTGGGTGGGGGAGGCGTGCCATAAAAGAAAGGTTTTGCTGTGGGACATGTGCTGTAACAAAGCTCACATATCCTTTGATAATACAATACAGCACAAGATGGCTGCATAGATAGTGTTCTGTGTATTTCTGTCTGTGTCTGTATGTTAGTTTTCTGTCTCTTTTTGTGTTACATAGAAGCGTAGAATTTGTCAGCAGATAAGGACCACTTGGCCCCCTAGTCTGCCCAGTTTGTCCCTACCTATACTTTCATAGCAGATCTTACCTGATTTCCAGCTACTCCCCGCTTTTCTCCTAATATTCCTTTATGCCTACCCCATGCATGCTTGAAGCCCACCACTGTTTTCACTCCCACCACCTCCACTGGTAGATGATTCCAGGCTTCCACCACTTTCAGTGAAGAAGTACTTCCTCACATCCCTCCTAAATGTCCTCCTTCTACCTTTATTGCATGCACTCTTGTACTGGTGCACCTTCTCCTCTCACAAATACTCCTCTCCTGTACCTTGTTCACCTCCATGAGGTACTCACAGGTACTAATCATGCCCCCTACTTCCAGAGTGTATATACTGAGATCCCTCAGTCTCTCTTCATGGGCCTTTTGATGCAGCCCTTGCACCATTGTAGTTGCCCTCGTCTGAACAGCCTCTGCACTGTCTATGTCCTTACTGAGATGTGGTCTCCAGACCTGGACACAGTACTCCAGGTGGAGTCTTACCCACAAATGATACAGTGGCAACATCACCGCTATCCTTCTGTTGGTGATTCCCTTCCTTCTGCACCCCAGCATCCAACTGGTCCTGCCTACTGCCTTTATGCACTGCTCCACCACCTTGAGGTCATCAGATATGATAACCCCAAGGTCTCTTTCTGCTTTGTGACTCTAAATCCCCCCCACCATTTTATACACTGCCCCAGGGTTTCTGTGCCCTAGGGGCATGATTTTATTTTATTTTTTTGCATTGAAACCCAGCAGCCATACTCTCAACCACTCCTCGAGTTTTCTTAGGTTTCTATTCAGTTCCTCTACCTCCTCCAGGGGAAGATTCAAGAGGGGGGCAAATGAGGCAAATGCCCTGGCCCCCTGCCATTAGAGATGCAGCAAAGTTTAATTCTGCTTGCGAATTTCCAGTGAAGTTACAAATTTCGTAACTGAGGATCATTTTGCGAAATTGCGGCTCTCGCTGAAAATTCACAGTTTGTTACTTTTCCTTGCTTTGGGGGAGATTTAAGTGTAAATTGCCCTTAACCCCCAAAGCAAGAAGAAGTTATCTATCCCAAATCCCTGGTGTCTAGTGTCTCCCCGATTGCCAGTCACTCCCCATGGTTGGCCAGTCGGCCACAATGTAAAAAAATATGTATTTGTAACCCCCCCTACAAATGGGGGTAACTGAAAAGCCTTCCTTGGGTGAGCCTTGCTGCCCTCTGCCAAGCTGGTGTCCTGTATTTCAGCTGTTTTCAAAAAGGATTGTGTGAGAGTGCCTAAAGCCTCCATGTACTCTCCCTTTAAGAGCTGCCTAATTGCAGTAGTGAATCCTATGACCGGGGGGGGGGGACTGTGTGTTTCCTTGCTCAAGTCCTGCCTGAGCTACTGAATCAGTGCTCTGTTTCTCCTGTCGCTATATGCGCAGAGGGAGTTCAGTTTGAAGATGTAACTAATTGTGGGGAAATATGTAGAGAAGTAATGAAAATGTAGTTTGTCTAACCTGCTTCTCTTGCAGCATGAAGTATTTCTGCTCTGCTTCACCATTTTGGTCCTGGACTGCTGAACTGGACCAATCAATATAAGGAGACACTAAATGGAGCAGGCTGTGGGCCAGTCAGGACTGGGACTCTGAAGTGGGGCCTGCTGAAATGGGGCTGTGTGAAGAGAGCCTCTGGGAAATGTAGTTTTAGACTGTTGGTGCCTTTTTACACCAATAGAGGGAGCCTGTTGTGACTGACAAAGAGAATCAGCCAACTGAATCTTTTGGACCAGAAGGAAATTCCCCTGCAGCCCAGGGTCAGAACAGAAATGGAGCTGGAAGAGTGAGCAGCTCGTGGAGCTGCTGCCCCATGGGGCAGCATGGGGACTTGGCGGGAAGGCTGAGTCTGGCCATCCTGCGCTCGACTCTCCTGCAGGGAGAGAGAAAGGACAGCATTATTTTGTACCATATCTCCACAACATTTTGTTGTGCCCCCAGTTATTGGCATGACGAGCAGAGAGGAAAAGAAGAAGGGGATTTTCATTTTGGACTGCATCTCCAAAACAGTTCTGAGTGTGGGAGCGGCTGACTGGCACTGTAGTTCACGTAGGAGAGTTGTGGATGTGCCATGAAATGGAACCAAAGCAAGATTCAAGTTGGGAGCTGGAGAGAGAAGGAGCTCTGTGTGTGCGAGCGGCCATCTGCCGTGAGAGGGAGAAGAGGATGTTTTCAGACTGAATCTGAATTTGTAGAGAGTAAAGCAAGCAGCTGAATTATTACCAGGCTTACCCTATAGATGACCGAAGATTTTGCTGAAAGTGATCGGCCTGTCAGGACTCTAGCTACTGAAGTGCTCCCAGGTTTAGCAGTGATTTTTGCGATCGGGACCAAGGAGTTGCCTGCCTGGTACAGTAAACTTTCTTTACATATGAATGTGCTATGTGCTGGATGGGGATCGCAATCTGATTTCCCCATTTGCTGTAAACTGTGTGCTAGTGCTGGAAGTTGTTTTTCCCTGCAAGAATTGGACTGAATCCGTGCTGTCTGGCACATATAGGCCCTGCCGTGAAGGTCTTGTCTCACTACCCAGCTGCACAAGAAGGATCCATCATCGAGGGGCCCAGTTTCTTTTGGCAAACCAGCAAGTCAGCCATCAGCCCTCCTGTGTTTAGCCCGAGTATCGTGAGTATTTATCAGGGTAGCTGCCTGCAACTTTTGTTCAATCAAAGTGTGTCATCTGATTGTTTTGCACTTTTCTTTCCACGAACTGAGCTATCCGGCCCCGGATTACAAGTTGTGTGTGTGAATGTTCTTTTTCCATCACAGGGCCCCAACCAGCTGCAACAGACTTGGCTAGCCCCTTTTTCCATCCTGGGTACCCAGAAAATGTGACTGAGTGGGACTCTAAGTGCATGCACAGTACTGTGATTATTAATGTGTTCAAGCTAATTAACCTGATTATTCCCCTTCCTTGTTACTGCCCTTACAAAATGTTCTTCGGAATACCACTGTAATACCACTCATTTGCCATTGTAATACCACTGTGATTACCACTGTACTACCATTAAGGTGTTCATGGTATCACAGTGGTTTGTTTCAATTCCATTGTGATACCATTGTAACACTGTCCTACCATATCAACACAAATAATCAAAATTTAATCTACCATAGTACAACCTTGGTACCACTGGGTAGTACCATTGCACATTTTGTAGCTCACCACTGTGTTGCCATTGTGGTGCCATGGTGTTGCTATTGTGTCACATTTGGTAAGGGTGCCCCCTCAAATAAATCAGATTTGTTGTTATTGAACTGTATTCTGCTTGTGGTGTCAGTACATATAGAAAAAGTATTGCATTGTAGCTGTGTATTGCCTAACCTTGTTTTACAGGGGGTCCTTAGAGATGTGCTGCAGGAATCAGTCCTGAGGGTAAGTGGTAACTGTATGTGTAACAAGTTTGCATATCTGGGGTATTGGGAAGGTCTCTCCCATGTGTTGAAAGGTCCACTAGTGGGGATAGAGGGGGATCACAGTGTCCCAGAGGGCAGTGATCTGGTTAGGCCACCTGCAACCAACCTTGACCTTTGGGTGGAGGCACCCATTTTAGAAATCAGGCCACTTAACTTGTTAGTAGCCAAGCAGGCAGGGGTAGTAGCCCAAGGGATAGCACCACCTAGGGGATATAGATATATGTATTTTTTTTGTCAAGTAAATATTTGGTGCCCCCCCCACCCCACTGATCATGGGCCACAGGTGAAATTAAACAAAAAAACACCCCAGGCCTCCACGCACCCCTGCTGATCACTTGCCAGTCAGCGGAAATGTCAAAATATAACATACATTTTTTTTTTTAATTCAGTCCCTGATGTCTAGTGGCCCCCACTGGACAGCCCTCCACTCACCTCCAGTGCCAGCAGCATGACTGAGCTTTTAGTGAATGAGCGCATGCTCTGTGGTCCACAGCACCATTCCCCCATCCTGCCCTCGGAGGGTGACTGGAGCAGCTCCCTCCCCTCCTCTACTCTCTTTGAAAAGTCCTTAAAATGACCACGAGCTGAGCCTGTCAATGAATGAGCATGTGCTTGTACAAGCACATATTTATTCATTAAATGCTTAGTTGGGCTACCAGCCATGGAGGTGAGTGGAGGGCTGTGCAGGTGGCCCTGTAGGGGTGAAATCGAGATGGGGAGAGTGGGGTGTGTGATGGCACTGATCGGCACTCCCTGAGTGGGTGGGGGGCCACTAGACACCAGGGACTGAATTTCAAAAAAATGTATGACATATTTTGACATTTCTGCCGAATGGTCAATGATTGGCAGGGGTGTGTGGGGACCTGGAGTATTTTTTTTTTATTTTACCTGTGGCCCAAAATTTGTGCTGGGGGAGACAACAGAGATTTACTTGACAAAAAAATATATATATTTTTTTACATTGTGGCCTACTGGTCAGCGATGGGGGGGAGGCTGGCAATCAACGGGGGGGGGAAGGCAGTAGACACCAGGGAGAGAATTGTATTTGTTTTTTTTCCCCCTATTTACAGGCATAGTTTTTGTGCAAAGTGTGGAAGTGAAATTCCACACTTTCCATTTGATCCTGCACTCCACGATCTGTGAATTTCATTGATTGTGCTTCACGTAGTGAACTCAATCTGAAAAAGTTTTGAGCAGTGAAGTTTCGGGACTTGGCACATCTCTACCTACCATAGAAGGGCCCCACATGAAACCACCGCATATGTGCTCGTGTTAATCTTAGAGAGCTTAGACTAGATATACTTATTTACAATATTGCAACCCTATAATAGATCTTAGGCTGTATAACTCTCTCTCTATTCTAATGATGATGTTTAATAACCAATGTGTTGCCATATCCTGTTACGATGTCTACTTATATAGCCTTGTACATGTGGAATTGGTTGTTTTATATTATAATAATAATAAAAAGATTAACTACAAAAGGAACCAGAGGGTATGCAAAGCATAGGAGAAACTCAGGACAGCGCTCAAGGAGAATCAAATTGGATGATGTATGATAAGGGAAGCCATGAGTGGAAAGAATCATGGATGTTCAGGACAAGAATAAACGCTAGGCTGAGGAAGGTAACAGGAATGGATGAGGTACTATGAGGGATTGACACCATGAAGGCAGGTACTGGAAAGTGAGGTATGAAAGGAGGAAGGACGATAGGGAGGTCAATAGGGTAGCATAGGACCCAGCCGGTACAGGATGAGAACTGCATGGGGGTGATAGACCCGGAGGCCTATGAGGCTAATGTGGATAGCAGTGATATGCTTCAATAGAGCAATGTGACTAAGTAGACTCCTTGAAAGGTGGTATATTCAGAAATGAATAGAGCAATGTGAATAAGCAGGCTCTTCAAAAGGAGGTAGAGTCAGAAATGAAATGGAAGGAACTTGAACTATGGTGGAGAGCCCCCAGCCAGCCCGTAGCGAAGGGTGACAGACAGGAAGGCTTGGTGCTTGAGTGGAGATAGAGTCGAATGGAGATACAGGATGAGAGATGAAAGCATGAGGAGAGATGGAAGCCAGGACTGGAGCAAATCCGGGATGGCTGACAATGAATGGATGAAGATAGAGTGAAGCCACGAGTGGAGTAAATCCATGACAGCTGGTATGAAATAAGTGGTGAATAACGATTGGAGTCATGAACCTGATACATGTGGCAGGAAGGCCGCAGGTCAATAAGGTGTCATATGATCAATGATAGGTAGCCAGAGACAAGATAGGGGAAACCCCAAAAGAAAGCACCGGACAAGGAGGGAGGGAGAGCATCCACTAGAGGGAGGAATAAACTGATGGATTGTAGCCATGGAGGCTGGTACCAGAATGGAGGGAACAGAGCTGATGGGGTGGCAGAGGGAGCAGAAATAGAGTCAGCAGAGGCAGACTGATTGAGTGGTAGAAGTGAACGCTGGGATAATGGAACATGAGACATGACCGTACGAATATGGAGTGAAGCCTAGAAGGCTGGTAGTGGTGTGGCAGGAACCCCCCAACAAAACTGAGTAAAATTCAGAACCTGGGGTAAATGAGAAAAGAATGCTGAAACCAGAGAGGAAAGGGCTAACACAAGGCAGAGCCATATGTGGCGTTGAGGAGTCCGGAACTCAAAATTAGGAGGGCAGTAGGAAGCAAAACAGAAAAGAAGGCATCAGGGTAGGAGAACCCCAAAAAAAACAGGCAGCCGAGCAGATTATTATTATTATTTTTTTTTTAAATATTGTTAGAATCAGGCAGTTATATAGAAGGGCTCCACCTAAAAGTTAGCTTCATCCTTATGTAGAAAATCCCAAAAGACCTAAGCATAGAGAAATCGTGTAGATAAACAAGCCTGTGTGTACAGAATCTACTGAATGAAAAACAAGGGACAACATCTTGTTTGAAGTCTCTCGCGATAATAAAGCCATTGTACCAATGGAGCAACCATGGGCATGATTCTGAAGAACCTCTCACAGCGCGCATGCACTTGCACAGTGTACTGATGCAGTAGCATAACACCTGCCTCACCAGTAGTATGCTCCAACAGTGACCAAAAGGAGGCCGTGTACACAGAAAACACGTACAATCTAAAGGGATCACTGACGATTGTATACACGGGTCCCTGTAGCAGTAATTCCAGTGGAAAAGCAAGCAACTATGCGATTCAACTAGCAAAAGATGGTTGATGCATTGCACAGAAAATAAACAAATCCTGCACTACCCCAGAATCAACACTGCAGTTGGAAACACGGCAGCATAGGGAATGTAAACCACAAAGCGCCTACCTGACAAGGGAACTGTGATGAGTGGCTCACAAGAGAAGGGAGCGCACAAGAAATGCTGGTATCCAGCACAGTGACTTTTGGTGTTGGTATTGTGGTTTCAGATGTGCATGATGCAGGGGGAATGGACGTACACACACACAACGGAGCTGCAGCAGGACGGAGGGTGCCCGAAAGGAGACTGCACCCCAAGCACCAAGAAACCGAGATGCAGCAGGTGAGATGGCAGTGAAAAGACAAAGGGGGCTCAAGGAACAAAACTAACAGGGAGGGAGGAAGGGAAGCACAAGGAAGCGGGTGCAGCAAAGCTGAGAACTGAAAGAAAACTTTAAAAAATGACCAGGGGGAAGAAAATGAGGATGAGAGAAAGGGAACAGGAAGGGGGGCTAAGAGAGCACACCAGTAGAGCAAGCGCTCAACGAGCAAATGTGGGAGGGGAGCAGTAGCACGGGGGGGAGCGAGTGGAGTGAGAAGTGCTCAAAAGCACTGACAGAGAAGGAGAGAAAATGTGGAAGGGGAATGAGGTGAAAGGGGGCAGCCAGAGGCAAACAAGCAGAACGGATCAGGAGAAGGTACAGCCAGCGTGGCCTCCTTCTGCAACGAAAAAGAATCCTGGCAAAACCCAGGATGTTGTGACCTTTTAAGCTTGATGGGGAAATTACATTGTTGCTCCACCCATCGAACCTCAGGTTAAAGCCCTCCCATTAAAGTGCCCCGGCAGAACCAGCATTCCTCTTGAGTACAGTTCACAGTAAACCTTTTTGTAACCCAGTCCAGGGAACTGCTGTAGAAGCAGATTGCATGCTCCCCTAGCATTCGCTGTGCAGGACCAGACTGAAGATTTCCTGGAGCTCCGTTCAGGGAGCTTGCTGTGCCTGAGTTCCTAGCATTCACTGTGCAGGGCCAGGTTGAAAATTTCCTGGAGCTCCGTTCTGGGAAGTAAGGGTAAGTAAGGCAAGTAAAGGGAAGGTGCCTCTAGTTGGTGACTTCAATCTGCCAGATGTGAAGTAGAGCCTTCCAGCTGTGGTGTTGGCAATGAGTAGGGCCACCCTGGACTGCCTGCAAGGGGCTTTTTTCAGGTAGTTAATCAAAGAACCCTCTCTGGATGGGACAGTGCTCGATCTGGTGCTTATAAACAGGGACACCACTCATAAAGACAGGAGCAAAGGAGAACCATACAAGGATGAGGGTTCTGGTCTTCAAGAGGGTGGATTTTAAAGAAATAGGTGACTGCTGCAGAAACTGCCTAAGAGGGATGGAGGAGTGCCAGGGAGGAGTAAAGGCACAGAGGGGTAGAATTAGGGAGATCATAATAAAGCAACCAACCTATGTGAGTAGGAAGTAAGCAAAAGCAGATGGAAAAGGAGACCACTGGTATTCCAAGGAAGTGGCAAGGGTGGTAAAAGGAGAAAGGGTGGCATTCAAGAGGTATAAGGAAACACAGAGAGGGGGAGAACAGGAAGGTTTAACCCGAAGAGCAGAAAGAAGCAGGCAAGGTGATGAGGGGAGCAAAAGAGCAGACAGAGGGAAGAAAAAAACAAAGGGGTAATTGTCTAGCTTAAATTGTAAACCAAAACTCATTATACTAATATTGAATAGTCTTTTTTTTGTTAGATAATATACTGCCTGGTTCATTTATATATATATATATATATATATATATAATCTTATATAGTATAGTTATAGAGTATGCTTGTCCATTTGTTTATCTTATAAATACTTCAATAAAAAGATTAACTACAAAAAAAAAATTGTAAATGCTAGAAACGTGTGGTCCTTGATTTGAAAGCTCTTTTCATTGTGAAAAATTAGTATGCTGGTGTCTGGGAGCTAGGAGGTGTACTTTTTTTTTTAGATTTTTGGGGGGATAAAAAAGTGTAGGAATGTGATTTCCTCCATTTCAGGTAATGTAAAATAAAAAAAATGTAAATGCTAAAAGAAAAAAAAAAAATTATTAGCTACCTAAGTGACAGGAGGAAAACAAGGGGAAAGATAGTAAGAATTAGAAGGGCAGAAAATTGAGGCTGTACAGAAGGAGACCAGAAAAAGATGATATTTTGAACAAGTACTTCTGCTCAGTCTTCACAGTGGAGGGTGGAGGGAATGGACCACCAGGGAGAAGCAGGGACAGTGTGGGGAAGGGGTTGACACAGGTCCATTTTCAGAGGAAAGAGTGCTGAAAGGACTTGCAGCCCTGAAAGTGTACAAGGCTATAGGACTAGACAGGCTTCACCTCAGGATACTAAAATAACTTGGGGAGGTTCTAGCTGCCCCACTGACAGCCTTATTCAACAACTCACTAGAAATGGGGATGATTCCAGAGGACTGGAGAAGGACTGATGCTGTCCCTCTGCATAAGAGTGGGAGGAGGCTAGTAACTATAAGCCAGTCAGTCTCACTTCAGTGGTGGGCAAATTGATGGAAACACTACTGAAAGAAAGGATGATGGAGTATCTTAAATCAAATATATTTTTTATTTAAAGTTTGGTGACTGCGAGAGGCACACTGAGCCAAGGCTCGTTTCCAGGTGCAACCCGGGGGGGCAAGGGAAACAAGGTTACAGACTGCTAGGCAGGTTACAATGAGCCTGGGTAAGAGTAAAGTACAAGTTCCATATACTGTACAATTGCACATATAACATGAGAGATATGACTAAACAATGAGGTTTGCTTAATTTACAATGCAATGAGTACAGCAAGAGCACTTAGTTGGGACAATTAACTACACTTGACTAATATGTCTTTAGCAGCCAGATAGGCAACTGGGGACTTAGCCTGCTTGATAACAAGAGCAGAAGGGATGTGGAGGGTGGGAGAGGGAATAGTTAGAAAGATTTAGTGAGGGTAGTACGTGGAGAGATAAAGTAAGGGAGTTCTAGTTGGGGGGGAAACGGTATGAGAAAGTGGCATTCCCAGAGTTTGAGTGGGGACGGGGAAGGGCCAGAGTGCAAAGGTCACTTGAACAGCGATGGCAGGATGAGTGGGAGCTAGGGGAAAGGAGGGAGGCGAGGTAAAGAGTGAGGGAGCCAAATCAGTATTTGGCTGTAATAATGGAGGTGTGATTGTGGAGGCAGGTGGATGGGGGGGTGATAGAGAAGAGTAGAGGGTGCAGTGATGTGTCCTAGTGGGAGCATTTAAGGCAACATGGCAAAAGGCATTAAATAGTGAGTCTAGTCTGGAAAAGGTGGTGGCAGGGGTGGTTCTACAGATGACGTCAGCATAGGGGTAGGATTGTTTTTGTGAGTAGTATACGACGGACAGGAGTGGAGAGTGCTTCTTTATTTCTGTAGAGGGCACCGAGTTTTGGGCAGAGCTTGGAGTGGAAGTAGTTGATGTGAGTAGAGTAGTCTAGGTGGCTGCCCAGCCAGATGCCTAAGTACTTGTCAGCAGAGACTGTGTCTAGTGTGATGCCGTTGAGGGTAGGGGTGGTGGGAAGTTTGGAGAGGTTTTGGGGGTGCCCTTTTTTTGGCATTAACTTTTGGTTGGTTGTCTTGGAACCATTGCCGAATGTGGGTAAAGTCATTCTGCAGCTGTGATGTGATGTCACCAAAGGGGCAGAGGGACCAGAAGTGTAGAGGATGGTGTCATCACTCCTAGTTTGGTCAACTTCCTAATCAGTCTTCCATGCGGCACCCTGTCAAAAAAATAGGCCATGTCCACTGTCTCTCCCCCATTTGGCACTGGACCCCGACTGCCATATTGTTGACCATTCCTTGAGTTTCCTAAGATCACAACACATTTTTTTCCCATGGTCCCTTTCTGACTGCCCACCCTAATGCAGATTTTGATATAATACAGATTCACGTGGTGTGGGGGAGGAAGGGCATGCCAAACAAATCTAATAGATTTCTTTGGCTGGATGACTAGGGAAATCAAACAGTGAGGGGGGGATACAGTGAACATGGCCTATTTAGACCATAGCAAGGTATTTGACATGGTGCCGCATGGAAGGCTAATTAGGAAATAGACAAACCTAGGACTGAGATCCATAGTGGTAAATTGGGTTAGAAACTGGTTAAAGGATAGGAGACAGAGCGTGGTGGTTAATGGCACTCATTCTAAAGAGGGGAGTGTGACAAGTGGGGTGCCACAGGGCTCGGTACTGGGACCAGTTCTCTTCAATATCTTTATCTTTATAGAGGACATTGCAGCAGAGCTGAAAGGGAAGGTATGCCTTTTTGCAGAAGATACCAAAATCTGCAATAAGGCGGGCACTCAGAAAGGGGTGGGAAAAAATGTGCTGGGATCTTAGGAAACTCAAAGAATGGTAAAAAACATGACAGTTGCGGTCCAATGCCTAACAGCGCAAAATAATGCACCTAGGACATAGAAACCCTGGCGCTGAGTTTAGGATGGAGATGGTACCAACAGTCACTAGGCAGGAATGGCACCTCGGGTGATCATATCTGAGGACCTCAAGGTGACAGGGCAGTGTGACAAGGCAGTGAGCAAGGTTAGTGGAATGCTAGGTTGCATAGGGAGGGGAATCACCAGCAGGAGGAGAGAAGTGGTGTGGCCATTATATCACTCACTGGTGCGGCCACACCTAGAATACGGTGTTCAGTTTTGGAGATTGCACCTCAGAAAAGACAGACAGAATAAAAGCAGCCCAGAAGAGGACAACTAAAATGGTGCATGTTTTGTACGAGAAGCCCTATGAACAGAGATTGTGGGATCTCAACATATACACCGTGGAAGAAAGGAGAGAGAGAGGGAGAGAGAGAGAGATACAGAGGGGATATGATAGAGATCTACAAGTACATCAAAGGGGTGAACAGGGTATAGGTGGGGAGTCTCTTTCAAACGAGAACAAGCACCAGGGCCCGGGGGCATGCAATGAAGCTGGAAGGGGAATTCAAGAATGACATGAGCAACTATTTCTTCACTGGAAGGATAGTGGATGCCTGGAATAGATTGCCAGTAGAAATGGTGGAGGCTAGAACAGTGGGGGCTTCAAGCATGTATGGGACAGATACAGGGGTATATTAAAATGCAGGGAGGTGGGAGGGTTGATGGAGACTGGGTAGGGTCTGAGCAGACAGAATAGATAGTGGACATCTGGGCAGACTAGGTATGCTAAGCAGTCCTTTTCTGCTGTTAAATTCTATGTTTCTATATAACTGTGATCGTCTAGCACAGATTTAATATAGTTTACGAAAATCTGATGCTCGCAAGATCTTGTATGGCAGTTCAAATGTCAAAAAAAGTTGTTATGCTATTGTTCTGACATCACATTGACAGTACAACAACTTTTCAGCCTTGTCCTGCCATCTGATTGTGTTACTCAACAAGCTCCAACTAGAAAAAGTATTAGAAACATGGTTTAGTGAGTGCCAATCAGTGGACCCTACTTGGTTTGACACAAAGAACCTCACACGGCTCCATGACACAAAAGTGATTTTTTTTTAAATTTAAAAATAAAATCTGCTGAAAATAGATGCCAGAGGGAGTGGGGAGAACTCAGAGCAAGCAGGAGTGGGGAGATGTTGGCGCGAGTGTGAGCAGGGAGAAGCAGGAGCCAGCGGCAGCAGGTGCAGCACCAGGGCAAAAGTTAACCAGCAAGTAAAGAAAAAAAATGCAATTCATCCACAATAACCTGTAACCATATACTATATAAAACAGTGGATGGGTGACCATCCACAACTAAGGCTGCATTTCCATCTCGGGCAGTTGATTACATCAGCGAGACCCTTCGAGCTTCGCTCTTGAGGTGTCTATGATTTCATCAACTCCCTCGATGGAAACACAGCCTTGTTGTGGATGTTTACCCACCCACTATTCTATATATTACGCATGACCAATGTTAGAATGTGTGTATGGTGTTAGCCTCCTGTTCATCTCTTTTTTTACTACTACTTTTCACTTCTTGGAGTCAGGCAGGCTCTCCACTCATCTCTGCTCCACCCAACCAATATCAGCCTACCCCTGTCCACCAGGCCAAGTCCCCTATGGATTCCCCCTATGGCGGGGCCAGAGGAGGGAGAGTCATCCCCCGCCACCAGTGCACATATCCAGAAGTGCCTAGGGACCAGACTGCAGTGCAGGCTGAGAGAGAGAGTGGATGGGGCTTCATTAAACCTGTTGTCTGGCTCCATTTATTACCATGTGCTCTCCAACCCCATGCCATGGCAACACGTAAGTGCTTGTTTGTGGAGGCATGCACCAACACAGAACCGCAGCTCCTCCATATGCATCGCTCACAACCTGTACCCCACCAGGCCTCCACTCAGTGGCTGTCAGAGGCTGAGACAGCTTGCTGCCACTCCCAGGGAGAGGACAGCAGTCCTTGGGACACTCGATCCTCTCCTCTCCTTTCCAGGTGACTCCCAGTGCCCCGAGTCTTCTCCTTAACTCAGGTTGCCAGCTTGGCAGGTAGTGGCACGACCGCTGAGTCACTGGGACAGCTCTTTCTGTTTACTTCTTATAGTAGGCTACAGCAAATGCTGATGGTATTGATAATTGTCCTCCTCACCCCCCACCCACACACAGACCATCAGCAGCCCACAGCAACACTCACCTTTCTGAATATCTGTATCAGATGTTAATGGTCTGCTAATCGTCTTTTCACAGACACTTATCGTAAATACTTCTCTCCCCAGCAGCACTCGCCTATGCCTGACTGCCTGTGTACCTGCTGCCTACTATCCAGAGAGCTGAACTACAATCAGGGCTTTTGCTAATGGATTAAATTGAAAGGCTATAAAGCATGATTATAGTTGTGTGAATGCTGTCAATCCCTATTATAAAATGGATAAGAGAAATATTGTACTGTGATTGGTGGAATCCAGTCACATGACCATGCTGTTATCGCAGCACAACAGCACAGGTCAGAAATGTTTAACTTTCTGATCCTCATTACTTTGCCCTAAAATACAAAAAAATCAGAGAAGCCATTTTATAATTACAATAAGGCATTCCAGGGTGTGCAAAATTGAGGGATAACGGCACTTTTTGGGTGTGTAAAACCCTCAGCTTCACCTTGGGATTTGCTTCCCAAGGTGTGCTGTTATCCCACAATAACACACACCCTGCCATGCCTTATTGCTTAATTATCCAGCTAAAGCTGCTGCAGTACAATTGAAAGTTACTGAGTCAGTAATGGCTGAACTGTCACTCTCTTCTGCCACCTCTGTTACTTTCTATTCTGCCTTCCCCTGACAAAAAGAGAAGATGTGAATATTTTGTGTACCCTGTCATAATTTGATTTGAAATCAGAAAGTATGCAGTGTTAAACAGGGTAATGAACAGTGCGCAGTACTGGTAAGCCTGTCGTGGCCATTCCATCAATGAGAGCACAATAAGAAAGTTTAAGTCAGATTATCAGGACAAATTACAGCATACCTCCGACCTAATGCATCTGGCCACAAAGTTGCCAACAAAACCAAGAGGCAGACTGGCACTACTGTTCCAAGATGTGGAAGACAAGTTAAACAAGCATTTGTCAATGCCGAACATTCGCTTGCAGGTATTTGCAGTGGTGTTTGGCATGTATGGTGCTTTACCCTAATGCCCTGTGCGATTGAGGGTATTTGCACAATAAATTGTCAGCATGACCTTTTTGTTACCCCCATTGTGCGCCAATAGGGCGAAACACGTTTTGGGCAGGATGTGAAAATGACAGCTGTACTGCTCATAAGGAAGTGTGGTAAAATGCCAATGTTGAAAATCTGGAATGGAATATTGAAAATTCGCAAACCTACGAGCGTGGTGGGAACTGTGCAACACACGTCAGAAACAGTCATTTTTAGGAATTTTTTCACCAAATTTTCAACATAGCCATTTTAAGATCTCTGCTCATGAACAGTGACACTGTGATTTTCTTAATGTGTCCCATACACTGAGTTCGCACACCGACTGTGCCATTGTGCTACATGGGCGGAAACACGTTTTGGGCAAGATGTGGAAAATGACAGCTACAGTGCTCATAAGGAGGTGTGGTAAAATGGCAATGTTGAAAATCTGGAGTGAAAATATTGAAAATTCGCAAACTTACGAGCGTGCGTAGGAACCGCAACGCTGACTCACAAAACAGTAATTTATAGGAATTTTTTCACCAAATCTTCAGCACAGCCATTTTAAGACCTCTGCTCATGATCAGTGTCACTGTGATTTGTTAATGTGTCCCATACATTGAGTTCGCACCGACTGCGCCATTGTGCTACATGGGCAGAAACACATTTGGGCAGGATGTGAAAAATGACAGCTGTACTGCTCATGAGGAGGTGTGGTAAAATGGCAATGTTGAAAATCTGGAGTGCAAATATTGAAAATTCGCAAACGTACGAGCGTGCGTAGGAACTGCGCAACGCATGCTTGTAAAACAGTCATTTCTTGGAATTTTTGCACCAAATTTTCAACATAGGGTTTTTGGGACCCCTTCTCATGAATAATTCACTGTCATGGTGTTATTCAAGGCCAAATGGTGATTTCGCACAGTGACTGCGCAGTGCCTGCGAAATCACCCTTCGGGGCCGAATAACGCCATGACAGTGACATCATTCATGAGAAGGGGTCCCAAAAACCCCATGTTGAAAATGTGGTGCAAAAATTCCAAAAAATGACTGAGACATGCAATAAAGTTGAAACCCCCATATCTAGCCCATTATACAGCTTACCGGCATTTCCTCAGTTCGCGGTCGGCTTTGAAGAGTGCAGACGTGTTCCCGGTCCAACAAGATTGTCGCGCTGGAGTCCGGAGTAAGTATGGGGTGAGGGGTGGGGAGGCTGGGTGCGCAGTGGGTGGGTGCGGGTTGTGGGGCGGGAGACTGCGCGTGGGACCGTTTTTATTTTACAGGTTTAAAAAAAACTGACGTGGGATGTTTGCCACGCTGGGGTGGGCTCCTAGCTTGGCAGAAGATGTGTGGGGCCAAGGAACAGCACGAGTTGGGCACCCCGTCGGCCTAAACTACTGCGGGGGCGAGGGGAGCCGACGAGGGTGAGCACCCCGCTGGCAAACAACGCGGTTTGCTACGCTGGGGCCTCCAGCGGGCAGCAGGATGGTTTGGGGCCATGGAGCCGACGGGATTGTGCACCCCGCCGGCAACAACGCTTGCCACGCTGGTGGGCTCCCCAGAGTGGCATGAAAGCTTTGGGGGCGGCATGACGACGCGGGGAGCACATGACGCAAGGGGGGATAGTGGTGGTGCTCAGTATGGTGCAGTGATTTTCTGAAGCAGAAGAACACCGCTGTCATACTGAGCTCCCACCCATTGGTGAGGATCGCCACGCCTGCTCAAGGGAGCAGTGCATTGATGGGAGAGGCACACCTCCAAGTGTGCTACTCTCCCAAAACATTCCTTGCGCATGTGCGCAAGCTAACGTAAAAAGTATTAAAACCATGTCTCAAATACCTCTGTCCCAAAACAGGTGTGGGGTAAACGTGGTGCACAATTTTCCTTTCATTTCATTACAGACACGTAGGGAACTTCTCATATAATACATGTGATGTAAGCAATAAGACACAATGGGGTATGCATTGAACAGATATGACTACACACGTAGGGGCATAGTAAGGCATGAGTCCACAGGCCAAGTGCCTTCAGCCCCTTGAAGTGTGGTCATATCTGTTCAATGTACACCCCGGAGTGTCTTATTGCACTTATTAAATGGACTACTTTTATAAGACAAATTTTACTGATACAAAAAGTAAGTTTATGGACAGCAGCTGTTGAGGATGGTGGAGTGTAAACCTGTGGTTTTCTTTCATTTTTCTTTCTGCTTAAGTGAAGCAGAACTGCAGGACCGAGCAGCCCCTTCCGTTTCCATGATGGAGTGTGCACCATTGCCAAGCGAGTGGAAGTATTTGTTTCTCACCTGCATCTTGGTAGAAGTGAGCTTCCTACTGTTAAAATAAAAATAAAAACATACTCAGACAGATTCTGCTGTTTTGAAAACTGCAGGAGCACAGTTGCTATGGGATCCAGGTATGGGACGCAACGGGAGCAGGCATGCTGTTGGACTGGTGTCACAAACATCAGCTGACAGAACGTGAGCACTTGCACTGTTTTATTTGAATTTGTCACGTCTGTGTATGGCTGCTAGTATGTAAGTCCATGATGAGCCGCATTAGTGAGAAAAAAATGGCGTCATTTGAAGTATGAGTGTTCTAACAGCACAGTGATTTTTTTTTTTTTTTAATGCAGTCCTGCTTTTTAGTACTTGTTTGTACTTGTGCATCAAACTGATTTGATGCACAGGTAAAAACCAGTCAAAACACAGGATTTACTCTCCCCATTTTTATAAGAGTTGTTCATTCTGTACTAATGCCACTCACACTGTTGTGCTGTGTTGTGAAAAATGGAATATGCCAATAAAAAGATTAACTGCAAAAAAAAAAAATATGGTCAGAGGGTGCTGCAATTAATGCCTGTGTGGTGCTGGTCAATGGCACAAGAATGGCTAGAGCACTCAACCCTGGACAGCTGGCCAACATGGGAGGGGAGTGTTAACATTCTTGAAACAGTGGGCATGTAAATTTTTAAGCCAGAATGTCTACTCAAAGAGGAAAGACATGAAAGCAAGGTGAAAGACACCACTTGTTTTTCCTCAGCTATGAATCTCCTTTTCAATGAAAATGGAGAGCATTAGGGCAGGAGCTAATACCCCCAAATCTTAGAATGAGCTTAGATGAAACAGGCATTAACCTCATACCTTATTCACAGTGGACAGTGGAGACCACTAGTGACAAACAAGTAGAGGTAACAGGTCTCGGCGACAAATGCCAGGTGTCAACCGTAGTCACTGGCACACTACAAGGGGAATCTGCTCATCTTGCAAGTCACTTACAAAGGTGAGCCATCAACTGCCACCCAGAATTCATCTTTCCTTTGGGCTGGTTCACCACGAATACCAAAAATCTCTTGACTAATACTGACACCATGATACAATGCATACAAGCCCTCAAAATGCATTATATTTATTATGTGGGAAAAAGCCTCCCCCAAGAGCAGTGGGCAATCTGCATGTTAGATTTATTTATTTTATTTAGCTTTTGTTGACCGGGTAAGTGCACTAGACAAATCCTGCCTATTTTCAGGCACAACCCGGGGAAGGGGATACAGATGAATGCCAACTGACCTTGAACCAGATTAAGCTGTTGGTGGTATTTTTAGTGAATGAGGGAAATTTGGCCAGGACACCGGGGAAATTCTCCTACTCTTTTCGATAAGCGCCATGGGATCTTTAACATCCACCTGAACTACCACCAATCCAGGCAGATGGGACCTCGGTTTAACGTCTCATCCGAAAGACGGCACCTCAGAAATGCAGCACCCCTCTCATGCTGCATTACAGTGTCAGTACTGGGATATTAACCCAAGTGCCAGATGTGGGAACTAAACCCACAGCTGTCTGATCTCCCGGCCTCAGAGGCAAGTGTGCTACCTACTGAGCCACTGACACTGCAAATGTTTTCAGAGCCCACATCATGGAATCTGTCCTGGCAGCACTACAGGAAGAAGTTGTCATACCAATATTTGTTTCCCCTCATGTACAGACCTTTTGCAGCCCTTGGACCTCACTGTGAATAAACTTCTAAAAGATGTCCTAAACCAAGAATTTACACAGTGGTATGCTGGCCTGATTACAGCGCGGCTAAATAATTGGAGTATGGCTTCACAATTAGCTGTTGATTTACGAATGCAGATCATCAAAGAGAAAGATGAATGATAAGGACATGAAAAGAACATTACAGATATTCTTAAATGTAACATTATTAATATATTTCCATTATCTGTGTATACTGTATAGGAAAATTAGTCCATGGCATGCGGGGGTAAGCAAGAGTAAGCAATTAAAGCTATACCTGCAATTATCATTCAGGACTATTCCTGCTGAATTCAGATAGGCTAATGAAATCTTTTTTTAATTAAATCCATATATAATTGCCAAGTCATTATGTTAATTTCACATAATAAGAAACTAAACAAGGACAGAGGATTATTCCCCAGACATCAAAATTATATTTTTTGTATATGATTTCCCATTCAATCGAAGCTCTAAAGCTCCAAAATGAATTCATTTATTTAACTGAAAAAAACATTAAATGTTAATTAGAACTGAATATTTTATCTTGTCATGGCAGTCATTTTTTCTTCTGAAAGAGTCGATGCGTCAGTGTCATTATCTCTGCTTAACTCCTTTTCGTTTGTGCATGAATAAATGCTGTAATGTGATCCAACTCGAAGAAAATGTGTCGATTGCCTTTGTACTTAATTTTGAACTTTGCTGGTGCTAGAAGCTGAAATCCAGCACCAATCTCCAACAGTTCCTGACGCAGCGCAAGGAATTTGCAATGTTTCTGTTGGGTGGTAAAAGCAAAATCCAGAAAAACTAGGAACTTGTGTGATTTGTATCTCAACATGCCTTTAATCCTAAATAAGTGTGGCCTCCAGCCCAATGATTTTATTAGATGTTGCTGAAATTGTTGTAGTATTTTGAGTGACCATCTTGTTAACAGACTCGATCTTTTCTTTGCTAGTTTTTGTATCTCTCTGCAGGAAATCCACCTTCTTGCTCAGTGCATGGAATCTCCTATCAAACATTTGTGTCCATAGTAAATGCTTTCCTAGGGATTACCCTAGTGTCTCTATTGTATATCCGCTACCTACAACCATACCAGGACTTTGCCATGGGCTTAATAAGGGTCAAGATGTGCTCGATATTAAAACAGGGGCTTGCTTTGAAGTGCTTCTTTGTGGATCCAAACTGACAGTTTCAGCTAGTATTTTGCATGCAGCTTGCTCTTCCACACCCAGTGCAGCCATACGTTCAGCAGCTAATAACAGAGAAGGGGGAACAGAAAAATCAGCTGCTTTTAAACTAGCACGTTCGTGATGCATTCTGGCTTCCCAGTCAATGGCTCAGCTTGAGAAAGGTTCAGCAGCCTCATTCAGTACCTGAGGGACTGGATGTTCAGGAAATTCAGGAATACTCCCCTCTAGCTTTCCAGTTTCATCCACAGGTTTTAGCGTGATCACAGTTGGTATGATACTAGGAGAGCCAGGATGTATCCCAGCTTTCCCCAAACCCTCTCTGCTTGTTGCAAGCCTGAAGTACTTCTCAAGAGGTTTATCCATGGAGAAGTATATTCCTTGGATGAGGATGTGGTCAGCATTTTCCTTTTATCATTCATATGGGGTTATTCGCATGATGCAAAGCTGCTAGATGACTTTAGTGTTTTTTATTAAGTTTTTTGTTGAACACAGAATACAGAGCTCACACACATATCAGTTGCCTTACCACCAACTTGCTTCTCCCTCCACGTTCTACGGGTTCAATGGGTATCCGCAACTTAGTGAGGTGTTATGCTTGTGCAACACTGTTAATAGGGTATCCAGTGATTATACCGACTGTAAATTTGTGACTCTCAAAAGAGCGACTCATTTACAGTGCTAGCATGTTGGGCTACCCTGTAAGGATAGCGACGGAATGCGAATGCAACAGTGGGGATGAGTGAGGGGGGCGACCGCGAGAGGAGGGATAGGAACGAGAAGGGGAGGCATAGGGAAGAAGGTTTGTGTGGGGTAGTGTGCCATGCTTCCACTGAGCTAGCTGTGTGGGGTGGTGGTGAGGGTGGCTAGCTTCAGTGCAACAGGTACTAGGTTTGGGGCTGGAGACTGGGGTATATTTTATTGTTGCCATTGTGTTTATTTTTATTTTTCAGACGGTGTACCCCTCCCCAACATGCACCCCCCCCGGAGCTGGTTATATTTAGTCGGGGGGGTATGACGGCGAAGCCCCCCATGAGGGAAGGTGCGGGGGGTTGCAGCCCCCCCACATAAATACTGTTTTAACTTGCCGGATGTGTTACCTGCAAGTGTACATCACCATTGTGATTTTTTGGTGATGTACACTCACTCTAATGGTAATCACTCTTTTGCAATCACAATTATGACATGGCACCGTTAATAGTCTGAAGGTAGTTGAATGAATGTGTTAACTATAATTGCTATTTTAATATTTTTTCCCTAAGGGAAACCCCGTTATAATTTGCTGTTGTAACCAGCTGATTATATTGGCAAACAGGCACTGGGTTTCCCTCAGACCACACATGTGCCTGTCACCGCTCTTCCTTTACTCGTCGCCATTCCTCGGGTTCATCTCTTATTGCCACAGACTTTACTGCCCCCTAGTTGGCGTTAAGTTTCCTTTTTTTTTTTTAAATGTCTTTAAAGATGCAACTTTTAAATATTAAAAGAAAAGAAGAAAAAGGAAAACAAACGGCAAACATTTTTTTTTTCTCCCAGTTGCTTCAGACTGTGGACCGCACAGCTCCCTTTGTTTATTTTATATAATTGCTGTGGCCAAAAATGCTCCCCAGCAATTATATAAAATAAAGGCTGGGTAGGCGCATAAAACACAAATTGTACACACACCCTCGGTGTTGGATGCCTTAATAAACCCCGAGAGCGAAGTGTCATCCCATACCTCGGGTGTGTGTAAAATTCTCTTTATAACCCCCCTACCCAGTCATTGTTCTATATGTTATACATGGATACTTTTAAGCAATAAGGTATGTCTGAGGGTTATGATAATGGCCTGTTAATCACATCCTGGGGTTTTAATGTGACATGAGGCAAACCCAAGTGCCACATGCCCCAGTGTGTTATTAACTGGCCTTTAACATAATCCTCAGACATACTGTGCCTTATTGCTATTGTAGTAAGGAGAAACTAGTATTATATGAATATCTTCATGTTTTATTGTTTTTATCTTTTTATGTTTGTTTGAAATGTGGTGAAATACTTCCTCCGTAGTTCAGCCCTGGTCAGTGCAGTGTACGAGTCAGATGGTTCCATGGAAACATATATTTGCAGTGGGAGTTTTAAAAGCAGTAGCCCTTATAAATTTATTGATTTATGCTAAAAGGAATTCTGAACAATACAGCAGAAATATGCAGGCTGAAATCTTAAAATCACGTTCACATTTCAAGTTTCAGTTTCATAATATGACACAACAAAAGCTGCTGTTCCCACTTTACCAACAAAATTCCTTTTTAAATCTTTTTTTTATTCTCATACTTTAATCTCATTCTTCAGTCCTCGAATAGTTGGAAATACTCTAAAATAATCTGCTTTCGCTAACTCATGATGAAGTCAGCTCAAATCAGCTCACAAAATTTGAGGTCCATGTTTGCCCACCTTACCCACTTAGTACTGTATCCCAGCGGCAGTTGGCCAGCAGGAACTGGGGATCAAGAAGAAAAATGGGGTTTGTTCATTCACGGTGGAAAATGGCCACAGCCATTTCAAGACCTGTCAGCTGCAGATCACTGAGGAATACTGTACTGTCTGATGTTATTGATGGGTTGATCTTAAACTAAATCATAATGCACAACAAAACAGTAGCCACCAGCTCCACAAACCCTGCCCTTGTTGTGTGAGTTTTAAGACAAAGTCCTTCGGGGCTCAAGAGATGGGATGCTGATCACACCTGTTTGATGCTGGAGATGGGCATTTACATTTTATAAAAATGACCTTTGAGAGACTTTACTTACACTAAATATTTTAAAACAAAAGTCAACCCTCGAGGAGTAAGACACTCTCCGTGACTCCATGAAACCCATACTTGCTGTGGGAGTTTTAAAACAAAGCCCTTTGGTACTAGAGAGACCTCCCATGACTGACACTGGCTGCACTATATTATATAACAAAGCCCTTGAGACCCGACCAGCAGTTACATTTTTATGTTTGCTTGCATGCATGTGCAAAAAACATAGTGCCATGAATGGAGATTTCGGAGGCGTGTCACCTCCTGCTCCAATTCAGGCACTGGGCTGGCAGGCGCGGCCCCTGTAAGCCAATGCATTTTGGAGCTGTCTATGACAGGCTCCAAAATGCAGTAACCTCTGATTGAAAGGGAGCCTAAGCTTGAGTGAGCAGCAATAAGAAGCTGCTCGCGCTCCCCTCCCCAACCGCAGGCGTGCGTGCCCCGCACCCAGCGATAGCCGACGGGTGCCCAATCCCGTCGGCTCCAGCTGCACCGTCTCCTTCCCCCCCTCATAGTTGGTGCCACGCTGGGAGCCCACCCCAGCGTGGCAATCATATGTTGCACGAGGGTGCCCAATCCCCGTCGGCTGAGACGCCCCCGCCCAAAGTCCTTGTGCCACGCTGGGAGCCCACCCCAGCGTGGCAAATGTCCCAAGGTGTTTTAATATTTTTGCGGCCAGGGTGCCCAATCCCCGTCGGCTGAACGCCCCAAAGTCCTTGTGCCATGCTGGAGCCCACCCCGGCGTGGCAGCCCGATCCACAGCGTCTTTTTAACCTGTAAAAAGCGGTCCTTGGCCCAGCGTCTCAGCCCACAACCTGCACCCACCACTGCGCACCCAGCCTCCCCACACCCCCTCACCCCATGCTTACCTCTGGACTCCGGCGCAACGATCTTCAGTGGACCGGGAACACGTCTGCACTCTTCAAAGCCGACCACGAACTGAGGAAATGCAGGTAGGCTGTATAATGGGCTAGATAGGAGGGGTTCAACTTTATTGCATATCTCAGGCAATTTTGGGAATTTTTGCACCAAATTTTCAACATGGGGTTTTTGGGACCTCTTCTCATGAATGATGTCACTGTCATGGCGTTATTCGGGCTCGAAGGGTGATTTCGCAGTGACTGTGCAGTGACTGCGAAATCACCCTTCGGGACTGAATACCACCATGACAGTGACATCACTCATGAGAAGGGGCCTAAACCCCATGTTGAAAATTTGGTGCCAAAATTCCAAAAATAACCGTTTAACGAGCGTGTTGCGCTGAGTTCCTACGCAGGCTCATAAGTTCGCGAAATTTCAATATTTTCACTCCAGATTTTCAACATTGCCATTTCACCACACCATCTTATGAGTAGTATAGCTGTCATTTTTCACATCTCATCCAAAATGTGTTTCCACCCTTGTAGCGCAGAATGGCGCAGTCGGTGTGCGAAATCAATGTACAGGACAAATTAAGAAAATCACAGTGACACTGTTCATGAGCAGAGGTCTTGAAATGGCTATGTTGAAAATTTGGTGAAAAATTCCTAAAAATGACTGTTTCTAAGTGTGCGTTGCACAGTTCCACCTGCCTTTCGTGGGTTTTGCGAATTTTCAATATTTCCACTCCAGATTTCCAACATTGCCATTTTCCACCTCCTTAAGAGCAGTACAGCTGTCATTTTCATATCCTGCCCAAAAGCGTGTTTCCGCCCATGTAGCGCACAATGGCGCAGTGATTGGTGCAAGCTCAATGTATGGGACACATTAACAAAACCACAGTGATACTGTTCATGAGCAGAGGTCTTAAAATGGCTATGTTGAAAACTGGGTGAAAAATGCCTAAAATGACTTTTTACGAGCGCATGCTGGCACAGTTTCTATGCATGCTCGTAAGTTTGAAAATTTAATATTTTCACTCTAGATTTTCAACATGTCCATTTTATTAAACTTTCTTATGAACAGTACAGCTGCAATTTTTCATATGTCACCCAAAATGTGTTATCGCACATGTAGCGCACAATGGTGCTGTTGGTGTGCGAAAACAATGTTTAGGACAGATTAAGAAAATCACAGTTACACTGTTCATGAGCAGAGGTCTTAAAATGGCTATGTTGAAAATTTGGTGACAAAAGTCCATAAAATGACTGTGTTACGAGTGAGCATTGTGCAGTTTCCACGCATCCTCGTTAGTTCATGACTTTGTAATATTTTCAGTCCAGATTTTCACTAGTGGCATTTTTCAACACTTCCTTATGAACAGTACAGCTGCCATTTTTCACAACATGGCAGTGTGTTTTCACACTTTCAGTGCAGAGAGATGCGTGATGCTGTGGGAAATCATTGTTCGGCACAGATAAAGAAAATCACAGTGACACTGTTCATGATTGGAGGCACAAAATGCCTGAGTTCACAATCTGCTATAAAAATCCCCAACCTACTTATGTAACGGTGTCGTTGCAGTTTCTATCTTCATTGACTTCACCATTTTTTAAATATTTTTACTACACATTTGCAACATAGCCATTTTTACACCTCCCCATGAAAGTACAGCTGTCATTTTTACAACCTGTTCGGAATATTTTGCACCTGTGGTGCTAAATCCGTAGTCACTGTGTATAAGCAGCTTTCGGCTACAAACTGATATCCCCCTGTTCATGAGGTGGGGTCACAAAACAAACATGTTGAAAATTTGGAGTTAAAATACCAACGAATGCCTGAGGTATTAGGCTTTTCTACTAATCGCCCAACCCTATAGAGAATGACAGGAATCAGGGGTGTGCCTTGGGATTCTTGCCTGTGATGCTCATACCATTCCACACCCTGCAGTCACTGGAAGGCATCGAGGTATGCCTTGGACTCTTCGGCCCCAAACTTCACCCCATTCTCCTATATCGCACCCATGTCACCGTATTTCCTAATGAAATGGGGTGCACATAAGGGCCAAAGACCCCAAGGAACACGTGACACTTGTCAGTCTCTGCAGAGTGGGGTGTGGTGAAATGGCATGGCCGTTATGCCTGACGACCCAAATGCAAACCACAATGCCTGTCACTCTCTGGAGGGTGGTGGTGGGGTTGGCTTCAGTTCAATACTTCACTGCCATTCCTATTACGCAGCTCTGTAACTTCTACACTACCACTGCCAATGCCAGTAAGCAAACATTCGGCATTGACAAATGCTTGTTATTCTAGAGCCTCAGCGGTAAGAAGTGACAATGCAAATATGCAACAAGTTATTTATTTGCATGGGTGGCATGTGAGATGGGCGTGTTTTTTTTTTTTTGCTGTTGTTGTTGTTGTTTGTTTTGTTGTTATTAAAAGGTTTTTTTTTACTTCAAAAGGAACTTTGATTGGCCACCGCAATTACAATCCTAAGCAGGGAAAAAAAGATTTACTTTTGATTGACAACAAAAGTATCAGAGTAGCAGCATTGTAAAGGAAAGCTCTATTTTTGCTGAAGTTGTTAATTAAACATGAATATTTTTTTCCCCTGCTTAGGACTGCTGCAGTTTTAACTTTGTTTTGTGAAAAAACTATTCCGGTCTTAAACAGTGATCACGATCCTGATGTTGTAATGGTGGATAGGTAGTCTGTTTGGAATTCTGTTTTAGAATTCCATTTCAAAATCTGGCTCTTCTTTTTTGTATCAATCCTCAGGTGAAGGAGCTGAGGAAGTAAGTTAATGAAAGATTAACGTAAGGCTAGTGCAGTGTCAGTGACCAATCAAAATGCAGGGATTAAAGCACCCTTATTAGGTAACCCGTGAAGTGGGTGCAGGAGGAAGGGCGCCGTCCGTTATGGCACCACCTTTCTCGTGCAATCCACTCACGGTGACCGACAGGAAGGGTGACCAGATGAGGGTGGGAAAACTGGGCGACAGGATGTGCGCTATACGTACACACGTGGGGGGGTGGGAGAGAGCACGGCAAGCGTGGGCTGGGAGGGAGTGGAGAGGCTGTAGGGGGTGGTGCTGCGGTTGTCGGTTGAGCTGTGGTGTGGCGTTGGGGATTGGGCAATGGCTGGGGTGGCTGAGGTACTGAGTTCGGGCGCTGGTGTGATTTTTTTTTGCACCCGGCCCAAATCTTTTTAATTTTACTACTCCCCCCCCGACATACACCCCCCTCGAGTTGAGAATGCTTAAGTAGGGTGGTATGGGGGCACAGCCCCACAGAAAGTAGTAAAACTATGTCCTGGCGCCATTGTGCTGGTACACCAGGGTTGTCAGAGTGCCGAAAATGTGTTTGGCACTCTGACTGGATACTCTTGTGATTGCCTTTGGAAGCGTCGCCATTATAATATAGACCCCCTTACAATAATAGCCATTAGCACTCTCTGTCTCATGGGAGACTACCACCCTGTTGGGGTACCATGAAGACAAAGAAACCATCTTGAAGAGGGTTCTACCCCTAGAGGTGCCACTGGAACATAATTCCTTTAGACTAAAGATACCTTAAGAAGGAACCCCAAAGAAAGAGGTGCATTATTAGAGTAGACGAGAAGGAGAGGATGGTGGGGCAAAGAAACAGTGCTTCCAAATAACACTGGAGGAAGCCGACTTAAAAGCTCAGGAAGGGGGATGTGGCTAGTAGCTCCCACTATTGAACTACATGCTACTTTGCATTCAGTGGATATACATAACTTGGTAAGAAGCTGTGCTTGTGCAACATTGTTGATAGTCTGAAGGTAGTTGAATGACTGTGTTGTTTGACTGTTATACTTTAATACTTTGGCCATTCGCACTCTGTCCCATGGAGGACTACTACCCTCTTGGCGTACCCTGAAGGCAAATAAACCCTCTTGATGAACTCTAGAGGTGCTGTGGGAACATAATACCTTTAGGCTAAGAGTACCTTAGGAAGGAGCCCAAAAGTACTTTGCAGCAGGTGATGAACACAAAGACTGATTGGAGTGATGACTGACAGCAACTGATAATAATAGCAGACAGAGACATGACTTTCATAAGGATTATTTTATTTATTGAAGTCTTGGATGACACCTGTGAGTGGATGCTCATTGAAAGGTCCCACGTCAGATACATTAACACAAGAAGACACAATATAGTTACAGTAAATTATACACAGAGTACCAAAAATTCAACAGTACATGGGTTGCAATGACAAGCAGTTCATAAATTGTGCTAAGGCATTGTACATGGTCCTCCACATCCTGCAGAAGACAGGGAGGCAGAGGCAGACTGTTAGGGTGAGGTAGAGAGGGGCAGTGGGAGCTGGGATAGGGAGGGCAGAGAGAAAGAAAAGAGCCAAGGGGTAGGGAGTGGGAGGCAAGTGCTAGGGCAAAGGGGGTGAGAGGCAAGTGCTAGGGCAAAGGGGGTGAGAGGCAAGTGCTTGGGCAAAGACTTAACCTGGGGGGGCTAGGAGTTGGAAGTCCTGAGGCAGATAAGGAGAGAGGAAACTGCAGAACTGAAGGATAACAGAGCCACCATCTAACCCCAACTCATAGTGGTAAGCTACTACTAGGGTAAACACTATACTTAAATACATATACCACATTTTTGGCACTCAGGAGAGAAAAAAAACTGTGGAGGAGATCTCTAGAGATCCATGGCCTCAGCTACCATCTCTACTGGCATGTGAACTTATCACTATGACAGCTCAGAATTCTAATCTGGAGTTCAAAATTCAGGGGAAGTTTGTGGAGGGATAACTCTTTATCCCTCTAATGGGATAATACTGTGGGGTACCACAAGTCATTTCTACAGCTAAAGGAAGTTCCCCATGAAGCTGGCCCACCCATCAAAGCATGACATGAGGAAAGTAGCAACTGCTGAAGGGCTAGCACCCAGCCTTGAGACCGTGAGGAGCCCTATCCTTGAATGGAAATGAAATGAAGGGGATACAGGATGAAATTAGGTGGATCTTAGTCAGACACAGGGAGAATAGCTTTCAGAGGTGCTGCTGTCATGGGCTGCACAGCTAAGGGAACCCCTGTAGGCTCAAGGCTCCACCCTCTGGTAGCTGAGGTCTTAAATACCTGTACTGCAGTTTGAGTTGCAGGTCTGCATGGCTAAAGCTTCCCCTGGAGTGTTGGACCATATCACCCTCTGGGACTTTCAGGAGATGCCACCAGAGACAAGTGGCCTACACAGAAGGGCCCCCACCTGAGACAAGGGACTCACTTTCAAGATGTGGATCACAAGGGGAGCAAGCTGTCTGCCTACAGGGTGAACACTGAGGGCAAGATTTTAACTGCATAATTACTGCTGAATGGAATGATTGACATTGATGGAAAATACAATGACTGAAAAGGTACTGAAATTTGAACATACATTAAAGGTCAGAGTGAGAGGTAAAACCCAGCCTCAGATGGAAAGACTGGAAGCTATATACACACTAACATGACTAGGGTGGGAAACACTAAAGCAGACTGAATAAACTAACTAAATTGACAGAGCAGGAAAGGGAATGACTGCCTAGCTAAGAAACTAGGTGAAAGCAATTGAGGAGGAATGAAGTAGAACGGAGAGGTTTGCAAGTGGCCTGATGTGAACAACAAAATGGAAAAGCCTGAAATAGCACAGGCCAAAACAGTAACTAGTAAGCACACAAAGAACCAAAACAGAAACACAGGACTTACACGGGGACGGGAGTGCAGCAGGAGTAGCTGAATGAGAGAAAGAAGGAAGCACAAACTACAGCCAGGAAAGGTAGAAGAAACAAAATACTGACCTAGAAAGCCACTGAAGGCACAAACCATACAGAAAGCATAAAGGCACAGAGGGAAAGCTGCAGACAAACATGGAGAGAAAAGTGGTGGACCAGAGCCCCAGCCGGAGCCTCCAGATACAGAAAAGAAATAGTGCTCCCAAATGAGGCTGGAAGAAGCTTACTTAAATAGCTCAGGAAGGGAGGGGGTGGTGTAGCTGGTAGCTACCACTGAAATATCTGCAGGCATAGCCTTTATGATATCAGTTTTGACCACAACATCAGTAAACATCACCTAAATCATAATATTGAACGATTCGGCACGGGGTACATGTACTTTCTTCAGGACTGACTTTTAAAGATCAGCTCCAACAAAGAAATCTCTGTGAGTTTCAACAGTTTTTCAAGTCTCCAGACATTTCAACAGACTAGTTTTCAGTAACCTGATTCCTGCTTGGTGATTTACAACCATTGTATACCTCTTAAGGATCTCAAAGTGTGTTTATAAATACCTGGCAGCTGTTATTCTAGTTGTACCATTCATCTGCCACATCACTCGTACTGCTGGTGATCTCTGTTTACATTAAAAAGTTTATTAAAAAATTTTTGTCAAACAGATAATGTAGAATGATATACATCAAATAATATTAAGAACAAGAAAACATAATTACATATTAAAGCAGCAACAATGAATGCAAATTATAATTCCTGAAAGAAAGAAAAAAAGTTTAGTTGATACATCTGCAAAAGGAGTGAACAGACACATGACCTATATAGTATAATCTCCAGAATGCATAGATGTAAACTACCCAGTAATAACCTATGTCAAAACATGTTAGAAATAACAGTGTCAATAAAATAAACCTTAAGAGGCTACAGCTCTTGCACTTACTTGCTCTTGCTTCACATTTAACGTTTATTTTTCTGCATTTACTGTATAAATGGATTCCATATATGTTCAAATGATTCTGATTGATCTAGCAGTAAATAACTAATTATTTCATTGTTTGCAACTGAGGACATAAAACAGTACCAATCTGACAAAGTAGGTATCAAAGTGGAACCCCAGTTTCTAAGAAGCAATCTTTTAGCTCCCAGAAAGGCTGCAAGCAGCCAGTTCAGTTGATTTCTTCACAGGGTACATGTTGCTGGTATAATTCCTAATATAACAAAGGTAGGAGATGGAACAAAATAGTGTCCAGTGGTCCTAGAACAGTACAAAAGTATTTGTTGCCAAAAAATAGATACGCGTGGGAATCAGGTAGGAGTAGCTGAATGACAAAAAGAATGAGAGAAAGGAATCGGGTAATAGTGGCTTGCTCCTAACTCTTTACTTTCACTGTTTCTGTCTTGCTACCAGCTCTTCCCCCTTGCAGGGCTCCCGACACACTGGAGGGGAACTTGGTCTCTGCAGTCTCCCTTCCCCCCTTCCACCCCACTCCTGCACTCTTCCCTACAGCTCATCTTTGCTGCCTCCACTACCCCTTCCTGCTCATCTTAGCTTCCTCTCTCACAACTCTATCAATGGTAATTTCCCCCTGCCCTGGTTTTGTCCCTAGCACTTGTTTACTGCCATTAAACAAAGCACTCAGAACTGCCTAGCACTATGATTTTACTGTTGCATTACTATCTGTCAGGTCTACTGTATCAGGTCTCTGTTGTCCACCCAACGGTTGTACCAATTTTCTCAAGCTGTAATTGTCTGTTCTGCTCACAACTGTATCGACCAAATGCTCATTTTGTATCTGTTCTTATCTTTATTATTTGTAATTCTCTATGTCTCAAACCCTCATCGTACCCCCCCATCCAGGTCGCACCGTGAGATGAGCAACTTGTTCAGTGTGCCCTTCTGGTGACATATTTCAATAAATAAATAAAATAAATAACCCCCATAAAATATGAAACCATCCTGCATGATGCTCCTTACATCTCCACCATGGTCCATCTTCTAAGAATCCAATTTCCTCTCATTTTCTGGGTGTGTAATAACAGTAATTGATCATTTTAAATTGTAGCAATTTACCCTGTACTTTCTTACTTGCTTTAGTAGCGTTATTCCATACTGTGGATCAATCTTCTACTGAAATTCCAATTCCAAGCTCTTCTTCCCACTTATTTTTAGCTGGTAGAGTTAATGTGTTCTCATTATCAGTAATTAATGTATAAATCAAGCTGGAACCTTTCTTTAAGCCTACCAACTTGACTATTTGACCCCATTCTTCCCTGTCCTCAGTCATGGCATTTTGCTTTAAAATTCTATTGTTAAGAGCACTTCAAAGCTGTAGACAGTTGCAGAATTGAAATCTATGTAGCCTGAATCTTTAATTAAGGGTTTCAAAGGATATCAGTGTATTAGTTTGGGGATCTATAATATTTTCTAACTGATGCAGCCCCAATTTAGACCAACCTGGATCTGCCAATGGATTATTATTATAACAGATAAGTAGATTATTCAAGACCATCTTTTTAAGTCTATAGGATTATTAATATTGAGATTTCGTATGGTTAAATTATTTTAATAGAATTTGTGATGCAAGGGTTGTCTTCAAGATGGTCTAGAATTGGGAGGAAATGCTAGCCTGACAGTACATTAGGCCATAGTAGTTGTTTTTCTATTACTAACCATAAGGGAGTATCCGCTGTTCTGTAGTTGTTTAAATGTAACGTAGATTGCTTCAGCAAAAAAAAAAACTAACTATATTTTCTCCACCATGGCATCGCAAATACATCCTTTTCTGGTTTTAATCTTAGCTTACTTAACTCATTATCACCAAGGTGGCCATTTTGTGTCAGGTTAAGCAATGGATTGTTTAGACTTCATAAGAAGCTATTGGAAGTAATAAAAAATATTGCTGGCTTGCTTCCCCATATACTGTAAATATTCTTACCAATATATCTATTTTCTTTTTGATAGATCTTGACATAGCCACTGGTATGTTCTGTAACACATAAAATACTCTAGGTGCCAAAATCGTTATGGCACAATTCTTTCCTCATATGGAAAGATTCTGTGTACTCAATTTTTTGAAATCCTGTTGTAAAAGTCTAAGAACAGGGCTGAGGTTTTGTTCTAGGAGCTTATCTAAATTATAAGTTAGTTCAAGGCCTAAGTAAGTTATAGTATTTTGAAATATTCCTATGTTAACAGTGTGTTGTAAATATTTTAACAGAGCTGGGGACAGTAGAGAGGCGTAACCTGTGTTTTTTTCCAATTAAATTTTAGCCTGGAGAATTCTTCAAATTGTTCTAATTTCTGTTGACATTTACTGATCAGTTAATTCAGGTTGCTTAATGTAAGTACTGTAGATAATCTGCAAATGTGAAAATTTTATTTTTCATTTTGAATACTATAACCCCCTTAATGGATGGATGGATCTGATTGGACTGATCTAATTAGTGACGCAATGGCCAGGATAAACAGAAATGGGGACAGAGGGCATCCTTGTCTAGTGGCCAGATGTAGGCTAAAGGGCTGAGATGTTAGACCATTAGTGATTAATTCCACTGAGGGGTTTGAATAGATCACAGAGACCCACAAAATAATTTTTTTATTGAGGCCATCAGCTTCTAATGCTTTGTAAAGATATGACCACTCCAATGAATCATACACTTTTTGAATGCCTAATGATATTGCCAAAGAGGTTATTTTATGTTTACTAGCTGACCAGATTGTGTTGTATAATCTTACATTATCCATCCGCATTCTTCTGGTTAAAAACCCCACTTGCTCCCTGCCTATTAATTTATGAATTACATTTTGTAATCTTTTAGTTAAAATCTTTGTTAGAATCTTGTAATCATTATTCAACAATGAAATTGGTCTGTAGCTAGAGCAGCCCAAGACATTTTCCCCTTTTTTAGACAATATAATGCATTATACATTATCGGGGGCAATTACTTGTGAAATTATGCTTCTAGTAAAGCCTTATGGAGATACACAACTGCATCCTGGCTTAGAAGCTTGAGTAATTCTCCGAAAAACAACATCAGGACCAGGGGTTTTATTATTTGAAAGTGCATTGATGGCATCTGTAACCTCAACGAGTGAAATTGGGCTAAGTAATTTCTGATTTTCTTCAGGGAAAACTTTTGGTAGTTTTAAGTTGTGAAAAAACTCAGTCATCTGAGAGTTTGTAATTGTTTCTGAGGCTGAATACACTTCTTTATATTATTTGACTAGTACTTCATTAATTTCTTTATTGGTGTACATTATCTCTCCTGTATCTTTTCTAAGGCCCACAATCAAGTTTGGTGTTGTATCTTCTTAAGTCTATAACGAGAGTCTATAAGCGACTAACTTATCGACTTTCTCATCAACCTCCCTATATTTCTGTTTTGTCCTAAATAAAGCAAACTCAGCTCTGTCTGAGTAAATCTGGTTGATTTCAAATTTGGTAGACGTAAGTTTATAAAGTAGATCTTGATTAATCAAGGGTTCATTTTTGTAAAGGCTGTCAAGCTTATACAGATTAGTTTCTAGTTCAGACAAATGTTCTGCAGCTTCTTTTTGTCTTTTGTACTGAATAACTAATTATTCAACCGCTGTTATATGACTTAAAAGATTCTCACAGACATGCATAAGACACTTCTCCATTTTCATTATTTACAAAGAAGTCTACTACTTTTTTAAGCCAGTTTGGAAATTTCTTGTCCTTTATCAGTGTTAAATTAAACGTCCATAGAAAAGTTTCAGATTTTCAGTGTGCAGTACAAGGGACACATCAGTAAGAGAATGGTCTGATAGATGGAGATTGTCAATACTTGCCTCAGTCATTGTGTTCAGCAGATTTTTTAGAAAGAAAAATATAATCAATTCTACTCTGCATTTTATGGCGGGTGGAAAGTAAAGAATGATTCCTTCCCTCTGGGTGCATTATGTACCATGAGTCTATCAGGCCAGCTTCTTCTAATAGTTTATAGAGTGCTACACATGCTTTGAAAGTATGCAAATTACTTCTGCTGGTAATTTTATCAAGCAATGGGTCTAGCACTTCATTCATGTCACCTGCTAAAATAACTTTGTACCCTTCAGTGCTGCCTAACCTCATAGCTATGTCATTAAAAAAGTCGGCTTGTTTGATATTAGGTGCATAAATGTTGCAAAGTGCCACCTTACTTCGATTAAGTGTACCCAGCAGCATTTGAAATTGACCTTCATCATCGATTATATGAGAATGTTTTCATAAAATGTATAGAAACATAGAAACATAGACTTTGATGGCAGATAAGGACTGCTTGGCCCACCTAGTCTGCCCATTTCCCTACCTACAAGATAAGCCACAGATCCTAGTTGACCAACAGCCTATTTCTTCCTACCCCCCCACAAGAATTGCCTTATGTCTGTCCTATGTATTCTTGAATTCTCCCACAGTTTTAGACCCCACAACCTCCTCAGGAAGGCTGTTCCATGCATCCACTACCCTCTCAGTGAAAAAATACTTCCTCACATTGCCCCGGAACTGCCCCCCCATCTTTAAATTGTGTCCCCTTGTTCTTGCATGTCTCTTTTTCTGAAAAATGCTACCCTCTTGGACTTTGTTGATTCCACTGAGGTACTTAAATGTTTCTATCATGTCCCCCCTCTCCCTCCTTTCCTCAAGGGTATACATATTAAGCTCTTTTAGTCTCTCCTTATATGGCTTCTCTTGCAGACCCTGCACCATTTTAGTTGCCCTCCTCTGGACTGCCTCTATCCTGTCTATGTCCTTGCGGAGATGGGGTCTCCAGAACTGGTTGCAGTACTCCAGATGAGGTCTCACCAACTGTCTGTAGAGAGGGATAACAACTTCCTGTTTTCTGCTGGTGATGCCTCTCCCTATGCATCCCAGTATACCCCCAGCTCTCCCTACTGCCTTCTCACATTGCTTGCTAACCTTAAGGTCATCTGATATGATTACCCCCAGGTCTCTTTCCTTTTTTGGTTTTGTTACTACCTCCCCCCCATTGTGTAATCTTCCCCTGGGTTTTTGTTTCTCAGGTGCATTATTTTGCACTTCTTTGCATTGAATCCTAGCTGCCATACTTCTGATCATTCCTCCAAGCTTGCCAAATTCCTTCTCATCCTTTCCATGCCTCCTTGTGTATCAACCTTGTTGCAGATCTTTGTGTCATCTGCAAAGAGGCATACTTTTCCTTCCAGTCCCTCTGCAATGTCACTTATAAAGACATTAAAAAGGACTGGACCCAGTACTGAACCCTGTGGTACCCCACTAGTAACCCCTCTTTCTTCAGAGTGGACTCCATTTACAATTACCTTCTGTATCCTGTTGTCCAGCCAATGTTTTACTCAGGCTACCACCCTGGGACCCACTCCCAGGCTAGTTAATTTGACTATTAATCTTTTGTGTAGGACTGTGTCAAAATGCCTTGCTAAAGTCTAGGTAGGCCATGTCCACAGCCCCTCCCTGGTCTACTACTTTGGTCTCCCAGTCAAAGAAATCAATTAGATTTGTCTGACATGACCTTCCTGCTGTGAACCCATGCTGCCTTGGGTCCTGTATGCCTTTTTAGTAAGGATTTGCCATTCTTCTCTGCTTGGAATTGAAGCAGTTATGCTCCACTATTCCCACTCTGTCCCAACAAAATTGATCTGCCTCTTTTGCAATCAGATGGGTCTCTTGCAGAAAGGTTATATCAGATCTTTTCTTTTTATGGTAAAATAATATATTTTTCCTTTTAATGGGCAAATTAATGCCTTTTATGTTCCCACAAACTATTTTGAAAGAATTATTGCTGCTCATTCTATCGAACTAGTAAAGTGCTATCTAGTAATAGACCAGATCTTAATTGATTAAGACCTTAAATCAAACTTTACTTAAGAAAGGACAAGAAAAATCTAAAAACTAAGAAAAAACAGACTACTAAGTATAAATTCCAGTAGGTTAAAGAAAAATAGTATTCCTATAACAAATAACTTGTAAACTATATTATAACAGAGTAGATATGAGTAAGAGCTGTTAGATAACAGTCAAGATTCAAGTTAAACAGTATAGTAATGAACAAAACTAAAATTAGGTATTAAACAACCAGAGGGTTGTTCGTTTGTGCTGCACGGGAGATTCTACTATGTGCCAGCAATTAGGTTGTGCGGCTAACAGTAGTAAAGTGATAGGAATTCCATACAGCCTCCACCAAAATTATGTAAGACATACAATTGTAAGGGTAATCTGTTATGCATGAAACACCATCTTAATATCATTCCACATGCAAAATAAATAATGACCATTACGGAATGGTATTGCATTGCTTTATTGTAGCTGTTGTTTAAACACTCAAGTACCCTGCCTCTTCCCTCTCTAAGGAACTACAGCACAAAGGAAATTTATGTCACATACTCATCATGTTTCTTTCAGGAAAGTGCTATACATAGAGGTCTGTAGGTCTGGATTTACCAGATCATTAAAAAATACAATACTTGGAAGGTTCGATCATGCCAGCCAGGTCAGTCCAGGTTTCCCAACCAGGGCACCCCACACATGTTATGTTAGGTTCAATACTGAATCACTACACCTTTTCATTTTCTGAAATGGTATTAAACAAACTGCATAGTATAATCTGATTTCCACAACTTGGTCTTTTTTTATTCATTGTTTTGTTTATTAGATTGATCACCAAAGAGAAGGGAAGAGTCATAGAATTTTTGGGTAGCCACCTATTTCTAATTAAAAGGTGCTTAGACAGCCAATTAGTGGCAAAGAGCATTGTTCTGCGGTGACCATTCATTTTAATAAATGCAGGAAGTGATCAAGACAATATGTTTATTCTCCAGAGGGGGATCTTAGAAACTAGGAACATTTTAAAACTACAAACATTCAAATATCTGGTTGATGGTGAGACCCTTCAGAAAGCAATAATTACAGAAGATGTAATCATGTAACACATCAGTCCACACTTCAGACCTTGTAAATACAAACTGCTTATTTTTAGATAAAGTCTGATCAGACTTCAGGAAAGGGGGAGAAGGGACTATCTTTAAAATAATTTAATTTTCCTCCATGCTTTGCGTAATCGAGAGAAGCAGTGAGAATTTACATTAAAATGAAAATAAACATGCACTTGTTATGTTATTCTACAGGAGACACTCTGTAAGTCAATGGTTGTCCCTCATATATTTCTGTCCATTCATAGAAAATCGGATCACCTGGTACCCATGATGCAGTAAGATACTGTTGGGATGAACCATTATGATGCTGATAAGCAGGGGTGCTGTCACCGGCATATTGTATTAAAGTTCCCTCCCTTCCTCAGCATGAATTGGATCCTCTCAAAGTTCAAAGTTGGATAGAACAGAAAGCTTGTCCATTATGATGACTGTAACTAATGAATCAAGGTCCAGTAGGCAATGTCCACCATAGCAAGACACCAGCAAGTAAGTGAATGAGGATGGATCCACTGTAAAAGTATATGAAAGGCACCAAGTTACCTGAGGCAGGAGAAGAGTAGAGTGAATTGTCCAGTGGGCAACACATGAAGAGAGGAAAATTAAGTGAGGGGAGGGGAGAGGAAGAAACATATGTACCAAACAAATCAAAGTTATCACAAAACCTGCAGAACCCGAAGTAATGAATGATTCAATCTTGGGAAAACTAGATAAACTGTACAGAGCAATAACTGAGGTGTTCTCCAGGAATTCCTGTAGTTAGTTTATTATAATCATGTTTTGCTCCACAAACTGCAGTTTGGGTTAGGGGACAGATGAACTGCTGGACTCCCTGTGTCTACCCTCCTGGTTCCTGTTTCTTGATCATTGAGATTGTTTTTATTTTGTTTGTTGTTGCTGTGAGGAGTGTTAACTCTAGATCTGGAAATAGGACCATTTTTATGTTGATTGCCCACATGCGCAATAAACATATTGCGGCAGCTTTCAGGAAGCAGGTTGTGGAAGTGCGGCACTGTTGTGGCCAATGCCTCCACACCCTTTAAAGACTTGGCCTGCTTTCCTCAATGCTGTGGCACACTGCTGCTGACACTAGTTCAGCCAGCATGCCACAACTTTGTAAGATTTCAGCCGCTGCAATCAGGGGCCACCTCATCATTACAGCATACACCATTCCATTGCAATGAGGGAGCGACCCGTCATTGCTGGGTGGAACCTTGTTACAGTGATACCATTTGTGAACACGGTGGCGGCTTGCCGCCGTGTTCATAAGCAATATTAAGCCCCCCTGCCGAGGGGGTGCCCAGTCCCCCTCGGCAACATGTGCCCCCCCACTGTGTTTGTTTGCTGTTGGGGGCCCCAATCCTCATCAGCTTCAGTGCCCCAAGGTTGATGTTGCCAAAGGGGAAGCCCACTCCCCATCTGCATTATGTAACCCCCCCACCTTTGTTGTGTGCCAACGAGGTGCCCAATCTCCATTGGCATAATGTCACCACCCTCCCCACTTTTGTTGTGTGCCGACAGGGGTGCCCAATCCCCCATTGGCTACAGCTGCCCCCCCCAAAAAGACTCTTTTGGCATGCTGGGAGCCCACCCCTGCATGTCACATGCCCCTGTAAAAACAAAAATGGTCCCGCAATGTTTTTTTTTTTTTTCCCTGTGGAAAAAGGAAACGGTCCCTCGGCGGACTCCCTGATCCTCTCCCACAACCCGCACCCACCCACTACCCACCCTGCCTCCCCACACCCCCACACCCCATACTTACCTCCCAAGTCCAGCGCGATGATCTTCCATGGACTGGGAACACGTCTGCACTCTTCAAAGCCAACCGCGAACTGAGGAATTGCTGGTAAGCTGTATAATGGAATAAATGGGGGGTTTCAACTTTGGTGCATATCTCAGGCATTTGTTGGAATTTTTGCACCAAATTTTCAACATGGGGTTTTTGGGACCCCTCCTCATGAATTCTGGCACTGTCATGGTGTTATTTGGCCCGAAAGGTGATTTCGCGATGTGCATGGAATCCCTTTCGGGACTGAGATAACGAAATGACAGGTGCCAGTGTTCATGGTGGGCTCAAAAAGCCTATGTTGCAAATTTGGTGGGAAAAATCAAAAAAATGACTGTTTTACAAGCGTGCATTGCGCAGTTGCTATGCACGTTCGTAACTTTGCGAATTTGCAATATTTTCATGCCAGATTTTCAACATTGGCATTTTTTCACACCTCCTTGTGAACAGTATAGTGGTCATTTTCCACATCCTGGCTGAAATGTGTTTTCACACTTCCGGCGCAGAATAGCGCAGTCGCTGTGGGTAATCAGTGTTCAGGACACATTAAGAAAATCACACTGACACTGTTCATGAGCAGAGGTCCTAAAATGCCTATGTTGAAAATTTTGTGATGAAACTGTAAAAAATGACAGTGTTACGAGCGTGTGTTGTGCAGTTTCCACACACCCTTGTAAGTTTGCAAATTAGGAATATTTTCATGCCAGATTTTCAACACTAGCATTTGTTCACACCTCCTTATGAACAGTACAGCTGTCATTTTTCACATACTGACCGAAACATGTTTCTGCACTTCCGGCGCAGAATACCGCAGTCCCTGTCGGAAATCAGTGTTTAGACAGATTAGGATCGAGCGACTGACAGAGGGGGGAGTGACTGAGCTCAAGTGAGCTCTTTCGGGACTGCTGTGGATTTCTTTGTGGGCAGGAAAAGGCGCCAACGCAGGCAGGAGCCCAATACAAAAGGGCAACCTGCAGTGCTGGGAGACACAGAACGAGCAAGTGAGGGAGGGGGAGTGAGTGAGCTCAACAGAACTCTGTTGGGACTGCTGCGGATTTCTTTGTGGGCAGGAAAAGGTAGCAATGTAGGCAGAGGCCCAGTACAAAAGGGCAGTCTGCAGCGGTAGGAGAAACAGAATGAGCGACTGAGAGGGGGGAGTGAGCGAGCTCAATGGAGTTCTATCGTGACTGCTGCAGATTTCTTTGTGGGCAGAAAAGGGCGGCAATGCAGGCAGGAGCCCAGTTCAGAAGGGTAGCCTGCAGCATCGGCAGAAACGGAATGAGCGAGTGAGACAGAGGGAGTGAGTGAGGACAATGGAGCTCTGTCGGGACTGCTGCAGATTTCTTTGTGGGCAGAAAAAGATGCCAATAGAGGCAGGAGCCCAGTACAAAAGGGAAGCCTGTGGCACCAGGAGAAACAGAATGAGCAAGTGAGATGGGGGAGTGAGCAACCTCAATGGAGCTCTGTCGGGACAGCTGCGGATTTCTTTGTGGGCAGGAAAAGGTGCCAATGCAGGCAGGAGCCCAATACAAAAGGGCAGCCTGCAGCGCCGGGAGAAACAGAATGAGCGAGTGAGAGAGGGGGAGTCAGCAAGCTCAACGGAGGTCTATCATGACTGCTGCAGATTTCTTTGTGGGCAGGAAAAGGCGGCAATGCAGACAGGAGCCCACTACACAAGGCCAGCCTGCAGCGCTAGCAGAAACGGAATGAGCAAGTGAGAGAGGGGGAGTGAGCTACCTCAACGGAGCTGTGTTAGGACTGCTGCAGATTTCTTTGTGGGCAGAAAAAAGCCACCAACGCAGGCAGGAACCCAGTATAAAAGGGCAGCCTGCAGCAGCGGGAGACACAGAACAAGTGAGTGAGGGAGGAGGAGTGAGTGAGCTCAACGGAGCTCTGTTGGGACTGCTGCAGATTTCTTCATGGGCAGAAAAAGGCAGCAATGCATGCAGGGGCCCAGTACAAAAGGGTAGCCTGCAGCTGCGGGAGAAACAGAATGAACGAGTGAGGGGGGGAGTGAGTGAGTGAGCTCAATGGAGCTCTATCGTGACTGCTGCAGATTTCTTTGTGGGCAGAAGAAGGCAGCAATGCGGCATGAGCCCAGTACAAAAGGGCAGCCTGCAGAGCCAGCAGAAATGGAACGAGCGAGTGGGGGGGGGGGGAGTGAGCGAGCTCAACGGAGCTCTGTCAGGACTGCTGCAGATTTCTTTGTGGGCAGAAAAAGGCACCAACAGAGGCAGGAGCCCACTAAAAAATGGTAGCCTGCAGTGCCAGGAGAAACAGAATGAGCGAGTGAGAGAGGGGGAGTCAGCAAGCTCAACGGAGGTCTATCATGACTGCTGCAGATTTCTTTGTGGGCAGGAAAAGGCGGCAATGCAGACAGGAGCCCACTACACAAGGCCAGCCTGCAGCGCTAGCAGAAACGGAATGAGCAAGTGAGAGAGGGGGAGTGAGCTACCTCAACGGAGCTGTGTTAGGACTGCTGCAGATTTCTTCATGGGCAGAAAAAGGCAGCAATGCATGCAGGGGCCCAGTACAAAAGGGTAGCCTGCAGCTGCGGGAGAAACAGAATGAACGAGTGAGGGGGGGAGTGAGTGAGTGAGCTCAATGGAGCTCTATCGTGACTGCTGCAGATTTCTTTGTGGGCAGAAGAAGGCAGCAATGCGGCATGAGCCCAGTACAAAAGGGCAGCCTGCAGAGCCAGCAGAAATGGAACGAGCGAGTGGGGGGTGAGCGAGCTCAACGGAGCTCTGTCAGGACTGCTGCAGATTTCTTTGTGGGCAGAAAAAGGCACCAACAGAGGCAGGAGCCCACTAAAAAATGGTAGCCTGCAGTGCCAGGAGAAACAGAATGAGCGAGTGAGACAGGCAGAGTGAGTGATCTCAACGGAGCTCTGTTGGGACAGCTGCAGATTTCTTTGTGGGCAGTAAAAGGTGCCAATGCAGGCATAAGCCCAGTACAAAAGGGCAGCCCTCAGCACTGGGAGAAACACAACGAGCGAGTGAGAGAGGGGAGAGTGAGCGATTTCAACGGAGCTCTATCATGACTGCTGCGGATTTATTTGTGGGTAGAAAAAGGCGGCAATGCGGGCAGGAGCCCAGTACAAAAGGCCAGCCAGCAGCGCCAGCAGAAATGGAATGAGCGAGTGAGAGAAGGGGAGTGAGCTAGCTCAATGGACCGGTGTCAGGACTGCTGCAGATTTCTTTGTGGAAAGAAAAAGCCACCAACAGAGGCAGGAGACCAGTACAAAAGGGCAGCCTGCAGCGCCAGCAGAAACAGAATGAGCGAGTGTGAGAGGGGAAATGACCCACCACAACGGAGCTCTGTCGGGACAGCTGCAGATTTCTTTGTGGGCAGAAAAATGTGCCAATGCAGGCAGGAGCCCAGTACAAAAGAGCAGTCTGCAGCATCGGGAGAAACAGAATGAGCAAGTGACACAGGGCGGTGAGCGAGCTCAATGGACCAACCCAATCAACATTCGGCATTGACAAATGCTTGTTTTCTTTGCAGCCCTGTAGACCAGTTTGTAAATTGACTTTTTCTTGCCACATCTGCATATGAAAGGGAGCCCTATGTTGGTTGAATTTCCATGTGCACTGTCAAATCAGGGTCAGTCTGTTGTGGGTTTACAGTAGCTCAGTTGCTGTTTGTACGAAGGGAGTCAGCACGAGCAGGGTCTTGTGCTGAGAAGTTCTGAGGAGTGTTTAAATGTTGAACTGAAGTTTTTTTTTTATTTTATTTTTTATTTTGTTCTTTTGTTAACCAGGTAAGCTGGTTATTAAACAATGAGAGGGTTGTTCATTTGCGCTGCACAAGAGATTCTCCTATGTGCCAGCAATTAGGTTGTGTGGCTAACAGTTATAAAGCGATGGGAATTCCACACAGCCTCCACCAATCATGTTTCCTAGATGTAATGTGGTATTTCCTAATGAACTTGTGGGCTGCTTCCGGAGACTCACATTGCAGAACACCATTAGTACCCAGAATGACTAGAATATCAAGATACTTGATAAAATATGTTATGACAAAGTGTTGAAGTTCTTTCCTAACTCCTATGAACACTTTTGGCTTCTTTGTAACTTTAGTGGAAGCCTTGGAAAATGTATATTTTCAGCCCCCTCCATATTAAACTCTTTATTTCCGGTGCAAGTTTTATGATTTCCCCTTCACCAAAAACTTGACAAAATTTGTTATTATAGGGCGAGGTCTGGCACCAGATTGGGTTTGGTGGCAAATGATCTATGAGCCTGTTCCACTTCACGTGGCCTCGATCACTGGTAATTATAGAGTTTGGGGATAAAAGTCTGTAAGAAATTAATTATATCCACTGCCTCCACCCCATCAGGCACACCAATAAATCTAAAATTGTTCCATCTTCCTTGATTCTCGAGGTTGTCAATCTTTCTAAGTAAATATGCTATTTGGCTTGACTGTTTATCTTGCTTATCTTCTAGCCTTAACAGGGAGTCGTCAAATGTACCCAATCTGGACTCCGCTACATCCAGCCATCCCGCTGTTACAGCTGCCTCCTCTTTAACGGTATTAATGGATTTTTTGAAATCATCAGTATCCAGTTTTATATAAAAAAAGCACGTCCTTGATAATTGTTATAGTGGACTTTTCTGACTTAGTGTTAGAATTGTTGTTTGTAGATCGTGAGGTTGGAGACGGGTTGTTTGTTGATCTGTTGTTCTCAGTTGATCGATCATTGCCAGATACCATAACTTGAGCCGCTCTGTGTAAAAATGTTTAAAATAAAGAAAAAATGTCAAGTGTCCTCCATTTTCATGAGGAGAGACGTGCACCATGACAGTGTGGCAAAAGTACTTCCTGCCTTTTTATCACAGTTCCGCTGGAGCCGGAAAGCGGGTAATACAGAAATGGGACTAAACAACAAAGATGCTAAGCAGTGAAAAATGCTGGTGCTCATATGGGGTGTTGGTGCCATTTTTCTTCTGTCCACAGATTACTTCAAAGAGAAACTTAAAAACATCTATCGGGGCATGAAAAAAGAGACACAGTCTCCAGTACAGTTTAGATGTCTGCCCATGCTGTCCTAGAGTCATTTGAAGTCAACAAGATACATAAATCCCACCTGTTGGAAAAAGGCTAATCAGAATAACAGGTATCTTAAAAGCAGATAAAAAATGGAGACAGGCCACTTCCACATTTAATGTGCCGAGGGAGGTTCTCTGGAATCTGGGCCTGGCACTAGGGGTGCCACAAAGGGATACAAGCCATTTTATTAAGCACTACTTTACTCCTCACAGAAATGGGATTTAAAAGCTCACGTTTACATTTCAAAACTGGATTTAACAAACAATAGGGGTTTTATTACAGTATGGTGTTACTGATTCCATAACCAGCCTCCCCCACCATAAAATTCCGCCACATTCCCGGGACCCTTCACAAAACTGCAAATCCTGATGAGAGCAGCCTTCCTACAAAGAAATGCAATTTCCAAAGCAGGCTACATGTATTAGTGGTTATAATGGCAGTGTACGTTTAAAGGTAGTAACAAAATGACATACAGTTATAATGCAAAATGGGCATTTGGATGTTTTTTTATTTAGTTCTATTGCAATGGCAGTTTGAAGTGCCGCTTATCCTCCGTAATGCTGCACTGGGTGTTTTGTGTTTCCTTAATACAGAAGTGGACATGGCACTAATATTTAAAAAAAAGCAGCTTCACAAGTACCTACAGATGACAGGACAGAGCAGATGAAGGGGGTTCCATTTCATAAGGGCGAATGAAAAATGGCGACCTGTCAGAAGGGCGCCAGAACCCCAGGGAGATGACATTTGAGAACTTTTTTTATGCAGTGGGCTTTGCCCCCCATGCCCCCCTTACTATGGACTCCTACACCGGGGGGGGGGGAACTTGGGGAAGGGGGCAAACCCAGGTCACCCAAATTTCTTCAGTGCCGTTGTTCTGTTGCGCTTCTGATGGGTCGCTGTTATTCGGGCAACCTTCTGACGTGTTACCGATGAAGGGTGTAGGACTGTACCATGGGGGCTGCACTGGTGCAGACTAAACAGTGTGTTTACACGCTTGCAAAAAACACCTGAATCAGTACACATTCCCACCAAAACAGGGAATGTTCTGTGCCACAACAGAGCAGCTTGCAATGCTCTGGCCACTGTTTACACAGCTGGATTTGCACTGGTGCAACTCATCTGCAGCACTGGCAACAGTGCTGAACTGATAGTGTAAAAACACCTTACGATTTCAACTCTGCTACCCCACCTGGGGCTAATTGCTGTGCCCTTTTCTTCAACATGGTGTGAACAGCTGAAATGTTTTCCAGTAATCTGATTCCTGCTTGTTGACAACTGTGTATCCTGTATCCTCCTCCTGCTGTGCTGTCTGGTCCAAGTTGGGAGCCTTGTTTTTCATCTGACACTAATGAAGTTATGCAGCATTAAAGTTAACTGGGTGGCTTAGCTCATGACTGGGAGATTGGAACTTGTTGGGAAGCACTGGTATTCTATTCAATCAGATTTGCTGGACCTCTGCTTAAACTAGGACACTGATCTGTGGTTTCTTTACTTCCCATTGGGACTCCAACCTGCTAACTCATTTGCTTACCTTTAGGTCTTAGATCAGTGTCCCACTTGGAACCCTGTTCAGCCTCTACCGCATGAACCTGTGAGTGACACCAACTAGACAGTGACCTATAGGGCGCCCACCAGGACCATTGTTTACAGGCTACCCTCTGTCTGCTCCTGAATGGCTCTGTGGGCCAGATATTCAACAGGATGGCAAGCATGGCGCAAAGGCTTGCTCCTCGCTTCCAGCTGTGCCCAAGCCAGCAGTTGCTATATTCAGCCTGATAGCAAACCAGCACCAGTTGACTGAATATTGGCCCATGTCAGCACAGCGCTAAGTGAAACTGCACTGCCCCAGCATGGACCTGGGCTGTATCCAGTCCACAGGAACTAGTACTCCTGGAACAGATAGCACCAGGAACCCTGTGGGCTATATTCAGCCACAACATGCAAGTGAACCTATTGGGCATGGAAGGTGCTAAGAGGCCATTTGCATCACATTATGATCCCATTTGCATGGCGTGCTGCAGCCCATTAGCACCCATCCTGTGTGTGCTGAACGATATCCCTGGTGTCTAGTGGCACCCTCACCCCCTGAATACCCATGCCATGTCAGCATTACATATCACTGGTGCTTAGTGGCACCCACACCCCCGAACACCTGTGCTGTGTCAGCATTACATATTCCTGGTGTCTAGTGGCACCCCCGATCACCTGACCCATGTACTGTGCAATACCCCTAGTGTTTGGTGCACCACCCACCCCAAACACCTGTCTCATGTATGTATTACATATCCCTGGGTTCCAGTGGCACCCCCAACCCCAAACACCCCTCCCATTTACTGTAAACTATCCCTGGTGTCTAGGGGTACACCCCAGCCTGAACACCCATCCCATGTATGTACTACATATAGAAAAACACCTGCACTCATAGAGAAATGTCCACAATACTTTGTATCAAATCAAAATAAATACTTTTTTGAAAATAGATACATAGACACTGTCATCAGATAAGGGCCTATGGCCCACCTAATTTGTTCATTTGAGCTTGTAAGTTCCCTTTATGTTTTTCTAGAAGTCTGTTGCCCTTTACCCCGACCTCCAGAATTCCCTTATGTCTATCCTATGCATTTTTAAATCCCATGATTGTTTCAGCCCCCACCACTTCCTCTGGCAGGGTGTTCCACTTGTACACCACCCTTTCTTTGAAAAAATTCTTCCTCACGTTTCCTCTGAATCGCCCTCTCTCCAACTTCATCCCATGCCCTCGAGTCCTGGAACATCTTTTTCACTGGAAAATAGTGTTCTTCTGCACCCTGTTCCTCCCTGTAAGGTACTTGTATGTCTCTATCATATTCCCTCTCTCCCTCCTCTCCTCCAGGGAGTACATAGTCAAGTCCTTCATCCTGTCCTCATATGACTTGTGATACAATCCCTGTACCATCTTTATTGCCCTCCTCTGAACCTTCTCTACCCTGTCTATGTCCTTACACAGGTAAGGTCTCCAGAACTGTACACTGTACTCCAGGTGGGGCCTCACTAGATTCTTGTATAGTGGAATTATGACCTCCCTTTTCCTGCTGGTGATGCCCCTGCCTATGCATCCCAGCATCCTATGTGCTTTACCTGCTGCCTTGTCGCACTGTTTCCCTATCTTGAGGTCATCAGAGATGATAATCCCAAGGTCCCTTTCCTGTTTAGTGCATGCTATATCCTCACCCCCCAACTAATATGTTGTTCCAGGGTTTTTGTGCCCCATATGCATTATCTTGCACTTCTTTGCATTGAATTTCAACTGCCAAACCCTTGGCCATTCCTCAAGCTTCTGAAGGTCCCTCCTCATTCTGTTTACACCCTCTGGCATGTCCACTCTGTTACAGAGCTTCATGTTGTCAGTGAACAGGGAAATTCTGCCCTCTAAGTCGTGCACAATGTCACTGATGAAGATGTTGAATAGAACTGGTCCCAGCACTGATCCCTGTGGCACCCCACTGGTCACGCTTCCCTCTGTGGAGTGACATGCATTTACCACCACCCTCTGTGTCCTGCTGCCCAGCCAATTACACACCTACCACACTACTGCGGTAACAAAGTGAGTGAGCAGACTAAGCTGCTAATCCACAATTTACCCTTGGATTGTGGATTTGTAGTTTAGTCTGCTCACTCACTTTGTTATTTTCAGTAAAATATTTATTTTCATTTGATACAAAGTGTTGGGGATGTTTCTTTATGAGTGTAGGTATTTTTCTGTTTGTGCACTCTGCTTTCGAGCTGACCGCCTGGGTTTACCTGCACCGGCCCCACTCTGTAGTTTTCCTGTCATGCAGTTGGAATTGTTGTGTGTTACATATTCCTGGTGCCTGGTGGTAAATCATCTGTCCCATGTAAGCATTACATGTCACTTGTGCCTAGTGGCACACCCACTCCCTGAACACCCTTGTACAATGAGACAGAACACCCTAGTGTCCAGTGGTACCCCTGTCCTCACCCCTAAATGACTGTTGACATACTTCACGGCAAACACTGGCAGCCCAGCATCCCCCCACCCACCCAGAACACCACCCATCCAACCCCCTCTCCCCACAAGGGTGTCTGGGGATGTGCTTGGATTCTCAATATGGCAACCAGCACAGTCCTCCTCTCTCCACCGTATGAGCTGACAGTGAGCGTGTGCACCATATGCGTAAATACACACACTGATGAAATCTCTTCTGAAGAAACCATCTTTGAACCCAGACATCTTGGCGAATTACTGTCCGGTCTCTAACATTCCCTTTCTGGGAAAGGTTATTAAGAAGGTTGTTGCGCTGAAGCTTGAGGCAATCCTCGCAGCCTTGGACATCTCTGTGCCTCTCCAGTCTGGATTTAGGTCTAGACATAGCACAGAAACCACACTAATCAGAGGGCATAATGAACTGCATGGGATGATGGATAGAGGAGAATGGTCAATTCTCATCCTCCTGGATCTCTCATCAGCATTTGATGCCATGGACCATGGGCTGCATTGGGACTGCCTCAGGGAGTAGGCAGGGTTCACTGGCAAGGTCATCTGCTGGTTCAAGTCCTGTCTCAAGGATAGAACCCAGAGGGTAGTATTAGGAATATTTTCCTTGTACCCAGTGGTTCTGTCCTGTGGTGTACCCCAGGGCTCGGTTCTGTCACCCATGCTGTTCATGGACTATATGCTGCCCCTAAGATCATCATACAGTATGGCCTTGGGTTTCATTGCTATGCAGATGATACCCAGCTCTATATGTCTTTCGTATCTGGGATACCGGGCGCAGGTGATGTGCTTAATAGATACCTGGCCGAGATCCAAGACTGGATGTCATCAATCTATCTGAGGCTAAACCCATTGAAAACTGAGGTCCTAAAGACTGAGCCAGGCTGAGGGGAAGGGAATGGTGGCTGCTGAGAGGGAGATTGGGCTTTGGCTTGATCCCTCTGGGCTTTTAGCTGGCACTAAGGTGAAAAATCTGGGAGTCATTCAGACAAGGGGCTGACAATTGGGGCTCAATTGTTGGCAGTAGTCTGGAATGGCTTTTCCCATCTGCAGAATATTAGCCAGATTTAGTCCCTTATCCCTCCTGGTGACCTGTCCACACCAGTTCATGCATCCATGATCTTGAGGCTTGATTACTGCAATGCTCTCTACCTTGTGATTAGTGGAGGTATGCTACGGCACCTGCAGTTGCTGCAGAATGCAGCAGCTTGGTTACTAAGGGGCCTACCAAGATCATGCCATATTTCTCCAGCACTGCATGATCTGCATTGGTTGCCAGCAAAGTGGTGTATCTCTTTTAAAGTGGGACTTCTAACCTATAAGACCCTACACAGACTAGACCCAGGCTACCTGGCTGAGCTCCTGCATCCTCATATACCGGTTTACCCACTCTGCCCCACTGAGAAGGGCCTCCTGGTGGTTCTGAGGGCAAGGCTGAAGACTTCAGGGGACCGGGCATTTAAGACTGCAGGCATGGTCCTCTGGAATACCCTGCCCAGAAATTTGAGGGAGGCCCCTTAGTGGAGGCCCTTAAAAGGGGCTTGAAAACTTATTTATTCTAGCAGGGTGTTGGGATGAATATGTAATGTCTTGAACCCCTTTTAGTATTTCATATTAATTTATAGACATGTTTTCTTTTAGAATGTTTAGAGTGTTTATAAGGTTGTATATGTCGATTATAGTTTTATTTTATTGCCCTATGTTATTGCAATGGTGCTCTGAGCCTTCAGAGAAAGGCGCCATAAATAAACAGACTACTACTGTACACAAGCTCACTGTCAGTTACATCTCGCTGTAACTTCCTCTGTCCTATCTTGGTGGACTACGGCATTGTGATTTATGGTTCTGCAGATCAAACAGCCCTACGCAGCATCAACATAGCTCTCAATAAAGCCTGCAGGTTGGTCACTGGATGCAATAGAGACACCCACATGTGTGAGCTTTACAAACTTGCGGACTGGCTCACCTTAGAAGGGAGGCTTAAGTAACACACCACCCTACAAGCTAAAAAAATACTCCTTAATCTAGCACCCAAAGGCCTCTCACCCTCACCCAAATTGTCCCACAAAGGAGGGCCCCAGATGCCCAACTGGCACCTCACTCCTAGTCCTCCACTGTAGAACCTCCCTAGGACAAAGGTCTTTCTGATATCAGGCTCCCCTCTGGATAAACAGCCTACCAGCCTCTATCTCTCTAGCCCCTAGTCTTGGCCAATTTAAAATGGGTCTTAAGAAACTCCTCCTTGAATCAGCTACCTGTGACTGCAACCATTGCAGTCTATATTTCTAGTGCAGGGAGAAAAATCCGCAATGGTAAGGATAAAATGCCTAACCGTAATGCCATGACTGCATCCTCAGGTCCCACAGTCTCACTGGATATAAACTCTGACTCAGGGTTCAGTTAGGACCCTCTGAATCTGTAACCCACCTGTGTCACAGCTTAGACCAAAGGACTACTTAAGATTCTGATGCAATGTTTACACACTGTACTATGTGCCCTATGTATAAATTCTAGTTTATGTTATGTTCGTGCTTTCTGTACTGATGTGGAGCCTTTGCAAAGGAGTCTATGACTCAAAGGATTGTAATTACGATTCTCTTCAATAAATAAAAAAAATATGGCAGCCAGCTGTGGAGGTGAGAGGAGGACTATGCTGATCACTATATCAGGATTCCAAGCACAGTCCTGGACACCATGGTATGGAGGAGTTGGATTGGTTGTGTTCTAGGAGTGGGTGGGATAGATGAGGAACACTGGACCACCAGTGTTTACCATGATGTATGTTGATGGGCATTTTTGGGGTAGGGGCAGCAGTACCACTGGATACCAGGGCATTCTATCTCTTTGTATATGGGTGTTCAGGGGTGAGGATGCCACTAGCCAGCAGGGATATGTAATGCTTACATGAGATGGGTGTTCGGGAGGTGGGGAGGTGCTGCTAGGCATCAGGGATCTTTACAGTACATGGAATGGGTGTTCTGGTGGGGTGCCGCTAGACACCATGGGATGGGTGTTTGGGGATGGTGGTTGCCACTAAACCAGGGATATGTAGTACATACAATGGGTGTTCGGGGGTGGAGGGTGCCACTGCACACCAGAGATATACGTAGTTGATACACAGGATGGGTATTTGGGGGGGGGGTGCCGCTAGACACCAGGGATAGTTTGCAGTACATGAGATAGGTGTTTTGGGGTGTAGTGCTGCTAGACACCAGGGACATTTACTGTATATGAGATGGGTGTTCAGGGATGTGGGATGCCACTAGACACCAGGTAAATGTAGTATATAACATGGAATGGGTGTTTGGGGGTGAGGGGTGCCGCTAGACACCAGGATATTATACAGTACGTGGGCTGGGTGTTAGGTGGTGGGGATGCTGCTAGACACCTGGGATATTTACAGTACATGGGACAGATGCATGGGGCTGGTGGAGCCGCTAGACTCCAGGGACAAATAATAAATACTTGGGATGGGTGTTCGGGGGTAAGGGTGCCACTAGACACCAGGGACAGTTTACACTACATGGCAAGGGTGTTTGCAGGGCTGGGGTGCCACTAGACATAAGGAACTGCAAACTTGCTGGCATGATGAGAGATCTGAGGTGGGCAGCTGCAGTACAGTCACCCTGCCATCAGTGGGGTGGGGTCTGGACTTAGTGCCTGGTTAAGTCATGGTTTTTGGTGGTGGTAAAAACACCATTTTGGGGGTCATTTACCACCGTCACAATTTTTTGAACATGCCGCCTCATCTGCATGCAGGAGGGGAACCCCGCATTCGAATGACTGCAGCATTATGTTAGCACCTGGATGCTAACAGGTTTAGGGCATGCTACCTGGGCCTCTGAATATGGCCCCCCAATGCAAGCTACAAAACTGTGTAGCTCCAGGGAAAACCCCATCAGTGCTGGTGCTAACATTTGAATATCTAGCCCTAGCACTTGTAATTGGGGGCACCAGTCAGTAGCCGCTGATCTTCAGGACTCTTCCACCCCTACTGGATTGTAAACAACTGCCCTCCACCACAAGGACTCTTGCTATCTCTTTCTCCATCCACTCCAGTCTTCAACCAAGATCTCTAATTTATCTTTTTTATCTTCTTATATAAGATGTTTCTAGCTTACTGAATCTTTGTATAATTGCAAACAGGTATCACCTTCCTTACTCATACTGATGTTCATTAATCTTATTCCTTGAATAATGTTTACTGCTGCACTGTATCTACCTAGTTAGCCCTATCTAGACCTGTTGTTGCACCTTGTCTGCTTAGTTTGACTGTGTTTTCCCTTGCACTGTAATATTGTAACTTAGTTACTCCATTTTTCTTAATCAAACATTTTGTTGCTTTACTCTGATAATTTAATTAGCTGGTGCTGGCTACCATATGTAACACAGCTGTTGGCACAGCAAGTTACCAGGGTTCACATAACAAGTGCCAGTGTTTGAGGCTATGCTATACGGCCCTTAAAATAAAATAAGTTGCCAGGATTAGTGCACTTATAGGGTTAAGCTTAACCCTGCTTCTGAAAAGGTTCTGAAATGAGTTGTGAAATCCTCAATGTGGCACATCCTGTTTTCCTATTCTGCAATGTGTGTTCTGTTTCATGACAGATAAATAGGGACTTTGGCCTGTAAGGAGTAGTTCTAGCTCTAATGTGGTGCTTCTGTCCGCAGCATCAGTGTGTACACACTTCCAGTTTAACACATTTGGGTCTACTTCTCCGGCTGTGACCCGCTGAAGGGGGCCTGCGTGCCCAGGGATGGGGACAGGGTCCTTTGGTCTTGGTGGCACTGGTCCCCTCCTGTGCTGGTCTCCAGAGGTTCAGGCCTTAACCAGGGTCTGAGTTCAGGGACAGCTGGGGCCTGTTGGGGAGTTGCCTTCTCATTGAGAGTCTCCTGATGGCTTTTGATCAGACTGCTTTGCTTCCTGTACATGGAAGAAAATGAAGAAGAAGAATCAGCATTTATATAGCACTTTTCATACACATTGTATCCCAAAGCACTTTACAAGTAATGAGAGATTGGAAGTGAAGTGTCTGAATGTGTAGTGGCAGTCATTTCACACATCAACATTCACGCAAATCCATGGACAGTTACATGAACCTATTTTATGGGAAGAGCAATGTTGGCCAGGACACTGTGGAAAATCCCCTACTCATGCAAAAAGTGCCTTGGGCTCATTTACTTCCACCTGGACACCGGCCAGGGCAGCACCAGAGATGGGCAGAAGGGACCGCAGTTTAACATTTCATCTGAAGGATGGCACACCGGAACAGTACAGCATCCCTCTAGTACAACACTCAGGTGTCAACATTTATGGTATGGACCCAATCCTGGAGTGGGACAAGAACCCACAACATTTTGGCCCAGCGTTGGATGTGCTACCAACCAAGCCATACTGGCACCTGGTGATCATGGCAGGTGGTTCGTGCTGGCTAGAGACCCTAGCCTAAAGCAAGAGGACCTTCTGTGCAATAGCAGAAGATCAGGACATCTGCCACCAAGGTTCAGAAGCCCTGGGGTAAGGGATAGGCCAGGCTGATATAGTAAACCACTGTTTGTTGTGGCTGCATTAAAGGTGCTGGCTCCAACCCCCATGGAGGCACAGGGCGTGGGCCAGAATGCTGAGGTAGTTGTAGATTAACTCATGTTTTATATAATTGTATGATCAGTGAGGGTATACATCATCATAGCCACTATGTCAGGCAACACCAGTACTCCTCTGCCATACAGGGCTGAGCATATCCTGATCCCTTTGCCTGTGCTCATGGCTATGAGTGGGGCACTGTTAACTGTGTATATCCCTGAGGGTCACCAGAAGTAAACAGAGAAATGTGTAATTGCAATGTAAGTAAAGTAAAGGGCTGGCGAGAACAGATATTATCAGTAAAAACTGTATGTTTAAAGTAAGAGATCTGCTAATCAAAATCAAATCTGGTTGTTGGGACATGTACAGCAACCATGATTTAGGCTGATTTGACTGGGCCCATAACTGGAAACTGCAGTGACCTCAACTTCCCATACCTCGAGCTGAGTGTGTGCACCTGCTTTTGTTAATAAATGTTTGGTGTTCGGAAAGCAGCTTCTGCCTGTAAGTGCCATGCCCTGTGTCCATGTATTCCTGCCAAGGGTACACTGTAAAATCTGCAACTAAAATTGCTAATGGCAAACTGACAGTGAATCTGAGTTATTTACAGTTAAAATAAGTTAAGGCCTACTCCATGTTATCACGCAGGGACAGTAAAGTGTACTGTGTAGTAGCCCTGCTTTCCCTTTGGTATAATGGGTTCACTGACGATGAAGACAGCGAAGAACAAAATGGAGAGTTGGGGTACTGTCCAACTGCAGGGGTGCTCCTGGGGTCTACACAAGTATAGAACTTGAGGAGATCCCAAGGTTTAGTTTAAGCTTACTCAGGTGGAAGCAGGAAGAAATGAAGACCATCACACATGGTGCCCCGGCTTGATAAAAACCAAGCACCGAGGGGGTTACAGGTTCAAAAGACTCCCTTGTGTGGCTTGATAAACTTCAAACGAAAAGAAGAATGGACGAAAATTTCAGAAACAGCCTCTCTAGCATATACTCAGCTGATTGCAGAGGAAGCTAATGAAAACTACTTGACCCTGGAGAAAAAATTAAAACAGGCTAAAGACGAGGTCAGTGTATACAAGGAACATAGCGATTTACTTTGTTTAGAGAAAGCCTTAAAAAATAAAGTAGTAAGGCAAGAAAAAGAAGTAATAGAAAGAAAGCAAACAAAGCACTCAAGAGATAATACTAACTATGTTAAGGGACTGGCCTATATTCCTGTAAAAAACTCTGAGGGATGGTCAAGAAGCAGGGGGAGGTCCTGAAGTAGGAAACCTGACCAGCAAAGGAAAAAAAGTGAGAACAAAAGAAATTTTGGAGCAGCACAACCACATGATGGTGAGAGACCTACAACTAGCTCTAATAAAGGGTCAAAATCTGCAACAATTGATCTAACAACCAAACCTTTTTATGTTGCTTGCACGCATGTGCAAGAAACATAGTGCCGTCATCAGAGTTTTCGGAGGTGTGGCACCCCGTCTTCCAATTCAGTCAGTGAGTTTGCAGGCGCAGCCGCAGTTCTCCAATGACTGCTGCAGCTGTCTATGACAGCAATCGAAATGCAGTGGCATACAGTTGAAAGGAGAGCTCCACTTCAGTGAGCAGAGCTCCCCACCCATGCCTTGTAAACACGCATGTTGCGTGCTGATCACTCCTCCCCACGTACACACTGTATGGCCGACAGGGTGCCCAATCCCCCATCGGCTCCACGCCCCACAAAAGCTGTTCAGGGTGCCACGCTGAGAGCCCACCCAGCATGGCAAAATGTTATAGCCAGCGGGGTGCCCAATCCCATTGGCTCCATGGCTGCTACGCCCCCAAAAAAACCTTTCCAGGTGCCGCTGGGAGCCCACCCCAGTGTGGCAAATCTTATTATAGCTGACGGGGTGCCCAATCCCCGTCAGCTCCAGCCCCCTAAACAGCCTTTCCAGCTGCCATGCTGAGGAGCCCACTCCAGCGTGGCATCGTCCCAACGTCGTCTTAATTAAAAAAAAAAAAACCCTGTAAATAAGGTCCCTCGCAGTCTCACTGCCCACCCACACCCACCACTGCACACCCTGCCTCCCACACCCCTCACCCCATACTTACCTCCGAGTTCGGCTTGATGATCATCGGTGGACCGGGAACATGTCTGCACTCTTCAAAGCCAACCACGAACTGAGGAAATGCCGGTAAGCTGTATAATGGAATAAATAGGGTTTTTTCAACTTTGTTGCATATCTCAGGCATTTTTGGGAATTTTGGGCCCAAATTTTCAACATGGGGTTTTTGGGACCCTTCCTCATGAATTCTTGCACTGTCATGGCGTTAATCGGGCCGAAGTTTCGCCATCTCACTGAAATCACCTTTCAGGGCAGATTAACGGCTTGACACTGACAGTGTTCATAAGGTGGGCTCTCAAAAAGCCTATTTTGAAAATTTGGTGAAAAAATTCCTAAAATTACTGTTTCTGACGCGCTTCGCGGATCCTGCGCACGCTCGTAAATTCGTGAATTTTCAATATTTTCACTCCAGATTTTCAACATTGCCATTTTACCACACCTCCTTATAAGCAGTACAGCTGTCATTTTTCACATCCTGTCCAAAATGTGTTTCCGCCCATGTAGCGCACAATGGCGCAGTCGGTGTGCAAAATCAATGTATAGGTCACATTAGGAAAATCACAGTGTCACTGTTCATGAGCAGAGGTCTAAAAATGGCTATGTTGAAAATTTGGTGAAAAAATCCTAAAAATGACTGTTTTACGGGCGTGCGTTGCGCAGTTCCATGCGCTCGTAAGTGCTTAATTTTCAATATTTTCACTCCAGATTTCCAACATTGCCATTTACCACACCTTCTTATAGGCAGTACAGCTGTCATTTTTCACATCCTGCCCAAAATGTGTTTCTGCCATGTAGTGCACAATGCGCAGTCAGTGTCTGAATCAATGTATGGGACATATTAAGAAAATCACAGTGACACTGTTCATGAGCAGAGGTCTTAAAATGGCAATGTTGAAAATTTGGTGAAAAAATTCCTAAAAATTACTGTTTTATGAGTGTGCATTGCGCACTTCCTACGCTCGCTCGTAAGTTTGCGAATTTTCAATATTTGCACTCCAATAACTTCCAAATACCTAAACAGCACATACAAGCAAGCAACATTCGGCATTGACACATGCTTTTTTAGAGCAGAGGGAGTCAGTGGAAACAGGAAGAGATGAACAAGGCGAGGTACAAGAGGAGGAAAACACCGAAAATTTAAGCAGCAAGTGGCACGCTCTGAGGAATCACAAGACCACAAGCAAATAATCAATCTCAGTAGTTCCCCACTGAGTGAGAAACATATATCACTCCTCAGAAAAGGCCTGAATTTTGTCTCCCCAGTGAATGAATTCTTGATCTTTGTGGACTTGTTCAAGCTCTTTAGAAAAATTAGACTTAAAATATTTTTCACAGAACAAGTAAATACAGGAACCACAGCAAATCTGGACTATTTGAATTATCATACACATGGTGACCTGCAGAATGAGACACTTGATTTGTTAACGGATGGACAGAACCAGAGAGAGGACCCTGGGGGAATTGAGATGAGCATGACTTAAGAAGCACTTTTTGAAGCTGCAGAAACTAATTTAGAGGAAGTGGTTAATATTTTGGAAGAAGAATCCAGTTATCATGCACAGAATGAAGCTACACCTCAAGACTTTAAAGAACTTAGAGATGCAATGTTCAAATGCAAATCAGATTTCTGCCCATTAGTACTGAATATCCAGGTGTCCGTATTTGAAAGTACAGTGCTTTTTAAGGTAAACAAATACTGGCTAGTAAGAGAAAACAAACAAACTCAAATCTGTCAATTGCTGAGAAATTAGCCTTAAATGAACTAATGCATAATTTAAGTCTGATTGTTAAAAAAGCCGATAAGGGTGGGAATACTGTTATCATGGACAGAGAGAAGTATAAAACCATGATTGAGAAGCTTTTATTTGATGTGAATAATTATAAAAAATTACCCTCTGATCCTACACAACAATATAGGAAAAGTCTTTGTGAACTATTGGATAGGGCAGCTCAGAGGGGGAAATAAATGACAAAAAATTTAAGCACCTATACTGTGAATTTCCTGTAATTCCAACCCTTGACTGTCTCCCAAAAATTCACAAAAGCTTAACAGATCCACTGGGTAGACCCATTGTGTCTAGCATAGGTTCCATTTCTGAGCATCTTTGTGAACTTTTGGATTTATTCTTACACTACAGTATGAAAAACCTTCCTTCCTACTTAAAAGACACAGGGGACTCAATAAAGAAATTCAGTAGTTTAAAATGGGAAGAGGGATTCATAGGGATCACTGTGGACGTTGAAGCACTTTATACTTCTATTAGACACAAAGATGTATTAAGAGCAGCCACATATTTTCTTTTGAAAGATCAGAACATTACTGGGGCACCAGTGGAATTCCTGACAGAATCCCTAAAATTTGTGTTGGAACATGGTTACTTTGAATACGATAATGAATTCTTCTTACAGACTTGTGGTACAGCAATGGGTGCCTCAATCCTATGCTAACCTATTTTTGGGAATGTGGGAAATGGAAACACTATATGACAGGGAGGTAAATCCACATGCCTGCAACATAGTACAATGGGGGGGGGGGGTACATATATGATTGTCTATGCATTTGGAATGGTGGTTTGCAAATGGCAGATGATTTTATTCACTGGCTAAATCAGAACATGATTAATTTGAGATTTTCGGCCCAGATGAGTGAGAAAAGCATTAACTTTCTAGATATAACACTAGAGGGCAACATAGACTCACAACAGGTGTTAACTAAAGGTTTTAGAAAAGAGACCAGCACAAATTCTCTACTTAGAAGTGACAGTTTTCATCCAGTAAAACTAAACACTGCCATACCATATGGACAATTGGTTAGGATCAGAAGGAACTGCACTTCTGATCTGGAATTTGAAAGACAGGCAGCAGAACTTTTAGAATGATTTAGAGAAAGAATCTGTCAAGATGCAGTCCTGGAAGGGGCACTGGTAAACGTAAGGAACAAAACACAAATTAAACTTATTAGAGATGAAGACAAGCACAAAGAAACAGAAAACAATACCATAACTTGTTCCTTAGACTATAATGCAGTAGCTGGCCAAGTGAGTAGTATCATCTGGAATAGCTGGGATATATTAAAAAGTGACACATCAATAGAAACTGTGTTGCCTGCAACATCTAGAATCACATTTAGATGCACGGCTCATTTACAGCATAAATTAGTAAAAAGTCAATTCTTCCAAAAATAAGAACCAAATAGGTCGTGGTTACCCCCTAGTCCTAAGGGTAACCATAAATGTGGAAGGTGCAATTTATGCAAATACATGAACCTGGGACTTACTTGTAACCTACCTAATGGTACACAGATCAAAGTAAGAGAATTCATTACTTGCACAACCTCTTTTGTAGTGTATATTTTATGGTGCACCTGTAGCCTATATTATATAGGGAAGACCATGAGGCCACTGAAAGCAAGAATTCAAGAACACCTGAGGTCCATAATTAACCGAAAGTTGGACACACCAGTAGGGAGACACTTTACTTGTACACATGACGTGGATGTATTCATGGGGATCGAACATGTTAAAAGTGAGTTAAGGGGTGGCGACAGACCAAGTAAACTGTTATAGAGAGAAAGTACATGGATTTTTAAAACTGACATGGTTACTCCCAAAGGTTTCAATGACAGGTGGGATCTCAAACCTTTTCTAAGAGATAAATAATATGCACAATTAGAATGCTTCTTAAAAAGTATCCCAAATGAAGTACTGAATCCCCATAATCTACCTGTGTGTCTCAATAAATACACAGAATCAAAACAACTAAAAAGTACACAATGTTACGCACCTTCTTTCTAGGATCTCTGCTTTTGCTATTTACATTCCCTCCTTCCCCTTTCCCACTCTCTCTCCCCCCCTTCCCCACCCCCATTTTTGTGTGGTTCATTACTGGCTTGAGCCATTACATAATTCTGTAAAATTGTTTTGTATATATAACTGGAAGATAATGTATATTTTTTCCTTTTTCTTTTCCTCTCCTTTGTTGGACTCTATAGGACTTCCTATGGACACACTGTTTCCAGTACAGATGGGCCATGAAGCAACTCCTTGGTGTGCCTCACCTTCTTTATCCAGCACTAGCAAGGACCATGTAAGATAATACATTAATTAGGTACTGGTTAGAGATGCAATACTGATGCTACTTTGATTAAAAGCATTTATTGGTGTATCCCTATATCATTAGGCGAACCCTATAGCAAGATTTACCAAATGAAACATTTCAGTTGTGCACTTACCCACCTAATACTCAGTCAGAGTCCTTGCTTAGTAACAGTTGTTATGCTCATAGCTCCTTATGTTATCCAAAGCTGTAATGTGAACTATGTAAATATGTTTCTTAGTAACTGTTTCTTAAAGTGATTAGACTGCTTAATTGTTTTTTTGAACCTCCTGTGGTTCATTGTTCACTAGTTGAAGTGGGTTAACCATTTATATTAAAACCTTTAAGTGCTATAGTCAAGGCCACTGATTTACGGTGAATAAAACAATGAAATTCCATTTTCAAGACTTCAGATTCCGGAATTGGACTGGAGATTGTTGCTCTAATTTCCGGGTTTTACCGGGATTCTGCTATCATTCTTTTAGTATGTGCATAAAGAATCAGAATTAAAGAAGGCTTAATATACAGAGCCTTAAATAAAGCAAACTGAAACTAGTACAGGAAGGAATTATAAGAAAAATACAAGTTTTGTAGATTTACTGATCTGATATAAAATGCCAGATTCCATGAAATCTTTGTTTTTACCGGTTTTCAGGCAGCCCTAATTCCGGAATTTTACCGGATTTTCCGGTAAAAACCGAAAAACAGTGGCTTTGGCTATAGTGATTGGTGCACTGATGTATGATGTCACTTTCTGAGTGTTATTTAAACCATGTAATGCTTCTGCCAGATTGTAACAAGCCTCCTCTGAAAGCACATTGCTGAGGCGCTAGGGGCTTCCACAGTGGTGCTTAATAAATCACTATTTGGTTGACATTGGCAGTTTCAGTTTTTCTCCTTTAAGAGTGCATACAGTCTTGGAATTTTGAATCTTTTACACCAAGGGTTCCTCGCCCTATGCATGCGACCCCCTCCAAGACTTGAGCGCAGCAACTTGCATTTTGGACTTTCATTTAAATGGGTTCTGTGATGCCCTGTGTCAGAAATTCACATTGCAGTGCATCTAGGATCACCTTACTCATGGTGCAGTCCATGGCTGGTATCCTACAATCAACTTTGGGCAAGCTAAAGTCTCTCACTGTGACTGTTACTATCTCTCTCTCTTCCCTGCATCAGTCTTTACGAACATACATACATACAAACTGAATGTGCCAGCAGAAACAGACCACCCGGTCTAAGTCTGCTTGAGTGTGCAGCTAGCACCCCTAGTTTGCAGCTGCCCTACCCCCTCCCCTTTGTCATCCCACTGCCTCCTCCACCTTCCCCACCCTCACTCTCCCCTGTTCCCTGTCCCATGCCCTTTTAAAGCTGTTCACAGATTTACATGATACCGCCCATTCTGGTAGTGTGTTCCATTTTGCTACCACCCTCTCCATGAAATAGTGTCTCCTCATTTCCCTTCTAAATCTTCTCCCCTCTATTCTTAGCCTGTGTCCCCTGGTGTCCCTCCCCCTCCTTATCTTAAAGACCCCATCTGCCCCATCCTTATTAATTCCCCTCAGATACTTGACTGTCTCTATCATGGCCCCCCTGTCCCTTCTATCCTCCAGGGTGTACATATTCAGGTTTCCCAGCCTGCTCTCATGGTCTCTCCCCTCCACTCCACATATCATCTTTGTTACCCTCCTCTGCACCCCCTCTGGTAGCCTGATATCATGCTTCGGGTATGGCCTCCAAAACTGCACACCGTACTCCAAGTGCAGCCTTACCAATGACCTGTGGAGGGGCAAGATCACCTCTCTTTACCGAGATGAAAACGCCCTCACTATGCACTGCAGCATTTTGTTCACTTTTGCAGCTGTTCTCCTGCACTGGGCAGTGTTGTTCATGGTCCCTGTTACCATTACCCCAAGGTCCTTCTCCTCAGTGATCCCCAGCTTAACCCCCCTCCAAGCCAGTATTCTCTTCTTGGGTTCTTTGCCCCGAAGTGCATAACCTTACATTTCTTTGCATTGAACCCCAGCTGCCACCTCTCTGACTACTCCTCTAGCTTGCTTAGGTCCCCCTGCAGCTGCTTCCATCCATCCTCTCCATCCACCACTGCTCACATTTTGGTGTCATCTGCGAACAGACTTACCTTGCTCACCACCCCGTGTGCAATGTCTGATGTGAAGAGCCCAAATAATAATTGTCCCAGCACAGAGCCCTGTGGCACCCCACTCATCACCGGCTTCGGGGTTGAGAGCTTCCCTCCCACCATCACCTGTTGCAGCTTCCCACTCAACCAGCTTGTAATCCAGTTCGTCATTTTTGCCCCTACTCCTACACAGTTAGCTTCCCCCCAAGCCACCCATGAGGCACAAAATCAAAGGCCTTGCTGAAGTCCAAGTAAAGAACATCCACTGAATGACCCTAATCCACCTCACCTGTCACACAGTCATAATATTGTATCAGGCTGGTTTGATAAGACTTCCCCAAAATCAACCCATGCTGCCTCACATCCTGGAGGCCATTGTCCTCCAGGTATGACACCAGTCTTTCCTTTAGTATTATTTCCATGAGATTGCACACTATGGAGGTGAGACTTACCGGACAATTTTTTTTTTTTTTTTTTTTTTAGTCTTTGGTAACCGGATAAGGCCCACTAGGCACACGTGCCTTTTTTCAGGGGCGACCTGGGAGCACTGGGCGGTTAAGTGACTTGCTCAGAGTCACACAGTATGCAAGCGGAGGTTGTAAGAATCAAACTCAGGTCTGGTCTGCTGGATGTACCAAGCTCGTTCACACCTCATTCCTCTAACCTCCAGACTATACTTACCTGGTTCGTCCCTTGGTCCACTCTTGTGTAATGGCACTACATGTGCCATCTTCCAGTCTAGTGGCACATATCCCAACTCCAGTAAGGTGCTGTCCAGATCCACCAGTGGCTCTGCCAACATCTCCACCATCTCCCTTAGCTCCCTGGGGTGGATTGTGCCTTGTGTACCCTCAGTGCCCTCAGTCCCTCTGGGACTCTACCTCCCCTCCGTCCCCACCCTCCCAGCCCATGGTGATAGCGGTCACCCCTTTTGTTCCATGAACACTGGGAAAAAAGTATTCATTCAGGGCTTTTGCCTGTTCCTCCCCCTTTTCCAACCACTCCCCACCCCTTTTTATCCTCACTGTTGTCTCCTTGCACTTCCTTTTCTCCCTGATGTATCTGAAAAATCCCTCCCCTGCGTTAATTCCCCGCGCTAATCTCAGCTCCCCTCTGGGCCTTGACTTCTCTCACTTTTCTGGTCACCTCCCTGGATCATCTTGCATACTCCTCCCTGTCCCCTTCCTTCTCCATCCTTCTCTACCTCTGGTGTGCCTCTCATTTTGCCCTCACCACCTCCACTACTTCTCTGTTCAACCAGCATGGTTTCCTTGCTCTGCTCCTCTTACTCTGTGTCTTGATGCAGGCTTCTGTTGCCTCTGTAATCCCCCATTTAATAATATCCCATTTCTGCTCTGCGTCCATCTCCTGCCTTATGCCCTCCAGTTCCCTTTCAGTACTTCCTGCCTCCTCCCAAAGTCCGCCCCCCTGAAGTTTACCACCTGGGTTACTGATTTCTCTGGATCCCCACACATTGTGATACTAAACCACACTGTTTGGTGATCGCTGTCGACTAGTGAGTCCTCCACCCTTATTTCCCTTACTGCCTCCCCTTTCGACAATACCAGATCAAAAGTGTTCTTTAGCCTAGTAGGTACACTGACCAACTGCATCAGGAGACCCTCCTGGATCATGTCCAGGAGCACTTGCTCCCTAGCACTGGAGGTGACTGGAATGCTCCAGTCAACCCCTAGCAAGTTGAAATCACCAACGATGACCACCTTCCCTTTTCTACACACCTTTCTGATTTCTTCTGCTTATTTCCTGTCAAGCTCCTCAGACTGGGATGGCAGCCTGTACACCAGCCAAAACCTCAGTTTCCTACCCCTTGAGTCTAGGAGCTGCAACCAGATTGCCTCTGTTCTCCTTTCCTCCCCCTCATTCCCTGCGCATTTGATCCCATCCCTCACATAGACTGCAACCCCCCCCCCCCAGGTCCTTCCTGTATAATTTGTACCATGGGATTGCCAGATCCCAGTCCCGGTGCTCGGTTGCCCATGTTTTCATAACAGCTGCAATATCCACCCTCCACACTGCCAAGAGTTCCTGTAGCTCAGCTGATTTGTTGCCTAAGCTTCTCTCATTCAGCGAGACCACCCTCCATCCTGCCCCCTTCCCTTCATCTCCTCCCTTCTACTTCCTCCCTTTTCAGCTGCCCTGAGTCCTTCCCTGCTAGCCTGGAGGGTAGGCTGTGACTCCACTCTATCAGATCCCTGCCTAACAGCTGTCCGCTTTCCACCCCCCATCTAGTTTAAATCCACCTTTGTCGCAATATACCTCCCCAGTCTTTGCTTTAATACTTCCTTCCCCTTCAATTTCCAATCTTTGCCTCCTGGTTTGGTGGTCTGTAAACCACCCCCAACCTCACCTTCTTCCCTCTACTTGACAGTAATTGAATCCATATTGCTTCCATCCTCCTCTCTTCTGACTTCTCCCTCGTACAGTTTATACCTTCACTGATGTAAACTGCTATACCTTCTCCTTTTCTTACTTCCCTGTCCTTCCTGTATAATTTAAACCCAGGGACTGAAAGATCCCAGTCATGGTTAGGTGTGGCACATGTCTCCATGATTGCTGCAATGTGCACTCCCCTCTCCGCAAACAGTGCCTGCAGGTAATCCATCTTGTTTCTGAGACTCTGAGCATTCAAGGACACCAACTTTGACCTTGAGTCTCAGCCTCCATCCTGCCTGTCTGCCTTTCTCATTACTCCCCTTTGCCTGTATCTCTCCACTCTCCATTGCTAACTCCCTCACTCCCCCTCCACCACTACCTCTCAGATCCCCACTAGCCCCCCCCCCAGTAGTTTAAATTAAGTTTTTGGTTTATATAACCCCCAACTTATCCTTGAGGACTCTCGACCCCTTTCTACTCAGGTGTAGTCTGTCTGGTGCAAAAAGTGTTTTATCTGACCAAGTGCCCCCTAGCCCCCAATACAACCATACTCTTTCCCCTTGCACCACACCCATAGCTAGTCATTGAGCTCCTCTATCCTCTTCTTCCTGATCATGCTGGCTTTTGGTACTGGTAACACCTCAAAGAATGCAAGAGATCTGGCTTTCTCTCTGCAGGTCTTCCCCACTACCCTGAACCTTTCCTGTACTACCCCCACCTCCTCCACTGCTAGGTCATTGGTATCTATGTATACAACCATGTGTGGTTTCCTCCCAACTCCCCTCACCAACTCAACAATCTTTGGGCACACCCTCTCCACCATCATTCTTGGCATTTAAAGCCTTCCCTCCCTGAATTTGGGTCCCTCTTCTTTCTCCAATGAACACCTTTAACTACTAAGTCCCCCAGGGTTATCACCCTTCTACACCCTACTCCTTTTCTGTCTCCCTGTCTTCCTTCTCTGTCTGCCTTATGAGTTTCTCCTCCATCTATATGCTCCCTCTTCATCATGGGCACCCCCTTTATTCTCCCCAACCCCTGCTTGACTGGCCTCTCCTTGCTCCGCTGTCTGCCTTCCGACCCCCTTACCTGACCTTTCTTTTCTGGCCACCTACACACTTCCCTTCCCAACTCTGCTGTCACCTTACCCCCACTTTCTCTCAAACTCCTGTTCCACATTCCCTGTTCTCCTCCCCGAACACAGTGACTATTTTATATTACCCTACCCCTTCTTCAGTCCTACTCCCCCAACCCCATTGCCTGTACCTGACCTCTCTCCCTACCTCCTATTCTCCCCTCCTCACTTCCAGACAGTGGTTGAAATCTATTCCTTAAGGGCAACCCTTTGAAATCTCCCACTCCTGTTGCACCTCTTGCAGTCCCACCCTTCCCCCCATCACTTGCCAATACCACTTCCTGAGCTCCCCCACCCTCTAAAGTGTGGGTCTAAAGGTGGTAAACTGGGTTAGAAATTGATTAAAGGATAGACAACAGAGGATGGTGGTAAACAGTTTACTCCAAGGTGGGGAGAGTGACCAGCAGGGTGCCTCAGGGAGCAGTGCTGGGACAGGTCCTCTTTAAAGTCTTTGTAGCTGACATTGCAGATGAGCTGGAGGGGAAGGTCTGCCTCTTTGCAGATGAGACCAAAGTCTGCAATAGGGTGGACACTCCAGGGGGGCTGGAAAGAATGAGCAGAGACCTGAGAAAACTCAAGACGTGGTCAAGGGTATGATAGCTGGGTTTCACTGCGAAAAAAGTGCAAAATAATGCACTTGGGGCACAGAAACCCAGGGGCAGAGTACAGAATGGGGCAGTGTTACTGATGACCACCAAGCTGGAAAGAAACCTGGTGATAATAATCTCTGATGACCTAAAGGTGGCCAAGCAGTGCGACAAAGCAGTTGGGAGGGCTAGTGGGATGCTGGGGTGAATAGGGAGAGGTATCACCAGCAGAAGGAGGGTGGTAGTGCTGCCTCTGTATAGATTTATTTATTTAGTTAGTTTTTGTTGACCGGGTAAGTGCACTAGACAAATTCTGCCTATTTTCAGGCACGACCTTGGGGAGGGGAATACAAATGAATGCCAACTGACCTTAAACCAGATTAAGTTGGTAAGACCTCACCTAGAATACCATGTACTGTTCTGGATGCCACATCTCTGGTCCTGACATATACAGAGTGGAGGTTATCCAGAGGAGAGCAACTAAAATGTTGTGGGGTCTGCATCAAAAACTCTATGAGAAGAGATTAAAGAAACTCAAAATGTGCGCCATGGAAGACAGGACAGAGAGTGGGGATATGATAGAGATCTTTAAATACCTCAAGAGGGTACATAAGGTACAGGAGAGAAGTATTTTTCAGAAAAAAAAGGTGCGCGAAAACAAAGGGTCATGCTATGAAGTTGGAGGGGAGGTAGATTCAGGAGAGATGCGAGGAAGTACATCTTCACAGAAAGAGCAGTGGATTCCTGGAACAGCCTACCAGCCAATGTGGTGGGGCAAAAACAGTGATCGGGTTCAAGAATGCATGGAATAGGCATAAGGGAGTCTTTGTGGAAAGGAATGGGGGGAGGGAGAAAGAACCAGAGACCAGGTAGGATCTACAGAGATACTGTAGGCAGGAAAAATTTGGGCAGTCTAGGTAGGCCAAGCGGTCCTCATCTGCTGACGTATTCTGTGTTTCTGTGTAAACATGGTAGAGCAGAAGCAGGGGATTGGCTATATTTACTTGTTTGTACTGGCTGAATGTGCAGTCACATCTACTCTAGTAATTAATTTTCTTTGGTAGCCAAACTTGCTCCTTGTATCCACCTTTAAATAAATGCTACCTAGCAGGCCCAGTGGCATGAAGGGCTGAGGTGTTGTGTGCCTTACTTACTACCACACTGGCAACCCGGGTTCGGAAATGGACGCGGGTCACACAGGGGCTGGCTGGTTGAGGGAGGACTGAGTGTCCATAGGACTGCTCTCCTCCTTCAGGAAGGGGGGGATTGTTTTGGCTCACTGCTTCATAGAAACAACAGCATAGATTTTGGTTGCAAAAAGGACCTTTAGACCCATCCAGTCTGCCCCTTGTGCCTGCCTGTTCCATCACCACTGACCCTTGTTGGTCATAAGTGTCACTCGCTCCTTCCATTCCTCTACTTAATATGCCCCTGTGCCTTACCCATGCATGCTTGAAGCTCCCAACAGTTTTTGGCCCCACTACTTCCTCTGGCATGATGTCCCAGTCATCAACCACCCTTTCCAAGAAAAAGTATTTCTGCACATCTCTCCTAAACTTCTTCTTAGCGTCACTGTATGCCCCCTTTTCTAGCGTCTTTCTGTGGATTGTATACCTGCGCAGTGTGAGAGACTGCAAGCAGGTGTTACGTGTTTGGGAGCCTTTTTGCCTGAAGTGAACTGGGGGGAGCTAGGACCCGTGTGTCCTGAGGCAAATTGCTTTAAAATCTCGCACCGCTCTCAAGCGGCTTGTAGCGTGTGCTGACAGAGACCTGTGCTACTAGAATTGGTGGCTGGGAGGTCTTGAAGAGCAGGAAACTGGTCCGTTTTCTGGCGATCCTGCAAAAGCCTTGTGTACTGTATACCTGCGCAGTGTGAGAGACTGCAAGCAGGTGTTACGTGTTTGGGAGCCTTTTTGCCTGAAGTGAACTGGGGGGAGCTAGGACCCGTGTGTCCTGAGGAAAATTGCTTTAAAATCTCGCACCGCTCGCAAGCAGCTTGTAGCGTGTGCTGACAGAGACCTGTGCTACTACAATTGGTGGCTGGGAGGTCTTGAAGAGCAGGAAACTGGTTCGTTTTCTGGTGATCCTGCAAAAGCCTTGTGGACTGTATACCTGCGCAGTGTGAAGAGACTGCAAGCAGGTGTTACATGTTTGGGATCCTTTTTGCCTGAAGTGAACTGGGGGGAACTAGGACCTGTGTGTCCTGAGGCAAATTTCTTTAAAATCTCGCATTGCTCGCAAGCTCGAGCGTAGTGAGTGGCGCGAGCGCCACTCGGTACTGGAAATGTTCAGCTGATATAGGAGGGTTAGGCTATGTTTTAGTATGTGTATTTGAAATTGAAATATTTTAATTATATATCCTTTATTATGTGCAGTTGAAGAATCAGTCACTCTGAGGGCACGGCTATTTGTAGGTTTGTTATATTTTAGAAGTTAGGCTTGGTGGGCTATTTTATATTTAGTTTATTATTTTTATCTAGATAGTTTTTTATTTGCTGTGCCTTAGAGATATATATGTTATATGGGAGGATCGAAAGGGGCTAGAATTGTTTATGATGACTTGATGCTGCGCGACCTGAGCCCTTTCATCCCCCTTCCAGTTTCTGATGTTACTATCAGACGCTGTCGGGAGATAGGGATTGGTAGGGATAGTGTTGGTCGCACTATCAAGAAATTCCAGTTTGGGTTATGGGAGGATTGAAGTTGTCAGGTCAGGGCGCCCTGGGTTGCGTTGGGCACATGGGAGAGGCCAGTCGTGTTTGGTGTCCATCCCCAGGAGCCTAATAGATCAAAATGGCCAGGTAACCTGTGGGGCTGCATCACCCCAAATCCCCTGATGACAGTGCTTTGTAATCCAGATCGATCAGAAATAAGACAGCAATATTGCCACCTTGATTTCGTCGGTCGATCTGGCTTTTATCGAAACCTGGGTGGGAGGCGATGCGGGCCCAATTTTGAGGCTGCAGTCCCCCTGGGTATACCGTGGTGCACTGCCCCAGAGTGGAGCGAGGGTGGCAGTGTAGCCATCTGTTTTAGATCCAGCCTGACCTTCACCATGCACCCGGTGAGAGCCCCGGGTTCTTTTGAATGTGTGGCCATCTGGGGAGGGCCTGATGCGGGCTGCAGGATCTTTCTCATTTATCGCCCTCCTGGGTCGATGGGAGAGTTCCTGCAGGAGGTCACAGATTTCGTTGCCATTGCATCATTGGAATCCCCCAGATGTGTTTTTCTGGGGGATTTCAATGTTTGGTTCGACGATGTGAATCATGGACACGGTCATGAACTTTCCCAGATCATGTCCTCCCTTGGTTTGATGCAGGCAGTTACTTTACCAACTCATCTGGATGGCCACATGTTGGACCTGGTGTTCTCACTGGGACTTGATATTAGTGATCTTAAGATCAATCCAGTTCTCTGGTCTGATCATTGCACGGTCCAGTTCACACCTGGGGCTCCCACCATAAGCCCTTCCCCTGTTGAGATGATTCGCTGTCACCCTTTACGGGGTTTGACCCCTGAGGGTTTTCTGGTGGCAGCAAATTTGTCTAGAGTGGGTGATGCATGCGCGGGAGGTGTTGTGGTCAGAGTTGACGCCTATAATGAGGTGTTATCCGACACCATAAACTCCCTCGCACCTGTCCGTGTACGACCCAGGACTTCTTACCTGAGGTCGCCATGGTTTGATGGTGAGCTCAGGGAGATGAAGAAACTGGGTCAGAGATTGGAGCGCTGCTGGAGGAGATCCCATCTGGATGTGGACAAATTGGCCCTGCATGCCTATTATGTTGGGTACCAGGAGGCAATCAACCGCAAGAAGACAGTGTTTTTGTCTGGGGAGATTGCTGCCGGAAGGAACTGACCGGCCTCACTCTTCCGGACCATTGATAGACTTTTACATCCTGTCTGTCTACGGCTCGGGAGGGTTTTTTCCAACATGGACTGTGAGGATTTCGCTCGGTTCTTTTCGGACAGGGTGTCTGCGATCCGGCTGGTGGCTCCTTCAGCCAGCAATGTTACAGCTGGCAGCGATCGTCTGATGTGTTCTGAGTGCACTCCGTCTGGTTGGGGAGAGTTTAGACCAGTGGCGGATAGTGAGGTTATTGAGGTAGCAACCAACGTGAGGCACACCTTTTGTGAACTGGACCCGATGTCAACGCGTTTCTTAATGAGATGCGTTGACTCTGTTGGCCCGGTGTTTGCCATGATTGTACGGTGCTCCCTTTCTGAGGGTGTCTTTCGGATGCCTTGAAGGAGGCTCTGGTGAGACCCTCTTAAAAGCCATCTTTGGACCCGGAGATCAGGGTAAATTACTGTCCAATTTATAACCTTCCATTTTTAGGAAAGGTTATTGAGAAAGTGGTAGCGCTTCAGTTGGAAGAGCACCTCATATCCCATGAGTTGTATGAACCCTTCCAGTCGGCTTTTCGTGCCAGACATAGCACCGAAACTGCACTTGTTCTGGTGCAGAATGACTTACTCAGGGCTAGAGATCGGGGAGACAAGACAATTCTTGTTCTTCTCGATCTCTCATCAGCATTTGACACTGTGGAACATTGTGTGCTGCTTGCTCGCCTTGGGGACCTATGTGGTCTCACCGGTAATGTCATCAAATGGTTTGAGTCCTTTCTAACTAACAGGAGGCAGCGGGTTATGATGGGAAATTTCTCATCTACACCCAGTCTGCTTCTTTGTGGAGTTCCTCAGGGATCAGTATTGGCTCCAATGTTGTTCGCAGTGTATATGCTGCCTCTGGGTGGGATCATTAGGAAGTATGGCTTGAGTTTTCATTGCTATGCCGATGATACTCAGCTATATTTTCCTTTGCCCCAGGAACATCAATGCAGTGCATGTGCTTAATATCTGTCTGACCGAGATTAGCGACTGGATGGCCTCCAGCTGGTTAACGGCTGAACCCTGATAAGACGGAGGTATTAGTAGTGGAGTCAACAGAGTTCGTGATAGGATGGCCTCTGACACGAAACTGGGCTTGTCCTAGGGTCTGTGCCATTGAAAACCTCCTCTTGGGTGCGAAATCTTGGCGTGATTCTGGACAGAGATTTAACCATGGAAGCTCAAATATCCTCTGTGGTTCGTACCTGTTTTTACCATCTCAGAAACATTGCCAGAATTAAACCCCTTGTTCCGCCTCTGAACCTCCCTACTTTGATACATGCCTTAGTCACATCTAGGCTTGATTACTGTAATGCGCTCTATCTCAGGGTCACAGGAGGATCTCTCCGTGGATTGCAGCTGGTGCAAAACGCAGCTGCCTGATTGCTGACCGGGCAGCAAAAGTTTTGTCATATTACACCGGTTTTGCGTGAATTGCACTGGCTGCCAGTCAGGTGGAGAGTCCTCTTTAAGGTGGGTCTTCTTACCTTTAAGGCCCTACTACGGACAGGGCCCTGGTTACCTGTTAGACCTTCTGTCACCTGCCTTCTCGCGCCCTCTTCGTTCCTCCAGTGAATGCCTCCTGACCATTCCCAGAACTAGGCTGAAATCAGCCGGCGATAGAGCATTTAGTGCCGTAGCCCCTGTTCTGTGGAACTCCTTACCAACTATGGTCAGAGAGGCTTCATCGGTGGATGTTTTTAAGGCCCAGTTAAAGGCCTTTTTCTTTTCTAAGGCATTTAATGCTTAGATAAAGATTTATAGTTAGGCTTAGTTTTTGTAATGATTTGTATCTATGTGTAAATTTATATATTTATTATGTTAAAATGCCTGTTTAAATGCTTTGTACGGCGCCCAGAGCCTCTGGGATTGGGTGTCTTTTAAATAAATTTTGCCTTGCCTTTCTTTTTCTTTCTTTCTTTCTTTCTTTCTTTCTTTCTTTCTTTCTTTCTTTCTTTCTTTCTTTCTTTCTTTCTTTCCTTCTTTCTCTGAAATAGACCCTCCAATTGCACCTTGTTCATTTCTGTGAGGTACTAGTAGGTTTCAATCATGTCCCCTCTCACTCTCCTCTCTTCCTTGGAGTACATGTTGAGTTACTTTAGCCTTTTCTCATATGGCTTCTCATACAACCCCTCATTAGATTGGTTGTCCTCCTCTGTACTGCCTCCACCCTTTCAATGTCCTTGCAGAGGTGATGTCTCCAGAACTGGACACAGTATTCCATGTTGGACCTCACCAGTGAGTGATACAGTGGCTGCACACCTCCCTCCTCTTGCTAGAAATCCCTCTCCCAATGCACCCCAGCATCATGCTGGCTTTTCCCACTGCTTTCTCACACTGCCCAGCTACCTTGAGTTCATCAGATATGATGCCCCCAGGTCTCTTTCTTGCTTGGTGACTGCAAGTTCCACTTCCCCATCTTATACACAGCCCCTGGGTTCAGTAGCCCTATGCATATAATCTTGCACTTTTTGGCATTGAAACCCAGCTGCCACACCCTTAGACTATTACTCTAGTTTCCTCAGATCCCTTTGCATTGTCTACACCCCTTCCTGAGTGTCAACCCTGTTGCAGATTTTTGTAACATCCGCAAAGAAGCACACCTTACTCTCAAACTCTGCTGCAATGTCTGCTTCACTGCCACTTGAAGAATCTGGGTGGTAGCACAGCTGGAACTGCACTGTAGGTAGGAGTGACCTGACCTCAAGAGTGCCGGGGGCATCTCCGCGGAGGCAGAACTTGTACATCATGCTCATTGCATGTTCGTGGGCCCAGAAGAGAAAAAGAAAAGGAGGAAACATAGAAGTTGAAGCCCTGAGTGCCATGTCGCAGCCCTCTGTGCCACTGCGGTCCAGAACAGAACTGAATATGGGTCTCTAGGGGGAAGGATGGCCCCTCCCTTCCTGGCCTCCCACGGGGGTGAAGTGTCCCAACCCAGCAGGAGGTAAAAACAGCTGTAGTAAGCAGAGACAAGGCTGAAAAAGCCGCCCCTTCTGCAAAGAAGGATAAAAATCTGTGAAAAAAAATACTACCTGTGGTGACAGATAAGGCCATGTTACAAGTATTCCCCTATCACCCCTGTTGGCTAGCTGCTATAACTTGCACTTTCCACCAGTCCTCATCAGCTTTTACTGACTATGCTTCACTGCACCTCTGCCATTTAATTTTGCCCCTGCCTTCTACTCCTTCTTTCCCTCTCCCTCTCCCTTCCCCACTCCTCACCATTCTCTCTTACTCTCTATCTTTCACCTGTACCTCGTTTTTGTCTCTCCCCACCATTTACTCCCCCTCCCTTTTCTTATCTACCCTGGTCTACTCTCCTCCTACTCTCTTCTTCCTGATGCTCTCTTGCATTCTTTCCCTCTTACTTCAACTCACTGCCCTTTTCCACAGTACCTGTCCGTAGGCATAGGTCTCACACCCTGATGCTCCTCAAAACCCTTCTGCTACTGCTATTGGGTGATGTGGAGCTAAAATCCTTGGCTCCCCCTCCTGCCCATCCACCATCTTTCCCGAAAGGCTCAAGGGTGTAGGCAGGCATACTCACAGTATGCATTTGTGTACAGTTTTGTTGAATGCCTGTCCCAAACCATATGCGTTTTGTTAACATTATCATTCTATTCTAATCTGTAGTATTTGAGTTAGTGTAGGCCATTGAGTAGTGTGTCTCTGTTTAAACTTCAATTGTTTAGGAGACAGAAATGTTTTTTAACCTGTTTAGAGATTACAGGAGTCATCTAACAACAATCTAATTTGTTTGTAAAGGGGGCAGCATTTGGAAAGGGTGTGTACATTTTTTAATGGGGGGCAGCAGTTGGAGATTGTGTGTATAAAATGGAAATTCCTGTCTACACCCCTGAAAAGGCTTAATGTTTTTCATATAAACATGAGGATTTACTTCCCAAGCTCGATCAGCTAAGGCTGTGGGCTGTACATACAGTCTCACTGTGCTGATCGTTATTGAAACCTGGCCCTATGCCTGAATCAGTGATGTAGAAATTGTACTTTCTGGTTGCACAGTTCACAGACGGAACTGTGGGAAACATGACACTGGAGTTCTTCTATACATATGTCACAGCTTTAATTGTGGCAGTGTGTATTGTTCTGCTGTCCCTGCTTCCCATGAACTCCTCCTGTGTAGACTCTTTTCTGTGCTCATTTCCCATTTTAACTGCTGGCATTTACTCAACCCCCAAAAGCTACTGTAAGTCTGATGCCTGTCCTGCCACCATCTCATCCATTTGCTCCATTTCAGCTTCAAATGAGCTCTTCGTCCTTGGGGATCTCAGCATAAACTGGCTTACTCCCTTGGCAAAAAATGCCATTAGCCAGACTGAGTCCCTCAATCCCACATAGCTCATTACCGAGCCAATCCAGTCTAAACTCCTCGGATCATAGCCCTCATTGACTGGAGCCTGTCCTCACACACCACTGCATTGTTTCTGTTGGCACGCTACTGGATGCTTTCAGTACCCATCGATTCTTTGCTGAATCCATGACATTCATTGCGTTAAAGCCACATCAAAGTTTATCTGGTCAAGGTCATTTGTTAAATCTCTCATCCCTGCCAGATGATCCTTGGCCCACTGACTGGTCAGCACTCTCTTTATCCACTGATACAGATGTTGCTCTCACCTACTTCATGTCCAAATTCATTGCAACATGGAACAAACATGCCCCTCTCAGTAGGTCTTGTGTCTATGGGTCCAAGCTTCCCTGAATCTCTGCAGAGGAATTTAACCTGCTCAAAACTCATGAAACTGACTGGCCTCTGCAAAAAGCCTCAGACTCTCCTGAGGACTGGTTGAGACACAAACAACTATGTAACACCTGCACTAAGGCCACCAGTGAAGCCATATCAATCTATTTCACCTACAACCTGCAGAACAACCTTAAATCCACTGATAGGTTCTGGAACTTTTTCGTTGCCTTCTAGACCCCACCTATGCAGCCTACACCCCCATCTTCAAACTAGGAAACTCATCTATCTCTGGCCCAACTGAGGCTGCTAATGCCTTTTAATAATTTACTTCCTGTGATCTCGCTCTACTTCCTCTTCCCCTCCCTTCTGCCCCTCTTGCCTGCCTGTCTCTTCCCAAATGCTCTTCAACCCTCTACACTCAATCTCAGCATCTTTTTCCTTTTCCCTAGTCTCAGTAGAGACCATTGCTGCCTTGCGCTCTCCTGATTCCCCTAAGGCATGCAGCCCTGATGGTCTGGATATTTGTCTTCGTCCTCTTTATGCACCCGCAATTGCTGCTCCTCTTCCCTCCCTTTTCAACCTGTCTTTCTAACCTGAATCAGTCCTCCAACCAGGAAGCAGGTTAAAATAGCTCACCTCCTCAAAGGAGTGACCCTTTTTCCTCAAGCTGTTACTGGCCCACCTCACTGCTCCTGCCCTAGCTAAATTGAGGAAAACTCCCAAACTTTTCTTACAGCTACCCACCTACCTTGACACCTTTTCTTTCCTCGCCCCCTTCTCAGTCTGTCTTTTGCAAACACCACTGCACCTTCCATTCTCTTCCCTCCTCCGGTTCACTGACTTTGTGCTGAATGCATGGACCAGGGCCTTTTCACTGCAGCTATTTTCACAGACTTAGCAAAGGCCTTTGATACTGTACCCCACCCCCCTTTCTCTTGGACAAATTAGGTTGCTGTGGGCCTACCTGACCTGGGATTCAGGTGGTTCTGCTCCTACATCTCAGATCGGCTCCAAGTTGGTCATGCCCTATCCACTCCCCTATTATCAAGTTTTGGGTCCCTACTTCAATTACTCAGGTGTGGCTCTGGATCAGAACTGCTGCTCTCCCACCCACACTGAGGCCATGCACAAGAAATTTCACCCCAATATTTATGTGCTGTAGTGAAACAAAGCCTGCCTTCCTCTCCTGGTCTGCTGAGAGATTATCATTAAGATGATCATGTCGGTGTTTGACTATGCAGAAGGAGTCTACAGCATTGCCCCAACGTCTGCACTTACCAGACTGGACACCCTTTCTCATTCCTTCTGCTCTTTGCCCTTTAAGTACTCCATCTCTTACCCATCATTGCTCTCTGTGTGCTAATCTCTCTTTCCCCTCCCTCGAGACCTGGTGTCTCTCTTTCTCACACTGTTCCTTCTTTATGGCCAAATATTGGTCTACCACTGTTCCCAACTAACCTCTCTCCTTTTCTTGACTCACCAGGCAAAGTGATTATGAACTGTTCTTGAACATCCATGAATTGTTCATGAACCGAATCCATGAATGCACATTAAAGTTCTGCAATCATGTTCGTGAATTATGCAAGGACAACAAATGGGTAAACTGTGTTCATGAAGATTCTTGTACATAAAGGTTCATAAAGGTCTGTGAATGTTATGAAGTGGAAGCAGTGGACAGCTGGGTTTGAATCCCACAGCCACCATTTGTATACTGTATGACCATGAGTAAGTCATTTAACTTCCCTATGCTCTCATGATGCACCTGGAAGCAAGCCTCAGCTTAGTGTGTGTTTTGAGGGGGGAAGGGCAGAGCATCAAGATGGTCATTCTGCTGCTCTGCTCTGTGTATAATGCTATTTTGCTATTTTATTAGCTTATGTTCTTATTTATTGCTTCCCGAGCGAAACATCATTTTTTGTGTTTAGCTTCCAGTATTGGAGTGTTTGGTGGAAGTGCTTTTATTATTTTATTTACTGCACTCAAGATGAAGAACTCAGCGGTAGTAAATAAACAGCTCTGCACATGTTATGAGTGTAGTATTCATGGAACAGAAGTGCTCACGGTGTGGAAAGGGCACTGCGTGTTTGTATTTTAAGTTAGCCCTTTTGCAAACCTTGAAAGTTTTGAATGTTTTGGAGCCTTGAACTGACATAGACTGGCTCATTTTGGCCTGGGTCTATACTTATTAGCATACCCATCAGCTGTTTAATAGCTAGCTGCCCTGTTTGACAATTAAAACTATAAACCAAAGATGATATTACACAGGACTCTTTCTCAATATTTTCATAGAGTCCTGTAGCTGTTTTTGTGTTCTTACAAACTACAGTGCTTAGTGAAGCTGTGACTGTTTAAACTACACTCAAGGAAAATAGTCAAATGATCATTGTAGGCGGGATGTGCGGGGATCTGCATTTGATCACTAAGGTGACCCTAAAGGAGAAAGTATTGAGGAGCTATTTCGATGCACTATATGTGCCAAAAGGTGCATTTTACTATATTAAAGGCAGGCCAGCATTGCCTGGGGTTGAAGGGGTGTATTTGTATTTATTTTATACCACAATAAAAAATTCTACGCTCTGTGGAGTGTTTCTTGTCCTTTTGACTCCTCAGATGAAAATTTTTCCTGGCATGGAGGACAGAGATTTACTGCTTGGGAATTTGGGTAAAGTGGAGTATCTGTATGGATACCTGTAAAGGCCACAAGGAATTGGAAATTTTGTTTAGAAATCTGTGAGCTCCCAGGCAGTGGAGAGTTGGAGTTGTTTGCCTTACCTGTCTACGAGCATGGTTACGGTAATGGCATTTTTGGACATTGAATAGATGTGATTTCCCCTCTGGAGGTACTGTTTTCCTTTCTTTCTACATTTTTTTTGTGGCTCAACCTGCAAGGGAGCTTTAAAGCCATGGACTGAGACTCTCAAAAGTGAGATTCATAAAATCAGTTGTTCACTGAAAACATTCTCATATAAAAACAAAAACATAAAAACTGGCTCCAGACACATTAGTGATACTGGGCCTCATTCTCTCAGATAAGGCCTGGAGGAAAATGTCTGGAGTCTTAAAGCCACCTTATCATTCATAGGAGTTGAAGTATGGTTGGAAAGATGAATTAGTTTCATATAATGGCAGTATCTGAGGAGCTTTGAACTTTTTTTACACATAACTTGCCACAAATTTGCTTTTTGTGAGATTGATGAACTTATTTCTTTTTCCCAGGACATTTTGCAACACGAACATGGTTCTGGTGTCCTGTGACTTCTTACAGCTATTTTTAGCTACAGATTTTGAAGATATGTTATTTATAAATTATGTTTTAGTATTATCGTAATGTTAAGTTGTCTACTTGAAGCTAATTGTGTTTTAACCTATGGTAATATGGTCTCAACAGTGTTTTAATCAAACCATTATAGTTTAAGTTTTTTTTTAATTTTAATATTTATTAATGGAAACCCTATACGTAAATGCTCAAGGTTAAAACAATTAAAGGGCCTCAACATTATTAGATCACAGGGTAACAGATTCTGATGCAGCCTGTTCAGCTGTTCCATCTTTTCTTGCTTAGATGTAGTTTGTCTAGTTTAGAGTGGTCCTATAATTTTACCCAGAAATAGGGAGCAGTATTTCTGCTTAACACTACTAGCCCCATTCACAACTGCTTAGTATGAGAATTCTGGAACAAAACAATGTCTAATGGGCCCAAATGTGCATACTGGGACAGGACCAGTTATAACCCAATGCTTTGCTAGTTCCTGGGCTTCTCAGAATCCCTGTTCTCAAGTTTGATAGCTGTGGGCCATAATTAGCCTAACTGGTATGTCAACCTGGGCTTTTTGGCCAGGATAGACTAGTATAGTATTACCCAGCGGTAAAGGCGATCAACAGAGATATTGCTCTTGCCAGTGTACAGTGGGACGTAAACTGGTGGAGTTCCACCAATACACATAAGGATTGTATGACAGAGTACACTACAGAAAAGTATCTGAAAAGTTATTTGTGTTTTCTATAAGGGGGTTAGTCTGACAGAGTTTCCCCTCACCTGAATATTGGGCATATTGTTGCACTAACATCTTTTCTAAGATTGACTGCCCTTATTGTCAACTTGGAATGTTGTATAGTCTTATTCTTTTTTTCTTACAGAAAGTGGTCTTAATAGGGGCATAATATACAGATTGTGGACAGCTCAGAGATTGCACTTTAAAAGTTTAAATTAGAATTACAATGTAAAGAGCAAAACTAATCAGAATCAAACTCATGCCGTGTTGAATCGATTCACATTTAATATTACTCTTGGATATGACTAGATTAAGGATATATACTATTTATTTACAAAAATAGGGTGCCGCGTCAGCATGTGGTCTGAAAGCAAAACAAAATGGTAATATTAAATGCACGCTGAAAATAGAAAATAGAGTTAAAAATCGATGTTTCGACCATAGGTCCTCTTCAGGAAATACCTAAAAGAGAAAAAAGCAAAGTTAGTGTAGCTGGGAGGTAAAATAAGGGATATATATGTGGGGAAAGAAAAAAGGGGAGGCTCTGGGAGAAGAAGTGATAAATGGCAAGATAGCGAGAGAATCTGGAAAACAAAAAGGTGATGATGAGAATGATAAGGCATAATAGCAGTGAATAAGCTAGAGAAGTCCCCAGGTGGGGATTAATTAACAGGGCCTAGTAAGAAGGCTGAAAAGTGGCAAATGTGGGGGAAGGAGACAGAGATGGAGACATCTGGTGAAAATGAAGATAGATGTGTACAGATACAAACAGATTTTAGGGAAAACAAGGGGTGACTGAAAGATGTTAGTAGAAAATAAGTCTATCATTTTGCTGTTTGAGCCCTATTGTTGTCACTGGTGTTATGCATTGCCTGTACTTCCATGATTTTTGTCATTGTACATTTTGTATGTTTTCTATTTGTCAAATTGTAATGACCTAATGGATGAGCACATCAAACCTAAACCTAGCGTATCTTTCCTGGTCAATAAAAAGTTCATGAAATGCCTCCAATATTTTGGTGACCAGAAATAACCTGCTTTTATAAAATTGGCTAATTCATCAAGCACACCTGTTTTGCCCTGTTCTCAAAATATTTTTACTTTTTGTACAAACCAGATGTGGACTCATTCAGTTCTTAATTCTGTAAACACATAATCTAAGCAATTTACCATGCCAAATACATTTGTTGACAACTTTACCATTTTCTAATGGGTGACTTTTCTTACATCGCAAACAGAATTAATAACTTACCTCATACTGTACTTATTTTTTTTTGTTTTCAATCAAATGGACTTATTGCTCACTTTCCTTTCATGAGTAGAGAGGTCCAATTGTTATTTATGTAATGAGCAGAATCTGCCACTGTTTTAAAATGTGGTGAGCTTAAATTTTAATCCTTTGAGGTGCTTAAATACTGTAGTTAATTGCCATGTACAGCATATATTTTCCACCCCCAGACTAGAAATAGTTCTGATTTTGTAATGGTTTATAACTCTTAGGAGGGTAAATGGTGCATTTGATCTGACAATTACAGTAGTTATACAAATAGTTTTCTGTCTTGGTTCATCACAAGCCTTTAAAGGTTCAGCAACTTCATGACCGTTGTGTTGAACAGTTCAAAAACTTAGTTAATGACTGAGTTAATGAACAGTTGGGGAACTCTGATGGATGTTCATGAACTGTTCATGAACATTCATCAAAGTTTATTTATTTATTTATTGAATTGGTACGCCCACTGAGACTGGAAGTCCCCTTTTCAGGGGCGATCCAGGCGTGTGTGTGTGTTGGGGGGGGGGGGATAACACAGATGGTAACTAACTGAAATTGAACCAGATTAAGCTGTTAGTGGTATTTTTAGTGAATGGAGGAAATCTGGCCAGGACAATGGAAAAAAATTCCCTTACTCTTTTCAAGAAGTGCCATGGGATCTTTAGTGTCCACCTGAACAACCACCAGAACAGGTAGACCGGACCTCTGTTTAATGTCTCATCCAAAAGACAGCACCTCAGGAGTTCAGCATCCCCCTCATGATGCACTACAGTGTCACTATTGGGATTTACCCCCAAGTGCCTGGTGTGGAGCTAGAACCCACAACCTTTCAATCTCCCGGCCTCAGAGGTGAGTGTGCTACAAGCTGAGTTAATGAACTTCATTTTTCACCTGGGTGTGCCATCCCATCCATCTTTCTGTTTTCCTCTGTTCATTTGCTGCTTGTTTCTTTCATATCCCTTGCAGTAAATCTATGGCAAGCCAGAATGCTTTCTCTATCCATCTTCCAATACTGTGGAACAGCCACCCTCTCCCCATCCATTTCTTGTCCTCCCTACACTGTCCCAAACCACTCTTACTGACACACTTCTCAAAACCATGCATCTCCACATAGGCTTCTTCCTCTTCTCTCCCTATTACGATAACACACAAGCCATACACTCCACTCCACCATTTAAACTATTTTGCCCATTTTTGCCTTTTACTCTGTTGTACAGCTTACAACCCAGTGTACTTTGTAATTTGAATTTTATGCCACTATGATTCTGTGCAAATATTTTGCCGTACCATTGGTGACATGTTCATCCTGGCTACACCATAACTGATGCACTTGTACACTTTTTATGCTTTTTTTTTCTGTTTTTGTCTTTCTCAGAAATTCATTCCCTGTACTGTGATTGTATTGTTCATGCACCTGTTGCTGTCACTGTTATTGCTGGTTGACTGTCTGCTGTATCTCCTCCCCCAGGTCGTGCCTGGAAACAAGCGCTGGCTCAGTGTGCCCATCCCAGTCATCACATTTAATATAAATAACTAAATAAAAATAATAGAAGCATTACATTGATTCAGAAATATTCCTACTTAGTCCACTCCCAAGTGAGCCACAGTCCCCGCCACCTAATATGCAAATGACTCACACAGTCTGGAACATGGGATCATGGTATTACAAGTTGTGTTTTTGAAATAATATCAATAATAAAAATAAAAACAAATTAAATACATAACATAGTGAATTACAGTACTTTGTTTACTTATTTTGCATGTTGGGCTGAGACCCATTTGAACCTTAATGAACAAGTAGAAACTTTCAGACTTCAACATTCGAAATTTGAAAAGACGAAAGTGAAAGGTTTACACAGTTCTACCAAGCAGATACTCCCCGGTGATATAAAGACCCTGATTAACTGACTGCCTTTTCTTTAAATCACAAACTTTACAGACTTCATGGTAATATCAGAAACACTTAAAACAAAATATAAAATATTTTTCTAACATAAGTGCAAAATGTTTGTTTTCTGACTATTCCGTGCAATGTTCTGCTCTGTGTCCCATTTTTCTTATCTCCAGGAAATACATATATGCTATTTTTCTTGCCCTTTACATTGGAAAAAGTTACTGTGTGTCTTAGCAGCTGCTTGCAGGACTCAGGGCAAGTGCTGATAGCCCCTGCCCAAATAAATACATTTCCACCCCTTCCCATCAACTGACACCCTCACTGCCTCAGCAATCACATCCTTAATTTTCCCTCCCAACTGCCAACACCCTCCTTGGCTGAAAGTACATGCAAGTGAATGGATGCAGACTGGTAGACCAAGGGGAGATCATTGAGGAAAATGAAGAAGAGAACTGGACCAAGGACTGAGCCTTGTGGGACCCCAATGTGGATGGGAAGTGATGGGGAGAGAGTCCCCAATTCTGACTGATTGTGATCTGCCCACTAGGTAGGATTTGAACCAGTTGGCAATAGGAGACAACCCAGCAGTTGAGAGTTTGTCCAGTAGAAGGAAATGGAAGACAGTGTCGAAGGTCTTGGCAAGGTCAACAAAGATGGCGGAGGTGATTAGCCCTTATCCATGCCAGAATAGATGGAGTCAGTGAGCTACAGCAAGCAGGAGGATGTGGAGTAATTCTTCCTGAAGCCAGACTGGAAAGGGATGAAAAAGGAGGAGGCTTCGAGGAATGGAGAGAGCTAAGAGAGAGAACTACATGTTCGTGTAGTTTGGCAAGGATTGGAAGAAGGGAGATGAAGTGGTAATTGCCTGCTGTGGAGGGGTCACTGCCTTTATGGAGGGAGATGATGGTATCTTGCTTCTAGGCATCTGGGACAGAGGCTAGCTTAAACAAGATTCAGTAGTTCAGCAATGGGATAAGCAACGGCAGGAGCAGACAGATATAGAAGTTTGGCATCAAGGTCATCCGAACTTTTGCCTTTAGTTGGGTTCAGTGTCATGAGTGCCCAGAGGCATTTAAGGGAGAGACAGGAGAGAAGAGGAAGGAGTCACCAAGGCCATTGGGGTGGGGGAGAAGTCGGGAGAGAGGAGAGAAGGGAGGAGGTGCAGGAGGTAAAATAGGTATTAAAAACTTTGTCAACTGAGGGAGGGTCCGAAAGGGTTGAATCAACCACTATAAGGGTTGGGGCAAGGTGGGAAGTTTGGAGGTAAGAAAAGAGCATGTATCACCTTCCAAACTTTTGATGGTTGGTTTATATTTGACTGAAAGGTGCTAGAGAAGTAATCGGCTTTGATTTCATGGACTAATCCAGTGCATGTGTTTCAGAGTTGGCGGTATTTTTGGTAGGTGGCAACGAAGGTTGACAGTTTGTGGTAATTTCAAGCTAGGTCACGAGTCCTTAGACAATCCAGGAGGTCAGATGTGATCCAAGGGAGATGGGAACCACGGGCGTTGGTGTGTCTGAGTGGAGCATGTCGATTCCAGATGTTAAGAAAGACTGATTTGATCCCCCTTCCCATCTGCTGACACCATCCCTACCTCAGCATATACAATCCTGCCACATTACATCTTCTCACACCCTCCCTACCTGAACAAAGAGTACAAGCAACTCCCTTATCCCCACCCACATCACCGTTTGCTGGCACACTCTCTTTCTCTCTCTCTGGTCTAGCAATCACATCTTTGTACCCCATTCCATTTACTGCCCCCCTTGCGGAACTGTACTGCACTTAAGGGAAAGCTGCACTGAACCTGCAAATCCTTTTTACCAGTACAAGCTGTTTTTTCTTTAAACACTGGTTCCAATTCTACTATTGTTCCATTTATATGGACCCATTAGTAACCTAAGAGAGTGTTTCGCATTTACGCTATGTGTTAAGGGCCATTTTAGAACTGTATGATGGTGTTTTATGTCCCTTGCAACCACTTTGTTCTATACTAGAACATGGATGCATGGTGTCAACAATGGAAGAGCTCAGCATATGAACATATGAAGAAGCTAGCAGAAGAAGGCCAGTTGGTCTATCTAGTCTGCTCATATTGCAGGGTACACAGCTTGAGCTACTGTCCCACCCTCCATCCCCACACCTCCCATCCTCCCCTACCCATGATCCTTACCTTCCCCCTATGCCTAGCCCAGCTTCTCTTAAAGCTGCCCACTGTCTTCAATGAGATCACCTCTTCCAGGCAGCACATTCCAAGTGTCCACCACCCTCTCTGTGAAAAAGTGCTTCCTGACCTCCCTCCTAAACCTCCCACCCTCCAGCTTAAGACTGTGCCCCTTTATGTAATGGTTGCAACTCAGTTTAAAGAGACTCTCCTTATCCACCTTATTTATCCCTTTCAGGTACTTGAAGGTCCCATCCATGTCCCCTCTCTCTCTCTCTCTCTCCCCTGTCTTCCAGGGGAGTACCTGTTCTGTACCCTCAACCTCTCCTCATATGCCTTACCCTGCTGACCTACTATCATCTTTGTAGCCCTCCTCTGGACATTCACCAGCAGGTTAATGCCCATTTTGAGGTGTGGGCACCAGTACTGAAACCCATAGTCTAGAAAAGGCCTTATCTGGGACCTGTACAAGGGCAATATAACCTTCTCTCTCCTACTACATATCCCCCTAGACATGCATCCCAGCACCTTGTTTGCCTTTGCTGCTGTTTACTTGCACTGCGTGGAGTGCTTCAGTTCACTAGTGATCATCACTCCAAGGTCCTTCTCCTCCTCTGATGCAGATATTTGGACACCACCCAGGTAGTACATTGTCCTGGGATTCTTGGCTAAAATATGCATAACTTTGCATTTCTTGGCATTGAAGCCATGCTACCAGATTCTGGACCACCTCCTCAGCTTTTCCAGATCATCCTGTAGGTCCTGTATCCCTTCAGCTGTGTCCACCCTCCCATAGAGCTTGGTATCATCTGCTAATAGGCACATTTTGCCCTTAATGCCATCCCCAATGTCACTGATGAAAACACTGAACAACACCGGCCCCAACACTGAGCCCTGTGGGACTCCACTGGTTACCTCTCTGGTGCCAGATACCTTCCCCCCACATCCATCCATTTGGCCATCTTTTCTTCAACCCCAAGATCCACCAAGTTCCTGATTAACCTTTTATGGGGCATAGAGTCAAAGGCCTTGCTGAAATCAAGATAGAGGATGTCTACCGCTAGGCCCCTGTCTACTGTCTTAGTGACAGAGTCAAAGAATTCAATCAGATTCATTTGGCACAATCTCACCCCCCCCCCCCATGAACCCATGCTGCCTTGCATCCTGGCAACCATGCTACTCTAGATATTCCACCAACCTATCTTTTAGTATGGTCTCCATGAGCTTGCCCACAATGGAGGTCAGACTGACTGGTCTGTAATTCCCTGGGTCATCCTTGGGACCACTTTTGTGGAGAGGCACTACTTGTGGTATTCTTCAGTCCTACAGTACCATGCCTGACTCTAGTGAACTATTAATTAGGTCTACCAGTGGCCCTGCCAGCTCCACAGTCAGTTCCTTTAGTACCCTTGGATGTACTCTGTCCAGGCCTGGTGATTTGTCCACCTTCAATGCCAGCAGCCCTTCCCTCACTTTGCCCCCCCTCCAGTTACTCCCCCCCGACAGTGACATTTCACCAGCGAGGTCCCTCACAGTGACTACAGCACCAATGCCGCTGTGGAAACCCGCTGGAACCTGGCGCTGTCAGGGGTCCTCCACCCCCCAAGTCAGCTCCGACTTGGAGTTGATAATCTTTAAGTGGGGGTCTGTAGAGGCACAGCCCCCCCATGTGGGGGGTTGGGGGGGTGAAGCCCCCCAACAAAGAAAACAAGGACAGACAGTGTGAACTGGCAGCTAACTGCAGAATGCGGTCGACCTGCTGGTGTCACTGACGGGACGTTCGACAAACATTTTGTCAAGCTCCTGTCATGGATCTGTCCTTCTCAATCACTACAACTGTGCCCCCCCCCACCACTCATCTTTTCCCTCCTGAAGACACTGGTCCATTCTTCAACCTGGTGAATACAGAACAGAAGTATTAATTTAGTATCTCTGCTTTCCCCCATTATCCCCCACCCACTCCTCCCCTTTCTTAAGCCTAACAGTCCCTTCCATCTTGTCCCTTTTCTCACTTATGTAGTGAAAGAAAGCCTTCTTCCCCTTAATTCCTTCAGCTATCTGCAGCTCCTTCTGTGCCTTTGCTTGCCGGATTTCCTTACTTGCCTCACTAGCCAACCTTAGGTAATTTTCCCTATTCACCTCTCTCTTGGTCTTCCTGAATTTTCTATAGGCCAACCTATTTTCCCTTACTGCCTGGGCAACCCCAGAACTGAACCAGATGGGTGCTTTGGCCCTTGTATTCTTCCCCCTGAGCCTAATGCACTCATCTGTGGTAACCAGTATTCCTTCCTTAATGATAGACCACCTTTGCTCCACCCTCATATCTGCTCTGATGTCCACCAGGTGGCTTCTTAGCACTTCGGCAATTTTCCTGAAGTCCGCCCTCCTGAAATCCAAGATTTTGGCCTTAGTTGGGATGCTTTCCCTGCCCATAACCAACTGGAACCACACTGTGCAATGGTCACTTCCACCCAGTGGCTCCCTGACCATTATTTCCTGTACATGCTCCCCATTTGTGAGCACCAGATCAAGAATTGCCTCAGCTCTTGCTGGTTCTGAGATACCCTGGGTCAGGAACCCACTCTGCAGTCCTTCCAGGATCACTTGACTCTTAGCACATGTTGTGGATGCTATGCTCCAGTCCAGCTTGGGCAGGTTGAAGACCCCACAATTGCCACCTCTCTTTTCCCTGCGGCTTTCAATATTTGCAAGCTTGGTTCCTTGTCCCTCTCTGATTGGGTGGTCTGTAAACCACCCCCATCCTCACTTTTCTCCCTCTATTTTACCCTAATTGAACCCAGAATGTCTCCACCTCCCCTTCCTCCGACTCCTCCCTTGTGCAAGTTATTCCCTTCCTGATATAAACAGTCACCCATCCCCCCTACCCGATTACCCTGTCCCTCCTGTATAGTTTATATCCAGATATCACAAGGTCTCAGTCATGGTGTGATGATGCCCAAGTCTCGGTTACTGCAGCTATGTCCACCCTCCTGTCTGCTAATAGTGCCTGCAGGTCATCCATCTTGTTTCCAAGACTCTGCGCATTCAGAGACACCACCCTCCACCTAGAATCTGCCCTTTCTTCTCTTTCCTCTATTCTTCTATTCACATTTATCCCCTCTGTGTGTACTCCTCCATGTACCCTGGTTATGTGTTCCTCACCCCTCCACCCTTTGCTAACTGTGTTCTCGCCCCTTTCACATCCTTCCTACAGACCTCTTCCATCACTGTGGGAAGGAGGTTCACTGACCTCCTCCCCTCGGAGTCTGTGGGCCTGCATGCCCACTGCCCCCCCCAGTAGTTTAAATTAAGTTTAGTTGTTATGTATTCCCCCAGTTTGTCCTTGAGTACCCTCAAACTCTCCCTACTGAGGTGTAGCCTGTCTGGTGAAAAGAGTGCTTTGGCAGGCCTGCCGGCACAGCAGTAGTGCTACTGCTCGCGATGCTGGTGATCCGGGTTTGGGAACAAGCCTGGGTTGCTGGAGGAATGGCCATGGGGAGAAGGCTGAGCATCCGTGGACTACTCACCTTCTCCAGGGAGGGAGGGGGGACAAGTCGGGACTTGGCTGACCCCAGGCGGAGGCCTGGGGTACAGCAAGTGCTTGGCCATTCTAGGAGGGTTGGGCATGCCAGATGTCAGTGGAGCCCCGCCTTGATGTCAGGGTGCATGGTACACCCAGGAAACAAGGAAAATACCTCCTTCTCTCCTGGTAGATGTAGCACTAGCACAGACCTCAATGGTCCCCTGCCTGTCCCACGCGCCGGTCCCGACGAAGTGCCGTTAGTTCGGGGTGCAAGGGCCCCACCTCGTCCCCGCCTGGGGAGAAAATCCAAGGCTACATGGGGACTGCCATGGGGCTCCAGGTAAGGAAGGATGCCAGGCACTTCCGAAGAAGCGGAGTGCAGGGGGCAGGGGAAGGCGGAAAATAGAAAGTAAAAAAAAAAAAAAGAGTGCTTTGTTTGAAGAGGCCTCCTCCCAGTCCCCAGTACAGATAAACATCTCCTCCCTGCACCATTTCCTCAGCCAGTCATTAAATCCTCTATTCTTCTTTTTCTGGCTGTGCTGGCCCTTGGTACTGGTATCACCTCTGACAAGCCAGCAAACTTCCTTCCTCCCGGTCCCTGCAGATCTTCCCTAACTCCCTGAACTTACTTTGCACTACCTCAACCTCCTCCCTGCGTGGCACCCTGTACTCGGGGGGGAGGACAGTGGAGCCGACAGGGGATTGGGCACCCCCGTAGGCCATGGCATCAGTTGCCATGCTGGGGTGGGCTCCCAGCGTGGCACCCTGTACTGGGAGGGGGGCTGACACGTAGTAAAGTGGACATAACTTCAAACAAAGTGCCGCTGCATGACGGCTTGTCTCTGATTGCAGCGGCACTGTTTAGAAGATATCTCACCATAATGTTAGTATCAGAGCTAGCATGCTGACTTTTGGGGAATGAGGGACGCACCTACTGATCAGTGCCCACCATGTATTAACCACAACCAGCGCCCAAAGCTGCACTCTCCCAATATGTTGACTGCCGGCATAGCGGCGCAAGCCAACATAAAAAGTGCTATGTGGTCTTGCTTTAGAGCTGTTACATTAGGTTCGAGCATGACCTTTGGGTTTCCTCCTCAGCCCAGCAGAGTTCATTTACGCCCTGTTCACACTATCAGCGCTTTTGGAAACTGTTCTGAAAACTGTTTTATATAACGGTTTTCATAATGGTTGTCTGTCCATCTACAGTAGCAGCTGACTTTGGAGAATGCCCATTGGAGTTCCCAGGCATACTTGCGGTTCCCAGGCATTTTGTCGGTCCGCGCAACCACCTAATAACTTAAAAATAAGCAAAACTACTCAGATTACTTCAGTTTGAGATACATAAATGTAAACTAGAGGCAATGTGTGATACCTGTGTGCCAAGAGGCACACTGCTGGCATGTAAAGGAAAAAAGGTGAGCAGAGCTGAAAATGTCCCCTTAAAGGAGGCAAAAATATGTTCCTAAAGGCAAGACTGAGGGGAACCAACCCCTCCCCATCTGGCCTGTAAGATCTTTTTTTTTGTTTAACCAGGTGTAGCACACTAAGCTGAAAGCTTTTTTACAGGAGCAACTTGGGAGCACAGGGAAGTTAAGTGACTTGCTCAGGGTCACACAGTATGCATGTGGAAGCTGTGGGATTCAAACCCAGGTCTGCTTTGCTGGATGTCACCAGACTTGCAGCTCAGAGCCTTAAACCACTGTGCTATACTGCCTCCTTGTATCAATGCTGGGGAATTTTCCCCATTCCATTTTAAGCCTTTTGATCAAAACGGGTGGGAAGAGAAGGGACTGGAGACCTCAGTGTGGATGGGATCACAGAAAAAAATAATCAAATAAAAAAGTGCCAGTCATAGCTCTGCAAGTCCCAGCAGCAAGAATAAATAACTCCTTTTCTTGACATGCCTCTCCAAACACAGAAGGTACTGAATGTTTTGCATTTTGTTTACGCTGCTCAAAAGAATAACAGAAGGAGCACAGACAGATTAACTTCAGAACTGTGAGTGCTGAGTCAGGCATGTGAAATGACTGCTGGGTGTACTCTGACTTCATTACTTTTAATAGGCTCGAGTATCTGCAGTCTCTACAGATATTGCTATGGGAAACGGGAAATCATTTCTCTAAGCTCACTCACAGCGTACAAGTTACTTCCCAGTTCCACCCAAAGGCAGCTGCCAGCTTGTCTGTACACGATGTTCAACTATGAGCACAACTGCACGTTGTCTTTTTTTTTAAGAGTTCAAAATGTACCCTGGAACCCAGAACTTGCAGATAGTACTGACTGCTGCCGTTCCGAGCCACCTTTTCAACATAAGTGATGGGGATAAAGGAGAAGACACAGTGACTTGGATGACATTATTATTCACCAGTTTCTGGCATCAGTAGACAATATTCTTTGATCGCAGAGCTGGATGGGTTCCAAGAATTAATCACTGTCATTCAGGATGTAACACACTGTACCTATTCTGTTTGTGTTGTGTTTGGCCACAAGAGGGCACTTTTGGCTTGCACTCTGAAGGCAGCTTAACTTTGCTTTCTTTTTAGACTATGCCAAGAACCTTTTGTGCTTGGAGCTGAGACAGCAGGAGAGATGACTGTCTGCACTGTTTTATTTTGTAAATCTCTAGAATCTTACAGTAGTTAAAAGCCCTGCTAGGTAGCACAGAACAATCTTTTCAGAGAGGAACAGTGTCTGTTCCAGTGTTCGGGACAGTCTGTGCACAGCTACTGAAAACACATGTTGTACACATTATCCTTCTAAGGGCTGTTACTGGGGTTATAAAATAGGAACAACCTCCAATTATGTGGACTATTTATAGTAGAAACTGGGTGTATCTTATAATAAGTGAAACTTCTAAAAACAGAATGAAGTATTCTTTTGCGGCTCCTACCCTGTGGAATTCTCTGCCTCACCGGATAAGAGGGTGCCTGACTGTGGAGAGCTTTAAATCTGCTCTCAAAACATTTTTATTCTCTCTTGCTTTTCCAGACAATTAATCTTTGGAGTTCTGTTACTTTAATGGTTTTTAAACTTTTACTTCTTTTTAGGTTTGTTTTGTAAAAGCACTTTGATAGTTATTGAATTGTGCTTGCAATAAATAAAGATTATTATTATTATTACTAGTATCCATCTCTACTTTGGCAAAGAAAAGACAAATATGGGACAGCATTTGTTTATAGTGACTTTATCTAAAACTATTGTGCAACTTTGAATACATATTGATGTACCCAAAAGCCTAGTTGGAAAAGGTCTTAACATCTAACTAAGCATTAGTTTCAGTAGCAGATCCAATACTAATAAAGATCCTACGGTAATGGACCCTTCTTTGACCTTTGCTTGGAACAGAACCACTCTAACATAATATCTTTCCAGCACAACCAACATTTATTGTATCATGTCCCACTAGCAATAGTTATCATGTTCAGTACAAGATAAGAGAAACAGACATTTTCTGCCTGCCTGCTGACAGCCCATCCCCTTTTAGTCTGTCCCCATTCATTATTGCTGCAAGACCCTTTTTAAAGTCCTTCATCCGACACTGATTAGTTTTGGATAGCTGCTACATTTATGGTTGATTCTTGAGAACCACTTTGTCATCAAACCTGGTACAAGAGGCCTGGCATGTCACAAACCAGCTCTACTCCCTTGGGTGGAGGAGCCTATAGTGCACTGCAGGGGCTCTGTAGGAGGGTAACGACTGTCCCACCATACCAGAATCTCCTATGAAAGACTTAGGAATACACTTGGAAGTTGTGGATGGCCATAAACTGTCCCACCTCTCCCTGCCATAAACCAGTGCAGTTGGGGGTGGCCTCAGAAGGGAGGTGAGAGGAGTTAAGTATGGTGAAATAAATAAGAGGGCGCCACAGGACTCAAATGGCTCCTCATGCTCAAGCAATCTGCCAGCAGCCCAGGAAATCTACATGTGCTGGATGCTGGTAGAGGAAAGATGTCCCAGCAGGCAGTGAAAACCACAGGTGGCGCTATAAAGGGTAGTAAGCACAGTAGGACAATTGAATGGTGTCAGAGCGGGAAAGCTGGAGGAGATAAAACTGCATCTCAACAAAGCAAAAACTTAGTACGGACATCTTCAAGACTCTAGCGGGTATTTTGGTTTCAGCCATGATGACTGTATTATGCGTGAGCTCTGGATTGCGACTGCTGTTGAATTTTCTCTGAATCTTGAGAACTATGTTTTTATTATTTGTTTACTCCAGACAAACTAACTGAGGTATATCTTATTTTTAGGTGGGTCCTGCATCAACCCTATTTTCACGTCTGGGAAAACCGAAGTTCAGGGAGGTAAAGTGGCTTGCTCAACATCACCCAATAAGCCAATGACTATGGTGGGATTTTAACCCAGCGACAGCTTGGTTCACAATTCAGTGGACTAACCACAAGATTACATTCCCTCAGACTACACTTGATTGCAATTCAATTCACTATAATTGGTTAGATGTGTTTGTATTTAGTTTTTAGAAGCTGTAGAGTGCTGCTATACGTGGGTATAACATAGCAATCTTGTTTTACACAGCTGAGATGTCATAACCATGCAAAGTGGGATTTGGGGATGTTAAGAAAGTGCCTGTTGGTATTTTCATTTGTTCCTCTCTTTCTATCCTGCCCCACTCCACTCAAATATTCAACATTAAATGTGACCCTACCGATTACTCCATCCAGTTGTGGATCCAAGACCCTATGAGGTCTGGAAATTGGATTTTGTAACACAGAGAATAGTATATGGGCAAAAGTGTGTTACATGTTTTTTGTTGTTGTTTGTTTTATGGACCAGAGATTATAATCGAGTGGTTTATTTATGTACCACACACAGGTGTGTAAAACAAAAAAAGTTTGACTGTTGCTCATATTTTATTTTATATAACTCATTTTGCATTTACTTCTGCAGTGAAGTATGAAAGGCCTTAAAACAGTTACCTGGAGTGCAAAGTAATCTCCATTACACATGTACTGTACATATAACAGGGGCTGTGTAATGGAGATTTACACACACAGGGATTAGGGTGTAATCATATCTAACCAGTAATTATACATCTTTTAAGCACTGAGTTTTTAAAACATTAAGAAAAGTATTTACTATAAAAAATAAAAATTGAGAAGGCAGTATAGCACATTGGTTTAGGGCTCTGAGTTGCAAACCTAGAGACCTGCGTTTGAATTGGGCTGGCAGTATGACACCGAGCACCTACCTGTGGTGATGGTGGTGTTGTTAGTAGACTCCCCTTCCTGGTATGAAAGATGACGTCTCATTCTATACTCCCCTGGAGCCTGGATAGAGACGTATCATCTTCTTCACTACGCGCTGTCAGTTTTGGGGAGCAGTGCTTGCATATATTTTAGAAAAGGTATGATATTGTTGCCTTAGTCTGCTCCTTTTCCTGTACATCTTTTTGTGTAGTGCTGCTGGTGCATTGTTTCTTCTTCTTTGCTGTGTTTTGTTCCAGGCCAGGTCCAGCGAGGGCCCGCTGTATGTTCTCCCTTTGCTTCAGTGCCCTGCTCCTGGATTTGTATGGTCCCGAACAAGAGGTTTGCCTGGGGCAAGGAGCTTGAGGAGTATGACCGGGCGCCAGCAAGCGGCGAGCAGTGAGTGGAGCTATGGGGAGAAGAGCGACTGGACTGGGCAGGACTGGACACCAGATACATGGATACATGGCAGCCAGTCGGATCGGGGAAAAGAAGGATCTACCCGCACCTGTTACATTCAGTGAAGTTCATCTCCTATGGTCCCTTCACTATATCTTAAGTGTGTCTAGTGCTTGGGAAAGTAAATTATTAAACCAGCAAATCTGCTAATTGGAGTGTTAAGTGGAGAGTTGAAACTCACCTTTGCTGCATATTTCCGTTTGATTTCCATCTGGACTGGTCGTTGGATATTTGGATATTCAGACGTTTTTGTGTCTTGATAATTGGATTTTACACTGGACACTGTTGTTTTTCTCTTGGGACATCTACATACTGCAAACGAGAACAAACTATAGAGAAGTCGCAAAAAATTGATGGGAGTGAAGAGTGTGAAGATTTGTGCTTGTTGTTTCCCTTGTATAGCTGTTTTATTTTTCTCAGCGCCTTGATCTATTTTTCCAACAGAGTTTCTTAGAATACCTGGACTCTTGAAAGTGTTTTTTAAAGAAACAGTGTGTGGACACCATATGGTTATTGTTTTCTCCTTTTTAGGAGTTATTGCTATAGGTTGTAGCAAGTCTGAAGGGATCCATCTGAAAAATGAAGAAGATTTTGAAAACATATAGCAAGAAATGTCTTAATAAGAGGGAAAGGGATTTAAAACAGTAGAAAGGTTCCGAAAGGGTTAAATAAAAAAAATTACCTAGTTTTTCAAATCTCCAATAAATCAAATAGAGTTAAGAAATAAAAGAATAATAAAATCCTTTGCTCCACAACTGACATCGTCTCCAGTAAGGTCTGAATTTTTAGAGTCACAGGCATCTATGCATCCATTGTTAAAAAGAATTAGGAGCTTAGAAGAAGCCTCAGAGAGTCATACAAAATGGACTTAAACAAGCCTGAGGAAAAGAGTAATAGGAAGATTGTTAGATTCTAAACTAGATAATTACTATGTGAAGAACTCATCTGCAAGCAGCTCCTGAATTACATTTATCTGATCTCATGGGGGGAGGTGCCTAGTCTTGTGGCAAAGGAGAATCAGACACCTGAGAAATATCAAATGTCCCTTTTTAATGTTATTAACAATACTGAGGGTGTAACTGATGAAGCTAACTCTGCAAAATCAATTCCAAAAGGCAGGGAAACTACTAAAGGCAGGAGAAATATTAATTTGCCTGAATTACAATTTACAAAAAGTAGATCCTTCCTGAAAGACTTTGACTCTTTTCTGTCCCCTTTTACACAGTTTGGCAACTTAGATGGAAAATTAACAAACCCTGATAATGTAAAAGAGTCTTTGTTGTTGTGTGAAAGTGAGCAGGGTCACTCACACTTGAATATTTCAAAGGACAAAGTCCCTCACAGAAAAAATATTGGTGGGTTTAATGGATTTGAAAATGAAAACTTAATATCTAAAATCAATGATCTAAAGAAAGAAATTAGTTTTGGGAATCCCCAGATGATGGAATTTGTTACTATTGTGAGGACTCTTGTGGATTTTTATGTCTCTGGAAAAGATAATTCTCAATGCCATGGAATTAATATGAAGCCACAGGTTCCAGTAATAGAGGCAGAGAACGTCATTCCAGAGCAGACTGTGGTTAAGGAGTTTCAAAAAACTAAGACTGATAAAGGGAGAATTGACAGGTGGAACAATCCTGGAAATCAAGTTGAGTGGAGTATCCAAACAATTACTGACTCAATTTCAAACAAAGAAGTTGATGAAATCAATTTATTCATAAAGGACTTTAAGGAAAGGAAAATGCAATTAAAGAAAAAGGATAAGGAGTCTGACTATGACAACAACAAGGCAGACTGTTTGAGAACTAAAAAAGTTATCCTGAGGGAAGAAAGTCCCAAAGATTTGTTAAAAAAAGGTAAAAAGAAACAAATAGATACTGTAATCATAGCTGAGCCTAAGGCTCAGATGGTACAGAAGAATGATGACATGGACAGCAGGGTAAAGAAGAACAGAGTTCAATTTAAAAATGTGAGCAATAAAGTCTCTAGACCAGAGAAAGAGAATCAGGTTATCTTAGTGGAAACAACAGAGGAGAAGAAAGAGCGGCTGATTGTGGCAGGTGATTTATTGCTCACTTTATTCATAAAAGGACTTCCAAAAGTTAAAACAGAAAACAACTATATTCTTAAGCTTACAACTTATAATCTGTTTAAAGGTTTTCTGGGCAATAAATTCAGTTGGCAGGATATTAAATCCGGCTATAATGTATCTAGCCAGCCCTTTCAAGGGTTGGGTCTGTGCTGTCCTTAATGCAGAAAAAAGGAAAACATTAATGGCTATAAAAGAGAAATTTTCACGTATTGGATTATCCTTCGATGCAACAATGACACTGTCCCCAGAAAAAAAATTAGACACAGAAATATCTAACCTCCCCCCAACCCCCACAAAACAGTGATGGAACTGTGGGCATCCATGGTCTTAAACAGCCTTGGATAACCATTTATATGAAGCCAGATGAAACTATCCATAATTTGAGGGGAGACAAAAATGAAACAGTAATGAGAAGAGGCAGAAAACAACAAGGTGAAATAAAAAATAGTAGTTTAATTTTGAAGGATGAGGAAACTCTGGAACCATCTACACTTGTAGATGAGGGAGACTCCTTAATTAGTATTGATAGTACATGCTCAACTATAAATCTATCTGTCGATTCTAACTGACTGGGCTCTAGAGGGAAATTAAGGAATAAAATCACTTTTCTTAGCTGGAATATAGCGGGACTGATGGGCAAAATGTTAGATAAGGACTGTATGCGATGACTAAAACAATTCTTTATCATCTTGCTACAAGAGACATGGATGCAAAATTTTGATGAACAAATAATAGAAGGGTGCAATGTTTGGACTTCTCCTGCCTATAGAGAAAAAACATTTGGATGGTTAAAAGGAGGACTGCTCATCTTGATTGACACTAGTATAAAATACAGGGCAATTGAAGTCAGTTCCTACAATGTATTTTATCTATATATTGCGATTACTGATGACAATAATGTTTGGATACTGTTTAATATTTATATTCCCCCTGGCCTAAAGTTGCATGATTACCAGAAAGTGATCGAAATGTTAGGGGATAGTTTAGAGTCAACAAAGGCCAGATTCCCAGGGAGTAAATTATTATTAGCAGGGGATTTTAATGCCCATATTGGAAATCTCTTAGAGGAAAAAAAAAACAGACTGGGGGCTGGATGATGTTTTTAATATCTTGATAAGGGACTCAAAGGATAAGTGAGTAACAAACCAAGGCAAAATTATCCTTTAATTTTTTGATAAGTTTTGATTAAGCGTTCTGAATGGGCGTACAAGGGGTGATTGGATGGGAGAGCACACTTTTCCTACAAAAACCGGTGGCATTTTGTTGGATTTATGTGTTCTAGAGCCAAATGATTATAACATGGTTAAAAAATTTGAGGTTCTAAAAATGTGGGATAGTGACCATTTTCCATTGATGTGTATATTACATACAGCTTTTAATATTAAAAAAATAAACAATAAGGCAGAATTTATTGCAGACCAACACATGTGCATTAAGTTTGGGAGAAAAATCCAGTGGAATGAGTTTTCAAAGGCAATATTGGAGGAGATAGTTATGAAAGAGGAATTACAACATAATATAATTAGCATCTTAGGATCCAATTTGGGAAATGGTGAGAACATAATAAACACATTTGATGTGTTGCTTAAGACCTGTCTGGATGAACTAAGTGCCCATCAGAGACCAAAGAGGAGTCATATGATTAACACTGATAAGCTCTGATTTGATGTAAAATGCCATAAGCTTAGAAAGTAAATTTAAAAAGTTGGGAAAATCAGACCTAGGCTGCCCTCTGGTCCAGTGCTGGGAGCCTTAAAATAATTAAAAAAGGAATATAGGAAGTTGTTGGTCTTTAAAAAGAAAATGTATAACAGGAAACTTAGGGAACAACTTTAAGATTGTATTTTAAGGAAAGACTCTAAGGCTTTTTGGAATATGGTGGCTATAATGATGATGATGTCCATTATAATACATTTGGCTTAATTAACACTGAGAAATGGATCAATCATTTTAATAACATATATAAGTATATGAGTGGAGGTTTAGATAGCCACTATAAAGTTCTTAGCTCCAGTGAGTATTCTGCAGGTGAAAACCCTCTAGGGTTATCAGTGAAGGAGGCTGTGCTAGCTATTTTAGCCCAGAAAAGAAATAAGGCAGCTGGTGCAGATGGCCTCTCTGCTGAGATTTTCTTATACAACCCAGAATTCTGGGCAAATATTCTCACTCCAGTATTTTGTGCAATTTGCTCTCAGCTGAAACTTCCATTTGGATGGAATAAGGAATTATTGTCCCATTAGACAAAAAAGAGGGATAAACAAAATCCAAAAAACTATAGACCTAGTACACTTCTCCCTGTAGTTCAAAAGGTGTTCTCTAGACTAATTATTTTAAGACTGGAGATATGGATAGAAGAAAATAAGTTGCTTTCCAAATTCCAATGTGGGTTTAAAAGAGGGTGTAATACCTTTTATTTGCTCTTTACTTTAAATTTCTTGTGGGAAAGTATGTTCATTATAAAAAGGGCTCCCTTTACCTGGCTTTTTTTGATATAAAGGCTGCCTTTGACTCAGTGAACAGAGGGAAACTGTAGAATATACTAGCAAAATTAAATATTGTCCCTCATCTGCTGTCTATTTTAAAACTTTTGCATCAAGACACAGTAGCCGCAGTATGGTATTGGAGAGATGGAGCCTTGTCTAAAGAAATACCTATAATTAGTGAAGTAAAGCAGGGTTGTTTATTGGCCCCTATTCTATTCAATTTATATATAGAAAAACTTGTTATTAATATTTCTGGAATAGACACATTTGCCCCAATTATAAATAATGATAAAATCCAAATATTACTTTATGCGGATGACGCAATTATTATTTCCTAGACCCCTTTAGGCCTTAGAAGAGCTGTAATTAATGTTATGGACTCACTCTCTGAGTTAGACCTTGAGCTGAACATAGATAAATCCAAATTATTAATATTAGGAAAATCCAAGGCAAAGGGAGAATCTTGGAATATTAATGGGAATAACTTTGTAGTAGTTTCAGAATTTAACTATCTTGGGATAGAAATTTACTCCAAATGGTCATGGAAACCTCACTTATCAGATCTCAAAAATAATTCACATAAATCCAGGGGAGCCATAAGAAATTTTGTGAGCAAATTCAGAAATAATTCTTTTTTGGCCCTTAAAAGAACTTTTGAAGCCACATTAATGACCCAAATTCTCTATGGTTCTGAAATCTGGGGTTTATTTTTAGGGAAGTCAAATATTGAATGTGTTCAAAATAAGTTTTTAAAAATAACATTAAATTTACCTCGAGATACCCCATCCTCCTTTCTCAGACTGGAATCAGGTATGTTTTCTATCAATACTAAAATCTTGCTAATGGTGATAAATTTTACTGGGGTAGAATAATCCAAATGAATAATGATAGGTTACCTAAAATCTGTTGGGTCAAATTTTTTAATAATTTACTTGATCTGGGTCCAAGGAACTGCTGGTCCAATTTAAATGATACTCTAAAAAATATAGGCTGTGGAGACCTATGGTCTATTATTGCATTAAAGTAGCCTCTAGCCTATTTAAATAACGTTAGGCAAAGCATCAGGGATATAGCTATCCAAACAGATTTTAGTACTATTCATGAATTAGACACATTAGGTCTATACCCAAAGGTTAAATTGATTTTGGGACAAGAAAAATACCTAGCTCTATGTGAAAATAAACTGCATAGAAATATACTATGTAAAGTAAGGCTAGCTTGTATGGGAAATATGTATTACAATCTTAACAATTGTTACTATAAAATTCAAAATGGAGGCTGCTCTTGCCAGAACATTTCTAAACCAGAGATTGTGCATATATTATTTGATTGTAAAAGTTGATCAGAACAAAGGGCAAGATGTATTGAGTTCTTTTTATCTAAATCTATGGTGGAGTTTGATGAATTTTACAAAAGCCAAATTTTAATGGATTCAGTAAAATTAATGTTTAGCTTGGCCAAATTCTTTTTTGGTTAGATGATGACTGTTTGATAATTCTTAATTATTGTGGACAATTCTTTTAAATATTATGTTTACTGTTGTGTAACTTATAAGTGTAACAAATTGTTGTTTTTTTTATATACACATTTACTAAATAAACTGAACTGAAACTGAAACTGGCTGGCAGTATAGCCTAGAGGGCTGGCAGTATAGCCTAGAGGTTAGAGTAATGAGCTGTGAATGAGCTTGGTACATCCAGCAGACCAGACCTTGATTTTATTCTCACAATCTCCACTTGCATACTGTGTGACCCTGAGCAAGTCACTTAAATTATTTGTACTCCCAGATCACACCTGGAAACAAGCTTTGGCTTAGTGTGCATTTCCTTGTTAAACAATCTCACCTTCTCCTAAAATGGGAGGGCAGTGTTAACACATTTTTTTTCACACAGCTTCTGTTTGTAAATGACCTTGCAAACTGATTTTAGGTCATCCATATCTTAACTTTGCAAAAATACTGCATTATACAGTCTCCCCCTATACATTACCATCCCTCCCCCCTTACATTATTTTTTTAATGTATTTATGCATTTATTTATTGAAATTTTGGATAAAACCTTTGAGAACAAGCTCATTTCATAGGTTCCAGATCAGATGAGCAATACATATTGGAAAAGTATGAGACGGAGAACAAACAAAACAAGGAATTATACAAGACATTACAAGAGTGTATAACTAGAGACATTCCAATACATGTGGCATTGTACAATGTATGCCATGGTGCATATTTGATTAAAACCTGGAATTCAAAGGGTCATATTAGAGGGGGGTGGGGTCTTATGAAACAACCCTTTACAGAAAAATGAGAACAGAGTCAGCCTACTATCTAATACTCAACAAGGTAAGGGATGGCATCAGCCCAGGGGACTCATCAGAGGTGAGAAGGTATGGGACAAAGCATTTTAAAGTGAGCAAGGGAGCTCAGGAAATATGATAGGGGGAAAGCCATAGAGGGGTGAGGGGAAAGGGTCGAAGTGATCAAGAGGAAATGTGAAAGGAGAATGATTAGCAACTTAGAACAGTTATTTACATGTTGAGAACAGTTTTGCATAAGGTCAGGATGGCATAAGGTTAGAATAAGTGCTGGTCACAAGAAGGAAGGTTATTGGAAGCAGTCACAACTGGCATCAGCAGCTAGCTGTTGCTTAAGTTTAACCTTGAAGGAGCCCAAGGTAGATGCTGAAGTGATGTCATGGTGCAGCGAGTTCATCCATAGAGGGGCACGGTAGGCAAAGGACCTTTGTCCCAGAGAAGTGCAACAGCGGGGTATATTAAAAATCTGGCTAGTAGAGCTTCTGGTGTAATTATGATTGATAGTGGGGGTTGTCACAACCCCACTCAGCAGGTCAGACCCTCTGCTTCCACAGTGCCAACCTCCGAGTGCAGTATTGTGAACTGGTAACAGAAACAGGGTAACCCTCCTGTTTGTTTGTGGGTCCGAATCACCTTTGGTCTCAAGTTCTGGAGGGATTCAAACTGTGAACCTTATGCTAGCATACCCAAATGTACAGGCTCAGATAATTCTGCTCTTCAGGAATGCCAGATATCTTTCGTCTAAGGGCACCTAACCAGGTATCCAAAATGAACCCTAAAAACTCTTTGAAAGACCTTAGGAAAATTCTTACCTTTTCTCAGTTTGGTATTACCATTAAGCTTATGAGCAGTGTCAACTTTAACCATCTGTACTGCACATGCAAAAGAAAGAATTTCGAAGGCACACCAGGCAGTCTCTTTAAATATAGATTTACTTAAAAATGGAAAAAAATATGTAAAATCTAAACACAGAACCATATATCACAAAGCATACAATCACTTAAAAGAAAACAAGGAATAAGTACAAACATAAACTCCTACCACAATACAACTAGACTTTCCTGTCTAATGTATATCCTTCTTACAGTGCTTATAGTAGATGTTGTTTCTAAGAGCCCACCAAGAAAAAGTGTGTCTAAAGATCAACACAGAATAGTTTAAACTGTCTCTATAACTGCCTCTTCCATGATGTCACCTAACTCCTGCTGGTTAAATATAAAAAAAATTAATACACACAGGATGTCCTATCAGAAGGTATATTAAATAAGGTGACATCAGCAAAAACTCATTTCCCTATATGACTTCTTAATTCTTTCATTTGATCTAGTGTTGTTTCCTGCTTTTCAAAGACATCACAGGACTTTTACAGCTCTGCAGTTTTCTCACCTAGATGCCATATAGCTTTTTAGCACCAGTTGAAATTAACTGTCCTTCCTCTGAAGACATCATAAAATAGATATTTTAAGTTCCTGGCTTCAAAGCAACTCAGATCATAAACGTGGCCATAAAATGCAACTTGGAAGTTAATTACATTACAGAGCTCTGCTGTTTAACATATCCTGTCATTTGAACTGAAACCTGGGGGGTTGGGGTGTAGGTCATCCCAGGAGCACAGAATGTCTCATGACAGACAATCACACACTACATTTTTATTTTTCCAAAATCATAGAGCAATCAGAACCAGCTGGCCAAGCATCACAGGGGTAATAAGCTTTTGCACTCCCGGGGGCATTTTGCCTAAGCTTACTTTTTTGGACAGTAAACATGTTTGGTACATGAGTCTACCTTTGAATTGGGGCCAGTAGTTGATCCATAGATTGGTAAGCCATAATCAATAAGCGAGACAAGAGAGCTTTGAATGGTCAGGCTAAGAGCCTCTGGGGTCAAACATTGCTTATGCCAATAAAGTAGCCCAATGCAGGTGTTAACAGCCTTAGTAATGTTGTCAATGTGATAGGCATAGGTCATCGTACTGTCAGTAGTAATCCCCAGATATTTAAACAGCTGAACTAGCTCCAGGGGAGAGCCCTCTTCGTTGGTGATAGAAAGAGGGTATGTTATGTGCCTATTCTGGGAGCTGGAGAACAGCAAAGTTTTAGTCTTGTTGTAATTCATAACTAACTTGTGCTTATGGAACCATCTTTCTACGACTATGAAATTACTCTGTAGCTTGGATTCAAGAGCCTTAGGTCTGGATCACTGGTAAACAGGACAGCATCGTCAGCATATAAAAGGATGTGACCCTGACAGGAGTAAGGAAGGTTGTTGAGGAAAATGCTAAATAAAAGAGGGCCCAAGATGGACTCTTGAGGAACTCCAGATAGGACAGGTATGCTATCCGAGAGGGTGTTACCAATCTTCACCTGCTGTGTACGGTTGTGCAAGTAACTTTCAAACCAGGCTATGTTGTCATGAGCTAGGCCAATGGTGCTAAGCTGTTCGACCAGAAGGGCCTGATTTACTGTGTTGAAAGCTTTGGTTAAATCAATGAAAGCAACACTGACCAGGTGTCCTTGATCTAAGGAGTGGTGAATAAAGCCTGTGAACTCCAGAAGGGCGGTAGTGGTACTATGATCATTTCTGAACCCATGTTGTTGCGGGCATTGTAGCAGATATTTTTCTAAGTGTTCAACTAGTTGGTCAGCCTCTATACACTCAAAAGAGCTTTCGAGAGTTGGGGCAGAATAGAGATAGGTCTGTAGTTCCCAGTAATTGTGCGATCCCCAGACTTATGAACTGGTGTCACAGTGGCAGATTTCCATTTCTGAGGGAACTGAGAGTAACTAAGTGACAAGTTAATAATATGTTTTAGAGGTGACAGAATTTCATCCAGCATAAGGGCTACAAAATTAAGATCCAGGGTGCCACCACCAAATCTTGATTTCCCTAATACCTTGAGTAGGTAATTCCTGGCTTCATGGGCTGAGAGGGTTTTGAAGTAGAAAGGAGGATGAGAAGGGTGCCGAGTCTCTTTCCCGGAGTAGTCACTTGTGAGGGGGTTTATCTTCCAATGCTTTTACAGATCAAGGGTTACTAGTAGAGAAAGCCAAAAGTTTGCAACACAATTAAATGCATAAGATGGGAGGGGGTCATGTCAAATGAATCTGATAGATTTCTTTGAAAGGATGACCAAGGAATTAGATCAGGGTAGAGCGATGGACTTGGCCTGCCTAGATTTCAGAAAAGCTTTCAACATCATTCTACATAGGAGGTTATTAAGCAAGCTGGGTAGCTTAGGAATGGGTCCAAAGGTGGTGAACTGGGTAAAAAGTTCATTCTGGGATAGGCGGCAGGGGGTGATGGTAATGGAGTTCACTCCATGGAAGGGAGGGTGACCAGTGGGGTGCCTCAGTGATCAATGCTGGGATCAGTCCTCTTTAATGTCTTTCTAAGTGACATTGCAGAGGAGCTGGAAGGGAAGGTCTGCCTCTTTGTGGACGACACCAAAATCTGCAACAGGGAGGACACTCCAGGTGGGGTGGAAAGGATGAGCAGAGACCTGAGAAAAGTCGAGGAGTGATCAAAAGTATGGCAGCTGGGTTTCAACACTAAAAGTGCATAGTAATGTACTTGGGGCACAGAAACCCAGGGGCAGAATACAAAATGGGGGTGTGGCACTAAAAACCACCAAGTAGGAAAGAGACATGGAGGTAATCACATCGGATGACCTAAAGGTGGCCAGGCAGTGTGACAAGACAGTTGAGAGGGCTACTGCAATACTTGGGTGCATAGGGAGGGGGTATCACTAGCAGAAAGAGGGAGGTGGTATTGTCACTGTATAGATCACTAGTAAGACCCCACTGAGAGTACTGTGTCCAGTTCTGGAGACCACATTTCCAGAAGAATATAGATAGAGTGGAGGAGGTCCAGAAGAGGGCAGCTAAAATGGTGCAGGGTTTGCATCAGAAGCCCTATGAGGACAGACTTAAGGACCTAAATATGTACACCCTGGAAGAGAGGAGGGGGAGTGGGACACATGATATGGACCTTTAAATACCTCACGGGGTAAATAAGGTATTGGAGGGAAGTATTTGAATAAATGCCTTGCTGAGATCCAGGATTGGATGAACTCTAATTGGCTGAGACTTAACCCGGATAAGACGGAGGTACTAGTGGTTGAGCTTGGTCATGGGCATGATGGGGACACCTCTGGGACAACAACAGGTTTGGTCCTGGGGTCAACACCATTGATGGTGTCCTCTAGGGTGAGGAATCGGGGCATGTTCCTCGACGACAAGCTGACATTTGAAGCTCAGGTGTCGGCTGTCATCAAAAGTGGCTTTTACCATCGAGGAACATCTCCCAGATTAAGCCCCTAATTCTGCCTGAAGACATGCCATCACTAGCGCATGTCTTTGTGACATCAAGACTCGACTACTGCAATGCTGTGTACCTTGGGGTCAGTGGTGGGAACCTCCGACGACTGCAGCAAATGCAGAATGCAGTGGCCAGGCTGCTGACAGGACAACCCAGGTCCTGTCATGTGACTGTGGTCCTACAGGGTCTGCACTGGCTGTTGGTTAGGTGGCGGGTTCTCTTCAAGGTAGGCTTGCTCATCTGTAAGGCCCTATACGGATCAGGCCCTGGCTACCTGTCGGACCTCCTTGCTCCTGCCGTCCCAGCTCGCTTTCTTCGTTTCTCCACCCAGGGCCTCCTGGCGGTTTCGAGGACTGGGCTGAAAACCTCGGGTGATCGTTCATTAGGGGTGGCCGACTCGGTTCTCTGGAACTTGCTGCCAAGACCTTTAAAGAAGGCCCCTACGGTGGAGGCATTCAGGAGGGTCCTAAAGACTCATCTTTTTAGCCTAGCCTATCCTGCAGATGTTTTTAATCTGTTTTAATTTTATACAGTATTTTGCATAACTTTATTTTTTGGCTGATTGACTGTTTTAATTGTGATTATTTTATAACCCTGTTAACTCTGTTTCTGCTGTATGGCACCCAGAGCCTCTTGGATTGGGAGCCTATGTTAACCTTCTGCAAAAGCAGGGTTTATATTCCCATTTCTAGGCATCCCTCCTCCCCCCCCCCCCGAGCTAGGAAATGTGTTTAGTGCTGTGAGGGTTATTGCTCTGGATGCCTCAAGGTTGCAGTGGAGGGTAGAAATAGGGTATATAAGGGAGCTGACAGGAAGTAGTGTGGCCTTTTTCAGCCCAAGCATTAGGCCTGGGGCTGGGGGAGGTTGGAGAGTAGAACCAGAACCAGGATTGGTGAGCAAATGAGGGAGCTCAGTGGTCCAGGAGGGCCAGTGGAGAAACCCCCCAGTGTAAAGTGCTGTCAGGATGGTTTCATGCACCTTGGCCAACGAGGAGTGGGGGTATGGAGCTCCAGTGGGATACAGATAGCCAAGTCTGCATCATGGGGGGCTAGGGCATTAGGAGGCTTTGTGTGAGCCCAGTATGTACGTAGGAGCCCTTAGGAAGCTCGTTGGTGTTTTCCCCGGTCGCCAGGGCTGGGAGGGCTGTGGCAGGACACTCTCAGGAGGGGAACTGGTGGCAGAGATTCCCCTCATACCCAGTGTGGCAGGATGGCCTGGGGGAATTGAGGGAGTCAGGGAGCCTTTCACCCATTTAAGGGGCCTGTTTTGAGGGACAGGTCTTGGGGTGCCGGTCCATGAAGGCTGGGTGGGTCGCAGACCAAAGAATTGATAGGCCTTGGAGGGTGGTCCCCGTGCTGGTGCTTACTTCAAGCCCAGAAGCCATTTATGAGGGATGAGGGCCTGGCAGGGACTCCCATATGAAGAAGGTGGTGATAGTGGAACAACCCTGGAGTGAACTGGGGGCCATGGAGGGGGACTGAGGCAGATGCAAGTAATCAGGGTAGCAGGGGCCTCAGCTTGAGCATCAGAGCCAGCTATTCAGAAAGTGGGTCAGGGCCTGGGTTGTCAGGAAACAATCCTGGATGCCCTTGTGGTTTAGGCTGATTGCACAGGGGTCCAGGTGGGGAGGGCAGCTCGCTTTCCCTGACTGGAGAAAGGGGGGACGACCAGTGCCACAAAGGAAAAGGGACCCGTGGGGGGGGGAGGAAAAGGAAGGCTTGGCTTACCAGATCCTTATATGCCAGGAGAATGCAGGGATCTGGGTTCCAGGGTCTTGGGTAGATCACCCAAGAGAGGAAGGGTAGGAAACGAGAATCCTTCAGGTGTCTGCTGAAACTGTAGTTCTGCCGTCTAATAGGTCCAGTCAATGTGTAGAAAGTTGCAGCCCCATGTAGCTGATTAAATATTTACTATGAAGGAATGATGACCCCTGTATAGCTGGAATCATTTGCCATGCAGGTGAAAATAAAGTCAGTTGGGGAGAAACAGTGTTTTGTGCTTTATTTGATTGTAGAGGGGGGGATCTAGTGAAATTAAATTCTTCTCTTCCCCCTCCTATTTGCAGTCTGATTAATTTGTCTTGAGTTATATTCCAGGGGAAAGAATCCAGCCTTGGTGGCTGCAAGGGGCTCCATGGCACCTCCGTGAAAGAAGAGGGAGGTCTCGTTCTGGTGGTCAGTTCAGAAAGAGGTTCTGTTGCTGTGAAAGAAGAGGTAAACTAGCAGTGCAAAGACAGCAGCAGGTAGGAGACCATCAGTTTTCCATGGTCCAGTAGTATGCAATGTCTCGAATGTTAACGCTTTTTGAGTGCTCCTTTCTTCCTGCCCAGACCACCTGCAATGTTTTTAAGTATGCCCCTAGATGGGGCAGAAGGGAGGAGTTACCCTATGGGGGCTCAACCGGGAAGTTCCCCGAACCTCAGAAATTGCCACCTGACTCCGAGCCTTGCAGTCCGTGATGTGCAGGTTTCCCAGCCTGGTTGGACCCTGTTGCACACTTTAAATTGCTGTGGATTAGGCCTGGAGCAGGCATTAGGCCTGGCCTGCTGGTGTGGTGTGTGTGCATGACTTGCTGGTCATGTGATCCTCAGGAAAGGATCTGATTGGAGGATGGACGAAAGGGAGCTATAGCAGCTGCACGAGGAAGCGCCATCTTGGTGAATTAGAGCGAGACAGCTGAGGGAGTGAGACCAGCAGTGGCAGAGCGAAAAAAGGAGAATAATGATAACGAGAACAGAGCAAGAGAGATCGTTGTGGGAGTGCATTATTCATAGCAGGCAAGTGGACTGGACTGCATAATGTTTTGGAGCAAAACAGCTGTGGGCTCCAAGTGACTGTGGGACTGGGAGGGAAGGAAAAGCAAGCGCAGGCATCCATGGATTGGCAGCAAGCAGTAGCAGGGGAGAAGCAGAGAGGCCTGAAGCAACCCCTCAGGAGGAACCCCTGACTACATTTCTAGCCTCACTTCTCTCCTGGCTCTGGAAGGCTGGGGGAAAATGCAAGGGACATGAACGCTGTGTGAAGTGTGGCTTTATCGGAGAAGCAGTAAGCAGGCTGCCCATATGCACTTATTGATTAAGTAGTCCACCAGTGCCATGTAGGGGGTTGTATGCTCCCAGTTCCACCTCCAGCTTATTTATCTCGTAGTCACTGGCCAGTGCGGACTTGGAGGGGTTGGAGAGACTATCCCTGGGAGACAGCACCCGTGTCCAGGTGGAGGAAACCCGGAGTGAATCCCCAGATGTGATAGTGGAGGCTGTTGAAGAAGAGCGTGCAGGTGCACCAGAAAGGGTAAAAGGTGATGGGGAGCAAAGCTGTCTGCCCAGCTCTCTGCCACCTGCTACTGGCTATCCCACTGGTAGAGGGAGGGGCAGAGGCCTCAGACAACTGGTTGGGGATCCTCTAGGGCCCAGGAGACCTCACCACGGCCTCTGTCCGGCGGTAGCCTACAGGCATTATCCAGGAAATCAGAGCCTGTCTCAGGTGCCAGGAGCAAAACCAGATCCATAGAAAGTGGCCCAGAGTCTGTGCCTGCACCAGGTTCAGCCAGTGGAAAGGTTGGTGACCCCCAAGGCCAAAGGAAGCTGGATGAGGAGAAATATGTCGGCAGCCAGTTTCAGTTCCAGGACCATATGGTGGTCAGGGCAATCCCTAGGCCCTACCACCGCCCAGTTATCACCTTTGGTGATACCACCCCACATCTCCTGGTCCAGGCTAAGACCCACCGGACCCAGATGGTTGGGTTAAACCCCAATTGACCCGTTGAACCTCAAATATCAATGGTGGTTATGGGTACCAATGGGACAAGCCAGGAGAACTAGCATGAGGGACCTGCCTAAATGGGGTCAGGCCGAAAGGTGGGTTTGTAGGATGCTGTGGGAAGAATATCCCAATCTGAACTATCCCTATGTGACAGAAAGGATTTGGGACATTATTGAAAAGATGAGGGAGGACTGGATTTTCAAAGAGCAGTTGGAGAGACTGAAGAACCATCCAGGAGGAAGACGTGCCCCATCTCAACAGTTGTTCTAGTAGGCACGGTCGATGTGCTGCACACGGACTTGGTCAGGACTAACCATTTTCAAACATTTTGCTATGGTCCAGGACTTAACTGGGATTCGGACCAAGTATTGCATTTTGGACCAAGATTCATTTGGAGAGGTGACCACTAAGCCAGGCCCAGTATATTATTTCCCTCCAGGTGGGGGGACCTGCAACCTAGGCCTCTGGGACTAAAAAACTTGTGGACTGTGTCAGGACACTTGCTCTACGGAGTGGATATGGTGACTTTGATTTAGTTTACTAATCAAGCTCTTAAACTGAAAACATTTTATAGTTACTGTTTTATTATCATGCCAAAGTACGTTTTGGAAAGATTGGTGTAAGAATGTGTGTGTGCATGTGTGAGTGAATGGTTTGGGGTTTGTACACAGAGAAACTTCATTTAAAAATGTTGGTGGGTGGTATCAAGGAGAACACCTGCTACCTCATTAATAATGTTAGCACCAAGCTTAAGAAAAATCTTTTTAAATGCATAATCATTATAAAAAAGTGATTGTTTTTACTGTTTAGAAAGAAATAATGATGGTTGTGACTAGCACTTTAAATTTATCTCCTGGCGCAGGTAGGGTTTAGGAATTAGATTATAGGGTGTAGTTTTGGGCTAGGCAGGTAGGCTGGGTTGTACCTGGAGACCAGGCATGGTGTGTTCACCACCAGAAGGCTGGGGAGTGCGTATACTCAACCTGAAGAGGGTGGACCATCACTGGACCCTTGCCATCATTCCCAGGAGGGAATGATTTCCTGGGTTGGGGAAGAGTGTAAGCCCCCTGCAAAAGTGGGACTTATATTCCCACTTTTAGGCATTCCTTTCCCTCTTCTACCCCTCCCCCCAAGCTAGGAAATGGGTTTAGTGCTCTGGGGGTTATTGCTCTGGATGCCTCAAGGTGGCAGCACAGGGCAGAAATAGGGTATATAAAGAAGCCGACAGGAAGTAGCATGGCCTTTTCCATCCCAGGCATTAGGCCTGGGGCTGGAGGGGGGAGGCTGGAGAGTAGAACCAGGACCAAGATAGGTGGGCAAATGAGGGAGCTCGGCTGTCCAGGAGGGGCCAGTGGGGAAACCCCCTCAATGTAAAGCGCAGTCAGGATGGTTTCATGTGCTGTGGCCAGTGAGGACTGTGGGTATGGAGCTCTGGTGGGGATACAGGTAGCCAGGTCCTGCGTTGTGGGGGGCTAGGATGTTAGGAGGCTTTGTGTGAGCCTAGCTGGTATGTTGGAGCCCTTAGGAAGCCCATTGGTGTTTTCCCAGATCGCCAGGGCTGGGAGGGCTGTGGCAGGGCCCTTTCAGGAGGGGGACTGGAGGCAGAGGTTCCCCTCGAACCCAGTGTGGCAGGTCAGCCTGGGGGGTCAAGGGAGCCGGGGAGCCTTTCACCCATTTAAGGGGCCTGTTTGGAGGGACAGGTCCTGGGGCGCCGGTCCATGAAGGCCAGGTGAGTCGCAGACCTAAGAATCTGTAGGCCTTGGAGGGTGATCCCCGTGCTGGTGCTTACTGTAGTTCAAGCCCAGGAACCGTTTGTAAGGGATGTGGGCCTGGCAGGGACTCCCTGTAGGAAGAAGGTGGTGACAGCAGAACAACCCCGGAGTGAATTGGGAGCCATGGAGGACTAAGGTGGAGGCAAATAATCAGGGTAGCAGGGGCCTCTGCTTGAGCATCAGAGCCAGCTGTTCGGAAAGTGGGTCAAGGCTTGGGTCGTCAGAAAAAAATCCTAGATGCCCTTGTGGTTTAGGCTGATTGCACAGAGGTCCAGGTGGGGAGGGCAGCTCACTTTCCCACACTGGAGAAAGGGGGGACGACCAGTGCCACAGAGGAAAAGGAACCCATAAGGACAAAAACAAGTAAAAGGAGGGCTTGGCTTACTGGATCCTTATATGCCAGGAGAATGCAGGGATCTGGGTTCCAGGGTCTTGGGTAGATCACCCGAGAGAGGAAGGGTAGGAAATGAAAATCCTTCTGGTGTCTGCTGCAACTGTGGTTCTGCTGTCTAATAGGTCCAGCCAATGTGTACAAAGTTGTAGCCCCATGGAGCTGTTTAAATATTTACTATGAAGGAATGGTGACCCCTGTATAGCTGGAATCATTTGCCATGCAGGTGAAAATAAAGTCAGCTGGGGAGAAACAGTGTTTTGTACTTTATTTGATTGTAGAGGGGGGGATCTAATGAAATGAAATCCTTCTCTTCACTCTCCTATTTGCAGTCTGATTAATTTGTCAAGAGTTATATTCCAGGGGAAAGAATCCAGCCTTGGGGGCTGCAAGGGGCCCCGTAGAAAAAGAGGGAGGTCTCTGTTCTTTTTTTTTTTTTTTTTATATCATATTGCAGTTTTTCTCTCCTGCCAGTCGGCCCCCATCCAACCGACCCCCTCCAGCCCCGTCCCCTGGAATTACTGTCTCTTACCTGCCCAGCCTGGGAGTGGCGCCTGCGGGGGGTCAGTCTTCACCCTACTGACCAGCTTTTTTCCTCTGTTTTTTTTCTCCCGGAGGCCCCAGGAATCAGTGCACATGCACCAAACAGCCCTGGTCATGGCCTCCTTCTCCACCCCCCTGGCCTACTGTCTAGGCCCCATCCGCCCATTGGCCTAGGGATGCCGCACTTCCTCTCCGGAGAGAAGAGCTTGCTTGTCGGCAGCTCAATCCAGTTCCGCACTTCGCAGTTGAGTTCTCCGACCGGGCTCGCTCCCGAACTCCAGGTCGCCGGCAAGGTGTAGACAGACATACTCACTGTACACATTTGTGTACAGTTTTGTGGGTGCCTGTCACAAACTATAAGCCACTCTGTTAATATTATCATTCTAATATGTAGTATTTGGGTTAGTGTAGGCCACTGAGGAGTGTCTGATACATGTATAACCTCTTTAGAGAGTAGAGGAATCATCTGACAACAATCTGACTTGTTTGGAAGGGGGTGTCATTTGGAAAGGATGTGTACATTTTTTAATTGAGGGGGTGTAACTATTGGAGACTGTGTACAAAATGGAAATTTCTGGCTACACTCCTGGTCGCCGGCGTGGGTCAAGGTAAGGTGGCAGTGCCTTAGCCCTCTACGCCACTGGGCTGGCAGCGGGAGGTCTCTGTTCTGGTGGTCAGTTCAGGGAGAGGATCCGTTGCTGTGAAAGAGGAGGTAAACTAGCAGTGTGAAGACAGCAGCAGGTAGGAGACCATCAGTTTTCCATGGCCCAGTAGTATGCAATGTCTCGAATGTTAACACTTTTTGAGTGCTCCTTTCTTCCTGCCCAGACCACCTGCAATCTTTTTAAGTATGCCCCTAGATGGGGCAGGAAGGGAGAGGTTACACCTAACTAAATAAATCATTACTTACTATTTTTCAGAAAAAAAGTGCTCATAGACAAGGGGGCACAACAAGAAACTGGAGGAAGTAGATTCAGGAGAGATGTGAGGAAGTACGCACAGAAAGAATGGTGGATTCCTGGGACAGTCTTCCAGTGGAAGTACTGGGAGGAAACAGTGGGGGGTTCAAGAATGCATGGGATAGGCATAAGGGAATCTTAGGGAAAGAAAAGGGGGAGTGGGTGAATGGGCTGGAGATCAAGTAGGATCTGCGGTGATACTATAGGCAATGAAAAATGGGCAGACTAGGTAGACCAAGCAGTCCTTATCTGCCAGCAAATTCTGTGTTACTATGTTTCTGTGAATGCATACGAGGTTGCAAGCTACACAGTACCAGAAGAAAAAGGGATGTAGTATTACTAGAATTCATAGAAAGTATAAATGTGTTTCTCCTCCTCCTCGCTGTCCACCATCGGTCCTCCCAGCCCCGTCACCCCGGCTTGCCTCTGGACTTACCTCTCCCATCATCCCCACAGCTTGCCCTCTATGGCAGGGTGATGAGTAATTCCTTGATCCACCGGGGTCTGGATCCTGAATCAGAAGGAGCCCGAGTCGCCGGGTGTAGATCTTGCAGAGGCTGATGGTCATCCTGCCAGCCAGGGTCTTTTTTATCCTTTTTCAGTTCCCCCGTAAGTTGCCGCTCTTCCCCTCCCCACTGAGATGCTGGCGTTGGGACTACATCCTCAGCGTGAGCGTATGTAGGTGGGGGACGCTCAGTCCTTCCCTCAGGCCAGCCCTGATGATCGAGGCTCCTTCCTGAACCTGGGTCGCCGGCATACAAGCAGTAGTGCTATCGCTGTACTGATGAGTCAGCTGTTAAATGTGTTTTAAAAAATTTACCTGGTCAGGCCCACCAGTGCAGCAGTAGCCGCAACCCAGGTTCAGGAATGAGCCTCGGGAGGTGAGAGCTGGCTGGGAGGCGCAGAGCGTCTCAGAGACTGTTCACCTTCTTGGGGGTCGTCCAGGCTTGGCACTTGACTGGCCTCAGGTGGAAGTTAGAGGCACAGCAAGTATGGAGCATACAGAGAGGGTTGGGGAGTGGTGAACGTCAGCGAGACGCCTTGATGTCAGGGCACACGCCACACCTCCAGAACAGGGGAAAATGGTGTTGGAGCGTCGAGAGGAAGAAGCGCCAGTACAGACCCAAATAGCTCCTGCCTGCCTGCCTGACCACTGGAAGACCTGACGAAACTTGAATTGTCTCAGGGTATACAGGCCCCACCTCATACCCGCCTGGGAGGTACAGCCATAGCTCCATTGGGATCCACCATGGATATCAGATAAGGCAGTGAAGTGGGGCAGGTGCAAGTACATCTTCTGATGGAGTGGGGCTCCAGCATGTGGGGGAGAATAAAGAGAATTTAAAAAAAAAAAAAAAGAAAGAAATGTACCTGGTCACTTTAGATGTCAGTACACTGCTCCAGCTTTATTGGGCTTAAATATAGTTAAGGGGCCTGGGTCTATAACTACCCAGGGATTTGTTACCCAAAGATAGTAAGTTAATGATATAAACTGTATGGCGCCTTGACCCAGGGAAAATGAAGTGGACTAAGAGATAAACTAATACTGCACTTGGGAAAAAATATCAACACACTATGGTCCCCAATAGTGTGACCTTACCCACTTCCCACACAGAGTATAAACAACAGTTGGGTCAAATTCAGTAACTCAGCACTTCACAAATTATATTCTTATGGGTCAGGGAATGCAAGCAAATGACAAGGGATTTATTACTGTACTGTTAGACCTCTACCCCAATCCTCAACTGGTACCATGTGGAATCCCCAAAGTTAAGTGAGGCCTCTGGATTCCACTGGGTAGCTCGGTGTTGAAATGTGGTAGGCTCAATGGCTGCGCTGTACGTGGTTGGCCAGCACTGGTGTACTTAAACAACAATTATTATAAACCCAATTTTTTTTTCTTGGCCAGATGGACTAGTCCATTAACTAGTCTGTGGCCCTATCTAACGGTGGATGGATGTTGCAGTACTGATAGGCTCTGCTGGGTTACTCATGGTTCACCTCTGGCTCTGAAGCCCCCATCTGGTCTTTGCAGCCCTATTGGGATTTACCATCTGTAATCCTACAGTCCTCTGGCCCACATTCAGTGACTTCCTCGGCTTTCCTCTTATAGTCACTCTCTCTGGCATCTCTTACAGATCAGCTGAGTTGCTGCTCCACTGAGCAGGTTAGATGAATCCAGGTCTGGTAAGCTCACCTCTGCCAGTGCAAACCCTGGGCAACTCTATGCTGACAAACAGTCACTGAGCTCTGGTGACTGAACAGTGGATTCCAGGTCCCTGTCACTCTATCTGCATTGCAAACCTCTCAGGCCTGTACCAGAAAATGTCTCTCCGTTTGCACACTGAGGCTCATTTGCAGTTTTGCTTACCCCAACAACAGCAACAACACAAGACCTTGGCCCCTGAGGAAGGTGTGTAGATATTGGATGTGCATGGGGAAATTCGGTCATCCTGGGTTAAGGAATTTCTCACTGGTTGGTACTCGTATATTGGCTTGTGGTCTGCACTTTGCACTTTTTTGAAAGATAAAAAAAAAGTGCATCTACTTGTGTTCTGTCTCATGTTAATGGCTTGGGAGTAGCCCTTTCAGAATGAGCCTGTTGCTAGGGTTTATCATTTGCTGGCTTACCCAAAACAAGCTGATGCCTTCTGCTGCACATTGCAGTCAGTGTCTCTCTCTCTCTCTGTCTCGCTCTCTCTCTCTCTCTCTCTCTCTCTCTCTCACTCTCTCATAGAACCATAGACAATGGCAGCAGAAAAAAGACCAAAGGTCTATCTAGTCCGACTGGAGTTCCCATCTGTCCAGGACCTATTGTCTATACAATGTTTTATCCCTCCTAGTCCGCCCTCTCCCCTGCTCCCCTCCCTACTGCTACTGACCTGAGCAACCACCAAACACTTCACTCTGTGCTTGCCATGCTTGAAACCATTTATGGTCTTGGCACCCACCACCTCTAATGCCAGACTTTTTCACAGATCCACCACCTTTCTGAGAAACAGAACTTCCTCACGTTCCTTTTAAACCTTCCCCCACCAGTTTTCACTTGTAACCTTGGGTTCTTGACTCTGTCCTCCTACTAAATAGTTCCCCTCAGTCCACCTTATTTATTCCCTTCGGGAACTTGAAGGTCCGGAGGAGAGTATAGCAAAACAAGCCAAGAGAGGTGACAAGACATATTTTAGATAAGTGGGAGATAGGAGGAAGACTGGACAGGGGATCGTAAGGCTGTGGGATGATGGAGGGGAGCCAATAGAGGAAGACTGGGACAAAGCTGAAGAACTAAATAGATACTTTTGCTCAGTATTTACGAGGGAAGGGGAGGGCAAGGGACTGGAATTAAGGAGGAGGGAAGGGAGCAAAGGGGTGGACATGAGACCCTTCAATGCAGACAGAGTAAGGGAGGAACTAGGCAGGCTGAAGGTGGACAAGGCCATGGGTCCGGACAGGCTACATCTGAGAGTGATCCAGGAACTGAGAGAGAAGTTGGCTGCCCCATTGGTGAGGCTGTTCAACTTGTCTCTGGACTCCAGAAGGGTGCCAGTGGCCTGGAAGAGGGCAACTGTAGTACCAATTTACAAGGGGGGAAGCAGGGAGTTGAGGGAGAACTACCGCCAGATCAGCCTCACTGTAGTGGTGGGGAAGGTCATGGAGGCACTCATCAGGGAAAGAGTGACAGATTATCTGCAGATAAATGGGCTGCTAGACGATAGACAACATGGGTTCACAAAAGGAAAGTTATGCCAGTCCAACTTAATTGAGTTCTTTGACTGGATGACGCAGGTAATTGACTGGGGGTGCTGTGGATGTGGCCTATCTGGATTTCAGCATGACCTTCGACACTATACCCCATAGAAGGCTGGTCAACAAGCTGGAAAGTATGGGGGTAGGGGACAAAATAGCTAAATGGATAGAAAACTGGTTGGCAGGCAGAAGACAGAGGGTGGTGGTGAATGGGGTGCATTCCATGACAGGGCGGGTGACCAGCAGGGTACCCCAGGGGTCAGTGCTGGGGCCATTCCTTTTCAATATCTACATAGGCGATATAGCAGATGGTCTGAAGGATTGTGTGGCCCTTTTTGCAAATTATACAAAAATTTGCAATAGGGTGGACTCTGCAGGGTGTGTTGAAGACATGAGACAGGACCTGAGAACACTGGAGGGGTAGGCAGAGACCTGGCAACTAAAATTCAATATTGAGAAGTGTGCAGTTATGCACCTGAGGCACAGAAACCCGAGGGCAGGATTCACACTTGTGGGGGAGGAGGTCAGGGTTATGGAACAGGAGAGGGATCTGAGGATAGTAGTCTCTAGTGACCTCAAGGTGGGGAAGCAGTGTACCAGGGTGGTGGGGAGGGTGTATGGGATGCTGGCAAGTATAGGAAGGGGGATCACTAGCAGAAGGGGGAGGTCCTGATGCCCTTATACCAAGCCATGATGAGACCGCACCTGGAGTATGGAGTGCAATTCTGGAAGCCATATCTGCATAACGATACAGAATTGATTGAAAGGGTACAGAGAAGAGCAATCAAGATGGTACAAGGGATGAAGAGCAAACCATACGAACAGAGATGTAGGGAACTGTGGCTCTACACACTGAAGACTAAAAGGGAGAGAGGGGACGTGATAGAGACCTTTAAATACGTTACAGGGATAAGCAAAATGGACTTGGGGTGATTATTCCACAAGAATGTCTCCCATCTCTGCAAAGACATAAACAGAGTGGAGGCTGTTCAGAGGAGGACAACCAAAATGGTGCAGGGTCTGCACCAGAAGACATACGAGGAGAGACTAAAGCAGCTTAATATGTATACCGTTGAGGAAAGGAGGGATGGGGGGACATGATAGAAACTTTCAAGTATCTCAAGGGAATTAACAAAGTACAAGAGGGTAGCATCTTTCAGAAAAAGAGATGTGCAAGAACAAGGGGGCACAATTTGAAGATGGGGGGGATGGCTCAAAGGTAATGTTAGAAAGTATTTTTTCACAGAGATTGTTGTGGATGCATGGAACAGCCTTCATGAGGAGGTTGTGGAGTCGGGAGCAGTGGAAGAATTCAAGAATGCATGGGACAGACATAAGGCAATTCTAGTGGGGGGTAGGAGGAAGTAAGCTGTTGATTAACTAGAATCTGCAGCTTATCCATCAGGTAGAAAAATGGGCAGACTAGGTGGGCCAAGCGGTCCTTCTCTGCCATCAAATTCTATGTTTCTGTGTTTCTATGAAGGCACCATAACAAGGGGGCATGGTCTGAGATTACATGGGGGAAGCTACAGGAGCAACATGAGAGGTCAGTTCTTCACTGAGAGGGTGGTGGAGGCCTGGAACAGGCTTCCAGAGGAAGTGGTGGGGGCCAAGATTGTGTTAGGTTTCAAGAGGGCATGGGACAGGCACATGGGGCTACAGGGAGGTGGGGGGCGTGTTAGGAGAGGGGAGAGAAGATTGGGGGGCATAAGGGGCAGACTAGATGGGCCAAGAGGTCCTTTTCCGCCATCAAATTCTATGATTCTATGATATTCCCCCTCTCTCACCTTGTTACCAGTGAATACATGTTCAGTGCCTTCAAGCGATCTTCTTAAGATTTGCCATGATAGCCCTGGCTCATCTTGGTCACTATGCACTGAACCATCTTCAGCCTGTCCCAGTCCTTCCTTAGGTGAAGACTTCAGAACTGAGCACAGTATTTGCCTGTTTGCAGATAACACTAAAATTTGCAACAGGGTGGACACACGGCGGGGGGGGGATGAGGAATGATTTGCGGAAGTTACAGGAATGGTCAAGAGTTTGGAAGCTGAGTTTCAATGCTAAAAAGTGCAAAATCATGCACTTGGGGCACAGAAGCCCAGGGGCTATGTACCAGTTGGCAGGGGAGGTACTGGCGACCACCAAACAGGAAAGGGACCTGGAGGTGATCATCTCTGATGACCTGTAAGTAGCCAAGCAGAGTGAAAAGGCAGTGGGAAAGGCTAGTACAATGCTGGGGTGCATAGGGAGGGGTATCACTAGTAGGAAGAAGGAGGTAGTGTTGCCCCTGTACAAGTCACTGGTCAGACCACACCTCGAGTACTGTGTCCAGTACTGGAGATCCCACCTCCAGAAGGACATGGATAGGGTGGAGGCGGTACAGAGGCTGGCAACCAAAATGGTGCAGGGTCTGCATCAAAAGCCTTATGAGGAGAGACTAAGAGAACTGAATATGTACTTACTGGAGAAAAGAAGGGAAAGGGGGGATACGATAGAAACATTCAAGTACATAACAGGTATTAATGTACAGGAAGGTGGCATGTGTCACAAACCCACTCAGCAGGTCAGCCCTCTGCTCCCAAAGTGCCAACCTCCGAGCGCAGTCTTGTGAACAGTTAACAGAAACAGGGTAACCCTCCTGTCTGTTTTGTGGGTTTGGGTCAACCTTTGGTCTCAGTTCTGGAGGGATTCAAACTGTGAACCTCTTGCTAGCATACCCAATGCACGGGCTCAGATAATTCTTTCTTCGGGGGGGGCAGATATCTTTGCCTACAGGCACCTAACCAGGTGTACAGAAATGAACCCTTAAAAACTTTAATAAAGACCTCAGATTAAAATGCTTACCTTTTTCCAGTTTGGTATCACCATTCAACCTTATGTACAGTGTCTGCTTTAACCATATATACTTCACTTATAAAGGAAAGAAATTCAAAGACAGACCAAGTAGGCTCCAAAAATATAGTTTTACTAAAATAGATAAAAAATATGTAAAACATAAAATACAGAACTATTATATCACAAGAACCATGTAATCTTTTAAGGCAAGGCAAGGCAAGGCAAAATTTATTTAAAAGACGCCCAATCCCGGAGGCTCTGGGCGCCATACAAGCATTTAAACAAACATATTTAACATAAAAAGAATATAAATTCACATATAAATACAAATCAATACAAAATTTTTTTTTTTTTTTAAACCTAACAATAAATCCATCTCTAAACGTTAAATGCCTTGGAGTAGAAGAAAGTCTTTAGCTGGGCCTTAAAACATCCACCGTGAGCCTCTCTGACCATAGTCGGTGAGGAATTCCACAGAACTGGGGCTGCGGCACAAAGCTCTATAGCCTGCTGTTTTCAGCCTAGTTCTGGGAATGGTCAGTGAGCATTCATTGGATGAACGAAGAGAGCGCGAGAGAGGGCAGGTGACAGAAGGTCTAACAGGTAGCCAGGGCCCTGTCCATGTAGGGCCTTATAGGTGAGAAGACCCACCTTAAAGAGGACTCTCCACCTGACCGGCAGCCAGTGCAATTCACAGAGACTGGTGTAATGTGACAAAACTTTTGCTGCCCTGTCAACAGTCGGGCAGCTGCGTTTTGCACCAGCTGTAATCTTCGTAGAGATCCTCCCATGACCCCGAGATAGAGCGCATTACAGTAATCAAGCCTAGATGTGACTAAGGCATGTATCAAAGTAGGGAGGTCCAGAGACGGAACAAGGGGTTTAATTCTGGCAATGTTTCTGAGATGGTAAAAACAGGTACGAACCACAGAGGATATTTGATCCTCCATGGTTAAATCTCTGTCCAGAATCACGCCAAGATCACGCACCCGAGAGGAGGCCTTCAATGGCACAGACCCTAGGACAAGCCCAGTTTCTGTGTCAGAGGCCATCCCTATCACGAACTCTGTTCGACTCCACTACTAATACCTCCGCCTTATCAGGGTTCAGCCGCAACCAGCTGGAGGCCATCCAGACGCTAATCTCGCCAGACAGATGTTAAGCACGTCCACTGCATTGGATGTTCCTGGGCAAAGGAAAATATAGCTGAGTATCATCGGCATAGCAATGAAAACTCAAGCCATACTTCCTAATGATCCCGCCCAGAGGCAGCATATACACTGCGAACAACATTGGAGCCAATACTGAGGAACTCCACAGAGAAGCAAACTGGGTATAGATGAGAAATTTCCCATCATAACCCGCTGCCTCCTGTTAGTAAGAAAGGACTCAAACCATTTGATAACATTACCAGTGAGTCCACATAGATCCCCAAGGCGAGCAAGCAGCACACAATGGTCCACAGTGTCAAAAGCTGATGAGAGATCAAGGAGAACAAGAATTGTCTTGTCTCCTCGATCTCTAGCCCTGAGTAGGTCATTCTGCACCCGAACAAGTGCAGTTTCAGTACTGTGTCTGGCACGAAAAGCCGACTGGAAAGGTTCATACAACTCGTGAGAACTGAGGTGTTCTTCCAATTGAAGCGCTACCACTTTCTCAATAACCTTTCCTAAAAATGGAAGGTTAGAGATTAGACGGTAATTTGCCATGATCTCTGGGTCCAAAGATGGCTTCTTTAAGAGGGGTCTTACCAGAGCCTCCTTCAAGGCATCCGGAAAAACACCCTCAGACAGGGAACACCGTTCTGCTCCAAGGCTTTGAGGTAGTCTGATAACTTTGGGCAAGCCCACCGTATATGCATATGCATAGTCCTCCCTTCCCCCACAATTTCTCCAGCAAGCTACTTTTTCTCCATGTCCATATTTGGCCATAATCACTGGTGTTTGAAAATAGCAGATCATATGTTTCCAAGCTTACTCACACCAGATGTGAGATGAAGCAACGCGGACCACCTCAGAACACCCTAATTCCCAGGGTTTTCTGCTATTGTTCTCTTGCAAGTTCTGCTGCCTATTTGTCTGCTACATTAGAGGAACTGTACTGTGTGGTTGTGATCCTCATATAGTCTGAAACAAACAGGAAATCAAATGCCAGGAAGCTTGGGATTGGGCATGGAGGAAAACAGCCTTAATCAAATCAAGAGATACCTCCTGGTCTCTGACCTCTGTGGGGAGTGATTCCAGGTAATGTCCCACCTGGAGATATCTAAAAAGTCCCTGTGATGAGCCAAACTGCAACTGAAGGTCCCTAAAGGGCACTGTCATGGGGCCTGCACAAAACTGGGAGAGGTAAACAAATCCCTGGTGGTTTCCACAACGGAATGTGGGATCCCCCACCCTCCTTGAGCACCAGTCATGCTCTCCATCAGGGGACGTGAAATGCAGCAGAGGAGCTGCTTTTACATTCGCACAGAAGGGGCTGAAGATCCTCCTTCTTCCTCCTCCTGTTCCCTTCTTCCATTGCAGAGTTCAAGTCCTCGGGGGCTGGAAGGAGCAACACTGTCAGTGGCATTCTGGGATGACACAGAGCCGAGGGTAAGCTCCACCAGGTGAGGCGCGGGGGAGCATAAGAATTTCTTTTTAAAAAATCTTATGTTTTTATACTTATTGATATACTGTACTGTATGGAAGTTGTAGCAACATGATATATCAATTTTTTTTAATTTTTATTTAAACATTTGGTAACTGGGAAAAGCACACTGAGCCGAGGCTCGTTTCCAGGTGCGACCCGGGGGGTGAGAGGGAAGGGAGTTACAACAGAATAAAATACATAAATAGATACAGGAGATTATTATACACAGTCACACAAGTTTTTTGCAAAAGGAGATCTTACTTCGAGTGGGAGCTCTTGTAACAGGAAATAATCATTAGGACAGAGCTATCAGGTGCCAGGACCCCACGGAAACCTTCTAGCTAGCAGTCTTCAGTGGGGACTGACCCCAAAGTCGCCCCCTCCGACATCAGCCAATGGTATAAAGGGGTGGTCCCAGCCCCACCTAAGTTCTTATCCTGCCGTTGACCCACAAACATCGGATCTTCAGATGCCAGCTAGCTTCAGTTCGACCACCAGTTTTGTGTTTATTCTTTATTTTCCTTTAAAAATATAAATTTCTTTTCTGCATATCGTCTTCTCCAGCATCATCCATTTCTTCAATGGAAAGGAGAAAATTGAAGTGTGCCTACGGCAAACAGTTGCCATCAAAAGATGGCCACGAGACCTTCCTTTTTTGCCAGGGCCCAAACTATGACACCGCCATCTGTGAGCACTGTTGGGCGTTCAACTCCCAGACTTGGATCAGCCACCAGAAGGCCCTTAAGGCGCACCTCCTCCAGCAGCAGCTTGTGGCCATGCAGGCCCAGCCAGCGGGGGAAAAGCCCCTCTTCCTCCTTGACTGTCTCCAGAGTTTCCACCTTGAAGACCTGCAAGGACAAGAAGGACTAGGGAAAGCATCAGTCCCAGGACAAGGATCGAGAAAAGTCCCAGGTCCCCGCTGTGTAAAAAGTCCTCCTCCAGCATTTCTTCTCATGGGGGATTGAGCCGTACTTCCAGGCCTACCCTCCTTCCTTCAGGGCAGGCTCCAGCAAAATCCTCCACCCTTCCCTTGGCATTGGGTGGGGGTATGTCAGGGATCGGGGGCTTCGGCCTCCTCTCCATCATCCCTGAAGGTACAGGAAAAAACTCCTGTGTCATCCTTCCACCTCAGGGACTTGGACCAGTCACAAACAGGGTGTCGACGCATTGACTCCTGTCCATTCAGTCCAGACATCGGTCACATCCAAAGCCTTAGACCAGTCCCGCCATCAGGGGTAGGCATTGGGCCCATCCAAACGCCCAACACCTCTGCCCCAGTCTGCGGCTACTTTGCCCCAGACACATCTTGGGCTCACGGCCTCTTCACCATTGAAGCTGACATCAGCCACAGGGACACCTGCTCAGACGTTGGCCTGGGCATCACCATCATTGTCAAAGGCTCATTCTGTATCCACTATAGAGATGGACTCCCTTTAAGGGAGATCTCAGCTGGCTGACCACAGATGGCAGGCGACCCACTCTCATCTGGCCCAGTCTCCTACTGTTCCAACACCTTGGATGCCAGTCACCCTGACCATGGCTACTCTGACTCCAGGTAAGCCAACGCTGGACCCTCAGCTCCCAGATGGTCTGTTGGCTCTGCAGTTTACTGAAGATGAAATACAGGAGCTGTTCTCATTCTGATGAAGTGAGGTGAAGCAGGACCTGCTCCCACCAAAAGAACCAGTTACGGTGGAGACGGATCCGACCCAAGACCCCCTCAAGGAGGGAAATCTGGGACCCAAGCCACTGACTCCACCACTGAAAGAATGTACGCCCAGCCCAGAGGACTCCTGCGGCAGACCCCCTCACAGAGGCCAGCATCACCGCAGGTCTTCGCACTCCTCAAGCCACCGCCGTCATCAGTCCTCTAGCCATAGTTTGGTCTAAAGCTCATCGGTCACTTAGCCATAATCAGTCCTGTGACCAATGTCACTCTAGCTCTTCCTCATTGGCCTCTTTGGTGGACTCTAGTAAGAGCTTGGAGTCCTCGGGTTCGGAAAGTTCTCATCCCAAGGGTCACGCTTTGTTTCCTGACAATAGGGACACTCCCAGGTCACCTTCTTATGATCTGTTATTCATGGACATCATGAGGCACATCCAGGCCACCAGTGGATGGGAGATGGAGGATCTGGATCCTGAGCGGTGGAGGCTGGCTAAATACCTGAGGCAAAAGGAGCCAAAGCCTCTAGTGGTCCCTCATTTGGTGGACATGTTCCAGGACCTAACAAGGCTCACCTGGAAACATCCGTCCTCCTCCTCTGCCATCTCGAAGAAATCAGATAGGCTGTAGAGAGCCCCTAGAGAGGAGCCTTTTTTGTTGGAACACCCTACCATGGACTCTATGGTCATTACTCAGCTCGTGATAGATTAAAGAAGCTGAAACATCTTAGTACACAGCCTCCCAATCAGAAGTCCAGATACAGTACATTGACCAGATGGGCAAGAAAGTCTGTTCTTCGTCTACTTCCTCCTTTCAGTCACTTAACTTTCTCACAGAAATTTTTCAGTACCAGAATGCCTTGTGGGGGAAAGGGATGGAAATAGTCCAGGCCTTTCCAAACTCAACGCAGATGTCCGAGCTCCTAGACCTTTTGAAATCGGGGTCGGATATAGGCACTCATGTATTGAGGGCCTCATATGACACTGCAGATATGGCAGCCAGAGCAGCATATTCAAGCATTTGCCTCAGGTGCCACGCCTTGCTTAGAGTCTCAGGATTCTCCCAGGATCTGCAGTCAGGCATCCTTGACCTCCCTTTTAAGGGTTTGGTTCTCTTCAGAGACAAAGCTGAAAAACTCATTACTCATCTCCAAGAATCCAGGAAGTCCATTTGGTCCATCCAAAAAATGTAAAAGGGGGACCAAAAACCCTTTAGGAAACGGCCGTTTCGGAAGACCTCAGGTCAGCAGTCCTGAAATCAGCCTCAGCAGAAGGGAGGCTATAAAAGAAAGGCAACCTCCCAGACTCCAGGTAGCTCTGCCTCTCGTACCACAAAGTCCTCCCAGACCCCTCTGCCCACTCCCGGATCCACACAATGACTCCTTGCCCAACCCCTATCCTCCAGCATAGTGAATGGGAGAGTCTGTAGGGGGCCACTTCTCCCTCTACCTAGAGGGATGGAGAAGCATAACATCAGACCTTTGGGTGCTGCAGTTCATTGAGAGGCCATACGCTGGAGTTCATGCAGATGCCTCCGGAAATTTCACCAGTGTCCTCCCACTATCTTCCTTCTCACATTCCCCTGATTGAAGGGGAGGTACAGGCCCTCCTTCAAAAATGGGCTATAGAGCCTGACCCCCATCCCAGCGTGGAAGAGGATACTATTCACACTTTTTCCTAGTGACAAAAAGATGGGAAATCTTTGTCCCATCCTGGACCTTAGCTCTGTGAACCAGTTTATGGAATACAAGAGGTTCAGGATAGTGACGCTTCCAGGTCTCATCCCCCCCTCCTACATTGAGGGGACTGGCTCTGATGTGCAGGATGCATACAAACACATTCTAGTCTTTCCACCCCACAGGAGGTTCCTGAGCTTCCACTTTCATGGTCACCACTACCAGTTTTGAGCTCCACCTTTCGGCCTGTCCTCCACTCCCAGAGTCTTCACCAAGTGCCTCGCAGTGGTGGCTGTGGCTCTATGACGCAGGGGTCATTACGTCTTCCCCCTACTTAGGTGATTGGCTTCTGATAGCTCCCACAAAGGATCAGCTGGTTCGCACTCTCACAGACACCTTTACACTTTTCCTAGAGCTGGGAATTACCCTGAACCTTCCCAAGTCATCCCCGGAGCCCAGTCAGAGACTCCAGTTCATAGGAGCGGTACTGGATACTGTTCAGGGCAAGGCCTTCCTACCCTCGGACAGGGCAGATCACCTTCGAGATTAGGCATGTCTGGTGGCTTCGGCTCCTCAGGTTAAAGCATGGATCCTTCTGAGACTCCTTGGCAACATGGCAGCAGCCATCCCTATGGTTCCCATGGCTTGCCTACATATGAGGGTCCCTCATTGGACGCTCAGGGTACAATGGGAACAGAGGTCTGACAACCTCGACCAGCCAGTTTGAGTGTCAGACACAGTTTGCAGGACACTTTCCTGGTGGCTCACCCCTCCAATCTCTTGGCAGGGGTTCATTTCCAGCAGGAGCCCCCAATGCAGGTTCTCAACACGGATGCCTCAGGTTTAGGATAGGGAGCTCATCTGGAGAACAGGCAGACCCAGTGGGTCTGGTCTACAGAAGAGCAATCACTCCATATCAATGTCCTGAAGATGTGTGCAGTCCTGAATGCCTTGCAGGCCTTTCAAGCGGACCTACTTCCGGGCCCTCTTTTGATCCAGTCAGACAATATGTCGGTAAACAAGCGGGGGGAACTCATTCGTACCCCCTCTGCAGGAAATCAATAAGGGTCTGGTACTGGGGGCTGGAACAACACCTAGAACTCACCGCTGTTCATGTTCCAGGCATCCAAAACATCTTGGCTGACAGCCTAAGCTGATCTCGGTCCAGGGCTCATAAGTGGGAGCTCCTTCAGTTAGTCACAGACCAGCTCTTCGACAGATGAGGATGTCCAGAGTTAGATCTTTTTGTGTTCCCACTTAACATCAAAATGCCCAAATTTTGCTCACTAGATCCAGAGCCTGGAGTTTTCTGGTGAGAGGCATTGTCCCTCTGCTGGACAGGAAGGTTCCTTTATGCTATCCCTCCCTTTCCTCTTCTACAGAAGGTTCTTCTGAAGCTTTAGGCAGAGGGGGCAGAGATGATTCTCATTGACCCTCTTTGACCTCAGTAGATTTGGTTCCCACTACTGCAGCTGTTGGCAGTGGAGCCTCTGTTTCCTCTGCCTCTCAGCTCACATTTGTTCTCCCAGGATCAGGGCACACTCCTCCATCCAGACCTCAGGTCTCTGCATCTTTATGCGTGGCTCCTGCAGCCTTAGCTATGGATAGGTATGGGGTTTCTTAAAAGGTGGAAGATGTCCTAGTGGCCACCAGAAAGCCCTCCACTAGATCCACTTGCGCTATGAAGTAGAAGAGATTTTGCTTTTGGGCTTCCACTTGCCAGCTTAATCCTCTTTCCTACCCTCTGAACTCCGTGCTCAAGTATCTCCTCTTTATATGAGCAAGATCTGAGCTGTTCCTCTATCATGGTGCATTTATCTGCTGTTTCAGCATATCATGCCCCAAAAGGGGGAAAGAACATCACTCAGCTGGACATGTCCTGTACTTTCCTACAGAGCATTCTACACTTAAGACCTCCCATCACAGATCCTGTTCCCCCTTGGGATCTCCTTTTTATGTTGGAGAAACTCACACTCCCCCAGTTTGAACCAGCCACGAATTGCTAGCTCCGCTTTCTGTAATGGAAATCGATATTTTTAGTTGCCATTACTACCACTTGAAGAATTTCAGCGCCCCAGGCTCTAATGTGTAAAGAGCCTTATTTGTTTTTTTTCACAGGGACAGTGTGTCCTTACACACAAATCCTAAGTTCTTGCCTAAGGTGGCTTCTGAGTTCACTCTTAACCAGGACATCAACCTCCCAGTTTATTATTGTGAGTATTCCAATCGGGGAGAAGCGTTGTTGCATATCCTTGACATGCACAGAATGCTTCATTATTACTTGACCCGTACATCTCCTTTTCGATCTATGAATCAGTTGTTTGTCTCCTTTGGCCCCAAATCTTGGGCACCCCAGTCACCAAGCAAAAGCTCTTTAAATGCTTGGTGAACTGTATTGTTTTTTGCTACAGTAAGTACAGCAAGCCCCTTCTGGGAACAGTAAGGGGTCACTCCACCAGGGGGGGGGATAGCGACCTCTTTTGCCTCTCTCTGGAATGTTTCCACAACAAACATCTGTGCAGTGGCTACCTGGAGCTCGATTCACACCTTTATCAAGCACTACAGCTTGGACATTGCTTCTAGACGCAGAGCTGGGTTTGCACTGGCAGTTCTTCAGGGCCTCCTGTCCTAAACCCTTAGTTGGCAGACTAGTCTCTAGCCTCCTCCCAGACTTTTCCAGTGCCTTTTCTCCTTACTGCTTGTGTCTCAGTCATAGAATCATAAAAGCCTGATGGCAGAAAAGGACCTTACTGGCCCATCTAGTCTGCCCTTTTTTGCCCTCTACACCTCCCCCTCCCTGCCAGCCCCTGCCCTCCCCCTGATACTCAGCCCCATGCTTGCCCCATGCCCTCTTGAATTCTTCCACTGATTTATCCCTCACCACTCCATCTGGTAGTCTGTTCCAGGGCTCCACCACCCTCTCCATGAAGAAACGCCCTCTCATATTGCCCCTGTATCTTTTTCCCTGCAGTCTGAGGCTGTGCCCTTTAGTTTTGACCCCCTCTTTCCTCTCAAGTAAACCTTCTTCTCCCACCTTATTGAGCCCCTTTACATATTTAAAAGTTTCAATCATGTCTCCCCTTCCCTTCCCTCTTCCTTGTCTCCAGCGTGTACAGATCCAGCTCACTTCTGCTCATATGACTTTCCCTGCATACCCTGCACCATCTTGGTTGCCCTTCTCTGAATCCTCCCCAACGCATCTATATCCTTGTGGAGATGTGGCCTCTAGAACTGAACCCCATACTCCAGGTGCAGCCTCACCATGGCTTTGTAAAGGGGCATTATTGCCTCCCTTTTTCTGCCAGTAATGCCCCTGCCTATGCATGCCTAAGATTCCATTGGCCTTTCCCGCCACCCTGCTACATTGGATTCCTACCTTAAGGTTTGAGGAGACTATGATCCTCAGATCCTTCTTCTGTTCTGTTACTTTAATTTCCTCCTCACCTAGGGTGTACCCTGCTCTCCTGTTCCTACTCCCAAAGTGTATTACAGCACACTTCTTGGCATTAAATTTCAGCTGCCACATTCCAGCCCATTTTTCAAGCATCTTTAAATTCTCCCTCATGTTTTACACCCGTCCCCGGGGTGTCCACCCTATTGCATATTTTCGTATCATCAGCAAATAGGCACACCCTCCCCTCAAACCCTCAGCAATATCACTGCTGCAAAAGCTCCCACTGGAGGTAAGATAGTACAGTAGTTCTTCGAGAGGAGCTCTTACAGCAGACATTGCTTTCCATCCCTCCTTCCCCCCTGGCTTGTGATCTGCCTTTACTTTTGGTGAGAACCTACCCAGTTCTCCTTCAGCTTCAGACTTCGGGTCTCCGGCGGGAGAACTGAGGTGGGGTCGGGGACCACCCCTTTTATACCAATGGCTGATGTTGGGGCATGCCGACGAAGACTGCTAGCTAGAAAGTTTCTGTGGAGTTCTGGCATGTAACGGCTTAGTCCGACTCCTCTCAAAGACCTACTGTTATGGTAAGTTCTTACATAAATGTACTTTATGTATATTCAGTTGAATACATACAGTTATAATATACAGTATAGAGGTTTTGATATTTAAGCCGTGTGCATTTGGCAAAAGGCAGGGCCTGGAGCCAGCTAGTTGCAGTATATCAATATACTGTACTATATGGTTGGGAATCATCTCCATAGAAAAAGTTATCAAATATTTTCTTGTATCTGATGATACTCAATTAGAAAGTAAGCAAATAATCAACCCATAGCACTGTATTAATGTGTTATTAACTCCTTCACAACTTAAAATCTAGCAAGCACACTATGAACCACCTTATTACAGCCATATTAATACCTGTAATAACACCCTTAAAAACAAATGTAACAACCACCTTATTAATATATGTGACAGCCACCTTATTAAGACATAAACAACTACCTGAATACTTTACAAATGACCAACATATAAGAAATAATGTATGGGTGCCAATACACAATGAGTAGTGTTGCTCGGATAGTGCCCCCGTGGATCTGACTGTGCTCCGTTGGATGGCAGTACTATCCGGGCGGGATCCGACCCAGGATCCGGTCAAATTCAGAGGTTGGACCCTGGGTCGGATCCTGCATTATCTGAAGCCAGATCCAGGGATTCAGTGTCAGATCCCTGGATCCCACGCCAGATAATGTGGGGGGGGGGGTCGGATACATGGTCCGATAGTTGCCGCTATTCGACGGATCCACTATCCCGCCAAAATGGCAGGTATTTGGTGGATCTGGATTGCTCAGGATACTACCTGAGCAACACTAACAACCAGCCGTGTTCTCCATCAGGCTGAGATTAGTATGGACCCCGAGAGTGAAGCTCGAGAGGTCCATGCTGGTATCTCAAACCTGAGATGGAAACACAGGGCGAGTTGTGATTGGGCCCCCATATTTTATTTCTTGTAGTGTATGGTTTCAAAACAAATGTGGCTGACATGTCCTTTTTTTTAAAATCGCGTCGAAAGCCAGTCCCCGCTGACAACTACAGATACCTTACATAGTGATTTGAAAGCTGCCGTTTGCTCCATCCTCCTTTGGACCACTGCTGTTTCTCCAGTCATCTCTCCCCTTCTTCCACAGTACCAAGCTGCCATGATTTCAAAATCAAAATGTAAGGGAAAGGGTCAGCTTACCAACCTGCTCACTCATGCTGCAGTGCAGTAAGTTGAAGTGAGCAGTACATCATGCTCACTATGGCAGCTGCAGAGGGACGTGGACTGCCATAGTTGACTCCTAGGGTTGCCACCTGTCAGGTGTTTTACCTGGTGATCAGGTTTTCAGGGTCCCTATCGTGTAATCCGGTTTTGCTCTGTCCTGGTCAGGTTTTTGAGCCATTCTGAGTGCTCACATACTTTTGAAAAAAATCTTTGTCATAGTATTCATTGTTTCTGCTGCATGTCCAGCTTACAAACAAGTTCTGTTGTCAATATAGCCCTTTGTTTGTGAAAGCAGTCAGCCTGGGAGGTGTAAAGTATGGCCATTAACACCACTAGCACTTACTTAACCTAATCTTTTCCACTACATCTTATAGTGGCAGCAGCAGCCAAGCTGCTCCCACATTTTGTAACAGTAACAGAGCCAGCTGTCTTCCACTTTCATTTGCTGGTAAACACATTCATCTCTAACAGAATTTAGGCATTTTAAAATGTTTAAAATATTTTTTTTTTCTCAAGAAAAAAGTATGGTCACTTCTTTGGCTTTGAAATAGCACTGTGGACATGGACAGGGAATGGAGCCAGAAAAATATATAAAGTACACATTACAGGAAACAATTTCTTTATTATATATTAGCATATACCATCTATACTGTTGTGCCATTTACAGTATTTCCCTTGTCTTCCCCCGAGATCATAACTGTAAATGATATTTCTTTTATCTCTGTATGTTTATTTGGTAAGCCAATGTCAATAAATAAATAAATAACTAGTATGAACCTAGGAAAGCAACTTTTAACAGGTACAGTACAGTATCTTAACATTTTTGTTGAACTGCTGCTTTAAGTGTTGTCTTTTGCTGATATATAACAAATGGCCTTCTGGGAGGAACAGTGATGCTGAATCATGAAAAGGGGTGGGGCTAGGGGTGGAGCTTAGGATCTGGTTTTTGCCCCATCCAAAGGTGTCAACCCTATTGACTCCATGTGCCCAAAGTATCAGTTTGTCAGTTTTCTTTTGTGTTTTTAAATACTGTAACTGGCAGTGTTAATCATCAGGGTAGGGAGCAGATGTGAGTTTGACTTGACTGACCTGATGCTGACATTTTTTTTTCTTTCACAGATGCACCGACCATTCCGACTTCTGTAAGGTAGTTTGAAGTAATGTCAGACAAAGCACTCAGAGAAGTTGTCGAGAGTCAGCGTGAGCTACTGGGGGGGGGGTATTTTCATATGGAACTAGCATAATAAGGGGTCATTTAAATACAGAACATGCACAATAAGCTTAGAATGTGCACAATAATGCTTTGCGAAGTACAACAATGGGATTATTGAGTTGTGCAATTTCAGTGTACAATAAGCTCAATCCTTACATTATCATGTAATATATATATATATATATATATATATATATATATATATATATAATGAATAATATATAATGAATAATTAACCACAGGTGATTTTTGTTAAAACATGGCTACTTAATAAAGTGCTGTAACCTTTGTAGCCACACCCCTGTTGAAGGTTTTCTGCAGAAGCGCTGGGTTTGGGTTAGAACCCAGGTCTTTACTAAACTGTGTTTTGCTGTGACAATCTGTGGAAAGTTTGTTTTTTCGCTGGAGTGCTGTGTGCTTGGGAACTTGGACTGTTCTGGGGTAGCAACCCTTCACGCAGCACCAGCCCCTCCATTGTCTCGCAACAGCTGTTTTGTGGATTTGCTCCTTATCACCAATCAGCTATGGCATATCACTCCCCACTCTCACTGACTGCTCACTCACTGTCGCTGACTGCCCACTCCAGTACTTCCAAGTCCTTGCCCTGCTCCTGTCTCTGTCACTACTGTCCATTTTAAGAATTTAAAAAAATAAGTAACTTTCCTGTCCTTGACGGCAGCTGCAAACCACAATTTAAATCAACGTCTCCCACATGCTCACGCTTCCACAGTTAGACCAGCAGCTCCCACCTCCTTGGTAATCACAGATTTAAAATGCAGATTTAAAAAATAAAAGTCAGACAGGCTCCCACATGTGCTGCCAGTTTCAGAAACTGCCCGATTATGCTCAGGGTACCTGTTGGAAACCTGCCCCAGATTGTGCCTTGCCTACCACATACTGTGAAGCTGCCGCTTCCCTGACTCTCCTAACTGCTGCCTATAGTCGCTGTTTACGTGCAGCACTGGTGCTACCTGCAGGACAGGCATAACACCACAATCTACAAGCAGGCACTACTTTTTATATTTAAATTAATTCTTTATATTTCTTATGTATTAGTCATTTTAAACACACAAAGAGATATCTTTCATTTTTTTATTTATTAATAGTGTTGGGACCCATTTCAGAATTGCAAAAAGGCACTCCAAGGGGGGCATTATGGTAGGCTAACAGCCCTTCTTGGGTGGTGGAAGCACTCAGCTTTGCCTCATGCTTCAACCCACTTGAGGCAGGCCATTATCCCACTGTAATGCCCCCCAACCCCATCATGCCTTATTGCTTAAATACCTGGAAGTGCTCAGTTCTCCTTAAGTGATCAGGAGGTAGTCAACCTAAAGAAAGCTCTGGGATTAGCCACCACCAGAGCTTTCTTTAGGTCAGCCACCTCCAGGTCACTCAAGGAGAACTAGGAACTTCTGGGAAATGTAGTTATTATGAAGGAAGGAGTACTTGCAGTAGGGGAGTCAGACTGCAGCAGCAGGCATCAGTATGTAAAAATGGTTTACACTGTTCAACTTGCCACCAGCCACAACCAGCAAAATGGGAGGGGGGGGTTGGATTCTTTCTTGGGGTCATGGTCAGGGTACTGAGGGTACTATTAGTATAACTGCTCAGCGGGGCCCGTAGGGATCAGATAGACTGGGGGTGTCATGGTTGGGGGGGCATTTGCTAGCCTAATGCATAGAGCTCAGAAGAGGCTTCCTGGGTGAGAGGGGGTCATTTGACTGCTAAGTGGCCTACTTCTGGACAAATGGCAACAGTTTACAAAGTCTCCAAATTGAACTCACACTCAGCTACAGCCAGTTGGACCTCCAGGGACCCCAGCCAGCCCTGCACTCATGGCAGTAAAGTAAGGGGTGTAGCAGGCAAGAGTGGAGGAGTTTTTTTTTTGGCCTGGGAATGTTTACTAGGTGGGGAGAGGTGTGGCGCCATACAGAAGCAGAGCTGGATGCAAAATCAGAACTTTTGATTCTGCCTGCTGTTTTTTCCTATGCCTGAATCGGAGGTGGAACAGAATCAGACCCAGAACCAGAATTTCCGAAATTTTGATTTCCTCACACAGAACGGATTCCTGAGAATCTGACCAACCTTAACGAAAAATTATAGACTTATGACATCCGTAGTAGAAAGACTGTAGTGGTTGTTAGAACAAACCCTTCCTTTTCTAAATACTTCAGGGTTTTACAGTCTCACCAAGGTGACCTTTTTATGCATGAGACACTTCTGACTTGTGATTCACTGCTATAGTTTTGGCTACATCTTATCTGAGACGTGAAAACCACCAATGCTGTTGTGATCATACTTGCTATTCACTCTTGTAATTAACAGCTTTGCAGGTTATTACAGTCTCAGCCACGGTGACCTTATTATGCATGGGATCTGACTTGCAAATCTGTGTTATATATTTATCTGCATCTTGAGGAAAGCGTATCAAAATTGGTACAGGCCAGTGTTTCGCAAGCCTGAAAACCTGGGGGCCAGAACAGTTTCTCATTATGGGCTTTCTTAGAAATGCTTATGCACCTCACATGCTTACACTCTTATTAGAGGATAAGCATGTTGCTGTTTATTAAATGTATACATTTATTTTAAATTAAATTAATTATTAACCTCATGGGCTAGGCTACAAACTCAGTTTGAGAAAGGATCCTGTAGCATCTTTACAGACAATAAAGGCCAACACCGTAGTCCAAAGAGCCAAACATCACGGAGAAAGAGTTTTGGTTGCTGGATTGCAGTGTAATACCACACAGTACTGTGCCCCTGTCCCTATTCAGATGCCCCAGTTCCCAATAAAGGTATCCCAGTATGATGCCCTAGGGACTGTATTAGGATGGTAGAAGAGGGTCCAATAATTTATTGGGGCCCCATAAAAGAAAAAAACATGCTTGTCTTTTATTTATTTTTTTTATTCCATTCGTTCAGCCTGAATTCCAGTTTTTACACATAGTAAGCATTCCTTTTTCCTATCACCAGTGCATGCCAGGGAATCCTCATACCCAGCTGTCTTTTTTAAAGCTAGCCAGCTCATGTTAGACGTTGGTCGCCCCCCTCATTTTTAGGGACTTGGTGTCCTGAATATTTGGAGAGTTGATAAGCAGGGGTAAAGATGGGTATCCTGAGAGTGTGACTGAGAGTTTGGGATGAGTAGGCACAGGAGCAGGGTGGTCACAAGAGATTGACAGAGGAGAAGGAAATGAAAAATGTCGCCTGGGTGGCTGGCACGGTGATTCTTGCAGTCCCTCCCTTTCCTGCCTGCAGTCTAGTCGTTGAATTAGAGAAGCAGCAGAGTTGGCAGTTCCCCACAGCAGCTGAGTGTGCTGGCCTTCTCTGGCTAGTGGTCGAGTACTGGCAGGTCAGCGGAGACTGCTGTCCAGTCAGAAGTTGGAGTCGAATTAATTGGTTTTCTTTCTTTTTTTTTTTTCTCAATGGCAGCACTGAGTGGTGAACAATTGTGCTGCAGCGGTGAGATTCCAGAAAGAGAGAAGGTGTGAGAGTGCCGATCAGCTGGGCAGCAGTGGTGAGGGACAGTCTGACCAGTGCAGTGGCCATGGCAGGAGATAGTGCCAGTTGGGCGCAACAGAACAGCATCTCAGAAACCCTCCACAGCCAGCCCAGAGCAACAAGCTGGTAAAGACAGTGCGACAATGGCAGCACCACAAGGCAGGTGCTGTCTGCCAGTTTCTTCATCTTAACAATTTTTTTTTATTTATTTAAAAGTTTAACACCAGCTGGTACAGCTGGCAGTGGCCAAGGCCACAGGGGCAAGTAGACCCTCACATAGCAGAACAGCCAGGTGGGAGGGACAATGTGGAAGTGCTGCAAGTGGGAGCAGGGGGAAAGGGAGGCCCCAGGACCCACAAACTACCCAGAAGGTGGAACATTAGCGGCTGCTCCATCTGGCAGCTGAGGGCCTGGCCACAGTGACAGGACCACCCAGTTGAGGCAGGGAGATCGGACCAACAGCCCAGGAAAAAAAACAGGCCCTAGTAAAGCCACACAGCAGCATAGCTGCCCATGAACCCAAAGCCAAGGTGCTAGTTATTTAAATAAAAAGTATACACTGAACATTGAGCTCTCCCCAGGAGCAGGGGCTGGGGCAGAGGCAGACTGGTCTGACAGCCCAGAGGAAATCAAGCTGCAGCCCAAGAGGTCACCAGAATTGCAGCATAGCTGCCAGCAGCCCAAACTAAGGGGCATGTTTATTTAAGCATGTGAACCCCCTTAGGCCTCAAAGTGTCTCTAGTGAAAAAAAACATGTTTAATGAGTGGTCACATTCTAGGCGTAACTCTGTATCCTGGGTGCTGCAGGGTTGGTCTAGACACTTTCCAGGTCTTCATGGCACTGGGGAACCAGAGGCTGTCATCTGGTCACTCGGGGAGCATTTTTTTTTCATATTGCTTTTTCTTTCTTTTACCGTTTTCTTCCCTATACACCCCCTCCCCCTTGTGGTGGGGAACATGGCTGTGTGGAGGCACGTACACATCACGTAACCGCGCTTCTGTGTCTCCTGACCTCGAGCACTGCCCTCTAGCCTCCACTAGGGGGCAGTCAAAGAGAAGGACAATAATCCTCCCCTCCCAGGAGAGGAGAGCAATCCTTCAGATGCTTGATCCTCTCCATCTCCCTCCCCCGCCGACCCCTGGCAACCCGAGGTTGCTCCCGACCCTGGGTCACCAGCGTGGTGTGAGGTGTGGCATCTAGCACCTCAACCCTCAGCGCCACCGGGCCGGCCACTCAGGGGGCTTTTTTCCATTTTCTGCTCTCCCATTTGCTCCACCTTGCTTGGGCCTAAGCATGATGGCAACCTGAAGTGGGAACGTGCGGGGGGGGGGCGTGTTTAGGCTTCACATCACCTTACCACATCACCCAATCAACCTCCTGGTGCCGAGGCACTGCCCACCCCCTCTGGGAGGGAAGCATCCAATAGACACTCTGGATTCCTTCCCTGGCAGTCTCCGCTTCTAACACCCAGGCTCGGGGCATGAATGCGGGTCGCCATCATGACGAGCAAACCCCCTCACTCAGCACCATGGAGTTGGCCTGTAGAGATTTCTGATGTAGCTAGTAGTTTGAGCCTGCTTCATTTTTTTTTAAAGTAAAAAAACACACTGCCTACCATTCTAGTATTACCACACAAATAATGTTTTTGTTTACCTTCCTTGATCAACTCCCACTGCATCCTTCCTAGATTTGGGAACACATCAACACAATTTAGCCACCTGTGATGCAGTGGTAGGAGAGGAGACTATTGCATCATGAGTGGCTGCACTGTATGGGGGTGTTTTTAATGTTCAGGAAGTATGTAATAAGTGTAGGTCAAGGATTAGAAGCAAAACAATGTTGGGTACAATTGCACCATAGCATGCATTTCAGTTCTACAAAGAAAGGAAGTAGATAAAACCGTCCCCCACAGGAGGCTAACAGGCAAGGTAGGCAGCTTAGGGGTAGGGAGCAAACTCACAAACTGGGTAGAACATTGGTTGGAGGGGAGGACATAAATGGTTGTGGTGAATGGGGTGCACTCGAAGGAAGAGAGGGTGATGAGTGGGTTCCCCAGGGTTCAGTGTTGGGACCCATACATTTCAACATATACATTGGGGACATCACTGAGGGACTAAAGGGGAAGGTGTGTCTGTTTGCTGACGACATGAAGATATTCATTAAGAGGGTTGATAAGGCAGAAGGGGGAGTGGAGGATATGAAGGAGGATCTGGCTAGGCTGGAGGAGTGGTCAGAAAGGTGGCAGCTGCAGTTCAACACAAAAAAATGCAGAATTATGCATATAGGGCATAATAACCCAAACGCAAAATACCAGCTTGGGGGGAGGAACTGGAGGCAACAAAACAGGAAAGGGATCTGGGGATTACTATCTCTGACCACCTGAAAGTACAGAGTCAGTGTGACAGAGCAGCAGGAAAGGCATTCAAAATGCTGGCATGCATAGGGAGGGGATTCACAAGCAGGAGGAGGGAGGTAATCCTGCCACTGTACAAAACAATGGTCAGCCCACACTTGGAATATGGGTCCAGTTTTGGAGGCTATACCTGCAAGGGAACAAGGACAAGCTGGAAAGGGTCCAGAGAAGAGCAACCAAAATGGTGAGGGGGCTGGAGGGGAAGTCATATGAGGAGAGGCTAGAAGAGCCGGGGCTGCATATGCAGGAGAAGAGAAGGGAGAGGGGGGATATGGTGGAAACACTCAAGTAACTTGAAGGGCATAAACAGGGTGAGGATCAACAGCATCTTCAGAATGAGTAAGAAAAATTCCACTAGAGGGCATACCTATAAACTGGGGAGATTCAGAGAGGACATTAGGAAGAGGTTCTTTACTGAGAGGGTGGTGCAGCCATGGAACAGACTGCCAGAATGGGTGGTGGGTATGGATACAGTAGACAACTTCAAAACAGCCTGGGATTTGCACATGGGCCTAACTGGCAAGGGGAGAGCTGGGAATGGAGGGAGCAGATCTTCCTGGGGAGGGGGGGAGATTTGGGCAGACTGGATGGTCTGGGGGTCCTTTTCTGCCAACAGATTTCTATGATTCTATGATCAATCTATTTGACTGAAGAAGACAAACAGTCAAAAAATGTAGGCTTTCAACTAAAAATAATAATATGATGTAAATAGGGTTGACAGCGTACCTTTGTGTACCTTTAAGATTACTAATCATTAGCCAGCCCAGTGGTGCTGAGGGTTGAGGCGCTGGATGCCACACCTCGCGCCATGCTGGTGATCCGGTTCGGGAATGATCTGGGGTCATTGGGGGTCGGCAGGGGACGGAAGAGATCTAGCATCTGACAGACTGCTCTCTCTTCCCGGGGAGGGTTCAGGGAAACACCCACTCGTGGAGCAGCCTCTGGCGGTGGCCGGGGGCACTGACGTGGCAGCGTGGCATATGCTGGGGGTGGAGCTGTGACACGTTGTTGCCTTGTAAAAGTTGCGCTCTGCAGGGGAGGGAGTAACTAAGTAGAAAATCCCCGACGATGGGGATAGGCGAAGGCACCACAGACCCTGGGCAGCCACACTCCAAGGTTGGGCACCTCTCCTTGAGCCCCCCTCCTGACCACCTGGCAAATTAGATTATAGATAGAGTGCCCTGGGAGGATAGAGCAGCCCTACCTTGGAGTGTGCAGAGCCAGGGGGTCTGCCAGGGTGGTTTGGGAGAAGGGTGCTTCAGGCAGGAGGTAGAGCTCCAGTGGTCAGTGGATGCCAGAGGGAGTTCCCCACTGGCAGAGCTACAAACAGAACAAACAGAGTTCGAAAAAAAAAAAATGATTACTAATCATTATTTTAGGGATTCTAAATGACAAACTACGACAGTGTGAAAGCAAGATAATGCATCAATTTGATTTTATTTAAAAATGCACCTCTGACCCAGTAATCATCAGTGTTGTTGTGTTGGGGATTACTGTGGCCTTTCCCTACTAGGCATTTAGGCAACATCGATGGGCATGGTTCTTATAAGTAACAGTGTGACTGAAGCCAGACTGGCTCCTGCTTATAATGGCAGAATATTGAGGGGTTACATGACACAGGTAAGCTAAACAAAGCAGATCACTGCATGTCATACTTCTCAACCTCTCATCACCAAAACGATGAACCTCAGAATGTGGGAAAAGGGACAAAGAGTGGTGGAACTGAGAGTTTTTGAGAGATAAAATGTGGGACGTCCCACAAAATGAGGGGCAGTTGGGAGGTATAAACTGCAACAGGAGTCAAAAAGAGATGCAAAACAGAAATCAGCACAGGACGTGTTCTGGAGTTGGGGACTGAATTCCAACATCAGCAGTCAAACCTGGCTGAGAGGCTAAACTATTACTGAGTCAGGCTCAGATAATGCACAGATTTTTTATTAACGGGATACCCAGAAAGCACAGTGGACAGAGCACTCTCCCAGGTCAGGAATATGCCTCATAACCTTGACCCTCACAGGAGGGATACTCTCACGTAACAACAGTAACGCATTCCACAAGTGCTTCCCTTCCATTTTAATGTGCCTTCTCTTCACAGGACCATCACTAGGAACTTCATTATTCTGCAAACTGACCCTGATATTGAAGCTTCCTTTACAGAGCCACCAGTTGCCTCCTACTCCTGACCATCCAACCCGTGAAATCTCCTGGTATGAAGCAGTCTAACAATTTCTCCTTACCAGGTACCAAGGCATGCAACAGAACTTGCTGTTATACCTGCAGATTTATTTCTAGTGTCACTTAAATTCAGGGTCACTAAGGTGTTCTCATGCATTTCCAGTAATGGGATATACAGTATTATATTCTTTGCAGGAAGTGTGCAGTTATCTATATCGGAGAAACTGGCAGATGCCGACTGATTCAGGGAACATTACGGGGCAGTTAGGAATGGAGAAACCGATAAACCCATTGTATCCCACTTTACCTCCAGGGACCACAGTGTCAACAATCTTTCTGTTTGTGTCCTTCAGCAGGGTTTCCAGGATGCTGGCCAAAGGAAAAACATGGAAACCAAGCTGATCATCCACTAGGCTCTCAGCCGCCCGCTGGTTTAAATGACAGATTTATTTTCTACTAACATCTTTCAGCCACCTTTTTTTTTGTAAACTTTATTTAAGGAGTTTTTTCAAGCTCCAGCAATACATACAGGCATATGAAATCACCCCACTGTACATAATATATTCTCATAAGGCAAAAGGGGTATATTACACAACACTCGAGTCCTACAGACCAATCCCTGTGACTTTCAGCCAACTTACAGTTTACCATCGTAGTCTGTCTTTTTTGCCCCCATCCCCATCATGTCTTTGCTTGCATGTGTGCGTGGTATGTATGCATATGTGGATATGCCTGCATATACTCCCATCCAATGTGTGTGTGTGTGGGGGGGGGGCATACTCACATGGGCATTCCAGCTACATGTGCACATCTATTTTCATTTTCTACAGATGTCTCTATTTCTGTCTCCATCCCCCACATTTGTTACCTTTCAGCCTTCTTACTAGGCCCTGTTAATTAGTCCCCACTTGGGGACTCCTTAACTCGTTCACTCCTACCATGCTTTTTCATACCCATCATCTCCTTTTTGTTTACCAGATTCTTTTCTTACCTTACCTGTTATCACTGTTTCTCCTAGAGCCTCCCCCCATTTTGTTCCCTCACGTATATGTCCCTTATCTCCCCTTATCTCTCCACTAACTGTGCTTTTTTCTCTTAGATAATTCTTGAAGAAACCTACGGTTGAAGCATTGATTCTGACTATATTTTCTATTTTCAGCAGGCATTTAATATTACCATTTTTGTTTTCTTTTCAGAGTACTCACTGACGCAGCACCTTGTTTTTTTGTTCTTAAACTGTAACTGGTTTGCAAAACACAAATGAAAGATGATCCTGACCAGGATGAGGCTCGAGATGGAGTACAAACCCTATGAGGAGAGGCTGAGGGAGTTAAATATGTACCTCCTGGAGGATGGGAGAGAAAGAGGGGATATGATCGAAACTTCCAAGTATATGATGGGCATAAACAAAGCTGGCACAGATGACATTTTTAAATTAAAAGAGGTGTGGGACACCAAGGGACACAGTCTGAAATTGAAGGGGGTAGGTTCAGGAGGGAAATGAGGAGGCACTATTTCACAGAAAGGGTGGTGACAGGGTGGAACGTGCTACCAGACGGGGTGATGTCATATAAGTCGGGGGGCAGCTTTAAGAGGGGGTGGGACAAAGTCAGGGGGAAGGTCACAACAGAGAAGTTAAGGGAGAGGGGAGTCAGCAGACAAGGGCACTAAACCAGATTTAATGATGTGGGGGGGCAGATGCAGTAGAATGAACTGCTAGCTGCACAATCGAGTAGATTAGATAAACCATTTGGCCTATATCTGCTGCCACTATCGTATGTTTGTATGTATGTATGTAAGATGCAGCAGTTTACATACAACCACTGCAAGGCAAAAATCACTTTTTTGAATGTATGCAAGGTGTTTATTTAATTTTCTCCCCCACATTCACCCCAGGTTTGATTTTAGTGTTGAATTTGGGCTGTCCATATGTGTACTTATATTTCCAGCTGTAAACCCCCCCCCCCAAATGTGGGGCCTACCTTGGGTACCTCCCTGGGCCCTGGTGCTGCCCACTGCCTGACTGACGTCCAGAAGGGGAATGTAAATCCATGTACAGTGATGTTCTGATGCTGTCCTGCATGGGCGTGCAGAGCCATGCCGCCGTGTTGTCTCTTTAAGAGATCCAGTCTGTGTGTAATGTGCTTAGCCTGGGCTGGTTCTGAGTACAATGGAGCTCGCGACCAGCCAGTCATAACTCTAATGGACTCCATTTAGCAGTTGCTCAGTAGCACTGAAGGAGCCCTGCAAGGCACTGTATATGTTTATTTCTAAATCCTTCTGATTCTCATATAAATGAGTTGTTTACATTAGCTATTCATTCCTCCACTATGGGAGTTACCATGCTTGGTCCGGGACTCAGTAGTAGGACCAATCAGAACCAAGGGGTCCTAATTACAGTGACTTGTGGGAAAAGCTATGAACTTTCTTGTTGGTGCCTAAAATTAACCAATGAGAGCGCTCAGACTGTGACTGACAGCAAAGGTTGCCAACCGGAATACAGAGTCCTCGGTCTTGAGTGAAATGTTGTTGTGTGGAGAGAGTTCGGCTCGAGCCACCAAGAGGAAAACTTCTGTGTGTGGGCTTAGAGAAACCGCAGGGGAAAGGCCTGTCTTGCCTTCACTGCAGAACCTACAAGGAGTAGACTGATGAAAAGGAGACAAGGGTGGGTTTGACTCAAGTTCTGCAAGAATTGGGACCTTGTTGGTGGTGAGCTGAGAACTTTGTAGGGATTCCAGTCTGTTTTGCCACCCTGCCAGACTGAAACTGCTGAAACTCAGAAACAGAGGAACTACAGAAATACAGAAGTAATCCTCTTACCCTGATTAAGTTCAGAGACTTTGGAACCAATAGAAATGTTTTGCCCAAAGAGAGGGTATCTGAAAGAGCAGTGAGAGGAATCTTTAAACTAAGGACTCCAGTGCTTTTGGGCACTGTGAATGTTGCATTGGTCCCCTGCCACGTTTTATAAAAGGGAGTCTGTTGCCAGCTGCCATTGTGTACCCCTGGGGCTGGGTATCTAAGGGCTACACTACCCCTGCCTAGGTTGGCCACACCAAGGTTGAGGGGCCTAGGTTCCTATTTTAAGTTTAAACTGGTTCTTTCCCCAGATAACATAAATGTGGGGACAGAATCATGGATGTTGAGGTGGGCAGTCCCCTTGGTACCAGTGACCACAGAATTGTGTGGTTTAGAGGCAGCACTGCAGAAAAAAGTCATTCAAAGGTTAAGATCCTAGATTTCCGGAGGGCCAGCTTCATGGAGGTGGGGGAACAGCTCAAAATTGCACTGGCAGAAGAAGATACAGGGGGAGTGGTAGAAGAACAGTGGCTTAGGCTCAAGAGATCCATAGCAGGAGTGACAAGTCAATGCGTCAGATTGCTTAGCAAAAGCAAAAGAAATGGCCACTGTGGTTCTCTAAGTCAGTAGCTGAGAAAGTGCGAGAAAAAAGTAAGGCATTCAGGAAATACAAAGAGATGCAGAAAGAAGAAGACAGAGTGAAATATCTGGAGCAGCAGAGAGAAGCTGTGAAAGCTGTCAGAGGGACTAAGGCAAGAGAAGAAGGAATAGCACAGGCTATTAAGAAGGAAGACAAGACCTTCTTCCGTTATATTATCGAGTGGAAGAAGACCAGAAATGGTATTGTTAGGCTAAAGAAGGGAGAGGGTGGTGGGTAGGTGGGTGGAGGATGACCTTGAAAAAGTTGAGATACTGAACAAGTATTTTTGCTCAGTATCTACCAAGGAAGAGACAGGGGAGGAGCCATGACTCATGAAGAAAGGTGGACAGGAGGGAGAGGTGGACACCAGCCCATTTACAGTGGAGAAAGTCTTGGAGGAACTAGGGAAAGTAAAGACAGGCAAGGCAATGGGGCCAGATGGGATTCACCCTAGAGTGTTGAAAGAACTCAGGGAAGTCCTAGCAGGTCCACTGATAACCCTCTTCAACCAATCACTAGAGACAGAGGAGGTACCTGGGAACTGGAGGATTGCAGAGGTGGTCTCCCTGCATGAAACTGGAAGTAGGGAGGAGGCAGGCAATTACAGACCTGTAAGCCTGACCTCAGTGGTAGGGAAGCTAATGGAGTCCCTGCTTACAGAGAGGGTAGTGAAGTTCCTGGTGTCAAGCGGTGCAAAAGAAGGCAGCATGGATTCACTGAGGGTAGGTCCTGTCAGACTAATCGTATCTATTTCTTTGACTGGGTTACCAGGGTGGTCAATCAGGGAGGGGCAGTGGATGTGGCCTACCTGGATTTCAGTAAGGCCTTCGACACCGTCCCTCATAGAAGATTACTTAACAAATTGGGGAATCTGGGTGCGGGCTCCAAAGTGGTAAAATGGATTGGAAACTGGCTAAAAGGCAGGACCCAGAGGATGGTAGTAAATGGCATTAAATCAGAAGAGGGGGAGGTGATCAGCTGGGTTCCACAGGGATCGGTGCTGGGTCTAGTCCTATTCAATATCTTCATAAGCAACATTGCAGAGGGACTGGAGGGGAAAGTATGCCTGTTCGCAGATGACACCAAGATCTGTAACAGAGTCGACACACAGGAGGAGCTAGTTAAAATGAGAAATGACCTAAGACTACTGGAGGAATGGTCAGGGTTTGGCAGTTGGGGTTTCAATGCTAAGAAGTGCAAGATAATGCACCTGGGACACAGAAACCCAAGTGAGGAATATAGGATGGGTGGGGGCAGGTGCTAGCCACCACAAGTCAGGAGAGACCTGGGGTTATCATAGCCGATGACCTGAACTCAGCCAAACAATGCATAAAAGCAGTGGGGAAAGCAAACAGAATGCTGGGGTGCATAGGAAGGGGCATAACCAGTAGGAGGAGTGAGGTGGTGATGTCGCTGTATAGATCACTGGCGAGGCCTCATCTGGAATACTATGTCCAATTCAGGAGACAGCATTTCAGGAAGGATATAGTTAGAATGGAAGCAGTCCAGAGAAGAGCAACAAAAATGATACATGGACTGCACCACAAGCCTTATGAGGAAAAACTCAAGGAACTAAACATCTATTCACTGGAAGAGAGAAGGGAAAGATGGGATATGATACAGACTGTCAAATACCTTAGAGGAATAAACAGGGTACAGGAGGGGAGCTTGTTTCAGAGATGAAAGTGCACCAGGACAAGGGGACATAACATGAGGCTGGAGGGAGGGAGGGAGGGAGGCTTAGGGGGAATGCTAGGAATTATTTTTTCACAGAGAGGGTGGTAGATACTTGGAACAGCCTAACAGCAGAGGTGGTGGAAGCGAAAACAGTACAGGGATTCAAAAGAGCATAGGATAAGTATAAAGGCACCCTGCAGTACAGCGGGGAGGCAGTCCAGATAAGAGTAGTGATTGCCAAACCAAGTAGGGAAATGGGCAACCTGAGTGCGCTGTATGGTCCTAATCTGCTGACAGATTCTATGTCCCGCAGTGCCTCCATCCAGAGTATACTTACATGGACTAGATTAATACCTGGTGTAACCCTCTGGGGTGCTGTACCCACCCACGTTACCATAATGCCACATGACCCACAATTCTAAATCCCACATTTCAGACAATTTGTAACTATTGACTCTCTCTAATAAAATGCTCACAACAGATGTATGCAAGAAACAGTAACAATTTTTTTACATGGGGTGAGGATTAGGAAAATGGATGCAGAGGTTAGCTATTTACGATTGATTTAGATTTGGTTTAGATTGGCATTGCAATTAGAGTCAATGTAATCATTTTGCATTTAGAGGCAAACATAAATTACAGTGGCCACCCACCAACCTTCTGAGGTAGTTAGCACATCTGATCTGGCTATCTAGCTAGCTGCATTAGATGGCAGAGACATTGTATGGGATGCCCACACAATACCAATCCCAAAATGTATTAGAACCCTGCAATACCTATATCTGGGCACCCAGTACTAGAGTCTAAAAGTGCAGGCTTGATAGCTGAGATGGCCGGCGTTGCAGCTGAGTTGGGGCCCTTAAGGGTAAATCAAATTAGCATTATTTTCCTTTAGCATTCCTTCCATGTTTTATTCTTTGCATTAAACTTTACAAGGCAGTTAGAACCCTTGCTTGATTGGCTTGGGCTCTAGACACTGAAACTGGGCAGAACATGAAATAATTATTTACAGTCCCTTTCATGGGCAGACCAGAGTCTGCTTACTCACGGTTTTGAAGTTACATCTAGTGTTGAGAAGCCTTGCTGAGGATTCGAGCAGGAGCTGAGGATGACTTCTGGAACAACAGGCTTGGCAGCTTGCATTTTCTGAAAACCTCTCAGCAAGAAGTTAGTGCCCCTTTCATCTGGGCTTGCAGTCTCAATTGGTACAGATGGGGCCGGGACAGTGGCTGGCATGCTTCAACTCCCATGTTTGGCCATACCCCCCAGGGGGAAGTGCATATGGCAGTGCCATAGGTGGTGGCACACTACCAGGCTGTCTCCCAGGTCAGTTGAACTGTTTTGTTACATTCAGCACATTTATCTGTAGCACATTTATACATTCGGCAACTGTGTTGGGTAGTCACAGTCTTTCTGCTATGTGCCCAGCATGGCATGCATGGACCCTTTGCTAGTCGGGTTAGATTCTCAGCACCAAGGGTGCCCTCCCAAGCATTTTAGGGATCAGCACCTGTACTCTTTCCAGCAAAGTGCAACGACCACAGCCCAGGTCATGGCTCCTGAAGCAGATCACAAGACACAGCCTTTTAGGCAAAATCTTTTCTTTCTCTAAAGTAGAAGCAGGAGCTTAACTTAAACATTTTACTTAACACCAGACAGAGCCTGAGGCTTGGCTCTCTACCACTCGAAACATTTGAAACAAAAACGGAGCTTGAGGCACCGCTCCCCACCACTGAGTAAATTTTTACCTGCTAGCAAAACTGATGCTGTAGCTTCTTTCAAGCTTAAGATTCAAACTCACAGTCCCTTGTGGCTTTGCTGGTGTTAGCAGCTCCAGCTTTGACTCTAGGAAACTTATACTAACATACTAATTGCCAGCAGATTAGGCCTTACGGTCTATCGAGTCTGCTCGAACCTCAGATCCGTAGTTGGGTGCCGAGGCCCTCCCCCCGTTGTGTTCCAGAAACCCCTATCATCCATCCCCCCCCCCCGCCGGGACAGGCCATCATCTGATACATCCACTTTCTGTGTCTGTCCCTCCTCTCTGAAGCCTCCACTGTGGATCTCTGAACCAGCTCGCCAGGCAGCGCATTCCAGGGGTCCACCACCTCTCAGTGAAAACTCCTCCTCTTTTCCCCCCTCACCCTTCCACCTTCCAACTTCAAACCATGCCCTCTGGTGATACCTCCCTGCTTTAGTCTAAAGATTCCCTCCATGTTTACCCTATTTATTCCCTTGAGGTACTTGAAGACCTCAGTCATGTCCTCCCCGTCTCTCCTCTCCTCCAATGAAAACAGGCAGAGCTCCTCAAGTCTGTCCTCTTACATCAAATCCCCTAGTCCTCGCATCATCTTGGTTGCCCTCCTCCATACCCTCTCCAGGAGTTGTATGTGTCTCTTCAAGTGTGGTCTCCAGTACTGTACACAGTACTCAAGGTGTGGTCTAACCAGTCCATTGTACAGTGGCAGAATCACTTCCCTGCTCCTAGAGGTGATCCCCCTTACGAGGCATCCCAACATCCTGTTTGCCTTGCTAGCTGCTCTCCTGCACTGCTCAGAGTTATTCATACATGCATCCACCATGACCTCTAGGTCTTTTTCCCCTGTTGAGGCCTCCAGTGCCTCCCCTCCCAGGGTGTACCTGTGTTTAGGGTTTCCCCGCCCAAGATGTAACACCTTGCACTTGGTAATATTGAAATTTAATTTCCATGTGTGAGCCCAGCTTTCCAGGGTGTCCAGGTCCCCTTGCAGGGCCAACCTCCCCTCTTCCCCCTCAACTACTGCTCCCATCTTGGAGTCATCAGCGAAGAGACTCATTTCACACCCTATACCATCCCTGTTGTCCGATATGTATGCATTAAACAGGATCGGACCCAGGACCGAGCCCTGTGGTACCCCACTACCGACCTCTCTAGGGTTTGAAAGCTCCCCACTGACCACTACTCTCTGGGTGCATCCAGCTAGCCAGTTTTCAATCCATCTGATCATCAAAGGGCCTACTCCTAACTCCGTCAGTTTCTCCACGAGACCATTGTGGGGGACAGAGTCAAATGCCTTGCTGAAGTCCAAGAATAATACATCCACAGGCTTTCCCCTGTCCAGTTCTGATGTTACCCATTCGCAGAACTCTACAAGATTGGTTTGACATGATCTACCTAGCACAAACCCATGTTGCCGACTATCCAGACCTCCCACCTCCTCCAAGTACACCCCAATCGTCCCTTTAGTATACTCTCCATTAATTTTCCCACCATCGAGGTCAAACTGATGGGTCTATAGTTACCTGGTACTTCCCTCGACCCCCCTTTATGGATTGGCACCACATGTGCCTCTCGCCAATCCCTAGGTACCCTCCCTGTCTCAAGTGACCTATTGAAGAGCTCCGCCAAGGGTGCAGCCAGTATGTCCGCCTCATGAGCACTGTCAGGTCAGTTCCGCATCCCTAGGGAACCCCTCTTTCAGTCCTATAGCACTTTATACAGTCCCAATCAGCATTTACGAATCATTAGACCCTTCTCTGGTCACTTTAAACAGATGTCCACCCATTTCTTGAGAGTTGCAAATACAGGGTGCAGACAGACAATTACAACTTTTGGATTCTCTGACCCTCACAAATCTCTCAGATACTTGTGCTTCTAAGTAGAAGTTTAACCACTCAGACTGATTCAGGATACCTTCCTTTTCTGGAAGTTACTGGCTTTCATCAGCACTCTCACTGCTGAGGCAGTAGCATTTCTTGCAGTTCTCTCACAACTGCAGACGGATGCTGACTTCTTTTCCACATTTTCCTAATGTGGCAAGGAACTGCTAGCCCTGGAGGACAATCTCTGCCCCCCCCCCCCAGTCTAACAACTTCTTTTGCTGGCAGCCACTCTTTCATTCTGGCAGAGGCAGAAGCCCACTTCTCTGGGAAGGGGCTTTCACTAAACTGAACTAGGCCCATTTTGTCTAGCTGGGCCTGAGCCCCCTCCTTGCGGAGGAGCTCCCGCTCAAAACTGACAGCATGCAAAGTCCTTGGGTTTTATGGAGCTCTTCTGGGGCTCCTGATTGGCTAAATCCACTGGTGTATCCCAAAACGACTGGCTAAAATCACTTGTGAGTCTTGAAAAATGAATATTCATTAACCTCCTTCGACGCTTGATAAGCCTCCTGTTTTAGCGCCTGAATTAGGTCCCTGCATTTTCCCCCACAAGCCTTTGGCAAAGTCCCAAGAGCCTCTGGCAAAAGTCCCAAAAGTCCTGGCTGAAATCCTAGCTTTCTGATTGGCTGCTGGCTGCTCAAAATGGCTGCTTAAATATTCAGCCCCCCTGCAGTCCTTGGCAGTCTCAATAATAAAGTTCTGGTGCAGCCAGATAAAATATTTATTTTACTTCCTTGGCCTACTGTTCAGTCATCATTACTGTGCCCTGTTTAATGCTGCTGAGTTTATTTTGTTGCAGTCCTCAGCCTGTCACTGCTGCCGATATATGCAGCCCCCAGGCAGCAGAAAAACAGCTTGTGAGGGTACCACAATAATAGTCAGGTGCTGCCAGTGGAAATACATTTTTAGTTACAAAACTCCATTGTCTGATAGCCCCTTATTTGCCCTGCTGAATGCTGCCTTTAATAAACATTTATTTTCACCCCTGCATCTGTCGCTGCTGTTAAAATGCACAGTCCCCTGCAGCTGACAGACACCTTCATTAATATTCATGAGGGCTCTTTATTAATATTCATTTGCCCCGGGTTTGTAGCACAAGCTGCGCTCTGTATTTACAAAAGCAGCTGCTCCTCTTGCGCCCGTCAAGAGTCTCGAATCCCTTACTGCCCTCAGGGACCGGGACGACGCAAGGGGCAACCGCTTTTGCCGCAAGAAGCGGCCAGCAATGGAGCACGCATCTGCGCATGCATGAGCGCGCCGGCTGGCTGTGAAGAGTATGGGGAAACAGCTGAAGGCTCTGCAGTGCTCTGTTTGCCTAAGAAGGGCAAAATAGGAGAAAAGGGGCTTTGGGGGATCCTGGGGCACACATAGGGGCAGGGTTAGTGGTAGTGTGGCTGGGGACCACACCAGGGAACAGAGCAAGCAATTAGGAGGTGCTCCAGGAACAGGAGCCAGATGGGAGAACCGAGCCATAAGGTAAGCTTCCATTTGGGAAGGGGGGGGTTATAATTGTTTGCTCCTTAAGCCAGCCTGTTAACTGCTAGTTAAGTGATATTTCTTCAGATCTGCATACTGCACAGAAATCCATGAAATAGGCCCATGCCGTCATCGGCCCCAAAAGGCTGTTCCTGTACCAACTTTACCATCTGCCTGGCGTGAGACCAGCCTTGAGGAATCAGGCCCTGCAGAGGAGCAAATCGCAGGTTGTGTCGGCCATGGTCCCTATCTGAATCCTGGAAGGCCAGAAGGCCCATGGTGTCACCAGCCATTCATCAGTCTGTCTGGGTGCAGTGAGTAAAACCAGTGTAGGCCACTGCAATAACCAAATAAATAATGTGTGCCATCTGATTTGCTTTAAAATTGTTTTGTTAGGTTTTAAATGTGCTTACAGGGCATCCAGCCTGGGATTACAAATATCTATTGTCTGCAAGTGTTTTCATCTACTTAATAACACCCTTCTTTCCATCAAGGGCCTCAACCAGCTGCAACGCCAGCCTACCCACGGCAATGCTTCAGGCCCAATCCTAGCTCCACTCTGGGTACCCAGCAGCTGTATAAACGGACTAATTCAGGGACAGATTTAAAGCTCATTAATTATTGTCTGCCTATTTGCAGTATTACAGTAATCAATCTAGATTTTCATCCCTCCCTTGTTCAAGTTCCCCTCAATAAACCAGATTTACTGTTTGATGTTACTCTGGGCTGTGAGCATATTATTACCCAGTGTTCAGTTACTGAGTCATTTAAAAAGTACTGTGAAAATTCATTGCTGTTGCTGAAGAATGTTTCTTACCGGGGGTGCAGGGTACATGCCAGAAGCCCAGACCCTGTTGGTAAGTGCAGAGTGCGTGAGCATATTATTAGTGCTAGCTATTAAATGTGGTATTGCAGGCAAAGTATATTACTTATTGTCAATCTGTGTGTTGGGCCACTAGTCGGGATTGTGGGTGGGTATAGCTTCCCAGAGGGCTGTACTAGTTCTGTAGTCTACCCACTTAATCACTCTGGGTGGAAGCACCATAACCTTAGTTCTACTGTTGGTAGGGAACCCACAGTACCCATTAATTCCAAAACCAGGCCCCGCAAGCTGCAGTCAGGGAAGCAGGCAGGGATAGTAGCCCTTGGTATAACGATGCCAGGGTTACACAACGTTATACCCTTGGGTTGATGTAGCAGGGCTTCTAACACCTATGCAGGTCTACAAATTTGTAATAGGACAGGAAATTTAAGTTTATCTTCATAAATCAGAGATCTCTTTCTAACTACTAAACAATACTATATCAGATTGAATGATTGTGCAGTGTGTATTGTGACAGACCCCGCTGTATTGTGTGCCCAGGACGTACGCATGGTGCTGCCACCACCTTTGGTAAACTAATGCAGTCTGGTAAACTGCTGTTCAGGGGTGAGTGCTGGAGACACCCTGATCAACTGAGCCACAAGGGCTTCTGCTACTGGTGGGCTTGGTAAGTAAAACTCTAATTTCCCTACTACATGAGGAGTCAAAAACTAGTCCAAGTTTACTGGAATAACACAGCTTTATTAACAACTGACCACCAGAAAGAAGAAATATTAGTGCAAATGTCAACTTTAAACATGACCCTCTTAGGGGGCCCTCCTAGGCAGGCCAGATCTACCCCTTCCCACTTGGTACAAGGTTTTAAACAGACCCAAATGGGAGCTCCCTTAACTCAGTGCCTGGGAACTGTACATGTAGAATCTAGGGATGAGCAAGTCAGCTCTAACCTGGTTCTGATTCTGCCTCACATGACCTAGCTTCTAAACCCCTAGGTCAAAGGCAGCCCAGCACCATACTGTAGTGCCTCCTATAGGACCTGGATCAGCATCCCTTGGTCTTTTTCTCCATGCTAAATTTTCAGCATCATCCAAGTGCTGGCTTGCATGGGCTTGCCACTCTCTTCTTCTCTGGAACTCAGCAGCTCTGTTCACAGGTTGCTCTCCCATTTTGAGGCTTGGGATGGTGTAGCTTGCACCCACTCCCAGCAGTGCAGATCATGCCACAGTGTAAAATCATCATGCTGATTAATTCAATCACACATTGGCTTTACATTTTCTTTTCAAGCAGTAAGCCCCGTGATTAGAGTAGTGGGCCTACCCCCGTACACATACCTCCTCTCCCTCTCCTCTCCCCCCCCATCCTCTAGCCCAGGAAAGCTTATGAGATTTGAAGAAGGTCGTTACAACTAGACAACAAGCAATATATATGTTTTTTTTTCCAAAATGAGTCAAGTAAAGGATACTATCAAGCAAAGATGCTACAGCTGATATCGGAGATGCATAGGCAACAGATTTGGCTGATCGTTGTCAGCAGCAAGACATCCAATCAGTGCAGCTGCTGCATTCACATACAACTCTTTCCCTCCTTTCATCCACATGGCTTGCTGTGTATTAAAATCAGTGGAGCAGTTGCATTCAGAGTCAACTACTTCTATCCCTTCATCCTTACAAATTGCTGTGCACTCACTCTGTATTCTATACTGCAAGCAATAAAGTGTTTTCCACGCCACCTCCCAATGGCCATCTGTCGCAGGGCCTGTTGCTGCTCCTGGTCTCAAGCCACTCTCTGGCCCCTGCACTCTGTGTATTTATTTAATGATTAATGAATTTATTTTAAAAATGTCACCACAATGGGCATACTGAGTAGGGCTGAGTGGACTGTTCTGCTGTAAATTGGACCCCCCCCGGATCCAGCACTTACCCATGGACTCAGATAAATATTGACTTTGTGTAAAAAGTCCAGTTCTGGGTCCATGGGCAAACAACTTGCTTTCCTTCTGCCCCATTTCCCAGACACCCCCATTCCTTCGATGGCGTTGGCATGCCACGCTCAGTACAGGTGGCCAGCTGCATCCAATGGGAAAGGCAGTTGACAGGGGGGGGCATGTGACACCAGGAAGTCAGCTATATAAGCTGTGTAAGGGTGCCATGTGGCACAGAGGACAGAGCTGATACTGAGAGAGTAGACTGCTGTCTGACAGAGTGAGGAGAGACTGGGCGCAAGGGGGCAGATAAGCCCAAAACACACAAACCGAAACAAACAAACAAAAAAAGAAAACAAAATGGTGGACTGCTGTGTGCAGTCAGTGCTGCCTGAAGAAAGCGTCAGGAACAAAATCAGTGGGATCCACGAGATCCAATCAGTGGGGGTGGGAAGAGAGAGAGAGAGAGAGAGAGGCTGGGTGGGCAAGCAGATGAGCCCACAATAAAACAAAAAAAGAAAAGTTATTGTGACAAAAAAAAGGATTGTGGCATGTGTCAAAAAAAAAAAAGTGGTTGAATTGCTGTGCTGCTGTGGTGTTGTCTAGTGCTGCCGGCTGCTGGCTAATACTGTAACCCAGGGTGGTCTTGGGGAGGGCAAGCAATTGCTGCAAAATAAAAACAAATAAAAAACACTGTTTTAAAAGAAAAAAACCATTAACAATAAAACTACAAGTTGCCAGTTGCCTTGCCAGTTGGATTAGGTGGTGCAGTACTGCTGGCTGTGTAGGCAGCGGAGGGCAAAGCAAAGCATCAGGCTGTGTGTGTGTGATAGTAGTAGTAGTAGTACTTGAGGGTGCATGTGTAGTAGTAGTCGGGGGGCAAAACAAATTAGTTATCACTATATACTGTCTGGTAGAATAGTCCAGAGGGGAAACCAATCAGGCTATGTGTATGCAGACGGGCAGTTCAAGGGAAGGCAAAGCAAAGCAATCGTTAATTAACAACAAAAAAAAAAGAGTGCATTTTATTACAAAAGAAAAGAAAAAAAATACAAGTTGTCATAGGTTATGGTCACGAATGGTGCAATGTTACTGGTTGGGTAGTCCAGGGAAAGGCAAAGCAATCATTAATTAAAATACAAGTTGCCAGAGGTCCCGGTCACAGGTGATGCAGTGCTTCTGGCTGAGTAGTCCAGGGGAAGGAAAAGCAAACCAATCATTAATTCACATAAGTTGCCATAGGTCATAGCCATGGGTGGCGCAGTGCCGCTGGCTGGGTAGTCCAGGGGAAGGCAAAGCAATCATTAATTTAAATAAAAAAACTACAGTTCTGTAACAAAAAAATATATACAGATTTGGCACTGGCAGCAAAAAAAGAAAATAAATTACATACAGGCTGTTTTTTGACACGTGTTGCTTTATTGAGAGTCATCTATTGCAACTATAGACAACACACTGCCCAGTGAAAGTACAGAAGTGTCATCATCTCTCTCATTCCTTACTTTTCAGTTTGTTCATTATCATCAATAACAGTTCGCCACTATACCACTGTGTCCTGGACGTATGCATTACCAATTTATATTCCAATGCTGTAGTAGCATTACCTTGTTGAGCTGCTGAATTCAGTCAGTCACTGAACAGTAGAAGTAGCACTTGGAGTCACCCTTCTGCACTGAGCAGAGAAGGAAGTGGTGGGGGTCATTGCTGAGTGCTGTGTACATTAAACATACACTATTTGAGCCTATAGGTGTAGGAGTCGAAATATACAAAATAAAAATGGATGAAACTGTTCAGGCAAATTATAAGTCTCGGGTAGGCACTGCAGCGTTAGGTAACTGAAAGGGAAGGCCAAAGGACAGGCTAAGTGACCACCCTGTACAGGACCAACAAAATCAGACTCCCAAAAAGTATTTTTGGTAAATCTAAAGTGTCATCTTCCAAGAGAATGTTTAAATCCAATACAGATGCATCTGCCACATCAGTCCCCCACAAAAGATTCTTTAGTGGAAACAAAAGGGTTGGTGGGCACCACCCACAGAGGCACTCCCAGGTACGGAACAATTGCATACTTCACTACTGTTGGTCCCTGACAGACAACATCTGATTCCTCTAAGGCTCAGCTCAATGAGGGTAATGATAAAGATAATGAAGGAGGCAGTGATAGGGCAGATTTACCACAGGGGATGGAAACTGCAAATGATGAATAAGTAGGGGCAAATATTTCTAATTCTGCAGTTGAGGAGGAGGACAGCGGATTAGAAAAAGGGAATAACGTAAAACAGGAAGAGGCCCAGGAAAAATTTGGAACAAAAACCTGAAAAGGTGACTGAGCTGCAGTTCCTACCCCTGGCAACAAAACTAAAAAGATATCATCTTTGGTTTGGTCATACTTCTCTGTTAGTGTTTCTGATGAGCTGGTGGCAACATACACTATTTGTAAACTGGCAATCAGCAGGGGTAAAAAGAAAGGAACATTAGAAACTTCAACATTGAAAATGCCCCTAGACAGATGCCATATGAAAAATTCATTTTTGAGAATAGAAGAAAAAGTGACAGCGATGATAGCTCACTACACTTAGGGGTAACTCAGATAGAATACAGGACTACCTCTAGTACTTTCTTCCAATGAAAAAACTCAGAACCATACTGTTACTGGTAGTGGCCATGTGTTCAAAAGCCTCCCTCCTTCAAGTAAACAGCTTACCATCTCAGAAACCTACAAACATAAAGTCAAATATCTCTTGACCCACCCTGTTACTGTTACAACAACAAAGAACATTTCAGTGATGATAGCCTTTGACTTGCTACCATATATTGTGATTGAACATGTAGAACTCAGGCAGCTGCTTGAGAAACTCAAAGCTCGATATAATATTCCATTGAGAAAATACTTCTCAACTGGGATTTCAGATCTCTATGATGTCGTATGTAAGAAAATGGACAAGTTTTGACCGGTGTTGTTGAGAAGGTGATGCATCTCACAACAGATACAGTGTTTGGACAAGCTGTCAGCCTGAACCCTTCATGTCTGTCACTGCACAATGGACGTGTTTTGATCATTCTTTTCAGGGCAGTGAATTCCCGTTTGCTGTTCCAAGAATGTTTTATTTTCCATCTGACCATAACTCATACAATATCAATGAGGAGCTCAAGCAACCAATACAGCAATGGCTCACATCACAGGGACTGTCAGATGGCTTTGTAGTTGCAGGTAATGGAGCCAACATAAGGAAGGCCTTAGAGGAGGGGTCTCTCTTTACATCCTCTGCTCTGTGCACTGCTTGAAATTTTAATTTTTATTTCATTTTATTGAATTTTATTGACCAGGTAGGCTCACTGAAACTAGAAGTCCCTCTTTCAGGGGCGATCTGGGGGGGAGCGATACAGATGGTAACCATCTGAAATTGAACCAGATTAATCTGTTTAATAGATCACAGTTTTCTTGATGAGGACAGGGACATTAATGCTCTTGTTAGTGCTACTGAAAGGATCTGCACTCATTTCAGGCACTCAAGCAAAGCCTGTTAGTTGTTTGAAAAAAAAATACAGGAGCACAATTTACCTTTGCACACACTGATCCAAGACATTTCTACTAGGTGGAATTCTACCTATCTTATGCTCCAAAGGCTGCTGAAACAAAAGAAAGCTGTCAGAGAGTACACCTTGGAAAATAAACTTGTGGATGCAGATGTCTATATTACTACACCACAGTGGGCCATGCTGGAATTTGTAATTTTACTCCTCCAGCCATTTGAGAAAATCGCCAGAGAGGTGAGTACAAACACAGCAGCTCTGAGATAGGTGATACCTTTAATAAAAATTTTAAAATTCAGATTGAATCTGATTTGGGAAAATTTAGAGAACACAGACAATTCCACCAACATGCTGCTAGTGGTTCTGACAGGTTGCCCACCAGAATACAAAAAGATATCACAAGATGAAGACTCGATGAAGATGAAAAGCTACATAAAATGCTTCAGTCAGAGCACTATATTAAAGCAACAATCTTGGACTCATGATACAAATCAAAGCAACTACTGAGTGATGATGACACTTCTTACAAGGCAAACAAACAAGAAATAATTGATGAAGTGCATGCTGTCGTAGAATGGAGTACAGCATCAGATTCACAGTCTTTGCTACAAAACAGCACAGCATCAGGCAGCCAGACCCTCCTCTGGTATTCCAGCATTTTCTCCATCTTCCTTTTCAGCCACTGTGGCAGAAACTTTTTCTTCACCATCCATTCAGAAATAGCACTGTCCCACATGGTTTAGCTTCAGGACTCTAGAGTCATTTACAACATGTCATTGTGACATCTTCATCCATTTCTTCTAACACAGCCTCAAGACAGACCATTGTTGAGATGCACCTGGCAGAGCCCAATATTAATTGGAATGCTGATTCTTTGAAATACTGGAAATCAAAACAAAATATGTGGCCTGCTTTTGTACACATTGCAGTGAAGGACGTGACTTGCAGTCCAACTAGTGTCTGTTCAGACCAGTTGTTTAGTTCAGCTGGTAACGTTACTGACACAAGATCCTGTTTGACACCAGAAAATGCTGAGTGTTTGACATTCTTGATAGCCAGCATTCCTCACATTAATTTCAGATATGATACCTGAATGAAACATTTGTATACTGACTCTGAGCAGCCCCTGTCTATGAAATAGTTTCCCACTGTGCCTGTGGTGAAAAATCTTTTGTGAATAGGGTTTACTTGCTATGAGGCAAGCATGAAATAAGTCAGGTCAGAACAGGCAGAGTAGTCCAGGATTACCTGAATAAACACAATGAGCAGCACAAAAAAATAATAACATCAATGGGTCCAGAGTTCATATAATACAGCAAACAACTGTATTTCATGTCCCAAACTTACTTGGAAGTACTATTTATACAATAGGGGTGAGCTGATATGGAGTTAGGTAAAAACACATATTTCTCACTCCAGTTAAATAAACAGCCCGATGACATATGCAGGATGTGTATAAATGTAAAATGTTACATTTATGCATACAGTCCCTATGTCACTAGCTGATATTGCCACTGTGCATACGTCAGAGCTCCTTAGCAACACAAACCTTAAACACCTGCACCACATTCACCCGACATAAAAGATAATTACACACAGCCGTTGGAAGCACGAGAAACATACCTTTTCTCCAAGCATCTCATGCACTACATTCGAACAGTCAGCTCATTTGCAGGACATACACCAGAACAAAACTGCCAAAGGAAATACTAATCTCTACTGTGCTATTACAGGTCGTCAGCATGAACCCCCCGCAAAAGGCTCCGTGTCATAGAATCTGACACACACTCAGAGTAAAACATCCAGAAAAACAGTAACCACTTCATCTGCATAATGGCCAGAAAACTTACCCAAAGAAGCGCACTAAAGAAGAAACAGAAACCTGAAAAGAGAAACGCTCCGGTGACTGTAGCAAAACCAACAGACTTTTTCTGATAAAGTAAACTGGACAAACACACATGTCCACAAAAGATACGTTCCATAAAGCACTATACACACACTGACAAAAATAAATAAACCATGAATATTAAAAAAACAAATGAAGTACTAATATGAAAAATATACATTATCCAGACCTCCGTAAACACTCCCGTTCTGTCAAGTGCCGCGTACAAATCACACGCAGCCAATAGAAAAACATGCTGCGCCACACTACCCAATCAGTAAACATAACACTACAACCAATCAGACCACAGCAACCACAGCTCTCCACAACAATACCCAATCAAAACAGTCCCATTCACAAACTAAACCAATAAGAAACTACACCAAAAACCCATTCAGAAATAGTACACTGATACCAAAAAAAGCAGCCAACTCACACCTTGAAATATTTCCTCCTACAAGAAAAAACACCAGAAAACCATGAAATACACATTAGGAAACCAGAAAAAATGGACCCTATTGTATAAATTGCACACATGCTGCCCAGATTGTGTGCTACGACAAATATTTCACTCCTGCATCGTGAGCTCTGTAATATTTCCCACTCGTGCCTTCGGCACTTGTGAGTATCCAGAGCTCACTCTGCAGGAGTGAAAATATTTTCCGTATCACACTCCTGGGCATCATGTATCCCCTATTTATCTGATCATGACTGCACTGTAGTATGACATAAATACTATAGTTACTGTTTTAATTTTCTTACAACAGATGGCTTAGCTGAAGCCTGAGTGCTCGTCTTTGGACACATAAAATATATTTTTTTCACATTCCTTCATATTTGGCTACGACGACTGGAGAAAATGTTAGTAAATTCATTCGTTCATTTCATTAATTGCTTGTAGAATGATGTACTGATACATTTATTTATCTAGTTTTTGTTGACCGTTTAAGTGCACTGGACAAATTCTGCCTATTTTCAGGCACAACCTGGGGGAGGGGGATAGGGATACAGATGAATGCTAACTGACTTTGAATCAGATTAAGCTGTTGGCAGTATTTTAGTGAACGGGGGGAAATATGGCCAGGGCACTGGGGGAAATTCCCGTAATCTTTTCAAGAAGTGCCATGGGATTTTTAACATCCACCTGAACTATCACCAGAACAGGCAGATGGGACCTCGGTTTAATGTCTCATCCGAAAGATGGCACCACAGGGGTTCAGCACCCCCCTCATGCTGCACTGCAGTGTTAATATTGGGATATTAACCCAAGTGCCTAGTGTGGAGCTAGAACCCACAGCTTACTGATCTCCCGGCTTCAGAGGTGAGTGTGCTACCTGCTGAGCCACTGACACTGACATCTTGGTTATAGTAACTGAACTGAGATAGCTGTATATCCTAGAGGCTGGCAGTATAGCCTAGAGATAAGAGTAATGAGTTGTGAATGAGCTTGGTACATCCAGCAGACCTGGGTTTGATTCCTACAATCTCCATTCGCATACTGTGACTCTGAGCAAGTCACTTAACCACCCGGTCGGTACTCCTAGGTTGCCCCTGAAAACAGGCACTTGTGCCTAGTGGGCCTTGCCTGGTTACCAAAAAAATAAAAAAATTATGTATTTATTTATAATGGACTTAGCACTGGCATCAATTGTTTCTTGGAAATAGGAAGTAAGTATTTATCATTATGTATTGTCAGGTGCACGTACAGCAGTGGGAAACTATTTTATTTTATTGACCGCACTGCCTTGACTTGACTGATGTGACTGCCAGGGTGGTGGTCAGTAAGAAGATATCATTCAGTTCTCCTTTAAAAGATGTTGCTGTGCTGAGTAGAAGCAGTAATAGAAAACATTACTACCTTTTGGACCAAGTAGTGTACTGTACCGCAGAACTCTGCGGCATGCAATGCAGCTGCATCACATAGGTAGGGAGGGCGGGGTCTTTCTGCTGCTCATTTGATAATTCATTGGTCGTTTATCTCTTTGGCCTGGTCTGCTCTGGAACATCCACGAATATACCACCTTGGATGGTCAGAGGTATGGAGGGGCTTGCGTGTGTGTGTGTGTGTGTGTGTGTGTGTCTGTCTCTTTTGCCATCTCTCTCTGCTCAGTACACTCACAGGCCCAAGCAGTTATGCCATCAAGGGAGGCCACAGGCCATCCTTCAAGGAGCTACTGATTGCTTTGCTTTAGCAGTTTTATTTTACTTTCATAAAAATGATGAATTATATTATTCCCTTTGGGCCTCTGGGTTAAATATTATAGAGTTTGGCCCCTTTTATGCATTTTATGACATTTTGTAAAATATTTATAAATAATCAAAGCTAATGAGAACTCTCCTGTGTTCCAATTCTTATTTAATAAGGGTCAGAACTTCACTTCACAGAGTTCTGCCAGCCCGACTATTTAGCGGTAACAGCTTGTTTCCAGATGTGTCCTGGAGGAAGGGAAAGGTATAAAACAATGTATAAAACATTAACACATTAGTACATAAGGTGTAGAGACAGGACCCAGGGAAGTCAGGGACATCCCGAGCCGCAAGCTGCTGTATACCCTCTCCTCTACATGGCAGGCAGCAAAGTGACTTCAAGCATCACTTCCTGCCAGCCATCTCTAGTTTGGCCCACAGCTGCCCCGTTCTCAAGCTCCTACACCCTGTGTCTTGATACCACTCTTGGACTGCTGGCTTATAGCACTTTTGCCACTTACTGTCAATCAGACTTGCGCTCCTTCACTTGCCCAACTCTGTTGCAGATGGCACAGAAACAAACTGCTGCAAGTACTTCCTTTAATGCGAGGTTATAGATCCCCACATGATCTTCAGCGTCGCATTGCAACTGCTACAGTCATCACAGCACTGACTTTTTCTCTCTGAGCAGTCCGGACAGCGTAGTTCACATTTCCCGGTTTTAGCCACACCCAGTATTCCGCTACCAAAAGGCTACTTTTAACTTCACTAAACAGCCTTAAAAACAGCTGTGGCTCAAAAAGTCCTTCAAACTGCAGGCAACAACCTAGGGCTTAGCAGATGTTTTCTATCTAGTGTTTTGCCCCTCACTGCTGGCTGTTCCTTCTTTCTGGCCATTGCTGGTGACCTCCCAGTCCCATCTGCCCCCCCCCCACCTTGGCTGGGATCGAAGGGGATCCACCCAGTGTGGGGCCTAAAAGTACCAGAACCCATCTTTCTGGTGTGTGTGTGAGCGGGGACCTAGGGATTTTCTTGATCTTCTCTCTTGTTCCTGAAGCCCTGCCACCTCCAAAGCACTGGCCAGATACCCTTATGAGCCACACACATAGTGATAACCCTGCAGAGGGGGCAAGCTTCTTGGCTCACCAAAGGGGTTGCTGCAGTTGCAGAACCACTGTGCCAACCCTCCCTGCTGGAAGTGCAGCCACCCCACCACCCGAACCAGCCCTTGAGTTCACACCTGAACCCAGCTCGCCAGCATGAGTGTGCAACACACTACCTGCTAGGTCATCAGAATGCCCTGGCTTAGGAGGCTTTTACTGGCCTTTAAAAAAGCCAGTCCAAGTGTGTCAATGTATTTGCTGCATTGATGCATCTGAGACTTGGGTGAGTAAAGCTGATAGAGTGATCCTACTGTGAACTACAGTCAAAAGGCACACCTCAGTGTAGTCCATTTGCCATGTTCTCAAATGTAACAGTTTCATTTTATTATTATTTATTTTTCTAAAGAGTGTTTTCTCCCAATCCCAGGCCATCTCACAGGGATATACCCTGTTCACAGTGATGTACCCTGATCAGGACTGCTAGCCCATGTCCTCCTCAGGATTCTCAGCTCAGCCTGGCATTTTCTTTGAGTCTGCCTGCCCCCTGTGGTGGGGGTGCCAGAAGAGGGTCCATCTTGTTCTTTGAGGCAGTTTGCTATGTAGACCCAGATCCTGCCTGGCAGGCACTAGAACCCAGAGGAGTCCCACAGAGCCCAGGCTGTCATATAGATGTCTAGTAGATTTTTTTTTAACTCCATTTTCTCCCTGGCTCCATCCACAACCCCCGACATGAGTCAGCTTCTGTCAGCCTTGGCTGCATGCAGCAACATCCAGTGGAGGGAGCAAACTCCCTTGGTGCGTGGCAGGGGTCACTGCAGTACCGGTGTCCAATGCCTTCCCACCCTGACTACAAAGCACTACTGAGTGGCAGCTCCTGCAGCCAGACCTGCCTCCTGAAGCACAGACCCAAGCTCAGTCTCAAACTCAGATCGACTGCAAGGCAGTGCGACGCACTGTTGCTGGGCCATTGCGGCAGCCCTTTTATTTTTATTTTTCTGACACCCATCCAACTCCGTAAGTCAGGTGAAGCCCGCAACCCCTCTATAATATGTTCATAGGTGTGTACCAAAAAGGTTTATAGGCCCATCTAGGCAGTGATATGAGCATTGCATTAGATTTTCTTTGCAAGCTAATAATGCCACATTACTCAGTCCTCCCATGAAAATATAACAAGCATTTGTCAATGCCGAACGTTGGTTGCTTGTTTAACGTTGGCACTTCCCTGATCTCCCTTTATACCCTGCAGTGTACCTCATCTGTCCCATAGCCTTATACACTTAAGTTTCAAGGCAGCAACTTCTTTCAGTAACACCTATTTAAATCCCACCCTCCTATTCACCCAGCAACCGCAATTTTTTTTTTCCTGCTGAAAAAAAACTTTTAATGGGGACCGGCCCAACCCGCCCACCTCCACGGCCGGCCCCCATCTTACAAACTAATTTAAGTGAGAGGCAGCAGCTCCAAGAATACAGAGTAATCCCCCAAATTTAAGTGAGAAGCAGCAGTGCCAGGAATACAGAGTATTCCCCGAAATTTAAGCAAGAGGCAGTAGTGCCAAGAATACAGAGTAATCCCCCCAGCAACAACAAGCAGTGACCTAACCACTCTATCCATTGATCACACTCCCCCCCCCACACACCCAGCACTCAATTCTACTTATTAGGAGAAGGCAATTGCCACCTGCAACCGCCGGCCCAGCACAGCACAACCCTCCCTCCTCCACTGCCGAATGCCAGCTTCTAATGAATGAAACCGCACTGCTTGTTGCTATAGTGCAGCCAGCAGATCACATTGCAAAAAAGTAAGTTAATGCATTAGTTAGGGTTTTTACTGAATCATCAAAAGCTGGGAAATTTGATGTTAGGGTTCCCACCCCTACCACCCCCCACAAACCAACAGGCTTTGGGGCGTGCCATGAGGTCATCAGGCCCAACTCTAACCCCATTCCATGTGTAAACAAGCTGACATGGTACAGTATGGAGAATGGGGTGAGAGTTATGCCTGATGACCCCATGGCACAAACCCAATGCCTGTTAGTGTGTGTAGGGTGGGGTGGGTGGTAGGGTGGGGAACCCTAACATCAAATTTCCCAGCTTTTGGTGGTTTAATAAAAACCCTAACTGATGCATTAACATAGTTTTTTGCAATGAATGTCCCTTCTTTTTGGGTTATTATAATAGTATCCTTATTTTACTGTGGACCCTACTCTCCACTCCTGCAAAATTATGTGCATGCATAGAATAAATGCAACAGACGCACATAACTTGGGCATTTTCAGGAATTTTCCACCAAATTTTCAACATGGCCTTTTGGAGATGCCACATCATGAACACTGGCACTGTCATTTTATTAATCTGTCCCAAAAGTTGATTTTGCAAGCGGCCGCTCCATTCTGCACAACAATTGCGAAAAAGTGTCGGTCAGGATGTTAAAAAAGACAGCGGTATACTGTTCATGAGGAGGTGTGAAAAATGACAGTGTTGAAAATCTGGAGTAAAATTATGAAAAACTGTCAAAATTACTCTTGTGTGTAGAAACTGCACAATGCACACTCATAACACGGTCATTTTATAAAATTATTTCACCACATTTTCAGCATGTGTTTTCTGAGACCTCCTCTCATGAACACTGACACTCTGATTTTGTTAATCCATACCGTTCTATCACTCGATCATTCTGTTTCTCTTGGCGCTGCAGGCTGCGCTTGTGTAGGGGGCTCCTGGCTGCATTGGCACCTTTGTCTGTCCACGAAGAAATCCGCAGCTGTCTCGACAGAGCTCCATTGAGGTTGCTCAGTCTCCCTCTCTCACGCACTCATTCTGTTTGTCCTGGCACTGCAAGCGGCCCTTTTGTATGGGGCTCCTGCCTGCATTGGCGCCTTTTTCTGCCCACAAAGAAATCTGCAGCAGTTCTGATAGAGCTCCATTGAGCTCAATCAGCCCCCCTGTCTCACTCGCTTGTACTGTTTCTCCCACTGCTGCAGGCTGGCCTTTTGTATTGGGCCCCTTCCTGCATTGACACCTTTTTCTGACAAAAAAGAAATCCACAGCAGTCCTGACAGCGTTCCGGTGAGTTCGCTCACTCCCCCTCCATCACTTGCTCTCTTGTTCTGTTTCTCCCAGTGCTGCAGGCTGCCCTTTTGTACTGGGCTCTTGTGTTGGGGCCTTTTTCTGTCCAAAAACAAATCTGCAGCAGTCCCGACAGAGCTCAATTGAGCTCAGTCACTCCCCCCCTCTCAGTCGTTCGATCTTAATCTGTCCCAAACAGTGATTTCCCACAGCGACCGTGCTATTCTCTGGTAGGACTGCAAAAACATATTTTAGCCAGGATGTGAAAAATGGCAGCTGTACTGTTCATAAGGAGGTGTGGAAAAATGCTACTGTGGAAAATGTAGCGTGAAAATATTACAAAATTGCAAAGTTACAAGGGTGTGTGGAAACAGTTCAATGCACGCTTGTAATACAGTCATATTATGAAGTTTTGTCACCAAATTTTCAACATAGGCATTTTAGGACCTCTGCTCATGAACAGTGCCACTGTCATTTTCTTAATCTGTCCCGAACAGTGATTTCCCACAGAGACCTCATTATTCTGCGCCAGAACTGTGGAAACACATTTCGGTCAGGATGTGAAAAATGACAGCTGTACTGCTCATAAGGAGATGTGAAAAAATGCCACTGTTGAAAATCTGGCGTGACAATATTACAAATTTGCAGTTACAAGAGTGCATGGAAAGTGTCCAATGCACACTTGTGACACAGTCATTTGATGGGCTATCATCACCAAATTTTCAACATAGGCATTTTAGGACCTCTGCTCATGAACAGTATCACTGTCATTTTCTTAATCTGTCCTGGACAGTGATTTCTCACAGCGACAGCTCTATTCTACGCCAAAAGTGCGAAAACACATTTTGGCCAGGATGGGAAAAATGACAGCTGTACTGTTCATTCATAAAATGGGCAAAGGATTTCAAGCAATCTGATTGGTTGTTAGCCATGCATTAGATGTGTCTAATGCACAGCTAAGACTAGAACCCCCATTTACAATACACAGGCCCATTTTATAAGCACATTAAGCCACTCCAGGGATGTGCATTAGACAGTTCTAACGCACGGCTAGGGGACTGGACACACTTGGCCTGTGGCCTCGTGCCTCACTACGTCCCCCTAGCCGTGCATTAGAACTGTCTAATGCACACCCCATCGTGTCTTATTGCTTACAAGTAGGTATGGGAAAATGGCAATGTTGAAAATCTGAGAGAAAATATTATAAATTCTCGAAGTTACCAGCGTGCGTGCAGACTGCGCAACACACGCTCGTAACACAGTCATTTTATGGAGTATCATTACCAGATTTTCAACATAGGAATTTTAGGACCTCTACTAATTAACAGTGTCACTGTCATATTCTTAATCTGTCCAAACACTGATTTCCCATAGCGACCGAGCTATTCTGTGCTGGAAGTGCGAAAACACATTTCCACCAGGATGTGAATAATGACAGCTGTAATGTTCACAAGGAGGTGTGAAAAAATGTCAGTGTTAAAAATCTGGCTTGAAAATATTGCAAATTTGCGATTTTACGAGCCTGCAAACAACTGCGCAACGCACGCTTGTAAAACAGTCATTTTTTTGATTTTTTTCCACCAAATTTGCAACGTAGACTTTTTGAGAGCCCACCTCATGAACACTGGCACTGTCGTTTCGTTAATCGGTACCAAAAGGTGATTCTGCACAGTGACCGCAAAATCACCTTTCGAGCCGATTAAAGCCATGACAGTTCGAGAATTCATGAGGACGGGTTCCAAAAACCCCATGTTGAGAATTTGGTGCCAGAATTCCAAAAAATGACTGAGATATGCATTAAAGTTGAAAAAACCCTATTTCCACCATTATACAGCTTACCAGCATTTCCTCAGTTCGCGGTCAGCTTTGAAGAGTGCAGACGTGTTCCCGGTCCACCAAAGATCCTCGCACCGGACTCCGGAGGTAAGTATGGGGTGATGGGGTGTGTGGGGAGGCAGGGTGCACAGTGGGTGGGTGCGGGTGGTGGAGGGGCCAGGGAGACCACGAGGACAGTTTTCTGATTTCACAGGTTTAAAAAAAAACCATCGTAGGACAGTTTTTTTCTTCACAGGGGCTTTGGGCACACTGGGGTGGGCTCCCAGCGTGCCACCTGACTGCTTCTTTTTGGGAGCCAGTAGCCGATGGGGATTGGGCACCCGTCGGCACACAATAACTGTGAAGTTGACATAATGCCGAGGTGGGCCCCCATCGGCACAATCAACATTGGGCCACTGAAGCCGATGGGGATTGGGGCCTCTGTCGGCAACTAAACATGGTGGGGGGGAGGTTATATTGTTTGTGAACAAGGCGGCAAGCCACCGCCATGTTCACAAACAGTATCAGGGTTTTTACGTCCCGCCCTGTAATGACGGGTCGCTCCCTAATTACAGCGGATGGCTGACACTGCAATGGCGAGGTGGCCACTGATTGCAGCGGCTACTTTTTTAGAAGGTTGTGGCACACTGGCTGAACTAGTGTCAGCAGCAGCATGCCATGGCATTGGGGGAAGCGGGACAAGCCTTTGCTGGCTGTGGGAGCATTGGCCACAACAGTGCCACGCCTCCACAACCTGCTTGTGGAGAAAGCTGCCGCACCATGTTTCTTGCGCATGCACACAATCAACATAAAAACAAGCATTTGTCAATGCCGAATGTTTGCTTGCTGGCAGTGGTAGCGTAGAAGTTACAGAGCTGCGTAATAGGAATGGCAGTGAAGTATTGAACTGAAGCCAACCCCACCACCACCCTGCAGAGAGTGACAGACATTGAGGTGTGTCTTTGGGTCGTCAGGCATAACGGCCACGCCATTTCACCACACCCCACCCTGCAGACACTGACAAGTGTCACGGTGTGCCTTGGGGTCTTTGGCCCTTATGCGCACCCCATTTCATTAGGAAATACAGTGAGATGGGTGCGATATAGGAGAATGGGGTGAACTTTGGGGCCGAAGAGTCCAAGGCATACCTCGATGCCTCTCACTGGCTGCAGGGTGTGGAATGGTATGAGCATTACAGGCAAGAATCCCAAATCATACCCCTGATGCCTGTCATTCTCTACAGGGTTGGGCATTATGGTTGGAAACCCAAATACCTCAGGCATTCGTTGGTATTTTCACTCCAAATGTTCAACATGTTTGTTTTGTGACCCCACCTCATGAACAGGAGGAATATCAGTTTGTTTTTTTATTTATTTTTTAGTTGTTTAACCAGGAGTAGCACACTAAGCTGAAAGCTTTTTTACAGGAGCGACCTGGGAGCACAGGAAAGTTAAGTGACTTGCTCAGGGTCACACAGTATGCAAGTGGAAGCTGTGGGATTCAAACCTTGGTCTGGTCTGCTGGATGTCACCAGATTTGCAGCTCATAGCCTTAAGCCACTGCGCTATATTGCTTCCCCTGCTTGTTAGCTGAAAGCTGCTTACTCACAGCGACTACGGCATTTAGCACCACAGGTGCAAAAACATTCCGAACAGGATGTAAAAAATGACAGCTGTACTGTTCATGGGGAGGTGTAAAAAATGGCAATGTTGCAAATCTGCAGTAAAAATATTAAAAAAAATGGTGAAGTCACGAGCGTACATAGAAACTGTGCAACGCACACCCATAATATAATTAGGTTGGGATTTTTACAGATTGTCAACTCAGGCATTTTGGTGTCTCCGATCATGAACAGTGTCACTGTGATTTTCTTTATCTGTGCCGAACAATGATTTCCCACAGCGACCACGCATCTCTGCGCTGAAAGTGTGAAAACACACTTCAGCCATGTTGTGAAAAATGACAACTGTACTGTTCATAAAGAAGTGTGGAAAAATGCCACTGGTGAAAATCTGGACTGAAAATATTACAAAGTCGTGAACTTACGAGGGTGCGTGGAAACTGCGTAATGCTCACTCGTAACACAGTCATTTTATGGACTTTTGTCACCAAATTTTCAACATAGCCATTTTAAGACCTCTACTCATGAACAGTGTAACTGTGATTTTCTTAATCTGCCCTAAACATTGCTTTCTCACACCAACAGCACCATTGTGCGCTACATGTGCGAAAACACATTTTGGGCGACATATGAAAAATGGCAGCTGTACTGTTCATAAGGAAGTGTAATAAAATGGCAATGTTGAAAATCTGGAGTGAAAATATTAAATTCGCAAACTTACTTGCATGCATAGGAACTGCGCAACGCACACTCGTAAAACAGTCATTTTTTGGAATTGTTTTCACCAAATTTTCAACATAGCCATTTTAAGACCTCTGCTCATGAACAGTGTCACTGTGATTTTCTTAATGTGTCCCATACATTGATTTTGCACATCGACTGCGCCATTGTGCGCTACATGGGCGGAAACACATTTTGGGCAAGATGTGAAAAATGACAGCTATACTACTCATAAGGAGGTGTGGTAAAATGGCAATGTTGAAATCTGGAGTGAAAATATTGAAAAATGTAACTTATTTAGTGTGCGAGGAATTGTACAACGACGCCAGAAACAGTAATTTTTGGAATTTTTCACCAAATTTCAACATAGCCATCTTAAGACCTCAGCTCATGAACAGTGTCACTGTGATTTCTTTAATTTGTCCTGTACATTGATCTCAAGACAATCGACCGCGCCATTGTGCGCTACGGGTGGAAACACATTTTGGGTGAGATGTGAAAATGACAGCTATACTGCTCATAAGAAGGTGTGGAAAATGGCAATTTTGAAAATCTGGAGTGAAAATATTGAAAATTCACAAACTTACGAGCGTGCGTAGGAACTGCGCAACGCACGCTCGTAAAAGTCATTTTTAGGAACTTTTTCACCAAATTTTCAACATAGCCATTTTAAGACCTCTGCTCATGAACAGTGTCACTGTGATTTTCTTAATTTGTCCTGTACATTGATTTCGCACACAAACTGCGCCATTGTGCACTACATGGGCCTACATGGGTGGAAACGCATTTCGGGTGAGATGTGAAAAATGATAGCTGTACTACTCATAAGAAGGTGTGGTAAAATGGCAATGTTGAAAATCTGGAGAGAAAATATTGAAAATTCGCGAACTTACGAGCCTGTGTAGGAAAGTGCAGCGCCGCTGTAAACAGTTTATTATTTTTGACCAAATTTTCAACATGAGTGGGACCCCTTCTCATGAATGGTGTCATTGTCATGGCGTTATTCGGGCCCGAAAGGTGATTTCACGCAGTGACTGCAAAATCACCCTTCAGGCCTGAATAACGTCATGACAGTGACATCACTGATGAGAAGGGGTCTCAAAAACCCCATGTTGAAAATTTGGTGCAAAAATTCAAAAAAATGCCTGAGGTATGCAACAAAGTTGAAAAAACCCTATCTAGCCCATTATACAGCTTACCGGCATTTCCTCAGTTTGCGGTCGACTTTGAAGAGTGCAGACGTGTTCCCGGTCCAGCGAAGATCGTCGCGACGAGCTCTGGAGGCAAGTATGGGTGGGGGGTGGGGAGGCTGGGTGCACAGTGGGTGGGTGCGGGTTGTGGGGGCTGGGAGAAGCGCCTGGGACCGTTTTATTTGCAGGTAAAAAAAAAAGACGATGGGACATTTGCTACGCTGGGGTGGGCTCCCAGCGTGGCACAAGGATGGCTGGGGGGGCCGTGGAGCCGACTGGGGATTGGGCACCCCCGTCGGCCATATGATCAGTTGCCACGCTGGGGTGGGCTCCCAGCGTGGCACCCAGTACTCGGGGAGGGGTGAGGACAGTGGAGCCGACTGGGGATTGGGCACCCCCGTCGGCTATTCTGTGAGTTGCCACACTGGGGTGGGCACCCAGCGTGGCATGTGGAAGGCTTTGGGGGAAGCGAGTACAAGCTGACGGGGATTGGGCACCCCGCCGGCTATACGGTGTGCGGGGGGGGAAGGCAGCACGCAGTATGTGTGTGTTTCTGTGTGTGTGTGTGTGTGCGTGTGTGTGTGTGTGTAGGGGAAGCTGCGCATGAGGGGATGACACACCTCCAAAATCTCGGATGATGGCACTATGTTTCTTGCACATGCGTGCAAGCAAACATAATGACAGCTGCACTGTTCATGAGGAGATATAAAAAAATGGCAATGTTGAAAATCTGGAGTGAAAACATTAAAAATTGGCGAAGTTATGAGCCTGCATAGAAACTGTGCAACGCACGCTTGTAACACAGTCATTTTTGGGACTTTTTGCACCACATTTTCAACATGGGGTTCTTGGGAACCCACTTCATGAACACCAGCACTGTCATTTCATTAATCATTCCCGAAAGGTGATCCCACGTAGTGATCAAGAAATCACCTTTAGGTACCGATTAATGAGATGACAGTGCCAGTGTTTATGAGATGGGGGTTCAAGAACCCCATGCTGAAAATTTGGGGTCAAAATTCCTAAAAATGGCTGAGATACCAACATAAGTTGAAAACCCCATTGACAGCCATTACACGGCTTACTTTGATTCCTTCAGTTCGCGGTTCACCTTTGAAGAGTGCAGACGTGTCCCAGTCCAGAGAAGATCACAGCTGCCAACCTTCAGAGGTAAGTATGGGGTAAGTGGTAGTGCGGAGAGGTGGGTTCATAGAGGAAAGGTGGGGATGGGGAGGGGATATGGGAGACCACGAGGGACCATTTCTTTTCCAGGTTTAAAAAAAAAAAAAGATGCTGGGGACTGTTCTTTTTACAGGTACATTATACATTGGGGACACTGGGAGTGGGCTACCCAGTGTCCCACACTGTTGGGGGAGGGGCGCTACTGCTGACCTGGAGATTGGGCACCCCGCTGTCGGCAAACATGGGGGGATGGCAACACCGCTGGGGGCATACTGAGAACACTAGGAGTGGGCTCCCCAGTGTTCCACAACAATAATATGGGGATTTTATACATAACTGGGGACACTGGGAGTGGGCTAACTAGTGTCCCACACTGTCAGGGGGGTGGGGGCAGTTACTGCTGACACGGGGATTGGGTCCCCTGCTGCTGGCAAACCTTATATCAAGAGGGCACACTGCTGCTGGGGGGCCATACTGGGCTGAAAGACAATTGGGAATACTTGTAGTGGGCTACCCAGTGTCCGACACTGAGGGCAATGGGGGGGGGCCCGTTTTTGTTGGTCTGGAGAGGAGATTTCTTTTTGGAAGCCACTGTTAAGCGAGGCTTCCCCTTTCACTCCACAAGCTAATCAGCTGTTTACTGATGTGGGCTCATGCAGATCAAAGGACTAAAGCCCTCTCTGATTGGAGTGGCTTCAGTCCTTTGAAGTGCATGACTGTTCAGCCCACCTAGCAGAGAGTTGCATCAGGACCACACCTAGTGGTCACTGGTGCCGACTGCCGAGCTCAGTACAAGCCCTTGGTTTTATGTACTGTAATGGACTTGGCAGCGACAGACACCCAAAACCCTTTAGTGCAACCAACTTTAAAATGATAATTAAACGTAATTAAAAGAAAATCAGTGAACCTGAGTTTTAGCATACTATAGTTCAAATTTGCTTACTTGAAAAGGTGGAGATAGGCCCCTTCTAATTAATATGTTCCCTTATTCATGCCAAGTGTTTCATATGGGCTAGAGTGAACAGAAGAAAAACTGAAGCTTTGAAACTGGCTGGTAATGAGATAAAGGGCCATTAGTGGCATTCCTCAATGATATCTGTCAAAAATGTAGCCATAGAGCCTATAAAAAGCCTCTCCTCTTGGAGAGGAGAAAGAGGAAAAGGGAGGGAGGAGGGAGAGGAAAAAGCATGGAGGGAAGGAGATATTTGGGAATGAGGAGGCAGAGGTGGGAGGCAGAGCTGTATGCCTGACATTTTTGAACTACAAAGGTTTGTGCTGTGTGCACTTTTTATTTTTACTTTGTAAATGATGTTTTTTAAGGGTATTAAAAAAACATGCAGGGCAAGGACTTTGAACTTACAGTAACTCATTGGATTCTTGACTTCTGTACTTTCTCACAGCTGGGGTGTGGGGAAAATGGCGATAGACCATGGCCCACTCTCCGATCCTCCACACCAGATCCAAAATGGTGCCTGCCACACTCAAAGTGATAAATGTGGTGCATGGTATACTGGGGGAAGGGGCTAACCCCTGCTAAGTAAACAAATTATTCACACAGACCACGCTGCTCAATTCTTAGCTTTAAATAAACTTCACTGTGAGCCAAAAGTAACAAAGTTAACTCACTTTAATAAAGAGGATACACCTGAATTTATAGGTAAAAATCAATATGACATCATCATTTGATTGACAATTCAACCATCAGTCCAGGTAGCACCCCCCCCCCTTTGCTTTGTCCCCATTGCAATGTCTTGACCTTTCTCCTCTTACCTGCTCCTGTTGGTTATTTTGGCTGGTTAGGTATGCTGTTATGTTAAGTGGGGGGGGGGGGGCAGGGATGAGCTTGGTGTTGCTCATTGTTCACTGGACTGTGTTATCTCTCCTTTGCTTCTTCTGTTGTAATTCTGTTGATACCTCTGTCTGTTTAATGTATTGTACCATGTGCGATTGTAATCTGTTGCTGCCACTGCCTGTTTAATGTTTACACCATTTGTTTAATATAATTTTTCCTTACTCGTGCCTCACGGCCCGGGTTGTGCCTGAAAACGATCCCTTGGATCAGTGCACTTACCCGGTAAACAAAGTCATAAATAAATAAAATAAATATGTAGTCCCAGGGGTTGGGTTGATGGTATTTTTGTGTTATTAGCGCTGTGCGGTGCCTCCATATGTAACCCCCTACCTGGGACCTGGGTTTGGGGAGAAAACTGTTGCTCGTTATTTTGACTAGGTTTGACTTCTAGTCAGGGGCACCCAAGTAACTCCAGACACAGGAAACAATAACTGTAATGTCCACACCAGGAATGGTATTCTAAAGTGTGGCTTTTATTCACAGCAAAAAGGAACAATAAAGCATAGATGGAACCCTATGGGGCTACACTCCTGGTAATGCAGATTTATGGAGATCAGAACACATCCACTTTACACTGAAACCCTCAGGTTTAAAAACACTCTGGGCACTCGGCCCGAACTTGTACTCTTCCCTGGATTTCCTTGGCCTGGCACATCTGACCAGCCTTGGACTTCTTCCCCTCGTGGCACATCCAGCCAGCAACTTGACCACTTTCCATATGGCATGGAACATTAGTCGGTGGCTCCCTATACCATCCCTGAGCACTTCTGGCTCCCTCAGGGAATCTTATTCAACAATCCCACATCTGGGTACTTTCCTCGAGTACTGGCCAAGTACCCGAGAGAAAGCAACAGGTGTCCCAAAGCAAAACCGTAGAGGTGAATTTGGTTACTACTGATGGGGGGTCTCCCACCTCTTGCTCCCATAATTCATACCCGGACATTTCTCTGGACTTTAACACCTCATCTCTGAAAACACTTTACTGTGTAGATTCTCTTTAAATGTATGTCACATTTAATATACTGTTTCTTTCATCCCATATGTGCTGAACTTGAAACATACTTAATGCGTGGCTGTGTCCATTTCTCTAGACCCCCACAGAGTTAAGCAGTCCAATTCCCACAACTTTTAAAACTGTACTTGGCTGTCTTTTCCTGACCCCACAGTAACAGTCCTTAAATTCATCTTGTCCCAGGTGAAAACACAATGGCCCTTTAGCAGAGCAAACTCACCCCTAGGTTGCAGGTGCCACACAGGCTTTTTTCTCTTCAAAGAAATCTCAACAACACTTCTGGTGCATCAGCACGAACCTAGATTTAGGCAGCTTCTTCTTCCTCTAGCCAGGCCAGGGGAATTACCCCTGGAAGTACGCAGACTCCTTCCCCCATCCCTGCAGGGATGGGGCCCTGAACCTTTGTAAGCGGTCTCTACCACTTCACTTGGTTCTTCTTGTGTTTCTCTTCAGGTGAGAACACACACCTCAAACAAAAATATAGCTCTTCGTCAGAGCTGAGGGCTCTGAGGGCCTGCAGCTGCAGCACACCTCCTCCCTCTTGAACACTCTACTACAGACTGACTTCAAAACCTCCCAACATTCTATCCTAACTTCCCTAGCTGCAGCATTCCAATGTGGCTTATGCAGCTGCGACAGTTCTAAAATGATGTCATCCTTCAGTCTCAGCAGAGACTGAGAACAGAGTGAGACAGTGTGAAATCCATTTAACTGGACTTTCACAAGCTGCCTTCCCTGCCTGCCACTAGGTCTAACTGGGATTCTTGTAATCCCGGGTAACAGGGGGGTTACAAATAAATCTAACAAGTATACAAATGGCATAAGAAGGACCCAGTCACCCTGTGAGTAAATGCCCCAGCGCTTTGCAGTAAGGCTTCGTCAGGGGGTGGGACTCAAAGAGGATACACCTGAATTTATAGTTAGAAATCAATATGACATCATTTGATTGACAGTTCAACTGAAACTACAAACCATCCGTAAGTCACGCCTAAGGCATTCTTTTACAAAAAAAAACAATGAAACTGTGTAAAAAGACTTAAGCAAAAGACATTTAACATTGTAAAGTGCAGAAATAAATACAGACAAAGTGCCATATAATAAATATTAAAGATACTCAGTCTCGAAGAAAGACAACAGTTGAGCTTATATCAGTACTTATTTTTCTATATTTTAATTACAGGAGGCACCTTACTATAGAACTCTGAAAAGATAAAAGATGGGTACAACACAAACCAAACTCCTGAACTTGTCTTAGTCCCAGTTTTCTGCTGTGATCAACCTCCTTATTTGCAGGGTAGTCCCTTGGGATCAGCAACCAAATTTTGGTGCAACCAACCACCTTATTTGCAAGGTAGTCCCTAGGATCAGCAACTATGTGTCTAAGGCGCAGAGCAGTCAGGTGTTTGGCCATCCTTAAGTTTGGAGAGTGAAAAAAAAAAAAAATAAAGAACCTAAAAGAAACATTTGTTTATTTATTTATTAGCTTTTGGTAACCAGGTAAGTGCCTTAGGCAATTGGACCTGCCTATTTTCAAGCATGATCTGGGAGAGTACAGAAATACAGAGATACAAAATTTACAGGGAGCATTAAGAATTAATTATTGCAATGTCACTACATTAAAGCAAATTCCATATAATGAATATATAATACAGTAGAAAGAACCTGATGCAAAAATGAAGGAACCAGAAGATTTGAGGTAAAAGGTAAGTAACAAAAACAAACATATGAAATATTATGTTACCTTTTTTTGGGGGGGGGGAAACATATACAGCTTCTAAAAAATTAAATAAATCCCAGTACAGTTACCTATACAAAAGGCTGGATAAAAAAAAAATTAAATAAGTGGTGAACAAGGATAAATCAATTTCTTAACAAGCATTCGTCAATGCCAAATGTTGGCTTGCTGGCACTGGCATTGGTGGTGCAGGAGTTAGAAATGCAAAATAGGAATGGCAGTGAAGTACTGAAGTAACGCCAACACCCTTCCCCCGCAGAGACTGAAAGGTGTTGGGAGTGTGGCTTTGGGTCAGCCATAATGCTTACACCACTTCACCCCACCCTGCAGAGAGCAACAAGTGTCAGGGTGTGCATTGGGGTCTTCGGCCCTTATGCTCACCCCATTCCATAAGGAAAAAAGCTGAGATGAGTGCAATATAGGAGAATGGGGTGAATGTTAGGGTGACAGAGCCCAAGGCACACCTCAATGCCTGTCAGTGGCTGCAGGGTGGGGGGTTGGGGGAGAATTCTGCGAACATTATGGCTGACGAACTCAAGTTATGTCCCCGATGCCTGTCAGTCTCTACAGGGTGGGTGTATGGTTGGAAACCTTAATGCCCTGGGTGTTTGTTGGTATTTTCACTCCATATTTTCAACAGTGGCTTTTTGGGACCCCACCTCATGAACAGTGGCGCTGTCATTTCGTTATTCAATCCTGAAAGGTGATTTCGCACAGCAACTGTGCCATTGGGATCCACAGGTGCAGAAACACATTTCGGGCAGGATGCAAAAAATGACAGCTGCACTGTTGATGACGAGGTGTAAAAAAATGGAAATGTTGAAAATCTGGAGAGAAAATATGAAAAATTTGCAAACTTACGAGTGAGCGTAGACACTGCGCAATGCACGCCAATAATGCAGTCATTTTGGGGATATTTTTTTACCAGATTTTCAACATTGGCATTTTGGGACCTCTCCTCATGAACAGAGGCACTGTGATTTTGTTACTCTGTCCCAAAAGTTGATTTTGCAAAGTGACCGCGCCCATTGTGTGCCACAGGTGCAAAATCATGTTTTGGGCAGGATGTGAAAAATGACAGCTGCACTGTTCATAAGGAGGTGTAAAAGAAATGGAAATGTTGAAAATCTGGAGTGAAAATATTAAAAATTCTTGAAGTTACAAACATGCGTGGAAACTGCGCAATGCACGCTCTGTAACACAGTAATTGTTTGGAATTTTTTCACCAAATTTTCAACATAGGCATTTTGGGACCTCTGCTCATGAACAGTGGCATTGTACTAACATACTAACATACTAAAATGCCAGCAGAATAGGCCTAATGGTCTTTCGTGTCTGCTCGTTTGGTCAGCCCCCACCCTGGGTGCTGACCTTGCTGTCCCCCTCGCCTTCTCTGGCTTCTCCCTTCCCAGTTCCGGATATTCTTGCTGCATTGGATTTTGCTTCCTGAACCCTTCCCCTGTACCTGTCCCACCCCTCTTGAACCCCTCCACTGTCTCTGCCTCCACCAGCCCCTAGGTAGTGCATTCCATGGCTCTACCACCCTCTCAGTGAAGTAGTACCTCCTCCTTTCTCCCTGAATCTTCCCTCCAGCTTCCACCCATGCCTCTAGTGGCCCTTCCTCCTTCCTTCAAGCACCTCACTGTTCCTCCCTATTTACCCTCTTCATGTACCTGAAGACCTCTATCATGTCCCCCCGGTCCTTTTCTCTTCCAAAGTGTACATATTTAGCTCTTCGAGCCTCTCCTCATAGGTCCTGTCCCCCAAGCCCCAAATCATTTTGGTTGCCTCTCCAGGAGGTTAATGTCCCTCTTTAAGTGTGGCCTCCAAAACTGCACTCAGTACTCCAGGTGCGGCCTCACCAAGCAGTTATACAGGGGGAGTATCACTTCCCTCCTTCTGGAGGTGATCCCCCTAGTGATGCATTCCAGCATCCTGTTGGCCTTGGCTGCTGCCCTCCACAAGTCTCAGAGTTGTTCATCTTGACATCCACCACCACCCCAGGTCCCTCTCAGCCATTGAGACTTGTAGTATTTCCCCCAGGGTGTACACTTGGCCTGGGTTTCTGGCCCCAGATGGAGTACCTTGCATTTCCCTGCATTAAACCTCAGCTTCCACTTTCTAGACCATCTTTCCAGAGCCTCCAGGTCCCCTGCAGGGCCACCCTCCTCCTCCCCATCCACCACTGCCCCCAGTTTTGAGTCATCTGCAAAGAGACTCATCTCACTCTGATTCCTGTCCTATGTCAGATACGTGGCGTTGAACAGAAGGGGCCCAAGGACTGATCCCTGTGGGACCCCACTAATGACCCTCCTTGGGGAGAGATTATCCCACCAACTCGACCTCTGGGTCCGGTCCTGGAGCCAATTGCCTATCCATCGGATCATCTGGTTTCCCACCCCATTTCTCCTAGTTTATCCAACAGGCCCCCATGGAGGAACAGAGTCAAATGCCTTGCTGAAGTCCAGAAAGAGGACATCCACTGGTCTACCCAGGTCCAAGGCACTTGTCACCCAGTCATAGAACTCCACCAGGTTTGTCTGACACGATTTCCTGGGATGAATCCATGCTGTCTATCATCCAGGCACCCTGACCTATCCAGGGCCCCCTAGCCACTCCTTGACAATGCCTCCATCACCTTGCCCACCACTGATGTCAGGCTGACAGGCCTGTAGTTCCTCACACCCCTTGATCCCCCTTTGTGGATAGGGCACTACATGCGCCACCTTCCAGTCTTGGGGCACCCACCCTGTCCTCAGAGAGATGGTGAAAAGCTCTGCCAGGGTTTCGCCAGGACATCTGCAAGTTCCTTCAGCACTCTAGGATGTAATTTATCCGCCCCGTGCTTTCTCCTGTCTTAAGGGAGCTGAGGGCTTCCCTCAGCTCTGCTGTGATTTCCACTTCCAGTACCTCTCTCCCTGCTTAGCCTCCCCACCTGCCAGTGATGCCCCTCTCCCCAGACCTGCTGATTGGTAGGGTCCCCCCTCCTCATTATCTCTGTCTCCTCTGTCATTCCATAAAATCACCTTTCAGTACGAATAATGAAATGACAGTGACTGATTTCATGAGATGGGGTCCCAAGAACCCCATGTTGAAAATTTGGAGCTAAAAGTAAAAAAATGGCCGAGATATCCACTTAAGTTGAAACACCCCCATTTATGCCATTATACAGCTTACCGGCATTTCTTCAGTTTGCGGTCAGCTTTGAAGAGTGCAGACGTGTTCCCGCTCCACCAAAGATCGCTGTGCCAACCTCCAGAATTAAGTATGGGGTGGGGGAGTGTCGGAGGTGGGGTGCACAGAGGTGAGTGCGGGTTGGGGGAAGGGTTGCCACAGACAGCGAGGGATCGTTTTCTTGTTAACTTGTCAAAATAAAAGAAACACTTCAGGGGAAGGTTTTCTTTTTTTCAGGTAGTACATTGGGCACGCTGTGGTGGGCTCCCAGTGTGCCACCTGTTTTTTTTGGGGGGGACTGGAGCTGACAGGGATTAAGCACCCCATCAGCAAAGAAAGCATGTCTGTGTTTGGGGGGGCATGATGCTGAGGGGAATTGGACACCCCCCTTGGCAAACAAATTAAACTAGGGAGACATTATGCCGACAGTTATTGGGCACACCCGTTGGCAAACAAATTGAACTGGAGAGGGGGCATGCCAACAGGAAGGATTGGGAACCCCCAAAGTCCACTTCCTGGGGATTGTGAGAGGCAGATTTTGAGAGCCGCCACCCTGTTTATTGAAATGTTTCACCAGGCAAGGCATGTAGGGGAGGCATGTCAGATCGGCCGCTGCAATGACGAGCCTGTCTCTCATTGCAGTGGCGGATTTCTTTCAAGTTGGGGGCAATCTCGGAAACTGCTGCCATTGGCAGCATGCTCACTGGTTGGCGGTTGAGGGACACACCAGCTAAAGCATCCCTTGGATTCGCCACAACACTGACACACCTTTGAAAGTGTTAGTACAGTGCTACGACCACAACAAGTTGCTTGCGCATGCATGCACAAGCCAACATAAAAATGGCTTAAGATCCCACATCTCATTTAAATCACTGGGGCTCACAGTATTCAATCTATAGATCCAAAAACAATCCCTCTTTAAAAGACAATTTTGACGATCTCCTCCCCTCATGGGGTGTTTAACATATTCCAACCCCATAAAATTTAAAGCTCTCGGATTGGAGTCATGGGCCTCAAAAAATGTCTGCCAACTGGTGTATCTACTCTCTGGTTGAAAATGGAGCTTACTTGCCCCTGAATCCTCTCTTTTAACATTCTGACAGTACTTCCTATACAACAAAGACCACACTGACACCAGAGAATGTACACCACAAAGGCAGCTGTGCATGTGATGAACTCCTTTATCGCAACCTTCATATCATTTGTTAGTGAGACAGATTCTTTGCCAGGTTTAGCAAAATGGCACACATTACAATTCTGACACTTAAAAAATCAATAGGTTTCACTGGTATCCATGTTGTGTTCTCTTGTCTTTTTTCTCAAAATTGACTGTGTACTAGATTGTCTTTTAAACTGGCTGTTTTTCAAAATGTAAATCTAGGATCCCCCACATCTGTAGGAGGACAGTCCCCTCACCTGCAGGACAAGTTCCTCACCTCTGTGATGGAAACTGTTGCCTGTTAGGCCCTGGGTGGAATTCTGGGGCTCACACATTGACCCTGTATCCTAGGTGGTTATGCAATAGGCTGCTATCACACTGTTGGACCGGTTCTCAAATGTAACTATTTCTGAACGACTCAGAATAAATGGACCCTTTTTTTAACACTCAAAGCAAAGCCATCATTGTGAACATGTCAGAGAGAAAGAAAGAGGTAGATAATGGGGGCTGTGTACACTCTAATACCAACATGATAACTTTGACTTGAAAGCCTGCCATCGCAATTCAGCAAACAAAGCAGGTGAACACCAGTAGCACTGGACTTGTGCTGCATTTGGTTACAGACACATGATATTTGTCAATAAGTCCCCAAAGTCCTATTGAAACTCTCAGACTCTACAGGAAGTGTCACCCTGAGGGCACTGTAAGAAGTAATAGGAAGAAAAGATCTCTTTTCATAAAACACTAGAAGATTAAAAATATTAACCTATAGTATCTTTCGTATCTTTGAATAGCAGTTATCCTTCAGTGAAAACAGGCATGTGAATTAAGACACTTCAAAAAGGATTAGGTTCAGGTTTCTCTATTTTTATTGTTGTCACCACGCTAAGTGATACTTTTTTGTAACCTCCCATACCACCTTATTGGCACGCCTTTGGGCAAGCCAGAACATCAGCTCCAGCCATAGGTACATGTGTGTCTGGCTAGCATGTTCCTTGTCTCTGAGAGATCTCCTGCTCTGTATCTATCCCTAATGGGGTTTCCGGCCTACATGGGCAGGTATGTATAAGTAGGCAGTAGTGTGTGATTGGCCAGAAGGTGGATTGGGTCATTACAGGAATAGGGTCCTATGAAGTCCAGATCCCTCTGTATTGGTGTGGACATTAGCAGCAGTCATGCAACACTGGGGATTGCCTTTTCCTGGAGGCAGTATAGCGTACTGGTTAAGAGCACTGAGCTGCAAACCTGGAGACCTTGGTTTGAATCCCGTTAGCCCCCACTTGCATGCTGTGTGATCCTAAGCAAGTCACTTAACTTCCCTGTGCTCCCAGGTCACGCCTGGAAACAAACTCTGGCTTAGTTTGCCTTTCCTAGTTAAACAATTTCCCCTTTCCCTTCCCTTTTCACTTGTTTTTCCTACTCCCTGGGATGCAGGGTCTAATGGGAAGCCAGTCGTCCAGCATCATCCACCTCTGTGTCCTAATCTCTCAGTGACTCAGTGCACTGCCTAACACTGGGAGGCAGCTAAGTAGTGCAGTGCGTCACCCTCCCCACCAGCCTCCACTCCTGAAGTTTCGGGCTTGGGACCAAAACCCTGGTCTGAGTAAGTCCCCTACTGCTTGACACCATGGTTCCAACATGAAAACTGCTATTTTAATTAACTAATACAGTGATTGTTAGTTTTTACTATGTGGTTTTCTAGCTCAGAAAACTCAGCACAAGTTTCAATGATTGCACAAATGGAGCCGCTCAGCAAACTGATTTGGGACCTTTCAAATGAAGGTGTGTCTATGTGGTTATGGGGGGAGGGGTTGGAAAGCTCTTAATGGGGCACAGTGTTATTACAGGGGGGCTTGCCAGGGCTCAGACCCCTATCTCTGAAGTAAGCCCCGGCAGATTACACGTCACTGCCATTGACTTATAATGAAAAGGGGGGGCCCCCCAGCTCCCTAAGCTCATAAAGTTTAACTTCAACACTGGGTGCTAACAAAAATATAACACATCATGCATCTTAAAATAGAGCAATAAAATATTGGACCACTCTTCCACTTTCAATAAGGGAAGCTTGCAAATGTGTGGGGTCCATCCATTTCCACAGGACATATCTCAAGACTTGTCACTTGCAGAGGCAGCACCTTACAGGGGTAGCCAACAAGTGGAGGGGGAGTCAAGGAGAAATCCTCCAGCTGAGGGTCACATTTGTGCCGAGCTCCACTGACATTGCTATTTTGCCCCTTGGAGGTTCAAGAAAGTGTACCCTACTGGGAGCTGGGACTGAGTGTCCGATACCATAAACTGTATCTATGAACCTTGCTGACTAACTCCCAAAGGTGAAGGGCTCCCTAAATGTAATGTCACTGGAAATACATATGTAACCCCTAGATGGCGCTATCCCAGGGGCTACTACCCCTGCCTGATTTGCCACTAACAGGTTGAGGGGCCTGGATCCAATGGCGGGTGCCTCCACCCAGAGGTCAGGGTTTGCAATAGTTAAACTTACTTGGTCACAGCCCTCTGGGACACTGCAACCCCCCTTTCTTCCCACTAGTGGCCCACACAATATATCAGAATTACCTTCACAGTATACACTTACCCCAGGACTAGTTCCGGCACTGGGACCTCCTGTGAAATAAGATACAGTGCAACAATCACAGTACAGTACTTTAACATAGACAAATACCTCAGGAAGTATAACTTCTGCTGAAACAAGCAGCTCTGATTTATTTAGGGATATAACAAGGACAGGGAAATCAGGTTAATTAGCTTATCACTTTACTATCTACCTATGGCTCTGTGCACAGGCCTATCCTACCGTTACTGTCCTGGGTACCCAAGCCCTCAGTGGCTAGTCCAAACTGTGGCAGCTGGTAGGGCCCCTTTCACACAGTGAAATGAAAATTAGTTTAAACAGTCAGCAGTACAGTGATTCCATTTGGATTTAATGTGGCAATTCAACAGGAGTGACCTGAATTAGTACTCACGACCTCCAAACAAGATAGGGTCCTTCAACGTCAGCAGGGCTACTCTTGAGCTCCACGAGACTCTTCACACATTTATATGGTAAAAAAGAAAGTACTATACCAGGCAGGCTGCTTCTCTATCCCGATCGCAATTACTGCACAATACCCGGGAGAACACACAGCAGATTCAGTTCCTGACAGACCGAGTGCAATTCAACAATTTCTCCAGTCTTCTACAGGGTGAGCCTGGTTTCTACTCTTCAGAGATCCTTTGATTCTTTTCACAGGACGGATTCAGTCCTAACAAGCAGTTACACAAGCTGCAGACCGGAACTCTGGGCCTTACACACGTTTTTTGACTGAAACTGTGCACTGAAGGAGCACAGGGTTTCTTTCCCCTTCACTGCCAGATCTAAACTGAAACTCTAACAGACAAAACCGGCACTTCCTTTGAGTTCCTCCCAGTTCTTGACTGGATTGGCTGTCACTCACAATAGACTGCTGCTGTTGGTCCAAAAAGGCGCTGAAGTCTAAACTACATCTCCCAGAGTCACTGCCCATACAATCCTCTTGTGGCTGGCTCAGATTATGAGTCCAAGTTCTGATTCGTCCAAGGCACCATTTTAGAGCTAGCTTACCCCACACTGATTGGTCCAGTTCAGCAGTTCAAAACTAGAATGGGGAACTAGGCAAACACAGTTCTGACTGCAAAGAAAGCAAGTTAGACAAACTGTATTTTCATTATTACTCTAAATGATTTCTGGCAAACAGTTACACCCTTCAGATAGGTTCCTTTGCACTCCTAGTGACTGCAAAATGGAGTGAATTGGCAGCAGCTCGAGTGGTACTCAAACAGAGAAGCACACAGTCCCCATACAAACTAATTATGTCTGCAAGCAGACAGCTCTTAAAGAGACAGTACCAGAGGCTCTAAAACACTCACTGATAAATGGCTTAAATGCCAAACACCATTCAGGCTTGGAGCATTCAAGCAAGCTCCTGGAAGTCTTTTGGAACCCCATTTGCAGGGGTTACACCCTTCCTGGCCTGGGAAAGCTTGGCGTCCACGTCAAGCAAGTACCCATAAGTTTTAACTGCAACCATATACATTTGCATTAGGCTCACACATGTAATCGCTGGTCAGTATATCATTTTACCAAGAACACATTTCTGAAACATTGCAGTACGTCACTCTTTACATAGTATTACACACACATTGTACCATAACTCAAGTTATTACTCTTGTACATGAAACCTGAAGAGAGGGGCCCTTCCCTATCAGTTACCTTGGGGCTGGACGGGCAAGGGCACCATACTAGAAGAGCAACACAAGTAACTTGGAGTTAGCACTGACGCTCAGTTTGGGCAATGAGCTGGGGACACATATACTCTTTATGGACAACATTGAGAGGCAAGTCCACAGGCCTCCCAAGTGAATCATAACTGAGGTGCACCACAGGCTTTACAGCTCGACCAGTCTTTCTAGGGGAACTGTTACAGTCTCTGCACTCTGAGCCTCATTTTCAGCATTGTCCTCACTTGTCAGGGGGTCTCCATGGGGGTAGAGAGGCTAGTACTTGGGGCACTTCAGCTCCAGAAGTTACAGTTTCTGAGTCCACAACATTTGGCTCGCATGGAGAGCTTTCGGACACTGGCAGTGGACTGTCAGGGCACTCAAAATACTCTTCTGGTTCTGGTGTATCACCAGTCTGACCCAATCCATCATTTTCTTCCCCTGAAAGCTCAAACAGTTCAACCATGCACAATGATTCCATTTCATCTGATCTGATGCTTTGCACTTCACTTTCTGGGAGCATTGGCTCCAGGGATGAAGCTGGGGGCTTAGACAGTCCAGAAGGCCCAGCTTCGGCTCCAGTATTGACTAGGGAATTGCCCAGAAACAATTGACTCAGTTCGTAAGAAGGATAGTATTCAAAGTTACTCTCACTTTCTTCTGATATGGACTGACAGTCATGCTCAACTGGGACTTGTGCAGGGGAACACTTTAACACTGCTTCTGTAGGTGCAGACTTCCTTGATCTTTTCTTAGCAGCAGCTCTAGTCACTGGTCCAGAGGGGGCATCTTCTGGGGGCTCAGACTCAATCAGGATTTGTCCAATGGGCAGTAAATGATTTCTATGCATTGTTTTACATCTTTTGAATTGTTCTCAGGCCTTACTTTGTACACTGGCAGATCATCTAGTTTGCCCACTACAATGTGAGGAGATGGTGCCATCTGTCAGCAATCTTGTGTTTGCCATGCAGTCCCAGATTTCTTAGCAATACCCGATCTCCTCCTGGAGTTCCTGTGCTTTCACCTTTTATCATACCCGTTCTTTGTTGGCCAGATTTCTTTGGCAGCCATGGTTTGAGCCAGTTGGTACGCATGAGTTAGCTGGGCCTTTAACTTTGCACATACTGTAAATAGTTGTCAGCTTGAACCCCATCAGGAGAGACCCCAAAACACACATCTACTGGTAGTCGAGCTTCTCTTCCAAACATCAGGCGGTAGGGGAGAAACCCAGTGGCATCACTTTTGGTGCAGTTATAAGCATGTACCAGGGTGCTAATTTGTTGGCTCCATCTAGGCTTGTCCTTTGGGTGCAGGGTGCCTAGCATATCTAGCAAAGCGGTTGAAACGTGTCAGGCTGTGGGTCCCCTGAGGTGGTAAGGAGTGGTTCTGGACTTCAGACTCCCACAGAGAAAGCATCTCTTTGATCAGACGACTCTCAAAGTCTCTCCCTTGATCAGAATGGATTCTTTGTGGAGCCCATAGTGAACAAAAAGTTTTCTAAAGTACTTTGGCCACAGTGGATGCTTTCTGGTCTTTGTGGGGAAAGCTTGGGCATATCTCGTGAAATGGTCAGTGACCACCAGCACATTACTGATATTTCTTTGATCTGACTTCAAACTCAGAAAATCAATACAGACCAGCTCCATGGGTGCACTGGTGGTGATGTTAACAAGGGGCAGCCCTCTGGGGCAAAGCTTTCCTCTGTAAGCAGTGACTACAAGTTCAAATGTGTTGCTCCACATCAGCCCCATCTTAGGCCAATAGAATCTGGATCTCACCAAGTCAAGTGTTCTGTCTATACCAAGGTGCCCCATGTGGTTGTGCAAGGACCTCAGTACTGAGTCTCGAAAGGCAGTGGGCAGCACTAGTTGTTGTTTGTCTACTTGTCCCCCTCTGTCTACTGTTTCTCTGTATAACAGTTTATTGATCAGTTTCAACTTAGGACCTTCTTTGTATAACAGTGCAGTTCTCAAATCAGTGGAGCATAATTTGGACACATCTTTTCCTGCATAGAGGGCTTCTAAAGCTGCTTTGATCATGGGATCATGAGTTGAGCCCGCTAATACTGTCATTGTCCAGCTGAGGCAGTGCACCAATGTCTATTGCAGAAAAGTGGCAATAAGCAGCAGGTATGCAATTCTCAGAGGGTCCCAAGCAATCCACCATGCAGTCCACTGCGTCCGTGGACATTGTTCCTCCCTGTCAAACTTCCGCAGAGTGCCGAATGTCAGGTTCTGCCAATCGGACCCAATCATTCTGAGGAACAGGCCTCCGGAGAGAGCATCAGCATCTATGTGGTTCAGACCTGCTCGGTATTCGAGAGCATAGTCATATGTAGATAATGCAGAAAGCCAACTATGGCCAGTGGCATCCAACTTAGCTGAGGTCTGCACATAGGTCAAAGGATTATTGTCAGTTTTACTAGTATTTTAGCCCCATACAAGTACTCATGGAATTGGTCAACATAGCCCACTTCAAAGCTAGGAACTCTAACTTATGTACAGGATAGTTCTTTTTCGGATGGGGTCAGGCTTCTACTGGCAAAGGCCACTGGTCTCAGGCCATTCTCGTGTCTTGGTACAACACAGCCCCCAACCCTTGCAAGCTAGCATCAGTGTGCAGGACGAAGGTTTTCTTGGATCGGCATAGGCCAGCAGTGGAGCATGGGTAGTTGATATATGATCTCATGAAAAGCAGTCTCACAATCAGGAGTCCAGCGGGCCCCAAATACTTCACTGGATGAAAATACACTCTTTCAGTCTTGAGGGACGCTGACTTTTGGTATTTTTGTGGGTTGGGGGATACCCTTGAGTAAGGTTAAGTAAAGGGCGGATCACTCTTGAATAGTCCTTGATGAAGCACCGATAATAACCACAGAATCCCAGGAATCTTTGCAGTTCTTTTAGATTTTTGGGCTGTGGCCAGGTGGTCAAGGCCTCAACTTTACTTGGGTCGGTCTCTATTCCTCGGTGGATACTATGTGTCCCACATACTTTACTGATGTTTGAAAGAATTGACACTTATCAATGGACAGTTTAAGGCCAAAGTCCTCCAGTCAGTCCAATACCTTAAATAATCTGCTCTCATGTTCCTCCAGTGAGCTGCCAAACACAATAACATCATCTAGGTATACCAGGCACTCTAGTAAGTTCATGTCCCCACTGCACGCTCCATCAATCGTTGAAAAGTGGCTGGGGCACCTGAAATCCTTGAGGCATCCTCATGAATTCATAGAGCCAAGTGGACAGATAAAGGCTGTCTTCTCACGGTCCTCTGGGGCCATCGGGATCTGGTAGTACCCACTGCGGAGATCCAACACAGAGAACCACTTGCTCCCGTTTAGGCAGTCCAAAGCATCCTGAATGCAGGGCATTGTGTACTGATCAAGGATAGTCCGCCAGTTTAAGGTGCGATAATCCACACATCCTTACTGTCCCATTCTTTTCCTCACTACCACAATGGGGAAGCATAAGGGCTTCTGGATTCTTTTATACACCAGCAGTAACATCTCTTGCAGATGCCGTCTCCACATCATCTATGTCAGCAGGTGCCAGGCGCCGAGACCTCTCACCTAAATGGCCTTCGTCATGCAGCCGGATATTGTGCTCAGCTCCTTTAACGCATCCTGCGCCCCATTCCTTTAAAGAAAACACCTTGTCTCTCTGGCAAGCTTCTCACTGATCCTCACTTTCCATTCAGCTAGCAACGGGAGTCGCGAAATCAAACAAGTCAGGCGTTACTCTGTCATTCTTCCTCGAACTTCTTGCTGGGTAGCACTGCAGTGTCTGCACAATGCACATTAGCCAGGATGCAACCTCTATTTACTCGAATGTCTCTTTCAGACACATTATGAACTTGGACCATTACCCTTCTGGCATAAGCATGGGCTCTAGCAGGCAAATACTAGGCTTGACCAGCAGTCCCTCTGGCAATTTTCCATCGCCTGGTGCATCCAACATTAATATTTTATTCTTAACATCCTTTCTGATACGGACCTCTCCTGTAAGGTACACTGGGCATTTGGCGCCAGGATCAGAGACTCAGGATCCTTCTTCCATCAATTCCGACCGGTTCCTCTGGTTCTATTTTTTCAGCATCTCTGTGCCTCATAGGCCTTCTTAATTAAAGCTGGAACTCTTAAAGCTCTACTAGTTTTGACCCTGTTTTCATAACACAACTGTGTCAGCCTTCCGAACATATGAGCATTTGTTCCAATCAACAAAGGACACCATCATACAGTCCAGTGGGGGACACACTAAGGCTAGAGTCTCTACTTGTTCGGCCACTCCAGCCACGGAGGTGGGAAAGACAGCCAAATTCGAATATACCGGAATAGGGTAGGCCTTCTCACTTAACCCCATACATGCAGTCCTTCTAATGGTTGTAAGGGTCGTCTGACAAATGCTTCTGATACCAATCCTGGAACATAATTGTCACTTGGGAGCCACGTCTAATACAGCTGTTGTAGACACTCCATTCACCTTACAGTGGTCTCATGGAGGGACCCACTATTCTGGACCAGTCTGGAGAGGCGATAGTGGGGCCTGGGCAACTGACCTTGCCACAAATGACGTGAGTTAGCATTTTGGTGCCTCACTGGGATCATTTCTGCACCTCTTAACCACTGATTTGTTCTCCGAAGCTCTCCTTGTAGCCTATATGCAACTTTGTCAGTGTCTTTGGGGACCGGCATTCCCTTTCATGTGCCCATCCTCCCCACAATTATAGCAAAACATACTTTCTGAGGTTGGAGGCTGGCGGCGCCACACTGGGAGCCAGGCGGGGTAATACTAACTGGAAACCTTGGTGCCATCTCTGTCTGCGGCGTGATAAGCATTTGGAGACATCTCGTCAGTTTCTCCACTTCCATGGTCAAGGAATTGAGTTTGGAGCTGTTATCAGCAGGAGATACGTGGGTGGGTACCCCCCCATAGCAGATGCAGTCGGATATAGGTCAGGGCCCGTACTTGCAGGCATGGCCTTCATAAACGGACTGTTTTTGAATTCCCGGATCTCTCTCAACAGTTCGCCCCATTGTGGCATATCTTTTTCCTTGTCAGAGCACTCATTGACTGCCAGCCTCTGCCCCTGAACTTCACTTGATGGGCCACCCTCAGTCACTCGGGTCGTAGCCGCAGCTATTGGTGCAGGTCCCTCCCGAGGTCGCCTTTTCTCAGCTCCTCGAATTTCTCTCTCATCAACTCATCATAGGAGGGTGGGATTCCAGTCGATTTGCCAGGTGTAACTGAAGCAACAGCAGTTCTGAGAAGGGGCAGACTTAAGGATCCTGTCCAGCCTGGTTCGGTCCAGTTCAATCGCTGGCAAACTCCTTTCTGAGGCATTCTTGCAACAATTTTTCCAGCCGAGATACATACACAGACAACAACTCCTCTTGGTACTGTTGTGCATTTCTTACTCTCCACCATAGATCCTCATCAGAATCTGGGCTCCTATACACATTCTCCAAGGCCTCAAGATAGGCCTGTGCAGTCACTTCTGGTTACTGGGCCCGTTTAGCACGGATGGTAGCCAGGCAGGACCTCGGAGGCTCTCACTAACCCTCTTGCTTTTTGGCTTCCGAGCATTGCCATTCTAGCACTTGTGGGCAACATAGTCTATCCAGGTCTCCCAGTCATCCTCCCTTGGGGGTGGGAGGTGCCAGAGAAGATCCTCAACCTTCGGTAAGAGTCGTGACTAATGGCAGTGCAGAAATAGGAGTCTGCATTGGTTCAGCCACCATTACGGGTACTGGAGTGGGAGAGGGTGTTGGGGAGGAACACCCCAGGTGGCAAGAATAGTTTCTTCAAGTCCTCCACAGTTTTCCTTCCCCAGCAACCATTTAGCAAATTTCCTCAAAGTTTCAGACAGTGGTGGGGCTCATTCTCCACCGGGTCTTTACTGACTTAGTTATCACTCTCCAGGCAGTGAGGGCTCCTCTGGGGTAATGGTCTGTGGCACTTTGGAGCTATCTATGGGATCCTTAAACTCTACTAGGGCCAGGAAAGTGTGGGTGAGCAGATTAGCATGCCGACCCACCACCACAGGGTTTTGTAAACCTTCCACCTTGGAAAGTACTCCCTGTACAGCGTCCGTATTGATACCCAGGAGGATGTCCAGGATAAGCATAGCATTTTGGGGGTCAATCTCCTCCCCAGTACACCACTCCACCAGCCGGTGCACAGCCACTTCTGTCGGGGTGCCCATTTTTTTTCTTAACAGTGGTTCATAAATATGGCCACTAGAGGACACACAATCCCAGCGGTGAGCCTCCAAGATGTAACCCCTAGATGGCGCTATCCCAGGGGCTACTACCCTGCCTGATTTGCCACTAACAGGTTGAGGGGCCTGGATCCAATGGCGGGTCCCTCCACCCAGAGGTCAGGGTTTGCAATAGTTAAACTTACTTGGTCACAGCCCTCTGGGACACTGCAACCCCCCTTTCTTCCCACTAGTGGCCCACACAATATATCAGAATTACCTTCACAGTATACACTTACCCCCAGGACTAGTTCCGGCACTGGGACCTCCTGTGAAATAAGATACAGTGCAACAATCACAGTACAGTACTTTAACATAGACAAATACCTCAGGAAGTATAACTTTGCTGAAACAAGCAGCTCTGATTTATTTAGGGGGATATAACAAGGACAGGGGGAAATCAGGTTAATTAGCTTATCACTTTACTATCTACACTATGGCTCTGTGCATAGTCCTATCCCTCACAGTTACTGTCCCTGGGTACCCAAGCCCTAGTGGCTAGTCCAAACCGTGGCAGCTGGTAGGGGCCCTTTCACACAGTGAAATGAAAAATTAGTTTAAACAGTCAGCAGTACAGTGATTCCATTTGGATTTAATGTGGCAATTCAACAGGGAGCGACCCTGAATTAGTACTCACGACCTCCAAACAAGATAGGGTCCTTCAACGTCAGCAGGGCTACTCTTGAGCTCCACGAGACTCTTCACACATTTATATGGTAAAAAAAAGGAAGTACTATACCAGGCAGGCTGCTTCTCTATCCCGATCGCAATTACTGCAATACACCGGAGAACACACAGCAGATTCAGTTCCTGACAGACCGAGTGCAATTCAACAATTTCTCCAGTCTTCTACAGGGTGAGCCTGGTTTCTACTCTTCAGAGATCCTTTGATTCTTTTCACAGGACGGATTCAGTCGTAACATGCAGTTACACAAGCTGCAGACCGGGAACTCTGGGCCTTACACACGTTTTTTGACTGAAACTGTGCACTGAAGGAGCACAGGGTTTCTTTCCCCTTCACTGCCAGATCTAAACTGAAACTCTAACAGACAAAACCGGGGCACTTCCTTTGAGTTCCTCCCAATTCTTGACTGGATTGGCTGTCATTCACAATAGACTGCTGCTGTTGGTCCAAAAAGGCGCTGAAGTCTAAACTACATCTCCCAGAGTCACTGCCCATACAATCCTCTTGTGGCTGGCTCAGATTATGAGTCCAAGTTCTGATTCGTCCAAGGCACCATTTTAGAGCTAGCTTACCCCACACTGATTGGTCCAGTTCAGCAGTTCAAAACTAGAATGGGGAACTAGGCAAACACAGTTCTGACTGCAAAGAAAGCAAGTTAGACAAACTGTATTTTCATTATTACTCTAAATGATTTCTGGCAAACAGTTACACCCTTCAGATAGGTTCCTTTGCACTCCTAGTGACTGCAAAATGGAGTGAATTGGCAGCAGTCTAGTGGTACTCAAACAGAGAAGCACACAGGCCCCCCATACAAACTAATTATGTCTGCAAGCAGACAGCTCTTAAAGAGACAGTACCAGAGGCTCTAAAAACACTCACTGATAAATGGCTTTAACGCCAAACACCATTCAGGCTTGGAGCATTCAAGCAAGCTCCTGGAAGTCTTTTGGGAACCCCCATTTGCAGGGGGGTTACACATATACATTTTTTATTAATTCAGAATTTTTATCTTCTCATGGTGCCATCCTCTGTTCTGTCCTGCCAGTCATTTATTTATTTATTTATTTATTTTTTTTTGAAAGTCGGATTTACAGTCAGGGACTCATTTACAAAGGCACTTCATCGCAGGGAGGGTAGACATGGTTACAGTGTGAGATACAATAGTGGTAACATACAGGTGCAATACAGATAACAAAAGAACACAATATAACAGTGGAATAAAGTTACATGCAGTAAATAGTAATCGTATAAAGCAGAACAATAGTAGAAGTCACAGCCCTGGTCATACCGGGGAAATACCTATGTGGAAGGGTGGGGGGGAACAGGGGTGAGGAAAAAAGAAGGGGGGGAGCAGTCCAATGGACATTGTCTAGGCTATGGGCCAGAAATGGGGAGGGACCCCAACATGAGGTTGATTAAGGGCAACTACAGCATTTCTGCCTGTCAGGGTACTGCTCCTACTTGCACTCTTCCAGATATGATCTCCCATGCTCAGCCATGGCCCCAAAGCTTTTGTTTCCATAGTTGGACCCAGACCAGTCCTAACAACTGACTTGGAAACATATGTGTGTTCTGGCCTCAGCGGGGAGGGGCATGTGGAGGCAGGCTCAGTGAAGTGGGTGTGGGAGCCAACTGTCATTTATGCAGTCAGTGGGGATTTCTCAAGCCCTTTCACCAATGACATCATGTGTCTACCACTGCAGCTGTGCCAGCCAATAGAGGAATAGCCAATGTCAGATGGTCACCAACAACATCAAGATCCCCTACAGTCTGTAGGAGGCCCTACACAGCTGTTAGTTTTAACCCTCCAAACCTGGAGCCTGTGTGTACAGCCTCTGCAGCGTGCCCAGACCCCGCCGCCTGAACCGTGGGAGTCTGGTTCGGATTCGAACTTGACTTTGTCCATGCAGTGGGGCAGCACACTACCAGCCAGCATCACTAGGCTAGACAGAAAATTCATATCAATTCCTTATGCTCAATTAACATTAAACTGCATTAATAGCAAAGCATTCATGTTCTGAGTCTGTCTCAAGGAAAGACAATATGTCTGTTATTTTCTGTCTTTTTCCCACTTTTCAATGGCAACTTTCCCAATTTTGGATGTTAAAAGGCTGAGAAAAGGTATATATGGGGGGGGAGGGGTGACAGTGTTCCTTTGACTTTTACATCTTTTGCACACTTCACAGTCACTAATGGTCTCTACTACTGCTGCAGCCTCTTAACCCGGTCAGCTTATCTCACCGAGTGCTTTCTACAAATACAACCTTCAACACAAAGAGTCAAGGATGATGTCATAGATCAAACGTGGTGTGCCTGGGAAACTGATTTTGCATAGCATTCTTTTCTGTGATTCACCTTTAAGGCTAAAGGGTGTGAGTTGTGGCCCACGCATCTGCTTTATTCTGCTGCCTAGCAACATATCTGCAATATTAATAGGCTGCAGAAACTACACTACTGCTGTATATAATTGAAGGTATTACCAGAAAATGAGAGACAGCTGCAAATATTAAGCAGAATGATTTGATGAAGAGGGTAATCAACAAATGGACTAAGGGAACCACCAACGCACAAGCACCAGTGTGCATAACAAACAGCTACTGTATGTAATGCAGACTCTGGTGATGGTAGGTTACTGTAAGGTCCTCCATTACTGGAAGGGACAGCCAGGGTTCATTATAGGGTTTAATGCTTTTGCTGGGACCACTTGGGAACTAATATGCATTAGAACATCAGACAACATTTAACTTCATAACAAAGCTCGCTGTCCACACAAAGTTTTCTAAGTGAAGCAGTAGGAGGGTTTATTGAACACTAGGCAGAGGTCAATCACTTAGAGCTTCCACGTGGCTGTTCTCTGCTGGGAAGATGTTGCAGATTTCACTCACTGGGTTGCATAGCACAGTTGCGATCCACTTTACACTCAGCGGCATGATGCTAAACATTTCAATCCTGATTTCATCCATAGCACATGTTCCACTGTCGGTCACCAAATGCCTGTCTGACAAGCCTAGTGGGATCTCCCTAGGAAACAGGTAGGTTTTATCAGCAGCACTCAGCACACGTGTGACCCCAGAACCACAGAGGCTTGATGGTTTTCGCAGTGTGTTTTCTTTGATACAACCCCATTCCCAGTTGTACTTTCCCAATAAGATACACCCTCCATCCATCCAGGATCAAAATCTGGGTGCTATGTTTTCTGTGGGCTCCTTTATTCTTTCTGTAACTTTACTTTTCCTTTCCTTTTAGGGGGAGCCATTAGGGGGTCCACAACCTTAATTCTCATGCTGTTACTTTGTCCCATTACCTATTTTGTTTTGGCTAGATCCTTTACAGTCTAGAGGTGCATGACCTTTCTGCTACAGGTCCCTAGGAAAGGGCACCTAATTCTCTTCTGCACCCACATTCTTTATTACTGCTTTCTCACCACCAGCTTCACTTTCTCACAGCTTTTACTTGTCTGGAAGGCCCCCTGTTTTTTGTTCTTTCATACCATCTCCAAAGGTCTTGAGCATACTGGGATTCTCTCTGTACTCCCAACAGCTTCTCTCTGCACTCCCAACAGCTTTCTTTATCTTTTACACCTTCCTTTCTGTCACAGCCTGTCTGCTCTGTTCTTGGTCTGTCTTCTTGCTGATACTATTTCGTCCTGTTGACTTTGTACTTCTTAAACTGGTTGCTAAAGCAGTTCAACAGCGGTAGTAATGGTTAGAATCCACAGTACGCTGCTGAGCTAGCAGAGCAGTTTTCAAAAACTGTTGTAGCAACTAACTCAGGAACGAGTCTTGACAACAATTTTAGTTGCAGTACTGTGTTTGGTTGGTTCTCTAGTGCTGTTCCCTAATACCCGAGTGAGGCAGAAATAGAGTCAGGCTGCCTGGCTATTTATAAAAAAAAAACAAACAGGGGGAATCAAACCTGGTTCTCTGGCATAGCAGCACAGAGCTCTTCCTGAGTTCCACAAATGGTGACTGCTGGTAGTAGTGCGATGCAATACAGCGGTTTCAGGTTCACAGCTTGTTGCACTAGCCCCCACCCCAAGCAGAAAGCAAATAAGTGGTGTGGGGATAGTGGGAGAGTCATATGTAAGCATTAATCACCAACAGAGGAGGGCTCTACTGGTGGATTAATGCCCGGCTTGGGAGGGGGTTGGTGCACGAGGCCAAAGGCAGAGTGCTTCCAACCACCCAGCAGGCATTAATCCCCGGTACAGCCCGATGCTGGAGGTGATTAATGCACTTGTAACATGGCAAGTGCGACGGGAATATTGAGCGGCCAGTATTTCACATGACAGTACAGAAATGTTAGATGCGAGTACTACTGCTGGATTGTAAGGTATTCACCGGTTCTTTCCATACAGGATAGTGACATGATGTGACAACATGCGCGTTCACGCATCGCGATACACATTTATTCACGTAGTGTATAGTTTTTTTACAGTTGCAAGCAGGAGACTACTGCTACCTGTGTCAGAAAAAGTACGGTAGAAATTAGTAATTCCTAGCGACCGTTTCCATGCTTGTGCCTTCGCTGCGACATCCTGATCGTGTAGACCGGCATTGCACTGTGGGTAATTTGTTTGCGTAGATACAGTGCAGTAGTACATATTCATATACTGAGCTCTGATTGTGGCACGGGGCTATCTCTCCCACTTTTTGCACAGTTGCAGATCACATACAGAAATACATGTGGGGACAAAAGGCATGGGTTCAATCATTCTGTTGGTTTTCCGCCGCTTGCTCTGGTCTTTGTATGTGTGTAATGATTCGGTTTTTCGCTATCTCAGTTTCTTGTTGTGTTCTGGCCATTTTACAGGTTTACGATCCCCACCTACAGGCAGATACACTGTGATACACACAGAGAGATGACAGCAGGTAGTAGTTGTTTGTGTGGTACTTCTCCTTTTGCGCAATCCCGATGCCGAGCGGGCTCTAGTTTGCCATTGCATCTCTACCCTGCTTATTGCCCTCCCAGTGCTGCACCATGTGGCAACTTGTGGTAGGGCGCTAGCGGGCTGTAATGATGGATTAGCACTATGGACACTTTAGGTACTACACAAGCGGGCTCTACTGGTGGGTTAATCACCACTTGTTTTTGGTCACATGATGCGTCTGCACCAATCTCGAGTCTGCATTTGACTCCTATCTTTATAGCCATGTTACAAATGTTCTTTGCATAGGGCCTGTCTGCTGTTCTGCTTCTTTGTTGTGTTCCTGCTCACTACTGCAGCCTGGAGACCAGGACCAGAAGTGTTGCCTGAGCCATGTCCCAGAACTGCAGATCTGCCATCAGACTATTTATTTATTTAGTTTTTGTTGATCAAGTAGGCACACTGGACAGCATGGCTGCCTATTTTTAGGTATGACCCGGAAGATTACAAACAGATGTAGGCAATAGCAAATACAAAGAAATAAATCAAGCAAACAAGAACCCTGCACCCTGTGCTCTGGAGTCTGTGTCCCTATGACTGCACTATAGAGCCTCCCTAGTACTCATACAACACAGCCACAGCCTTATCTGTTTTTTTCTGTCTTATCCTCTTGCACTCCACCCCTCCATTACTGAAAAATCCATACCCCCAAACCCCAACCCTAAGCCAACACCATGGGATGGTCATGCACCCTAGTGAGTGCTCTTAGCCTACTACTCCTCATTTCCCCTTCTTGGTATGCCCACACATCGGTAAAAAAGGCTGACCTTTCGGATGCTTACTTGTATCCACACCTATGCCATGGTACTAGTACACAATGGCCATCAATTGCCCCACCAATGCTGGCTCATCTAGTTAGCCCCCCCACCTCCTCCTAGCCCTGCACACTCAGGCCCTCCACATACCCAAAATGGCTCCCATGGCACCTCATACCTCACTCAGTAACACCCGGAGAACAAAGCTACTCAAAGAAACCCTAACTAGAGCCACTCTACTCCTTCTCCTCCTATCAGGAAATGTGCACCCCAATCCAGGCCCTCTCTCACACACATCCTCCTTGTCACACAGCATTGTCCTCAGAATTGCTTCCATGAACATCTGTAGTCTCCTAAAGAAACATGACTGTCTGCAAGGATGGGTGCTCCAACACCAACCTGATATACTGACTGTCGTTGAGACCTGGCTCTCACCAAACACAAAGGACACCACTGTAGCCTTAAACGGATACCAACATTTTTGGATGGATCAACTAGTAGGTAGAGGGGGTGGATTGCCATATATATTGGGGATGGCATTTCAAGCCAAGTAGTCCCCTCTGATCTGCTCAACCATGGGGCCCAGGCCCTCACCATCAAAATCAGCACAGGTAACACCAGAAAGCCACTGCAAATAATGGCTGTCAACATCCCCCCAGGAAATCAAAAAATGGCCTACAAGTCTATCACCGACTGTATCTCCCAGTTGCCACCTGACTCTGAGGTCATTGCATTAGGTGACTTCAATGTCAACTGGTTGTCCCCTAAACCTGCCCCCTTCAGGGACTCATTGGCTGCCTTGAATCTCATCCAGGCTATTACAGCCCCTATTTGTTTGAACCCTTCCATGGGAACATCCTCCCTCATTGATCTCATACTATGGAATTGCCCAGACAGACTCTCCAATGTCTCTGTGCTGACCAATGCCCTCAGTGACCACTCACCCACTTTCTGTACCTGGTCACTCGGCATAAACAAGCCCCCCCCCCAAATTTACATATCAGCACTGCCTAAAAAAGGGTATGTTGGAACAGTTTAAAAACTGCCTCTGCAATAGCGATTGGTCACCCCTGGACGCAGTCCAGTCTGTGGATGGTGCCCTTTCCCACTTCATAACCACCTGTAATGATGCCTGTGACCATTTCACCCCTTTCACTAAGCAGTTCATCAAAGGTCCTGACACCCCCTGGATATCCCAGGCCCTCCTGGATCTTATGTGTCATAGAGATAACCTCTGGCATAAGGCCCTTGACTCTAGTAAACCCTTTGATAGACAGCTGTACAGAGCAGCCCGAAATAAATGCACCTGACAAATTTGGAGGGTGAAGGTGGCCTACTACCAGGAAACACTATCCTCCTCCTGGGGATCCGGACATAAGGGACAATAACAACATCTGGGACAATAACAAAGAGCTGAATGGCAAGGCAAAGTCCCTCCCCCAACTAAACATTAATGGGACTGTCACCCAGGACCCCACTATCATTACCAACTCCCTCAACAAATCCTTTTCTGACCTCAGTAGTGTGGTCCCCTAATTTCTTTGAACCCCAAATGTACACACTCCCAGTCTACCCTCCTACTTCAGCTGCATAGTTTCTACAAGCGAAGCGCAATCATATCTCACCGTTAAGTCTTCCTTTTACCATCCAAGGAACATCGCTAGGATCAAACACCTTGTTCTGTCTGGTGACCTTTCCACTCTGATCCACGCCTCCGTGACCTCGCGCCTTGATTACTGCAACTCCCTGTACTTTGGGCTTCTGGGGGTTGATATCCGCCGCCTGCAGCTGGTGCAAACGCTGCAGCCCAATTGTTGATGGGGACTCCTCGGACTTCCCATATTACATCGATACTACGCGAACTGCACTGGCTGCCAGTTCAGTGGCAGATCACCTTCAAAGTTGGTTTACTGACTTATAAAGCCCTACACAGACTTGGCCCTGACTACCTGAAAGAGCTTCTGTCCCCTTACTGCCCCGAGCGACTGCTCTGCTTGGCTGATGAGGGGTTGCTAGAGATTCCAAGGGTAGTTTTGAAATCATCAGGGGCCCATGCATTCATGTACGTGGCCCCAGCCCTTTGGAATTCTCTACCTGCCAGCTTCAGGAGTGCACGACTGTGGGGGTTTAAACAGGCACTGAAGACATATTTGTTGAGCAAAGCTTACTGTGATTGATATTGTTACCCTTCGGTCTTACTGTATATTTGTTTTTACTGGTTATTCATGTTTTGCAGTGTGCCTTGATTATTGAAAGGCTCAGAATAAATAAAGGTTATTAAATTTATGGGAAAATCTAGACATAGCAGTGACTCCTTGGACCTAAAGCTCCTCCACCTTGCCCTTGACGTCATGCTAGTCCCTCTCACAAAAATCTTAAACCTCTCCCTCTGCCTTGGCCAGTTCCCCACCTTCTGAAAACTTGCAGTCATTACCTCCATCCTTAAGGGTGGGGATAGTACCTTTCCGTTCAATTATTGCCCCATCTCAATTCTCCTCCCCGTCCAAGGCCCTCGAAAAAATTGTCTCAGACCAGCTCACTGACCATCTGGCTAAATATAATCTCCTCTGTCCCAAGCAACGCAGATTCAGGAAAGGTCACAATACCACAACTGCCTTGCTCGAATACTCCAGCTTTCTTCATGAAGCCCTCGACCACGGACACTTGACGGGTTCGGTTTACAGAGACCTGACCAAGGCTTTTGAATCTGTCAGCCATTCCCTCCTAATTAATGTACTTCCCTCCATGGGCCTTGCCCCGATGCTACCTCCTGGTTCTCCAGTTATCTGAGTGGGCATTCCCAGAGAGTTCGGATAGGGACCTCCCTCTCATCCTGCCTCCCTGTACTCTCAGGGGTCCCACAAGTTTCAATATTAGGACCAATATTGTTCAATCTCTTTCTAAACTCACTTCAAACACCTGCTCTGGCAAAATGCTGTTGTATGCAGATGACACTGTCCTTTTTTGCAGTCACCCAGACCCCACCCTCCTCCAGCTCAAACTCCAAAAATGCTTTGCCGAGTCGGAATCCTGGTTCTCAGAGCATAGACTGGTGATAAACTATAAAAAAAATGAAGGTCATGGTCTTTGGCCTCCACCAGAACAAGCATGCTAGAACCCCCCTGACTATCCTAAACACCCATAACTCTAGCCTTGATCAAGTCACCTCCTTTAAATACCTGGGCATCACCCTCGACTCCATGCTCACTTATAGTAACCACATCCATACTGTATGTTCAGCGATTAACACCAGAATTAGCCTCCTCTATAAGTACAAGCGGTGTCTGCCCCGCCAAGCACTCTACCTTGCCGTTACCTCCAGCAGCACCACACTACATAGGGTCAAGGTTGCTCTAAATAAAGCCTGACAGCTTGTGACTGGGTGTGACAGAATGACACATACATGTGACCTCTACCGGATCTCCAGCTGGCTGAACTTTGATGGGAGGCTCCACTACCATACCTGCCTACTAGCCAAAAAGGTCCTCCTTGGGCTTTCCCCACCTGGCCTCCGAAAACCTACTCCAAACTCCCCCACTAGGGCCACTCGTCTCTTCTCTAGTGTCCTGCTGTCGGTTCCCCTATGCAGGACATAACTAGGCCAACGTGTTTTTTTCCTACAGGGCACCCCTCTGAATAAATGAACTCCCACCAGGCATAGCATCTCTAATGAATATCAATCTTTTCAAGTCTGGGCTCAAGAATGTAATAACAACCACCAGTAGCTGCGATTGCACGTAATCAACATCCCCCCAGGGTGCTCCCCCCCTTCGTCTCCCCCACTATGCTCACCTTCCCCCTCTCCTCCCATGTCCCCTTAATCCAGTCACTGACTGGCACATGTTTCGGTCTCGACACACCGTATTATTGCCATGTTGAATATATTGTCCCGACTATATTGTAACTACTGACTCTGGGTTTCATGCCTGTTGCTTTTCTGTTAATCTAATCTAAATGTTATCTTACTTGTACTGTTGTAAATACCTCCTATGTTATGGACTCTTACAATTGTGATACACTGACTCTGGGTAGCCTACCCATTGCCATCCCTGTAACCTGTTTTTACATATATTGTTAATTCTGTCTTTGTTTGTTGTCTGTTTTATGTACCCCCCCCCCTTTTGAAGACATGGAGCCTTTGTAAAGGAGTCGCTGACTCAAGGGGTTGTAATTCTAATCTCACTAATAAATAAAATAAATAAATTAATAAATATTTAAGGTTAAAAATATTACTTAGGACCGAGCTGTGACTGTTAAGTGAATGGTACCCCCTGTGTATTTTGTGTACCTATGTGATATTTAAATTTTAACGTATAAACTTATTTTGTATAAATTAAATATACAATATAGTGTCTCAAAGTATACATTGTGACATAGCCTATCTTGTGACGTATGGTCCAATGCCCGAATATATAAACATATAATAATGCAGAGTGTAAATAATAATAAATGAATGTGCGTTATTGCCAGATAACAGCTCGCCCCATGTGCATGCGATATGATGTGCATGCATCGAGTACCTTTCACACCTGGAAGTGCACTTATCAGGCAATAACCCACACCTCAAAGTGTCTGCACTTCTGCAAAAAAAGTTGCCAATATTAACTGAATAAAATATTGGTGCCCATGTCTTGTGCCCAGAGTGATGGCAGCTCTCCTCTGGCAGATTATGAGAGCGCACGGTACTACCTCTAACATCCAAAGGTACAAACAAGCCCAAAATAAGTGCACAAAAGCCATCTGACATGCCACAAGCGCATTCTACAGGGAAGCCCTCTCCAGCTCCTGGAACAACAGCAAGTCGTTCTGGGATAATCTCAACAACATAAGTGGCAAATAACCCAAAAATGCCCCATCAATGCTCATGGTTGATGGCGCACTATCCTTGGACCAACAGTGAATTGCCAACGCAATTGATGCATTCACAGATCTCAGCAGTGTACTACCAGCAGACTACTTTAATCCCTTAATCCTGGCTGACCTTAACATAGTCCAGCAACCACCCTCCAACAGACCGCTCTTCTGTTTCAAGGTTATCTCTGAATCTGAAGCAAGAAAGTACCTCGTGCGAGCTCTGGGAAAATCAAGACACAGTGGAGATGCCCTGGACCTTAAGTTCACCAGCATGGCACTGGAGGAAGTCCTAGGCCCTCTCACTAACATTATCAAACTCTCCCTCTGCCACTCCAAGCTCTCCCTGCGATGGAAATCGGTATCAGTAACCCCTGTGCACAAAGGAGGTGATCGGATTCTACACAACAACTACAGACCTATCTCCACTCCCTCCTTCCCCCAAAGCTCTAGAGTGGATTGTAGCAGATCAGCTTGTCGAGTATCTGAACTAGTACCAACTCCTCTGTCCTGAACAACATGGCTTTCAACTAGGTCACAGTACCATCACAGCATTACTGGAATTCACAGGTTACCTCCACCACTCCCTAGACCGAGGCCTTCTGGTAGGAGCAACATTTATTGACCTATCAACAACTTTTGATACGGTGCACCATGAGCTCCTTCTGAATCAGTTGTCTGCTATTGGGCTGTCTCCAGAATCCATTTCATGGTTCAACAGCTACCTTCACAACCAATTGCAGAAGGTCAGGCTAGGAGACACCACCACTGTAAGCAGACCTGTCCGCTCCAGGGTCCCACAGGGGTCAATTCTGGGGCACCTGCTATTTAGTCTTTTCCTAAACCAACTGCCAGCATCCTGTCCAACCCAGATGCTCCTTTATGCAGATGATGCGGTTACCTTCACCAGAAACTCCCATCTGGAACAACTAGCAGCAGAACTCCAAAGGGGATTCTCATCCGCAGAGAAATGGTTTAAGGAGCATAGACTAGTCATGAACTGTAAAAAAACAAAGACAATTTTGTACTTCAGCACCCAAGTTAAGTTCAAAGCATTATCTCTTGTGATCAGAAATGAAAGCAGTGACACCCTGGAGCGCGTCCAGTTTCTCAGATACCTGGGTATCACAATAGACTCCACTCTGTCTTATGTCCAACTCATTGATAACACTGCAAAGGCTATCAATGCAAGAATAGGGATTCTTTACTGCCACAAGCACTGCTTAACCTTGAGGCATTGAATCTGGCCATCAACAGCTCATCTAGATGGCTTCTCAAATAGCTCCTGGCAAAGCTATGGGAACATGATAAATGCTGGAAATGTTCAAACAGTCTGGGCTCCAAGCTGACTACAATTCTTACAGAGAACAGAGGAACTCCTGCAAAACACAAGTTTGCACTGCCAAGAGTACTTACTGCAGAAACCTACTACAAAGTTCTGCTGGGGACCCCAGGACATTTTGGGTGCATGTAAAGACTTTCCCTTGAGGGCTTCTCAGAAGACTACTCCTGGAGACATGATACTAAATGGGGTACACTGCAACAATTCAAACACCATTGGAAACTCCTTTAATCGCATATTCTCAGATCTAACTCCATACACCTCATCCTTCCCATCTCCTCCAACTGGCTCACAGTCCTCCTTTATGACCTATATCCCTACCCATGACCCTCCTCTTAGCAAACAGCATTCCACACCTCCATTCCTTTTCAAGAAAATATCAAGGACTGAGGTCCTAAAACTGCTACAGTCCATCTCAGATAATACCAACTCAGGTTCTGATACCCTTGAACCAAAGCTCCTAAAGCTAGCTGCACCTATTATTGCCTCCCCATTGGCTAAAATCTTCACAATGTCACTCTCCTCCAGTCTGGTTCCTGACCTCTTGAAGATTGCTTGCATCACACCTGTCTTTAAAAAAGGATATCCTGCTGAGATAACTAACTATAGGCCCATAGCCATCCTCTTGGTCCTTAGTAAAATTCTCGAAAAAACTTGTTGCCAACCAAACTAAAGAATACCTAATGAAATACAACCTTCTTTCTGATGCACAGCATGGCGCATGGCTTTAGAAAAGGACATAGTACCTCAACGGCTCTCCTTAAATTCACAACGGCTGTGCTTTCAAATATGGATGCTGGATTATTCACAGGGCAGTTTTCATAGACCTTACCAAGGTCTTAGATCTTGTTGATCACCCACTGCTCCTTTCCACTGTCAAAAATATGAACTTCTCTCCCTCTGTAATCAGCTGGTATAGCAGTTACTTGTCAAACAGGTATCAAATTGTGAAATTTAATGCTTCTGTGTCTGACAGAGCCGTTATCAATATTGATGTTCCCCAGGGGTCCATCCTGGGACCCCTACTCTTCTCCCTTTTCATTAATAATGTCACTGACGTGTTTCACTCATGCTCTGCCTTTCTTTATGCAGATGATCTAGTTCCTCTCTGCCCTCACATATGGTGCTCCAATCTTTGTTTCGGCCAATAGAACTACCCTGTACAAGTGGGATGTTACCTATAATCACGTCTGCAAGTATGCCACTTCATGTCCTAGGCTAAAGCATCACTGTCAACTCTACAGTGACTTGGGGTGGCTGTCCCCCTTTGCCTACCAACTATTCTCCCCTGGCTCACTTATTGACTCAGTAATCAGAAACAAAATTCCATCTTCTCTTGCAATGATGCTTGTAGCCCAATCCCCCTCCTATGGATTACTCTCGACTGATCAGTCTCTACTCTACGTGCCAAGGCGCCAGACATCTAAGGGCTCCAGTGCCTTCCACCATGCTACCTCCAAGTTCTGGAACTTCCATCCCCTTGCTCTTTGTCAGACCACATCCCATCTTAATTTTAAAAGAAAGCTTAGATCGCATCTATCTCTAGTTGACTGCTGCACTTGTTTTGACCCCACCTAATTCCTCTCTGCATCCTCCTCTCACGCTTACCCTCTTTCTATACCCTCCCCCCCCTTTTTTCCTCCACTTGTAAAACCTATCTTATCTGCCCTCAAGGGCATTTTTCATTTATAACCCTCCTATCTTCACCTATAACACCCTGTTGGATAGTTCCTTCTTAATTATGTTTCTTTTCTCCCTCTTTTTTTCCCCTATTTTAGCTATAACTGCAATCTGCATCACTTTCTATTGTCTGCTGCCTTACCTATATTTATTGTTGCACTGTTATATTTCTCATTATATCTGTCACCTTGTTAACTGCTGTTTACTCCCGGTGTGAGTGCACAATTGTATGCTATGTTTACCATTTTGCATTTACTTTTACTGTTCAGCAATACCTGTAACCACTGTACTGTACATGATGTTCCTGCACTGATGTAGTGTACTTGTCTTACCACTCTTTTTGTACTCTCCCGGATCGTGTCAAAAAATAGTCAGTTTGGCTAGTGTACTCACCCAGTTAACAAAAACTAAATAAATAAATAAATAGTCTCCCTTGTCAATTATGGACTGGCTATCTATGGATCAGCAACCAACACTGCCTTATAATGCATTTCCATCGTGCTTAATAAGGCAGGTCACCTTCTCACAGGTGCTGCAAGACTCACGCACACCTGTGACCTCTACTCACAGGCCAGTTGGCTCCAACTAAAGGAAAGAATAAGATACCAATCTTGCCTCCTTGCCAAGAAATGCTCTCTCAATCTACTACTGGCAGGGGTCCAGAAACTCCTAACCATCCACTCAAACTCCCGTTTCACAAGGAACTCCACCACCCAGATCTACAAAATTCCTAGACTCTGCACTGCCTTGGCACAACGTGCATTCTGTTACCGTGCTCCTCACTGGACCAATGTCTTACTACCTGACATTTCCAGTGCTGCAACTATTGGTGTTTTCAAATACAAACTACGACAGCACCTTATCTCAACCAGCAGCTGTGGCTGCCTCCATTAACACTCCTCCTGTGCATCAAGGGCACCCTAGCACTCTTATCTCACATCTAACCTACTCGTCTGACGTGACCTATTCTTTGCACTTCAGGTCACCACCCTACTTCACAACCTTTGCCACCTCTACCCCACCTATTTTGTATACTCTCCCACTCCCTACCCACCCTCTAGTACCCTTACCACTGTCTTCCTAGTATCATCTCCTCTTATGCAACCCAGTAGGGTGCCCTAACTTTGACTCAGGTAAATTGCTTGCTGCCTATTATCCTAAATTTGGTGTGTTCACTATAGGAACTCTGTCTAAAAATGTACTACTGTATTACTGTATCTTACTGCTACCCTGTCTAAAACATGTGCTACTGTTTTGAAGTACCTTTGTCCTTGTAACTGACGTGGAACCCATAAATGAGCAACCACTTACGGGTGTAATCCAAGAACTCAGTAAATAAAATAAATAAACTAGATCCCAGGATTTCCTACTGTTTTGAGGGTGCTTGAATGATGTTAAAAACGTTATCTTCAAGGGCGGTATCCATCACATCAGACCTCGATCTGCCAAAAGGCATGACATGGCTGAGTGCCATAAGTAATTCTTAACAGATTCAGCAGTTAATCATTTATTGATCTGTTGACTAATTAAGAACTAACTAATCACCATGGATTACATATTAATTTGGCATTCATGAATTACTAGTTGAGTTTAAAGTATGTAATAAATAATTTATTTACAAGCAACACACAACTTGTTGAGATTAGCTGATAAGTATACACCACATGTGTAATGCATATTTACTAGTTAAGAATAACAAATTCCTAGCCAGCTCATTGGCACAGTGGCATGGCAAACAATTGGGATGCCAGTTGGTATACGCAAGCTAGGATACACCACTCGCTGCAGGTGCCACACATCTGACTGAGCCCCCCCCACCCCGAAGCACCAATTGAGTTTCTGTCTGGGGTAGAGCTGCCTCACAGCAGATCAGCCCTGGAGTGTGGGGTATGCTAGGCTGTCAGTAGGAGACCGAGATACTGTAATTCCCAGGATGGACAAGCGTGGTATGGTTGTGAAAGAGTAGTGAAAGGCAGGCTTGCTTGCGAAAGCAGATTGATTTGGTTGTGCACGAGGAACAGACAGATATAAAAGCAGGATGGGCCGGCCTAGTGGCGTGGAGGGCTGCAGCAGCAATGCCATACCTCCTTGCATGCTGGTGACCTGTGTTCGGGGGGCGTGAGCAGGTCACTGGGGGCCAGCCAGGGTGGGAGATGATTGAGCGTCTGAAGGACAGCTCTCCTGTCCCAGGGAGGGTGGCTTGGAAGTCCCGCTGAATGACCACCCCAGGTGGAGGCCAAGGGGCGGTGTGGTGAGGACTCCAACATTAGGGAGGGTGCCGCAGGACCATGTACAAGCGAGCAACTCCACACTTGCACTGCGACGTATACACCCTGGCAATAGGGAGGAAGGGGAGAAAAACAGAAAATGTCTGGCAGTGGCAGGATGAATGGTGGGCCCCTCGCAGGCTCTGCACCGGTGGCCGGGAGCTGATCCCAAAAGCCAGGGACAGTGGAAGGTAAGACCACCTGGAGGAGCCAGATGACAGGGCTGGGGGGGCTGATTGGGAAGGAAAGCCACTATTGGAGGAGAAATAGAATAAGGAAAAAAAAAATAAGAGCAGGACAAAAGAAGACGTAGACTGAAATATGGATATGCACAGTATGTGGTAAAAAAATATCCTTACCTGAATTTCTTATGATTGGCTATGTCTCCAAGTGTCCTCATCATTCTTTTATGTATGCATCTGAAAAGCAAGTGGAAAAGTCCTTAAACTTCCATGTGAAACAAAACATCCTAAATCACTGAGCTGAGTTCAAGTTTGGTCTCAGTTGATAGAGCACTTGGTAGCATTCTGGGGGCCTGGGTTCTAGTCCCAGTTCGGTCTCATTTTTTGACCAAAATGGTGCTGACAGCGAGCCACACTACAGTGTTGGAGACCCAGAACCAGCTCCTGATCCAGATTCCATCCATTGGATCAGAGGTGGCCACTACATTTTATGGAGGTAATGTGTTGTGACTCTGGAAAGGGAGGTCTTGGTAGCCTGCTCTACTAGTGACACTTACAGCACAGCTGGAGCATGGCATTGTATATGAGGAGGGTGCAGGTAGCTTTCTCTTCTGGCAACACCTATGGCACAACTGGAGTATGGCACTGGTGTTAACTAACAATGGGCCCAATATTCAAAAACATGCAAAGTGGAGCGCACAGATTTGCACACTGCATTGTGATAACTCCGGTGCCTGAAGATGCTGTATTCAGTGTAATAGTGCATCAGTGCTATTCGACTGAATATAGGACCATGTTGGCCCAGGGCTATGCCACTTGGCACTGCCCCGATATGGCCCCAGAAGTATGCCCCCACAATGGTTTGCACCAAAGTGCAATTCACATTTTTCAAATGGACCCATGCAAATGAGTCCATTGGGCATACAAAGCACTAGGGTCATTTTTGCATGGGTGGCCAGATGAGTTGGTACAGCCCCGCTTCCTCCAAACTGCCTGGCCCCAGACAAAAAGCTATCCCAGGTGCTAGTAGTCCCCCCCCACCCAATCCCTTGCCTGGTACATGCAAATAATTTCCCTGGGATCAAGTGGTCTCCCCCACCCGATTCCATGCCCAGTGTTTGAAACCAGTTTCCCTGGTGTCCAGTAGTCCCTCACCACCACCCATGCCTGATGTATGCACACGAGTTCCCTGGGGTCTGGTGGTCCCTTCTCTCCCTGCCCAGTATCCCTGTCCCAAAGAAGCCACTATGATGACTTGAAGGCTGCTGTTGTGTTCCCCCACAAAGGTTGCCAATGGAGGCATACTGAGGTGAAGTATCCAACCAGTCTGCAATTGGTACTGGTAGCAGCATGGTGTACCATCAGAATCCCAACAACTGCACAGCAGTGACCAACACAGTGGCACATCTCATCAGGTTGCTGTGGTGGGTCGCTACTCAGCGACACTCTCTCTCCGGCTGTTCCGCCACCATCCCAGTTGGAGTTGTATATTAGAGATGGGGAGGTGCAGGGGCACTGCCCCCCTCAGGAAAAGACTGTTTCCCAACAGGAGCAATGCTGACAGTCGGCATTGTTTCTGTCACTGTTGAGGATGTCGAGGACATCCCTGACGATGTAACTTAGTTGAACTGTAGCAGCACCCCTGTCTTTCAGGAATCGCCATTCAACGATCCCCATCCCTATTTCAGCAGCTGCAACCAGTCCTCTGCTACAGAGTACAGACCAGGGACTGGTGTGGAGTCACACAGTGGAGAATTCAGTTACTAGTCACAAGAAATACCCCCCACCTCGCACGCACAGCAGGTCACGGTCCAGGTCCCTGGCATCTGTTGGATCCACCAACCCCAAGGCACCAAACAACCAACCCTTCTTCCCCAAACCATCCCCTAAACCAACCTTGCAGGGAGCACGCTGCTTATTTATAGGGCAAGGGTCTCGCACCCTGCCCATAAATAAGCAGCATGTAACATGCTACCACCAGACGGCGGGCAACCAAGGTGGTGTGTGGAGGGCTGTGTAGTTCACCATCCACCAACCGTGGCACCGATGTTTGGAGAATGGGGCTGGCTAGGGGGAAAGGGGTTGGTTTTTAGTGGCATGGGGGGTGGGTCCACTAGATGTCAGGGACCTGGACTGCGATCAGCAATACATTGGGGGAGGTATGATTTCTTATGACTGGTAACGGAATACTCCATTGCGTTGCACCGAACAGTCCTTGGTTCTAACCCATGGTAGGGGACTGGTTATGGCTACTGAAATGGGGACACAGATCATTGGGTTGGGGGAGGGTTCCTGGAAGATGAGGCACCACTACTGGTACCAGCTGCAGACTAGTTGCAGGAGGGTGGGCACTTCACCTTAGTATGCCTGCCTTGGTAACCTTTGGGGGGGCACACAAACAGCTTATGGGCCATCAAAGCAGCTTCTTGAGGATGGCAATACTCAGGTATCTGGTATGGGATCAGGTGGGGTGAGAGACCTCTAGACACCAGGGAACTTGTGTGTGTTCATCTACATGGGTGTGGGTATGGGAAGGGATGGCTGGACACCAGGGAAATGGGATTTCAAACACTGGCATGGGAAATGGGTTCCAAACACTGGACCAAGGGGACTGCGCAAACCGACCTTGTATGGTCAGGTGCAAATACTCTGAATACTGGACTGTGCCAATATTCAAGTCCCCGCCCCTCCATTTGCATTGCAGCCCTCTCCACTGTTTGCCTGGGTGTAAACCCTATTTGCACATGCAAACTGGTCCTTGCACCTGGAAAAACATTTTTTTTCTTACCTTGTATTTATCCTTCTGCTTCTCTGACAGTAGCCCCTCTCTTCAGGGTCTCATTGTGTCCTGAACCGGAGCTCCCCCGAGGATCACCAGCCCATATGGGTGCCCCGCTCACTTTTCCTGAGATTCTGGATGACCACCTGGCTGGGATGGAGGCATCCTCCCCTAATTGCCCCAGACCATTACTGCTTTGAGCGTGCACTTTGCGATGTTCTCCCCAGGTTTCCCCCGAACACCGGCACTGAGACCCATCTACTGGTGCCACTGCAGGGGTATTTCCTGTTTTTTCTCCTGCCCTCTGGGGTGTCAGCATGCTAGGAGGACCAATGAGACAAAGGCATGATGAGATGTGCCTTTGCTCTGGTTCTTGGCTGACGTTCACCCCTCCTCTGCCTATCTGGCTGCCTCCTACTGCACCTTCCGCCTGGGTTCCCCCAGGAGGCGGTATAGCAGTGAGATCTGCAGTCCTCCCCACCCGGAGAAGGAGAGCAGCCGTCAGGTGCTCAATCCTTCTTCTCTCCTACTGACCCCAGATGGCCCGTGTTCGTCCCCAAACACGGGTCACTGGTGTGATGCGAGGTAAGGCGTCCAGTGCCTCAACCCTCAGCGCCACTGGGCCGGCCGCGCCCGGGAAACTTTTGAATATTGGGCCTCATGTCTTCCAACCAATGGCTGAAACATGAGTGCTAAAATCCCACCCTACAGTGCATGCTGTCTGGATACTTTTCTCCCTGTTTAGACCTGCTTATAGACTCTATGTCCTTCTTCACCACTCTGTATACTTTGTTATGTTATTCTAATGGGCATAGTGGTAAGGATATGTCTCTGCTAGGCAGTAGGACTTTGGATTTGTATGGCTACCCCATCCTCTCAACAATTTTTCACCACTGTCCTTACCCTGCTATTCTTTCCCCACCCCACCTTATGTAAACCAACTCTCTGAACCCTTTAAAGGCAAAATTGTAAGGAACACTGTACCCCACCAATCCCCACCCATAACTGGGAGTGGAAGAATAGAGGCAAATCCTTTCTATACAGTTGGGGCCCTCATTATCTTGACATCAATATCCCCCTGCCAACTGGGCCAAGCCCCTAACCATGCAAATGATGGAAAGGTAATGGGTAGCACGGTTCTTTTAGATGCACCATCCTATACTAACATGCACAATAGAGAGCACTTACCTGAGTTCTGGGAATTCTGGGACAGGGGTTGGGTGGCTCGAGGAAACAACCAGTCATACCTGTAAAATAAAAGTAGCAAAAGCGTCACAAAGGCTCTACAGCTGTTTAGTAGCTAACTGGACAAACAAGGTAATGCAATGATAAAACGATACTTATCTGATACACATGGTCAGTATCCTCCAATGCCTGGGCTGGTGTCTTTATCATTCCACTGGAGCTGTAGACAAAGTGGAAAATGGGTTAGTATGACTAATAAAAATACCCATCAGCTGTGTCAGGTGGAAAGAGATTGTTTTTTTTGGGGGGTGTAAAGTGGGTTGGTTGGGAGGGTATATAACCAGTATCACAGCAGAGTCCCAGGTTTGGGAACAGACTTGGGCTGCTCATGGATGCCAGCGAGGGGGATATGGACAGGATTTGGTGTCCCTGGGCCCTCTCTCCTATGGGAGGGGTACAAGCTGCTCCACTCATTGACTTCACACCAAGGCAGGCTGGAACTGCCAGCTTCCGTACACCTGCAGCATTTACAGGGCGACAGACTAAAGGACCTACTAAAGGAAAGGTTGGTGGAATATTTAGAGGAGCATGGTCTCCAGGATGTGAGGCACAATAGGTTCATGTGGGGGAGATTGTGTCAAACAAATCTGATTTACTTCTTTGACTGTGTCACTAAGACAGTAGACAGGGGCCAAGCGGTAGACATTGTCTATCTTGATTTCAACAAGGCCTTTGACTCTGTGCCCCACAAAAGGTTGATCAGGAAGTTGGTGGGTCTTGGGGTTGTGAAAAAGATGGCCAGATGGGTGGAAAACTGGCTGAAGGACAGAACCCAGAAGGTGGTTGTGAGAGGAGAGTTATCTGGTACAAGACAGGTAACCAGTGGGGTCCTGCAGGGCTTGGTGCCGGGGCCAGTGTTGTTCAATGTCTTCATCAGTGACATTGGAGATGGCATTAAGAGCAAAATGTGCCTATTCGTGGATGACACCAAGCTCTGTGGGAGCGTGGACACAGCCGAAGGGATACATGACCTACAGAAAGATCTGGAAAAGCTAGGGAGGTGGTCCAGGATCTGGCAGCTTGGCTTCAATGCCAAGAAATGAAAAGTTATGCATATTGGAGCCAAGAATCCTAGGACAGAGTGCTACATGGGTGGAGTCCGAGTATCTGCATCAGAGGAGGAGAAGGACCTGGGAGTGATGATCACTAGTGACCTGCAGCACTCCACACAGTGCAAGAAAGCAGCAGCAAAGGCAAACAGGATGCTGGGATGCATATCTAGGGAGATCAGTAGTAGGAGAGAGGAGGTTATACTGCCCTTGTACAGGTCACTGGTAAGGCTGCATCTAGAGTATGGAGTTCAGTACTGGTGCCCACACCTCAAAAAGTACATTAACCTGCTGGAGAAGGTCCAGAGGAGGGCTACAAAGATGATAGCTGGTCAGCAGGGTAAGACATATGAGGAGAGGCTGAGGGTACTGAACATGTTCTCCCTAGAAGACAGGAGAGAGAGAGATGGGACATGATTGGGACCTTCTCCCTAGAAGACAGGAGAGAGAGATCGTACATGATTGGGACCTTCAAGTACTTGAAAGGGATAAATAAGGTTGATAAGGAGAGTCTCTTTAAGCAGAGTGGCAACCATAACATGAGGGGACACAGTCTTAAGCTGGAGCGTGGGAGGTTTAAGAGGGAGGTCAGGAAGCACTTAATAGAGAGAGGGTGGTGGACACTTGGAATGCACTGCCAGAACAGGTAATCTCATTGAAGACAGTGGGCAGCTTTACGAGAGGCTGGGGCAGGTATAGGGGGAGGGTAAGGTTCATGTGTAGGGAGAATGGGAGGAGTAGGGAGGGGGGCAGTAGGACAGTAGCTCAAGTTGTGGACCCTGCAACATGAGCAGACTTGATAGACCAAGTGGCCTTCTTCATATGTTCGTATGGACTGCCAAAGTGTCTGACAGTCAAGGGGCGAATGTTTATCAATTTCTATCCCAGTCATGGGGGGGAGGAATCTGTGTGTGGGGGTAACAAAGGTACAAGTAAGTTCCTGAGAGGGGGGATGATGGTGCTGGGCAACTGAATGCAGTAGATGAACCATCATTGGTGCGGGGTCTGCACCATCCAGACCTTCATCCTATCAGGTACACTTTTCCTCATTTTTCTTGTCATCTCTGTCCCGACATAGTACATGGGCCCTTCAGGCCTGGATATGTATGTTAACTCCTTTAGCTGCAGGCCCTGCCCACCACCGAGTATCATATGTGCACGTACTCCAGGTGATGCAGTGGACGTGGCCTACCTGGATTTCAGTTAAGGCCTTTTGACTCAGTCCCCCACAGAAGACTCTTGGAACAAACTCGACAATATGGAGGTGGGGATCAAAGTCGTAAACTGGTTGAGAGACTGGTTAAATGGTAGAACGCAGAGGGGGGTGGTGGTCAATGGGATTCTGTCAAATGAGAGGGAGGTGATCAGTGGGGTGCCATAGGGATCTGTCCTGGGACCAGTCATCTTCATCGTGTTCGTAAGAGACATTGCGGAGTACCTGGATGTCAAGAGGCACCTGTTTGCAGATGACACAAAGATCTGCAACAGGGTGGACACAGCCAGGGGAGTAAGTAAAATGGCATCAGACTTAGAGAAACTGGAAGAATGGTCAAGAACATGGCAGCTGAGGTTCAATGCAAAAAAGTGTAAAATCATGCATTTGGGAAAAGGAAACCCTAAAATGCGGTACTACATGGAGGTGGGGGGGGGGGAAACTGGAGGCAACACTGCAAGAAAGGGACCTGGGCATTATTATAACTAATGACTTTCAAACAATGTGAAAAGTGTTCAAAGCAAGTAACATGCTTGGTTGTACTGGGAGAGGCATCACCAGCAGAAGAAAAGTGGTGATGCCTCTGTACCGGTCCCTGGTGAGACCCCATTTGGAGTACTGCGTGTAGTTCTGGAGACCTCATCTCAAGAATACATAGAGAGTGTGGAGACTATCAAGAGAAAGGCCACCAAGATGGTTCAGGGTCCTCACCACAAGTCCGATGACATGAAACGGAAAGGGGGCAAATTTAGGGGAAACACAAGAAAGTAGTTCTTCACCAGAAGACTGGTGGATACATGGAACTGCCTACCTTCAGAGGTGTTGGAGACCAAGATTGTCAAGGAATTCAAGTCTGCATGGGATAGACACATACAGGTTTCATAGTATCAAAAAATGAAACTGACTCCTGGGTAGGGGGAGGGGTATAAAATAATACTTTGGGCAGACCAGATGGACTGGAAGGCCCCCATCTGCCGACACTTTTCTGTTTCTAAGATTCATCCCTCTTCAGGCTTGGACCAGTGCCACACTGCTGTGCCTTCCCCCAGCCTCAGACAATTCAGCTAGCTCACAGAGGTCACACCCAAACTCAGATCACAGGCATGGGAAAGTAAGGTCCCCACTGGATCAACGGCCGTCCCTGCAAACATGTCACTTGTTAATTTTCAGCTTTATAGAGATATTTGTTAATTATATTTATATATGATAATATTTTATTGTTTTTATTTTGATTTGTATTACTGTAGTTTTTTTTTTTTTTGTATACTCTATTTTTTCTCCCTCTGCAGCCCGGGCATCCTTCTGGGGTGCTCACTCGACAGGACCTCTACTTCCTGCCTGAACCCTTCATTTCCAGATGGACTCCCCCAACCACCCAGGCAGGCCTAATCCTTTGGATCAGCCCCCGGGTGAGTCCGCCCTCCCGTGGCACCCTATCTGAAATTAGAGAGGCATTACTTGGGTGATGGGTCAGTTGTAGAGTGCTCCAGAGTGACGGGCGGTGGTGGGATAATGAGGTCTGTCCCTGGAGCCCCTTGCATCTCCAGCGGTGCTGCGGTTGGGGGATTACTAAATGTAAGTGTCCCCCGAGTGCAGCAGTGCAATGACATCAGGCGGTGATGACGCAAACTTCTGCCACACCTCCCCTCTACTTCAACCCTAAGCTTGTGTAGTGCCTCTGACTTCCACTGGGGGCCACTACAGTGCCAGATGGGCCCCAAATCTCTCCCCATAGAGAGGAGAGCAGTCCTCCGGATGCTCAATCCTCTCTCTCCCCTGCCGACTCCCAGGACCCGAGCTTGTTCCCAAACTCGGGTTTCCGGTGTGGCGTGAGGTAAGATGACCAGCACCTCAGCGCCACTGGGCTGGCTTGTATTATTGTATTGATAGTATGTTTTTGTTCTTTGGCGCTCAGAGCCCTTGGGATTGGGTGCCAGAAAAATAAAATTTGCCTTGCCTTTTTCTTTTTTGCTGACATTTGAAACTGGCAGATCTGGGTTTGAGAACCCTGCTCTGAAACGCAAATTTTGAACGCAGTCGTTTGATCCCACCTCATGAACCCAGTAAGTGAAAAATGTTCAAATCCCAGCCAAAAAGGTCATAACACTCCACAAATGGGAAAATCCATTTTTGCCAGGATTGGAAAAAACAACACCAGTCACTTACATGGGGTGATGTGAAAAAATGTCTATGTTGAAAAGTTGGGGTCACAATGTGCACTGTCCTGAAGGGGACCTGGACTGCATCCAGCCCACTGGAAACTATGCACCCCTGACTGGCAGTGCCAGGAGCCAAGGCGTGATATTCAGTGACACCATGCAAAAGAGGCCATTGGGCCTGCATGGCGTTAAGGGGCCATCTGAATGCCCATTATGAGCACATCTGCATGGGAATCAGTGGCTGAGCTGCACCCATCTTGACACCATCCCTGGTGGTTAGCGGCACACCCTACCTCCCCAACACTCATTCTGCATATATCTAGCAATTGCCCTGGTGTCTAGTGCCACCACCCAAGCCTACAATCCTCTGCCCAGGTCTGCGAACATGTGCCCTGTGGCACCATCCAATCTCTTATCTCTGTCTCGGGTATTACATGATGCCCTTGTGTCTAGTGGCAGCCCCCACCCTTCGAGCACCTGTCCCATATACATTTATCACTGTTGGATAGCAGCACCCACTGCCCCCCTGAAGCAACTGTCATGTCCCCTTGTTGTGACTATATTACCTGGTATCTAGAACATACCCACTCACACACCTGTCACCTTGATGGTAATATTTACCACAGTATCATGTTGCCTTCACCACCCCCAAAGACCCATCCGCCATACTTACCCTGGTGTCTTGGTGTCTAGCAACAATCCCTCCCCTCCTGAACACTGATTCAGTTGATTGCAATATTATTCATGGTATCCAGTGGCACCCTCCATCACCGATCTCCTAGACCATGTGCTTTATACAATCCCTATCATCATGTAGTAACCACAACCCCTGAATATCAGTTGATGAACTCACCACAAACATTAGCAGTGCAGTGCAGCAGCCCCCACCCATCCATCCCCCAATACAGCACCAAACCCAACCCTCCCTTACACATCTGACGTGGTAAGGGGAGGGCTGAGGATAGTGTTGTGCTGGGTGCGGGTAGAGGACCGCTGAACCACTGTGTGCACCAGTGGAACACATGTCCCCCTAAACAATACTGGTCATCCCATGGCACCCCTACCCCATCCCAAATGCTGGCTGGCAAATGCAGCAGCACAAAATAGAGGTCCAGCAGTGCCCCACCCGCATTGCCCCCAGTACAGCACCAACACCAACTAAGGGGAAAGCTGGGGATGGAGGTGTGCTGAGAAGAGGCAGGTGGTGGCTGGACCACTAATGAGCACCTGCACATTTATTGATCTGCATTCAGGGGTGTGGATACCACAGGATGCCAGGGAATGTACAGAGGCCATGGTCTGGGAGATCAGGGGGTTGGGGTGCCACAGGACACCATGAAATATTTCACCTGCCAGAGAGTTCCAGTGCCACACAACCACTCTTCTCCCCAGTAGAGCCTGGTCAGCTTATACCCAATGAATTTATAACTGTACAAGACTTCACTGGGGGGAGAAAACATTACCACTCACTTGTGTTGTTCTAGACTGGGATGAAATGGGAGGAATTGTGCAACAGGCCACCATAGCCAAAATGATAGCAGTTGATGTCATCCTTGGTAACAATCTCAAACAGGGAATGGTGTGTGCAGTTATCCGTAGCCAAGCAGTGAAGGAAAATTGTAGTTCCCTGGACCCCACAGAAACCAGTGTGGAAACCACTGGGAGGCTGGTTCTCCAGCCTGTATCTCCTGATAAGGAGACTAACGAAAAGGGGGTAGAAATTTCCCCAGTAGCAGTTAACCAAACAGCTATGGAGGGTTACTCTGAAGAAGGAGGGGTGACCCATTGTCAGAGGGTTAGGGATGACAGTGATCCTCAGTGCCCTAATGCTAGTGCTAGGGACCCTAGTTTAGAGACTGAAGGGGACCTGTCCCATGCCTTAGGAATGTGTAAGGAGTTTGCAGCAGCTCAGAAAAGTGATCATAGTCTAGAGAAGCTGAGGGCTTGGGCAGTCTCTGATGGAACACAGGGCAGTGACGGTAAACATAAGGTTTATTGGGAAAATGGACTGATGTATACTCAGGCTGTGCAGACAGAGGGAGGGGTGATAGGCAGGCAGCTTATCGTTCCCCAGGGGTATTGTGAGCAGTTGCTTAAGATTGCACTGGATATTCCCTTGTCTGGTCATCTGGGAATCATGTGCACTATACAGCAGTTGGTCCAGAATTTCTATTGGCCCAACTTCACCCAGCAGACGCCCATACGGCAGACAGCATATCGGGTGTCAGAGGCTGTCCAAAAAGACATTAGGAGGGAGGTGGAGGAGATGCTGGATTTAGGGGTAATCCAGAGATCCCACAGCCCCCGGGCCTCACCCATAGTCCTTGTGCCCAAGTCAGATGGCTCTGCTTGTTTCTGTGTGGACTATCATGGACTGAATGCAGTCACAAAGTCAGACGCCCACCTGATGCCCCGGACGGACAAACTCCTGGACAAGTTGGGAGGGACAACCTACCTTATGACTATTGACCTGACCAAGGGGTATTGGCAGGTAGAGTTAACTGACAGAGCTAGGGAGAGGTCAGCCTTCATCACTCTGACAGGCTTGTTTTAATTTAAAGTAATGCCTTTTAGAATGAAGAATGCCCCAGCCACTTTCCAAAGGTTGGCGAACCAGGTGTTAAATGGTGCTGAGGCATGCACCGTGGTGTACCTGAATGACACTGCCATCTTTAGTGCCAGCTGGGAGGAACACCTGTCCCATCTTAGGGAAGTGCTGGACAGGATACAGAGGGTCGGGCTGACTGTCAAAGCGGAGAAGTGCCAGGTGGAAATGGGAGAAGTGACATACCTCGGGCATGTTGTAGACAGCTCCATCCTAACCAAGTAAAAATAGAGGTGATCAAGCCATGGCCCAGATCAAAAATGCAGAAGCAGGTCAGGAGTTTTCTCAGGACAGCAGGGTACTATAGGAAATTTGTACCCAATTACAGTGCCCTAGCTGCTCCCCTATCTGACCTGGTAAAGAAAAGGATGCCTAAGAAAATTACATGGGAACCAGCCTTTGAAAAAGTCTTTACCAGACTGAAGGAGGCACTGTGCAGTGCTCCTATGTTGACAAGTCCTGACTATAGCAGACCCTTTATAGTCCAGACTGACACCTCAGATGTGGGTATTGGGGCAGTATGAGTCAGACATCCAACCAAGGGAAAGATCACCCTGTAGTGTACCTGAGTAAAAAGTTACTTCCCTAGGAGCAAGCTTACTCAACTGTGGAAAAAGAGTGTCTTGCTATAGTGTGGGCCCTAAAGAAGTCCAAACCATACTTATATGGGCAGCATTATGAGGTACAAATGGATCACAACCCCCTGGTTTGGCTGACTCAAATGGGAAAAACTAATGGTAGACTGTTAAGATGGAGCCTTGCCTTGCAAGGGTATGACATGATGATCTTACATAAGGCTGGAGTGAATAATTGGAACTCAGATGGCTTATCGCATCTGTATCAGGAGTGAACTGACTTGGAAAGCTCATCTCATGCAGGGGATAGAGCACCCAAATCCAGTCTAGGTAGGGAGGACTGTGACACTTGGCTAGCTGGTTATGATTGTTCTATGATTTTTGTAATATAGAATGTGGTATATGAGGGTCTCACAGTACACATCCTGTTGTGCCATAGATGCCCCCCCCCCAGGTTTCAGTGAAATGACAGGATATATATTAACCAGGATATCTCTGTAATGTGATTAATTTCCTTGAGAAGTTGCATTTTATAGCCTTTTTATGACCTTCCTCCTTTGAAGCCGGGAAACTAACATATACATTTTATGACCTGTTTCTTCTTTGAAGTCGAAACAAAATGGGACTTTATGAGTCTGCCAGAGGATGAAAATCATAAACTTTTATGATGTCTTAAGAGGAAGCTCATTTAACATTTACAGTGTCAGTGGCTCAGTAGGTAGCACACTCACCTCTGAGGCCGGGAGATCAGAGGGCTGTGGGTTCAGTTCCCACATCTGGCACTTGGGTTAATATCCCAGTACTGACACTGTAGTGCAGCATGAGAGGGTTGCTGCACTTCTGAGGTGTCGTCGGATGAGACGTTAAACTGAGGTCCCATCTGCCTGGATTGGTGGTAGTTCAGGTGGATGTTAAAGATCCCATGGCACTTATCGAAAAGAGTAGGGAAATTTCTCCGGTGTCCTGGCCAAATTTCCCTCATTCACTAAAAATACCACCAACAGCTTAATCTGGTTCAAGATCAGTTGGCATTCATCTGTATCCCCTTCCCCCGGGTCATGCCTGAAAATAGGCAGGATTTGTCTAGTTCACTTACCCGGTCAACAAACACTAAATAAATAAATAATACCAACTGGTGTTAAATAGCTATAAAAACCTTTGATGTCATTGGGAAAGCAGGAAACCACACAAGATCAAAGGAAAGGCTTGATTAAAGACTGTCATAATTTGGGAAATTCGTTTTTGATGATGTAGCCTTATTTAATATATCTCCTGATAGGACATCCTGTTTGAATATTTTTTTATATTCTAAAAGGGGGACCTAAATGACATCAGAGAAGAGGTGTGTGAGAGAGACAGTTTAGGGCTGTGTCTGATCCTTGAGAGAGACATATCTATTTTGGGCTCTTAAGAAACAAGACCTAACTAAAGCACTTAAAAAGGTAATACATTAGATTGGAAAGTATCTAACTGTATGTTGGTAGAGGTTTGTCTGTAGTTTTTCTTTGCTTTTCATTTAAGTGGTTGTATGTTCTGTGATATAATGTTCTGTCTTTACATTTAACATATTTTTTTATCCATTTTTAAGTAAACCTTTTATTCTAAAGACTACCTAGGTGTGTCTTCCAAGTTCTTTCTTTTGCATGGGACGTATGGAGGGTTAAGACTGACAAAACTGTTTGGAAGCTTGATGGTGTTACCAAACAGAAAAGTTAAGAATATACCTAAGGTCTTTTATAGAGTTTTAAGGGTTCATTTTGGATACCTGAATAGGTGCCCTTAGACGAAAGATATCTGGCATCCCCCCGAAGAGCAGATTATCGAGCCTGTACAATTGGGTATGCTAACATAAGGTTCACAGTTTTAATCCCCCCAGAACTCAAGACCAAGGGTGATTCGGACTCACAAGCAGACAGTAGGGTTACCCTGTTCTGTTACCTGTTCATAATACTGCGCTCGGAGGTTGGGACTGTGGGAGCAGAGGGCCTGACCTGCTGAGTGCGTTTGTGAAAGGGGGTAGTGACCATAGTTATGCCCGATGACCACGCCACTCTAATAACAGCTTCAACCTAAAGATATACTGACCTCCCTTCTTCCTACCCCCCCCTTTGGAGACTGAACACTTTCATGCTCCCTCTTCCTCTCTCTACCCTGCTCAAGCCACCCAGTTTGGGGGGGCTGTTGCTGTTGGCCCCTACGGTGGATCCAACCCCACTCTTTTGAAAATGGCTTGGTGTGCTGCATCAACCTGGACCCCGGTGGACTGCTGCCACTGAACTCTGAATGGCCAGGCTGTTTTTCAGGCCTGATATTACTCCGCTGATCTTTGGAAGCTTCCTTCCCATTAACTTATGGGCTTGAACATGGCCTACTATTAAACCTCACTCATGTTTCGAACAGTCGGGGAGTTTCCCACCACTTCCCTCCTTTCCTGTTCCTTGCCCCTCCCCTGTTTGGGGCACCCCCCCCCATTACTCCCTCCCTCCCCTGGTATCTTGGGCTACATGCCTTTTCTGATAGTTGAGCTGGGGGTGGTATATTTCTCTGGTTCTATCTTACCACACCCCTCAGCTGGTGAACAGATCATCGTGGCTGATAACTTCCCTCCTTTAACAGGGGTTTCTCTTGTGCATACCCATTTTCACCATTAGAATATTCATTGTTATTCAAGTGCTTTATACTCAGCCTCTGTTTGTAGTTCTCCTGTTTATGATAACATTCTATGAGGCTAGCTTAGTTGTGTCAGTTGTTTCATATATTGTGATTGTCTTGTTTCTCTTTTTTCTATTTACTACCAGGATTGCATTGTAATGTTGTACTTGTTTCATCCACAACCTACAGGATGCCTCTACTGCACTTCTCACTGACAGACATAAGTTACCCCAGCTTATGGTTCCTCACACTCTGACATATCAGGTACCCTTCACTTTTCCTTTCTCGGCATCAACCACTCCTGGGGTGAGTACTTTTGTTGCTGATCTCTATACAGGATCATGGCACCTAATCCTGCCTCTGGGGTTCAGTGTATATCTTGGAATGTCAAGGGACTGAACCACCCAGTTAAACATACAAAAGTCCTCCAGCATTCAAGCTCCTTGCAGACGGACATTGCACTTCTCCAAGAGATGCACCTCACTGCCAGGACCATACTATGGCAGAAAAAATCTTGGGTGGGGAAATTATTGCTAGCTCAGCCTCCACAAAGTCCAGAGGAGTGGCCATCCTAGTTTGGCGCTCTTGTCCCTGGGTAGAGGAGGAGGAGTTTAAAATGGATAAGCAAAGGCTGCTGGGTGGCTGTCAGATTTGCTTTTCGGGGCGGGGGTAGTACTTGCCATCCTGTATGGTCCCAATACAGATAGCGTGGACTTTTTCCCTGCTTTCAGCCAAGCTATCATACATCTCTCACATCTGGTCAACCCCAAATGCCTATTTTGATAGGGGGTGACTACAATTTGGTCACAGACATTTTTCTGGACAAATCCACACCCTTCCCTCAGATGCACCCCAAGGCCAGAGTAGCCCTGCAGGAAATGATGGATGAATGGGGTCTTGTAGATATGTGGAGATGGGACCACCTCACTGGGTGAGACTATACCTTTTATTCTGCTGTCCACTATACACATAGTCACATTGACTTTTGGCTGGCCAACTCTGCTGCTACCCAGGGTACAACCTCCCTCCTGAATTGGTAACATTCTCATTTCTGATCATACCCCTGTCATATGCTCATACGCCCCTCCTGGACATGTTACCTCTGGTACCAGGTGGTGATTTTATGGCTTTGACCCTTATTTCTGCAAATGAGTCTCCACCCTATATAACACCCCAGTGGCCAGGATCCTTACCAACAAAGGATATTTCCCCCACATTCCTGCTACACAAAGACACCCAGGAAGACTGCCCTCTCTCACCTCTGCTGTTTCTGGTTGCCTTGGATCCCCTAACTCAAAACCTCGTCTCCTCCACTGAGATCAGAGGTATACAGGTGGCAGAGTGCTCTTACTTGGCTGCCTCATATGCGGATGATCTCCTACTTACTCTCTTCCACCTGCAGGATTCTCTCCCAGCTGTACCGACAACCTTACAAGACTTTGCCCAGCTCTCTTGATTGCAAACTAACTCAAAGAAAACCACCCTTGTACCTCTGAATGCTGCTTGCACCAAAGACTGCCTACAGTAGACAGACTTGGCCTGGGCTCCCCTGGGTTTTACATACCTAGGTGTGGTGATTTCGTTCACATGGAAGGACTTGGAAACATGCAATTTCTCCCCTCTGCTCTCTAACCTCTCAGCTGAGATTGAGCACTGGCGCCAACTTTGCCTCTTCTCTCTCTCTCTCTGAGGTAAAGTGGCTGCTATATGCATGCTCCTCCTCCTCCCATGAGTGGCCTACTTTCTCAATAATCTCTCTATCTCCCTCTTGCGTAAGCTGTTGCACTCCCTGGACAAATTGATCTCTTCTGTGCTATGGGAAGGCAAAAGACCGCGTTGAAGCCACAACAAACTGTGTGCTCACTGGTCCAAGGGAGGGCTAGGGCTTCCCTGGCTACAAGGGTACCACCTGGCATACCTATCGGCTCAGGTCACAAAATGGTTCGTACCTTCCAAGTCCCAGCCCCCTCTCTGTGTGGAACTGGAATCCCAAATCTTGCAGGGATATCCCCCTGGCATGCTCTTGTCGCATGTCCCTTATACTTTCCTTCCTTTAACCCCTGTAATGACTGAGACCAGAAGGGCGTGGCGCCAACTTATGGCTTTGTCCGGCACTCCAAAATCTACATGGTCCCCACCCCTGAGATATGTCAATATCAGTGTAATCCCCCTACAAATGGGGGTTCCTGAAAAGTCTTCCTTGAGCTTGCCTAAATGCTCACTGCCAGGCTGGTGTCTTGCGTTTTAGCAGTTTAAATGTATTGCCAGAGAGTGCCTGCATAGCCTCTGTGTACTGTCTCTTTAAGAGCTGCCTGGATTTCAGTTATAATTAATCTGGGGGGGGGGGCTGAATGTTTCTATGCTTGAGTCCCGCCCGGGCTGCCAGATAATTGCTCCGTTCTGCCAACGCTATTTGCGCAGAGGGAGCTCTGTTATAAGATGTGCTTATTTGTTGATTATCTATTAGAGTGATAATAATATTGCAGTTCTAACCTGTTTTCTTTGCAGCAAAGACTGTTCTGTCTTCTCCACCATCTTGGCCCAGGACTGTCAGAATGGGACAATCAGTACATTTGGGACTCTAAAATGGAGCCTGCCTACAGGGGCTTGGTGGGACCAAAACTTGTAGGAATTGTAGTTTTGGGTTTTTGGCACCTAAAAGAATCTGGAGGGGAGCCCTTGTTGTGACTGAAAGACAGATCAGCCAACTGAACCTTTTGGATCTTGGGGAAAGTCCCAGATTGCTTGCAGTTTCAGTTTGATCTGAGTTGGGAAGTGAAGAGGTAACAGCTTGAGTGATTCAAGCAAGAGCCCCTGCATAGATTTGTGCGGGAGAACTGTGAAAGGGCTGAGTTTTGGCCTGCCTGAATGCCTGCTGTCCTTGAGAGGGAAAATAGAGTTTATTTACACTGAATCCGAGTTGTGAGAATGATTTAAGCCACTGGATTGTGACCAGGCTTTTACCTGAAGAAGACCGAAGATTTGCTGAATGCGGTCGGCCTGCCAGGATTTCCAGCCACCTCGGGACTCCCAGTTTGTGCTGAGATTCTGTAATTGCAACTGGATAGCAATCTGCCTGGTATAGTGGAATTTCTTACATGTAAATGTGCTGTGTGCTGTTAGTGGGTCATGATTTGGTTCCCCACTGTGTGTTGAACTGTGTTCTGCTCGCTGGAGGCTGCATCCAGCTCCAACGGACTGAATCCAAATTCATCGCCATTTCTCCTAGGCCTTGCCACACTGGCACAGCCAGACTACCCATTGCATGGAGAAAGTCATCGACGAGAGACCTGCCTGGAGATCAGCCCCTGCTCAACGCTTGAACAGGAACAGCGCGTCAGTGATTCGCGTGGGCCCTGCTTCTCTTGGCACTCCCGCTCAACAACCTGCAGTCTCAATTTAGTCCTGCCTGTGTCCTGTATTGGGTTTCAGGATAAACATCAGGGTAGCTCCCTGCAACAACAGCCAAATCTAAAGTGTTGTCATCTGGTTATCTTTTCTTTCATGAACTGAGCCCTCCGGTTCCGGATTACAAATAGTGTGTGTTGTGCATGTTGCTTTCTTCCATTACAGTGCCCCAACCAGCTGCAATGCTCTTGGCTAGCCCACCATCTACCTACTTGGGTACCCAGAGTATGTGACTGTGTGGGGACTTAAAGCACATGCATAACTGTTTTATTGATATAGCCTTTAAGCCAATCAACTTGATTACGCCCCCCCCCGTTCAAGTCCCCTGAATAAATCAGATCTTTTTCTGCATTTAACCTGACTGTGGTTCCAATTTATGCCAAAAGTACTGTACTGTTGCTATTTGCTGTGCATAACCTTGTTTTACAGGGGGTCCGAAGGGTTGAGCCAGAGGAACCAGCCCTGGTGGTAAGTGCAAGCAGTGTGGGTACTTGTATGGTGTACAAGGGGTACTGTGAAAGTGATTATTGTGTGTTGTTCAGACCACTAGAAGGGAAAGAGGGGGGTTACAGTGTCCCAGAGAGCTGTGTCCAGGTTAGCTTGACCACTAACACCCCTGACCTCCAAGTGGAGGCACCCGTTTCAGTACCCAGGCCCCTTAACCTGCTAGCCAAGCAGGCAGGGGTAGTAGCCCTTGGGATAGCACCACCTAGGGGTTACATCTGGAACAATTGGCTCCTGATGGTGGACAAGAAACCATTACATTGGCCCGGTTGGGAGGAGCGCAGCATCAGGCTCATTCAAGACCTGTACCTACCTAATTCCACTGAGCTCATGTCCTTTGAACAATTGAGGACCTTGTACAACCTTCCGGTTAGAGACTTTTGGAGATATCTTCAATTTCGTAACACCATTCACACCCTTAAGTCGGCGTAGCCCTCAGATCCTAAGTGGCAATGGCTGACTACTTTACACAAAAAGTCCACCTCCCGGGGGTTGGCCGGGCTCTTCTATCAGGTATGGTGAGATTCCTAACCAGATCGCACAGAATCCTGCCAGACTGCCTGGACTGCTGACATACAATCTCCCATATCCTCAGACAGCTGGTCCCATTGTCTCCGGCTGGCACATTCTTCTATAAAGATGCAAGGAGTCAGCTAATCCAACTTAAAATTCTTCTCCGATGGTATAGGACCCCAGCTGCTCTCCATCGGCAGGGAATACTTCCCCACGCCCAGTGTTGGAGATGCCAGCATATCCCTGCACACATATTGCACATCCTTTGGCAATGTCCTCACTTTGCTTCCTTCTGGGCCTCTGTCTTGGATGGCTGTGCCAAAGTCCTGGGCAAACCAGTTGACCTATCTGATCCCATGCTTCTCCTAGGTGACCCCTCAGCACTGGACTTGCTCCCTCCTGACTATAGGGACTGGGTCCTGGTGGCTCTCTTAGAAGCAAAGAGGGCTGTGTTAATGGAATGGCGGCAACCCTCACCCCCTGCAGTCTCATCCTGGCATGCTGTGCTAGCCAAGTTGGCTGTATTGGAGAGGCTCTCCTATTTTAAGCTTGGGCGTCTCGCCAGCTACTTCCGGAAATGGGAGGCATACCTGCATTCCCCTCTCTGCAAAGTTCCCCAGCCGCGCTGTGCAACCCACCAATCTAACACCTGTTTTTTATGAACGCCCCCTGTTGGATTCTCCATTAATACCTGCTTACCCCCCTTTGTTAGAGCAACTCCGTCAGTGGCTTCTGGCGGCACCTTACTCTGGCCTCTTTCTCTGTCAGTTGAGAAGTGCACACTTTTGGTTCACCTTACCCCTCCCCCTAAGTTTTTCTTTCCTACTAAATAGAAGGCTTAAGATAATGACTAATTGTATGTCTGGAGTATCTTGGATAACCTGCTTTTATTGCTAAGTCGCTATTAATCCAGGAGGTTAGGTATGTAACCCTGCTGTCTGTACTCTTAGCAGCTGTACTGTATGTATCCTGTGTAGTGGTTGTTATGTGGAGAACAATACATTTTTCTATGATAAAAAATACATACCTGTTTGACATGTCGTAAGATTTTGTTTATGCTCGGAATTTAGTGTCACAAAATGACATCAGATCGCTGTAGCTATCTCTCCCAGAGACTGGGTTTTGTGAAAAGCTGTTTGTGTCTCATTTTGCTTTAGATTTAGGAACCAGCAGTTGGAACTTGGGAAAGCCAAGGGGAATGTGACTGAAAACAATACAAATGTACTAAAGTAACATTGGCAAACCCTATTCAAACATAATAGCCAATCATTTCTGTTCCATTTTTTTATGTCATGTGAAGTGCTTTAATGCTTCAGAAATTACCAACTCCAGACAGAGGGGGGTCTAAGAGCACTGCCAGATGAATCAGTTGATGTTAAAGCAATCTGCCATGTAAAAGTGGTCTGTGTTCAACTTGTTTTATCTAATCTAGTCCTCCACTTGCAAAAGTAGAAGCAGAGAACATGGGAAGGCAAGTCTATCACATAAATTACCATAATATAATTAAAACATGATAGTGCTATGTTTCTTAACAGATATCAGCCACAAGGTTTTCTTTGTGTAATCCTGGGGTTAACAACAAAACTGGCACTCCTGGGAACTTATGTTCTTTCTGTTCATCAAGGAACAAAATGTTGCTCCGTTACTGATTTTTGGGAACTGCTCTCTGAGTAAAAAGTCAAAGGGCATGTGCTCACTCCATTATCTATATAATTATGTATAGCTGGGTCACCGTGGCTGTTGTGGTTATTGCCCCTGTCTTGTGGACTCAAACAAGGTTGGGGGGCCTGAGTCAATACACTCCTAATTGGGAGGGGGGGGGGAGGTTGTATTCAAAGTTTAAATTGATTATGTGGTGACAACCCAGAAAAAAGTTTTAAGTGGGCCTGGTATTAGTCTGAGGTGTGGTACAACCCATCAGGATGTAGTACCTCCCCCACTACCCCACAGTAACACCCTGCCCGTGAACCAGCACAGCAATAACAATTCCTCAGTGAGCATACACTTAACTAGAAAATAGACTGGCAAAGGCAATAATTCAAACAGAAAGAACATGGTTCCTTGGTTTCATTTATTACCTATAACTAATGATGTTGTATATTCATTATTTATTCCTTGTCATACTGTTGATTTTGCATTGCTTCTGTGTTCCAAGGTGTACTACTGATTGTGCCTACTTCAAATTTGTTTTATGTTTGCAATCATTGGTTACTAACTGTGTTCTTGATCTATCCTGCTATAATAAACCCTTGTACCTCCCTGGTCGTGTCTGAAAATAGGCAATTATTTTGTCTTTGCACTTACCCAGAGAATTAGAGCAAAATACCTAAATAAATCAAAAAATCATCATTAGGGCTAAACATCTTAAAGGACAGGTTGGAGACAGTGCAGCTTAGGGTAATGAAAATGTTTAAGGGGCCATAGCGCAGATCCTGTGAAGTTACTAAACATGTATACGCTGGAGGACAGACGAGAGAGGGGTGATATGATAGAGGCCTTCAAGTTCCTGAATGGAATAAACAAGGTGATCTGTGAGGAAATATTTAACAAGAGTAGCGAATCTAGAACACGAGGTCATGAGCAAAAGCTGGTGTAGGGGAGGTTCAAAAGGGATACGAGAAAGTTATATTTTACAGAGAGAGTGGTTGACCCATGGAACAGTCTGCCAGTGGAGGTGGTGGGTGCCAGAACCATTAATGGGTTCAAACACAGTTGGAGCAGAGTTAAGGGCCTAGTAGCTACTGAGGGGGTAGTAGTGAAACAGGGAGCAAGGGGGTGGATAGTGTAGACAAAGACCCCAAATTGACAAAAGGTCTTTAGGTATGATAGGGTGTTAAGGACAGGAAGCACCACTGAAGGTCGACAGTGAATTTGCCAACTTCCAACAGTGGACGTGTACCAATACTGACACCAGTATTGTGCCATCCCAAATGAAGTAGTTTTTTGCAGGGGGCTATGGCCCCCTGCACCCCCCAGATTTCTAAAACTCCAGATCGGAGTTGTTCCAGGGAAGGGACCGAACACTGGAAGAAAGGCATCACCTGAAAACAGACCATTACAGTGACAATCATTGTAATGGTCTGTTTTTGGGATTTGCTGTTGGGGTGTCGCAGTGGAGGCGGCAAACATTATGGGCAGACTAGATGGACCATTGTTTGTTTTTTTTTTCCTACTGTCATTGTCCGTATTTTTATGAAGTTTTTTTTTATTTTATATGGCTTTTTTCTGCCATTTCACGTTGGGCTGGCAGGCAGGCTCTTGTCCCCTCTCAGGGGGTTCATATCACTCCAGGACCTTGGGTCCCAATAAAGCTTCCCTGGGTGATTTCCCAGAGATCTCTGTAGGAGGCCGGCCACCCACCTCCGAGCATGATCCAGAAGCCCAAGGGTTGCCGGGTTCAGGATTGTAGCAGAGACTGTCATGAAGCCTGCCAACCCCATTTTCCATTTTTCTCCCATCCCCTGTTGTGGACATATGTATGGGCATGGTGGTGCATGGATGCTGCAGTCCTGCACCACCCTCCCTTCGTGCCGCCCTCAGTCCCGGACTACCCGTCAGGCCTCCACCTGGTGGTAGTCGTTCGTCGGGAGCGACACCCCACTCACCTCAGGAGAGGAGAGCAGTCCTCTGGACACTTGATCCTATTCCTCCCTGGCTGACCCCCTGCAATCAGTGCCAGTTCCCAAATCTGGGTTGCCATCATGGCGTAAGGTGTTGCGTCCAGTGCCTCAACCCTCAGTGCCAATTGGCAGGCATTTTAATGTTTCTAAAGGCATAAAGGAACAGGTTAGGTAAATGACATAGCACAGTTGTAAATGAGTTTCTGGTGACCAATGTAGGCCCCAGCCCAATACCCATGTAACTACTCTTCTGCTGCCCCGAGTAGGTGCAGCCAAAACAAATTTGTCCCCAAGTTGTAACTAAAAAGACCCAACTAGGCACAGACCTTGCATGTAGCCTGTCTCCACCCCACAGTGCACTGTGCAGTATCGTCCCCTTGTTCTCCTGTACAGGAGGTGCTACCGTCTTTGCACTGGTAACAGTGCTCGTCCTTTTAAACCTTTAAACACTTTAAAGGAGCTCCTAAATAAGTTATGCGATACCCAGTAGCGGAATTAGTGCAGGCCCATAGATTTCAAAATGGTACAACCCTTAACAAGAGGAATTTGTGGCTCCTGCCCTAATGGCTAAATGAGTTAGACATTCCAATTATTTTACCAAGTCCCAGTTGTAGGAATGAACTCATGATTCTGGTGCTATCAGGCCTCCCTCACAATGCAGATCTCTTCTGTCACAGCTTGTGCTGGTCCCTACCTACTGACTCTTAGTCTCTCTGGACTTTCATATTCACCCCTCCCTCTCTCTCTCTTTTTTATTCAGGCTCTCACTCTGCATCTGGAATGGTGACACAGCTTGGTGGTTCGGCTATTCTCCAGACAGTCAGGCTACTGCCTGTCCACATCAACCCACATGTACAATGCCTCGAACCTTCGGGACAGTAACAGCTATAGTACCCAGGCTATGGTACCTACTATTGGACCCTGCAGGAGCTATGGGTGGCAGATCACTTTTCTGCTCTTTGTGCTGGAGGAGCTCAGTGTCAGGCAGCGTGCTGGCTAGCACAATAATGCCTCCCTTTTAGTAGCAGGGAATTTGCTTCAAGCCATATAGTTCGTAAATGACAGATATGCAGTCTGTCGCAATACAACTCCTAGCAGCAATCAGCAGGTCTGCCCTCTCTGCTGTCACACACAGACTTTCCTCTGCCTCCTTTACAGCCACATGCAGACTGAAAAGGTGCCGCCATAGCGCCTGCTATGCACCTGCTGTTCACTGGGGAAAAGTCATCTTACAACTGGTCTGTACAGGTGCTAATCACTCTAGCCCCAGGCATGAGGGTCATTCCTCTACAAACAATTGGCTTCAAATTCACGCCCCAAATCATGCAGTCCTCCAGTATCCTAGGGTTTCTTCTGGCTCCACATCCAGGCTCTGTGGCCTGACTGGTTAAAATGCTGACCGCTAACATCATTTCCATCCTGAACGGGGTCAAGATTAGGCATGAGATACCCAATGAGTAACCAAAATGGGTACTGTGAGTAACTGCTTTTTTTAGCGAAGTAGGGTAGTTTGGGTAAAGTACTACTCTAAGCAAACACAGTGTGGGTCGGGCATTCTGGATCAGGTATTTAAGCCTGGCTTGGATACTTACTTTATTCCCTGGCATTATATACTGTAGCTGCGCTGCACTCCAGTGCTGCCATCAGGTGACTCACCCACAACTGTCCGAAGCCAGCATATGACACACTTCTTCAATGACAGTGCACGTCCGAGGGACTATATGAGAGGCCATGGTGTGTGAGTGCCACAGACAGCAGCACTACTGCAAGGCTGGTAGCAGCTTTCAGTGCCAAAATTAGCAAGCAATTCTTTCAATGACCACCAGACTGAGAAAAACAATAAAATATATAAAAAATGAAGAAGAAAAGAAATCAAAGGAGGGGTCATATAAAATATATATATATATATATATATAAAAATACAAAAATCACACATGAACCCGCAATGCAAAGCTCCATGGGCTGCATATGCAAATCACCACAGAATATTGTGCTGGTTCAACTTTAAGCAGAAATGCATGGTGCCCAAAGGCCTCTCACACAGTTTGCAAAGGGTGCCAACAGAAGACATAGACACGTGTTTCGTCCTATCAGGACTCATCAGTATGCCTGGTCTGTTTGACACCCCAGTGGAATGAACCAGCTACCCTAAGATGGTCTATCTGGGTTATGTTGTGGTGAACCCAATTAAAATAAAAATACTTAAGACAAAGAATTCTTCAAGCAAGAAGCACTGAGGTATTATTATTTAAAGGATTTATGTTGAAGTTGCTTCAAAGAAATACAATCACGCATGCCCCGCAATGTGGGGGGCATGTGATTTTGTTTTTCTTTGAAACTTGGCTTCCCGCCAAATGCCCTTTGGGGTAAATCCATTGCCCTTAGTGCTTGCGCACAAAGGTTCTTTGTCTCATATATTGCTGCGCTTTTCATTGGCACATCTTGCTGCCCAGCGTGCCTGCAGCCACACAGCACTCACTCAGGCAGTTCAGCTCAGCAGCACTTACTGAGTGCGGCAGGGCCAGCCACGATGAGTCACTAATATGCCGCACATCCGGTGTCCAAACATTTTGCAGTCCAGGCAGCGAATGAAAGAGGAAAGGGAGTTGGGGGGAAATAAAAAAAAAAAGCATTTTGCTCAAATTTTCTGGCTGAATCACTTTAGTGCTGCCTGCAGTTGGATTGTGCTGTGTGATCAAAGAGAACAGGCAGTTCAGATCATGTTAGGCTGTGGCTGTCTGGGTGGAGAAAGAAATAAATAAATCCAGGGGAGTTTAGGCTCTATTAGTGAAGCTCGGCTAGAGATTGCTGTTTATTTTGTTATTGTACTTGCTTGCCTATCACAAAACTTAAGGATCAGATCAGTGGTGGAGGAGTGTACCAAGAAAGGGGGGGGGGTGCATAACTGCATAGAACACCTCAGTCCAGGGCACTGTTCAATACAATGTCTGGCCCTTCAGCTACAAAACTGAGGGGTCGCCTGCCCCCCTACCCCCCCATCTCCACCGCCTATGGATCAGATAAATGCTTTTATGCAGCATAGCAGTCCAAAAGGTTGAGTTGATGGGTAAAGATAAAGCAGCTACCCACAAGCTTAATTAGCTGACTGTACCATCCTACTGCACTGCATCCGTTCTGTCTGACCTATGTGACTGTGATAGGTCCAGCACTTCACAAGGGAGAGAAATCAAGAAAAAAAAGTAGAACATCATAAATCCCTGCAGTGCTGTGCTAAGTCTTTCTGACTTTACTGTGCTGCCGTCTGCAATCAGGGAACTCACCCAGGACCACCGAATATCAGCAGGTGATAAAGGATTACCCAGCTGTCCCATCCACTTGTGCGCAGTGTCCACCATGTTCCTCCAATTACAGTGCACATCCGGAGAGGGTATATATAGGACAAGCTGCTGTGTGAGAGTGTCGCTGAGATTGCACAGTGGTAGCTGGCAGCGGCCACTGTGTGTTTAAGCTAAGCATCTGAAATCAAACTGCAAAAAAGAAAGAAATCCAGGATTCTTCCATACAGAAATAAAAAAAAGAAATAAATGAATTTTGCAGCAGTCATTGCCTTGCCAGGCACTGCGGCACAGTGACTGAGCAGCATGAAGTTAAGTGCGGCAGGGCTACTAACATGGCCACAAATCTCAGGAGTCAGACTCAGGACATGCCACTCCCCCCCCCTCCACAGGAGAAAAAAAGTTATTCAATAAATTAAAGGGGAAAGGTTATTGGCAGGGGAAATAAAGTATTTGTTTTGGCAAGGTCACTCACAGCTGGCTGTAGTAGGGATTATGCCTGTTCAGGGAGACTACACAGCCAGGCCATGTGGGGGAAGGGGAAGAGAGAATACAAATTAATTAAAATAAATGGTTCCAGGCAGGCTTGGGCTCTGTTAGTGGAGTTCAGCTAGGGTTTTGTATTGCCTAGCACAAAAGAGAGATCAGTCAGAAGCCACCTTCACTCTGGCAGCATAGCAATAAAGTCTGAGTTGAGCAAAATGGCCAGTCCAGTCACCCGCACAAATTTATTTGCTAATTGTACTGTACTGCATCAGTTGTTGTGTTTGCTTGCATGCATGTGCAAGAAACATAGTGCCATCATCCGAGTTTTCCAGAGGTGTGTCAGCCTCTTCCAATTCAGTCAGTGTGTTTGCAGGCGTGGTCGCAGTGCGCCAATCACTGCTCCAGCTGTCTATGACAGCTGAAAATGCAGTGGCATACAGTTGAAAGGAGAGCTCACTCAGTGAGCAGAGCCCCCAACACGCATGCACGAGACACGTGGCTGACACGGTTTCCCCTGCACATACTGTAGCCGACGGGTGCCAATGCCCCATCGGCCCACGCCGCCCCAAAGTTTTCCTGCGCGCTTGGGAGCCCACTCCTATGTGGCACTCCGTCCAGAGGGCCGACGGGGTGCCCAAACAGCCTTGAGACAGTTGCCACACTGGGGAGCCCACCCCAGCTTGGCAATAGCCAGATGGCCGACGGGGTACCCAATCCCCGCCGGCTTCCAGCCCCTAAACAGTTTTCTGCTGCCATGCTGGGAGCCCACCCCAGCATGACAAACGCCCCGCGGTCGCCTGAATAAAAATACAAAAACGGTAAATTAAAAAACGGTCCTCGCAGTCTCCTGCCCCCACCCACACCCACCCACTGCGCACCCTGCCTCCCACACACCCCCATCCCATACTTACCTCCGAGTCTGGCGCGACAATCTTCAGTGGACCGGGAACACGTCTGCACTCTTCAAAGCCAACCGCGAACTGAGGAAATGCCAGTAAGCTGTATAATGTAATAGATAGGGTTTTTTCAACTTTGCTGCATATCTTGGGCATTTTTTGGAATATTTGCACCAAATTTTCAACATGGGGTTTTTGGGACCCCTTCTCATGAATGCTGTCACTGTCATCGCGTTACTCGGGCCCAAAGGGTGATTTGGCAGCCACTGCATGAAATCACCTTTCCGGAATGATTAACAAACGACACTGCCAGTGTTCATAAGGTGGGCTCCTCAAAAGCCTATTTTGAAAATTTGCGTAAAAATTCCTAAATGATCAGTGTAATGACGAAATGCGGCGCTATGCAGTCTTGCACAAGACGCCAGAAGTTCGCTAATTTTCAGTATTTTCACTCCAGATTTTCAACATTGCCATTTTACCACACCTTCTTATGAGCAGTACAGCTGTCATTTTTCACATCTCACCCAAAATGTGTTTCCCCATGTAGTGCACAATGGCGCAGTCGGTGTATGAAATCAATGTACGGGACACATTAAGAAAATCACAGTGACACTGTTCATGAGCAGAGGTCTTAAATGGCTATGTTGAAAATTTGGTGAAAAATTCCTAAAAATGACTGTTTTACGAGCATGCTGTAGAGTTCCTACGTCAGAAGTTCGCGAATGTTCAATATTTTCACCCAGATTTTCAACATTGCCATTTTACCACACCTCCTTATGAGCAGTACAGTTGTCATTTTACATCTTGCTCCACAACGTGTTTCTGCCCATGTAGTGCACAATGGCGCAGTCGGTGTGCGAAATCAACGTATGGGACACGTTAAGAAAATCACAGTGACACTGTTCATGAGCAGAGGTCTTAAAATGGCTATGTTGAAAATTTGGTGAAAACATTCCCAAAAATGACTGTTTTAGGAGCGCACAATGCGCAGTTCCTACGCACGCTGGCAAGTTTGCGAATTTGTAATATTTGCACACCAGATTTTCAACAGTGCCATTTTACTGCACTTCCTTATGAGCAGTACAGCTACCATTTTCACATCTCACCCAAAATGTGTTTCTGCACATGTAGCGCACAATGGTACAGTCAGTGTGTGAAAACAATGTTTGGGACAGATTAAGAAAATCACAGTGACACTGGTCATGAGCAGAGGTCTTAAAATGGCTATGTTGAAAATTTGGTGACAAAACTCCATAAAATGACTGTGTTACGAGTGAGCATTGCACAGTTTCCATGCACCCTCGTAAGTTCATGAATTTGTAATATTTTCAGTCCAGATTTTCACCAGTGGCATTTTTCCACACCTCCTTATGAACAGTACAGCTGTCATTTTCCACAACATGGCCGAAATGTGTTTTCACACTTTCAGCACAGAAATGCCTGGTCGCTGTGGGAAATCATTGTTCGGGACAGATAAAGAAAATCACACTAAAACTGTTCATGATCGGAGATCCCAAAATGCCTGTGTTAACAATCTGCTGTAAAAAAATCCCCAAACTAGTTACATTACGGGTGTGCATTGCACAGTTTCTACGCACGCTCGTGACTTCACCAGTTTTTTTAAGATTTTCACAACAGATTTTCAACATTGCCATTTTTTACACCTCCCCATGAACAGTACCACTGTCATTTTTCACATCCTGTTCAGAATGTGTTTTTGCACCTGTGGTGCCAAATGCCATAGTTGCTGTGCAAAATCAGTTTTCAGCTAACAAACTGATATTGCCACTGTTCATGAGGTAGGGTTCACAAAAAAACCAAGTTGAAAATTTGGAGTGAAAATACCAGCGAATGCCTGAGGCGTTAGGGTTTCCGGCCATAATGCCCCCCCCTGTAGAGAATGACAGGCATCAGGGGTGTGACTTGGTGTTCTTGCCTGTCATGCTCATACCATTCCACCCCCACCCACACCCTGCAGCCAGTGAGAGGCATCAAGGTGTGCCTCAGACTCTTTGGGCCCAAACTTCACCCCATTCTCCTATACCGCACCCATCTCACCGTATTTCCTGATGGAATGGGGTGCACATAAGGGCCAAAGACCCCAAGGCACACCGTGACACTTGTCAGTGTCTGCAGGGTAGGGTGTGGTGAAATGGCATGGTCGTTATGCCTGATGACCCAAAGGCACACCCCAATGCCTGTCACTCTCTGCAGGGTGGTGGTGGGGTTGGCTTCAGTTCAATACTTCGCTGCCATTCCTATTATGCAGCTCTGTAACTTCTACACCACCAATGCCAATGCCAGCAAGCAAACATTCGGCATTGACAAATGCTTGTTTTTGAGATTGTGATGGTCCAGCATTTCTCAAAAGAGAAAGGAATTCAAGAAAAAAAGGAAAACTATTTATTTTCGAGGACTTGTTCAGACACCTAAGGAAGGGGACTTTTTCACATGATGCAGTATGCATAGCACTGAGCCTAACCACATGTATGTGCATGCATTTACTATAAGCAATAACATTCATCTTAGGGCCATTCTAATATTCCCTAACTTTTCTTTATTAGTGTGACATTGCCAACTTGAGTGCCTGTAGTAGTTAGTGAAACAGATAGCCTTTTACGGATAAATACGTAATTTGTCTATAGGGCCACTGTGAGACAGGCAGGTTGGAGAGGCGTAGCTGGTCTAAGCAAGCTGCTGCTGTTTCCATAAATTATACCCATGGCGGGCACTGTTGAGGTAGGTAGAAGAGACACAGCCATTCTGAGTGAGCCTGCTGCTGTTTCCACAAATTATACCTATAGCGGGCATTGCTGAGGTGCAAAACGCAGAAAATTGATGATTGACAAGAGCAGTGGGTCCAGTGTGGCTGGCAAGGGTTCAGTAGTACTGATGGCAGCTGTTTTCAGCATGTATATAAAAGGAGAATTGAGCTGAATCTATAAGTCATTTTTCACAGCAGATGCTGCCTTTTAAATACTGATTCAAATTATTCTATTTCTTTAGCTGTACAGGCTTTTTAGTTATCCTAGTGGTTGTTTCTGATTTCTATGGTAGTGGGTCCCAAGATGACAGCCTGGGTAAAGAATTGGCTGGAGAATAGGACACAGAGAGTAATAGTAAATGGAGTCCACTCTGAAGAAAGGGGGGTTACTAGTGGGGTACCGCAGGGTTCAGTATTAGGAACGGTCCTCTTCAATGTCTTTATAGGCGACATTGCAGAGGGACTGGAAGGAAAAGTATGTCTCTTTGCAGATGACACAAAGATCTGCAACAGAGTTGATGCACAAGGTGGGGTGGAAAGGATGAGAAGGGCTTGGCAAGGTTAGAGGAATGGTCAAATGTATGGCAGCTTAGATTCATGCAAAGAAGTGCAAAGTAATGCACTTGGGAAACAAAACCCAGGGAAGAGTACAATGGGTGAGATACTAACAACAACAAAAATGGAAAGGGACCTGGGGTAGTCATATCAGATGACCTAAAGGTGGGCAAGCAATGAGAGGGCAGCAAGGAGGGTTGGGGGATACTGGGATGCATAGGGAGAGGCATCACCAGTAGAAAACAGGAAGTTATTATCCCTCTGTACAGACAGCTGGTGAGACCCCATCTAGAGTACTTGCAGTTCTGAGACAAAATCTCCGAAAGACATAGACAGGATGGAAGCTGTCCAGATGAGGGCACTAAAATGGTGCAGGGTCTGCACCGGAAGACATATGAAGAGAGACTTAAGGAGCTTAATATGTATAGCCTCGAGGAAAGGAGGGAGAGGGGGACATGATAGAAACTTTCAAGTACCTCAAGGGAATCAACAAAGTCCAAGAGGGTAGCATCTTAAAAAAAGAGGTGTGCAAGAACAAGGGGGCACAATTTGAAGATAGAGGGGGGCTCAGAGGTAATTTAAGGAAGTATTTTTCACAGAGAGGGTTGTGGATGCATGGAACGGCCTTTCGGAGCAGGTTGTGGAGTCAAAAACAGTGGTGGAATTCAAGCATGCATGGGACAGTCATAAGGCAATTCTAGGGGGTTGGGGCAGGAAGAAGTAGGCTGCTGGTTAACTAGGATCTGCAGCTTATCCATTAGGTAGGGAAATGGGCAGACTGGGTGGGCCAAGCGGTCCTTATCTGCCATCAAATTCTATGCTTCTATGTTTCTATGCTGCTGGTAAGAACCATTTTAGGACGGTATGATGTAGTTTATATCCCTGTTTTACTTTTTTATTGTTGACACACTGATCCCATGTTCTATTTCAGAACTCTGTGGTAGTTTGGGACATAGCCTACCTCATACAGCTCTGAAATGGTACTTACTAACAGACTGCAAACCAGAAACAACCACTGAGGTTACTAAATGGCCTGAGTAGATGGAACAATAAAAGAATTTGAACCAGGACTTACACACCAGCCTTAGCTGGGAAAAATGACTTACAGGTTCAGTGCAGTTCTCCTTTAAGCAGAATGTCACCAAAATTGAAGACAGTTGACGGCAATACAAATTTTGGTTAACAGTTCTTATGTCAGCAACCTGCCTTCCAGTATTGGTGTAGTACTCACATCACAGGTTCACTAGTTCAAAAAATAAGTGTCATAAGCACATGAAGAAAATAAAAAAAGTAAATGCACAGGACGAGGTTGGAAATAAACTGAACTGTCTTGTCCTCCTTTCCTGGTCAACAACAATTAAATAAATATAAATAAATAACGGTGCCAATATAGTGAGAAAAATTACATGCATGCCTGTTTGCCCATAAATTGTACCTGTGACAGGATTTATTCAGAGGGACAGTTGCAAATGCTGAGACAGAGAGAAATAGATGTTAGTTAACCAAATCTGTCAGGATGCCAGTCCATACATGATACTCAATTCAATTCAATTTTATTTTTACCAGGATAACACCATTGGGACAGCTCATTTGCGAGGCAGTCCTGAAAGGGCTAACATACATAGCAATACATAGAATTAAAAATCACAATGACTACTGCAAAAACAGTAATAATAATACTAGTCATACAAAACAAGAAATGTGCGGGTTCAGCATACTTAGGTTCTATACATAAAAATCAGGGCAGCAGATACAAAAAACAATGCTAACAGTAGAAAGGATATGAGGCAGATAATGTACAGATACAACTTAAAATAAATGTAGAGAGGAAACTAACACTAAAAAGAGTATGAGAACAGGAAGAGTTGCTGGAATAAGGTGTAAGAGTATGGGGAAAGGGCAACGAGAGAGCGCTAGAGACAGATAGGGGATGGCGGGTAGGAAATGGTGAAAGGGTGTAGGGATAGCAAAATTAGGAAAATGAAGGTGCAGAGAATAGGGAGTAAGTACATGGTACTTAGGATTTGTATAAGAAGCAGGTTACGTAAAGAGGAATAACCTATGGGATACTCTTGTCATACACAACATAGTCATTATATTCATGGTGACTGTTTGCAGCTTTCATTCATGCTCAGGGTCAGAATCATACAGTTCAGTGGCTGGTATGATTGGTGGAAAACTATCATTCATTTTAAGAAATGTAAGCTGTTCCATATTTGTAGGACTTAGCAGTGTTCTTTGGCCACATCTATTCCTCCAACTGCACTGAATATGCATTCTGTGCATTCGCTTGGAGGTGGACAACTCAGGTACAATATGCAAGATTTGCTAGATTTGGCCATATTGTTCTCTTTCGTTTCCAACAGAATAATGGATCTTCCTCAAGACAAATCTTAGTATGGTCTGCAAAATCCTCCTGTATCATTGTGCTGTGTGATATGGTTAACTGTATGGCAGACAAACCAGCAACACTCTCCTTGCAGGATACTAGTCCATGTTGTTGCAGATGACTCCGAACTGATTTGCCTTTCTGACCCTGAACATAGGATGTCTAAAAAGTACCAGTAGATGTCCTTTCCCTTGCTGATGACATTGATGATTTTGAAGGTTTTATAGATGTGCTATCATCTGCGCTGAGGCATACTCTGATGGTTATCTGATTTTGACTCCTGTACATCAGTTAATGGTGTTGGAGGGGCACTGACAAATTTGGTTAGCAGAAGATATCTCTAATAATCAATGTCTTCCACTGGGGAAAGGATGGCTTCAATGTTACCCTTAAAGCCGGGATCTGGCAACATAGCCAAAGTAAAGTTTTCATTCAGAAACATGGTGTTTATTCTCTGATCGGTTGACAGTTTGAGACTCATGTCATCTGCCAGAATTACAGTGGTGCGGTCTTCTTTTGACTAGAAGTCTTTCTTGATGTAATCCAGGAAAGTGCAAAGAAATCTTATTTAAGAAAGAATGTAACTCATAGTTGCACTGTACAGTCCGCACTTACATCACACATGTCGGTCTCAGAAGGTTACAATAAGGTGACCAAAGATTCAACCAGACTCTAACTGCTAGAACTGAGCATGATGTCAACTTTACCCATTTGATTCTGCATAGTGTAGTCATGTACAGCTTCTTTCCATTCAAGAAGCCTTTTCCATCATGTAAAATGTTGAATTCCAGTTGGCCTGTGCTTTTAACCACCCACTGGGCTCAAGCCAACCAGAACTGTTTATAACTGCACAACTATGGCCTACATACTTTATGTGTTTATCCCAGCTTTTCTTATTGGCAGCCTCAGTTCTTCTGGAATGGTTTGGACAAAATAATTTCATCTACTGCATCATCAGCTTTAATCTTCTCCCCCATACATTAAAACTAAATGTGACATTTTATTAGTGTGAGGTAAAATGCAGTGTTAAAAACATTAGAAGTTCAGTTCTTTGTCTCATGCGCATCAAAATGTATGTCCAAGAGGTAGTACACATGATAAAAGCACAGTCTGTCTTTTTTTCAATTTGCATTGAATCTGCTGTCTCCCAACCTGCCCCCATTTGGACTAGCCCCCTCAACCTCATCACCTGACTTCCTTGGGACTTGCCCTGGCTCCATCATCCTTTGCCTCAGGACTGTAGAAGTGCCCAATCGTTGGTGCAAAGCCTTTAGGGGTCTAGGACATCATCTAGCAGTGGTTGGGGTGTTTTTCATCATCTTTCTCCCTGGGTCCACAGTGCATGCAGTGACACATTGTGTGAGCTGCACCTCTGTGGAGTCATCCCAGCATCAACCTGGTGGGGTCATTTCCCTTGTATCCTTCTGTGCTGCTGCCTACATTCCTCTAGGTGGCAGCCACAGAGTGGCACATGCATACCCCTTCCCAAGAGAGGAAAGCTGTACTAGACATGCTCAATACCCCCCTCCTCATCTAGACCTGGAGCAACCAACATCTGTTCCCAAACCTGTGGTGCCAGTGTGGCAGGTTATGAGACAGCCAGTGCCTCAGCCCACCACGCCACTAGGACTAGCTAATCTTAAACAATATATGATACATATTTTAAAGATCTGCTCTTAAATGAATACTTTACCCTAAACTACTTGCAACAAATTTCCTAGAGCTTAAATTCTTGATATTAAAGTGTGTACAGTTTGAAACAAAGCAGAAAACAACCCGATGCAATCAGAAATGTATAATGCTGGGCCCTGAGACTGACTTAATGTTATAGAGAAGATGTTCTTAGCCAAACACCTAACATCTACACTTTACCCTTTATTCCCTGGAAACAGAACACATTTTCAATTCCTGTAGTCTTTTCTCTTTTTAGTAGATTGCACTACATTTTTTCACTGGCCGTTGAAATGTAAAATACCTGGTGCAAACCTGTCCTTGCTAATCCAACCCTCTAATTGCCTCACATTAAAAGTTCAATGGTTTCCCAGAATAATATTTTCTCTTGGACAATCACTTTTCAGAAAATCAGAATAGCACAATAAAAAAACGCTCCATCCTAAGAGAAAAATTTAACACAAACTTATTTTTTTGGGTAGAAATATAAAAAGCAGTTTTATTGTTAACAATTAGGTACACATCAGTAAAAGACCCCCCCCCCCAACACACAGGACTGAGAACACCGATGATTGTTTCGCACCTTGCAGATGCTGGTTCTCATCACAGTGTTTGCCATTTTATATGCCCCAGCACTAACAACAACAACGTGAAAATCACCATCACATAATTTATCCAATTAATTTAACAATAATGTTAAGAGATCAAAACCTAGGGCTACTTCTAATACATTACTGCCCCCTATCTATTATGTGGAGGGGCTGTGCCTCCCACACACCCCCTATTTAAAGATTCTCAACTCCAGGGGGATGCATGTCAGGGGGGTGTAAAACTTGAAAAAATTAAAAACAGGACCTGACCCAACAAGCGATCATGCCCCAGACCCAAACCCTTCCCACCCCAGCCTACCCACCACGCCACATGACCCGCCTCAGCAACTGACCACCGACTACACCCACATACCCTCCTCCCTCCTTCCACCTGTCACGTGGCGTGGTCCCTTCCCTTCCCACGTGTGTATAAATGGAGATCCTGTCACCATAGTTGCCCACTCCTATCCCGTTGCTACCCTGCCAGGTAGCCCAGAACACGGTCACCCTTTTTGCAATTGCTCAATCACGGTCACCATGCTCATTGGATACCAGCGAGGGGCTGGCCTTTCTTGGATAGATTTGAGAAATTATCAGGCTTTCTATGATTTTAACCTTTTTAAGAAAAGCTGGGTTAAGATTCTATGGGGTGGGGCAGGAATAGAGGAAAGGAATTAGAATTTCTTTGGCTACACCTGTGCCATTGCAGCCATGACTCCAGCAGCACATCAAAGGCATTCCCCTGCTATCGAAGAAGTGAGCGATCTCACTCATAACAGGATTGGACTTCCTCAGTCTGTGCCTCGACCAAAACCAGGCTGCAGCATGAACCTCACAAGACCAAAAGGGGAGCTTGACAAAATGTTTCCATGACAGGAGCCCTGTTTACATGAAGTGGGGCTAGTGCCCCTCCACAGCCAGAATGCTGCCATTGTGGTACCCTATAGCCTCACCCCAGCAGCCAATTGGGTAACTGAGCCTGGATGAGGAGCTGGAGAGGATCATGGGCTACAGGACGACCATCTAATTATCTGACATGTATCATGCCTTCAGGACTGCCTGGTCGGATTGAAAGCACTGTTACTGAATGAGACTTTATGAACGTACAAAAATGCCAGCAGAAACAGGCCTCACGGTCTATCGAGGCTGCTTGAATGCACAGCTAGCACCTTATAATGCTACTGCCTCTCCCTTCCCCCCATCCTACCCTATCCCAACCCCTTTTGATGCTGTCTACTGTCTTGCAGACCACTACCTCACCAGGCAAGGAGTTCCACTTGTCCACCATTCTTTCTGTGAAAAAATGTTTCCTCATCAATCTCCTGAATCTACCCCCTTCCCCCAATCTCAGTTGGTGTCCTCGTGTGTCCCTCCCCTTTCTCCTCTGGAAAATCCTCTATGTATTAGTCTTGTTTATTCCCTTCAGGTACTTAAAGGTCTCAATCATATCTTCCCAGTCCCTCCTCTCTTCCAGAGAGTACATATTCAACTTCCTCAGTCTTTCCTCGTATGGCTTGCCCTCAATCCCTGGATCATCTTTGTAGCTCTACGCTGTACCCCTCCAACAATATGATGTCCTTCTTCAGGAACGGGTGCCAGTATTGTGCACAGTACTCCAGGTGAAGCATGACCAGCGACCTATACAGGAGCAGGATAACCTCCCTACTTCTGGAGGAGATCCCTCTAGCTATACACCCCAGCATTTTGTTGGCTTTTGCCACCACCCTTCTGCATTGAACAGAGTTGTTCATGCTCCCTGTTATGATCACCCCTAGGTCCTTCTCTTCTGTGGAGCAACCCAACTGAACCCCATTTAAGTGATGATCCCTTCCCTGATTCTGGGCTCCAAAGTGCAGAACCTTGCTCTTCTTGGCATTGAACCCCAGCTGCCATTTATCTGTCCACTCCTGCAACTTATTCAGGTCCTCCTGCAACCCTCCCCCGTGTCGCCTACCACAGCTCCCATCTTGGTATCATCTGCTAATGGACTAATTTTGTTCCAGATCCCATTCAAGATATCTGCAATGAAAATCCCAAACAGTGCTAGTCTAAGCACAAATCCCTGTGGCATCCCGCTCATCACTGCTCTCGGTGATGAGTCCCCCCCCAACACCACCCTTTGCTGTCTCTCCCTCAGCCAGTTCCTGATCCAGGTCACCATTTTTGGTCCTGCCCCCACATACTCCAGCTTCCCTCCCAATCTCCCATGTGGCACTGAATCAAAGGCCTTACTGAAGTCCTAGTACAGGACGTCTACAGCATGGCCCTTTTCCAGTTCCTGCGTCACTCAGTCATAGAATTCTACCAGGTTTGTCTGGCATGATCTACCCTCGACAAACCCATGTTGCTGGTCGGCCTGGATACCGTTTTCCTCCAAGAAGCTCATAAGCCCCTCCTTTAGGATGGTCTCCATAAGTTTGCCCAAGATCGAGGTGAGGCTCACTCACCTGTAGTTCCCTGGTTCACCTTTTGGCACACTTTTATGGAAGGGAACCATGTGGGCCATCCTCCGGTCCTGTGGTACACATCTTGTGTTCAGAGAGGTATTGAACAGGTCTTCCACTGGCCCCACAAGAACCTCTGTCAGCTCCCTCAGTACTCTAGGGTGAATGCCATCCGGACAATGTGCTTTGTCCACTCTTAATGCCCTCAACCCCTTCAGCACCCTGCCCTCTGTAATCCCTACATCTGTCATCCTCTCCCTTACCCACCCACCCACCCACTTTCCTGAGGTATGTGCCCCCTTCTTCTGTGTGAGCATGAGCAGAAGTACTTGTTCAGTGCTTCTGCCTGCTCCACCCACCCCTCATCTTTCTTTATCCTCACAAGCTGGTCTTTGCTTCTCCTTTTCTCACCTATGTAACGGAACAAGTCTTTTTCTCCTCTTTTGATCCCCTGCACCAGTCTCAACTCTCTAGAAGCTTTGGTCCCCCAGACCAGTCCTGTATACATCTTTATCTTCTTCCCTTCCCATTTTCCTATACTTCTGAAATGCGACCTTCTTGGCTGTCACCCCTTCCCCGACCTCTGGTGACAGCCAACTGGGTTTCTTCACCCTGTCCTTCTTGTTTTTTTTCCTAGAACAGGTCTCTGTTGCCTCCGCCAGCCCTCCCCTTACTATATTCCACCTCTGATCTGCATCCATGTGTTGTTGGAATTCTGCCAGGTGCTTGCTCAGAATTTCCTCCATCATCCTAAAGTCTGGCCCCCCAAACTCAACCACCCTTGTACCTGTGCCCCCTGTGTCCCTCCGCATGTTTAGTGTGAACCACACCGAGTAGTGGTCACTCCCAGCAAGCGGTTCTCCCACTTCTAGGTACCTTACAGCTTCCCCATTATCCAGTACAAGGTCCAAAGTCCTTTCCAGCTGTGTCGGCCACTGTACCAGTTGTGTCAAGAAGCTGTCCTGAAAAGCTTCCAACAGGACCCCCTTTCTGGCACTCATGGTGGCAGATGTGCTCCAATCCACCCCAGTAGGTTGAAATCCTCCACCACCATCGTGCTTCCCTTCCTGCTTACCCTTTGCATTTGATCTGTCAGTTCCCGGTCCAGGTCACAACCCTGTGATGGTGGCCTGTACACTACTCCCATCCTCAGTGTCCTATTCCTCGCATCCTGGAACTGCATCCACAGAGCTTCTGTCCTCCGCTTCTTCCCTTATGCACTTAATCCCCTTCCTCACATAGATCACCACCTCCCTCCATTCCCCTTGGCCCTATCGTTTCTTAATAGTCTATACTCTGGGATCATCATATCCCAGTCCTGGTACTAGGTGGCCCATGTTTCCGTGATGGCCGCTATGTCCACCAATTCCACTGCCAAGAGAGCCTGTAACTCTGCAATTCTGTATCTTAAGCTTCTTACGTTCAGAGAGCTCACCTTCCAGCCTGTTGCCTCCCCAACCTTACCGTTCCTCTTCCCCACTTTGGTCCTCTCTGTGCCCCCTCCTCTCTAACATAGCACCCTATGCTCCCCTTTCCGTACATTGTTTCTAACAATGGTGCCCTCGCCAACCCCCTTTCCTAGTTTAAATCCACCCTTGTAGAAATATACCCCCTCATTCCGTTTGAGTACACTCTTCCCCTCCTCGCTCAAATGTAACCTGCCCCCTGTGTATAGGTCGCTGTTGTCGCTGTTGTCCCAGATCCTGACCCAGTTTGACACCAGCTGTATTTCCTGGTTTGACACCAATCCCTCAGTCACCCATTGAACTCCTCTATCCTTTTTTTTCTCCCTGTTCTTGCACATGGTACCGGTAGCACCTCAGAGAATGCCACCGACACCCCCACCTCCTCACACTGCCTACTCAATTCCTTGAACATCCCCTTTACCGCCTCTACTGTTTCCCTGGCCAAGTCATTTGTTCCCACATGCACCACCACGTGTGGTTTAATCTTCCCTCTCCTTTTGCACTTGTACCTGCCCTGCCCTGTCTGCTGTCAACCCCAGAATTGCCTTGACTCAGATATGACTGTGCCTTTCCCCCCCTTCCTCCTTTGATTTTCCTCAGAAACAGCTGGAGTTGAGGAGACATTTGGCCAAATCTGGGAAAGATCTCATTCGAGTGGGACTCAAAGAGATCTTCTTCAAGTGGGACTCCTGTTCGAGAGAGCTTTAGCTGGACTATGACTGACTACCCATCTGTAAAGTAGGAACTGTCAGAAAAAGACATTTCTTATGGTCACCAGCCAGGGAAAATACCACAACCCCAGTTAAAATTAATGCCCTAGTCCACCACACAAGGAAAAACAGAACATCAAGTCATGTATAGCACCGTTTGATTTTTTTATTTTATTAATACATATGAAATAAAGTTGAATTGAATGATACAATACAGTCAGTTATTATGTACTGTTCTGGTTCTTTCCCTCTTCTTCTGTCTTGTTCCTCCTTTGCAGTACAAATGCTGAGCTGTCATTAAAGAAGATTGATATACCATTAGAACAATGACACACATATAGCGAAGACCATTATAGCGACAGAAATCAGCAGGTAACTGTAATGGTCCCGCTGTACACCAGCGCCGCTTTTGCTGGTGTTTCTCCCCCTCCATGAAACAACTCTGACTCAGAGTTGATTATTTTAAGATTGGGTGGTGTGGGGGGGCAGATTGATTCTGTGATGGCACAATGCCGACTGTTGATATTGTGTCTGTCGCCGTACTGGATGTCAACAACTGTGTTGTCACTGCGGCTTGGTTATTCCAGTTATGGAGTGTCAACACCTGAAATAAAAAAGGTTGTAAGTCCTTCTTATGTAATACACATCAAAGCAGGAGCATGAGGAGGTGGCCAGAGACCAGGTAAGGTCTGTGGTGGTAGAATAGGCAGGGAGAAAAATGGGCAGACTACAGTAGGTGGGCCAAATGGTCCTTATCTGCTGACTAATTCTATGTTCTATGTTCTATGTTGTGCATGATTGCATGACCTGAACTGTATAACACTTCACAAAGCATGTACTGTTAGAATGTTCTGAAAAGGTGTCAGCTTTTCTAAGAGTTGCAACCTTGAACAGATCTGAGAAATTCTCAGGCTTCCTCCACCACTGATGAAGCATATGTGACTGCACTCACAACAGGACCAGAATTCCCCAATCCATACCACAACCAAAACCAGACCACAGCACAAACTGCACAAGGACAAAAGAGGGAACTTGACAAAATGTTTCCAGGGCAGGAACCCTATTTACATGAATAGTGGGGCCAGTGCCCCTCCACAGCCAAGTTGCTGCCATTTTGATACCCTATGACCCCATTCCCACAACCAGTCAGGTTTCTAAGCCTGGACTGGGATTTGGAGAGAAGTATGGGCCACAGGGGGATCTAATAAATACAAACATCCTTTCTCTTGCTAGTTACCTGTCATGGATCAGACCTTCAGAACTTCCTGGTCTGATTAACAGCCCGTAAATGAATGGGACTTTGATTTTGCTCATAAAAGAGGTGGGGTTGAGCAGACTTTCGACCAGATCTGGGAGAGTTCTCTTTCGAGTGGGACTTGGCGAGATCTCATTCAAGTGAGACTTCTGTTCGAGAGGGCTTTAGCTGAACTGTGACAGACTACCCATCTGTAAAGTAGGAACAGTAAGTTAAAAAAACAGTTTATTTTGGCCAGCAGCCATGGAAGAGATCACAGCCTCAAATAAAATGAACGCTGTAGCCCACAACCCAAGAAAAACAGAACTGTTTGCTTGATGTTTTTTTTATTAATGCACATGAACAAAAGTTGAAATGAATGTAATGCAATCAGTTGTTATGTATTATAATTTTTGTTCCTTCTGTCTCCTTTTTTATTATGTTGTCTTGCACCTGCACAAGAAACATGTTGAGGTAACTTTGGAATAGCAGGTTTAGGAGGTGCAGTCGTGTTGTGGCCAGTGGCGCCACTGCTTTTTCCGGCTAGGCTCCATGGCACGAATTAAATTGCACACTGTCTATGACAGCAGTGCAAAAGTGTGCCACCAACTTGAAACAATTTAGCCGCTGCAATGAGGGAGTACCCCATCATTGCAGGGCATGCTACAATGATTATAACATTTCGATAAATATGGCAGGCTCACTGCGGCGCGCACAGTCCCTGGAAGCCGACTGGGGTACCAACCTCCTGTCAGCATATGTGGCCCCTTTAGTGCTGTGCTGTGCTGTGTGAGGGGGTGCCCAATCCCCCTCGGCATCATGCTTCCAACACACAGACATTTGCTGATGGGGGTGTCCAATTCTCTGTCGGCATGTTTAGTCCCCCATCGCACGGTATTTTCCTGTGTGGCCTCACGCCGATATATCGATAGTGCCACTACTGGAGCCCACCCAGTGTGGCTAACATGCCCCCAAAAACAAATGTGCCACTGGGAGCCCACCCAAGTGTGGCGAAAACCTGCAAAAGCAGAAAACGGTCTGCAGTGTTTTTTTTTCTGTTACCTGCAACAAAGAAAACGGTCCCTCGCCATTGGGTCCCCTCCCCCCAGTCCACACCCACCCTCTGTGCACTCCACTTCCCCAAACCCCCCTCACCCTATACTTACCTCCGGATCCCGGCGCAACGATCTTCGGTGGACCGGGAACACATCTGCACTCTTCAAAGCCGACTGCGAACTGAAGAAATGCCGGTAAGCTATATAATGGCATAAAAAGGGTTTTTTCAGCTTTGGTGCATTTCTCTGCCATTTTTGTGAATTTTGGCACCAAATTTTCAACATGGGGTTCTTGGGACCCCACGTCATGAATTCAGTTACTGTCATCTCCTTATTCAGTCCCAAAAGTTGATGTCGCAGTCACTGTGCAGAATTAGCTTTCAGGACCGATGAATGAAATGACAGTGTGACTGTTCATAAGGTGGGCTCCCAAGAAGTCTATGTTGCAAATTTGGTGAAAAAATTCCAAAAAATGACTGTGTTATGAGCGTGCATTGCGCAGTTTCCACCCATGCACATAACTTCGAGAATTTTTAATATTTTCACTCCAGATTTTCAGCATTGCCATTTTTTCACAGCTCCTTATGAATAGTATAGCTGTCATTTTCCACATCCTGCCTGAAATGTGTTTTTGTGCATCCGGCGCACAATGGCTCAGTCGCTGTAGGAAAACAATATTCGGGACAGAGTAAGAAAATCACAGTAACACTGTTCATGAGCAGAGGTCCTAAAATGCCTATGTTGAAAATTTGATGACAAAATTCCACAAAATGACTATGTTATGAGTGTGCATTGTGCAGTTTCCACACACAGTCGTAACTTTGAGAATTTTTTATATTTTTACTCCAGATTTTCAACATTGCCATTTTTGCACACCTCCTTATGAATAGTATAGCTGTCATTTTTCACATCTTACCCGAAATGTGGTTTCCCACATCTGGCCCACAATGGCGTATTTGCAGTGGGAATTCAACGTTTGGGACAGATTAAGAAAATCATAGTGCCACTGTTCATGAGCAGAGGTCTCAAAATGCCTATGTTAAAAATTTGGTGAAAGAATTCCAAAAATTGACTGTGTTACGAGCATGCATTGTGCAGTTTTCATGCACGCTCGTAACTTCAAGAATTTTTAATTTTTACACTCCAGATTTTCAAAATTGCCATCACTTCACACCTCCTTATGAATGGTGCAGTTGTAATTTTTCACATCCTGCCCAGACTCTGTTTTCACACATGGCACAGAATGGCGCGGTCACTGTGGGAAATCAACATTCTGGACAAATTAACAACATCACAGCTCCACTTCATGAACAGAGGTCTCAAATGCTTTCATGAGGTGGGGTCACAAAAAGCCCATGTTGAAATCTGGAGTGCAAATGCCAGTAAACGCCCACAGCATTAGGGCTGCTAACTGTAACATCCCACCCTGTGCAGACTAACTGGCATCAGGGTGTGCCTTGGATTGTCAGCTGTAATACTACACCACTGCCCCCCACCCTGCAGACACTGACAGGCATCAGGGTGTGCCTTGGACTCTTCAGCCGCAGTTCACCCCTTCTCTTATACTCCACCAATCTCAATGTACTTCCTTATGGAATGGGGTGAGCGTAAGGCCCGATGACCCCAAAGCACAACACGACACTTAGCAGAGTCTGCAGAGTAGGGTGAGGTGAAATGGCATGAGCGTTATGGCCGATGACCCAAAGGCACACCTCAATGCCTGTCACTCTCTGCAGGGTGGGGTGGGGTTGACATCAGTTCCATACTTCACTACCATTCCTATTATGCATCTCTCTAACTCCTCCACTACCAATGCCAATGCCAGCAAGACAACATTCGGCATTGACAAATGATTGTTATTATTTACATCTCCCTCATCTCGTTCTTCTCCCAGTACCAGAGAGATGGTCTGACCAACAGAGCAAAGCTACTGAAAGCTTTGTCCTGGACCCCTGCATTAAGATGTAGGATCCACCAGCACCAAAACCATGAGTAAGACCGTGGCTACTCTCAGTGTCAGTTGACATGTACAGCCAGATGAGAACTGTTTCACTGCATTTGGCCATCAGGCCAGAGATTCACAAATACTGCTATTCGAGGTGTGTTTGTGGTTTGGGAGGTCCTGAGTGTTATCACTGTTGTTTTTAAAGAGCACCACCACCAGTCAAATAGCTGCACTATATATGAGCCTACACCAATTCAGCACTGGGTGCCCAGTGACTTGTGGGAGCTCCCAAATAAAGGTTTAAACAGGGAAAATGTTGGCACCAGAGGGCAGACAGTAGCTCCTCTAGTACAGATGTGCATAAGCAGATCACTATACTGTACTGTGCTCTGCACCAACATAATGGTCTGTCTGGCTGCACATGGGGCCCTGCAGGCCTTTTGTACAGGCACACACTAACCACCATCATGCCAAAATGTACAAGGCCCTTTGAGCCCTGCACCAACACAATAGTCTGTCTGTCACTGGCTCCATACAGGGCCCCATGGACTCTACATAAAAACAACAGTACTCAGGTTCAAAGAACAGAGAGCTAACTGTGTGCAAACATTTTATTGTCTTCTGCTTGACAAAGCGTCAGTAGTGGAAAGCGCAAAATGTTGGGGCTCCAAGTGGGTTCCTCTCGTGCTACACTCTGTATTGATGTGAGTTAATTTGCACTTTGTAATTTTGCACTATATTGTCAATAAGATGTTTGCACACAGCTTTCTATGTGTACTTTGAACCCAAGTGCTGGAGCTCTCTTGCTGCCTGCAGTTCTGAGTTGAGATCTGCAGCACCATGCCAAGCCAGCAGTCCCTTCCTGCTTGCATAAAAACAAAATTACCTGCACAACTAAACCACAACAAGCATAGCTTACTGCGCCAATTAATGAACTCCCCACAATTCCTTTCAAAAACACTCAGAAAACAAAAAAAACCCATTAGTCAGTTAACCTGTCTCATGAAATCATGAACCTAGTTTTGGTTTAGTCACTCGTGCCACAGCAAATTTCCATTTTTTGTTAAAAAATTGCTTTTTTTGATAAAATGTGTCAAAAATAACTACCTACACAACTTCATTTACACACATTATAGCCATGAAATCCACCTCATTATGTTTGCTTGCACGCATGTGCAAGAAACATAGTGCCACCATACGAGTTTTCGTAGATGTGCCTCCCCCACTTCCAATGCCCTGCTGCCTTTTGCAGGCATGGCCGCACCACACCAATGAATGTCGGAGCTGTCTATGACAGCTGTTCAGATGCAGTGGCGTACAATTGAAAGCGAAAAACCACTGCAATCAGCAGTGGTAACATGTAGGCAATTTGCACACTGCCGTTGGCAGCATGCAAAGTGCCTACACGTTGGCACTGCACTGGAACAGCTGTCATAGACAGCTCTGTCCCCTCCCTGTAACAAGTAGCACGCTGGGAGCCCACCCCAGCATGCTCATGCGCCCCCCCCACATACACACACTGTATGGCCAATGGGGGTACCCAATCCCCCGTCGGCTCCGATGCGCCCCCTCAACAGACTTCCAAGTGCCACGCTGGGAGCTCACCCCCGCATGGCAACAGTCCATAAGGCCGACAGGGGTGCCCAGTCCCCGTCGGCTCCACTGTCCCCCCCAACAGACTTCCAGGAGCCACGCTGGGAGCCCACCCCAGCGTGGCAACATTCCGTATGGCCGACCGGGGTGCCCAATCCCCCATCGACTGCACTGCCCCCAAACAACCTTCCAGCTGCCATGCTGGGAGCCCACCTCAGCGTGGCAAAAGTCCCGCTTTGTCTTTAAAAAATCACCTGTAGAAAAAAACGGTCCTCGCTGACTGTCTTGACCCCTCCCCAACCCACGCCCACCCTCTGAGTGCCCCACCTCCCCACACCCCCACTCACCCCATACCACTTCTGAGTCCGCGAACGATCTTCGTGGAGTCAACACGCTCTGCACTCTTCAAAGCCGACTGCAAATTGAAGAAATGCCGTAAGCTGAATAATGGCATAAATAGGGTTTTTTTTAAACTTTAATGCATAACTTGGGCATTTTAAGGAATTTTTTCACCAAATTTTCAACATGGGGTTCTTGGGACCCCACCTCATGAACTCGGTCACTGTCATTTTGTTATTTGGTCCTGAAAGGTGATTTTGCGGTCACTGAGTGGAACCACCTTTGGGACCAATTTACTGAAATGACAGTGTCACAGTTCATGAGGTAGGCCTCAAAACCCCTATGTTGAAAATTTAGAAAAATTCTAAAAATGAGTTGGCAGTATTGGCGCAGTTCCTACGCGATGCTCGTGAATTTTGAGAATTTGTATTATTTTCACTTAGATTAATATTGCCATTTTACCACACTTCCTTATGAACAGTAGAGCTGCCATTTTTCACGTCTCGCTCAAAATGTGTTTTCGCACATGTAGTGCACATTGGCGCGGTCGGTTTGCAAAATCAATGTTCGGGACACATTAAGAAAATGACAGTGACACTGTTCATGAGCAGAAGTGGTAAAATGGCTATGATGAAAATTTGGTGACAAAAGTCCATAAAATGACTGTGTTACATGCATGCATTGCACAATTTCCACGCACCCTCCTAAGTTCACGACTTTGTAATATTTTCAGTCCAGATTTTCAACATTGACATTTTTCCACACCTCCTTATGAACAGTACATCTGTCATTTTTCACACCCTGGCCGGAATGTGTTTTCGCACTTCCAGTGCAAAATAGCGCAGTCACTATGGGAAATTAGTGTTCGGGATATATTAAGAAAATTACAGTGACACTGTTCATGAGCAAAGGTCCCAAAATGCCTATGTTGAAAATCTGCTGTAAAAAATCCTCAAACTAATTTCATTATGGGTGTACATTGCACAGTTTCTATGCACACTCGTGACGTCACCAGCTTTTTTATATTTTCACTCCAGATTTTCAACAATGCCATTTTTTACACCTCCTCATGAACAGTACACCTGTCACTTTTCACATCCTGTTCGAAATGTGTTTTCAAACCTGTGGTACCAAATGGCACAGTCACTGTGCAAAATCACCTTTCGCCTAACGAAGTGATAGTGTCATTGTTCATGCGGTGGGGTCACAAAAAGCCCATGTGGAAAACTTGGATTAAAAATACCAGAAAACGCCCAAGGCATTAGGGTTTTCTACCATAATGCCCTACCCTGTAGGGACTGACAGGTGTCAGGGGTGTGACTTGGGATTGTCGACAGTGATGCTCGTGCCATTGCACACCCCACTGCCACCCTCCAGCCAGTGACAGGCATCAAGGTGTGCCTTGGACCCTTTGCCCCCAGAGTTCACCCCATTCTCCTATACTGCATCCATTTCAGTGTATTTCCTTATGGAATGAGGTGAATGTAAAGCCCAAGCACCCCAAGACACACCTCGACACTTGGCAATGTCTGAAGGGTAGGGTGAGGTGAAATGTCGTGACCGTCATGGGTGACAACCCAAAGACATTTCTCAATGCCTGTCATCTCTGCAGGGGTGAGGGTCGAGTTGGCATCAGTTCAACACTTCAATGCCATTCCTATACTGCATCTGTCTAACTCCTGCACTTCCACTGCTAATGCCAGCAAGCAAACATTTGGCATTGACAAATGCTTGTTTTTTAATTGTTACTGTGCAATCACTTACTGGCATTTCTAACAATCAGGAAACCAAAAACAAATGGCGAAACCATGAGCGTGAGTGACAAAACCTAACTCACAAAACCAGAAACATTATTTATGGTTTCATTTTTCATGATTTTTTAAATTAATGCATTGTTTACACTAAAAACAACAGTATTTAACAATGAAAATTACAGGAAAATCTAATCACCAATATGTTGACCACTCAAACAATAGACAACCCTTCCATGTCAGTTTTCTGTTTTCAGCCCTCAAAGATTTTTTTTATGGTTTTGTGACCACTAACTATCCCATAATCTAATTGTTAACCTCACAAAACACAATTAAACTTATGAAATCATAAAAAATGATTTCACAAAAATTTGCTTATCCTTAGTACATTCATTTTTACAGCTGTGGGCAGAGCCTACAGCCGTTTTGGATTCGGCTCCTCAAAAATGGCTGACCATGGCTCGCATCCATTGGACTTTTGGAAGTATCCTTCCGAAAGTCCAACAGAGCTTGGAACACACCGCCACGGTCAGTCACTACGGAGTAACAGCCGCACTATTTCGGCTGCTATTTCCTCATTCTGGGACAAGAACTGTGCATGTGCAGTTCCATCGGCACCACCATCTTGGGAATGGCAGAATGCAATTCTCTGCAGCTATGCATGCGTGAATGCAGCACATGCCCAGTTTTGTTGCTGCCACTATCTTGGAGATGGCACTCGGCGGCACTCACTCTCCAAGTGTATGGACTCTGTATTGGCTCTGGCTAGAGTTTGTTAGGGTTGCAGTGGGCAGAGCCCTGCAGACCGCTTGCTTTCAAAAAAGGACTCCACCTTCCTTGCATTCTTTGCGACCGAATAACGTGTTGGAGTTGCACCACAATTGCCTCCATGTCTGTGGAGCACTCTGATCGTACTGCACTATTTTTTACTTGAAAAAGTATTGCCAGTCCTGATCAAGACCTTGGGGGACTGGGCACCCCCAGTGCCACTATTATGCTTCTGGAGGGGGTGGTAGGGTGGTGGGTGCTGAGAGGGAGGGTCAGATGGGGGGATATCTTTAATTTAAAAGCAAACAAACAGCGGTCACAGCCTAACACAGCACACTCCGCCATGTCCAAGATGGCTGCCGCACTCTACTGCATATGTGTGACTACTAGCGAATGTGCAGTGCAGTGTGGTGGCCGTCTTGTCATGGCGGAGTGTGCTGTATTCCACCATGACCTCCGATTTTTTTTAAATTATGCATATCACCCCTACCCGACCCTCCCTCTCAGCACCCAACACCCCACACCCCCCAGAGACATAACAATGACACTGGGTATGCCTAATCCCCAAGTGTCGCGATCACGTTCCGTGCCTCCCCTTTTGTTTAAATATATATTTTTTTTGTCCCCCCACACGACTCCCTCTCAGCACCCCCCCAAAAACATAACAATGACACGGGGGGGGTGCCAAATCCCACAGTGTTGCAATCGTGTTCTGCACCCCCTTTTTTTAAATATATATTTTTTTATCTCTCCACCTAACCCTCTCTCTCAGCACCCACCCCCTAAACATAACAGTGCCACTGGGGGTTCCCAATCCCCCAGTGTCATGATGGCGATGCATCTGTCCTTTTTTGGTTTTTTACCCTGTGAAGAGAAAAACATCTATCGATGACTTTTTGCGCCTTTACTGTCCCCACCCAACCCTCCCACTCAGCACCCACCACCCTGCACCCCCAAGCCCTTACTTACCAATTGGGGGTCCAATGCCGTATCCTCTCTGGATCGCAGACATGTCTTCACTCTTCAAAGCTAGACTATGAACTGAAGAAACAGGTATGCGGTTCAATGTATTTCAATGGTGTTTTGAACTTAGTGGCATGACTTTGGCAGTTTTGCATATTTTTGGCCCAAATTTGCAACATGCCTTCCTTGTGACCCTACCTCATGAACAATGGCACTGTCATTAAGCAGATCTGTCCCAAAAGGTGATTTTGCAGTCCTTGCATGAAATCACCTTTTGGGCAGGAGTTGAACATTTTCACTGCCCTTGTTCATGAGGTGGGCTCATAAGAAGGCTGTGTTGAAAGTTTGGTGTAAAACTATTAAAAAAAACAACACAGTTATGAGCCTACATTGAATTTTTCAAATGCAGGCTCATAACTTTGGTAATTTTCCATAGTTTTATCCCACATTTACAACATAGCCATATCTTTACCTCACCTCTTGAATGTGACAGCTGTCATTTTTCAAATCCTGGCCAAAATGTTGTTTTACATCCCAAAAGCTGATTTTGCGGTCCCTGTGCAAAATCACCTTTCAGACAGGAGCTGGAAATTTTCTCTGCCATTGTTCATGAGGTGGGGTCATAAGAAGGCTATGTTCTAAATTTGGTGTAAAAATATTTAAAAAATAGTTATGAGACCATGTTGACTAGTAAATTTGGTAATATTCAATATTTTTACCCCAAATTTTCAACATAGCCATTTCTTTACAGCAACTCATGAATGTGACAGCTGTAATTTTTCAGCTCCTGCCCAAAATGTGTTTTTTGTGTCCTGAAACTTGATTTTGCAGTCCCAGTGCAAAATCACCTTTCAGGCAGGAGCTGAATATTTGCTCTGCCCTTTTTCATGAGGCAAGGTCATAACAAGACTATGTTGAAAATCTGGTGTAAAAATATCACAAAAACAACACAGTTATGAGACTACATTACATGTTGCTAACACAGGCTCATAACTTTGGTCATTTTCAATTTTTACCCTAAATTCCTTGTCTACAGCCCTATCGGCTCTGGCCAGAGTTTGTTTCTAATGTGTGCAAGTGTAAATGAAACACAGTTTTGTAAATACTCAAAAGCTGTGAAAGTTAGGGAAAAAATAATTAGCAAAGACTCATCCTTGGACCAAATCCTATAACCCTATCAAACCTAAAAGTTTCAGATTTCAAATCTCAACCATTTTTTATGTTTGCTTGCACGCATGTGCAAGAAATATTTTGTGACAGCTTAGGAGAGAAGTGGGGTTTTGGAGGTGCGGCACTGTGGAAGCCAATGCCCCCAGTGCCTTTTGAGGCTTGACCTACTTTCCCCAATGCGGTGGCAAGCTGCTGACACCAGTTCAACCAGCGTGCCACCAACTTGAAATGAATCCGCCGCTGCAATGAGGGGGGCAACCCGTCATTGCAGGATGGTGCCTTGCCTGGTGTAACATTTCTTATAACATGGCGGCAGGTGGCGGCTCTCGCTGCCCACCTCAGAGTCCTCATGAAGGCCGACTTGGGGGTTCCCAATCCCCCTGTCAGCATGCCCCCCATCCCCAGTTCATTTCCTGATGGGGTAAACCAATACCTGTCAGCATGATGTGCCCCCCCCAATTGTTATGTGCCGAGGGGGTGCTCAATCCCCCTAGGCTTATGCGCTCCCACTCCCTCCCTCCCACCACACTGTATGGTCAACAGAGGTGCCCAGTCCCCATCAGCTCCAGTACCAACCTCCCCAACAAACACCCAGCCAGGTGGCATGCTGGGAGCCCACCCCAGCATGCCAAAAGTGTCCTGCGATATCTCTTTTTAAATTTTAAATCCTGTAAAAAAAGAGAACGGTCCCTCGTTGAGCCCCTTGCCCTCTCCCCCAACCTGCACCCACCCTCTGCATACTCTATGTCCCCCCACACACACCCTCACCCCATACTTACCTCCAGAACCTGGCGTGATGATCTTTGGTGGACCGGGAACACATCTGCACTATTCAAAGCCGACCGTGAACTAAAGAAATGCTGGTAAGCTGTATAATGGCATAAATGGTTTTTTTTTCAACTTTGGTGCATATCTCAGCCATTTTTGGCTCCAAATTTTCAACATGGGGTTCATGGGACCCCACCTCATGAATTCAGTCACTGTCATTTCATTATTCGGTCCCTAAAGGTGATTTTGCAGTCACTGCATGGAATCACCTTTCCAGACCGAGTAACGAAACCACAGTGTCACTGTTCATGAGGTGGGCTCTCAAAAAGCCTATACTGCAAATTTGGTGAAAAAATTCCAAAAAATGACTACATTATGAGCGTGCGTTGAGCAGTTTTTACACATGCCCATAACTTCGCGAATTTGTAATATTTTCACTCCAGGTCTTCAACATTGGCATTTTCCACACCTCCTTATGAACAGTAGAGCTGTCATTTTTCACATACTGGCCAAAATGTGTTTTCACACTTCCAGCGCAGAATGGTGCGGTCATTTGTGGGAAATCAGTGTTCGAGACAGATTAAGAAAATCACAGTGACACTGTTCATGAGCAGAGGTCCTAAAATGCCCATGTTGAAAATTTGGTGACAAAAGTCTGTTAAATGACTGTGTTACAAGCGTGTGTTGTGCAGTTTCCACGCACCCTCATAACTTCGCAAATTTGTAATATTTTCACTTCAGATTTTCAACATTGGCATTTTGCCACACCTCCTTATGAACAGTACAGCAGTTATTTTTCATATTCTGCCCAAAATATGTGTTTGGACATCTGGCACACAATGGCGTGGTCACTGGGGGAAATTACTGTTTCGGACAGATTAAGAAAATCATAGTGACAATGTTCATGAGCAGAGGTCACAAAATGCCTATGTTGAAAATTTGGTGAAATAATTCCACTAAGTGACTGCAGTACAAGCCTGTGTTGCGCAGTTTCCATATACGCTCGGAACTGCAAGCATTTTTAATATTTTCACTACAGATTTTCAACATTGCCATCTCTTCACACCTCCCTATGAATGGTACAGCTGTCATTCTTCACATCCTGCCTGATCTGTGTTTTCACACATCTGGTGCAAAATGGCATGGTTGCTGTGGGAACTTGAAGTTTGGGACGCATTAACAAAATCACAGTGCCACTGTTCATGAGAAGAGGTCCCAACTACTTTCATGAGGTAGGGGTCACAAAAAGGCCATGTTGAAAATTTGTAGTGCAAATACCAACACACGCCCGGGGCGTTAGGGTTTCTAACCATAACATCCCACCATGTACAAACTGACAGGCTTCAGAGGTGTGACTTCGGATCGCTGGCTGTAATGCTCATGCCATCCCACCCCCACCCTGAAGCCAGTGACAGGCATTGAGGTGTGCCTTGCACTTTTCAGCCCCAGACTTCACCCCATTCTCCTGTACTGCACCCATTTCAGTGTATGTCCTTATGAAATGGGGTGACTGTGAAGCCGAACACCCCAAGGCACACCTCAACACTTGTCGGTGTCTACAGGAGAGGGTGAGGTGAAATGCCATGAGCATTATGGGCAACAACCCACAGGCACACCCCAATGCCTGTCCATCTCTGCAGGGTGGAGGTGGGATTGGTGTGAGTTCAATACTTCACTGCCACTCCTATTCTGCAACTGTCTAACTCCTGCACATCCAATGCTAATATCAGCAAGCAAACATTCAGCATTGACAAATGCTTGTTAACTATTGGTGGGCAAAAAAAGGTCTTTATTTTGGTGAATTTATGTATTTGTAATGATTTAGAACTTTGTACTCACTGAAATGATCATTATCAAATTCAAAGGATCCCGATATCCTGGCACCAACTCAGTACATGCCAAACTGCAGGTGAATCAATGAAACCATGGTCAAGCTATTACGGTGCAAAAATCAGGATTTAACAGTAAACTGCCTATTCAATCCTACTATAAAGGCACTGCCATTCCTGTATAATACAATCAAATCCCCAGGTTCAGAGATCTGGTTGAATTTATTCAGCAATCAATAAAGGCCCGATAAACATACATGTAAGAGAAAGTCTACATTTCTTGATCTGCACCGACTTCCACCTCTTTTTCGGAGAACTTGCTTATTAAGTAAACCTAATGCTGCATGTAGATCTGCAAAGACTGCATACTGTACAACAGTCTGTTGAAAATATTTACATATCTATTCAGCAGATCTGACCAAACACAGCAATCATCCATAGTGCTCCTTCTTGCCCTAAAATGACTTATTTTGCTAGAAAAGAGTTTGTCCTTCTGAAAAGGATTCTAGAATAGAATTTTGTTATCATGAGTCTATAGGCAGCCGAATCATTTTTGTTACAAACTGGGATTATGAAACATAGAAACATAGACAATGAAGGCAGAAAAAGACTGATGGTTCATCCAGTTTGCCCATAGTTCCCTCTTAAACCTCAGGGACTATTGTTCATACAAAGTACTATCCCTCACTATCCTCCCCCCTGTTCCCCTCCTACTACTACTGCCCTGAATAACCACTACAACTAGTGCCCTGAGTAACCACTATATCCTTCACTCTGTCCCAGCTGTGCTTGAAGCCATTTATGGTTTTGGTGCCCACTGTGACATAGACAGCCAGCTCTGAGTGCTGTATCATTTTTTTTTTATATAAAATGTATTACGGACTGTCTCTGCTGAAAAATCTGGTGCTCTTAGAATGACCTCACTCATCAACCCCCCCAGGTTTCAGCTGAAAGATGAAAGCCATAAGAAAAATGCTGACAGCATGTGAGTTCACACACATTCAGTTTTTAAAGACCATGGCCCAGATATTCAAAAGGGTTGCGCATGGCGCAACAGTGTTGTGCCATGCACAACCCACTGATGCGCCCCAGCGTGATATTCAAAAGGGAAAAGTGTGCTGCACAAATCCCGATGTGCCGGAGCACATCAGTAATTTATGCAGGCTCAGGTGGGGGGGGGCGTGCCCATGCATAACCTGCACAGCCCGATATTCAGCCCGGGGTGTGCAGAGTCATGCATGCACAACCCCTACCTGCGCCTGCACAAAGTTAAGCCAAAAAAAGGAACAAGTGATGGTCACCCACAGGTGAGCTGCCACATTGCAGGGCACAACACGACAGCTGCCACCTGTGGGTGGCCACCCGACTTCCTGCTGCACCTGGTGGCACTCCCCCATGCCCCATCGTGGGCATCTGTGTAGCAAAATCCCCTCTCCTATATCCCTGGTGGTCCAATGGACCATTATGTGCCCTATCGCGGGCATTTGTCTTGAAGAATAAGCCCCCGTCCTATATCCCTGGTGGTCCAGTGGACCATTATGTGCCCAATCATGGGCATTTGTCTTTAAGAATAAGCCCCCGTCCTATATCCCTGGTGGTCCAGTGGACCACGCTCTGCCCGATCGCGGGCATGGGTAATATAACCCCCCCTACGTCCAATATCCCTGGTGGTCCAGTGGACCTCTATGTGCCCGATCGTGGGCATCGGTAATAAACCCCCCCACGTCCAATATCCCTAGCGGTCCAGTGGACCCATCGCTGCCCGATCGCGGGCATCTGTAACTCATAAAATACTCCTACTACTCTGGTGGTCTAGTGTACCCCCTTCCCACCCGCCAACTGAGCCCCACTGCCCCGCTCCCCCGTCAGCCAGCTGGCGGCAGCACCCACTCACCTGCCACCGCTACCGACGGATAGTAGGCTGCACGTCCATTGGTTCACAGCATGAGCCAATGGGCGGCAGCCCATACTGCATTACTCAGTCCAGATATGTGAATGAATTCACCCACCGACTTGACAGCTTGGTAGGGCTGCATACCCATTGGTTCGCGCAGCCTATATACAGACATTTAGTTCAGATATGGAATGAATTCTATTCATATATCGACTGAGTAGTACGGTATGGGTTGCATACCGATTGGCTCACGCCGAGAACCATTAGACATGCAGCTCTATCGAGCTGTCAGTCGGCATGCAGGCGGTGGGGTGCGCCGCCGCCAGCTGACGGGGAGCGGGCGGGGCCTAGTGGGCGGTGGGAGGTACACTAGACCACCAGGGTAGTAGGAGTATTGTATGAGTTACGGATGCCCGCGATCGGCAGCGATGGGGTCCACTGGACCACCAGGGATATTGGACGGGGGATATACCGATGCCCGCGATCGGGCACATAGAGGTCCACTGGACCACCAGGAATATTGGACGGGGGAGTTAGTATACCGATGCCCACGATCGGGCAGAGCGCGTCACTGACCACCAGGGATATTGGACAGGGGGTTTTTAGATCAATGCCCTTGATCGGGCTGCAGGGGTGTCGGTCCCAATGGCAGGTACAAGTCATCGGGGATCGGATCACTGCAGACAAAAGACGAGATGCAAATGGGGCTATAATAAGATGCAAATGGCACTCTGTGCGCTGTATAACTTATGGCCCCATTTGCATGTCCCCTTTTGAATATCGCAGGTGCTGTGCATGGCACAATGGCACTTGCGCTAGCACATCTTCATGCTCCACTCTGGCCACTTGCGCTGGCGCAGTGCCACTGCGCCATGCACAGTGGGGGTGGCCAGGGTGCGATATTCAAAGCTGCTGCACCATAGCACAGCTCCATTGAATATCGCCCAGGCCACACCCCTACGCAACAAAGTTGAGCTGCTTCTAGCTTGCGCCACAGCCTGGCGCAGTTTGAATATCCGGGCCCATGTGTTACATGTAAGGCCTTAATTAAGGATCCTGTTGGTCTGAGTTAATTACAACCGTAGTTGCTATAACATATCCATTTTATGACATTGGAAGGAAAACCCAGGTTATTACATAGAAGTGCAAAATCATAAAGATGCTTTCCTGTCCTGGAAGTGGGAAGCTTATTATGAGATCGAAAGAAGTGTCATTTGAAGGACATGAATTATGCTGAAGTTGCAGAATGTAATGCTTTTGTATATGATATATATTTTCATATATCCTGACAGGGAGGAGCTAGGTGTCACCCTGAAAAGAGGTGAGGTAAAAGCCAGCATTTAATTTAGTCTGTTTTACTTCACAGAGACGCATTTTTACCTAGACTCTGACCACGAAACATCTTGGGAGCACTTTTAAGCAAGTATTTAGAGACTAAGTACTGTAGTAGGAATTGCACTATTTAAAACCTTGTTCTTTTAATACATTTGCATGTCTTGTGATATAACAGTTCTGTATGGTTGTGTTTTACATATTCTTATCTATTATAGTAAAATTCTTTTAGAACTTACTTGGTCTGTCTTTGACTTCTTTTTTTTATTTGTAAGAAAAGTACATGGTTATAGCAGACAATAGACATAAGTTTGAATGGTGATACCAAACTGGAAAGAGAAGCGTTTTAAATCTGAGGTCTTTAGTAAAGTTTTAAAGGGTTCATCTCTGTATTACCTGGTTAGGTGCCCATAGACAAAGATATCTGCACCCCCAAGACAGATATATCTGAGCCTGTGCATTGGGTATGCTAACAAGAGGTTAAAGAGTTTGAATCCCTTCAGAGTTTGAGACCAAAGGTTGATCCGAACTCACAAAACAGACACGAGTGTTACTTTGTCTGTTACACTGTTCACAAGACTGTGCTCAGAGGTCGGCACTTTGGGAGTAGAGGGCCTGACCTGCCGAGTGGGTTTGTGACACCCACCACCTCCGCTGGCAGACTGTTCCATGGTTATACCACCCTTTCTGTAAAATACAATTTTATCGCATCCCTCTTGAACTTACCTCCTGTCAGTTTTCACTCGTGCCTCTGTGTCCTGTAACTGTTGCTCATGCTAAATAGTTCCTCGCAGTTCACCTTGTTTATTCCTTTTGGGAAATTGAAGGTGCCTTATCATAGCACCCCCCCTCTCATCTGGTCTCCAGCGAGTACGTATTCAGTGCCTTGAGTCAATACTAATAAGATCTGTCCTGCTGGCCCCAAATCATCCTAATCATTCTACGCTGCTTGTTCTCTGTCAATTTGGCATACATATTTTTTTGAATTTGTGGCCGTGAAAGGCACATTACATTAAAACTCCTTTCAGGGTGCATCCTGGGAGCACAGAGAGGTTGACTGACTTGCTCAGGACTACACAGTAGGCAAGTGGTAGTTGTGGGTTTCACATTCAGGTCTACTGCATCTTCATGTTCACAGCTTTGTGCTCTAACCACTAGGCTACAAAGCCTCTCATAATGGAAACTCACATTATGAAATCCCTTAACGGCAGCTGACAATGTCTTCCCAATCAGAAACTAACTCATATGTTACTGTTTTAATTTTTAAAGTAATCACAGTACTTTAAAGCAGTCCTGTATTTGAGTGACAGGAGAGCTGCATTGATTTAAGACGCATTTTTTTCTTTATAGTTTCCAGCTGCATTATAGTTTTCATATTTTAAACAGAATTTAATTTAAACCACATTTTTAGATTGGGAAAGTTAAGGTGTCAGCTTTATGGTGCCGCCTTAGTTTCTGGGGCTCTGAACATAATGATTGGATCCATTTTGAACCTGTGTCCTGCTATAGAAGATGCTTGGACATACAGCTGAGTTTAGCCATGTTATTCAGTTTGAATTCACGGGACAAAAGCCACAAGAAATGACACTGAGATAGAATTAATTTCTCTCATTTGTGAGAGAGGTCCAACAGCTCTTCTGTAAATGTACAACAGCTAATATTTACATTGAGCTACACTCTGATTGACATCCTAGTCCAGTGCATAACACATCTATTCAAATACAATAGTCACGCAGTAGGCCTATTCATAACCATAGGGAGGGTTATATTAATTGAACCGTGTTGCTGTCATTTTGTGTAACATGTTCATTGTATTTGATCTTCTCTGTGTCTGTCACTGTATTCTCCTGGGTTGTTCCTGAAGCGAAAATAGCCATTTTATTATCTAGTGCACCTACCCGGCAATCAGAATCAATAAACCACATGTGATCATTTTTTGTTCATAAAATTAGCGTGATGATTAAAAACATTTCATTTCACACCTTTACATTACACATCAGCATTTTGTTTATGCAGTATTCATTGATTTTGTTGCAGGCACATAAGGTTCATCATCTTCTACTCTGTGGTGTCTGTCAGGTGTCTTAGACTTCAGCTTTTCCTGGAGATGTAAACCGCCCAGAAAGTACTTATTATAAGAATTATTCCTTTCAGATTTTCACAGCAGTTTTACAATAGAAGACATCTAAGCATGCAATGACAATAGTTAAACCCTCTGACCTATGGGAGAGTGTTAAGGTACGCACTCTACCAAGGAGCAAAAGGACTGTACAACAACACCTACCACAACAGGACCAACCACGCTACAGTGGCTTCCCAGTTGGTGCAGCTGAGAGTCTGGTCACAAAATAACTGGATATAGCAACAGCACTTAATATTCATATCCATGTTCATCATTCCAGTATAATACAAGAGAGAGAGTTGTTGGCTTTTCTGACTTGACTCTGTTAATCCAAGCGGGCACAATGAAATGTGGGATTTGAAGCTGTTCTTATAATTTGCTGGTAGCTAATTATGCTGTCACTGTTCTGAAATAATTATTCTCCTACCCTTTGTTCCCCACCCCTCTCACTCCAACACCTCTATCTCCCTTAACCCCACCCCTACCATGATAACCCTCCCCCTAGTGAAAGCCTCCATCTGCCTATCACCACTCTACACTCCCCCAAACTTTCTCCCCACACCCTGCACCCTTGCCCTGACCATTTGCTGCTGTTCATACAATTGTGGTTATGATATATATATATATATATATATATATCTATATATATCTTAAAAACGTCATTACTGCATCAGTTAGGTTAAGCGACAAAAGTATGGAAATGAGTATTAGGGTTGAGCTCCTAACCCCCACCCTACCACTTGCCCTCATCCTCCACACACCAACAAGCATCGGGGGTGTGCCATGGGGTCAGTAGGTCCAACTCTCACTCTATTCCATGTGTAAACAGGCTGACATGGTACAGTATAGGAGAATGGGGTGAAAGTTAGGCCTAATGATCCCATGGCACACCCCAATGTCTGTTGGTGTGTGGAGGATAAGGGATGGGGTGGTAGAGTGGGGGGGTTAGGGGTTCAACCGTAATGCCTCATTTCCATACTTTTGTCGCTTTAACCCTAACTGATGCATTAACAAAGTTTTTTGCAATTTATTTCCTCACTTTTTGAGATAGTATAATAGTATCTTTATTTTACTGTGGCAGCACAGGGTCCTTTGGACCCTGCACTCTTATCCCTCCACAGATGCACATATGTATGTAGCTGTGAAAACACAGGGATCTCTGGCCCCTACGCTTCCACACATTAAGTTACGAGCAGGCATAGCAAAATTACAACAGTCATAACTGTGCGATCTTAAATAATTTCACCCCAAATGTTCAACATAACCTTCTTATCACCTCACCACATGTACCCAGTACCGAAGACTTTCAAACCCCTGTTGAAATGTAATTCTGTACAATTGTAATGCCGTTTTGTGCCACAGGTGTGGAAAAAATGGCAGGATTTAAAAAATTGCAGGTGTACTATTCATAAGGTGGTATTAAAAAATGGTAATGTTGAAAATCTGGAGTGAAAACATGAAATATTGGCAGTTACGAGTATGCGTAGAAGCTGCACAATGCATGCTTGTAACACAGTCATTTGTTGAAATTTTTCACCTAATTTTCAACATGGGCTTTTTGGGACCTCCCCTCATGAACACTGGCACTGTGATTTTTGTTAATCCATCTTGAAAGTTGATTTCACATAGCGACCATGCCATCCTGTTGCACAGGTGTGAAAATACATTTTGGGCAGGATATTAAAAATGACAGCTGTACTGTTCATGAGTAGGTGAGAAAAAATGTCAATGTTGAAAATCTGGAGTGAAAATATGAAAAATTAGTGAAGTTATGAGCGTGCATAGAAACTGTGCAACGCATGTTCATAATGCAGTAATTTTTTGGATTTTTTCACCAAATTTATACCATGAGCTTTTTGTGACATCCCCTCATGAACAGTGGCACTGTAATTTTGTTACTCCATCTCAAAAGTTGATTTTGCAAAGTGACCGCACCATTCTGCGTCACAGGTATGAAAACAAGTTTCAGGTAGGATGTGAAAACTGACAGCTGTACTGTTCATAAGGATGTATTAAAAAATGGCAATGTTGAAAATTTGAAGTGAAAATATTAAAGTTTGGTGAAGTTATGAGCGTGCATAGAAACTGCGCAATGCACGTGCATAACGCAGTCATTTTTTGGAAGTTGTGCACCACATTTGCAACATGGGCTTTGTGGGACCCCACCTCATGATCAGTGGCACTGTCATTTCATTAATTGGTTCCAAAAGATGATTCCGCACAGTGACCATGAAATCACCTTTTGGGACTGAGTAAGGAAATTACAGTAAAAGTGTTCACGAGGTGGGGTCCCAAGAACCCTGTGTTTAAAGTTTGGGGTCAAAATTCCTAAAAATGGCTGAAATAATCAACCTAAGTTGAAACCCCTATTTACTGCCATTATACGGTGCTTACCTTTGATTCTTCAGTTTGCAGTTCGGCTTTGAAGAGTGCAGACGTGTCCCGGTCCAGAGAAGATCATTGCTCCTGACCTCCAGAGGTAAGTATGGGTAAGGGGGGATGCGAGGAGGTGGGTGCTCAGTGGGAGAGTAGGGATGGGGGAAGGAGGACTGGGGAGACGACGAGGGACCATTTTCTGTTTTGCAGGTTAAAAAAAAATTTAAGACATCGGGGGACAGTTTTCTTTATTTACAGCTATTTTTAAAATAATACATTTTTGGGCACCCTGGTGTGGGCTCCCAGTGTGCCATATTACTTGGGGGGCATACATGCTGACACAGGGATTGGGCGCCCCATGTAGGCAATTGCAAACTATGGGCTTGGGAGGGAGGCAGGCATCATCCAACACCAGGAGTGGGCATCCTGGTGTTGGAGCATTACAATGTAAATATATATATATTTGGCACACTGGGGTGGGCTCCCAGTGTGCCATATTAGTTTGTGGGGGGGAGATACATGCTGACATGGGGATTGGGCACTCCGATGTTGGCATTTAAATACTGTAGCCATTTTTTTTCTAGGGGAAATCCACCATTGTGGATTCCCATTCATCACCCAATCCCCATTCATGAGGTTCGATGAGGACCAGATGGCACTATCTGACCATCTGGTCTTCATCTCATGACAAGACAGCCATATCTGACCATCTGGTCTTCATCTCACAAACTGGGAATTTGACACCTCATGAATGGGGATCGGCTGACGAACAAGGATTCTGACACCTCACGAACAGGGATTTTGTTTGTATAATCCCCGTTCATGAAGTGCCAAAATCCCCGTTTGTCAGCCGAATTCCCATTTGTGAGGTGTCAAAATCCCTGTTCATTAGCTGATTCCCATTCATGAGATAGGCCCATCTGGTCCTTATCTCATGAACAGGGATCTTGACAGCTCAGAAACGGGGATCGATGGGGATTTGGACACCCCACAAACAGGGATTGGAAGTGAGTGATGAATGGGGATTTCTGCTAGCAAAAAACTGCCTTTTTTAATATGCTGATGGAAACCAACACACATGGATTTATATATGGCATTTTCCTGAACAAAACCCTTGCATTGATTTCCACAGAATACATTAGTGGGGCATGTACCAACATTTTGTTTTGGGCAAAAAGTATAAACAAGATGGCAGCTCACGAACGGGGATTTTTTTCTCACGAACAGGGATTTAATGAATTTCCATTCGTGAGCTGACAAAATCCCCATTCATGATCCAAAATCCTTGTTTGCAGCTGTGCATCTATCCAAAAGAATGAACGGAGCATGCTCAGAATCCGAATTTTCAAACTTGAATAACTTTGGATCGGATTTATATTTTTTTCACCAAACCAATGCTGGCTTGTTCCTTAGGACAAGCTCTTTCTAATTTAAGGCTAAAATCCAAAATGCTGTGGGTGCAGGGCAATGAGGAAATTCATGAAAAAATTGACGAAAAAAGCTAAAAACACATTTTTTCACTATGCGCTGCACAAACTGCACATCTGATCACAACAAAACTTGGCACATTAGGAGAGCTACCTCAAGGGACAGCACGTACCAAATTTCTTGCAAATCCATTGCACGGTTGCAAAGTTATTACTGTGCAAAATTTGGGATTTAACATTAAACTGCCTACTCAACCCTAGCTATACAGGTGTGACTGTGCTTCTATAATATATATATATATATATATATATATATATATATATATATGTATATACACACAGACACACACACACTAAATGTTTGTTTTGCTTTGCATTATTTTCAGATCTTGGAACCTCTAACATGGTCTTTACCACTGTCAACACACCTGACTCCCTGCAATATTCGATCCTGTAGCTCCCTGGGACCCTCTGAAAAATTACATGGGTGATCAAAGAAAGATGTTGAGTGGGAAGTGGGGTATTTCTACCTATCTATCTCTTTATTCAGTATGTACTAATTCAAACTGTAGTATTCCGGAATGATAAACCAGGATAGGAATATTAAGTGGTAATGCTGAATCCAGCCGTTTTGAGACCAAAATATATGAATATATAAATTATAATGACTTGTATCTATGTCTTCTTTAGCTCATTTTTTTTTTTACATCAATCAAATGGCATCATCACTGTTGGACTATAAATGTAATGTAGTGTCTCCAAGTCCCTGCCCCCTGACGAAGCTTTTACTGGTGAAGTGCTGGGGCTATTGTCTTCTGTGTGGTGACTGGTCACGAGTTCTACACTGTCAATGAATTATTGTCTATGAACTGGCAAAAATAGAAAAATTGAGATTGACAATTCAGTGAGAACTCTCTGTGTGTTGTTTGAGGTGTGGCTGTCTTTGGAGTTTACTGTTCAACAACCCTAAAGGAGAGCACCAGACTACAATTGTATGAAGTTATTCAATTTTGACCAAATGTTTTTATTCTGCTCAAACCTTCTTCGTGTGTTATATATCAATTTTTCCATAATAGGTGCCTACAAAGTTCTGGGCAGCCATTCTTTGTTGCCAGGGAGATGCCAGGGACCTCCAATGCCTCAATATAACTTGATTGGCCAGCGTTATGGCCAACTATAAAAACATTATAATCTCCAAATGGTAGATCCTCTGACTGATCACCCAGTGGGATTATTTGTCCTGTAAGGGTCATTGTGGTTTGCAAGATGTCACCAATAATACATTGTACCATGGACCAATAGTTGGATAGAATGGGACATGTCCTGAACATATGAGATGTATCAGCACTGGAAGCATGGTATTTGGGACAGTGGTCTTACACATTTTTCTGAAATTCAGCAAACTTGTAAGGGGCATAATATGCCTATTGCAGACAAAAAAATGAGAGTTTTAAAGACTGCTGCTTAGGAGAAGGCAAATTGCCTCCTGCAACATTTAGGCTGTCTTCCTCTACCAGAGTGATGTCTAATAAGTGAGATCACTTCTGTCTCATACAGGCACTAGAAATTTTTGCATAACACAGCAACTTGGCATATAATCAGGATATGATGCCTTTCTCTGGGCTTGCATGGTCGAGCAAGGAGGCAATTGGGGAGGGTTTGTCTGGTATTACGTTTTCTAATGTAGAAAGGAGATAATTTCAAATTTGCCAGTATCTAAAAACATGTGAAATTGGACTATCAAATTTAACTTGTAGCTGGGAAAATATTAACAGAGTGTTGTGCTCAAACAGATGGCCAACCAAATAGAAACCCTTTTGTTTCCATTTTTCAAAACAATTAACTCTAAGGGTGTGAGGAGAAAACATGTGATCCCACAGAGGAGTCAGATTCCCTACTGTCTGTGGGCAGTTGATGTAACCATGCATCTTATATCAAACCTTGTTCAAGTGTTGCATAACTTTAACGTGCAATAAATCAGGCCAGTGTGCATGACCAGGTCATAAACAGGAGATCAGTTAAAACGTGTCTCTGTGAGAGCTCCTACAGGATAGCCAATGCAGGATGTGTGAACAATGGACCAAACCAGGGATGGAGAAGACTAAGCTGGTTGGTCCAACAGTTTAACTTGAAATATGGTAAACCCAAACTTCCTGCAGTGTAAGGGGCTCTTAACTGGTGATAAGAGATATGCAGAGCTTATGGTAAACCCAAACCTCCTGCAGTGTAAGCGGCCCTTAACTGGTGATAAGAGATATGCGGAGCTTTGTTCAGCCATATTCATGAAGTGAGTATTGATCTAAGTTGCTAAATGAAAGCCTCAGGGATGGGAGCGGGGATGATGACTGGGAGGGTTTAAAACATGTAAAGAAATGTTGGCAGAATGGTTATCTTAACCACAATTATGCACCTGAGCAACGGAAGTGGTAAAGTCATCCATCATTTAAAATCGGCCTCAACTAACTTGAGGGGAAGGGGAAGTTTGCTTGAAAAATGATCATCACATTTTGTTGTAATATTAACCCCTAAGTATCCAAAACCTACCAAGTTCAATTGTATGGGGACCAACCTAATCAGATCCTGGCTTACCTCTGATGAAAGAGGGAGAATTATTGATTTATTCCCAATTCATTTTTTAACCTTAATAAGAGCACAAAGTAGAATTCAACTGTAAGACATTTGGGAGAGATTCTTCCATTTTAGCAATAATGAGAAACTGCATAAAGGGACATCACACTAGAGGCCTCCCCAAATTTCAGTTATATGTGATCTGGGTGAGTCAAAAAAGGCAAGCCCAAAATCAGCAAAGCCAAAAGAGCGCGGCCACATATGGCGAGGGGTACAACCCAGCGATCACCAAAACAACAATGTAAAGGTGGCTTCGCCCACTGCATCCCCCTTACTAAAATAACCAACTCCAAGGGGGAAGCAACTCAGAGAGGGGGGAAAGCTGTAGTCTCCATTTAAGCAATCGCTGGGTTGTACCCCTCGCCATATGTGGCCATGCTCTTTTGGCTTCACTGATTTTGGGCTCGCTCTTTTTGACTTGCCGTTATTACAGGATACCCCAAAATTTATCCTATGTATGTGATGATGAGTTCAAATGGCCTTATCCACTGGTTACAACTCTATCTCAAAGAGGAAAGGGAAAAAATGAATCCCTGCCTTGTACCCCATGATAATGGAAAGGAAAAAAGAGATCTAATTTTTGGTTTGTATGGAGGCATTAGGCTATTTATATATTAATTTTAATAAGGACAATTTTTGCCTACACTACATATGTTTAAGCATGTCCCATAGGTGGTTCCACTCTATGCAGTCAAATGCTTTCTCTGCATTGAGTGAGACCAGAACAGGGGTAGAATCTACATAGCCACTGAGTGATAAGAGTTGGGGCACCAAAGACATTTTGCTGCATCACTCCAGCCCCTGATAACACCAGACTGATCAGAAAGTATAACTTTAGGAAGAATGGGATCAAGACAGAGAGCCACCACTTTGGAAAATATCTTCATATCACTGTTTCTAAGAAATACAGTGCAGTAAAAAGAGACACAATTCTGAGGTTTCCCTGACTTAGGGAGAAGGGAGATTCAGGTGTCACCGAAAGTCAGTGTAAGGGTACCTCCATCTATAGCTCCTTGCAGGGTTTCAATTAAGCTGCCTGATACAGAATTGACAATTCCTTTAGAGAGGTATACAGGAAGTCCATCAGAACCCAGGTCTTTTTTTCCAATGGCAAAGAACTAAGTGTTTGAAAAACCTCTGAAGCAGTTATTGGTGAGTCCAGCCAAACCTGATTTTCATCTTGAAAGAAGCAAGTGAGATTTGAGAAAGATTTTTAAAAAGGAAGAATAATTGCCTGTTTTTTTTTATGATATCCTTCCCCTTTCACTCACGGAATCCAGAAATAAGAAACAAAACTAGTACTGAATTGATGCCCTCTTGGCTTGATCCACTATCATATTTCCGGTCTTTGCCTGAATAGCTACTATCCCCCTATCCTGTACTCCTTTGCATAGTTGCCAGGCTAAAATTCTACTGCTTTTTCTTGTTATTTTCAAAACATCTATCCCTATGACGATTATGAGACCATTCTGCCTCTGCTAGATTCAAATATTTCAAAGCTTGCTGGGACTGTAGCAAAGGTTAATGTGTATCTAATGTAGGTGTGTATCTATGAGCTTTAGTCAGGACCTGTAGTTCTTTTAGCAGAGTTTTTGTTGTAGAAACTCCACAATTATTAACTTTAGCTGTATGAGCTATGATTTAGCCATGTATAAATGCCTTTAAGCAATGCCACAAAATGTCTATATTAGATAGTGTCCTTTGATTATCTTTCAGATATTGTTTTATGCTGGACATCAAAGTTTTATGAAAATCAGTATCTGACAAAAAAAGGGGTTCCATTTATTTTACACACTCTGCATAGAGACTGGATAGAACCTGAAGTCACTGAAAGTACAAGTGAAGCGTGATCAGACATCAAAACTAGAAAATATTCTGCCAGAAGGGCTTCAAATAGAATACCAGAAGGAACACAGATTTTATCAATTCTCACATAACCATGGTGGATAAGAGGAAAAAAAAAACATTAATCTTGGTCTATGGGCAAAGAAAATGCCACACATCTGTGAAGCCCAGGGCATCACATTGGGAATTCATAAATTTAGCAGTTCTCAAAAGGGAGAAATTGAATGAGGTGAGAGATGACCAATCCAGGACAGGATCTGTGATCAAATTAAAATCTCCACCCCAGAGAACATGGACCTGCAAGTCCATGAGCATAAGTACTGGAAACACTGGAAAAAATGAACGTCCTTATATCTGGGGGTGTAAATGTTTAGAATATGGACTTGGGCTCTGTTAAAGATACTTGATATAAGTAGTCACCTTCTGAACTCATCCCCTCTTTGAGAGGAAATTTGTAAAGGGGAAATTCTTATGAATAAATGTAGCTACTCCTCTGGCCTGAGATGTAAAAGAAAATAAATAATCCTGGTGGACACAGTCATTCTTAAGCTTTGAGTGTTACAAATCAGAAGCCACAGGGGATTCTGAGGAACAATGGAATAACGGTGCAGGATGGGTGAGTGGTTGGTGTGAGATGAGGGGCGTGTTTGGATCTTGGAGTGGGGGATTCTAATTCTTCAGACTGCCTCCTGGAAAATCATCAGCTAATTCAGAGGGGAGGAGGGAATATGGTTTGTATGGTCATGGGACTGTGTTAACCCTCTGGGGGTCAACAGTGACTCATTTAGGTTAGTGTAACCCTCCACACCTAACCAGTGGGCTTACCTGCACTCCCCATCCAACAGCACCACTTCCCCAAGCAATCCACTTGATTCTTCACAGAAGGAGTCACACTGAATCTTTTCTCTTCAGCCCCATCGACTTAAAGGGGCAGGACACCAGTCACTGTTCCTCTTTCGCACCATCTGGTGCTCATTGACCACAGCTGCCACACTACTGATGTAGAACCAAGATTGGGCCACTTGCCCACTCTGGGGGACCAGCTACTTTTAAAGCAAACTGACTCACTGCTAGAAGCTGACAAGAACAGGAAAGTCACAACAGTGGAGAAGAGAACACAGGAGCACCCAAGGATGTGCCTCAACATTTTGTCGGTCCCAGCAACCAGAAAAGTAGTTGGGCAAGCAAGTGACACTACTCACTGTTGTTTTTGTGCCATACTGGCACACAGAGATGAGCCAGAAGTCACAATGAAAGATGGAGCTTTTAAAATAAAATAAAGAATAGCTCATACAGGCATGGGTTCTGCTGTATTTGTTTTCTCTGGCCCAATAGACTTGTGTACAAACTCCTTCCTAAATGTGTGGCTTACCTTCCTGCTCCCTACCTGGGGCACTACAGGACTCTGCCAACCAAACATTTGTCCTTCCAGCTCCATGTATTAGTTATATCTGTACTGTTTGTAATTTATGTATTTTTTGTAACATCTTGACTGTAATTTTTATGGTCCCGTGTCATATTTGAAAAAGGGCCTTGCCTTGGCTCATAACACTTACCTGGTTAACAAAAGTTTAAATAAAATAAGATAAAACAAGGAGTTTCACCAGATTCACCACGGATCGGATTTTTGCTACCTGGAAGAACATTAGGTCTGCCGTACTATTAACCAAGATCACCAGCAGAACCAGGTAGCAAAAATTTGATCCGTTGCATGGCAAGGTCCTGCTCAGTTCTCCCAGAGATTTCTGTATAGCTACAACCTTGGCATTCTTGAGAACTGAGCAGGACCCTGCCATGCAACTCCATGACAATGATAAGGATTTAGTTAGAAAAGCAGCATTTGATGGCAGATAAGGACCACTTGACCCATCTAGTCTGCTGATTTCTCTCTACCTAAACTATTACCACAGACTGTGCTGATCTACAGCGCTTTCTCTCCTCTTTCTTTCCCCTATGATCCCTTTGTGCTTATCCCATGCATTCTTGAACCCTACCAGTGTTTTTTCCCCAATCACCTCCACTGGAAGGCTGTTCCAGGAATCCACCACTCTTCCTGTGAAGACGTAGTTTCTCATATCTCTCCTGAACCTATGTACTTCCAGCTTCATAGCATGTCCACCTGGTCTTGAGTATCTTTTCTTCTGAAAAATACTCCCCTCCTTTACTTTATTTATCCCTGTGAGGTATTTAAAGGTCTCTATCATATCTCCCACCCTCCTCTGTTCCAAGCTGTACATAATGAGGTCCTTTATTCTTTCCTTGTAGGACTTTGGATGCAGACCCTGCACCATTCTAGTTGGCCTCCTCTAGACCACCTCCACTCTGTCTATGTCCTTCTGAAAATGTGGTCTCCAGAATGGCACACATCACTCTATAAAGAGGCAACACCACCTCCCTCTTTCTGCTGGTGATACCCCTCCCTATGTGCCCCAGCATCCCACTAGCCCTCCTGACTGCCTTGTCGCACTGCGTGGTCACCTTTAGGTCATCCAATATGATTATCTCCAGGTCTGTTTCCTGTTTGGTGGTCATCAATACCACTCCAACCATGTTGTACTCTGCCTGTGTTTCTATGCCCTAAGTGCATTATTTTGCACTTTTTCACACTGAAACCCAGCTGCCATAGTCTTGACCACTCCTCTAGTTTTCTCAGACCTCTGCTCATCCTTTTCACACACACCCAGAGCGTCCACCTTAGTGCAGATTTTGGTGATATTCACAAAGAGGCAAATCTTCCCTTCCAACTCCTCTGCAATGTCACCTATGAAAACATTAAAGCGGACCGGTTACAGCATTGATCCCTGAGGCACCCTAATGGTCACTCTCCCTTTCTTGGAGTGAACTCCGTTTACCACCACCCTCTGCCATCTATCCCCAAACCAATTTCTTATCCAGTTTACCACCTTTGCACCCACTGCTCAGCTACCCAGCTTGCCTAGTGATCTCCAATGTAGAATAGTGTTGAATGTCTTACTGAAATCTACGTATGCCACATCCACTGCTCCACCCTGACCTAGTTCCTTGGTCACCCAGTCAAAGAAATCTAACAGATTAATTTGACATGGTATTCCACAGTCCTTTTCATCAACAATGATTCCATTCATATGCCAATGCCTGTTCGACAATTTTACGTCACTGACATTACAGAGGCATCAGCGACAGGTCACTGTAATGTCAGTGCGGGCCCCCAGCACTGCTTTCTGGGGGTCTTGCACCCCCTTCCTGAATCAAATCCAACTCAGAGTTGATTATTTAAGTTACATGAGGTGCGGGGGGCAGATCCCTCTGCTTGGGGGGTTTGGGGGAGTGAAGCCCCCTGAAGAAAACAAAGTCTTCACAGAATGGCTTTATGATGACTGTAATTGTTGTCGACACAAAGTCGTTGCTGTAATGTTGTTCGACAATGAATTTGTTGAATTGGTGTCATGGATCCAGTTCCATTAACTTTCCTACCACCAGTGTCAGGCTGACTGGCCTATAACTGCTTGCATCTTCCCTGCTACCACTTTTGTGCAGTGGGACTGCATCCACCCTCCTCCAATAAGCCGGAACAACTCCTGTTTCCAGTGATCTGTTATTTGAACTGTCAGACCCTTGGATACACCTCATCTGGCCCCATTGCTTTGTTCACCTTCAGATTAGCAAGTCCCTTCAGAACTCTCACCTCCAAAAAAGGACTTGTGTCTACCTCCCTCCCTCCAAAGCTTTTGTTACTTTTTTTGTGGACCCTCCCCTTCTCCTTCCTCTTTGAACACCAAAATGAAGTGTTGTGGTGGACTTCAACCTGCCCAAGGTGGATTGGAGCATACCCTCCACAACATGTGCTAGAAGTCAGGTGATCCTGGAAGGACTGCAGAGTGGGTTCCTGACTCAGGGTGTCACTGAACCTACAAAAGCTGAGTCAATTCTTGATCTGGTGCTCACAAATGGGGAGCATGTACAGGAAATAATGGTCAGGGAGCCACTGGGTGGACGTGACCATTGCACAGTGTGGTTCCAGTTGGATATGGGCAGGGAAAGCATCCCAACTAAGATCAAAATCTTGGATTTCAGGAGGGCAGACTTCAGGAAAATGGGTGAAGTGCTAAGGAGCCGTCTGGCTGGCATCAGAGCATATATCGGATGGACCAAAGCTGGTCCATTATTAAGGAAGGAATACTGATTGCCACAGATGAGTGAGTTAGGCTCAGGGGGAAGAGCACAAAGGCCAAAGCACCCACCTGGTTCAGTTCTGGGGTCACCCGGGAAGTAAGGGAAAAGAGATTGACCTATACAAAATTCAGGAAGACCAAGAGAGAAGTGGATAGAGAAAATTACCTAAGGTTGGCTAGTGAGGCAAGTAAGAAAGTCCAGCGAGCAAAGGCACAGAAGGAGCTGCAGATAGCTGAAGGAATTAAGAAGGGAAGAAGGCTTTTTTTTCACTATATAAGTGAGAAAAGGGACAAGAAAGAAGGGATTGTTAGGCTTAAGAAAGCGGTGGAGTGGGTGGAGGATGATGGGGGAAAAGCAGAGATACTAAATGAATACTTCTGTTCCGTCTTCACCAGGGAGAAGGACGGACCAGTGCCTTTAGGAGGGAAAAGAGGAGTGGGTGGAGGGGAACACAGATGTAGTGATAAAGGAGGGTAGCGTGAAGGTGGGGCTGCTGGCACTGAAGGTGGACAAATCACCAGGCCCGGACAGAGTACATCCAAGTGTACTAAAGGAACTGGCTGGGCCACTGGCAGACCTATTTAATAGTTCACTAGAGTTGGGCATGGTGCCACAGGACTGGAGAACAGCAGATGTAGTGCCCCTCCACAAAAGCAGTCCCAAGGATGACCCAGGGAATTACAGACCAGTCAGTCTGACATCCATTGTGGGTAGGCTCATGGAGACCATGCCAAAGGAAAGGTTGGTGGAATATCTAGAGGAGCATGGTCTCCAGGATGTGAAGCAGCATGAGTCCATTGGGGGGAGATTGTGTCAAATGAATCTGATTGACTTCTTTGACTGTGTCACTAAGACAGTAGACAGAGGCCAAGTGGTAGACATCCTCTATCTTGATTTCAGCAAGGCCTTTGACTCTGCCCAACAAAAGGTTGATCAAGAAGTTGGTGGATCTTGGGGTTGGGGAAAAGATGACCTGATGGATGGAAAACCGGCTGAGGGAAAGAACCCAGAGGGTGGTTGTGGGAGGGAGAGTTATCTGGCACCAGAGAGGTAACCAGTGGGGTCCCATAGGGCTCTGTGCTGGGGTTGGTGTTGTTCAACGTCGTCATCAATGACATTGGGGATACTCAGAGTATCAAAGCTAAATGGGAGGAGGAAGCTGGAGTGAGTCTTTCAGAGAAAGAGTGGGGAATAGTTACTCAATCAATAAAACAGCCCTCTCGCCTAACTGGAGGGTCTTGCCTGGAAGATAAGAGTCAAATACTTCTACACTCCCGTCATCCAACATAAATGGGGAGGAGGAGCCATGCCACAATTTTGGAGGAATTGTGGAAATCAGGTGGCACACCACACCATTCTGGCAACAGATGTCCTAGATACTAGTGAGACTATTTGCTTGCTTGTCACAGCTGTCGCTGAAGAATCTGGTTCTGGGGATACCCCGAGAGGGGTAAGAGGGGTGGACGGCATGTATGTTTGGAGTATTCTCTTGGCAGCTGCTCACAAAGTGATCACCAGAAGGTGATTTTCCCTTGACCCTCCCAGTCTGGACAACTGGTATTCCATATTACAATAAATAGAAAACATGGAAGAGTTAACCCATAAAATAAACAATAAAACCAAGACATTTGTCCATAGATGGACAAAATGGATTGTAACAGTAAACCCAGCCCTAGAGGCCTGATAGTAATGATCCTGGAACCCGGATCCTGGCCCTCTCCAGGAAACTACTTATTGTTGTCAAAACTGGACTTCCTTGGGGGTAGATGGTGGAGAGCACAGAGGAGTCTTCTGGTTACATTAAAGGTTTGGAGGGAGCTGGTAGCGATCCATCACTTGTTCCACTGGGGGATGGAGGGGTTATCTTGCCTGTACAGAATAAAGTCTGGATTACATTATTTTAGGGCTGAAGGAGAATAGAATTGGGTATGCAGAATTGTTTTTTTCTTTTCTTCCTTTTAAGAAATCTAATAGTGTATAATCCCTACCTTATCACTATGTACTGTGATGAAATATGTGTAAACTCTGGAATTTCAATAAACTTGAATTTTTAAATAAAATTACATTAGGGATGGTATTAAGGGCAAAACGTGCCTATTCACAGATGACACCAAGCTCTACGGGAGAGTGGACACAGCTAAAGGGATACAGGACTTACAGGAAGATCTGGAAAAGGCTGGAGAGGTGGTCCAAGATCTGGCAGCTTGGCTTCAATGCCAAAGAATGCAAAGTTATGCATATTGGAGCCATGAATCCCAGGACAGATTACTACCTGAGTGGAGTCCGAGTATCTGCATCAGAGGAGGAGAAGGACCTGGGAGTGATGATCACTAGTGACCTGAAGCACTCCACACAGTGCAAGAAAGCAGCAGCAAAGGCAAACAAGATGCTGGGATGCATATCTAGGGGGATCAGTAGTAGGAGAGAGGAGGTTATACTGCCCTTGTACAGGTCACTGGTAAGGCCTCATCTAGAGTATAAAGTTCAGTACTAGTGCCCACACATCAAAAAAGACATTAACCTGCTGGAGAGGGTCCAGAGAATGGCTACAAAGATGATAGTGAGTCAGCAGGATAAGGCATACGAGGAGAGGTTGATGGCACTGAACATGTACTCCCTGGGAGACAGGATAGAGAGAAGGGACATGATTGGGACCCTCAAGTACTTAAAAGGGATAAATAAAGTTGATAAGCATAGTCTCTTTAAGTTGAGGGACAACCAAAACACAAGGGGGCACAGTCTTAAGCTGGATGGTGGGAGGTTTAGGAGGGCGGTCAGGAAGCACTTCTTCACAGAAAGGGTGGTGGACACTTGGAATGCATTGCCAGAAGAGGTAATCTCATTGAAGACAGTGGGCAGCTTTAAGAGAGGCTGGGATAAACATAGTAGGAAGGTAAGGATCATGGGTAGGGAGGATGGGTCTACCCCTCCGACAGCGACATTTTGACAGCGACCAACACTACACGATTACAGTGCCAGGTCGCTGTAGTGTCAGCACTGGACCCCAGCACTGTACTCTGTGGGTCTTGCAACCCCTCCCCTAATCAGCTCTACTTGGAGTTGATTATATTTAGTGAGGGGGTGCAGGGGGGCACAGCCCCCTGTGTGGGGGTTTGCCCTTCCCAAAGAAAACATGTTTGTCAGTGAGAAACCGTATGCCAACCACAAATGCGGTCAACATGATGATTTTGCTGTATGGTTGTTCGACAAAAATGTTGTCAATGACTGGTCATAGATCTGGGAGGATGGGAGGAATGGGGAGGGAGGGCAGGGACATTAGCTCAAGCTGTGGACCCTGCAATACAAGCAGACTTGATAGACCAAATGGCCTTCTTCTGCTGGCTTCTTCGTATGTTTGTATGTTTGTTCAGGATGTCTGTCTTTTCCTGGTCCCCCTCTATACAGTCCCCACCTTCTCTTTTTAACCTTACAATCATACCCATGGTCTTCCTCTTTTCACTTACATACAGTACATGAAAAATGTATTGTCCCCTTTCTTTATCTCCTGGGCTATTTTCTCTTCAGTTTGCACCATTGCACTTCTTACTGCCTTCTCTGCTTCTCTCTGTTTCCCCCAATACACCTCCCTATCCTCCTCCCTCTGTGTCTCCTTACACCTTCTGAATGATACCCTTATCACGTTTACGTTTTCAGCCACCTCTTTCGAGAACCATAGCAGTCTCTTTTTCCACTTACTTTTGCTCACTTGTTTGATGCAGTGGTTTGTTAGCTTTACTGTGCTCCATCTTATCTTTTCCCACTGTTTCTCCACCCCACCCAAGTCATCCCACCTTGCTAGGTTATCCCTGAGGCATTCACTCATCTTTTTAAAATCTGTCCTCCTGAAGTCCAGGACCCTTGCCCTTGTGTGGTTCAATTCCTCAGCCATCCTTACATTGAACCACATTGCACGATGATCAGTAGTCCTCAAGTGGCCTCCCATTTTAGCATCTGCAACGCTGTTTATTGTTAGTGAGTACCAGGTCCAGTATTGCCCCATCATGAATGGGTTCACTGACTAGTTGGCTGAAGAACACCCCCTGCATAGAGTCCAGAATGTCCCTGCTTTTAGCTGAAGCCACTGCTGGGAGGCTCCACTCTACTTACGGCAGGTTAAAGTCCCCCATCAGCAGCACCTCCCCCTTTTCTGCCATCTTGACAGTACCTCATCTAATTCCTTCCCCTGTGCTGGAGGTCTGTAGATCACTCCAGTATGAATAGTGGCTCCATTCCCCATCTCTAGGGTGATGCACAGTACCTCTGCCTCCCCCTGTATTCCCTGTATCTCCATGGCTTTTATGCTTCCCCTCACATAAAGCACCACATTCTCTCTTTCCTTCACACTTGGTCCTTCCTGAAAAGAGTATAGCATGGTATGGCCATCTCCCAGTCATGGTTTTCAGTGCACCGTGACTTGGTAATGGCCACAATATCCAGGCTGGCCTCTGGATGTAGTCCCACTACACAAAAGTGGTAGCAGAGAGGAAGCTGACAATTATAGGCCTGTCAGTCTGACATTGGTGGTGGGAGATTGTAGAATATCTTGAATCCAGTGGGTTACAACACCCAAGTCAGCATAGGTTCACAAGGGGCAGGTCATGTCCAATGAATCTGATAGATTTCTTTTACTAGGTGACAAAGGATTTAGATAAGGATGGAGCAGTGGACATGGCCTAACTAGATTTCAGCAAGGCTTTCAACACCGTTCCACATAGGAGACTAGTAAGCAAGTTAGGAAGCTTAGGAGTGGGTCCAAAGGTGGTAAACTGGATAAGAAATTGATTAGGGGATAGGAGACAGAGGGTGGTGGTACACACAGTTTACTCCATGGAAAGAAGGGTGACCAGTGAGGTGCCTCAGGGGTCAGTGCTGGAACAGTCCTCTTTAATGTCTTTATAAGTGGCACTACAGAGGAACCGGAAATGAAGGTTTGCCTCTTGCAGGTGACACCAACATCTGCAATAGGGTGGACACTCGGGGGGGGTGGAAAGGATGAGCTGCGACCTGAGAAAACCTGAGGAGTGGTCAAGGGTATGGCAGCTGGATTTCAATGTGAAAAAGTGTAAAATAATGCATTTAGGGCACAGAAACCCAGGGGCAGAGTACAAAATGGGTGGAGTAGTATTGACGACCACCAAGCAGGAAACAGATCTGCAGGTAATCATATGAGATGACCTAAAGGTGACCATGCAGTGTCACAAGGCAGTCGGGAGGGCTAGTGGGATGCTGGGGTGCATAGGGAGGAGTATCACAAGCATAAAGAGGGAGGTGGTTTTGCCTCTGTATAGCTCACATATAAGATCCCATCTAGAGTTCTGGGTCCAGTTCTGGAGACCATATCTCCAGAAAGACATAGACAGAGTGGAGGCGGTCCAGAGGAGAGCATCTAAAATGGTGCAGAGTCTTCATCAAAAGCCCTATGAGGAGAGACTAAAGGACCTCAATATTTGCACCTTGTAACAGAGGAGTGAGGGGGATATGAGAGAGACCATTAAATATCTCATGGGAGTTAGATGAGGTAGAGGAGGGAAGTATTTTTCAAAAGAAAAGGTGCTCTAGAACAAGGGCACATGCTATAAAGCTGGATGGAGGTAGATTCAGGAGAGATGTGAGGAAGTATGTCATAGAAAGAGTGATGGATTCCTGGAACAACCTGTCCGCAAAGGTGGGAGGTGGGGGACACAGACAGTGGTGGGGTCAAGAATGGATGGGATAAGCACAACAGAATCACAGTGGAAAGGAAGGAGAGGAGGGAGAAAGAGCTGTAGATCGAGTACAGTCTGCATTAATAGTGTAGGTAGGGAGAAATGGGCAGACTGAATGGACCAAGCAGTCCTTATCTGCCATCAAATTCTATGTTTCTATGTTTCTCCTGCTCAGTATCTGGGACTGAGAAACAGTGTTGGAGACTGACAACTGGGGTGGTGGCCCAGGATTTCTGCCCTTGCAGCAGGTGTTACACAGAAACAGAATCTGTTGGCATAAAGAAATTGATGGTCCATGGAGACTGCTCATATCATACCCTGCAAATGTTCTGATTCTGTTAGAGAAGCCAGCCTACTTTTCGCAGCCATGCAGCAGGGATTCATCCCTGAAGAGGGCTCAGCAACCAAAGCCCTGAGGTACTGCCTGATTTCCACTGATTGGGTGAAGAGGATAGTCCCGTCCAAAGTGAGAGGAAGACCATTTAGGAGTTCCAGAGGAGTCATCACAGCTGCACCACTTGCTATTGGAAGGTTTGGTTATAAGGTTATAAGGTTTGGCACACTTATAACCAAGCCTACCTGCAGTATTTGAGCGGAGGGCATTGCCCAGAGATTGCTGTGCAGCTGCATCCTTCAAGAGTATGAGTACTGACCAGGGCCCAGCCCTGCAACTCCTATAAATAGATAGGGACTAGTTAGACGGTATTGGGCAAAGACTGCACTATCATACAAGTGCACAGAGAAAGTGAGTCTTCATCTCCAAAACAAACTTTCGTTTGAAAGCTTAATTGCCTGAGTGTTGGTACTGCTGTTTGGAATGCACATTCACCTGTTATCCTCTCCAACAGTACAACACCGTTGTCAGCTAACAGGCCTTCTGCAATCCATTACCTTATTTGTGCCCTTATAGACTGCGGTGCTCCAAGTAGGATTTGAGATACGTTGGTGTAACGAAAGAAGGGGTTGTCTTGGACTGTGTCTGGAATTGTTTCATTTTATTTATAACAAATGCCTATGGGCAAGATGTCCGTTTTTTGACAAGCAACCATAGTTTATGTTAATACCACCACTGAAACCACTCTTACAGTTGTAAGAGTGGCCTCATGCCCATTCTTAGGGTATGAGACCTGCAAACTAAGCTCGATCAATAATACATTCATTTTTTGTTTTGAAATCTTACTGAAATGGGCCTATTTCCAGGGCAGCTGGGCGTGAGGTACTCTTCACAGAATAAGGATGTCTAATGTGTAGAGAAAAAGGAGTGCTCGACTGGTTGGGAGCACTCCTTTGATCAATAATCAAAATACAAAGTCAAAATAATAAAACATAAAACATAATTCAGTGCAACTTAGTACAATTGCAATGTCCCAACGTTTATAGATAATTATGCACAGCTTGCACAAATTGCCCATGTATAAATTCCTTAGCTAGCTAGGCAAACTATTCTAACAATCTTTCCATCTGATAGAAAAAAGGAACCCTGAACAACATTACTTTTAGAAGTTGTTAATTTCAATAGAGCATTTCCCTTAAACCTGGTAACTACTGAGGCAGTATGTCAGTTATGGACTAGGGATTTCATATTTAAAGGGACTTTGCTATAAGTCCATTTCCAAGCCCAAGATTGTCTGGAGAGAACTGATATGGATGGTGGTGAGATTCAAAACAAGTGTTTACTTGAATATTATTTGCATTACCTGTCATGCCTCATTCGCCATTAAGATCACTAGTTGCATGGTCCTGTTCCCCATAATTACCTGGTTTCTCTTTGTACTGTTTATTTGTAGCTCTTTGCATCTTTTTGTTTAGTGTGTATATTGTTTGGGAGTTATTGCATGCTGCACTGTATTTGCAACGGTACGGTGGGTTGCATTACTGTTATTTTCCTCATGGACAGCACTCTGGTACCCTGTGTGCCAGAAGGACTATATTGGTAGAGGCCCCACACTCATCACTGCAAGACTCCAGAGACCTACCACAGTCTCAGAAGCATCTGCCCTAAGGTGGGAAGGTCACACCCATACAAAAAATCTACCTGACTGAACCAGTCTTTGTTTGTTTGTTTGTTTGTTTGTTTAATGGGCAAGTACGCTGGAACATTGATTCCATTTGCAGGCACAACCCACAATCAAAGACAAATACAATACATTATACAGTCCACAAAATTAGGAATAAATATTCCACATCAGATAATAACAACAAAAATTCAGATGAAACATAGACGATCAGACAACATTTTAAAATGCTGTAATAAAGTATTTAGGAAGGAATTAAATATAGAATGATACATGGGGTGGTGTGTTTAACAAGATTTTCCACACATCCCGAGGTGTTGGATGCTACATAAACCCTGAGAGCAAAGCTCGAGGGGTTTATTTAAGCATCCAACACTGAGGGGTGTATGTTAAATCTCAAGTTAAACACACCACCCCATGTTTTATTTTATATAATTGCTGGGGAGTGTTTTCTTGACACAGCAATTGTATAAAATAAAACAGCTGCTGGTGTGGATGATGGGCAGTCCACGGTTTGTGGGTGGTCTGTGGCCGAGCAGATGCCCGAACCTTTTTTTTTAAGTTAGTGATCAAAGACAAGAACAGAGAGGCAATTTTCTTCTTTTTTTTCACTTACTGCCAAGTGATCCTGGCAGTGTACGGTCAACTGGCGAAGTGTCCGGCACCGGGAGAGAGCAGAGGCAGGCACATGCGGGAAGCGTTGGAAACCCGGCACATGTTCATCATTATAACCCGCAGGTTATAACGGCAAATTATGTCCTGGGTTTCCTATGGGAGAAAATGCTCCCCAGTTATTGTAAGTTGTTACATTTTCAGCATGGGTTATACTTATAAAAGCTCCCTGGATAGAAACTGGTGGCAAAAACTATATTTCAAGTTCCACAATGCAGATGGCCTCTGCATAACATATGAAAATATGATGAAGCAAGCAGAATAAGGCCATTAGGTATATCTCCTTTTCTGTCTCTTGTCTGTCTGATTGCGCAACTAAATGTTCTTGTGAGACCAGGAACTGATCACTCTGAAGGTTTCTCAGTTCTCTGCCTCTCGCTATCTCTCTGCCTTCCTTTGCTATTTGTGTCTTTTCTTTCCCCTTGCATAACTGCGATTTAAAAAATATATGTAAATCTTTATGTGGAAATGTCACTGATACTGGGATCCCTTTGGAGGCAGTATAGCACAGTGGTTTAAGGCTTTGAGCTGTAAACCTGGAGACCGGGGTTTGAATCCCACAGCCCCCACTTGCATACTGTGTGACCCTGAGCAAGTCACTTAACTTCCTTGTGCTCCCAGGTCGCACCTGGAAACAAGCTTTGGCTTAGTGTGCCTTTCCTGCTTAAACAATTTCCCCTTTCCCTTTGTTTAAAATTGTAAATAGTTATACTGTTGAAATGATTGCAAAGCTATTTGAAACTCAAGTGGTTAACCTGAGATGCAGTTTTTAAGCCTTTTGCAGAGCTGTAAACAAGAGGTCAGTTTTTGATTATTATGTTCTTTTTGCTGCACCTGTATCGAAACTGACAAGAACATTCTGTAAGTTTGCAAGAACATTCTGTGAGAAGCAGGCTCTCTTAACGAGTTCCCAGACAAAGACGTATAAAACGAGCAGCAATGCTTTTGCTAGACAGACAAGGAGAGTGAGAGACTGAGAGACTGAAACTTGGAATTAAGAGATACCCTCAGAAGAAGGACTTAGTTTTCTCTGTTTGTACTGCCTTGTAAATAGTTATACTGAATATTTTCATTTTTTTATTTTGCTGTTATTGGAAAAGATAAAACACTATTTGTGAATTTTGAAACTGCTTCTGGTTTCTCTATGCTTCCTGATCTGTTCCTTGATGTCAGATGGTGTCAGCCTAAGTAGGAATTTATACCATGCATACTCTAAACCAGGAGTTTTGTGCATGGGTACTAGACCTAGTACCAGGGAAGCATAGCATAAAGATATGGATTCTGCAACAGCAAGCCCAGGAGTCATTACTAAAAGAACGGCGGCCAAACTAGCAGAGACAAAAAGTCCAAACTAAGACTGTACAGCCAGCACCAGTCATGGAAGAAAAAGAATAGGCAGTGACAGCATCTGAAAGCTTGACTTCTTTTTTTCAAATGGTGGGCTATACAACAAGAGATGGAGAAACAGAGAAAAGAAGAGATGCAGTAACAGGAAGAGAGGAGAGGAGAAGAGAAGAGGAGAGGAGAGGAGAGGAGAGGAGAAGAGAAGAGAAGAGAAGAGAAGAGAAGAGAAGAGAAGAGAAGAGAAGAGAAGAGAAGAGAAGAGAAGAGAGCAGCGATGGCAGGATGCCTTGCCAGCTATCAAAGCTGGAGGTTCTGGCACAGGTCCAGTAGAGCAACAAAACACCAACAACTTAAAAGACCTTAAACTTACAAAGTTGTGTCAGATGATATCGAAATATACCTGACAACTTTTGAAAGGGTTGCCACAGCCTGCCAGTGGCAGAGTAGCAATGGGCATTCAGACTGGTACCTTACCTGACAGGGAAAGTCCAACTTGCCTACAGCAATATGGACATTGCACAGTCAGAAAACTATGACCTGGTGAAAACAGAGATCCTGAAAAGGTATGACATCTCAGGAAAGACCTGCAGGCAGAGATTTTGTTCTCTGAAGCACAACTCAGTCGACAATCCTTGAGAAGTCTTCACCTGACTCAGAGAACTCCTTATGAAATGCTGCAACCAGCGGGCAAAACACTCCCACAGACCATCGAAACATTTGTAATGGAGCAGTTCATCAACATCCTCCCTACAGGCTTTGGGTAAAAGAACACGACCAGAAAGTGGGGAAAAGTCTGTTTCTTTGGCTGAAGACTACCAAATGGCCAGACAGATACCACAGCAGTGAGTAGTGGTTGGCAAAGTCCCTAAACTTCACTACGCAGAGTAATTTGTGTATTATACAAAATTTGCTCATTACTCTGCAATGCAAAGCATGTAACTTCACCTTCAATTAAGTGCCATTGGTTACAACAGACTTCTCATTAACTTTGCCTTTTTTACTGCTTCACCTTTAATTTTAATGTGAAGTTTCATTGATTTCAATAGACTTTGTGTTAACTTTGCCTTTTTATTGGTCTTTAAGGTGAATTTTGCAGTGATTCATGTGCTGGCAGGTCACATGGGCTCTATATTGTCTTGCACAGCCTCAGTTCAGTGTAGTGTGTGTAGTGGAAAGCTGGAGACAATTTGCTCTCACAGCTCTGAGAATCAACCATTGAAAAAGCTTTAAAAAATAATTTTTGTGACAAAATGTTGTGTCAAAATTTAGTACATCGATTGCAGAAAATCCATGCATGTTTATATCATCGAGCGTTTATTGATTTTGTGTGCATATTGAATGTTAATTTAGTACATTCAGTCTCTACTGACAGACACTGTAGAAGTGTGCTTCGGGGGAGGGGCGTATCTGTGGAGAAGGGAGATTCACAGTGAGAAAGGATTTGTATGTTCATGTACACACAGTAATATTTATAGTAAGGTCTGATAATTTTTGGCTGTTTGCTGTGGTCCAGTGAATTTTTTTCGGTTAGTTTAAAAGATTTGGTTATAGTGTACTGAACTGTAAAATCTTCTGCGCATTATGTGTAGTGTGCGTGTGCATGTGTGCATGCCATCAAGTCAGACACATTTTATATTTACCAAAATCGCAGCACTCTGAATCTCTTATCCGTCTGCGGTATTTTTTACTACTTCGTTCTATCTAGGTAGTGGACTGGTACTGCAGCACCTCCCTCCCCCCCAAAAAAAAGTATTATTTTTCCAGTTTTTGGATTTGTGCGACTACTGGTTAAGGTGTTGTTGTGTCTGTGTGGCTGCATCTCTTGAGTGTGCAATCTTCATCTGTCTGTGCATCTGCATCTGTTTAGGGCCCAATCTCCATCTGCAAGCCACAGTTATTTTTTGACTTCCCATTCACCCCAAAGTTTAGAAATCTAAATTTGTTGTTAAATTTCTTTTTTTTTGAAATTTAACTTCTTTATTGAGATATATAAAAAAATCACCAAAAACATGAGCATACACTGTATATCGTATTGTACTTGGAACAGATATAACCATGTAAATGACATTAGTCCCCGAAGGGATAAGAGGAACTAACAAACTTCCTGGTGTAAACAATCCATAACTAACTAAAATTAACCCCCATACCCCCTACCCCCACCACCCGGAGAGTGCCTTAACAGAAAGGAAACCTCAATGAGAGAGAGAAGGGTATCCAAGAATTGACCTCGAGTAGCCGAGTCCATCCCAGAAAGCAAAGTAGGCAGAGAGTGTCAGAGGCCCACTTTGAGGGGGGATTATTTCAGATACAATGCGTATAATCTGCCCCATTTCTGATTAAAGGAGGCCAGATGATTTCGGGGGCTTGCCATTAACTTCTCAGTGTTAAAGCAATGGGACATTTCTTTGAGCCATTCCGAGTACGTAATGGAATCTTGGTCCATCCAATGTCTAAGGACCAGCTTCTTGACTACTATAGAAATTAGAGCCATGTGATATCTACGTTCTTTCACCTCGATGTTAGAATATATCCCCAGTATGCATATTTCCTTAGTGAATAGATCTGTTAATCCCAGAAGTGGATCTAGATTATTTTGTATTGTATTCCATAACGGTGTCACCTTGTCACAATGCCAAAAGATGTGCAGCAAGTTCCCTTCTGCAACTCCACACCTAGTACAGTTGGATAATTGGAGTTTACCAAACCTAGCCAGTTTAATTGGTGTATAATAAAGGTTGTTCAGGATGTGGAACTGGGTCAATCTGTGATTATCCTGAGAAAGATATTTGTATGTGTCCTTCCAAATCAGGCTCCAGGGTAAAGGAGAATCCGGGAAGAGAGGTGCCCAAATTTTGGAGCCCACTAAAGTGTCAGGAAATAAGGCTTCCAGAAGGTAGGCATAGATTCTGGCAGTACCATGGGGTTTAACTGCAGCTTCTTGGATTTTCACTAAGAGGGGCCTTGTTTTAGAGGGTGTGAATACGGACCCGAAAAGTTTAGCTATTAAGTGTCTCAGTTGAAAGACCTTGAAAATGTACTTCTGGGGGATGTTGAGGGAAGTTAGAATACCTACGGAAGAAAGGAGTGAACCTTGAGAGTACAGTGACTCCACTAGAGAGTCCTGAATTTGGGGGAGCCAGTCAGGGGTCAGCTGGTGTTGTTAAATTTCTCTGTAATCCCAAAAAAATGCTTGCAAAAAGACGTGCATGTAAAGATGTTTCTGGCCATGGCACTGCCACCAGTGGCAAGAGTGGTCATGGGCGTGGTAGTACGCAGTATAAGGGCATAGTTGATGGCAGTAAAGGGATTTCTCCGACTGTGTTTTTCACAGTGCAATCAGTTGCTTCAGTGATGGTTCAAGATGGTGTTGTCCCTGCTGGAGGTGGTAGTGAAGTTGCTGATGGCATGAGTATTGCCCCAAGTTCAACCTATGACAAGTTAACAGGCTGCCAAAATATTGTAGAGTCTAAAGACATGAGTCAGAGTGTAGTTGATGTCACGCTCCCCGTCCCCATCCCCATCCCCACAGTAGTTGAACATGATTCTAATCCTGACGATGACTCACAATCTCATGTTTCCATTGCCGTTGAGGTTATGCCTGGTCCATCCAATGATTCAAATGTTGGAGAAAAAATAGTGGATGATCATATTGAGGCTGAGGTTGGAACATGTTCTCCACAGGACAGCATCCAAGCTGAAATTGTGGATGCGGCTGATGATTTCAGCGACCTCCATTGGGAACCGGAGAAAAAGAAAGTAAAGGTGGCTGTGTGTAAACAGTCTGTTAGTAACTCCTCCCCTCCTCAATGTTGTGATGTAGATGTGTCTGTTGATGATGATGACCCAGTAATAGTTGTAGACTGTGATGGTCAGGTAGAGTCAAAGTGTCTCCAACAACAGAAATCATGCAGTACACCCCCCCATTTCAGCCTAAAAAACTAGAGTCCAATATGCAGCATCTGGGTCGGGACATGTGAAAAGTAGGGCATCAAAATCCCTCGTCTGGGATTTTTTCGTACAAGGTGCAAGCGATGAAACAGTGGCAATCTGCCGGCTTTGCCAAGCACATGTAAGGCATGGTAAAAAGGGTAGCCATCTAGGCACCGGGGGCCAGCATACACAACAAAGGGTAGCCATCTAGGCACTGGAGGCCAGCATACACAACAAAGGGTAGCCATCTAGGCACCGGGGGCCAGCATACACAACAAAGGGTAGCCATCTAGGCACCGGGGGCCAGCATACACAACAAAGGGTAGCCATCTAGGCACCGGGGGCCAGCATACACAACAAAGGGTAGCCATCTAGGCACCGGGGGCCAGCATACACAACAAAGGATAGCCATCTAGGCACCAGGGGCCAGCATACACATCTGAAGAGCAGGCACATGGCACTGTAGACTCAGCACCAGAGGGGAGGTAATGCCATAGTGGGGCATTCATCCACATCCTCCTTATTGAGCATGGTATTCCCTTCCTTGAGTGTGAGTAGCCCAAGTAGCCATGCCTGTAGTAGTGGTGAAATAACACCGGAGGGTTACTGCAGGCATGAGGAGGAGGAGGATTTTGAATTGTCAAGTAGTGGCCAGACTAGCAGTGGTGGTCCAAGCAGTATTTCTAGTCCATCAACACCTGTGTTTAAAATGGGGAAAATAACATCATCTGTTGACTTGTCCCCTGTGCACCCCTAATCATCACATGGCAAAAGCACCCTACCTATGGCAGTTCACAGAGCAAAGAAATTTGGCAATCCACATGCAAAACGGGTAACAACGCAGCCCATGTTGCACAGTCTTTTTGTCCAGAACATGAAATACCCACCAAATTATGTGGTGTCACATGAACTGAATGCTGCTGTCATGGAAATGCTGGCAATTGACCTTTTGCCCTTCTCCTTTGTGGAGAATGCTGGATTCTGGCATTTTGCGGCACACACCTGTCCCAAATGGAAAGCCCCATCTAGGACCTACTTTTTCACCCATGCTGTTCCTGAGTTATACAGGACTGTGATAGTGTCTGTAAGACATACCCTTCAACATTCCTCCTCACCGTATATTCACTTAAGTATGGATATGTGAACAAGTGGCAAAACAGCGGGTAGTTCCTATTTGTGTATTACTGCACATTGGGTGCAGGTACCAGGGGTTGTCTGTGCTGGCAGGATTGGAAAGCAGTGTAATAAAACTGTTGTGGTAGCAACCTTCTGGGAATTAGACAGCATGCAACGCTTGCAATGTGCAGTGTTACAGGGTCCCACACAGGTGAAAACATGCTAGACTTGCTACTGACAGAAATTGATGAGTGACTGAACTCCCTGTCCCTCAAAGCTGGCTTTATAGCTAGTGACAATGGATCAAACGTTATTAATTGTATCAGCCATGGTGGCTTTGTGAGGGTTCCCTGCATGGCCCACTGTTTAAATCTTGTGGTACACACACTTTGCCTTCCTGAAAATAAGGCAAAGTGAATGTGAAGTCAGCAATGCGAAGTGGCCCATTATAATGAAAACTTCACATAGCCCAAAATGGATCTGAAGAGGGCCACTTCACCTGTACTTCGTTAAGGAATTAAAACTTCGCTGGATCTCTAGCAGTGTGGTAACAGCCAAGCACCGGTAAGACACTCTTTTTCCCATTTAAACTCCAAGTCTGATAAGGACTCTGGTGGGGGTAACAAATCCACACCCAAAGACTTTGTTATAATTGTAACAAGCCAGGCCATATTGCAAGAAACTGTCGTAGTAAAGAGAGTAACACTGGAGCAGATTTATCCCTAGCAAACTGGGGCAAGTACTTAATAGATGTGAAGGTGGGTGTGAAAGACTTATTTATTTATTTTTAGTTGACTGGGAAGGAGGACTAGACAATTTTTTGCTTATTTTCAGCCTCTTCCTTGGGGTAGGGGGTTACAGATGGATGCCAACTGAAATTGAACCAGATTTTAAGCTGTTGGTGGTATTTTTAGTGCCTGGGGGAAATCTGGCAAGGACACCGAGGAAATTCCCCTACCCTACAGTAGAGGGTGCTGTGACTGGAGCTGTGATGGCCAGTTCCCCTGAGATGGCAAGGAGGAAGGATGTCAACAAAGTCGAGGACAGGTCTCCTCCCTGGCCTATCTGCCACTAGAGACCAAAATACAGGAAGAAGAAATGATACTGGGAGAAGAAACCTTTGTTTTAGCAACAGAAAACATAATGGAATGTGGAAGCACTCACTGTGCAGCAGATTTGGATGATACTCAGCACTCGATGGGAGATATCCAGCTGGAAGATTCAGAAGAGGTGATTCATGAGTGTTTGCAGCTTGAAGAGAGACAGTTCCTAGAGCATAGAAACCTTTTGGAGCAAGCCCTGAAGGATCGGGAGCATCATAGGGAGATGGATAGGCAAGTCTGTGAAACAAATGGACTCGATGAGAAACCAAAGCCCCGGGTGGCTGAAAGTGCTAGCGGCACACAGAAAAACAAGAAGAAGAAGATCTAGGAAACTGACACCAGCTCTCCAAGGTTACAGGTACCACTTTTTTACCCAGTAAATGATATGGATGGGAGCAAATTGGTTAGGCAACAGAACATGATGCCGGATACTGGAGAAATGTCTAATGAAGGGGACGCAGAGATAGAGGAAAGGCCAAAAACATTAGGCAAATCTGTTACAACAGCAAAATATAACTTTTTACGATTGGCTTTTCAACAGGAGGAACAGGAAAGAAATGTATACAGAAAGAAAAATTAAAGGAAAACTACACCCAAAACTTGAAAAAATAAATGTTGTGCAGAGTGTTTTAATTTGTATGTGAAGTTCTAGTGTTTTCTTCCCTCTGACTGGTATTGGGAGTTTTTCCCAAATTAGCCTGCTAGCGTTATCCTAGTTTTACGACCCCTGGGGATCTTCATACCTGATAGCGTAATTGCATTTCTTGTTCCCACAGTGCATCTTGTCTCATGTGACTGTGATGTAAGAAAGACCCAACATTCAGCACACACATGCCAGACAAACTAAATATCTTGGAAGCTTTACAAGCTGCACAAAAATTACCAGCAGCAAAGTTTTTCAGGACAGTAAAACCTTTAGGATGAGGGTGGTCACCAAGCTGAATTCTACAGATTTTAAAATATAGCCATCTCTATTGTTGTGAACTGATTGTAATGCAATGCTTTCTGCTGGATTTATGGGCTCTGCTACATCACCATCACATGAAACAAGGTGCACTGTAGGACAAAGAAATGCAATAAAACTATTTGATATGAAGATCTCCAGGGGGTCATAAAACTACCCTAAAGCTAGCAGGCTAATTTAGGAAAAACTCTCCTAATACCAGTAAGAGGGAAGGAAACACTAGAACTTCACATACAAATTAAAACACTCTGCACAGCATATATTTTTTCAAGTTTTGGGTGTAGTTTTCCTTTAAATAAAGGCAAAAGGGGCAGGTGGCACAGAAGGAAGGGCAGATTCAAACAGAAAGTGTAGAAGATGATAATACACCTCTTATCTCTACTAGTCCTAGTTCCGTCACATCAGATTAGGTTACAGAAGCACTGCAGGGTGTAGGATGGGTGAAGAATTTAAAAGGATCAGGGTGGGATGCTAACCTACCAGTTACCTTTGGGGATACACAGGCCTCCATGAGGACATCTGGAGAAGATGCAACTGAAAGTGAGATCCCCATAGATAACATTACACCAGGACAAGTGATTCCCATAGGAGAAACGCAAGATCCATCAGGAACTGTGCACGAAGATTTGATTACGAATATTAAACATTTGGAAGGAGAAATACACTCAAGATATACAGAAGGTACAGAAACAGGTTTCATCTGCACCCCTCTCCCCAGAATTGATATTATTCATGGCATTGAGCAAAGCATGCCTGTCCTCCCCCCAACAATAACTGATAATCAAAACACGGAACAAAATAATACACATGAGGAACCGAGGCAAGAAGGACAGATACCCCGTAATGTGTGGAATACAAATGTAAGGGACCGCTTATTTCCAGACAACAGAAATGATAGAGCTGAGCCAGCAAGAAGACAGATTGCAGTTTGTCTCAGATACAGGGGAGACATGAATGATATTCCGGACAGGATATTTGTGAGGAGAGCTTTACTCAAGACAAGCATGAAATATTGTGCTTACGAAATTTATGCATTGATCCATATGCATGGGGACATTGTGTATGATATTAGCTTCAAACACCCTGCAGGATTGGAATGGTTGTGGAAGCAGTACCAGGCCTTAAAAAACACGCCCCTCTGGAGACTCTTCTTAGCAACACCCTTAACAAAACTCAGTTTTAAAACAATCACAGTCCTCTTTTGTAACGGAGGGGTACATGTAGCAGACATTACATACTGGCTAAAGCAGCACTGTACAACAAATGGATACCCAGAACCCATACTAGATAAGGAACATATCTGGACTGGGGGATGGAAATATAAAATAACTGTGAAACAAGACAATGGGATCACAAAACAGCTACCCAATTGTTTTTTTCTGGGTAGAGACATGGGTGTGATATTTTACCCCAGACAGCTGAGGTCATGCTATAAATGTGGGTATGTGGGACATCTCAGCAATGTTTGTGAGAAGCAAAGGTGTGGGCTCTGTGGAGAGCTAGGCCACATAGCGGCTCATTGCAGGCAACCCCTGAAGTGCAACCTATGTGACGAAAATGGACACACATTCAGGAATTGTGTGTGGGCTTCACACAATAGTCTTGACCAGGTGCTAAGGGCAGAACAGGATGTGTACAGTATGTGGCAACAGCGCAGAAAGAAAAAGTGAGACTTCATGATCTCATGTCACAAACCGAGAACTAGGACCCTAAACCACAAAGGGTAAATAGGAGGCACATAGAAAACACAGCTCATTCTCAGGATTCACCAGAGGTTAATGTAGTACAACATGAGAATCCAGTAGAGGATAAAATAGAACATACATGAGAAATTCCTGAAGACCCTATTTTGAAGCCAGAACAACTAGTAAAGCCAGAGGGTGAGCTCACTGCAGGACACATGTCCAAAATTGTGGACACAGCAGAAACCCTTCCAGTAGATAGAGGAATGGAGGAAGAGATGCCTCCACCAGAAACTGCTATTGATCCCTCTTTTAAGAGTCACAAGGTCAAAGGCAGGCTACAAACATTATGGGACAGAGCAACCTTAAGGAGGAAGAACCCATACACACACAGAATGCATATTAAGCCTTGATGGACATAGAGGAGGAGCACACAAGAAGAGACACTGCTGTATCTTCTATTACATCTTCATAGTCAGATATTACTGGAGAGGCAACAGGAGTGGATAAGCCAAGGAAAAAGAGGAAAAAGAGAAAATGGGAAGGAAAAACTGACCCAAAATGCATGCTTCTATTTCTTGTATTACATCAAATGTCAATAGTTTAAAATGTCAAGAAAAACGGTTGATTACTTTTTCCAGTTTAACAGCAGGAGGTGGGCAGATTTATTTTGCGCAGGATACCAGGCTACATAGCACCCCTGAAATCATGCAAGCTCAACGAGATTGGAGATGGGGACCCTCACTGTGGTCGATAGGGGACGACACCTGTTCAGGCGTAGGTATTATGTTTGCCCAGACAAAAGTTAAACTCTTTAAAGTACTAGACATTCAACCTGGTAGAACATTGATCACTGATGTTTGCATTAAAGCAGCAGTGCAACCAACGGTGGATAAAAATAATGATTACAATTTTACCACCTGTACCGATAGAATGAATGCTCCAGTTAACATTTTAAACATTTTGCTTTTGTAGACTTGACTGGGGCTGTGTGTTATGTCAAAGTTTGTTATTGTTTCGCGCAAATTAAATAACTGTCATCCATTTTTTTGTGCGTTAGTATCCCAAGATTCACTTGTCACTGTCAGTAACACGGCATGCGTGCTCATTCCTGTGCAGACAGCAGGAAAGAAGTTTGAAGTGCCCTGCCGGTTGCCAAAATTACACACATTGTACTGTACCTCCGAAGTGGCATATCTAGTGGTTTTCAGCAGATTACTGAATGGCTTATTTTTTTTTTAATCTGGCTAATACATGATATATTACAGTACTGTCTGCTGTAACAGTTCACACTTTTGTTCGGTACATATAAGGAGGCAAATCGTGGGTCAGACTGCATCTCTGCATTATTAGTTCTCTTGCAAACGTTAAGAAAAAGCACACCTCCAGTCAAGTATTCAAAAGCACAGGCTTGTGAACCAATATTTTTTTGTTCATCTAGTTCTCCTGTATTATTACTCGTGCTGTCACATTCTACACATATACCTCTCTTTCACTCAAGCAGACAGTAGAATGCTGTGGCGTGAATCATAAGAGTACAATGGTATACGGCAGTATAAAGCAGTCCCCTTTCATGCCGTGTGAGGAGGGGCAGTGACTTATGCATGGAAATTGTGACCCCAAAAAATGTGCACTGCGCTAGCCAAATTGTATATAATTAATCATGGACTCATTGTAGAGTCTCAACTGTTTATAATTGGGAGAGGGTGTGACAGATGGCACCAACCATACCACATCAATCCAAGCAGCATTCGAGCTACATGTTGAGGGGAGGGATGACTGTCACCCATGAAAACAGTATACTGTATGTTGAAACTAACTTAAAAAAAATTGCTGTCTAAAATCACAGTACAATAACGTGTGGGTCAGACCTTGAACTCACGACCATAAAAGCAAAGCAGGGAATATACCAGAGACAATAGCACTAACCACAACACTACAGAAGCCAACCACGGTAATAAGGTGTGAAAAGCTTCTAATAACCTAATGCATCATATTATCTGGCAGCAGTAGATGAGGATATATTATTTACGAAATACAAAAGAAATATGAACTGTCTGCAGGGAGATCAATAAACGCGGCACATGCATAAATCGGAGTATAAAGTATGAATTGTGTCTGGTTTGATTTTTTTCCTCGGAGCCACTATTCAAGTACCGTGATTGGGAAAAGTTTTTGAAAAAGCAGCAGAACACTTTTTTCTCTGGGTGCCTACCTTTCATACTTAAAGAAATTGTCAGCAGATAATATTCAGAATAAGAATAAATATGATTTCCAAGCACAAACCTACACTGTACTGCCCACTGTACTGTCATCGCAAATGCGGAGAGAGGAATTTAATGAAGCAGATGCGATCTTGTGTAAATGTGTGAGGAAATCAATCCAGTCCTGTGAGAGGCTATAAAATACAAGTTTGAACCTGGGAGTTAATTTGGGGTTACACACATCAGCACATATCTGCTTTGTTCATTACTGTGCATTTTATAGAACTGCAGGAAACAAAGCAAGAAAAATGTGCACGTTGTCTTCATGTGTGGGTTGGAGTCGCGCAATACTGAACTCAAAGTTGAAATAATCACGCTTCAAATATCAGTGGCATAAATCAGGAAACACCAGGGAGTACATTAGTCAATATTTTTTAATTTCACTCTCTCAGAGTCAAAACTGGTTACACCAGATACGGTACTGCTATAACTAGCATGTGCCATGTTTCAACCAGAGACTGGGAATATAAAAGGGGAGTGCGCATAAACAACAAAACGGTTCATTGTGGGATATTCCAGGTGCATCATGGTAAGCAGTCTCCTTCACACAAATACCATGATGCATCTGGTTTAAAAATGGTGATCCTGGTGAGGGTCTGTTAGCATTGGGGGAGTAATCAAGCTTGTGAGGAAAACATTTGTCGACATCCTATAGTAAAGGGTATTGGAATCAACATATAAATGTGCATTTTGGCTAATTACACATGAAAAGAACATTTTCAGTTTGTTGCACTGCTGCTTTAATGACATTACTTACAGGCTGATCTACACATATGCCCCTCAGTCCAAGGCAGACAGGGCAATTCTGTTCAGGGCTATAGAACCCTATTTAAAAACCTCAAAGATAATTTTATGGGGAAGGGATTTTAACTGTGGCCTTAGTTATGGGGATTGGGGATGCAAAAAAGATAACATCTATTGTGATACTAACATACTGACTGAGATCCTTAAAAGAAATTACTTGCAGGATATACATAACATTTTGGGGGTAAATCCTACCCATACCTTTCACAAAGGAAAACTATCTAGTAGAATCGATTTCTGGTTTACCACAGACAGAATCACTGGTAGGTCAGTACAAGCCATTTCATTAGAAGCTTCAGACCACTTGGCTGTTAAAATGGAGATAGTGTCACATCACAAGCTCATAATAGGGAGAGGGTACTGGAATATGAATACTTCTACCCTCCAAGACACCTCTTACACTACAGAAATGCAGGCACTGTTTAAAATCAGATCTGAGATTAGTTTCCTTTATGATAGTCCAGTAGAGTGGTGGGAGTATATAAAATGGGACATTAAGGAGCTTATGATCACCATGACAAGTATGATAGCAAAAGGGAAATATATCAAATATTTGGGACTTAGAGCACAGTACTTAAAGCTTATAACTGAAATGACACAAACAGAGAAAGCCATGATGGAAAAATTAAATACCATAAAGGATGATATGTGTGCATACCTAAAAGAGCAAGAGCACACTCTGGCAGTAAACCAAAAATGTATGACAAAAGGGAAAAAGGAGGTAGTAAACCCTTATGATGAAAAATTGCAAGGCATTAAAAAAAACATTCTCACAGCATTAAAAGATGATAAGGGTGAAATAGCAACAGATAATAGAATGATTCAGTATATTGTACAACAACATGCAAGTCACACAAATTTTAAAATTGCAGTACCACTGATTTGGAGGGCAATTTATATAGAGAGATTTGGACATTCCACGCATTTCCCAACAAGATGAAACAGATTTGATCCAACCTATTACTAGTGAAGAAATTAAAATGGCTATTAGCAAATTGTCAGCTAACACATTGGTTGCCTGGAATAGATGGCATACCAAATGACTTCTACAAAACTTTTATTGAACAACTAACCCCTGTGCTGGAAACAGTATATGAGGTGATACAGCAAGAACACAGGCTGTGTATGAGAATGAAGGAAGGCATTATGATTTTTTTTATATAAAAAGGGAGATCCACAAAACATAAGGAATTGGAGACCTTTAAGCCTACTGACTATGGATTACAAAATACTGACCAAAATATTGACGGCTCAGCTAGCAAAGGTTGCGCAAAAAGTTATCTTGGAAACCCAATCATGTGCAATCCCAGGTAAGAACATCTATCAGATTTGATCCATGTCAGGGAAATAATTGAACAGGGGATGGCACTGTGAACTGACAGATATTTATTTTCCATAGATCAGGAGAAGGCATTCGATGCCATAAAACAGGAACATATATGGAAAGTTTTGGAAGTATATGGCATACCAGATCAGATGGTTGAATTAATAAAACTGTTGTATAAGGATGTACAGACAACACCCCTGGTCAATGGGCACCTAGGCATCCCAGTATATGTAAAAAAGGGAGTGTGGATGTGATGTCCATTAAGTCCATTACTTTATGTTTTTGGACCAGACCCAATACTATGATTGATAGAAAATACAGCCGAGATAACACCGATAAAGAGTAAATCAGGAGGGGCATGTAGAAAAGTCACGGCATATGCAGACAACTGTGTTCTGACAGCAGCCACTCTGAAAGATGGACAGACAGCCATACACGATAGACCAAGTTTCCGTGGCCACAGGGATATGAATAAACCTTTTGAAAAATAAAGAGTTACCAATTGGTGCTGCACTGTGGATCCTGAATTTACAATTCCTGTGACAAAAAGACCGCTACGAATTCTGGGACTTGAATTTGGGCCCAAGGAGGCAGAAAAACAAAATTGGAAATTAGCATATATTACAGCCTTACAGAAGGTACAAATGTGGAAATCCTGGAAGATGACAAGGAAAAAAGAGTGCATCTCATACGGGCATATATAACTCCAATTTTTTTATATATATCGCACATATATCCCTTACCTTTTGACATGCACACACAAATTTTAGGAGTAATTTTTTTAACTACTATAGGGGAGTAGTCTGAACCCAGTTAGGAGAGCACACATATACAGGGCATGGAAACAGGGGGGACTCAGTATGTTACAGCCGTTGTTTTTTTTTTGCTAATTTCTTCTACTCAAATATTAGACCATTAATATTGGGAAATGAGAATGCAGGAACCAGTAGGATGCAAGAATGGAGTGCAGGTTTTCTGATGGCTTGGGGCAGAGGGAAATGGCATGTTACTGATAAAGCCTTACATACCACATTGTGATATATTCGCATGTGGAAGAGAGCGCTCAAGTGGTTTTTAAACATGATGAAGAAACAGTTTTATAGAACTTTGCTGGAAAAATGTTACTTTGAAGAGCTTGTCTTTCTACTTGAACCAGGACTTGATTGTGCACAATTGCTAGATAGCATGACGGAGGCTAGAATTCCTCTGAAGATGCAAGATATTGTTTGGCTATGTGGGCATGGTAAGCTTAACGTCAAAGGGAACCAGAAACATAAAAGTCAGGAGGAAAGGGTATGTACTGAAAGGGGCTGTCAAGATAAGATTGAAACTATACAGCATATGTTCTTTGATTGTACATGCAGTAATGGATTTTGGTTTCTCTTAGCAAATATGTGGAATGAAAATGTTTTCAGTACTATAACTTACGAAATTCTCGGACAAGGCTAAATCCTGCCTAGCTGGAAAAAATGGAAAAAAAAGAGCACTGCATATGTCATTTTTGCATGTATAAAATGGACAGTCTGGCAGGCTAGGTGTCAGAGAGTATTGCGAAATGGGGAGGTACAGCTCCAAGATATGGTTTTTAAACTTCAAGCAGAATTAGACAAAGTATATATCTATGAAAAGAAGACACTAGGAGAAGAAATAAGTGACTATTTATGGGAAGGGATACACTGGGTGGGTTGATGGTTTCTCTTCTGACATAAATGATACGGTATAATTTTTCCTTTGAGGTGTGATCTTCTTGTGTAAATCAGGAAAGGATGCACTAAGAGTTTGTGTGATGAATGTACTACAGCAAGACTATACAGCGTATACTGTATTTTGGGCTGATATAAGTTTTGGAGAAGCGGTGAAGATTTCAATCTGTGGAAATAATAGGTTTCATATGAGTATATATGGTTTTCTTTTTCTTTCATTCTGTATTTAAGTTTGTTCGTATCATTTGTACTTGTAGTCTTTTGAATGTTGGTTTTTGAATATCAATAAAAATTTCCCCTACTCTTTTTGAGACGTGCCATAGGATCATTAACATCCACCTGAACAGGCAGGTGGGATGTCAGTTTAATGTCTCGTCCAAAAGATGGCACCTTAGGAGTGCAGCACCCCCCCTTCATGTTGCATTACAGTATCAGGATTTAACCCAAGTGCCTGGAGTAAGGATAGAATCCACAGCCTGCTGATCTTCTGGCCTTAGAGACAAGTGTGCAACCTGCTGAGCCACTGACACCGATATAGATTTGGGAAGCAGACAGACCGTAGTGCATATTGAAGTGCTGGGAAAACAATGTCCAAAAGGACCAGGTACTGGTGTCTTCTGCATCCACTGGGACACTCGGTGCTATCCCACCAGCCAAGTGACTCTGATGATTAATGGGGTGTCATACCAAAGGAAAGTGGGGGTAGTACCTAAGTTACCTATACCTGTAATTATTGGAAATGACTTTCCAGGATTTACTGAGTTACTGTTTCAGCAGCTGTGGTGGCTAGAGGTGTGAGAAAATAAAATTCCACCAGCGGAATTTATGTAGAATGTGGACTTTCGCTTCCGAGGAAGTTCAGAAGACATCTTCCCAATTCGCGGAATTTCCACCAGACATGCAGATTTTTTTGTGTAAATGATGCGGCTTTTTTATTTGCGGAAAAACAGTTGTAAAGCCCAGTGTGTTTGATAATTTTTTTTAGATGTGGAATAATCAGTAGTCATGCAAAATTTTTCTCCAGTAATCCGCGGTTTTGAGCACTTCTTCCGCATGTCACGTATTCCATTTTATCATGCTTTCACAGAAAAATAATTCTGCATCTGAAACAGCAGTCATGTAAGTTGCTGAATTTCTTAAAGAGATTCACCAAGATTACATCCTGCACCCTATCTATTGGTGCCTTACATACATACTGTAGGATCCCGATAATGTTTGGCTTTCCATTAATCTGTAATCTTGCATGTATAAAAAAAGTTTCATCCCACATAAATTTGTATTTACAGGGTCCCAAGGACTTCTCAGTTGTTTGCAAGCACACATGTTCTGCCCATTATAATCAATGGGAAGCAGCTTTTACATGTTTTTTAAACAATATAATGGCCACTTGGCAATGAAACGTGACTCGGGCACCAGTCGACTAACAAGGTTGGTCGCGGAGTGAAGACAACAGAGTGTGCAGTTTCTCACTCACCACGATCAGGTAAATGAAGACTCGAGTATTACACGGGACACTGAAGGTAATGCAGGCGTGAGGGATCGACTGCAGAGTTGCGGGGGTGTCATTGTTGTTCAGGTTCTTTTAACCAGCCATCATCCTGCTGCATGCAATCTCTGTCAGTCATCACTGAATACTTGCAGAGTCACTACCAGTATTGGATGATTTCAACTCTTTGGTATGCATTCCCTCTCTGTCTCCTGTCCATGATGTCATTATCAAGTAGGCAGAAGGACTATTTTTATCACAAATTTCCATATTCAAATAATTTATTTGTACAAAAAGCATAAGTTTTTCTTACTGTAATACTAAAAAAAAGTAGTCCATTTTATAAACACAATAAGACACTCCAGGTGTGTGCATGGAACATATTTTACTGCACGACCGGGGCTAAAGACACTCACCCAAGGCCTCATGCCTTATTACACCACTGGCCATGTGGTAAAATATGTTGCATGTACACTCTGTCGTGTCTTATTGCTTACGTATTACTGCCATATGGCTACATGAAAGATTCTGAACATCATATCAATTCACTACCCAGCAGCACCTATTCGCCCAACCATCACTACCTAACGTGCAACAAAGTAGTTATTTCTACCACTTTCTTAGTGCTCTCTGTCCCCCCTTTCCCCACCCACCCCAGACCTGGCCTTATTTCTGTAACTGTAAAGAAATGCATCCAATTCCAATATATTTGTACCTGGTTGTGGAAAAAGATGGTTAAAGTAAATCAAGCACCAAAGATACTTACCTGTGCCCTTGTGATTGTCACAAACCATGATACAGCAGTCTTGGCTGTTGGATAAATTCAGGTTCCGGTCATCTGTGGCTGCATCTGCATCTATAAAGCATTACAGTGTCAAACCTGAAACAGCAATCACACCCTTAGTTACAGAGACACAATGGAATGAATTACAATCAGTCAGTGTTAAAAATACCTTCTTTACCTGAAAAAAAAACCCACTCAGAACATAGTGTCACTTTACGTGACCCATATGTATCCGAACTTAAGCCAGTAACCCTCCACCGTTACTACTACCACTGTCCACACACCCCCACCATCAGTCTGTCTCAAAGGCCATCAGCGCCTACACCTATCTCATTATGATACACACATTTGTTATTTAAAAAAATACTGAGGACTTACCTAGGCATTTGTGTGATAAACACATCAGGAAGCCACAGGCCTGTCGGAGTAAGGGAGGCTCACAGCAGCAGTAGAAGCAATGGCAGCAGCAGTCAGAAAACCATAGTGAGGCAAACCTGAAAGGGAATCACATGTACAGTCACAGAAACACAAGCCAAGCATGGATTGATAATACTTAGCTTATAAACAACATCTGCTCTGTCAAGGAAAAAAAACAAGAAACTATCTTTACCTAATAAACCTTCAGTGTCAGCAGAAATGGTCTGCTGCACCTACTAGTGCAGTCAGTATAACCACTGCCACTATACTGCCCCCCCATCGCCACTGGAAACTGAACTCAAAATGCCTGTCTCAAAGACGATCAGAATCAACCCTTAATAGAACAAATAAATCAACTGCATGCTGTCATTAAAAATTAAAATAAATATTACATACTTACCTGGAAAGTTGGCATGGCAACGCCATGATGAAGCCACAGCACAGGGTCAACAGCAGGAGTCAGAAAGCCTTATGGAATTCTGAGGCATGCCTGAAAGTGAAAAAAAAACACACAACAGTTGCAGACATATATCAGAGAACCATAACTGTGAGTATTTTGTCGAGACACAACAGCAGCACGCAGCAGTTATGCCAGACTACCTACTGGGAATATACTGTCAATTTGTGTAATGTAAATTAAGGACAAGTCTGTGCCTGCAGAAGTTAATCTGTGACTATGCCCCCCTGCAATGCCCACCCACCTGCTTTAGTTTGAACTTAATCATAATATATCCTCCGCTATTACACTACCAGGGAATAAACATTCAGTAAATGCCAAGAATAATGCATGTTTCTCCATGATCAATGTTTGTGTGAAGGCTTGAAGTACGTACCTTTGCACTTTTCATTGCCAACCAGTACAGCTACTTGCATGGCTGTCCTGGCATGGGAACATTCGGAGCCAGGACAACGTGAGCGGAAGTATCCTCAGCAAGACCTGAAACGTGAAAAATTCATATAGTTGAGGAACCAGAAGGGAAACAACACATTAGTAACAAGTAACAACAGTGTGGGCGTGGCACACATGTGCTGCTGGACCAAGAGTTGTGTACATCCTCTCACTATGTAGTGTGTCAGCACTCCCTACCTAACGTACAAGCAACCTGTTCAGAACTTTAGTAACAACCAGCCTGATCACTCACATGCCCCACCCCCCCAGGCCTCCCCCAAACCATCTAATGTTTAATATGATACAAAACATCTCTCCCACCCCACATGAACATTTGAAGTAACATATCATGGTCCCCTTCTGAACAAGTTGTGTGTTTTTAAAAAGTATGTTACTCAAAAATTTTAAATAACAACAGTAGACCTCATTTAAGCAATAATGCCTGATCAGGGGTTATGTTAATGGCCTGGTAATCATCCTCTAGGGGTGAAATGTGGCACAAGGCATAGCTTAGTGCTTCATGCTCCTAGAGGGTGATTAACTGTCTTTGACCATTACCATAACCCCTGGTAGTGTCTTATTGCTATTATAATAAAATTGTTTTTTATACTGTTCAACCTTGTTCAGCAAGTGATTAGGCTGTACATGCATGTTGGTAATCAAACATTAACATAGGACTGATAGATTGTTTACAACCAATCAGAAACCTCAATTTCTCAGACCCTTTTTATAAGACTGCAAAATGTCCTGACCGCTACACACTATTTGCGGAAAACAATTTTGCATAACAAGTTGTAGTCGCGGATAGTTTCTCGATTCTGCGATGTATGTAAGTGAAAAAGATTTCCGCATATCAAAACTGAAATACCACAAGTATGGTGACCTTTTTCGCATGTATGTATTACACCGTGGAGACAAAGTTCCACAGGTGTATACTGTGTTCCAATTATAAGTGCGTGATTACCCTTTAAATGTGAAACAAAGGTTGCAATTCTAAAGGTGGAACTGGAAATCGAACATTTCGCCATTTCTTGTGTTGCAAATCCACGATAGCGAGAAACACAGGAAAAGTCACAGAGTCAGACTCAGACTGAGAGATGGGACAGCTAGTTTAGTTCAGTTGAGAGACTGAGATTGAGAAACATGTCTGCAACTGCAGAATCAGGATTGGGGGGAGCAGCAGGCATCTGGAGGAGGAGGAGAAAGGTGACCAGCAGCAGCAGCAGCAGCAGCAGCAGCAGCAGCAGAATGTGGGGGAAGGGGAAGCTGAAGTTGCTGGAAACACCAACAATGTTCAGCAGCAGGAGCAAGGCCAGCAAGATCAGCCTCACGCTCAGCCCTCAACCAGTGCTGAGGCTGGCACTGCTAAAAAATGTGCACCAGCCTTCACACATAAGGGTGGCAGTGCTAGTGAGGGAGCTGACAGCACATGCAACAGAGCTGTATGGGCCTGAGAGACTCCCTGTAAACAGGGGGGGAACTGTGGGAGGCCATACAGGCAAGTACTGCCAAAGAGGGAGATGGTGTCCAACCCCGCTCTGTGAAGCAAATTAAATGTAAGTGGGATGACATCCAGAGGCGTGACGGGCAGTTACTGGAGGCACTAGGGGGAGCTGTGACCCTGAAAAGGAGTGGTGGTAGTAGGAAGAGAAAGAGGGCACAGCGGAAGAAGCCAGCAGAGCCCAACACCAGAGCTACACTGGAGGATGACAGAACAAGTAAGTATATTACTTTTATTATTCTAACTTTTACTACCATCAGTTGTCAGTTGCATGACATAATATTGGAGGGTGACAGATCCAGGAGGGATATGAGGAGGCATTTCTTTATGGAGATGGTGGTGGAGAAGTTGAATGCACAGCCAGCTGAGGTGGTGGTGGCATGTAACACAGTAGAATGCTTTAAGAAGGGGTGGGACAGGGCAAAGAGGAGGGCTAAGAGAGGTACTGTGAGGTGGCTGGGTGTAGCATCTGGCTGCTGAATAGGGAGATAATTGCATGCTCGGGCAGCATAGAAACATAGAAACATAGAATTTGATGGCAGATAAGGACCGCTTGGCCCACCTAGTCTGCCCATTTCCCTACCTAACGGATAAGCTGCAGATCCTAGTTAACCAACAGCCTACTTCCTACTACCCCCCACTAGAATTGTCTTATGTCTGTCCCATGCATTCTTGAATTCCTCCACTGTTTTTGACTCTATGACCTCCTCTGGAAGGCTGTTCCATGTATCCACAACCCTCTCTGTGAAGAAATACTTCCTCACATTACCTCTGAGCCGTCCCCCACCCATCTTCAAATTGTGCCCCCTTGTTTTTGAACATCTCTTTTTCTGAAACATGCTACCCTCTTGGACTTTGTTGATTCCCTTGAGGTATTTGAAAGTTTCTATCATGTCCCCCCTCTCCCTCCTTTCCTCAAGGCTATACTACATCTTTAGTTCCTTAAGTCTTTCTTCTTATGTCCCTGCATCATTTGGTTGCCCTCCTCTGGACAGCCTCCACCCTGTCTATGTCTTTGCGGAGATGGGGTCTCCAGAACTGTACACAGTACTCCAGATGTGTTCTTACCAACTGTCTGTCCAGAGGGCCAACAACTTCCTGTTTTCATCACAGACAATGATGACTTTTTGCTGCTATGACAATCAACCTGTTATGACTAGACTACAAATATTGCCACAGCTGCGTTTCATTTCAGTATTCTTCTCTTTATTGTTAACAGGTGCTGCCAAGAGCAGCTCTACTGCTGCTTCCAGTGCCGTGGAGTCCAGGAAGGAGCAAGCAGCAGCGTTGTGGAGACCTCCAGCCCTTCTGATGGTAAGATGATCATTTTTTTCATGCAGATAAGGATTAAGTAGGGTCAGTAGACTGTGCACAAATTGTTATTTATATATAATTACTGTTGGTCACTTTTTCCCTAAGGAAAATACCAAACAAGGTTGATATGTGCCATAATAATAACCGGCTTCTTATTACATGAAACATGCATGTTGTTCCATGACTCCCTGCATGTGCTAGTTGCCCTCTCCCTTTATTGTGATGGACACCTGCCAGTCCTACAACTACCGCTGTGTGGTAACTAATACCAACGATTGCTTTCTTTTATGTCACATAACTGCTGTGGCAAAAAAGCACCCACCAGCAATTATATAAAAAAAAAAAAGATGGTGTGATCTGTAAAACTCAATTTTAATTTACACACACCCTCTGTGTGGGATGCTTCTCATAAACCCCTCGGGCTTGCACTCGGGGTTTATGAAGCATGCCACACCTGCAGTGTGTATAAAAAGTCATAACACACACTGCCCCATCCTTTATTATAAACATACTAAAATGCCAGCAGAAGTAGGTCTCATTGCCTATCAAGTGAGTCTGCTAGAGTGTGCAGCTAGCACCCTATATCGCCGCTGCCCCTCCCTCACCTTCCACCACATTGCCGCTTCACCTCACCCTGTCACCCCCTTCTTGAAACTATCGTCTTGGATGCCACCACCTTTCCCAGTTTGGTGTTCCACTTGTCCACATGTTCCACTTGTCCACCATGCTGAAGAAATGTCTCCTCATCTCTCTGTTAAACCTGCCCCCCCCCAATGTAAGACGGAAACCTCTAGTATCTCTCCCTTTTTGAAGCTTGAAAATCACTCAGTTTTACTCTTATTTATTCCTTTCAGCTGCTTAAAGGTATCATTCATGCCACCCCTGTCCCTTCTCTCTTCCAGGGAGTACATATTCGCCTCCTCTAACATTTCCTTATATGTGTTACTCGCAATTTCCAGAATCATCTTTGTAGCCATCTTCTGTACTCCCCTCCAGCAATCTGATATCCTTATTCAGAAATGGGTGCAAGCCCAGCACCGCGTTCAGTATTCCAGGTGGTGCCTGACCAGCGACCTATACAGGGGCAGGATGTCCTCCCAATTTCTTTAGGAGATCCCTCTAGCTATGTACCCCAGCTCTTGTTGGCTCTTGCTGTCGCCATACTGCACTGAGCATAGTTGTTCATGCTCCTTGTTATGATCACCTCTAGGACCTTCTCTTCAGTGGAACATCACAACTGTACGAAACTGATAGTCTCTTCCTTGGTTCCAGGCTCAGAACTTAGTGCAGAGCCTTGCACTTCTTGGCATTGAACCCCAGCTGCCATTTGGCCACACAGTCCTGCAGTTTATTCAGGTGCCCCTGTGCTGCAACCCCATCACCCCCTCCATGTCATGTACAAAACACAGCTCCCATCTTTGTAACGTTAATGAACAGACTGATTTTACCCCGGATCACATTTGAGATATATGCAATGTAAATCTCGAATATTAGTGGTCCCAGGGCCATAACCGACCCCTGTGGTACCCCGCTTATCACTGGCGCAGCACTCTTGATGATGACTGCCCCCCCCTTACCAACACTCTCTGTTGTCTTACTATCAATCAGTTTTTAATCCATGTCACCATTTTTGGTACGGACCATACATTTTGCAGCTTCCCCCGAATGTCCCATGTGCCACTGAATCAAATACCTTACTGAAGTCCAAGTCCAGAATATCCACAGCATGGCCCTTGTCCATTTCTCGCATCACCCGCACTGTCATAGAACTTTGCCAGGTTTGTCTGGCATGATCTTCCCGCAAGAAACCCATGTTGCCATTCGTCATAAATACCATTTGCCTCCAATAAGCTCATAAGCCTCTCATTTCGGATGGTCTCCATTACTTTACCCATGATCGAGGTGAGGCTCACTTGCATGTAGGTCCCTGTATCATCCCCTCAGACCATTCTTATGGATGGGCACCACATGGGACATCCCAAAGTCATGAAGTACACATCTTGTGTACAGGGAACAGGGAAGCATTGAACTGGTCATGCAGTGGCCTTGCCAGTACCTTTGGCAGCACCCTCAGTCCCCTAGGGTGGATGCCATCCTGTTTAGGCACTTTGTCCAGTCTTATAATCATCCAGCACCCACTGTAATTTCCACATCTGCTGTCATCTCCCACCCTTGCCCCCAGTTGCCTGAGGTATTTGCCCCCACTTCTGTGTAAACACAGAGCAGAAGCACTCATTCAGTGTATCAGCTTGTTCCAGCCCCTTTTCCTCCCAGCACCCCATACTTCATACTCCCCACTAGTTGTTCCCTGCTTTTCCTTTTCTGTCTTATGTAGGGAAAGAAGCATTTCTCTCCTCTTTTGATCCCCTGAGGTAGCCTCAGCTACCTTGACCATTTTTCTACCCTAACCAGTCTGTATACTGGACTGGTGCTAGTGAACCTTCAAAACGTATGGCTAAAATGTTCAGTTTTCTCACCCACACTGTGATGATTGTGATAATATTACTCATTAGTAGCATCTGATGGTATAAAAGGTATTTTACTGTTGTGTTAATGAACCTCGCTGAAATTGCTTCTGTGGATTGTTATGATAACCCAAAAAATGCCCTGCTTTATTGTCAAGGTAACCACTGGAATTGATCACAACATGCGTATGAGTGAGTATGATCATACATTATGTAAGCAATAACACATGACAGATGTGTGTTGGTAGTACCAAGATACCTGCACACCCCGAGGCATAGCTATGCATGACACAGCAGGTCGAGTGCCTTCCTGTCACTCTCTGGCTGTGCGGGTATCTCAGCACTAATGGCACACAGACTTGTCTTACTGGCAGTGCTTAATGCTTATATTAACTGACCCCACAGACAATGTTGCAGAACAAAAAGTTATTCTAAAAATGTTATAAGTCTACCCTTAATACTGAAATCTTGCTAAATAATGTATAATCCTTGACTCCTCCTCCTCCTTAGATGTTTCTCACTTGTCAGTCTGTCATATGTCTTCATTCAAGTGCACACCCAATACATTGTGTTTGATTAACATGGAATAGGACAATGCAAAGCTCCACATTATTCTAGTAGTACAATGCACCCCCCCCCACACACACACACAGAATGATAACATGGAATACAGGTATTCTGCCGGCTTCAGCACTCTCAGCTCAACTGGTTTGTAAACAAGACGTGCACACATATATGCCGAAGTGTAGCCAGAAATGCAATGAGTGTCTGTCCTTACCCTCACCGGCCTATCTTTCTTTACTGCAGCATTTGTGACCACCTCAACAACAGTGATGGAAGACCCTATGGCAGCCAAGGAACAACGTACGAGGAGGAAAAATAGTATCATGAAGATCCAGCGTGAACTGGACAGGCTTGCATCAAGGGACACTGAACTGCAGCCATCAAGCACAGGGGGAGCCGGTGCAGCAGCTGAAGACCAGCAAGCACCCCAGGAAATACAGCACGGTGAAACAAGCACCAACCAGAGGAGGGAAAGGGACAGCAACATTTTAAAAAGGATGAAAGTACTGGAGGTCAACCAGGCAAAATTATTGGAGAACCAGGACAAAATGTTATCTATGCTCAGGAAGTTGACTGCAAGACGACATACTCCAAAGATTAAGCGCTGCCGCTGGTCAGCACTCCCCCTTCCCCAGCATCGCCAGATTCAGAAACGTAGAGTTTCCCGTGCTGCCGTGCAGGCCAAAAAATAATTGCCAGTTGGCAGTTAAGTTACTTAAATATTGTTTTACACTTGTTATTTAATACTTGTTCAGTTTTGTAACTAACCCTGTTTTATAGTAAATAGTTCCTGTTTTATTGTATTGTTTTTGTTCATCATAATCACTTTTAACTTTTCCTGTTGTGTTTTGAAATATACAAATAATCTGTTCACAGTTGTGTACTCTTCCTTGTCTTGGGACGGGATGGGATAGGATGGGATGAGATTATTGAGTTGCTGTGTCTCAAGGTTCAGTGAAGGGTCGCACAAATGCTGCAGCAGTCTGACTGGTTGTTAGAATTCCAACAGCCTTACATTAATCCATGTTATAGTTAAGCAATAAGGCATGACAGGGTATGTGTTGTGGTTGGAGAGTGGCACAACTTGGGTGTGGCATGAGGCATTGCCGAGTGCCTTCACTTCAGCCACCCAAGAAGTGCTGTTAACCCACCACAATGAACACCCTGGAGTGTCTTACTGTGATTATAAAGTGGGTCTAAGATGTTTTGGGGGGAAGGAATGCACCCAATTGAAAAAGAAAAATGTTTATGACATTTTATGTTGGCTCGCGCTTGCATTAAGAGCAGATTTGGAGGTGTGGTCACTATGGGCGAATGCAGGGTACGCATCAGTAGGTGCATCTCTCATTCCCCAGTAAGACAGCATGCAGGAGCCACACCAGCAAAACATAATGTGGCAATCACATCTAAGAAAATGTCCAATGCAATGAGAATCAAGCTTCTCATTGCAGCAGCAATGCCTATCATGTAAACATAGCGACAGGGGTGCCCCATCCCCATGTTTCATTCCCGGATCCACTTCATTTGCCAATGGGGGAGCCCACCCTGTCGGCATAATGACCCCCCCAAGTGTGTGCCTAGGGGGTGCCCAGTCCCCCTTGGCATCATGCACTCCCCCAAACAGTCTTCCTTTGCTGATGGGGGACCCAATCCCCATCGACTACAGTTCCCCTTTCCTGTTTATTCAGCCGATGGGGGAGCCGACTCCCCTTCAGCATAATGTCTATCCCCAATCTGTTATGTGCCAAGGGGGTGCCCAATCCCCCTCGGCTCTTGCCCCCCCATGTGCCAATGGGGGTGCTCAAGCCCCCATTGGCTACAGCCCCCTCAAAACAATCAGGTGACACACTGGGAGCCCACCTCAACATGCCAAATGTGCCTGAAAAAACCAAAACCATCCCGAATGTTCTCTCTTTTTTTTTTTACCCTGTAAAAAAGAAAACGGTTCTCGCGGTCTACCTGCCCCCTCCCACAACCCGCACCCACCCACTGTGCACCTGGCCTCCACACACCCCCCGCGATGATCTTCGGTAGAACGGGAACACCTCTGCACTCTTCAAAGCCGACTGCAAACTGAAGAAATGCCGGTAAGCTGTATAATGGCATAAAATAGGTTTTTTTCAACTTTAGTGAATATCTCGGGCGTTTTTGGGAATTTTTACTCCAAATTTTCAGCATGGGGTTATTGGGACCCCTCCTCATGAATTCATTCACTGTCATGGCGTTATTCATTCCCGAAAGGTGATTTTGCGGTAACTGCACGGAATCACCTTTCTGGACTGATTAACGAAACGACAGTGCCACTGTTCATAAGGGGGGCCCTCAAAAAGCCTATGTTGCACATTTGGTGGAAAAAATTCAAACTATGGCTGTTTTACGAGAGTGCATTGTGCAGTTTCCACACACGCTTGTAACTTCGTGAATTTGTAATATTTTCACTCCAGATTTTCAAAATTGGCATTTTTCCACATCTCCTCATGAACAGTACAGCTGTCATTTTACATATCCTGGCTGAAATGTGTTTTCACACGTCCGGCGCAGAATAGCGCTATCGCTGTGTGAAATCAGTTTTCAGGACAGTTTGAGGAAATGACAGTGACACTGTTCATGAGCAGAGGTCCTAAAATGCCTATGTTGAAAATCTGGTGATGAAAGTCCATAAAATTACTTTGTTACAAGCGTGCGTTGCACAGTTTCCACGCACCCTAGTAACTTTGCAAATTTGCAATATTTTCATGCCACATTTCCAACACTGGCATTTTTTCAAACTGCCTTATGAACAGTACAGCTGTAATTTTTCACATCCTGCCCAAAATGTGTTTTCGCACCTGTGGTGCACAATGGCGTGGTCGCTGTGGGAAATCAACTTTTGGGATAAATTAAAAAAATCACAATGCCACTGTTCATGAGGGGAGGTCCCAAAATGCCTATGTTGAAAATGTGGTTAAAACAAATCCCAAAAATAATTGGGATACAGACTTCACCAATTTTTAATATTTTCACTCCAGATTTTCAATGTTGCCATTTTTTTACACCTCCTCATGAACAATACAGTTGTCATTTTTCACATACTGCCCAAAATGTGTTTTCATCTCTGTGTCACCAAATTTTCTTTTTATTTATTTTAGTCTTTGGTAACCGGGTCAGGCCCACTAGGCACAAGTGCCTGTTTTCAGGGGTGACGTGGGAGCACTGGGCGGTTAAGTGACTTGCTCAGAGTCACACAGTATGCAAGTGGAGGTTGTGAGAATCAAACTCAGGTCTGGTCTGTTGGATGTACCAAGCTCATTCACACGTTGTTACTCTAACCTGTAGGCTATACTGCCAGCTACACAGCAGCTGTGCAAAACCACCTTTCAGCTAACAAACTGATAGTGCTGCTTTTCATGAGGTGGGGTCACAAAAAGCCCATGTTGAAAATTTGGAGTGAAAATACCAACACAAGCCTACAGCGTTAGGGTTTTCAACTCTAACACCCACCCTGTACAGACTGACAGGCATCAGGGGTGTGACTTGGGATTATTGGCTGTAATGCTCACGCCATTCCACCTCCACCCCCACCCTGCAGCCAGTGACAGGCATCGTGGTGTACCTTGGAGTGTTCGGCCACAAAGTTCACCCCATTCTCCTATACTGCACCCACCTCACAATATTTCCTTATGGAATGGGGTAAGTATAACGCCCAAAGACCCCATAGCACACCACGACACTTCTCAGTGTCTACAGGGTAGGGTGAGGTAAAATGGCATGAGCGTCATCGCTGATGACCCAAAGGCACACCCCAACACCTGTCGGTCTCTGCAGGGTGTGGGTGGGGTTGGCGTCACTCCAATACTTCACTGCCATTCCTGTTATGCATCTCTTAACTTCTGCGCTACCAATGCCAATGCCAGCGAGTCAACATTCAGCATTGACAAATGCTTGTTTAAAAACAGTCCCAGCACATCCCAGCACTGACAAGCAATCTCAGGTTTAAATACCATGTACAGCAAAATTAATTAATTTGTAATTAGCTCCTAAACCCTCTAGTTTTCCCCAACCCACCCCCTTTTACCCATTTCCCTCATCTTTCTTTCTTCTTCTTTATAATATTCCCTCCCTTTTCTCTGTCTTGCTTATTTTCTGTCTTGCTAACATTCAAGAGATGGAATGTTTACTGCAGACAGAATGCAGGAATTCAAACCTCTGCTCAGTTCTGCTGACAGAATGTTTACTCCTACTAGCACACAACAGAAGGCCTCAGATGGAACCAGGGCTTTTGTTTTATCTGTAACAGCTTAAACAAGACAGATTTCCCTAGTTAGCAGGTGAGGATAGGAGGGGGATTTTTCATGGTCAGTAAAGAAACACCATATATTACAATTCTAAGTACTGTAGTACGTCATTTTTTAAGTCAAGTACAGTATGTGTGTATGTGTGTGTAACAAGAGTATTATGAAGGCAAATGACATTTAATTCTTATGTTTATAAATTTTAGACACTTTTATTTTTAGGGCCTAGTTGAAGGTTTTTAGTGAGTAAAGGTGACAGCCACATTTGTGATGGCAGACAGGAATGGCTTGTACTATTTATTGATTTTTGTGTGAAGAGGTTACTGGACCTTCCTCCAGTGCTGCGTCATGGGATATCAGCACTGGGCTCCGAGCTCCTCAACCAATCAGATTACTGGATTTTTTATTGCAATATTATAATGTCATGTACAACCTGATCACCATGGAACATGGATTCTTCCTGTCAGCATTCCATCCTCTAGCACTGTTGAATGACTGGAATGCTGTAGTCTGATTTTAAACCTGGATTCTTACACTGCTTGTGGAAGAACTATTTTAATAAAAATCTCCCTCTAAATCAAGAAAGCATTCAAAAAGTACACTTTTAAAACTTTTCTTGTAGAATATTTTTTTATAATAGTGATAATGCACTCCCAGGAGTTAGATTACCAGTCAGTTAAAAACCCCTGAGGTGCAATATGGCACTCGGTTGCACCTCGTACCACATTACACCCCTAGGAGGTGATTAACGGAGTGTTAATCTACCACCCCATTGCTTAATTAAATTGCCATGCAATGTCTTTTCTAAGAATAATAGGTTATATTTAACTAAATTTCACTTGCAAAAGATTACTTACCTGTGCAGGTGGGATGAACACATATGAAGAAACCGTGATAGTAGCATCAGGTGTGATCCTGGCAGTAACAGCAGCAGTAGAAAGGAAACAAGTCAGTTTGAGATAGACAAATATAGGACATCTGGCTAGGCAAGACTATGACATTTTATCAGGCTTTGTGAACATTTTCTTAGATACGGTACTCTCTTTCAGAGACAACTGTCAACTGTGCCGGCTTAACCAACCTACTATCCTAAAATTTTCAGACATCCTGCCCTCCACCTTGTGCGTGCCCCTTCCCCAAACAACTACTCACTTGATACCCCTACGGCACCCTCTACATCTTGATGAATGACATTAGGCATACCACCACTACGGTACTTACCTGAATCCCTGGCTGACATTGACAGAAAGAGATCAAGGAGACGATAAAATAGAAAGGTTTTCAACAACTACCTACCTTGTCAGGTGTGACGATGAAGACATCATGAGGAAAAAAACACAACAGTAGAGCATCCTGTATGATCCTGGCATCAACAGCAGCAGCAGCAGCAGCATATGACAGGCCTGGAAAGGAAAGGAAATAACTGAGTGTTACATAAAGAAACAAGCATTTGTCAATGTCGAATGTTGTCCCGCTGGCATTGGCATTGGTAGTGCAGGAGTTAGAGATGCATAATAGGAATGGCAGTGAAGTATTGAAATGACGCCAACCTCACTCCCACCCTAAAGAGACACATTTTCAACATACGCATTTTGGGACCTCCCGTCATGAACAGTGGCACTGTGATTTTGTTTATCTGTCCCAAAAGTTGATTTCCCACAGCGACCACGCCATTCTGCGCCACAGGTGAGAAAACACATTTTGGACAGGATGTGAAAAATTACAGCTGTACTGTTCATAAGGAAGTGTGAAAAAATCCTGGTGTTGAAAATTTCTAATGAAAATATTGCAAATTCGCGAAGTTACAAGGGTGCATGGAAACTGCACAACAAATGCTTGTAACACAGTCATTTTATGGACTTTCATCTCCAAATTTTCAACATACGCATTTTAGGACCTCTGCTCATGAACAGTGTCACTGTCATTTTCTCAAACTGTCCTGAAAACTGATTTCGCACAGCGACCGCACTATTCTGCGCCGGAAGTGTGAAAACACATTTCAGCCAGGATATGTAAAATGACAGCTGTACTGTTCATAGGGTGGTGTGGAAAAATGCCAATGTTGAAAATCTGGAGTGAAAATATTACAGATTCATGAAGTTACGAGCATGCGTGGAAGCTGAGCAACGCACACTCGAAAAACAGTAATTGTTTGGATTTTTTTCACCAAATTTGCAACATAGGCTTTTTGAGAGCCCACCTCATGAACAGTGGCACCGTCATTTCGTTAATCAGTCCCAAAAGGTGATTCCGTGCAGTGACCATGAAATCGCCTTTCGGAACCAAATAACATCATGACAGTGACTGAATTCATGAGGAGGGGCCACAATAACACCATGTTGAAAATTTGGGGCAAAAATTCCAAAAAATACAGGAGATATGCACCAAAGTTGAAAAAACCTTATTTATGCCATTATACAGCTTACCGGCATTTCTTCAGTTAGCAGTCGGCTTTGAAGAGTGCAAATGTGTTCCCGGTCTACTGAAGATCATCGCGCCAGACTCGGAGGTAAGTATGGGGTGAGGTGGTGGGAGGCAGGGTGCGAGAGGGTGGGCACGGGTTGGGGAGGGAGCAGGATAGACCGCGAGGACCATTTTCTTCTTTACAGGTTAAAAAAATTGTGGATTTTTTTTTTTTACAGGGCATTTGGCATGCTGGGGTGGGCTCCCAGTATGCCACCTGAGTGTTTGGGGAAGGCTAGCTGACAGGGATTGGGCACCCCCATCGGCACATACCAAAGGGGGGGCTAGAGCCGAGGGGGATTAGGCACCCCCCTTGGCACACAATAAATGGGGGAGGTATTATGTCGACGGGGAGTGGGCCCCCCCCATTGGCACATGAGCTGGTTCAGGACATGCCGACAGGGGGATTGGGCACCCCCAAAGTCAGCATTGTGGCAGGCGGTGGTGGCAGTCACTGCTGCCATGTTTACTAGATTGCTTCACCAGGAATGGCACGTCGGGAGATGCCGCTGCGTGACGAGCTTGGCTCTCATTGCAGTGAACCTTTTCTTAGATGTGCTCACCACATTATGTGTTGCTGGTTTGGCCCCTGCATGCTGCCTTATTGGGAAATGAGGGACGCACTTACTGATGCATGCCCTGCATTCACCAACAGTGACGCACCTCCAAATCTGCTACTAGTGCAATATGTTCGCTGGCGTGTAAGCGCGAGCCAACATAAAAAAGGCAATTTTGATAGCAAAAACTGTTGGTTACCTCTTGTCTTGTCAGACTTTATGAACAGAACGTGTCTTATACACACGGTACTGTCATACCATGCACTGCCTACCATGCCTACCCTAACACTGACTATCTTAATAATCTTCCTAAAAAAAACTCCACATTGTGTGTGGCCCCTTCCCCAAACAACCACTCACTTGCTACCTCTACAGCACCCTCTACATCTTGACGAATGACAGTAGAAATATCTCTGCAATACTTACCTGTCCTAGTGGCTGACATAGAGAGAAAAATGTCAAGGGTGTGAAATAGAATGGTGTCCCTACAATTAATCTTACCTTGTTAGTTGTGATTGACACATCATGAAGAAACAGTCAAAGGTGGCATCAGGTATTATCCAGGAGTGTGTGACAGACCTGGAAAGGCAATGAGTCAGGGTGACATATTAGTTACAGAAACAAATGTAATGTTGATATCCAAGACCATGGGAAATTGCCATGTTGTCAGGATTCACTAAACGTTTCTTACATACTGTATGTCACCATCATGGTCAACTCCTGCCATTCCGGCCTAGTACTATGACTGCCTACTACACTGATTATCATGGAACAACCTAAACCATGTGTAGTCCCACCATCCTTTGCTATCCATAATAACACATTCCTGTAGTATGGCAGAATTTGGATAATAATAACGCAAAGCAATATCTACCTGATTAACTCCTGTTTTTCATAACCGAAAAAAAAAAATTTTCATAACCGAAAAAAAAACCCCATAATACCACCATGAGAAACTTACCTGTCAATGGACAGTTCCACAGAACACATTCAATGGAAACAAAAAGTCTGAAACTGAATGTCAGTCTAATCATCAAATGAAATGGGAGCAGTGCAGCAGAAGTGGCATCAATCATCATCATATATGATATATATAAATTCTGAAAAATAACTTTATGGAAGCAGTGACTTTATTGAATACAGCACTTGTTAACAGCAGTTTAAACAGTATACGTAACTAAACTGCCACACATGCACACAGCTCTCTGCAAAGACAGTTTTATAATGACATAATATGCATACAGAAAAAACTTCCTAACACCCTCCCCTCCCTGGCCCTAGTGTAAATGTCTGCACATCCACACCGCACTACAACAACAATGCATTTTTCTATAGGATAACCTCTTAGATGACTTGACTAACAGTAACAATGCAGTATTTACCATTATTAACATTACTTAAGTAATGCATATCATGATGTGAGAAGAATGAACTATCAAAGTGACAATACACACCTGTGGTATTGTTGTGGATTCAGAATCAGCAGTAGCATCTGGATTCAGCAGCATCTTTACTGGAATATATTGGCCAATGGCAGTTCCTCCGTCTCTTTTTCTTTTTATCAGAAGATCAGCACTAGTGGGTAGATTTAGTGATTATGAAGGCCGGTCTGTGATGGTGTAAGATGAATTAGTTCTCATATGCATACTGTTTGCTCTTTCTGTGGTTCTGTGTGAAGCATCATAACACACATCATGGTGGAGATGGCGATGGCTGCCGGAAATTGTTCGGCATCATCAGCCAGCTAGCAGTGGTATGGCACATTCCTTCCGTTGGATGTTGCTATTCGGTACAAGAAACATGACCCAAGGGTATGTTGTTGGTAGGAAATGGGTCTTCAATGCAATTTTAGGTAATGCACAGTAATTCCTGAGGATGGAGTTTAGTTGTTTGTTATGGGCCTGGCAGAAATCTCAGTGGTTGCCGATTTGATTAATATATCAGCATCAACTACAGCCTGCAGTGCCATTTATTGTCTAGCACCAGTACTTAATCAGTTTAAGTTTTTCCTGGCTGTCAGTCACTTAAAGTTTGCAGTATTCATGTTTTTCTATTATTCCAACTGTAGTACTGGGAGCAGTCAGTGGCAGAAGAGTGTAATTAGCTTGCAATATACATCTGACGCTATTGTCAACATACATGAATAATAGATTTGCAATTCCATAACATAATGATATGCAGCTAATCCCTTCAAACACTGTTAAAAAAATTATTTTGGGTAAATTATATTTATTTTGGTTTATATTTATTTTGGTTTTTGAGGGGGCATTGTTGGAAAACTTGGAGAAGTGCTTGAGGTGCACCACTTTACCAAACACAATGAGTAGTTATAAAAAAAACAATAAGGGACAACAAGAAAAGATGTGTCTGGTTAGGTAAATATTTTTGGCATTTCTATTTATCTTTTTTGGGGAAGGGACTCAGGGAGGGCCAGGAACATCTGCCATATTGGAGAAGAGTAACTAGAACCATCTGATTGCTGATTGAGTGTTAACCCCAGCAAGTGGTGCACTACAGAACACATAAATCAGTATTAAACAGGAGGCACAATCAAACATGTGTCCTCAAATTTTTTTTATTATATGTTTTTTTTAAGGGTGGGGCCAGGAACATCGGCCAACTGAGAGAGTAACTACAACCACCTGACTGCTGAATGTTAACCCCAGCAAGTGGTGCACCACAGAACACAGAAATCAGTATTAAACAGGAGGGACAAGCAAACATGTGTCCTCAAAATGTTTTTGTCATTTATGTTTTTTATGGGGGGTGGGGCCAGGAACATCGACCAATTTGGATAGTAATAACCAGTCACAACAGGCAGAAACTGGACTGAATAAACTTCAACGACATAGGCATTTGGTCCATTCACTCATAATACAGCTGCAGTTAGCACATCCTTGCAGGTTGCAGACACATAAACTATGTCTCTCTCCCACTTAGGAGAACTTAAACCCCTCAGCTGTGTCTTCGTCGGAGGGCACTACAAAACTATCTTCATCCTCTGATGACTCCTGTTGCTCAACGCCTTCTTCACCAGGATCATGGAATTTTGGGGTTGTAGACAACATGTACTGCTTTGGGAAGAAATGGGAGTTCATTTTAACAAATGTTAGGTATTCCACATTGAGTTCAGACAGGTGGCTTCAACAGTCAGTCACAATTGAGCCAGCAGCACTAAAAATTCTTTCTGAGCTTACGCTGGCACAGGGGCAGCTGAGGTACTCAATGGCAATAGCAATAAGTGCAGGCCAGATTTTGAGCTTGCTAAGCCAATATTCAAGAGGTTCAGCCTCAATACTTAGAACCTGTGGGTCATCAAGATAAGACTGCACCATATGGCGTGCAGACAACTGAAGATCTGTGCTTCCCTCAGGTGACTGTCGTGTGGGGACACCAATGTCCTTCAGCATGGATCAGAGAAGGTTTGTGCCACCACTACTAACTATGGATAATGAAGGTGAAGGAGCAAACACTGTACTGGTGGAGGAGAAGGATACTGGGTGAGAGATGGTTGAAGCTTGGTGTTTGTCCCCTGCAATTATTTTTAACACCCTTACCTCTGACTTATTCATCCAGTTTTCAACCTTGCCACAAAGGATGACCACATAATGATCCAGGTCATTCTTCCCACCTGGAAGAAGTGCAGTCATGCCCTGTTTGTACCTGGGATCCAGCAAAGTTGCCAAGATGCATGCCTCGGAGTTGTTAATATGAATGACACGGGGATCATCATCACAAAGATGCATGTTGAGGGCAGCAAGCTGAACTCCAACTGTGTCTGCAGCCACTTCGAATTGCCCCTTTACAGTGCACAGAGCATGGTGTACAATGCGCAGCAATGGTATCACCTGGCTCAAGCATGCATTGTCTGCACTCACCACCTGTTTTGCCTGTTCCAGTGGTCATAGTACCTGAATAACACTATCCATCAAATACCATTGGGATGGAGTCAGCGACATGGCTGACTGTGCTTCCCGATACCTCATGTGCATGATATACTCATGGAGTGGCTTGTATTGTTCATACAGCCGCTCAAGTATATAGAGAGTGGTATTCCAGTGAGTTGGCACATTGAGCTTCAAACAGTACTGTGGTACATTGTTTGCCTTCTGTAGAGCATGAGGGTCTGCGCTAGCCAGTGCCGAATGACTAAAATGGCTGCAGATTTTATGGCTAACAACCAACATGGCACTAACTGCTTCATGCTCCAGAAAGGACCTCACTATTAGATTCAGCACATGTGCAAAACAGGGGACATGATAAAAGCAGCCATCAGTGATGGCTTTGATGGCATTACAGGCATTGTCACTGGCAATATATGCTGCATTGAATCCATGGGGCTTTAGCCAGTGTGTAATGGCCTCATTGATGCAGGTTAGAATTCTGTCTGACATATGGGACCCATGCATACTCTCCATGCTTAATGTGGCATGCTGTCGACAACCAGTAGTACGGATGCCAGTACTCAGGGGACAAGTAGATGAGGGACAGGGGTGCAGAGCATATACATGAGGAAAGAAAGCCCAGTGTGCAGTAATGCACATATAACTAACACCCAATGATGGGCCACTGGTCCAAATGTCCATGGTGAGATGAATGCTGGTGACTGCTGAGTGTGACAGGACATGTGACACCATGCATGCAATGTCATTGTACATAGCTGGAATAACTTTAGTACTAAAATACGTTATACTAGGAACATTATATTTAGGTACCGCCTTCTCCATCAATTCTCTAAATCCCTCATTTTCAACAAATGAAAATGGCAAAAGGTCTTTTGTAAGCATCTTGGCCACAGCCATATTGAGGTTTGTCACTGGGTGTTTACGATGATATTTTGTATACTTGCTTAATGCTGATTTTATATCTGGCTGCTTAAGCCTCTGAGTATGCAGGACTGTGGGTTGCCGTTTGGCTTTCCCAAGTATGGTCATGTGGCTTTGGTTGACTTCCGCAGTATCATGGACATGCTGGCACGGCAGAAACCTCCGTATGGGTACAGATGGATCGACTTGACAAATACATTCATGTGTATCTGCACGTGTAGGGGTAGAACACAGTAAGGGGTCAAATGTTACATCATCTACTGGCTGTGGACCCTGGCTTTCAGTAGTAGAAGTAAACAAATGGGCTTAGATGCCAACCTCTTATGTTGGGTCCACTTAATGGGGTGCTTGCTCTGCATGTGACTATGCATGCCAGTCATGCCATAGTGTGAACCTGGTTTGCCACGGCTAATTTTGGAATGACAGATGTTGCACACTGAAACACTGTCATCAGAATCACCAATCACAAAGAAATCCCACACCAATGAATGTCCCCCCACACGTCAGGTTTTTGTGGGTGGTGGGGCAAATTGGGATGGTAACACAGACATAGGGGTGGACAAAGCTGTTTTCTTGGCATTCTGCTGCTTTCCCACAGATCTCATTTTGGATACTTCCTGATCCTTGATCATGACAGGTTGTTGCTTTGGGACCGATGGAAGAGGGATTACTTTCCCTTTGCCAATAACTGTTTTGGCTGCTGCTTGTGGACATGGTGGCTGCCAACTAGGATCTAATACTGGATCATCACCCTCACAACCATAATCAATACTACCCTCCATGCTTTCTGTAATTTCCATTGGAGACAGTAAAGGCTGACTATATACAAGATCTGTTTCCTCAGTGACATTCTCTTCAACATGAACACTGCCACTAACACTGTGTTCACTACAAGCATTTTTGTGCTCCTCAGACACATTTGAAAGTGGTATCTGCTGCTGTTAATTATCTACTGCCCCAACAGTAACTGGTCCTGCAACATGCTTACTGTCAGCATCTGTCATACTGCCTGCCACTGTACCAAAACCCTCCTTACTCTTACTCACTTCCAGCTCCTGAGCTAAATCCTGGGTCTCCTGGGACTGAGACAGCTGACTATTTTCAGGCTCATCCTGAGACCCCTGGGACTCACACAATAGCGTGGCAACATCAAATGCAGTCTTTTTAAGCTGCTGTTTAGAGCGATGAACTACACCAGCATTAGGAGTAGCAGTACTACGCTGAATGCCAAAGAAGCTTGAGGGTTTGATTCCATGCGTAGCCAACACTGGCACAGCATGTGATCTGGATGGCATTATAGTACCAGTAGAATTTGCAGTGCAGCCAACAGTAGTACCTTCCAAAGAGCCCTGTCCATGCCCTTCTGACACCCTTTTGACTGATGCAGTACCTATGATACTTTTACTTTTTCCACATCCTCCACACTTACCACTGGCTTTGCCTGACATCTTAATGCCTGTACTTTGCTGGACCCTAAAATACTAGAAAGTATTACAGAAAAAAAAAAGAGACACTAATAAACAGACAGACTGCAGAAGACAGAGTAACAAAAGATATTGTGTTATCCAAAAAAATATGAACTATCTGTAAGACTGTGACACAGCAGTCAAGTACAGATAACAGGTAGCAAATTATATTTCTTCTACTGAAGAAACCGGTGTATTTAATCACTCAAAAAGACTGTTCTGTGCTGCAGAACTAACACAGCTCTCCCCTCTTCAGAAATCAACTTCACAATGAGTAGCTAGGAATGTGTGCTGCCTCCTCACCCCTTCCCCTGAACCTCATGTGGCTGCAGAGCTGAAAAGCATGAGATCAGATCTTGTTGAGGTGTCATTTGATCTTTCCTTGGAATTTCAGTGCATAGCTGCAGAATTTGCATTGAACTGGGGACTTTTAACTAAAGCTGCACACCATGTGACTGCAGAACTGAAAGCAATGTGATTATCGGTAGCTGCAGAAAACAATGGCCTTACCCCCGAGATTTCTGACTTAACTGCGGAATTCCAGGCTGCACACCATGTGACTGTAGAACTAGAAATCGTGTGCACAGAGCTACCTGCGGAAAAAATTGAACTTTCTGTGACATTTAGGTGCTAACTGCAGATGTTTTTTAATACTGCGGAATTCTAAGAAGCACAATATACAACATATCAGCGAAAAAAATAACAAATATAAAAAAACACAAAAACGATTACTTTAGGACAACAACAGACAAGGAGATTGCATTCAGTATGTGACCATTGCAATTAAGATACCAGCTTCAGAAAATGAAATATAGACACACATTGATGGCAGGGAAAAAAAATACCGCATTTTACATTAAAATAGCAGACAAAATTGTGCCTTTGTGAAATTATTAACCAGAAACATCATTTCTGCAGTTTTAACAAAAATCCACACGTATAAGTGACTTTTTCGCAGAACTAGGCAGAAATCTACATGTCTTAGGTGAAGGTTCAGAATTCCGCCACTGGCAGAAGAGCAGAAATTTCCGCAACATTTTCAATATTTCGTGGAACTTCCCCTATGGCGGAAATCTGCACTTTTGCCCACACCTAATGGTGGCAAGAGCTCAGACAAAGAAAATGTCAGATGGTGGGGACTCTACTTTTCACTGATTTTTTGATTCAGACTTGTTTGAGCAAAGCTCTAAGATCCGGAAGTCCAGGAAGAGTCCAGGCAGAGAACAAGCAGAGCACCAGGAGAAAGGAGCTACTGGTATAACTAAACTTATCTACTGGGACTAAGAACTAGAACTCTTGTACTGGGACCTTCAATTTAGGGTAAAAAAAAAGTTAGTGTGTTTGTCAGAGTTAGTTGAAGTGAATTGTTATCTGTTATCTGTGTAGTTATGTAGCTGCTTGTCACAGGTGGCTGAAGGGAATTATCTGTGAAATTAACTAAGTGTAGAACGATTTGCAAAGTAGGGGGAGTGGCTTAGCTAGAAGGAGCCAGGTTAAAACCAAATTTAAACACTGCCCTAGATAGCTTCTGCCAGAGAACAAGCAGAGCACCAGGAGGAAGGAGCTACTGGTATAACTAAACTTATCTACAGGGACTAAGAACTAGAACTCTTGTACTGAGACCTTCAATTTAGGGTAAAAAAAAAGTTAGTGTGTTTGTCAGAGTTAGTTGAAGTGAATTGTTATCTGTTATCTGTGTAGTTATGTAGGTGCTTGTCACAGGTGGCTGAAGGGAATTATATGTGAAATTAAGTAAGTGTAGAAAGATTTGCAAAGTAAGGGGAGTGGCTTAGCTAGAAGGAGCCAGGTTAAAATCAGATTTAAACACTGCCCTAGATAGCTTCTGCCAGAGAACAAACAGAGCACCAGGAGGAAGGAGCTACTGGTATAACTAAACTTATCTACTGAGACTATATTGCCCTGCTTCCCTACCCTCCCTTCCACCCCCCTCCCACCCAAAGGCAGTTCTACTTTTATAGGCATAGGATTTAAGTGAAAACAGGAACTTCCTGTTTGGGAGCAGGAAGTGAGTGATCACAGAGCCACCAAAACTCACCATCCTAAAAGAGCAAGAGTAGCTCTCGTTCTCCCCATAGCTGCTGGAGGTCTGACTCTGAGCAAGTAAGGAGAGTACTGAGAAATATAGGAACTTCTTGTCTCAGAACAGGAAGATCAGGACCTAAAAGGGCACAGAGGCAGTACGTAAGTAGGGACAGAAAAAAAAAAGAAACAAACAGAGGAAAGAGTAAGTATTCCAAACAACAATTAGGGGGCCAGAAATAAGACATGATGGAAGTGGTGAGTGTAGTGACTGTGGCGCAGCAGTCTTCCTGGAGACATTCTGGAGGATGTGGTGTTGTCCCATCTGCAGGCACCTCTCTGGGCCGAGGGAGGAGGTTTCTCATCTCCAGGCTGAGTTGGCCAGGATTTGTGGGACCTGCTTTCCCACCCAGGGACCACCAGGGTCACTGCCGTTGCCTCAGAGGTTGCCAAGAAAGAGGAGCTGTTGGACCACAGTGGGCTCAGGCAGGGTGAGGGTGGTGGAACAGAGGTGCATCCCTCCAGTTGTACCTCTCCACAATTTCTATGCCATTCTGGCAAAGTGTGGCTCCTCTATGGAGGCACCCACAGTGGAGACCAAGGAGGATGCTGGGAACCTCCACAAAGGAGACCCACAGGAGGGTGGCATGGGACCCCACAGGGCAAGGAAACAACTCCTGGTGGGGGACTTCATTGTTAGAAAGGTAGAACTGGGGAAGGAGGGGGAGAGGGAGGTAAGGTGCCTGCCTGGCACCATGGCTTGGAGAGACAGGGAGCGAATCCTCAGGATCGCAAAAGAAGCTGCACAGGGGAGGGAGCTGGATGTCACTGTCAACCTAGGGACAAATGACCTGGCTAAGAAAGGGATCAGAGCAGTGCGAGAAGCATTTGTGGAGATGGGGAGGGGCCTTAGACAAATACCACGCACGGTAACCTTCTCAGTGGTGCTGCCTGTCTATGGCATGGGTAAGGCTAGGGTGCTCCACACCATGGGATTCAATCAGTGGTTGAAAAACTGGTGCAGAGCTCAGGGATTTGGCTTCATTGGGGACTGGAAGTCCACCTGGAGGGATGCAGGCCTATACTGGCATGATGGTCTGCATCTGTCCAGGAGAGGAACCAGAATTCTAGGTGATAGGTTTAAATGCTTCATTGGCAAGCATTTAAACTAGCCAAGGGTGGGAGGCACTGGACAGGAGCAGGGAAATCCTAGCCCCCCCAAAAATCAGGGTACTAAGTGAGGTAGACACCAACATAGAGATGTCGATGGGAGAAGCGCAAGGGTAAATGGAGAACGTGGCAAACGCAATAAGGACAGGGATTTGGCAAAAAGGTGTAAGGCCATCAAGAAATGGAGGGTAATGAGTACGAACACCCGTAGTCTGGGCAACAAGCTCCCTGAACTGGTGGGCTTGATGGAAGAGGGATACCTGGATATCATAGCAGTCACAGAAACATGGTACACAGAGAACCATGAGTGGGATGTTAACACACCAGGGTACACAACCTACAGGAGAGACAGGAAGGGGAAAAGAGGGGGTGGAGTAGCTTTCTATGTAAGGGAAGAGATAAAAGCAACTGAACAAAAGAGTAAACAGGGAGGAGAGGAGGCACTGTGGGTCACCTTAGAGATTGGAAATGGCACCACAATCCACACAGGGGTTGTATACAGACCCCCATGTCAGGGGGAGGGAATGGACAAGGATATGACAGAAGGCATACTTAGAATGGCTTGGAAGAAAAAATTACTCACCTTAGTAATGTTGTTTCTTCTAATGGAGTCTTGCTATATTATGACATATGCTTATGCAACCCCCTTTTGAGCCATTGTCTTCAGCAGAGCTTAAGTACTTGACTTGGAAAACTGTGTTTTTGGTAGCCATCACTTCTGCCAGGCGCATAAGTGAATTGCAAGCATTGTCAGTGAAGCCCGATTTTATCTCCTTTCACAGAGATAAGGTGGTCCTCAGGACTAACAGGAAGTTTTTGCCTAAGGTGGTTTCAGACTTCCACCTTAACCAATCCATGTCTCTTCCTGTGTATTTCACTGACCATTCCTCCTCTGGCGAGAGGAGATTACACAGTTTGGATGTCAAAAGAGCCCTTAGTTACTACATAGAACGTACCAAGGGTCACAGGTTTGACTCCCTCCAACTGTTCCTCACTTATGGTGAGGTTGGTAAAGGGAAACCTGCCACTAAAAGATCCATTGCCTGGTGGATTGTCTCTTGTATCCAATTTTACTATGAAAAACTGGGTAAGGTTCCTCCCTCAGGCCTGAGGGTTCACTCTACCAGAGGTACAGCTGCATCTCTGGCTGCTGCCAGGGACATCCCTATCCTAGAGATATGTCAAGCAGCTACCTGAAAAGCAGTTCACACTTTACCAAGCATTACTCCCTGGACATCCAGGCTAGGAGTGATGCTGGGTTTGGCACAGCTGTGCTTCAGAGCCTATTTCCAAAGTAGGTTCTGTCCTCCTCCATGGAGATACTGCTGTGTAGTCTCATATGATACATAATATAGCAAGACTTCATGTTGTTTGAAGAAAAATTACTCACCTTAGTAATGTTGTTTCTTCTAATGGAGTCTTGCTATTATGACCTCCCCCAGCCTGCCCCTCTCAGAACCTCTACTTTTGGGATGTGGGTGGGCAGTGTAGTGTTGGCACTTAGTAGATGCCCACCTTACTTTCACCCCTTCTTTTTGGGGTGTTTGGGTGTTATGTTTTTAATTTTTCTTTCTTGGATCCCCAGACTTGAGTCTTTGTTTTGGGAGCTAAGAAAATGTGTTCTTGTATTTAGTAGCCAGTGGGCTAGTGTAGGTTTACGGCTTCCACACAGAACCTTAGTGAGTTTTGCTCATAAAGATCTGACAGTTTGAGTTTGAAGAACAACAGACAGAGTTTTCAACTGAGACCGCGCTCAAGGTTCCATGCCTGGCATGGAAAGTTAACTCTTTCACCTCCGGAGCAGTTCGAAGGTTGGGACTCACATTACAAAGGACTGGACCCAGTACTGAACGCTCCGGTACCCCACTAGTAACCCCTCTTTCTTCAGAGTGGACTCCATTTACAATTACCTTCTGTGTCCTGTTGTCCAGCCAATGTTTTACCCAGGCTACCACCCTGGGACCCACTCCCAGGCTGGTTAATTTGACTATTAATCTTTTGTGTGGGACTGTGTCAAATGCCTTGCTAAAGTCTAGGTAGGCCATGTCCACAGCCCCTCCCTGGTCTACTACTTTGGTCACCCAGTCAAAGAAATCTATTAGATTTGTCTGACATGACCTTTCCACTGTGAACCCATGATACCTTGGGTCCTGTGCCCCACTGGCCTCTAGGTACTCAATAATTCTTTCCTTCAGAAGTGACTCCATCACTTTCCCCACCACAGAGGACAAACTGACAAGTCTGTAGTTTCCTGCCTCTGTCTTGGTCTCACTTTTATGAAGGGGAATCACATCCGCCGTCCTCCAGTCCTCGGGTACCACACCATCCTCCCATGATTTATTAAAAAGAGTAGCCAGTGGTTTCACTAGTTCCCCACTTAATTCTTTTAGAATTCTGGGGTGAATTCCATCAGGCCCCATTGCTTTGTCCACCTTCAGTTTTAGGAGTTCTTGCAGAACCCTTTCTTCTGTGAAAGGACTGGGATTGACCCCTATCAAGAGTGCTTCTGTTAATTGGATTAGGCACTTCCCCCTCCTCTTTTATGAATACTGAGCAGAAATATTCGTTCAGTATCCCTGCTTTTTCACTGTCCCTCTCTGCCCACCCACAATTCATTCTATTCAGCCTCACTATCCCTCCCTTTGTCTTTCTACGCTTGCTGATGTATCTATAAAAGGTTTTATCCCCCTTCTTAACCGAGTTGGCTATCTTTTCCTCAGTTTGGGCCTTTGCTATTCTGACTTCCCTCCCTGCTTCCTTCTGCCTTAACTGGTACAGCTCTCTGTCCTGCTTCTTCTGTGTTTCCTTATACTTCCGGAATGCTATCTTTTTCTTCCTGACTTTCACAGCCACCTCTTTTGAGAACCATAGTGGCTTTTTCTTTCATTTTGATTTGCTTATTTGCCTCACACAAAGGCTTGTTGCCTCTGTGATGGCAGTTTTGATGATTCCCCATTGTTGCTCCACACCTCCTTCTAACCTATTTGCTAGTGCTTTACTGAGGCACTCTCCCATCTTGCCAAAGTCAGCCCTCCTGAAGTCCAGTACCCTCACTTTTGTATGGCTTGACTCTGTAGCTGAGTTTAATGTGAACCACACTGTTTGATGGTCACTTGTTCCCAGATGGCAACCCACTTCTAGATCTGAGATCCTCTCACTGCCCCCGTTTGAGAGTACAAGGTCTAAGATTGCTCCCTCACGAGTGGGTTCTGAAACTAGCTGTCTGAGGCTTGCCACCTGTAGGGCATCAAGAATGGCCCTGCTCTTGGATGTGGCAGCAGCAAATGTGCACCAGTTACCATCTGGCATATTCAGGTCTCCCATCAACAGTATCTCCCCTTTCTCTGCCATCCTAAGAATGCCTTCTATCATATCCTTGTCCATTCCCTCCCCCTGACATGGGGGTATGTACACAACCCCTGTGCGGATTGTGGTGCCCTTTCCAGTCTCCAAGGTGACCCACAGTGCCTCCTCTTCTGCCTGTTTACTCTTTTGTTCAGTTGCTTTTATCCCTTCCTTTACATGAGAGCTCACCTCCCCCTCTTCTCCCCTGCCTGTCTCTCCTGTAGGTTATGTACCCTGGTATGTTAACATCCCAGTCATGGTTCTCTGTGTACCATGTTTCTGTGACTGCTATGATATCCAGGCATCCCTCTTCCATCAAGGCTACCAGCTCAGGGAGTTTGTTGCCCAAACTAGGGGCATTGGTACTCATTACCCTCCATTTCTTGATGGCCTTACCCCTTTCTGACCCATCCCTGTTCTTATTGTGTTTGTCACTTTCTCCATTTACCCCTGCGCTTCTCCCTATTGACATCTCTATGTTGGTGTTCACCGCACTTACTACCGAGACTTTTTTGGGGGGGCTAGGATTTCCCTGCTCCTTTCCAGTGCCTCCCCCCTTGGCTAGTTTAAATGCTTGTCAATGAAGCATTTAAACCTATCACCTAGGATCCTGGTTCCCCTCCTGGACAGATGCAGCCCATCATGCCAGTATAGGCTTGCATCACTCCAGATGGACCCCCAGTCCCCAATGAAGCCAAATCCCTGAGCTCCACACCAGTTTTTCAACCACTGATTGAATCCCATGGTGTGGAATACCCTAGCCTCTCCTACGCCATAGATGGGCAGCACCTCCGAGAAGGTTACCGTGCTTGCTACTTGTCTAAGGCCCCTCCCCAATTCCACAAACTCTTCCTGCACTTCTCTAATCCCTTTCTTAGCCAGGTCATTTGTCCCTAGGTGGACAATGACATCCAGCTCCCTCCCCTGTGCAGCTGCTCTGGCAATCCTGAGGATTCGCTCCCTGTCCCTCCAAGCCATGGTGCCAGGCAGGCACCTTACCTCCCTCTCCCCTTCCTCCCCCATTTCTACCTTTCTAATGATGGAGTCCCCCACCAGGAGTTGTTTCCTTCCCCTGTGGGGTCCCCTGACACCCTCCTGTGGGTCTCCTTTGTGGAGGTTCCCAGCATCTTCCTTGGTCTCCACTGCAGGTGCCTCCATAGAGGAACCACACTTTGCCAGAATGGCATAGGAATTGTGGAGAGGTACAACTAGAGGGATGCACCTCTGTTCCACCACCCTCACCCTCCCTGAGCCCACTGTGGTCCAACCACTCCTCTTTCTTGGCAACCTCTGAGGCAACGGCAGTGGCACTGGTGGTCCCTGGATGAAAGAGGAGGTCCCACAAATCCTGGCCAACTCAGCCTGGAGATGATCAACCTCCTCCCTCAGCCCAGAGAGGTGCCTGCAGATGGGACAACACTGCATCCTCCAGAACATCTCCCGGAAGACTGCTGCTCCACAGCCACTGCACTGCACCACTCCCATCATGTCTTATTTCTGGCCCCTTAACTGTTTGCAATCCTTACTCTTTCCTCTGTTTTTTTTTCTCTCTCTCCTTATTTTATACCTGTGTGCCCTTTAAGCTCCTGATTGTCCTGTTCTGAGACAAGAATATCCTATATTTCTCAGTAGACCCCTTACTTGCTCAGAGGCAGACCTCCAGCAGCTAGAGGGGGCCAGAGAGCTACTCTTGCCCTTCTAGGATGGTGGGTCTTTGGTGGCTCTGTGATCACTCACTTCCTGCTCCCAAACAGGAAGTTCCTGTTGTCAGTTAAATCCTGTGCCTATAAAAGTAGAACTAGCTTTTGGTGGGAGGGTGGAGGGCAATATAGTCCCAGTAGAGAAGTCCAGTCACACAGCAGTCCTTCCTCCTGGTGTCTTTTGCCAAGCTAGTAGCAGAATCTTTCTAGGCAGTCCTTTAATTTAGCTTCCTTCTAGCTAAGCCACCCCCTACTTACTAGATCTTTCATAGTAATTTAAACCTCACAGCTATCAAATCCTTTCAATCACCTGAGATTTACACCTAGATAACTGTTCAGATAACCATTCAGTTCAGTTAACTCAGACAAACACACACTTTTTTTTTGTTTGTTTTGTTAGGTTTTTTTTACCCTAAATTAAAGGTCCAAGTACAAGAGTTCTACTTCTTTAGTCCCAGCAGAGAAGTCCAGTCACACAGCAGTCCTTCCTCCTGGTGTCTTCTGCCAAGCTATTGACTGGATTAGGTACCTCCCCCTCCTCTTCTTTTGTGAATACTGAGCAGAAGTATTCATTCATTCAGTATCCCTGCTTTTTCACTGTCCCTCTCTGCCCACCCACCATCCCCTTTATTTAGCCTCACTATCCCTCCCTTTGTCTTTCTACGCTCCCTAATGTACCTATAAAAGGTTTTATCCCCCTTCTTAACTGAGTTGGCTATCTTTTCCTCAGTTTGGACCTTTGCTATTTTGACTGCCTTCCCCACTTCCTTCTACCTTGACTGGTACAGTTCTCTATCCTGTTCCTTCTGTGTTTCCTTATACTTCCTAAATGCTATCTTTTTCTCCCTAACCTTCCCCACCACCTCTTTTGAGAGCCATAGTGTTTTTTTTCTTTTGTTTTGATTTGTTTATTTGCTTCACACAAAGGCTTATTGCCTCTGTGATGGCAGTTTTGATGTTTCCCCATTGTTGCTCCATCCCTCTTTCTTGCCTGTTTGCTAGTGCTTTTCTGGGGCACTCTCCCATTTTGACAAAGTCAGCCATCCTGAAGTCCAGTATCCTTATTTTTGTATGGCTTGGCTCGGCAGCTGAGTTTATCATGAATCACACTGTTTGGTGGTCACTTGTTCCCAGATGGCTACCCACTTCTAGATCTGAGATCCTCTCTCCATCCCTATTTGAGAGTACCAGGTCTAAGATTGCTCCCTCCCGAGTGGCTGAGCAAAAGGGATCGAGCACGTAATAGTGACAAGGAATGCTCGACCCATTAGACAAAGGACATACAGATTACCAGAATGGTTAAGAGCTGATGTGGTTAAGGAAATACAAAAAAAGAAAGAACTGGGTATTATAAAAGAGTCGAGAAGTGCTTGGTCATCACCAGTGGTGATTGTTAACAAAAAAGAAGGGGGTGTAAGAATCTGCATTGATTTTAGGAAACTTAATCAATTGTCAGAATTTGACAGTTATCCTAGGCCCAGGATAGATGATTTGGTGGACAGATTGGGACGTGCCAAGTAGATCAGTACCCTTGATTTCACTAAGGGTTACTGGCAAATCCCCCTAGCTAAAGAATCCAGAGACAAAACTGCTTTTACCACTTCTATAGGATTTAATCAGTTCACCACCATGCCATTTGGTTTATATGGTGCACCCGCTACATTCCAGCAGTACATGGATGTAATTTTATCCCCTCACACTGGTTATTGTGCTGCGTACCTGGATGATGTTGTGGTGTACAGTCCAGACTGGAAAAGCCACCTGGAACACCTACAAGCAGTTATCCAGTCAAGCAAAAAGGCAGGTCTGACAACTAATCCTACCAAGTGTGCATTGAGCATGCAGGAAACCAGATATTTGGGTTATGTTTTGGGAAATGGAGAAGTCAAGCCAGTGGTTTCCAAGATAGAAGTTGTAGCCAACAGTCATGTCCCCAAAACCAGGAAACATGTCAGGTCATTTTTAGGCTGGCTGGTTATTATCGGAGATTTATTCCCAGCTTTGCCGAGTTAGCTACTCCCCTCACTGACTTCATAAAGAAATAGTTCCCAAATAATGTGAAATGTGCCCCAGAATGTGAGAAGGCTTTTCAGGCCATTAAGGCTGCATTATGTTCAGCCCCTGTTTGAAGAAGCTCAGACTTTGAGAAACAATTTCTGTTACAGACTGATGCATCAGAGGTAGGCCTAGGTGCAGTCTTGAGTCAGCATATAGATGGGAAAGAACATCCTATTCTATACATAAGTAGGAAATTGCATGACAGAGAGAAAAGGTACTCCACCATTGAAAAGGAGTGCCTTGCAGGAAATTGGGCAACGGAGTCCCTTAACTTTTATTTACTAGGAGCTGACTTTGTACTTGTAACATATCACAATCCTCTCTGTTGGCTTAACCAAATGAAGAATAAAAATTCTAGAATCACACGGTGGTACCTGGCACTACAGCCATTTAAATTTAAAGTGACGCACAAATCTGGGAAAGAGAATGTCAATGCTGATTTTCTGTCAAGATATGGATCAGGAATTGAGAATTCCAAAGGTTGAAAAAATGTGAGTGGAAACTTCTCTGTTTATTATACTGCATATGCACTGAACTGTAAGAGTTATAAGCTAATGTTAGAAGATAATTAAAAAAGAAAGTTTTGGAAACTGGTTATGTCAAGCAGGTTCCCTCTTAAAGAGGGGTATGTCACAGGGTTGAATAAGGCTCTGCCCCATTTGCTATGCAGAAAGAGTTTAAATGCAAGGGTCTGTTCTGTCCTCTCCTTTTCTGTCTCTTGTCTGTTTGGTTGCGCAACCAAATTTTCTTATGAGACCTAGGAACTGATCAATCTGACAGTTTCGCAGTTCTCTGCCTCTCACTATCTCTCTCCTTCCCTTGCTATTTCTGTCTTTTCTTCCCCTTTTATATCTGCAGGTTAAAAAATATATGTGAATCTTTATGTGGAAATATCGCTGATACTGGGATCTCTGTGTTTAAAACTATATAGTTATACTGTTGAAATGATTGCAAAGCTATTTGGAATTCAAGGGGTTAACCTGAGATGCAGTTTTTAAGCCTTTTGCAGAGCTGTAAACAAGAGGTCAGTTCTGGGTCACTATGTTCGTTTTGCTGCACCTGCATCAACCGAACAGCGGACCCAGGGAGGCGAGGGAGACCCTGTCTCAGTGGGCCCCCCCTGCAATGGACACTGTTTTGAATCTTGCTGTCGGAATCGGGGTTGAGGCAACAGCTTGCTGATACTCGCCGGGCGGTCCTCCCCGACTCTAAAAAACTTCCTGTACCAGGACAACTAGTATCGGAGAAATTAAGGGACTGCTCAGAGAGACCTGAGGATTATTATTTTGAAAGTATAAAATCCTGCCTGCCAATTCGAACTAGAGCTGGAGCTCTAGACATGGAGTATTGGCGCCAAGTTTTGAAAAAGGTACTCGTGCCTGATTGGTCCTCTCTTGACTCCGTGATGCTTGGACAGCTGACTCTGAGGCACTGCTCTCTACTAAATAGCAGACCCATGGAGGCAAGGGAGACCCTTCTTCAGTGGGCGGCGGCTTGCTGATACTCGGCGGGCGGTCCTCCCCCGACTCTGAAAAACTTCCGTGTCTGAGAAATGAAGGGACTGCGCAGAGACTTGGTTTGTGGCCCACCCACCTTCTGGATTCTCTCCTCCCCTTAAATTGACACAATCTCCTCCCACTAGCTCCAGGTGGACCTATCACTCTTTTTGTTCCAGCCGAACCAGATGACCTACCACTTAGTTTTAATTGCTACCCTAAGGAAAATCCTTCTGATCTGCCCAGAAATGGACTAACAAATATGCTATGACTTTTCCTGGCAAACTAGTGTTATTATGAAAGTATCATACTGTATCAGTAAATGTATATAGCCATAGCACTGTTGATAGAAATACCATAATAAGCACTGGTATTAACTAGAGCAAGTAAAGCTACTTACTGTGCTATAGTGTTAGAGCAATTACAGAAACTAGACTAAACTACAGCTTCTCACTGTCTCACACAGTCTTAGAGCACAGGACACTACTAGAGCAAATTTAAGTTGTCTTTCTGTCAATAAAGGCATGCAACCGATCTGGTAAAGCTGTTCTTGCTGCTGCAAATTTCCTGCTGCAGTACCCAACCTAGCTTAAATCTTCTGCCTGCTGCAGTGTCCAACCTAGCCTATTATCTCTCCACCAGGGCACTCCTCCCTGCAGTGGCCAAACAGGATGCTGCCCCTGAATAGCTACCCTGCTCCCCCTGGCCTAATGGGAAGCACAGCTCAAAATCTTTGACTGCTGGCCGACTTGGCATCCCTCAAGCTCCCCCACCTGGCACTCTACCAAGGGCATAAAAATGGCACGCCTGAATGTACGCAGTCTACTACCAGATCTTGCATCGCTAATGGCCTGGGTGGCACACTACAACCTTGATATTCTGGGGGTCTCAGAAACCTGGCTGAAGCCCCACACCCCAGACTCTGCATGTGCCATCCCTGGCTACAACTCAATTAGGCAAGACAGGGCATGGAACATACGTGGGGGTGGTGTGCTCCTCTACTATAAGGTGCACTTATATGTATGTCATTGGGCATACCCCCCCACATCTCCTACCTGTAAGTTCCTGCATGCCCTTCTCCAGCTAGGAAACACTAAAAAGATGCACCTGATCTGTACCTACAATCATCCTAAGGGAGGCATTCCAGGGGTTTCCTACCTCCATGACAGTCTCAGCTCCAAGGTGGGCACAAATGAGTTACTAATCTTCAGTGATTTTAACCTAAACTGGCTGGGCTGCAATGCCAAGCAATATGAGTCCTTGCTGTCTGGTCTTGCCCTTACCTAACTTATTTCGGATCCTACAAGGCTCTCCTCCCATGGGGACAAAAGATCCCTCATTGACTGGGTGCTGAGTAACAGACCTGACATAATAGTCTCCTCCGGGATCCTCCCTGATGTCATCTCTAATCACTCTCCCACCTTCTGTATCTGGGGAATCTCCCCTCCCAGGATCCCTGTAAAGTGATCCAGATGAGGGACTTTTCCAAATTTAACATCAACGGCTACTATTCTGACCTTTGCTGTAAAGACTGGTCCCGGGTCACTGCCACTAATGACCCCTCTAAAGCCCTTGACAACTTTCTCGCTAACTTTACTCCCCTGCAAAATAAACACGCTCCCATTAAAAAAAGGAGAGTGCGAGGCACCGTCACAAAGTGGCTTCATGGTGGCCTACTCTCCCTCATGAAGCACAGGGACAAACGCTGGGCAAGGTACAAGACCTCCCTCACAAGTACTGACTTTCAGTAATATAGGCAGCTGAGAAACAAATGTAAAAGAGCCATCCAATCTGCAAAGAGTGAATTCTGCAGATCTGCCCTGCTAACCTCAGCCAGAAACCCAAGGAGTTTCTGGCAAAACATCAAGAACACTGTTGGAGGTTCTGCTAAAGTCCAGGGCACAGACATGCAAATCAACGGGGTTAGCCGCAACACTCCCTCACAATTGCCAATGCTTTTAACTCCATGTTCTCTGACCTATCCGTTTGCCCCTCCCAGTCTCTTGACCCTAAGGCACAAGGCCCCTCTCTTAGTGGGAATACCCCCATCCTCCCTTCTACCTAAAGGTCGTCTCCACTACAGAGACCCAGAAGCTCCTTGCGGATCTCTCTCTCCATACACTGGAGCTGGGCATGACAACCTAGAGCACAAATTGCTCCAACTGGGGGCACCTCTCCTAGCCCGGTCTATCACCCACATCTTCAACACTTCCCTTATTTCAGGATCCATCCCTGATGTGTGAAAAGTAGCCAGAGTCATCCTGGTCTTCAAACAAGGTGACCAGAAAACTTTCAAGAACTACCACCCCATTGCAATCCTGTCTGCAGTTAGTAAGCTACTTGAGAAGGTGGTTGCCTCACAGCTCACCCAATACCTCCAGTGCCATGACCTACTCACTCCTGCACAACTTGGCTTCTGAAAAGGGCACAGCACCTCTACTGCCCTGGCTGAGGTCACCTCAGAGATCAGGTCCACCACTGATCAAGGCAAACTGACCGGTGCCATCTTCGTGGATCTCTCAAAAGCTTTTGACCTGGTTGACCACCCGCTCCTGTGCTCCACTCTCAGGTCCCTTGGCCTCTCCCTTCCAGCCCATGTCTGGTGCACAAACTACCTCTCTGGGAGACTGCAATATATTAGATTCAATAAGGCCCTCTCTGATCCCTCTCCAGTGAACTGTGGGGTCCCCCAGGGATCCGTACTTGGGCCCCTCCTGTTTTCCCTTTTCATTAACGAGCTGCCCTCGGCCCCAGCCTCTGGGAATTCCACCCTGTACGCGGATGACCTCGGCATCCTAACCAGCTCCAAGGGCATCAAGGACATCAATACCAGGCTAAACACCAACTTTGATCTAATTCAAACCTGGCTAAAAGGCCACAAGCTAACTATCACCCTTCAAAAGACCCAGGCCATGCTCACTGGCCAAAACAAAAACCTGCCCTGCTCCACTAAACATCTCTGGAGATGATGGCTCCCTCCTGCATCTTGCGGACTCTATCAAGTACCTGGGGGCAACCCATGACCCATAACTTGACCTCTCCCTGCACATTCGTAACATCTGTAAGGCTACAAACTGCAAGCTGGGCCTGGCATACAGAGCAAAAAGCTGTCTAACCCCGGCTGCATGGCTCGCCCTAGCCAAGGGGGTCCTCCTCCTCCCCCGCTCTGCTATGGGCTTGTCTCCTTTGTCCTCATCCCAAAAACATGTCTCTGTAAATGGGACACCACATACAACAATGCATGATGCTTTGCACTCTCTGCCCCTCGCCTCATGCACCACTGTGAGCTATACTCCAGGCTTGAGTGGCTCCCCCTGGACAAACACCGCTCCTTTGTCCTTGGCAGCTTCATCAACAACATCGTCAGAACTGCCATCCCCCCTGCACTCTGCCTATCCCTCAAATCTCCAACCTCCTCCTACCGCTTAAGATCCTGTGACTCCCAGGTCCTCCAGGGTCCCAAAACACATACCCAAATGGGTGATCAGGCTTTTGCTGTTTATGCGCCCAGATTGTGGAACTCCCTCCCAGCAAACATTCGCTCCTCCCCCTTCCATTCATGTTTCAAATCCTCCCTATGGGGTTTCCTCAAATTGGTCTCCTCCTGCCTCTGCATTTAAGGAACCTCCCTGACCAAACTGACTGGCTGAGGTGTGCTAACCCAGCCATGACTGATGTGGAGATGAGTCTTCTGACACTGAATGCACTTTATCAGCTGGCTAGCTTGTTGCTATTTTTAGCTATATCAAACTGTAATATGTTTTTCTATTCTTGCCTCACTGAGCATGTTTAGTGTAATTCTATGCCATTCTATATGTACTGGACGTTCGCCCATGACATGTAATACTGGTTATTTCTATTTACCAATACCTGCATGAGGGCATGGCAGAGCCTACTCTGTATATCCTGCATTTGACTGCTGTTCCACCCTCACGCTGAATATGTGACTGTTTCTCCATGCCTGTACCTTGCGGTTATTCACTATAGTAATGTTTTATTGCCTGGTGTTTCCTGTTTGTACCTTGTAATCTCCTGGGTTGCACCTGAAAATTGTACTTGGCTGTCTAGTGTGCTCACCTGGTTAACAAAAGCAAATACATATAAAATCAAAACTTATAAGAACATTCTGTGAGAAGCATGCTCTCTTAACGAGTTCCCAGGCAAAGACTTATAAAAAGAGCAGCATGAGTTCCCAGGCAAAGATATATAAAAAGAGCAGCAATGCTTTTGCTAGAGAGTGAGAGACTGAGAAACTGAAATTTGAAATTAAGAGATACCCTCAGAAGGACTTAGTTTTCTCTGTTTGTACTGCCTTGTAAATAGTTAAACTGAATATTTTTTATCTTGCTGTTACTGGATAAAATAAAATGCTATTTTTGAGTTTTGAAACTGTACTTGGTTTTCCTATGCTTCCTGACCTGTGCCTCAATGACGCTGACCCTGCCCCCTCCCAAATCTGCTTTCTCCACCATTGACCCTTATTTTCCTGTTAACTTTATCCCAGCTTCTCTTGAAGCTGCTTACCATTTTCAACATAATCACAGCTCCAGAGGTACATTCCAACCCACCACTACCCTTTCAGCATAGCAATGCCTCCTAGCCTCAGTCCTAAACCTCCCCCCTCCATCTTGAGACTGTGTCCCATCATGTTTCAGTTCCCACTCTGGTTAAAGAGTCCATCTATGACCACCCTATTTATTACTTTCAAATATTTGAAGGTCTCAATCATGTCCCCTCTCTCCTTCCTCTCTCCTTCCTCTCTTCTAGGGAGTACATGTCCAGTGTCCTCAACATCTGTTTGTGCGTCCTTCCCTGTTGGTCCATTATCATCTTTGTTGCCCTCCTTTGGACCATCTCCAGCAGTTTTAAGTCCTTCGTAAGATATGATTACCTGTACTGTACAATATACTACAGATGTGGTTTCACTAATGACCTGTACAAGGGCAATATTATGTCCTGTCTCCTACTGCTGATCCCTCTGGCAATGCAGGCTAACATTTTATTTGCCATTGCTGCTGCTTTCCTACATTGTATGGAGTGTTTCAGTTTACTAGTAATCATCACTCCCAGGTCCTTCTCCTCCTCCTCTGATGCAGCTATCTGGACCCCTCTCAGGCTGTACTCAGTCCTCGGGTTCTTGGCTGCAATGTGCATAGCTGCATTTCTTTGCATTGAAGCCAAGCTGCCAAATCCTAGACCAGCTCTCTAGCTTTTTCCAATCTTCCTGTAGGACTTGTATCCCTTCTGATGTATCCACCCACCCACAGAGATTGGTGGCATCTCCAAATAGACCAATTTTGTCCTTAATGCCATCCCAAATATTGTTGATGAAGACATTGAACAGCACCGTACCAAGCATCAAGCCCTGTGGGACCCCACTGGTGACCTTCCTGGTGCTGGAGAGCTCACATCCCACCACCATACTCTGGGTCTTGCCCCTCAACCAGTTTTCCACCCACCTGGTAAACTTCTCACCAATGCCTGGACCTGCCAACTTCCTGATCAACCTTTTGAGGGGTACAGAGTCAAAGGCCTTGCTGAAGTCCAGGTGAAGGATATCCATCACTCGGTGCCTGTCCACAGTTTAATAACCCAGTCAAGGAAGTAAATCAGATTTGTTTGACATGACTTACCTACCATAAAACCATGTTGCCTCTTATCCTGGACACCATTCTCATTCAGATACTCTACTAACCTTTCCTTAAGTATGGGCTCAATGAGCTTGGGTCATCCCTGGGACTACTCTTATGAAAGGGCACTACATGTGTCTCCAAGCTCCTCTGCCAGCTCCCTCAGCACCCTTGGGTGTATGCAATCTGGGCCTGGGGATTTTATTTACCCTCAACACTAGCAACCCTGTCTTCACTCTATCCACCTCTATCAACACATCTATTGCCCCTGCCCCCCCCACCTCTTTTACTACCTAGTGGTCCATCTCTCTCTCTCTCTTTCTGTCTGGTGAAGACAGAACAGAAGTACTCATTTAGTACCTCTGCTTTGCTCCCATTCTCATTCACCCACACGCTTCACTTTCCTGAGCCTATCAATCCCATCTTTCTTGTCCCTTTTCTCACTAATATAGTGAAAATATGCCTTTCCCCTTTTTACGTTCACTTGCGCGCATGCGCAAGGAACGTCTTGCAACAGTATGACTTTTGGAGGTGTGTGACCCTCTTCCTGAATCCACTGCTCAGTGTAGCAGGTGCAACCCTACCGGACCAATACATGCCGAGCTATATATGACAGCAGTTCAGCTGTGTTGGTCTTCACTTCAAAGAAAAGGTCCACTGCAATCAGCAGTGGTAGCGTGTATGCAATTAGCATACATGTCAGCCGAATTGCTGTCCTGCACAGCTTGGCATTAAAAAACCCTCCCACTTCCTCCCTCTGCTAATGTCCTCCCCCTCCCTCGTTAGTGTGCTCCCCATTCTGACATGTGCCAAGGGGGGTGCCCAATTCCCCTCGGCTCATGCGCCCCTCCAGCATACTGTGTGGCTGATGGAAGTGCCCAATCCCCATCGGCTGCAGCCTGCCCCCAAACAAACACCCAGTTGGTACGCTGGGAGCCCACCCCAGCATGCTCATGCCTCCCACCCACGCACACTGTATGGCCAGTGGAGTAGCCCAATCCCCGCCAGGCTTCAGTCCCCCCCCACCAACAAACAGGTAGGTGGCACGCTGGGAGCCCACCCAGCATGCCAAAAGTGTCCTTTTTATCTTTTTTTTAAATCCTGTGAAAGAAGAAAACGGTCCTTGGTGAGTTCCTGCCCCCGCCAACCCGCACTCCACCCTCTGCGCACTCACCTCCCCACACCCCCTCACCCCATACTTACCTCTGGAGCCCAGCACGACGATCTTTGGTGGACCAGGAACACGTCTGCACTCTTTAACGCCAACCGCGAACTGAGGAAATGCAGGTAAGCTGTATAATGGCATAAATAGGGTTTTTCCAACTTAGGTGGATATCGCGGGCATTGTTTTGACTTTTGACACCAAATTTTCAACATGGGGTTCTTGACACCCCCTTCTCATGAATTCAGTCATTGTCATAGCATTATTCAGTCCTAAAAGGTGATTTCACGGTCACTGTGCGGAATCACCTTTCCAGACCAAATAATGGAACGACAGTGTCAGTGTTAATGGGGTGGGCGCTCAAAAAGCCTATGTTGCAATTTTGGTGAAAAATTCCAGAAAATGACTGTTTTACAAGCATGCATTGCGCAGTTTCCATGCACACTCGTAAGTTCGCAAATTTGTAGTATTTTCACTGCAGATTTTCAACATAGGCATATTTCCACATCTAATTATGAACAGTGCAGCTGTCATTTTTCACATCCTGGCCACAATGTGTTTTTACACTTCCGGGCACAAAATAGCATGGTTGCTGCTGGAAATCAGTGTTTGCTACAAAGTAAGACAATCACAGTGACACTGTTCATGAGCAGAGGTCCTAAAATGCCTATGTTGAAAATTTGGTGGCACAAGCTCATAAAATGGCTGTGTTACGAGTGTGCATTGCACAGTTCCTACGCACACTCATAAGTTCGTGAATTTGTAATATTTCTACTCCAGATTTTCAATAGTGCCCTTTTCCCACATCTCCTTATGACCAGTATAGCTGTCATCTTTCACATCCTGGCCGAAATGTGTTTTCGCACTTCCAGCGTGCAATAGCGTGGCAGCTGTGGGAAATCATGTTCTATACAGAGTAAGAAAATCACAGTGACACTGTTCATGAGCAGACGTCCTAAAATGCCTATGTTGAAAATTCGGTGTAAAAATTCCAAAAAATGACTGTTTTACGAGCGTGTGTTATGCAGTTTCCACACGCACTCGTAACTTCGCAAATTTGTCATATTTTCACTCCAGATTTTCAACATTTGTATTTTCCCACACCTCCTTATGAACAGTACAGCTGTCATTTTTCACATCCTGACTGAAATCTGTTTTCACACTTCCGCCACAGAATAGCATGGTTGCTGTGGTAAATCAGGATTCTGTACACAGTAAGAAAATCATAGTGGCACTGTTCATGACCAGATTTGGAGAAATAATTCCACTGAATGACTGCGTTACAAGTGCAGGTTGCGCAGTTTCCACACAGGCTCATACTCTTGAGCACAACCAGGGTGTTAGGGTTCCTTAAACAGACACTTAAGTATGAAGGTTAAATGTTACTCAGATGAAAGAGGAGTTGCAGAGAGGTACCCTGTTGGGATATGGATGCTGAAGGGACATGGATACAACTGGGGGGGCCTGCACAAATGCCAAACACCAATGCAAATACCAGCAAGCGAACGTTCAGCATTGACAAATGCTTGTCTAATACCCTCTGCTAATTGCAGTTCCTTCTGAACTTTAGCTGACTGAACTACCTCACCTGCTAAGTTAGCCAACTTCAGGTAGTCCTCCCTGTCTTCCTCACTCTTGCTCCTCCTGAATTTCATGTATGCTGAGCTTTTTTCTTCCTCTTTTGTCTTTCTGCCTGGGCAACCTCAGTGCTAAACCAGCTGGCTGTTTTGGCCTTTGAGTTCTTCTCTTTGAGCATAATGCACTCCCTTGTGGCAACCATTATTCCCTCCTTGATAATGGACCATCTTTCATCCACCCCCATATCCCCTTGGATGCATGCCAACCAATTCCTTAGCAGCTCACCCATCCTTCTGAAGTTAGCCATTCTAAAATCTAGGACTTTGGTCTTAGTGGATGCCTTTTCCTTGCCCATATCTAACTGGAACCACACTGTACAATGGTCACTCCCACCCAGGATCTCCTAAACCTTTATATCCTGGATGTGGTCCCCATTCATCAGCCACAGATCAAGGATTGTCCCCTTCCTGGTGGGTTCTATAAATCTCTGCATCAGAAAACCACATTGCAGCACATCTAGAATCACCAGACTCCTGGTGCAAGTTATGGCCGGCATCATCCAATCCACCTTGGGCAGATTGAAATGTTCCACTATTACCATCTCTCCCTTTCCTCCAGCAGTCAATATCTGTCACTTCAATTCTCTGTCTATTGCCTCCTGCTGGTTGGTGGTCTGTAAACTACCCCCAACTTCACCTTCTTTCCTTAATGAGACAGCAACTGAAACCACATTGTTCCTGCCATTTCTGTTCCAACTCTTCCCTTGAACAAGTTATACCCTCAGTAATGTAAACTGCCACCCTTCCCCTTTTCCTACCTTCTTGTCCCTCCTGTACGCTTTATACCCAGGGATCAAAAAGTCCCAGTTATGGTTAGGTGTTGCTCATATCTCTGTGATTGCCGCAATGTCCACTCTCCTGTCTGCCAACAATGCCTGCAGGTCACACATCTTGTTTACAAGACTTTGCACATTCAGGGACTTCGCCTTCCACCTAGAGTCTGAGCCTTCATATGTTTCCTCCCCTCTGTCTTCCTCATTTGTCCCCATTAGCGATGCCCTCCCACCCCCTCCTGCTAACTTCTTTGCTCCCCCTCCACTCTCCAGTATCCCTCTACTGGTATTGGGAGGAGGTCTGCTGACTATCTCCTTCTGGAGGCTCTAGTCCTGCAGGCCCACATGCTCCCCCCCCCAAGGGTTACATCAGGTTTTTTGTTTATGAACCTCCCTCCAGCTTGTCTTTGGGGACACTCAACCCCCCACTACTGAGGTGCAATCTGTCTGGTGCAAAAAGCATTTTGTCTGACCATGTCTCCACCCAGCCCCCAATACAGTCATATCCTTCCTCCCTGCACCACTCCCTCAGCCAATTATTGAACTCCTCTATTCTTCTCTTTATGACCATGCTAACTCTCGGTACTGGCAACACCTCCGAGAATGCTTGCGATTTGGTTACCTCTCTGCAGGTCCTCACTACCACTCTGAATCCTTCCTGTACTATCCCCACCTCCTCTCCAGCGAGGTCATTGGTACCTTGGTGTATAACTACTATTGTCTCCCCTCCAACTCCCCTTACTAGCTCCCCAGTTTTTGAGCACACCGTCTCATTATCCCTGGCATGTAAAGCACCTTCCTATCTGTAATTGGGCCCCACTTCTTTCCCCACTGAATATCCTTAATTATGGAGTGCTCAAGGATTACCACCCTTCCTCTCCCTTCAATCCTGCCTCCCTCTTCACCTTCCTTGACTGCCGTATGAGCTACTCCCTCACCTAACTGTTCCCCCTCAGTCATTTTTACCAATTCACCCTTAAAGTCCCCAGTCCCTGCATACCTGTCATCCCCACAGTCTCTTCTCTCCCCTCCTTCTGACTTTCCAGCCCTCTCCCTGTCCTTTCCTTTCCTTTCTGGCCACCTACAGGCACCCTCTCCTTCTCCTCTGCTCTGTGATCATGTTCCTTCCCCCCACTTCCCACTCCACTCTCCATGTAACCTCTTCCCTCCCATTGTGGCTACTTTGTATTGTCCTACCCAAATTCTCCTGTTCTATTCCCACAACCCCATTGTCTTAACTCAACCTCTCTCCCCCATAACCTGTTCCCCTCTTCTCACTTTCAGACAGTGAGTGAAAGTTATTTCTTAAAAGCAACCCTTTGAATGTTTGTACACCTGTTTCATCTCCCGTAGTACCACATTTTCTCCCTACCACATGCCATTTCCCCTCTCTGGGTCCCCTGCCTTCCTAGGTAGGGGTACCCCTGGAGCTTGGGTGATCCCATCTAAGTTCATATCTTGCCTACCACCCTTTCTACCCTGGATATCCTTCACCTGTCTTCCAACCCCCTGCCCTGCTCCTTCTTAGCTCCATGCTAGCCTCCCCAGCTCCCATCTGAGCTGCCTTACTTCTGCCATTAGTTGATCCAGGCTCCTGCACACTGTACAACCCACATTGTCCCAAGAAATACTGCTGTCTGACAACCATTACAGCACACCACCCTATTTCCACTATACTGATACCTGTACATGTTCCTAATTGGTGTACAAGCACCAAAGGGAGAAACCAGCAATCCGATCAAACACGCATGGTCCATTGGATGCTGAGACAACTTAAGGGAGAAGCACGCCCAAAGAACACAAGGCCTACTGCAAGTCATGACTTGACTCCATTATTGTCGTTTCTTCATTACAGTCCCCAAGATAGTATCATACAAAGCTGCAAATAAACCTCAACACAGTTTACAACCTCCCACATTTAAACAGCATTCCAGTGACACATCTGCAACAGTGCTGCCCCCCCCCCATGCTGTCACGGTGTCCATCAGGCAATACGCATTTTATATATTTAGGGTTGGTGGAAGGGGGAAGGAAGATGCACGTCTGAATATTGGTCAGAAAGTGCTGATAACCCTGATAGCATATTCAGCTGCAGGGACTCATCCTGGTGTACATCCCTTGTTGATTCCACAGCTACAGTTCTCAACATGGACATCAAACTGTAGCGCCTCCATGATGTAGCTTTACAAGGTAACTACCTGGTTTGTTGAACTCCTGTAAAGCCTCATCGATGTTTTTACAAAAACAATGACAACTTTCATGTTTAGGAGGCAGCGTTCATTACATTTCATTGATTTACACAGGACACAGGTGTTACACAACCTTTGAGCTGCAGCTCATTCACAATAGTTTCCTGATATCTTCGAACAACACAGCTGTGTAATAAAATCGTGGAAGTACAATAAATACTATAAGGTGTCCTTCAGTGCCAGTGCTACAAACAAGGAAATAAAACAGAGTTGAGGTTACATGTCCAGTGCAAAAAAAAAAACACACACACACAACCGGCATGATAAAGTGTACAAATCCCATTTTTTAAGGAGGATAGAGTAAGGGGTTTCCCAGTATTGGGCCTCATTTCAGTTGGTAGGGAAATTCCAGTTTTTTGGATTAACATGTGAGAAAGCTTATCTACCAATCATCCTTTAGGATTTGGGATTTCAAATTCTAGGACCGTCTATGATCTTAGCCATGCCTGTGACTACTGTTCATGAAGGTCACTAATGCAGGGTGCAGTTTTCTGCATAACACTTTTCCACAGCAAGGTTAACAGATGAGAGAGACATTCACGTTTCCATGAAACCTAGCTAAAGTAAGTTTGGAATACAAAAAACAGTAAAATATATCCTGCGGGGCACTAAATATAAAGCAGATCAATAATGGGCAGTGTGGTCTAATGGTTAGAACACTGGCTTGGGAACCTGGAGATCACAAGTTCAAGTTCCACTCAAGCCAAATATTAACAGTGTAACTCTGTACAAATCACTTCCCAGAGTTCCAGTCCACATAGCTGTGGAATGGGAGAGGCAGGACCCCAATAGAAACGAGTTGTTGCATCTCAGATGGGCTATTCTAGGTAAATACATTGTAAGTAATAAAATAAATGTTCTGCCTTTAAAACAAAAATTAGTCAGAAACTCTTCTGAATAAACCCATGTGTAATGCTTCATGCAATGTTTAAAGCAGCAGTACTATGAAATCAGGAAGTGAGCTATCAAAATTCTGTTTTTCGGCTGTAAGCATGTGGCCAAAGTTCCAGTTTCCATACCTGTAAATGTTTTTTTTCTCAGTCATCTTTAGTTTTTTAGATATTTGCAATGCATTTGAATTGTTGTAGTGCTACAACAAATATGGCGGCTGACTAATTTTCAGCTGCGCTTTTTCTACAGGTCACATCAGGTCTTTTGACAACAGCAGAGGGACCCTCTGCTGACCATTTCCAATGTCCCTGCAAGTCATACACATGTGCAGTTGGCAGCAGAGGGGGTTCCAGTGCAACATGCTTAGTGGCAGAAATGTAAACAAAACAGAGAATAACTGAGCAAATTACTCGATGATAGTACAATGCCGGCGAGAAAGAGTACCAGGTATATGATTAGCAGGGCAAGGGAATAAACTGTCAAAAAAATACAATTTTTTTTTTCTTAGTAGAGTTGCTTTAAAGCAGCAATGCAACAAAATTGGACAAACAATTTCACCTCACCTTTTTCACTACAAAAGTTTGCAAGCATCTTCCAGTATTATTTGGTGATAAATGTTGTAGTTCCACCAAAATCTGAATATTTTATAAATGTTTTAATTTATTTTTTCAGGGAAAAAAGATGGCTACTACATTTGGCTTAAAAATACCATTATAAAGCTGGTAAGGGCTAGTATCAAGAAAAAAACTTACCGTGCACAGTATCGATGATACCTAGAAAAGTAGATCTAACAGGTATGATAATATTTTCATTAATTTTAGCTGAAACCAGCTTTTTTATAAATACATTTTTTGTTGAGCTGTTGCTTTAGCATACCAAAGCAAGACACCTTCATAATAAAACATACATTTTTATAATGTAACAAGTTATACGGATTTTGAAAATGGTCTTCACCCCCCACATGCACACACACACACACACACACACACACACACACACACACACAACCACCACCACGAGGCTCTCTAATGTGGCCATTTAAATGGACTGGTTACCTTTATAAGTAAACAGGTCTCCTGAAAGGTCTCTTGGTTTATCAAGAGGGCCTTCTTGTGATTTCTTAGGGTTTTGGGAGCATGCAAATGGAAGTTGAGTGGTTCTTGAGCCCTAAGAAGTTACACTGAGACACGCTTGATTAGCCAAGAGGCATCTCCTCCACAGATACATTTTTTTTGTTTAACTTTCTATTTTTGCTGCTAAGCACTAAGCCTGCCCGTGGCTTCCTTTAAGGTTTCTCCATGTCCCGGACCCATCATCCTGCTTTCTCCTAGGGCTCAACTCTTGCTTCACCGTGGTACCCTTGGACTATTCCCACACAGCAGGGCCATCCGGTTGGGCCAGGACCTTTGGGAGATTCTTCAGACAGTCTTTTGGGGATCTAGTACACTTTTTTTGTGGTAATGCCTTTTATTAAACTAACTGAAGAATTTTTACCCAAGCTTTTTAGACAGCCAAGGTCCCTACTTCAGGTGCAGAGTAAACTAACCAGCATTTCAGAATATATACAAGAGTCTGAGGATCACAGATGCATGCCTGGATCAGTGGGTCTGGGACCTTCAGGCTGGGGGTTGTTATTCTACATGGCTGGGTATTTATCTCCTTGTCCCCCACCCCTCGAGGATGCTGCGTGCTTGGACATCATCAGCACAGACCCTAAACTTAGGTGCCATCCTACCCACCCAGTTGCTCGGTGCTGCACCTCCCCCTGTGGCCATCCGAGGGGGGGGTATCACAGCAAAGCACTGATACCCTCACTCCCCAGGGAAGAGGAGCTTCTATTGGGATGCTCAACTCTCCCCTCCAGCTGGTCCCCAATGACGCAGGTTCATTCCTAAACCTGAGTTACCAGCATCAGGACTGGTAGTGTCACCCTGTGCTGATAGGTTGGCATTTTATTTGCTAAGCAATTTCTTTATCTCAACATATATAAGTAGGGCCACTTTTTTAAAAAACAAAGAAACACTTGGGTTAACAGTGGAATCTGTCATTTTTAAACATCACTTAGAGCCAATTTAATGTAAAAAAACATTTGCATCACATTTTCAATCATACTTGGTGCCAGATTTGTGTAAAACCCCTCTTTTGCACCACAGTTTAAAGGTAAAGCAGATCAATGTGCACTCAGCTGGGGGAAAAATGAACAAAGAAACAAATGTTAAGATTTTTTGCAACAGAATTGCCCACCTTTGAAAACAGAAAGACAGTGGCCCTACGTTAGCTGCAAAGTTTTGCCCTACTTACTAGAGGTGGGCAAGCCAGGAATTTTTCACCTAGCGCCGAGCCAGAGCTGAGCCAGGGGTCTGGCTTGACTCTGCAAGTCAAAACATGAGCCGAGCCCTGGCTACTGCAGGCTGTTCTCTACATAGGAATTGAACTTTCCAGACACTACACCAGCTGCTCAGGCTGACAAAAATGCTTACTTTGACCATAACTGGCTTGGCTTGATCTTGGCTCTCAATTTCTTATAGCGGTCGAGCCAAGCCAGGCACTAAGTTCGAGCCTGATCTGGCTTGCCTACCTCTACTACGACCAATATCATAAATGGAGATGCATGTAAATAGGAAATGTACACGGTAAGTGGAAGCGATTTGTTTACATTTAGTATGCTACATTTATTCAGCTGTTTGTTTGTTTTTTGCCGCAAATTACAAATCAGCTTCTGCAGTTATGATAATGGCAAAAGTATCCCTTTTTCAAGGAAAACAGAAAAACACAGCCACAACTCAGTTATTTTTATAGCCTTACTCTTTACAGTACCAGTCTAATCCCCCATTGCCTGCCCAACCACCAGCCCCTTACATTCCGAACTTAGTCATAGATTCAGTTTGTACCTTCTCAAATAGAAGGTAAGGAAGAGCAGAAAGAGGAGGAGATCACATTGGTTTACAAGGGAGGTGGCAGGAGCGGTTGGAGACAGGAGGAGGGCTTTCAGGAATTATAAGATGACACAAAGTGAGGAGGACAGGGAGGCTTATAGGGAGAAGAGGAGACTAGCAGGGCAGAGGATAAGGAGGGCAAAAGTGGACATTGAGGAGAGAATAACTAAGCAGGCCAAAAGGGGGGACAAAACATTTTTTAGATATATGGGGGTAGGAGGAAGGCAAGGCAGGGAACTGCAAGGCTGAGGAGGGAAGGAGGGATACAACTGGGAAGGGGACAGTGAAAAAGTGGAAGAGTTGAATAAGTACTTTTGCTCTGTATTTATGGAAGAGGAGGAGGAGGGCTGGGGGCTCTAGCTTAGGGGAAGGGAAAGGGAGGACAAAAGGGTGGATCCAATCTGTTCAGTGTAGAAAGAGTTAGGGAGGAACTAGGCAGGCTGAAGGTGGATAAGGCAATGGGGCCGGACAGGCTGCACCCGAGGGTGATCCGGGAGCTGGGGGAAGAGTTGGCCACCTCACTGACGAGGCTATTTAACTTGTCTCCAGATTCAGAGAGGGTGTCGGAGGACTGGAAGAGGGGGCACGTGGCGCCACTGCACAAAGGGGGTAGTAGGGAGGTAAAAGATAATTATCGCTCGGTCAGCCTCACCTCGGTAGTGGGGAAGGTCATGGAGGCATTCATAAAGGAGAGGGTGGTGGACTACCTGGAAGACAGTGGCTTGCAGGACAACAGGCAGCATGACTTCTCAAAAGGGAAGTCATGCCAGATGAACCTGATTGAGTTCTTCAATTGAGTGATGCAGGTGGTCAACTGGGGGGGTGGACATGGCCTATCTGGACTTCAGTAAGGTCTTCGACATCGTCCCCCACAGAAGGTTGGTGAGCAAGCCAGAAAATGTAGGGGTGGGTGGGACAATAATCAGGTGGGTGGAAAACTGGTTGGTGGGCTGAAGCCAGAGAGTGCTGGTAAATGGGGTGTACTTCAGGACGGGGTGACGTGCGCTGCCCCAGGGGTCAGTGCTGGGATCCCTCCTTTTTAATACATACATCAGCGATATAGCAGAGGGGCTGAGGGGAAGGGAGTGCCTGTTTGCTGATGATATGAAAATCTGCAGTAGGGTGGACACTGCAGGGGAGGTGGAGGACATAGGCAGGACCCGAGGACACTTGAGGGATGGGCAGAGACTTGGCAACTGAATTTCAATGCCAAAAAGTGTGCTGTGATGCACTTGTGGAGCAGGAACCCTAGAGAAAGATACGTCCTTGGTCGGGAAGATATCAAAGAAGTGACACAGCAGAGGGATCTAGGGATTATAGTATCATGTAACCTTAAGGTGGGAAACCAATGTAGTAGGCCGGTTGGGAAGGCCAGTGGAATGTTGGTATGCATTGGCAGGGGCATCACTAGCAGAAGGAGGGAGGTACTGATGCCCCTCTACAAAGCCACTGTAAGGCCGCACCTGGAGTACAGAGTCCCGTTCTGGAGGCCACATCTACGAAAAGACATAGACAGAATTAAGAGAGTACAGAGAAGACCAACCAGGATGGTGCAGGGTATGCAAGGGAAGACATATGAGCAGACATGTAAGGAGTTGAATCTGTACAGGTTGGAGACTAGAAGTGAGAGAGGGAACACTATTGAAACTTTTAAGTATGTCAAGGGGATCAACAAAGTAAAGGAAGGGTGTTTACTTAAAAGGAAGGAGGGGGTCTGTAAGACTTCAGGTAGGAAGATACAGGGTAATAAGAGGAGACGATTCTTCATGGAGAGGGTGGTAGAGGCATGGAACAGGCTTCCAGAGGAGGTGGTGGGGGCTGCTATGGTGGAGGGATTCATGAGGGCATGGAACAGTCATATGGGCCAAAACTGCAAGGGGGAGAATCCAGAGGGGGGGAAGGATGAGTAATTGGGGGGAAGGGACACACTAGATGGTCCGGTGGGCCATTTTCTGCTGCCAAGTTTCTATGATTCTATACATTTGTTGTTGCTGGACCATACTATTTATTTTAAGGGTACTATGGAGTTCCCTTCACCCCAGGCTCCTCATTGGAGCAGACAGCAGAACAGAAGAGCCCTGAGCAACAGGTATTTGCCTGAAAAGCACATTCTATCCTTGAGGGAGCTTGCAGTGTGAACTGTCTTAGCCCAGTGACACTGAGCTTCGACTGCTCTGCCCACCCTGGCTCGTCCCTAGCTTTATTTGGTAGCATAGGTCATGTGGCATGTCATGGAACCACATACCAGCACTATTCTAAGTTCTCACTTTCCCGTAAGCAGGTTATACACTCCTGCCACTAGGAGGTGCTAATGAGACTCCTATCTGTAACTAGCCATACACTGCTTCCCCTGATACTATTAGTTTAGTTTTTTGTTTTTTTTTTGACCGGGTAAGTGCACTAGACAAATCCTGCCTATTTTCAGGCATGACCCAGGGGAAGGGGATACAGATGAATGCCAACTGACCTTGAACCAGACTAAGCTGTTGATGGTATTTTTAGTGAATGAGAGAAATTTGGCCAGGACACTGGGGAAATTCCCCTACTCTGCAGTAGGGGGACTGGCTGTCTGATGGCAGGATGGCCACTCGGAGCAGATCATCGGAGAAGCCAGACGTCTGTTTGGTGGGGGAGTTAGCCTCCTCTCCCACCGCATCTTCAGCTGGGCTATTTGCAAGATTAGCAACATGTTGGATTCGGATGAAGAGCTACAAGAGATCTTTATTTCCACAGAAGATTTGCGTTTTTCTAAGGAGGATCAAAAATCTGAAAACACAGGCAAAATCATAAACCCAGTTATGGAGAAACCGGAGGTAACAAAGGATATTTTAAATCAAAAGGAACAGGAAAAGGATGCGGTTCTTCAAGGACCGAACAAAACTACGGAGCTCCCTGTCAGTGCTGCAGTAGGCCTGTCAGTGCTTCTGATGACGCAGAAGCATCAAAGGCCGTGCAGAAACAGGGTGAGTCAGTTTCAAAACATTCCGTTTTAACAGCGATTATGAGTGAGGCTGGCAGGTCAGTCGCAGAGCCAATCGAGTGCTGAAAGCCTATATGCATCCCAGAAAAAGAGAACGAACTGGTAAATGCTATAAAAAGTATTATCCCTCAGAAAATCATCACAGCAGTCTCTGTAAAACCAGATCCTGTCTTCATCTCAGATACCAGCATACCAATGACAAAAACCGCCAGTTTCATTTTTAAAGCTCAAAAAAATGTGATAGGGGATAATGTCTCCCGATTGTTTACCAAACAGATGTGTCCTCACAAAAAGGGTTACAGAATTTATGCTTTTGAGTATGGGAAAATCAAAAATAAATCAATCCCCTAAACTACTGGTTCAAACCCAGCATAAAATTAACACAGCTACTTTGGGAACTGATACAGTTCAGAACTTGCCCCCTACTTTTCCTGCAGGGCCATGGTCTGCACAAGAGGTGTCAGTTGGGGCTGGGTGGAAGCAAGTACCGACAGGTACATGGGTCCCTGACCCAGCATGGAATACAGAGCTGGACTTTTCTCAATCTACGCCTACTTGGACACCAGAGATTACGTCAATCAGTTCTCGAGGGACGAATCCAAAGAATGGTGGAAAGGATTCAGCTCAGCCATTACCTATAACACCCAAACCTGGACAAGGACCTTCCAAAGGGTCCATTACCATTGCGCTTTCTATACAAAATAATCAGCCTTCATTGGACTCAAATCATACGGAAACCTCTCACCAAAAACCTCTGATGTCAGAATTATTTTCTAAAATTAAAAAAGAAGCAGCCCCCAGAAGAAATGCAGTCTGCATGCTACAAAGGAGGCCTCGAAAATAGGCCAGATAGATATTATTGTAACCCCCCTACAACTGGGGGTTCCCAAAAAGTCTTCCTGGAGCTTGCCTAAATGCTCACTGCCAGGCTGGTGTCCTGCATTTTAGCAGTTTAAATGTGATTACCAGAGCTTGTATAGCCTCTATGTACTGTCTCATTAAGAGCTGCCTAATTGCAGCATGAGTAATCTGAGAGGCAGCTCTGTTGAAAGATGTAACTATTTGCTGAAAATCATTTACAGTGATAATGATAATGTAGTTTGTTTAACCTGCTTTCTTTGTAGCAAGGACTGTTTTGTTTGTCTCCACTATCTTGGTCCTGGACTGCAAATTGGACCAAACAGTTCTGGTGGGACCTAAAATGTAGCCGGCCTACAGGAGCTGTCTGAATTCAAAATCTTAGGAACTGTGGTTTGAGTTTTTGCGCCTCTTTTGCAACTGAAGGGGGAGCTCTAGCTTTGACTGACAGCCAAATCAGCCAGCCAATTCTTTTGGATCTTGGGGAAGTCCTGGGCTGCTTGCAGTTTTTCACTTAGAACTAAGCTGAAAGCTGAGCAAGAAGGAGCTGAAGTGTTTCTGAGCAGCAGTCGTGAGTGGATTCGCATGGGAGAACTCTGAAAAGGCTAAGTTTTTGGCCTGCATGCTGGTGTGCTGCTCCTGAGAGGGAGAGAAGAGAATTATTTTGGACTAAATCCAAGTTTGTGTGACTAAAGTAAGCTACTGAAGTGGGCCAGGTTCAACCTGAAGAAGACCGAATATTTTTGCTGAATGCGATTGGCCTGTCAGGAGTTCCAGCTACCCCTAAGCTCCAGGTGTGTGCAGAGACTTTGTGATTGTGTCCGGGGAGCGTTTTGCCTGGTACAGTAGAATTCCCGTACATGTAAATGTGCTATGTGCTGCTAGTGGGTTGTGAGTTAGTTCCCCACTGTGTTAATTGTGTTCTGCTTGCTGGAAGCTGTATCCAGCCCAAAACAGATTGCTTCCGAACTTGTCTGCATGCGGTCTGGGCTTTGCCAGACTGGCCCAGCCAGACTACCCACTGCACAGAGAAGCCATCGATGAGAGATCTGCCTGGGGATCAGCCCCCTGCTCCACGCTTGAATAGGAACGATGCCTCTGTGACTTGTGTGGGCCCTGCTTCTCCTGGCATTCCAGATCAACCACCTGCAGTCTCAATTTTCATCCAGCCTGTGTCCAGTCTTGGGTATCGTGAGTAAATACCAGTGTAGCTCCCTACAACAACAGCTTAATCTGAGTGTGTCATCTGATTGTCTTGTTGTCTTGTTTCCTTTATGAACTGAGCCTTCTGACTCCGGATTATAAATATTGTGTACTGTGCATGTTGGGTTTTCCATCACAGGGCCCCAACCAGCTGCAACCCTAGACAACTGTCCTGGCTAGCCCATCTCTTCTTTACCTGGGTACCCAGAGGTGGACTGTGTGGGAGACTGAAAGCGCATGCATAACTGCTTGATTGATATAACGTTTAAGCTAATTAACCCGATTTTGCCCCTCCCTTGTTCAAGTCCCCTGAATAAATCAGATCTAACTTTTTCTGCATGTAGTCTGACTGTGGTTGCAGTTTGTGCTCAAAGTACTGTACTGTTGCTATTTGCTGTGCTTAACCTTGTTTTACAGGGGGGTCCCCAAGGTCGAGCCAGAGGAACTAGCCCTAGTGGTAAGTGCAAACAGTGTGGGTACTTGTGTAGTGTACCAGGGGTATTGTGAAAGTGATTATTGTACTGTGTTCAGGCCACTAGAGGGGAGTTACAGTGTCCCGGAGGGCTGTGCCCAGGTTAGCTTGACCACTACCAACCCTGACCTCCAGGTGGAGGCACCCATTTCAGAACTCAGGTCCCTTAACCTGCTACTAGCCAAGCAGGCAGGGGTGGTAGCCCTTGGGATAGCGCCACCTAGGGGTTACATTATGTTGGCAAATGTTTACTGAAGGACTCTTTGCATTTCTCTCCCAAAGACGTATGTGCCTTTATAAATATATCTGGGGAAGATAACTATGATGTTAGTTTCAGATCAGCCTATGCGTTAGATCTATTTTTGGAACAGTATGGTCAGGGCAAGTTTTCCCCTACGTGGTCTCCCTTTTTAGTGATTCCCCTAACAAAACCCCTGATACAATTTGTGACCATTTTGTTCTGGAATGAGGGAGTCCATGTAGAGGATATCACTTACTGGATATCACAAAATGTGAGGTCCTGAGCGCCCCAGAACCAATTTTGGATTCAGAACAATTCTGGACTGGTGGATGGAAGTATAAAGTAAAGCTAAGGCAGACTGATACAGGTATTGAACATATACCAAATTCCTTTATGTTGGGTAAGGACCGGGGGGGGGGGTTGTTTTTATGTGGTCAACTGAGAGCATGTTACAAATGTGGTTCCATGACACATCTTTCCAGTGTATGTGATCAGCCCAGGTGTGGCAATTGTGGGGAGGTGGGGCACATCACAATGCAATGTGCAAATCACACCAGATGCGATTTGTGCAAAGAATACGATCATGTGTTTAGCGAATGCCCATAGGTGGCAAAAATAAAGCCAACTGTGTAAGTCCAGACCTTTTGATCCAACAAGCTCAGGAAGCAGCCCAATCCCCCTCCCCTCATGCCCCTCCAAACCAAAAGAGGTTCCCTCACAACCTCCTACTGCTAGCACATCTCCCATAATTACTTTAGAGGTAGCAGATAAGTCCAACACATTAGACATTATAAAGGAGGTACCCAATCAGGTAGATACCCCTGACCCAATAATGTTGCTTCCTGTCTGTTATGACGACCCAGTAGATACTGGTAAAACAGAAATTTTACCTGCCCCCCCCATGCCACGTAGGAGATCTTCTAGAACACAGCCCAAATCTCCTCCTTCCACTACCACAATTGAAATAAATAACTCTTATGCAACCTTGTTTCCCACATGGGGGGATTCAGAAATGGATCTTGGGGATTCTGATTCACAGAATTCTATTCAGATATCCTCAGTAGCACCTCTGGAGGATTATAAAGAGAAGAAAAAGGAAAGGTGGAAAAAATAGGGAGAAGTCATTAAGCAGTTATGGCTGAAAAAATGGGGTTCACTAAATACACACAGTTTATTGAATTCATCTAAAAGACAGGCACTATTTCAGTATATCAGTATATTCATGAGGAGCACATTGCTGTTAGCTTCCTGCAGGAAACATGGATGTATACTATAGATCAAATTGCCATTTTTAGGAAGGATTGGCCTTGGGGACCTTCTTACTGGTCTTTCGGCACTGATAATGCTGATGGTGTGGCTATCCTTTTTAATTCCTATGATTTTCTGCTTTATAAATTAATAGATCTAATACCAGGCTGCTTATTAATAATAGACGGGAAATTGAATAATACTCACTGCAAATTTATAAATATTTACAACCCACAAATAAAGGCTGAAAGACTGGTATGTATGAAGGCTGTCCAACCTTATTTAGTAACATCAACTATGATATTTTGGGGTGGGGACTTTAATTGTAGTTTAAGTAAACTGCAGCCTAATAAAAATGTGTATTGGGACTCAAATGCTTTAGACTCCATGATGAAAACAGCTGGATTGGTGAATTATTTTAAATTTCTGATAACTGGACCCACTTTTACTTATATAAGAGGGAAAATTCAGACCACAATTGATTACATGTTAGTTTCCCCATCAGTTCCGATAACATCTTTACAAATCAAACCTACAGAATTCTCAGATCATCTTTTGATGATTAGCACACTAAAAGGGGCAGGGGTAAGGATATATAAACAAAAAAGATGGAAATTGAATATTTCAGTCTTAAATAACCCACAAGTAAACTCCATAATTCTTAAAATTCTTGAGGCCCAACTTTCAGTAGCATTTTTATACGAAAATATAGGAGAATGGTGGATCGATACAAAAAGGGATCTATCTAATTGGTTTAAAAGGTATGGGAAGTCCCTAAGAAATAAGAAATTCTTTAAATACTTATCTCTAAGAGATCAGATACAAAGACTGATTTCTTTCTCTTATACTTCAAAGATAGATTATTCCATTCAGATTAATGGTATAAAATCAGAAATGAGAAAATTTCAATATGACAGAGCACAGACCATCCAAGCCATGCTTTCCTCTTGTACCAAGAAATCCGATTGGTGATCCATTTGAGCATGTAAAGAAATTAAAGATTCTATGACCATTGATTTCCTACTAGACTGATGGAAATAGAGCAGACTCAGTGGAACAAATAGAGGTATAATTTTAAACATTACAAATCTTTAGAACCTAGCTCTCCCATTCTAAAACAAAGAATCGAAACTTATTTAAACAATCTACATCTGCCTTCTTTTCCACATGAGGCATCACAATTGCAATCTCCACTGCAGATTACAGAAATAGAAGAAGTGATTCAAAACTTAAAAACAATGTTTCCCAGGTTTAGGCAATTATCTAACCAGTTTTATAAACATTTTAAGAAAGAACTGGCGATATGCCTTTTGAAGGTATTTCAATTTTTTATGGATTCAAACTCAATGACAGCTTCTTTACAGATGGATTGTTGATATATCTCTTTAAATCTGGAGATTGGCATAATATAAAAATTGGAGACCAATTACATTATTAAATTCAGATTATAAAATATTCTCGACTCTTTTGAATAACTGATTGAAATTGTATGCCAATAATGTAATAGCACCCTATCAGTTTTGTGGTCTCCCTGATAGAAAAATACAAACAGCTATCATGGTCATAAGAGATATGATAGAACACCTATCATTGACAGGAAAAAAAACGATGCATCATAGCTGCAGATTTAGAAAAAGCATTCGATAGGGTTCATCTCCCCTATTTATTCATAGTTTTGGAGAAGTTCAAATTACCTCAAAAAATACTTAATACTATAAAACTTTTGTACAGCTCTTATTTTGTGTTCCCCCTTCTGAAAGGCGAGGCTAAAAGGAGTTTTCAGTTATATACAGGGGTTAGGCAGGGGTGCTCCCTGAGTCCCCTCTTATACATTTTCTCATTAGATCCGTTTCTACGTTCCCTCACTATATACCTCAAATGGCAAGGTATTCTAGGGGAGGATCACCAGTTCCAATTACATTTACAAGCTTATGCAGATGATATATGTGTATTTTTCTCAGATCACACACAAATCCATAATTTTCTGGTGGGATTTCAGACTTTTTCACTTGCATCTAATGCAAAATTAAATATCAATAAAACCAGAGCCTAAATGATGGGTGCAGGTAATCTTGATTTGACTATTCAGAATGAGATCTTGATATCAGGAGAGCCTATGAAAATATTGGGCATATTATTGGGCTCGCAAAATCTTCCTGTAGAGAATTGGGACACAGCAATTACGAAAATAGAAAAAAAAGTAAACAGATAGAAACAATGGAAATTATCTAAATCTAAAATAATTAATGTTATAAAACAATACATAGTGCCCTGCCTACAATTTGTAGCAATGATTTTTCCATTACCATCCCATTTAGAGACCAGAATTTATAGTAATTTATTTCAAATGCTTTGGGAAATAGGTTAAATCAGGTCAAAAGATGGTACACCTATTTAGAAAAAAAAAAGGGGGTCTGGGCATGTTAGACCTGATAATCTTCTTTCATACCATATTTTTTAATCAAACAATAAAAAAAGGCATACAGTCTGTAGCAGACGGGGGAGAAATATGGGTGAGGCTGGTTTTGGGAAGGTGTTTTTCTGTATGGCATAACATGGCTCCAAAACTAAACCCACATGTACAAATTCCCTTGTACTTTAAACCGGCAGTACAAAAACTGTTTAGGTGGCAAATAACTAAGGAGCTGATTTTAAATAATAATGCTCATACCCTTTATAATATGATTAAAAATAACATTCACCCAAAAGAACCTTGTTTTAAAATTGCCCATCAGCACAAAATGGGTTCATTTAGCTCAACAATGATTCAAGATTTCCATCCTTCATGTGGGAACCCAATGGCTCATCATGTATGGGCGTATGAATGTCAGGGGTATGAAATATAAAGTTAGAGAGGAAAAATTGTCCTTACCCTGACTGCATTAATGAGGAAGAAATAATGGTGCATTTTTTTTTACATTGCTCTTATGCAAAAATGTATGGGGTTATCTGGCAAGCAGATGGAACTTGAAATGGTTTACTTCTTTAACCTATAGCATTTTAGTTTTGGGTATTTACCCACCTTGCCTCCAGGGATACTATAGTAGTACTTTAAGAATATTTTTAGCTGTAAGATTTTATATTGGCAAGCAAGATGTCAATGGGTTCTTATCAAACGAAAATGTCATTTGAATGTTATAGCCAATTAGTTACTAATGAACTATTGCAGATATACTTACAAGAAGAAAAGGTCTTTGAGTCTGTAAAAGTTAAGAAATGGTGGAAGGGTTTTTCTCACCTTATTAAGTATAAATAATGCTATGAAGAGGTGCTAATTTACTATTTTAGATTATAATCTTACATATATGATACTCTTATTCTTTTGAATATGGTGAAATTAAGGAGTTTACAAGTTGGATGATGTATTTTTTTTTTGAGTTGTATGATTTATGTTGAATTATCTCAATAAAAATTTCCCTACTCTTTTTGATAAGTGCCATGGGATCTTTAACATCCACCTGAACTACCACCAATCCAGGCAGATGGGACCTCGGTTTAACGTCTCATCCGAAAGACGGCACTTCAGAAGTGCAGCACCCCTCTCATGCTGCACTACAGTGTCAGTACTGGGATATTAACCCAAGTGCCAGTTGTGGGAACTGAACCCACAGCCCTCTGATCTCCCGGCCTCAGAGGTGAGTGTGCTACCTACTGAGCCACTGACACTACAAATTAATCAGCTCCCTGTTGATATCCCTAGAGTTGCACCACAGAATCTCACATTTCACCTATGCCCTGTTCTCTTTACAAAGGCAGGACTTGAACCTCTAACCTTCTGATCTGGAGGTGGGGACACTAACCGCTGCACTATTCTAGCAGCCTTTCTGTGGCCTTACAACTCAGCCCACCTTAAACTGTGAGTGCCCCTTCCCAAACTAAGGAGACCTCACTATCCCCTAGTCTCCACTGCAGTCACCTCTTCTACACATGTTTTCATCCCCTCCCCTAAGATCCTTAGTCCCCATTACTACTGCTCCACCTCTGCCTCTCCTTTTATTTTTTTACCTTGTTCACTTACCTTTCTGCTGATAACAGCTGATCACTAGCACCACTGCCCTGACACCGTGTTGCCTACCAAGCACCTATTAGGGCTTACCTTTCTTCTTACCCTTTTACCTCCCATCTTAGATAATGCCCCATGGTTCCCTCCCTGCAACCTTGTAGCAAGTGTAAAGGAATTAACATCAGACACTAATCCCCTAAGCACCTCCCAGCTCTGCACCCCTATATCTTCAGTAACAACTAGCTGTGGCACTAGCCATCCCATTGTTGTACGCTACCCTTTCTTACACCTCCTTACATCTCACCCCATAATATGGCAGGCCCTCTTGACCCAGACTACATTCTCTACGTTGGTTGTGACAGTACCACCTGCATAGATTTCTCATACTTCTCCTCCTGTCTGAGAATATTCATCCCAACCCTGGCCCACCCCAGCCAGCTCCCTACCTCAAACAGAGTAAATGTTCACTCAAGCTAGCCTCGGTGAATATCCGCAGCATCTTGCCTATGACAGGTGATCTTCAGGTCTGGGTTGTGCAGCACAACCCTGATGTTCTAGCCGTTAATGAAAACTGGTTGTCCCCTAAAATCCCAGACACTGTGATCTCGATAGCAGGTTACACACTGTTTCAATTAGACAGGATGGGTAAAAAAGGTGGAGGATGTGCACTCTACTTAAAAGATGTGTACAGTGGGCAAGTCCTATCCAACCCATCAAAGACCAACAAGCCACATATTTTTCCTGTTAAGGCCATACCTGGCCACAATGGAAAATCTGTAACTATACTTTTTGTTTATATCCCTCCCTGAGAACAAAGTACAGGTTTTGACCTGGTCCTTAGTTTTTTAGCTGACCTACCCTATAACTCCAAAGTTATTGTACTAGGTGATTTTAACACCAACTGGACGGCCCCAGAAACTGACCCTTCAGGAAGATGCCATTGCAGCTGTTAACCTCACTCAACTTGTTACCACTCCCATTAGGACCAACTACAGAACTGGGAACAGCTCACTCCTTGACCTTTTCAATATCATCACCTCCCACCCTGACAGGATAACCCACATAGAGGTACTATCAGACTCACTAAGCGACCACACCCTGGTCATCTGCCACTGGTCAAGCAAAGCCTCTAAGGCTCCTGCCAAGGTATGCATGCAGCATGTGCTTAAGAAAGGGTACCTTCGACATCTCCAGCACTATCTTGTGCACACTGACTGGTCCCCTTTAGACTCTGCCTATCGTGTGGACTCCCGTTAATTATTTTATCTGCCACTTTAACAAAGGCTGTGACTTATTCACTGCACACCACAAACATAAGGCAAAGGGAGTAACTAACCTCTGGACCACCCTCAGTTAATCCAACTGATGCGTGACAGGGACAATCTCTGCACCTAGCTCATGACAGTGGAGACCATCTGATGTGCACATTACAAGGCAGCACATAACTCCTGTACCAGGAGATACATCACACATAAAGGGAATACTTTAAGCATGAACTCACAGACTCCTGGGGTAATGGGAAGGGTTTCTGGGAAAGCTTTAAATACCTCACTGGTAAGCCCTCAAAAATGCCCCAATGTGATTTATGTCAATGGAGCTCTCTCACAGGACCCTCTAATAATTGGGATACCCTTAATGACGCCTTCACTAACCACTCCGGTATACTCCCTCCTGACTTCCTAAGGCAGCCTGCTAGTCAACCTAGTGCCATGGGCACCTCCCTTCCCCTAAGTTTCCCTCCCCTCTACTTCAAGAAAGTCTCCATGCCAGAAGCAAAAAAATACTTACAAAGAGTCTTGGGAAAAACTAGGTTCAGCAATGACGCCATAGACCTTAAACTCCTGCACCAGACCATTGACACCATCCTTAAGCCCTTACATTATTGTCAACCTTCCCTCTCCCAAGAACAATTCCCACAACTCTGGAAGACAGCTGTAGTCATGCCTGTCTATAAAAGTGGTGATAGTCATCCCTCTAACAACCGCCCTATCTCCATCATCCTCCCCAAGGCACTTGAGTCTACTGTCGCCGATCAGATGACCAAATACCTTACCAAATATAATATCCAATACAGGGAGCAGCATTGCTTTAGGAAGGGGTACAGCACAACCACCGCCTTGCTGGAATACACTGATGCCCTGCACTGTGCATTTGACTGAGGCCAACTGGTGGGGTTGATCTACGTCGACCTCACCAAGGCTTTCGATACTGTGAACCGCCGGCCCAGTGGCGCTGAGATTTGAGATGTTGGACGCCACACCTCGTGTCACGCCAGTGACCTGGGTTCAGGAACGAGCCTGGGTGCTGGGGGTCGGCGGGGAGAAAGTAGGATCGAGCGTCCGTAGGACAGCTCTCCTCTCCCTGGGGGGGATCCAGGGGCATCCCGGTGCAGGAGAGACCCCCGGTGGAGACCGGAGGTACTTCCGCTGCTGGGAGCACAAGCACAGCTGGAGGCAGACGCCTGGCCAGAACGTGGGTGGACAGCGCCGCTCATGGCCATTGGCGTCAGTGCACGCCTGCCAGCTCAGGGGTGAAAAGTGGGAAAAAAGGAGGGCACTGATTGTGGCGGCATGATGGCCGTCTCCATGCGTGGACTCTCCCGGCACCTGGGTGCGAGGCATTACTGGATTCGGAATGGGTGGGTTGAGCTCCGGAGGGAGTGCTCCCCACCCCCCTGCCATGGAGGGCAAGCCATGGGGTTAGCCGCGGGGCCTAATGAGGTTGCCAGGGGGTAGTTCAAGGGGACGGCGGCCGGACAGACCTGTGGATGAAGCCAGGACGTGGCAGGTAGGCAGATCAGTGGCCCTGGGAGGATAAAAAAAATAGAAGCGATACTGTGAACCATTCTGTCCTGCTCCACTCACTCCAGACTATAGACCTCTCCTCAGAGGTCACCAAGTGGTTCTCCAGCTATTTCAGCAGCAGAACACAGCAAGTCAAAATTAATGACACCCTATCTAGCTCATGCTCTGTTAACTCAGGCAGCCCCTAAGACTCCATCCTTGAACCTTTATTGTTCAGCCTCTTCCTCAATTTACTCCCTAAAGCCTGCCCTAGCAACATCATTCTGTATACGCTGATGATGCTGTTCTTTTTCCACCACTCCAACCCCACCCTACTCACCAAAGATCCCCAGACAAGTTTTGCAACAATTGAACGTAGGGTTTGAGAATCATAAGCTACTAATGAACTACAAAAAAAAAAAAATCGATGCTTTCTGAAGTCCCCATAACCAATACAAATCCTATGCCCTAACCATCCCTAACAACAAAATCTCCCACTTGAACAAGTTAGGAATTTAAGTATCTAAGCATAACCTTAGATAGCTCCCTGTCCCACACCTCACATATCAACCTTATATCTAAAACTATTAATACTAAGATTGGGCCCTTATATAGACATCAGCACTGCCTCACCCTGAAGCCCTCAGAACCACTATCTCAAGCGCTATTGTTTCTATCATAGATTATGGATCGATTATCTGTGGGGCTGCTAACACTATGTTTTAAGTGAAAAATCAATGTGGTTTCCCAAAAGGCTTGCAGGCTTGTCTCTGGTGCCTAAGGTTCACCCATACCCGCGATCTCTATGTACCAGCTCTTTGGTTAAATCTCAAGGTAGGGTCACCTACCAGACTTGCCTTTGCCAAAAAAATTGACTCAACCAAACCCTGCCAACCACCCTGCCCCTTCTGCTACCAGTACCAAACCCACCCTATATGCATAAATACACCCTGAGAAAACAGCAAGTTCATTCTGCCTGACCACTCAGGGGCAGCGATCCTTAGGTCTAGAGCCCTTCCTGGATCAACAATCTCCCCTGAGATCAATAAGCACCCTACTCTTGGTCTGTTTAAAAGTAGCCTTCATCAGCACCTGAATTCTCTCCAATAGTTGCGACTGCCTCCTGTAATAAATTGACCCCTCTGTGCCCCTTGTAACCCCAAGCTTGGCTCCTATTGTCCTAGACTTGAGCCTCTGTTCTGAGCACTCCTCCCTCCTTTGCCTGACTTCATCAAGCATCCCCTCAACCCCTACTCTATAATGACTACATCACCTTAGACTGCATCAACTCTTCTTCCCCATCTTTCCATCCACTCCAGCCCTTTCCTTTTCCTACACACCTCCTTCTCCTTTCCAACTCCATCCGACTCCCTCTTTTCCTATCTCCCCTTCCCTTTCATTCCTGCCTTACACCGTAGCCCTGCTGCCCACCCCCACCATTCTACTTCTTGCTGTACCTCCCACATATCCTTGACTTCTGCCTTTATTTCTTTTCTCTCACTCTCCTCTTCTACTTGTACCGCATATGTATTTATGCCTACTCCTATGTACTTATGCCTTTTATCCATTTGTAAATACCGTGTACATATGTATTCCCAGTTATAAACTGTAAATAGTTACTATAGTTGTACTTTTAATGTATTGTTTAACTCATGTTATCTTCTATGTTCATCTATATTATCTGCTTCTGTATTTTTCCTCCCAATCTCTGTTTGTACTTGATGCAGAAACTTTATAAAAGAACTTCTGGTTCAGAGGTATTGTAATCCTAGTAATAAATAAATAAATAAAATTAAATAAATATGGAGTTGACTCATTTACCTGGTAATCAGCTCCTACGGAATTCTTTTCTGATGCTCAATTATGTCTTTCTTGTAACCAGAATTTGTATTGTATTGTATTTGTAATTTATCACTAATTGTAACATCGATATCTTATAATTTTTATTTTTAAATTTGTTATTGTGACATTTTGTTGAAAAATGGTAGCTGCCAATTAGATGGAATGCTAATCTGTAGATACTATACCAGCAGAAAGAACATCCGATTGTCTGTGGGGAAGACAGCTAATTAAATGAAATTATGTTATCCAATCTGAAACACACACACACACATACACACACACACACACACACACACACACACAAAGTCTCGATAAGCATTTTGCTGTGACTGATGTTATGGTGTAACCCCCTTGTTCCCAGGGGTTATTAGAATCACACTTAGAACCAGTGGCATGCAGGGAAAGGCAGCTTGTGAGATACCAGTTAAATGGGTTTCACACTGCCTCACTCTATCCTCAGTCTCAGCTGAGCTGCAGTGATGATGTAATTATAGAATTCTTGCAGCAGCATAAGCCACATTGGAATGCTAGCAGCAGGGTTAGCTGTAGAATGTTGGGAATTCAAGTCAGTCTTTGAGGAGTCTTCAGGGAGAGTCTTGAGGGAGCAGTGAGAGGAAGAGGTGTGCAGTTGGCAGCCCTCAGAGCCTAGCTCTGATATGGAGCTACATCAGACAAGTGGGTTGTGTGTTCTCACCCTAGAGAGGAACACAGAAGAGACCAGAAGGAAGTAGTAGAGACTGTTCTAGTCTTGTTCCAGTGCTCCATGCCCAGAGGGATGGGGGGGGGGTTCAGCATTTCAGGGGTAATCCCCTGGCCCTGCCTGGAAAAGGAAAGCTGGGTTGTGTGTTCTCACCCTAGAGAGGAACACAGAAGAGACCAGAAGGAAGTGGTAGAGACTGTTCCCAGTGTTGTTCCAGTGCCCCATCCTTGAAGGAATGGGGGAGAAATCCAGCATTTCAGGGGCAATCCCCTGGCTCTGCCTGGAAAGGGAAAGCTGCTGAAAGTGAAGTTTGTACTGAGAATCTGGAGAATCTGTGTTTTTAGGAAAGAAGCCCTGGGGCACCTGCATACCGTGGTGAGTTCTGCTCTGATATAGAGACTATGTTCACCAAGACAGAGATTAGTGTAAAAGTATCTGCCTACTGTGGTGTCAGGAGAAGACTTGCCAAGTACAGTACATTTAATTTGTGTATGGCTTGGAAGCATCTGAAACAGTAGGGGGTCTAGGGTATGGACATAGCCACTTACAGAACTTTTTAAGTCAGGACACCGCCTGAGTACAGTGGAGAATGTTAAATGTGCTAAACATTTCTGAAGAGCATCTACAACCAGAGATTCAAAGAAAGGTGTTGTACCCAAATGAATGGCTGAGTATAGATTTGAGAGCAAGAGGTGGGAGACCCCCAATCTGAAGTAACCAGGTTTACCTCTCCGGGTTCAGTTTGGGCACCTATGACTTTCTCCCAGGCACTTGACCAGTGTTTGCAGAAAGCACCCAGATGTGGGATTGTGGAGTTTCTTCCCTTTAGAGCTAGAAAGTGCTCGTGGGTGGTTTAGGGAGCCACCATCAACCTCCATGCCTTATGGTAAAGTGTCCTAATACTCTAGAATCCCAATTCCTGGTTTGGACATCTCAGTTATTGCTTCCAGAGTCCGGATTTACTTGGGTGCCCCTGTCCAGAAGTACAAACCTAGCATAATGCTGAGCAACAGACTTCTCCCCAGGTCCAGGTTACAAAATGGAGGCCCCGCTGAGGATTTGATTGGAATTTTAGGAAGAAAACAAGAAAGGTTTGCTCAGATTATGGCTAGTGTTTTGACTGTCTGGCATTAGGTAGCCCAAAAAGTTATAAGCATTGCCACCTAAATGTGCCTCTGTGTGCTGCTGTTCATGTGCTGCTGTAATTGTGCCACCTGTTTACCAAGGAGCAGTAAAGCCAGATTGTGTGCCCCTTGTCCTGCATCAAAATATAACGTTTGCCAGCTTTTAAATTTCAAACTGTGACAAGAAAAAAGTATGGAGAACTGTGGGAGACAAAGAGAGTTGTGCCCTAGAAGTTTAAAGTGCTTGTTGTGTGGACTGGGGGAGTCGCTGAGTAAAATGCCAAGAAAAATGGTTAAAATGGTGTTCCGCCGAGGAGTCACAGTTGAAAAAAAAAAAAAGTTTGCAGTTTACATTTGCCTGCTCGACGATCACCGTGGAGGAAAAGAGCACGAGAAGGGAGAGGCTTATTTGCATGGCTACGAAAGTGACTGGTGAGACTGCAGTCAGTCCCGCCTCAAATCAGCTTCAGAGTGACTGCACAGTGTTCGAGAGGGAGAGAGAATGGTGTGAGAACTTGCTTGCCAGGAGGAGCATCGCGGTGACTGAAAATGTTGTAAAAGTAATAAAATCAGACTTTTCTGCTTAAAATCGGGCTTAACCCGCATTTTGATCATCTAGGAAGAAAGCGTGGTGTTCCTAGGGACAATCGGCAGAACTGCCAGCCTGCTTCAATCCAGAGGCTTCCAGGATCGGCTGCAGGCCGAATTTTCCATCGTAATAGCAAGCTACTGATTCAGTGAGTACCATCCGGGGAAACAGCTCGAACTGTGTATGATTTTAACTAAGGCCAGCTGAATCTGTGATAACAGTGTGATTGTTTTGCAAAGAAGGACTGTATCAAATTAATCAAGCTAAGCAAGAATTCTGAGCATGAGACTGTGAGCATAATTATGGGTTCAGCAACAGTATGATTTTCAAAGCAAAGTGAGAGACTGTGGGTTGTGTGAAAGATGCAACAAAAATACAGGCAATCCTGTGCATGAAATACTGTGCCTTTATGATCTTTAAGCAAGAACAGTGAGTTAAAGCAAATGAAAAGTCCTGTAAAACTCATATAGATGTGCTAAGAGAGCAAACAGTGCAGTTTATGCAGTTTGAGTGAACTTTATCAGTAAAGCGTGTAAATCGGATGTGCAGTGGCTTGAGTTAGAAACAGAACGTTGATGCACCAGGAGTGCTGCCGCCACCATTACAGGGTGGGGTAGCAAAGTAAACACAGCAGCAGGGGAGCCATTTTGTAAGACTTTTCCAAATGAAGTGAGTTATGAGATAACAGTGAGCGTTTGGTTTTCTCTGCAGTCATAGCATTGGGATCATCCCGCTACCCAGATCATGCCCGGGCTATGATAGTAGAAGAAGTTAACAAGTTGAAAGAAATTGAGAGTTGTTACTACGGGGGATGTTTGCCTCCTCATGTGGCGATTCCTGGATATCCAGTTAGAGTGTGCATAATGTGCTTAAAGTCTGGAATGGATGTCTTCATGGTTCCTCACTGTTCTGGGTGTCTAGAGAAACATGGACTATCTAAAGCACCCAACACTCGTTTGGCTCCCACATGGACAAAGCTTCAAGAATCTGCTGTGGGAAGCACACAGCACCAGGTGGAGCCTGTTGGGGAAGCCCAGCAGGGTGTGGCACAAAGGAAAATGGTGTAGATCTACAGGCTGAGAAAAGTAGTGCTGATGTATCCGAGTCCGGGTCACAGAGAGACAGTACGGAGGGAGCATCAGCAGATCCGTGGAGAGACGGGCCGAGCCCTAGTCTCATAGGAGAAGATGAGATGAGAGAGACTCTTGAATGGGAGGTGTTGACCTCCACACCCAGTGAAGAGTGGACAGCCTCAGGAATGAGGATGACTGCTCACTTCTGGGCTCAGATCCTCAATGAGGAAGAGGAGGAGGGGGAACCTATGTAGCCTTATGATGAAGGTGCTAGTCCATAGCCTCAGGCTCTTGCCTTGGAGGAGCAGAAAGAAGGAGAGACTGGTGACTCCACAGCCCTGTCCCCACAAGGAGGAGTCACAGATCCATTTTACATTGCATTGAGTATGCGTAGCTGGTAGAACCAGGACTTGCCGTCCCCAAGCCAGGCCAGAGGTCTTAAGTTGACCAAGTGTAGTAAAGAGGAAAGACTGGTTCATAGGAAGGTGAATGAGATCTATGGGATATCCTTTCCTACCTTTCCTCAGAGAGTCTGGGAGGAGACTGAGAAAAACAGGAAATCCTGGATAGTGGAAGAAGCAACAAAATATGTGCATCCAGGTACAAGTCGATTTGTCAGAGACAGAGTAATTTCAGAAAAATTCAAGTACTGGAAAGTGGTCAGGACACTGTTCATAGACACTGTTCAGATTGTAGATGGAGAGGGCCATGAAACCTTCTACAATGTGAATTATAAGCGCCCAGACGGGGTAATAATTCTCGCACCTGACCCATTGTGGTACTTTCCCCAATGCAACCAACTTCCTGTAAATGTGCCCATGCCTACCAAGTGAAAAGCAGAGCAGTGGTAGCCAGTGCTGCCATCCAGCCATTGCTGTACCTATGTTGTTCTGACTTCCTAAGGCAGCCTGCTAGTCAACCTAGTGCCATGGGCACCTCCCTTCCCCTAAGTATCCCTCCCCTCTACTTCAAGAAAGTCTTCATGCCAGAAGCAAAAAAATACTTACAAAGAGTCTTGGGGAAAACTAGGTTCAGCAATGACACCATAGACCTTAAACTCCTGCACCAGACCCTTGACACCATCCTTAAGCCCCTTACCATTATTGTCAACCTTCCCCTCTCCCAAGAACAATTCCCACAACTCTGGAAGACAGCTGTAGTCATGCCTGTCTATAAAAGTGGTGATAGTCATCCCTCTAACTACCACCCTATCTCCATCCTCCTCCCCAAGGCACTTGAGCCTATTGTCGCTGACCAGATGACCAAATACCTTACCAAATATAATATCCAATGTAGGGAGCAGCATTGCTTTAGGAAGGGGTACAGCACAACCACCGCCTTGCTGGAATACATTGACGTCCTGCACTGTGCATTTGACTGAGGCCAACTGGTGGGGCTGATCTACTTCAACCTCACCAAGGCTTTCGATACTGTGAACCATTCTCTCCTACTCCACTCACTCCAGACTATAGGCCTCTCCTCAGAACGCCAGTCCAGTGTGACGTTCCAGGATCCAGGTGCTTTCAGATTTGTCAGCCTTGCAGTGTACCTTCCAGATTCCATCGACTGGCTTTCCAGATTCCATCACCTGGCCTTCCAGATGACATCATATCCAGAGAGGACACCAGCCCAGCTGTATCCCGATTCATCGCCTGGGATTTTGGATGACTTCAGACCAGCAGTTTCCTTTTCCTGTTCCAAGGTTCCATCTCCTAGATTGCATCATCCCAGCAGTTTCCAGATGTGCCATCCTGTTGTTTCTGGAAGATTTCCGACCAGTTGTATCCGAAAAATGCTGCCAGGAAGAGTCTTCAGCTGGAGATCCAGGTGCCGTACCATTTGTTCTTGCTCTTCAAGGGACTGGTAAGTTCAGACTTTTCTTATCTTATTGACATTGCAATACACATCCTACACCTGGCAGACTACAGACTGTTTGAACTGTCTACAAAGGCTCTCCTCTTCGGGACTACAGTCCTCCAGAACTGTGCTTCAATGGGCTGTGGCCCAGGAGAGACTCTTTCTTGGACTTGTCTTCGGGCACTATTGATACTAGTGGGACATTTAGGGCATTCCATCCCCCAAAAATGTGTATTGTATATAATGTTAATGTTTTTCTACTGTTTTTTACTTTTCTAAAAAATATTTTTTGGGATTCTCCAGTGTTTTGATGGTAGGGGTTAGATAGCGTACTGTGTTTGCAGATCAGGGGTGTGTGTTTTTTCTTTTCTCTTGCAGGTAGTTTCTGATGAAGACAGAAGAGAAGACAAGAAGAGGAAAAGAGAGACTCATTGGAGTTCAAATGTGGTGCTTTAAAGTGTTGTTGTTTAAAGTACAGTGTTGTTGTTAACAGGTGTTAACTTTTCCTTCCACAGGTGTGGTGTGGGGGAGTGTGGGAGTGTAATGCTTAGAGTGAAGTGTTAGCTCCTTGGTTTTGGTTGCAGGTGTCCAGGGATGGGGGGAGGTTCTGTTTTGAGTAGTTTTGGTTTCTGGTCAGATAGGTTTTCCCTAGAGGGCTAGGGGGATAGACAGGCTGTGGTCCTGACCTGCAGTAGGAGCCGCAGTACTGGTCTATTAGGGCTCTGCTCTGGACCATTCTTCCAGGGCGACTGGTTACCATGGCAAGATAGTAGTGTAGGGGCTGATGTGTCAGCCAATGGCCGCTGGGCCCTGAGTGTTGTCTGGCTGTGCCTGGCACATGGTAGGGGAGAAGGTAGCGCTACCTCCCCGTAGTCAACACATAGGGTAGGATAGCCTGGAGCTGGGTAAATAATGACTGTGGACAGTCATTTTCCTGGCCGAGGGTGGGTGTAACCTCCTTGTTCCCAGGGGTTACTAGAATCCCACTTAGAACCAGTGTCAGGCAGGGAAAGGCTGCTTGTGAGATACCAGTTAAATGGGTTTCACACTGTCTCACTCTGTCCTCAGTTTCAGCTGAGCTGGAGTGATGATGTCATTATAGAATTCTTGCAGCAGCATAAGCCACATTGGAATGCTAGCAGCAGGGGTTACCTGCAGAACGTTGAGGAATTCAAGTCCGTCTTTGAGGGAGTCTTCAGGGAGAGTTTTGAGGGAGCAGTGAGAGGAACAGGTGTGCTGCAGTTGGCAGCCCCTCAGAGCCTAGCTCTGATATAAAGCTACATCAGACAAGTGGGTTGTGTGTTCTCACCCTAGAGAAGAACACAGAAGAGACCAGAAGGGAGTGGTAGAGACCATTCCTACTGTTGTTCTAGTGCCCCATCCCCGGAGGGATGGGGGAATCCAGCATTTCAGGGTGATCCCCAGGCCCTGCCTGGAAAGGAAAAGCTGCCTGAAAGTGAAGTTTGTACTGAGAGTCCTGAGAATCTGTGTTTTCTGGGAAAGAAGCCCTGGGGCACCTGCATACCATGGTGAGTTCTGCTCTGATATAGAGACTATGTTCACCAAGACAGAGATTAGTGTAAAAGTATCTGCCTACTGTGGTGTCAGGAGAAGACTTGCCAAGTACAGTACTTTTAATTTTGTATGGCTTGGAAGCATCTGAAACAGTGGGGGTCTAGGGTATGGACATAGCCACTTACAGAACTTTTTAAGTCAGGACACCGTCTGAGTACAGTGTAGAATGTTAAATGTGCTAAACATTTCTAGATAGCATCTACAACCAGAGATTCGAAGAAAGGTGTTGTAACTAAATGAATGGCCGAGTATAGATTTGGGAGCAAGAGGTGGGAGACCCCCCATCTGGAGCAACCAGGTTTACCTCTCCGGGTTCAATTTGGGCACCTATGGCTTTCTCCCAGGCACTTGACCAGTGTTTGCAGAAAGCACCCAGATGTGGGATTATGGAGTTTCTTCCCTTTAGAGCTAGAAGGTGCTTGTGGTGGTTTAGGGAGCCACCATCAACCTCCATGCCATATGGAAAAGTGTCCTAGTACTGGCTGGGGTGCCAAGTCAAGAAATTCAAGAGAAGTGTACCAGTTCAGGCCAAGTGTGCCCAGAGTCGTTCAGAACCTGAGTGTTCAATTGTGAGGAACTGTGCTCTGTACCGCTGTAAATCTGCATTACCAGTGAGTGTAGCCCTGCGAGGGTCCATCTTTGCATTGTTATTCTCTATGTTTATGTGAATAAAAGCCATACTCTAAAATCCCAATTCCTGGTTTGGACATTTCAGTTATTGCTTCCAGAGTCCAGATTTACTTGGTGCCCCCGTCCAGAAGTACAAACCTAGCATAATGCTGAGCAACGGATTCCTTCCCAGGTCCAGGTTACAATGGGGTTTGTGAACTGGACGAGAGAAGGAGCAAGTTAGAAGAGAGCAGAATCAGGTACATATGTCAGCAGAATATCTAGCTGGGTTTCATGGGATGCTCAGCTACTGACTGTGAGCAGTTTTAATCTGTAAGCAGAACTTGCACCATTAGGATACATACGGAAAGCTGTAAACTTGTAGCATGTGAAGGCCTTCTGAGTTTCTAAGAAGTATTTACATGCTGCTGCAAGTCTCATTCACTGCTATGGGAGAACACACATTTTTTTTTTATCATTTAACACTTTCTACCTTGCAGCCACATCCACATCCAGCCACCGCTCCTCCGCTCCACTGCCGACCACGAAGCTCCCATGCCCAGCTGGCAGACGCATCTACACCTGCAAAAGAGGCCCCCCCATAGCCCCCCTGTCCGGCGAGGAACCATTACCGGCACATGCCTCCAGGCATCATCGGCCGGTGAAACTGCGGCCATCAAGCTGCTGCAGACTTGAGCTGCCATTTTTCTGCTTGTTTCTCCCCATTGGGATCGTGGATGCGCAATGACATCCGTGCACATACGCGCAGACATCTGCCACAGTCCCCCCTCCACTGACACCGTCAACTGCGCTACCTCCAGGCATCCCCAGGGGTCACCACAGTGCGGTGTAGTTTCCCCAGCCCACCCCAGGACTAGGAGAGCTGTCTCCCGACACTCAATCCCAGTCTTCCCCTACTGACCCAAGCTCGTTCCTGAACCTGGTCACCGGCATAGCGCGAGGTGAAAACAAAATGTTTTATAATACAATCCATCTGTAGCCACCTTTTCAGTAGTGAAGTTTATTGAGGATTTGTGTATTTCAGGGTAGTGTCATTTATAGTAGGTGATGCATCTAGTTTCCAGCAGGGTATTGAGGGATCATATTTATCTGTCTGTTTAGTGACTGTATATATCTATACTTTCTTGTATCTGTCTGTCTAGCGACTGTATATATCTATATATTTGTATCTGTCTATCTAGCTACTGTATATATCTATCTACTAAAAAAAATGCTGCATCAGCATGTGGACTGAAGGCAAAACAAACCTATTGAGTGACCACTCACTTTGCTATTTTCTCTTTATAGATAGTTCCTGAAGAAGACCTATGGTCAAAACATCGATTTATCTCTATTTTCTATTTTCTGAGTGCATTTAATATTACCTTTTTGTTTTGTTATCTCTATCTATCTATCTATCTATCTATCTATCTATCTATCTATCTATCTATCTATCTATCTATCTAAGGTAGGTGCACTGGAGAACCATGTTCCCCATTTTCAGGTGATGCGGAGTGTACACCAAATAATGCACTAACAATACCACCAACAGCTTAATCTGGTTCAAGGTCAGATGGCATTCATCTGTATCCCCCTCACCCGGGTCGTGCCTGAAAATAGGCAGAAATTGTCTAGTGCACTTACCCAGTCAACAAACACTAAATAAAATAAATAAATAATGGTAGTACAGCAGTGCATACCTAACCAGCATAGTTACATTCTACAGTGAACAGTTTACAACATAGATATATAGACACTGTCAGCAGATAAGGGCTTATGGCCCACCCAGTCTGCCCATTTGAGCTTATAAGTTCCCTTTACATTTTTCTAGAAGTCTGTTGCCCCTTACCCCTGACCTCCAGAATTCTCTTATGTCTATCCCATGCATTGTTAAATCCCGTGATTGTTTCAGCCCCCACCACTTTCTGTGGCAGGGTGTTCCACTTGTCCATCACCCTTTCTGTAAAGAAATTCTTCCTCACATTTCCTCTGAATCCCCCTCCCTCCCTCCAACTTCATCCCATGCCCTCTAGTCCTGGAACATCTTTTTGCTGGAAAAATAGTGTAATCCTGCACCCTGTTCCTCCCAGTAAGGTACTTGTATGTCTCCATCATATCCCCTCCTCTCCTCTCCTCCAGGAGTACATATTCAAGTCCTTCAGCCTGTCCTCATAGGACTTGTGATGCAATCCCTGCACCATCTTTGTTGCCCTCCTGTGAACCTTCTTTACCCTATGTCCTTATGTAGGTAAGGTCTCCAGAACTGTACACTGTACTCCAGGTGGAGCCTCACTAGTGAGTTGTATAGTGGAATTATGACCTCCGTTTTCCTGCTGGTGATGCCCCTGCCTGTGCATCCCAACATCCTATTTGCTTTACCTGCTGCTTTGTCACACAGTTTCCCTACCTTGAGGTCATCAGAGGTGATAACTACATGTCTGAGGCAGGCTGGGCCCTTGATGTGGAATTGCCGATGGACCATGTTCAAGAGAATAAATTTACTTTGAAGCTCAGGGAAGAGCCAGTCATGTTTACTGCAGATGGTGCAATGGTATGTTCTACAGGGGTGGAGATAGCGACTTTGGCAATTCTGCTGTAGAGTGAACACTTTCTATTATATAATAATAATGTATGGTAAAATGTTATCATCAAAATTTCGTCGATTTACAGGGTTGTTGTACCCTTGATGTGATGTCATGATATTGTTATACCATCGTGAATATATCACATGGATGGTACAACAACATGGAATGCGTTCGCACATTTGCATTACACAAACCTTCCTGAACCGGCTGCAGCCGTCAGAGTTGGACCCGGAAGAGAGCAGCGGTGATTTAAAAAGCTTAAAAGTATGGATCCTGCCTCTGTAATTTTGCTCGTTATGTGGATTATACACTATAAAAGACAATGTATGGCCCACTATGGGTAACAAAGCATGTGTTGTCATCTCGAGGTTGCCAAGACGACCAAAACCTCCCGAGCTTTGCTCTCAGGTTTAAATGGTCGCCGTGGCAACCTCTTGATGGCTACACATGCTTGTTACTGATAGCAGACCATACATTATCCTCTATGTTGCAGTGCATTGATCATAGATAACAGAACAGTAATCTAGGATTGACATGCTATGCTGCTTTGCAATAGCTATTTTTGCTTCACCACTTAAGAAGCTTTTTTTTTTGCCCTGTACAGAGAGGCAATTTTTAGATTCAGTAACATAGTCAAGGAGTCAAAATGTACCTAAAGGTCATCTCAGAGTCCAAGTGTCTCCAAGATACATGAAGTGATGCATTGGTTGCAGCCTGGTGTTGTCCAGGAATTTTATTTGAAACACCTGTCTAGCAATGTTCAGTTTAGCCTTGTCTCCAAGTAACAGCTATCTGATCTTGGATTTATTTAGTACTAGCTTATTACCCTATATAGCTGCAGAGCTGGATAGTTACATTGCATACAAATTTATAGGCCTATGTTTATATTTAATTATAGGCATAGCTCACTCATGAGTAAGCCTAGGTTTGACATGTTGTATTCTAAACTGTTTAAATGATACAGGTAGCATGCTCTTTGTTAAAACAGGGAACAAAAAGAAACACAGAAGAAAGGTAATAAGAGGCCCTTTTGGATGGGGATTTTGTTGGCAGCTGAGGGGCACAACTCTGTACATTATTATTTCCCTACAACATCTTTGAAAAATGTAAGAATTTATTCAAAATTTAAATAAAAAGAAATAAGCGAGCCTGGATTTTAACTTATATTCTAAACTAATCCAATGATAGGAGGTGCGTCTTTGTCAACATCAGCTCCTTTGGCATGATCTCCCATCCCTGTCATATCCTTACTTGAGCCACTGTTGCTCTATGACTTTCCCCTGTGGCCAGATGGTTCCAGTAAAAAATAAACTAAACCCCGGGATAATAGACATTCAGAGGAATGTCCCCCATAGTGGTTAATCAAGGGGTTCAAAGTGACACAAATAGCACATCAACTTCACACACTGCCCAACTAACACTCCTAGGAATTAGCTTGTCCTGTAATGGACATCCTTTCACTTACCTCCATATACTAACAGGTAGTCACAGCCTTTTTATATCAATTTGATGGAGCTCCAGGAACTACAGTTGCTGAGCTCAGCTATTCATAAGCAGAGGCTCTGCAGCACCCTGACTAAGGTTTCGGACTGTGAAGTACAGGCAGGTAAAGCTGGTGACTATTGTAGATGTCTACAACTTCATGATAAGGTCAGGGAAAGAGGAGGAGGGCAGCTAGATACCAGGGACTTCATGGTCAGGGCTTGGGAGAGGGAAGAGGGCTACTAAATGCCAAGGACTTCATTATGGGGACTGTGCTGTGTTCTTTATGGCTGAATAGGGTTCTTTGTTTTAATGTGGAGCTGGTACAAGAATTATTTTGAATGTGGCAGGAAAGAGCATGGGGATCACATTGATATGGTGGTGGGATAGAGTTGGAAACACAAAGAAAAAGAACAGTGGCATGATCCAATGCATACTAAGCAGACAATCTGATCCCACTGCGGATGACAAAAGTAGTATGCATCGGTTCTGGATTGGCCATCTTCTTTAACTCTTATACCCGCATTACGTCAACCTAGTGATTAGTTGAGGAGTGGCAGGGCACTCCTATGATCACATTCAAAGCAGCCACACTCCTTCAGCCACCTAAAAGTGCTAGTTGCTGCCACAAATGATAAGCACAATGTACTAAAACAGAAGCTCCTTCTATTAATCAGAAAAATATATTTCACAATTAAGTGATGTCAAAGGAATATAGCAACACATAAAGAACAAGCATTTGTCAATGCCGAATGTTGATTGAGTTGATCCGTTGAGCTCGCTCACTGCCCCTCTGTCACTCGCTCATTCTGTTTCTCCCAGTGCTGCTGGCTGCTCTTTTGTACTTGGCTCCTGCCTGCATTGGCACCTTTTTCTGCCCACAAAGAAATCCGCAACTGTCCCGACAGAGCTCTGTTGAGGTGGCTCACTCCTCCTCTCTCACTTGCTCATTCTGTTTCTCCTGGTGCTACAGGCTTCCCTTTCATACTGGACTCCTGCCTCTGTTGGCATCTTTTTCTGGCCACAAAGAAATCTGCTGCAGTCCCGACACAGGTCCGTTGATCTTGCTCACTCCCCCTCTCTCACTTGTTCTTTCAGTTTCTGCCAGTGCTGCAGGCTGGCCTTTTGTACTGGGCTCCTGCCTGCATTGCCGCATTTTTCTGCCCACAAAGAAATCTGCAGCAGTCATGATAGAGCTCCACTGAGCTCGCTCACTCCCCCTCTCTCACTCACTCATTGTGTTTCTCCCGCTGCTGCAGGCTGCCCTTTTGTACTGGGCCCCTGTATGCATTGCTGCTCTTTTCTGCCCACAAAGAAATCCGCAGCAGTCCCAACAGAGCTCCGTTGAGCTTGCCCACTCCCTCTCCCTCACTCACTTGTTCTGTTTCTCCGGGCACTGCAGGCTGCCCTTTTGTACTGGGCTCCTGCCTGCATTGGCAGCTTTTTCTGCCCACAAAGAAATCTGAGGCAGTCTCAACACAGCTCCGTTAAGCTCGCCACTCCCGTCACTCACTTGTTCCATTTCTGCCGGCGCTGCAGGTTGGCCTTTTGTACTGGGCTCATGCCTGCGTTGGCCGCCTCTTCGCCCACAAAGAAATCCACAGCAGTCACGATAGAGCTCCTTGGCTGACTCACTCCCCCCCTCTCTCACTTGCTCATTGTGTTTCTCCCAGTGCTGCAGGCTGCCCTTTTGTACTGGGCTCCTGCCTCTGTTGTCATTTTTTTTCTGCCCACAAAGAAATCTGTAGCAGTCCTGGCAGAGCTCCATTGACCTCGCTCACTCCCCCTCTCTCACTTGCTCATTCCATTTCTGCCAGCGTTGCAGCCTGCCCTTTTGTACTGGGTTCCTGCCTGCATTGCCACCCTTTTCTGCCCACAAAGAAATCTGCAGCAGTCACGATAGAGCTCCGTTGAGCTCGCTCACTCCCCCTCTCTCACTCGCTCATTCTGTTTCTCCCGCTGCTGCAGGCTTCCCTTTTGTACTGGGCCCCTGCATGCATTGCTGCCTTTTTCTGCCCACAAAGAAATCTGCAGCAGTCCCAAAAGAGCTCTGTTGAGCTCACTCATTCCCCCCTTCCTCACTCATTCATTCTGTGTCTCCTGGCACTGCAGGCTGCCCTTTTGTACTGAACTCCTGCCTGCATTGGCGCCTTTTCCTGCCCACAAAGAAATCTGCAGCAGTCCTGACAGAGCTCAATTGAGCTCAGTTACCCCCCCCCACGGACTTGATCCTAACCTGTCCCAAACACTGATTTCCGACAGCAACTGCAGTATTCTGTGTCGGAAGTGTGAAAACACATTTTGGCCAGGATGTATAAAAAGACAGCTGTATTGTTCATAAGGAGGTGTGAAAAAATGTCAGTGTTAAAAATCTGGCATGAAAATATTACTAATTTGCAAAGTTACAAGGGAGCGTGGAAACTGCACAATGCATGCTCGTAACACAGTCATTTTATGGAGTTTCATCACAAAATTTTCAACATAGGCATTTTAGGACCTCTGCTCATGAACAGTGTCACTGTGATTTTCTTAATGTGTCCCGAACACTGATTTCCCCACAGTGCCCGCGCTTTTCTGTACCGAGAGTGCAAAAAACACATTTCAGCCAGGATGTGAAAAAATGATAGCTGCACTGTTCGTAAGAAGGTGCGGAAAAATGGCAATTTTGAAAATCTGGAATGAAAATATTGCAAAGTTGCAAAGTTACGAGCGTGCATGGAACCTGCGCAACACACGCTCGTAACACACTCATTTTATGGACTTTTGTCACAAAAGTTTCAACATAGGCATTTTAGGACCTCTGCTCATGAACTGTGCCACTGTCATTTTCTTACTGTGTCCTGAACACTGATTTCCCACAGTGACCACGCTATTCTGCACCAGAACTGTGAAAACACATTTTGGCCAGGATGTGAAAATGACAGCTATACTGTTCATAAGGAGGTGTGTAAAATGGCAATGTTGAAAATCTGTAGTAAAATATTGCACATTAAGGAGTTATGAGCGTATGTAGCAACTGCGCAAAGCACGCCAGAAACAGTCATTGTTTGATTTTTCCCACCAAATTTGTAACATAGACTTTTTGAGAGCCCACCTCATGAACACTGGCACTGTCATTTTGGTAATCAGTCCTGAAAGGTGATTCCGTGCACTGACCGTGGAATCGCCTTTCCGGATCGATTAACACCATGACAGTGCCTGAATTCATGAGGAGGGGGCCCAGTAACCCCATGTTGAAAATTTGGTCCCATAATTCAAAAAAATGTCTGAGATATGCAAAAAAGTTGAAAAAGACCTATTTATGCTATTATACAGCTTACCGGCATTTCCTCAGTTTGCGGTCAGCTTTGAAGAGTGCAGACATGTTCCCGGTCCACCGAAGATCATTGCACCAGATTCCACAGGTAAATCTGGTGTGAGAGAGTTGTGGGGAGGCAGGGTGCGCAGAGGGTGGGCGGATTGTAGGAGGGGGCAGGAAGAGAGAATCGCTTTTTTACAGGTTAATCAAAAAAACATCGCTGGACTTTTTTTTACAGAACCATTTGGCACACTGGGGTGGGCTCCCAGCATGCCAACAGCATGTTTTTGGGGAGCAGCTCTAGCCAACGGGGGATAAATTCCTGCACACACAAGGGTGCGCAAGAGCCAAGGGGATTGGGTACCCTCGCACAACTGTACTGCTTTGGGGATTTACACCGATGGGGAGTAGGCTCCCTGTCAGCAAATGAAACTGGGAGGGGAGACATAATGCAGATGGGAGGGCTTCCTGTCGGAAAACATGAACATGGACGGCCACTGAAGCCAACGTGGATTGAGGCCCCCGTCAGCAAACAAAAACTGTTCTGGTGGGGGTGCATGCTGCTGAGGGGGATTGGGCACCCTCTTGGCAGTGGGAGTCAATTAATATTGTTTGTGAACATGGTGGCAAGCTGCCGCCATGTTCACAAACACTATTACACTTGGCAACGTTCTGCCCAGCAATGATGGGTCGCTCCCTCATTGCAGCGGAATGCTGACACTGCAATGACAAGGCAGCCCCTGATTGCAGCGGCTGAAATGTTTCAAGATGGTGGCATACTGGCTGAACTAGTGTCAGCCACAGCATGCCACAGCATTGGGGAAACAGACCAAGCCTTTAAAGGTTGTGGGGGCATTGGCCACAACAGTGCTGCACCTTCACAACCTGCTTCTGGCAATCTGCTGCAATATGTTTCTTGCGCATACACAAAATCAACATAAAATCTGAGAGGGGCAGAGATCTGTCCAGCATTTGGAATGGGAGGGTTTGATAGTCTCAGGTTTGTTGTCCATTTGGTCACCATTAATTGGTGGAGGGGATAAAATGGCCCAGTGGAACATTTCCCCTCATTCTGCCCCCCCCAACACACACAACATTGGTAGAGCATTCCAGCCCAGAGGCAGGGAGCCATGGCACACATCATGGATAGAAGAGTGGAGCATGCTGTAAGATGAATGGGAACCAGCAGACAGAACAGAACCCAAATGCAAGCTGGGCCACAGTGCTCACATGCAATGACTGACTGACTGACATAGTCAGGGCTGGGGAAGGGGGGCACTAGACACCAGGGAAATTGGGACTGGGAGGGGTCCTCTAGATGTCAGGGACATCATGATTTTAGCTAGTGAGAAGGCAGGGGATGTTAGACATCAGGGACCTCACGATCGGGACTAAAGAAAGGGAGGGGGGCCACTAGACACTGAAGACTTCATGATCAGGGTTGGGAAGAGAAGGGGCATCTAGACGCCAGGGACTTTATGATCAGGGCAGAGAAGAGGAAGGGGACTGCTAGTCATCAGGGACGTCACAATCAGGTTCAGAGAGAGGGAGGAGGCAGGTATCTTTAGAATAAGTTCTTTATCTGGGAAATACAAGCTTTTGAAAGTGAATGATAGTGGCTTGTCAGAAAAACAAGTGCCAGAAAGTCTGCAATAAAAATAAAATAGGTCGGGTACAGGGTGAGGGATGTGAGAACAAAATGAGAAAGAAAGTGCAACAATCTATGCATATCAATGAGGTGATGCAGTTCCACTGTAGATGCAGAATATAATCTGCATCAGTTTCTGTTTAGTCCACTCTCCAGTTCTCTTCTACCGACATTACATCATAAATAGCCATTGATATGCAGCTGTAGTAAAGAACTGTACAGTAATTTATCTAGAGTAAGCCTAATGCAATGCCCAACATTGTACAGGAAGTCCAAATATATAATTCATTGCAAAAAACTTAATTAATGCACTAATTAGGATTAAAGCGTCATTAGTGTGGAAATGTGTTGTTAAGATTCCCAGCCCTAACACCCCACCCCTACACTGCAGGCAGCAACAGGAAAAAATTTTACAGTTTCTCCTCTCCTGTGTTTTCACAAATCATCCGTGGCATGTGCCTTGGGGTTGTCAACCCTCACGCTCATCCCATTCCATCAGTAAATAAGCTGAGATGTGTACAGTATATGAGAATGGGGTAAGCATTAGAGTTGACAACCCCAAAGCACACTCCATGGCTGATTTACGAAGATGCAGGAGAGGTGAAACCATAATGTTTTCTCCTGTTGCTACCTGCAGGTTGGGGTGGGGTGTTAGTGTTGGGAGCCCTAACACCACATTTCCCAATTTTTGTCACTTTAACCCTAATGGATTAACAAATTTTTTTGCAATGAATGTCCTTATTTATAGAGATAGTATAATCATATCCTTATTTGCCTTTGGGAGTGCAGGGCCCTCCAGGCCCTGCAATTCCATCCCTCCATAGATTTCTGCCAAAACAGCAATTTCTTGCATTCATTGCATGACTTATTAAAGTTCCAGTGTTATCCTATGAGAATTTGCATTTGTTATTTTTTTATACTTTTTTATATGGCCCCTAAGGTTGTTTTTTTTTTTTTTGGTGGGTGGAAATGTGTTATTCCTGTAGTACTCATTAGGACCTTTGTTTTGATATATAGATTGTCCCTAAAGTCCAAATATTGAGGGTGTTATGGGGAAAAAACTAAGTCCCAAATCTTTTTTTGTATGAAGGAAGAAAGGAGAAATTGTTTAACCAGGAAAGGCACTCTAAGCAGAAGCTCATTTCCCAGTGTGACCTGGGAGCACAAGTAAGTTAAATGACTTGCTCAGCATCACACAGTATGCAAGTGGGGGCTATGGGATTCAAACCAAGATCTCCAGGTTTGAAGCTCAGTGCCCTAAACCACAGTGCTATACTGCCTCCTAAGGGATCCTTTTATTTTTTTATGAAATTAAACATCCATCTGAAAAAGGATGCCATCATATGAAAAAAGAATCAGGAAAAAAACAAAGTCCAAAATCTTTTGTCTTATGAGGGCATCCTTTTTCGTATGAAAAATAGCAGGACAAGAGGACACAGCATGAGATTAGAGGAAGGCCGATTAAGGGGCAATGTGAGGAAGTTCTTTTTCACAGAAAGGGTGGTGGATGCATGGAATGGCCTACCTCAGGAAATGGTGGATATGAATACAGTGCAGAGCTTCACACAGTCATGGGACAGGCATAAGGGAGCAATACAGATGAGTATGAATAGATAGGCCATTGACAGAGCAAAGGCCGATGGCACGTTTATAAGGTAGAAAAAGAAATGGGCAGACTGGATGGGCCTTGTGGTCCTTATCTGCCATCAGCTTCTATGTTTCTATGAATGAAAAACCCATACAAAAATGATTCCCTTCATATTAAAAAAGAATTGGGCGGAAAAAAACTAACTCCAAATTCTTGTTTTGTATGAGGACATCATTTTTCGTATGAAAAAAAAAAGATACGTAAATGGATCCCTTTATATGAAAAAAGAATTGGGGGGAAAAAAACAAGTCCAAAATCTTTTTTGTATGAGGGCATCCTTTTTCTTATGAATGATAAAGCATATGAAAAAGGACCCCTTCACATGAAAAAATAATTGGGACTTAGTTTTTTTTTCCGATTCTTTTTTCATAGATATGGGATCCTTTTTTGTATGCTTTTTTTGTTCATATGAAAAAAGGATGCCCTCATATGAAAGTTTTCCAGATTTTTTTTTAATTTTTATGAAGGGATCCTTTTTTGTATGGCCAAATTCTTTTTTTGTATGGCCATACGAAAAAACAGACCAGAGTCAGGGAAAAGATTTTCAAAAAAAAAAAGAACACATTTTGAGGTAATTTTTCCAACTGTGAAGTGCAGAATCCATCTAACAGGGTCCCGTTGACCAAGATACATGTGTTTATATCTGTCCAAGATGTCATTTTTGTGGGTTTCAAAATTGTTTTTTGAAAGAAAAAAACAAGATGCAGGCAATACAAAAAAGGATTTTATCCTCACAAAAAAGGATGACCCACTCCTCCACCACCACCCCATATGAAAAAGGTTTCTTTATTATATGGACAAAATTCTTTTTTCATTCCAAGCAGCTATCCAAAAGACTGTACTGAGCATGCGCAACACCAACATTTTAAAATTTAATAACTTTGGAACAGATTAATATTTTTTCACCAAATCAGTGAAAGGCACATCTGTGGGCACCTTTCTATGCTGAAAATTTCAGCTCCAAATTCCAAACCATCTGGGCACTAGGTGATAACAAAAAAACACAGATTTTTCACTTTTTTCACTATCTGCATCTCTGAACCTGCATATCTGACTGGAACGAAACTTGGCACTTCAAGAGAGCTGCCCCGAGACTGTGCATGCAAAATTTCATGCAAATCTGTTGGATGAGTATTGTACAGAACTCCCACAGAGAATTTTAGATATCTTTATAGAACAATATATAGGAATGGTATGTGCTATCGACTGTAAGGGATTTTATCTGCAAATCAAAGTGACATTAGGGCTAGAAAAATATCTACTATTTTGTGAAAAAAGAGAACACGGTAATGCTATTTATAGAGCTACATTAAGGCTCTTTTTTTTCCAACTCTATTTTATTTTTCCTCTGTGCGGTTGGGGGTGGTACCTTGTTCCCCCGTCAGCCCTGTATGAGGATGCTCAACACTTCTTTGGCCCGGCCTTTGCCTTGTCAGCAAGGTGGGCAGGACCATGGCTAGCCCGCCCAGAGGGTGATGAGGGCGGAGACCGAGATCACCCTGAGCTCCTTCCCCAGCTTAAGCTGGGCTTTGTTTGGGTCGGAGAGAGAGGGAGTCCTTCGGGGGCATCCTGAATGTGCACACGGAGGTTTTTTTCCAACATGAACCACCAGGGCTGTGGGCATGCAATGACATTCAGCATGTGACGGGCATGCTCCCAAGCCCACCTGCAGGATGTCCGCTGCTGCCCTCACCCGTTGTAAGGTGTCCCCCTTGGCTGCAGCATGCCCAGTCTCCACCGAGAGTCACAAGTTGCTGGGGATCCACATCCCACCCCTCCCCAGGAGAGGAGGACAATCCTCCATATGCTCAATCCTCTCCTCCTCCGGCCAGCCCCAACAACCTGAGCAGGCTCCCGAATCTGGGTTGCTGGCGTGGCACATAGTAAGGCATCCAGCACCTTGGCCCTTTGCACCACTGGACCAGTGATTATGGCTCCTTATGGGAAACAAAATACATTTATCAAATGGTGGGCAGAGAAATCAATGTGCTTCTAATATAGGCGGTGGTGTCCCTATTTTTCACTTGCTGTTGTACTGTCCTAAATTTGAAAAAGGAAGGTCAAAATGGATAATACCATCATTAGACTCTAAACGGTCCTTGACAGATAAAGAGAGATGTTTACATTTGTTGTCCTCTAATGAGAATCATGTATTATATGGTATGGCAAAAATGTTTAATACGGTTAGGTGTAATGCTTGTATCTGAGATTATATGAGATAATGACGCAATTGTTAATGTTCATTATTTTATGCTACTATGTATGTGTGTTTTAATGTGATAATGCTATTGAATTTTATACATTATGAGAAATAAAAAACTTAACTGAACTGAACAGGTTGCGAGGCTATTAAAGTGAAAAGCATGGGGTTTAACATAGAAACTCCTGCTCAGCTCTAACTATAGTGATGCTACCACACCACTATAATAAAGTTGACAGAAAAAAAGAGGCCAATAAAATTGTTTCACAAAAATGGCAGCTTGAAAGGAGACAACTCCCATTATACATGTATTTGGTAAAACAGAGGTCAGGGAGAAAACACACTGTAGACAGAACCTATCATTAATAATTATAGCGATAAATACAAATTACTCTGCATTAGAAAATGGGTTTGAAAAATACTGTATGCTGACTGGCTAAGAGCCCCATCTAGGCATACATTTATTTTTCAACAATGCCCATGTAAAAACAAGTGCCATAGTAAGAGTCGTATCACAAGGAATATCCCTGTGCCCTACAATTTTTCAGACCTGACTGGCAGCCATTTTTTCTGCCCACTTGGCAAGCAAATGGCCCCCCACCCTCCCCATTCACCTAACAATCTAACCACAACCATAAGTGCCCCACTAACCACAGAAAGCAGTGAAATGTGTAAGAAATACAGAGAGACTTTTTTTATACTTATATTTTATTATGTTATGCAAAAGACGATAACATATCTATGTCTCTAAGGTCTCCCGGGAGGGGAGGACTTGGGGTTTCTATGTTTCTATAACATATATAAATCTGGATGCTAGACACCAACATGTAACTACAGAATTCCTCCAAGTACAAAGTAATGTTTAGTCTAAGCACATTGTTAATTGAGTATGGGGGGGATCCAATAATGTCCATGAGTCCTTAAAGAGTACAGGACAGCTGCAACCTGCAGGCATGTGGTGGTCAAAGCCCGATATGTAATATCCAAACATAACCAAAAACTCAACAGCCAGTGTTGATATAACCCCATTCCAAACATGAATTGTTAATTCAAAAGTATGTAACACCCTAGTGCCTCCCCCTGTGGAAGGGTGTAGGAAAGGATAACACCAACAACAGTAATTTCAGTTTTGAAACACACCAAAGTGTGATATTTATTTTCTTTAAAAAAAAACAACAAACTAAAATAAAAAAATAATCAAACAGAACAACACTACCTCTTGTAGTGCTCTCACAGGTATGAATCTATATTTCAGCTTAGATCCCCTTTCGTCTGTGATCTGCTGGACCCTATTCCACTTGGTAGGTCCTCCTTGTTCCTCTCTGAAGGCTGATCTGAGGAACTAACTGTGAAGAAGGGGTTTATATACAGTCTGGTCAGGTCATCTGATCCCCAATATTCTAATACAACCTAGTTCCTCTGCTAATATATACAGTTCAGAAAAGTGTGACCCATTATTCATATAAGCAATACATTGGGATACTATTTTCAAAAGCTTCAAATGATAGCATCAATATAAATCCTAAAAATGTCCCATGAATATTTAAGTGATAGATAATAAGCTTAACTCCTCCCACTTACCTATGATGGACAGCTATACCCCCTTATAGATAGTCCTTACATTGAGGCCACTTGCTTCTAAAGGAGGTAGCTTCTGAAAGTGTGGCACTGCAGGTAAGAATTATCCCTTACAATGAGATACTTGACAACCCCTTAAAATACTTCTTTTGTCAGTGCCATATGCAGTAGTTCTGTAATTTTATTTGTCCTCAGACACATTTGTAATTGTTCTTAGATGCACAGTGATAATCGGGGGGATGCATAAATTGCTTTATGTTTTAATAGTTAACACCTTCTGTTTTTATTATAAGGGGCTAGAAATGTATTATGGGGGATTTTGTTGTTTGATTTTATGAACAGACAGCAGTCTTAACTGCACCAAAGAACGCCAGGCTGGAGTGAGAGAGAGAGAGAGAGAGAGAGAGAGCGAGAGAGAGAGAGTGTGTGTGATAAGACAACTCTCCACTCATACAGAATCTCTCTCTCTCTCTCTCTCTCTCTCTCTCTCTCTCCTCTCTCCCTCCCTCCCTCCTCCTCTCCTCTCTCTCTCTACTTATACTTAGTGGCCAGCATTCATTAATCATTTAAAAGTAAGTTTCCTTCGCTTTTATACTGGACTTGTTTCTGTAATGGGTGGGCCACGGACCAGGCTGTAATATCTCAGGGGAAAGCAAGCAGCTGATATTTAGCCCTGTTTGGAGAAGTGCCAGTTTTTTTAACCAATATTCAAACTTCCCCTATGTCTGTGAATACGCCACAGATATCCCCGACTGCTGGACTACTCTTATCCCTCCTAGTAGTCAGAAAATACTGGGGAAGCCATTCCTTACACTGTGGAACAGCTTTCAGCTCCCCCAGTGGTTTTCAGCTGGATTACTTCATTTCTACTCCAGCTACCAGTAACCTGCTCATCTACTTGCAGTTCTATATTTTTAATGATAAAATAAAAGGAATCCTCTCTGCTGAAGCCTCTCCAAGATTGTTAGAGGCGAACAGGGATTGCTGTAGGTATGGAGTGGCTTTCTGAGTTTAAAACAAATGGTTATGCTGCTCTGCACTACAGGTATCAAATACTTGCATTTTTATACCCCACACAGGGCAGTCCATCTTTTTTAAACATTTGTAAGGCTCCTCTAGCCTAAGGAATTAATTTCCTGAAGATACATTAATAGAACATGTTCCTCTAAAATTGGCAGCTATATAACAGTGCTTTAATTTCCTTTATGGACTTTGTCCTATGGCACAGAGCACTTTATAGATTATTTAATGGTGTGCACATATTTGCCTGGGTTCATTTATTGAAAGTATGCACTGATCAATTTTTGCACTGCAGCACTTTATATTTTTAACTTTGGTAAAGCGATTCAAACAGGCATAAATTAGGGAATTAAAGAAAGATAAAGGATAGTGTCAGTGGAGGGTACTTTGGTAGGTGGCCAACCTACCTGAGCAGAAAAATGAAACAAATTATAGGATACAAAGAAAAAACACAACAAATAGTGTTGTTGCAGCAGTCTTTAGTTATAGGGGGAGAAGATGGAAAAAAATGTCCCTTTATGCCAACCCGTTTCTTAGATAGAGCCCAGCTCTACCACACACCCCAGATCAGAGATCCACCATTATAACTACATGCAAAATTCAGGGAACTGGAGAACTCTTAAGAAAAGAATATAAACTGCAGTATAAAATTTAATACCCAAACAGTTGCATAGAAAATTGGCATTAATGGGTGAGGACTATAATCGGGATAACTAACTATAAGACTTGCTGAACAGTGCAAGCACCCTTGGCCAGGGTGACTCTGGAACAACAACAGCTGCCACAGTTCATGTCTCCTCTTCATCCGGTTCCACCTGGGGCACATGATTGTGCAAGCTCAAACTCCTTGGCGATGATGTCTGCCATTTTCCCTGCTTCAACAGGATCACTATATTGGAATGTTAGTCCACCATAGAAAATGCGCAGATGGGTTGGCATAAGAAGCAAGTGCACTACACTCAGGCTGCGCAGTTTAGCGTGAACTCTGTTGAACTGTTTCCTTCTGTCTCATGTGGCATAGCAGATATAGGAAAACACATGTAGCATGGCACCATTATAGTTAAGTCGGTCCGTGTATCATGAGGCCTTTAAAATATCTTCACATGTCCCCACACCATCTGTCACCAGAAGAATGGTTTGTAGAAAATCAGTCCAGGCTTCAGCCAAATGAGAGGATATACGGTAAGCCATGGAAAAGTATATGGCATAGTCTCAGCGTGGAAGCAACTTTAGTGACCATCTTCTCTGCAGGAAAGTAAGTCTGAATGACTGTAGTGCTCTCTACTGGCAAATATACCAGCAGAGGGACTATTTTACCCCCCAAAAACCTTTTACAATCATTTGAATAATTTGTATGTTCGCTGTAGCGCGGGCACTATGTACTTTGTTAGGAGAGTGAGTTTTGAGAGGTGACGCTTGTCAGTCCAATGTAGTGAACTGCAAGGAGCTCATCAGTGTCACACCAATCATCAGCCAGGCTGATTATGACACTGTTCTGGCTTGCTGGGTGGAAATTTAGTGTAGTTCAAAGGAGAGAGCCAACCCAATGATAGGGCAGCTGTTTCCTTTGATCTACATAACACCGCCCGGCTAGCACAGCTGATCTGTCATAATGAGCCTGCTGAAAACCATCCTTCATAGTTGATGTCTGTTGCTGCAGACACCATTACTGTCTCCCCACCCAAGAAAACCCATGCATGTTAATATTCCAGCATGGGGGTGCCCAATCCCCCATGCTGGCTGCTACCGCCTCTACCACTGCTCATTTTGTTTGTAGTATTGGGAAGCCCACCCCTGGTGCCACCAAACATAACACTGTCACGGGGTGCCCAATCCCCATTGTTGCCACCTGAAAAATAGAAACCGTTCCTCGTAGTTTTTTTTTAATACACCCTATAAACAGGAAAAATGTCGATCAATGTCTGTTGCTGCCGCCGTTGTTACTGTCCTCCCACCCGACCCTCCTACTCAACACCCATCACCCCACATCCCTCCAAGCCCTTACATACCTACTGGGGATCCAATGCTGTAATCCCCTCTGGACTGCAGACACATCTTCACTCTTCAATGCCGGACCGCAAACTCAGAACATCAGGTACAGCATATGGTCCAATGTATTTCAATGGGTTTTTAATGTGTCATCATAACATGGTCATTTTTGAATATCTTTGCCCCAGATTTTCAACATGCCTTTTCTAGGACCATACCTCATGAACAATGGCAGTGAAATTAGGCAAATCTGTCCCAAAAGGTGATTTTGCAGTCGCTGAGCAAAATCACCTTTGGGGCAAGAGTTGAACATTTTCTTCACCTTTGCTCTTGAGGTGGGGTCATAAGAAGGCTATGTTGAAAATTTGAGTAAACATATGAGAAAACATGGAGAATAAAGTATGAGTCGGTGTGTGTAACGAGAAGTTTACACACACTCGAGAGGCTAGATGCTACATAAACGCTTGAGGGGTTTATTAAAGCATCTAACCCCAAGGGTATGTGTAAACTTCAAGTTTACACACACTGACCTATATTTTATTTTGTATAATTGCTGGGTTTTCCTTTTTCACCTCGGCAATTATATAAAATAAAGATATGCTCCTGGCTGTCACAGTCCGGTTAGGTTTTAGTGAGCGGACCATGGCGAGCTATATTCATTTATTAATAGGGTTTTTTTGGCAAGTCACAGGCTTATTCATTTATTTATTTATTTTAAGTGATTTTGTGTTAAAATGACTTACTGCCATGACCCAGTGGCAGTTTAGTGTCCGGGGCAGGAGAAGGCTGTAAGCAGCGAGTGGACAGGAGCTTAGGAGGTACAATGTGCGCATGCCCAGAGAGAGGGAAACAGTGCATGTGTTTGTCGTAATAAACACTCCTTTATTATGGCAAATTATGCCATGGTTTCCCTATGGGTAAAAAGGAAACCCAGTTATTATAACAAAGTTAGGAATCTGTGTTGCAATTTTTCAATGCATGCTCATATCTGGTCATTTTCAATATTTGACCCCAAACTTTTCAACATAGCCATTTTTTCACACCACCTCATGAATGTGACAGCTGTCATTACTCAAACCCTACCCAAAATGTGTTTTAACACTTGTGGCGCAAAATGACATTTCAGCCATTGTTTTATAAATGATACCTGTCATTCTCAGAAGGAGTGATTATGAAAAGATTATGTTGAAAATATGGGGCAAAAATGTGAAAGAAAAACTAAGTTATGAGGAAACGATTTGTTCCAACATTTATTCATAACTTTATTTTTTGCAGATTTTGTCCCCTAATGTCCAACGTATCCCTTGTGTTACCCTACCTCCTGAACACGGCAGGTGTTATTTTTCAGATCCCCTCTGAAACTTGTTTCCATAGTCACATAGTGAAATCACTTTTCAGATGAGATTTAAAAAAAATTCCACCTGTCTTGATCATAACATCAGGTCTTCAAAAGACTTTTGGAGATTTGGGGGTCAAAATGTGGGAGCCCACTTAAAAGTAGATATTGCCTCTCAGCTGCCCTATCCTGGGTAATTGCAATCTAACAATGTGTAAAAGCAGGACACCACTGAAAATGAGACATTGCATCTTATCTATACTGGGTAAATATATAGTAAAAATGTGTACAAGCAAGACCCGTTACAACAGCAATACCAGCGGCAAACATTCGGCATTGTCAAATGCTTGTTTTGTATTTTCTTAGCAATTTTTATTTCTTACATAAAAATGCCACTTGTAGACCATTTTCTAAACGCGATAATACCCTGCACCATGGTCAACATGGGATATAACAGACCTTTCAGAGGCTATAAGGCCCTCTGTCTGTGAAGCCAGGCCTCTTTACACCTCCTGGGTGGTCCGATCCAGCCCAATACTGCCCACCCTGTTGAGTATTATTGCTTACATACCATAATGGTAGCTGGTAACAGCAGAGGTACTGTAGACTTGATGGGAGAAAGGTACTGTTTCACTTACCAGACATGCTCTGGCACACTTAGTGTCACCAAGTGTAGGTGGTTCAATACCGATTTTGTTGTGGCTGACTGGGTAGGTGCACTATCCATCAGAATGCATCTTTCAGGCATGGGCTGGGAGAACAGAATCTGAGACAGCTGAAGAGCAGAACAGTTACAAAACAGTATACATAACATAAAGTACAAAGCAGTGGTTGTAGAAAGTGTTGGTGGAGAGAGATATGGAGGCATGTGACACAATCAGTTTGGTACAGATGTCAAACAATAACAATAAGACAATTATACATCAGAAATTCAAAGCAACTGTGGTTACACAAGCATATGGTAACAGACACAGAGGTAGTCAAGGCTAGTGAAGAAACCACAAGAGCAAATACTGTGTACAACTAGCTAAGGCATATTAAGCAACATGCATGTACAAGTCCGGTTATCAGAGGAACCCAAGTAATTCCATTGCTCCCTTTTAAAATGTAAATATCATTGGGAGTGCTGAGGGATACTGGTATGGAGTTCCAAAATTTTGGAGCGAAACAGGGGAACTTCTGTTCGCCCAGATTTGTTGTGGGCCTTTTCAGGGTGCTGCAGTAGGACAGCCAGGGAACAAGGTGCAGAAGGCCTGAGAATTTTGTCAGTCAGTGAGATGACTATGCAATGGATACTAGCAGCACTAGCACACGCACAGAATAAAACTGATAAAGATGTTACCCACCACCATTTTAATAATGGCAAAAGTACTGTACAAATCAAAAGCTCGCTTTACTGCTGCAGGGTGTATTGTGCTGTAACTACTGGAAATATAATTTAATGTAGTATTATATAGTATATGGTGAAGTGCTATGTGGGCAATATCACACAATGATGCATGCATTCGTTGGGAGATAAAGTCACTCCTCCATTGTGTGTGGAGATACCAAACTGCAGAAGAAGTGCTCTCCAGCACACACCAGAGTAATGTGTGTATATACATATATATATATATATTCATGGAAAAAAACAGCGTTTAATGCATCAGTTAGGGTTAAAGCGACAAAAGTGAGGAAATGAAATGTTAGGGTTGAGCACCTAACCCCCCTCCACAACCCACACACCTATCCTCCACAGACTGACAGACGCCAGGGTGTGCCATGGGGTTGTTAGGCCCAACTCTCATCCCATTCCATGTGCAAGCAGGTTTACATATTACAGTAAAAGAGAATGGGGTGATAGTTAGGCCTCATGACCCCATGGCACACCCTGGCGTCTGCCAGTCTGTGGAGGATGGGTGTGAGGGTTGTGGGGGGGGGTTAGGTGCTCATCCCTAATGTTTCATTTCCTCACTTTTGTCGCTTTAACCCTAACTGATGCATTAAACACAGTTTTTTGCCATGAATTTCCTTACTTTTTGAAAAAGTGTAATATAACTAGTAAAAAACATATATTGGTGGGAGCACGGGGCCCACCATGTTGCCCATTACTGCGTAACAGTATGCATCTATCAGGGCGCGGGCCCCACTTTTGCATAGCTATACAGCAGCTGTATACAGGAAGGAACCCTTGTAATACAAATTTGACAATATCTCATTAAAAGTGCAACCTATGAAAAAAATTCCACTGCTGGCTTACTCTGTGGTTTAAAATCTTGTTCCAGTGGCATAGATCACTGCTGCCAGTAGCGAAAACTCTGTATCTCGCTTTGTTTTCAAGATAATAACGCTGAAAGGAATGACAGACACCGCAGTGTAATCCTATGGGGAAAACGTCAACTTCGGCATGGCATATCTATGCAACCACTTAATTCTCCAACACCTAAACAACATAATTCACAGCTGTAGGGCATCCTCTCAAAACCCTGTAAATTTCAACTTAAAAGACCAAACCGTTAACGAGCTATGTAATTCTAAAGTTTTTACACCTTTAAAAAATTTTCAGTCATGAGATAGCAAAATCCTCGGCTGCAAGATAAATCCTAGTCTGTGACCTAACAAAATCCTAGTCTGCAAGCGGACATCTGGTCATGCCAATCTGGGCCATCTGGTCATCCCCAGGGCCATCTGGTCATCCCCAGGGACATCTGGTCATAAAATTCCAGCTATCTGGTCCTCCTCATGAATAAAGCTCACGGACTAGGATTGTCTCGTGGACCAGGATTCTGCAGGCTCACGAAAGAAGATCGTTAGCGAGTCATGAAAGAAGAATTTTTAATTTTTAAAAACCTATTTTTTGACAGAAATGAAGCAAACCAAAGGCATGGCTTTGTAGAGTGGGTCACCCTGAACAAAGCCCATGCCTCATTTGGCCCAAAAGTCACCCGTGGAGAAAGCTATGACAGCCAGCCCAGTGGCGCAGAGGGGTTGAGCGCGCACGCCTTACTCAGACCACACCGGTGGACCCGAGTTCAGGGAATGAGCCCGCCATCGAGACTGGAGGGGGAGGGTACGGAGCTGGCTAGAGCAGCCGAAAGGCAGCTTTCTCTCCAGGGAAGATTTGGGACATCCCCGTGGAGGCTGGAAGCAGAACAGCCGAGGGAGCACACAGGCATTAGGCCATAGGGTGGGCAGAGTGGGGCTGTCATCGGGGCTGTAGTATGCATGCGTGCCTCCACGTGCATGCGTCTCTACTCCTAGGGCCCAGGTTAACAAGGGAGAAGAATGGAGGAGAAAAATTCCCTGGCGGTTGGATGAAGCCGACCCCGCAGGCACCAGCCTCGGCCGGGTAGCAAGGTAAGCCCTGTAATTCCGAAGTCAGAGTTGGGGCCGGTCGGACCAATGGGGCTCCCGAGATAGGTGCACAAATAAATACACACAAAAACAAAAAAGAAAGCTCACGACATTTTGTTTGACTGGAAAACTAAACACGAGATGACTGACTCACGAACAAAAGAATTTTTCTGACGGACTAGGATTTTTCTTTCGTGAGCTGACAAAATCTTTGACCTTGAGACCATTTATCTTTCGCAAAATATACATAGAAATTTTTGAGTGAACTGAGCATGCTCAGAACTCAAAAATTAAAAATTTAATAACTTTGGAACAGATAAATATGTTTTTACCAAACCAATGCTGGATTGTTCCTTGTCCCAACCTCTTTCTATGTTCCAAGTTTCAGACCAAAAGACCTCACCGTGTGGACACAGTACCATGGGCAAAAAACACATCAAAACTGGTGAAAAGTGCATTTTTTGGTGTTTCGCTGCGCATAAACCGTAAGTCTGACTGAAATGCAACTTGGTAAATCACAATATCTACCATACCAGACTGTGCATTCTAAATTTTGTGTAAATCTGTTAAACGGTTGCTAAGTTATTAACGTGCAAAATTTGAGGTTTAACATTAAATTGCCTACTCAACCATAACTATAGGGGCATGACTACGCCACTATTATATATATATATATTTATAAAAAGGGTAGGGAAAATGCAGCGCTTTTATTGGATGGAAAGCAACACGTGACTGTGCGTATATTAGAGCGCGACTGCACACCTGCACTTTTACCCCCCTTCAAAACAATTTTGACATTTTATAAGATAGATAAACCACTCTGAGGTGTGCGGTCGCGCCTAATATAGGCATGCCTTGGTGGTTGACGCATACCAAGGCGCATATATCAGAGTACGTAATCAATAAATTAGAGTGGTTTATCTATTACACACATATATATATATATATATATGTATTCAAATAATCAATATATCCTAATAATCACTATATCCTACACTGTGTTACAGCACTTATAAAAAGGCCCAATATTACAAATTATGGCATAGAAAATGCAGCACTATGCATTCAGGAGTACATATAGGCACAGCAGGTGATCTGGTTTGGTCAGTCAGAGAGCAGTATTTGTGGTGGCCATCTTGAGTCATTTTATGAAGCTCCATAAATCACTGAAGATTATATGTTTGTGTCACCTTCTCCACTGGTGAACAAGGTGCTATCTTATAAACATGCCAGTAGATAAAGGCCTTATGGTCTATGTAGTCTGCTCAATTGGGCAGCTTGCTATGTAATTACAAAGGAAATTGCCCTGTTTTCCCTTTTGACCTCCTTCACTTCCCTCTCCCCCCCAACACGTTCCCTTTCTATCTGCAATCTTTCCTCACCCTGTCCAACTCCCTCCTGAAGCTGTCCACCATTTTTAGGGATACCACCGCCTCTGGAAGCTCATTCCACTTGGCCACCACCCTCTCAGTGAAAAAGTGCCTCATCTCCTTCCTGATCCTCCCCCCCAGCCTTATTCTATGCTCACTCATCTTGTTGCTGCTAAGGCTGAAGAGGCCTTCTGTGTTCACCCTGTTAATACCCTTAACGTATTTGAAGGTCTCATTCAAGTCTCCCCTCTCCCTTCTTTCTTCAAGAGAGTACATACTGAGCTCCCTTAGTCTCTTGTCATAGGTGTTGCCCTGCTGGCCCTGCATCACCTTGCTTGCCCTTCTTTGGCTGTCTCTAGCATGTTCACATCCTTCTTAAAATACAGGCACCAAAACTACACACTGTACTCCAGCTGGTCTTACCAGTGACTTGTACAGTGGCAGAATGACCCCTGCCTTCCTCATGGTAATTCCCCTAACTATGCAGCCCAGCATCCGACTTGCTTTGGCTGCTGCTCTCTTGCAGTGTGCAGTGTTTAAGTACACACTTATCACTCCCTGGTCCTTTTCTCCTTCTGGCCTAACTGCCTGCACTCCACCCAACCAGTATTTGGTCCCCGGATTCTTTACCCCCAAGTGCATATTTTTGCACTTTTTAGTGTTAAACTGCAGCTGCCAAATGCCAGACCACTTTTCTAGCCTAGCCAGGTCCTCCCTGACTTCCTGTCTTCCCTCCCACAGAATTTAGTGTCATGAGCAAACAAGCAGATTTTACCCTTGATCCCATCTGTGATATCATTTAAGACCCCACTGGTTGCATGTCTCGCTTCAGAGAATTCTCCTGTGACTACCACCCTTTAACTTCTACCTTGCAAAAAGCTTCTGACCCATCCTGAAAGCTTTACCCCCACACCCAGTGTGAAGGGGTTATGGGATAACTGATGGACCAGGCACATAACTCCAGTTTCAACACACAATCTCTGGGTGATGTGTATTTAAAACAGAGAGGATAACCTTAATCAATGGCATATCCCTTCTTCAATATAATCAGTTTGCAGTAACAGACTATGCATGTCTTTTCTCTGCACTTAGTCAGCACCTACTGACCCACTGATCTATCTCTTCAGGGGAAACCAACCATTCCCTATGTTGGTCTTGCATGTTTGGGTGATGGTGAGCCCAAAAAAAGAAAACCCCCACAACAAGCTAAAGACAAAGAACCTCAGTGCAGATGCATTGAAGCAAGGGTTACCTCAAAGGGCATTGGCAATAAAGCCAAGTTTCAAAGAAATACAAAATCACACATACCCCATAATGCAAAGCATCCATTCATGGGCTGTATATGCAAATCGCCATGACATTTTAGGCTGGTTCAGCTTAAAGAGCAACTGACACCATCTGACCAAAAGTGCTACATTGCAGAATTAGAATAAGCATACCCCCAGTGAATCCCATACCAAAAATTAGATGTCTGTTTTTGTTCATTGTAAAGCTATGAGCCATTTTGTAACCTTTATTTCACTACCTGTTCAAAAAAAGCCTGTATCAGTGAAGAACTGATGATGATGTCATCTTGGGAACTCACAGTCTAGAATTCCCTGTCAGCAAGCTTATAGGATCTGTTTCTCCAATGTTGTAAAGATCATGTGCAATGTTTTTCACAAGTAAAACAGGCAGCACCAGTCAGCAAACTATGTGGGATCTTTTGTTTTTTACTTGGGCTATGAAAGTTATTTTCTGAGTGACTCAATTCAGTATATGTGGAAATTGATCTAAATATGGCTGTAGCATTGTTCCACAGCCATCTGTTGGCCTGCCAAGGGATTTGCAAGAACAACTACCAAAGCTGAATACTCCTCTGCACGTTAATGTATGCATTTCCCATAATGCACTGCAGCCAAATCCCAAATAGAAAACACAGCAGAAAAACAAGGATGATTCCACAGTTCACAAACGTAAGTCAGACAAAATGAACACAGCTTATAAAATGTTGATCACATCTGCATGTAATCAGTGAGTGAATTACTGTTCACCATTGCACCCACAATATACAAACTGCAGTTAAAAATATGCATTACCCATAAAGCACAGCAGCCATATTCCAAACAGCAAACACAGCAGAAAAACTGAGTTGATTCAACAGTTCACAAAAGTAAGTCAGCCAAAATGAACACATATTCTGAAATGTTGATCACATCTACATGTAATCGTAATTGAATGACTGTTCACCATTGCACCCACAACATACAAAATGCAATCAAATATATGCATTTCCCATAATGCACAGCAGCCAAATCCCAAACAGCAAACACAGCAGAAAAACAGGAATGATTTCATTCTATCTGTGTCTGTACCTTTGTTTTATTATACTTGCTAATATAGGATGTCATGTTACAATGTTGTATAAAACACAGCTTCCTGTTTCTGCACTTGCTATGTTACAGGTGCATAATACCACTACAGAGCATGGTTCTACTGTGGAATTAACTTTGTTATAAACCCTGAAACTCATACAGTTTTTTAAGCAAAGTTTTTTGAATGGTGCTGCTTGTTTTATATGTGAAACCCATTGCACATGATCTTTACAACTTTGGAGACACAGGTCCTATAAGCCTGCTGACAGAGAATACTAGACTGTGAGTTCCCAAGATGACATCAGCAGCAGCTCTTCACTGATATGGGCTTTTTTGTACAGGTAATGAAATCAGGGTTACAAAATGGCTAATAACTTTAAAATGAAGTAATGTAGTAATCTAGTTTTTGGTATAAGATTTATTGTGGGGTATGCTTATTCTAATTCTGCAATATAGCACTTTTGGCATCCATTTAAAGCAGGAATGCATAGTGCCGAAGGGCCTCTCAAACAATCTGTAATTCACATGCATTTTAAATAACACAATGGGGAGGGGGTGCTGATATCTCTACCCCGTTAATTTAATTTTTATAATGCAGTCCCCTAGTAACTTTTTACCTTTATCAAAAACACCTAGTGTCATGGCATTTTCAACATTTACAGGTTTAATACACATAAGGTACATACATCAAGGTATTTTATGACATAGTGCTATTGCATACTAAATCTAGCAATGAGGGACACAGCCTGTTGTTTTACATCAGCTTGGAGTTGGAGGTCATCACAAAAACCTCCCTGTACGAGGACCTGAGAGGGAAAAGGAAAATTAAAGAGGACACTATAGCATAGTCAAGAAAGAGGAGGGGGCGCCCATAGGTGGCCAACCTTATGGACTAGAAATTGTAAAGGATAGATTAGGCTAAGAAATAGAAGAACTGTTGTAACAAATTTAAGAAAAAGTTGGTCCTCAAGAGTGGCAGGATCTCCCTGTCACATTCAGGTCATCCAACTTCCTAACTAGTCTCCTATGAGGTACCAGGCTGAAGGTCCTGCTGAAATCCAGATACAGGACATCAACCGCCTTGCCCTTGTCCACTGACCTAGTGATTCAATCCAAGAAGTCAATTAGCTTAGTTTGGCAAGATCTCCCCAACACAGACCTGTGCTGCCTCTCATCCTGGAGTCCATTTTCCTCCAGAAAGCCAATCAGTCTCTCTTTTAGGATGGTCTCCATCAGCCTACCCAATATGGAGGTCAGGCTGACTGGTCTGTAATTCCCTGGTTTGTCTCACAGCCCACTCTTATGGAGAAACACCACATGCACCATTATCTCATCCTAGGGCACGTTTCTGGACCCCAGACAGGTGTTAAACAAGTCTGCCAGGGGACCTGCCAGATCCTCTGCCAGTTCTCTAAGGACCCTTGGGTGCATGCCATCTGGCCTTTGTGATTTGTCCATTTTTAGGTCCCTAAGGTCCTTGAGTACCCTGTTGACTTGAATTTCACCATCTGTGACTTCCCCCCTCCCAGTTCTCACCCCCCTACTCCCTTGTGGTATTGGTCTGTCCCTCTTCCGAGTGAAGACTGAACAGAAGTACCCATTAAGCACCTCCACCTTTTCTTCACTACCCTCTGCCCAATCCCCCCTCTTTTTAATCTTGCAAGCTCATCCTTTATGTTCCTTTTCTCCCTTACATACCTGAAAAAGGTTTTCTCACCCGCTTTTACCTCTGGGCTAGTTGTACCTCTCTCATGGCTTTTGCTTACCTTACCACCCTGCTCGCCTCTTTTGACTTAGCAGCATAGTCCACCCTGTCCTCCTCCTTCTGAATATACTTGTACTTTCTAAAGGCTGCCCTCTTGTCTACCACTGTTTTTGCCATCTCCTTGCTGAACCAGCCAGGTTTTTTTTAGCCCTTGAGTTAAGCACTTTTCCAGCACTGCTATCAGTTGTAGCATCATCTGCTCCCCAGCCTCACTGCCCATATTCTCATTTTCCATTTTATGAAAAACAATGTATCTAGTGTGTATAAACCATTACACTTGTCACCACTTTAACCCCTGTATACTGTGTTATATATCATAGTATGGTGAAGGGTATACTTACTTCATCCCTGCATGTGAAGCGAGCAGGGGGAGGTGGACATGATGGACCTAAAGTCTCTTCCTCTTCCAACCTTAAGTCACCGTTTTACTATGTGGAACATACAGCAGCAGGGGCTGCAATTATATCTCAGGGACAGCCAACTTCACTAAAGAATACACACCTTCTTCTTATGGTTAACTAGTTAACCCTGTAATGCAACTGTAGTCCTGTTATACAGTGTGCTTTTGCCCAAGTGTTATACTCTATTTATAGAGTGGTCTTTCAATACACATTGATTTGAGTGATGTGACTGGATAACAAGATTCCAGAAGATGCAATATAATCCCTTACAACCAGACACTCTGGACCACAGTATATCGTGTAATCACTAACTAATGGCAAGACAGCTTTTCTCTTAAACAGCACTTTTCCTACGTTTCTTACCTTATGCAGATGATAACAGAGCCTGCATCATGTTTGCTAGTGTCTTCCCTTGTGATTACAGTCAAATACATTTTGCAGAATTTAAAAAATAAAACACACATTTGTTTATGTTTCTTGGTCCGCAACACTGCTGTTTAGCTCCCGCTCTGCCAAGTAGCACTGTTGCGCATAATGTCACAAGATAGAGTTGGCAGTAGTGGGAATGCTTACTATAGTGCTACACCCAGCCAAGAGTGCTTCTGATCCCCTGGGAGGTGGGTTATGACCACTTTTTCTGGATCAGACAGACTCTGAAGAGAATGAGTCCCAGGCATCGGGTTTTTAAACTTTTGTAATAATGCCCTATCTGTTTGAGCTTAAAATTGACCACTATCAAAGTTTCAGTGAGGTTGATGTCTGTGCTACTTCATAAGTTGACAATGGGAGACAACGTCCGGATGATGACCTCTCCTGGTACAGTAGTTACCTATGCTAACAATATCTTTTACATATATCACCATATGTACTGCGCTTTACACATGTGTAACTGACCCCCCACTACTTTACACAGTTAGCTACCCCTGGCACCCTTAACTGGGCACAGACTTCAGGAAATACATTTAGACAATTGGTACCATCCCTAGCCTTGGATATGTATACCAGGCTCATTACTCTAGCGGTCAAGGGATGGAGGTGTATAAAAGCAATGTGACCTATTAGGTATTTTCAAAAAACAGGTCCTGGGAGAGAACTTTTTGCTAGGGCTGCTAGACCTATGCTTCTGGAGGGGTACCCAGTAAATCCACACACAGGAATCAATAACGTAAGTGTCCAACCCATGATTGGGGTTCTAGCATGTGACTTTATTCCAAAAAATGTTCTCTAAAGCAAGGATGGACCACCAAGGTTTATACATCATGGCACTAGGAACTTGCAGAACAACAAAACAATTGTATCTGACAGAAAAAACTCTTCGAATTCCCACACTGTAGGACATTGAACATCTTGTACTGGTATTCCCATATAGCATAGGACTTCTGAACACTCTCCCAGTGGCACTGGCCACAACTGAACACACATTTACTGACAGAACTATTTCACCTTGTATTCCCATATTTCATAGGACAATTACATTTCTTCCAGTGGCACTGGCCACAACTGGAAAAACTTCTAGTGGCACTGGCCAAAACAGAACATACATTTGGCTAATAACTAGCACAACCCACTTCAGGGGGTAAAATCCTCTTCAGACATTGACCACATGTCCAAAGGAACCAGGCGCCCTTACTGAACCTGTAGACCTGAACTAACTTCAGATGGGAGGCTGCCCACCTTTGCTCCCAAATCCATACCCAGCCATTCTTCAGAGTTACATCTTAAACATCTTGAACACACCTGGAAAATGCTTAACTGAATGAAACTTTTGCAGCCAGCATTTAAAACACTACACTGGTAGTGTGAGAACTAAAGTCCTGAACAATGTAAATTAGTCATACCTCTGGACATCACACTTGTCGGTCAACTTTAAACTGAGAACAGTCTCAAACTTCTAAACAGAAAAGGTGTGCATGTCCCTCTTAGCCAGAGAACACAAAAGCACAGGTACTTGCTTTCAGTGGCAAAAAATCAGATCCTACTCACTGTTAGAAATTAAAAGGAGCTTCAAAACATCCTGGATCAGAAAGGGGATTGCCCCTAGGATCCATCCACTAGCAGTTCTTTTCACCCCTCTATGGATGAAAAATCAGGAGATTCTGCTGTAGACGATTTCCACCATTTCACTTAGCAAACCGGAGAATATCAGGACTAGGGTGAGAAAGCAGGATCTCCACTCAGAACCCTCAGCTGAGCAGTTCTCACTCCTCACACTTCAGACTACAACTCAACACTTACTCTTTACACTGACTACGTCTAAAGATTCTAAACTCCCTTCTCACAGCTGCTGTGGCTTATGCTGTTGCGAGAGTTCCAAATGAGCTCATCTCTCTCATCTCAGCTGAGGCCAAGTAAACAAAACAGTGAGTAGGCGAAAAACCCATTTAACCAGTTAATCACCAGATGCCTCTCCCCGCCTAGCACTGTAACTGAGGGGATTCTAGTAACCCCGGGGACTGGGTGGCTACAGATGTTCTTGTTATTTGATTGTGACAGGATTATATTTTGTCCTATACTGTCCTGCAAGTTGTCCACCTGTACAGACCACTGATTATGCCCTCTCACTGTTCGTTATATGCACCCAAGTGCTTCTGTTGTTCATGCATTCTGTCCTCATAACTGCATCCATGGTACATACTGTATCACTGATGTTGGCCCATATTTCCATGTACCTTGATGACACACTGCATTATCTATGTTTCCATGGAACATTCCCCCCCAACCCAGGCAGTCTCACCACCAGCAGAGCCCCTCTACCATGCATGTCACCTCCCACTATTCTTCTCACTTACCTGTCTCAGTTAACCTGATCCTCAACACAGCTTGCCCCCATCACTACCCCTACCCTCCCAACTACGTCCTCTCAATCACCATGTATCTGCCCCCCACGTAACAAACTCCATCTCTTCTGCCACCTACAATTACAGCCACTCTACCAGGCATGTTGCTCCTACTCCCATGTACCCCTACACTTACGTCTCATTGACCAGCCATGTACCTTTCCTCCCAACTACCCCATGTCTCCTCATGCAACTGTGTAGCACCTCTAGAATCCCCAACAACCCTTACAATCACTGTACCAGCCATGTACCTGCCCTCAGTCACCCCCTATGTCCCTCAACCAGCCATGGACCTGGCACACTTCACTGAACTCTATATCTCCTGTGGCAGCCATGCAACTACCTCACCCCCCCATGTCCTCTGGACCAGATATGTACCCTTCACCTACCAGTACCCTTATGTCCCCTTGAAGACCCATATACCTGCCCTCCACTTACCCATATGTCTTCTTGGGCAACCACTTATCTTCCCTATGTCCTTCCCACCAGGCAGGTACCTTTCCACATACCTACCCCTATGTATCCTCAGCCAGTCATGCAGCTCCCCCTCACCCCAACACCCTCTACATCCTCTCAAACAGACATGTTGCTGCTAGTCATACTACCCTTATGCTCTCTCTACCAGGCATGCTTCAAATTTTCTAGTTTTTTATTTGAAAGTAGAAAATATGACAATCAGACATTTGCAATGGCCTCCTGAAATATGTGCAGTAAATGTTGTGTATAAAAAATTATTTGCAAAAAACTTAGTTAATGCACCAGTTAGGGTAACTTAATGCCACAAAACCAGAGAAATATGGTGTTAGGGTTTCTGACCCTAACTCCCCAACCCACCCCCTCAAGCAGCAAAAGGAAAAAAATGTTAGATTTTTGGGTCTCTGGAGTCTTGGCGAATCAGTGGTGGGGTCTTCTTTGGGGTTGTCAGCCCTAATGCCCACCCCATTCTGAGAGCCAACAACATCACACATGAACTCTCTTCTTCACACAGGGTCCACAAGGCCCTGCATGAAGAAATGTACAACAAATTGTGTTGACAACCTGTGACAAGAATACACAATGGGGGGGAGATACTGATCACAGTAAAAATGGAAAGGGACCTGGGGGTAATTATATCAGATGACCCAAAGGTGGGCAATCAATGTGAGAAGGCAGTAAGGAAGGCTGGGGATACTGGGATGCATAGGAGAGGCATCAGTAGTAGAAAACAGGAAGTTGTTATCCCTCTGTACAGACAATTGGTGAGACCCCATCTGGAGTACTGTGTGCAGTTCTGGAGACCCCATCTCTGCAAAGGCATAGACAGAGTGGAGGCTGTCCAAAAGAGGGCAACCAAAATGGTGCAGGGTCTGCACCAGAAGGCATACAAAGAAAGACTAAAGGAGCTTAATATGTATACCCTCGAGGAAAAAAGGGAGAGAGGGGACAGGATAGATACTTTCAAGTACCTCAAGGGAATCAACAAAGTCCAAGAGGGTAGCATCTTTCAGAAAAAGAGATGTGGAAGAACAAGGGGGCACTATTTGAAGATGGGGGGATGGCTCAGAGGTAATGTGAGGAAGTATTTTTTCACAGAGAGGGTTGTGGATGCATGGAACAGCCTCCCTGAGGAGGTTGTGGAGTCAAGAACAGTGGGGGAATTCAAGAATGCATGGGACAGACATAAGGCAGTCCTAGTGGGGGTAGGAGGAAGTGCCGTTGGTTAACTAGGATCTGCAGCTTATCTGTTAGGTAGGAAAATGGGCAGACTAGGTGGGCCAAGTGGTCCTTATCTGCCATCACATTCTATGTTTCTATGTTTCTATACTTCTTTACCTTGGAAGAGTGTAACATTATGAGGCAGTGGCTTGGAGCTGTACCTTGTGCTTCGGATTGGAGGCTACAGGCTGGGGGAGAGGGGTGAGCATTAGGGTTGACAACCTCAAGGAAGAAAACACATTTTGGCTAGGTTTTTAAAAATCACAGTTGTTATTATGAGGTGATGTGAAAAAATGGCACTGTTGAAAATGTGGGGTGAAAATATTTAATTTTACCAAAGTTATAAGCATGCATTATAAAATTTCAATGTACGCTCATAACTTTGTTTTGTAATATTTGCACCCCATATTTTCAACATAGCCTTCTCATGACCCCTCCTCATTAACAAGGGTGGAGAAATTTTTCAAACCTCACCCAAAAGGTGATTTTGTACGTTGACAATGTCATTCTGTGCCACAGGAGCGATAACACATTTTGGCCAGGATTTGAAACAGAACAGCTGTCATGTTCATGAGGTGATGTGAAAATTTGGGGTAAGAATATGTAAAATTGTCAAAGTTATGAGAGTGCATTGCAAAATTTCAGCGCACACTTATAACTTTACCATTTTTAAATATTTTGCCCCCAAATGTTTAACATAGCCTTCTTATGATCCACCTCATGAACAAAGGCAGTGAAAATGTTCAAATTCTGTCCAAAAGGTGATTTCACCAAGCAGCCGCGAAATTGCCTTTTGGGCCTGGTTTGCATAATTCCTCTGCCATTGGTCATGAGATGGAGTCTCATACAGGCCATGTTGAAAATTTGTGGTCCAAGTATGCAAAACTGACAAAGATTTGCATCAGTGTTGAAAACCCCATTGGAATATATTCAACGGCACTCACTTTAGTTTCCCATATTGCAGTCCAAGGTTCCAGCAGCAAGATGTGTCTTCGATTGGAGTGTAGATCTTCACCCCAGGAACTTTTCAGGAGAATGAGGGTATGTGGGGGGTGTTGTAGAGGTGTTGGGTGGTGAGTGCTGAGTGGGAGGTCGGGGTGGCAGGGTCAGATCATCGAAGGACCATTTTCTTTTTTAGAAATTAAAAAACATCGAAGGATGGTTTTACTTTATTCCAGCTAACAGTAATGTGAGGACAGTGACAGGAGGGTGTGGGGTGCCACTAGACATCAGGGAAATGTGCTACAGATGAGGAGATGGTGACTGGAGGGTAGGGGTGCCAGTAGACATCAGGGAAATGTACTACACAAAAGGGGATGGTGACTGGAAGGGCACCACTAGACACCAGGGAGATGTACTACACAGGAAGGGACAGCAATCAGAGGGTGGGGGATGCTACTAGACACCAAGGAAATGTACTACACAGGAGGGAATGGTGATCAGAGGGCGGGGCCACCACTAGACACCAGGTAAAAATACTACACAGGCAGAAACTATGATCAGAAGGTGGGGGTGCCACTAAACACCAAGGAAACATACTACACAGGAGCAGATGGTGATTGGATGGTGGGTGCACCACTACTCACCACAAAAACATGCTACACAGGAGGGGACTGCAATCAGAGGATGGGGGTGCTATTAGACACAGGGGAAACATACAACACAGAATGGGATGGTGATTGGAAGGTGTGGATGCCACTAAACACCAGAAAAATGTACTACACATGAGGGGATGGTGATCGGAGGGTGGGCAGTGTCACTAGACACCAGGGAAACTTACTACACATGAATGGGATGGTGATAGGAGGGTGGGAGTGCCACTAGACACCAAGTAAATGTACTACACATGAGGGGACAGTGATAGGAAGGTGGGGGCACCACTAGGCACCAGAAAATGTACTACACAAGAGGGGATGGCAATCAGAGGGCAGGGGCATCACTAGACACCAGCGAAATGTACTACACAGGAAGGAATGGTGATCAGAAGGTTGGGGTGCCACTAGACACCAGGGAAACATACTACACAGGAGTGGATGGCAATAGGAGTGTGGGTGCACCACTACTCACCACAAAAAAATACTACACAGGAGGGGACTGCAATCAGAAGGTAGGGGTGCCACTAGACACTGGGGAAATGTAAAACACAGGATGGGATGGTGATCAGAGGGTGTGGTGCCACTAAACTCCAGGGAAAAGGTACTACACATGAGAAGATGGTGATCAGAGGGTGGACGGTGTCACTAGACAGCAAGGAAACTTACTACACATGAATGGGATGGCAGTCGTAGCGGTGAGGGGCACTAGACACCAGGTAAATGTACTACACATGAGGTGATGGAGATTGAAGGATGGGGGCACCACTAGGCACCAGGAAATGTACTACACATTAGGGTATGGCAATAGGAGGGTGGGGGCACCACTAGACACCAAGAAAGCATACTGCACTTGAGGGGACAGCAATGAAAGGGGGTTGCCACTAGGCACCAGGGAAATTGTGCCTCACTGCTCTCAGAGCAGCCCACAGCACAAGTTCTTGCTGGGGCTGCAGAACTCAAGAAAGTTCCACTGTTCTCATACACAGAATGCAGAGAACGCAGGTGATCAGCTCTTCTCACTCGGCTAGGCGCCCTGGATTTTGGGAGCCCAGGAAAGGTATTTCTTGAAAGGCTTTCAAAAAACAAACACCAGACTCTAGCTAAATGGGTTCCATTTAGCTAGGTTCAGGTGTTTGTTTTTTAAAAAGAGATTATTTTTATTTATTTTCAATTTTTGTGAGTTTACAATGAGAAATAAAATGGCGGCCAACACAATCTTCCCCCCCTACTGTTCACGTCAGGATGTTAATTCTAAAATTGTTATAACTCTGGAACCATATAATATTTTTTCACAAAAGCTTCCAAAGGCACACCCTTGGCATGGACCTCTTCAACCCTGAAAATTTCATGACAAAATTCCACACCATCTAGGCTGTAGGTGAGAGCAAAACATACCCAATGTTAAGTATAGGGAAAGCAAACTTTTTTTTTTTCATTTTTTGTTGCTTTGTATCTCGATACCCGAACAAGATGCCATCACAAAACTTTTCACATCTTGAGACTGGCAGTCTGACCGTGCTTGACAAATATTGGGCTATTTTATCAAACAATGGCAAAGTTATTATGGTGCAAAAATTGGAGTTTAACATTAAATAGCCTACTCAACCCTAAGTATAGGGGTGCTACCGTGACCCTATAACACAATACTTTATGTTCAATTAATCCTACTCCTGAATAGATAAAACATATTAAGTATTAACATACATTTAACAATACAAAGGTAAACATAGCACAGGCAACATGTTCAAACTTATTTCACACAAGATTCATGATAACATCAACAACTGTCTTTAAACCATTGTTTTCAAGTGCACAATGATTGTAAATTATCAATATTATTTCGTAATGTGCATGAACGTGTATTCAATAACTTAGGGCCATTATACGCAAGAGCTAGTTGTTCTATTTGAATACTAAAAGGAAAGTCCCCTCAACCTGTTTTCTGCATACCTATATTATGTAGTTTGTAGGCATGAACAATGATTCCCTCTCTTGCATCCCCCTAATTTCATCCTAATTTAAATATAAATGAGGTTGCTTCACTCTCTTCTGCCATGGTGTGAAAACCTGTTTTACTCTATTGCAAAGGTCATCACCCCACTCATACAAGGCATCATGGAAGTTGATGATGCATAGTTGCACAAGCCAGTAGAAGTTATAATCTCAGTCAGTTGTGTTACATGTCTTGCGAATAATAATAATAATAAATTGTATTTCGCATAAGCACCTTTTGGGCCATCAAGGCGCTTTATAAAAAGATAAAAACAATCATGTTGAAACAATGAACGTAATAATAGAATAAATAGCATACAGATAAAATAGGTAACAGGGGACCAAGATTATGTGGACCCATCATAAGCGAGATTCCATAAAAAGGTTTTCAATGCCTGTTTTTCCCTGTATCCCTGTTATCTCTAAAAGCAGTTTTTCTAACTCAGATACACTTTAAACTATTGAAAACAGCAGAACAACTTACTATACCTTCAAAAGTTTCAATACCAATATAAAACAATAACATGAGGACTGCAGAGGACAGCGACAGCACTGACTGGTACAGTATAACTACTGCAGGCTTTATCACCAAAACATCATAAAATTACAGGATGCCTTAACATGAGTTGGGTCATGACCTCTGCAATGGAGTCAAGCAAGTTTTCACACCAGACTGAAGTAACTTCCTTTACATTTAAATCCGGATGAAATTAAGAGGGTACAATAGAGGCAATAACTATTCATGCCTACAAACTACACAAGTAAACAAAACAAAAGGCTGAGGGGACCTTTCCTTTAACTCTGGGGATATGAAATTTGAAACCATTTGCTGACCATAACACAGCCTTTAAAGAATGAAAGAAAAACAGTTCCGTGACATACATCCAGACTTTTTGTTTTAAGGAGAACTGTAGCAATCGATTAGCTCCCTACCCCATAAAGCTTACCCTTCGGTTTAGCTTTAGCCCACAAAAGCGACATTTTTTTGGGCTACTAAGGAGTTCAATTTATTTTGTAGAAGTTCGAGAATCGGTTAGCTTGGGGTCCATTTGGTAATAGTGCAGCGCTGCTCCACCACTTGTATTGAAGCAAGCAGAGCAGCCCTGCACTATTACACTTAATGGAGCCCCCAGCACCGGCCATACTTCTGGTTCACAGTCTTTTAAAAAATAAACTGAACTCTCTTGCAGCACAAGAAAAATGTCGCTTTCATGAGCTAAAGCTAAACCGAAGGGTAAGCTTTACAGGGTAAGGAACTAATTGATTGCTACAGTTCTCCTTTAATACACTTCCACATGAAAGCTGGGATATGCTGACCCGATCCAAACTCAGATATTAACCTCCCAGATTATACTGTCTTTAGATCTGGTAGAAACAGACATGGTGGTGGTGCAGTTCTGTTTCTTCACGCTTCCATTCCCTGTTCATTCATCTACTCAGACACCACTGGTGGTCTGCCTAACTGGTTTTGTTTCCCTAAAGTTATTTGGGAGGGAAATCCTAGTTCGTAACTTATACCACCCCCCCCCCCCAAATGAAGACAACTAAATTCTCTCAGCTCCATTCATTGAGTCAGTCCTTGGGTGGTTATACATACTTCATATTACTGGGTTATTTTAATGCAAACTGGTTCTCCAGCACAGACCTTAGATTGAAGAATTCTCTGACTCCCAGAGGTGAGGCTACAAAGGAAGGGGCAGCAACCTGGGCCCACGGCGTTTGAGGGCCCAAATCATAATTTTGATGTTTATTCTAAAACTGGGGAGGGGCCCTGTAACATCACCTTGCACCCAGGCCCTTTGGGAATTTGCTACACTACTGCCCACTCTCCAACGGCCTTACTCAGTTAATTAAAGGAGCCTAAATTTGATTAAAATTGCATTGTTTCTACTATCTTAGACCTTATTTTTGTTTCCATTGAGCTTCCTATTTGTGATTCAGATTGTAACAGGGAATTTATTCAGTGATCATGCTATTATTTTTTGTAGAGTTAATATTTCCCCTCCCAAATGTATGCCTAGTACTGTTAAGTTTCACTGTCATAGGAATTTTAATTCTGAAGTTTTTCATTTTAGGTTGTCGAAGCTCACTCAGGGTGGGGGGAGTTGTTTTCCTTCTCAAACATTGATGCTGCCTGGAAACATTTCTTCAAACACTTTAATTTGCTTTGTGATCAACACGCCCTTTTATCTTGAAAAAAGAATCAACCCTAAACATATCCCTTGGGTCACTTCCTTTATTCTCACTCAACTGAAGACTTGGGACAAATTATATCATGAGGCCAAAAATGTGATACTTCTGAATCGTGACAAATTTTTTTGGAATTGCCATAATTACTATGTCTCAACTATTAGGAAATTCAAATTGTACTTTTCAAAGCAAATTTAGCAAATACTAGAAATAATCCCAAGAAATTTGGCGCAGTGGTAGATTCTGTCTGAAGATGCCCTTGGAGTCCATTACTGCAACCATGTCTTACAGAGGTTCTACATCTTACTCTTAAGTACAATGCTGTACCATGTTTAATTCCTTTTACAGTCCGTTGGATCATGCAGTCTGTTTGAATATGGCACCAGAGCCGCCAGCCAAAGTTTACTTAAACTGACCTATCAACAATAAGCACATGGGATCACCTTTTTATCTGTGATAAAAAGTAAAGAAAGGTCAACCAAAGAAGAATTTATTTATTGAAATGTTTCACCAGAAAGGCACACTGAGCAACAAGTCGCCATCTCCTGATGCTACTTGGGGAAGGGATACAGTTGGAATGAGACATTAAACCTTCAAGTTACAAGATCAACATTAACATACAGTTGTAAGGCAAGTGTTACAAACAGTGTTACAACAGTGTTGCGCATAACATGTAGAAAGAGTGGAGAATAATAAGTGCCGGGTTAATAAGTAACAAGTGCTTACGTGAAAGAAAAGGGGGGAAGGGGAGGGAGGGGTCAGCATCCCAGAGAGACCCCTTTAAGATGGTGGGGAAGGAGTAGATGAGAGATACAAGCCCTTTGGGGGGTAGAGAGGGGCCCATGGAGAGCATTTGCAGTCCTTTATATTCTGTGAGAGATCAAGGGAGAACAGTAAGGGGAGCAATTTGGGGAAGGGGATGGAGGGCTGAGATTTGTGGGGTGCATAGGGTAAAATGAAAGTGAGGGTAGAGGGGTAGCATTTGTCCAGGGCTTAGAGGAGGGAATTAGGGAGGGACTTGGCAAGGTTAATGGGTTAAGAATGACTCCTAAAAAAATCAGGCACTCACCACCTCATATAGAAAAACACACCACTCACAGAATATAAAAGGGAAAATTCATTTTTATTCAGTGCCAAAGCAGCGTGACACGTATCAGAACCTTATTCCTTTATCAAAGGCAATTTCTTTAGGAGTCTTTCATGCATTATCATGAGCACCTCATCCCAGCGCAGTCCCTGTTGGTGTTATCACAAAGAAGAATGAAGAAACAGTCATTTACCTTTCCATGTCGGTTGTGTTATAAGCCTCTGATGGTTTGTAATCTGGATCATTCCATTCTGCCAATGCTGAGACACCTGTGATATCAGAAAAGTTTGTTGGAAAACTAACATCAAGGTTTCTGCATGGTGTGGACTGTGTAACTGCACTGAAGGATGGATATAAATCACATGGTACTGCTGCATCAGCCATTACTATATGCAGAATTGGTGATTACCTTAATTGGCTGTGGTGTCAATGTCTGAGCACCTGTGAGGGCAGGTACGAACATAATCAATAATAAAAGAAATACATAACATTATCTGAAAGCAGTCACTGTACACATATTTTTCACACTGCAAGAAAACACTGTGGTGAAACACAGCAAGATTTGTAAATCAATGTGTGAAAAAGAAATATTTCATTACTGTGTGTTGTCTCCAACATACACATACTTGTATTTGTATATGTACGCGCCCTTGAAGTAGTGTACGTACATCAGTACTGATCTGTGACACTACACTTCCTTTCACTTAATGGCCTTGTGTGTGCGGGGAGAGCTAGTGCCAGGATAAACTAACTGATTAATCATAAGGTTAGCGACTGCTGCAGCTGTTTCTGCAGTTTCAAAGATATAAAAAAAAAAAAAGGCTACTGTTTCATTGGCTGGAGGAAAGAGCTGTACAGTGGCATTCAAATTGGTGTGCTGCAGTGCTTACACTGGTACTGAAGAACATATAGGACAGTGCATGGAAACCATACACAACAAGGCTATTCTTCTCCTGAGTAGATACCATGATGACTGATGACCTCAGCGTGAAGCTCAAGAGGTCCCTCAGTCAGCATGGTATCCAGGAGGGGAAGATAAGCCATGTTGTGTAGGGTTTGTCATACAATGTTCTATAGTGTATCGTGGACCATGATCATGTCAGCCTTCAGAAAACAATACAGCCCAGAATTATTTACTTTTATTTTGGTTCGTTGACCACATTTGAGATAACTGCCCAATGGCCAGCACACGAACATGGCTCTCCACCAGCCACTGATCAATGAGGAGCGCTGATGGGGTTGCTAGTGTTATGATGTCCTCACTAATGCAGAACAAAAGTCATTCAGTGTTAAAGAGGATGTCACTACTGCAGCAGAACGATTTTCTAAAGTGTATGGATGTCCATACACAATCACATTCCACCATATACTATAACATCGTACTGAGATCAGTACTGAAGCACAAGAACCCTATTCTGGTCATGAACTGACATTAAGAACAACAGTCCATCATACACTATATAAGGAATAAAGTATAGGCGAGCATACACAACGAGACTGTGTTTCCATCAAGGAGTTGAGATACCAGTGTATGGACCTTGAGAGCGACTCGAGAGGTCCACACTAGACACTCAACCCGAGATGAAACACAAAATGGTGTCTTATGCTTGCTATATTATTTTTTATAGTATAATTCCCCAGATGCAAAAAAAGTTAAATTTATCAACATTCATGTTTTACAAGCTTTCATACTTTATGTCCGGGCTCGTGGCTGCTGTTGGCAGATCAGTCTGCTACAGAGTTTGTTGGTGTGGTCCTATTCCACTCCTGAACCATCCTACCACTCATGGCAGCAGTTTATGAACAAACAAAAGGTCAAATCTGTATGGTTTTGAAACACAGAGCCGACTAGTATAGTCTGTATCTAAACCATCTTGGTAACTGCTTGCTAAGCGGCACCAACATTGCTTGTTTTGATTTTTATTTGAATAGGGCCGTTTGGACCAATCAGGTGGTAGATAGCACATGGGGTCATGAATACTACTAATTAGGGGCTCATGAATCTTGGTTACAGAACATGCACAATAACTTTTAGAACATGCACAACATTTGTGCAGCCACCAAACTCCATATATAATAGCAGAAACCATATACTGTATATTTCTGGTGGATGTTTAAACCTGGTTTGATATGAAGCATTTAATTGTTTTCTTACAGTCCAACAACAGACATCAAAGATTGTTTTATTTTACGATTTTTGCCAGGAAAGGTACACTAACGAGCTTGTTTCCAGGTGCATCCTGGGAGCACAGGGAAGTTAAGTGGCGTGGATGGCCATGCTTCATCCTTCCTCTGGCCTGAAGGGGTAGGCAAGCAGCTGCCAGTGCCACTCCGTGGTGACGAGCAGGAGGTGTAAAAATGGCAGATGGCCCGCATTCTCCATTCTGGCAGCAGAGGCGCTAATCTTCATGATGCATTCCCACCCCTATCCAGCTCTCCCCGTGTGGGGCGCGGGACTCACTATGAACCTTGATCTCCACGTGACAGCACAATGTACTTTCGTTAGGTCACCTGGCTAGCCAGATGTATTTCAAATTTAAATATTTTACTGGCTCTAAAGAATGATGGGAGTTCCCACAAAACCATATACGGTGTTGTTTGAAAGATCGAGTTGCCCCATTGGCACAGCCGATAGGGCAACTGCTTGCAACACTGGTGACCCAGATTCAAGTAAGAAGGTTCAGGTCATCCAAGGCCCAGCCAGGTGAAGGAGGACTGTGAATCCCTGATGCCACTCTCCTACTGTGGGAAGGGAGGGTCGATGCCTTCCCTACAATGCTGCCACCTGGTCGACCACAGGTGGTACTGCAGAAGGCAGAGTGGGAGAGAGGATGACCATTGCGCATACACCTGGCATGTCGTTATGTACACCCCCACACTGCGCCCCTAGGGTGCTGAAATCCTAGTGGGCTGAGAGGAAAAATGGAAAGTGGCCCCAGCTCCCTACTGCAACGGACCCCTGTATATCTGGTCCTACATTACCACAGCACCTGCTGACAAGAAATACAGACTGAGGGTAAATCTCTTCTACCCCTGAGGAGATAATCAAGTCTGGATGGAGGATGGCAGCCACAGACAGGTGGTGCAGGGGTCCACTGTGTTACGAGTGCTCAAGATAGAGAGAGCTGCTGAAGAAGACAGCACAAACAAAATGTCAAAAAAAAAGTTGCAGTTTCCAAAGAAAAGAATGTGTTATGATGGATGCTCAAATGAATTAAGCAAACATATTCTCACTGGGCATATAATGTTCCATTCTAATGAGAAAACACCGTAACACTCAGTACTGGGGCTGGAACGTTCTGGATTATAGGACACAATGGTTAAAAAATGCAAGGCTGGAAACAAAATCAAACCACAGTGCAATCACTGGTAAGCAATGTTTACAATAAGAGTGAAGTTTTTCTTGCAGACTAGCTTAAAATAACAGTTCCCAGCAGTAGGGAGGTAGAGAGGATTGTCGGACACTGGTGCCACTGACTACAGAAACACACTCACAGCAAAGTGGTAATTGCACATGAACGATCGCTGCTCATTCTCAAATAGGTAATGTTCTTGGTCAGTGGATAGTAACTGTGTCTTGAAATGCAGCCATTTCAATTAGCCCTGAGACTTAATGCACAGTTGTTTTAAGAGGTCACATCCTCCTTTCTCCAGCAAGCCAAACCCTTAAGGGAGCAGACCTTGTTTTACAATGGGATACAAATACTTCCAAGTGCAATTTGTTTATTTTGTCTGCTGCAATGACTACCACTGGGGCTGCAGTGTGGGTGGCTTATAAAACAGCCGGGAAACATAAATGGAATCTCCTTGGAGCTGCAATAAACAGTAAATGTGTTACATCTCACTATTTGCTAGACACAGTTAAAATTCACATACTGTATGCCTCCTTTAACTTTAAAATCCATTCTTCTCATAGCAGGGGAGGTGTACACATTTTATCCCTCAATCTGACAGCCTAGAATATTCTAACAAACTCTAAAGGCTAGTTCCATGATTTGAAAAAAAAAAAGAGAGATCTGTTATCAGCAGCTACCAGCCTCCTTACAGCCTTGGATTAAATAGCACACATCTGCTTAAAAAAGGAGTTTTCCACCCACTTGTCTGTGGTCTATAGTTATGTTGTCACAGTCATCCATGCAGATGCTTAAAGGACACGGCCAGTTTCTACCCCTTCTGCATCTTAAAGGGATTTGTCAACTAAATCAAGGATATTAATATCCACTAAACATACGAGGTACTTCTTTGCCCTGTTTATGTCAGTTGTGTGCAAGGGAGATATGACAGCGTGCGCTAGCTAAACTGTGTCACCACATGCCCTAGGTGTGTAGTGCGGCACAAGACCACCAGCTGTGTTAATGCACTTATGGAACATTTTTAACAAATAAATCATGTGAAAAGAAAGAAAAACCTGTAATCTGGGATAACCCCCCCTACAAATGGGGGTTCCCGAAAGTCTTCTTTGGGTGTGTCTAAATGCCCACTGCTAGGCTGGTGTCCTGTATCTTAATCTTTTAAAAGCCATTGCCTGTGAGTGCCTTTATAGCCTCTGTGTTGTCTCTTTAAGAGCTGCCTATATTGCAGTGTATAATTAATTTGGGTGGGGGCTGTGTGTTTCTAAGCTCAAGTCACTCCTGAGCTGCCAGATAATTGCTCCATTCTGCCATCGTTAATTGTGCAGAGTGAGCTCTGTTAGAAGCTATACTTATTTGCTGATTATCTGTTCTATAATAATAATATTGAAGTTTGTCTAACCTGCCTTTTTGCAGCATGGACATTTCTAAATCACCACCATCTTGGTTCTGGACTGCCATTGTGGACCAATCAGTAACTTTGGGGCCCTAAAATAGAGCCTGCCCCAGGGGTCTTGTGGGAGTGAATTTTTGTAGGAACTGTAGTTTCTCCACTTTGGCACCTAAATGGACCCGTTGGGGGTCTTGCTGTGACAGACAGATAAATCAACGAATCAAACCTTTTAGATCAGAGGGAAAGTCCCGAGCTGCCTGCAGCAGAGAGTCACTTTGAGTTTGGAGTTGAGAGAGTGAACAGCTCGAGATATTCGAACAGCTGTTCCTGCGTAGTTGCATGGGAAACTGATGGAGATGCTGTGTGTTTGGCCTGCCTGCCTACTTGTCTCTCATGAGGGAATCTTTTAGCCGGAAGTTAAACCAGACTAAATCCAAACCAATTGTGACCAAAGTTACTGAGTTGTGACTGCCTTATTGCCTGAAGAGGACCGAAGATTTGCTCCACGTGATTGGTCTGTCAGGAAGTCTGAAACCACCACAGAGCATACAGTTTTGCACAGGGACACTGTAATTGCAACTGGACCGCCATCCGAATAGTGGTATTTACCTTGCTTCACTATAAGTGTGTTGAATGGTGTTAGTGGGTCATGATTTGATTCTCCACTGCCTAATTGTATCATGCTTGCTGGAAGCTGCATCCAGCACCCACCGGACTGAACCTGCATTCATCTCCACCTAGCCTGGGCCCTGCCAACCTGGCCCAGTCAGATACTCACGCCTCAGAGAAAGCCATCTACGAGAGACCAGCCTGGGGATCAGCCCCCTGCTCAACACCTCGAACAGGAATGACACCTCGGTGATTTGTGTGGGCCCTGCTTCTCCTGGCAAACCAGCAAGACATCCTGCAGTCTCCATTTCGTCCATCCTGTGTCCTGTACTGGGTAGCATGAGTAAACACCAGGGTAGCTCCTTGCAACTACAGCTCAATCAAAGTGTGTCTTCTGATTTAATTGTTTTGTCTAATTATTACTAACTCATCCTCCTGGTTCCAGATTACAAACTGTGGGTTATTGTGCATGACTTGTCTTTCCATCATAGGGCCCCGACCTGCTGCAACTCCGGCCTACCCTGGGCAGTGCTTCAGACTAGCCTACCTCACCAACTGGGTATCCAGAGTGTGTGCGACTGTGTTGAGAGACTCTAAAGTGCATGCCTTGTAGTCTGATTTAATCAGTAACTAAACCAATCAACCTGATTACACCTTCCTTGTTCATTTCCTGAATAAATCAGATCTGAATCTTTTGCACTTAACCTGCCTATGGTGCACTTCTGTGCAACTAGCACTGTGGTACTATTATTTGCTATGTTTAACCTTACTTTACAGGGGTCTCCAGGGTAAAACAGGTGGAACCAGCTCTGGTGGTAAGTGCAATCAGAGTGGGGATATATCTGTTGTTGGGGGCTAGTGTACCGGTGTATTCTGTTCATTGTATAGGCCACTAGAGGGGAAAGAGGGGGGTCACAGTGTCCTGGAGTGCTGTACCCAGGTACCCAGGTATGCTACCACCAAACCTGTCCTCCAGGTGGAAGCACCTGCTCTCAGTATCCAGGCCTCTTAACTGGCAACTCGTCACACAGGCAGGGGTAGTAGCCCTTGGGATAGCACCACCTAGGGGTTACACCTACATTAACAATATTGCCACATGGTCATGTGATGCATCTTCACCTATCATAGCTCTTTAGTTTAGCTACCCATTTCCTAAGACAAAATGGTCACATCATTATTTACACAGAAACAGTGAAACGGACAATACTGATGGAAGAAGATTTTAAAGCAGCAGTACTAGTTAAGTAGGAAGTATTTTTCACTTACGTTCTTTTTGGGTGTGCAGTACTTGTGCAGCTTACATTCTGGTTTCATGATCTGCAATTCTTATTTGAAACGGACCTTTGGTTCGTTCAATTTTTAATAAATACTATTATTGCTGTGGATCCACAAAAAATATGGCAGGCGCTGTATTTACAGCTGCCTGCCCCCTTCACATTCCTGCACGCCCTTTATTTACTTCTGTTTTTGTCCTGTGCTGCATGTTTATGATCTCCTAGTGCTAGATGAAGCTGTACTCATACTTTTATACATATTAAAGGTCTCCATTTTATCATTGGTTTGCCCTTCTGGTATGTTTTTATTAAAGTTTTTACGTATCACCAATGGTCTTGTGTTTCTATTTTTCAATCCCTGTTACCATCCCACACCTCATGTTGTTCTCCCTTCCCTCCTGGTATCGGCCCAAAGTGCTGTCCCTAACATCATTTCCTATTCTCTGGTGTCCTATGCCCCCTATGATCACTGATCAGCTGGTTGACATCGTCAGTAAAACTGGCTATATGTACTTCAATCCATCCTGCACATAGAACCGCCTGCCATGAGCATTTCCACCCTGAGTAATGTAAGGTCCTCATGCCACCCTCCTGTCATGACAGTTCAGCACCCCCAACAAAGCAGGACCCAAAGTCCTGGAAAAATTAAGCGATCCTGTGTGATATGATGCTCTTACAGTGACCAGCAAATCCCCTCTGATCACCACCTCAGCTGGCTGCTGTAAGAATGACATTGAGAGAACAAGCACTCACTGTCATTCTTCTGGCGACCGGCTGAGGTGGTGATTGGAGGCGATTTGCTGGTCACTGTAAGAGTGTCATATCGTTATATAGGATGCCTTCATTTTTCCAGTACATGGGGTGCTACTTTCCTAGTGGAGATGAGCTGCCATGACAGGAGAAAGGCATGAGGACTTTCCCTACATCTGCGCTTATCACAACTGCACACTAAAACAGGAAGAGGGACCTTACTGCAATCATGCTATCAACACTTTTGCATTTGTGACCCATGATGCGATGGCAGGACATAAACAAAGAAAACTGGCTGAAAAGTTTATTTTTCATGGAAAATGTTGTTTGCTGAAAGATAGAAATACAGGTCAGTGATAAACAAGGGTCATCACACTTGTAAATGAGCCCACAAAAAAAGACTTTTGTGTGTGTAGTACTGTTGCTTTAAGTCTAAATGCCAAGAAGACAGTCTCCATGACCTTCAGCACTAGGCAGAGACTCTCTAGGCTCCCCTCCCTACCCTCCTTCCATACCCTTGACGGGACAGTCCTTGAGGACACCTCCTCATTCAGATATCTGGGTGTTTGACTTGACCAGCTTCTCACCTTCTCTGGTCATGTGGACATCATCCTGAAAAAGCTAAGCTAAGCTCGGCACTCTATACAGGAACCGGAACTGCCTCCCTCTTCCAGCTAGGTGTGAACTTGTCCAGAAGATGATCCTTCCTGTTTTCGACTACTGTGATGTAGTCTACAGTGCCGCTCCCAAGACCTCCTTAGCCAGATTGAATACCCTCTTTAACTACTTCTTTTGCTTCACTCTGGACTCTCCTCCTCTCACCCTCCACTGTCAGCTCTACTACTCCCTGGCATTTCCCTCACTAGAAAATAGACACCTCTATCATTGTGCTAAATTTGTCTCTAAATTCTGGTTTGGATCACTCCCATCCTATCTCACCTCCTCTCTATCAGTCCTCCCTCTGCCAACTCACTTAGATCTTATGACTCCCATTCCTTGGTTGTCCCTTGCCGGTCTACCAATGTAGGCCAGGCAGCTTTCTTGTATCACTTCCCAAAACTATGGAATTCACTTCCTCATTAGATTCGCCACTCCTCCTACCCCTCCTCTATAACTTCAGCCCTACACAATTTCCTCTCTGTGAATTGTACCTGCAATTAACCTACCTGGTGTTCCTGACCTGCTCCCAGCCTCTACTCAATATAACTATTCTGAATTACAGCTCCCTTTCAGACCCATTACTTTATTTCCCTGCTGAGATCCCTATCTGGCCATTTCTTCAGGTTATCTATAACTACCAATGGTCCAATATAACTTTGACTTTTGGTTCCTTTAAATCTACTACTATCATTATATCTATAACCTTGATTCCTATTCATCTGCTCCCCTACCAGCCTTTCTACCTTTCCACCTCTGCTGTTACTCTCTATCCACTCCTTTCTTTCTGGCTAAATGGTACCATTATCATGAATTTAAGGTGTTATCCCAATGTAATGCACTTGGCCTGTCCATTGTGACCTCTGTAAACAATTGTAATCTTACGCTGCACTTAATGTGTTCTTTCTGTTATTTGCTATTCACTGCTGCCAATATTGCCAATATTGTTGTAATAATGTTTGCTGTTGTATGCATGTATGTATGGACACTAATCAGAGGTGGGAGCTCATAAAGCTGGGGATAGTGGAGGCAAACAAAACCTGCTGCAAGGCCCAGAGCAAGAAGGCTAGGGCTAAGAAACCAAGCTGGTTGAGCAAGGAGGTCATGGAAAGGTAAGGAGGAAAAGAGCTGCCTTTAGGAAGTAGAAGGGGACAGGATCAGATCTACACAGTTGCTTCTTGTTTTACATTGTTTTTCATGGATTCTACTTGGTAGAATGTTTATTTTCTTTCTTACTACTAAGGGGCTAGCAGGGTATTGTTTGGGGCTGTTGGAATTTTAAACCTGTTTTGGTAGCTAAAAAGTGGGCTCATTTGTTTGGTTCTGGTGTGGCAGGCTGCATTTGTAGAGCCTATTTCTTCTCTTTTAAACATAATTGGTGTAATTTAACTGGTCTGTTTCTTTGAATTGGAGACCTATATCTTATAATTCCAAACCTATTTTGATGTATTGCTGGTGAAGCTGTTTGAATTGGTGTCCTGTTTCTTTGGGTAGCAAACCTATGTTGGGGCTTTGAGTAGAATTGATTCATTGTTGCTGGCTTCACTAGCTGCAAAGTTTTGAGTGGGGGAAGGGTGCTAATTTGTCTGGCCAGGTCTCACTCAGCAGGGAGGCAGAGCTGAATCAGGTGTGGAGTCAGTGCTTTGGCTTCTCAGAAGGAACTAGAAGGGGGACAGGATCAGATCTACAGTACAGTAGCTTCTTGTTTTACATTGTTTTTCATGGATTCTACTTGGTAGAATGTTTATTTTCTTTCTTACTACTAAGGGGCTAGCAGGGTATTGTTTGGGGCTGTTGGAATTTTTAAACCTGTTTTGGTAGCTAAAAGTGGGCTCATTTGTTTGGTTTACGGTGTGGCAGGCTGCATTTGTAGAGGCCTATTTCTTCTCTTTTAAACATAATTGGTGTAATTTAACTGGTCTGTTTCTTTGAATTGGAGACCTATATCTTATAATTCCAAACCTATTTTGATGTATTGTTGGTGAAGCTGTTTGAATTGGTGTCCTGTTTCTTTGGGTAGCAAACCTATGTTGGGGCTTTGAGTAGAATTGATTCATTGTTGCTGGCTTCACTAGCTGCAAAGTTTTGAGTGGGGGAAGGGTGCTAATTTGTCTGGCCAGGTCTCACTCAGCAGGGAGGCAGAGCTGAATCAGGTGTGGAGTCAGTGCTTTGGCTTCTCAGAAGGAACTAGAATGGGACAGGATCAGATCTACAGTATAGTAGCTTCTTGTTTTACATTGTTTTTCATGGATTCTACTTGGTAGAATGTTTATTTTCTTTCTTACTACTAAGGGCTAGCAGGGTATTGTTTGGGGCTGTTGGAATTTTGAAACCTGTTTTGGTAGCTAAAAGTGGGCTCATTTGTTTGGTTTACGGTGTGGCAGGCTGCATTTGTAGAGGCCTATTTCTTCTCTTTTAAACATAATTGGTGTAATTTAACTGGTCTGTTTCTTTGAATTGGAGACCTATATCTTATAATTCCAAACCTATTTTGATGTATTGCTGGTGAAGCTGTTTGAATTGGTGTCCTGTTTCTTTGGGTAGCAAACCTATGTTGGGGCTTTGAGTAGAATTGATTCATTGTTGCTGGCTTCACTAGCTGCAAAGTTTTGAGTGGGGGAAGGGTGCTAATTTTTCTGGCCAGGTCTCACTCAGCAGGGAGGCAGAGCTGAATCAGGTGTGCAGTCAGTGCTTTGGCTTCTCAGAAGGAACTATAAGGGGACAGGATCAGATCTACAGTACAGTAGCTTCTTGTTTTACATTGTTTTTCATGGATTCTACTTGGTAGAATGTTTATTTTCTTTCTTACTACTAAGGGGCTAGCAGGGTATTGTTTGGGGCTGTTGGAATTTTTAAACCTGTTTTGGTAGCTAAAAGTGGGCTCATTTGTTTGGTTTACGGTGTGGCAGGCTGCATTTGTAGAGGCCTATTTCTTCTCTTTTAAACATAATTGGTGCAATTTAACTGGTCTGTTTCTTTGAATTGGAGACCTATATCTTATAATTCCAAACCTATTTTGATGTATTGTTGGTGAAGCTGTTTGAATTGGTGTCCTGTTTCTTTGAGTAGCAAACCTATGTTGGGACTTTGAGTAGAATTGATTCATTCTTGCTGGCTTCACTAGCTGCAAAGTTTTGAGTGGGGGAAGGGTGCTAATTTGTCTGGCCAGGTCTCACTCAGCAGGGAGGCAGAGCTGAATCAGGTGTGGAGTCAGTGCTTTGGCTTCTCAGAAGGAACTAGAAGGGGGACAGGATCAGATCTACAGTACAGTAGCTTCTTGTTTTACATTGTTTTTCATGGATTCTACTTGGTAGAATGTTTATTTTCTTTCTTACTACTAAGGGGCTAGCAGGGTATTGTTTGGGGCTGTTGGAATTTTTAAACCTGTTTTGGTAGCTAAAAGTGGGCTCATTTGTTTGGTTTACGGTGTGGCAGGCTGCATTTGTAGAGGCCTATTTCTTCTCTTTTAAACATAATTGGTGCAATTTAACTGGTCTGTTTCTTTGAATTGGAGACCTATATCTTATAATTCCAAACCTATTTTGATGTATTGTTGGTGAAGCTGTTTGAATTGGTGTCCTGTTTCTTTGGGTAGCAAACCTATGTTGGGGCTTTGAGTAGAATTGATTCATTGTTGCTGGCTTCACTAGCTGCAAAGTTTTGAGTGGGGAAGGGTGCTAATTTGTCTGGCCAGGTCTCACTCAGCAGGGAGGCAGAGCTGAATCAGGTGTGGAGTCAGTGCTTTGGCTTCTCAGAAGGAACTAGAAGGGGGACAGGATCAGATCTACAGTACAGTAGCTTCTTGTTTTACATTGTTTTCATGGATTCTCCTTGGTAGAATGTTTATTTTTCTTTCTTACTACTAAGGGGCTAGCAGGGTATTGTTTGGGGCTGTTGGAATTTTTAAACCTGTTTTGGTAGCTAAAGTGGGCTCATTTGTTTGGTTTACGGTGTGGCAGGCTGCATTTGTAGAGGCCTATTTCTTCTCTTTTAAACATAATTGGTGCAATTTAACTGGTCTGTTTCTTTGAATTGGAGACCTATATCTTATAATTCAAACCTATTTTGATGTATTGTTGGTGAAGCTGTTTGAATTGGTGTCCTGTTTCTTTGGGTAGCAAACCTATGTTGGGGCTTTGAGTAGAATTGATTCATTGTTGCTGGCTTCACTAGCTGCAAAGTTTGAGTGGGGAAGGGTGCTAATTGTCTGACTAGAGGCCTCAGCTACCTGATTGTTCTCGAAGACTTGGGCTGTGAAGGATCTTCAGAAAATAGTTTTGCACTGCTAGCGAGGAAGAAGGTGGAGGAGGGAAGTGATGAAATTAGAGGAGTAATTGATAAATGCCTGGACCAAACTGGAGCGTGGGGAAGTTCTGCTGGGAGAACTGCAACAGGGGTAAAAGAGCATAATAATGTGCAGGAGGAAGAGGAGGAGCTGGAAATGAGGGAGGGAGATGAAAGGAAGCAAGCAGGGAGTAAGAGGGGTGGAATCTTAGTGCTGGGGGACTCAATACTAAGAGGAGTTAGGTGGGTAAAAGGCGAGAGGCATAGTCGCATTTGGGTGGGAGCCATGCCAGGAATGACAGCGAAAGGGTGGGACAGTCTGTTCTGAAATATGCTAGAAGGGGTAGGGACAAACCTCATTTAATTATACATCTTGGGACAAAACGACCTGGCTGACAAGACAGTGGATATAGCCCAGAGGAGGTTTGAGGAACTAGCACAATTATGTGAGGGGGCAGGAAGATCAGTAACTTTTACGAGATACTTCCGGTGCCAAAAACAAGCACAACAAAAGCTGAGAATAGAGAATTTAACAGATGGCTAAGAACCTGGTGTTGTGCTAAAGGGTATGGGCTGTTGGGGGGGTGGGAGGGACCTGGGAGGACAGTGAGTCTCTATGCCAAGGACAGACTACACTTGAGTGAGGAAGGAAAGAAAGTGTTGAAACAGAGGATGGAAGAATATAAGAGGAAGTTGGGAGTTTAAACTAGGAGTGGGGGTGGCAGTTGGGGAAGAGCTATGCAGAGACCACAGGTTGGGAAATCATAGAGCTACCCCCATAACAGTGACAAAGGACAAATGGAAGTACTATTGGTGATGCTAGGAAAGGAGGGCAGGATGGGAGGAGGGGAAAGGGTGGAAGGTGGTCACCCTTAATGCTAGGAGCCTTGGGAGGAAAACTGCAGAGTTGCAGGTTCTCATGGCAGAGGGAGAGGTGGACATTGCAGCCATCATGGAAACATGGGCCACCCAATATAATGACTGGGACCTGTCTGTACCAGGGTACAGGTTATTTCGTAGGGACAGGGTGACTGGGAAAGGAGGGGGGGTGGCACTATATGTGAAGGAAGGACTGAAGTGTGTAAGGGAGGAAGGGGAGGAGGGTAGTACAGAGTCACTTTGAGTGCAAATCCAGGATTCCAAGAATAGGAGTCTTAGAATGGGAGTGGTGTACAGGCCACCATCTCAGATGGAGGAGTTAGACAGGGAACTAGCGGGACAGATCAGGAGGACCTGCGAGAAGGGTAGTGTGGTGATTGTGGGGGACTTCAACATGCCAGGAGTGGACTGGAGCACCCAACAACCAGGAACAGAAGGGCAGGTACTGCTGGATGCCTTCAGGACAGCTTCCTGCTGCAAATGGTCAGTGAACCAACCAGGTTAGGGAATACCCTTGACCTTGTGCTGGCAAATGGGGACTTTGTGAGAGAACTTACAGTGGAGGAACCGCTGTCAGGGTGACCACCACTCAGTATGGCTCACATTGGATATGGGCAAGGAAGGAGTGGAATCTGACACAAGGTGCTGGACTTCAGAGGGCTGACTTTGGGAGGATGGGGAAGTGGTAAAAGGGTACCTGGCCAGAATTCAATCTAGTATGGATACTAACCAGAGATGGGAGCTCATAAAGTTGGGGATAGTGGAGGCAACCAAAACCTGCTGCAAAGCCCAGAGCAAGAAGGCTAGGGCTAAGAAACCGAGCTGGTTGAGCAAGGAGGTCATGGAAAAGGTAAGGAGGAAAAGAGCTGCCTTTAGAAATACAAGAAAACAGGAGGAGGGAGGACAGAGAGGATACTTGACAGAATCGAAGGAGGTGACAAGGGCAGTAAGAGGGAGCCAAAGCATCTACAGAACTCAGGCTGGCACAAGGCATTAAGAAGGGGAGAAGGACTTCTTTAAGTACATCAGGAGAAAAGGATCTGTAAGGACCACATAGTAAGGATTAGGAAGGAGGGGGTTGGGTAGAAGCAGAAGTACGATAAGGCGGAAGCACTAAATTAGTTCTTCTGCTCAGTATTTACTAAAGAGAAGAGGGGTGACACCCAAGATGGGAGAAATGGCAGACGCAGGGGGAAGTGGTGACAGATGGGGAAATCATGGAAGGCAGAGTTCGAGAGGGTTTGAAGGCACTGAGGGTGGACAAGGCACCAGGCCCAGATGGCATCCACCCCAGGGTACTGAAGGAGCTGGCAGAGGTCCTTGCAGGACCTTTGGCAGACCTATTTAATGCCTCACTACATTCGGAGTGTGTACCTCAGGACTGGAGGATGGCTCATGTGGTGCCCCTCCACAAGAGTGGCCCCAAGGATGAACCGGAAACTACAGACCAGTGAGCCTCACATCCATCGTGGGTAAGCTAATGGAGACTATCCTGAAGGAGAGGCTGGTGGCCCTCTTAGAGGCCAAAGGACTACAGGACAGCAGACGGCATGGCTTCATATGTGGCCGATCCTGCCAAACCAACCTGGTCGAGTTCTATGACTGGGTAACTAGGCAACTGGACAGGGAACATGCAGTGGATGTCCTGTATCTGGACTTCAGTAAGGCATTCGACTCAGTGCCACATGGAAGGCTGGGAAGGAAGTTAGTAGGCACAGGGGCAGGTGCAATGCTGGTGAGATGGGTAGGAAACTGGCTGCAGGGAAGGCAACAGAGGGTGGTGGTGGGTGGGGAGCTCTCACACCCAAGGGCAGTGACGAGCGGTGTCCCACAGGGCTCGGTGTTGGGACCAGTGTTGTTTGGGATATTCATTGCAGACATATCATGGGACATCAAGAGCAAGATCAGTCTGTTTGCTGATGATACCAAGGTTGGCGCGGTGGTGGATGACCTAGGGGGATGGCAGGGGTTGCAGGATGATCTGGCAAAGCTTGAAACCTGGTCAGACACCTGGCAACTGGGCTTTAATGCCAAAAGTGCAAGGTGATGCATTTTGGGATGAAGAACCCAAGGAGGACTTACCAGCTAGGGGGAGTGCAGCTAGCCCAAACAGAGGAGGAGAAGGATCTGGGTGTGCTCATCACAGGGTCAATGAACAACTCGGCACAGTGTAGGAAGGCAGCTGCAAAGGCCAACAAAATGCTGGGTTGTATTGCAAGGGGTATATCCTCGAGGAGGGAGGAGGTGATTCTGCCACTGTATAGGTCATTAGTTAGACCACACCTGGAGTACTGCGTGCAGTACTGGCGTCCGTATCTGAAGAGGGACATTAAGTTACTGGAGGGAGTGCAGCGCAGAGGACAAAAGATGATCAAGGGTCTGGGGACTTATCATATGAGAGGAGGTTGAAGGAGTTGAACATGTACTCACTGGAGGAGAGGAGAGACAGGGGACATGATTGAAACCTTTAAATACATGAAAGGAATAAACAAGACAGGTACAGAGGGCTGTTCAAAGTAAGGGAGGGAGGCCACTGGGGGCCATGATATAAGACTGGAGTGAGGAAGGTTCAGGAGGGAGATGAGGAGACACTTTTTACAGAGAGGGTGGTGGCTGGGTGGAATCGTTACCTGCAGAAGTGGTATGCAGTAGAACAGTGGACTGCTTCAAACGAGGATGGGACAGGACAAGGGGGAGGGTTAATGAAGGGAAGGTGGAAGGGAAGGGTAGCTGCAGAATAAGGGGTGCTAGCTGCACATTCGAGCAGACTTGATAGACCTCTAGGCCTTTATCTGCTGGCAAATTTCGTATGTTCGTGTGTAAGAAAAAAGGGACAGGGGAGGACAGGGAGGAGTACTTGACAGAATCGAAGGAGGTGACAAGGGCAGTAAGGGGAGCCAAAGCATCTACGGAACTCAGGCTGGCACAAGGCATTAAGAAGGGGGAGAAGGACTTCTTTAGGTGCATCAGGGAGAAAAGGAGCTGTAAGGACCACATAGTAAGGATTGGGAAGGGGGGGGTTGGGTGGAAGCAGGGTGCGATGAGGCAGAAGCACTAAATGAGTACTTCTGCTCAGTATTTACTAAAGAGAAGAGGGGGTGACACCCAAGGGGGGAGAAATGGCAGAAACGGGTGGAAAGGGATGACAGATGAAGAAATCATGGAGGGCTGAGTTTGGGAGGGTTTGAAGGCACTGAGGGTGAATAAGGCGCCAGGCCCAGATGGCATCCACCCCAGGGTACTGAAGGAGCTGGCAGAGGTCCTTGCAGGACCTTTGGCAGACCTATTTAATGCCTCACTACATTCGGAGTGTGTACCTCAGGACTGGAGGATGGCTCATGTGGTGCCCCTCCACAAGAGTGGCCCCAAGGATGATCCGGGAAACTACAGACCAGTGAGCCTCACATCCATCATGGGTAAGCTAATGGAGACTATCCTGAAGGAGAAGCTGGTGGCCCTCCTAGAAGCCAAAGGACTACAGGACAGCAGACAGCATGGCTTCATATGGGGCAGATCCTGCCAAACCAACCTGGTGGAGTTCTATGACTGGGTAACTAGGCAACTGGACAGGGGCCATGCAGTGGATGTCCTGTATCTGGACTTCAGTAAGGCATTCGACTTGGTGCTGCATGGAAGGCTGGGAAGTAAGTTAGTAGGCACAGGGGTGGGTGCAAAGTGGGTGCGATGGGTAGGAAACTGGCTTCAGGGAAGGCAGCAGAGGGTGGTGGTGGGTGGGGAGCTCTCACACCCAAGGGTAGTGATGAGTGGTGTTCCACAGGGCTCGGTGTTGGGACCAGTGTTGTTTGGGATATTCATTGCAGACATATCATGGGACATTAAGAGCAAGATCAGTCTGTTTGCTGATGATACCAAGGTAAGAGCAGTGGTGGATGACCTAGGGGGATGGCAGGGGTTGCAGGATGATCTGGCAAAGCTTGAAACCCAGTCAGACACCTGGCAACTGGGGTTTAGTGCCAAAAAGTGCAAGGTGCTGCATTTTGGGATGAAGAACCCAATGAGGAGTTACCAGCCGGGGGGAGTGCAGCTTGCCCAGACAGAGGAGGAGAAGGATCTGGGGGTGCTCATTACAGGGTCAATGAACAACTCGGCACAATGTAGGAAGGCAGCTGCAAAGGCCTACAAAATGCTGGGTTGTATTGCAAGGGGTATATCCTCGATGAGGGAGGAGGTGATTCTGCCACTGTATAGGTTATTAGTTAGACCGCACCTGAAGTACTGCGTGCACTACTGGCGCCCGTGTCTGAAGAGGGACATTAAGTTACTGGAGGGGTGCAGCGCAAGGTGACAAAGATGATCAAGAGGCTGGGGACTTATCATATGAGAGGAGGCTGAGGGAGTTGAACATGTACTCACTGGAGGAGAGGAGGGACGGGGGACATGACCAAAACCCTTAAGTACATGAAAGGAATAAACAAGACAAGTACAGAGGGCTGTTCAGAGTAAGGAAGGGAGGGACACCAGGGGCCATGATATGAGACTGGAGGGAGGAAGGTTCAGGAGGGAGATGAGGAGACACTTTTTTACAGAGAGTGTGGTGGCTGGGTGGAATGCGTTACCTGCAGAAGTGGTATGCAGTAGAACAGTGGACTGCTTCAAAAGGGGATGGGACAGGACAAGGGGGAGGATTAATGAAGGGGAAGGGTGGAAGGGAGGGGCAACTGCAGAATAAGGGATGCTGGCTGCACATTTGAGCAGACTTGATAGACCTCTAGGCAGGGATCGACAAATTTCAAAATGGCATGCTAGTCCCGGACAACTGGCCTTGTCAAAAATGGTAGTCCCCGAGTTCAAAGTGGTAGTCCAATACATTTCAATGAAAATTTTGGGACTCGCTCTGCTATTCTGTATTTAGTATTCCCTTACCCTTAATGTTTTTATCTCAGTATATTTTCCAAAACTCCAAAGTGAAAAGCAAGTCTGCCAGTCAGGTCCCACACACCCCCCTGTGGTCAGCATTTATATCCTCTCCCCTAGAGTCCTCTCGACTCCAACCCCAACAACTGCCCCTGTACAATGTGCCCAACTGCCCCACACAACACAAATCCCCCTTTCTGAAGCACTATATGAATATTGCAGTAAATCACACTATAGTTTGACTGTGCACTCTTCTATTGTTTTATTTACTGCTCTAGGCTCTGCTGTTCAGTGTATTTAAATCAATATTCCCTGATTTTTTCCTTCAGTATATTATCCCTTTTTTTCAGCCACTCTAGTTTTACTTTCTTTCCATCTGAAACGTGTCTTTGACTTGGGGTCCTCTGATTTTATGACTGCAGTCGGTAGCTGTGCTGCTATTGCTATTTGTTTTCTCAGACTTGCCATTGTTCTGACAGGGTTATTGATCCTGCATGTGCCAGACCAACAGAGAGACACAGTCTGAGTCTGAACCGGCGACGGCAGCAGCGCCAAAACCTTTCTCCCTTCCCCGCCAGTCTTCTTTTATTTCTGGACAGTCTGTCTGACTGTCCCAACAAACTACTGAGCTATTGGTTTTTATTTTTCAGCACAATTTCAGTTAAGGCTGCGCAAACTAGTACAACCCACTAGACCTGCAGTAAAGTGTAGAAATCAGGGTGATAGTCACGTCACTCCTGCACTAAAACCAACACACACTCCTCTCTAACAAATGAAAATGACGCTTCTTCACCCAGCGGTCTAGTTTGTTCAGCCTGCCCAAAGTCCCCCAGGTCGCCTTAAGCAACAGCACACTATTCATACACTGACCTGTTAGTCCTTCAGCTCCATGCTTCGACTCTAGGATCCTTCGCGGTGCCGGTTCTCCCTGCTACAAGTGGATGGTTCACTGGAGTTGCGATCAAGTGACGATGGGCACTTTGACTCGCTTGGAAAGCAGACCGAGGACTCTAGTGGCCCCAACACTAAGTAGCAGAAATTAGAAAAAAAAAAAACAGGTCCTGGCTCAGTACTAATTTGGTTGTCCACGGACAACCCGATTCAGTAAGAGTGATTGCCCGATGGCAGAAACTGATAGCCCGAGACATCGGGCTATGGGATTTGTCAATCCCTGCCTCTAGGCCTTTATCTGCTGGCAAATTTCATATGTTCGCATGTTCATATGTTCCACTACCCTTTCCCTCAGGATGCACCGTTAGACGAGTAACTTGTTGTTCAATGTGCCTTTCCTGGTGAAACGTTACAATAAATAATAAGTCCATGGAGTCTGCCCTGAGGCCCTAGCTTTCCCAGCACTACTCCCCCTACACCATTTTAGTTCTACCAGTGATTACTAAGGCTGGGCGAACTCGGTGAAGTTTTAACCCTTTTTAAATAAGAACCAGGACATGGTGGAGTTCTGATTTGTTCTGCTTAGTTCTGATTATTTATAAATATTTGAAAAAATGCGATAAAATACATAAAAGTAGCCAAAGTCAGTCATATTTAACACAGAGGCTCAAAGGAAACAATTTAATACATTATTTGTATAAAATTAAAGTAACTACTAAAAGCAATTACTACTAGCTCCTTCATGCATGGCCTGTACTGGTGACATATCCTGCTCAGGCCCGTGAGTGTGCTGGGGAGAGAGACAGACAGACAGACAGACAGACAGATGCAAGCACCTATATTGTACCACAAAGCAATACCAAGCACTGCAGGCAGCCAAGATATTTTCATTAATACTGCTGTGTGGGTATTATTTTGATGAAATGGATGTAATGAATGATCAAAATAAGCAGCAGTAGAGCCCACCCACCCTACCCATGTGAATGATGCGACTGCATCACATGTCCCAGTGTCACGGTGATATGGTATACTACCTGGTCCAACAGGTGGTAATGTTTTGTACAACTACTTCTACTGATCAACACGCATATGTTTATTAAATAAGAAATGAAAGACAAACTGATCACCACCCATGCAGCCAGTCACATCACACTGGTCAAGTGCAGTGCAGTCATAAAATAAAGTTAGGCGTAGCCTGCCTAGGCAGAAGATGGCAGCATAGATCTCCTTCTCCAGGGAACATAAGAAATCAAACCTCATCCTTCTTGTTACGGACCTTACGGATGTGTTAACTCTGCTGATCTGGTTCTACGTAACTCATTCCAGGTTTCCTGTAAGTCATTTTGCTCTTCGTTCTATTGCAAACCTATATTTTAATCCTTTTAGAATTTGGACCTGTATAGTTGCAGTATGGCTGACCCTCATCTACAACAAATCTCTCTGGCAAGAGTAGAAGCTATGTTTTCAGAACTTGTAGAAGATATAAATGACTTGAAAGTCTCTACACAACATGCTTCTATAACTCTAGATTCCTTTGATAAGAGAATAAGCTCCTCCGAAACCCAGACAAGCTGTAATACAAAATCCATTCAGGAGCTACAGGTCACTGTCACAAACCAAGATCACACCATCAAATTACTACAAAATAAACTTGATGACCTTGAAAATCGTAACCTCAGGAATAATCTTTGATTTCTGGGTTTCCCAGTGGGATCTGAGCTTGGAGACACTACAGCGTTTTTATATCATGTTTTGCCAGCTATGTTAAAACTGCCACCCGAACAGCAACTGATTATTGAGCACTCCCACCGCACTCTTAGTCCGAGGCCCAGTAAAGATCAAAGGCCCAGACCGATTGTGGACAGGTTTTTTGAACTATGCCCATACAGAGCTCATCATACAGAGCTCATCTTAAAAAGGGCCAGAGACATTTGTACATTAATGTGGTAAGACTTTAAAATTTCAATCTTTCATGGCTTCTCCAAAGAAATCACAGATAAAGGAAAGCATACAACCCATTGAAACTAACTGCTGCACCAAAAGGGATAAGGTTTGTAGCTACCCTGCCACTATGCATTTATTTTGGGTTCCTCCTTCAAAGATTTCAGTACTCCAGATGCCTTGTCTGCATTCCTGGGTTCTACTTCAGGTGATTCCCCCACTGTTTAATCCATCAGAAAAAGCACTCTTGACCTCCAATGACACGCCACCTCAGAGTAGTATTTCAGTGGCACAAGTCAGCAGAGGAAGCCCAGTTGCATTAGCAAACCCTGCAGATGCAGCACCCACAGTTCCTGCAACAAGACATTCAAACAGACTGAAAGATAAATCTACATTGAGTAGCCTTAAACATACTCGTTCCTGCTGCCCAAATCCAGACTGCTTAAAACCTCCCTCCCATGCACCTGTACATACCAGCATCAACCCAGATATCCCAATCAGCAATAAGTTCTCGCTTCTTGCCGACGATCTTCACTCATCTCAGGAGGACTTGCAATCCCACGCTGATGCTGATCAATCACCCGGTCCTAGTACAGCCCTGCAAGGTGTCGCGTCTGTGGACTCTTCTTGGGTTGAAGTTGTTTCAAGTTCCCCCCTTACACACTTGGAGCCACCCATGAAGAAAAGGAAAGCCAAAGTGAAAAACAAGAACTCAAAGGCCACAATCAAAGCTTCTCAGTCAATGAAAACCTGAAGCTAGTGTAGCATAGATTTGCTATTGTTTTCTCCCTGGCTTATTGTACAGCCAAGACCCAGTGCTGTTCCGGACCACTGTTCCTTTTCGTTTTAACTGCCGTACATTGCACTGTGCAGCCTTCTCATTCAGGCACTCCCTTCCAGCTGGTCATGATTCAGGAAGGCTGTACATCGCGATAAAGGTATACCTTATTAACCAGGTCTATTTTTCTTTTACTTTCCAATGTGGTACCACTAGTGTTCAGTCCTATGCTGTGTGGTTAATGTTACCATGTTCAATATGTCTTTGGGGCTGCATTTCATTAGTCCATCCTGTTTCTACTCCACATTTAATCTATATACAATTATATCATAAGGCAAACCGCATTATCCTGCTCACTTTTACACAATACCTGTTATTGGAGCTAATGTCTTTTTTTCTGGAGCTACTCCTATTCTCACAGATATAAATCTCATTCTCCCCCACATATGGCTCCCTTATTTACTCCATTTATCTCTCATATACCCTTCTTTCCATATAACAAACTGCTTGTTACTGCTATTGGTGCATTGAACTGGTGGAGATACTGCCTATTTCGTACCGGTTGGCTCTAGTCACTCGAAGCCTAATGAATGTTTCAATTTTATTTCTGATATTTTTCTGGTTCTGGGGTTCGTTAGGACTATGACATAGATCTGACTACTCCTCAACCTAATCGCTGTAGGTTATTTTCAAGTGTGTGATGCCTTTATTAATTGCAGGAATCTCCACCACTATAATTATTTTCTCTTTTATTGAAACCAGATTACTCGATACATTTAAGATAGGGTGCCCAATTTGACAACTAGACTACACAATGATTTCACATAATTGCAAGAAGCCTTTTTGAGCTACTATTTCACACTACCCACCTACACTTACTGATGCAGGATGACTTTTTTTTTCTAATGTACTACTCCAATATTTTGAGTTTAAATTTCCCTTTGATCATTGATGCTCCTATTTTCTCAGTCTAATACCTGGCTCCCTGGTACCATCTCTAGGCAACTCTGGTCCTATCACAGCACTAATGTGTATTGTATAGGGTTAACATGTCTTTTAATACTTAGTTTCATGTTTTTGCTAATAAGGTCTGTTATATTTGTCCTTTACATCTGTCCCTCACCAGTTGAGGTGTGGTTACTATCTTATGTTCCCCACTATACTCAAGAGAATTTGCTCACTGTTATAGGTAGTTGTTTATTGGTGTGATAACTGTTCTTTAAAAGTTATAAGTCCTAGTTTTTTAGACCTTACCCAGTCTGCATAGAACTTTTTCTAGGTATATACGCCCCATGGTGTGGCGGAGAGTCTGTTGTACTGGTTACCAACTCTAATCCTCCTTCACTTACAAGAAGTTAACCTCTGACTTCTATTAATAGTTTTTTGTCTTACATATATTAATATGCTAGTTGACTCTCACTTTTCTTCTACTTTGTACTATTTTAGAGAGATATCCATGGTCTTAATAATTGATATACAATTCCTCATATGCCTGTTAGATCCTGCCTCCCTCGTGAGCATAATATTATACTAATCAGCATGGAACTACCTCTGCTTGAAATATTGGTCCCTCACTATTTCTTTAGTATTATTCTCCCCTTAAGCTATTACTATGATTAATCTATTGCTATACTCATGGAATGTGAAGGGACTTAATTTCCCTTGTAAGAGGAAGCAAATGATAACTTTTCTCAAATAACACAAAGCAGACATTGCCTTCCTCCAAGAAACAAAATTACTAGCAGAGGATGTTAATAGGCTTAACAAGGATTGGGTCAGTCAAATGTATGACCTCTTGTTTTCCTCAAAAAAATAGAGGAGTAGCTATTCTGATCCATAAAAAACTCAAATGGACCTTGATTAAGTCTATATCAGATCCAGAAGGCAGATGGGTTATTGTTACTTTGAATACCCTTTCTGATCCCATTATGCTAATCAATGTGTATGCCCCCAATGCTGATTCTCTTGAATTTTTTCGTAATGTATCCCAACATATTCTAACACTCCAATAATATTTGGAGGTAATTTTAATCTGGCACCAACACCACAAATGGATAGAAGTAATTACTCTACTGACTCTCACTGCAGAGGCATTAAGGCTCTCTCTTTACTACTGAAAGAGTTTGGCCTGGCAGATATTTGATGGCTACTTTATCCCCATGACCATGACTTCACCTTCTACTCAAATCTTCATAATCATACAGTCGCATTGACTACTGGTTTGCTTCCTCTTCTATAATGGAGAAAACTATCAACCCTCTATCCTCCCCATAATAATATCAGATCATGCACCAATTAAACGACACCTCTTATGGGAACCCCTACAACAAAGTCTACCTCTTGGCATCTGGACCTCCTTCTCCTTAGGGATTCAGATTTCTTACCCTGGATTAGATCTCAAATTCAAGACTCCCTATCATATAATAACCCTGTGGACACATCAATGTCTACTGTTTGGGAAGCTTTAAAAGCTACGCTACATGGGAAAATAATTAGCTTTGCAGCCCGTAGGAAAAAAAGCAGGGAACAACTACTTGCAGATTTAGAAAAAACACTTACGACTAAAGAAAATCTATACTTTAAAAATAATAAAGCGAACCCCAATTCTCAACTCCATCTAGAGATATTACAGCTCAGAACCAAAATAAACAACCTTGTCTCTCAAAAAATGGAACTTGCTCTATTAAGAGTTAAATACAAATTTTGGGAGCGAGGGGACAAAAGTGGTAAACTTCTTTCCTATCAACTTAAAGTGCAACAAATTGAGCGTCATATCACCAATCTTAAGGACCCACAGAGTAAGGTACATACTGATAACCTCTCCATAAATCATATTATGAGATCTTTTATCAGAATCTATATTCTGTTGTCAGTCCTGCACCCACCCACATATGCAACATCTTTTAAACAGCCTGCATTTACCTCACTCTCTGATGAAAAATACTCTAGATGAACCCTTTACACTGCAAGAAATTCAAAAGTATTATCCTCACTAAAATCAGGCAACTCTCTGGGAGAGACATATTCCCATAAACTCCTATAAATCACTTTCTGATTCCCTTTGGCCCCTACTTTTTGAAGGCTTAAGGAAGCTTCAAATAAAGGTAAACTCCCTCTTACTTTTACTGAAGCAATTATTACATTAATCCCAAAAAAAGATAAAGAGCCTTCCCTTCCTGTTAGCTATAGATCAATTTCATTACTTAACACTGATGGGAAAATATTAGCTAAACTTTTATCCACGTGCCTTAAACCCCTTCTTTCTAAACAAATTCATTGTTCTCAAGCAGGCTTTGTCAAGAACAGATCTGGCTCAGACCACTTGAGCTCCATGTTTAACTTAATTCACAAAGCTACATTCCTTAAATTTCCTGCTGCAGCAATAGCTGTTGATTTCGAGAAGGCTTTTGATTCCCTTAGCTGGAATTATCTATACCAGGTTCTCTCCTACTTTGGCCTCCTTTCAAATTTCTGCACATGGATCAAGTTACTTTATACATCACCCTCAGCCAAAATCCTCACTAATTCTACTCTTTCTTCCTCTTTCCCTTTATTAAGAGGAACTAGACAGGCTGTCCTTTATCTTCCTCATTGTTCATCCTGGCTATCGAAACCTTAATGGCTAGCCTCGCCAAGCTAATGACATTAAAGTTATCCCTATAGGTAACTCTGGATACATTTCCTTACCATACGTGGATGGCCTTTAATACTTCTAGAAAATGTAATGAGCTGGACCCCCTTTAACTAGGCTACTTAACAAATTCACTGAAATTTCAGGCCTAGCGTTGAATTATGGGAAATCTGAAACCCTCCCTCTTAATGACGTTTGCAAACCCCTCATGAACCTACTGCTTGGATTTCATTGGTCTCCACAGGGTATTACCTATTCAGCAATAACAATTTCTCGTGATTTAGAGAAGATTTGGGATCTAAATTTCAATCCCCTTCTTGTCAGTATTAAAACATCCCTAGATAGATGGAAATGGTTAAATCTTTCCTTCATGGGGAAAATATCTGCTATAAAAATTACCATTTCACCCAAGATACTGTATTTGTTTTCTAACATTTCTCTTGTCTTACCTTCCACCTATTTATCCAAACTTGATAAGTTAATCGGTAATTTAATATGGGAGGGCAAGACACCAAGATTTAGCTGTACCAAACTTCAATCATCCTGGACAAAAGGGGGGATTCAGCCTTCCCTCGTTCAAAGGTTATATCTGAGCTTTTCATACTTCTCAAACCATTAAACGGTTTGGCAAAATTTCATCCCATACACCTCTCTGGGTACAGATGGAGTCTGCATTATGTCCTGGTGTCGTTCCCACATCATTCATCTATAGTGTCCTCCCTCCTAAACTAAAAGCCCATCCAACTATTTCTGCATCCGTTCTTTACTGGAAGTTGATACACAAGCACTTAAAATCCAAACCCACTCCATTCTTCTATACTCCTCTTTGGGGCAATTCTTTGCTTTCCCTAGAAAGATAACTTACTTTCTGCCGCACGAGGAAGAATAAAGGCCTATTCTTTTTAGGAGATATTTTTGATAAAAACTTTTGTAATCTTGACTCTTTCTCAAACTTACAGCTAAAATGGGATCTCCCCAAACAGGACTTCTGGAAGTATCTTCAAATTTGAGCTGCCCATAAATCCATTGCATCTTATATTCACAACCTCTCTACACATGATCATTACATCTCACACTGGATTCACTTATCAGCAAAGCAGAATAGTGTCATCTATAAGGATATCATGGAAAAACTACCTGACCAGTCTCTTTATGTGAAAAATAAATGGCGCATTCTTCTTAGCTATAATATATTCGAAACCCAATGGCATAACTGCTGGCACTCCTCTCATAGCTTTTTAAGGATGCTCACAGGTCTTTAATACAAATCAGATTTTACACTTGTGGTAGAGAACTCCCTCTGTATTAAATCAACATGGGTCTCTAAACAATGCTAATTGTTGGCGTTGCAACTCCCTAGCAGATCTCCTTCATATATTATTGTCCCTGCTCCAATTCACAAACTGTGGCATAGGATTATTCCTACAGAAGGTGATCAGACATCATATCGCCTTTGACCCTAAACTCTTTTGCTGGTATCCTCCTAAAAACACTATTCTATCTCATGCTCATTTCAGATGGCCAAGTATATTATTTCTTCAAGTCAACGCCTTATTCTTATGAACTAGAAATCCCATAATATTCCTTCCCTCGCTGATGTCCTCCAAAACCTCTCCCATTATGCTTCTCTGGACCAGATATCTCAACTCTCCTCTGATTGACTCAACATCTACAATAGATGTTGGCAGGATTATTTCTCCTACTTGAATATCTCTGGTAGCCCTAACTAGCATATTGTACTATATACAGCTCAGGTTATATATGGGGAATATTTCTCATTATTTCCTCAACTCTCTTTCTCTTTCTCTTTTTCTTTCTTTCCTCATTCCTCTCTGTCTTTAGATTGTCTATATATTATACAACTTATACAACTTTCTACAGCTCCTATTTTACACATACAGTCTATGTTATAAATGCCTACTACTGGTATTATGCATAAAGTTATGATAATGGCTCTATTGTATTTATAGCATGTCTCTTATTACTATAATTATACCATCTGCTAATCTCCTACTTATATAGATACAGAAATTAAGAGACGCATTCTCTTCCATCCACTTACTTCCAAATATGCTCAGATATTAGCCTACGTTCATTTTTATAGCTTATACTTTCTATATAGGGAGCAATCATATTCATGTGAAACTTGTTGTTTGTCATATCTGTAATCAATATGTTCTTTTGTTGAAAATTAATAAAAAGATAAAGTGGGAAAAAAAATAAAGGTTGCCATAGTCACCTGAAGACCTGATGACACACAGTTACATCCTTCCTAGTTCCATAATTGCTGCCAGCTAGTGCCAAGTAATTTAAGTATGTAAAATTAAAATATAATAATCTCAGCCCAGTTACTGTAAGTTAGGTATAGTGTTACAGCCAGGCTAGCATACCACACACACAATAAAGAATTTATATTATTCTTTGTGAAGTAATTGCAGCCAAATATGGGGGACATGAGAGGACAAAATAGTGACAAGTAGTAGTAGTAAGGACAAAAAGTGACAAGTAGAAGCACAGTAGTAGACGTGAAGACAAAAAGCGAAAAGTAGAAATAGTAGACAGCAGTACCCTGCCTTTCAGATTAGAGTGGTACCTACTACCACCAAGTAAGTTTATGACATGAAATGCAGCTTCTTGCTCTATTTGGACTCTGAATACACTGATCTTATTTTTCATGTATCTGTGCTCATTGTGACCATTCAAGTAATTCTGGTCTGGCCTAGTCCGTTCTCCTGACCTGACTTGTTGCAATTAATTGCTGCCTCATGTAGTAGACCCTATTCATAAAATATTTTCACCACAGGCACACATTCTTGAGAGTGTTTTGTGAATAGGGCATGCTCAGACTATAAGTTTCATTCGGGTATCATATTTGACATTAAAGTGAGGAATGTTGACTTTCAGCAGTGTTAACTCTCAGCATTTTCAGGTATCAAACAGGATTGTGTGTCAGTAATGACGTTACCAGCTCAACTAAACAATCATTCTGAATAGATGCTAGTTGGAGGACAATTCATATACGTCACTGGAATGTTTACTAAAGCAGGCCACATATTTTGTTTGGTTCCAGTATTTCAAAGGATCGGCATTCCAGTTGATATTGGTTTTGCCAGATACATTTTGTCAAAAAGCAATCCACAGGTCAGGCCCTCTGCTCCCACAGTGCCAACCTCAAAGTGCAATAGTATGAACAGGAGACAAACAGGGTAACCCTCCTGTCTGTTTTGGGTCCAAATCGCCTACCAGCTTTGAATCCTGGGGGTCAAATGTGAACCTTATGCTAGCATACCCAGTTAACAGGCTCATATATACATTGTCTTCAGGGAAATGCAATATAATCCTTCACCCAGTGGCACCCAGCCAGGTTCCCAAACTGTACCCTTATGACTCAATATGAGACCTAGGTATATTCTTACCTTTTTGCCAGATAGTAACACATAATTTTAAGCTCTTAACAGCTGTCAGAATTAAACACTAGTTCAGCATTCATATTCAAAAGAAAACTGATAAAACACAGGCAGAATTTCAAGGAAAATATTGTTTACAAAAATTGTAAAATGGGTAAAATATCAAACACAGAACATATACACTAATAACACAGTCAATAAAATAATTGGGAAATTACAGAACAAAGAATGATGCCTGCAAATTACTTCAAAGTTCTTGCTTAGCTAGATGTTACCAAAGTGCTTGTTTTAAGTCTAGAGACAAAATCTCACACTTCTCGAGTCCAGAGATAAGCGCTATATTTCCCTAGATGCCTGACCATTTCAAATGCATCTCCCCACCCCTTGGTGAGGTCACAGTTAGATCCTCCCATACCTAATTTCTACTGTGGAAATCAACAGTTAGCAATTTTTAAAATATGAGTCTCCTTCATCAAAGCCTCTTCTTCTCTCTGCTGGTTTCCTGTTTTGCAAGAATGATTTTAGGTTTATGACGTTAACAATAATCTGTAATCAAATTGTCTCTTCCTGCAGGATCATAAAATTTTACAAAGTCTCATCTCTTGGCATATTCATTTATTTAGCTTTTGTTAACCATCTAGGCACAGTAGACAAGTATTATGCCAATTTTCAGGAATGACCGGGAAAGTACAACAGGTAATACAGAAACTTCAGAACAGAACAGCAGGTAAAGCAAGTACATTGAATAACATTATACATTGATGGTAGGAAGCCCTCTATTAAGGCAGGACAGAAAACCTTTGATTAGTTTTCCCCAGCCAGCTTTATGACAGCCAGCTGCTTTAGTGACACTGACACCTTTGAGGTCAAAGGTCAAGCCTCTTACACACTGACTTACTTGTGTGCCAAGCAGACAGTCCCAAACACATACACATTTATTTAAAAATGCAAATATGATACATATAACAATAAGCAGGTGGCAGAGCGTCGCACATTTCAACAGTGGTCTGTGCTAAGACTGTGTTAGAAGAAGTTGATGAGGAAGATGTTACATTTACATGTTGTGAGTGACTACAGAGACATGAAGCTGAACCAAGCGACTGTGGGACAGTGCTATGTTTGGATGGTGGTGAAGAAGAAGATCCTGCTGCAGTGACCAGAGGAAGAGGGAGAAAATGCTGCAACACTAGAGGATAGGCCACCTGATGCTGTGCTGTGTTGTGAAAAGATTCTGAATGTGGTGCTGTTGTACTCTGTTCCATGACAGCATGCACCTCATTATTTCTTGTTTATCTCAAAAGAAGTGTCATCATCACTCAATAGCTGCTTTGATTTGTATTGTGGGTCCAAGATTGTTGCTTTAATGTAGAACTCAGAATGAAGCATTTTACACAGTTGTCATCTTTATCAACTTTTGATCATGCATCTCATTAGATCTTGTTGAATTCTGGGGCAACCTGTATGTGTCAGCAGCACCACTGCAGCCTGTAAGATAGAATTGTCTTGGTCTCTAACTTTTCACTAATCAGATTCAATTGGAATTTTAAAATTTTTATTAGGGGTATCACCTGGCTCAAACTTGTAGTGTTTGCACTCACCTCTGGTGATTTCCTCAAATGGCTGGAGGAGAAAATTAGAAGCTCCAGCATGGCCCACTGTGGTGGAATAATATAGATGGCTGCATCACCAGTTTTATTTTCTAAGGTGTATTGTCTGACAGCTTTCTTTTGTTCCAGCAGCCTTTGGAACATAAGAAAGGTTGAATTCCATCAAGTAGAAATGTTTTGGATCAGTCTGTGCAAAGGATACATTGTGTTTCTGCTGTAAATACAGAGCAGAAGTACTTGTTTAGGATTTCAGCTTTTCTCTACCCCCCTCTTCTAGGTCCCCCCTTCTGCCTTTAGTCATACTATTCCTCCCTTTGCCTTCCTTTTTTCCCTTACGTACCTAAAAAAAGGTCATGTCCCCCATTTTTTCACCTTCCGCTATCCTCATCTCAGTTTGTGCTTTTGCCATCCTTATTACTTTAACTGCTTCCTTTAATTTATCCCTGGAATCACTGTTGAGGAAAAGTATTTTTTCAATGATATACTATATCGAGGTTCAAGGTACTCAAGCAGCCTCCTGAATCCTACATGTTCAACCATGTTATATGGTAGCAAATCAACAGCTATCATTTCTGAAATTTTCTTGGTTATTGTAACAGCGTCAAGGTGGGTCGAGGCATATTTGGCTTTACGTTCATATGTTTCTGAGATGGTAAACTGTCTCCTTGAAGGAGGGGGGCTTTTGAGCACATGGACATTTTCAGTAACAGTAGGAGTCCTTCAAATGGGAGGAAGTGGTGGAGGTGTCTCTGTAGTGCTGTGTGGGCTGCCACTGCTTTCATCTGTAAGAGAAATCCCTGAGTGTAGTGAACTATCATACGAACATACAAAATTGCTGCCAGAAAAAGGCCCACAGGTCTATCAAGTCTGCCTGATTGTGCAGCTCTTGGTTTCATATCACTACAGTTGCCCTTCTGATCCAAACCTCTCCCTTCCTCCTCTTTTCCAGTCTTCCTCCCCCCCTTTGTGTTCTTGTCTGTACTAACCCTGCTCTTGACTTGATCCCAACCCCATTTAAAGTTATCCACTCTCCTTTGAGGGATTAACTCCTCTGCCAGTGCGTTCCAACCTTTCACCACTCTCTCTCTCTCTCTCTCTGTGAAGTAGTGCCTCCTCATCTCACTTCTAAACCTTCCCCCTTCCAACTTCAGACTGTGCCCCCTTAGTGACCCTTCTCACTTTTAAGTGGAACACTCCTCCCTCCCCAACTTTGTTTATGCCTTTCAAATTCTTAAAGGTCTCTATCATGTCTTCTCTTTCCCTTCTCTTTTCCAGTGAGTACATGTTGAGCTCCTTCAACCTTTCCTCAAATGCCAACTCCCCTAGTCCCATGATCATTTTTGTAACCATATGCTGCAACCCTCCAGTAATCTACCTTACTTTCTGAGGTATGAGCACCAGTACTGTAAACAGTACTCCAAGTGTGGCCTCACCAGTGATCTATACAATGGCAGGATGACCGCCCCCTTTCTAGAGGTGATCGCTCTGGCAATGCACCCCAGCATCCTATTTGCCCTTGCTGCCACCCTCCTACATTGTGCTGATACCTTCATGCCCCCAGTAACTATTACCCCCAGGTCCCTTTCCTCCTCCTCCTCTGAAGCTGTTACCTGTACTCCCCCAAGCCAGTAGCTGTTCCTGGGATTTATGGCTCTGAAGTGCATGACCTTGAACTTCTTAGCATTAAACCCAGCTGCCACTCCCCTAGACCAGTGTTTGAGTTTAGCTAGATCCTCTCTGAGTGCCTGCCTTCCTTCCTTATTGTCCACTTTGCCACAGATCTTGAGTGTCGCCTGCAGTCAGGCTGATCTTACTCTTGACCCCCAATGCAATGTTTCCAATGAAGACGTTGAACAAAACAGGGCCCAGCACTGAACCCTGTGGTACCCCACTCATTACTAACCTTGGCTTAGATGCCTCCCCCTTTCAACTACCCACTGTTATCTGTCTGCGGCCAGCTTTCCACCCACCCCACCAGTTTTTCCCCCCACCCCCATGTCCATCAGCTTGTTCATTAACCTCCTGTGTGGCACTGAGTTGAAAGCCTTGCTAAACTCCAGATACAGGACATCCACAGCTTGACCTTCTGCAACCGCCTAGTGACCCAGTCAAAGAAGTCAATCAGGTTAGTTTGGAAAGATCTTCCCATGACAAACCCATGATGTCTGTCATCTTGCAGACCATTGCTATTGAGAAAGGTTATCAATCTCTCCTTCAGAATGGTCTCCATCAACTTCCCCACTATGGAAGTCAAGCTCACCGGTCTGTAGTTCCCTGGTTGGTTCTTGGGCACACTCTTGTGAAGGGGCACAACATGAGCCACCCTCAAGTCACTGGGTACATTCCCCATCTCCGAGGAGGTGTTGAACTGATCCATCAGAGGGCCTGTCAACACCTCTGCCAGTTTCTTCGGGACCCTTGGGTGTACGCTGTGCAGTCCTGGTGCCTTATCCAACTGCAAAGCTTTATGGTCCTTCTGAACTCTATCCTCTTGGATGACCTCATCTGTTATCTCTGCCCCCTCCACTCTTGCCCCCTTTCACTTTCGGTATTGGGCCATCCCTTTCTTTCTTGAACACCAAGTAGAAATACTCATTGAGTGCCTCTGCCTGATCTTCCCTTGTTCCCCATCCCCTTTCTCTTGATTCTAACATATTAACATACTAGAAAGCCAGCAGAGTAGACCCTATGCTCTATCGAGTCTGCTTGAGGATCACTGTCCATTGAGAACACAGTAGCGTCCTCCCCACCCTCCCCCATAGCCCCAACCCCATTCACAGACAGGTTTTCCTCCGATCTTGGTTCTGCTCAGATTAGCCCTCCTTTTACCTATCCCAGCCCTCTTGAACCCCTCCACAGTATCAATAGCCACCAGTTCTGTAAGTAGTGCATTCCAGGGTTCCACCACCCTCTCAGTGAAGTAGTATCTCTTTGTCTCTCCCTGAATCTTCTGCCAACCAGCCTCATTAGGTGACCCCGTGACCCCTCCTCTCTCAGCTGGAACAACCCATCCAAGGCTACCCTATTTACCCCTTAAGGTATTTGAAGACCTCAATCATATCCCCCTGTCTCCCTCTCCTCCAGGAAGTACAGGTTGAGCTCCTCAAGTCTCTCCCCATAGGACCTCTCCCCCAGACCCTGTATCATCCTGGTCGCCTTCCTCTGGACCCTCTCTAGGAGTGTAATGTCCCTTTTTAAGTTTGGACGTCAAAACTGCATGCAGTATTCAAGGTGTGGCCTAACCAGGCAATTATTCAGCAGAAGGAGCACCTCCTGGCTTCTTGAGGTTATCTCTCTGGCTATGCACCCCAGCATCTTATTTGCTTTGGCTGCAGCCCTGCTACACTGCTCTGAGTTGTTCATCTTGGCATCCACAACCACCCCAGGTCCTTTTTCCTCCACGAAGCCTACAGTGTCTCCCACCTCAGGTTGTACACATGAGCTAGGTTCCCAGTCCCCAGGTGGAGAACCCTGCATTTTTGAGTATTAAACCTTAGCTCCCAGATGTGACACCACCCTTCCAGAGTCACCAAGTCTTCCCGTAGGGCTAACCTACCTTTCTTCCTCCCTATCCACCACCACCCCCCCCAGCTTTGATTCATTGGCAAAGAGGCTCATCTCGCTCATGATACAATTTCTGATGTCTGAGATATAAGCCTTAAGCAGGAGTGGACCCAGCACTGATCCCTGTGGGACCCGGCTGCTGACCCTCCTGGGAGACAAAGCCTCCTCCCCAACCACCACCTTCTGAAAATGCCCAGCTAACCAGTTTCCTATCCGTCTGACTATCCCTACCCCCACCCCAATTTCCATCAGCTTCTCCAGCAGCCCAGGATGTGACACTGAGTCAAACACCTTGCTGATGTCTAGAAAGAGGCCATCCACTGGCCTGCCCTGGTCCAGTGCTCTCGTCACCCAATCGTAGAACTCCACAAGGCTGGTCTGACACAATCTGCCCTGAACAAAGTCATGCTGGTGATGATCCAAGTGGTCCCATGTCCCTAGAAACATCTCCAGCCTTTCTTTCATGATGACCTCCATCACTTTGCCCACCACCGATGTCAGGCTTACAGACCTGTAGTTACCCAGCTCTTCCCATGAGCCTCCCTTCTGGATAGGCACAATGTGGGCCATCCTTCAATCCTGAGGCATGCATCCTGACTGAAGAGAATAGTTAAAGAGGTCCACCAGAGGTGCAGCCAGGATGTCCACCAGTTCCCTTAGTGCCCTGAGATGAAGATCATCTAGGCCTGGTGCCTTCTCCACTCTTATGGACTTGAGAGCTTCTCACACTCTACCAATAGGGATTTCAACATCCATGGCCCCCTTCCAATCTGCAGGTCTAACCTGCCCCACCGCATGGCGCTGCCCCACTCTCCTCCCTAGTGAAGACCGAGGCAAAGTAGTTATTAAGTACCTCTGCCTGCTCCTCTGCCTCCTCTGCCCACCCATTCGCCAACCCCAGTCTACTAATCTGCCCCTTCCCATTCCTTCTTTACCTGATATACCTGAAGAACCCTTTTTCACCTCTCCTAATTCCCTGAGCCACCCTCTGCTCCGTTTTCACCTTGGCTGACCTCACCACCCTGGTGACCTTACTGGCTATCCTATCATATGTCCCTTGACTATCACCCCACATGATCATCTATATTGGCTATAAGCAGCCTTTTTCCCTCACAGCATCTTGTACTTTCCTTGTCCACCAGCCTCGGCTTCCTGGCTCTACCAAACCTAAGGCCGCTCCTTCGTGCAAGCCTTGGAGCCTCCAGAGCCCCTTTTAATAATTTCCCACCAGCTCTTGTGTCCATGCCCAGTCCTATCCTTCCAAGTGGCCCCTGAGGATCCACTACATACCCTTAATTCTGCACCTAAAGTCAATTACTTCATTTTTGTGTGATCTACTAACCACCAGGTCCAGGAAAACCAGACCAGGGCATGATCACTTCCCCAGCGGTCCCCTACTACTAAGTCCCTGATGAGATCACCATGCGATAGGACCACATTTAGGACACAACTCTCCCTCATTGGTTCAGCCACAAGCTGGGCTAGGAACGTGTCCTGGAAGATGTCCAGCAGATGCTGTTTCCTGGCTGATGAGGATGCCATAGTTCCCCAATTAGTCCCCCAGCACCACTGTTCTACCCTCCCCTGACCACAGTGGTCCCTAAGATTTGCCACCAAGCCCTTCTCCAGATACTCCTCATGAATGGGTGGCATGTATACCACCCCCAGCTTCACCCTCTTGCCCCCAGGTGCAAGCAAGGTGACCCATAAAGCCTCCACATGCCCCTCTGCTTCCTCTACCTTGCTTACCCCTAGGCTATCCTTAATAATGAATGCTACTCCCCCTTCCCTGCCCACAGTCCTGTCCTACCTGAGCATGGAGTACCCCATCAGGTTTAGGTCCCAGTCATGCCCAGGAGTGGCCAAGCTTCTGTGACAGATGCCACATCTGCTTCTCCTTCCAATAGCAGTGCCTGAAGTTCAGGCATCTTGTTCCTCATGCTCCTGGCATTTATCAGGACCACCATCCAATTTTTCCCCTTCCCCTTCCCTCTTCCCCTGCCCTGACAGCTCCCAGATAGCTGCCTGCTTGAACTCCCTTGTGCACAATCGGGTGCTCCTGGTCTGTAGTCCCTTCTCTTCACTTGTTGGAGAAGGCCATGCCCATCCTGGATGGGCATGCTAACAATGTCATCCCTACAACTTCTCTTCTCCCTTTTATATTTCTAGAACCCCTTTTCCTCCTCTCTGATCCCCTGAGCCAACTTCAGCTTCCTTCCTGCCTTGGCTGCCCTGACTGACCTGGTCACCTCCATAGATGCCTTTGTGAATACCTCTCTATTGTCCTCACACCCAGATTTTTTGAACTTAATGAAGGCCAATCTTTTTTCCCCTCACCTTCCTCTCCACTTCTTTGCTGAGACAGCTAGTTTTTTTTTTTTTACCTGGGCTGCTTACTCTGAAATTTGGCATGTGTGTTTGTGGCCTCATTCAGCCTCTTCCTAATGATTCCCCACTTCTGTTCAGCATCCATCCCTAGATTAATTTTATCTAAATACCCCTCTAGGATGCTGCCCATTCTGGCAAAATCTGCCTTTCTGAAATCCAACACTCTTGTTCTGGTCTTAGTCTACTCCCTCCCTGTGTTGAGGAGGAACACACTGAGCGGTGGTCGCTTCCTGCTAGAGGTTCCTGTACTGCCACATCCTGGACTTGGTCCCCATTTGTTAGCACCAAGTCCAGTATGTACCCCTCCCTAGTAGGATCCATCACCCCTTGCACTAGGTAGCTGTCTTGGATACCTCCAGCAGCACCTGTTCCTGTAGCGTGTGCTGTAGTTACTGTCTGCCAGTTAACCCCAAGTAGGTTGAAGTCTCCCACTACAGCTGTATTCCCTTTGCCACTGACCTTCCTGATTTGCTTCCCCACCTCCCGATCTACCTCCTCGGTCTGTGAGGGTGGCCTGCACACCACCCCCATCCTCAGCTTCTTACCTTTAGGGCCTTGGAGCAATACCCAAATGGCTTCTGGCCTCCCCTCATCCCCTCCTCCCTGGTACACAGTATCCCCTCCCTGACATAAATAGCCACCCCTCCCCCCTTCCCCGGTCCCTGTGGAACAACTTGCATCCTGGGATAGTGAGATCCCAGTTATGATACTGAGTGGCCCAGATCTCTGAGATGGTGGCAATATCTACCTCTTCCTCTGCCATCATTGCCTGGAACTCTGCCACCTTGTTTGCTAAGCTCCTTGCATTCAAGGATACTGCAGTCCACCTTGTGTCCCTGCCCCTCCTATTCCATCTCTTCCCCTTCCACTTTTGTCTTGGTAACTTCCCCTCATTCTCCTCCTTCCTCTCTGAGGGGGGGGTGAGGCCTTGTAGTCTCCCCCGGAAGGTGTCTCCTCCCTGCTATTTGACTCAACTCCCTTCCCCAGTTTAAATCCTATGTTGTTTTTAATATACTTCTCCAGTCCCTGTCCCAATACCCTTGTATCCTCTGTCACTTTCTCTTTGAGTGTCATGACTGGAGTTCTCAGTAACGTTATGACATCTATCTAGGTGCCTTTTCAGTGCTGAATTTCCCAATGCTCCTTTCTTTTTACCCCTGCGGATTGACTGTTTACAAATGGCGCATGTCACCACCAACTGATTAGAAGCACTAATGGAGAAGTATGACCAAACAAAAGATTATATCTTTTTAGTTTTTCTCCCAGGAAGGCACTGCACCCCAGTCACCTTTTCAGGGTTTCCCCCCGTAGTTTTCTAAAGCTTGTTCCTATTGTGATTTATTCCTACTGCCCTCCTTCTCAACCAAAACATTTATTTCTCTTTCTTCCTCATCTGCAGTTTCCATCCCATTCAGTAAACCTTGTGCTGCCTGATCATTCTCTTCATCATCTTCATCTTTATTACCCTCATCGGGTTCAACCTCAGAAGAATCAGATCACTGTGAGGGACTGGTAGTAGCCTATTATGTAATTGTTCCATACCTTGGGGTGCTTCTGCAGGTGGTACCCACCAACCCTTTGGTTTTAACTACATAGCTTTTTTTTAATTGGGACATATCCGACAGAAGCACCTTTTTTGTATTCAAGCATTCACTTGGAAGACAAAACTTTAGATGTAAAAAAGTACTTTTTGGGGTTTGATTTTTTTTTTGCTCCTCCTGATCCCCCGACCGGCCACTTCTCGGGCAGCATACCACCTGCCACCACCACACCCCCATCACCATCCACTGCCCATCTTGGTGGTTTCCCAGGTAACCCGACCAAACCCTTCATCGGGTGAGTCACCCTCTGGAGAAGAAGTGCCCATAGCACACTGACATATCCCAGGGGCCTGCAGGGTCAGCTCAGGGTGATTCTGGCCTATCATTTCAGCGGGGACCTGGCAGCCATCATCTGGCTAATGGGAGATTTTTGCAGTTTTGGTCCCTGCCCACCCCACCCCAGCGGCCTGCACCTAACATCCTCTCCGGCATGACGCACAGGCAGCGTGTGGTGCACCCATGTCACACTGACATGACAGTGCTGCCAGGGGTCACTCCAGAGCAGTGCTGATCCGCACCCAGTCCCTGGGAGGACAGCATCCAGCAGATGCCAATACACTCCTGCCAGCCTCCACCCCTGATGTCCCAGGCTCAGGGCACAAACCCTAGGTCAACAGTATGCCAGGCATTGCCCGGCACCATGGAGCTAGCTCAGACTTTGATTTTGTTTTCCCTTTGCAGGATAACTGCTGTCCTTTGCAGTGTCAATGCCTACCTGAAAATACGCCTCAACACTTTGATCCATTTTTCTTATTTCTAATTCTAACCTGTAAAAATATCCCTCTACCTAATGTCTCTGATGACTCCCACACCTACAGGCCAGGGCTGGTTACTGTGCCAGCACCTGACGCAGTCCACACCACTTCCTTCAAGCTTAGCTCACTGGGTGACTCTACTGTTACTGTTCAGTGACCAACTGTGTTCAGCAACTCTTACTCATCAGTGTTCCACAGTCTCAGAATTTAAACTGGTGATGCACACGCATCTGGCTCACAAGCAGTCACACACTGGGGTTGGTTAATGATTATATGATAAAAAATAAGAAGGACAAGGAGGAATAATGGATGGAATGAGTGATGATGACAATTGTGTGTACTTGTGTTGTGTCCATTTAGTTGCAGTAAATTAATGAATGAAAACACCTTGTGGCGTTTGCTTTCTCATTCTCTGAGTTAAACAAAAACAAATACAAGTACCACATGATAGTTTAATAAATAAAATGAAAACAAAAATAAATGATATAATCATAAACTGGGTGGATGAATGGTTATACAAGCATTACGAAGAGTATGTATTAGGGGACACTTATCAGAACCAATCCCAGTGAGCAGTGGTGCCCCATAGGGGTCGGGTACTAGGACCATTATTGTTTTCATCTATATTTTAGATTTGACCGAAACCTTCTATAGTACTGTAGTAAAATTCACTGATGACACTAAACTGGCAGCTAAGTAAAAACGGAAGAGAGAGATTTATGCTTGTCTATGACCTTAAGACATTAGAAATTTGGGCACAAAACAATACAATGACTTTCAACACAAGTAAATGTGTCACTATGCCTTTTGAAACAACAAATGTCCAAAAGCAAGTCATCCTAAATAACCAAGTACTTTCATCAGTTGAGATTCATAGCGACTTGGGAATACAAATTTCACAGGATCTAATTTTCCAAAACCACTGTAATTACGTAATAAATAAAGCAAATAGACTACTGGGGTGCATAAAGAGGAGCTTCAGTTCAAGAGACAGGAGTGCATTCTACCCTGTATAGGGCTTATGTGAGACCACATTTGGATTATTGTTCTCCACTGTGGGGTCCATACCACAGAAGGGACGTGAACAGACTGGGCGTCAGGAGCAGTGACTAAAATGGTCAAGAATATGCATGCTATGGTGTATGAGGAAAGATTGGATGAGCTAAATCTGTACTCCTTGGAACAAAGGAGAATTAGGGAGATCTCCTCTTAATGCAGAAATTAGTAAAAGATACTGAAATGCTGTCACATCTAGGAATGACCTTTAGTAACCGGATTGTAACCTTCAAAGTCATAACTATCAACTGTCTAACATACCCAAAAATAATAAAAGGCACTCCTTCTTCACCCAACGAATAATTCCCTTATGTAACACCCTCGCTGAATCAGTATAGTCTGTAGTAACCACACAGATTTTAAATACATATTGGATCAACATTTATTGGCTAAGGGGCGTTGAACCAGCTAGGCTGGAGATGCACTTATATGGGCTTGACCTTCTGTGTGTCTACTTTCTTTTAGTATGACCTTTAGTAAATAAACAAAATCGAGCTCTACTGAGTCACAGATTCACAATGTCCCCATGGCCCCACAGCCAACAGCACAGGCACAGCAACTTGTCTGTTTTTGTAAGAAAAGTTTGTTTTTTATACTTAATCTTAACGTAATCATGATGGCCCAGGCAGACAGTGCCCATTCTCTCTGAAACCCAGAAGTACCAGTCTGTCCTTTGCCCTCCAGAGCCACTCCAGCCAACAGCAGTGTGATTGGGCCCTCCCCGGGTTGTGCTTGAAAATAGGCAGGATTTGTCTAGTGCACCTACCCAGTTAACAATAAATAAATAAATTGCCTTGCAACAGGGCTCAGAATAATAACATTTATTTTTTATGGCCTCAGTAAGTCTTTCTCTCTTTTTGTCTCTCTCTAAGAGTCGTGAGTGACTCCTCTCGATGGAAGGGGATGGAACAAGAAAACAGATTTATTTTATTTGTGATAATCTTGGTCCCCCGTAAGTCTCTCTCCTGATGGAACAAGAACAATACAGATGTATTTATTTTATTCATGATTTCTGTCACTGTAATTGTATTTGGCCCCGTCAGAGTCTCTTTCTCTCTCTCTCTCTGTCTCCCTCTCTCTCTCTCTCTCTCTCTCTCTAGTGATTCCTCATCTGGATGGAACAAGAATAAAGTCAAAAATTTACTTTGCCTGCCTGCCGGCTGTGTACAGTGTAGACACTGCACAGCCACACTGAGGCCCAGATTAATTTCTTTATTTGGGTTTCTGTGACTAATTTTATTTATATGGTCCCCAGTAAACACTTTCTGTCTTTTTCTCCTCTGGATGGAACAAATAGTCAAATATTTATTGCCAGCCTGCCCTGCCTGAATACACAGCCACAATGAGGCCATGATTAACTTTATTTGTGATTTCTGTGACTGCAAAAGTTTCCTTTGGCCCCCAATAATCTCTGTCTATTTCTCCTCTCTGGATGGAACAAGTCAAATTTATTTTGCCAGCCTGCCCTGTACACACACACACACACACACACACACACAGCCAACTGAGCCAAAATTAATTTCTTTTTATTTGTGATTTCTCACTGCAATATTTGGCCACCAATAGTCTCTCTGTCTCTTTCTTCTCTAGTCTTGAGTGAATAAGTCAACGTTTCCAGCCCATACTCCAGTCAGGCCAAAAAGAAGACTTATTCTTTTGTATTTTGTATTTTTTTATTTCTTTGCCTTTAATCGGCCCCCACCCACTCTCTCTCTCTCTAGTCCGGTTCCTCTCCTCTCCCTCCCCCGATGACTTTCTCTCTGCCCCACCCCACCCCAGTAAGTCTCCTTATCTCGGTCTGTCTTTTTTTTCTTCTCTGCGAGAACTGTTGTCACCAGCCACAGCCACCCAACCAAAGTCTGCACAAAAAAATCCTCCCCTCCGGCTCCCAATACAGTAGCGTGCCGCTCAGAGTAACGCTCCCTGCTCCTTCTTCCTCTGCACTTGCCGCACCTCTGGGCTGCATTGCCCACTCACCATGAATATATACCATAAATAAGTGCATCACGTGACTTTTCCCCTGCCAGCATCATGTGACTGTTGCCTGATTGGATGCCACGGCCACCTGTACATGAATCAAGCATGCCGACAGTATCCCCATGGCAACAGTCAACACAGGGAAACACACACTCTGTGGCTTACAAAGACCGGAACCAGACTTCTGCAGAGAAGTCTGTATTTATCAGGTCTGTGGTTACAGGTTCAATTCATGGGTTCAGATTTGGGGCAGAACAATCTGCCCAGCCCCAGTGATTACCTCCTCTTTTGATGGTACCCTTGAAGTGGTCCCACTGTGTTTTGAAAGCATTTATGGTCCTTACATTAACCACAATCCTGGGCAGCCTGTTCCATTTGTTCACCACCCTTTCACTGAAAAAATGTTTTCTGATGTCTCTTCTAAACTTCATCTCTGCCATCCTGAGACTGTGACCCCTAGCAGTTGGACTTCCCTCAAGTTTTAACAGTTCTGTTGGTCCACCCTATGGAACCCTAAATATATTTATGTCTCTATCAGTATCTCTTCTCTCCTTCCAGCCTCCAGAGTACATGTTGAGGTCCCCAGTCTCTCCTTGTAGGTCTTGTCTGTTGGCTAAGAATCTTCCTTTCTTTGGGCTGTGTCCAATTTTCCTAGTCCTTCCTCAAGTGCAGGTTACAGACTGCACACAATACTCTGGGTGCAGTCCTAACCAACAAAGCTGTACAGTGGCAGAGTAATCTCCCTCATGCATCACTTTGCAGTTTTTGGCTTTAAACTTTAATTGTCAAATGCCCGACCACTTTTCTAGTCTTCACACATCCTTCTTCGTACAACTGATCCCTTCCTCCCCCCACTCTCCTGCACAGTCTGATGTCATCTGCAAATAAACACACCTTTCCCTGCAGTCGAGACCCAGTATTGCTTATGTACATATTAAAGAGCAGTGGCCTTACGACGGATCCCTGGTGTAGCCACTAGTTGCCTCCATCACCCCCTAAGAATTTCCTATCGAGGACCACTCATAGGTCCTTCCCAACCAACCAGTTTCCAATCCATCTAATAAAATCCTTTCCTGAAACTAAGTCACACACTCTCCTAACCAGTCTTCTGTGTGGCACTGAGTCAAAGGCTTTACTGAACTCCAGATACAGGATATCAACTGCCTGATGACAGATTGTTTCACCAGGTTACAAATGTCTATCAGGTTCATCTGGCATTATCTGCCCCTTCTGAACCCATGCTTTTTTGTGTCAGTGAGCCCTTCTTGCTCCAAAAACTGAACAATTTGTTCTTTAATTATTGCCTCCAGAATCTTACCCACAATGGATGTTGGACTCCCCCTCTGTAATTACCAGGTTCCTCTTTGTCTTCACTTTTGTGGTGGGTACCATGTTTGTCACCCTCCAGTCCTCTGGCACCTCACTCATAGCCAGATTCTCACAAAAAGAGCTGCCAGGAGCTGCTAGCTGTCTCCTGAGCACAGTGGGGTATATCCATCATGCCCCAAGGATTTATTAACCTTCAGATTCTGCAACCCTTTAAGTACCTTGTCCTCAAAATCCTGATTGTCTCCAGTTTCTGTGCTCCAGGTCACTCAAATTTAATTTTACTGTTTGGTATCAGGCCTGAAGCCTCTACCATGAACCCTGACCTAAAGTAATAATTTAGGACATCTGCCTTCTCCACATCATCATTCACCCTCACCCTATTATCAGTGATCCTTTCTACGTTGTCCCTTGTTTGTCTCTTTTACCTGCTGTACCTTTAGAAGGTCTTCTCATTTTCCTTAACCCCTTACTCTACCATAGTTTAACATCAGCGTTTACCTTTTACCCTCCTAATGAGCTGTTTGCTTGCCTTTACAATCATCCAGTACTGAGGTTTTGTTTTTTTTGTGGGATCTTACAAAAATGGTGGCTTACCGTTTCATTTTTAGTAAATCTCTAGATAAAAGCAATCTTTATGGAAAATGGACTAAGGCAATGCACTGTGTGTCCACAGAGCAATGCAAAACACATCAATTAAAATAAGAATTAAAAACAGTGCAAGAAAATGAAATAACAACTGCTAAACAAGTTGAAGTTGAATAGTGCTAATACTTTTTTAATGCACTTCCACTACTGGGCTTAGTTATGGATGTCAGGTGTAAGGATCAACATGGGTCTCAGTAAGGCGACACAATGTGCTGCTATACCTGGCACTCCACTGGCCAGCTGAAACTACTAATTTGGTGTGATCATAGCAAGAAATGTTTTTAAAAAGTATTGCAAGTCATTTCAAAGACTCATTTTAAACTTTGTTTTTTCCTGTTTCTGTAGCTAATAAAATAACTTTTGTCCCAGATTGTCTCATAAATTTCAAACATTCAATAAGCTGAGTGGTTGCACAATGGTGTAAAACAGCTTCTACTCATTTAAATAAACATGCACACAAGCATGCTGTCCCTGACAAATGCACAACATGTCCAATCGGGTCTGCTTCTGTGAGCTAATGTCTCCTCCACCCTTTTCTTGCTGGAGAAGGTTGTGGCGATCAGACACGGGGACCTGCACAAAACACTTCCAATATGAACAAGTTCTAGCTAGAGCCAATACGGCTGTGGCGAGGGTTGCAGAGCTCATCACCATGAAAGCAAGTGCTGCAGACTAGCAGCGACACAACTGCGCATGCGCAGTATTTGCGCATACATGGTTATCGGTAGATAACATTCTACCATTCACAAGATAACTACACCAGCTCACGCCCATGTGCAGTTCTCAGCTGTAGGGACAAGAATCCTAATCCCATGTAAATTAACTGAGTAACAATGAGTACAATGAATAGAAATACTGAATAGCTACCAGACAGAAGATGAATTGGGTTTAATGCAAATATTATCTGTTTCAAAGTTTTTCCAAAGTGACAAACTTACTCAACATCTTATCTAGGACACAACTCTCCCTAGTACTGCACTGCTTTGTAAGTATTGGGTAGTAGACCTTTTGACTCAGTGGAGAGATTGCAACAGCTGGAGTCCCACAGGCACTGCATATGCTTAGTAAATGCAGTGCTAAGGGATTTGCATGGCCCTTCTCCTCGTGTGTTTGCACAAGTTGTGTTTGTGCAGTGGCTGGACCATTGCTATTAGCGTTATTTGAGCCTGAAGTAGAATATATTAATCATGAGGCATATAGGTCAAGACAAGTGATCTCAAACAAGAGCAATTTGATGTATTTGTATTGGCCAGATTTTGTTTTATTGGTTAGTTTAGTATGTACTTTATCCAGGATAGCTGTACTCTGTTGTAGCATTATTTTTGCCACTGGCCTAGTTCCTGCTTCAATACGTTTTATTTATTTATTTTTCAACTTTGAGTGATGCAAATAATCTTCATCAAAAGTGAGGAATTATGACCCTGGAAAAAAATCCTGTTTCCCTTGTGCCCAAAGCCTGTGTACACTGAGTGAGATAATATATATATATTTTTTATTTTATTTAATTATTGAGTTCTTGGATTACACCCATGAGCAGTTTGCTCATTTATGGGTTCCACATCAGTTACAAGGACAAAGGTACATCAAAACAGTAGTACATGTTTTAGACAGGGTAACAGTAAGATACAGTAATACAGTAGTACATTTTTAGACAGATTACCTATAATGAACACACCAAATTTAGGATCATAGGCAGCAAGTAATTTGCCTGAGTCAAAGTTAGGGCACCCTACTGGGGTTGCATGAGAGGAGATGATAGTAGGAGGATAGTGGTAAGGGTGCTAGGCGGTTGGCAGGAGTGGGAGAGTATACAGAATGGGTGGGGTAGAAGTGGCAAAGGTTGTGAGTAGAGTGGTGACCCAGTGCTAAGGATAGGTCATGTCAGACGAGTAGGTTAGACATGAGATAAGAGTGCTAGGGTGCCCTTGAGGCACAGAAGGCATGTTAGTGGAGGCAGCCACAGCTGCTGGTTGAGATAAAGTGCTGTCGTAGTTTGTATTTGAAAACACCAATAGTTGCAGCACCGGAAATGTCAGGTGGGTAAGATATTGGTCCAGTGAGGAGCACGGTAGCAGAATGCGCATTGTGCCAAGGCAGTGCGAAGTCTAGGAATTTTGTAGATCTGGCCGGGTGGTGGAGTTCCTTGTGAAATGGGAGCTTGAGCACATGGTTAGGAGTTTCTGGACTCCTGCCGGTGGTAGATTGAGAGAGCATTTCTTGGCAAGGAGGCAAGATTGGTTTCTTATTCTTTCCTTCAGTTGGAGCCAACTGGCCTGTAAGGAGAGGTCACAGGTGTGCGTGAGTCTTGCAGCACCTGTGAGAAGGCAACATACTTTATTAAGCATGATGGAAATGCATTGTAGGGTGGTGTTGGTTGCCGATCCATAGATATCAAGTCCATAATCGACAAGGGAGACTACTGAGCTGTTGATGGCCAGATTAAATGCCTCATAGGTTAAGTAGTGCTTGTGGTGGTAAAGAATTCCTATTCTTGTATTGATAGCCTTTGCAGTGTTATCAATGTGTTGGACATAAGACAGAGTGGAGTCTATTGTGATACCCAGGTATCTAAAAAACTGGCTGTGCTCCAAGGTATCACCGCTTTCATTTCTGATCACAAGGGGTAATGCTTTGAACTTACTCTGGGCACTGGAGTACAAAACTGTCTTTGTCTTTTTTACAGTTCATTATTAGTCTATGCTCCTTAAACCATTTCTCTGTGGATGAGAGTCCCCTTTGGAGTTCTGCTGTTAGTTGTTCCGGATGGGGGTTTCTGGTGAAGAGAACCACATCATCCGCGTAAAGGAGCATCCGGTCGGACAGGATGCTGGCAGTTGGTTTAGGAAAAGACTAAATAGTAGGGGCCCCAAAATTGAACCCTGTGGGACCCTGGAGCGGACAGGTCTGCTAACAGAGGTGGTGTCTCCTAGCCTGACCATTTGCGATCAGTTGTGAAGGTAGATGTTGAACCCTGAAACGGATTCTGGATAGAGCAAAATAGCAGACAACTGATTCAGAAGGAGCTCATGGTGCACAATATTAAAGGAGGAGAGACTAAAGGAGCTTAATATGTATACCCTTGAGAAAGGGGGACATGATAGAAATGTTTAAGTGCCTCAGTGGAATGAACAAAGTCAAGAGGGTAGCATCTTTCAGAAAAGAGATGTACAAGAACAAGGGGACACAATTTGAAGATAGAGGGAGATGGCTCGGGGCAATGTGAGGAAGTATTTTTTCACACAGAGGGTGGTGGATGCATGGAACAGCCTTTCTGAGGAGGTTGTGGGGTCTAAAACTGTGGGAGAATTCAAGAATGCTTGGGACAGACATAAGGCAATTTTTGCGGGGGGTAGGAAGAAATAGGCTGTTGGTTAAATAGGATCCGCAGCTTATCCTCTTGGTAGGGAAATGGGCAGACTAGGTGGGCCAAGCGGTCCTTATCTGCTGTCAAAGTCTATGTTTCTATGTTTCTAAAAGCTTTTGATCGGTCAATAAATGTTGCTTCTACCAGAAGGCCTTGGTCTAGGGAGTGGTGGATGTAACCTGTGAATTCCAGTAATGCTGTGATGGTACTGTGACCTAATCGAAAGTCAGGTTGTTGGGAGCGTGATCTGACCAGGCAGAAGATGGCAGCATAGTTCAGAATCTCTGCAGGAATGACTGCAATCTAACCTCATCCAGCCTTCACCAGACCTTTCTTTGGTACCAACTCCTGTGACCATCCTGTAATCTTACTGCCTGACACAGTTTGTAAGTCATTTTTTGATCCATCATCTACTTATATTCAATTATTCTACACTGTACTGCAGCATACTAGGTCTTATCCTTCAGCATTATGGCAGATCTCCAAGTACAGCAAAGCTCACTTGCTAGAGTGAAAGTAATGTTTTCTAAACTGATGTCTGAGAGTAATGATCTAAAAACCTCCTCCCAACAGAATGCGACCACTCTTGAAACTTTTAGCCAGAAAATTGCATTTAATGAGAAAGCAACGGCCTGTAACACTACTACTATTCATGACCTCCAGGCTACTGTCCGCAATCAAGATTGAACTTTTAAATCCCTACAAGCCAAAATTGACGATATTGAAAATCATAATCGTAGCAAAAATTTACGATTTTTTGGCTTCCCTGAAGGTGTAGAATTAGGAGACACTACTGCGCTTTTATTACATGTGCTGCCTGCAGTGCTTAAACTGCCTCCTCACCTAACGTTAATCACTGAAAGATCTCACCGCACTCTGGGTCCCAGGCCAACATACGACCAAGGCTTATCATTGCTCACTTCTTGAACTATTCCCACACAGAATTAATACTGAAATGAGCCAGAGAAATGGGGAAACTTCTGTGGCAAGAGTTTAAGATTTCCATCTACAGAGACTTTTCAAAAGATTTAACCATCAGAAGGAAGGCCTACAATCCACTTAAATAAATCCTCCACCAAAGAAGCATTAAATTTGCTCTACGTTACCCCACAACACTACGCCTTTTCTCAGGCTCTTCCTTGAAGGATTTTGAAACCCCTGATGCCTTAGCCAACTATCTGGAGGTCTATCTCTGCAATCTTACCTTGAGAGGTTCAACAGCAATTGGCAACCGAACACAGCTTTGGTATCCGCACGGAGGGTGGACACGGTACAGGAACGTGGGAAAGTGTTGCAGAACTCGCAGCCCCAAGCAGCAAAGCCACAACTGATTTGACCCCAAGGCAATCAACACAGCTGCAAGAGAAGCTTCTATCGGGGCATTATTCTTCAAGACTTTCATGCATTTCTAGCAAGGTTTCACTCCAAACACCCCAAGCTGCAGCCTCTCACCTTCAAATCAACCCTTCTATTCCCTTGAGCAATAAGTTTGCTCTCTTGGAGGATGGCATGCACTCCTCGCAGGAGGATCTTTCCCAGTAAATTTCAGATGAACATCCCTCTAATTTGGGCCCTGTGCCTCAGGGATGTATTTCTGCCAATACTTCATGGGCAGAAGTTGTTACAAGTTTCCCACTCAGATCTTTAGAGCCACTCAAAAAGAGACGTAGGGCAAAGACCAAAAGCAAGAACATCAATAGTCACAATCCTGCTAATAAATCTAAGGTGTCATGAGCTTATATGGTCAGTAATATGGTCACAGTTGCTATACCGTGGTAGGTTTTGCTTCTAGAATACTTAAGGGAGTGCCAGTACACTTTTCTGCCTAGGTGCCAGTCTACACTACCTGGTTGCTTCGCTCCCAATGACACAAAACAAAAGCTATACATCAGACACAATCAATTTACTTTTGTTGCAGTGTTTAAACAAGCAGCTTAAAGGTCTTCAAGGAACTTTGGTATATCAGCAATGCTTTTCTAACCCATTATTTTAGTGTTTGATCTCATACATTACCTCACTAAACAGGCTCTCTGTAGCTAGCCTTTTACTCTCTAATTTAGCAGTGCATCAGGTTTATAGTCTTTTGGCTGTTCAGTTGCATATCTTCAATCAGTATGCATCCTGATTATTGCCTTTTCTTTTTTCATATGTGAATTATTATATATTACAAGGCAACTTACCCCTTCCCTCTCCTGATGACAGGTTTGTAAGTATTATTGGCAACTACATTTAATCTATCTCCTTCCCTACACTCCATTAGTCTTACTACCTCCTGTTTACAATATGGAACTATCACCTCAAAGAGGTGGGCTATGTTTGGTGTACTGTTGCAAAGGATTGTCAATCTACATCTTCCTTATGCTCCTTATTTTACTCGAAGCCTACAGATATTATAGAAATCCACTGCTGTGTGGTCCCTCCTGTTTTGGGGCTCACTGGGCCTAGTCTTCTAGACGTAATCACCCCATATTATTTAGGTGATTTTCAAGTAATCGGAGCTGATCTTTACTATGACTATCTCTTCTATCTACAGTTATCACCGAAGCCTATACCTCTCCACATAATCCTGATTTGCATTTGGCTCAGGGCGTAAGGGCTTAAATTGACCTCCCCTTTCTTCTTTCCCTCTCAATATTGTATTTATTATGTGCTTATTCTGTTGCTCTGCAAAGTATACTCAGAGTCGCTCTAATGTGGTAATGATCTACTTTTCCTTTTATATTTGTTCATTTACATTCCACTTGGCTCCCTGAATTCCTTGCTCTATGTCTAGGCTGTACTGGCATCTCATATATGGTTCTTTAATTTACTTTTATTTCGAGTTGGTATATCTTGTACTATTACTACTAATGTTTAAAAATAAGTTCTGGTGTTTAGCTTTATCCTTATACCTTGTCCTGTTAACTTAGAATTAAGCTGAGGTTATTACAGTCCCCTGCCTTTCTTGGTATTATTCCCTTTCAGTTTAGCTTATCAGGAATACTTACTTTATTATATTACTGGGATCAGACTTAGGTTTGGGCCGATATTTATAACCAGTACTCCCTACATCGATGCCACAGAGTGTGGTGAGAGAGTCTCTTAGCCAGTTGGCTGACTTATATCTTCTCACACCCATAAAACGTTTTCTTTGTTATTTAGCTTACTAGTATTGTTGTTGTTAATGACTTTTCTCCTTCCCCATCTCTATTCTAACTTTAATAAGATATCTGTGCTAGTCATGTATCATACATCTTAATTTTTTTGGCTTGACTGTTCCTGCCACTCTCTGCATATACATAAGCTCTCTATATTGTATTCTAATCATCCTCTGCCTCATTTATTTGTCCCTTCACACTCCAGTGATTATTCCCTTTCTTTAACACTAACAATATGAGTGACATACTTTTATATACACGGAATGTGAAGGGACTTAATTCTCCTTGTAAGCCGAAGCAAATTCTTTCACATCTCAAAAAACATAAAACACAAATTGTTTTCCTTCAAGAAACAAAATTATTAGCAGAGGATGTCCATAGACTTAAAAGATTGGGTCGGTCAGATCTCGAATCATCCTATACCTCAAAAAAAGAGGTTGCTATTCTTATTCATAAGAGTCTCAATGGTCCCTTGTAAACTCCGTTTCCGATACTGACGGCAGATGGGTAATGGTCAAACTGAATACCAACTCTGGTCCTTTTCTGCTTGTTAATGTCTATGCACCCAACATGGATTCCCCGGAGTTTTTTCATAATTTAGCTCAACAAATTCTATCCTTTAACACTAATAATACACCAGTTATTCTTGGAGGGGATCTTAACTTAGCTTTAGAAGCCCGCATTGACAGAAGTAGCCCCACTACAGAGGCCCACTCTAGAAGTATTAAAGCCTTCTCATTACTAATGCAAGATGTTGGATTAGATGATGTATGGCGCCTCTTTCACCCCCGTGATCGAGAATTTACTATTTACTCCTTTCTACATAAGACATACAGTAGAATTGACTACTGGTTAGCCTATCCTGTTCTAATGGAAAAAACTATTGATTCATCCATCTCTCCCATCATAATCTCGGACCATTCCCCTGTCAAATTGCAACTTTTGTAGGGCCCATTAACACCTAAATCTTCGTACTAGCAGCTGGACCCTCTTCTTCTCAAGGATCCCAATTTCTTACCCATGATCAAAGCACAAATTCAGGACTTCCTTTTTCACAACACTCCAACTGAATCTTCTATGTCCTCTGCATGGGAAGCTCTTAAAGCTACAATTCAAGGGAAAATTATCAGTTATGCTGCACATAGGAAAAGAGTAAGGGAACAACAGCTGGCTAACTTGGAAAAATCTCTTAAGGCTAAATAAAATTTATACTTTTCTTCTAATAAGCACTGTCCTGATTCTCAACTTCATCTTGAAATTCTTCAACTTAGAGTTAAAATTAACAAATTAATTTCTCGTAAAAACAAATTGGCCTTGTTTAAACGTAAATATAAGTTTTGGGAACATGGCAATAAAAATGTGAAACTCCTCTCTTACCTGCTCAAAGCACAAATGGAATGACACATCCTAAGCCTAAAAGCGAACAGGTATGATACACTCCAACAACCCCTCTATAAATCGTATCATGAAAACTTTTTATCAAAAACTATAACACAAATCCTCCATCTACTGTACAAATTCAACAGTTCCTTAAATTGTTACATCTTCCTCATCTTTCTACTCTTGAAACAATTTTTTAGATGAACCCTTCTCACTTCAGGAAATCCAAAAGCTTTGTCTTCCTTGAAATCCGCAAAACCCCTGGGGTGACGGATTCCCTTCATTCTATAAAATGTTTTCCGACCCCTTATGTCCCTTCTTCTTAATGTTTATCAAGAAGCTTCCAATACTGGCAAGCTTCCCCTCTTCACACAAGCAATCATAACCATAATCCCTAAGAAAGAAAAATGCCCTACTCTCCCAGAGTTACAGGCCCATCTCTTTATTAAACATGGATGGAAAAATATTTGCTAAACTACTAACTTGACTTGAATCCTTGATTCCCAAGCTTACTCACTGTTCACAAGCTGGTTTTATTAAACATAGATCTGGTTCTGATCACCTACGTTCCTTATTTAATTTAATTCACAAAGCCAAATCCCTCAAGACACCAGTTGGAACCATAACTATTGATTTCAAAAAGGCCTTTGATTCCTTAAACTGGGACTACCTTCATCAAGTTTTATCTTATTTCAGTCTTTCTCATACCTTTTGCTCCTGGATCAAGCTATTATATAACTCCCATGTTGCTAAAGTACTTACTAATTCCACGTTTCCTCTTGCTTTCATCTAACAAGGGAACTAGACAAAACTGTCCCTGTCACCTTCCTGTTTATTTTAGACATGGAACCCCTGACTGCTTGTTTCGTCAATCTTCTGGCATTATGGGCATATCTGTGAGCAATTCAAGATATTTTTCTGTCTCCTCGTGGATGACCTCTTAATCTTACTCGAAAACCTGAATGAGGCTGGGCCCCTGTTGGTTGATTTGCTAATAATTTTACTAAAATTTCTGGCCTTGCTTTGAATTATGGCAAATCACAAACTATGCCATAACGACTATAGTAAGCCTTTATGAACATACCTCTTGGATTCCGCTGGTCACAACAGGGTATAACATATCTAGGAATCAAAATTACTAGTAACTTAGGGAAGACATGGGACATTAACTTTAACCCCTTATTTGATAACATCAAAACAATTCTGGACAGATGGAAGCTTCTTAATCTCTCTTTCATGGGGAAAATTGCATCCATTAAGATGTCTGTTTCTCCCAAGATTCTTTTCCTCTTTGCCAATATTCCTTTAGTCTTACCATCCTCCTTTTTTGCTAAAATTGATAAATTAATAGGTAACTTTATCTGGGATGGGAAACCACAGAGATTTAACTGCAACAAACTTCGATCACATTGGAAAAAAGGGGGATTCGGACTACCCTGGTTCAAAGGCTATCTCTGGGCTTTCCGAATGGCCCAAACCATTAAATGGTTTCAGAAACCCTCCCCTCACTCACCACTATGGGTTGCAATGGAATCCGCATTGTGCCCGGGAGGAGTTCCCACTTTCTTCATTTTTAATCCCATTTCCTCTAAACTAAAATCTCATCCAACTATATCATCCTCTGTTCTTTATTGGAAACTAACCCACAAATTCCTGAAACCCAATCCAACACACTGGTTGTATGCCCCCTTATGGGACAATCCACTGCTCACTCTAGAAGATCACCCAATTTTCTGTCGTACATGGAGGAACAAAGGCATTTTCTTTCTCGGAGATATCTTGGACCAGAATTCACTCACTCTTAGATCATTCTCAGACTTGCAGGTCACATGGAAACTTCCTAAACAGGACTTCTGGAAGTTTTTACAAATTCGGGCAACTTATAACTCTCTCTCTAGTTTAGTGTATAGGTATACTCTTCTAAACCCATACATCTTGCACTGGACTAATTTATCAGTAAAATTAAATAGCTCCATTTACAAAGACATAATTGATAATCTACCTGATCAGTCTATACAGGCCAAAAATAAATGGAGTACTCTTCTTAACTGCAATATTTCAGACGCACAATGAAGTAATTGTTGGCGTACTGCACATAATACCTTTAAAGATGCCCGTAGTTCTTTAATGCAAACTAAAATCCTACATCTTTGGTATAGAGCCCCCTCTGTGCTTCAATGAATGGGCCTATTAAATAATAATAATTGCTGGCACTGCAATTTGGCTAACGGGGATCTACTTCATATCTTGTGGTCTTGTGCTCCCATTAATAAGCTCTGGCATAAAGTCTGTTTACTTGCCTCCAGAGTAACAGGACAAAAACTACCTTTTGATCCAAAGCTATTCCTTCTAGGCATCCTTATCCTCAATAGCTCTCTCCTCTCACATGCACATTTTAGATGGCTAAACATACTTTCTCTTCTGGTCAAACATCTGATTCTTATGAAATGGAAATCAACTCTGGTGCCTTCTCTTTCAGATGTTCTTCAAAGCCTCTCTCAGTCCACCTCCCCAGACCAATTATCTCATGTTACTCATAACCGACTCACTGTATATGACAGATGTTGGCAGGATTACTTCAAGTACATCGAACCTAGTTCTTCTAGACCCTAATTCTTAGGGATATTTAGCCCTCCTTCTTATTTTGCTCTCAGATTAGGTTTCTCGAAACTTTTGTGCACAGATTTCTCCTCTTTTTCCCTTCTTCCCTGTTTTCTCCCTCTCTCCTTCCCTTCTTCCTTGCTTTTTTCTCTCTTCTTTCTTTCCTTGCACACTTTTCTCTTATCTTCACCTCTCCATTACTGAACATTGTTCATATTACCACATTTCTCACTTTTTACAATTTACTGAATGCCTTGCCATAGCCTGCCCTAGCATGTATTTCGTACATGGTTGCTAGTTCTGATCCTATAAAACTCTATTGATTGTAACCTTTCTGCTCTCCACTTACATCCTGTCTAGGTTTGTGTTTTATTATCAATACATGTATATAAGGCTTCTCCAATATGTTTACCCTAAATACTGTGTTTTGTTAAGTGATATTTTATACCTTACATGGAGGATAGTCTTCTATTGCATTAGATGTGTGCTTTCTTATATACTCGAATTTCAATAAAAAGATAAAGTGAAAAAAGAAAGTCATGTTGCTCAGGACAGAGGAGTTGGTACTGGTTCAGATACTCGACAAGCTGATCTGCTACAATCCACTCTAGAGCATTGGTTCTCACACTTTGTGATAGTGAGCCTCCCCCGAGCCATGGAAAATATTTCAAGCCTCCCTTAAAATTTGAAAAAAATCTTGGGCCTCCCCATAGAAAAAAAATACTTTGCACAGTACACCAGGAATCAAGGGAGAGCAATAAAGCTGACTGAGTATATTCTCTTTTTATTCAGCTTAGTGTTCTCCACCCCCAACCCCACACCCCAGGTTGTTCTTATCACTCTACTTTTATGACTCTTGAACCCTTGTTACTGTTTCCTCTCTATCTGGAAAAACTAACCTAACCACTCCCTCTCTTACCCTGTTGTTAAAATGCCTGGGGAAAACTGGGCTTTGAGAATGTCATGCATGAAAATGTCTGTGTGTGTGTGTGCCTACAATCAAAAATGAGACTGAAGGAAACACTTAGTTATGCATTTGCAGGCTTCTTTGGCCTAAAATTCACTGCTTGTTTAGAAATTTGGTGGCGATCGTGCCCTGCTCTGACTTTATGCACACAATGACCCTGCTGGGCTGCACCTGATTTGTGGATGAACAAGTAAGGGATACCACCAAACAGGATTGTGGGTTAACGTATGTTATTGCAGAGATACCCTGGACCTTAAGTTCATCAGCATGGTACTGGAGGAAGTCCTTGGCCTTCTCACTAAGATTATCAACCTCTCCATCTGCTACTCTAAGTTCCCCCTGGGATGGAAATTGGTATCAGTAACCCCTGTGCACAAAGGAGGTGATTGGGCTCTACACAACAACTACAGACCTATCTCCATACCCCCAAAGCTCTAGAGCAGTGGTTCTCAAATGGTGAGACCAGCCTTCCAAGAGAGGTCCCAAACTGTTCCAGGGGAGGCCCAGTCAAGTCTGAGAATGTACAGTATTTAAATTTTAAGTTGTGGATGTTTTGTGTGAAATGATGTCGTAAACTAAATATGGATAATGGCAGGTGAATTTCTTTACTTATGTACAGATTTGTGACCAGGAAAGGCCCATTGAGCCAAAGCTTGTTAAAGGTGTATTCATACGTAAATTGGTGACTAGAAGGCAGACTGAGTCAAGGCTTGTTTGTATAGTAGGTGTTTATATGCAAAGTAGTGACTGGGAAAGGTACACTGAGTCAAGGCTTGTTTCTGCAGTAGATGTTTATATGCAAATGAATGACTGGGAAAAACACATTGAGATAAGGCTTGTTTCTACAGTAGGTGTTTATATGTAAATTGGTGTCTGGGAAAGGCACACTGAGCCAATGCTTGTGTCAGGTGTGACCTAGGGATAAGAGTACAGTAAGTTGCTTAAATGGGACAGGGAATCATTTCTAATTGACAGTTGTTTATAAAGTTCTTATTCTCAGAAATGATATGCATTTTTCTAAATTACCCATATTTAACTGTACCTGAATAAAAAGTGATGTGAAAAACTGTATTTTGCATTGTTTTGTTTTTATGGGCAGCATTCTGTAACAGTTTTCATCATGGAACCAGTAACTTGGATTTTTACTAACGTCACGGTTTGTGCACAGAATGCTATTTATCAGCTGTTGTCCTATCAGAACTATGTTTGGAGTTCTGTGCACAAACTGTGACATAGTGAAAACTCCAAATTATTGGTTCCATGATGAAAACTGTTACAGAATGCTGCCCATAAAAAGAAAACAATGCAAAATACAGTTTTTCACATCACTTTTTATGCAGGTACAGTTAAATATGGTAATTTAGAGGAATGCATATAATTTCTGACAATAAGAACTTTATAAACAACTGTCAATTAGAAATGATTTCTGTCCTCTTAAATACCTATACAAACCTTGACCATTGTTGGGCATGAGATGTGCAGGGTCTCTTCTGACTCCTAAACAAAGAACTCAAGCCCAGTTTCTCATCCTTAATAATGATAGCCCCAACACACCAACACACTTAAAAGCCAAGATGTTTTACATATTGTTTCTGAGACATAAGCTCCACAAGATTGAGTGCCGCCAACCGGCAGTGATGCAATGGCATTCGTGCATGCAAAGTTGTGGTGAATAGCATTCTGCCATTCACAAGATGGCAGCACCATCGGAACTGTGCATGCATGCGAGGCATGCATGTGCAGTTCTGCCAAGAATGGAAGTAACAGTCGAAATAGTGCAGCTGTTACTCTGTAATGTCAATCATGGCGGAGAGTTAAGCTCCATTGGACTTTCAGAAGGATACTTCCAAAGTCCAATGGAAGGTGCCACGATTGACCATTTTAAGGCCACAGCTGCAAAACGGCTGTAGGCTCCACCTACAGCCGTAAAAATGCACTTCCCAAAAGCACATGCAAATCAGATTATTTATTAACACAGATGGGACATAAAATGTTTGAATAGCAGGCTGATCACAGATATTTCTTTGTTAGTTTATTTCTTTGTTTATTTATTTATTTAAAAATTGGTAGCTGAGAAAGGCACACTGAGCCAGGGCTTGTTGCCAGGACTGACCCAGGGGAAGAGGATGGATATGCTTATTACTGCACCACTCACTCTATTGTATTTGTTTTCTCAATGCATTTGTTACCCGGCACCCTATGTAAACTGTACCTGTTGGATATATCATCTTACTGTATGCACTCCTTAGTCCTAAGTAACCTGATTTGTTTTGCCTAGCTTTGTATTGTACCAACTGAAGTGCCATGTCAATGTTTTCCATTGCTTTCATTGTTAAGAATGTGTGAAAGGGACCTAGTTTTGGTTGTGACCCCCCCCCATCTTGAATAATTTGGTAAATAAATATGACAGTGTTGGTTCAGTCTGTTCCATAAACCAGTATTTAATGAGGTATGACTGGTTGGCTACTGGTTACACGGCCTTTGCTTGGGCAGCTGTAATGATATCTGGTCTGTATTGCGTGATGTTTCCTTTTCTTCATCTTAAAAACCTGTTGCAACAGTATATTAGCTTTTTTATTACTTTTCTTTATCTCGGTGTCTTCCCTAACTACACCTTGGCCACTTGTAGGTATACTTTCTGTCCCTATTCTTTCATTGCATCACTCTTAGAGCCTGAATATTAGCCCAAATAATTCTATGTATGTCCATTTGCATTTGCTTTGCAAAATGGAACTTCTCGATAGTGCACACAGGTGCACTGCACAAATGTGCGCACGGAGTTTCGTGATAGTTCGAATGCTCTGTGAAAATGAGCGTAGCGATTCGTTTGTTCTAAACCTTTTAGTTAAATAAACTATTGCCTAAAGAGGTGTGAGTGTCTCCTTTTTGGAATAAAATAACCCCTACATGCGTAGTAGGAAAAACAAGTTAGCAAACTGCAATGCACAGTAGTGCTGTAAAACGTCCCTCTAGCTGATACAGGGACATGCCTGGTTTACATTTCTTTACTGCATTGCAGAACTAATATGCATGCATATTAAGGGAATTTGTTTCATTTAAATGTATTACTAGGGAGGAGCTTATTGAGTCATGTGACCTGGTACCTGTATAAATGTCTCTGAGAATGTCTTGTGAGTCGGTTGGTAGGAGCTCTACCCTACCTGTCCCCTAGCCTACTCCTAGGTGGATGAAGGATTCTGTTGCTAGAAGCCAATGTTAGACCTGTTTTGTTTTATGTCTTTATTTTCCATACTCAGTCCGCTTATTTAGTCTGCTAATTAAAGGGACACTGTCAGCTTTGCAAGTCATTTGACAAGTGAGTCTAACTATTAACGCCTCTATGCACATAAGTGTGCAGCAGTTCCCACAGAATGCCTCTGTGTAGCCCCCCCAAAACATTTATTACCAGATTCCATGAATTGAAACATTATTTTCTGAACATGCATCGTGAGCTAAGGTCCGCCATCACCGGAAGCATAGCCACTAGAGGAGCGTGTGTGCTCAGAAGCGTAGTCCCAAAGTGTACTTTTTACATGTTAGTCAAAAGCTGAGTTAATCAAGGCACATTTGCCTATAAGGAAGCTGCCCATGTATCTGATTAGCAAAACCGAGCACTATTATTTGCACAAAATGCATTTAAAACTGCTTCCAGAATCGCGTCAGCGGAAGAGCTGGTGCCAAAATCCCATGCATGCACAAGAGTGTGTCACTTTTGAGCATGCATGGGATTTCTGCTCAGACAGCTCTTCTGCATGCGATGATTTCGGAAGCCATTTTAAATTAATTTTGTGCAAATACTAGCACTTGGTTTGCTAATCGACACATGGGCCGCTTTCCTTATAAGCAAATGTGCTAAGTTAACTAGCTGACTAGCATGTCAAAAGTAGACTTCGAACCACACTCCCGAGCACACACGCTGTTCCAGCAGGCTATAACTTCCGGTGATGGCAGACTGTTGTTCGGGACGTATGTACAGAAATAAAAGCTTTATTCATGGAATCAGGTAATAAACATTTTTGGGGGCTACACATGGGCATTCTGTGGGAACTGCTGTACACTTATGTGCCTAGAGGCATAATAATTAGACTTACTTGTCAAACGACTTGCAAAGCTGACAGTGTCCCTTTAATAAATCTGATTTGAAGATTTGCATCCAGACACTTTGCCTGGACTCCATTTGTTCCTACGACCACAGAATGTAACCCTGCCTTGTAACCTGCCGGGTCGTGCCTAAAAATAGGCAATTGTCTGCCTAGTGCACCTTACCCAGTCAACAAAAACTAAATAAATAAATACAATCAAGCAAATACAACAGTGATTGAAGCAACACATACAAATAAGATGCAAACAGATGTAGTGCAACATGGCAAAAGTGCACAATAACAAAAGTGTGTGTATGGACCAAGACCCTCTCTACAGTCTGAGATAAGCTATAGCAACTGGTTCAGCAGAACAGTGCAATGAAATTAGGAGAACCAACCCCCGAGAGGAGACTTGATGATATAAAAAAAAAAAAAAATTTACAGGCAAGTTATGGTAAAGATTTATTTTCAACTCTTATTTATTTCTTTAGTTTTTGTTAAAGGGACACTGTCAACCCCTTTAGGCCTCGAAGTGTCCCTAGTTTAAAAAACACATTTTATGATTGCCAACATTCTGTTAAGACTGCTGATGTAGTTGGTAGTTTGATTCTGACTCTTTTTTCTTTAAAAAAGTGAAAAACAGACTGCTCACCAAACTGGTGTTACCACACAAAAACAGGTTTGTTTACATTTCTTGATCAGCTCCAACTGCATCTTTCCTGGACTAGGGAACACCCACAACACAGTCTAACCACTCATAATGCAGTGGGAGGAAAGGGCCTAATGAATCATGAGTGACTGGACTGTTCGGGAGTGTTTCTAATGCTCAGGAAGTATGCAGTAAGAACAGATCCAGGATTGTAAACAAAGAAGGTTGTATATAAATATACATTAGTATGCATTTCAGTTCTACTAAACAAGGAGAATACAAAAGAAACAACATCAATGAATTTTAGAGAAGGTAAGCAATCATAGAATGTAGGTTTTAACTAGAAATAATATGATGAAAAACAGATTGACAGTGTCCCTTTAAGAGGTAAGTGCGATGAGGCAAACATTACCTATTTTCAGGCATGACTCAGGAGAGTTACACAGGAAGGTTCAGTACAGGATAAGATTACATACAATGGCAAGCTGTTGTAACAACAGAAAAAATGTGCATTAAACTTTAAGGCTCTTACGATCTTATGTGGGGAAAAGGAACAGAATTAACACTGAAAAAAAACTTTCTTCCTAGTGATTTTGATAAAAACACCTTTTAGATTACGTAAGAAATAGACACCAACTTCTCGCCAACCTCAAACGTCACCTCGCCCATACCGACTGGTCCCCTTTGGACAGCGCTCCTGACGTTAACTCTGCCTTAACCTACCTCTCCACTGCCTTCAACCTCGCCTGTGACCTGTATGCACCCCTCAGCTCTCATAGGACAAAAAAACGGACTGCTGCTTGGATAACTCCTGCACTGATCCAACAACTAAAAAAGAGAGATAACCTCTGGCACTTAGCCAACGACTCTGGTAGGCCTGCTGACAGACTAGCCTACAGGACAGCCGCAATCAATGCACCTGGTCAATCAAGCAGGCTAAAGCTAAATTCTATCAGGCTGCATTGACATCTTCCTGGGGCTCGTCCAGAGCCTTCTGGGACAACATTAAAGATTTAAATGGTAAGACCGCTCCCCTCCACCCCAGATTGTCATAAATGGGACTGTCTCGACTGACCCCACCTGCATCGCTGACTGCCTTAACAAAACCTTCACTGACTTAAGTGCTGTCCTCCGGCCCACTTTTCTGACCCGTTGCACAACCCACCCGCCCCTATTTCCAGGCCACAATTCCACTTCCGTATGATCTCACCCCACGATGCCAAACCTTTCTTAATAAAATCCTCGCCTCTCAGAACCCTATCAATGACCCTCTTGACTCCAGGATACTTTGCCTCGTGTGGATGTCATGCCTACCCGCTGGCGCTTATCATTAACAAATCCCTCTGCCTCGGCCAATTCCCTAAGGCCTGGAAGCAAGCTGAAGTAACCCCCATCCATAAATCTGGGGACCGCACTCTGCCTAATAACTACAGACCCATCTCCATCCTTCCCCCCATCCAAAGCCTTAGAAAAAATAGTGAACACACAGCTCTCTGAATATCTTACTAACTACAACCTCCTTTGTCCAGAGCAACATGGTTTCCGCCCTGGCCATAGCACGTCCACTGCCCTTCTGGAATTCTCCCACCACATTCACTCAGCACTTGACAAAGGTCATCTCGCGGGGGCAGTCTTTATAGACCTGTCCAAGGCCTTCGACACGGTGTGCCACCCCCTACTACTAAACTCCCTTAGCGTACTGGGTCTCGCAGCCGGACCCCTGATGTGGTTCACAAGCTACCTACACAACAGGTCCCAAAGAGTCAAGCTAAATGGGACCCTCTCCCCCTACCTTCCGGTACACTCGGGGGTTCCCCAAGGCTCCATCCTTGGCCCGACCCTTTTCAGCCTATTCCTGAACACCCTCCCCAGCTCCTGTTCCAGTAAAATTTTACTCTATGCTGATGATGCTGTTATCCTTGCATCACACCCTGACCCACTCCCACTCCAAGACATGCTCCAAAGCGCCTTCCTCCAAACCGAAAACTGGTTCAATAAGCACCGCTAGTCCTGAACCAAAAAACTAAGTCCATGCTATTCTCTCATCGGCAAAACAATGCCAGGGACTTCCCCTCCACATCTCCACCAGCCTGCCCTCCTCTTGAGCAAGTCTCGTCTTACAAGTACCTGGGCATCACCTTTGACACCGGCCTAACTTTCCTGCCCACCTTAAAGCTTTGGCATCTGCAATGAACTCCAGGATCGGTCTTCTCTACCGCCACAAAGACTGTCTCCCAGACCCGCATTAAACTTGCCATCACCTCTTTCGGTATTATCACTGGCTGACTACGGACTCCCGGTTTACGCAGCTGCGATGCTTCTGCCTTATCTAAAGTCCAGACCTCCATCAACAAAGCCTGTAGACTCCTTACCAGTGCCCACAGCAGAACCCACACCTGTCTGCTTTACTCCGCCACAAAAATACTCACCTTGAGGAAGCTGAAATATCAAACCTGCCTACTGGCCAAAAATCCATGGCAGGTCTCTGCCCTCCTAGGGTCTCTGGACCCTCTGCAGCGGAGCTGCTAAATCCCTACACCAACCCGTTGCGCCGCAGCAGCCACTTCAGTCATTCCCAGAGCAAGGACCTCCGCTGCCAAAGATCTTTCCACCACCTTGCCCGTCCTGGTTCAGCGCCTTCCTGAAACCATCTCCAAGATCCCAGGCATTGGCCGTTTCAAAGTGCCCTCCGCAGCATATTATTAACAGCGATGCTGTAAATGTCTGTAGCTGCACTGTGCGGTCCTCTTAATACTTTCCTAATACTTTCCAAGCACCTCGCCTGCGGTCCTCTTTTTACTCTACATATTATTTGCGACATATTGTTAATTGAATAACGTATCTCCTGTTGTTTCACCAATGTTAGCACCTTACGAGTTGCTCCAGTACAGCTGTGTCTGCACTCTCAAATGTATATTTTATGTATCTAACCTGTCTGTCATCCCTGTCCTAACACCACTCTATGTGTCGTCTCCCCCACCTTTTTTGACGAAGTACCTTTGTAAACGAGTCTTTGACTCAAAGGTTGTAAAACTGATCTTCAACAAATAAACAAATAATCAAATAAACACAAGGAGATGGAAAGTGGGTTGTGGGTACATGGACTTTCCTTGACTGTACAGGAAGAGAACCAGCTGCTGTGGAGATTAGTATGGATAAACATACTTTCTTACATTGGAGGCTGGGAAGGAAATTGCTTTTTTTTTTTTGTATGAAATGAGAGTTTAAAGTATTAAGATGAAATGTATAGGACAAGCAATAATGCCATCAGGTTAGAAGGAAAATCATTTTGTCCTCATATCCTTGTACTGCAGAACTTTGTGCTACAGGCAACTTTCCAGACTATAGGTCACGCATCACTGAACAAGAAGATTTTGCAACAGAAGTGCATATAAATCTGCTTATCCTTCTGCTTCAGTGTAGAGCTGTGCCTGCTTATTTTTCAGTGACTTGTGGTCGAGTGACCCATTAGGGGAGTGTAGCAACAGCATCCACAGATTTCTGAAATTTACTGTTGTCCCCTTTTATATTACTTTTTCACTGGCACCCACCTCCCTTACCCTGATCCTCCCTAAGTATTACTTATGGCTATGTAAGAGCACCCAAGCTCAGCTGTGAGAGATCTGGGTAACAGACTCTTCTGAAACTCTAGCAGGTTCCACAGGGAGTGCTGGAGAATGATGAGGGGAATCTCTTTCAAAGGAGGAGGAGCACCAGAACACAGGGACATGCAATGAAACTTGGAGGGAGTTTAAGAGGATGTGAAGAAACACTTCTTCACAGAAAGGTGATAGATACCTGGAACAGCCTGCCAAAGACAGTGGGGCTTCGAGCATGCGTGGGATAGGCACATGGGCATAATAGTAGGGACAGGGAGGAAGGAGACACCTGAGATCAGATAGGGTCCAGGGTGTGGTAATAAGCAGGAAAATAGGTCAGACTAGATGGGCCCACTGGTCCTTTTCTCCAACAAATTCTATGCTTCTATATTGAGACCCAGGATGATGAGTTGGTGAGGTGTGGGAGGAGTCAGTAGGGCCCTGCTGTGGTGTGGGGTTTGGGGTGGCTTCACCTGCTTGGGCTATTTTTTCCTCTAAACCCTCCCTTATCCCTCCCCTGGGTGTAGTCCTGAGGAATAACACAGCTGGCACATATCACAACTGTCAGAAGGCTATGGTAAGACCTGCCCTGCCTTTGGTACTCCCCTGCTGCCACACTCCTGGAGTGCAAGGCCTCCACATCTCTTGTCAAGCGAGCGGGTGCTTGCCAGTGTATGGCAACTCCAGACGGCCCTCTTGTTCCTTCCCGCATGACACGCCCTCCACCTGGGAGTGGCAGTCAAGCAAGAGAAGAAGGTGCCCTCCCTCCTCAAGTCCGGAGGCATTCCAAAAGGGATGTCTGAAATTCCTGTCACCGGTCTGTGTCAGACATCATGGGTTCGGGGCACCTGGGTCATCTGAGTGGCAAGTGGTAGCTCTACAGCTGTGCTAGCTGGATGGCCTACTGTTCTGATTTTTGTTCATTATAATAAGTAGTATTGTCATTTTCTCCAACTAGAACAGAAAGTTTTATCAAGACAACTGCCTGTTTCATCTTTTTGGCCCTAATTCTTCAGTAAGTCACAGCATGTCATTGATGTGCAGGACTTGGTTATCATGATTTGGGAAATATTTTAAGTCCCAACAAATTATGACATAACTTCCAAATTTCACCTGGTTGAATTATTCCCATTCTCCAGGTTAGAATTTGTTGCACTTAAATCATTTTATTGAACAACAGATCATAACAACCAGATCAGTAAACAGTATTATGGAAGCACAATAAACTCAGCTGAAATACAGCTGCAAAAGCAGTACAGGACATTCCACTGACAAGTTCCAAGATAAGAATGCACACAGCAACACTGAGTGTCAATATACAGTGCAAACACATAACACTTAAATCACAAAACAGGGCCCACAAGATAAAATCAGGAAGGGGAGGAGAGGGGACCAGGCAATCCTTTGATGGGGAGATCATTGAGGATGGAACAAATCCTTAGTCTCCCTCAAGAGAAACAAGGATCCAAGGTACAGAGAAGCAAAAGCGATATTGGGGCCCTCAGCAAGCATAAAACTTGGATAATATACCCTTCGCCATATGAGACATTCTGGACAGGATTCCACCCCTGCCATTATTAACCAATGGAGTCATGGGTCAGATGGGGAAATTCCCAGAAGGGAAGACCCAGGAGGAACAGCTGTGGAGACAGAGGGAAGGAGAGACCCACCACTGATGTGCAGCCTTGATACACCCCCATGCCAAAATGACTGCAAAACAGGCCAAGCCCATAAAATATGAAAGAGGTGCCCCAATGATTTTGACACCGCCAGCATCTGCCATCTGGCAGAAGCCCAGGGAGCATAGTTAGGATGGAATTCTGCACCAAGAGTGAAGCACCTTGTTCTAAATTAAAGACTGCGGGCATCAAAACAAGCTCTCTTGGATACTACTCAGCAGAAACTCCAGTCTTGTTCAGAGATTGGACCAGTAAGGGTGGGTTCCCATTGCTGGTTGGCCTTCTGAGACTGATCCGGGATGCAGTCAAATACATGATTATAAATTTTACTAGCCCACCTTTTGAAATACTACACCAAGTCAAAAGGGGTGAGGAGGGGGCAGAGGCTTTGAGGCTGGACAAGAGTAAAGGGTGCAGAGCCATCTGAAATTGGAGGTACTTCCAAAATTTATGGTTCTGCAAGTCATACTGCTAACTCAGGTTCTGAAAAGAATCCAGAGTATGTATGTGAGGTCGAGTTGGGGTGTGCCTTTATGCCTCCTGGCTCTCCTTGATGCCCATAGATGGCAGCCCCTGGTTCTGTAGTGCTCCCTATGTATATTGTGTTCCCATGCCAGATGAGAGTAGAGGCTGCTAGTTGGTTCTGTTGTACACACGAGGTGTGTGTTGGTTGTCTAGGACTGGTGGTCATTAGGGTGGTCTTGGGCCTAGGAGTCCAGCTTGGCTGGTCAGCCTGGCCAGCTGCCTCCAAGGCTATCATATGGTGCATCCCTCCCCACCTCAGCTAAGGACCTCACAGCATCCATCACACTCATCAAGAAGCTCAAAAGGAGCCAAAAATAACACAGGCCCATACTGTAGAATCCCACCATTCCCACCCAACAGGACTGCAACTTTTACCCACATTGCTGGCCAGGAAATTACAGCCAGAACAGTTCTGGAATTGAGGTAGAGAAAACCAGCAGGAAGGAGATTGAAAGCCTGCAACTATTCTCATATAGGCAGTTATAAACATGCGGACCAACCACAAACGGTAAAATAAAGGATATCTCAACCACAGCCAGAGTGCCAGATGAAAAATGAAACCCAACAGTAACAAACAACACAGTGCTGACAACACTGTCACCTCTGAACAGTAATTATACATATTGGTACAAGTCTCACCACAGCTTCTGCACACACGGGAACCGAGGTGATTGATAAGATCCCACAACATGCTACAAAGGAGAGGGAAGGACTCGTCAATGGTAAGAGAATGTCCGTACAGACTGCTGACCTGCTGTCCAAAGAAGTTCACCCAAGTCCTGTCAGTGTTTTACCAGCTTCTGGTGCATTCAGATTGTCATCAGGACCTGAGGAGAGGTCTGCAGGGGGCAGGTAGAGGCCACAACTGCAACCCAGAATTTCTAAGGAGAGGATGCTGTTGCAGCTCATCCAGGAGGCACTTCAATAATTTCAGCAGGCCCAGGCTGTTGATCGGATGTTGGAGGGTATGCTTGGTGAAGAGCACCTGTAAGGCCTGAAATTTATTCTGTGTAGCTGGGATTCCGGTACTGCCAGTAGAGGAGGCTGGTAACCTAGAGCTGTGGCTTCTACTATGGGAATGAGAGCAAGGAAGGATCAGAGGTTTCTTTGGCTGTACCCTGTTGCACAGTTGCCCACCCACCTGGTGGAGGAGGTGGCTTTGGGGCCACAGTCCAGTCCTCCGATGCAGGGCCCATGGTGGCCTGAGGTCTAGGGTGGTCCCTGGCTTGCACTGGGGCCAACATATCCATCAGCACCAGTGGTTGCGAATAAGTTTGTCCTATGCTGGGTAAGGTGAGGTCAGTACCACCATTCTACTCCAGTGTATGATAATCTATGGGGATACCACGCACATGAATCTTAAAAACTGCAGGGTATCAAAGGGAGAACTTGACACCATGCTGCACCAGCTGCTTGCGTGCTGTGGTGAACACCCTCTGACACTGGGTAAGTTCCGCAGAATAGTCCTGGAACAGGCTAATACTGTGACCATGCCAGCTGAGAGGGCCTCGCATCCTCGCCAAATGATGGATGTTTTCTTTGGCCAGAAAGCGCAACACTTTTGCCAGTATCAGCCTTGGTTGAGCCCCAAGAAGAGGCATCGGGGCCAAAGATCGATGGACCCACTCAGTTTCCACCGGGGGGGGCCAGTCCAGGGCATTCAAAAGTTCAGGGATTACTGCCTGGAGAAATCTTGCCATGTCTGTCTCCTCAGCCCCTTCTGGGAACCTGACAAACCTGATGTTGTTCCGCCTGACCCACTTTTCCAGGCCATCACCCTTATGGAGCAAACAGTGTATGGTACAGTCCTGTTGTTGAAGGATCCCTGAGTGTTCTCCATGACCCACTGCACCATCTGTAGCCAGAATTCAGCTGCCCAGCCCTCGTGCTCAGTAATTTCACATCTTGAGCCATTTGAGAGGTAGTAACTTTAAGGTCGGCTGTATCTCCCAGCAGTGGTACTAACATGTTGCTTATATCGTGCAGGCGGGGAGCAGGGAAAGATGCCGTCACCAAACCAAGAGGTAGTGCTAGGCTGCATCACAGGATACAGGAGTTGGAAATGCTATGACTGGGGAGAAGGTTATCCTAGGGGCAGAACTTCACCTAGGACCACAGCAGACAGAAAATAAAAACAGCAATCTGTAGCACTGGTTGGACAGAGTAGAAATACACTAATTAAACAATGTGGTTTTTATCAGATGAGTAGGATGGATGAGGATTTCGGAGAGGGGAGACAGAGCAAAGGAAGTTACTATGCAACCTTACCATGTCATAATGCAAGGGGGCACAGTCTTAAGCTGGTGGTGGTGTGGGGGGGTTAGAAGGGAGGTCAGGAAGCACTTCTTCACAGAGAAGGTGGTGGACACTTGGAATGCACTGCCGGAAGAGATAGTCTCGTTGAAGATGATAGGCATAGGGGGAAGGTAAGGATCATGGGTATGGATGATGGGAGGAATGGGGAGAGGGCAGGGGCAGTAGCTGAAGCTGTAGACCCTGCAATACGAACCGACTAGATAGACCAAATGACTTTCTTCTGTTGGCTTCTTCGTATGTTCGTATCTTGGCTGCAGCCAGACCATGCTCCTTCCACTAGATTAGCATTTGTGACTGAAAGCTATAGATTTGTTTGGTTAACATTATTTTACCAAACTTCATTCACTCTCTATAACTTGTAGGCACTTAACTGTTTAAATGCCAAACCTTTTTTATTCGATTTATATTTATTCACTTCCACCCTTTTTTGGCCCTCATTCTGATGTCCCCCAGCCCAGTTACTCATCATTCTATACCATATACACACACAGAAAAAAAAAATCAAACAGTGCAGGTGAATGACTAAAAGGAAAAAACAGAACATTAAAATTTAAAACATTTCGCACTAGTGTGAGAAACCCTCCTGTTCACTAGTTGATCGTAAAAATTAATTGATGTGGTTAGCTATCATATAGGCTGAACATTGTGCATATAAATTTTTTTTTTTAAGTAGAAAAAATAAAACTAATCCATGGCAGGAGCTTAGTGTAGAATCTACAAGGCAAGCAGTTTCTAAACCCTACGGCAGTCTTAGTAAAGTCCCTCACCCAGGATAGGTCAGTCCTTTTAGGTGCATGCCCTTTGGCATTAAATAGTACACTGGTGCAGGACCATTTTCTAGAAAAAAAAATAAGTAAAGAACATATTAGAATTATAGAGGCATATTCAGCAAAGCGGTATAACCTTTTCTCCAACCCTAGTTCATTATTTTCATATGCATGCACAACGTCCTGCAATATGATATGGCTAACTGCAGCAATTAATTTTTATCATAGACTAGTGGATAGGAGATCTTATGTAACCCCCCTGTTACCCAGGGTTACTAGAATCACACTTAGAACCAGTGGCAGGCAGGCAGGGAAAGGCAGCTTGTGAGACATCAGTTAAATGGGTTTCACACTGTCTCACTCTGTCCTCAGTCTCAGCTGAGCTGGAGAGATGACATCACCATAGAATTCTTGCAGCAGCATAAGCCACATTGGAATGGTGGCTGCAGGGGTTAGTTTTAGAATGTTGGAGAATTCAAGTTAGTCTTCAGGGAGAGAGTTAAGGAGAGTCTTAAGAGAGGAAGAGGTGTGCTGTAGTTGGCATCCCCTCAGAGCCTAGCTCTGCATTTGAGCTACATCAGAACGTGGGTTGTGTGTTCTCACCCTAGAGAGGAACACAGAAGAGACTGAAGAAAGTGGTAGAGATCGCTCCCAGTGTTGTTCCAGTGCCTCATCCCCAGAGGGATGGAGGGGAAATCCAGCATTTCAGGGGAAATCCCCTGGCCCTGCTTGGGTAAGGAAAAGCTGCCTGAAAGAGAAGTTGTACAGAGATCACCATAGAATTATTTGTTTCCTTTGAAAAAGAAGCAATGGGGCACCTGCATACCACAGTGAGTCTGTTCTGAAATAAAGCCTATGTTCACCAAGACAGAGAGTTGTGTAAAAGTATCTGCCTACTGTGGGGTCAGGAGAAGACTAGCCAAGTACAGTGCTTTTAAATTTGTGTATGGCTTGGAAGCAACTGAAACAGTGGGGGTCTCAGGAATGGACATAACCACTAACAGAACTTTTGGAGTCAGGACACCACCTAAATACAGTGTAGAATGTTAAATGTGACAAATATTTCCAGATAGCATCTACAACCAGTAGTTTTGAAGAAAGGTGTTGTTTCAAAGGAATGGCCGGGTATAGATTTGGGAGCAAAAATTGGGAGACCTCCATCTGGAGTAACCAGGTTTACCTCTACGGGTTCAGTTTGGGCACCTATAGCTTTCTCCCAGGCACTTGGCCAGTGTCTGCAGAAAGTACCCAGACATGGGATTAAGGATGTTCTTTCCCTTTAGAGCTAGAAAGTGCTCATGGGTGGTTTAGGGAGCCACCATCAAACTCCATGCCATATGGAAAAGTGTCCAAGTACTGGCTAGAGAGCCATGTCAAGGAATCAAAGTAGAAGAGTACCAGTTCAGGCCGTGTGAGCCCAGATGTGTTCAGAACCTGAGGGTTTTCATCTAGTGATGAAGAAGATGTGCACTGACCTCTGTCAATCTGCATTGCCAGTGAGTGTAGCCTGTGGGGTCCATCTTGCTTTGTTATTCCTGTGTTAATGTGAATAAAAGCCACACTCTAGAATCCCATTCCTGGTTTGGACATTTCAGTTATTGCTTCCTGTGTCCGGAGTTACTTGGGCACTACTGACCAGAAGTACAAACCTAGCCATGATGCTGAGCAAATAGATTTTCTCCCTGAACTGAGGAGGGTTACAGTGTCCCAGAGGGCTGTGACCAAGCTAGTGTGACCACTAAAAACCCTGACCTCTGGGTGGAGGCACCCATTACCAAACCTAGGCCCCTTAACCTGCTGCTAGCCAAGCAGGCAGGGGTAGAAGCCCTTGGAATAGTGCCACTAGGGGTTACACTTACACTAGTGCAAAATGCAACATGTGTTAGATAGCAATGTTCTGTTTTTTTCCTTTTTAATCACTCACCTGCACTGCTGATTTTTTTCTCTGTGTGTATATACCTTTAAATAATTGACTGTAAGGCAGGTCAGTTGCTGGCTGTCTCATCCATTGACAAAGCACTGCACGGTGAAACACCTGGAGTCGGGGCTACTGCCATCCAAATGTTTGCGCTCCTGCTTTATATTGGACAGCGCTTTGGGCCAAAAATAATTTGATTTTGACCAGCAAATAGAATTGTGTCCCCGTATGTTTGGATGCCCCCCTTCAAGTGCTAAGTGCTAGTTTTCGTTTTGTCCTTATGTTGTTTGTTTCAGACCAAGCACCACCAACCCTAGTGCAGACTACCGTCCCCACAAATTTTATTGACCTGCCTAATTATAGTTTTTTTAATTCCATTCACTGTTGCTTCCCCCCTTAATGCCTCACACTCTCAGCCTCAACCCCTTGCACTTACCTCCACATCTTGTGCCCCATAGCCTACCCCAAGGCAGAGCCTATCCTGGCCTGGCTATACTGCCCATTTCCAGCTTATGGTGGGCAGTATCCTTAGTAGAGTGGAGTGACTTATGGCTTACAGTGGGGCCTAAATGTGTTGGTACTGATCCTGCTACACACCAGGGTGTAGTGATAGTATAATATGTTGATTATTGTCACTCCATTTTGTATGCTATTTCATGTAATGTATGTCATTTTATACTCCATTTTGTATTGTGTGACTCCATTTTACATGCTGCTTCATTTAATTGGTGTTTTGCTCTTTAAATAGCCTCCATTATTATGTTTTGCTTCAGACAGTGTATTTTGCTGACTTGAAGGTTGCATATTATCAGGCAACCTGTTTTGTAGTTTTGTTTAAACTTGTGCTTAGCTCATAGTGTTCTAGGCACCCGCCAGTGTTTGGAGCACAGTGACCTAGCAGGTGTAGGGAATTCTGAGCAGTCCTTATGGTGTGAACTTGCAGCATCCTGGGAGCCCGCCAGCTTCTAGAATGTGGGAAAACAACACTATGAAGGCTGCACGATTATTTTTAGCATTGAATAAGATATAAATGTAGCTTTCTCAATGCCTGGTTGGAAGCCTCATCTGCAGGGTGGACGCATCGCTGTGGAACTTTCTCCCGGTTCAAGACTCCTGGCCAGGCTGTGAGATTATTTAGGGCTTCCCAGCTACTGGGAAAAGGCTTGGATGTAGCATAGAATCGGTGATGTATCATGTTTTGTAATTGAAGTATATATTAATGCTGATAGTAATATTGCTAATGAATGAATGCTAAAGTGTAATCATTAATGCTGATAGTGACATTGCTGCTAAATGAAGTGTAATTATCTTTTGCTTGCAATAAATTGTGCTGATGTGTGAATGCCAAGTGTGATTATTCCTTTGTGACTCTTCGATTAGGCAAGACAATTTTGGCGTAGTCGGCAGGATTCATAAAGGAAGTACACACTAAGGTGAAGTGAAAATGTTTAAAAGGAAAGAGTCTAATGTTGCATGTGCACAAGTGGAAATTCCTGGTTGGGAAAACCAACCTTATGCTGATTTAGCCACTGAGTGGTCATGTTGTGCAGGGTTGAGTGAACACTGGGAATCCTGTTTAAAGGATTCTGAGCCTGCAGATGTTGTTACATGTATGAAAAGAGTGCCTGTGGCAAAAGGGAAAGAATGTGCTGCCTTGGGGCGCAGGGGGTGGATTTTATTGTCTGCCTATAGGAAGATGCATGAAAAGGTAGTGGGACTTCTTAGTGAAAAGGCAGAGTTGGAACGAAAGGTTTGTGATTTGGAAAGTAAAGTTGTGATGTTACAATGTCAAAATCATTTGCTGAGTGATAAATTGGATACCTATCGGACAGTTGCAGAAAATGCAGCTGTCCGAGTGGCACAGTACAAGTATAAAAAGAGGAGGGGCAGAGTTAGTAGGAAAAAGGTAAGCCTAGCAATAGCTAGGGCAGGAGCCCACTGGGATCCTGAAACATGGGATGGAGATATTTGGTTTTCTACAGATGAGGAAAGGTCAGCCTCAGATAAAGAAGAAAAGGCTGAGGGACGAAGGTTCCAATATTGCATGCACAGCCAGTGTCTAGAAAGGCGTACTGAAGTGTTGGATCAGGGAAATCCTAGGAATCGAGATGTAGTGGAGGATTTTTCCTCAACAGGAGGTATCAGACCTCCTGGAGCAGTACACCCAGAGGGGGGGGGAGAGTTTGTTGAGATGGCTGGTGAGGTTGTATGACACAGGGGCGGATGGAGTAAGCTTAGATGAAACTGATGCCCCTAGGTTTCTGTCACTAAGCTATGACCCTGTGGTGAAGGAAGCGTTTCAGACCCTCCGAATACAGGGGCAGGGCTATGCCACGATGCTGGACGTGGTGGCTATGGCTTGCAAACACAAGTATCCGACGGTGAGTGACTGGCCGGAGGATAGTAAACCATGGTTTACCTTAAAGGACTGTATACAAAACATTAAAATGGAAATGATGAAAGTTGCGGTCTCCAGAAGACCATGCTGATTTAATGAGTGTTGTTGTGCCAGTGTCTATCGTAATAAGATTATCAAACTGCACCACCTGCATATAAGGCAGTAATGATGACTTTGTTGATTAATCAGGCGGGAAAACAGTAGGTGTAGTGCTAGAGGCAATACGGCAGTTAGGGAACTGAGAGATTGGGGCCCAAAGGGGTCTAGTTTATATGATTCTTCAGGACAGGATAAACAGCGGTCCAATCCTGAGGTGGAGTTTCTAGGAGAGATATGTTCTGGCTCTCTTAAAGGATGGGGTGGCAAGGAAAACATTGATGGGATCAGTACCCTGATATGTGGGAAATGTACAAAAGAAGTTGAACACTAGAAGCGAGTAAATAAGCAGATCAATTCAAAGTTAAAGACAGATGTACATGTCTCTTCAGGGGAGTCTGTAAGTCCAACTGCTCCCCCGGCAGAGTTTGATGATGAAAGTATGTCCCGGGGTGGGGGGGGCTCCCACTCAGGGATCCATTGAGTCACCCCGACTGGAGCAGGAATATGCAGATCTGTATCCTAGTGATTTGTACCCGGTTAGGGAGTTGCAGCAACTGAAAAACCTAAAATATGACTGAAATGAAGGCCAAGCCCCAGTAGAAGGGTGGGCTAGGAGGGATTTTAGACCTCATGTAGAATTGGAAATTAATTGGAAGAGTGGCTCACCCCAAAAAGTACGAGCTTTAATTGACACTGGGGCGGAGGCCTCATTAATTTATGGGAACCCAGCAAAACACAAAGGTCAGCGAGTGGTAATTACAGGATTAGGAGGTAAACAAATTGAGGCAGTACAGACCATTTTGGAACTGAAAATAGGTCAGCAGCCACAGAGAAAATATTGTGTAATGATTTTTCCGATTCGGAATACATTATAGGAATAGACATACTAAAGGGGATGCGTTGCAATTGTCTGATGGACAATATCAATTTGGAGTAAAACCTTACATTTCAGCAAGACCAGTAGTAGTGGGGAAGGTGCAGATGCCTCCAGTAGCCATTCCACCTGCTACAAAAATTATCTGTATGAAACAGTATAGAATACCAGGAGGGCATGAGGAGATAACTGCCACTATTAAAGATCTACTGATTCATGGTCTGTAGCCAATGGTTTAACAACCTGGCTGCCCACTTGGGCTAAGGATGAGTGGAAAATTTATTCGAAAGAAATATGGGGAAAAGAACTGTGGCAGGAAATATGGACTATGGTGCAAAATACTCAGACCACTGTATTTCATGTTGATGCTCATTGTGCTTCAGATACACTAGAACGATGGTATAATTCTATTGCAGATGAAAAAGCTAAGATTCTTCCAGTGGATATTGAAGAAACTCAAAGTCAGCAGTTATCAGGGCTGGCAAAATGGGCACATCAAAAATGTGGACATTTGGGAGAAAAGCCACTTACAGGTGGGCATATAGTAGGGTGTACCCTAACATTGGATTTAGTTAAAACTGTTATTGCTCAGTGTCCTATATGCCAACATGGGCAACAAAGACCAATCCCTCATATTGTGAAAGGACAATGGGAGGAAAATTACGGGACAAATTTGGCAGATTGATTACATTGGACCTCTACCCCTTAGTGGAGGATGTCGATATGCTTGCACAGTTGTAGATACATATTCAGGTATTTATTGGCATACCCTTGTAAACAAGCTACACAGAAAAACACCATTAAGGCAATTGACTTAATTATGTTGTACTATGGAATACCTTGCAGATACAAAGTGACAATGGTTCCCATTTGAGGAAAATGGTACAAGCTTATGCTCAAGCCCATAACATACAGTGGGTATTTCACATCCCTTATTACCATGAGCAGCGGGGTTAATTGAGAGAATGAAATGGATTGCTGAAAGAACAGTTTAGGAAATTGGAGGACCTACGAAAATGGAAGAGAATTTGCATGAAGCATTACAGATTTTAAATAATAGACCAATTGAAGAATCTGAGACCCCCTTAATGCGAATGATAATTCCTAATTTGCAAGTGCAGGCTTACTCAACTACAGAAACAGTGTTATATTGGGAAGTACACCAGGAGCTCTGTCTCTTGCAGGGCAACCCAGAAGCTGCTGGACTTGATTTACATGCCCTTCAAGAATACAGAATAAACAGCAGAAACATTCAAGTGATAGAAACTGGTATTGGAATACAAATTCCACGAGGCATTTTGGTTGGATAGCACCTAAATCAGAACTAGCCCTCAAGGGAATACAAATTTTGGGAGGGTGATTGATTGTGATTACCAAGGAGAAGTGAAAGTAATTTTGTTGAATAGTAGAGAACAAAATCTGTTAATTCAACAGTATGACAGAGTGGCTCAATTGTTAATTATTCCAGTTAACAAAGTGACCCCTATAAAGGGACAAGCCCCACACTCTTAACAGCAAGGGGATAAAGGTTTTAGATCTACAGGAGGTTTTAACAATGGTGCCAAAATATGGGTTACAAACCCAAATGGCCCTCCTGAACCAGCTGAGGTGATAGCCACGGGACGAGATAACAGAGTGTTAATTATCAGGTCAGGGAAAGAGAGGTGGGAATGTACCAGCGAACACATGTTATCTTCGAGAATAATCAGTCTGTGTATTTCTAGGTTCTTCAATGGATTCTAAAGGAATAACACTCTCTCTCACGGTCCATTCGGTAAACCTATTACCCCAGGTGGAAGAATATTGAAGCTTAACGACCCACTTGTACAATGGGGTTGGAAATCTTCCACCAGTTCTGGTGCAAGACAACTTTGCCCCTGAAAACCAAGGATGTCCTATAGTGAACATTACTTTTCACCAGATGTGAACATTTGGAAACCAGTTGAGACAATGGCAGGACGATTATATGTCCAACCTATGCAGGACACAAATTGGATTAAATTACAGAACCAGACTGCTATTAGATGCTGCAACTTACGAATAGTTGCATGGTGACTGTACAGCATAGACTTGATTGCTGCATGAATCAAACAGACATTTTCAATGCAAGTATTACTTTGATTGACATAGACACGTTATTCTGCATGAATGCTACTGCAATAACTAATAGAACTACTTGGGCAGATCACATTACAGTGTTGAAAAATCATCCTGTAATTAGCAATGATAGTATAGTTAAGGTTCCATCCACATGTACATCAGTAGCACAGCGGTATCAGAAAAATGTAATCCATTTTAACATAACGTTTATGTTTAGTAGAAAATGCAAATATAAAGAGCTTGGTATGATACGCTATTAGGTGGAGCAGGGGCAGGCATGGGAATTTTAAATAGTGTTGATATAGAAACACTGACTAACAGGCTTCAGGCAGTAGGAATTGATGTATTTAGCTTAATTAACTTACAAGCTCAATGGATGCCAACTGTCTTCTTACCCCAAAGATTAACTTTGAATTATGATTTTGAGTTCTTGCAGTTATTTAATGCTTCACAGGTATGGGGAATGGGAGTAGCAGAAAATATTTAGCGATTTATTGATTGGACAGAATGCACAATGCGACATATGTATTCTATAATGCAAGAAATAAGGCCCAAGTGATTTAATGAGTAATAATGAATATGTGTGGAGGACCGTGTTCAAATCATGGATTCCTAGTAATCATTGGATTGTAATGTCATCCACCACAGTAAAATGCACAGGTCCCTGATAATGAGCAGAAGCTTATTTTGTACTGGCAGCCAATATTCTAGATCAATCAAGATTGAGTATCTCATTAAATAAAATTAAACAGATAATTCAGGAAACAGATGTAATGCAGGCTCATTTGGCAATAAGAAATAAATCATTAGTGCAAAGTCAGGTGCAAACTACGATAGTTAAAATAAAATGATTGATTTAAGTTCCAAGATTCAACAAGAGACTACTCATTATTGGTGGGATATTTTTACAGGATGGTCTCCATCAGCTACAAAAGTGTTAAATATTCTGATACATCCTATCATAATCATTGCTGTAGTGACAATTATCTTGCTTATTTGGACTTGTTACTTATCATGTTATATTGTAGTAATTTTGCTATGGTACCAATATCATACAAATCGTATTCACAATAATCAAGGACCGAATGTAGTGATAGTATAATATGTTGATTATTGTCACTCCATTTTGTATGCTATTTCATGTAATGTATGTCATTTATACTCCATTTTGTATTGTGTGACTCCATTTTACATGCTGCTTCATTTAATTGGTGTTTTGCTCTTTAGATAGCCTCATTATTATGTTTTGCTTCAGACAGTGTATTTTGCTGACTTGAAGGTTGCATATTATCAGGCAACCTTTTTTGTAGTTTGTTTAAACTTGTGCTTAGCTCATAGTGTTCTAGGCACCCGCCAGTGTTTGGAGCACAGTGACCTAGCAGGTGTAGGAATTCTGAGCAGTCCTTATGGTGTGTGAACTTGCAGCATCTTGGGAGCCCGGCCAGCTTCTAGAATGTGGAAAACAACACTATGAAGGCTGCACGATTATTTTAGCATAGAATAAGATATAAATGTAGCTTTCTCAATGCCTGGTTGGAAGCCTCATCTGCAGGGTGGGCCAGTCGCTGTGGAACTTTCTCAGTTCAAGACTCCTGGCCAGGCTGTGAGATGATTTAGGACTTCCCAGCTACTGGGAAAAGGCTTGGATGTAGCATAGAATCGGTGATGTATCATGTTTTGCTTAATTGAAGTATATATTAATGCTGATAGTAATATTGCTAATGAATGAATGCTTAAGTGTAATCATTAATGCTGATAGTGACATTGCTGCTAAATGAAGTGTAATTATCTTTTGCTTGCAATAAATTGTGCTGATGTGTGAATGCCAAGTGTGATTATTCCTTTGTGACTCTTTGATTAGGCAAGACACAGGGCTTTTCCGCTTTTCAGTCCTTTCTACCTCCTCCCAAATGTGCGTGCAAGTCATGATGTCATGGAGGGGGTAGATGGCAGCATGGGGTTGCTGATGCCACTGAGCATACCACTACCAGGGAATGGTGTGCTGCAATACCCCAATGGGTAGGAGAGCATCCACATGGATGCTTCGCACCCTCCACACCACTCTCTGTTCCAGTCATCCTAGGTGCAGGGTGTGAGCCCAGTTTTTTTTTCCCTCAGCCCCCGAATTCCATTTGGGAGCTAAGCCCCTGCCCCACACACTGCACCACCATGCCCAGGCTTACTCCCCTGGGTGGGGCCACCAGGCGGACATCCCCTCCCAATGGTCACATGGGAACCTGCCCTGGCATACCCCCCAGGGTGGGGCCAGAGGAGCGAGACACCCCCCATCGGACAATCAGGGCAGAGCGGAGACAGTGGCAGAGCAGGGCATCATGCTTTGGGGACCAGGATTTTTAGATGCTCTTTTTGTCCCCCTGGAGGTGGGACATGCAATGACATCCGGAGTCTGTCCCACCTCTGCCGTAACCTGATGCCAGTCATTTGCAGATCCCCCGGCCTCCGCCAGGAGCCACTGATATGCTGGACACTCACCCCCTCCCCCCGGAGAAGGAGAGCCACCCGCGGGCACTCAATCCTTCTCTACCCAGCTGGTCCTCCGTCTCCCAGGTTCATTCTCAAACCTGAGATGTCGGCGTTGCATGCAGATGCCTTGCCGCTGTGCCGGTGGGCTGGCATGTAACCCAGACTGTCAGCATGCCAAACAGGCACCTCTGTACTCAGTGTCAGGAGCCAGTCATTTGTCCTACAGTACCTAATTATACTGCAGTTTGGATCACTCTGGAAACATAACTGTTCATCAACTTCATGACCTGTTAACCTAGTATTGACATAATGATAACTTGGAATTAACTGCTGTACCTACTTCTTCTGTATACACACCATGGGACCCTCTTGCAAACTAACTATTATTGCTACACCTAAATGAGGTTATCAATTGCACAAATCTTATATTTCTTCCAAAAGTTGGCAATATTTCCAGGTTTTCCAATCCAATCTATTTAAGCAATAAGGTATGATCAGTGGTTAGACTAATAGTCTGCTAATCACCCCATGGGGCATAATGTGGCACAAGGTGCAGCAGAATGCCATACTGCCCCTTTGTGGTGCTTAACGGACTGGTAATCTATCTCCTGGGAGTGCCTTATTGCTAGTATATAAAACTATTCTAAAAGAAATGTGTTACAAGTGTATTTTTTTAATATTTCCTCATGGAGAGGGGGAATTTTAATAAGATAGTTCATCTGCTAATTGTTTAAGAGTGATGATTCAAGCCAGCCTGGTGGCGCTTAGGGTTGAGGCGCTGGATGCCACACCTCATGCCACACCAGCGACCTGGATTTGGGAACGAGCCTGGGATGTCAGGAGTCAGTGGTGGGGAGGGTGAGGAGTAGGACTGAGCTACCGCCAGGCGGCTCTCCTCTCCCAGGAAGGGATGAGGGGTTTCCCCGGCCCTTGGCTGCCACCCGGTGCAGGACGGATGGCAGTTCGGGCAATGGGGATCCAGTGATAGCCAGGGGTGGGGCAGAAAGGGCTGAACCGGACCCTGAGTGCGTGTGCGCCCATGCATGCGCTGGCTAGCTGTGTTCAAGCCGGGTCCTCTCAGTCATCGACAAAACAGGGAAAACGAGAATGTACAAATTAAAAAAAAAAAAAAAGAGTGCTGGTTCAGAATTAGAATGCATCATTCCAGTCGTTCAGCAGTGCTAGATGATGGAATGCTGGCAGAAATAATTCATGTACCATGGTGATCAGGCTGTACATGACAGTGTAACAGAGATTAAAGTAAGAGTCTTGGAATGCTGATGGCCAATCAGATTGCAGCATTTCTGCGATCCATTTTTATCATTTTTTTTTCATTTAGCCTTCACCCAGGAAACTCTGAGAGCAGCACAGTATCAAAACAACCATAAAAGTAATATGTATTGACCTATGTGACTACTATAACCAATATACCATTTGTTTATGTTTTATATATTATGATCATAACAACACAAGGGAAGCACAAAGAAAAAAAGTGAAGTATTGAAAAAGCCTAGTTGAATATAAAACATCAGAGCCTTTTTGTTACTTTGTGGACCATTGTGGTCCGTTGTATGTCCATCTGCACAGCAAGTGAAAATAAATGGAATTTTTCTATACAGCAAACTGGTTGTCCATTTTAAGTACTTTAATTGCCTAAGGGGTAAATGCTGTGACTGAAGCCTGCTTACAAAGTATTGAATTGTAACCAGCTACCAGTTAGGGACAGATGGGTTCAATGACTGGCTTCTTCTGGACTTTTATTGGACTCATCCAAATGTGTGAGACTCCAGCGTTGCAGTGTTCTTAGGTCTACTGCATATATGTGTTGTCATACCACTCAGGTGAAGCCAATCACTGGAAACAGGGGAGGTACCCAAAGACTGGAGGACAGCAGATGTAGTCCCCTTATACAAAAGTGGGAACAAAGAGGAAGCAGGGAACTACAGACCAGTCAGCCTCACCTCGGTAGTGGGAAAGATCATGGAAGCACTACTGAAGGAGAGATTGGGGGAAATAGACTTCTAGGAAAACAAACTGAACTTACAAGCTCAAATGGGCAGACTAGGTGGGCCATAGGCCCTTATCTGCCGACACTGTCTATGTATCTATGTATCTATGTAAGAAGTGCTGTACTAACCTGCAAACTGTCCTCCAATCCTGACTGCTCAGAGGTTTAAAAGGTGCACTTTCAATGTGTGTTCCCTACGTATCCAAGGGCAGTGAGCTCTATAAATCCGCAGAAGAATTTCAGTCAGGAAGGAAACTGCAGAGTAGCTTTCAGCATTAAACATATTTAGTGCAGGAAGCTGGCTTTAGTCAATGTTTTTCCTATGAATGCAAACCAGAAATCAAAATAAAATACTTTTCAGGCCAGAAAAGACCATTCCTTAAAAAGGATTTTTAAATGTATTTTCCCCAGGACACAGGCTGAGACCTCTTTCCACCAGTGCCAAGCCTCTATTCCTACTTGTGAGACCCCACTCACCAACCAGTCCAGGACCTGGAGGCCCACCCATGACACGCTGCTGTGCTGCAACCTGATTTGCACCCCAAGGAATGAGCATGTTTTTAGCATTTCTTCCCTGCTGTCTATCTTACCACCCACAGAGGAGGTGAAGACCTGGGTGATCCCTCGATGGTTGTGGTGGTGATGGTGGTGGTCTGACGGTGGATGTAGAGGGTGGGCACAGGTTTCATCTGCTCAATCCTGCCCAATTTTCACCTTAAGTCCCACCTTCCCCTCCCAGGAGCTTGCCATGCCATTGGGTGCTGGCACACCGGCGCATCCGACCAGTCCAATGCTCGCTCCAACTTCACTTTCGAAAAATTTTTCTCCTGCACCACCCCTATGATAATCCATGTGGTGGCAGAACAACAGACCAGCGAGTTACCCCCTCCATAGAAGGACAGCATCTTGTAGGACACTCAATCCTTCTCCCCTCGGCTGGCCCTCCAAGGGCTCTAGCTCATTTCCAAACCCCGGGTCATTGGTGTTGCGAGCAGTAGTGCTATCACTGCTGCATTGGTGGGCTGGCTAAACTACGGAGCTGCTAAAAAAGCATTTCTACCATGTTTGTATATTACAACCTTTTCTTAGTGAATTTTTACATTTATTTAATCTCAATTGTATCCCTTTATGCAGCGGTTCAATGTTTGTGGAATAGCAATTGGGAGAGATGGGGTATATAGTACTTGTGTAACTTGTAGTACTTTTCGTGGCTTTATGCTAGTCCCACCCTTGAGTAGTCAGTATGTAGGTAGTAATTTGTAGGGAGTAGAAGGCCCATGAGCAAGGATGAGAAGAGCGCTGGAGAAGGAGGAAGAGGGGATGGTGGTGGACAAAAAAAACCCCCTAAGCAAGGGAGGTGCATTTGTGGATGGCTTAAATAGAGGTTGTGTGAGAAGCTATTTACCCACACTGAACCTTGGGCCAAGCCCTCACATTCAATGTCTGTAGAATAGCAATTGGGAGAGATGTGGCTTATAGTGTTTGCATTAACTTGTAGTACTTTTTGTGGCTTTACTCTAGTCCCACCCTTCAGTAGTAGGTATGTAGGTAGTAATTTGTGGGAATAGAAGGCCGAAATGATACCTCCTCAACACATGGAGAGTATGACCCTTTGGCACTCAGGAGGAAAACCTCCAGGTGGAGAAAGCAGGTCTGCCCGTCCTCTGGGCATACCAAAAGGAGAAGAACCTAGGTTCTAGTAACCATGGCTAATTTGAGGTAGGTGAGCTGCTTGTATTGACGATGATCCATCCTCGATCCATGGATGATGCAGATTGAATGATGATCCTGAGGTTGAAGAGTAGGTCTTTTCTGAATGAGCAATAGAATCCAAAGTGTGAAGTAAATCCAGGTGAAAGAGGGTGAAGGAAGTCCAAGTTTCCAAGATGATGAATGGTGCTTGCCTCATGGAATTGCAAGGGTGTAATGAACAGAGGGAGCATGACTTGATCGATAAGTTACTAAACGGGAAATGGTCGAAATGCTACTGTACAAGAAGTCATTGGTGACTGATCCAACTTGTGATAGGTTTGGATGTCAAGGTATGGTCTGTAGGCAAGGAATTTGGAAATGAACGAGGAGTTGCTAAGAAGCGTCCATGAAGTAGAAATGAGTAGAAGAGAGCCTTTGAGTGCCCTGGAGATGATGGTTCATTCTAGATCCAAGTATGATGTAGACTGAATGATGATCCCAAGTATGAAGGGTTCTTCTTTTCCATATGTAACCCCCTTGCAAATGGGGGTTCCTAGAAATGCCAGTCTGGGTTTACCTTAGCCCGGTTTGTTCTGTCCTTCTCCCGCTGTCTCTCGGGCTTCTCCTGACTTGGCCTCTAATTTTTCTGGCTTCCCAGGTCCTGTTTGCCCTAGTGTGCCCCAGCTTGCAGTCAATGAAAATCCCACCCCTTGGGCTTAAACTGCTGACCACGAGCTCCCGCTGTAAAAGTGCTGCCCAGGCAGCGGGAGTCACATGCTGTGAAAGCGCTTTGATGTGGGAGTCATGAGCCTTATGGGCCGCCGGGACTGTGCCAAGGGTCCCAGGATCCCTTCCACCTATTTGGGACCAGGTGACCACGGACAGCCTGGCTGAGGGACCGCTCAGATGGGAATAAGGAGTTCTGACCGGGGCTCTTTAAGGTGTGCCTGTGCAGGGCCCGGTCATCTGAATAATGCATAACAGTGTATCTGGCTGCCTCCAGGGTAGCTATGTTCAACTCCAGCCGAAAAGTAAAGAATTAAAATATTTTAAATAATGGAACTGTTGCTGCTTGTTGGGAATATACTGTGCATGTGGGGAAAAGTGCTTAAAGTTAAAATGAATACTGTTTGCCTGGCCATTCCAGTATCTGGGACTCTGTGTGTCAGCCTGTCAGCTGCTGCAAGGAGCTTGCATAAGTGCAATGGCGACAGGAAAAGTAAAAGAGCTGTGTTTTTCATCTGTGCAGTGACTGCAAGTACAGCCTTTAAGCTATAGAACTGTGGGGCATTTGAGGCAAATAATTACTTCTTTCTGGCTGCACCAGGACATTATTCAGGACTGTATCTAATCTGCTATAAGGGACAGTGGGTTAAGCAGCCATTGCCAGCAGTACAGCTAATTGGAATTGCATCAATAGAAAGCCAGAACTTGTGGGACATTCACTGCATCTTATGGGTAAGCACCCAAGTGCTTATGGGGGCTTGCAGGGACATTATTTTAGGCACAAATTCCACAACCCAATTGTGCCTCGAGTGTTCTGATTGACAGGTCCTTCAGCAACTTGGAGACATGTCACCCCATCCCTGCTACCAATCAGGAGTTGAGCTAGGAGCCCTATAAAGAGACAATGTTGCCAGTTTGTCTGGAGTTTCACAGGAAGATTCATTCAGAGATGCAGAGCTGAGAGGCAGCAGAGCAGGCTCCAGCCTGCAGGAGCCCCCATGGGGAGGGGCTCAGGCTCAGCCATGCCATCAGGCCTGGGCCACTTAATTCAAGCCCTTTCAGTCTTCAGGGGCATTTGTTATTTTCTTCAGTTAACAGTTAACTAGTTACAGTAATGTGCTTTCTGCAGCAGCTAGTCTGGAGGTTGCCAGTACTGTCCTCCAGAGGCTAGCCTTCCCTCCCGTCAGGGAAAGATGTGGACCGAAGAATCAGATGTCCAGCAGCGGTGAGGCGCTGACCAGACCAGATGACATCATGCAGTGGTGAGAGCACTGACCAAGTACCTCAGCGGTGAGAGAGCTGAAGAAGTCTTCAGGATGCCTTGATTGCAGATGAGTCCGTGGAGGTCCTGAGTGAGTACCCTTGATCCCCTCGTGCAAGGAAGAAGCTAAGCAAGTAATCTTGGGGCTCCATGCCCCAATGAAATGTGTGCTGTTATGTGAAGTATTGAAGCTATCAGTCTGGGCTACTAACCCCATAAGAGACTGCCTAATTCAAGTAATGGATGCATCTTTTCTGTGGCCCAAATAGCTAAGTTGCATGTGCAGCAAGATGCTGGGCTTAGTGAATCATATAAATGTGTAGCTATGGGTTAGAGTCCTGCATCGTGGAGCTGTCTGCCAAAACGCACTTGCCACTTCATCAGACAGGAGGCCCTAGAGCATATTAATGTCTCAGATACTTTAAAGAGAATGTACCTGTGTCTGCACAGGATTTCATCTAAGAGCGCTTGGGATAAGTGTACAATGGCTAGACGTGCTGGATAGGACTCCGCTTGTGGATAATGTTCTTGGTATATAGAATGTACTGGATGTGACTGCCTGTGACTAAAGTATGGGATGCTTGATAAAAGTATTGTTGCCAACTTACTCTGGATGGATGCCTTTTGGTATATAAAGTACTGGATGTGACCGTATTTGAATTGCATATAGGATGCTTGACAAAAGTATCACCCTTATTGCTTTGGATGGGACTTTCAAATATTGTGCTGAATGTTCTGGATGTAAGATCCACATAGTTTGCTCTGGAATGTTCAGAAGTCTGCGAGTGCAGGGCAATCCCTGCCACATCTGTTAAAGTGCAGGGCAATCCCTGCTGTGGTTGTAAATAGTAATTTGCTGCTTTACAAAAATCTGTTTCCAAGTTGCCCCCACCCTCAAATTAATAGCCGGCCACATCGACCAGCTGCAACTCCATCAGGCCTGCAACATCTTGGATTGTGGTATCTGTTTAACCAGTATGGTATGAGATTACGGGGTTTCTGCTGTATCTGGGACTGGTACCAGTGTGGGTAATATTAATAATTATGTTTAGCATCTGATTTATCAGCAGTTAGATAGCCAGGGCTCTGGATGTCTTAAGTCGAATGGTAAAATGTGATTTATGTCTGCCTGTTAATCTGTAGCCACCCAGCTGGAGGGTTCTCCAGCAAAAATCCAAAATGATCTCTGTACATGTGTAAATACGGTAAGATAACCTCTACTCCTCCTGTTCCCCTTCCTAGCTCCTTTATTACCTCAGAAATAAATATCTTGTTGTTGTTGCTTGAAATCCTGTGTGAGCATATTATTAGAGAGAACCTTTAATGTGGAAATGTGGGGAACTGTGTATTGGGGCACGTCTGGGAAGGTAACTGGTCACCATGGGTGGTGTAGCAGCTCAGGGGCTACACCAGCACCATCTCACCCATAAAGCACCTGAGTGGAGGCACTGCGCAAGGTTTTTAAAAATGTTATTAGCTTGAACCCAAACCTTAGCCCTATGTCCAGGGTAGTAGGCAGGGGTATAACACTGGGGGGTGGCGCCACCCAGGGGTTACGCATAGGGATGGTAGAATCCTATGTGTAGAGCAGATGAAGTTGAAGAAGGGCTAATGTAATCCATATTTCCAAGATGCAGGTCCAAAGGGATTGTAGGGGTGTAATGAGCCAGGAGAGCATAATCTGATCGATATAAAACCAGACAGTACACTGTGGGATTTGCGATGATTTGTAAAGTTGTGAGTGACTGATCCAATTCATGTAAGGTTTGATGTTCAAGGTAGTCTGGAGGTAAAGAATCGATTAGTGAGTGATCAGTCACTCAGTAAGCATCCCAGAGTAAAATGAGTAGAGGAGAGTTTGAGTGACAGATGAGAGTAATGCCATATGTGATTAGTATACAAACAGAAGAAGATTTGCAGAGCGGCCCAGGTGATAGCCTGATGTATATGGGGAATGAGTGGAAATTTGGTATAAGAGATGGATAGCTTCTTTGGTCATCATGTTCATGACTTTATATGTAAATACTCTGCTGGTACGCTGCCTGAAGTAAGTGTGAGTATTCCTGTGTTGTGATCATCTAGGAAATACACTGTGATGGCATAGATTGGTTAAGTTTACAGGTAATTCTGGTGCCAAAGTACTTGAGAGAAGCTTGGGGGCAGATGTAAAGAAAGGTCTGTAGGCTGGATTGGTAGTGAGATCGATTCGTGCGGGATGCCATAGGATCTTAGTGCTATGGCTGATTAATACTGATTGGGAGGCAAGACTGAGTTGGTGAATTTGTCTGGGCTGTTACGGATTGCCAGTTAGGATTCAGAAGAGCCAGTTCTTGGTGATGGTCTTTACTGTAGAGATTAACGAAGATAATTTGAGAAGAAGAGGCTGAAGGGTCCACTGGAAGAGCAGTTAACCCGGCTGAATGTACTAGGTGAAAAGGTGCAGATGATTGTATAAGGAATGGTGATGTCCAGGAGCGAAAACCATAGTTTAGAATGCGTGGAGTTAGTAATCAGCTAAGCGGTGGAGATCCCAATGACAAATATTCTGGAAGACATCAGTGAAATTCTTAAAACAAGCAATGACTGTTAAGGAGTAGGAATCGAGTAACATGGTGAACAGAGACGGTGCTGGTAGGAGAGGCTGCGGAAGGTAAAATGTATGGTGTCCTTAGATGAATGGGTTATCTTGAGATTTCCGGAATCCGGAGAAGCGATGCTGATTATGAAGTCATAGCACAGCAGAAGGATTTAAATCCTTCCCATGTAGGAGGATAGCCCGTGAGACATGGTGGATAGGGAAGTCACAGTGATGGAATGGACAGGGGTCAGAGGGTATATCCAGTAGAGACAAAGAAGATCTTCCTACTGTCCAGGCAAATGGGATTCCATGATTGATTGTGAGGAACTGATTGAGCAGAATATAAAACTCTATAATGACATAAGAGTCTATGAGGCATGTTAGCCAAGCGATGTTTGCTGGCAGTAGAATTTCTCCAGAGTAATGAACGAGTGATCCAATGAGAAGTGGAAGGGTACTGTTAGAATGGCCAAAGTAGAGTATGAATTAATTAATATGGAAGAGCAATTGACCTGGTAGGAGTATGGTCAGAGATAAGGTACTAGGCCCAAAAGAACCACAGTAAACAACCACGAAGCCCCAAGCCTACAAGGCAGAGTTGAAAGGCAGCCAGGCAAATGGAAAGGAAGTCTGGATTGAGACTCTGATGATCGAAGTTCTGATGAACTGAAGGAACTGTCCAAGGAAGGTGATGAGCTAGGCGGAGCGGATAACAAACTGTGCAGGAAGGAACAGAACCAGGTTCGGCCCTCAGCAAACAGTAATAAGATGCAGGACAGCTACAGCAATCACTAGAAGACAATCCATGGAGGCCAACGAGCAAAGCAGAGTATTTTGATCATCTGAGTTGAGGTACGGAAGTCCATGTCCAACAATGGCGAGAGCCAACTAGAGAAGGGATGGAAGGAGTTGGAGCAAAGAAAGATAATGGTCCCACAGCAGCTGGCAAGATCCAAAGCAGAAGGGACAGGAGGCCATGGGGCCGGGCATGATGATCCAGAGCAGGATGGCGAGTGGAGTGGAAGCATGCAGTTCATTCAGAGTAGAGGGGTCCTGTGACTGGAAGGAAGTGGTAATCGAGTGGGATGGAATGTGCATAAGGAGGGACCTGCAGGTGTAGACACAGTATCAAGGCTGAGGTAGGTGAGGTGAGATGACCTGGGGATGGCAGTCAGAGGAATGGCTGAAGATGAAGGCACATATCTGTAGAAGGCTCAGTCCAGGAGGGAGAAGCAAGCGTGGTCCGTAGAGAGCAAAGGAGGTTGAAATTTGATTGTAGAAATGAGTTTCCAGGTGGGTAATCGAGGAGATCTCTCTCAACCAATACCACTGGTCGGCAGTAAGAGGATGGAGGCAAAGAGTCAATGAGGTCCTGTTCTGACAAAGAAGCAGCCAGTGGAAACAGACATGCAAGCTTAGGCTGGGAACCAGTAAAGGTAGAACACTGAGGCTGAAGAGGCTGCAGACAAGCAGAAATTGAGGCTACTAGCAGAAGAATTCCAGATCCAGAAGGGATGAGGCAGCAGACTAGAGATGGATAATGAACACCTGTGAATTGGCGGAAGAGATGCTCATGTGACCAGGCGTGCTGGTCGAGGAGAGGAACCATGAATTGAGGCTGCAGCCCAAGTAGGAAGCAGAAGGCAAGTCCAGGCAATGTCCTGGTCTTGAAGTGAAGCAGTGGCCGGGCACAGGTTGAGAATACTTGAAGTTGCAGCTGTGGGATGGAGGTTCAAGCACAAATCGGTGATGAGCTGAGAAGGAAGGATTTTGTCTTGAGGCAGCTAGACATAGGTAAGATGAGAAGAGTGCATGGGAAGAAGTTCCATTCCCGAAGAGGCGACGAAAACTGGTAGAAGGTAGAGAAGTGTGTCAAGCTTGTAGACACATGACTGTCATCCCTGGTAGTCGGGGTGAGCTAACCTTCACTAGATCCTGACAAGCAGAGTTAGGGATGGAGGATGTCAGTTGGTAGGTAAGAGGTAGTGGTTGCAATGGAATCCCATCCCTGGTACATGAGGAAGCCTACCTTCACTCAGCACCTCAGAAGGTGTGAGTTAGGGACGGAGTCCGGAGTACTGCTGGTATGGGCTGGCAGAGAGCACAGACTGCTGTGTAAGAGAAGGAGTATAGAAGGAAACTGCAGTGTAGAAGGCATGAATGAACATCACTAAAAAATGGTAGGACAAACAAAGGAATGATGGAAGGGGGGCAGTCAAATAGGAATGAAATGCTGAAAGGAGGGGCATGCTAGGTAGCAAGAACTATGGAGTGAGAGGGAGCCCTGTGAGGAAACAGACGACGAACTGGGGAGGAGTATGGATATGAGGGAGGTGATTGAGGTTGAGGGGAGCATGGAACCAGGGTTGTATGGAGGAAGGATCGGAAAATCCAGCCAACTAAAGTGAGACTCTGAGGCTGACGTAGTATCCAAGTGGTGGAATATGGAGTTGAGGCCGGGCCAGTCGGTTATCCATGGCAGCAGGAAAAGTGGTAACTTCTGGACTATGAATTGCAACGTAGGATCCTGGCCAAATCCAACCTTGAACGTAATGTGTAGGTAGTGGGAGGGAGACTAATGCAAGCACAGTGCTTCCAATCAGAGTAGTTTCTGAGGTTACCAAGTGGAACAGTGAAGTCTCTCCTAAAAAGACAGAGGGAGTGGCAGTTGAGTAATAAAAAGGCAAGAGGCAGGGAACAATGGCAAAGCAGAGGTAAATATGGGTCCAGTAGTGCAAAGAAATTAGAGAAGCATTAAAGCTAGACATGGGAGAGCTGGGTGTAGTGAGGGGCTATGAAATGAGACATTCAGCAGAGCAATGGCACATGCATCAATTATGCTTCCTACACCCCCCTCCAGGCAGTAGAGCAGAATGTTCAGTAAGAAATCCATAATGTACACAGTGAAGGGGTCCATGGGGACAGCACAGATTGCCAACAGGAGTAGAATGCAGGCCATAGCAGTTGTCAAGAATAAGTCAGTTTGGCATATCAGTATACTGGGAAAGTATAAGGTTATAGTACAGCATATCTGAAGGAAGGAATCGCAAGCAGTACAGGTTGCCAAAGTAAAGAGAAACAGTGAACCTTAGCACTTACAGGTTTGATAGCCCAACAAGGAATGATTCTGTTGTTCTGTGCCATGTGTGGTGTTGTATGCAGAAATCAAAGCAATATTTGTCTGGTGAAAATGAGCGCCGAGCTGTGTGGAGCAGATGGTGTGCGGGCGAAACAGCAAGTCAGCAAGCATGCGATGCTAAGGATCAGCGGGGTTCCGAAACATGTAGAGAGAGAGAGTTAAACCTCTGCATAGTCAACTGACTAACTGATGGGAAGTGGCACATGGGAGTAACTAGGTACCCGGCGGAAAGCTTCTGTCAATGGAGGATGGTCGGGTGTGAGGTGTGTCCCTATACAGGAAGCGGGAAAGGAGCTGGGTTAGCTATGGGGAGGCAAGGAGATGGGAGGCTGACCTGAGTTGGACAGGAAGTGAGCGTACAGCGGGAGGGGAGCCAGAGGCGAGTCAGGAAAGGGATGGAGGAGCTGGCGATGCTCAGAAGCGCCGGGCATAGGGGCATCGTAGAGCCCAAAAAGAATACAAAGAGGGGAGAACCCAGGCACGAACAGGCAAATGAGAAGGGCAAAGGACAGGAGCAGGGAGGCATCAGGAGCCACCAGGAGGACACCAAACAAACATGGGAGGAATAAGGAAAACAAACAGGGAGGCAGTAGCACAGAGGTTTAAGGCTCTGAGCTGCAAATCTGGAGACCTGGGTGTGAATCCCACAGCCCCCACTTGCATACTTTGTGACCCTGAGCAAGTCACTTAACTCCCCTGTGCTCCTAGGTCGCACCTGTAAACAGCAGCTTCAGCTTAGTGTGTCAAAAACATAGGAGAAAGAAGGCGAGAGGGACAGCACAAGCAAAGAAAAAGCAAATAGACAGCAGCAGAGCGCAAAGGAGGCACAGCCACATGAGCCACGCATGGAGCCCAGACAAAAAACACTCCCTAAGCAAGGGAGGTGTGTAAGTGGAGGGGGTTAAATAGAGGTTGTGGGAGGAGCTATTCCTCACATTGAACCTCGGGCCAAGCCCTCCCATTAAATTGAAAATGTTTACATGGGGGAATGCTCACATCTAGAGTTCTAGGTTGTGGAACTGTCATTTTAGGTGGTAGAACTCTCCTATAGTAGTCAGTGGAGAAAGCTGACAGAGGTGATGGAACTGTCATACAGTTTTTTAAAAGGTGATGGAACTGAGTTCCAGTGGGCTCCTGCCTAATTTATTCCCTACCTTTAAGGATCTCCTAGTGCTTGTGTCCCTTGCCCAATGATCAGGCTGTTAGCTATACTTGCCCCCTTCTCCAGCTGGGAGAGCAGGCAAGCAGTTCCACTTAGTCAGAACTAAATTTGCTATTCCTTGGTCAGCCAGCAGGGGCAATTGAATGCCAGGTGGCCCACACCTACTGATCCTGTTATTCAAGGCAACCCTGAATCATATCTCGAAGTACAAAAGGTGTACAAGGAGACCATAATAAACAAAAAAACATCTAGGATTCAACTCTAAAATGATTGAAAACATATAACTGCTAACTGCAAAACAGTGGTTTAATGAGTCACTTTTATTAAGACTGCACAATATCTTTAGGATTGAGGAAATTGCTTAACGGGTCAGTTTTCCACTGTCTATTAAAGCTCTGAAAACCCACTGGGGGTCAGTATAAAATGAAGGTGTCTTGCACTCATGTGACCCCTCCTTCTTGCAATTAACTTCAGCCACCGGTGAGAGACAGAGAGAGAGAGAGAGAGAGAGAGAAAGAGCACTGACTACAAGCTAGTTAGAGCTAGCAGAAGGGGTTTCAAGTAAGCACATAGACACAAACAGCTGGGATTTATGTAGAGGTTATTGCACCTGCAGGGTGTGCTGAGGCCAGATGCCACAGGCAGAGGGACTTACAGCTTCTGGAAGTGGGGGTCACACAATTATCTCCACCAAGTGAGTAAACTAACATTGCGACACTCCCACAGTAACACATGAAAAAGGTGTTGTCTGCTTAGTGAAGAGAGTTGCTTGTCTGCATTCAGATACTGCAGATACTACAGAGGCCCAAAAAGACATTAAAAACAAAAAGGCGAACCAGAAAACAGAGGGATGAAAAAGTTACAGTATTGTCATGACAAAACAAAACAAGCAACCCATTCACCCATGTCCCAATGGCCTTCCTGCATCCTCAAGAGCCCCTCTCTCCTCTGTGCATATGGGGAGGCAGGAGGTAATCCACTGTCAAAGAGAAGTCACAGGGGTGTCAGGAGGTGGTATCAGGTCAGAGACCAAGGTAGGCAGCGAATGAGAGCTGAAATAGTGTAGTGGGAAGTCACAAAAGAACAACAAATTCACACCAACACACTTTCACTACAAATCCCTCACACATTTTCTTTCACAACAGTAAATCAAAAAAAAAAAGTCAATAGCTTTCAGGGCAGAACAAACCCACAAAGTGACATCAGGGCCATGTTACTGACTGCTCTTTAAATGACTGATAAGAATAATTGCTGCACTGAATATGAGTCATGTATGTGGGGAGTATATGACATATCTGAGCTAAAAATATGCCTTTAGTTTCCTTGAGTTTGACCTCACCCTCTTCACCAAAACACCGAGTAGCAAAGACGAGCCATTCATATCTACTGTGGTCAGACCAGCCAGGCTGAGATAAAAAGAGCCCATTTTAAGCTGTCATGTCATGAATTTCACATAGCACAGTCGTCTGAGATTTTTGTATGAGGCATGAGGTTTAACCTCTCACCTGAAAAAAATGTGGTTAGGCTTGAATGCAGCTCAAAATCTTTGGGATGTCATTAAACACTGGATTCTGCTGTGTCATTGCCCTATTCACATACTAGAAAAGTGTGCTATACATATGCACCATGTAGCTGTGGTGTGTGCATTTCTAATCATATTACGCATATACAAGAGGGCACAGCAGCAAGGTGGACATTTGCACTGAGCTAAGCAATAGACGACTACTGTATTTGTTGGGTGAAGGGGTGCGGCCGGCAGGAAGCACATACAGTGGTACCAACACACATGCACAACAGATTCTACATGAAAACAAAATGGGCATAAGCATACATCATCCTACACCACCTACCTTCAACCATAACCCACCTTTCCCAAGTGGGCTACTATATTCAATCTCCAAGAAAGTGCTCTCTACTGGCATTCTGCTGGGACTGGCGCAACTCCTCCAAAATGGACCCCACGCCTACCAACTTAGGGTCCCAGTCTGCTGGGTTGCTCAAAGTCCCCCCCACCCGGACTCTTATGGGGGACCGTGACTTTGCTGCATATGCGCCCAGACTCTGAAACTCTCTCCCTGATCATGTCCGCTCGGCCCCCTCCCATGGGATCTTTCGCACCTCCCTGTGGTCTCATCTAAAACAATCAATGGTGTGTGACTGTTCCAAGCCCCCTTAGTGAAATGAATCTAGTTGAATTCTGCTGCCCCTAATGTCAATCTATGTACTCTTAATATGTTGTGTAATTGTTGATTGTGCATCTTCTTTTCTACACTTTTATTATTTCCTGTAATATGCTGTTCCTCCCAAGTTGCCTTGTATGTATTCTGCATGTTTGTGCTCTCCCGGGTCGTTCCTGAAAATAGGCATATTACTTGTCTAGTGTACTTACCCGGTAAACAAAAGCTAAATAAATAAATAAACCACTGTATAAATAACAAGACACACTCCTGTGCAATATAGAGGGGACACAACTTGGGTTGACTGCAGAATTTTGTTTATGCAATAATCATTCTGCAGTGAGGATAAGTGATTTATCCTTACCATTCAATCCTTAAAATGTCATCACTCGGGACATCCAGTGAACTGACACTTGATATGGCGTATCGGCCAATCAAAGGCACTCCTAAAACCAGCCATTTGCACCTCTTACAGCATAGGAAGTACCTCCATAAGTACGGCAGAAAAAAAAGACAACTCAGAACTTCCTTTTAGAAAACAAGGTACCCCAGAGAACACAGCTACAGTGCATAAATTGCATATACAAGCAGAAGAGAGCAAGAATAAGTGCCTTAACTTGGATTTGAAGGCAGGCACCCAGAATTCTGTTCCAGTTGCGCCACCATCTGCACCACCAAGGCAACTGGAAACCTGGGACTCTCAGAAGCACCTTACTCTTTCTCTGATGCACAACCTGGTGCTGCACAGATAATTACATTGTCATATACAAGGGCGTGGTGTGCTCATATATGAAACCAAAACAAACAGACGAGAGAAAGACCAAGTGCCTTAGATGGGATAAATTGCACATGCTACAGGGCAGCATCAGATTAATAATTTAACAAAATGTGCCGTGTTGACCCCATTGCCTCATCATCACCCATAGCTATGCTTCTCTCTGCCACTTGAGAGGTTAATGGTGTCAGCACAACTCATTTGCATAAGTTATTCATCTGACCCTGCCCTGTTGCATATTCAATAAATGCTGCATGACATGAGTGGTGGAGGGAAGTGGAGCGACAAGTGCCATCAGGTTATCCATTCATAGCAAATGATAAAAAAATTACCTACAGCAATACCCATGTCATAGTCCCTTTGTACAATGTGTGTGTGAGTTTGTCATGACTTACTGTACTGTACTGTGTGAATTACTTAATGTATTGCGTTGCCTGTAGATTCTGAATGTGATGAATGATTTATCTTCATTTGGAACACTTCTGAACTTAAAAAACATTTTATCTCACACATAGATACTACTGCTTTCTCTGGGAACCTATAGAACTCTAGTGCTCTGAGCACTGTTGGCCTGATTGTTTCTTGAGGAGGCGGTGTCTAATCCCTCCCCATCTCCGCACCTCCCACCCCAAGGCTCACTTCCCTTTATTCCTGTTTACCCCTCCTCCCATCATATCCTGTTACATCACAGGATATGAGTCCTAACACATTTGGTACAAGGAAGAATATACAGGACTAAGACTGATACACCAGGTAGACGATAATGTTATAGAACAGCAATTGATGCTATACAATTGTTGCATTATGTCCTTACTAGGTGAGAAGATAACCAATGTTGAAATGTTTGTGCAGGATTATTGCTTACAAATATGTCCTATACTGTTTGTGTTAGCAGGGCATGTCTGGAAACCCTAGTATTGATATGTTTGGCACAGGGATTATAGGCTAGGATTTGCTGTACTACTGGAGTGTAGCCAAGGTTTAAAGGGCAGATTGCTTTTGGTTGTGCTTAGGGGACAAACTGCACTTATTGGTGGAGCAAGCTTTGTTGGTAGGCTAACTTTTACATGAAGGTAAAGTATCAGGGAGCTGTGGGAGCTGTGAGCAGAACCAGAAAAGGTGAATGGGAGGGGTCACGGAGGGGTATAGACATCCTTCTACTGAAAATGAGGGGGATGCTGGTGGGTAAAAGTGAGATGGGAAGGGTGGTGAGCTGCAACAACTGTGGGTGGAAATTTTTCTGAAAATTGCATGGAGAGTGGGAGGGTGTTTGGTGTGCAGACAAATAAGGCAGCTTAGGAACGAGATCAGCTGCTTACAAATGGAGCTTAGGAGGGAATGGAGGACAACTCAGTGGCTGGGGAGGAAGCAGAGTAACTGAGGGGAAGACAGATCAAAGAAAGAGGGGTGGGGAGGAGCGAGAAGGTGGCAGATGGGGGAAGGAGACAAGGGTCCAGGTTCAGAGGACAAATGAGGGCGGGAAAGGAGAGGCATGAAAGATGGAAGGAAGGAGGAATCTAACAGTCTCGGAGTCATCAGCGGTGGGGTGGTGAGCAGAAGGAAGGAGAAAATAGGTGGTAGTGAAGGGACATCAAAAAATCGGTCCGCAGTACTGGCAGGATTGGGTGATGTGTTAGGGGGCATGCTGGGAGGAGGAGCTGATGACAGACTGGTGAGAAGGGAATGGGAGGGGGGGGCCAAGGGGTTGAAGGGATAGGGTATGGGGGATAGCTCAAGTAAGGAGGGTTGTGGGGAAGGGAGGAGGGGAGGTATGAGAAGAAAGAGGTAGGGATACATCAGGTGGAGCCTGGTGGAGAGGGGAGGTAAAATCAGGGGAGAAAGGGGAGAAAGAGGGTCGAGCAGAGACAGGGGACATTACAACAGGAGTGGAAGGGGAACAACTGTGCTGGAGGAGGAGTAGGAGTGGAGAGGAAGGGGACGGGATAAAGGAAGGACAAGGCAAGTAGAACATGAAAACAGAGGTGGGATCCAAGTGCTGGGAGACTCAGTTATGAAAGGAATCAATGGGGAAGCAAGGGGGAGAGGCATAGTTGCATTTGGGTGGAGGCCATGTTAGGCATGACAGTGGAAAGGGAGGGTCAATCTGTTCTGAAATATGCTAGAAGGGTAGAGAGAAACCTCATATAGTTCTGCATTTTGGAACAAATGACCTGGTGGGAAATACGGTAGATGTAGTCCAGAGGAGGTCTGAGGAGCTGGGGCTCATTTGTGAGGAGGCAGGAAGATCAGTAACTTTCTCAGAGGTGATTCCAGTACCCAGGGTGAGCATGGCAAGGAAGCTGAGGATAGAGAGATTTAACATGTGGCTAAGAGAATGGTGTCAGTCCAAAGAATATGGGCTGGTGGGGGTGGGGAAGGACCTGGGATGGCAGTAAACCCTACGCTAAGGACAGGTTACACTTAAGTGAGAAGAGAAGGAGGGTATTGAAACAGAAACTGGGGGAATACTTAGCAAACAATGAGAATTTAAACTAGAAGAGGGTGGTGGCAAGTGGTCAGGAGTCAGGCAGGATCACAGGCAGGAAGTGGAGCGACGCTACCCCCCATATCAGTAGCAAGAAACTTAGGGGAGGTCAGGAGGGATGCTAAAAAGGGAGAGCAAGTGGGGGGGAAGGAAGTGGGGTGGAGGGTGATAGCCTTGAATGCTAGGAGTTTAAAGAACAAAACAGCAGAGTTACAGGCTCTCATGGCAGATGGGGAGGTGGACATGGCGGCCATCACCAAAACATGGGCCACCCATTACCATGACTGGGACTTGGCAGTACCAGGGTATAGGATATTTTGGAGGGACAGGGTAAAAGAAAAAGGAGGGGAGTGGCACTGTATGTGAGGGAAAGACTGAAGTGTGTCAGGGAGGAAGGGAAGGAAGGCAGCACAGAGTCATTATGGGTGCAGCTCCAGGACTCCAAAAATAGGACCCTTGGGATGGGAGTGGTGTACAGGCCACCCTCTCAGACTGAGGAGTCAGACAGGGAACTAACAGGACAGATCAAAAGGACCTGTTGGGGGGGGCAGCACGGTGATTGTGGGGGACTTCAACCTGCTGGGAGTGAATTGGGGTACCCCAGCCACCACGATAGGAGGAGCAGGCACTTCTGGATGCCTTCCAGGACAGCTTCATTGCTGATGATCAATGAGCCAACCAACTTAGGGAACACTCTAGACCTCATGCTGGTGAATGATGAGTTTTGGGAGAGCTTGGGGTGAAGGAACTGCTGGTGGGGAGTGACCACCACTCAGTGTGGTTCGCAATAAACATGGGGAAAGGGGGAGTAGAGACAGGCACAAGGGTGTTAGGCTTCAGGAGGGCTAACTTCGGTAGGATGAGGGTAATAGTATGGGGTATCTGGCCAGGATCCATCCAAACATGGACACTAACCAGAAGTGGGAGGTCATTAAACTGGGAATTGAAGAGGCAACCGTAACATGTACAAGGGTCCAGAGTAAGAGGACTAGGGCCAAGAAGCCTAGTTGAGTGAGCAGGGGGGTCATGAAAAAGCAAGGAAGAAAAGAACTGCCTTTAGAAGGTACAAGAAAACAGGGAGAGGGGACGACAGAGAGGAATACCTGAAGGAATTGAGGGAGGTGACAAGGGCAGTCAGGGCAGCCAAGGCATTCGGGGAACTCAGGCTAGCACAGGGCATCAGAGAGGGGGAGAAGGACGCCTTCAGGTACATCAGGAGAAAGGAGTTATAAGGACCAAATATTAAGGATAAAGACAGATGGGGTGGGTGGAAACAGGTAGAACAGGCAGAAGCATTAAACAAGTACTTCTGCTCAGTATTTACTAAAATGAAGGGGAGCTGTACCCAAGGAAGGTGGGCATGGGGAGGTGACAGACAGGAAATCCCAGTGGGCAGAGTACTTCAGGGCTTGAGGGCACTGAGGGTGGACAAGGCACCAGGGCCGATGGCATATACCCCAGGGTACTTGAGAAACTGGCAGACGTCCTGGCAGAACCCTTGGCAGACCTGTTCAATGCCTCCCTGGACTCTGGGAGTGTACCTCAGGACTGGAGGATGGCGCATGTGATACCCCTCCACAAGACCATCCCCAAGGATGAGCCAGGGAACTACAGACCAGTAAGCCTCACATCTATTGTGGGAAAGCTGATGGAGACAATCCTGAAAGAGAGGCTGGTTTCCCTCCTAGAGGCTAATAAGCTGCAGGACAACAGAAGGTTTGTCTCAGGCAGATCCTGTCAGACCAACCTGGTGGAGTACTATGACTGGATAACCAGGCAATTAGATAGGGGGCCATGCAGTGGATGTCTTGTACCTGGACTACAGTAAGGTATTCGATTCGATGTCGCATGGGAGGCTAGGAAGTAATCTGGAAGGCACAGGGGCGAAGATGGTGAGATGGGTAGTGAACTGACTGCAAGGGAGACAGCAGAGGGTAATGGTGGGAGGGGAGCTCTCATCTCCCAGGGCAGTGACAAGCACGGTACCACAGGGCTCTGTATTGGGGCTGCTGTTGTTTGGGATATTCATAGCAGATATCTCAATAGGCATCAACAGCAAGATCAGTCTGTTAAGTTTGCAGATAACACCAAGATGGGAGCAGCAGTGGATTACTTACAAGAGTGGCAGGGGTTACAAGATGATCTGGAAAAACTGGAGGCCTGGTTGGACACTTTTTTCAATTGTTTAACCAGGAGTAGCACACTAAGCTGAAAACTTGTTTACAGGTGCGACCTGGGAGTACAGGAAGTTAAGTGACTTGCTCAGGATCACACAGTATGCAAGTGGGGCTCTGGGATTCAAACCCAGGTCCCCAGATTTGCAGCTCAGGCTTAAACCCCTGAACTATACTGCCTCCCAGCTTGGTAGCTGGGGTTCAAACCAAGAAATGCAACCCAAGGAGGAACTACCAGACAGGGGGGGCTACAACTAGCCAAGATGGAAGAGGAGAAGGATCTGGGGATGATCACAACAGGAGCAATGAATAACTCAGCACAGTGTAGAAAGGCAACTGCAAAGGCCAACAGGATGCTGGGTTATATTTCCAGAGGCATATCCTCCAGGAGGGTGGAGGTGATCCTGCCGCTATACAGGTCACTAGTTAGACCACACCTGGAGCACTGCGTACAGTTCTGGCAACCGTACCTGAAGAAGAACATTAGGCTACTGGAGGTGGTGTGGCACAGGGCAACAAAAATGATCCAGGGGCTAGGGGACTTACCCTACAAGAGCAGGCTGAGGGAGTTGAGCATTTACTCCCTGGAGGAGATGAGGGATGGGGGGACATGACTGAAACCTTCAAGTACATGAAGGGAATAAATAAGACGGGCGTGGAGGGGCTTTTCAAATTAAGGTAGGGGAGGGACACTCAAGGGCACAACCTGAGACAGGAAGGGGGAAGGTTCAGGAAGGAAATGAGGAGACACTTTTTTATGGAGAGGGTAATGTCTGAGTGGAATGCATAGCCAGAAGAAGTGGTATCCTGTAGAACAGTAGGCTGCTTCAAAAGGGGATGGGACAGGGTAAGGGTGAAGGTCACTGGAGGGGGGAGGGGTGGGGGCAGCTGCAGTATAATGCCTCCTAGCTGCACAATCAAACTGCCTTAATAGGCCATAAGGCCTTTATCTGCTGGCAATTTCATGTGGTCATATGTTTATATGTACTTTACAAACTCACCCCCATTAAACAGGATCGCAAATCTGAGACGTAGTATCTCATTTTCAGTGGGGTCTGTTTTTTTATCCATTTTCAAAATGTTATTAAATGTATGTTTATTTATTCTATAGCTGGGTGGAATGAAGCAGTGGTAAGTTAATTGACCTGCTCGGTCACACAGCATGCAAGTGGCTCTGGGGGGATTTGTACCTTGATCTCTTGGTTTCCAAGCCTGTGACCTAGCAACTGGACCTCACTAGTAAATATACTGTAGACAGATGTCATTTACTTATGTAAGCCCCCCTCATTTCCCTGTGTAGGGGTATTTAAGGTGGTAAAGTTCGTGGGGAAGGGGGAGTGCTGACCAGCCAAGAAAACATAGCCCAGGAATAAGACAGGAAAACAGTACCTGATAGTCCATGGGTGAAGAAGGTGATGGATGGACTCCATCAGTGTTCCCCTGGCCCTTCAGGGTGCTGAGCTGGAACACGGGGGTTGGGGGATGTTGACGCAGATCTTCACCTGCCTAGCCTTGCCCACTTCACCCGGAGGCCTTTGTAGAATGCTTTTACCAGGCAGGCCTCTCAAACTCTTCCTCAGTGGTTCTCTGGTCCCTTGCATTCTGAATGCCACCCTGGAACACACTGGCTGCAAGGCTGTGGAGGCAACTTCATCTAGCAGCAGCAAAACAGTTTCTTCAAAACACAAGAGGCAAAAACAAAAGTTGCAAAAACAAGGGGTCCCATTTTATAAACAGTCAATAGAATACATAGTCACTCCATGGAGCAATAAAGCAGGACCAGGGGGTCACATTATTAGCTGAACGATAGAAGGTAAACTGTACTTTGAACCCAGGGGTCCCAATTCAGATATTGCTGCAGTACATCCATAAAGTCACAGGCAATCTACCACAAAAATACATGGGCAGCTCACAGTCCAAGGCAAATGCACACTTGAGGTCAAACAGACCATCTCCATGCAGCAAAACAGGCTGCAGATCTCTTTCTGGCTCCCTTCAAACAGTGTCACAAGGAGCATGCATACTTGGGGGAAACAACTGCCTGACCCTCAGTTGCCCCAGCACATGATTTTTCTAGCTGCTGGACAGGAAGCCCAGATTTAGGCTATTTTGGCACATAGGCATGCTTGAAGCTGGGGCTGCCCATCTCCCTACCCCACACATAACCCCCTACCTCATGGCTCCATTGCTAAAGTGGCAGGCAGCATCTTTTCCCTCTGGATTCTTTGGCTGAGAATCCCAGGAGTCTCCACACACTGCAAATCCTCACTACTTCATATTTCTTCCTGGTGGACGTACTATTAAAAATAAGAAAACCGCAGCCGTGGCCACATGACCGAGCAGGCGAGCGCCCCACTCCAACTTCTTCCTCATAGATACATAGATACATAGACAGTGTCGGCAGATAAGGGCCTATGGCCCACCCAGTCTGCCCATTTGAGCTTGTAAGTTCAGTTTGTTTTCCTAGAAGTCTGTTTCCCCTTACCCCAGACCTGCAGAATTCCTTTATGTCTATCCTATGCATTCTTAAATCCTGTGACTGTTTCAGCCCCCACCACTTCCTCTGGCAGGGTGTTCCACTTGTCCACCACCCATTCTGTGAAGAAATTATTTCTCATGTTTCCTCTGAATCGTCCTCCCTCCAACTTCATCCCATGCCCTCTAGTCCTGGAACATCTTTTTCGCTTAATGCTCATGCTCTCCTTTTCTGAATCTCCCCCTTCTCTGAGAGCAGTGCCTTTTATCTCCTTCTGAACGTTTGGTGCCTAAAACTGTGGTCCAATCTCGAATCGAATTTTACCAGATGCTAAACAAGCTGCTCCTTTTAGAGCCCCGTGGGACTTGTAGTCCCAATCCAATATGTACACTGGTGTCCCCACGGTGCCAGTCGGCACCGAAAACTACTGTTGCCAAAAGGAGCCACTGCTCCTTTAAATTTTCTCCCTTCAGCGGTATCTGCACATGTGCCTTGCATGCAGGACCACCATTTTAAAATAGAAGTAATTATTTATTTGCATTCGGGCAGTCCCGAGCCCGATCCATCCCCAAACCAGACCTGGGACCACACACCATGCACCTAATGGTACAAATCATAATCCCGGTGCTCGGCTTGCCCTGAATGGGCTGAGACATCAGGAAAACAGCTGCATGTCACAAGCCTCACAGGGGGTCGCAAGGCATGACTCCAACCACAACCCCAAGAGACAATGACGTGGGCAAAGCATCGGAGCCAAGGGGCTCCACATCAGGTAAGCCCACTTTGGGGACTTACACACGCCCCTACCAAACGCTCGCCATTCCAGTGAGACAAAACTCGCCTAATATTATTTACACTACACTTATTCTAAACCCAAACTAGCCATTATCAATCCTAGCACTAGCCTGGCTCACTAAGCCACCAGGGAATCACTATACCTACTGGGCCACCAGACCTACTGAAAGACCCAAGCTTGGCCTGACATTGTGGCCATTACAGAAACCTGGTGTAATGATAACCATGACTGGGAGATGGCCATACCTGGCTACAACATATTCAGAAGTGCAAGGGCAGGTAGGAAGGCAGGAGGAGTGGCACTTTATGTGAAAAATGACATAAGGGCCACAGAGATATAGGAAGAACAAAAATTGGGGAGAGATACTGTGGGTTAAGCTGGAAAGCAAAATTGGCCAGCCATCTGCACAGGTGTGGTCTATAGATCACCAGCTCAGGAGGAAGAAACAGATAGGGAGCTGATGCTAGCCATCCAAAGAATGGCAGACAAGGATGAGGTAGTGCTGGTTGGAGACCTCAGTATTCCAGACATGGACTGGAGCATCCCAGCAGCAGCAGCATCAACTAGGAGCAGATTTATCCTGGACTCCCTTCAAGGTGCCTTACTAAGCAACTGGTCATGGAACCAACTCGGCAGAAGGCAATACTGGACCTTGTGCTCACAAACAGGGACAGTGTGATGGGGGTAACAGTGGGGGAGCACCTGGGGATAAGTGACCACTAATCATTGTGGTTTGAAATCACAGAAGGAGCAGAACCAAACCACACAAAAACACGTATCCTGGATTTTAGGGGGGCAGACTTTGGGAAAACAGGGAGATGCTTGAAAGAGGCATTAAGGGGAATGGGGCAGGAATCAGGAGTTGAGGAACAGTGGGCAGTATTTAAAACCGGGATTACAAGAGCAACAGAATTATGCATTAAGCAGGTTAGCAAGGGGAAAAGGAAGAGGAGGCCATTATGGTTTCCAAGGAGGTAGCGGAGAAAGTGAAACCTAAAAAGATTGCATTCAGACAATACAAAAAGACACAGGCAGAGGGAGATAGGGAGAAGTACCAGGAGAAGCAAAGGGAGGCAGGGAGGTCAGTAAGGGAAGCCAAAGCTCAGACAGAGGAAGCACATTGCAAAATCAGTGGGTAGAGGGGACAAAACCTTTTACAGGTACATAAGTGAAAAAAGAAAGGCAAAGGGAGGGATATTGAGACTGAAGGGGGAGGATGGGGGCCGCGTGCAGGATGACAACAGTAAAGCTGACATATTGAACAGGTATTTCTGCTCAGTCTTTACTGAGGAAGAGGAGGGTAATGGGTCTGAAGTGAGTATAAGGGGTGGGAATGGTGCAGAAATGGACACAAGTCCCTTTACACGAGAAAGGGTCCTGAAGGAACTGGAAGGAATAAGAGTTGATAAAGCAATGGGGCCAGATGGGGTGCACCCCAGGGTCCTTAAAGAACTAAGAGAGGTGGTGGCTGAACCTCTGGCAATCCTGTTTAGCCGATCACTGGAAACAGGGGAGATACCCAAAGACTGGAGGACAGCAGATGTAGTCCCTTTATACAAAAGTGGGAACAAAGAGGAAGCGGGGAACTACAGACCAGTCAGCCTAACCTCAATAGTGGGGAAGATCATGGAAGCACTACTGAAGGAGAGATTGGTGGAACATCTGGTTGTCAATGGACTACAGGACCCAAGGCAGCATGATTTCACCAGGGAGAGGTCATGTCAGACCAGCCTCATTGAATTTTTCGACTGAGTGACTAGGGAGGTGGATCAGGGGAGGGCAGTAGACATGGCCTATCTGGACTTCAGCAAGGCATTTGACACTGTGCCACCTGGAAGACTATTACACAAACTGGGGAATATGGGTGTGGGCAGGACAGTAGTGTGGTGGGTAGGTAACTGGCTGGGCGGTAGGACACAGAGGGTGGTGGTAAATGGCTGTCACTCCACCAAGGGAAGCGTGACCAGTGGGGTACCACAGGGATCAGTGCTAGGAACGGTCCTATTCAACATCTTCATCAGTGACATTGCACAGGACCTAGAAGGCAGAATTTCCCTGTTCGCTGATGACACAAAGCTCTGTAACAGAGTAGACACACCAGAGGGTGTAGACAGAATGAGAAGGGACCTGCAGAAACTTGAAGAATGGTCAGGGGTTTGGTGGCTGAAATTCAATGCAAAGAAGTGCAAGATAATGCATATGGGGCACAAAAACCCTGGCACAATATATCAGTTGGGGGTGAGGATATAACATGCACCAAGCAGGAAAGGGATCTTGGGGTTATCATCTCTGATGACCTCAAGGTAGGGAAACAGTGTGACAAGGCAGCAGGTAAAGCAAATAGGATGCTGGGATGCATAGGCAGGGGCATCACCAGCAGGAAAAGGGAGGTTATAATTCCACTATACAAGACACTAGTGAGGCCCCACCTGGAGTACAGTGTACAGTTCTGGAGACCTTACTTACGTAAGGACATAGACAGGGTAGAGAAGGTTCAGAGGAGGGCAACAAAGATGGTATATGGATTGCATCACAAATCCTATGAGGACAGGTTGAAGAACTTGAATATGTACTTCCTGGAGGAGAGGAGGGAGAGAGGGATATGATAGAGACATGCAAGTATCTTACAGGAGGAATAGGGTGTGCTGAATACACTATTTTAAGCGAAAAAGATGTTCAGGGCTAGAGGGCATGGGATGAAGTTGGAGGGAGGATGATTCAGAGGAAACATGAGGAAGAATTTCTTCACAGAATGGGTAGTGGACAAATGGAACACCCTACCAGAGGAAGTGGTGGGGCTGAAACAATCACAGGATTTAAGAATGCATGGGATAAACATAAAGGAATTTTGGAGGTCGGGGTAAGGGGCAACAGACTTCTAGGAAAACATAAACTGAACTTACAAGCTCAAATGGGGAGACTGGGTGGGCCGTAGGCCCTTATCTGCCGACACTGTCTATGTATCTATGTATCTATGACAGACAGCATCCCCAGTCCCTTAGCTAATCCCTACCTGGCTACCCGCTGACAAAACCTATGAGGTACCCAGGAGCTCGGATTGGCCAACGGCATTTCAGGTTCTCCTTCCATTATCGACCCACCGCTAAATGTACAGACGGATTGCTTTTAGTTTACACAGCGGCATCCCAAGTTCCCATATCCCTGCCACAAACCTATCACTTAACCTGTTACCTGGCCTGCATTGGAGTGCCTGGACATTTAAGATAGAAAACAGTTTAGTAAACCAGACATTTTAGCAATAGTTACTAAACCACCCTAAAACAGTGTTACTGTATCATTTTATCATTCTTAAGCATTTTATTCTAAAACATTTAACTAGATAAACAGTTTTACCTGAGCGACTCCAGAATAAAACTATTTTCCTTTTAAAACACGTAACATTTTAAATCGTGTGCAACTAATTAATAGTTTGGCAAGGCAAAAGTGTAATCATTAAAATTTACTATATGCTATACCAACAGTGCATGGACATTTAATCACATTTTTTTCTCTTTTTAATCAAAACACAGTTTCCCCTCCAAAACCCACTTTCTATAAAAGTCTCTGTATTAGTTGCAGTTGAGTTCCAATACACGGGGTGATGTATGTTCAATGGGCAATCTACCCCTATACCTGAGCTCTGGGTAAAAGCAGCAATGTCTGCAGTATAGTCAATGCTGCCACGAAGTCCATTTTGTGTTTCAGTCCAGGCCAATGACTGAAACAAGGCCTTGCTGCTCTGACAGAAAATGGTGCGAAAATGTCCCAGTCATAGGTGCCATTTTGACTGCGCACCAAATAGTCCAGCAAATGGGAGGGGGGGCATCCACAGCTTGTCCAGCAACACAGTCTTGAGGCTGAAAAGGCCTAGGCACCCCAAAATCATATCTTGGATGATCCCCCACCTTGTAAGCACTCCCCACTTCCCTATCTAGGAGTATTTAAGGCGGTAAAGTTTGTGGGAAAGGGGGAGTGCTGTACAGCCAAGAAAACACAGTACAGAAATAAGACAGGAAAACAGTACCTGATTGTCCATGGGTGGTGATGATGATGGATGAACTCAATTGGGATGCCACAGACCCTCCAGATGCTGAGCTGGAAACCAGGAGGGGGGTTTGCGGCAGATCTTCACCTACCTGGCCTTGCCCACTTCACCCGGAGGTCTTTGTAGACTGCTTTCACCAGAGCAGGCCTCTCGATGTCTTCCTCAGTGGTTCTCTGGTCTCTTGCACTCTATATGCTACCCTGGAACACACTGGATGCAAGGCTGTGGAGGCAACTTCATTTAGCAGCAGCAAAACAGTTTCTTCAATACACAAGAGACAAATGCAAAGTTACAAAAAACAGGGGATCCCATTTAATGAACAGTCAACAGAATACACAGTCACTCCATGGAGCAATAAAGCAGGACCAGGGGGTCACATTATTAGCTGAATGATAGAAGGTAAACTGTACTTTGGAGCCAGGGGTCCCAATTCAGATCTTGCTGCAGTACATCCATAAAGTCACAGGCAACCTATCACAAAAGTACATGGGCAGTTTACAGTCCAAGGTAAACGTACACTTGAGGCCAAACAGACCATCTCCATGCAGCAAAACAGGCTGCAGATCCCTTTCTGGTTCCCTCATAACACTGCCATGAGGAGCATGCATACTTGGGGAAACAACCGCCTGACCCTCAATTGCCCCAACACACGCTTCTTCTAGCTGCTGGGCATGAAACCCAGAATTAGTAGTAGTAGCAAAAATTTTATTTATACAGTATAACACCATTAGGGCTATGATATGCCCTGTTTACAAGGTGAACCTGTGTAAATTGTTACATTAAGAATTTACAGCAGATACAAAACAGTTGACATCAAGTACAAAGACAACACATAAGACCAACTTATATTATAGTACTACAATGAAATACGAGTACAAAAATTTCTGTAACCTTTCCTGATAGGATGATGGCTAGCATCTCAACTTAACTAACACTTATTGCACTCTCATCGAAAGGAATACTCCTGTTGTATGGCAGCCTTGAAACCATCCCTTGTAGTTGCCTGGTTTCTTAATTGTAGTAGAAGCGTGTTCCAACTAGTTGTGGCTTTATATTCAAAAGTAATTTTACTAAAGTTATTGGTGATTTTTGTTTGTATTAATTCCCTGCCATTTTTAATCTCAAATTCAGACCATGGTTCAGTCTGTTCAACTTTTCCTTAGACTATTTTGGTACAGGGGCATGCTTGAAGCTGGGGCTGCCCATCTCCATACCCCACACATAACCCCCTACCTTATGGCTCCATTGCTAAAGTGGCAGGCAGCATCTTTTCTCTCTGGATTCTCTGGCTGAGAATCCCAGGACTCTCCACATACTGCAACCCCTGCTCCTTCGTATTTCTTCCTGGTGGCCATACTATTAAAAATAAGAAAATCTCAGCCACGGCCGCAAGGTTGAGTGGGCGAACGCCCCCCTCCGACCTGTTCGCTGTCTCCTTCTTTGAATCTCCCTCTTCTCTTAGGGCAGTGCCTTTTATCTCCTCCTGAACGTTTCGCACCTAAAACTGTGGTCCAATCACAGACAGACTTTTACCAGGCACCAAACGAGCTGCTCCTTTTAGAGCCACGTGGGAACTGTAGTCCCGATCCAATATGTACACTGGTGACCCCGCAGTGCCAGTTGGCACCGAAAACTACTGTTGCCAAAAGGACCCACTGCTCATTTAAATTTTCTCCTTTCATCGGTATCCAAGGATACTGCCATTTTAAAATAAAAATAATTATTTATTTTCATTCAGACAGTCCTGAACCCGATCCATCCCAAAACCAGACCGGGACCCTACACCCTGCACCGCGGCACGGACCATCATCCAGGCACTCAGCCCAGCCCCAAATGGGCCGAGACACCAGGAAAATGGCCACATGCTGTAAGCCTCATGGGGAGTCACAAGGCACGGCTCCCACCACAACCTCAGGAGACAATGCCATGGGGGAAAGCATTGGAGCCGCAGGGACTCCACATTAGGTAATCCCACTTTGGGGGGCTTACAGTTACATAGGCAGATCCATCCCTCCATTATCACTGCAAGCAGACTGGCTGTATCAAACAGAGGTGTAGGCCAACATTAGATGTGGATACCCCCACAGTACATGCAGCGATGCTCTTAAGGCAGCAGGGCAGGTTTGGTGACATACTGTACACTCCAGTAAGGCCATATGTGACACATATAAATAATCCACAAGCACTGCGTTTCCATGGTGGATTCTTGGCGGGGAGAGTTGGATACCACTAGAGTGGCCACTGAAGTACCAAATGGCAATGTGTGCTGCAGTCTGGGGCTACTGGTCCAGATATGAAGGAGGAGTGATTTCTCTACAGGCCATGCTTAGCCACAACCCTTTTAATTCATCATATCACAAAACCAGTACCATGGGGCCGATACGGCAGGATTGTGATATTCATGTATGATGCTGTTCTGTAAGTTATTTTAAACTACATGTATTATGTACAAGGCTGAGGGACACAGAGGAACAATGTTCCTTTGGCACTTTTTTAGTTATTCTGTTTTTGCCCTACATCTTCCAGATGGCACCTTCTGCTGCTGCCCCCTCCCTGCCCCATCACATACCTTTTCTGGGACTTACATCTCCTCCTGCTCATCCATGGTTTGCCCCCCTATGGTGGATCCATTGTGCTGTGGCTTTAAGGTTCCTTCGGAGTTCAAGTCCAGTGTGGAGGTGGTTGCTACAGTTAGTTGTGTGAGACCTGTGGAGTAGAGCTGGCTTCATCCTGCAATGTCCAGGGGTACTTTTTCTTGTTCTGAGTTACTTCCTACTCACACGATGCTGCAGCAAGGGCACCATGTGCACATGTTCATGCAGCAGTGTGGCTGCACATGGCACCAACAGGTGTCACCCCTTCAGTAAGCAGCTCCAACAGCACTGCCACCAGTGGTCACCCAGGTGGCTGTATAGCAGTGGAGCCTGATGCCCTCTCTGGAAGATAGTGTCCCTCTGGGATGCTCAGTCCTTATCCTTCAGCTGCCCCCGTTGTTCTGGGTTCAATCCCGAGCCCAGTTTGCCTATGCCATGAGTGGCAGCCCTGCCAATGCACCAACAGGCCAGTATCTGGGTGTCATGGTGTGCTCATAGATTAGATAGTTTATGCCCAAAAGAGCTGCTCTAGGAACAGTTTAGCAGCCAAATTGGTCTGAAATCAGCTTACTATGAGAATACTGTACTTCCAGCACTATTCTTTCTTGTAGTTAATTCCCTGTTGCGAAGATTTACCACAGTCACACCAGGTCCCCATGGATCACTACTCTTGCTAAATTTGAAGGAAACAGACACTTTTAAAATTGTTATGTATCTTTGCTGGGATTAAAACCTAGATGTCTTGGCTCACAGCTATGTTCTCTAATTTCTGTGCTTTTCTGGCTGCTGTTCTACAAGCTTGTAGTTAAACACCTCTTTGGCACAAAAGCCCCATTTACTCTGACCAAGCTGTTACACACCGGTGTCAGTCTGGATGTGGTCGTTTCTGAAGAATGGTGCATATGTGTGTGTGTATGTGTGTGTGTGTGCCATTTAAGGAAGTCTGCTTCCACACTTATGTCACACCAGTGTTTAGTGAACTGCATTCTGTGTGGTTCATAGCTCAGTGCTTGTGCTACGTATAGTAGAGCTGAATGATGTAGGTCATGCTTGGATGCATAGGCCAGACCAGTAAGTAGGACAATGCCTACAAAGTATATGAGTTATATGAAATGATTAGTGATTAGATACTTCAGCATAGATAAGAGCAAGTCAGTGATTGTAGTACGAACTAACTGGATTGTATATGCATAGTGCTTAGACGCTTGAACTGAAGAACAACAACTTGTTAGGATTTGATGTTTTGGCCTTTCTCTGTATCCCACCTTAGGAAGGATGCTTAGTCGAGTAGGATGAGACCCCCCCCCCGGTGGGATAAGAATGACAGAGAAGGAGGAAGGTGTCAGGGGTGGATGGAGGGTGAGTGCGACTCACTCAAAGCAGAGAGTCGGTAGCCTGATTAAGTAGAATGTGGGGGAGGAGCTCTTCATCCACAGAATTATAGCCATGCGCCTTACCATTCTGTGTGGTTCATAGCTCAGTGCTTGTGCTACGTGTAGTAGAGCTGAATGATGTAGGTTATGCTTGGACACATACTGTAGGCCATACCAGTAAGTAGAACAATGCTTGCAAAATATATGAGTTATATGGAATGATTAGTGATTAGATACTTCAGCATAGATATGAGCAAGTCGGTGATTGTAGTACGAACTAACTGGATTGTATATGTGTAGTGCTTAGGTGCTCGAACTGAAGAACAACAACTTGATAGGACTTGATGTTTTGGCCTTTCTCTGTATCTCACCTTGGGAAGGATGCTTAGTTGAGTAGGATGAGACCCTCCAAAAACAAACAATGATTGCAGATACAATTATCTCCTCCAACTCCGGAGAGTGTGGCCAGTAGCACGCAGGAGAGGAAAACCCCTCCTGGGGGGGAAACCTCTGAGGACCCATGGCTACTGACCTGCTCATCCTTCTAGGCATACTAAAGGAGAATAATCCTAAAAGAGCAATATATACATATTATTGGTTAGTCCAAAACACCAATAGATGAAGACAAGAAGGTTGGGAAGAGCAATGGAATCCAGTTCTGATGCTGAATGTCCAGCGAGCGGGTGGTATCAGATCCCGAGCAATTCCTCATCTGAAATGTCAAAGTCCAGGGCAAAATATTGATAGAAGGTGATGTGGAATCCAGTTGAATGCAGAACCATGCTTAAAGGGTTGGTCTGAATTCTGATATGTGAGTAGAGTCCTGAAGGTGAGGTGAGTAAGCTGGATGCAAGCTGGGAAGCTGAAGAAGGTGGAGCAAATGAACCCTGGTCAGGAGAGGGCGAAGCAGTAAGTAGACATCAGGCCAGAAGCCTGGAACCTCCAACCCGTCCGGCGAAGCAAGTACAGTAAGGAACAGGACCTCCATGCCCGAGCTGGACGAGGGAGGAGTATAGTAGAAATAATAATAATAATCTTTATTTTTACGGCGCCTTTCTAAAATCAAGGTGCTTTAACAACAAACTACAAATAAAAAACAAAATACAATAAAACAAAGATACAATAAATACTGGGTTCATAAAATTCAATAAAATACCATCAGGTAGAGTATGCCTGATTCCATGGGTGGGTCTTTAAGGCCTGTTTAATAATTGAACCTCCAGGCCGATGTTGGGTAAGGCAGATGTAGAGTAGAAATAGTCGAACCTCCAGGCCCGATGCATGGCGAGGCAGGTGTAGAGTGGAAATATTCGAACCTCCAGGGCCCCGATGCTGGGCGAGTCAGGTGCAGAGTAGTAGGAGAGCAAAACGCAGGCGAGCAACTGAATGAGCAATGGTGTGCTGAGATCGAATGAGCATTGAGTGCTAAGACCATGCAAGGTTGAATGCAATATGGAGTTAGCAGAATCTCAAAGGCTGAAGCCGGGGAGAGCAGTAGGCATAAAGCGATGAGTTGCGTAAGCAATAAGCAACAATTTCAGAAGCAAGCGTGGACCTGCACGTGGTCGGTAAACAAAGTGGCAATAAGGGGACCTGCACGTAGATGTGCAGAACATAGCAACAGTAAAAGCAAATCCCATGCTCTGTAATGGCAAGGCAGGTGAATAAGCTAAGGCAGACTTATAAGAGCAGCAAGATGGTCCTGTAGAAACATCGTGTTCCTGAAGATCAAGGATGGCAGAAGAATGCGGTAGGATAACCGAGATGAAAGATTAGCAATGACCAGATTATCGGAAGTCTCACTACATTGGAGTAGGTTAATGTCTGAGGCCTAAGCCTGGAGATAGGAATGGTACTATGGAAGAGAGCTCGCTGAGAGTCCTGGCAGGGAAACGATAGTAGTAGGGATCCAATGAACTGAAGCAACAGGGCAAGAAACATCCAAGGAACTGATGGTGAATATCTTAAGATGTAGTCTAGATGTAAATCCACAGTGGAGCAAATAACAAAATCCTTGACGAGGAGGCAAGTGAGTGGCAAGGTGAGGGCTGCAGTATACAGAACTCGAGTAATAGACTGAAGGCGAGGCATCCTGACAGTGCGTCCAATCCTGATGGAAAAGTTGGAGATGAGCAAATGAGATGGAATGAATGTTGCTGATTGATGGAGATCTGTCAAATATGTCCAAAGGATGAGAGACAGTTCAGATAGGCAGGCTAGAAGGAGCAGGAGCAGATGGGTCTAGGCCAGGAAGAAGGAGACACCAAGAGGCACAGGGACCGTGAAGGCAAAACAATGAAGGTCCAAACACAGTCCAGATCCAGAGCACAGGCAAACAGCAGGAGACAACACTGAAGCTAACGGTCCATGGAGGGGATCCAACAGCCACAAGGATGGGAGGAATGAACCAGCTGATGTGGTTGGAGAAAAGCTGCATAGAGGGATGTGTGCATGGAGCCGAAGCAAGTGTTCAGGGGAAGCACAGGGCCAGCAAAATGATCTTCCAGGGGCAGGAATGGAGAATCACAGGAGTGTCTCGGCAGAGAACAACACTGGGGGATGCTGGAAGCAGGACGAAGGATGCAATAGATAAGCTCAGGTGATGGTCAGCTGGAAGGATCCAGAGTAGGGCTCTGAATACTATAATAGAGCACATGGCTGGAGTGCATGGCAGGAGTCCAAAGGTCAAAGGCAAATTAACCAGTTAGACCCGTATGTGAGGTAGGATGAGCGGCTGGACCACACGTAAGTCAGCCAGAGGAAGGAGGAGAGAGGCAGCTAAGCCCCACTGAGTCTAGCAGACCACAAAACTCATGCAGGGCAACAAGGGCAGTGAAAGCAGGCCAAGCGAGGCCCCAGCGTAGCCAGCAATTATGGCCAGACCCACGTAGGCCAGGTGGAGGGAAAGCAGTCAAGCTAGACCCCACGTAGGCTAGCATGAATCACATACACCCCAACCCCTTAGCATAATGAAGCCGGGGTAGGAGCTGCCTTGAATAGCCCTGGTGGACAGAGTAGGAGGGGGTACGAGGCCTCCTCCAAAAGCCGTGGGAGCCGGGCAGGGCAAAAAAAAGAAAACGGTACCTTGCTGATCAGCCCCCATCCCACCCCCACCTCCCACTCAGCCCCCACCACCCTACACCTCTAGTACACCCCCATGCACCCGAACAGGTCCTAGGTTCAAGAACCACTCTCCAATCGAAGACACGTCTTGCTGCTGGAACCAGTGACTGCAATATGAGAAACTAAGGTAAATCCGGTTCAATGTATTTCATTGGGGGTTTCAACTTTTATGCATAACCTTGGTATTTTTTAACATTTTGAGCCCAAATTTTCAACATGGACTTTTGGGTAACCCACCTCATCAGCAATAGGGCTGTCATTACGCAACTCCCACCTGAAAGGTGATTTTACGGTTATTTGGTGAATTCACCTTTTGGGTGGGATTTGGACATTTTTTCTGCCCTTGTTCATGAGGTGGGGTCATAAGAAGATTATATTGAATATTTGGGGGTCAAGAGATGTAAAAATGGCAAAATTATGACCATTTGTTGCAATTCACTCATGCAGCTTGCAACTTTGGAAATTTGAAATATTTGCACACCAGATTTTCAACATAGCCTTCTTATTACTCCACTCATGTATGTCACAGCTGTTATTTTTAAATCCTGTTTCAAAATGTGTTTTCACACTTGTGAAGTGGAATGGCATTACAGTTTTGCTGATTTATGTTTTGGTAGGGATTTGAAAAGTTCTGTACTGGGTACATGAGGTTGGTAATTTTTTTTTTTGAATTTTTTTCTTGCACCTCACCTCAGGGAACTCTCTCCAGCATCCTCTGCCACCGGTCTCTACCTCCCCCGAGATGCTTCTCCTTATCTCCTTCGCCTCGCCCGACACATCACTCGGATCTGAGCCCCCTGGGAAGGGGCCGCCCTATCCTCCCAGAGTGCTCTATCTATAGTATAGAGTGCTGGGCTAAGCGGGTAACCAGGAGAGGAGAGCACCCTGTATTGGGAGTGTGGTCCAGGGGCCAAGGTGCCTTCGCCTATCTTCAGGGGAGGGGAATTTTCACTTAGTACCCCCCAAGCGTGGGATGTACAATGCTGTCCAGCCCACTACGTGAGCGCTCCTGCGCACGTCCGGAAGACAGTCGCCCAACGTTTCCCCTTCCAGCATGGTCTCTGTGGCTGCAGTGCACCCGATCTCCACTGGGTGCCACTGTCTGTGTGAGACAGTTCCCCCTCCTCCCTCCAAGGAGAGGAGAGGAGAGCAGTCCTCCGGATGCTCCATCCTCTCCTCTCTGGCTGACCCCCGGCACCCCGAGCTTGTTCCTGAACTCGGGTCGCCAGCATGGCGCGAGGTGTGGTGTCCAGTGCCTCAACCCTCAATGCCACCGGGCCAGTCATGAGGTGGGTAATAAGATGGCTATTCTGACAATCTGGTCACTGTTTTCCTATAAATGGAAGTGCAGGGCCAGGAGGGCACTGTGCTTCCACAGCTACCTACATATATGCATCTACAGAGTGATGGTAGCGCAGGGTCCAAAGGACCCTGTTCTTTCATAAGTAAAAATAAGGATACTGTTATACTGCCTCACAAAGTAAGGAAATAAGTTGCAAAAAACTTTGTTAGTGCTCCAGTTTGGGTCAAAGTGACAAAAGTCGGGAAATGAGGCATTAGGGTTTCCAACCCTAACACCCCACCCTTCCAAACCAGACAGGAGAGCAGGTGTGGGGTGTGCCTTGAGCTTCTCAAGCCTAACATCCACCCCATTCTCATAAAGTCTATGTAACCCCTAGGTGGCACTATCCTATGGGCTACTACCCCTCCCTGTGGGAATATGCACAGGTTGAGGGGCCTGAGTTCTGTTAACAGGTGCCTCCACCCAGAGAAATGGTATTGGGGTAGCTTGACTGCTTTGATATAGCCGTCTGGGGTGCTATAACCACCCACCAATCCTTCTAGTGGCCTAAACAGACAGTAGTACCATAGAACACTTTGCATACACTGGATAACAATATGAATATGCTCACACTCCTTGTGCTTTCCACCAGGGCTGGATCTGCTGCAATTGCCCTGGAGACCCCCTGGAAAATAAGGTCAGTGATACACAATGCAAAACCTTTCAATGTGACCCAACTAAGAATATGCACACTAGCCAGGTTAAACATGAAACAAATGATCAGGTTTATTCAGGGAACGTGAACAAGGGAGGGGCATGAATCTAGTCAAATGACAGACACTCAGATTTACTTTAGGCTGATTCAGCATGCACTGTAAGTCCTGATGATTAGTCCTGCTACTCTGGGTACCCAGATCTTATACAGGCTAGCCTGGAGCACTGTCCGGGGTGGCTGGCATTGCAGCTGTTGTTGGGGCCCTTTAGGAAGGAAAAAACAGCATGTGTACAACCCAAATATCTGTAATCCAGAGCTGGATGGCTCAATATGTTAGCAATAACCCAAAACAGATCAATCAGTTGACACACAATGATTTGTAGCTGTTGTTGCAGGGAGCTACCATGATTTGTACTCACACAACCCGGATCGGGATATAGGACAGGCGAGATGAAGACATCATGGTGTTGATGTGATGTGCCAGGAGAAGCAGGGCCTACACGACTCACCTCCTGGTGGTTGCTACCCATTCGATGGTGTTAAGCAGGGGGCCGAATCCCCAAGTTGGTCTTTTGCCGAGATGACCTCTGGAATGAGGACAGGGGCTTGGGCCATGATAGCAAGGCCCAAGCAGGAGGAACAGTCCTGAGAAAAAGTTTGTGATCTTTTGCTGGAAAGTCTCCAGCTGGCATAACAGGATTCACCATGGGGAACCAAATCGCAACCCATGAAACACATTCAGCACACCAGTTATTTCTCTAAGCCACAATTCAGATATAGTCCATTTGCTAATTACAGCTTCACTGTGCAAACCTTTCAACCTGAGGCTTTCCTCTCTCATTCAGGCAGGCCGATTGCTTCTGGAGCAAGTCTTCATTCCCTCTTGCAAATAGAAACAACACACTTTCTTTCCTCGGCTGCAGGTCCAAGCCGGCAACTGGAAAAGTCTGACTTCTGCAATAAGCAGTTTCCTCAGGCCGGAGAATGTGGCAGGCAGGCTAGCAGAGCCTTCCCACCGATTCCCCAATGCTCCTAGAGAAGCAGCTGCTCAACAGCTCGAGCTGTTTGCTCTTCAACCTCCAACACTAACTGAGACACTGCTTCAGGCAATTCTGGGGACTTCCCTTATGACCAAAAAGGTTTTGTTGGCTGAGGAAACTGTTTGTCACAGAAGGCCAGTTTAGGCACCAACAGTTAAAACTACAAAAACTACAGAATTCCTTCCCACAAGACCCCTGGGGACAGTCTCCATTTTAGGTCCCCAGAGGTTCGATTGGTCCAACACTGAAAGTCCAGAAACAAAATGGTGGCTCCTATTCAAGTGCTCAAGCTGCAACTGAAAGCAGGTTAGACAAACTCCTCTATCATCATCATTACAACAGATAAACAGCAAATAATCACACTTCCTATCAGGGCTCCCTCTGCACGTATAGCGACTGCAGGATGGGGCCATATAACAGACGGTCTGGCTGGTCGCAAGCCTTAATTACTCAGACCCAGCCTAGACTGATTTCTAAACACAGATTAGCTAAACTCTTAAAGAGACAGGCTGGAGGCTCACTATAGCACTCTCATGCAAATATATATAACTACTTAAAACAGGATGCCCACTGACAGTGGGCATTAGGAATCCAGGAAGACATTATAGTAAACCCCAATTTGTAGGGGTTACATACACATCTGACCTTATTTACAGATGGAATGGAGTGAGCGTTAGGCTTAGAAGCCCAAAGGCACACCGCCTACTCTCCTTTTATGTTGATTGTACATCTTAAAGAAACATGTTGCGGCAGGTTTCTGCAGAAGCAGGTTGTGGAGGCATGGCACTGTTGTAGCCCAATGCCCCACAGCCTGCAAAGGCTTAGTCCCCCATCCCCCAATGCCGTGCGCGCTGCTGCTGACACTAGTTCAGCCAGCGTGCCTACACGTTCAAACAAATTAGCTGCTGCAATCAGGGCCCTTCGTCATTTGCAGCATCAGCCATCCTGCTGCAATGAGGAGCGACCCGTCATTGCAGGGCAGGATGTAGCATCTATGGTATTGTTTGCGAACATGGCGTGGCTTGCCGCCCGTATTCACAAACAATATGTACCCCTTCAATGTTTATTTGCCGATGGAGAGCCCACTTCCCATCGGCAGAAAGGAACCGCCCTTTGTTGTTTGCCGATGGGGTGCCCAGTCCTGCCGGCAGAAATAAATCCCCTTTTGTTGTTTGCCGATGGGGTGCCTAACTGCCCGGCTACAGCTGTCCCTCCCAGACTCCAGTGGCACGCTGGGAGCCCACCCCAGCATGCCCCATGCCCCGAATGTGGAAAGGCCCCAACGCTTTTGTACCTGAAAGAAAGGAACGTCCTCGAGTCTCCCCACACACCCCCACAACCCGCACCCACCCACCGCGCACCCAGCCTCCCACCCCCCTCATCCCATACCTACCTCGGAGCATGGCGCGACGATCTTTGCTGGACCGAGAACACGCCTGCACTCTTCAAAGCCGAATCGAACTGAGGAAATGCCGTAAGCTGTATAATGTAATGAATAGGGTTTTTCAACCTTAGTGCATATCTCAGGCATTTTGGGAATTTTTCACCAAGTCAACATGGAGTTTTGGGACCCCTCCTCATGAATTCTTGAACTGTCATGGCATTAATCGCCCCGAAGGTGGTTTAGCGGTCACTCAGCGGAATCACCCTTCAGGGCCATTAACTAAACGACAGTGTCAGTGTTCATGAGGTGGCCTCTCAAAAAGCCTATGTTGCAAATTTGGTGAAAAAATCCAAAAATGACTTTTATGAGCGCAGTATCTGCAGTTGCTACGCACGCCGTAACTCTCGCCGAATGTACAATATTTTATGTGCCAGATTTTCAACATTGCCATTTTGTCACACCTCCTTGTAGAGCAGTACAGCTGTCATTGTTCACATCCTGGCCGAAATGTGTTTTCACACTTCTGGTGCAGAATAGAGCGGTCGCTGTGGGAAATCACTGTTCGGGACAGATTAAGAAAATGACAGTGACACTGTTCATGAGTAGACGTCCTGAAATGCCTATGTTGAAAATTTGGTAATGATACTCCATAAAATGACTGTGTTACGAGCATGCATTGTGCAGTTGGCACGCACGCTCGTAACTTCACAAATTTCTAATATTTTCACTCCAGATTTGCAACATTGCCATTTTCCCAGATCTTTCTTATGAACAGTACAGCTCATTTTTCCCATCCTGGCCAAATGTGTTTTCGCACTTCGAGCAGAATAGGAGCGGTCGCTAGGAAATCACTGTTCGGGACAGATTAAGAAAATGACAATGGTACTGTTCATGAGTAGAGGTCCTAAAATGGCTATGTTGAAAATTTGGTGATGATAGCCCATCAATTGACTGTGTTACAAGTGTGTGTTGTGCACTTTCCACGCACCCTTGTAACTTCACAGATTTGTAATATTGTCACACCACATTTCCAACAGTGCCATTTTTTCACACCTCCTTATAAGCAGTACAGCTGTCATTTTTCACATCCTGACCGAAATCTGTTTTCACAGTTCCGGCACAGAATAACATGGTCACTGTGGGAAATCAGTGTTTGGGACAGATTAAGAAATGACAGTGGCACTGTTCACGAGCAGAGGTCCAAAAATCCTTATGTTGAAAATTTGGTGACAAAACTCCATAACATGACTGTGTTACAAGCATGCATTGAACTGTTTCCATGCACCCTTGTAACTTCGCAAATTTGTAATACTGTCACGCCACATTTTCAACAGTGGCATTTTTCAACTCCTTATGAACACTGCAGCTGTCATTTTCCATCCTGCTACAATATGTTTTATACTCCTGCGGACAATAGCACGGTCACTCTGGGAAATCAGTGTTTGGGACAGATTAAGATCGACCGAGTGAGAGGGGGGAGTGACCGAGCTCAACTGAGCTCTGTCAGGACTGCTGCGGATTTGTTTGTGGCAGACAAAGGCCCCAACACAAGAGCCCAGTACAAAAGGGCAGCCTGCAGCACTTGGAGAAACAGAACGAGAGAGCGAGTGAGGGAAGGTGAGTGAGCGAACTCACGCAGCTGCTTGTCAGACTGCTGCAGATTTCTTTTGTGGGTAGAAAAGGCATCGATACAGGCATAGGGCCCAGTACAAAAGCCAGCCTGCAGCAGTGGGAGAAACAGCACGAGCGAGTGAGACAAGGGGACTTAGTGAGCTCAACGGAGCTCTGTCAGAGCTGCTGGGATTTCTTTGTGGGCAGAAAAAGGTGCCAATGCAGACAGGAGACCCATATAAAAGGGCAGCTTGCAGCACCAGGGCAAACAGATTGAGTGATGAGAGCTCTGTCAGGACAGCTGCGGATTTCTTTGTAGGCAGACAAAGTTGCCAACACAGCCAGGAACTCCATGCAAAAGCGCAGTCTGCGGCGCCAAGAGAAGCAGAATGAGCAAGTGACAGAGCGGTAGTGAGTGAGCTCAATGGGGCTCTAGTGTGACTGCTGCAGATTTCTTTGTGAGCAGAAAATGCGGCAACGCAGGCAGAAGCCCAGTACAAAAGGCCAGCTTGCAGCCACCGGCAGAAATGGAATGCTAGGGTGACAGAGGGGAGTGAGCGAGCCTAGTGGAGCTGTGTCGGACTGCTCAGATTTCCTTGGCCAGAAAAGCCACCAATGCAGGCAGGAGCCCAGTACAAAAGGGTAGCCTGCAGTCCAGGAGACACAGAACGACCACATGAGGGAGGGAGTCGGTGAGCTCAACGGGCTTTGTTGGGACTGCTGCAGATTTGTTTGTGAGCAGGAAAAGGCAGCAATGCATGCAGGGGCCCAATAGAAAAGGGCAGCTTGCAGTGCCGGCACAACAGAATGAGCGAGTGAGAGAAGCGGAGTGAGCGAGCTCAATGGAGCTCTGTTGGGACTGCCATAACATGACTGTGTTACAAGCGTGCATTGAACTGTTTCCACGCACCCTTCTAATTTTGCAAATTTGTAATACTGTCACGCCACATTTTCAATAGTGGCATTTTTTCACAACTCCTTATGAACACTACAGCTGTCATTTTGCACATCCTGGCTAAAATATGTTTCTGCACTCCTGTCCGCATAATAGCACGGTCACTCTGGGAAATCAGTGTTTGGGACAGATTAAGACTCACCAAGTGAGGAGGTGGAGGGTCGAGCTCAACTGAGCTCTGTCGGGACTGCTGTGGATTTGTTTGTGGGCAGACAAAGGCCCCAACACAAGAGCCCAGTACAAAAGGGCAGCCTGCAGCACTGGAAGAAACAGAATGAGAGAGCGAGTGAGGGAGGGGGAGGGGGAGTGAGCGAACTCACCAAAGCGCTGTCAAGACTGCTGGGATAGCTTTGTGGGCAGAAAAAGGGGCCAATGCAGGCAGGAACCCCGTACAAAAGGGCAGCTTGCAGCACCAGGACAAACAGAATGAGCGATGAGAGAGGGAGACTGATCGACCTCAACGCAGCTCTGTCAGGACAGCTGTGGATTTCTTTGTGGACAGACAAAGGTGCCAATGCAGCCAGGAGTCCCATACAAAAGCGCAGTCTGCGGCGCCAAGACAAACAGAATGAGCGAGTGACAGAGCGGTACTGAGCAAGCTCAACAGAGCTGTAGTGTGACTGCTGCAGATTTCTTTGTGGGCAGAAAATGCAGCAACGCAGACAGGAGCCCAGTACAAAAGGCCAGCTTGCAGCGTCAGCAGAAATGGAATGCAAGAGTGACAGACGGGCAGTGAGCGAGCTCAGTGGAGCTGTGTCAGGACTGCTTCAGATTTCTTTCTGGCCAGAAAAAGGCGCCACTGCAGGCAGAAGCCCAGTACAAAAGGACAGTCTGCAGCACCAGGAGACACAGAATGAGCAAGTGAGGGAGAGGGAGTCAGTGAGCTCAACGGGGCTTTGTTGGGACTGCTGCAGATTTGTTTGTGGGCAGAAAAAGGCAGCAATGCATGCAGGGGCCCAGTACAAAAGGGCAGCCTGCAGTGGCACGAAAACCAGAATGAGCGAGTCAGTGAGCTCAACAGAGCTGTATTGTAACTGCTACAAATTTCTTTATGGGCATAAGAAGGCAGCAGCAGGCAGGTGCCCAGTAGAAAAGGGAGGCCTGCAGCGCCGGCAGAACAGAATGAACGAGTGAGAGAAGGGGAGTGAGTGAGCTCAACGGAGCTTTGTTGGGACTGCTGCAGATTTCTTTTTGGGCAGAAAAAGGCGCCAACAGAGACAGGAGCCCAGTACAAAAGGGCAGCCTGCAGCTCCAGGAGAACCGGAATGAGTGAGTGAGACAGGCGGACTGAGCAACCTCAACGGACTTCTGCCGGGACAGCTGTGGATTTCTTCATGGGTAGAAAAAGCTACCAAAACAGGCAGGAGCCCAGTACAAAAAGGCAGCCTACAGTGCCAGGAGACACGGAATGAGTGAGTGACACAGGGGAGTGAGCCACCTCAATGGAACTCTCTCAGGACAGCTGTGATTCCTTCCTCAGCAGAACAAGTTGCCAATGCACACACCAGCCCAGTATAAAAGAGCAGCCTGCAGAACTGGGACTAACAGACTGAGCCACTGACAGAGGCCCACTCATGGAGCTCAACAGACCAACGCAATCAACATTCAGCATTGACAAATGCTTGTTTCAAATGAAACATACTTTATAAAAATTTTCAAAATACAGATACATAAAACCTACACAGTTCAACACTTAAACACAACCCCTAATAACCCCCCCACCACCACCACAGTACATTCATGTTATACAGATAAGGGTAAGATTAACTACTCTATCCCTCCATCACCCTAATACCCCATCCCAGTACTCTGGAGAAAAACCTTTTCTATTCACAAACTACATATGAAAAGGAGATCTTACAGTATCTGGGACATAGATCACACACCTGCTGTCCTGCCTGGTTTAGGAGGGTAGGGTGTTAAGACTGGAAACACTAATGTAACCCCTAGGTGGTGCTATCCCAAGGGCTACTACCCCTCACTGCTTGGCTAGTAGCAGGTTAAGGGGCCTGAGTTCTGAAACGGGTGCCTCCACCTGGAGGTCAGGGTTGGTAGTGATCAAGCTAACCTGGGCACAGCCCTCCAGGACACTGTAACCCCCCTCGTTCCTTACTAGTGGCCGGAACAATACACAATAATCACTTTCACAATACCCCTGATACACCACACAAGTACCCACACTGTTTGCACTTACCACCAGGGCTTTCCTCTAGCCTGGCCCTGGGGACCCCCTGTAAAACAAGGTTATACACAGCAAATAGCAGCAATACAGTACTCTTGCACAAACTGGAACCAAAGTCAGGGTAAATGCAAAAAAGAGTTAGATCTGATTTATTTAAGGGGCTTGAACAAGGGAGGGGCATAATCAGGTTTATTTATTTATTTATTTATTTTATTTTATTTATTTATTTATTACATTTTGGTGACCGGGTAGGCCCACTGAGCCCCAAAGGTCCCTTTTTCAGGGGTGACCTGGGATAACAATACAAGATAAAATACAGTGGAGAAAAACTTTTGATTACATAGGTTGTTCAAGCATAAGGTGGTTACAGACAGTGGTTACAGACATGGTTCTCATCATGGCACAGTTTTGCCTTGGTACTATTTGGCATAGTGATATACATGAGGTAGCATTGGTCCCTAGGTGTCCATAAACTAGAGGGAGGTACATGGTCGGCTCACCTTTGGGAAGGTTTGATGCAGAAAAAGGGGATACCTTAAGAGCCATGGCAGTGGCATGCACTTGTGGCCAGTATGTGGGACTTGAGCCTGGTGCAGAAGTTCATGAGTGAGGAGGCATCCTGGACCGGGGTTGTTCCATAGGCTGGGGGCTTGGCAAGAAAAGGATCTGCCGCCAGCATTGGTCCTTACTCTGGGGACTTCTAGTAGTGTTCATTCTGATATCCTTAAATTCCTAGGGTTGTGTTTAATGGCTATGGTTCCGGCTATGCTTGGTGCAGCGGGGGGTTTGAGTAGCTTGTAGGCCTGGACAAGCAATGGGTATTGGAGGTGAGCGGCCAATGTGGGCTACCGGAGCTGGGCTAGAGTGTCACAGTGGTGATGTCGCGGGTGGTCTTGGGTAGCGAACCAAGCTATTTTGTTGTATAGGATTTGCATCCTAGATACCTCTTGCTTTGCCATGCCCTGTAATTGGGGCCACAGAGGTTAGGGTAGGGAGCAGGACACTTGTCGTGAATGGAGAGCCTGGCCTCAGGGATGAGCTGGTCCCTGAGTCGGTACAAGGTACCGAGTTTATGTAGGGTCCTGGTGACCTGGTCCACGCAGTCCTTGTAGGTGATAGACTGATCCAGTGTTAGGCCCAAGTATTTTAGGGAGGGAACTACATTAATGCTTTTGCCAGAGAGTGTGGTTAGTTGGAGGGATGAGGACCTGTCAAGTCCCAGTGATCTTGACCCAAATAGCATTGCCTTGGTTTTGTCTGCATTAAGTACCATTCTGTTCTCACACAGCCATGTCTCTAGGAATGTGAGGTCCTTTTCGAGGAGCCGACCAAGAGCGGCCACATCGCCCAAGGGTCGGTAGATGACAGTGTCGTCAGCGTACTGTACAATCGAGCCCTCCCCACAGTAGGTACTTAATTCGTTGGTAAATAGGGAGACTAGGAGGGGCCTAGTATTGAACCCTGAGGTACTCCTGTTTTAGAGGTAGTGGCTCTGACATGGCCTCTCCATATGGCCCTCTGTGTCTGGCCTGATAAATAACTCCCAAACCACTTGAGGGCATGGGGCTCAGGCCCACATTGTGCAGCTTCTGTAGCAGGAGATTGTGGTTGACAAGGTCAAACGCTTGGACAGGTCTATAAAGACTGCACCTGTGGGTATCCCTTTGTCCATTGCCCTGAGCATTTCATTCGAGAAGTTAGTGAGGGCGGTGTCAGTACTGTGGTTTGGTCTGAATCCATGTTGAGAGGGAGCAAGGAGCTGATGAACTTCCAAGTAGTCCCGGAGTTGGTTGTAGATTAGCCTTTCTTGCAACTTGGCAAGTGTGCAGAGAAGGGAGATCGGCCTATAGTTGGTTAGTTTTTCCCTGAGTCCACCTTTGTGGATAGGGACTACATTGGCATGTTTCCACTGGTCAGGGACTGCTCCTTCCCTCAGTGATCTGTTAAGGAGCATGGTTAAGGGCATGGATGAGGAGGTGGCTCCAGCCTTGATTAGCCGAGGGTTGATCCCATCTGGTCCATTCGCGTAGAGACTCTATCAATTAAACAGTTATGCAAGCACTTCTGGGTCCATAAACAGTCACACACTCTGGGTACCCAGATGGAGAATGGTGGGCTAGCCAGGAACATTGCAGCTGGTTGGGGCCCTGTGATGGAAGAAAATAACATACACAACACACACTATTTGTAATCTGGAGCCAGAAGGCTCAGTTTGTGAAAAGAAAACAACAAGACAATCAGATGACACACTTTTAGATTAGGCTGTTGTTACAGGGAGCTACATTGATGATTACTCACGATACCCAAGACTGGACACAGGCTGGGGTAAATCGTGACAGCAGGTGGTTAATCTGGCGTACAGGAGAAGTAGGGCCCACACGACCGCAGAGGTGTCATTCCTGTTCAAACATGGAGCAGGGGGCTGATTCCCAGGCAGATCTCTTATCAGTGGATTTCTCTGTGCAGTGGGGTAGTCTGGCAGGGCCAGCGTGGCATGGCCCAGGCCCAATGGAGATGAATGCGAATTCAGTCCGATTAGGCTGGATAAAGCTTCCAGCAAGCAGAACACAGTTCACACAGTGGGGAATGAAATCACGACCCACTTTCAATACACAGCACATTTACATGTAAGGAAATTCTACTGTACCAGGCAAACCACTCTCCGTCACAATCGCAAAGTCTCTGCACAAACCAGGGATTCAAAAGCAGCTGGAAATCCTGACAGGCCAATCGCATTCAGCAAATCTTTGGTCTTCTTCAGGTTAAAGCCTGGTCACAGTCCAGTGGCTTAAATAGTCCTCACAACTCGAATGCAGTCCGAATAAACTCTATTTTCCTCTCAGGGACAGCAGGCAGACAGGCAGGCCAAAACTCCACCCTTTCACAGTTCTCCCATGCAAAACTACACAGAACTGCTGCTCAAAAATCACTTGAGCTGTTACTTCTTCACTTCTCAACTCAAAAACTGAAGCTAGCTGCAGCAGCCTGGGAAATTCCCAAGATCCAAAAGGTTTGGTTGGCTGATCCTCCTGTCAGTCACAACAAAGGCTTCCCCTTCAGGTACAAAAAGCCCCAAACTGCAGTTCCTACAGATTTTGATTCCAGACAGCTCCTGTAGTCCAGCTCCATTTTAGGTCCCACCAGTAGTGATTGGTCCAATTCACAGACCAGGACCAGGATAGTGGAGATAAACAAAACAGTCCTTGCTGCAAAGAAGGCAGGTTAGACAAACTACATTATCATTATCACTCTAAATGATTTTTCAGCAAATAGTTACATCTTTCAACAGAGCTCCTCTCAGATTACTTATGACTGCAATCCAGGCAGCTCTTAAAGAGACAGTACACAGAGGCTATACAGGCACTCTCTGGCAATCACATTTAAACTGCTAAAATGCAGGACACAGCCGGGCAGTGAGCATTTAGACAAGCTATGGGAAGACTTTTCGGGAGCCCCCATTTGTAGGGGGGTTACACCAATGTCTCATTTCCCAACTTTTGTCACTTTGACCCTAACTGGATCATTAACAAAAGTTTTGTGCAACTTACATATTAATGCGTAGAGTGAGGAGGGTGTCTCTTATAGAATAAGAAGGTCATCTCATGTTGTTTTGGGTGAGAGGACTGTGAAGCAAAGCTGAACAGTTCTGTCAGCCCAAAACAGCATGAGATAACCTTCTTATCCCATAAGAGACACCCCTCACTCTATGTATTAATATATTATGAAGCAGTAGAACTGCCTCCAGCCCAAAATACCACTGTGGAATACAAATTGTACTGACAATTTTGATTTATTTGTGCCCTTTTTGCTGGTCTCTCACGCTCTTTTGAGATAGTAATGGTACATTTCATGAGCTGGGTTGTTGCTTACACACCGTGTAATCATGTTGGCTGGAGCTGACTGCGAAGAAATCTTGTTTATTTATTTGAAAGTTTTGCCACAGAAGAGGGGCTAACTGCAGATAAAACATATTTATTATTTCAAACATCTGCCAGCATGTTTTGCATTTTGATTTCGGTATTGGAGCCTTGGTTGTGCACTGATAACTTCCCTTTCGGTTTTCTGCCTAAAGTGACTGCTCGTTTGATATATTGCTTGACAATTCACACTGAAGTTCTGTGTCTGAAGAATTGCTCGTTTAATAAAAATGCACTTACAACTTCCTGGTCACTTCTGTGGCTGAAGGAGTGTTTCTTTCTGAAGATTTGCTGGCACTCCCTCGGGACATTTTGTGGGTACGGTGATTCTTTTTTTTACAGTTTCCGATGAGTGCTGTGCCTGAACGAGTGCTCATTTGAGAAAATGCGCTGACAGTTTCTAGGGAACATCTGTGGCAAAATACACTGATTTGTTTTAATCAGATTCCTCTGACAGTTGATTTCCGCTGCGGTGATTGTAACAGAAACAGAGTGACAAGCGAGATTCACCGCAATGGAAATCAGTGGTGCAGGAAGGAGGCAGACAACTATACATGGAATAACAGGTACAATAATGCTGTCCTCTGATTGGTGGAGGCAGTTCCGCTGCTTTATAATATGGGACTCTGATAGCTCAACAAGGCCCCAAAGCATTTTGGACTGTAGTTATGACAAGCCAGTACCAGGCGGAAGCCAAATAACTGCAGAAGCTTTCAGCATGTTAGTTCCACACATGTACAAAGGTGCCAATAGAAACGATGCATGGCAGCCTAGCATAGAGCCCTCATCTGAGGGAGCATATGTAGACCACAGCAGCACAAGGACTCAGAGCTTACCACAAGCTTATGAAAAAATGTATTTTATAAGAAAGCCATAAATAGCATGCCTTGTGCTGTTTGACACGAGGCATGCCAAACTGTTGTGATACAATGCCCATATTAGTATTCTAGGTATGATATGTAATTAGTGCCTTCCTGAAAGAGCCTCCTGGCCACTACACTATATAGTCGTAGACCTTCATAGGACAGGAGGATATCCGAGCATGCTGCAGGGAAGAGAATACTGAGTGTCCAGCGGGTCCAGGCAGAAACCAATGACAGGGTCCCACAGTGTGGTAAGGCAGATGGTTTAGCTTTTTACTACCTCTTGCATCCAGGTTCATATGCAGGAATATCAGTAGTTATAAGAAAGACCCCTTCTGAGGAATGCTTAGCAGCAAATATACAAATACATAGGAGCTTTGCTACAGATTAGGCTGAATATGGTTTAAAATAATTTCTTGTAACATGAGTAATGACGGATATGTGTCTTTTAGTATGCTTTTTAGGCTGTGAGTACTTATTTGTTAGATTCAGGAAAAATGCATAGACGCTGCCAAACCTCAGAGACAAGAGGAACTAAGACTGATTTTTATAGTCTGTTTCTGTTTCTACTTATTACAGAGAAAGACAGCAAAAATACATTTTTATTTCTTTTACTTCCTGCATGATATCATTACAGTAAAGCTACTTGGGCTTCTGCCAAAATGCCTCAGATGTTTTTTGTAATCCACATGCAAACTCCATACCAATACTGTATAGTTGCATGAGATGGACCCTGGCACCTGGGACTAACCTCAGATTTATTTCCTGACTGTGGTCCCAGCACGACATTTATCTATCTAGCGACACATATTATAGGGGTGTGGACAAATCCCTATAGTTAGCACAGCACATCGATTTTAAATCCCAATACTTGCACCTCAATAACTTTGGCATTTTTTAACGAAATAGCCCAACATTTGGTATGTGTGGTCATTCTGCCAGTGTCTCAAGATCTGGAAAGTTTAGTGATGACATCTTGTATGATTTTTGAGATATAAAGTGGTAAAAAACAGAAAAAGAAACACTTTTTTCCTATAGGTTAACATGGGTTTTTTTGTCGTCATCTACAGCCCACACGGAATGCAATTTTTCTCTGAAATTTTTAGGGATGATAGGGTGTGTGCCAAGGGTGTGCCTTTCGATGTTTTGGTGAAAAAATATATTACCATTTTTGAATTATAATGATTTTTGTGATAGCTGCAAGACAGGCAGGTAAATGAAAACAGTTACTGTAGACTTATTGTTCAAGCTGTAAATTTACTGGTCCTGCTCAGAGTAAATACTGTTTATGCTGTTAGTCGCCTTTCTTTTTCTAACAATTTACAAATTAGTGTTGTACTTAACTCGCATAGTAAGGACAGCACACCACCTGTATATAGGTCTCAGTGATATGCTTAGTTTGATGTTTGTCTTAAAATGTGTATATCTCCATAGTAAATATGTGTTTTTCATTGAAAATCATGTCCCCATCCTCACTAAGTAATTACCATTTGTTTTTACTGTTTGAACCATTTGCACTTATTAATAGTTCAAGCGTTACTGTTCAAACTGAAAATTGCCATTTCTAGTTCTGGTAGTCCAGTGGTCCCTCTCCCCCTGTTCTCTGATCACCATCCCGATGTTAAAATTTGTCCCTGGTAGTCCAGTGGTCAGTCCCTATTCTCCAGTCACCATTGCCGATGTTACAGAATTAGCCCATGGTAGTCCAGTGATCCCTTCTCCGTTCTCTGATTGCTGTCCCAGATATAAAAATGTAGTCCAGTAGTCCCTCCTTTGTTCTCTGATCACCATCCATGGTAATAAAAAATTCAAGCCCTGGTTCTAGTGATCCCTCTCCCTCCTCCGTTCTCCAGTCGACATCCCTGGTAATAAAAAAACAAAGTCCTGGTAGTCTATTGGTCCCTTCCCCCTTCCCTGCTCTCTGACCATGTCCCTGGTCATATTAATTAATAAAGCCCTGGTAGTCCAGTGATCCTTCCCCCATTCACTGATAGCTGTCGCCTTTTTTATTTTTTTTATCATTGGTAGTCCAGTGATCCTCTGTCCTCCCCATTGTCTGATCGCCATCCCCAGTGCAGCCCTTTATGTCCCTGGTATCTAGTGGCACCCTTCTAGTCCATTCCTGCAAAAAAGGAAACCATCACTTGATTTTTTGGGGGGGGGCTGCAGTGGTCCCTCCCTTCTCCCCAGTTCTCCATTCACCATCCCAGATGTTAAAATTATCCCTGGTAGTCTAGTGGTCCCTCCCAACTCCCCTGTTCTCTGATTGCCATTCCCGGTAATAGAAAACCAAAGCCCTGGTAGTCTGGTGGTCCCTCCCCCCTCCTGTGTTCTCAGATCGCCATCCGATAATATTAATTAATAAAGCCCTGGTAGTCCAGTGGTTTCTCCCCCTCCTCCTGTTCTCCATCACCGTCCCGTATTTTATTCTTTTTTTACCATTGGTAGTCCGTTGGTCCCTCTGCCTTCCCCCATTGTCTGATCACAATCCCCAATGCAGCCCTTTATTTCCCTGGTAACTAGTGACCCCCCCCCCCCAGTCTGTTCCTGCAAAAAAGAAAATGGTCCCTTGATTTTTTCAGGAGGGGGCTACAAAAAGAAAGGATCCCTCGCCAATCAGCCCCCATACTCCTACCTCCCAGTCAGTACTCACCAACCCACATCCCCTAGTACACCCCCACACACCGTCACTCACCTGAACAGGTCCCAGGTTTGAGATCCATCTGCAATCGAAGACACGTCTTGCTGCTAGAACCTGTGACTGCAATAGGAGAAACTAAGGTAAATGAGGTTCAAGGTATTTCAGTAGGGTTTCAACTTTAATGCACAACTCAGCTATTTTTTGACATTTTGACCCCAAATTTTCAACATGGCCTTTTGGGGATCCCTCCTCATGACCAATATGACTGTCATTACACAACTCCCGCTAGAAAGGTGATTTCATAATCGGTTGGTGAATTCAGCTTTCGGGGGGGATTTGACAGTTTTTCCTGACCTTGTTCATGAGGTGGGGTCATAAGAATGCTATGTTGAAACTGCATCCTGTTAATGTGGTGACTGATTATTGCCACTGTGATGTTGCCAGCAGAATAATGTTGCACACTTCTGCATAACTTTGATTTTTTGGAGTTGGGCAATGTTGCTGATCCATGGTTTGCCTTCTTGCCACGGGTGCAACTCAGAGTTTGTTATGTAAATAAGTGGGTGGTTTTGGGGTTGAAGCAATTGCAGTCGCTCTTACTGCCAGATAGCAGATAGTCGGAGCGCAGTGCCTGGTGTCGGCAAAGTGCTGGCGATGTACTTTATTTTTTTTATTTATTTATTGAGATCTAGGATTACAAATTACCTTTGAACCAGAGGTTTGTTTACAAAGGTTCCATGTCAGAAAACAGAGGAGATATTACAAGTGAAACAAGACAAAATGCAGGGCTTTCCTGGGTAACAATGCTTGGGACAGCTGAAATACAGCGGTTACTTAAGCTTAAACATGATAAAGATATCGATAATTAGGAGGTAAAAAGAGAAAAACAAGTTTGCAGTGGCAAAATAGGCAACAGGTAAGGAGGCGGTCAGACATTAGACTTTGTCATAAGTGCAGTCTATCAGTGATAAGTGCCAGGAGGAAATGAAGGCAAAGAGGGCTGGGCATGGTAAGATCAGCAATATTGGGTTGGGTAAAGGTGCAGAAAATAGGGAGATGGGAAAGAAGCAGAGAAAGGCAGAATTGGTTGGTAAAGAGGATACAAAGGGTGGTCAGAGATAGCAGGAGAGTGGGAGTGCAGAATAGCATTAATGCACCAGTTGGGGGGGGAATAAAAGAAGTAATAGGGAGAGGGGGGGGAGGGTGGGAAGAGGGGGAGAAGAGAAAGGATAGAGGGAGGGGAGGAGAAGAAAAGGACGGGAGGGGGTAAAGGGGGGCCTGAGAGGTCAAGATGCGCAGTAGGACACTAGCATGAGCAATTGCAGTTGCTGAGATTAGTGAGGTGCAGGCATAGGTTGCGTTTGAAAGGGCCAAATCTAGTCTCACATAAGACCTCTGGAGGGAGACAATTTATTAAGGGAGGGCCCTATTAAAAAATGAGCGTTGTGCTTGGGATGTGCGGCAGAAGGGAATCTGGTAGAGAGCATTGTCAGTACTACGAGTGCAACGTGTGGAAGTGGCAGTTGTCATTAGGCCACATGTGGTGGAAGGAGTAAGACCAAGGCTGATTTTCTTAGCTAGCAGACAGGTCTGGTAGGCTCTCCTACCTTGCAGGTGTAGCCAGGATGACTGTTTGTGGAGTTCACAAGTATGGCTTCTTTTACCCATGCCAGTCATTAGATGGCAGCACTTATTCAGAGCTGTTCTTATTCTATTTAAGGTGGTGCCTGCGGCAGCTCCATAGAAGATCAGTCCATAATCAATTAAAGAGATGACTGAGCTGTTAACAGCTATGCACATTGCCTCTTGCATGAGGCAGTTCCGATGTCGGTAGAGGGTACCTATTCTAGAGTTAATTGCTCTGGAGATTGATTTTATGTGGGCGGAATAGAGAGAGAGGACTGTCCAAGGTAACACCCAGGTATTTAAACTCACGGACTTGTTCCAGAGGGAGGAGATGCTTATTCAGAATGTAAGTTACCCATTCTGTGTCTGCTATGTGAGTTGGCAAACAGCATGGACTTTGTTTTTGTAGTTCATCAACAGTTTATGTTGATCAAACCACTTTTGACTTTGTTAAAATTGGATTGTAGGTCAGAGGATAGTTGGTCTGGGTTGGTATGCATGGGTAGAGGACAGCATCATCACGTAAAGGAGCATTCTGGCTAACATGCCACTGGGAGATTGTTTAAAAGAGACTAAAAAGCGGGCCAGGGATAGATCCTTGGGGACTCAAATGCACTGGGAGGCAGTCAGAGAGAGAGTCACCAATCCTAACACGTTGGTGCCTGCCCATTAAGTAGCTTTTAAACCAGCAGGTTGCTTCGGTAGATAGGCCTAGGGCACTGAGTGTGTGCACCAGGAGCTGGTGATTAACGGTATTGAATGCCTTGGTTAAGTCTATATACACTGCTGCAAGCAGCTGTCCAGAGTCTGGGGCTTTATGAATGTGTGTTGTGAAACTGAGTAGAGCAGTGGTCGTATTATGCACCTTCCTAAAACCATGTTGTTGTGGGCACTGGATATTGTGCTTGTCCAAGTATTCTGTCAGCTGATCAGCCACTATGCGCTCTAAGACTTTGGAGAGTGGGGGGAGGATAGAAATGGGGCAGTAGTTGGAATGCTGGGTACGGTCTCCACTTTTGTACACTGGCATTACAGTGGCTGATTTCCAAGCCTGGGGGAACTGTCCAAGGGTAAGGGAGAGGTTAAGGAGTTTGGTGAGAGGGGGAAGGACCGCTTTGAGTGCAAGGTGGAGGAGCTTTAGGTCAAGGGTGTTCGCTACTAAATCTGGATTTGCCAAGCACCTTACTTAGATATCTGTGAGCTTCGATAAGGGATACTTTCCTGAAGTAGAAGGGGAGAGCATTGGGGTGAGGCGTGTGAATTCCATTGTGAAGGGGGGGCAGGGTGCAGGTGGCTAGGGAGTCAGGGGGGAGTATTCCGCTTAGATCAGTAAAGGCAATATTCAGGGAGTCAGCAATCAATTTAGGGTCCTGAGTAAGAGTGCCATTTATCTCAATCATCGTAGGGAGGTGATCTATTGGGTTTACCTGTTAGGCTTTTTATGTTATCCCAGAAACCTTACTCTTGCCCAAGCTGTTAGTAAGCACCCTTTGTAGAAGTCTTGCTTGGTTCTCCGCTGCTATGTAAATGTAATGTAAATGTCAAATTTATTTCTATAAGGCGCCCTTCCCATGCTCAGGGCACCTTTACAAAAATTCCACAAGCAGCAGTAAAACCACAATAATAAATAACATTTCATCCATAACAAATTCAACATACTTTAAATCACAGAAAATGCTTGGTTAAAAAGGAAGGTCTTTAGGGCTTTTTTAAAACCCTCCACAGTCAGGCTATTTCGTATCTGGTGAGGTAGAGAATTCCATAGGATAGGAGCCATAAAGGCAAACGTTCTTCCACCAGATGTTTTTAAGGTTACTCTGGGAATCTCTAGCAATCCCTCACCAGAGGATCGGACGGAGCGGGAGGGGCAGCAAGAAGTCAGGAGTTCTTCCAGGTAGTGGGGTCTCAACCCATGTAGGGCTTTATAGGTCATCAACATGAACTTAAAAGTCATCCGCCACTGGACAGGTAGCCAGTGCAACTCGCCAAGCACAGGTGTTATATGGTTGGACCTTGGGCCTCCAGTCAACAACCTAGCCGCAGCGCTTTTACACCAGCTGCAAGCAGCGAATATCCACTCCCAGCAGCCCTAGATAAAGGGCATTGCAATAATCAAGACGACTGGCAACAAAGGCATGGACCAGGGTAGGAAGATCCTCTGATGGAACCAGGTGTTTCACCCATGCTATGTTCCTTAGATGGAAGAAGGATGATTTGACTACAGCCGACACCTGTGTCTTCAGGGTCAGACCCTCATCAGATATAACACCAAGGTTATGTACCTGGCCAGATGCCACAAGCTGGGTCTCCCCCAGAAATAAACCTGAGGGTTTTCCCACCCATGAATTTGACATCCTCACCCCCGGTTCCACCACCAATACCTCCGTTTTTCCCGGGTTCAACTTCAGCCAATTGGTACTCATCCAGTTCTGTATCTCCAGGAAGCAGTTGTTAAACAATGTACTTGACTCGGACTCCTGCTCGGGCACAAAAGACATATAGAGTTGAGAGTCATCGGCATAGCAATAATTTTGCATCTGTTTGAACTAAAACGAATTAAAATAGTTTTTGCAACTGTCCCACTGCTGCTACTGCCTGCCCAGCACAGCGGTCGTCTTGTAATCTATGGTGCATTGGTTTCTGGCAACTTTGTACCTTTGCATATCGGCGTGGAAGCCAGAGGCCATGGCACGGTGTCAGAGGATATTCCTATTCTTCACCATTGTTAGTAGGGCAGGGGTGATCCAGGGTTTGACACTCCCCTAGTTTTTATTTTCCTGGTGGGGGCAAACTGATCGCACACCGTAGTGAATCAACTAATGAAGAAGTGTAGCGCATTGTCAATGCAGGTCATATTGTTAAGAGGGGACCAATCAATCATAGTGAGTGTGCTTAAAACTAAGAGCTTCCTTTTTAACTTTTAACGTGGAAGGTGAACTTGGCTTTAGGTTTGCGAACTTTGTTGGACCACTGGCAGAGCACCCAGGAATGATCGCTTAGGAAGTCATTGAGAACTCGTGACGTTGGAGACTCTTCTAGGGTGGGTGGTGAGAATCCAGTCAAGGAGGGAGCAGAGACCAGTTCTGTAGTTATACGCGTTGGTGAGGTAACCATTTGGGTGATGTCTATTGAGGCAAGAGTGTCTTTAAATGGCTCAGTTTCCGGGGCCAGCCAATTTACACTGAAATCCCCTAGCACCACTGTCTTTGTATGATGGAGGAGATTTTATTTATTATTTATTTATTTGGTTTTTGTTGACTGGGTAAGTGCACTAGACAAATTTTGCCTATTTTCAGGCACGACCCGGGGAGGGGGATACAGGTGAATGCCAACTGACTTTGAACCAGATTAAGCTGTTGGTGGTATTTTTAGTGAATGGGGGGATCTTTGGCCAGGGCACCAGGGAAATTCCTCTACTCTGCCTGCAGGGGGCCTTGCTTCCTGTGAGCAGAGGGGATCCCTTTGCTTGCAGTACCAAGATGGTGGACACAGGAGTGGATAAAGCTGAGGTGGAAGAACTCATGGAGACAGAAACTTTGCAAAACCTTGGAAAACTGACTGCAGAAACAAAAGAAATCAGCTCTGGTAAGGGAAACCCAACAATACCTGACCTGTCTTTACCTGGCATTTCAAATGAAGAAATTATTGACAATATTCCAGACCTGCCTAATGATAGTAATTCAAATGATGAGGAGGAAGTGCAAACCTTTAAAACTACTGATAAGGCTATTTCAGAAGAAGAAATTCTTCTACAGAAAAACTTTGAGACTGAGGAGAGACTTTATTTTCAGAAAAAGCACAGCTACAATCTAAACTGAGAGCCCTGAGATTTGACAAGGAGCGGCAATCTGTCAGAGCAAAACAGCTGCAAAAGCGGTGACATGGCAGCATTAAAGAGCAAGCCTAGACTGGGCTGAAATCATGGAGAAAGCTGATGCGACTGAACAAACGAACCACACAACCACATTCAAAACAGCCACAGGATTTACGTTGGGAATGGTAAAAATGAATCAGAATTCACTCGGCCTAAGACGCACTGTGGAACTTTCAAACAAAATAACTGAAGAACGCTGGTCTGTCAAAAATGCATTAGAGTCAGCAGGATGGCAGCAGAATGCCAAAACAGATCAGTGGGTTTCTGGGGACTTCCCAATAACAATACCTAAACCATCAGACAATATCTCCTCCAGTAATGACTGTACTAATGTTTGTGTACCTGATATAGAAATTCCATCTGGTCTGGAACTTACACAAAATCCAGAATTTCAACAGCTTAACATAATAGCACTGCAGCCTGATGGGGGACGCCCCAAGGGTTCAGATTCTGTACCACAATGGCCTCTAAATCCTATTAACAAAACAGCACCAAATACTTATGCTTCTTTATTTAAAACCCCAATATACCCCGCAAAAAGACATAATGCGGTATGCCTAACTTACACCGGGGGTATGGAGAATTTACCAGATAGACTCTTTGTTGCAAGGACACTATTAAAGGAATCCAAGAAGTTTTTCTCAACAGAAATTTACGCTCTGATCCATGTCTCAGGTGAAACCACCTTTGACATAAGTTTCAATCAGCACAAGGTTTAGAGCGCTTCTGGACAAAACACAATGCACTGAAAAAGTCTTCACTGTGGTCTCCCTCATAGCAACTCCACTGTCTAAACCTGCACAAAATCATCACGGTCCTCTTCAGGAACAAAGGAGTCAGTGTGCAAGACTTAATTATATGGCTAAAACAACGCTGCAGTCACTGATGACCCCAAGGCCATTTTAGATTCCGAAAACATTTGGACTGGTGGATGAAAAGTGAAAGTCATGCTTCAATCTTCAGATACTGGGATAATTCACTTGCCGAACTCTTTCTTCTTGGGCAGGGATAGGGGAATCCTGTTCTATGCAAGTCAACCTAAAATGTGTTATAAATGCGGATCACTAGAACATTTGAGCAATGTATGTGATAAAAACAGATTCACTGTATGTGGGGATATTGGGCATGTGGACACTGACTGTTTAAATGAATGTAAATGCAATTTATGAGGGGAGCTTGGACACACGTTCCAGAATTGCAGGAAAGCTGCACATAATACCCCAGATCAGGCTGATGGCACAGAGCAGAGGCTTAGTATAGCTATAGCTTAAAGAAATAAGGCAGAGAATGCAGACACCTCTACTAATGTTAATCAAGACAGGTGCAACCCAGGCCCAAGGCCAAGCAACTCTGACCCCTTCCCTACCTCACTGCCCCTGGAAGTATCAGAGCAATGCCTAAAGAGGTTGAAAATAGTCAGACTGGAAGCAGAACTCCTGCAAGAGTCCTCCTCCCCCACATCAGAGGGGCATCAGGCAAGAGCATGCCCTCCCCATCCTAACAGACGAGCAGGAGGAGAGTTACAAGGCAGCAGATGAGAGAACCCCCGGACAGGGTGTGCAAACACAAGGATCCATTTCTCTTAAAAACAAATTTGAGGTACTGCAGTCTGAGCAATCAGATAATGAATCAGACACCTCCTCAATGGAGTCATCATTGCCAGAAGGCACAACAGACACCGAGGGGAAAGATACTCCTAGGGGACAGCAGAAAAGGAAAGCCAAAGTCAAACTTAAAAATATTGAGAAACAAAGTAGGAAGGGCAGCCACAAATAATAGCCATGACAGAACCTTTTTCCAGTCACATGATAAATGTGAACAGCATTAAATGGATTAGAAAAAGACAGGCTGTCTTTTCTTATCTGTACCATTTACATTTTGGAATTATTTTCCGCAGGATACCAGGCTACCACGCTGACTGAAATCCAACAAGCTTCTAAAGCATGGTACCTGGGTCCCTCCTTCTGGTCCTTAGGATCGGAACCCTGCTCCAGTCTGGGCATTCTTTTTAACACCCAGAAATTAAATTATTAGAACTTTTGACTTAGTCTCTGGAAGAGTTCTGATAGTAGATGTTTTAGTGCAGAACATTCCATATTGACTCATAAATCTATATGCCCTCAGACCAAAGCTCAAAGATGTGATACTTTAAAATCATTCAGCCATATCTACAGTCAACATTAGCAATCATATTTTCCAGGGATTTCAATTGTCCAGTCAAAACTCAGAAAGGAAACAATACTGTGATTCTAACCTCTTATCACAAATAGTTCGGAACTCTAAGCTTATAGATGCAATATACCATATTACAAAATTAGAAACACCAACATTTCATAAAGGCACCATAGGTACAAGGATAGATTATAGCTTCACATCTGAACACATGAATATACATTCTGAGAAGATAACAGTGACTGAATTCTCAGACCACTCTATTGTCTCTATACTAATAAAATCAGACACCTCAGAAATAAAAGGCCCAGGCTTCTGGAAGCTGAACACTTCCCTCCTCTCTGATGCAGACATTCACAGAAGCATTCAAAACTTTCTCTTGGCCAGAAAGTTTGTTTTTATTTGTTTTGAAGACCCCATCATGTGGCGGGAGGATACAAAATCAGACTTACAAACACTTTGTAAGAACTTCAGTAGATATAAAGCAAGAAAGCAGTATTTGACATATTTACAGCAAAGGAAATTTCTGCAACAATGGATGACTACATCATGTGAAACAGGACAAAATCTGGATCGCCAAGTAACTAAATTAAAACAGGACATGATGGCATTTCACAAAAAAAAGCGGACACACTAACTTATCAGCAGCAGTTTAGCACCACTGGCAAGATGGATACTGTCTGCCCCTACGAATTTTGGCAATCACGCACACAAAAGAAAAACATGTCCTCCTTGAGAGATGAAGTGAGTAAGGAATACACAGCTCAAAAAGACATACAAAAACTTGTAGCAGAATATACAAAAACATGTATGACACTCTAGCATCAGATCACAGTGGACTAGATAGTTTCTCAGTGAATCTTAATATACCAGAGTTACAGGACACAGGAACTCATCTCACCCATAACAGCAACAGAAATTCAACTGGAAGTTTCTTCCTTAGCAAGTAACAAATCCCCAGGGCCAGATGGCCTCCCGAATGACATATTCAAGATCATTGGGCACAGCTACCCAGAAGAACTGGCTATAGTGTTTAACGCCATCTTAAACTCTAAAACAATCCCCCTGAAAATGAATGCAAGCATATTAATTTACCTGTATAAGACAGGAGATAAAAAAGATTTAAAAAACTGGGGCCGATAACTCTCTTGAATTCCGACTTTAAAAGTTTGACCAAAATACTTGCAAAAAGATTATCCAAAATTGCTGGAAAAATGATATCGCCAGCCCAGACCTATGCTGTGCCTGAAAGACAAATTCAAAACCGCCTATTGCTATTAAGGGAGGTGGTGGAACAGGGGGAACTAGGTGCAGTGAATGGTTATCTCATTAGATCAGGCTAAAGCCTTTGACAGGGTCAATCATGATTATTTATGGAACATATTAGCTCATTATAGAATTCCCCAGGATATGATTGAGTGGTTTATAAGTATTTATAGCACGGCCACTGTAAGACCCCTTATACAAGGATGGAAAGGTCCTCGAATTCACACAAAAAGAGGGGTTAGGCAAGGGTGTCCGCTGAGCCCAATCCTATATGACTTTTTTATTGACCCCCTACTGAGGAAAATCAATGCCTTGACTGAGATACAGGCAATTTCTTTAGGCCCTTGGGTACTTCCCTTACAAAATTTTAGCATACTGACAATATGAATGTACTGACACAGAATGTGGAATCTATCCTAAAACTTTTAGAACTATGTAAATTATTTGGACATATATCTAGACAAATGCATTGGGCACAGACTAAATTACACCCTGAATTTCAAGGGACAGATAGGTGGTATTGAGTTTACAGATGCACCCATAAAAACCTTAGGCATCTTTCTAGGAAATTTTGAGTTGGACATATTTAACTGGGAGAAAAAAAATCTCTATAGGAAAGACCACGGTATTGTACTGCAACAGATGGAAATTTAGCAAAAGGAAAAGAACCTACTTAATTAAGACCTGTTTAATCCCAGTACTTTTGTATATTATCTACACCCCACCTAAATTGCTGGAAACGACACTCTTCAGCATTTTTTTCAACTTTGCTGGGGAAGCAGATTAAACCCCTTAAAGAGAAACATATTGTACCTCACAATCAAAAGAGGGGGCCTGAGCATGGCCAACCCAATTCTATTCTTCAATAGTTTTTTTATTCAGAATAATACAGCACCCTTAGTCACAGCAGGGCATGATGGCTGGGAATGGATTCTCAGATCTAAATGTGCCCACTGGTTAACAGCATGGGAGCCATCATCACTTAAAACCCTTAAGAAAACAATTACCATCCCAGAATATATTAGAAGTACCTTTTTGTGACTAAAGCAGTGGGATGTCACAAAAACACAGATACTGAACCTATCCAGGAAGCAAATATATTTTTACTTATTAGAAGTAATCACTGTAGAAACAGTATTTGAAAAATGCCCTTGCAACACAGAGACACTCTAGTTATCTTCTAAATAATAAAAGAATACCAGAACACCCTAAGGTTTTCATTGGTTGGTGTGCCTTGAAATTAAATGTGAAAGCGAACCAAAACACAAACCTCAACAGGAAGGATCTGTGCACGACTGAAATGCACACAAATGGAAAAGACCATTGAGCACCTATTACTCCATTGTTCCTTTATCTCTGGGTTTTGGGATTTGGTGGCACAAATAATTTAAAACAATAACATATGAAAATCTCATGTATGGAGCTTTCAATAATTCCTGGAGGGAATGGAATGTAAGCACCTTGCATGTACTAATGGTGGTTTTAGATGGAACATTTGGTCTCTTAGATGTAATTTCACTCTACAACAGAAAGAAGGGAACTTAACTGAATTACTCAACAAAGTTACCCTAAATATGAAACAGTTATTTGATAATGAACGGAAAAGATTTGAAAATAGCAAACTGTTGGAGCTCTGGAAAGGGTTCCCCTGGATTACAGACAATGATTTTCCTGTAACTTACAAAAAAAAAGAAGGGTGAGGAAACAGGTATAAAGATGTGACCCCCCCTTGCATAGTTTTTTTGGACCCTTCACATGATGCATTATGCTAGATTATGAAGAATAATCTGTAAATAGAAAAAACAGAAAAAGGCTTAATTTTCTTTTATAAGTTTATTGATGCTTTCCTTTTTGTTTAATTTCATATGTTGTATACTTCATTTCGGTTGTTAATACTTTATGTTGAATGTATTGGAAATTTGTTTGTTCTTAATAAAACGTCCCTACTCTTTTGAGAAGTGCCATGGGATCTTTAACATCCACCTGAACTACCACCAGACCAGGCAGATGGGACCTCGGTTTAACGTCTCATCTGAAAAGAGTGCACCTCAAGTGCAGCACCCTGTCATGCTGCACTGGAATGTCAGTATTAGTATATTAACCCAAGTGCCTTGTGTGGGATAGAACCCCCAGCCTTCTGATCTCCCAGCCTCAAATCGAGTGTGCTACCTGCTGAGCCACTGACACTGACTTCAATTTTCAAGGTACTCAATGGTCATTTGAAAACCAGAGGCCTGGTCACGTAGGGGGACAGAGACGGATAAGGCAGTGAGGGATTTTCTCTGCTGTCCAAGGATAATTTTAACAGCAAGCATTTGGGATTTGTTGGCAGGTTGTACTGTTGGGAGGACATGGCATGTAATGGCTTCAGTTACATAAATGGCACACCCAAACCCGTGCTTTCCAACATGGTCATGCCTGAAGATGACATAGCCTGGGATAGCTACAGCATTGTCAGGAACCTTGGGAGATAGCCAGTTTTCGTTGAGAACCAAGATGTCAGGTTTGTGAGATGAAACCCAGACTTGAAATTCATCTAGCTTGGGTAGTAGGCTCCGAATGTTAATTGAGGCTAGGGTGAGGGAATTTAAAGAGTTACATGGGTGAATAGGTGATGCTTTACACCAGCAACTTCAGTGTTGCTGTGGCATGGTGAACCATTGAAAATTATAGGTCAAAATATGTAAAATAATAATAATAATCTTTATTTTGCATAAGCCTTTCAAAGTACCAAGGCACTTTACAAAAGATTAAAACAACAATAGTAGAAACAATAAATACAATCCAGAATAGTAACAAAAGTCTGATGAGGTTCATTTATTCAGTACCATCAAAGGCCTGACACCATAAAAAGTATTTACGCCTGTTTAAACCTCCACCATCGTGCACTCCGCAGCCGATGGGGTGAAATTCCAGAGGTAGGGGCCACGTGCATAAATGCATATGCCCCAGAAGACTTCAAAGACACCCTCAGACTCTCCAGCAACCTCTCGTCAGCCTAATGGAGCTATCGTTCGGGGCAATAGGGAACAAGAAGCTCTTTCAAGTAGTCAGGGCAGAGTCCATGTAGGGCTTTATAAGTAGGTAAACCAACTTTGAAGGTGATCCGCCACTGAATCGACAGCCAGTGCTAAGTACACAGCACAGGGGTGATATGAGACCTTCGAGAAGTCCCCATCAACAATCTTACTGCCGCATTCTGCACTAGCTGCAAGCGATGGATATCAACCCCAGGAAGCCCTAAGTATAGGGAGTTGCAGTAATCAAGGCGTGAGGTCACAAAGGCATGGACCAATGTAGGTAGATCCCCAGACAGAACAAGATGCTTGATCCTGGCGATGTTCCTAAGATGATAAAAGGATGACTTGATGACTGCCAACACCTGAGATCGTAAAGTCAGCCCATCGTCACACCACCTCCAGATCCCGTGATCCGCCCAGAGGTAGGGATCTGGGAGCCCCCTAGATAAATTCCAGAAGGCTGACCAGTTCTCAACACCTCTATCCAGCGACCTGGGTCCACTGACCAGTCCTCAACACCTCTATCCAGTGACCTGGGTCACAACCATCACCTCGGTCTTTCCCACATTCAACTTTAGCCAGCTCAAATTCATCCAGTCCTGGATTTCAGCAAGGCAGTTGTTAAATACCAAGAGTGCACTATCCTGGTCAGGTGCAACAGACAGACAGAGCTGGGTATCATCAGCATAGTAGTGAAACCTCAGCACATACTGTCTTACAATGTCTCCGAGGGGCAGCATATATACTACAAACAACATGGGGACAGCACTGAGCCCTGAGGGACCCCACGTGGCAGAGAGAATGGGTCTGAGGAAAAAATCCCAGACACCACTCTCTGAGTTCTGCCAGTAAGGAAAGATGTAAACCACCTGAGAACCTTACATGTCAGGCCACAGATGGGCTCAAGCGCCCAAGCAATACCCATGGTCAACAGTGTCAAAGGCTGAAGAGATCAAGGAGCACCGGAATGGAACGGCATCTCCAATCTCGCCATCATGAGATCATTGAGCACCCAAATCAGAGCGGTCTCGGTACTATGCCTCTTCAAAACTGGACTGGAAAGATTCGTAGATGTTATGGATGGTCAAGTGGTTCTCCAATTGTACTGCCACTACTTCTCAATAACCTTCCTATAAAGGGAGGTTTGAGATGGTCTGTAGTTGGCCAGAGAGTCTGGGTCCAAAGAAGCTTTCTTCAGGAGGGTGTTACCACTGCCTCATTCAGGGAGCTTGGGAACTCACCCGAATCAAGGGAGCACCAGACTATCTGTACCAGGATTGGGCCGATAATATCACGACATCCCATAGTCAGGGAGGTTGGGCCTGGATCCAAACTGCAGCATGTAAGGTGCATACTCTGGACAATCCGCATGACATCCGCTAACGAGGTCAAAGGAACTCCAGGAAGCGTGAGGTGGAGTGACCAAAATGGCAGAGTTTTGACCATTCGTTACTATTTTGCTTACTCCTTTGAAGCACTGTAGTGGTACAGAAGATTGGTTACCTTGTGCATCTGTCCCAGTGTGATCATTTAAAAAAATTATGTTCTTGCAGCACCATAGTTACAGAGTGTCAGTTACAATGTGAGTCTTGCCTAGCATGACCGTTTAAAAAAAACAAGCTCTTGAGAGGCACCATAGTGGTATACTGCTGGCGACAGTTACCTTGTGATTGGGAGTCTTGCCTAGTGTGACCATTTAAAAAAGTAAGGTCCTGAGAGACACCATCGTGGTGCACTGCACAGCAACAGTTACCTTTTAGGTTTTGCCATTTGAGACCATTAAATAAAATAAGATCCTGAGAGGCACCATAATGGTGCATGGCACAGCGACAGTTACTTTGTGAGTGTTTCTCCATGTGAGCATAAAAAAAAATTCAGGTCTTGAGGCATAGTAGTAGTGCACAGCACCAGTTACCTTCTGCATCTTGCCCAGTGTGACCATTTAAAAAAAATAGAATACTAGGGGCACTGCAGCTCTGTGTTTTTACCAGTGTCTCCATTTAAATTATCCCTTTATCATGACCAAAAGACCAAATGTAGTTTCAATCAGCAGCAGTGATGAGGAAAACAGTGACATTCCTTTTGCTCCACCAACAGCAACAGTTCGGAGTGAAGCAAACTAGATCTGGTGGTATTGTTAAACCAAACAATTTAAGTTCATTTTCTAAAACACCAGATATTACTATTGCAGTGAACAAAAAAAAAAAACTTCTTCCACCTCATCTGCCTGCCAGCTAACATGTTCTACACCCAACACTAGTAGTGGCACTAGCAGCAGTAACAGACAATTATCGGTTGCAAAGAAGTTTGCATCCCCGTTTAAGAACAGCAGTACAAGTGCATCCTCCACAACAAATGCAAATAAAGACACCAATGGCAGCAGTAGTACCCATCTTATCAGTACAGCAATTTCCAGCAAAGCAGCTGCGGTTAGCACAAGTGCTAATGAAACAGAGAAAGATAGTAATCCAATTGCTACCACTCATGTTACCAAATCTGCCACTACCTCGATCATCTTACAAGAAATGTAACATGCATTGTGCTCTTACAAATCATCTTACCAACTCCAGTGCCACCACCACCATCACAGCAATGCCGGCTAATTCAGATTGAAGTTCATCTACCTCATGTAACACCTGCATTGCAACTAATGACAGCGAAGTCGAAATTACACTGATTTGTCGGACCTCTCCTTTCTAGCTGATAGAAATTACAGTGACACTAGTGTTATTACTCCACCACCATCTTCTTTTGCCTTTTTCCTGTCAAATGTAAAGAAAAATCTTCATCTTGAGCAAAAAAAAAAGATAGTTCTTCATCTTCTTCACACAAGTCAAGGTCTTCCACCAGGGTCACATCTGCTGTATGGTGGCAACATTTCGCATTTAGACGACATCACAACAGCTATCTGTTGGTATTGCAAAGCTCACATTAGTTGAGGGCAGTAAACAAGCCATCTTACCACTACTTTTTTGTGGTACTGTATAAAAAATTGTCATCGTGAATTCTGCAGTTCAGGTAGCCCAGGAATAAAGCAGACGCAAACAACTATAAAGGAACCATTTGAATCAAGGCAGTTATTTTCTTCTAATGACCCCCTCACTTCAAAAATAACAACATGTATAGGTGAGATGATAGCACTTGACCTCCAACCTTTCTCTGTTGTTGAAGAGACTGATTTCAAAAGGCTTGTGATGTTACTTGAGCCCCATTACACTCTTCATCTCGTAACACATTGAGTCATACTGTTTTACTACCTATACTGCAGTGAAAAAACAACATTTGTGAAAAAATAAAATGTACTATAAATGGTCTTCTTCACTTCATGTCTGACATCTGGGCAAGCATTAGTGCATGCAATGCAAACTTGCCTTTAACTGTTCACTGGGTGCAGTATACTGGAAGTGAACAGCGAGTACAGACTGGAACTGGATCTGATTCGGACACTGATGCTGCGAGTACATTTAGAAACGTGGCTCTTTTGCATGTTACTGTTTTTGAGGGAGAACATAACTGCTGCCAATATCGAGCTCAATATAAATGCCATGATGTGGATGCATGCAAACAAATTAAATCCTGGCATGTTTGTGACTGACATTGCTAGAAACATGTAGAAAGCCATCACTGATGTGGGTTATGAACATGTTCCCTGTTCTTCGTGTAACCCCCACCCAGGTATGCCATTTCTATCTTGACAGCTCTACCTGGTGGGCTGGGTTTGGGGAGGAATATGTCTCTCAGCACATTGGCTAGGTTTGGCTACTCTGCAACAGGGGCACCCAAGTAACTCTGGACAAAGGAAGCAATAACTGTAATGTCCAATACCAGAAGTGGGATTCTAAAGTGTGGCTTTTATTCACATCCAACAGAATAAACAAAGCATAGATGGACCCCCACGGGGCTACACTCCTGGTAATGCAGATTTAAGGAGACCAGAACACATCCTCATCACTTTAGCCCTCAGGCTCTGAAACACACTGGGCACACAGCCCGAACATGCAGCTGCTCTGGGTTTTCCTGGCTCTCCCTTGCCAGCCACTTGGACACTTTCCATATAGCATGGAAACATTTACTGGTGGCTCCCTAAACCACCTATGAGCGCTTCTGCTCCATAAGGGAATCTTCCTCATCAATCCCACATCTGGGTACTTTTCTCAGGCACTGGCCAAGTACCTGAGATAAAGCAACAGGTGTCCCAGAGCAAATCCGTAGAGGTGAATTTGGTTACTACTGATGGGGGGTCTCCCACCTCTCGCTCCCATAATTCATACCCGGCCATTTCTCTGGACTGTAACACCTCATCCTTTAAAACACTTTGCTGTGTAGATTCTTTTTAAATGTATTCACATTCAGTCTACTGTCTTTACATCCCATTTGTGCTGAACTTGGACACACTTAATAAGAGGCTGTGTCCATTACTCTAGACCCCCCACAGAGTTAAGCAGTCCAATCCCCACATCTTCCAAACTGTACTTGGCTGTCTTTTCCTGACCCCACAGTAACAGTCCCTTTAGTTTCATCTTGATTCAGGTGAAAACACATTGGCCCTTTAGCAGAGTGAACTCATCCCTTAGTTGCAGGTGCCCCACAGGCGTTTTCTCCTCAAAGAACTCTTGTCCAGAGCTTCTGGTGCCTCAGCATGAACTTAAATCAGGCAGCTTCTTTTCTCCCTAGCCGGACCAGGGGGGTTGCCCCTGGAAGCAGGCTGATTCCTTCCCCCCATCCCCACAGGGATGGGGCCCTGAACCACTGAAAGCAGTCTCCACCACTTCAATGTGCTCTTCTTGTGTTCCTCTTCAGGTGAGAACACACACCTATACAACAAAAATAGCTCTTTGACAGGCTTGGAACTCTGAGGGCCTGCTTACAGCAGAGCACCTCTTCTCTTGACTGCACAGACTCTACTCAACTCACAGACTGACTTCAAATTCCCAACATTCTACTCTAACCTCCAACTGCAACATTCCAGTGTGGCTTATGCAGCTGCGACAGTTCTAAATGATGTCATCCCTCAGTCTCAGCTGAGACTGAGAACAGACTGAGACAGTGTGAAATCCATTTAACTGGAGTTTCACAAGCTGCCTTCCCTGCCTACCACTAGGTCTTACTGGGATTCTAGTAACCCTGGGTAACAGGGGGGTTACATTCGCATGCTGCATATCTTGTAATCCGCAAAACCTTACATGGTAGTAAAATGGTCTCTAATATGTTCAGCATTGCATGAAAAATCTGTGGTTATTTTCACAATTCAGTTAAATCAAATGGATACTTGAACAACTTTCAAAAGGACACATACTCCACAGCATTGCTTGATCCAAGATGTCGTGACCAGGTGGAATTCAACATTCTATATGTTGAAACGTCGGCTAGAGTAGAAAATGGCACTTTGTGCAATGGCGATGGGGCACAATATTAGTGGAAGTACAACTCAAATGAAGAAGGGTATAATAGAAGCTCTTGTTGATGTGTTAAGACCATTTGAACAAGCAGCAAAATACCTGAGTGCTGAACTGTCTTCCCTGAGTCAGGTTCTACCCATGGGCCCAATTCACAGAAGAGTTGGACCAGCACAAGCCTCAGGTATTCTGAACTCAGGGCGCATTGGGCTTGTGGTAGTCCCCGGCCGAAAGTCAGGATCCACAGCCGGCACACATCCCCGACCCCCTGTTAGACCAGCTTTTCGCTGGTCTAACACCGCTGTCCCACATATAGGGCTTGTCCCACATGTCAGGTGCAAGCCGCCATAAATGGGGTACATTGACATAAAGGCACACGACCTTTGTGAATAGGGTGCACCGTGCACCAAAGTGGTTGGCGCAGCACCGGGGTGGACATAGGCTTGAGGCAAGCCTTTGTCCACCTCTGTGGATCGGGCCCATGGTTTGAATCTTGTTACAAAGAATGGAAGTATTCAAACAAAAAAGGGTATCCCTTAAGAGGTCTCTTCTCTTGCAAATGTTTTTAAAGAACTTCACAGGCATTTTGACAGAGCCTTTGAAGACAAAAAAGTATCTTCTTGCAACAATTCTCGACCATCGTTTGAAAGTGTCTGTTCCACCAAAAGAAGCAATGAGATCTTTTAACAATGACTTGTAACCCCTCACCCCTGCCTTTTTAGCAAAACGACAGGTGGCATGCTGTTGAAGCTGACAGCAGTACCTGGTGGGGACTGGGTTCGGGAGGATGAGGTTACTCAGCACAGGGGACCTAGGTTTGGCTACTCTGCACAGGGGCACCCAAGTAGATCCGAACACAGGAAGCAATAACTGTAATGTCCAGAACCAGGAATGGGATTCTTCAGTGTGGCTTTTATTCACATCCAAGCTGAACAAACAAAGCATAGACGGACCCCCACGGGGCTACATTCCTGGTAATGCAGAATAGAGACAACAGAACACTTTATCACTATTTCCAGCCCTCGGGCTCTAACCCCACCAGGCACGCAGCCCGGACTTGCACGCAGCTTTGGGTACACAGCCCGACTTGTACACTACTTGGATTTTCCCCACTGGCCCAGCTCCCCCGCCGGCCACTTGATCCGCGGTCCATTTGAGGAATGAACCAATTATCCTGTTGTGGCTCACCAAACCACACTAGAGTCTTCGACTCCTAGAGAGAATTTTCCTTACAATCCCACATCTGGGTACTTCCCTCATCACTGGCCAAGTGCCTGAGGTAAAGTAGAAATCCACAGAAGAAATCCGTAGAGGTGGACCTGGTCACTAAAGATGGGGGGCCACCCACCTCCAGCTCCCACAGCCCATACCCGGCCATTTCTCTGGAAACTGAACAATTCCTTTACTGAACTTTCAAATGTAGATTCTGGGTAAACGTCTGTCACATCACCTCTACATATCATTTGCATCCCAACAAACTCTGGACTTGAACCTACTTTTACTTTGCTTAGCCCATTACTCTAGGCTTCCCAATATTTAGTAGTTCAATCCCCACATTGTCACACAAGTCCCAGGGTGAAAAACATAGGCCCTTTTAGCTAGAGCAGACACTCACCCTCACGTTGCAGGTGCCCCACAGGCGACTCACAAATCTTCTTGTTCTCCCAAATAAACTCTGGAAACACATAGGCAGCTTTTCCTTCACAAGCAGAACTAGGGGGTTGCCCCAGGAATCTGCAGGGAAACCTTTCCTTCCCCCCATCCCGAAGGGAGGGGGCACTGAGACCTGAAAACAGCGGTCTCCACCACTTTAGTAATCTTCTGTGTCTCTCTTTAAGGTGGAGACACACACCCTTTTTCTTAAAAGTAGCCCTCTGTCAGGGCTGAGGCTCCTAGAGCCTTCACTGAGCTGCTTTCTCACCAAGCTCCCAACTTCACACTCACTCACTGAAGACTGATTTCAAAACTTCCCAACGTTCTAACCAACTCCCTTGCTGCAGATTCCAATGTGGCTCATGCAGCTGCGATAGTTCTATTGGTGATGTCATCCCTCAGTCTCAGCTGAGACTGAGAACAGAGTGAGACAATGTGAAACCCATTTAACTGGAGTTTCACAAGCTGCCTTCCCTGCCTACCACTAGGTCTTACTGGGATTCTAGTAACCCCGGGTAACAAGGGGGTTACAGACTTATTAAGGGAGGTTCAATATGTTAAATACATGATGCCTGATTTCAGTAACATGGAAGGTCCACTTGATCACATTGGTAGTGAGTCTGACTCGCATGAAAATGATGAAAGTGATGGCACTGGATTTGGCAATGTAGAGGCAGGTAGTGATACCAGTGCAGCTTTAACGACACCACAATCTGAGTGTGATACGTAGGCTCTTTTAGAAGACACAGACTCAGATGAATAGTCCATCTTTAGACATACTATTACTGCAGAGAATATGGTGGTTAGTTATCTGGGGGAACAAAAGCAACACTTTCAATCGGATGTTTTAAAATACTGGGTGTCAAAAAAGATGGTGTACCAGTGTTGGAATTACAGGGGGAGTTGTCAGGACTTGGCCTCCCTAGCTCTGAAGTGAGCCCCCGTAGCTCACTCATCGCTGCCATTAACTTACAATGGGAAAAGGGCTCAATTTAAAGATATGACCATTATTGGCCCCCTAACTTCCATGGTAGCACATAATGTGGGCAAGTCACATTGAGTGACTCAGTCTGAGTGACTCAGTTTGATTACCCATGAAAACAGCGGTTGAGGGAGTGCAGCGAGGAGTCCTGTATAACGAGTGTAACAGTGAGCTGCAGCAAGCCATGGGGCTGTGTTCGGCCAAGCACGTCTGAGCTGGCTGTTTGGTGTAGTGGCTTGAGTCACCACCACTGGAGCTGGTGGACTCAAATTTGGGTCCAGCTGTGATGGAATATTTTTTTTTTTTTAGTTTTCTTCTTTCCCATGTCTCCCCCGGAGTTGATTAAAAAGTTGGGGTGCAGGGCCTAGCCCCCGCATAAAGCTGTTTTTTTTAATTGTCGCAGTTGAGAACGTAAGTGACCATCACTGTTTCAACGGTCGCTATACTTCTGGTCACCCTTTCGACGTTGGGTGATGTATTCTTCGCTTTTTTGGTCGCCACTCTTATTGAGTCACCGTTATCACATAAAACCTCTCCTAAAGCTCATAAAGTTTACTTCCAAAACTGGTGTAGCCCTCACTCACTCAGGTAGCTGTACAGTATTTGAGCTGTTCTCCTACGAGTATGCCATCTGAAAGAATATTTTGTACCGCAGGAGATGCTGTAGCACCACATAGGTCCGGTCTCAAGCCAGATCAGTTAGAAGAATGTGTTTTCTTGAATGTAAATCTCCTATTGTTAGATTATGACCACGAGCGAAATAGTGACCCAGGGCCTGATTCTCAAATGTCCCAAGAATGCTGCAGACCCTGAGTCCACCAAATATATGGTGCACCGGGTTTGCGACATTCCCAGCCGGCAATCTAGATTCTCAATCCTGTGTGTCAATTGCACAGGTTAGACCAGCTTTTTCTGGTCTAGCTTGTGGCAATATCGTGTACCCTTTTTACGGGGTTGGCACAAGCTGTAATAAATCGGGAAAACTGTCATAAATGCACCCGATCTTCCTGAATCAGGCACAGTCTGCAGCAATGTCTTCAGTGCAGCTGCTCCAACCATCAGATTTGACACAGGGTTTGACATAAGCCCTGCATCGCTCTTTGTGAATCCAACCATTGAGTCAGACTTCACAATGTTACATAGCTCTCATGTGATTTAATTGTATGTTTAACCGCTATTTCAAGTTTTTTCCAGTCCTTTTTTTATAGGCTAGTAGTACCATATAAGTAACTTTGGATGCAGCACTGCATACCGTCTGATCCAGCTGATAGGGGTGTGTTGGATATAGCCCATTACATCTGGCTTTAAAATTATTTGATGCATTTATTTTGTTATACTGGGAAAAATGCACAAGGTAACAATCTGCCTGCTCACCACAGGTCTGGTTAAATATTTCTCCCACTTACTGTAACACAGCACTCACAACTTTCATAACTTCTGGTGCTAAATGTGAAACATTGTGTTGTCCCATATATCATGTCCTCAGTTAATGTCATGAACTGCAGCATGCTGTAGTCAGTCACTGAAAGACAAACTCTGCAGGACAGGGCCCAGGGGCTGCATTTAGCATCATTTGTCATCTCAGATGCTGAATACATCCCACCAGCCTGACATAAGCGATCTTATACCTTGGCTGAAGCTAGTACAACAAAGAATAATTATGACAGTGCACACTGTACAGTGGTAAGTAAAGTATGTTTAGGACATTGTCATTAGTAACTTTACATGAGGCAACTCACCTTGGAGGCAAAGTTACAATAGCACATGCTTTATTCTTACTTTTCCAAAATTGTTCTAATTATAAAACATCTGCATTCTGCAATGGTTTGGGAGTGTGGTAGAGCCCTGTGATGTAGAGTCAGTCTCCTTTAGTTAAATGTGTGTTGAATTTTTCAACTAACACAAAAATATTACAATGTATGACACTAGGCAACATGTACAAGGTAATAAACCAAACTGCTGCCACGTGTCAAATCTAAGAAATCATAACAGTCGTAGTCTGTCCCATGCAGTGTGTCCTTTTGCTGTAATCAGTAGTGGTAGCATAGTCCCTGAAAGACCAACTGAAAGCAACACTTACTCTGAAGGACAGGGTCCAGTGTTTGCATTCAGCATCATTTATCATCTCAGCTTCTGAATGCATCAGTCCAACAGCCTGACACATAAGCCATCTTACACCCTGGCTGAGGCTTGTGTGACTCAAAATAAATATGAAGGTGCACAGTGGTAAAGCATGTTGTTTGGGGCATGGTCCTCGGTAATTTTAGGTGAGGCAACTTAACCACGGAGGGAAAGTTACCACAACCATGCTTTATTCTTAGTTTTCCAGAATTGTTCTAGTTGTGTAACATCTGCAATGATGCGGGAGGGCCCTGTGATGTAGTTGGCCCTTTCATTCAGTGTGGGTCGAAGATTCAACTAACACAAAAATAATAACAATGTGTGACACTGGAGAAGGTGCACAAGGTAATAAAACGAACTGCTGCCACCAAAATGTATGGTGTCAGATCTAAAGTAGCAAAGAAATCATGACTCCCATAGTATATCCCATATAGCATTTCATCCTGCTATCATCAGCAGCTGCTGCATAGTCCCTGAAGGACCAACTGAAGGCAACACTTACTCTGCAGGACAACACCCAAGGTTTGCATTCAGCATCATTTGGCATCTCACATGTTGAATGCATCAGTCCAGCAGCCTGACACATAAGTCATCTAGCACCTTGGCTGAGGCTAGTGCAGCTCAAAACAAATATGACAGTGCATAGCAGTAGAGTATGTTGAGGGCATGGTCCTTAGTAACTTTAAGTAAGGCAACTTACTTTCTAGGCAAAGTAACTGTAGCCCATGCTTTATTCTTTATTTCCAAAATTGTTCTAGTACTTTTCCAAAATTGTTCTAGTTGTGTAACATCTGCAATGATATGGGAGAGTTGGAGGACCCTGTAATGCAGAGTAGCAGTTTCATCAAGTCTGTGTCAGATTCGGCTAATGCAAAAACAATACAATGTGTGACACTGGGCAAGATGTACTGTACGTGGTAATAAAACAGCCTGCCTGCTACTAACCTTGTATGTTGTCTGTCTTTTTAAACAAAATTGATACCCTCTTAAATAATACCTATAATGGATTAAGTTCTTTATATAACATGAATATGCACACTTTATTGCTGATAGTAACTCAAAAAATATACAAGTCTGAAGTGGCCTGAAATTTTTATTAATGAATGCATCATAATGCATCAACTTGACAGATACAGATACAAATACAAATATCAAAAGTCAGTCTCTTGCACAGCCCTAATACACACACACACATATATATATATATATATATATATATATATATATATTATACTATACGGTCATGCCAGTATAGTTAGGGTAAAATGGCACTTCTATGTTAAAGTCCAAACTTTGAGCCTTAATAACTTGGGAGCCGTTTAATGGATTTGAATGCAATTTGGCATGCATAATTTATATGGGTAGGTCTCTTTACTTGCCTTGTGGGATATAAAGTGTTGACAAAAAACAGAAAAAACAGAATTTTTTAACATTTCTTTGCTCACCTGTATCTCAGGAATGCCTTTATGTTGTGATTTGACATTTTCAGCATAGAAAGCCTTTGGGACACAGAATTGTCTTTTGAAGGTTTGGTGAAAAAATATTAATCTGTTCAAAAGTTATGAAATTTTTAATTTTCCCATTGTTTCTATTGGAAAATGTATATGTCAGGCACAAAAGATATATTTTTTTGCACAATAGGAGTATTGTGTGAAAAATAGCAGCTTATTTTCGAACAATAGTACTACTGTATGACAAATACCAGCATCTTTCGCAAAGAATGCTGGTATTTTTCGCACAGTTCACAGTCCTGCGATCAGTTTAAGCAATAAGGCATGACAGGGTGTGGGCCGTTGCTAAATAACGTCACACCTAGGATGGGTCAAAGCCAAGTGCTTCCGCCGCCCTAAGTGTGATGTTATTCAGGAACGATACACACCCTGGAGTGCCTTATTGCGATTATAATATGGCTATAAAAAAATCTGAGAAAACTTTAATAATTAATCAATAGTCATAAGAAACACATCAGAAGTTATAACTTTATTATAATTACTTTAGACATAAAATAGAGATAAAATATTCCCTTCAAGAGCTTTACCGCATCCCTCCATATTGCTTACACTGACTTTTCTACAGCTGATTTTATTACTTTGAGCGTACCGATATGTTTTATACTCCTGCTTTTATCTCATTTTTCACTTTGTAGAACTGAACACATTAATACTGACAGTCCCATTTAGTGTCCCTATAGAGATCATTCGTGCTGCAGCAGAGGCATCCATATGGTGATTTTCTGTGATTCCATTTTTTTTTAACAGGAGTGAAGACTGTTCTAACAAAAAAAACAAAATGAACAAAAAGACATGACAGGATATGCATTGCGGCTGGAAAGTGGCACACCACAAGTGTGTCATGGGGCATGAGGCATTGCCGAGTGTCTTCACTTCAACCACCTGAGAAGTGCTGTTACCCCACCACAATGTACACCCTGGAGTGTCCTACTGTGATTATAAAATGGGTCCAAGATATTTTTTTTTTGTTTTGGGGGGTGAAGAAAAAATCAAATCAAAGAAAGAAACATTGTTATGGCTTTTTTCTAAGACAGTCCCAGCACATTCCAGCACTGACTTGCCATCTCAGGTGTAAATATTACGTACAGCAAAATTCATGTATTTTTAATGAGCTCTTAAACCCTCTAGTTTCTCCCAGCCCACCCCCTTTTACCCATTCCCTCACCTTTCTTTCTTCCTTCTTCTTTATATTATGTCCTCCCTTTTCTCTGTCTTATTTTCTGTCTTGCTAACATTCAAGAGATGGAATGTTTACTACAGATAGAATGCAATAATTCAAACCTCTGCTCAGTTCTGCTGGTAGAATATTTACTCCCACTAGCACACAACAGAAGGCCTCAGATGGAACCAGGGCTTTTGTTTTATCTGTAACAGCTTAAACAAGACAGATTTCCCTAGTTAGCAGGTGAGGATAGGAGGGGGAATTTTCATGGTCCGCAAAGAAGCATCATAAATTACAATTCTAAGTACTGTAGTACTTATTTTTTTAAGTTATATATGAGTGTGTAACAAGAGTATTATGAGGGCAAATAACATTTAATTCTTATGTTTATAAATTTAATACAATTTTATTTTAGGGCCTAACTGAAGGATTTTAGTGAGTAAAGGTGATAGCCACATTTGTGATGGCAGTCAGGAATGGCTGGTACTATTGATTTTATTGTGAAGAGCCTACTAGACCTTCTTCCAGTGTTATCATCATGGGATATCAGCACTGGGTTCCAAGCTCCTCAGCCAGTCAGGTTACTGGAGTTTTTATAGCTATATTATAATGAGCTGTGTTGCAACCACCATCTTGTTAGCGAGGATGTTGAAGTACTGAACATTTTAAACACAAAAAAAATCAGAAAACAGCTAAAGAGAACCTCTTCTGGTGTTTTCTGATGAGTGTTTTGTGTTTTAAGCTGGACTCAAAGAAGTTTTTCTTTAAGGTGCCAGTTTATACAGAGAATGGCTTAGAGTCCATTCTCTATATAAGAAGAGTGGTATTTTCCTGACTTCTGCAGCCGCAGCTGGAACTCGTGCTGCCAGCTGTAGAGTTATGGAAGACCTGCTCTGAGCGCTTTGTGTGCACAATACATGGTGTCTACTGGGCATACTGGGAGCCTACCCCAGTGTGCCCAAATATATTATTTATTTGTAAATACAGTGCAAGCCTGTAATAATGGATGCATCTGTGCACACAACTTTTGTCTGTTATATCCAGTGTCCACTATATCCAGAAGAGGTGGAACCTATGTGTTAGGTGTGTATATATGTGTAAGCATGGACTCCGAGTGAATGAGAACATATTATAAATCTTCACAGATTACTCAGAATCCTGCCTAGCATATATGCTTCTGTATTCTGTGTGTTTATTTGTTTAACTGTTAATCTCTGTAGCTTCTCCATATAAAAATTTTATATTTGTCAAATCTCATCATCATCATCATCTCTGCACTCCCCCCCCAAAAAAAATACACTATAAATGCCAATAAAAGCTTCATAGTGTCTGTTATAAGTAATGTTTCTGTCCATTATAACCAGAGAAAAATGCATTGGATTTAATACAGTTGGTTTGGGAAAACAGTTTTTGTACACTATAATTGATTGTCCATTCTAACAGTGTCCATTATAAGTGGAGTGCACTGTACCTTTGAAAAGATGAAAACTGTCCCTCAAGGTCTTTCCTTTGATGCAGAATCCTGCATCGAAATGTGCACAGATTTCCATGCAGGATCCTGCATCAAAGTATTGTAATGTGCCGAACAGTGCTTTCCAATACAACAACCACACTGTGGCACATTACAGTACTTCGATGTAGGATCCTGCACCAAGCTGGTCTGCCCCTTTTCTGACATGGGGATGCCTAGTGGCACACTGGGAGCCCACCCCAGTGTGCCCAAATTCAAAGCCCACTCTGACTGCTCATGGGAGTGCCCAATCCCCCTGTCAGCATGATGACCCCAAAAACTTATATGGCACACTGGAAGTCCACCCCAGTGTGCCCAGTACTAAATAAAACCTTTAAAAAAGAAAATTGTCCTGATAATTAAAAAATAAAATACCTGTAATAAGGAAATCGTCCTCATAGTCTTCCCAGTCCCCCTTCCCCATCCCCACCCTCCTCTCTACTTACCTCCCCACCCTCTCACCCATATTTGCCATCTGAGGCCAGGATCAGTGATTTTCTGTGAACTGGGAACATGTCTGCACTCTTCAAAGTCCATTGCAAACTGAAGAAATCGAGGTAAGCCGTATAATGGGAGTCAATGGGGGGGTTTCAACTTAGGTTGATATCTCTGCAAATTTTAGGAATTTTGGCCCCAAATTTTAAACATGAGGTTCTTGGGACCCCTCCTTGTGAACATGTTACTGTTGTTTCATTTCTTAGTCCCAAAAGGTGATTTCGGGGTCATTGCATGGAATCACCTTTCAGGACCAATTCACGAAACAACAGTGCCACTGTTCATGAAGTGGGGTCCCAAAAAGCCCATGTTGCAATTTTGGAGAATAAATTCCCCAAAATCACTGTGTTATGAGCCTGCATTGTGCAGTTTCTACGCACGCTCATAACTTCACCAGATTTTAATATTTGCACTCCAGATTTTCAACATTGCCATTTTTTAACACCTCTTTACAAGCAGTACAACTATCATTTTTCACATACTGCCCAAAAATGTGTTTTTGCACCTGTGGTGCAGAATGGAGCAGTCACTGCGTGAAATTAACTTTTGAAACAGATTAACAAAATGACAGTGCCACTGTTCCTGAGGGGAGGACCTATAAAGCCCATGTTAAAAATTTGGTGAAACAATTCCCAAAAATGACTGCATTATGGGTGTGCGTTGCACACTTTCTACGCACGCTCATAACTCTGCCAATTTTTAAAATTTTCACTTCAGGTTTTCAACATTGCCATTTTTCACACCACCTTATGAACAGAACAGTTACAGCTAACATTTTGCACATCCTGTCTGGAATGTGATTTTGTGCCTGTGGCGCAGAATGGTGCAGTCGCTGTGTGAAATCAACTATTGGGATGGACTAACAAAATCACAGTTGCACTGTTCATGAGGGGAGGTCCCATAATGCCGATGTTAAAAAATTGGTGAAAAAAATTGCCAAAAATGAGCATGTTACGAGCATGCATTGTGCAGTTTCTACGCACGCTTGTAACTTTGCCAGTGTTTCTAATTTTTCACACTGTTGTACTATCTGGATGGAGGAATGGGATTAAGGGTCCAAAGGACCCTGCCTCCCACTATAACATATAGATACTGTTGTACTGTCTGGATGGAGGGATGGGATCACACCATGACATATGGACACTGTTGTACTATCTGTATCGTGGGATGGAAGCATAGGGTCCGAAGGACCCTGTGCTCCCAGTATGACTTATGGACAGTGTTGTACTATGTCAAAGAAGGGATGAGAGTGTCGGGTCCTCCCACCATTAATATGTCCACTGTTGTACTAACTGGATGGAGGGATGGGAGCGCAGGGTCCCACTGTGACATATGGACACTGTTGTACTATCTGGATTGTGGGATGGGAGCACAGGGACCAAAGGACCCTGCACTCCCACAGTAAACTGAGGATACATTTATACTATCTGAAAAAGAAGGGAAATTATTTGCAAAAAACTTCATTAATGCATCAGTTAGGGTGGATACCACAATGATAAAAGCAGGGAAATGAGGCATTAAGGTTTCCAATCCTAACGCCCCACCCTCTGGGTTCCCACCCCTACCACCCCACCCCCATCCCTCCACCCTCCACACACCTACAGGCATCGGGGTGTGCCATGAGATCATAGGGCCTAACTCTCACCCCATTGTCCTATACTGTAGTGTGTAAGCATGTTCACACGTGGAATGGAGTGAGCATTGGGCCTTATGACTCCATGGCACACCCCGATATCTGTTGGTGTGTGGAGGGTGGGGGTGGGGTGTAGGGGGAACCCTAACACCTCATTTCCCTGCTTTTGTCACTGTGGTATCCACCCTAACTGATGCATTAATGAATATCTCATGAGTGGCGGAGCGTAGCAGAGTCACAAGTGATGATACCTGAGATCACTGTTCATGAGTGTAGATATATGCCATATCTCACTCCTGACCATCATGTATTCTGTTTATGCAATAGGTTTTTTTAGGATTGTTCTATGGTTATTTAAGAGACATTTGTTGAGGTGAAGTGGTAGTACTGTTTTTGGCATTTTGTCTCTGTGGCATGTGAATGATGCTGAGTTGCAGGTTCTGATTGGTGGAATTTGTGAATGAGTTTTCTTGGTGTGCTTTTATTGAATGGTAGTGCTGTGCGTGCATGTGCTGTGATTGGTTTATGTGTGGTTTGGGGCAGGGATTTCCGGGTTCATGTGGCGTGCAGTTTAGCTTTTTTGTTGGGCACTAGTTTTATTTCCTGGAGATATTTTTGTGCTTGTTACATTTTCTTTTATTCTTTTCGGGATTGTATGTTGCTTAGTACAACATTTCTTTATTGTGTTTTTGCTTCTCGACGGTTGCCATCACTGGACTTCAGACATGCTGGTTTCACTTTCTTCACTGGCCGGTTTACTTCACATGACACTAGAAAACACTGAGGTATATAATTAAGCAATAAGGCACAACAAGGTGTGGTATATCATGGGATATCGTCATGCCTCAGGTGGTTGGGCCTTGAGGCCACTTGAGCTGAGTGAATCAACTGTCGAGAAGTACGATATCCCATGATATACCACACCCTGGAGTGACTTATTACTATTATGAACTGGAATAAAAGTTTTATCAGTAAAAAAAATAAATAAAAAAAACTTAAATCCATCTGAAAAATGCATTCTTTGAGGTGTTGGAGGAATACATTTTAATAAAATAGTTCCTGAAGATCTCTAGACAGCAGGTGGAACTGTTGTAAGTTGAGTTCCTGGAGGAGGTGCACTGTGTGTCTCTCAGTCAGCACCAGGAATTGAACTGTGTTGTTTTTGCCTTTGACCTTAGTCCTGATGTCTCAGTGAAGATGTGTGTGGTTTTATTTTATTTTTCTGAAAAGTTTATGTGTGGCAAGGATGAAGCAGCGATGTGAATGACAAGGATTTGTTACAGTAAGTCGCCCAGAGTGGTTGTTGAAAGGTGAAGCTGCTGTCTTGGTGATACAAGTGTGTGGGGAAAAAAAGCAGGCATAGTGTGGTGAGGTTTGGGTTTGTTTCCTTATGTTTGATTTGAGGAGTTGAGAGAGATGCGAGTAGCACCATCGTACTCGATACGGTGAACGGCCATTAGTAGTTTTTATTTGGTGTGGTGGTGTTGGGCAGTGGTTTGTGGATATCGGGTGACTGTTTTTGTGTATGGTCAGTTGAGGGGCAGTGTCATTTATTTAGTTTGCAGTTCTTGCCGAGGATTTGCTGTGTGATTTATTATTTTTAACAGCGGCCGTCTACAGGACCGATTTGTTCCGGGTGGCGGGACCTGGGCAACGTTGCACTGAAAGGAATTTGTTGCCGGTGAGGAGGCTGTCAGTCAATCAGCTTCCTCGATTTTTTTGATCCAGTTCATAGTGATTTTTTTTGTAACAGCGTCTGTGCTTTTATTTATTTGCTGTGTCTTGGTGGGTGTTAGTACTGTGTGGCTATGTTTTCTAGAGTTGGAATTGGACTGGATGATTTGGGGTCTCTTCTTTGGAGTGCTTTCTTATTTTGGTGCTGCAGAGTACACGATCACTACCTGAGGCTGAATACAGATAGTGGTTGCTGATGTATGCACTGTGGTGATATCAGGTGCTGACGTATGCACCATGTGTATATCACTGTGATATAATCACAGTGCATATGTCAGCTGGAATTTATCTCACTGTGTGATACATACATGTTTTTATCACACTCATTTATCACTCACCCCTGCTGTATAAATATAAATATATATATATATGTTCATCGCAAAAAACTCCGTTTAATACTTCAGTTGGGTTGTTCACATTGACAAAAGCGAGGAAATTTGGTGAGGTTGCCACCACTTGCACCCCGCCCACCCTGTCTCCACCAACAGGCATCAGGGTGTGCGCTGGGGTCGTAGTCCTAACTCTCAGCCCATCCCATGTGTAAACAAGCTGAGGTGGTGCAGTATAGGAGAATGGGGTGAAGTTGGGACAATGACCTAGCACACCCTGATGCCTGTTGGTGGGGACAGGGTGGGCTTGGGGTGCAAGGGTGGCAGCCCTAACACCAAATTCCTCACTTTTGTTGCTGTGTAACAACCTAACTGATGCATTAAACAGAGTTTTTGCCATGAATTTCCTTTTTGAGAATGAGCATTATAAATAGTGAATAGAATGTGGTGGTGGGAGCGCGGGGCCCCCATCATGTGATTTTTTGTCACATAGTAATGCTAATGGTAACGCAAAAGCAAGTGCAAATGGTAATGCACATGGTGACGCAAAGGTAAATGGTGATGCAAACGGTAAGAGAAACGCAAGCGCAAATGTTAATGAAAACAGAAATGGTAACACAAACAGTAACGCAAACGCTAATGGCAACAGAAAGGCAAAAGTTGACGAAAACAGTAATGTAAATGGTAATGCCAATGTTAGTCTATGGGAAGAATCGTCAAGTTCAGAGTACTGTAACTTTGCATTCCTGTAATATTTTGTCACCAAACCATGAAAAGGCACATCTGTGGGATGTTGACTTTCTTCCCTCCAAATTTCAGCCCAAAAGATCAAACCATTCTTTAAAGTAATTTACCATTCAGCTCTTAGGTTTTGGCTAAATTTACCCTTCCGAACCCATTGTTCTGATCTGTACAAACAGTCATCTTCCTTATCTTTTGAAAATCGAATACTTTATAAGATGGGTATTTTTTTATTTAAAGTTAAATGTAATCTTTTTCCTTTTTCTATTTCTATAATGTTTCCAAGATTAACTAATGCATTGTTTACTAGGTCTCAGTATAATTATAAATTGAAAATACCATTTTTTAAGACTACTTTTGGGCAAAGATCTTTTTTATTTAGAGCACCTAGTTTTTTTAATAGAATTCCATTAGAAATTGTTCAAAATAGTCCTTTTCAGGTTCATATGAAATCTTCAGAAGTTGTTGACAATAATTCCTGTCAGGGCTTTAAGACAAGGTTAAAACAGTGGCTATTTTCGAAAACATGATGTGTTCTTTATGCATTGTATTTTATTGATTGAATGTATTGTTTGTACTATGTTTGTCAGTATTTTGTGTGTTTTTTAGCTTTAAACTTGTCTCCAATGAAAACGGACAGTTTGCTCATTTGGATTTACAAGTATAAAAAAATTAAAATGAAAAAATGAAATGAAATGAAACGCAAATGGTAAGAAAAATGCAAGCAGTAACAGAAACGTAAACAGAAATGCAAGCGGTTAAGGCAACGGCGCCGCAGAAGGAAACAGTAACACAATCGACAACAGAAACGCAACTGAAAATGCAAATGCTAAGGGCAACAGAAATGCAAATGGTGATGAAGATGCAACAGTAATGGTAATGCAATTAAAAATGTAAACAGTTACAGTAACAGCAACGATGACGCCAAAGCGAACAGTAACGCAAACGGAAACACAAACACAAGCGAGTATGGAAACGCAAATGGTAACGTACATGGTCATGGTACCGTGGTGTAATTGGAAATGCAAATGCTAACGGTAACAGCAATGATGACACCAAAGGAAACACAAACGCAAATGGAAGCACGTACGTAAACGCAAATGGTAATGCACACGGTGACGCAAAACGAAATGCAAACAGGAACAGTAATGGAAACACAAATGGTAACAGTAATACAAATGCAAGCACAAATGAAAATGCAAAGGATAATGCACACGATGGCGTAGACGGGCAACGGGAACGCAAATGGTTGGAAACACAAGTGGAAACGCTAAGTGTAACAGCAACGAAAGCACACACCCTTTTTTTCCCCAAAAGCTGCATAGAAAAACACAGTGAATACAAAGAGTGTATGCATAATAATAGGCCTCGGAGCAGAAAATGAGCACTTGGAATACTAAATTGCTTATATCTCAGGAACCGTACGACATAGAAAAAAAATTAAAATGTCATATTATTTATGACTTTCCTGGCTAGTTTTGCACATAGCCCACTAGCAGGGGGCTAAGCAACTTTCTGATGAAAAGTCCGTATCTCGAAGCATTTCCGAGATACGGGCAGCGAAAGGCGCGGCAGATGCTGTAATGTTAGTCTATGGGAAAAATTGTCAAGTTCGGAGTACTGTAATTTTGCATTCCTGTAATATTTTGTCACCAAACCATGAAAAGGCACATCTGTGGGATGTTGGCTTTCTTCCCTCTAAATTTCAGCCCAAAAGATCAAACCATTCTTTCGCAGCAGGGTGGCAAAGAATTCCTGTTATTTTGGGCATAGTGTTGCAAAGTAGTGTCGCAAATCACAACACTTTCGCAAAAAAAAAAACACAAAAGTGTCACAAGTGCGACACTACTTTGCAACACTACACTTTACAAAACTTTCAAAAACATATTTCTGGGGCGTTTAACCCCCCAAAAAAGACATGGAGAATCCTCAGGGCTCGAACAGGTGAACACAAAAAAGAATTGTGTCTCTATAGGGTCCCAAATTTAAATGGCAAGCATTTCTGTGACCAGTAACTGAAAAAAAAAATGACTGACTCACAACACTACAGAGGTCATTTGCGACACTAAAAACTGCATTTGCGACACTGTCGAACTTTTTGTTAACTTTTCCCATTGACTATAATGGGAAACTTGTTCTTTGAATAACTTATGAACCGTTTAATATTTTTTCATGAAATTTTTGAAAGGCACCTTGGGGACCCTGGCCGCATGTTCCCTGAAGGTTTCAGACCAGTCATACAAACAGTGGGACATGTAGGTGCGAGCAAAGAATGCGCAAAAAAGCGTAAATGTGACTTTCTATTGCACTTTATAGCTCCACAACTGTATATCCGACCATTACAAAACTTGGCAGATCCAGAGATCTATGGCACTGCTCCATGCCTGCCAAATTTCAGGCAAATCTGTCATACGGTGGCAAAGTTATTAAGCTGCAAAATTTCACACTTTAACCTTAAATGGGGTACTCAACCCTAACTATAGTGGCACTACCATGCCAATATATATATATATATATATATATATATATTTATTTATTTATTTATTTATATCTGTAGCAAAACCCACAACATGGTGTGTGGTTATTGGGTATTAATCAACACCCCAGGTACGTTGTGAAGCACGAGGCTGCAGGCATGGAGGCAGAGATGGAGGCAGAGAGTCACACACCAGATGGGATAAGTGATCCAGGCCTTTTAAAAATCACCTGACCACCTTCTCCCGGGTAACCTTCAGCATACCAGCCTGCATGCGGTATGCATAGAGGGCAACCAGGTGCACCTCAAGAGTCATTGCTTATAGTCCCAACTGAGACAGGGACCATAGGTAGTTGAGGATGCTCACCATGGGCAGGAAAGGGGGACAAAGCTCCAGATCATGAAACTCTTCCCCTTAAAGGCATTATGAGCATCTATAAGTTGATGTCTGAAATTCCCAAAGCCTGGCACTCTAGCCACTCATGAACCAGGCAGAGGTGTAGGGATTTAAGGTCTTGGTACAGGACCTTCCTCTGTTGTCTGGTCAGCAGGTCTGGGTGGAGAGGCAACCTCCACAATGGAAGTGTGTCCCACACTACCTGTTTAAGTACAAAATGGTGGTCATATTGTCCATCTGAACCTGAATGACCTGACCTATGAGTGAATCCCATCAGAGCCAGATGCACTACATGGAGCTCCACCAGGTTGATGTTGTGAAGGGACTTCCAGGGTCACCAGAACCCATGGGCTCTGTGATCTCCTTGGTGTGCTCCTCACCCCACCATAAATGCAATCTGTCATGAGCATGATGGATGATTCTGGGTAGACAAATGGAATCCCTCCCCTAGATATTGTTGGTCCAGTCACCACTGGATGGCATCTCTCATCAGCTGGGTTACCATGACCATCTGGTCTGCAAGTGCCATATCCATCAGTTAGCTTAATGGATCATGCTGGTGGAAGATGCCATGTACCCAAGCAGCTGCAGCAAGAAGTCCCTAGCAGGGTGCGAGCACACAACCTGAAATGATCAGGCAAAGGAGGTAAGGTCAAATGCCCAGTCCACGGGGAGGTGGACTTTGGTCCACAGAAAGTCTAGTTCTGCCCAATAAACATGATCACCTAGGAGGAGTTCATCTCTGACTTGACCAGGTTGATCAGAGGGCCCAAGTGCTGACAGGTATGGAGGGCATGGTCACAAGACCTATCCACAGCCTCTTTGGATGGCCCAGCTATGAGCCCAGTCATCCAGGGAGGGATATATTATGACACCCTTGTGTTCCAGGAAGGTCACCACCACTGCCATGCACTGGGGAAGACCCAAGGTGTGAAGAAAGGGCCAAAAGGCATGATCTGAAACTGGTACAGGATCCACTTTGCACAGAGCTGAAGGTACCAGCAATTAGTCTGACAGAATGGAGTGTGGAAGAATGAATCCTGGAGGTCCAGGGAGCAGAACCACATGCCTTGCTCTACAGACAGAATAATCTGTTTCTTTTTCAGAGTGACCATCCAGAACGTGTGCTCCTACATGAACTGGTTCGGATCATGCAGATCCAGTATGGGGCACTAGTCCCCCATCCGTTTTGGAACCTGGAAGTACCTGGGCACATATCACCGAGTGTCTAGGGCATCTGGAACATGGGCTGTTGCCCTGCACTCTTGGAGCTGAGCAATGTTGGTTTGAAGCATGGACATGTCTTGCGCCACCCTGTACTCCTAAGGAGCTTGTAGTTGGTGTGATGGGAAAGCCTCAAAATCCAGAGGCAACCCTCTACACACCACTTCTAGAATCCACCTGTCTGAGGTAATAGAAAACCACTGTGGCAAGAAGTGGTGCAACCGACCCCCAATCAGGAGCTGGGACAGGGACTGGATGGGAGGGGGGAGTTGTGCATCAAAGTAGCCTGCAACCTCTTACTGAGCAGTCTTGGAGGGGTCTGCAGCTGCAGGGACTGAGAAGGCACCACCATCTCTGTCCTCCACTTTTTTGCCCCTAGCTACCGAACATGGGTTTTGGACACCCACACTGGAATGACCACTGCTGGTGCTGAAGCTAAGGTTGTTTTGGCTGAAAGGACCAAAACTGAAAGGCCTTCTTAAGTGCGACCAAAGAATTTCTTCATGCAAACTTAAAAACTCTTGTTTTTCAGTGATTGAAGATTTTCTTTTTCTATATGACATCTTTCCCGCAGGTCCGTCCAGCCAGGATTATTAGTCCTGTCTCTGCCCCCTCCACCAGGCATCCTAATTTGACCACAACTGGGATCCTGAGACTCCCAAAGGCTGCCCCCCCCATGGTGGGGCCAGGTCAGAAGAGCCATCCTACCCCCCACCCAGAGGCACATATCAGTGCTTTCTGAGTACCAGTTGAATGGCAAAGAGAGGCACAAGGCCCACGGGCAGGACATCATGGAACCCAAGTCAACTAATTTTCCCTTTTTCTCCCTGGGGTTCCCACTAGCCATGGTGGCATGGAAAACACATGCACATGGAGGTATACCTACATCCTAGAACTGTCACTCCCCTTCCCCTGACCTCAGTCTGCCACTAGTGCATCAGCACTACCACCAAATCTCCACCTGGTGGCAGCCAAGCGTTGCGGTGACCCACCATCCCAATCTGGGAGAAGACAGCTTTGAATACCAAAGTGCTCAACAATAACATAATTGCAAATCTAAAGCGCTATAAATTACATTCTTTAGATAATTACTAATTCTGCATACTATGTAATTTACGGAGCTTTTGATTTGCACTAATGTTATTGTTGAGCACTTTAGTATTCCAAAAGCAATATATTACTAATAGAGTGATATACCTTTAAGGTGCTGCTTCATAAGTGAACCAATGATGATGACGCTTATACATTGAAAAAGCATAAGTGAGACGTGAAATGTTTGTGGTTGGGGGTGCTGGTATTTTGTAATAAAATAATATTTTTAACGAGACCTAGCTTAGAGGTCTTTTTTCCTCGTTTGTGCTGAGTGGCCAGACTTTTTCGTTGCTACTGTTGCTTTTACGTCAAGGCACCAGCAGTACTTCTTCAGGTAGCCACCTTTTTGCTTGTTTCATTTGTCTCCTTTTACGGCTTGGCTCTGAAGACGTGAGGATTCTCCCAGCTACAATGGTGACTGGAGGACCGGGAACTCCGGCAATTACAAGCAGCACCCCCTTGATTTTCTGTGAGTGTTGTAATAAAATATTAGATGTAACCACACATTCCTTTGTGGTATTGGCACAAAGGGAAGCGGCTAATGTGGACAGTTTAGATATGGACAATGCATTAGTGGAGTCATTGTTTTTTAAAGAAGGGAACACTAACCCGCTATTAGTTAAAAAAAACTACCACAGAAAGATCAACTGTCAAGAGGCCAGAAAGCAACGAGGTTATGCAAGTACCCCTTGAGATCAAAGAAGCTTTTGTACAATTGGAGAAAGAGGTATTACAAGCCAGGTGGCTATACTGGCTAACGGCCTATTTGGAGATCAAGAGATCACCACGGCGGTTACACTTTAATAAGCAACCTGCTTTTGGTCTAGACCGCATTCCCTTTCCTACAAATTGGCAAACCCATTGTTTGGATTATAGTGCTGGGCTAACTAGGATCATTTTGAATAACGGAGAGGAACAAGAGAAAGAAGTTAAAGCTCTAGTGTTAGCTAAAGAGAGACAAGCCAGAGAATTTATTAATAATGCAAAACACTCAAAACATCGGGAGCAACTTGAGTTGACAATCAAAAGACATGATGCTAGAATAAAAAGAACAAAAGAACATAAATTTGACAGGAAGAGGAAAGATTATTTGGAGGGGCAAATATTTGAATGGGGTAAAAAGGAAAATAATAACCCCAGATCCATTTTAAAGAGATCAGAGTAGAGATTTAATCCAGATACATACTGTGTACCAGCGGCTCAGGTTCAGAGTCAGAAGGATTGAGCTCTGAAGAAATTAATGGTCCCTCTACTGAAAACGAAGTTAATATTCAACAACCTTTTTAAGAGCAATCCAGGGAGGAGGTGAGTGCCCCTTCCCCAAACTGACAAGGATTGATCAGTCAAGCGATACCAACACCACCCTCAATTATAGCAATACCTCCCCACCCTATGCCCCCTCAGATACTGCAGAATCAACAGTGGGTTACAACCAAGTTGAATTACCCCAACCTTCCAGAAATTCCTCTACTGCAGAGGGGATTGAGGAGCAGGCCATGTTTCATACAATTTCAGAACGTAGAAGGACTAGAAGAGGCACTCGGGGAAAGGGGAGGAAGCAACACATGTATATACCAAGGCCTGTGGAATCAAGAACAGGGGCAGGGGTGGGGAAGCTCGAGCAGGAGAGGCAGACTGTGGAAGTAGGAACAAATGAAGATTCCCTGGCTGTAAATCGATCAAATTACAAACTAACCGATATGGAAGAAAAAGTTCTGAAAAAGGGTTTGAACTATGAGCCAACCACCCATATAAATGAGTTCAAAACAGTGTTGGACTTGCAGAAATTTACTAAAAAAAATTAGATCTTAGAGTTATGTTCAAGAAAGATGACATGGGGTCGGAAACTGAAAATACACAGAATTTACCTGATAAACTCAAAAAACCTTCTACCTAGGCTATATCCCTCTCAAGAGCCCATTAGTAACAGTGTTTCAAAAAGTTTGTGAACAGGACATATTGGATTTTCTATTGGAACAACCAACCCCCAAGTACAACAATTGCTCCAAGCTGGAATGGGAAGCTCTGAAGAATCTGCAAAAAAATGACACCATCGAGATTAAAAGTGCCGACAAGGGCGGTGCTGTTGTTATTTTAGACAAAGTTCAGTACGAAAGTGAAATGTTATGTCAGTTATGAAATGTTGAATTTTATAAAAAGTTGTCTAGCGTTCCAACATTACACTTTAAAAAACAAATTGACATATATTTGTTTGAGGTGTTGATGGATGGCGTAATTATTCAACATATGTATAACATTTCTTACAGTGGACCATCCAGTATGGGCCGCCTAAAATACATAAAAGCTTGTCAGATCCACCTGCTAGACCTATAATGGCCTCTATTGAGTTAGTGACCGAGTCAATTGCCCAGATTGTGGACCAATATATCAAACATTTGGTCCCTCTCTGGTGCACCTATGTTAGAGACACAACCCATATTTTGCATTGTCTAAAAGATCTGAGGGTTATGGAGGGAGATATTCTTGCAGCCTTTGATATTAATGCTCTATATACAAACATCCCTCACCAGGAAGGAATAGAGGCACTGCGTAGCACTCTATGAAAACACTGAATACACTAACAATTTCATTGACTGTCTTGTGTGTCTGACAGAAAAAGTTTTACCCTGTAACACTTTTGTATTTAATGGTGAATTTTACTTGCAGATAAAAGAAACAGCGATGGGGGCCTCCTTTGCTCCAAACTACGCAAACATTTATCTTGCTTAGTGAGAAAAGCAGCATGCCATCTCAGACACTAATCGTTATAGACAGAATTTGATGCTCTACAAGCATTTTATTGATGACATACTGGTAGTGTGGAGGGGGCCCCCATCATAGTTGGATGGCTTTGTACCTTACTTAGAATCTACAAATGGTAACCTCACGTTTACACAGAATGCAGATTTGTCCAAAATAGAATTTTTGGACTTGAGCATTGAAAAGAATTTTGAAGGGGGTGTGGACACTGGACGTTTTAGAAAATCCATAGCAAAAAGTACCTTATTACTGTGTGACAGCTGCCACCCAAGACACATTCCAAAACAACATACCAAAGGGTCAGATGATGTGGCTAAAGAGAAACACACCTTCCCCAGAACAATATGAAAAAGATATGACAGACACGGTAAATAAGTCTGAAAATAGAGGGTACAATAAAAGTGATTTGATAAAAACTAAAACTTTGGTACAGCAATTAGATAGGAATACATTATTGGAAAAGAGTTAAAAATTGCACTAGTTCTGATAATAAAGTACCTTTGAATTTTATTGCAGATAATACTCCTCAGAGTTATATGATTAAAACCATACTTGACCAGAACTGGAACTTGCTAAAATTGGAACCAAAACTTGAAGTGGAAGCCAGGAATCCTCCCAGGATGGTTTACAAACGTGTACCAAATATACTGTAGCAGATGTGGTGACTAAGAGTTTGTATAATGCTCCTGCACAAGATATCCATCCAAGCTTGCCAGGTGGGACCTTTCACTGTGGCAGTTGTGTTTTTTGTGCTCATCTGGAAACAGGTACTGTTTTAAAACATCCCATTACTGGACGAGAATATTTCAATAGACAGTTTGCCATTTGTTCATCTGTAAACATTGTGTATGTGGCAACAAGCACCTGCCAGAATTTTTTATGTAGGAAAGACTAAGACTTTTTAAAAAATAGGATAGCTGAGCACCTGTGGAGCATTCTCAATAAGGACACCACAAATGCACTGGCTGTTCATGTGATGAACAAATGTAACAGTTACATCTTTACATTCCAAGGTTTGGAAAAAGTTAGTTTAACCATCCGGGGAACAGACCTAAATAATAAGTTGCTTCAGATGGAGAGCAAGTGGTAATATCTGTTAGGAGCTTACAAAACCAGAGGATTAAATGCAATGTTTAGTATTGTACCATTTCTTAAACAGTGATATATTTAAGCAATAAGCCTCAAGGTGGTGTGGGTTATCAGGTGATTTACCACTCCTGGAGTGGTTTGCGCCTCATGGGTAAATCCTCACCAGCCATGGTAAATCCCTCGATAACCCACATTCTCTGAGTGGCTTATTGCTTTTATACCAAGGTTCATTTTTTTTTACTATAATAAAATACAAAAATTAAAGAGGTTGATTTTTTTTTTCATTTCTATTGTATTTATTGCTGTGCTGCAGATATTGTAGATTATATACACACCAACAGCTGTTGGTTATCAGAGGATTTACAATGGTGGTAAACTGCCAGTCTGACAATTTCATTGGCTGTTCACTTATGTCCATTGTATAATTAGAAATTAATTGATATTTAACTGTATTATGTATATGTATGGGAATATTTATGTATGTGTTGTTTGGACTTATAAGTACTTGCTAGCACTGTATGTTTTTAAGTGTTTACTATTTAAAATGATATTTATTGTCAGAATTAGTTGTGTTAGATACAGGAGGTGGGATATTCAGACTGCACCAGGCAGGGGCGCAAGCCTGGGCGCAGCGCAACTGGGCTGAGCCAGGGCATGGACCAGACGATATTCAATGGTGCTGCGCCATGGCTCAGCACCATTGAATATGGCACTGAGGGCGTAAGCACTGCGCACGGCACAGTGGCACTGCACCAGTGCAAGTGGCAGAAGGGGAGCAGGGGGCTGCGCCAGCCAAGTACTGTTGCGCTAGGTGCAGCAAGTGTGATATTTAGCCGTGGGCATGCAAATGAGGCCATTATGCATGCAAGGCACAAATGGGTCCATTTGCATGTCGTTATGGCTCCATTTGCATGCGGTGCGCTGATCCCCGGCGACTTGCACCTGGCGCCCTGCCAGGCTGCAGCCATCAGGGACCGACACCCTGCTGCCCCTCGGTGGGCTCCTCTCCCATTCGCCCAATCACGGGCATGTGTAAAATCAATCCCTGGTGGTCCAGTGGACTGATCACCATCGCCCGATCGTGGGCATGTGTAAATTTAATTCCTGCTGGTCCAGTGGACCGATCCCCATCGTCCGATCATGGGCATAGGTTAAAACTCCCTGGTGGTCCAGTGGACCACTATCTAGCACCTGATCATGGGCATGGGCTGATAAATGCCCTGGTGGTCCAGTGGAAACCCCCCCCAGTTCCCGATCATGGGCGGAATGTACAAAGGACACCCTGGTGGTCCAGTGGTACCCCCCTCACCACCTGCCCACCGAGTCCCCCACCACCCTGCCACCCCCATAGTCAGCAGCAGGCAGCAGCACCCCACCCGTAAGCCACCCGGCCGCCCGCCGACTGACAGCGTACAGTAGGGTCTGTATGCCTTTTGATCCACTGTGTGGGCCAATAGGCATACAGACCATACTATCCTACCGCGAGCTCGATGTGAATGAACCATTCACATTTGGGCCTGTGGTATAGTATGAGTTGCATGCCCATTAGCCCATCAGTCAGACCAATAGCACAGACCCTACTGTACGCTGTCAGTCGAGGCGGCCGGGCGGCTTGCTGGTGGGTGCTGCCGCCCGCCATTGACTGGGGGTGCAGGGTGCTGGTCTCTAGTGGGCTGGTCGAGGGGGTACCACTGACCAACAGGGTGTCCTTTGTTCATTCTGCCCACGATCGGGCGATAGGGGGGGTCCACTGGACCACCAGGGAGTTTTATTTTACACCCACGATTGAGCAATGGGGATCGGTCCACTGGACCACCAGGGATATTTAACTCATGTCCATGATCGGGCGATGGGGATCAGTCCACTGGACCACTACGGATATTTAACTTATGCCCACGATCGGGCGATGGGGATTGGTCCACTGGACCACCAGCGATTATTTTAACATATGCCCGTGATAGGGCAATGGATAGCGGTCCACTGGACCACCAGGGATTATTATAACATATGTCCGTAATCAAGCAATGGATAGCGGTCCACTGGACCACCAGGGAGTTTTATTTTACACCCTCAATCGGGCGATGGGGATCGGTCCACTGGACCACCAGGGATATTTAACTCATGCCCGCGATTGGGCGATGGAGATCTGTCCATTGGACCACCAGCGATTATTTTAACATTTGCCCGCAATCGGGCAATGGATAGCGGTCCACTGGACCACCAGGGATTATTATACATATGCCCATGATCAGGCAATGGATAGCGGTCCACTGGACCACCAGGGCTTACACTCACATATGCCCGCGAAAGGGCGAGGGGGGCACAATGCTCCCTGGGCATGTGGACTCTGTCCTGGGTGGGCGGGTGGCCTCCCACAGCAGGCGGCTGCCATGTTGCACCTTGCAATACGGTAGCTCGCCTGTGGGTGGCCAGGACTTGTTCCTGGATTAACCAGGCACATCTTTGCACACACACCCCGAGCGGCGCAAGGCAGGGTTGTGCCAGCATATGCACTGCACATCCGGGCTGAATATCAGGATGTGACACATATGCATGGGCATGCCCCGCACTTGCGCGCGCCATTACCGATCGCCCGGCCAGTTGGGGTTACTGCATAACATGTCCCTATGAATATCGCTGGGCATATTTGTGCCATGCACAACCCTTTTGAATATCCCACCCAGGATATTTATAATTATTAGTACTGTATCTTTCCTAAGTAGATATGAAATTTCATAGAGAGATATTTAGAAGGGCACTTTGTGTGTGTTTTTTGGATTTGATTCTTTAGATAACTACTGATTCTGCATGCTATGTAATTTACAGAGCTTTAGATTTGCACTTATGTTATTGTTGAGCACTTTAGTATTCAAAAAGCAATATATTACTAATACAGTGGTATGCCTTTAAGGTGCTGCTTTATAAGTGAATCAATGATGTATGATGCTCACACATTGAAAAAGCATCAGTGAGACGTGAACTGTTTGTGGTTGGGAGTGCTGCTGTTTTGTAATAATAAAATAATATTTTTAACAAGACCTAACCTAGAGGTCTTTTTTCCTTGTTTGTGCTGAGTGGACAGACTTTTTCATTGCTACTGTTACTTGTTTACATCGAGGCACCAGCAGTACTTCTTCAGGTAGCTGCCTTTTTGCTTTCTTCATTCACAACATAAACTTTGTGATTGTTTTTGTATCTCACATACGTTTCCTCATAACCTGACTATTGTACAATATTTTTTGTTTTTGTTTTTGTGAACTCTTTTTTATGAACCTGACTTGTAGAACTCTCTCGGGCATCCTCCAGTGTCCCCAACTCTACCTCCGCACCTGAGAGGCCTCCTACTTCCTGACACCAGCCCAACTATTCCCTCAGTTCTGAACCTCCTGAGGTTGGGCCGCCCTATCCGCCCAGGGCGCTCTATCTGAAATTCGGGTCGGGCTGGGTCCGGCCCAGGGGAGGAGTGCAACTGGTGGTGGAGTGTGGTCAGTGGATGTAGGTGCCTTCGCCTATCCACAAGCTGGGTTTTTTTTCTATTTTTGTTGCTTCCCTCATCCCTCCCCCCTCAGAGTTCAGTCATTCAGTAATGTCACGGTGTCCGCTGCAACTCTGTCTCCCTCTACTGTAGTGCCCAGACATGCGCACATCTCCCGGTCTCCACCGGATGATGCTGTTGCACCGGGCAATCCTTGGATCCCTCTCCAGAGAGAGGAGAGCAGTCTACGGATGCTCAATCCTCTCTCTCCCCTGCCAACCCCCGACACCCCGGGCTCGTTTCTGAACCCGGGTCGCTGGCGTGGCACAAGGTGTGGCATCCAGCGCCACCAGGCCAGCTTATTGTACAATATTTTAATCCCAGTTTTTGAATATATTGTTTACTTGGCCATACATCATGAACAAGGATGGTGAGAATTTTCAAATACAGATCAAAAGGTGATTTTGCAGTCATTCTGCAAAGCTACCTTCCGAGTGGGATTTAGCCCATTCTGGTGACCAAGTTCATGATGTAGGGTCAAAATGTGAAAAAAGATGATGTCAAGTGCAAATTTAATTGATACTAAAGCCAGATAAGGATCCGGAGTCATGTGGGTCATACGTCCCTATCTCTCTCCGTTCAGTAGCTCTAAAGATTTTTACCAGAATCATGGCAGACAGAGTACAGAAATGTATTGCCAATTTGCCACAGTAGTACACCTTAAAGAGCAGCTGACACCTTAAGAATAACTTTAACAAACCATAATATTTAGACTCAATTCAGCTTGTATTTCACATTAGTTTTATATTCCTCCTCCCCATTATTTATCACTGAGATCATTTGCATGAAAACAGGATCTTTGCGCCTGAAAAGTTAATATATTCCTATTACTTTCTCCCTACTTGAGGTCATAATGCAGTGTTTGTGACATCACAATTACTCCCATGACAATAAATCTAATCAAATCAACTTTATTTATAAAACAGAGCTATTCCTTGAAGGGTCATAGCGCCAGTACAACAATAATAAAATCACAGCTGAAAAACTCCATGATCATAACAGACATCCATTAAAAATTTAAGTAATGTCAGAGAAAGCAAGGCTAAACAGATATGTCTTCAGTGCAGCTTTAAAGCACTCTGCTGTCAGGCACTGTCTTATCCAATGAGGTAGAGAATTCCAGAGGGAAGGGGCCACAAATTCAAATGCTTGGGCCCCAGATAACCTTAAACGACCCCTGGGAATCTCTAGCAATCCCTTGTCGGCAGAGCAGAGTGGCTGGGAGGGGCAGTAGGGGTAAAGAAGCACTTGCAGATAACTCGGACCCAGTCAGATTGTGATGTCACAACAGAGAATTATGACTTGAAGAAGGGAGTAAGCTATAGAGGCAGATAAACTGTAAGGGCATTCTAAGAGATACAAAATCATGTATTCTTGCAAATTTACTCAGTAATAAATAATGAGGAAGAGAAATACGAAGAATATGTACGGAACGTAACCTGAACTGTACCTAATTATTGTTTATTATGTTTTTCAGAGTTTTCTTTGAGGCATCAGTAGCTTTTCAGCCAGACAGGGTTTATTAGTGTACGCCTTCTACAACATAACGTTAGGAGATTTTTGAACATCATTACTCCACAGAAAAGGAAGACAGTCTGGCCATCAGCATGGATGCAGAGAAGGTCTTCTACAGGGTGGACTGGGACTTCCTGGCTGCAACCCTGCGAAGGTTCTCCCTGGGACCAAGGTTTATAACAGCCATCTCTTCCCTGTACTCCAATCCAGAGGCAAAGGATAGGGTAAATGGGCGTCTCTCTGACAGATTCCCACTGTAGAGATGCACACGTCAGGGTTGTCCATTGTCCCTGCTCCTCTTTGCCTTTAGCCTGGAACCCCTGGCCATAGTGGTTAGATCCAACTCAAAGACTGTGGGAGTGACAACAGGAGGACAGAACAGAAGCTGACACATAATGCTGATGACTCACTATTTTTCCTGGGGGACCCTGTTTGCTCTCTCCCGCATCTCCTAGACACCTTAAATTAATTTGGTTCCCTTGCAGTTACAATATAAATCTGTCTGAATCAGAGGCAATGACTCTTAGTGGGGCCCCTCCACCACACTTCAAAGAAAAGTTTCCTTTCTCTTGGACCAAACATAACACCTTTCATTATTAGTGATTTACATAGCAGCTGACAGTTCACAGCTGTTTAAAAATAACCAGTCACAGTTATACGATACAAAGCCTGGGGAACAAAACAACTGAGTTACAGGCTGTCTTGGCAGTGGGGATGGTGGATATTGCGGCCATCACGGAGACTTTGGCCACCCAATACCAAGACTGGGATCTGATTATCCCAGGGTATAGGATATACAGAAAGGATAGAGGCAGGGGGAAGGGGGAAGGGTGGCAGTTTATGTAAGGGAGGGTATAAGGTGTGTAAGGGAAGAGGGGGAGGAGGGTAGAACAGGGGCATTATGGTCGCAATTCCAGGATTTGAAGGGTAGGACACTGAGGATGGGAGTGGTGTACAGGCCACCAGCTCAAGCAGAGGACTTGGACAGGGAGTTAGCGGAGCAGATTAGGAGGGTCTGTGGGAAGGTGAACACCATGATCATGGGGGACTTTAATTTACCAGGAGTGGATTGGAGCACCCCAGCCACCTTGAGTGCAAGGGAGCAAGTGCTCCTGGAAGCATTCCAGGATAGCTTCCCGACAGAGATGGTTAACAAACCAACTCAGTTGGATAAAACGCTGGACCTAGTACTGTCTAATGGGGAGACTGTAAGGAGGCTGGGGGTGTCTGGGACTGACCACCACTCAGTGTGGTTCATGTTCAGCAAGGAAGCTATAAGTACAGGAACCCAGGTGGTTGACTTCAGACATGCTGACTTTGGCAAGATGGGGGAAATTTTGGAAAGAGATCTGGCAAGAATTAATCCACACTTGGATGCAAGCCAAAAATGGGAAATTATCAAATTGGGGCTGACGGAGGCAACGGGGGATCATGCAACAGGAGACAGAGCAAGAAGGGAAGGGATAAGAGGCCAAGCTGGTTGAATCGGGAGGTCTTGGAAATGGTGAGGGCAAAAAAAGCAGCAATTAGGAGGTTCAAGAAATCCAGGAGGGGGGAGGACAGGGAAATGCATTTGAAGGAGTCCAAGGGAGTAACCAGACTAGTCTGGGCAGCCAAGGCTTCCAGAGAGCTGAGGCTGGCACAGGGCATCAAGAACAGGGAAAAAGACTTCTTCAGGTACATAAGGGATAGGTGGAGCTGCAAGGGCCACATAGTGAGGATTAGGAAGAATGGTGGGAGGGGGGAAGAAAGGGGCAGAGCAGGCAGAAGTACTATATGAGTACTTCTGTTCTGTGCTCACAAGAGAGACGGGTTGGCAGCTACCTCAGGGAATGGGGAAGGTGGGCAATGGGGAGAGGGGGTGTCATATGAGGTAATTACAGAAAGCAGACTGCTGGAGGGTCTGAAGGCACTGAGGGTGGATAAGGCACCAGGATCAGATGGCATTCAACCCAGGGTGCTGAAAGAGCTGGTCGGAGGTCTTGTCGGGGCTGCTGGCAGACCTGTTCAATACTTTCCTGGACACAGGATGCATACCACAAGATTGGAGGATGGCTCCTGTGGTGCCCCTTCACCAATCTGGCCCTAAGGAACCGGGCAATTACAGACCAGTAAGACTCACATCCATTGTGGGAAAACTAATGGAGACAATACTGAAAGAGAGGCTAGTGACCTTTTTGGAAGACAATGGACTCCAGGATGGTCAGCAAAATGGGTTTGTCTCAGGAAGATCCTGCCAGACCACCCTAGTTGAGTATTAAGACTGGGTGCTGAGGCAACTAGATAAGGGTCATGCAGTGGATGTCCTGTATTTGGACTTCAGCAAGGCCTTTGATTCTGTGCGTCATGGGCAGTTGGGGGAAAACTGGAATATATGGGGGTGGGGATAAAGATGGTAAACTGGATCATGAACTGGCTGAAGGGGAGGCAGCAACAGGTGGTGGTGGCGGGGGAACTCTCATCCCCAAGGGCTGTGATGAATGGGGTTCCACAGGGCTTGGTACTGGGCCCGGTGCTGTCTGGGATATTCATAGCAGATATCTCACATGGCATTAGGGGTAAGATCAGTCTGTTTGCTGATGATACCAAAATGGGGGTGGTAGTGGACGACATAGTAGGGTGGCAGTGGCTACAGGATGACCTGCCTAAACTGGAGAAGTGGACAGAAATGTGGCAGTTGGGTTTCAACATGAAGAAGTGCAAGGTTCTACACTTCAGAGCAAGGAACTCGGCGAGGAGCTACCAGTTGGGAGGGGTTCAGTTAGGCACCACCGAGGAGAAAAAAGATATAGGGATGGTTATCAATCAATCAAATCAATCAAAATCTTTATTTATCCAGGCGAACATCATTGAGCAGGCTTAATGGGGAATATGAACAACTCAGCTCAGTGCAGGAAGGCGGAAGCTAAAGCCGACAAGATGCTGGGGTGTATTGCAAGAGGAATCTCATCCAGATGTAGGGAGGTGATCCTGCCTCTGTACAGGTCACTAGTCAGGTCACACTTGGAGTACTACGTGCAGTACTGGTGTCCATTTCTGAAGAAAGATATCAGATTACTGGAGAGGGTACAGCACATGAGAACTAGGATGATCAGGGATTGGAGGGAAAATCCTATGAGGACAGGCTGAGTGAGCTAAATATGTACACCCTGGAGGAGAGGAGGGATCAGGGGGATATGATCGAGACCTTTAAATACTTGAAGGGATAAACAAGACAGGTACAGAAGGGGTCTTTAAGTTGAGGAGGGGGAGGGACATGAGAGGCCATAGTCTCAGATTGGAGGGGGAAAGATGTGAGGGAGATGAGGAGACATTTTTCCATGGAGGGGGTTGTGGCTAAATGGAACACTCTGTCTGAGGAGGTGGTATCCTGTAAGACGGTGGGCAGTTTTAAAAGGGGATGGGACAGAGTGAGAGGGGGTAACTGTGAGGGGAGGAGGGGGCAGCTGCAATGTAAGGGTAGTAGCTGCACATTCAAGCAGACTTGATAGACCATGAGGCCTGTTTCTGCTGGCAGATTCATATGTTTGTATGATACCATACAGGCAGACCTAGCCAGATGGACCTTACTCCCCTAACACTATACAGGCAGACGCAACTCATCAAAATGAACGTCCACTCATGGTTGTTGTTCTGTTTCCAAACCCTGCCCACCCCTATTCCAGTCAGGTACTGGAATAACCTAAAAAAGAATATTCAGAAGTTTTTGTGGGCAGGGAAACACCATGAGTGGTTGAAAAGATACTACAGGTGCCAGTGGAGGGGGGGGGGGACTGCGCCTTCACAACCTTCATCAGTATTACTTAACAGCACAGGGGGCCTTCATCTGCATGTGGGTTAAACAAAGGGCATCCTCAGGCTGGTACTCCTTTGAGGAAAACAATACCCTAGGACGTGCCCCATGGGCTCTGCTAATGGCAGGAATTCCTCCTGATATGTGGTCCCACCTCCATAACCCGTGGACTCAACATACTTTGCACCTCCTAGTAAAGCTTAGGAAACTCATGGACACACAAAATTAGCTGGGTCTGGTTTCCCTTATTAGGCATGAAGTTAGTTTTATCCCCCCCCCCCAGTCTTGACAGTGGCTACTTTTTGGGGGAAAGACAAAGGCTGATGAGATTTGTCAAGGTGGCGAGGCCCCAGGGCTGCCATTCTTTTGAACATTTTAAAGGTATGTTGGGTCTGAGGAATCCAGACCATTTTAGATATTTGCAGGTCTGCCACTTCATACACTCCATGGATGCTTTACCAAAACTGTCTAGGGATATGTCCAGTCTGGAGCACTTTTTGTATGACATGGTGGTCCTCAGGACAAAAATATAGTACTTTTCAGACCTGTATAAATTACTTACCTCAGACAGCTTTCCATTACTGGAGAGCATTAAAATTAGTTGGGAAATAGAGGGCGGTGTTGTAATATCACCAAACAATGGGAGAGAAGGTTGAGGAAGGGTTGGAAGGTGACTGCTTTGCCTACTTGGTGAGAATTTAACTGGAAAATCTACATTAGAGTTTTTTCTCATACCATCTAAAACTAAATATTTTTCCAGGACCCACAGTGATGAATGCTGGAGACAATGTGGGGTAGGGACCTGGAACTCTCTATCGCATCTTCTGGGCCTATTCCAAGCTTGCCCCTTTTTTTTGGGGGCAATCCATCTCCAAATTTAGCAGATCTTGGGGATGCACCATCCCCAATTCTTACACAGATTTGGTATTTGGCTTTCCCGCTTTACTGAGTGGGTCTAAGAGGGTTCAGAGACAGGGACAAATTTTAAGAGTGGTGGCTCTGAAATCATGTATCACGGTTAAGCGGCTGTCACCCCCCCACCTACAGTGGATCAGTGGAAACTCAAAGTAACTGAGCTTGAATGTATGGAGAGAATCACTGCTGATCTGAGACTCCAAGGAGGCAAGTTTCTTGACATTTGGAGGCCTTATCACAGAACCATCCTCCTGGGGATGACTAGGTGGAGAGCAGGACACCAAATGCTGAACTATACCCTGATGACTCACTCACATGAACAACTTAGGCTCTTACATGATTACAGACCTTCTAGTCAAGGATATGGGTATGATGGGTGGGCCGACACATGCTGTTGATTTGGTTTTTTTGGGTTATACTTGTTCTTCATTTGTCAACTGGTTATCAGATATTGTTAAGCTGTTGCACTTTTCAGGCTCGTAGTGATGTTATGTGTCTTCTTTACCTTACAGCCTCAATAAAATATCATAAGTTTAAAAAGGCCACGCCCAGATGGTGGTTGGATTTCCGCACTCGCGCCAGCGGCCGGGTTCGGGAGCGAGCCGGGAAGCTGGAAGGCGGCCGAGGAGAGGGCTGGAGCGTCCTAGGGACTGCTCGTCCCTCTCCGGGAACCAGATCCGCTTTGACTGACCTCGGGTGGAGACCCGAGGTGTGCAAGGCCGATGGCAGAGAAAAGAAGGGGGCGACGCGGTTAGACGTCGGCGCCAACGCCTTGACATCAGGGACATGGCACGTCGCGAGAAAGAACACCGGAAAAAGCACCTTGCGCTCTCCCGGTAGACGGAGCACTAGGCCCCGACCCTCAATGCTCCTGCCTGCCCAGAGACAGCATCCTGATGAAAATTTCATAGTCTCGGGGTGTATAGGGCCCCCACCCCGTACCCCGCCTGGGGGGTAAACCAAGGCTCCGTGGAGGATGGACTGCTCTGGTCTACAGGCAGGTGAGCGAGGGCTGAAAAAGGCCATAAAAGTGACTCCCGAAGAGAGGGGGACCGCAGGGGAGAGGGGTAGTAAAAAAAAAAAAAAATAAGTTTAAAAAAATGTAAAAAAAAAAATTATGAAGAAATGTATCCGGGGCCAGCCTTTGGCCCAGTGGGTAGAGTGTTATGACTCCATGCTGGTGAGCTGAGTTTGGGGGCGAGCTCAGAGAGCCAGCTGAATGGACCAGGCCTAGGGGGACATCACTGCCATTCGGCACCACCTCCAGCCTGGGGAAGGATTGTGCAGTATTGACCACAGGCAACAAGTAACCATATAGTTAAGAGAAGTCTTCTCTTGGCATACAGCCCAAAGGGCCCTGCACCTCTGTACCCATAGCTGCATGGGATCACAGTGCCCAGAGGGTCCTGAGCTTCCACAGCCAGATGGACTCTTGGCCATGGGCATCTGCACCTGTAACCACATGGATACACAGGGTCCAGAGGGCCCTGCACTTTCACAGCTCCCCAGAATGCCCCAACAAATTCTTTGCATCCTTAGCCACATAGACAAACCTGCCAAAATGAAGATATAATACCATGATCTCAAAGGAAATTCATTGCAAAAAACTGTGTTAATGCTCCAGTTAGGGTTCGATTTAACCCCACAAAAGTAGGGAAATGTGGCTTTAGAATTTCCAACCCAAACTCCCTGCCCACACCCTAAGCAGCAAAAGAATAAGATCACATAAGCAACTAGAGCCATCATCAGGCAAGACAAACATCATACAACTGTTTCCAGATGACACAAATGCAGTAGTAATGATATGCTACCTTTGTGGATTTGTATCTACATCTGCAGAAGTTCTGGCCCTTTAGGGGCCTGCACTTCTGCAGCCAGAAGTGTGTGTGTATGTCTTACAGTGTGAATGAGTACCTGTGTCTGCAGAAGCTCTGGCCCCACAGAGGCCTGCACTTCTGCAGACAGAAGTTGTGTTGTAATTTGGGTATCATGGTTTCTATCTGAGACTGCAGAAGTGCAGGCCCCACAGGAGCCTGTGCTTCTGCAGCCAAAAATTGGAGTGAATCTCTCACACCTGAGACTGCAGAAGCTGAGACCCCTCAGGGGCCTGCGCTTCTGCAGCCAAAAGTATGCGTATGTTTTACAGTGTGTAGTAGTACCTGTGGCTACAGAAGCACTGGCCCCATGGGAGCCTGTGCTGCTGCACACAGAAGAACTGTTATAATTTGGGTATTGTGGATTTGTGTTTATGTCCACAGGGGCCTGTGCTTCTGCAGACAGAAGTCACAGAAACATAGAAACAGACAGCATAGACAATGACAACAGAAAAAGACCACTGGTCCATCCAGTCTGCCCATAAACCTTAACAAACCCAGGACCTCTTGTCCATAAAGGTTCAAAACCCACACTATCCACTCCATGCTTCCTGCCCTACTGCTATCACCCTGAGCAACCACTAAGCCCTTCACTGTGTCACAGCTGTGTTTGAAACCACTGATAGTTTTGATGCCCACCACATTAACTGGCAAATTGTACCACGGCTCCACCATTCTTTCTGTAAAATAAAACTTTCTCACATCCCTCTTGAATCTCCCCATCAGTTTCCACTCATGCCCCTGTGTTCTTGATCCACTACTTATGCTAAATAATTTCTTGCAGTTTACCTTGTTCATTGTTTTCAGGAACTTGAAGGTCTCTATCATATCTTCCCTCTCTCATCTGGCCTTCAGCAAGTGCATTTCAGTGTCTTGAGCCAATCCTTATAAGATCTGCCTTACTGGCCCTCAGTCATTTGGGTCATGCTGCATTGCACTATGTGCAGCCTGTCCTTATCTTTCCTTAGTGAAGACTCCAGAACTGGGCACAGTACTCCACGTGGGGCCTCACCAGTGACCTATACAGAGGTAGTAATATCCCTTTTTTACTGATATCATTACCCCTTCCTATACACCCCGGCATCCTGTTTGTCTCATTGCAGGCCTTGCTACAATAGTTTGATTGTTTTAGGGAGCTAATAATGATAACGCCTAGGTCTCTTTCCTCAGAGTTCGTGCCCAGGTTTATCAGCTTTCATCCAGTACTCTGTCCTCAGGTTCTCTTTCCCTATGTTCATCACCTTGCACTTTTTGCCATTGAATTTCAACTGCAAAACCTTTGACCACCTCTCTAGCTTTTGCAAGTCTTTCTGCACCTCCTCAAGTCCCTCCTTGTTGTATACCCTGCTACAGAGCTTAGTGTCATCTACAAAGAGACACATCTTGCACTGGATTCTTTCTCCAATGTCACTAATGAACATATTGAAAAGGTCTGGACCTAGGACCTATCCTTTTGGCTCTCCACTGGTGACCTCCCTCTCTTCTGATTTGACTTTACTGTCTCCATTCCAACCAGTTTCTCACCTGTCTATGTCCTTCACTGTACTCAGAGTCTCTAGCTTCTTCAGCAGCCTTCTGTGAGTCACTGAGTCAAAAGCCTTCCTGAAATCAAAGTAGAGTAAATATATAGCACGGCCCTTATCCATTAGCCTCATTACCCAGTCAAAGAATACTATCAGGTTGGTCTGACAAGACCTGCCTGCCATGAACCCATGCTGTTTACTTGGAGTCCATTGCTCTGCAGGTAGTTTACATGGTCCTCTGACAAGTGTCTCCATCAGTTTACCCACAGTAAAGGTAAGACTGACAGGTCTGTAATTATCCAGTTGGGTTCTATAATGCCAACTCGACAACAATTTTTTTGACCAGCATCACAGCAACGGAATTTATGTTGACCGTAAGTTGCAGTCGACATAAATCCCGATGGACCCCCAATCCATTTTTCTATCGGGAGGCTTTGCCCAACGAAACCCCACACCTCCGTTTAATTATAATCAACTCTGAGTTGGAGTTGATTCAGGGAGGGGGTGCAGGACCGGGAGACAGCGTGCCCTGTCTCTGGTGCACCAAAACAGCAACCTGTCGACGAACTGTCAATTTTGTCTGTAGCGACATAGATCGCTGTATAGGTGTTGCTTCTGGGGGGTTATACCATCCAGTTGCTCCTTGTCTCCCTCCTTATGGAGCGGGACTATGTCTTCTACCTTGCAGTCTTTTGGAACTACCCCTGTCTGAAATGAGCTATTGAATAGCCCCATCATGTGTTCAGGTAGTTCCACTGCCAATTCCTTGAGCACCCTCAGATGCATCCCCTCTGGCCTTACCTGGCTTAAGGACTGCTAACCCTTTGCAAACCCTTTCACTGGTAAATACTTGCTGCCTCATATCAGGGATTCCCCTTACAGCTGCCTTAATGCCACTCTGTGGCAGAGGCCCTCTGCCTTTCCTTGAGAATACAGAGCAAAAGTAGTCGTTTAAAATGGCTGCTTTCTGCCAGTCCCCATCAATTACCCTACCTCCCTCTGTGACCTTAACAGTTCCTCCTTCCCCTTCTTTCTTTTTTCCTAGCATATCTAAAGAACTGTTTTTTCCCACCCTTGTCCCCACCGCAATAAGCAGCTCTGTGTCTGCCTTTGCTTCTCTGCCCACCCTTTTGGTTTCCTTAGTCCTCATTAGGTACTCTCCCCATTCTTCCTTCCCTTGTTTTTCCTTGTACCTGGTGAAGGCCTTCTTTTGGCTGTCACTACTTCCCAGACCTTTCCAGAAAACCATATTAGTTAAACCATATTAGTGCCTATCCACAAGGGGGGATCAAGGGTGGTGGCAGGGAACTACAGGCCCGTCAGCCTGACATCGGTGGTGGGCAAGGTGATGGAGGGCATTGTCAAGGAGAGGCTGGGGGGGGCCTGGAAAAGTTGGGGTGCATGGACGATAGACAGCATGGATTCGTCCCTGGGGAAATCGTGTCAGACAAACCTTGTGGAGTTCTATGACTGGGTGACGAGAGCCTTGGACCTGGGTAGACCGGTGGACGTCCTGTATCTTGACTTCAACAAGGCGTTTGACTCTGTTCCTCATGGGGGCCTGTTTAATAAGCTGGGAGAAATGGGGTGGGGAACCAGATGATCAGATGGATAGGCAATTGGCTCCAGGACCGGACCCAGAGGGTCGTGGTTGGCAGCATAGTCTCATCCCCAAGGAGGGTTATTAGTGGGGTCCCTCAGGTATCAGTCCTTGGGCCCCTCCTGTTCAATGTCTACATCTCTGACATAAGGAAGGGTATCAGGAGTGAGATGAGTCTCTTTGCGGATGACTCGAAACTGGGGGCGGTGGTGGATGGGGAGGAGGGGAGGGTGGTCCTACGGGGGGACCTGGAGGCTCTGGAAAGGTGGTCTAGAAAGTAGAAGCTGAGGTTTAATGCAGGGAAATGCAAGGTACTGCATCTAGGAGCCAGAAACTCGGGCCAAGAGTACACCCTGGTGGGGGGGGGACGCTACAAGTCTCAATGGCTGAGAGGGACCTGGGGGTGTGGTGGTGGATGTCAAGATGAACAACTCTGAGACTTGTAGGAGGGCAGCAGCCAAGGCCAACAGGATGCTGGGATGCATCGCTAGGGGATCACCTCCAGAAGGAGGGAAGTGATACTCCCCCTGTATAACTGCTTGGTGAGGCCACACCTCGAGTACTGCGTGCAGTTTTGGAGGCCACACTTAAAGAGGGACAGTGAACTCCTGGAGAGGGTCCAGAGGTGGGCAACCAAAATGATCTGGGGCTTGGGGGACAGGACCTATGGGGAGAGGCTCGAAGAGCTAAATATGTACACATTAGAAGAGAGAAGGGACCGGGAGGACATGATAGAGGTTTTCAAGTACATGAAGGGGTTAAATAGGGGAGGAGCAGTCAGGGTGCTCCGAAGGAAGGAGGGGGGGCAACTAGAGGACATGGGTGGAAGCTGGAGGGGGGGAGATTCAGGGGAGAAAGGAGGAGATGCTACTTCACTGAGAGGGTGGTGGAGCCACGGAATGTGCTGCCCAGGGGGCTGGTGGAGGCATAGATGGTGGTGGTGTTCAAGAGGGGCTGGGACAGGTACAGGGGAAGGGTTCTGGAAGCAAAGTTCTGTGCAGCGGGAATATCCGGGACTGGGAAGGGAGAAGCCAGAGAGGGCGAGGGGGGCAGCAAGGTCAGCTCCCAGGGTGGGGGCTGACCAAACGAGCAGACACAAGAGACCGTTAGGCCTATTCTGCTGGCATTTTAGTATGTTAGCATGTTAGTAACTAGTGAGAGAGATTGGACAAAACAGGCCCACTCACCCACTTTCTTAATTCAAAAATCATTTTTTTTATTTGTGACATTCAGAAACATTCAATCTTACATTTCAGGATCACTCCTTCATCAGAGAAAATCTGGTTACATATCTATAAATACTTTCAATAAAATATAATTCATTTGTAATTCTAATTACCAAAATCAGTTAAATAGTATTTCCAAACTGCAGGCGGGCTAAATTGAAAACCACTTACTGAAATTCTTTTCTGTAACTTCTTTCTTTGCTTGAACATTCTCACTGTTATACACGTCTAGAAAAACATACAAACATTCATCATTTGTCTTGTTCCAATTTATATATTTGTTTTAGAGTCTTAAGTGGTCAAAGAAGACCCACGTCAGGAAGAGCAATACTTTTTCTATCCCCGGTAATGTTTTTCTGTCTTATAATCAACTACTCCCTAAATGTTAAATATAAAAATATATATCATAAGTATGGCCGTGGACAATAATGCTGTATATCAATTCCAGTTACCAAAACAAACAAGCAAACAGTTTTTTTACCTTTTCTAAACCTCCCATTTCTCTGATAGAGCATACTTTTAGTTTTTTACCCATTCAATCTATAAGTAAACATATGGTTATATTTATTGTGTGCACCTCTCACTATTGTAATTTGTTATTCTCAAGGCATGGTTGTTAAACAAGCTTACCTTCAACATTCATGACCATCTCGTTCTGTGCCTCCAAGGTGAATGAGGACACGCGTGGGCCAGAAAGCAGTTCCTTATGTAGTGGAGCCTTTCCGGAATCCAGCCATATGTCATGCCCTGCTCAGTGAGATCACTGAAGCCTGTGCGTACTCGCTAGTGTACAAACTCTCACCTGGGTGCCGGACCTACTATCAGTGGCACCTAAACAAACGTGTCCGGAAAGTATTTTAATAATGTTTTTATTTTCAATATATATTCCATTTCATGGTTACATATGCAGACTTGTATAGAATTTAGGGCATAGTTTTGTCTTCTGCTACAAATATCTCCACTGCTCTTAAAACGTCTCATTACCAGTCTCAACCAGGGCATAATGCAAGCTCCACAATCCCACACCAAAATAACAAGTTTGAATCCTATCTTACAGAAGGTGTATATTTATCACAATCACATACACATTTATAAAATTATATTACCCCTCAGATGGGGGGGGTCTATTGCTGGGTGGAGGGGGCATTTTGTTCCAACAACAACTAGTCCAATTGCATCATCTTAAAATCTGGAACGATGGTGGTGGGGATTGGGGGGGGGGTTATTGTTCAGAACTTACAGTGATGGAAATCAAAAAAGGGGGAGGATACCCTGTCTTGTTTACAATACGGGTTGCCAGTCAGTCTCTTCATTCATTCCATACCTTAGATCCATGGCCTGAAAAAGATCTATATAAAACACCTCCCTTAGTAATAATTTCTGGTTAAAGTCTCCCCCTCTCATATTAGTCTCTTGTAACTTTTTCTTTGGATTACTATTCTCATACAAGACTTTGTGGCCTCCAGAATGGTCCCTTTGATTGCCACCATCTTTTTTCCACATTCCTGATGCTCTCCACTCCAACTAACTTGTCCCAGACCAGCTCCCTCATCTGGTTGAAGTCTGCCCTTCTGAAATCTAGGATGTCAGCCTTTGATGAGGGCTCACTTGTGACAAGGGCCTGGTTGTACCATATAGAGTTATGGTCACTGGATCCTAGTGGCTCCCCTAACCTCACTCCTCCTACCACTTCCGAGTTGGTGAGCACCACATCAAGAATCGCAGCCAGCCTAGTGGGTTCCTTAACAAGCTGCGTCAGCAGGCAGTCCTGCAATGTATCCAATAGGGCCTGACTTCTGGAACTCCTGCCCACTGGAATGACCCAGTCAATATCTGACAGGTTTAGATCTACCACCATCACCATCACCGTCTCTCCCTTTACCACCCCTCCCTCTAGTTCTGCCCCTAGCTCTTTATCTCTCTCTTCTCCCTGTCCTGGAGGTCTACAAATTATCCACATTTATGATTTCTTGCCTAACGATGCAGTGGGCTGAACCCATAGCAATTCTATTTCTCCATTACCTCCCTTGATAGTTCCATCATCCACTGCCTCTATATCCTCTCTGACATACAGGAGTATACACTCTCCTTTACCTTTCCTTCTATTCCATCTAAACATGTTGTAGCCTGGGACTGTCAGGTCCCAATCATTATTCTCCATGGCCCAAGTTTCTGTGATGGCTACTAGATCCATCCCAGTGTCTTCTACTATTGTGTGGAGCTCACTAATTTTATTTCCCTAACTTCCAGCACTAAGGCAGGCGCCTTTCAATCTTTCTCCTAATCCCCTTTTGCTTTTTCCTATTCCTTCTCCCTTATTCTTCCTTAGTCTCCTTAATTTTTTATTTGTCATGCTTAATATAGGTTTTGTCAGCCCTCCCTCATTGGCCTCTTCCCCTAAGCTAATCTGAACTTCACCCTTACTGTTACTTACCTTACTGCTACCAGTCCCCTGTACAGGTGAGCCCAAGCCAGGTTCCCCACCTGCTCTCCCTTCTCAGTGGTTCACCTAGCCTCCATATCCCCAGCAGTCAGTTTAACTATCCAATGTAAACATCAAACTTTTACCCCAGTGCACTTTCTCATCAGGAGAAGGCTATCACCCTTGAAGAGTCTCCTGTCCCAGAAACTCCCTAGTCCCCCCAAAAGTGATACCTCTCCTCGTGACTCCATCCCTTTAACCACCCTTCAAACTCCTCAATCTGTTCCTTTCTTACATTATCATACCCTTATTCCACACAGAGTGGACCTCAGAAAAGGCCAGGGAAGCCGAATGTGCCTTCAATTTGTCCTCTAACCTCTTAAAGTTCCTCTTCACTGCCTATACAGGCTGGTTCACCAGATAATTGGTGCACAAGTGTACTAGCACACCCAGATTCTCCTCCCTCTTCTCCACCATCCTCCCTAACCTATCTATAACCCTGATGGCTGATGTGCCAGGAAGGCATCTGACCATTTCACTCCCCTTCCCTCTGCCTCCCATCACCCTCTCTACTCCCCTAATTATTGAGTTCCTCCCAATCAATAAGACTCACCTTGTTGACTTCCTCCTGCTCACCCCCTTGGGTGCCACCAAGTTGTCTTGCCCATTTTCCCCAACAGACTTGGAGTCCTTCTCGACAGAGTCAGGTACCTGAGCCTCCTCAGTAGATGCAAAGCGATTTTTCTGTCTGAATGCTGTGAGACTGGTTGAACTCCTTGTGGCTGCCTGTGCCACCCTTCCCCACTACCTTCCAGCCCCCTGGGCCACTCAGCCTCTAGGGGAGTGGGAGGGGCAGCCGTAAGGACAGGAGAACTAGGCAGTTATCTAGGGCGTCCATAAATAGGGGGTGCCAAAAACACATTGCCATTAAAAAAAATCTTTTTTTACTGTGAGTTTTCTGAAAATTTAATCATATGAATCCAACCTAAGACACTCTGTTGTTACTAATTGGGTGCACAGCAGTGCTGTGAGGACAGAACAAGACCTGATCTGGGGTGCCCACAGTTTTCAGGATAGTTGCCATTTAAGAGGCACTGCATGGGGCCATGGTAAACAGGAGACTCTCATCGGTGGCAGCTGGCATCACTGCACAGCAACAGATAGACCCTGCTGCCAGGCCGGGCACAGCAGAACAACAAGACAGGTCAGCCCAACTGGTGGCATCAGGAGGACAGTCAGGGAGAGTTAGCAAGTCAGGCCAGGTAGGAGGAGAACCAGTGATCTGGTGTCCACTAAGTGGAGAGAAGAAAAGAAGCCAGCAGTATCATGAGGCGAAGGTAAGGAGTATATACTTGACTGAAGGGGAGGGGAGAAATCACGACAGTCAACATCGTCAGGTGCTGCAGACTGCCTGGACTCAGGCTTGAAATCAGGGTTTCTGAGCACTGCTTGTACTCACAGAGGCTGGAGCCAGAGAGAGCACCATCGGCTGAAGCTGGAGGAATGAAGTGTGGCTGCTTCTGCCTGCGGGGTTCAGAGCAGGGTTTATTTCATATGATCTGATTCATGCTATTGCCTGCATGTTTTTTGCTAGAGATTGGAATCCCAGAGGAGAAAAAAATAATATGTGTCCCTTGTCGGGAAGGAGTGAGGGAAATTGTGGGGGATGACAGGAGTCTCTAGCATGTTGAGGGGATTCAATCCAGATGCTGCTGTGTTGCTGTCTCAATCTCAGTAAGAAAAGCCTTTTAAGAAAGGCCTTTGCCCTTAGGCAAATGTGGGGAGGATATGCTGGACTTAAGAGGAGAGGAAGATCATGGCGATCACTGTCATCAGGGGTTGTGGCCTATTGAACTCAAATTGGGGTTCATGGTCCCTAAGTGCTGCTCGTATTAAGAGAAAGGCTAGCCTAAAGCCAGAGAGAGCGCAGCTGGAGGGAGAATGTGGGACTGAAACATGTTTTTAGTAGAGAACCCCAGAAAAAAAATATAATGTGTGTCCCCATTTGGTGTGGGCTACTTGTTGGGGATGAGAGGAGTGCCCAGGATTTGTTTTGCATGGGAGAGGGATGATTTAGAAAAAAAAACATTTTTTTGGGGGGTGGCATTTGCAAGTTCACCTTGGGGCACCACATACCCTAAGACCAGCCCTGTGGCATGGGGGATGGGGTTGGACACCAATTGAGCTAGTGCCGCAGAGGAGTTACAGTATCTCATCTCTTGCTGCCACCAGCTGAGCATGGAGCTCCACAAAGGTCATGTAGATTGATCGGTGCCCCCCCATCCAGAGCATAACCCTTGAGAAGAGCATCCCATTGTCCCCACAACTGACTACATCCCCACTGTACCTCATCTCCATACTGAACCTATGATACAAAAAAGGCTTACATTATATATGGAGTTCTGTTATATTTTTATATTTGAAGTACTTTCTACACCTCCTTTATTTAATCCCTTAAACCTCAGTTAATTACAATTATATATTTCTATTTGTATATACATAAATATAAAAATTCAAAAATATGTACATTTCTATTTGACTTTTGTCAACTACAAGTAACAGCAAATCTCAGTGTGGGCTGCTACTTCAGATGTTCTATCAGAACTGGAACATTATGCCAGGAAAGCTATTTCTTAGCAACGACCTGATTCTAACTACAAAAATGTTTCCAATAAATGCTTAAAAAAAAAAAAGAAATCAGCAGTCCAGAAAGTCCACCAAGCAGTGACAAACAAAATTGCAGTACCACATAATTAACAATTAACATTAAAAATAAAAATAAATAAAAATAAATAAAACAGGCCACCACACAGCAATAAGCCAGCAAATCCTGGTGAAAAGGACAGCCTCACAAAATGCACAAACAAACTGCCAAACTACTGCATATATAAATAAAATGAAATTTACACTAGATGTGATTCACCACAGAACAAATGTGGTGACTATCCTGCTCCTAACCAACATCAAATATACAAATCCCATGGCTTTCTGTAGGCAACAATACCTTCATTCTTAATCCACAGCCAGTACACAAAAGTATTTAAAAATCAAAAAACAAATATTAAAAATGTTCACTTGGCTATGGGAGCTCCACACAGACACAGCCACGCTACTGATGCCAGCATTTCATTCAAGCAGCAGAAGTCAGTGTGTATGTCTTACACCTGTGGCTGCAGAAGCTCAGGCCCCTCAGCAGCCTGTGCTTCTACAGTCAGAAGTGTGTGTATGTCTTGCAGTGGGCATGAGTATCTGTGGCTACAGAAGTACAGGTCCCATAGGAGCCTGTGCTTCTGCAGACAGAACTGTTGTTATTTGAGTAATATAGATTTCTATCTGCAGCCAGACTTGAATGTGTATGTCTTGCAATGTGCATGTTGCAAATACATATCCACAAAGGCAGTGTAGTGCCCCAGAGTTGGAGGCCCTACTGAAACAATTTAGGGTCCCCTGAGTAGCCAGCATATTCCTCAGCAGCCTCCCAATTTAGTCAGTGTCCCCAGTTTGGTGCCCAGTGAGGTGTCCCCAGTAGACCCCTGGCAAACAGTAGTATAAGGTGGCGGGGAATGGGAGAATGGCACATTAATAGGACCCGACATACACACACACACACACACACACACACAAAATAAAGCTGCTGCTTGTAGTTTAAATTTCCTTTTCTTTTTTTCTTCCAGCTGTTTCCCCAGCAGTTTGCTGCTCCAGAGTATGGCCCGACCATTGGTTGCCCCCATGTTGCCAGGGACTGAGTGTCGGTGTTAGGGGACTATAAAGGTTCTGCACAGCGGGAGCCAGGAGTAAGCAAGTGTAGTGTCCAGTAGCCATGAAGAGAAGTGACCGGGAAGAAGTTTGTGAGTACTCTTAGGCACTGAGGTGCAGTCAGAGAAAGAACGACCAGAGAGAACACAGGGGAACCTGTGAGAGAAAAGAAAAGACTTACCTGAGCCAGCAGTCCCTGAGGTCCTTTTCTCCAGAGTCTTCCTGTGTGCCGGTCTCCTTGGGCATCATCAGTTTCAGCAGACCCTCCCCTGAAGCAGTGGTAGAATTGGCAGTCCTGCAGCAGTAAGCAGCCCAGTTAGACAAGCATCCATGAGGTGGCTGCATGGTGTGGGCTCAGTATAGTCCCTTTTTTCAAATGTATTTAATTGAAGTTAGAGTTGGTCCCTCATTGGTGGCATCAGCAGGCCGTGGCAGTGAGCAGAAAGAGTTGAGAGAGACAGTGTGCACCAGAACAAGGCCACAGTGGTCAGGCAAAGGAGTGCTGGGTGGGGCAGCAAGTCCCACCTCCCAGACCACCAACCGAGCCATCCCAAAACTCCCACAGCCAGCAGCAGTGCCAGCCTTTCCGTATCTTGCTCCCTTCAGTGCTTTACCCCAGGTTGAGTTGGTGAGTCAGTGGCAGCACCACTAGGCAGGTGCTGACTGCCAGAACAGTTTAATTTGAACAGTTTAATTTGAAAAAAATGTATTTATTGAAAGCGTTGAATAGCACAGGGTAGGCAAGACCTCAGCCAAGAAAATGCCCAGAGGCAGAGCAGTGAGCAGAGGCCCTTATTTTAATTAAGGAACTCCTGGAGGGTGGAGCAAGAGGTGGGGCAGACCCCAGTTTAAAGCAAATCAAAGCCAAGGGTTTTATTTATTTAAAATAAACCATGCCAAGTATGGCTAATTAAAGCAACCAAGGCGGTGGCGCAGACAATAACAACACCTAGTACAAAAGCCATACTCAACAATAGCACCAATGGTAGTGGTCCAAACACACATGAAGGACCGCTACCATGGTGAAGTGAAAAATTTAAATTTGTGTTTTTGGGGGTGGTCTGTCCCCCACACCCCCAATCTCAATATAATCAACTCCACAAGGGGGTAGACCTTGGGGATGTGGAGAACCACAATGGGGGGGGGGGATCGAGCACTAACAAAAAGAAGACAAATCCACTACTCAGGAGACCGGGAACAGAACCCAGGTCCCTGGGTCTTCTTTGCTCTGGATACGAGTGCCTTAGCCTCTCCACGACTGGAGCAGCTTGACCAGGCACCTCGCTTCCAGCTACTTCACTGCCTCCCATGTGCCTGTGACTCCCTCCGATCTGCCTGGACAGCTACAGGGGTGACTGTAATGCACGTTCGCTATTCTATTTCTGCCTCTCTCCAGGCAGACGTGCTTCCTGAAGTGCTGTTTTGAACATGGAAATGTTATTCTGACTGGATACGACCAAGGCCACTCAGGTGGGAGGGTATTGTCCCACCTCAGGGCTGCCCACAAAGGTGGCTGAGAGCCAAATCAAGCTGGCCAGGCTCCAGTAAAGGGGCCACCCACAGGGCGGAATAGAAAGGCTCCATAGGAGCCAGCAGTGGGTTTATTCACCCTCAAAGCACCCACAGGACACAGCAAATACAACTCACTAAGAGAAGGTGCAATTGGGTTGGGGCACTTAATGGGATGACAGCTGAGTGCTGAACAGGCTCAGCATTTGGACTGGTGCTGTTCAATGTCTACATCAACAACATTGGTGAAGGCATTAAGGGCAAAATGTGTCTGTTCGCAGATGACACCAAGCTATGTGGAAGGGTGGACACAGCAGAAGGGGTACAGGAAGTAAGGGAGGATCTAAAAAAACTAGAGAGGTGGTCCAGGATTTGGCAGTTCAGCTTCAGTGCAATGAAATGCAGTTATGCACATTGCAGCCAAGAACCCGAGGACTGAGTACAGCCTGGGAGGGGCCTGGGTATCTGTATCAGAGGAGGAGGAGGAGGAGAACCTGGGAGTGATGATAACTAGAGATCTAAGACACTCCATGCAGTGTAGTAGGGCACTAGCAAAGGCAAATAAAATGTTGGGCTGTATTGGCAGAGGGATCAGCAGCAGACGAGAGGTGATACTTCCATTGTACAGATCATTATTGAGACCACAGTTGGAGTACAGTGTGCAGTTCTGGTGTCCATACCTTACAAAGGACATAAAACTGCTGGAAACTGTCCAAAGGTGTGCAAACAAAATGAACATGGATAAACAGGATGCGACATACGAGGAGAGGTTGAGGGCACTGAACATGTACTCCCTGGAACAGAGGAGAGAGAGAGAGAGAGAGAGAGAGAGAGGAGAGACATGATTGAGACCTTTAAGTATTTGAAAGGCATAAATAGGGTAGACAAAGATGGTTGGCAGCTTCAGGAGAGGCTGGTATAGAATCAACGGGAAAAGAAGGGCCAATGGAGGAGAAGGAAGGACTGGGGAGGGGGCAGAGCCAGTAGTTTATGCTGAAGGCCCTGCATTATGAGCAGACTAGATAGACCTAATGGCCTTATTCTGCTGGTTTTGTCATATGTTTGTATGTATGTTTGTATAAATGTTTACAGTCTGCTAAGTGAATTGCATTTAAAGTGACAATGTACCTTATATAAACACTGCCTTTTGAACTGCATTTAAAGGTATTGAGCTTCATTTCTGGGACTGCCATTTGAGCTTGTGTCTTGTCCCATTAACTAAGTACTACCTGAACTTGTGTGGTGCCCCAATTGCCCTAAAGAACTGCCTTTTGAACCTGTGAATTGCCCACTTGCCCTGACATACTCTTGTTTGAAACTGCACATTGCCCTTTTTACCTAAAGAACTGCCTTATGAACTTATGTGGTGCCCAATTTGCTCCAACAAGCTACCTTAAACTGGTGGTACCCTTGAAGTAACTGCCTTAAACCTGTGGTACCCTTTTCAAGAGACTGCTTAGCCTCACTCACTACCTTACATTGAATCAACTCATCGCTTGGCAATCCTGCCTCAGCTGTAATGCTATTTAGTAGTCTGCGCAACTCCCTACATACTGCCTGGGTGTCACCTTTACCAAAGACTGCATCTTGAGTGTGATACCACCTGCTTAAGAATACAAGAATGTGACAGCAGATGGGGATCACTTGATCCATCTAGTCTGCCTGTGTGTTTGTTTAACTACCCCCGAGGATATACTTCTTTGTTTCACTATCCCACAATGCCTATCCCAAGATAGCTTAAATTCCCTAACCGTCTTTACCTCCACCACCTTCTGTGGCAGTCTGTTCCAAGGCTCCACTACCTTTTCTGTTAAGAAGAACTTTCTGACATTGCTCTGGAATTTACCTCCCCCCCACCAAACGTTTGTTGTGCCCTCTGATACGTGCCTCTTTATTCTCATTGAAGATGCTCTGCTCCTGTGCTGAGTTGATTCCTTTGAGGTATTTAAAAGTCTGTATCATGTCTCCCCTGTCTTTTCTCTGTTCCAAGGAGTATAGGTTTAATTGCCTAAGTCTAGTCTCGTAGGGTTTGTAGTGGAGGTCTTGGACCATCTTTGTAGCTCTTCTTTGCACTGACTCTAATCGGTTTATGTCCTTTTTAAGGTGTGGTCTCCAGAACTGGACACAGTACTCCAGGTGAGGCCTGACCAAGGACCTGTACAATGGGATTATCACTTATCACTTTCTTCTTGTAATACCCCTGCCTAGGCTTTTTGTGATGCCTTTTCACACTGCCTTCCTACCTTCAGGTCATTTGATACCATGATTCCAAGATCTCGTTCAAGGTCAGTGATGGCTAATGTTTCACCTCCCAATAAGTAATTTATCCCTGGGTTTCTTTCTCCCAGGTGCATGAATTTGCATTTTTTGGCACTGAAATTCAACTACCAAGTCTTGGATCATTCTTCCAGTTTCTTTGGGTCTCGCTCCATTCTTTTGACCCCTTCCTGCTTATCCATCCTGTTACAGAGTTTAGTGCTGTCTGCAAACATGCTTCCCTTCCCGCAAATTTATCTGCAATGTCGCTGATGAATATGTTGAAAAGTACTGGTCCCAGCACCGACCCCTGCGGGACTCCACTGGTTACTTTCTCTTCCCAAGATACAGCACCATTTACTAGAATGTTTGGGTCCTCCCCTGTAGCCAGTTTCTCACCCAATTTACAGTCTTACTTCCTATACCTGTGTTCTCCAGTTTGTTAATGAGCCTTCTGTGTGGGGCAGAGTCGAAGGCCTTACAGAAGTCTAGATATATTATAGCTAAGGCCCCACCCTGTTCTATTACTTTAGTTACCCAATCGAAGAATTCCACCATGTTTAGCAAGATCATCCAGATGAAAAGCCATGCTGTTTAGGGTCAAGCTTCTTGCTGGCTTCCAGGTATACCACTATTGTTTCCTTTAGTATAGATTCCATGATCTTCCCCACAATGGAATTGAGATTGACAAGTAGGTAGTTCCCTGCCTCCTCCTTACTATCACTCTTGTGTAAGGGCACTACAGTGGCGTTTTTCTAGTCCTCTGGTATCTGTCCACTCTCCAGTGATTTGTTAAAGAGTGTGGCCAGTGGAGCAGCAAGTCCTTCATTGAGCTCTTTTAAGACTCGTGAATGAATGGACCCATGGCTTTGTCCGTCTTTAATTTGTTTAGTTCCTGTAGGACCAAGGAGAGGATTGGGCAAGTACCTGAGAAGAAGGGTGAGGTGGAAGAGGGTGAGGGAGAAGCAACGATGGAATGGGAAATCACGGTAGAAAGGATGAGGGAGAGCCTTAAGTCCATGAAGGTGGACAAGACACCTGGCCCAGATGGAGTCCACCCCAGGGTGCTGAGAGAGTTGGCAGAGGTCCTGACAGGGCCATTGGTGGACCTGTTCAATACATCTCTGAACTCAGGGTGCATGCCCAAGGACTGAAGGGACGCACACGTGGTACCCCTCCATAAGAGTGGGCCCAAGGATGAACCGGGGAATTACAGACTGTTGAGCAGGATTTGATTTTAACATTGTTTTACTAGCCCAAACCCTGGTGCAAACTGGCCAGGGCTAATGCAGCTAACTCTCTACTTGTCCGTCTTGACTAGTGCAGGTTTACCATGGCTGTTAATGAAGCTAAAAATGTCCCTACTTTAGCAGGCTCTAGTCCTTGTGCTAATCTCTCTCTCAATGTTGCAGATGGCCTGGTGTGATTAACACCTGATTAAGAGCTGCAGTTATCTGGTAGTTCAAGAAGGGGATCTCATAAAAGGCTCAATGTGAGTAATTGTCATTCCACTTTCAGCTAGTGCCAAGGGTGTGATGAAGGGTAGAAGCTGTTAAGTCACTAGCTTCCAGTTTTCTGAATGTGTCTCTGACAATTTGTCCCACATTATTAAGGCCAGTGACCCTCATTTACCTACATTTTGAGTACTTGTATCCAACATTTCAGTGAAAAAAATGCTAAGAGGCATACAGGGTCTGCTTTGCAGGTGGTGGGTTTTATCCCAGCCTCTCCACAGCTGCTCCCTCTGCTCTCCAGATCTCTCAGCTCTGTACTTCCCTTGGACACCACTGCAGACCATACTCTGAAATGACTATCCAGGGACCCATAGCTGCCATTATTGGTACGTGTAGGAGTCCCCAGCCTTTCTAAATAGACCATGCCAGCCAATGCCAGCCATATACCTACATATGGTAATCTCCCGGGTCGTGCCTGAAAATAGTCATGTCTTGGCTATCAATCAATCAATCAATCAATCAATCAATCACTTTATTTAATCAGGCATAAGGCATAACCAGGCTATGGTACGTACCCAGTAAACAAAAACTAAATAAATAAAATAAAAAAAAATATATAGTCCCATCCGTATTTGTTTATTTAAAAGTTGATAACTGGGAAAAGCACCATGAGCCGAGGCTAGTTTCCAGGTGCGACCTGGGGGAAGGGAACAAGAGGGAGAAAATTCACAAAAGGTAGCATAAAAAAAACACATAGAACAGAGAACAAGTCCTTATCTTACTCAGCATGTCCTTTCACCCTAAAATCAAAGCTTTGGAGCAAAATGCTTTAATAAAACACAGAATTTGAAAGGCTAAAATAAGCATTCCTAAGGTGCATTGTTCATACTATATAGAAACAGGGGTAGTATAGTATCATGCCTGTGTACTGTTTACCCTGGTATGATGAAAGGATAATGTTTAAAAAAATCTGTTACTGTTGGGGCATAGCATGTTAAAATCAATACTTTTAAAAATAAAAATATAAAGTTTTCTGTTTCCCAAGACCCTTAGGTTTGTGTAGCCCCCCTCTCCAAAGAAATCCTAGATGTGCTCCTGGCTCACTTCACACTGTAAGAAAACTTCCAGAAGTTGATCACAGGGTGGGGGTTGAAGGTGTCTTTCTCTGCCTGACTGTTCATTGACCTGTGGGTGGTGGTGGTGAGGTGCATGGTGATGCCAGCGGTTGTGTGTGCAGATCTAAGTGTACTTGACTGAACCTATGCTACTGTGTTATCCACTGGTTCGGGGGGTGCAGAAAGAGGAAGAGAGGAGGCCATGGTACAAAACAATGGGGGGCACACTGTGTGTGATGGCACTGCAGTCTTTTTTTTCTGCTGGGGACGGAAGCAATCTGGGAGCAGGATAAATGTGCCATCATCTGAGTATTTTCTTGGCTTGCATTTTTTCCTGTATAAGTGATCAAAATTTGCCATTATAATTGTGGGCTAGTGCAACCATTTGCAGGCTAGTGCAATTTTGAATCAACTTGTCCTGTTGGCTAGTGCAAAGAAAAGTTAAGGTTGACTTCTGCCGGTGAGCCTTACTGCAATTGTGGGAAAACTGATGGAGGCAATCCTCAAGGAAAGACTGGTGCAATTTCTTGAGGTTAACAATCTCCAGGACAGCAGGCAGCATGGGTTTGTCTCAGGTAGATCCTGTCAGACAAACCTGGTTGATTTTTATGATGGATAATGAGGGCACTGGACAAGGGACATGCGGTGGATGTCCTCTACTTGGATTTCAGCAAGGCCTTTGACTTGGTGTCACATGGTAGGCTGACCTGCAAGTTGAAGAGTCTGGGAGCAGGGAAGAAACTGGTCAGATGGGTCGAGAACTGGCTGCAGGGTAGATAACAGAAGGTAGTAGTGGGGGTGGGTGGGGCGCATCTGAGCCAAGGTCAGTAACAAGTGGTGTTCCACAGGGCTCGGTGCTGGGACCAGTTCTGTTTAACATTTTCATAGCCGATATTGCAGTAGGGATTAAGAGCAAGATCAGTCTCTTTGCAGATGACACAAAGATTTGTGCCGAGATAGATGGGGGGGGGGGGCAAAAGTACTTCAGGAAGATTTGGCAAAACTGAAGGAATGATCTCACACTTGGCAGCTTGGTTTCAATGCCAAAAAGTGCAAAGTGATTCATTTAGGAGACAAGAACCCAGGACATAGCTACTAGCTGGAGGGTGTCCCGTTAACAAAATCTAAGGAGGAGAAGGATCTGGGAGTGCTAGTAACCGGGGAGATGACCCACTCTGCTCAGTGCAGGAAGGCAGCAATGAAGGCAAACAGGATGCTAGGGTGCATACCAAGGGGATTACTTCTAGGAGTGGGGAGGTCATCTTGCCCCTGTACAGGTCCCTGGTGAGATCACACCTAGAGTACTGTGTGCAGTTCTGGTGCCCCTACTTGAAAAGGGACATCAAACTGCTGGAGGGGGTACAGCGCAGGGCAGCAAAAATGATTCTGGGGTTGGGGGAAAGACAGTGTGAGGAGAGACAGAGAGAGCACAATATGTAGACCCTGGAGGAAAGAAGGGAGAGAGGGGATATGATTGAGACCTTCAAGTACCTGAAGGGTTTGAACAAAGTAGACACCAGGTGTATGTTCAATCTGATGGGTGGAAGGGAAACCAGGGGACACTCTATGAAGTTGGAAGGGAACAGGTTCAAGAAGGAATTGAGGAGGCACTATTTCACAGAAAGGGTGGTGGCAGGGTGGAATGCTCTGCCAGAGGAAGTCGTATCACTGCAGAGTGTTGGGGGCTTCAAGAGGGGTGGAACAGATTCAAGCAGAGGGTACAAATCGGGAGGGTGGGAAATGGGGAAGGACATATGAGGGAGGGGACAGCTGCAGTCTAATGGATTGAAGTGCTGCACACTCAAATAGATTAGATAGACTGAATGGTCTGTATCTGCTGGCAATTTCGCATGTTCGTATGTAGGACTCTGTCTTTTGTAATGAGGCTATTGTCCGTTTCCTGGGTGTGGTGTTCATCTGTACCAAGTGCTGGACCATTTCTACTGTCTCCATGTGTAAAAGAGCAGAAGAATATGTTAAGATCATCTGCTTTTTCGGTGTCCTCTTCCACATACCGATCCTCATTGGTTTTAGTCTGACAATGCACTTCCCCACTTCCCCGCCCCGGTCTTTCTTTTCTCTTGGATGTACTTGAAAAAGTTTTGTTGCTTTTTTTTATGTCCTCAGCGATTTTCTCCTCAATTTGTGCCTTTGCAGCTCTGATTATCTTTCTGGCCTCCATTAGCTTAGCTCCGTATTCTTTTCTGTAAGTATACGTTTTTGTTTCCTTATACTTTCTGAAAGCTCTCTTCTTTGCCTTTATTATTGTTGCCACTTCCTTTGTGAACCAAAGCGGATTTTTTATTCATTTACATTTACTGATCATCTCTGAGTATTTTTGTGTTACGTGGGTTGGAGTAATCTTTAGTGCTGTCCCGCTTGTCTCCACATTTCCATCTGCTTTGTAACTATACATTCTTTTAAAGGAGGATTTCATTTAGCCGAAGTTTGCATTCCTAAAATTGAAGATTTGTAGCTTAGTGTGTGTTACCTTCATGTCTGTTGACTGTAAGCCAGACTGACCTACGGTCGCTGGACTCTAGGTTAATTCCCACAGTAACATGCGATATCCTTATGCTATCTGTAAGAACAAGGTCAAGGATTGTATTCTCCCTTGTTAGTGAGTCAACTAGTTGTGTGAGACACACCCACTGGACAGCTATGAGGAATTCTATACTTTTTTCTGCTGAGGTTGTGTAGGGACCCAGTTCACATCTGGCAGCTTGACATCTCCTACCTGTAGGAACTCACCTTCGTCTGCCATTGCAAGAATGGATTCAAGGAGTTCTTTGTCTTTTTCCACGTCTTGCGATGGGGGCCTGTAGACAACTCCCACCTATATTGTTTTTTTTCCCCAGCATCGAGGGTGACCCAAAGAGTCTCGGTAGTGTTATGAGTCCCGCATATCTCAGAAGCTTTGATTTCCTCTTTGACATACAACGCTACCCCCCCCTCCCTTTTTGCCTTTTCTGTCCCTCCTGAATAGAGTGTAGCCTGGAATTGCAACATCCCATGTGTGGTTCTTGGTGAACCATGTCTCTGTTACTGCTACCCAATCTAATTTAGCTTCTGTTATCATGGCAACAAGGTCAGGGATCTTGTTTGCTAGGCTGCGAGCATTGACGCACATTGCTCTCCATGCCTTGCTTCTTGCCCTATCCTGTTTAGCTTGTGTTTTTAGTTTTTTTAGTTTTTGTAATGAAACCTGCATTACGTATTGTTGTTCCAGTCGTTTCTCTGGCTGGATGAAAGGAGGATATGCTGTTTGGTGATGGGGAAGTGGCGTTAGCTATCCTGAGCATTGTGTAGGATACTAGTGCCCTCTCCCCATCCGCTAGTTTACCTTTGGCCTAGTGCACGGAGTCCCTCCTTTGTGAGGTGTAAGCCATTGTATTTAAAGAACCCCCATTCCCAAAAGTCTTTCCAATCCCCTATGAATTGATGTCCATTTTTACTGCAACAGTCCTTGAGCCATGAGTTAAGTTCTAAGATTTCCTTATCTCTGATTTTCTGCCTGCTGCTCCCTCTTTTACATACATGCAGAATCTCAGAGAAGGATACTATGGACATAAGAGAAGCTAACTTGTCTCCAAGCATGGAGAGGTTTTTCTCGGTTTCCTCCACCGAGCAGCTGGCGAGGTTATTTGTTCCCAGGTGGATTAGGACGTGTGTGTTATTAGCATTAGTGCATACGATTCTTTCTATGCAATCATTGTCCCTCCAATATGATGCCGCTGGTAGGTATCGGATGGCCACTCTAGATTTTTTGTTTTGTTAAAGGTGAGACTCTACCCTGCAAATCATAGGTACTATGATTAGTGGCGATGTCCTGGTATCCTTGTTGTTTGTGGCACTTTTGCCGAGGTGTAGATCATTGCCTTGTGCTAGTTTTTGCTTAGCCAAGTCGCTTCTGTCGATGGCTTGTGCAGTCACCAGTGGTGTGAATCTATTGAATGTGTGTGTAATGGAAGTAGTCAACATTTGTTTTTGTGGCAGTTGTTTTGTTGGTGTAACCCTGGCGCTGTCTATCTGAAGGGTTACACTACCCCTGCCTTGCAGGCTGCCTTGCAGGCCTAAACAAGGTTGAGGGGCCTGGGTTCTTACTTTAACTTTAAACTTTCTCAAGATAACATAACTGTGCAGTGCCTCCACCCACAGTATACTTTTCAGTGGGCAGGAATAAAACCTGGTACAACCCTCTGGGATGCTGTACCCACCCACAGTACCATAATGCCACCCCAAACATGACCCAATAAATAAAACCCCACACTTCAAACATTCTTGAATTATTGACTTGTTACTAATAATATGCTCATGACAACCAAGTTATGAAAAATATCAAACAATTTATTTACATGGGGGGGTTAGGATGGGTGAATGGAACAGAGGTTAAGCAATTTACAATTAATTACAATGGATTTAGAATGGCATTTTTAGAATTGGCATCAGATAATCATTGTGCATTTTAAATCAGACAGTAATCACAGTGGCCACTTGCCCACCCCTGATGAACAGTATTCAGATTTCTCTGTGTGACAGAGTGACCCCTGTCATGGGTGTTTACCCTTGTGCAGAGAAAAGGTGGTCCCCCTTTGTCCTTTGACCCCCACTTTAAGGCCTGGAGGCCTGAAATACATATAAAACAAGTTGATGTATGCCTGTTGGCATGGACGTACATACGTATTAGGGTACCTCTGCTCAATAAATCCTCCTGGGTCCAGCAACATGGGAGGCAAAGTGAAACATGACCTCAGACAAGATTAGCCTTCCAACATCACAGATAAGTAAAGGCACCCTATGTGAAAAAGGGCACCTACATGCCACTGGTATAGAATGAAAAGAATATAGCATTTCACCGTATTGTAGTTCTTTCCCTGAAAACAAATAAGTAAACGGTCAGTAGGAAGTGAGTGAACAGGAGCAGCACTCTGTCTGTTTTCTATATCCCTTCCCTGCTGTTCTCTGCCCTAGAAGAATGTCTTCTGCATGATAGCAGTGTCATGTTCTTGAAGATAGCAATGTAAAATGTATAGTGGCTTCTATGCCGGCTGTATCTAAATTTATCAAAAAGGATTCTCAACCCTCCCCCTTAGGAACAGCTCTTAGCCCCCCTCCATGCCAGGAAACAGAGAAAATACTCCAAGGTATGGGTTGGAGAGGCGTGAAGGCATTGAGCTGATATAACAGGAATCACACCATTCGCTCTCCGTGCCCAGTTCCGTCAAGAGTTGCGGCAGCTTGGCAGGGAAAATAAAATAGTGAAGCCAGGCTGCCAAGCATTAAAGAGGCAGCTCCTCAGCCTCGCTGGACACAGGTCCCTCCCTAGTGAGATGCTAGGAGGGTTCCCCGTGTTTGCTAGAAATTGCCCTTGGCAAAGGCCCAAAATGAAAAGTAAAAGCTGACGGCTGCACTTAGCAGCTGTAGGCAAAAGTCAAGAACCGTTTTCTACAGCTCTAAATAAGAACAGCCTGGGTAATGGTAAAGTGAAGAGCTACCTAAGTGAAGTAACCAGTCTAGATATACTGTTATTATACCTGTATTGACAGGGTGAACACTCTGGAAACTACTCCAGTAGCAGATTTTTGTTCATTGTCTTGATTTTTGTTTTCTGTGAAACCTGATTTCATCTTTTACTAAGAAAAATAAAATGAGAAGTGCCTTGCCAGTGCTTTTTGTGCACTGAATTGTTAGTCTGCCTGGTTTGTTATTCTGTTATACCAACCCCGCTACACTCTGCCTATCTAACTAGCCGTATTTAGACATTTAGATAAAACATGCCCTCTACCCACACTGGTACCAGTCCTCATAAAATGCATTAGGACCCCACAATCCCAAAACCTTTATTAGGGTACCCAGTGCTAAAGTCTTAAAGGTGCAGCCCTGTTGTTCAGTGCAGCTGATGAATGGCTGGCTGAGTTGGGGCCCTTGAAGAAAATAAACAGATGAATTCTCCTGTTAATTTGGAGACACATTCCTGACTATAACAGCACTGACTTTAAACCTTTCCTGGATTTGAGGAACTCAGGCTTTGATTATTAAACTCTGGCAACAACTTTAACTATTTACAAGTCAATCCTGGATGAGCAGGGGGGAACCCTGCATACTCACAGTTTAGATGAGTTAGGCAAGTGGAAGCAATTGAGGTAGCGGCATGATAGACTTTAACTGAGGCATGGCAGGAGCTTTGGTATCCCTGTGTTTGGGAAGACTTTTGCAGCTTTGAACAAATTGAACACCTTTTCTCAGCCTTGAATAACTACTCCCTTTCTTTCAGGCTACAGTCACATTCGGCCAAAGTTTCTGGAAAAGACCAGCAGGGAGCAGGGCCGGCATGACTCAACTCCTACATCTAGGCTATACCCCGGGGAGTGCATATGGTAGTGCCTTAGGTGGTGGCACACTACCAGGCTGTCTTTCTAACTAGTCTAATGGCTTAGTCACATCCAGCATATGTATATTGTGTAACCCTTGGTGGTGCTAACCCAAGGACTACTACCCCTGTCTGCTTGGCTAGTAGCAGGTTAAGGGGCCTGAGTTCTGAAATGGGTGCCTCCTCCCAGAGGTTAGGGTTAGTAGTGGTCAAGCTAACCTGGGCACAGCCCTCCGGGACAGTGTTACCCCCCTTTTTTCCTTACTAGTGGCCAGAACAATACACAATAATCACTTTCGCAATACCCCTGATACACCACATAAGTACCCACACTGTTTGCACTTATCACCAGGGCTTTCCTCTGGCTCAGCCCTGGGGCCCCCATGTAAAACAAGGTTATACACAGCAAATAACAGCAGTACAGTATTCTTGCACAAACTGGAACCACAGTCAGGGTAAATGCAAAAAAGAATTAGATCTGATTTATTTAAGTGACTTGAACAAGGGAAAGGCGTAATCAGGTTAATTTGCTTAAAGGCTCTATCAATCAAACAGTTATGCATGCACTTAAGGGTCCATAAACAGTCACACACTCTGGGTACCCAGATGGAGAATGGTGGGCTAGCCAGGAACGTTGCAGCTGGTTGGGGCCCTGTGATGGAAGAAAACAACATGCACAACACACACTATTTGTAATCTGGAGCCAGAGGGCTCAGCTCGTGAAAAGAAAACAACAAGACAATCAGAAGACACACTTTTAGATTAGGCTGTTGTTGAAGGGAGCTACCCTGATGATTACTCATGATACCCAAGACTGGACACAGGCTGGATGAAAACTGAGACAGCAGGTGATTAATCTGGAGTGCCAGGAGAAGCAGGGGCCCACACGATTCGCCGAGGCATCATTCCTGTTCAAGCATGGAGGAGGGGTCTGATCTCCAGGCAGTTCTCTCGTTGGTGGCTTTCTCTGTGCAGTGGGTTAGTCTGGCAGGGCCAGCGTGGCATGGCCCAGGCCAAATGGAGATGAACGTGGATTCAGTCTGATTAGGCTGGATGGGGCACAGGACCCAAGGCAGCATGGGTTCACAGTGGGAAGGTCATGTCAAACAAATCTAATTGATTTCTTTGACTGGGTGACCAAAGTAGTAGACCAGGGAGGGGCTGTGGACTTGGCCTACCTAGACTTTAGCAAGGCATTTGACACAGTCCCACACAAAAGATTAGTAGTCAAATTAACCAGGCTTGGAGTGGGTCCCAGGGTGGTAGCCTGGGTAAAACATTAGCTGAACAACAGGACACAGAAGGTAATTGTAAATGGAGTCCACTCTGAAGAAAGAAGGGTTACTAGTGGGGTACAGCAGGGTTCAGTACTGACTCCAGTCCTTTTTAATGTCTTTATAAGTGACATTGCAGAGGAACTGGGAGGAAAAGTATGCCTCTTTGCAGATGACACAAAGATCTGCAACAGGGTTGATACACAAGGAGGCATGGAAAGGATGAGAAGGGACTTGGCAAGGTTGGAGGAATGGTCAGAAGTATGGCAGCTTGGATTCAATGCAAAGAAGTGCAAAGTAATGCACCTGGGAAACAAAAACCCAGGGCAAGATTACACAATGGGGGAGGTAGTAACAACAACAAAAATGGAAAGGGACCTGGGGTAATCATATCAGATGACCTTAAGGTTGGCAAGCAATGTGAGAAGGTGGTAGGGAGGGCTGGGGGGATACTGGGATGTATAGGGAGAGGCATCACCAGCAGAAAACAAGAAGCTGTTATCCCCCTGTGCAGACAGTTGGTGAGACCCCATCTGGAGTACTGCGTCCAGTTCTGGAGACCCCATCTCTGCAAGGACATAGACAGGATGGAGGCAGTTCAGAGGAGGGCAACTAAAATGGTGCAGAGTCTGCAAGAGAAGCCATACGAGGAGAGGCTAAAGGAGCTTAATATGTATACCCTTGAGGAAAGGAGGAGAGGGGACATGATAGAAAAGTTTAAGTACCTCAGTGGAATCAACAAAGTCCAAGAGGGTAGCATCTTTCAGAAAAAGAGATGCGCAAGAACAAGGGGACACAATTTGAAGATAGAGCAGCTCAGGGGCAATGTGAGGAACTATTTTTTCACAGAGAGGGTGGTGGACGCATGGAACAGCTTTCCTGAGGAGGTTGTGGGGTCTAAAACTGTGGGAGAATTCAAGAATGTGTGGGACAGACATAAGGCAATTTTTGTGGGGGGGTAGGAAGAAATAGGCTGTTGGTTAAATAGGATCTGCAGCTTATCCTCTAGGTAGAGAAATGGGCAGACTAGGTAGGCCAAGCAGTCCTTATCTGCCATCAAAGTCTATGTTTCTATGTAAAGCTTCCAGCAAGCAGAACACAGTTCACACAATGGGGAACCAAATCACGACCCACTTTCAATACACAGCACATTTACATGTAAAGGATTCTACGGTACCAGCAAGCAAAACACAGTTCACACAGTGGGGAACCAAATCACAACTCACTTTCAATACACACCACATTTACATGTAAGGAAATTCTACTGTACAAGGCAAACCGCTCTCTGGTCATGATTGCAAAGTCTCTGCACAAACCGAGGATTCAAAAGCAACTGTAAATCCTGACAGGCCGATCGCATTCAGCAAAATCTTCAGTCTTCTTCAGGTATGAGCCTGGTAAAAAATCAGTGGCTTACTTGGTTCTCACAAACTTGGATTTAGTCCGAAATAGTTCTCTTCTCTCCCTCTCAGGGGCAGCAGGCAGACATGCAGGCCACAGCTCAGGCCTTTCCACAGTTCTCCCACACGAAACTACTCAGACGGCGGATTGACTGTCTCAAGCATGTTGCTTTTTCAGCTCCCAACTTAGATCTGACTCAAACTGCAGCAAGCCTGGGAATTTCCCCAAGATCCGAAAGGTTCAGTTGGATGATTCATCTGTCAGTCACAACAGGAGCTCCCCTTCAGGTGCAAAAAGGCGCCAAAAACCCAAAACTACAAGTCCTACAGATTTTGACTCCAGATAGCTCCTGTAGTCCAGCTCCATTTTAAGTCCCAGCAGTACTGATTGGTCCAATTCGCAGTCCCGGGCCAAATGGTGAGGATAAACAAAACAGTGCTTGCTGCAAAGAAGGCAGGTTAGACAAACTACATTATCATTATCACTCTAAATGATTTTTAGCAAATAGTTACATCTTTCAACAGAGCTCCCTCTCAGATTACTTATGACTGCAATCCAGGCAACTCTTAAAGAGACAGTACACAGAGGCTATACAGGCAGTCTCTGGCAATTACATTTAAACTGCTAAAACGCAGTACACCAGCCTGGCAGTGAGCATTTAGGCAAGCTCGAGGAAGACTTTTTGGGAACCCCCAGTTGTAGGTGGGCTACACCTTTCCCTGCCTGGAGAAAACTTGGTGTCTGCGTCAAGTCTGTACCATCATGTATCAGTTAACATAAACTTACTACTTTACCATACATATTCACTACACTTCATGATACTATATCCATTCTGACAACACATTGGGCATATTTCACACAGGTAAATTGAACATTATTATACTGAATCAGGTAATAACTTCTTGTACCTTAAACAATGCAAGAGGGGGGCCTTCCCTATCAGCTAACTTGGGGCTAGAGGGGGCAGGGGTACCATGGTGAGATGGAAAGGCAAGATCCTGGAATTGGCTGTCAAGCTCAATTTGGGCAGAGCTTGATGAGACATAAACACCTTTGTGCCCCGTACTGAGAGGCAAATTCACTGGTCTCCGGGGAGAATCATAACTGAGGCATACTACTGGCTTGATAGCTCGGCCAGTCTTTCTGAAGGGGACAACTACAGTCTCTGTACTCTCAGCACTGATTTGGGGACTCTCATCACTTGCTAGGGGTGCCTCTGCCTGGGTGGGAACGTCCAAACTTGGGGCACTATTGGCTCCTTGCTCTGCAGGCTCTGTTTCTACAACACTTGACTCATTTTGCGAAGGCTCGGGCACAATCAAGCTTTGAGGCACTGAAGGGGGGTGGTCAGCACTCTCATAGTGTTCTTCACGTTCTGGTGTGTCACCAGAAAGACTCAAACCCTCAGCCCCTTCTTCAGACAAATCATACAGTTCCATAATACACAGAGACTCAGCATCTTCAGACGTGATACTTTGCATTTCACTTTCTGGGAGCATTGGCTCCAAGGATGAAGAAAAGGGGTAAGGCAGTCCAGAAGGCCCAGCTTCATCCCCACAATTTATCAGGGGGTTACCTCGAAACAGCTGACTCAGTTCATAAGAGGGGTAATAGGCATGGTCGTATTCACTTTCGTCAGAAGTGGACTGACAGGCACTATCATTCTGGGCCTGCTGCACAGGAAACCTTAAATCTATGACCACTGGGGTAGGTTGACTGTCTCTTTCTTGCAGCAGCATGAGTCACTGGCCCAGGGGGCTCCATTTCTGGGCGTTCAGCCTCAATCATGACTTAGCTGATAGGTAGCAAGTGGTTACGGTGCATGGTCTTGACAGCTTTGGAGTTGTTCTCTGGGCACACCTTGTACACAGGTAAATCATCCAATTTTCCAACTACTACATGGAGAAGATTGTGCCACCGATCAGCAATTTTGTGTTTACCATGCAGTCCCAAATTGCGTAACGATACACAGTCTCCGGGTCGAAGCTCTTTTGCCTTTACTTTTTTATGGTGCCTCTCTTTGTTGACTAGATTTCTCTTGGTGGCCATTGTCTGGGCCAGTTGATATGCATGGTTCAATTGAGCTTTCAGTTTTTGTACTTGTTGCAAGTAGTTTTGGGCTCTGAGCCCATCTGGAGAGACCCCAAAACAGACATCAACTGGCAGCCCGGCCTCTCTCCTGAACATGAGGCAGTAGGGGGAGAACCCAGTAGCATCATTTTTCGTGCAATTGTATGCATGTACCAAGGTGTTAATCTGCTGGCTCCATTTATGCTTGTCTTTTGGGTGGAGGGTGCCCAGTATGTCTAGAAGGGTGCAGTTAAAATGTTCTGGTTGAGGGTATCCCTGCAGGTGATAGCGGGTGGTTCTTGACTTTCGCACCCCCCATAGAGAGAGCATTTCTTTGATTAGCCGACACTCAAAGACTCTGCCTTGATCAGAATGAATCCGCTGAGGGGCACCTGTAGTGAACAAAGAAATTTTCCACTAGCACCTTGGCCACGGTAGATGCCTTTTGATCTTTGGTGGGGAAAGCTTGTGCATACTGTGCAAAATGATCCATAACCACTAACACATTTCCAATGTTCCGCCGATCAGGTTCTAAACACAAGAAGTCTATGCAGACTAGTTCCATGGGGATGCTGGTAGTAATATTAATGAGGGGGGTAGCCCTCTGAGGCAGGGCTTTTTTTTGCAGGCAGTGACTACAAGTCTTTACATAGTGCTCAACATCGGCCCCCATTTTGGGCCAGTAGAAGCGAGATCGTACCAGGTCAAGGGTTCTGTCAATACCGAGGTGCCCCATGTGATTGTGGAGGGACCTCAGTGCCAAATCTTTAAAGGCCGTGGGCAGGACCAATTGTTGCTTGTCTGCTTTTCCACTATGATCTACTGTTTCTCTATAGAACAACTGATTAAGCAACTTTAATCTGGGGCCTTCTTTAAACAATAAAGCAGTTTGCAAGTCAGTGGAATGTAACTTAGACACAACTTTCCCTGCACGCAGGGCATCAAGTGCTGGCTAAATCTTAGGATCTTGGGATTGAGCCCACTGAATGCTGTCATTGTCAAATTAAGGTAGTGCACTAATATCTAGAGCAGAGAAGTGGCAATAAGCAGCTGGTATGCAGGTGTCAGAAGGGCCCAAGCAATCTACTAAACAGTCCACTGTGTCCGCAGACATCTGTTCATCTCTATCAAATATTTGGCACAATGCTCAAATGTCAGGTTCAGACAGCCTGACCCAATCACTCTTGGAAGTGGGCCTTCATGATAGGGCGTCAGCATCAATATGGTTCAGGCCCGGTCTGTATTCGACAGCATAATCATAGGTTGATAATGCAGAAAGCCACTGGTGCCCAGTGGCGTCTAACTTAGTTGAAGTCTGTACATTGGTCAATGGGTTATTGTCAGTCTTCACCAATATCTTTGCCCCATAGAGGTATTCATGAAACTGGTCAACGATGGCCCATTTTAGTGCAAGGAACTCCAACTTATGCACAGGGTAGTTTCGTTCGGATGGGGTCAAGCTCCTACTGGTGAAAGCTACTGGTCGCAGGCCATCCTCATGGTCTTGATACAGCACCACTCCTAGACCCTGAAGACTAGTGTCCGCATGCAGCACATAGGGTTTGGTGGGGTCAGCATAGTCAAGGATGGTGGCGTGGGTGAGCTGGTATATGAGCTCATGGAAGGCTGCTTCACAGTCGGGCATCCAGCGGGGCCCGAAGAGTTCACCTGGGCAGAAGTATACTTTTTCTGGTTCTTTAATGGACTCTTTTTTTTTATTTACGATTGGTAGGAGGGTAACCCTGGGTAAGGTTCAAGAGTGGGCGAATCACCTTGGAATAGTATTTTATGAACCTGCAGTAGTAGCCACAGAACCCCAGGAAAAATTTGTAATTCTTTCAGATTATGGGGCTGGGGCCAAGTAGTCAGTGCTTCAGCCTTACTGTGATCAGTCTGTATCACTTTTGTAGATACTATGTGCCCCACATACTTCACGGAGGTTTGGAAAAACTGGTACTTGTCAATGGACAGCTTGAGGCCAAAGTCTTCCAGTCAGTCTAGAACTTTAAACAGTCAGTTCTCATGCCCCTCTAAGGTGCCCCCAAACACAATGACATTGTCCAAGTACACCTGGCATTCCAGCAACTTCATATCTCCCACAGCACATTCCATCAGTCACTGAAAGGTGGCCGGGACTCCTGATATCCCCTGTGGCATCCTCAGAAACTCGTAGAACACCAATGGATAGATGAAGGCTGTTTTCTCATTGCCTTCCGGGGCAATTGGGATCTGGTAGTATCCACTGTGAAAATCCAACACCACGAACCATTTGCTCCCATTCAAGCAGTCCAGGGCATCTTGTATTCGAGGCATAGTGTATTGGTCAGGGATGGTCCACCGATTCAGGGTTCAATAATCAACTCACATCCTCACAGACCCATTCTTTGTATGCACAACCACAATGGGAGAGGCGTATGGGCTCCTGGATTCTTGTATCATGCCAGCAGCGAGCATTTCCTGCATGTGTCTTCTCACATCATCTATGTCTGCTGGGGCTAGGTGTCGGGACCTCTCCCAAAATGGCCGTTTATCATGCAGGCGTATGTGATGCTCCACATCCTGGACACATCCTGCATCCCATTCCTTCAATGAAAACACTTGATCTCTCTGGGCAAGTCTCTTGCTAATTCTAGCCTTCCATTCAGCTGGCAACAGGGAGTCACCAAAGTCAAACAAGTCTGGGGTCACTCTCCCTTTCTCACCAGGGTGCTTGTTGCTGGGCAATACTGCAGTATCTGTTCAGTGTACCATAGCTAGGGTGCACCCTCCGTTCACCCGGATCTCCCAATCTGACACATTGTGAATCTGGTCCATCACTCATCATGCATAGGCATGGGCACAAGCAGGCAAGATGCTGGGCTTGACCAGTAATCTTTCAGGCAATTTTCCATCACCTGGCACATTCAACATCAGTATTTTGTTTTTGACATCTTTCCGGAGGCGGACCTCCCCTTAAATGGTACACTGAGAGTCAGGGGCCAGTACCATTGAATCGGGATCCTTCTTCCACACAATACCCACTAGTTCATCCTGGTCTACTTTCCTTGGGTTTCTGTTGGAAATCATAGGCCCTCTTGATCAGAGCCGGAATTCTCAGGGCCCTTCCAGTCCGTCACCCTTGTTTCTCTTGACAGAGTTGAGCCAGTCTCCCAAACATATCGGCATTTGTTCCAATTAAAAGGGGAACCCCATCATACAGTCTGGTGGGGGGACACACTAGGGCCAATGTTTCTACTTGCTCCTCTACGCCAGTGACAATTGCAGGAAAAGACAACCAGAGGCAGGCATATCCTAGATATGGATAAGACTTGTCGCTCAGCCCCTACACATGTAGGCCTTCCAGGGATTGTAAGGGCACATCAGATAAGTGTTTGTCATACCAGTCCTGAAACACAGTGGTCACTTGCGACCCACTGTCAAGCACAGCCCGAGTAGGAATACCATTCACAGCCACATTAGTCTCCATTGAAGGGCCCACTGTCTTGGATCAGTCTGGAAGGACAACAGCAGGGGCCTGGACAGACGATTTGGCCACAGAGGGGTTTGAGTTAGGATGGCCGAAGCTTTTACTGTGTTCATTTCATGCACCCCTTGACCACTGACTCATTTTCTGAAGCTCTCCTTGAAGCTGGTTCACCACTTTCTTTACGTCCTTCTGAGACAGGCATTCCCTCTTCATTTGGACATCCTTGCCACAACTGTGACAAATGACATGCCCTCGGGGCATCCTTGGAGAAAACATAGCAGGGGATGCTGGAGTATCGACGAGAGATTGTGATCTGACTTCTTCGGGTAGTGTACCATGTCTCAAAAGTTCCTTTAGGGTGGCAGTCAATTCCTTGAGCTCAGCCGAGAAGCCACCCCCAGTAGAGGATGCCTGAGAGTGCACCCCCACCCCATAACAGTCACGTTCTGACAGGGACCAGGGTCTTTGTCAACAGGCAATACCTCAGTGAGAACATTCGGTTGTACCTTTCTGACTTCCTTCAGCAACTTTTCTCCCCACCGTGGTCTCCATTTTGGAAGGGCCTTACAGTGCCATGATCACTTGAGCTGCGCTCACCCCATAATTACAATCTCCCTCTTCCCCTTCAACCTCCCAGAGTTCTTTTATCAAGTCACACTAGTCAGGTGGGTTACCACTCCTATCCTGGAGCCTTAACTGGAGGATCTTCAATTTAGAATGCTTTGCATGTTGCAGTATGTGCCACAATCTCACATGGTTCAAGTCACTGGCGGCTACCCCACCTTTCCAGTAAGCTTTCTACAAAGCTCTTTCTAGACAAGTAACATACACAGACAAACTTTCCCCTTTCCATTGTTTGGTACCTCGGAATTTCCACATCAAATTCTCCCCTGACTCAATGCTCCCAAAATTGCCTTTGAGTGAAGCTAGGTACTTCTGAGCAGATGCATCAGGGTTTGTGGACCTCAAAATTGTAATGGTTAAGAGGGCGGGACTGCTCAAACTTTCTATGATTCTTTTCCACTTCTCAGCCTCCACACACTACCACTCGAGTACCAAGGGGGCAACATAGTCTATCCGGGTCTCCCAGTCATCCTCCCCCTTGGGGTTGCGGATTGTGCCCGAGAAGATTCTTAGCCTTCAGTAGGAGTCGTGACTAATGGCAGGTACAGATATAGGGGCCAGCATTGGCAGTAACAGGTGCTGGAGTGGGAGGCAGTGTTGGGGAAGGAACACCCACAGGTGGCAGGAATAGTTTCTTAAAGTCCTCTACGGTTTTCCCTTCCTCCAACAGCAACTTAGCAAATTTCTTCTCAAAAGTCTCAGATAATGGTGGGAGCTCATCCTCCCCGGGGTCTTTACTGTCTTTTGTTATCACTCTCCAGGCAGCTGGAACCCCTTCTGGGGCAATTGTCTGTGGCACTTTAGAGCTGTCCACAAGGTCACTACACTCTACCAAGACTATGACAGTTTAGGTGATCAAATCAGCCTGTCGACCCACCACCACAGGGTTTTTTTAAACATTCAACTTTGAAGAGTGCTCCCTCTACAGTGTCTTTTCGGTAGCCAGGGGAATATCCAGTATAAGTAGAGCAATTTGGGTGTCGATCTCCTGCCCAGTACACCACTCCACCAACTGGTGTACAGCCATTTCTACTGGGGTAGCCAATAATCTTTAACAATAATTCATGATTTTTGGCCACTAGAAGGCACAAAATCCCAGTGGTGAGCTTCCAAAATGTAACCTCTAGGTGGCGCTATCCCAAGGGCTACTACCCCTGCCTGCTTGGCTAGTTAGCAGGTTAAGGGGCCTGAGTTCTGTAATGGGTGCCTCCACCCGGAGGTCAGGGTTGGTAGTGGTCAAGCTAACCTGGGTACAGCCCTCTGGGGCACTGTAAACTTCTCTTTCCTTACTAGTGGCCAGAACAATACACAATAATCACTTTCACAATACCCTTGATACACCACATAAGTACCCACACTGTTTGCACTTACCACCAGGGCTTTTCTCTGGCTCAGCCCTGGGGCCCCCATGTAAAACAAGGTTATAAACAGCAAATAACAGCAGTACAGTACTCTTGCACAAACTGGAACCACAGTCAGGGTAAATGCAAAAAAGAGTTAGATCTGATTTATTTAAGGGACTTGAACAAGGGAGGGGCGTAATCAGATTAATTTACTTAAAGGCTCTATTAATCAAACAGTTATGCATGCACTTCAGGGTCCATAAACAGTCACACACTCTGGATACCCAGATGGAGAATGGTGGGATAGTCAGGAACGTTGCAGCTGGTTGGGGCCATGTGATGGAAGAAAACAACATGCACAACACACACTATTTGTAATCCGGAGTCGGAGGGCTCAGTTCGTGAAGAGAAAACAACAAGACAATCAGATGACACACTTTTAGATTAGGCTGTTGTTGCAGGGAGCTACCCTGATGATTACTCACGATACCCAAGACTGGACACAGGCTGGATGAAAATTGAGACAGCAGGTGGTTAGTTTGGATTGCCAGGAGAAGCAGGGCCCACACGGTTTGCCGAGGCGTCGTTCCTGTTCAAGCATGGAGCAAGGGGCTGATCTCCAGGCAGGTCTCTCATCGTTAGCTTTCTCTGTGCAGTGAGGTAGTCTGGCAGGGCCATCATGGCATGACCAAGGCCAAATGGAGATGAACGCGGATTCAGTCCGATTAGGCTGGATAAAACTTCCAGCAAGCAGAGCACAGTTCACACAGTGGGGAACCAAATCACCACCCACTTTCAATACACAGCACATTTACATGTAAAGGATTCTACGGTACCAGCAAGCAGAACACAGTTCACACAGTGGGGAACCAAATCACGACCCACTTTCAATACACAGCACATTTACATGTAAGGAAATTCTACTGTACCAGGCAAACCGCTCTACAGTCACGATCGCAAAGTCTCTGCACAAATAGGGGATTCAAAAGCAGCTGGAAATCCTGACAGGCTGATCGCATTCAGCAAAATCTTTGGTCTTCTTCAGGTATGAGCCTGGTAAAAAATCAGTGGCTTACGTCGTTCTCACAAACTTGGATTTAGTCCGAAATTATTCTCTTCTCTCCCTCTCAAGGGCAGCAGGCAGACATGCAGGCGACAACTCAGGCCTTTCCACAGTTCTCCCACATGAAACTACTCAGATGGCTGCTTGACTGTCTCAAGCATGTTGCTTTTTCAGCTCCCAACTTAGATCTGACTCAAACTGCAGCAAGCCTGGGAATTTCCCCCAAGATCCAAAAGGTTCGGTGGGCTGATTCATCTATCAGTCACAACAGGAGCTCCTCCTTCAGGTGCAAAAAGGTGCCAAAAACCCAAAACTACAATTCCTACAGAGTTTGACTCCAGATAGCTCCTGTAGTCCGGCTCCATTTTAGGTCCCACCAGTACTGATTGGTCCAATTCGCAGTCCCGGGCCAAATGGTGGGGATAAACAAAACAGTCCTTGCTGCAAAGAAGGCAGGTTAGACAAACTACATTATCATTATCACTCTAAATGATTTTCAGCAAATAGTTACATCTTTCAACAGAGCTCCCTCTCAGATTACTTATGACTGCAATCCAGGCAGCTCTTAAAGAGACATTACACAGAGACTATACAGGCACTGTCTGTCAATCACATTTAAACTACTGAAACCCAGGATACCAGCCTGGCAGTGAGCATTTAGGCAAGCTTGAAGAAGACTTTTTGGGAACCCTCATTTGTAGGGGGTTTACAATTGAATTCGGCACATTTACTGTATCTCTTTGGGCATCGCTATAGCTTGCAGTATCAGAATGGGTGCTCCTACCCTAGGCTAGGGTGACCCAGACTGTTACAGTCCATGATGAAACACTTAGAAGCTTAGATTACATCTTTTACACAACATCATTAAAGAGTTTGATGCTCGGCTCTCAACCACTTAAGATCTTTGAGCAACAGACGGAACTTGAGGCATGGCTTCCCACCATTTGAGACTTTAGAAACAACAAACAGAGCTTGAGGCTTAGTTTCCCACCATTTAACATGGATTACTTGTTGGCAAAGCTAAACTTGGTAGCTTCTCTCAAACTCAGACACTTTACTTGTCAGCAAACTGATTACTGTAGCTCTCTCAGGCTCACAACACAATTTCACAGTCCATTGTGGCTTTGCTGGCATTAGCAGTTCCAACTTGGACATTTAGACATTTTCTGGCATCCCAGGCACTGTTAGGATGAGCTCCACATGTTTAGGAAACGCCCCTTCCAGTCCTGTATCACTTTACACAGTCACAAAACAGCATTTCACAGACAGGACCATCCACGGTCACTCAATCAGTAGGCGTCCACCTTATCCAGGTGCTGATGATCAGATATAGGGTGCAGACAAACAGTCACAAATCACTACTTTATGGGCTTCTTTGCCCCATTTAGATTTCTCAAGAACTTATAAGTAGTTGTTTACTCACTCAGAACGATTTTCAGCACTTTTCTTTTCTGGAAGTCACAGGTAATTTCTTCAGCACTCTCACTGCTGAGGCAAAAGCATTTCTTGCAGCTCTCTCACAACTGAAGATGGATGCTGGCTTCTTTTCCACATTTTCCCAATGTGGAAGGGACAAGATTCGCCCCTGGAAGACAATCTCTGGCAACCTTCAGGCTAGCAACTTCTGTTGCTGGCAGCCACTCTTTTTCTCTGGCAGGGGTAGAAGCCCCCCTCCCCTGTGGAGGGGCTTTCTCTAAACTGACTAGGACCATTTTCTGTAGCTGGGGGCCTGAGCCCCCCCTCCCTATGGAGGGGCTCCCACTTGAACTCTAGCTCAGTCTGAAAAACACTGGGTTTTATGGAGTCCTTCTGGGGCTCCCGATTGGCTGAGTCAACTTGTGTGTCCTGTTGCGACTGGCTGAAATTACTTGTCAGTCCCCAAAATGAATATTTATTAACCCCACTCAGTGCTCAATAGGTTCCCTGTTTTGGTGTCTAAATTAGGTCACTGCAGTTTCCCCACAAACAATTGGTAAAGTCACACAAGTCTCTGACGCTGTCCCAACAATGTTTGCCCTGAAATCCTGGCTTTCTAATTGACTGTTGCTGCATAGAAATGGCTGCTAGAATGTACAGTCCACTGGCTGTTTAACACAGTGTCACAATAAAAGTTCTGGTGCAGCCAGATACAATAGCTTAATTGGTAGCCCCACTGTTCAGTAGTCAGTATTGTACCCTCTTAAACGCTGCCCATTTTAAGCATTTTGCTGCAGTCTCCTGCCTGTCACTGCTGCTGAAATATGCAGTCCCTAGGCAGCAGACAGGCAGTTTACCTGAGTCCCATTATTCACAGCCTGGGCAGCCAGAAAGACAATTTTATTTTAATTATTCCCCCTTTGTTCATTAGCCCCTTTAGTGTCCATTGCAGTGCTGATTTTATTTACATTTATTTACATTGAAGTGCCTGTCCCTAGTGCCAATATTTAAAGCGCCCTTGCACTAGAACAGGCGGGTCATGAATATTAATGTAACCCTCATTAATATTCATGAGCCCCTTCAATTGTATGCTCATAGAGGGCTCTCTTGGCCCTTACTTTGGTCACCAGTCCCCAATTAGGAAAGCAAGGGTGCTGGGACTGCCAGGACACCTCTCAGTTGACCGCAATACAGATGGTCGGAGGATCAAAGGCACGCCGTCATGCATGCACTAGCGTCGGAGGCACCAGGGAAATGCCGCTGGCTCACAACTCAGTCTGCAAGCCTGAGATGGACTGAAACATACAATGGGGCTGTTTAGGGGCAAACAAGGCACCTTTCTAGACCTGGGCTGTGGTGGTGAACTATGGGGACATTCAGGGAAATCCACAGGCACACAGGAGATGCTCGAGAACAGGAGCAGAATGAGAACAAACGGGCAATAAGGTAAGCCCCCATTTGGAGGGGCATTATATTGGCTTTCCTAAACATTTTCCTATTAGTTTCCACCCACCTGGACTGGTTTTCCTTTGTGGTAGTGGAGGTTGGGTGTGGAAGTTATAGTATGGCGCCGGCAAAAATGTGCTGAGTTTAGTACACAAGTAGGTAATCTCATCCCATGCAGCATGGAGCTGAGATCTTAAGTCCCTGATAGCCCAGCAGGTAGGGCAGTGGCTGATACAGTGAATGAATGTTCTGTAGAAGACAGTGCCACAGTGTCTGCAGTTGGTTGATTCCATTTGTGATGACTAGTTCTTGTGGACAAAAAATTAAAGGAGAACAAGATTAAGTGCTAGGGAAAAATATTTTATTTTTGTCTTTCTCGCCCCAGGAAGTGATGTGGAGATGTGATGTCATAGGTAGCACCTGTAAAGGAAACACAGAGCTAGGGGTGGATGGGTTGATGGGCAGAGTGAGGGGGACCAACCTGCTGCTGCCAGAAACAATCAGCCACACACCAGAACCTGGGTTCCTGTGTCCTGCCCTGACTAGTCTGCGAGTGACAGTGATGTCCAAGAGACTTGAATTAAAACAGGTAAAACATTTAAAGTCAGGACCCTGCTGTAAGGAAAATAGACAGTGTAACATCTCAAAGTATATACCATGCAGAAAAGAAAACCCACCAGTAAGCTCTACAGAACTAGCGAGAAGAGAAGTTGCCTCAGCAGAGGTAGGAGGCTGGACTGTGCACTACAAGGGGTATTCACCCAGGTAGAGCTGCTGTCAAGGATAACAACATGGTGCGGTCGACCAAGCTAGCATTAGGGTGATAGTCAGGACAAGCCCCCTTTGCTACTTTGCCTAAGCTATGTCCCTACCCAGTTAAGAGTAAAGAAAGCTCAAGAGCCACCCTGGCTCACTAGAGAGACCCTTTGTCATGCAGTTGGGTGGGATTTTCTCTTTCAGGACCAGCGTCTGATGTCATCATCTGAAGACCTGTATCCAGAACCATTGTGTGAAGATCAGCAACCTGGACCATTATCCAAAGACCAGCTTCTCCTTTTCTACAAAACATCTTCTTGTCCCAGCAGCCCAAGGGAGGGTTTGTGCCAAAGAATCTGTTTCAAGTTCCACATGTTCTGTTCTTGTCTTGGCAGACCAATGGAGGGTTTGTGCCAAAGAATTTGCTTCAAATTCCATGTCTTCTATTCTTCTTGTCCCAGCAGCCCAAGGGAGGATCTGTGCTGAAGAGTCTTTCTCCAGTTGCAACCTTGTTTCTCTTGTCCCAGCAGCCCAGCCCAAGAGAGGGGAGCTTCTTCTGATGAACATATGTCTTGCTTACAAAACCTTTCCTAAGTCCCAGTGGCTTAACTGAGACTCTTCACTGAAGTATGAGTTTCTCTGTTGCAACAAGTGCCCTTTTCTTGGTCAAGGTGCCCCATTCAGGTCACAGTTCTCAGAGGAATTCCTCTCAATGTCTTCACATGGGCTCCAAAGTGACTTGATTATCTGTTCTGAATGAATGCATTGAAAGTAACAAATGTTACATGTGTGACCCCCTAGGTGGTGCTATCCCAAGGGCTACTACCCCTGCCTTCTTGGCTAGTAGCAGGGTAAGGGGCCTGGGTAATGAAACGGGTGCCTTCACCTGGAGGTCAGGGTTGTTAGTGGTCAAGCTAACCTGGGCACTGCCCTCTGGGACACTGTAACCCCCTTCTTTCCCTTCTAGTGGCCTGAACAATATACAATAATTACTTTCACAATGACCCTTATTCACCAGGTAATTACCCACACTGTTTGCACTTACCACCAGGGCTGGTTCCTCTAGCTTGACCTGGGGGACCCCCTGTAAAACAAGGTTAAGCACAGCAAATAGCAAATGTACAATAATTTTGGCACAAACTGGAACCACAGTCAGGTTTAATGAAAACAAAGTTAAATCTGATTTATTCAGGGGACTTGAACAAGGGAGGGGCGTAATCAGGTTGATTTGCTTAAAAGCTATATTAATCAGACAGTTATGCATGCAGTTCTGAGTTCCTAGACCCGTCACACACTCTGGGTACCCAGGTAGGAAAATGGTAGGCTAGCCAGGAATGTTGCAGCTGGTTGGGGCCCTGTGATGGAAGAAAGCAACATGCACAACACACACTATTTGTAATCCGGAACCGGAGGGCTCAGTTCGTGAAAGAAAAGGAAACAAGACAATCAGATGACAACACTTTTAAATTTAGCTGTTGTTGCAGGGAGCTACCCTGATGTTTACTCATGATACCCAATACTGGACACCGGTAGAATGAAATCGAGACTGCAGGTTGTTGAGCTGGAGTGCCCGGAGGCAGGGCCCACCACGAATCACCGAGGCGTTCCTGTTCAAGCGTTGAGCAGGGGCTGATCCCAGGCGGTCTCTCGTCGATGACTTTCTCTGCGTAGCAAGTATTCTGGCTGGGCCAGTGTAGCAGGGCCCAGATAAATGGAAATGGATATGGATTCAGTCCGTGGAGCTGGATACAGACTCCAGCAAGCAAAACACAGTTCAGACACACAGTGCGGAAGCAAATCACGACCCACTATTAGCACACAGCATATTCACATGTAAGGAAATTCCACTGTACCAGGCAAATGGCTCTCCAGTCACAATTACAGAGTCTCTGCACAATACAGGAGTTCAGAGGTAGCTGGAAGTCCTGAGAGGCCGACCACATTCAGCAAATCTTCGGTCTTCTTCAGTTTAAAGTCTGGTCACAATTCAGTGGCTTAATTCGCTCTCCAAATTCGGAATCAGTCCAAAAAAAAACACAAGTTCCCTCTCAGGAACAGCAAGCAGGCATGCAGGCCAAACTCAGGCCTTTCCACAGTTCTCCCACACAAATCCACTATGGATTGCTGCTCAAACTATCTCGAGCTGTTACTTCTTCACTTCCCAACTCAGATCTAACTGAAACTGCAAGCAGTGTGGGACTTTCCCCAAGATCCAAAAGGTTCGGTTGGCTGATCTGTCTGTCAGTCACAACAAGGGCTCCCCCTCCAGGTTATTTTAGGCACCAAAAGCCTAAAACTACAATTCCTACAAGTTTTGGCCCCACCAAGCCCCTGTAGGCAGGCTCCCTTTTTAGAGTCCCAAATGCACTGATTGACCCATTCTACAGTCCAGGACCAAGATGATGGAAACAAACAGAACTGTCCATGCTGCAAAGAAGGCAGGTTAGAACAAACTGCAATATTACTACTACTCTAACAAATGATCAGCAAACAAGTACATCTTCTAACAGAGCTCCCTCTCAGATTAATTATGACTGCAATCCAAGCAGCTCTTAAAGAGATGGTACACAGAGGCTATACAGGCACTCTCTGGCAATACATTTAAGCTGCTAAAACGCAGAACACCAGCCTGGCAGTGAGCATTTAGGCAAGCTCAAGGAAGACTTTTCGGAAACCCCCATTTGTAGGGGGGTTACACATGAAATAATAATAATCTCTTTTTTTTCTTGTGTGGTCTTGTCTTTTTGCTGCTTGGGGGGGGTTGGGGTTGGAAACCCTAATGCTACATTTCCCTACTTTTGTGGGGTTAAGCTGAACCCTAACTGTTGCATTAATGCAGTTTTTATGCAATGGAAAAGAAAGAGAGGAAAGGAAGGAAGGAAGGAAGGAAGGAAGGAAGGAAGGAAGGAAGGAAGGGAGGAGGGAGGGAGGGGAGGAAGGAAGGAAGAGAACTGTTTGTCCCATCTCTTTACACAAACAGAAGAAAGTCACATTTTTAGTGAGTGGTACATTATCAGGTTTGCATGTGCCTCCCCAGACAGGTCACAGCCTTCTCTGGAGGATAACCTTACTGTTTAAAAGACTACGGTAGATAGACACACACACACACACACACACACACACGGGATGCACAATGACCTCCAAGAACCAGGGGGCAAGAACAGAACTCATGAGTGGTAAATCCACAGGTAAGTTATGAAAGTCCTGCCCTCTTGCAAGTGGTGATAAACTATATACTGTATTATGAATCAGCCCAATGTGCATTCAAATTATTGTGGCATTCTTTTAAAAGTTTAACTTACATGACCAATGTTGAGTCGCTGTTTTTTCTTGTATTCAGCTGCTGGCCTTAGTATAGCATAGGGCCATTGTCATATCATCAACATTGTGAAAGTTGGTCTTAGATTAGTTAAGTATTCCACAATGCTGTATCCCACCTTAATGATAATGGGCCTGATTCTCAAAACTCAACACAAAGGCCGGCCCAGTGGCACTGAGTGTTGAGGCGCTGGATGCCACACCTCGCACCATGCCGGTGACCCAGGTTCGGGAACGACCTCAGGTCATCGGGGTGCCAGCATGGGGGGGAAGGGCAGAGCAGGATTTAGTGCCTAATGGCAACTTTCCTCGCCTGGGGTGGTTGTTGCCCCCGCATAGTTCCACTGCCACCAGCTGGAGGTCCATTGGCAGCACAGGCAGGAGGAGGCGGCAAGTTGGAAGGGCATCTTGGAATGAGGCATGCACGTGCCTCCACATGTGCATGTGCATGTCCGGGACTGGGGACAGGAAAAATCGGGAAAAAATAGATAATGAAAAATAAATGGCGCAAGCCTCAACAAAGGCGACTTGCACCGATTGCTGGTATGTCAAGGATCCTGCACCTTATTCTCTATTGAGGAGGGTCCCGGAGGCAAAGTCCTGTAGCTTGTGGCAACTGTGTCCATGCACCAAACAGACGGTGCATCTAGATGGTCTGCCACAAGCTGCAGGGCAGCTGTGTGTCACTCTAAAATATCTCTGGTGACCAGCGCCCCCCCATTGCCTTGTTATAAATAGTAACCCTGTCCGTGGTGGTCTAGTAGACCCCCACCAGCCCTGATCCCCTTATCATTAAAATAATCAGGTCCCTGGTAGTCTATTGGACCCCCCCCAAGCCTTCATCCCTTTAACATTCAAATAATCAAGTCCGTGGTGGTCTAGTGGCCCCCCCCACCCCTGTCTTCCTCAATAATAACATATTCTTTCCCTGGTGGTCTATCATCCCCCCAGCCCCAATCTCCCCAAATAGTAAAATATTCTTTCCCTGGTGGTCTAGCGGACCCCCCCTCCTATCCGATCAGCCCATATAATATAAATATATATTTCCCTGATGGTCTAGTGGGCCCCACCCACCCACCCTGGCAGGCAGTGCCCCACTACCCTGTACCCCCACTCCCATCCCTGTGCAGGTAGCTACCACAGCCCCACCTCTCCACCATGGCCAGCCACCAACTGAACTGCAAGGCATACTGTATACAGTACACGCTCACTGACTGACAGAGCTGTCAACTGTATACAGTATGCACTCCTGTTTCAGTTCAGTCAACAACTGGTCATGTTGGAGAAGTGGAGGAACTTTAATGCTAGCTCACTCCAGCTCAGGGGATGAGACAGTGGAGCAGGGTGGTGGGGCACTGCCTGCCGGGGTTGGAGTCTTCTGCACCACCAGGGAAATATATACTCTGAACAGATGCAGTGTTTTGGCTCCATACTTAGTCCTACAGGGCAATAGATATCTTATTTTCATGTACTGTTCTAGTTAGCACTCAGGTTGATGTTTCATTCCTACCCAGAGCTGTAACTAAGATATAGTGTGAAGGAAACTTTACAAAAAACTTATGAAGTCGCTTTAACCAAGTCATACTATTTCTTATATCTAGGGTATACCACCCCAACTCTCTAAGCATATCACAATGATATGTATGAAAGCTACATCCTAAAATAAATCTAGCTAGTCTATACTGGACCTTATCTAACTTTAATAACATCTGTTTATTCGCTACCCTGTGTATATTACTACCGTATTCCATTGCAGGAAAAATCATTTGTTCAACCAAAGCCTTTCTAGTTCTTAAGTCTAGACCCCCGGAAATTGGCACAGATGCAGGGAAAAACTGCCGCAAGTGGGGCGTCACTTGTGGAGCTACAATTTTCCCTGTATGCACCATATTCTCAAAGCGGGAACTGGTTTATGACCTGTTGCCTAATCTATGGCAGCATGTGGCTGTGTTTGTTTTTTTCAGCATAGCTGCATCAAAATGTTACACCTGGTGGGACCAGGTGTAGCATCTCCTGCAGCTGCATTGGCTGCAAATAGCAAAGTCCACAAGTGCAGAGAATTTGATCTGCATCGGCCCGCTGCAGAGTGGGATTTAGTCCATGACAGCCTGAAAGTCCATCCCTAGCATTTTAAAGAAAACTAGCTACTAAAAATAAAAGTATGAAAACTATTACATTTATCATCATGTTTAATTTGTATGTTTTCTAGTTTTTTTATTTACTTTTTCTTTATGCTATCCTGTTAAATACATCAGATAATAAAGTGCTTATTCCACTCTCTTTCAAAAGCTATCTGGCTGTTCCTGAATGACCCCATAACTGTTATTTGTAGCATTACAGTTTGTTGTCATGGTAACCCCTAGGATATTTTAAACACTGGCACTATGAGATCAGTTGCTGACAATCAAAAGCTTTTGGTATGGACTAGGGGTGATCAGATATCTCCAAGTTTGATAGCTGCCTTTTTTCAGATGTTCAGAACATCCCAGTCTGATTCCGATCCGAGTATGGAACACCATTGGTTTCTACTTCCTATCTGCACTGAGAACTTTGAATTTTAGATTTCAGAATCAGATTTCAGGTTTCGGACTCCAAATCAGATTGGAGTCAAATTGAATCTGATCAGTTACGATTTAGCATTTTCGGAAGCGAAATCAGAAAAATTCTAAATCTTAACTTTTGGATCGGATTCCAGTGTATACAAATCCAAAAATCAGAATCCGATCACCCCTAATATAGACTTTTGCACAGGCTACCAAGATATGTTATAAACCTTGATAAGGGAAACTGAAAATTTGTTAATGTATTCTCTAGTAAACTGCACTAGTGGAAACATTGGATTTATGAAGGGTTAATGTCAGGGTTTAGAAAGAGCTCCTAGCCAAATAATCTATTCAAGAACTGCTTAGGAGAACAACATGTGCAACAGGGGACTAGGTTTGAGGCCACCCTTGACCTTGTTCTTAGTGTGGATGGGGTTATCTTCAGTGCAGACATAAAGGAACTGATAAGAGGTACTGGCCATAACTGGGCCTCAGCCATCAGGACCTGGGATTTCAGAAAGGGTGGCATTGCCAAGATAAAGGACCTAGTGCCCAAGGGTGAGGTGCACCTGAATACGCCCGGCAATCCAGAGCACATGTGAGAGTCACTGCAGATGGTGCTCAAAGCAGCTGCAGAGGTCTGTACCCCTGTAAACAATAAGGTAAAAAGAGCCAAGAAGTGGCCCCAGGTTCAACAGGAACCTAACGGTACTTGTCCTGAACAAAAAAAAGTATATGACCATTGGAAAGAAACAAGTTGTTTCCAGGCCTGAGAATAGTACAGAGCAGCACTGAATGACTGCCACAGACTAGAATTAGGGAAGCCAAAGAGGGGCTAGAAGCCAGCAGTAGGAGAAGCAGATAGCACCAAAGATACCGTAGTACATAAATACAAGAAGGAAAGTGCAAGGAGGATATTGGGCTCCTGGAAAGAAGGGAGCAGGATGAGGAACCATTGAGAAAGCCAGGGATGATGGCTGAGATGCTGAATGATTACAACATTGCTTCAGTGTTCCCAAAAAGGATCCCCAGGGAAGGGAGGTGCTACTTTGGAGAACCTAGCACATCAGGGGTAGCTGGCTCCTTGGCTAAGATAAAGCCAGTGGTCCCATGGGGTAACTGGGATACAATCCAGACTGATAGTGAACCTAAGGCAATAATTGGTAGGGGCCGCTTGCAGTAGTCTTTCAGGAGTATGTCCAGACAGGCATGGTGCTAGAAGACTGGAACGTGGTCACTGAGGTCCCCATCTTTAAATAAAGGGGCAAGGTCCAACCCAGGAAACTGCAGGCTGGCTAGCTTGACATCAGTGCTTGCCAATGTCTCGGAAGCCATGATCAAGGAGAGAATAATAGAGCACTTGGTTGAGGCCAAGGTTCTTGTCTCCTGTCAGCATGGTTTCATGAGGAGCAGATTGTGCCAAACACTCCTATTCACCCTCTTTGAGGGGGTGTCCAAGGGGGTAGACAGAATCAGAGCCATAAACATACTCTGTCTGGACTTCAGCAAGGCTTTTGACACTTTGGTGCATCTCACGTTTTTATGTAATGTAATGTGGTACATAAAAAGGGCATACACAAGGTGGGTTGCTAACTGGCTTGGGGAAGAAAGAAAGCATGGGGTGGTGGTGGATGGGCCACACTTCAAGTAGAGAGGGGTACTAAGCAGTGTTCCTTAGTGATCTGTGCTGGGACCACTAATTTAGGGTCAGGAAGCAGAGGGTGATGGTGAGTGGGCCACATTCCAAGTGGAGAGGGGTACTAAGCAGTGTTTCTCAGAGATCTGTGCAGGGACCACTAATGTAGGGTCATGAAGCAGAGGGTGGTAATGGATGAGCACCAGTCCAAGTGGAGATGAGTACTCAGTGACATCTCCAGGGATAAGTGCTGGGGCCACTGCTCTATAACATCTTCATCAATTATCTGGAATCTGGGGCCTCTAACCGGCTGCTAAACTTTTCTGAAGCTACTAAGCTGGCCAAGGCGGTGGACTCCCTTGAGGATGAGGATAAACTTCAGGAGGACCTGAACAAGCTAGCTGATTGGCCGACTCCTGGCGTCTGTGGTTCCATGTAGTCAAATGCAAGGTGCTACAATTGGGAGAAAAAACAGAAGTAGGACCTGTATGCAGTGAGGGGCGTCCCCTTTTTGCACTAGAGGAGGAAAAGGACCTGAGGGTTATATGGACAAGGATGGAAGCAAGACAAGTAATGTATGGTTGGTGTCAAGTGGGACAGCAGAATACTTGGGGTACAGCAGGGCAGGGGAAGTAACCCTGCTGCTTCGCAAGACACTGGCCAGATAACATGTAGAGTATTTCATGCAGTTTTGGGCTCTCTGAGGCCATTTAGGTGATCAAGAGGGTGCAGTGCAGCACCCAAATGATTAGGAGTTTGGGGGAACAAGAGCTATAAGAAGAGACTGGTGGCCTTAAAGCAGCAGTGCATGTTATAGTGAAAATGTTGACCTATACTTTTTTATTCCATTTTAGAGTTCCTCTTTTCCCTTATGTTGTACAATACACTTCTTCCCCTTTTGAGTCTTCTTTAGAACTTGTTTTTTAATTTTTTTTTATTTGGAATAATAAAGGAAGTACTGCTTTTACTATGACTCATACCACATTTTCATCGGTATTCTCAGCTATTGCCTTACACCTATTGTTCCACAGGGTCAAGAGCACTGTCTGCAGCATGCTCATTCATTTTCGTTACAAACAAGTGAACAAAATTCAGAAGCAACAGAGAATACTGATGAAAGCCTGGACCAAGTCTTATTAAAAGGAGCACTCCTTTATCATTTCAAATGCAAAATAAAAATGCTAAGCAGATTCAAAATGGGGAACAAAGGGGTTGGTTCACAAAAGGAGAGAAGAGGCAATCTAAAATAACATGAAAGAGTATAGATCAAAATGTTCACCACTGACATGCACAAGTGCATTAACATGTTGTCCTTGGAGAAAAGGAAGCCGAGAGGGAACATGATCTAAGTATTTTGTATACTCAAGTCTATTAACAAGATGGAACAGATAGAGATGTTTGATCTGGTATCCTCAAGAAGGAGGCAGGGACAAGTCCTGAACCTCAGCGGCAGTAAATTCTGGGTAAAGTTAAGATGCATTTCTCCCAGAGGGTGCTGAACCTATGAGTCAGCCTACCACTGGAGACAGTGGACATGAAAAGAGAAGAAGTTTTTATTTCAGAAAACAAAACAAAATAAACAGGTACAAAGCAATGTTAGACCAGGCTGGAAACAAAAGAAAACCAGGAGGAAAAGTATTACAGCAAAGTAAATAAAAACCATACATGAAAAAAGAAGGGAAAATCAATAACAGACTCAAATCAGCAAGAATAACTTATTTTTTTTTCAATTGTTTAACCAGGAGTGGCACACTAAGCTGAAAGCTTGTTTACAGGTGCGACCTGGGAGCACAGGGAAGTTAAGTGACTTGCTCAGGGTCATACAGTATGCATGTGGGACTGTGGGATTCAAACCCAGGTCTCTAGATTTGCAGCACAGAGCCTTAAACCACTGCCCTATACTGCCTCCCCAACTTAAGACATGTGTACCAAAGAAGTCTGAAAAAATTAAATATGGTTACACAATAACTTAAGACACATGCAGCAGAAAAGGTGCATTCTTGCTGAAAGGAAGGAGTGTTTGTCTCGGTCATAAACCTTGAAAAATTCCAGCTGCACATTCATAATCAATTCGTGGTTCGAAATCACCTTCTGCTGGAGAACCCAAGAACACCTCACTTGCCAAATAAAATATTCAAACAATGCTAGCAGTACTTGTAAGGCAGAACGGTCATAAATACTCCATTGTTTTGTAAACTTTATTTAAAACATCAGCTGATCAAATTGTTACAGACATAACTATTCAAGACAGAAGTCTACTCAGACCAGAGAAAATACTGCTTAATGCGTATATAGTCTGCCTTTGGTGCCAGACACCATATATTGGAAACATATAGGCCCCTTTCTGGACCCCCACCTCCTAGAAGGTATAATCCATACCACAGGTCCCAAAGCGGACCTGAAAAATCTGTTGTACTCTATGGCAAGATGTCCATGAGGTCTATGGTACATGAGATATTACAACGCTAGACTAAATCAGAAAGTTATCATTGACAAAAATGGTCTGGAAATAGAGGTTGGTAAACAGAGTCCTAGCCCGTATGGTCATTGAAAATTGATTTACCTTATCTCATCATTTCATTTCACTAATTCTGTTTTGGAATGTCAATGGCACTGTAGAGGGAAACAAGGTTGAAAGGTCGGACACCATGAGGATTGGATGGACGCCTCTAGGAGTCCCCAATGCTGTTGGTATTTGTCTGCTTGATTTCTAGCACTGTATTGAGAATGCTCCAGTTTCATACACTGAAGAAGAAGAAGAAGAAGCTTAATCCATTGGGCTATGGTTGGTACTGATTCTAGCCACCAGTGCTGGGCTAACTTGCTTTGCCACAACAACACCTAAGCGCCAAAGGGGGTGCCCTGCTCCCTCTCAACCTTGGGCTCCCCCTGGCAGCTCTAGAAGTATGTTAGCTGCATCTACATGCAGGGAACTGTATAGCACCTTGGATAATATAGAGCATAATGCCTAGTGCACAGGTGATAACCACAGTGTAATCACCTTGAATGGTTGCTGGTCAGTAGTAAACCTCGAGAGTGCAGCTCGAGAGGTTTACAGTTGCCCTAGCAACCATGAGAGGTGATTTCATCCATGGCTATCACCTGTGCACTGGGTATTTTCAGTTATAGTGTATTGGGCTCCAAAATAGTTCAGCTCAAGTTCCCAAACAACCCCCCCCCCCACACCCTCAATAAGGTTATATATCTTACCTCTAAAAAGAATCAGCACCAACAACAGATCGAACCGGGTGAAATATTTTATTTTCTCATCACCACCAACATAGAAACAACTGATAAATATATTAAAACTTTTTTGAAATAGTAAGTCCGTTACAGAGAACAAAGAGGAAAAAAAACATCTGGTTGACTCGGCGAGGTCACCCTGATGTGCGTGAAGGAGAACTGTTGGAAGTTATGCTAAGTTTTCAAGTTGGGCCCAGACAGCTGGTGTATGAAGAGAATCTTCACCGTGGAGGGAGTGACTGTAACATCCGTGAGGTATCTAAATGGGGAAAGAAAAGAAAAGAAATTAACATTATTTAATAGGTGTTATTGTTCGGCAGTTTTGCTGCTCAGTAATGAAATTTTGCTTCTCAGAAAATGCACCGGAGTTACATGCTGAATCCACCATGGCGATCACTAGTTTCAGTAACAATAAACTTCTGTGATTGGAATGCTGTATGAATTAATTACTGAGACTAGCAATCGCATTCTGTGAAGAATGCTGGCAAGCAGGGACACTCTTTTTTGTAAACCTGTCACAACCCTACTCAGCGGGTCAGGCCCTCTGCTCCCACAATGCCAACCTCCAAGTGCAGTATTGTGAACAGGAAACAGAAACAGGGTAACCCTCCTGTCTGTTTTGTGGGTTCCAATCAACCTTTGGTCTCAGTTCTGGAGGTATTCAAACTATGAACCTCTTGCTATGGGCTCAGATAATTCTGCTCTTCGGGGGGGCCAAATATCTTTCGAATATGGGCACCTAACCAGGTATACAAAATTAACCCTTAAAAACTCTAATAAAGACCTCAGATTACTCTTACCTTTTCCCAGTTTGGTATTACCATATACAGTAAGCTCATGCACAGTGTTGTCACACTTTTAGCCATCCATGCATCATAGGCAAAAACAGAAGGACTTGGAAGACACAAACAGTCTATTTAAAAATGAGATGTTTACTTAAAAATAGATAAGAATGTTAAATGTAAAACACAGAACCATATATCACTAAAACATACAATCACTTTAAAAAAAACAAGATTTTAAAAGTGCAATTTTCTACCACCAGACAATTAGACTTGATCTATCTAATGTATCTCTTATAGCTCTGCTAGCATGTTGTAGCTTTCAGAGTCTAAACATTTGTCTTTTAAATGGAAAACAGAATACTGTTTAAAAACTGGCTTTGCCAAGCTCTTTGCATGAGGTCACCTAGCTCCTCCCTGTCAGAATATAAAAAAATATATCTATGCAAAACAGGATGTCTTATCAAAATATTAAATTCTGAAACCTCAGCACAACTCATTTTCTCATATGACCCTTTGATGTAGAGTGTCTTCCCGTTCTTCACAGACATCAAAGAAACATTTATGACTTCGCACTAAAGCGTCATAACCTGCTCTTCTTCCTCTAAATGTTATAAAAGTTTTATGATTTCCCATCTTAGCAGCTGGCAAGCCACAAATAAGCTAGATAAACAGGAGATGTTTAATTTAGTCTCTTCTAGCCTGTAATTATCTCTTGGCCTTCCAGGTAACACCTTGTAGCCAAAACCTGGGTGGGGGGGTTGTCATTCCACAGACTGTCAGCATCTCTCATAAGAGACATTCAATAATACATTTTTATATTACAAAAATCATAGATTAATCAGAACCAGCTATCTGTGTGTCACAATTCCTCCCCACCTAGACTGAATTTGGGGGCTCTATCCCTTGCGTGGGATGAGCTTCCCAAATCAGTTCACTCCTCATACACACGAGACAGCCCATCGGAGTTCTGATTTTTGGCTCCAGCCCTATGTTGAATTGTCATATCATACCCTTGCAAAGCCAGACTCCATCTTAGCAATGTACCATTGTTTTTCCCCATTTGCGTCAGCCAAACCAGGGGGTTGTGGTCAGTCTGCACCACAAAATGCTGCCCATATAAGTATGGCTTTAATTTCTTTAGGGCTCACACTATGGCAAGACAATCCTTTTCCACCGTGGAGTATACCTGCTCCCTGGGAAGTAACTTTTTTACTCAGGTAGGCCATTGGGTGATCCCTCCCTTGGCTGGATGTCTAACTCAGTACTGCCCCAATACCCACGTCTGAGGCGTCAGTCTAAACTACAAAGGTTTTGCTATAGTCAGGACTTGTCAAAACAGGAGCACTGCACAGTGCCTCCTTTAGTTTGGAAAAGGCTTCCTCACAGGCTGAGCCCCAGGTAATTTTCTTGGGCATCTTTTTCTTTGTCAGGTCAGATAGGGGAGCAGCCAGGGCACTGTAATTGGGTACAAATTTCCTGTAGTACCCTGCTGTCCCTAGAAAACTCCTGACCTGCTTCTGTGTTTCTGGTCTGGGCCATGCCTGGATTACCTCTATTTTTATTTGGTTAGGATGGAGCTGTCCCTGGCCTACTACATGCCCGAGGTATGCCACTTCTCCCATGGCCACCTGGCACTTCTTGGCTTTGACAGTGAGCCCGGCCCTCTGTATCCTGCTCAGCATTTTCCTAAGGTGGGATAGGTGTTCCTCCTAGTTGGCACTAAAGATGGCAGTGTCATCCAAGTATACCATGGCATACTCCTCAGCACCATTTAACACCTGGTTCACCAACCTTTGGAAAGTGGCCAGGGCATTCTTCATTCCAAAAGGCATTACTTTGAATTCAAATAAGCCTATTGGAGTGATGAAGGTTGACTTCTCCCTAGCTCTGTCCGTCAACTCTACCTGCCAATACCCCTTGGTCAGGTCAATGGTCGTCAGGTAGGTCGCCCCTCCCAACTTGTCCAGGAGTTCATCCGTCCGGGGCATCGGGTGGGTGTCTGACTTAGTGACTGCATACAGTCCATGATAGTCCACACAGAAATGAGTAAAGCCATCTGGCTTGGGCACAAGGACTACGGGTGAGGCCCAGGGGCTGTGGGATCTCTGGATTACCCCTAAATCCAGCATCTTCTCCACTTCCCTCCTAATGTCCTTTTGGACAGTCTCTGACACCCGATATGCTGTCCGCCGTATTCTCCACATCATGAGTCACTAAGGGGGTTAGTCCAGGCTTGGCGCTAAACAATGGGTCAAAGTCTGCCAAAACCTCCCTTACTTTCTGGATCTGGTCCGGGGTCAGCTGGGGAGACAATTTAACTGCCTCTACAGAGGACTCCCACTTACTTTCTTCCAGCAAGTCCAGAAGGGGGTCTCCTTCGTCTGTCCCCTCCCCAGGACTACACACTGCAAACACCATGTCAGCCCTATTTGCATATGGTGTCATCATGTTGACATGGTACATCCTTTCTGTCCATCTTCGGTCAGGTAACTCTATAATGTAGTTCACATCATTTACCTTCCTAACCACTTTGTACAGTCCTGCCCACTGCAGCTTGTCTTTCCGGACCGGAATAAGGACTATGACTTCCTGACCCACCACGTACGAGTGAGCTCTGGCTGTGCGGTTGTACCACCCTTTTTGTTTCTGTTGGGCAGCTGCCAGGTTGCTCTCGGCTGTCCCCATAAGCTCCTTCAGCCTTTCCCTAAACCTTAGAACATAATCCACTATAGGAGTTCCCTTGGTGGCGTGCTTGCCTTCCCAGTCCTCCTGGATCAAGTTTAGAGGCCCACGTACCCAGCGTCCATATAAGAGTTCAAAGGGGGAAAATCCTGTCGACTCTTGGGGCACCACCCTGTATGCAAACAACAGGTGGGGAAGGTATTTCTCCCAGTCCCTCCCATGCTGTATAGAAAACACCTGGAGCATTGACTTTAGGGTACCATTGAATCTTTCCACAAGCCCATTGGCTTGTGGGTGATATGGTGTCGTGCATCTCTGCACCACCCCACACTTCTCCTATAAACATTTCATTAGGTCCTACATGAAGGAACCCCCTCGATCGGTGATATCCTCCTGCGGAAACCCAACACGGGAGAAAATCCCAAGTAAGGCATCTGCCACTTTGTCTGTTCTCAGTGAGGATAGGGTGACTGCCTCTGGGTACTGGGTGGCATAATCCACCACAGTCAGGATGAATCTCTTCCCTGAGGAGCTGGGGGTATTTAAAGGCCCCACAATATCCATTCCCACCCTCTGGAATGGCTCCTCCACTATGGGCAACGGAATCAGGGCGGCTCGGGTTTTCTTGCCCGCCTTCCCTATTTCTTGGCACCGGTGACAAGACCTGCAATACTCCTTCACCTGCTGGGTGAAGTTAGGCCAGTAGAAATTCTGGGCCAATCACTGTATCATGTGCGTGATTCCCAGATGACCAGACAAGGGAATATCATGTGCAATCTTGAGCAACTACTCACTATACCCCTGGGGAATGACAAGCTGCCTGCCTAGCACCCCTCCCTCTGTCTTTACTGCCTGAGTATACATAAGTCCATTTTCCCAATAAACCTTATGTCTGCCATCACCTCCCTGTGCCACATCAGAGTCTGCCCAAGCCCTCAGTTTCTCTAGACTAGGGTCACTTCTCTGAGCACCTGTAAACCCCTCACACATTCCCAAGGCATGGGACAGGTCCCCTTCAGTCGCTAAACTAGGGTCCCTAGCACTAGCGTCAGGGCACTCAGGATCACTGTCAATCCCAACCCTCTGACAATGGGTCACCCTTCCCTCTTTGGAGTAACCCTCTGTAGCTGTGTGGTTAACTGCTACTTGGGAAATTTGTACCCCCCTTTTCATTCATCTCCCCAACCGGAGACATAGGCTGGGGAACCAGCCTCTCAGTGGTTTCCACAATGGCTTCTGTGGGGTTCAGGGAACTACAATTTTCCCTTGCCACCTGGCTATGGGTAACTGCACATACCATCCCCTGTTTGAGATTGTTGCCCAGGATCACATCCACTGCAAATGTTTTGGCTACTGCCACCTGTTGCACAGTTCCCTCTGTTTCACCCCAGTCTAGGAGAACACTAGCCAGTGGCAATGTTTTCTCTTCACCAGTAAAATCCTGTACAGTGATGTATTTATTGGGTATAAGCTGACTAGGCTCTACTAGATCCCCTTTTACCAATGTCAGGGATGCCCCTGTGTCCCTTAACCCTTGTGTCTGTGCACCATTCACCATGACTGGGTGCATGTGTTCCCTCATGTTCACAGGCACGCTTCCAGGGACACGCAAACAACCCACTTCTTTTCTAGTACCATTCTACGTATTATTGCTCATTCTTTTGGGACACTGTCTGGCAATATGCCCAGTTTCTTTACATAACCAACATACACTTCTCTTTTCAGAGAAATCTTTCTCTGAAACCACGAACTAACTGGTTTTGGTGGAGGCAGTGGAGGGTTTTAGCTGCACCAAAGGTGCGCCCTTCTCCGCCTGCCACGCCCACCCATTCACTCTCAGAACAGGGTCTGCTCTGGCATAGCGGTCCGAGAGTTCAGCAGCCTCTTGCAGTGTTTTGGGATCTCGGTCCTCCAGCCAGGTTTTCAGCTCTGCTGGGCATGCCCAATAAAACTGTTCAAACAAAATCACATTTTCAATTTTATCAACAGAGTTTGCTTCAATTCCTTCCCACCAACATTTTAAACACTGATGTTGGTTCATGGCTAGCTCTTCGTAGCTCATGTCAGGGCTTCTCCTGAGCTTACGGAATTTAGCTCTGTATGATTCAGCAGTTAATTCAATTTTTTTTAACAGTGTTGCTTTAAGTTTGTTGTAATCATCACTGTCCTCATTGTCCATTTGACCCAATGCATCCCGAGCTTTCCCGGTAAGTAGGTGGGATAACTGGAAGCTCCAGGACTCTCTAAGAATTTTAGCCTGAATACAAACTTTTTCAAAAGAATTTAAAAATGCATCCATGTCCTCTCCCTCTTTAAATTCGGCTATCAATTTGGAATTCAATTTATAACCCAGTCCTACAGTCCCAGTTAAACCCAAGCCACTTACCTGCTCTGGTGTTGGTGGTTGGAGTCGCAGCTTCTCCAGTTCATGTTGCCTCTGGTGCTCATGCTCCTCACAGTCAGCCTCCCACTGTTCCCACTCTGCCTCTCGGCATGCTCGCTCTGCCTCTCGGCATCCTTGCTCCCTCTTCTCCTCTGCAGCTTGCTGGTGCTCACACTCCTCACGGTCTGCCTCTCAGCGTTCTCACTCTGTCTCACGGTCCACCTCCCACTGTTCACGGTCCCTCTCCCTCTGGAACTCCATCTCCATTCTGCGCAACTCAATTTGCAGCCTGAGTAGTTATGGATCTAGGATACTGGTAACCTTCCCCTGCTGCTGTGGCCCTTCACTGACAGTGGCCCTGTTGCCCTCCTTATCGGGTCTGGACACTGTACTAGCCGCAAGCCCTGCCACACTCAAGGTTTGATCCTTTCCAGTCACTGTCTGTGACTCAATGCCCTGGGCATCTGCTACCATCAGGGCATCCACGAGGTTCTGTTTGCTGAATTTCCCCTCGAACGGGACTCCTGTGTCCCAGCACAACTGCTTTAAATAGTTTACAGTGTGCCTGCTGTAGTTGGAAACCATCTTCTTCCCTAACTATGGCTACTCTGACTTGCACTTTAGAAAAAAAATAAAATGGGTAGGAACTTGACTGTACACCAAGTGATATAGTTCTGTCTCCTTTTTTAAAAAAATTACTGCCTTTTTTTTTTGCAAGTGAGCTGACAGTCTTAAGCTGACACACTGAACAATCAGAGCTTGTAATACCAAAATTTTTCGCACCGCTGCCAACCAGTCTGTCACAACCCCACTCAGCAGGTCAGGCCCTCTGCTCCCACAGTGCCAACCTCTAAGTGCAGTATTGTGAACAGGAAACAGAAACAGGGTAACCCTCCTGTCTGTTTTGTGGGTTCCAATCAACCTTTGGTCTCAGTTCTGGAGGGATTCAAACTGTGAACCTCTTGCTAGAATACCCAATGTACAGACTCAGATAATTCTGCTCTTCGGAGGGCCAGATATCTTTCACCTATGGGCACCTAACCAGGTATACAAAATGAACCCTTAAAAACTCTAATGAAGTCCTCAGATTACTCTAACCTTTTCCCAGTTTGGTATTACCATATAAGCTCTTGCACAGTGTTGTCACACTCTTAACCATCCACGCATCACAGGCAAAAACAGAAGGACCTGGAAGACACAAATAGTCTATTTAAAAATGAGATGTTTACTTAAAAATAGATAAGAATGTAAAATGTAAAACACAGAACCATATATCACAAAAACATACAATCACTTTAAAAAAAAAACAAGATTTTAAAAGTGCAATTTCCTACCACCAGACAATTAGACTTGATCAATCCAAAGTATCTCTTACAGTGCTGCTAGCAAGTTGTAGCTTTAAGAGTCCAAACATGTGTATTTTAAATGGAAAACAGAATACTGTTTAAAAACTGGCTTTGCCAACCTCTTTGTGTGAGGTCACCTAGCTCCTCCCTGTCAGAATATAAAAAAATATATCTATGCAAAACAGGATGTCTCATCAAAGTATGAAATTCTGTAACCTCAGCACAACTCATTTTCTCATATGACCCTTTGATGTAGATTGTCTTCCCGTTCTTCACAGACATCAAAGAAACATTTATGACTTCGCACTAAAGCGTCATAACCTGCACTTCTTCCTCTAAATGTTATAAAAGTTTTATGATTTCCCATCTTAACAGCTGGCAAGCCACAAATAAGCTAGATAAACAGGAGATGCTTAATTTAGTCTCTTCTAGCCTGAAATTATCTCTTGGCCTTCCAGGTAACACCTTGTAGCCAAAACCTGGGAGGGGGGTGTCATTCTACAGACTGTCAGCATCTCTCATGAGAGACATTCAATAACACATTCTTATATTACAAAAAGCTTAGATTAATCAGAACCAGCTGTCTGAGTGTCACAAGCCCACTGACGTGATGTAGATGAGATGGGTTTATAAGATGTTGATGGCATGTCAGTGGGTTTACAGAGTTGTAATCTGCATGATTTCAGATGTTAATAACCGCTCCCAATACATTATAATGATATAATAGCTTGACAGTATGTGGCAATCCTTGAGCACACGCAAATAATGTGGAAAAGTATTCCTGCTGGGTTATTCATTAAGGGAATTTGTCAGTACTAGTGGGGTTAATTGTGTTAATATGTCCTATGGAGAACATTGTAATGTATGGCCTGCAGTCCATTACTACTTGCACAATTTATCCCTCCTTTAAAAATTGCCTTCCAGTCCCCCACTGACAGGGCATCCGGGCTTAGGTCTTTTGCCCATCCCTTAGGGAGACTGGTCAGCGGGTCCAGCAATGCCCCCAGGAGGGACCTATACATATTAGCTAAGGGTTTCAAGTTCCATCCCACCTCTCACCTAGTCAGCCCCTCTTCCAAAGGAGAGTGGTTGGGAGCAGGGAGAAGGTCTCATGTATCACACCTACTGCAGATTTTAGTGCGCACTTGCAGGTACATGAAGAAATGGGAGGAATGGAGTCGAAACATCCTAACCAGCTGTTGGAAGGACAACATCACCCCATCCATGTATAACTGGGACAACAAATGGAGACCCTTCCTCTCCCAAGCAGCTAATACTCATCATGTTCAGCCAGGGATAAGGTTCTCTTCCAAGCATCAGGAGATAATGAGGGACGATGTTGTAAAATTGTATGAGCTGTGAGCCAAGCACGAACCGAGGACCTGGTGAGGGAGTTTGAAATATGTTTGACTACTCGTTTTGCCAGGGCTGCTGTAAAAAGGGAGGAATAAAGTGGGGCCACATGTATCACTTCCTCCAGGGTCACCCAGACTCTCTTAGGTGAATCTCCCAGGACGAGGTCTTTTAGAAAAGTCAACTGGGCTACCAGGTAATACAGGCAAAAGTTGGGAAGGCCCAGTCCCCCTCTATCTGTCGGCTGCCACACTTCCTTTTTAATTCTGGATCTCTGACCAGGCCATAACAGTGTAGTTATATATCCTTTAAGGGGTTTAAAGTATTTGTTTGGAACATGGGCTGGTAGGGTCTGGAACATATAGTGATACTGTGGCAATAAACACACTTTGACTAGATTAACCTTCCCCAAAAGCATCAAAGGGAGAGATTTCCATCTCTCACAATCTTCACAAATTTTTTCAGTAAAGGCTAATAATTAAGGTCTATTAATTTTGAAAGTTTCTTGGGAAGGCGAATTTCCAGATATTTTATATCGGAAGAGGGGTAAATACTCGTCCCATTAATTTGAATAGAGGTGTTGTTTCCCCTATAAGGGCAACCACTCCCACTTGATCCAATTTATTTTATGTGTGGATAGTGGGCCATATATTTTAATGAGTTCCGACAGTGCTGGCAGGGCTTTATCAGGGTTGGACAGGAAAAGGAGCATGTCATCCACAAAGAGGGAAATGACATGGTGGCTCCTCCCCATTTATAATCCTGGATATCAGTATGTCTACAAATGGTCGTAGCCAAGGCTTCAATGGTTAGTATGTACAGAAGGTGGGACAAGGGATACCCCTGCCTTGTGCCTCTTGTGAGGTGGAAGGGGGGAAGGATATTGTTTATTAGGATCTGTGCATGGGTAGATTTATACAGAGTCCCTATCCAAGACCTGATCTGGGGACCCAAGTTAAATTTTTCGAGTACCACGAACATAAAGGACCATTCAACACAGTTGACTGCCTTTTCCACATCTAACTTGAGAAGGCTCCGATTACTATTACCTCCCGAGGACCAACCACTCCATTATGTGGATACCAGATATTGTGTTTTGCTTGCCGGCCTTTAATAAAACCTACCTGGTCGGAATGTATCAAACCCGGGAGTAAGGATAAAAGGCGGTATGAGCCGCACTTCGGAGGATCTTTCCCTGGCTTTGGGAGGATTATGATGGTAGCAAGAGTCTGAGAAGGAGGCAAAGCAGCACTGTCCATGGCTTCTTGCACCATCAAGTACATCAGCTCATGTAGGTCGGACTAGAAATAATGGTAAAATTCTATGGGAATCCCGCCCAGACCCCAGGGTCCTACCAGAGTTTGAAGACCATACCGCTTGTTTAATCTCTTGAAGTGTCACTGGTTGTTCCAGGTCTTCCCTCTGGGTGAGATCAAGAGCTTTGAGCAGTAGTAGTAGTAGTAGTAATAAAACTTATTTATACAGTATAGCACCGTTAGGGCTATAGATGCCCTATTTATGAGGTGAAACTGTAAAAGCATACATTTAAAACAATCATGTACACCACATAACACATAACCAAAACTTATTACACTGAAGTAATAGATACATATGATTTGGTACATCACAAAATATATGACCAATACTTATTTCATAATAAAGTAGGAACAAACACATGACCATGCTTATACATTTGATCATAGTAGAATATTTAATACTAATTCCAACAACTAGTTTAAATTTACCTATCACACTTTACCTGTTCCACTCACAGTGGAAGTTTAAGTTCTGTTTAAGTTGAGATTTAAAACTATATATATGGTAGAAGACTTGGTTTGCTGGCCAAGGCACCTAGCTTCACCTGAGCTCTTTCCTTCTAAGACTGCTTGAAAGGCAGAGTAGAGAAACTTACCAGAGCAAGGGAGAAGGATTAAGACTTAGTTTGGCTAAGCAGATTTACTGTGTGGTGGTGTTTTGATTTTTTACTCACAGGGATTGCTACTGTTTGTGGCTAACATTTCATTGCTTTATTTTTCTCTGATTCAAATTGTTGTTGCTGGTATTCCTTCTTCTGCATTATTACAAGGTGTGCCTACAGTGTGTGCTAACAGATTACTGCTGTAATCTTCTGATTCAAATTGTCTTTTGCAAGGTATATCTTCTGTTACTGCTTTATTTTCTCTGGAGCAAAGTGTTTCTTACAGGGTATATCTCTCTGAAATTATTACAGGTGGTGCTTACAGGTTTTACAGTTTTATCTAACATTAGGATAAGCTTTCAGGGTTACTGCATTTGTTGTTGACTGATTGTTTCTGCTTTTACCTCCTTGTTCTTTCGTCCGTGGTTCTTCTTTTTAGGCAGGAAGGGCCCAGCCACACCCCCATCCCCAACCACCCCGCTACACTCCTTTATAGGGTACCACAGTTGTGACATTTCCTGTGGCAGAGCAGGAAGGGCGGATCAGTGGGGCCTCCACAAGTGATCTCATTTACAGGGGCACTAGTAATTTAACTTGTTATAACAAGTTAAACAAAGCACAATTAAACCATTACTTGCATTTTTTCCTTTTTTTTTCCTTCTAATTACTCTGACTAGGTTACAAACCCAGCAACTTATTTGGAATGGATTTCATTAACTGCAGGTACTGTGGAACAATTTTCAGAAGGACAGTCTTACAGGATTTAGGACACTGTCCTACATGCTGGGCCTTTGGAGATCTTCGGTCTCAGCTCCGGGCAGCATAGGCAGAGATTGCACGCCTCAAATTTCATATTGAAGAGGAAATACATTATAAGAACCACCCGCCATTTCCCCAGCATCCAACAGAAAACACTCGACCGCAGAGGGTAGTTGGTCCTGGAGGGTTGGCAGGTGGTTAGGAGGAAGCAAATCAGGTGCCCATCCTCTCTGCTCTCAACACATTACCTCCAAAAACCACATAAACGCTACAAACAGGTATCTGCCTCTATCTCTGAAATCAAATAAAGAGGCAGAAGACACTGCAAAGCAGGACACTCACGACACAGGAGCTAACACAACAATACTCACCCAAATCAAGACCAAAACTAAACAAGCACAAAGGAAATCCAAAAACTTCTGATCATAGGAGACTCCATGATTCGGGAGTTGATACCCATCTCCAGCCAGGGGTGATGGTCAGATGTCTCCCAGGTACATCAGCATGGAGAGACACTGGTCGCATTGCTAAAATTGTTCACAAAGCAGGAGAAAACATTGATGTCCTAGTACACATAGGGACTAATGATCCCGCCAGCGGTCAGTTGTGGAACCAAGGAACACCTGACTAAGCTGGGTGACAAACTATCATCTATTTCGTCGGCATCTCCTTTCTGAGATCCTGCCAGTCTGGAGAAGGGAGCAGATGAACGGAAGGTCAGAAGAAAAGGGAGGATAGGGCTAAACACGTGGCTCAAGGACTGGTGCCAGGAAAAGGACACAGATTTGTAGGGAACTGGCAACAGTTCTGGGAGCGCAAGTTCTTTAAATTTGATGGACTGCATCTGACTAAAGAGGAGTCAGTGCATTGGGGCAGAAGTTTAGCGTCTTTGCAGAATATTTAAACTAGCAAATGGGAGAGGGTTGCAGCACCCCATCGTCGAATGGGAAGAACACCCTCCCCTCAGCTAGTGGTCAAACAGGAATTCAAGCATTTTGCCATTCAATTGCATCACCAGAGTAAGAAAAAGGTTTGTCTCCCATACGATGCACAGAGGTAATGCCAAACTTCACCCAACAACTAACACACCAAAATCCTAGCCAATGGAAAATCATGTACACAAATGCTCACAGCCTATAAATAAGATCCAGACCTGCAGGCAATAATGTCAGAGGCTAAACTGGACATAGTAGCAATTAGTGAGGCGTGGTTTACCAGTAACCACACTTGAGAAACTTCAGTACCTGGCTATGTATTGTTCAGAAGAGACCGAGAGTGCAAAAGAGGAGGAGTAGCCCTGTATGTCAATGAAAATATCAAAGCTACAGAAATTCAGAATACACATAAGGAGCCAGGAAGAACTGTGGGTCACCTGAAACAGGAAATGGGACAGCACATAAGAACTGGGGTTGTCTACAGGCCCTGAGACCAGAGGAGGACATAGACACATTACTGTTAGAAAGATATACAAAACATGACAGCTAAAGGGAGGTTCTGATAATGGGAGACTTCAACATGCCAGATATAGATTGGTCAATACCAGCAAGAACATCTGCCAGAACTAGACTCATAGTGGATTCCTGCAGGGGAGGGCCTCAAACAACTGTGTACAGCAACCCACAAGAGACAGGGCTATCCTAGATCTAGTACTGACTAACAAAGAGGGATCACAGATCTCAGGTAGAAGGTCACCTGGGGGCCAGTGACCATCACATGGTATGGTTCAATTTGGCTACTACATCTAAATCATCCCATTCCAAGGCAAAAATATGGGACTTCAGAGAGCTGACTTTGATAAGATGGCCAACAGAGTTAAGCTAGCCCTGGCAAAAGAAACACAGGTGGGAGGTACAGGCAAAGTGGGCAAGCATTAAGGATACAATACTTGAAGCAACATCCCATTGTGTTAGACAGAAAGAGAAGTGCAAAAAGAAGAAACCACTTTGGTTCTCAAATACAGTAGCAGAAAGGTCAGAGCCAAAGGCTGGCCTTCAGGAAATATAAGGGAACACAGCGGGATGAAGATAGGGAGGCATACCAAACTGCCCTAAGGGAAGCAGGTAAGGCAGTAAGGAGGCAAAGTCCCAAACTGAGAAACACTATCACGAACAGTAAAGAAGGTGACAAGACTTTCTATAGATACATTAGTGAAAGAAAGAAAGTCAGAGAATATTACTAAGCAATGGAGAAAAGGGAGCATGTGAGGAGGAGGACCTGTAAGGCATCTATCCTAAATAGATACTTTTTGCTCAGTATTTACTGAAGAGAAGGTGGGCAGGGCCACAGCTCAGCATCATGGACACGGGGAGGGTAGGTGAGCACTGCTCCTTCACAAAGAAAAGGGTCCTACAAAGGCTTGCTAAGCTCAGGGTGGATAAGGCAATGGGACCTGATGGCATACATCCCAGGGTACTAAGGAGCTAAAGGAGGAACTAGCAGAGCCATTAGCAGAATTGTTTTAGTGAGTCTCTGAGCACAGGAGGAGGTCCCAGAAGACTGGAGAAGGGCTCATGTGATCCCGCTCCACAAGAGTGGTAGCAGGGAGGGGCGGGGAACTACAGACCAGTCAGTCTTACCTCAGTAGTGGGCAAGATTATGGAGGCACTCCTTAAGGAAAGGATAGTGCAACACCTGGAATCCATAGGGGCACGGATACAAGACAGCATGGGTTTACAAAGGAGGTCCTGTCAAACTAATCTCATAGATTTCTTTGACTGGGTAACCAGAGTGGTGGACCAAGGGGCAGTTGATGTCGCTACCTTGACTTCAGCAAAGCTTTTGACACTGTTCCATAGAAGATTGATAAATAAGCTAGGTAGGCTCAGGGTGGGTCAGAAGTTGGTCAACTGGGTGGCAAACTGGTTGACTGGCAGAAAACAGAGTGGTGGTAAATGGTATACAGTCAGAAGAGATGCAAGTCACAAGTAGGGTACCTCAGGGATCAGTCCTGGGGCCAGTCCTATTCAACATCTTCATTAGTGACCTCATGCAGATGGACTAGAGGGTAAGGCTTGTCTGTTTGCAGATGACACAAGATCTGCAACAAAGTAGATGATCCAGATGAGGTGGGCAGAATGAGAAGAGATCTGGATAAACTAGCAAAATGGTTAGAAGAGTGGCAACTGGGATTTAATGCAAAGAAATTGCAAAATCATGCACATAGGGAAGAGAAACCCTGAAGCCACTTATAGGCTGGGAGGGAGTTGCTAGCAGTCACAAAGGAAGAAAGAGACTTGGGCATCATCATCACTGATGACCTAAAATCATCAAAGCAGACCTCTAAAGCAGTAGGTAAGGCTAGGGGGTGTTAGGGTGTGATAGTAGGGTATCACAAGTCGTAAGAGGGAGGTAATAATCCCTCTGTACAAGACATTGGTTAGCCCCATCTGAGTACTGGCAGTATTGAGGCCACACCTTCACAAGGACATTAACCAAATTGAGGCAGTCCAGAGAAGGGCAACCAAAATGGTGCAGGGACTGCATCAGAAGACATATGAGACAGATTAACGGAGCTCAATATGTATACCCCTGAGCAAAGGAGGAGAGAGGTGATATGATCGAGACATTTAAACACCTTAGGGGCATAAACAAGGTGAAAGTGTCTAACATGTTTAAATATAAGAAAAATAGCAGGACAAGAGGACACAGCATGAGATTAGAGGAGGCCGATTAAGGGGGAATATGAGGAAATTCTTTTCACAGAAAGGGTGGTAGATGCATGGAATAGCTACCACAAGAAGTGGTGGCTATGAATACAGTGCAGGGCTTCAAACAGGCATGGGATAGGCATAAGGGAGCAATACAAATGACTATGAATAGATAGGTCACTGACAGAGCAAAGGCTGATGGCACATTTATAAGGTAGAAAAAGAAATGGGCAGACTGGATGGGCCTTGCGGTCCTTATCTGCCGTCAACTTCTATGTTTCTATGTTTCTATGTTTCTTATTTTGATAATTCCAAATGTCTTAAGTGTAGGGGTAGTGCATTCCAACTATTGGCAACATTATACTCAAATGTCATTTTATTAAAATTATTTAGGTCTGGGGGAATGTATTGGGGGGCACCTCGGAAGTGTATAGGGATTTATAAAACTTTTGAAAGGTATTAGTAATAATGGTTTGGTAAGAGGAGATAGTTCCCACCCCCTGGGTCTTCCAGGCTCAGGATCACCCTGTCCGCATGTTTTTTTCTTAACCTGCCACACCAGTCATTTCCTGGCCTTGTCCCCATCAAAGTACGCACCCGCCCTAGTCATCAGTAGATTCCTTTCTATAGAGCTAGAGACAAATTGATTCAATGTCCCCTTGAGCCTTTTTAGGTCACCCAGGTCAGCGCCATGTTCCCCCGACATCACCCTTTTCTCCAGTTCGAGCACCCGAACCTCCAGTTTCTGCTTTTCCTGGAGTTCTTTTTCTCGCTTGTGAGTCATATAGAAGATAGTGATGCCTCGCATGTATGCTTTTAAGGCCTCCCATGCTGTAGTGGCCGAGGTGTCTGCTACCCTATTATGGGACAGGAATTCATTTGTGGCCTGAGAAACCTGCTCATAGTAGGACCTATCTGCTAATAAGTTAGGGTCCAGGCGCCACTGTCTAGCTGGGGGGGGGTTGCGGGAGGCCTTTACTGAGCTCTAGGGAGGTTTCCAAGAGGGCATGGTCCGAAATACAGATAGGGCCATACGAAGCTGTTGGGCCTCCTCAAAGCAGATCAGAGCACATCAGGATATAATCTATCCTGGCATACAGTTTATGGGCATGTGAAAAAAGGAATATTCATGCCAATTTGGGTGCAGGTGATGCTACACCTCCATTAGGGAGTGACAGGGTGACCCCTGTCAAGGATTGGTGCCCCAGTAAGAAGACGAAGATCTTCCCCTTGCCCCCCCCCATTGGAAACAAAGGCTTAGAAGCATTTGAATGTGCTGGTTGCTGGCTAAATAATATAGTGCTGACAAAGATGCACCTTTAGGACTTAGTGCCTCTTTAGGACTGAGACTCTGAAAAGACCCATAGTGATTGAAATAAAGTGCCTGGTGAGAGGTTGCAGAAGGGGTTATAGAAAAGATTTAAGTAAATGTGTGCAAAACAGCATGATGGCAATATTTAAAGCAAGTATAAGTAGAAAGGTGCCTTTTTGAGAGGTAGGAGAGCTAGCGGTAGGAGTGAGTTAAAATAAAAGCCTGGACAGTACTTTGGGAGCACAGTCTGAAACGGAGCAGTGGAGTGCCAGTAAAATGTTTCAGCTGCTGCTCCCCTAGAAAAGCTACTGCTACTTGCAGCATATGTCACATCTAAATCTCTCTTTCTCACCCATTTCCCTTGCGCATATCGCACCATGCGTCTGTGGTTCCAAAACAAAAAGGAAAAGTGGTACAATAGTTTGGCACTTCGCCAGAAAAGGGGAACATGACTTCGCCAGCTTGTGAATAAATACAAGCTCCCACCCCAATATCAGTAAAGCGGAGGTCATTCTAATTGGAAGCACAAACAGAAAAAAAAGGGCAGACTGAAATGTCCCAGGGCGAGGCAGCACTTGTAAACTTCAGCCGCCTGCCTGAGACAAACAAAAGCAAAAGTGTAGTTCGCACAGTTCAAACAGAAAGTGAACCGAGCAGAAAAGAATATAAAGGTGTGTTGCCTTTTTAATAGAAAAGAGGAGCGCCCTCGCTCCTAGCTCTCTTTCTCCCTCACCTGTATACCGGAAAGGCAGAGCGAGCGACTGGCATAGTGCCAGCTAAGATAATTTAGCCACCGCTCCCTGCCGAAAATAAACTGCTGACAATAGTGATTGAAAGCAGGAACTTTCATGGACAAGGACAAGGAAGTAACCCAGACAGACCGTCTGAGGGTAGCTGGTTCATTCCACTGGGGTGTCAAACAGACGAGGCATACTGATGAGTCCTGGTAGGACGAAACACGTGTCTATGTCTTCTGTTGGCACCCTTTGCAAACTGTGTGAGAGGCCTTTTGGCACCATGCAATTCTGCTTAAAGTTGAACCAGCATAACATTCTGTGGTGATTTGCATATGCAGCCCATGATGCTTTGCATTGTGTGGGCATGTGTGATTTTGTATTTTCAAGGAAGTCCCAAAAGAGAATGTAAACACTCTAACTTGATTTATTATCTAAACCAAAAGGCTGGCTGAGTGATTCCTGTTTGGAACATGGTTGGTTTGGTAGATTTCAGCTGCCGCTTAGATATTAGACTCCGGGCTAGTCTAGGGAAACCACAGACAATATTGAAACGCTGCAATTGTACCCATAGACACTATGTAAGGGTAGCCAGCGTTGAGGAAACATAAAAAGGGAATCTATAAAAGTAGATAAATAATGCAAAACGGGCTAGAGATAGGCACAAATGAAAGGTATAGCTGACGGGCTGGGATTTCAGCCATCGGGGGAAAAAGGAGAAAATGCTCCAGACAAACAGGAGCCTCTGAAAATAAATAAGAAAAATACTAATAAATGCCTAAGGGAGAAAATTCCCTAATTTGGAGCATAGTGTGCTGAAGGCACATAAGAAAAATAAAATGAAAGCAAAATATCATAGGGGGAAGAAAAAGAGAAACATAAATCGCAGAACAATGCCCTTAAAAGAAAAGAACTTGAGGAAGGGTATTTGTTCTGAAAGTGTGCCCCCTCTTATAAATATAAACCTGGTGATTCAGGGTTATGCAGTAATTAGAAAGTGTTAATCTCACCCTCTATAATTAAATTATCTGGGAATGGGGCCAGGAGTAGAGCCAAGTGGTGGAAAAACTCATGGTCGTCAACAGTCTGCCAATAAAGGGACACCAGAGTATATTTCCCCTCATCTACTGTGATATCTACCACCATGCAGCGGCCCTGTGGGTCTGAAATCATGGAGGGAACCATGATTCTCAAGCCCAGACGGCACCAAATTGCCGCTCCCTGAGTCTGTGATGTAATGGGTGATACAAGGAGTGTTGCTCCTCAGGATCTTAGCAACTTGTCCGATTTGTCTTTTATTAAGTGTGTTTCTTGGAGGAAAATGTCATCCCCCTTCATCTTTTTAATGTAAGTCAAAACCGGTTTCCTTCTGACCACCATTTTAAGTCCATTGACATTCCAGGATAAGAATTTCAGTATAGCCATGTCTGCTATCTGAGAGAAGTTGCAACACCAAAGTAATAAGTTCTTAATCCAGCCATCGTTCTGAGGGACCATGTATTGTCTGCTGAGAGATTCAAATGTAGAAACATGAAGAAATAGTAGAACAAGAAACATGTAACCATAACAAACCAAAAAAAGAATAAAGAGCTACTAACAGTTCTCCAACAAACTTTCCTCCTCACCTCACCAACTTTCCTCTCCCTCTCCCTTCCTTCCCTCCCTCTCTACCCTATCCATGTTTTCCATTATCCAATCTTCCTCTTCTACCTTACTCTTTAGAATAAACAAAATAAAACATGAGTGGACTCGACTAACAGCCATCCCCTGATCCCCTGTAAGTCCCTCCCTCACCCTCCCAGCACCTCCCTCACTCCGGGAAGTCCCTATCAAGCCCTACTACTTTTCGTGGAACAGTCTATGCGTTCATTCCAACCCCTCAGTGATTCAAATAGAAAAAGTTGTAAAACCCTCCATTCAAGATATTCTTATGGGGGGAGGATCTCAAGAAAACCCTCAGAGGGGAGCCATGAACCCATCCCCCAGCTGGTGGGTGCAGGGGGAGAAGAGGGACGTGTGGCCAGACAGACCCTCCTGCCATAGTAAAGTACACCCTGCTCTGTTAGCCCAAATAAAAAAAAGCTTAGGGGGTCGGCAGGAGAGGAGTGAAAGGTCACCCGCCAGGATCTTCCGGAATAGAGATCCCAGGTGCTTCCACCACCTCTCATTATGCTATTCACAGGTAGTCTACCCGTGCTCTTACTTCCTCAGGTTATAACTGCTGACGTCCCCTTATGGAAGTGTAAAAATGTAACCCAGGGCTCAGTTTCCTAATGAGGGTTGTTACTGCCCACCTCGCCCCGCCCAAACCACCCCACTCCCCCACCTAACCCTGTCCACCACCGGGGGTCCCCCTGGTGGACCTCCCCCCCAATAAGTGAAGAGCAGCACAAAATATTAAACAACATCCAGTGATAACACAGAACTAATAACTTTTTCAGTTAAATAACAGCTCAAGCATAGCTTTTTATAATCAACGGCTGATACAGAAAACTGTCACTTGCTGCCAATAGGCAGGTTGTTCATTTTAAGTTCTCTAGCACCCAGCTAAAACCAGCCAGGTTTCCAAGAAGTTAATAAAACCCAGTCTAAAGCCTGATACAACTCAGGTGATAGTAGTATCAATATCAGCATGGTTTATGTTTATTATGCCCCCGAGGGGACTTGACGTGGACATTAAGGAGCGCTGAAAATTTAGGGCAGAAGAACCTCCTCTGAACTGGAAGCCAACAGCAGACCATGGACAAAAAATATCAGTTGGCACCTTTGCTGATATCATGAAAGCAGTCCCCAGCACAGTTCTGAATAAATGAGGAGGTCAAAAATTTAGAATACCAGGGCCCTGCAGAGAAATAATTTCTGCCCATACTGAAAGTCCTTACATGTGGAGCAGATGGGGATTTCATCCTGAGACAGGGCATTCGACTCTGTGACAAGCTAAATACAATTCAGAGGAAATTGTAAAATAAAAGATCTCCATGTTAGGCATTAGTGAAGAGAAAATGAGGAACTGCAACACATACTTGAAGTCACTTCTCGGCCTCTACTGGGGCACGCCACCACTGGTAGGGGAACAGCTTCGGTCCTGTCATTATAGGCTGAATATATATCCATTTCAGACTGAAAATGTGTCTGCCTCTCCCACCTAAACATGCACCCCTTGGAGCCGCCAGCATTAAATGTGATACAGTACCTTAAACAGTATCCCCAACTCAAGTATCCGGATGGATCTGCTGAGTTGCCGAGCTGCCGCCTTCCTTTTCCAACTCCCTGCAAATGTAAGAGAGGGCTGCCTCTGGGTCGGTGAAGGCCTTAGAGCCCTTGTCTGGAGGTCTGAAGATGAGGCACACTGGATTCACCAGAGAGATCGGGCACTTTAGGAGACAGAGCCTTCTTTTAACCTCTGCAAAAGCCTGCCTCTCCGACAGTAACTTTCTTGAGTAGTTTAGGAAAATGCTGACTCTGTTCCCTTTCACCAGGATGGAGCCTGCTTTCCTAGCTGCCTCGAGTACAAGGTGACGGTCCTTGTACCAGAGGAATTTTATCAGGAGGTGGCGTGGCCTCTCCTCTGGGCCCGGACATCTACCTGGAGACCTGTGGTCATGCTGGATTTTGAGGGTGGTGTAATCTGGGAGCTTTAGCATTTTGATCAGCCACAGGCCCATGAAGGCTCCACAGTCTCTGCCATCTGTGCCTTCAGGTAAGCCAACAAGACACACATTGCAGCATCGCTCCTGGTTTTCATGGTTGTTGAAGATATTCTTGAGCGACTGTATCTCTTTGAGAGCTTGCTGAAGTGAGTGATTTAACTGATTATGGGTGTCCTCCTGCACACTCACCCTGGACTCCAGTTCATTGAGTCTGCCACCGTGCTTTTCTAACGTATCGCCAATTGTATTAATTGTTTGCTGATGATGCGATAGCTGGGCATTGACATTCCTGAAGCCCGCCTTCATCTGTGTGGTAGGCTTGTATTTCATGCCGTTAATGAGGTTTTCTAGTGAGTTTTCTATTGTTGGCTGCTGCTGCTCCAGATATGGCTCAGGAGCCAGTATGTTCTCTGAGCTTGTTTTAGAGGTTGCACGGGTTAGTGGCCGGCCAGGGCCTGAAGATTTGGCTGGGGTTCTGGCCAGTTTAAAGTTGAGCTGCACTTGTTTTTTTGAAACAATTTTTATAGCCAAAGCCATGTACAGTGTCTTTTATGCTGATCTTCCAATGATTTAGAGGGTTTAAGCACAGGATGGTTAAAATATCGATTGGATGAACGTGGAGCTCCCGTCTTACAGATCCAGCTTGGTGCTTGGCTTGGCCATGCCCCGATAAAAACTCCACTGAGTAGAAAAAATGCCCAATACTAATTCCTGATAAGTGTGGGACAGGAACAATGGGTCTCCCCACTGGTGCACAACAAATGACCAGAATTACACAACATATGGACAACGAAAAAAAAGGTGTTCTTGAGTGTCCAGAAAGGCTTTGCACCCTGCTCTGAAGAAATACCTCTCAGACAGTGTTTTTTGTCTATGGGAATTTCTGACCCCCAACTTGCCATGACAGCTCGACCACACTGCATTCTATACAAAAGGAGTCAACTTTGCATTGGCCAGGTGATGGACAACTAGGGTAGTAACCTGCAGGGTGCCCATAAGAAACAAACAAACAAAGAAAACTGAAGACAGTAACTAAAATCAGTGTAAACCATCCTGAGACCTCATCTTCCATCTGGTCATTGCAGTGTAAAGTGACTCAGGCTGAGAGGTCTCCATGTCAGAGGGAAAGTGCTGCTGGTAGGAGGGGACGGAGGAAGCCTCCAGGTCCCCATCATCAACATCAGAGTCGCCCTCCTTTGCTCCCGGAGCCAAGATCCCAAACCAATTTCAGTGTATTAACTCCTCAGCACCTCACCTACCTTTTGGTTTAGGTGTACTAGCTACCTTAGATCTACATTTTGTCCTTTTGGGGGTTAAAATTTGAAAAACATCAGGGAGGAGCATAGTTACTGGGGACAGCAGAGGAGTGGACTGTTCTGTCGACACGGCAAGCTCTTCAGAACCGGACATGGGTTGCACCCCATTAATGACAGAGTCAGGTGGTATAATAGCGGATGGATCGGGCTGAGGGCAGTTGGGGTGCTGGAAGATCTCAGGACTAAACTCTCTCATTGGGGGACAAAAGGGAGGCAGCAACCAATCTCTCCTGCGATTTGGGGGGGGGGTTGTCCTGACTATGCTCAGGGGCTGAAGTGGGGGCATGCTGTTGGGCTTGAGAAATAAGGTCATCCTGGGACAGAGAGCTTCCTTTATTATGGTATGCCCTGGGGCACTTTACATAAGACTGACCTCGATGCTCACAGAGGTTGCAACAATAATGATTCTTACAATCTTTGGCTAAATGACCAAATACTTTTTTTTATTTTTATTTATTTATTGAGTTTTGGTAACCGGGTAAGTCCATTGAGACAATTACAGTCCCTTTTTCAGGGTCGACCTGGGAGTGCAGCAACAGACAATACAGCACAGTGCAAAAACAAATAGGGAATTCTGTTACTGTAATAACAAAATTAATGTACAGCAGGTAGGGGATAATGAATCATAAAACATACAGAAATATAAACGTAACAGTTTATAACAGCTAACATAATAGATATATACACTTTGGTAAAAACATATTGCAGGGCAGTTTCAGAATGAACACGAGTAGCAAAAACCGAATTTAACAGCTAACAAAATAGATATTTACCCTTTGGTAATTACATATTGCAAGTCAGTTTCAGGATGATCAAAAGCAGCAAAATCTGAAGGCAGATAAGTAGTATTGGTACAAGGGGGCGATGAGAAGGCAAGAACACCATGAGATAAGGATGGGAGGTAAGGAGAGAGGCCTAGACAAGGGGTCAGGTCAGATGAGGATACATAGATACATAGATACATAGACAGTGTCGGCAGATAAGGGCCTATGGCCCACCTAGTCTGCCCATTTGAGCTTGTAAGTTCAGTTTGTTTTCCTAGAAGTCTATTTCCCCTTACCCCTGACCTCTAGAATTCCTTTATGTCTATCCCATGCATTCTTAAATCCCGTGATTGTTTCAGCCCCCACCACTTCCTCTGGCAGGGTGTTCCACTTGTCCACCACCCGTTCTGTGAAGAAATTCTTTCTCATGTTTCCTCTGAATCGTCCTCCCTCCAACTTCATCCCATGCCCTCTAGTCCTGAAACATCTGTTTCGCTTAAAAATAGTGTTTTCCTGCACCCTGTTCCTCCCTGTAAGATACTTGTATGTCTCTATCATATCCCCTCTCTCCCTCCTCTCCTCCAGGGAGTACATGAGTTCCTTCAACCTGTCTTCATAGGACTTGTGATGCAACCCATGCACCATCTTTGTTGCCCTCCTCTGAACCTTCTCTACCCTGTCTATGTCCTTACGTAGGTATGGTCTCCAGAACTGTACACTGTACTCCAGGTGGGGCCTCACTAGTGTCTTGTATAGCGGAATTATGACCTCCCTTTTCCTGCTGGTGATGCCCCTGCCTATACATCCCAGCATCCTATTTGCTTTACCTGATGCATTGTCACACTGTTTCCCTACCTTGAGGTCATCAGAGATGACAACCCCAAGATCCCTTTCCTGCTTGGTGCATGCTATATCCTCACCCCCCAACTGATATATTGTGCCAGGGTTTTTGTGCCCCATATGCATTATCTTGCACTTCTTTGCATTGAATTTCAACTGCCAAACCCTTGACCATTCTTCAAGTTTCTGCAGGTCCTTCTCATTCTGTCTACACCCTCTGGTGTGTCTACTCTGTTACAGAGCTTTGTGTCATCAGCGAACAGTGAAATTCTGCCTTCTAGATCCTGTGCAATGTCACTGATGAAGATGTTGAATAGGACCGGTCCCAGCACTGATCCCTGTGGTACCCCACTGGTCACTCTTCCTCTGTGGAGTGATAGCCATTTACCACCACCCCTCTGTGTCCTGTCACCCAGCCAGTTACCACACACCACACTACTGTCCTGCCCACACCCATATTCCCCAGTTTGTGTAATAGTCTTCTATGTGGCACAGTGTCAAAGGCCTTGCTGAAGTCCAGATAGCCATGTCCACTGCCCTCCCTGATCCACCTCCTAGTCACCCAGTCAAAAATTCAATGAGGTTGGTCTGACATGACCTCCCCTGGTGAAACCATGCTGCCTTGGGTCCTGTAGTCCATTGACAACCAGATGTTCCACCAATCTCTCCTTCAGTAGTGCTTCCATGATCTTTCCCACTACCGAGGTGAGGCTGACTGGTCTGTAGTTCCCTGCTTCCTCTTTGTTCCCACTTTTGTATAAGGGGACTACATCTGCTGTCCTCCAGTCTTTGGGTACCTCCCCTGTTTCCAGTGATTGGCTGAACAGGATAGCCAGAGGTTCAGCCACCACCTCTCTTAGTTCTTTAAGGACCCTGGGGAGGAGAAGGATATAGAGCAGTATAAGAGAAGATCAGTCATCAACAAAGGCAGTAGCATACTGCAGAGGCAGAGAGAGAGAGGAAAGCAGATTGGTTCGGAACGTTGGAAGAGAGGAGCATGATAAGATGGAGGGAAGGGAGTTCCAGTCAGACACTGCTGCAAATGAGAAGGACTTGCGGACAGCGGCTAGTCACACATTGGGTCTAATGAGAAGGGGAGGGAGGCAGACCTTGGTGCATGAGGAGTTTGTCTTAGGCTGATGATTATATCAGATGACCTATAGGTGGGCCAGCAATGTGAGAAGGCAGTAAGGAGGGCTGGGGGGATACTGGGATGCATAGGGACAGGCATCAACAGTAGAAAACAGGAAGTTGTTATCCCTCTGTGCAGACAGTTAGTGAGACCCCATCTGGAGTACTGTGTGCAATTCTGAAGACCCCACCTCTGCAAAGACATAGACAGAGTGGAGGCTGTTCAGAGGAGGGCAACCAAAATGGTGCAGGGTCTGCACCAGAAGACATACGAGGAGAGACTAAAGCAGCTTAATATGTATACCCTTGAGGAAAGGAGGGAGAGGGTAGACATGATAGAAACGCTCAAGTATCTCAAGGGAATTAACAAAGTACAAGAGGGTAGCATCTTTCAGAAGAAGAAATGTGCAAGAACAAGGGGACACAATTTGAAGATAGAGGTAATGTTAGAAAGTATGTTTTCACAGAAAGGGTTGTGGATGCATGAAACAGCCTTCCTGAGGAGGTTGTGGAGTCAGGAACAGTGGGAGAATTCAAGAATGCATGGGACAGGCATAAGGCAATTCTAGTGGGGGGGGTAGGAGGAAGTAAGCTGTTGATTAACTAGAATCTGCAGCTTATCCATTAGGTAGGGAAATGGGAAGACTAGGTGGGCCACGTGGTCCTTATCTGCTGTCAAATTCTATGTTTCTATAGGTTAGCAGTGGTAGAAGGGACGAGGACACAATCTTATTGCAAAGGGCAGCAGTGAGGAAGGGGCGGATGAGATAAAGGAGACCTAGCTTTTGGTTTAGTGATTTAGTTATGATTGAGACATGGGCATTGAGAGAGAGAGAGAGAGAGAGAAAGGTATCTAAAGTGATGCCCAGATATTTGAAGGTAGTAATGGGCTCAAGGGAATCTCCATTAAGAGAGATGATATAGAGAGGGGAGCTGGTACATAATGAGGGGGATGAGTGGGAAAATAACATGTTTTTTGTTTTTTTCGTATTAAGGACAGGTTGATTCTGTCTGAACCAACCTTCAAGAGCAGCAAAGTCTGATGCTAGTTCTCTGTTTATCCAGTCAACATCTGGAGAGGAGCGGCAGGTGATAGCATCATCTACAGAGATGCACAGAGGCCCCTCCACAGTTACTGGGTAAACCATTAATAAATCAGGAGAATAACATAGGGCCTAAAATGGAGCCCTGGGTACACCGTGCATTATGAGTCTGAGGCTAGAGAGAGAACCAGCCCAATTGAACCTTTGAGACAGGCAGGATAGGTAGCTTTTAACCCAGCTTAGGACACCGCTGTCAAGGCCAAGTATATGAAGTTGCTGGAGCAGGAGACCGTGGTTCACCAGGCTGAATGCTTTTGTAAGGTCAGTGAATTTGGCACCAGTGGCAGAACCATGGTCAATGGCCTGGAATATGTCAGAGGTTACTTTTAACAAGGAAGTGAGGGTGCTGTGGTTCTTTCTGATCCCATGTTGGAAGGGGGATAGCATGTTGTGGTGTTCAAGATAATTCTGAAGGTGATTGTATACTATGCATTCCTGAATTTTATTTATTTATTTATTGAAATGTTTCACCAGGAGGGCACACAGAACAACAAGTTGCTCGTCTCACGGTGCGACCTGGGGGGAAGGGTTACATAGGGTTGTGAAGGATGATCAGTTACAATAGTTTGTGGGTAATACAAACAATACAACATTGTAAGATTGTGCAACAGTTGGAATACAAGGTATTGTACAATAAACAGTAGTGGAACATTGGCTAAATTACAATACATGTCCAAAACCATACAAAAGAACATATGAACGTACAAAACAGTACTAATGCTATAGAACCATTTATAGTGTATGAGTGTGCCAGGACCAGGCTCGAGGTAGTATACAAGTGCTGTTGGAGTAACAAGGATGGGGTTAGGTTGTGCACACTGGTGACCCAGAAGGGCAGGTGGAGAAGAGAGTGGGGAGAGGCAAGAATTGAATATGAGGAGAAGGGGTAGCCATTTCCTGATTTCCCCCTTCAGGATGTTGAGAACCCTGCCAGGGGGGTTCATGGTAGGAAGGCAGAAACTGGGGACAGGTATTAAGGTGTGTTAAAGCAGGAACAGCTGAGGGAAAGGTAATTGTGTAGGGCAGAGGTAAGGGAGTAGTTGGAGGAGGAGTGTCGTATTTCAGGGGGAAGGTAATTCCAGATTTTAGGGAAACAATGGGCGAAACCAGTCTGACTGATGAAGGTGGAGCAGTGAGGGACCGTCAAGGTGCAGGCGTCATTTGATCTGAGAGAGTGGGTGGGGGGAGGTGGAGTGGACAGAGAGGATGAGAGATAGGAAGGGAGCACCCCGAACCAGAATTTAGAGGTTACTTTGACACAGTGAGAAATGTGTCTGTGAGGTAGTGGAAGGAAGGTTAGAGAGTGATAGTGTTCACAGTGGTGGGAAGGGAAGTCGATAGCAAAGTGGCAGAAGGAGTTAAAGAGAGTGTCTAGCTTGGTCAGGAAAGATTTGGGAGCAGCACCATAGACTATGTCACAGTAGTCAAAGATGGGGAGTATCATCTTCTGGACAATTTTGCGTCTCGCAGTCAGCGGGATGCAACTATGATTCCTGTACAGAGCACCAAGCTTGGGGTGCAGTTTCTTCAGGATAGCATTGATATGTATAGAGAAGTTGAGGTGCTGGTCCAGCCAAACTCCAAGATATCGAAATGAGGAAGTGTCCTTCAAGATGGTCCCATCAAGGGTGTGGAAGGTGGGTAGGGCTGGGAGCCTAGACAGTCTCTGCCTGGTGCCAAAGGTCATTGAGACTGTCTTCTTGGCATTTAGAAAAAGCTGGTGAGAAGCAAACCAGAGCTGAACTTGGTTGAAGTCATGCTATAAGCTGGTTTGCACAGCAGCAGGGTTTTTGCCAACGGTCAAAGGATGGATATTGGTCTGAAATTTTTGGTCACTGAGTTAGGCCCCCCTTATGCACAGGCATGACAACAGCTACCTTCCACTTGTCGGGAACTATACTTGAGGGGAAGGGCCTGTTGAATAAGTCACAAACAAGGTGAGCAAGGGCAGGAGCACCCAGCTTAAGGAACTTGGGCTCTAGGGTGTTGTGACCAGGTGAGCTCTCAGCTTTCAAGTTACCAAGAAGTCTCTGGACCTCTTTGAGGGAGGCCAGCTTCAAGTGGAATGGAGGTCAAGTCCCACAGTAGGCCGAAGATGATTGGGCTGAGGGGGGGCACAGAAGAGTTCTGGAAGAGAGAGGTGTACTTTTGGAGATCTGTAAAGAATTCATTAACTCCATTGGCAATAGAAGGGGGGGTCAGTTAGGGTGGTACCCTGGGCAGTGAGGGAGCTTCTGAGTTCAGCAGCTGTCCCTTTGACAAGGGAATTAACCTGTCTACAAAACTCTTTGGGGTGGCAAAGGTGTTCAGTTTGTAAGGATTTGTAATGGTGGTGTTGGGCTTTATGGAGGGCATGTTTACATTTATTTCTGAGTTGGTTATAGACCTGCCAATCGGAGGGCAGCCCACTGTTTTTGTAAGTCCACTATGCCCGATCTCTGGAGGACATAAGCATCCTAATGTCCTTGCTAAGCCATGGAGCCGTGACATCCTTGGACCTGCATTTTTTCAAGGGGGCATGGTTATCAATGATTTAAGTGAGTCTGATGATAAAGAAATCCAGGGCTTGACTGATAACAGGGAGAGTCTTAATTGGGCTCCAATCAGTGTTAATGATTGAGGTACAGAAGCTACTGACATAAAATTTGAAACATAGAAACATAGAATTTGACGGCAGATAAGGACCGCTTGGCCCACCCAGTCTGCCCATTTCCCTACCTAATGGATAAGCTGCAGATCCTAGTTAACCAGCAGCCTACTTCTTCCTACCCCCACCCCCTAGAATTGCCTTATGACTGTCCCATGCATGCTTGAATTCCACCACTGTTTTTGACTCCACAACCTCCTCCGGAAGGCCGTTCCATGCATCCACAACCCTCTCGGTGAAAAAATACTTCCTTAAATTACTTCTGAGCAACTGACGATGAAGTTGGTCATGTCCTTAACAAGGCTAATCTTGGGAAGGGGTTAGGGCAGTTATTCCTCCATGTACAAAAAGTTGGAGAATGGTCGCTTATACAGTCAGTCTGAAAGAACTCCAACAGCTTTGACCTTCTGGGGGCAATAAGTAATCACCCAGTCGAGCAAAGTATGTTTACTAGACTTGGTATTTAAGCCCGTAGGATCCTGAATAAGTTGTACTAGATTAGAATCTGCAAGTGTGGAATGCACTTTGTCAGCAGAAGGGTTAAGCCAATCGATATTGAGATCACCACAAAGTACAAGATCATGGCATGGGAGACTGGCAAGGTAGTTAAGGAAGGGAGGGAGGCCAACAGAAACCTTGCTGGGTGATACGTAGGTGCCCCCAACAATTAATGTCTTGACCTTTCCAAATACAAGACAGTGGCTGCACCTTACACTGTCACATGCATTACTAAAATTCGGGTCATTCCTGAAAATAGGCATATAACTTGTCTAGTGTACTTACCCAGTTAACAAAAGTTAAATAAAATAAACTAAAATGGGACCAGGAGCCACCCTTTAAGCACAATTTTGGATGGCCTTGATGGAATGTTTTCCCCCGGTCCCTACCTAAGATAAAGGTGCAGGGAGGTGCATGACACCCAAATCACTTTGTAACAATTTACCATGAATTTTCCATCCCCCAGTCCAGATCTATTTGGAATCTATTATTGGTTCAGATTGGTCCAAAACATCACACCTGGGTCACAGCCAGCACAGAATGTCAGCTATGTTGATGCCCTCGTTCTGAAAGAGCACATTAATGGTTCACAAAGAGGGGCAAGTGAGTAGAACAGGAATAAAGGGAATCTTAATGGGGAGTTTTTGAGGGCATTGTAATGGGCCCAAAATTTATCCAGTACAGAGATCAGTTTAAAACTTATGTCAAAAGTTGGGTCACCAATATTGATAACAGCATAGATCTCAGAGGCCAGAAATTTGCAGGAATGTTTTAACAATGCTCTGGCTATGTAAATTCTATCAGGAGGGAGGTCCAAACCTCCTTTGTAGAGGAGACGAACCGCGTTCCTACACGGGGCCAGGTCACCTCTAGTTTGGTAGAAGTCAGCATACTGTCTCGGTCCTTGTGGGACAAAAGGGTCAGGTTAGTGGAAAGGGACAATAGCTGCCACCACCAAGCCCTAAACAGAAGAGACCATAGGAGACGGTGGGTGACCACCCTCAGGGAGGTAGCAAAAGTCTGAGAAAGATGTAAAGATATAGCAGGGAGGGGAGATGTACCCGGATCTGCAGGCAGGTGCTCACCAGAAAGAGCAGTGGGATCTGAGGCTGTATCAGGCTGGCCAGTGGGGCTCATGTCCATGGCAAGGTCTACAGCTGGCATAGCAGGTCTCTCTGCATCAGTCAGTGGATGAAGCACAGAAGACTTGTCTGCCTGCGACATATCCACAGGGCCAGCCATTGGGCCAATTGTCTCTGCACGGTACTTTCGTACCACAAAATCAGCCTCATTAGGAATCCTAGCCCCATCACCTGTCTGCTTCCATCCTGCATCCTGCAAGGCTTGCTCAGATGACCAGAGCTCACGGGACAAAAAACAAGTGGCAGTCGTGTCTGACGGGGTAGATGTACCCCTAAAGTTTTGCAATCTGTGGAAGCAGATGTAGCAGCAATGGCTGCAGGGTGTCAATTCATTGACATCACTCCAGCTGTCAATACTTCAGAAATATCAGGTGGTACCATCCTGTACATGGTTCTCAAAAGAGGTGGCAGGGAAGGTTAGGGAGAAAAAGATAGCATTCAGGAAGTATAAGGAAACACAGAAGGAGCAGGACAGAAGACTGTACCACATAAAGAAGAAGGAAGAGGGAAAGTCAGTCAGAATAGCAAAGGCCCAAACTGAGGAAAAGATAGCCAGCTCAGTTAAGAAGGGGGATAAAACCTTTTATAGGTACATTAGGGAGTAAAGAAAGACCCGGGAAGGATAGTGAGGCTTAATAAAGGGTAGAGGGTGGGCAGAGGGTGACAGTGACAAAGCAGAGATACTGAATGAATACTTCTGCTCAATATTCACAAAAGAAGTGAAGGGAGAGGTACCTAAATCAAATAATAGAAGCACACTGGATAGGGGGGGTCGATACCAGTCCATTCACAGCAAAAAAGGTCCTGAAAGAACTCCTAAAACTGAAGGTGGACAAAGCAATGAGGCCCGATGGGGTTCATCCCAGAAATCTAAAAGAACTACTGGAAGAACTAGTGGCACAATTGACTATCCTTTTTAACAAACCATGGGAGGATGGTGTGGTACCTGAGGACTTGAGGAGGGCAGATGTGATTCTCCTTCACAAAAGAGGAAGCATGGCAGAGGCAGGAAACTACTGATCTGTTGGTTTGACCTCAGTGGTGGAGAAAATTATGGAATCACTTATGACAGAAAGAACTGTTGAGTACCTAGAGGCCAGCAGGGTACAAGACCCAAGGCAGCATGGATTCACAGCAGGAAGGTCATGTCAGATGAATCTGATAGATTTCTTTGACTGAGTGACTGAAGTAGTAGACCAGGGAGGGACTGTGGACATAGCCTACCTAGACTTTAGCAAGGCATTTGACATAGTGCCACACAAAAGATTAATAAACAAGTTAGCCAGCCTGTGAGTGGGTTCTAAGGTGGTAACCTCGGTTAAAAATTGGCTGGACAACAGGATGCAGAGGGTGATAGTAAATGGAGTCCACTCCAAAGAAAGGCCGGTTACTAGCAGGGTACTGCAGGGTTCAGTACTGAAACCAGTCCTCTTTAATGTCTTCATAGGTGACATTGCAGAGGGACTGGAAAGAAAAGTATGCCTCTGCAGATGACACAAAGATCTGCAACAGGGTTGATACACAAAGGGGGGGGATAGAAAGGATGAGAAGGGACTTGGCCAGGTTGGAGGAATGGTCAAAGGAATGACAGCTTAGATTCAATGCAAAGAAGTGTAAGGTAATGCACCCGGGAAACAAAAACCCATGCAAAGAGTACACAATGGGGGGGGGAGGTATTAATTGCAATAAAAATGGAAAAGGACCTGGGGGTAGTCATATCAGGTGACCTAAAGGTAGGCAAGTAATGTGAGAAGGTAGTAAGGAGGGCTGAGAGGATACTAGGATGCACAGGGAGAGGCATCACCAGTAGAAAACAGGAAGTTGTTATCCCTCTGTACAGACAGTTGGTGAGACCCCACCTGGAGTACTGCGTGCAGTTCTGGAGACCCCATCTCCGCAAGGACATAGACAGGATGAGGGCAGTCCAGAGGAGGGCAACCAAAATGGTGCAGTGTCTGCACCAGAAGCCATATGAAAAGAGACTAAAAGAGCTTAATATCTATACCCTCAAGGAAGGGGGGGGCATGACAGAAACTTTCAAGTACCTCAAGGGAATCAACAAAGTCCAAGAGGGTAGCATCTTTCAAAAAAATATATGTGTTTTAGGCTCTATATAAATGGTTTATTATTAATTTGAGGATAATATGTTTATATATTTTTCAGAATTCTTATTTGCTTATATATGTGACAGGGTTGAACAAGGCCCTGTCCCATTTGTTATACAGAAAGTGTTAAATGCAAGAATCTGTTCTATCCTCTCATTTTCTGTCTCTTGTCTGTCTGGTTGCGCAACCAGCTTTTCCTGTGAGATCTAGGAACTGATCATGCCAACGGTCTTGCGATTCTCCACCTCTCGCTATCTCTCAGTCTTCCCTTGCTATTTCTGTCTTTTCTTCCCCCTTGCATATCTGCAGTTATAAAAAAATATATCTGAATCTTTATGTAGAAATGTTACTGATACTGGGATCCCTTTGTTTAAAACTGTATATAGTTATACTGTTGAAATTATTGCAAAAACTGGAATTTAAGGGGTTAACCTGAGATTCTGGTTTGAAAACTATGTCCAGAGCTGTCAGCAAGAGGTCAGTTCTGGGTCACAATGTTCTTTTTGCTGCACCTGCTGAATCTGACAAGAACACTGTGTGAGTAGCAAAATGTTCTCTTAATGAGCTCCCTGCAAAGACTTGTTATAAAAAGAGCTGAAATGTTTTGCAAGAGGGAGAGACAGAGACTGAGAGACTGAGATTGGAAATTGAGATGAACAACTCAGAAAAAGGACTCTGCTTTATATGTTTGTACTGCCAATGTAAATAGTTATACTGAACATTTTTAATTTTTTATTTTGCTGTTAATAATAAAACGTTATTTGTGAATTTTGAAACTGCTCCTGGTTTTCCTATGCTTCTTGACCTGTGCCTCAATGACAGATGGTAGCAGTTTAAGTGTGATTTACGCCATGCATACTCTAAGCCAGGAGTTTCATGCGTAGGTACTTGACCTGGTACCAGGGAAGCATAGAAGAATATTTTGCAGCAGTAAGTCCAGGAGTGATTACCAAAAGAATGGCAGCCAAACTAGAAGCAGAAACAAAAGTCCAAACTGAGACTGTTCAGGCAGAACCAGAGATGGAAAAAGAACAGCAGTGACAGAACCAGAAAGTCTGACTGGCTTTTTCCAGTGGTGGGCAATACCATAAAAAGAGATGGAAAAACAGAAAAGAAGAGATGTAGCAAGAACAGCAGCAGAGAAAAGAAGAAATGCAGCAACTCAAGCAGCAGAGGAGAGAAGCGATGCAGCGACAGGAGCAGCGATGACTGGATGCCTTGCAAACTATCAAAGGCAGGGGATCTGGCACAGGTCCAGCAGAGCAACAAAACACCAACAACTTAAAAGACCTTAAACTTACAAAGTTATGTCCCTCGGATGATATCAAAGCATACCTGACAATTTTTGAAAGGGCTGCCACAGCCAGCCAGTGGCCAAAGCAGCAATGGGCAATCAGACTGGTACCTTACCTGACAGGGAAAGCCCAACTTGCTTACAGCAATATGGACACTGCACAATCAGAAAATTATGACCTAGTGAAAAGAGAGGTCCTTAAAGGGTATAACATCTCAGGAGACACCTACAGGCAGAGATTTCAGTCTCTGAAGTACAACTCAGTCGACGATCCTTGAGGAGCCTTCACCTGACTCAGAGAACTCCTTATGAAATGGCTCCAACCAGTGGGAAAAACACTCCCACGGATCATCGAAACATTTGTAATGGAGCAGTTCATCAACATCCTGCCTACAGACGTACAGCTTTGGGTAAAAGAACACTGACCAGAAAGTGGGGAAAAGGCTGTTTCTTTGGGTAAGGACTATGAAACAGCCAGACAGACACCACAGCAGTGAGGTAACAGCCACGCATCAGTAAGACACTCTTTTTCCCATTTAAACTCCAAGTCTGATAAGAACTCTGATGGGGGCAACAAATCTGCACCCAAAGACTATTTGCTATAACTTTAATAAGCCAGGTCATATTGCAAGAAATTGCCATAGTAAGAAGAGTGACACTGGAGCAGATTTGTCCTTAGCAAACTGGGGCAAGTACTTAACAGATGTGAAGGTGGGAGATAAGATTGCTAAGGGACATATCGATTTGGGAAGCAGACAGACCCTAGTGCATATTGAAGTCCTGGGAAAACAATGTCCAAAATGACCAGGTACTGGTGTCTTCTGCATCCACTGGGACACTTGATACTGTCCCCCTACCCAAGTGACTCTGAATATTAAGGGTGTGTCACACCAAATGAAAGTGGTCATAGTACCTAAGTTACCTGTACCTGTGATTATTGGAAATGACTTTCCAGGATTTACTGAGTTAATCAAAGATGGAGTAAATCCTGATGTTTCAGCAGCTGTGGTGACAAGAGCTCAGGCAAAGAAAATCTCAAATGGTGGGGACTCTTTTTATTTCTCTGATTTTGATTTGGACTTGTTTGAGCATGGCTACAAGATCCAGAAGTCCAGGAAGGACAGACGGTGCCTGAAGAAACAGTGGCAAAAAAACACTGATGGACATAAGGGGTTAACATATGAAAATGCTGAAACTAAACTGATCACTGATTGTGATTTTCCTTCAGAACAAGCTAACAATGTTTCTCTCCCAGGGTTATTTTAAGCAGCTGGGGGTGAAACCAAAACAGGGTGAATCTATGTTTAGAAAATGTAATGGGCTACTGTACAGAGTTTGGGTTAAACCTCAGATACAGCATCAGATACAATTGGTTATACCACAAACGTTTAGATCTGGGTTGTTACAGATAGCACATGATAGTCCTATGGCTGGTCACTCAGGGAGGGATCGCACCCTTGCCAGATGGCTGTACAGATTTTACTGGACTGGAATTCATGAAGATGTTGCTACCTATTGCAGTTCTTGTGCAAAGTGTCAGAAAGTAGCCACAGTGACTAAAAAAGACAAGGTGCCCTGGTGCCCCTACCCTTGATAGATGTGCCTTTTGAGAGAATTGCAATGGATGTGGTTGGCCCCTCAGACAAAAGTAAAAAAGGGTAATCAATTCATTTTGGTAGTATGTGACTATGCTACTCAATACCCAGAGGTAGTTCCAATGTGTACTGTCACAGCCCCAAAAGTGACAGCAGAGCTTGCCCAAATGTTCAGTAGGTTGGGCATACCTAAAGAGATTACTGATCAGGGTAGTAATTTTGGTGCTGCATTATTGAAAGAGCTGTGCCAACTACAAGGTATCACTGCCATAAGAACCTCCCCTGATCACCCTCAGACAGACGGACTTGTTGAGCATTTTAATCAAACCCTAAAATGCATGTTAAAAAGGTTTGTAAATGGGGAAGGGAAAGACTGGGACCAATACTTACCTTACCTGCTTTTTGCTTACAAAGATGTACCACAGGCATCAACATGTTTTTCACCATTTGAAAAGCAGTATGGTAGACAACCTAGAGGGCCACTAGATGTAATAAAAGAAACATGGGAAGATAACCCCCATCAGAAACAATCTGTTACATCTTATATGTGTGCCCTGAGACAGAAGCTGGCAAAATATGTTGAAAGCACCCATAGTAATCAGGAAGAGGCCCAAAACCAGCAGAAGGTGTTTTATGACCATGGGACAAAAGAAAAAGGTTTTGAGCCAGATGAAAAGGTCTTGCTACTATTACCCACTACAGAAAATAAACTGTTAATGAAGTGGTAAGGGCCTTATAAAGTCCTTAGACATACTGGCACAGTTAACTATGAGACTGAGACCTCTGATAGGAAAAATGCTAAGATATACCATGCTAACCTCTTCAAGTAATGGGTTAAAAAATGCCAAAAGCTGTTTTGCTGGTTTTACCAGAAACTGCTAAAGAAGATATTGATGTAGCTTATGTCTGACTGGAACAAACTGTAACTACTGATGCTGTAAAGGTGAATGTTTCCTTAACCTCCGAACAAACTGCAGAAATTCGTAACTTGCTAAAGACTTTTAACAGTACTTTTACCACAGTACTAGGCCAAGTAAAAGGGGTCAAGCATGTAACAGTGACAAGGATATTGCCCTATTAGACAAAAGACATACAGATTACCAGAGCAGTTAAGAACTGATGTGGTTAAGCAAATACAAAAAAAATGAAAGAATTGGGTATCATAGAAGAGTCAAGAAGTGCTTGGTCATCACCAATGGTGATTGTAAACAAAAAACAAGGGGGTGTAAGAATCTGCCTTGATTTTAGGAAACAATCAAGTGTTGTAATTTGACAGTTATCCTATGCCCAGAATAGAAGATTTGGTGGACAGACTGGGAAGTGCTAAGCATATCAGTACCCTCGATCTCACCAAGGGTTACCGGCAAATCCCCCTAACTAAACAATCCAGAGAGAAAACTGCATTTGTCACTCCTACAGGATTCTAGCAGTTCACCACCATACTGTTTGGTTTACATGGTGCACCCGCTACATTCCAATGGTACATGGATGTAATTTTATCCCCTCATACTAGTTATTATTCTGCGTACCAGGATGATGTCATGGTGTACAGTCCAGACTGGAAAAGCCACCTGGAACACCTATGAGCAGTTATCCAATCGATCAAAAAGGCAGGTCTGACAATAAATCCTACCAAGTGTGCATTGGGCATGCAGAAAACCAGATAGTTGGGCTATGTTTTGGAAAATGGAGAAGTCAAGCCAGAGGTTTCCAAGATAGAAGCTGTAGCTAACAGCCCTGTCCCCAAAACCAAGAAACATGGCAGGTAATTTTTAGGGCTGGCTGGTTATTATTGAAGATTTGTTCCCAGCTTTGCTGAGTTAGCTACTCCCCTCACTGAACTCACAAAGAAACAGTTCAGGAATAATGTGAAATAGATCCTACAGTGTCATGAGGCTTTTCGAGCCATTGAGACTGCATTATGTTCAGCTTCAGTTTTAAGAAGCCCAGGCTTTGAGAAACAATTTCTGTTACAGACAGATGCATCAGAGGCAGGCCTAGGTGCAGTCTTGAGTCAGCATATAGATGGGAAAGAACATCCTATTCTATACATAAGTAGGAAATTGCATGATAAAGAGAAAAGGTACTCCACCATTGAAAAGGAGTGCCTTGCAGCAAAGTGGGCCATGGAGTCCCTTAAATTTTATTTACTAGGAGCTGACATTGTACTTATAACAGATCACAGTCCTCTTTGTTGGCTTAACCAAATGAAGGATAACAATTCTAGAATCACATGGTGGTACCTGTCACTACAGCCATTTAAATTTAAAGAGATGCACAAATCTGGGAAAGAGAATATAAGTGCTGATTTTCTGTCAAGATATGGATCAAGAATTGAGAATTCCGAAGGTTGAGAAAATGTGTGAGTTTAAACTTCTTTGTTTGCTATGCTGTATATGCACTAAACTGTAAAAGTTATACGCTAATGCTAGAAGATAATTAAAAGACAGTTTTGAAAACCTGTTTTTGTAAAACAGGTTCCCTCTTAAAGAGGGGGGTATGTGACAGGGATGAATAAGTCCTTGTCCCATTTGTTATACAGAAAGAGTTGAATGCAAGGATCTGTTCTATCCCTTCCATTTCTGTCTCTTGTCTGTCTGGTTGCACAACCAATTTTTCCTGTGAGACCAAGGAATTGATCACTCTGATGTTCTCGGGATTCTCCTCCTCTTGCTGTCTCTCTGCCTTCCCTTGCTATTTCTGTCTTTTCTTCCCCCTTACATATCTACAGTTATAAAAAATATATGGGAATCTTTATATGGAAATTTCACTGATACTGTATTCTCTTTGTTTAAACCTATATGTAGGTATACTGTTGAAATTATTGCAAAAACTGAAATTCAAGGGGTTAACCTGAGATGCTGGTTTGAAAAATATTTCCAGAGCTGTCAACAAGAGGTCAATTCTGGGTCACAATGTTCTTTTTGCTGCACCTGCTGAAACTGACAAGAACATTGTGTGAGAAGCAGAATACTATCTTAACGAGCTCCCTGCATGACTTGTTATCAAAAGAGCTGCAATGTTTTGCAAGAGGGAGAGACAGAGATTGGAAATTAAGAAGAGAAACTCAGAAGAAGGACTCTGCTTTCTGTGTTTGTACTGACATTGTAAATAGTTATACTGAAATTTTTTATTTTGCTGTTATTAATAATAAAACACTAATTGCGAATTTTGAAACTGTTCCTGGTTTTCCTGTGCATCCTGACCTGTGCCTCAACGACAATATAATGAACACTGATGAATAATGGACTTGTTAAATCAAAGATGTCAATATCTTTCAGTTATGGGTCTGTACAATTTTAAATAATTTCTTCAATAAAGAAGTTTAAAAAAGAAAAAGAGTGCAAGAACAAGGAGGCATAATTTGAAGACAGAGGGGGGGATGACTCAGGGGCAACGTGAGGAAGTATTTTTTCACAGAGATGGTGGTGGACACATGAAACAGCCTTCCTGAGGTCGTGGGGTCAAAAACAATGGGGGAATTTAAGAATGCATGGGACTGACATAAGGCAATTATAGTGGGAGGTAGGAGGAAGTAGGTTGTTGGTAAAACTAGGATCTGCAGCGTATCCAGCAGGTAGAGAAATGAGCAGATTGGGTGGTCCGAGTGGTCCTTATCTGCTGTCAAAGTCTGTGTTTCTATGTACAAACGATCAGCATCATGCACATGTGAAGCTCCTCCACCATGATCTTTGCAAGCAACAGCTTTTTCTTTTCTTCTAAAGCAGCAAGCAAAGACTGTTCAACCACTGCGTAGTCCAAAGTCAACATGGCTGCAGCAGGTCATGCTGCATCAGCGCCTGAGTCAGGAATCAAAACCACTCCAGTGGAAACCAGAAACATAGAGACCTCTTGGGGTGTCGCGGCTGGGGTAGAGGTTGATTCTCCAGACACTGCTTTCTCAACAGGTTCCTCACGCTTCTCTCTGATGTCAGCCATCTTGGGAAGATTGCCAAGGGTTCCTCCTACAGCAAGAGTAGGGTTTTTTTATTGAAGGAAATAAATCAAACAAACATACATCACCAAGAAAATCAAATCCATACATGTAATAGTTAAAGTCACTGTTGTATACCGTAAGAAAACAACGAAAAGAAAGAAAAAGAAAAATACAAGGTTGTACTTAAAGAAGCAATACATTTATACTAAATTCTGGCTAGAAAAAGTCCCCAATCTGTTATATTTATTCGAAACCCTTCGTTTACATCCAATTTCTTTTAAGTTATAGGTACATCAGAATCTGTAACCCAAGGTAAATTCCTCCAGACCCTATCCAACACCCTTTTATTACTGTGTAATTTTCCATTATGTATATAAATTTCAATTCAGAAGTAATTTGGTCAATATGTTGCTGGTGATCTATATGTTTTTGTTGTAAACGAAACAAACTCCTAGCGTTCCAAATGCGTAACATCACTATATGTAAAGTACTTTTCTCCCAATTATGTGGTGTTCCTGTGTATACTCCTCACATTATGCTTTCCTGAGTTACTATAGCAAACCACGGTGATGACCAATTATCTGCCAAAGCCTTCCAGAATCCTAGGATATATGAACATGTAAAAAACAGGTGTTCTTCAGTTTCAAGTTCCTGGTTACAGAGTGGTCTGCTACACATTCTTTCTTCCATAGTTTTATGCTTTTGATTACTTTTTACATTTAGCTTTGAGTGACAACTCAGCCAGTGTATATCCCACAATGTTGAGGGTATTCTTTTTTCTTTTAACAGATTTGTAGGTCTGAAATGTATTTGGGGGGCACTTGGGAAAGGCTTCTGTTTCATGAAAATTATTTTCTTGAATCCAAGCATATAAAGCCTTTCTAGTCCTTGTTATTATAAACTGGCTAGAAATTGTCCAGCTCTTGATTTTTACAAAAGTTTCCCTTAAATATTCCTGAGTAGTACTACACCTGTTAATGGGGTCTGGTCTACCTTGGTCCCATTGTTGGAACCACTCCTGACAAGTATTATAGAAACATAGCAACATTGAAGTTGATGGCAGATAAGGACTGCAAGGCCCATCCAATTTGTCCATTTTTCCAACCTTATGAATGTGCCATAGGCCTTTACTCTGTCAATGGCCTATCTATTCATACTCATCTGTATTTCTCCCTTATGCCTATCCCATGCCTGTTGGAAGTCCTGCACTGTATTCATATCCACCACTTCCTTTGGTAGGCCATTCCATGCATCCAAACACCCTTCTGTGAAAAAGAACTTCATCATATTACCCCTTAATCGGCCTCCCTCTAATCTCATGCTGTGTCCTCTTGTCCTGCTATTTTTCTTATATTGAAACATTAGACTCTTTCACCTTCTTAATACCCTTAAGATATCTGAATGTTTCGATCATTTCACCTCTCTCCTCCTTTGCTCTAGGGTATACATATTGAGCTCCATTAATCTGTCCTCATATGTTTTCTGATGCAGTCCCTGCACCATTTTGTCTGCCCTTCTCTGGACTGCCTCAATTTGGTTAATGTCCTTGTGCAGGTGTGGCCTCCAGTACTGCATGCAGTACTCTAGATGAGGCCTAACCACTGTCTTGTAAAGAGGGATTATTACCTCCCTCTTATGACTTGCAATACCCCTACTAATACACCCCAACATCCCTCTACCTTACTTACTGCTTTAGTGGTCTGCTTGGATGATTTCAGGTCATCTGTGATGATGATGCCCAAGTCTCTTTCTTCCCTTGTAATTAATTGCCAGCAACTCTCCTTCCAACCTATAGGTGGCTTCAGGGTTTCTATTCCCTAAGTGAGTGATCTTGCACTTCTTTGCGTTAAACCCCAGTTGCCACTCTTCCTATCATTTTGCCAGTTTATCCAGCTCTCTTCTCATTCTGCCCATCCCATCTGGATCATCTACTCTGTTGCAGATCTTGGTGTCATCTGCAAACAGACAAACCTTACCCTCCAGTCTACCTGCAATGTCACTGATGAAGATATTGGAGAGCACTGGCCGCAGGACTGATCCCTGAGGTACCCCACCTGTGACTTGCATCTCTTCTCACTGTATACCATTTACCACCACTCTCTGTTTTCTGACCACCAACTGGTTTGCCACCCAGTTGACCAACTTCTAACCCACCCCAAGCCTACCCAGCTTATTAATCAATCTTCTAGGTGGAACAGTATCAAAAGCTTTGCTGAAGTCAAGGTAGATGACATCAACTGCACCCCCTTGGTCCACCTCTCTGGTTACCCGTCAAAGAAATCTATGAGATTAGTTTGACAGGACCTTCCTGTTGTGCACCCATGCTGTCTTGGATCCTGTGCTCCTATGGATTCCAGGTGTTGCACTATCCTTTCCTTAAGGAGTGCCTCCATAATCTTGCCCACTACTGAGGTAAGACTGACTGGTCTGTAGTTCCCTGCCTCCTCCCTGCTACCACACTTGTGGAGCAGGATCACATGAGCCCTTCTCCAGTCTTCTGGGTCCTCTCCTGTGCTCAGAGACTCACTAAACAGTTTTGCTAATGGCTCTGCTAGTTCCACCCTTAGCTCCTTTAGTACCCTGGGATGTATGCCATCAGGTCCCATTGCCTTGTCCACCCTGAGCTTAGCGAGCTATTGTAACACACTTTCTCTTGTGAAGGGACTAGTGCACACCTACCTTCCCCGTGTTCATGGTGCTTAGCTGTGGGCCCTGCCCTACCTTCTCCTCAGTAAATACTGAGCAGAAGTATCTATTTAGGATAGATACTTTTCCTTGGTCCTCCTCCACACACTCACCCATATCCCCTTTCAGCTTAGCAATACCCCCCGCTGGACTTTCTACTTTCACTAATGTATCTATAGAAAGTCTTGTCCCCTTCTTTTACTGTTCGTGCTAGTGTTTCCTCAGTTTGGGCCTTTGCCTGCCTTACTGCCTTCCCTTAGGGAACTTTGGTATGCCTCCCTATCTTCGTCCCACTGCATTTCTTTTAATTTCCTGAAGGCCAGCCTTTTGGCTCTGACCTTTTCTGCTACTGTTTTTGAGAACCAAAGTGGTTTCCTCCTTCTTTTGTTCTTGTTTTTCTCTCTAACACAATGGGATGTTGCTTCAAGTATTGCATCCTTAATGCTTGCCCACTTTGCCTGTACCCCCCTCACCTGTATTTTATCTTGCCAGGGCTAGCTTAACTCTGTTGGCCATCTTATCAAAGTCAGTTCCTCTGAAGTCCCATATTTTTGCTTTGGAATGGGATGATTTAGTTCTAGTGGCCAAACTGAACCATACCATGTTATGGTCACTGGCCCCCAAGTGACCTTCTACCAGGACATCTGTGATCCTTTCCCCATTAGTCAGTACTAGATCTAGGATAGCTCTGTCTCTTGTGGGTTGCTGTACCAGTTGTTTGAGGCCCTACCCCTGCAGGGAATCCACCATGTGTCTAGTTCTGGTGGAAGTTCCAGCTATACTAGAGGTGTCCAGCTGTGCCCTTTACCCCCCTCACCTCTATTTCATCTTGCGGGCTAGCTTAACTCTGCTGGCCATCTTATCAAAGTCAGCACCTCTGAAGTCCCATATTTTTGCCTTGGAATGGGATGATTTCATTCTAGTGGCCAAATTGAACCATACCATGTGATGGTCACTGGCCCCCAGGTGACCTTCTGCCTGAAGATCTGTGATCCTTTCCCCATTAGTCAGTACTAGATCTAGGATATCCCTGTCTCTTGTGGGTTGTTGTACCAGTTGTTTGAGGCCCTCCTCCTGCAAGGAATCCACCACGTGTCTAGTTCTGGCGTATGTTCCTGCTATACTAAAGGTGTCCAGCTATGCCCTTTATTCTGCAGTAAAGGTTGTAGATTTGTAAAAATGAATCTGCTATAAAAGAAGGACATGGGATTTACCATACCTAAGCATCCTTGTTTTATGGGTAAGTAAAGGATGTTTCTCTTTATAGGATTGAGTCTGCTGCCCCAGACTGCCTGGAAAAAATACTTAAAATCGCGGTTTCCAACTTTTTTGGTGGAGGGAAGATGTAACTTAATATAGAAAAACTGGTATAAGATAGGTTTTGATTAGATAGACTTTTTTTCTTACTAAAATTCCATGTATTCCATTATTGTACCAAAGACTGTCCGTGCTTTACTTTGTCCTCCCAGTTTACCACATCATCTTTTGTAGTTCCATAGGTGATGCCCAATATATTAATCGGTTCTTCTGACATTGAAATACCTACAATCTTCCTTATATGTTGCTCTGGAGTGTGTAGAAGATACCCTATACACTTTTCCTTATTTAACTCTATCCCTCAGACCTTACCATATTCGATACATATCTTTATGCATTATTCAGCTGATTGTACATCTTGAGTTAGAGTACACAAATCATCTACATATGCTAAAGCTCTGTGTAATATTCTACCAGCTACTGTTTCTATAGATATTATTCTTGGTGATTCATTTACTGCTTTCAGCAGTGGGTCAATGCAAAATGCATATAGCAGTGACTTAAAGGGCATCCCTGTCTTACCCCTCTGAGAACTGAAATCATGGGTCCTGCCATCGGTATACACCCCCCATAGCGACAAGTCGATAGCAACCGACACTATAGCGACAACAGTGCCAGGTCGCTGTAGTGTTGGCGCTGGACCCGGCACTGTTTTCTGGGGGGTTTGCACCCCCTCCCCTAATCAGCTATGACTCAGAGTTTATTATTTTAATTGGGGGTGTGTGGAGGGTTCAGGGGGCCAAGCTCCCCAAAAGAAAACATGGGAGGCAGTGACCACCTTTACGCCAACGGCAGATGGGGTCGACATAAAGGTGTCGCTGTTACGGCAGTTGACAACATTTTGTCAAGCTGCCATCGTAGATCCCTGGCCATCCATTTACTGCAGGTGTTAACAGCATCCTGTTCTCTGTAGTTCAATCTCCATGTAGGGAGAACTACAGAGTGTAACCAGACATGTTGTTTTAAAAAGGAGATCTAGGAGGAGAAAGCTGTGTCTCTGTTGTTCTTAATTAGAGTGATTGCCTGGATATTTTTTTATTTAATAACTGTAGGGAGTGAACTGGTACTCATGACCCCCACAACACTTCCGGGTCTTGGGACATAAAACAGACTGATGGAGCGAGCATTGGTACTTTGGGCATTTGCAACCTTGTGTGTCTGCCAAAAGCAGAGTGACAGGGGGCAGGTGTTTTAGTGTACTGAGCTTGCTTTCAATGTAACTTGATATAACTTGGGATAAGCAAATACGAAGGGCAGAGCATTAACCAGTAAGTACTCCTGTTCTCTGTAGTTCAGTCTCCGTGTAGGAAGAACTACAGAGTGTAACTGGACGAATAGGTTTAAAAAGGAGCTCTAGGAGGAGAAAGATGGGTCTCTGTTTGCCTGGATATTTTTTAATTTAATAACTGTAGGGAGTAAACTGGTACTCGCAACCCCCAAAATACTTCAGGGTCGCGGGACATAAAACAGACTGGTAGAGCGCCGTAAACTCGAGTGCACGGTGCCTGGGGGAAGCAGGTGAAGCAAACGTTGAACAAGTGGCAAGGTATTCCAAACAGTTACAAAGTTTTATGGTTATCTGTTATAAGAAAGAGGCCTATAAGCAGATCATGGCTGAAAAGAAAATAAGCATGGAGAACCAAATTGTCACATTCAAGAGTGGGGAATAAGGTGCAAAATTTAAAGTGTGTTGCAAAATTAGCCTAGAAAAGTATACAGCGTTAATGGCAATTATTTTTCAACAATGCCAAAAGTTAAAGGATTTGGGAGTGAAAATGCTTGGTCTGGAAATGGAATTGAAATGTATAAGACAAGGAAAAATAGTTGAAGGCAGTATGAATGTGGCTACAAATATAGATTTAAGTCAAAAAAGAGATAGAGGTAGCTCAGATAAAGATGACTTGGACAACCCGAGCAGCTGCTCCTCATCTGTTGCCGCCAAGCTGAATTAGTGGCCATGTCCAGGACCACCCACGGAGCTGCTCCTTGTCCGTTGCCACTGACCTGAATTAGTGGCCATGTCCTGGACTGCCCATGGAGCTGCTCCTCGTCCGTTGCTGCCAACCTGAATTAGTGGCCATGTCCTGGACCACTCACGGAGCTGCTCCTCATCCGTTGCTGCTGACCTGAATTAGTGGCCATGTCCTGGACCACCCACGGAGCTGCTCCTCATCCGTTGCCGCCAACCTGAATTAGGTATGCTGTTTAGTCAGCTGGTTACCGTGCCCATTTGCTCCTTTGTCCTGAGCTGAAACTTGGTGCCTTTTTGTTGGATCTCAGCCTGCTTCCTGGGGGCTAACGAACTAATGTGGTCCTGCTATTTTTAATCTTTCACACAGATTGTGTGTATGTTGGAGCTTGCCTCAGTCTGAATTTAAGTTGTGGACTACTAAACAGCTGAGCCTCTCCACAATCCTAATTTATTCGTAAAAGCAAGCAGCAGGTTTCTGTGGCTGCAGACTGCGTGTAATTTGTTACCCGTGGCTGCTGTCTGCCTAAACAAATAAAGCAAACCAAAGAAAAAAAATGTAAAGCTAATCTGCACTACAATTCGGAGCCAAACCCATTCCTCCCTAAATTCAGAGCACACAACCAGTGCCATGCTGTGTCCGAGCTCACAAACTGCCACGGGCTGCATCTGACTTCTGTTGGAATTGAACAGCGTGTGCTGCCTGGCTCGATGCAATTTACTGCTGATTTTTTTTTCTTCTGAAAATGTTTGTATGGTGAATATTTATGGGCTGGGGGGCTGAACTGTGCAAGTTTATTCTGTTGAGCATATATACAAGTTGTTCTCATTCATTTCTTTTCTCCAGCTGTCATATCCTGTACCCTCCCCCAACCTACCTATTTCTACTCTGCTCTCTGTTCTCCTCTGAACTCCCTCGTCTCTCCATTCTTCATTCTGCCTCTCCCCTGCCACTTTTACCCTGTGTCATACTTGTTAATCTTTTTTTCCTGCTCTCCTGTAACATATAAATTTACCCTCTCTTCTGTGTTCTTTTCTAGTGGCCATGTCCTGGACCGCCCACAGAGCTGCTCCTCGTCTGTTGCCACCAACCTGAATTAGGTATGCTGTTTAGTCAGCTGGTTACCATGCTTGTTTGCTCCTTTGTCCTGAGTTGAAACTTGGTGCCTTTTTGTTGGATCTCAGCCTGCTCCCTGGGGGCTAACGAACTAATGTGGTCCTGCTATTTTTTATCTTTCACACAGATTGTGTGTGTGTTGGAGCTCTCCTCAGTCTGAATTTATGTTGTTGACTACTAAACAGCTGAGCCTCTCCACAGTCCTAATTTATTCTTAAAAGCAAGCAGCAGGTTTCTGTGGCTGCAGACTGCATGTAATTTGTCACCCCTGGCTGCTTTCTGTCTAAACAAATAAAGCAAACCAAAGAAAAAAAAATTAAAGCTAATCTGCACTACAATTCGGAGCCAAATTCATTCCTCCCTAAATTCAGAGCACACAACCAGCGCCGTGCTGTGTCGGACCTCACAAATTGCAACGGGCTGCATCTGGCTTCTATTGGAATTGCACACAGCGTGTGCTGCCTGGCTCGATCCCCTGCAGTCACTTTGTGACTGCTCCCTGCCTGCCCTCAATACCCTCCCACCCTTAGCTGGTCTTACTTATATATGGTTATATATAGTGTCCTGTTGAGGGATTTTGTGTATTATCTACTGGGTTTCCCATTTGCTTGTTATTCTGTTTCTCCACTAGAGGTAATTTGTTTCTTATTGGAACCACTTGCTTCTCCCTGTTGTAGGGCTTTTCCTCTGGCTCTCTACTGTGTGTTTTTTATTCCTCCTTGTCTCTCTCTCTCTCTCTCTCTCTCTCTCACTGGTCTGTTTCTCACCCCCTATACTTACCCTTCCATCTCTACTCCTTTATCATGGACGCCAGGGCTATATACCACCTTCTGCCTTTACTAGGTTTGTTGTTTTTTCTGGCTGTTATAACTGGACCATTGGAGAATCCCTCTTCATGCTCTCTATGTTCTCTTGATAACTTCTGCTACTCCAATCTTCTGATGTTACCCACTATAATCCATCCCATCTAGTGGGGTTTAAACATAAATGCTTAGGAGAACTACTAAGTTATATCTTGCACAAGTTCTCTGGAACTCCAGGGTGTGCACGTCAAGCATGTTTTATTTCCTCAATCTGGATAGTTACCCTATCCCTCATTCTATCTGGAGATATTGAGTCCAATCCTGGTCCTTCTATGGCCACTACTTCTATTCTATCTCCTCCCTTAAATTCCTTGCCCCAATCATCAGGTCTCACATTCCCTCACCTAAATGTGAGGAGCCTTACTGAAAATCTCCCGGAGCTTGAGGCATGGGTACGCACCTATAACCCTGACATTATTGCACTATCTGAAACTTGGCTGAAACCTACCACTGTGGACTCCCTCTGCTCCATTCAGGGTTACAACTTGCTTCGGGTGGATCATTGTAGCAATAAAAGAGGTGCAGGTGTGGCTCTGTATTTCAAGGATCACCTCAATGTGTCTCTCATACAGTATCCCCCACTGACTAATTGTGAGGTTCTTCATTCCCTTCTATTGCTTGGGGGTGTCAAAAAATGTCATATACTCTGCGTTTATGTACCTCCTAGAAACTCCAGACAAGGTCTTGATGAATTCATTGAATTTCTACCATCGGTGTCTGGTAAAAATGACATAGTCTGCCTAGGAGATTTTAACCTTGACTGGAATGGGCCCAGTTCCTCTCTCTTTTCTTCCATAATTAGCAAAGCCAATCTCACCCAACTCATCCAGGCCCCTACTAGGATCTCCCATCGTGGCTCCTGCAATACCCTCATAGATTGCATTCTGACTATTAGGAAGGAGTACTTCCCATCTGCTGGAGTTCTTCCTGACACCACCAGTGATCATTGCCTGGTTTACTGCAGCTTGTACACCTCCCCTCCCTCTTACCCCTCCAAAGTACTATCTTTTTCTAACCTCTCTAAGCTTAACCCTGCTGCATTTCTGGAGGACTTGCACCTGGTTGACTGGTCCCCCCTCTTCATTACCAATGATATCAACACAGCGGCACAATATTTCAATGCAACCCTTCTTGCTCTTCAAAACCAGCACATTCCGGTCACCATGCAACGGGTAAAAGGTAAAGTCACCAAATAGCTCAAGCATCCCCTTCTTCAGTTGCTGAAACATAGGGTAAACTTTGGTCAATCTGGAAGTCCTCCTCCCTTCAAGCTGACTATGAGGCTTACAGGTCCCTACACAATACCTGTAAAAAGGAGATTTGTTTTGCCAAGAACAGGTACTATCGTAACCTACTCAGTTCCTCTGCCTCTAACCCTAAACGATATTGGTCTTGAATTAAAGAAATTAATGGGAATAATAAGCATCTGTCTCCTAATGATATGCTTATAAATGACTCCCACTGCAATAATCCTCTCACCATTGTGAACGCTTTCAACTCCCTTTTCTCTTCCCTACCCACCACTACCTCCGCTATATCCCCCAGTACCCTCACGTCCACTACCCAACTTCCCTCAGCTCCTCCCTCTCTTGTTTTATTACCAGTCACTTGCAATGAGGTCTTTAAGTTACTAAGGTCTCTCCCTGCATGCGGCAGTGCAGGTCCTGATGGTATTCATCCTGGGATTCTTAGGCAGTTTGCCTCCAGTTTGACTGTGCCAGTTACCCGTCTTTTCAACCTCTCAGTCTGCTCAGCCTCTGTCCCCTCCATCTGGAAAACAGACAGAACTATACCTGTTTTCAAGAAAGGTGATATCAAAATCCTGTCGAACTACTGTCCCATTTCTCTCCTCCCCACACTCAGTAAGTTGCTTGAAAAACTTGTTCACTGACAGTTTTCAGCGTATCTTTTCAATTTTAACCTTCAATCCCCAATACAACATGGATTTAGGGCCGGGCATAGTACTGCTACTGCTCTGACACAGTTTACAAGTGATGATAAATGCAGCATGGACAAGGGTTTACTTACTGGAGCTCTCTTCATCGACCTCTCCAAAGCGTTTGACATGGTACATCACCCCCTACTTCTGGCTAAGCTGCATTCTCTTGGTGCTTCCGAAGCTATCCTATTCTGGTTTAGTAGCTGCCTGGAAAACCGTTCTCAGGCTGTCTCTTTCTGCAAAGCTCTCTGCTCCCCTTCCCTGCCCCTCTCACCTGTGGGGTACCGCAGGATTCTATTCTTGGTCCCCTATTTTTCTCTCTCTTCCTTAATGACATCCCTAGTCCTTCTCCTCCCAGCAGTATGATCATGTGCGCAGGTGACCTTGTGCTTTACTCTGCCTCTAAATCTATTGTCAACATAAATCGGCATCTTTCTCTTGACTTCCAGACCCTCCACTCCTGGTTTTTTTTTTAATTTATTTATTTCAATCTAGGATTACAATACCTTTGAGCTGAGGCTCTTTTACAAAGGTTCCACGTCAGCATGTGCAACAGTCATCATTTTTAGTTACAAACATATAGTCATTGACTTACAGACATGTAATAACCAGTACAAAGACTTGAGCTATAATCAAGACAAGGGAAGGAGGGTGGGGGTGGGGGAAGTGAGGGTAGGAGATCGAGGGGGGGAAGGAGGTGCAGGTGGTAAGGGGGAGTACGGGAGGTGGTTGGGGGTGGGGACAGGAGTGGAGATATGGTGGGGGAGGTGAGCGAGGGCGGGAGACAGTGCAGCCAGGGGGCCTTGTCAAGGGAATATGACAGGTAAGGTGCTAGGGGTGCAAAGACTAATTGTAAGTGCTGGGTGCTAGGAGTGCTAGGGGTGCAAAGACTGATTGTAAGTGCTGGGTGGTTATCCACTAACCATCAGATTCTAAACCTATCTAAGACCAAGGCCATGCTGTTTGGGTCCTCCATAAAGATGCCCTCTGTGTCTCCTAAATTTCTGGCCCAATGCTGTGATAGCACTGCTGTATCTAACACCTCATCCTTTAAATATCTAGGGGTTACTCTCAACCCTGCACTTAACTTTGCTGCTCACATAAGTGAGGTGTGCCGCTCGGCTAACTTCAAGATTGGAGCAGCATTTAGAGTTGAGCACTCTCTCACCCTGGCAGCCAGAATCTTAGTAGCGAGAGGTGTGTTACTTCCACAACTTCAATATGCCCTCCCTGTATTCTCACATGCCAATGCAGGGGTCCTTCACAAATGGGACACCTCCTATAATAATATCTGTAGATTCACCTTATCTGCTCCTCGTCTTACTCATCACTGCCTACTCTACTCGGCCTTAAACTGGCTGTCTCCTAATGCTCTGTGCTTATGCCTTAGGCTGTTTCATTGACTCCATAACCGGAACCCATTGACCTGCCACCCTGGGTGACATGCTCATCCCTGTCTCTCACTCCTGCCCACTTAGGTCCTCCTCCTCTACCTTGCTCTCTGTTCAGCCCTGCTCCTCCAAAATAGGTGAGCAAGTCTTTTCCTATTTTGCTCCTAGGTATTGGAAGTCTCTCCCCCTCCATGTAAAGAATGCCTCTTCTCACCCTATCTTTAAGCATACTTTGTTTTCACACCTCAGTGCTCTTGGTTACTGTGATTGCACTTAACTTCTGTGTAGCTGCTACTGATGTTCTCCATCACTGCCTCCTAGCCTAGCTATGTTACACTTAATTGTCATACTGTATACACTACTGTCATCTCTCCCTGATTCTATCATTAACCTGAGTAACTTGTTGTTAGCTACTACTGTATTGTATTACCACCCAAACTTGTATAATGTTGCTGGTATCTGGCCCAGTATATGTTTTCAGTTGCTTCTACTGTTTATGTACTTTGTCCTGACTGTTTGGTTATGTATTTTTTTCCTTTTTCTTTTTTCCTCTCTCACTATGTACAATTTGTTGTTCACTGCTGTTTTTCTTCTTGTACTCTCCCGGGTCGTGCCTGAAAATAGGCAGGATTGTTGTCTAGTGTACTTACCCGGTTACCAAAAGCTAATAAATAAACAAGAACAGGATGGTCCCAGCAAGCGTAGAAAAGGAAGAAGATCTATGGAATTTCAGTTACCTATCACCAATAGATTTGATCCCCTGTCAATTCAGAAGGACATAGAAGAAGAGACAAGATTAGATTTAGTTAATATAGAAAAAAATGCAAAAGATACTATGGAAGGTGAGGTAGTAAATAATGAGACTGCTGAGGACAGGGAAAGATTAAGGCAGAATGAGAGTGAGAGTATAAGGGTGCAAGCAATTACAGAGAATGATGAAGCATTGGTGCAAGTTCAAGACAGAGAACAAATAGATATAGAAGCCATGGACCTAGATAGTGGGTCAAGTGGTAGTACTGATGATGGAAAGAGGGTTTTTATTTTAGGCAATTCAATAATTAAGTACACAGATGCATATACCAGGGTAATAGATTAGGAAGGGGTGACAAGTTCATCTTTTTCGCGGGCTAAGATAGCTGATATATATGTAAACTTATACTTGACATTGTAAAAAAACAGATTGATAAACCAATAGTACTTGTACATGCTGGTACGAATGATATGGTACATGGTAGAGAGGACCAGATACTATTAGAATATTTGCAGATTGAGAAGGAAGTAAGGAAAGTAAATGGAATTGTAATACTCTCAGAAATTTTATCTATCTCTAGAGCCAGTCCTGCAACTAACCAGAAAATCACTAGAATAAGCAACTGGATGAGAAGGTGATGCCAAATGCAAGACTTACAGTGTGTAAGAACATGGGAATTGTTTAGTAAATGATGTATGCCTATTCTGTAACGATGGGTTACATCTGTCCAAAAGAAGAAGTAGGAAACTGGGTTCAATGTTTACTACAGCAATCAGGACATGTTTAAACTAATTAATAAAGGGAGAGGGGTCAAACAGCTGAAATTAAATGAGAGATGTATGGAAATACAGTAAATAAGAAGGAAAATGTGGACGGTGGAAATATTAGGGGTTTACTGCTAAATGCTAGAAGTCTGAAAAATGTAATGGATGAACTAAAATACATGATGTTCAAAAAAAAGATAGATATATGTTATGATTTTACATAGACTTTGACTTTGACGGCAGATAAGGACCACTTGGCCCACCCAGTCTGCCCATTTCCCTTCCTATTGGATGAGCTGCAGATTCTAGTTAACCAACAACCTACTTCCTGCAACCCCCCATTACAATTGCTTTATGTCTGTCCCATGCATGTTTGATTTCCCCCACTGTTTTTGACCCAACAACCTCCCCAGGAAGGCGGTTCCATGCATCCACCACTCTCTCCATGAAAAAAAATTTCCTCACCTTACCCCTGAGCCGTCCCCCCTCTATTTTTAAATTGTGCCCCCTTGTTCTTACACATCGCTTTTTCTGAAAGATGCTACCCTCCTGGACTTTGTTGATTCCCTTGAGGTACTAAAAAGTTTCTATCATGTCCCCCCTTCCCTCCTTTCATCAAGGGTATACATATTAAGCTCTCTCAGTCTCTCTTCATATGGTTTCTGATGCAGACCCTGTACCATTTTAGTTGCCCTCTTGTGGACTGCTTCCATCCTGTCTATGTCCTTGCGTAGATGGGGTCTCCAAAACTGCACACAGTATTCCAGATGGGGTCTCACCAACTGTCTGTACAGAGGGATAACCACTTCCCTTTTTCTACTTGTGGTGCTCCTTCCTATGCATCCCAGTATCCCCCTGGCTCTCCTTACTGACTTCTCACATTGCTTACTCACCTTTAGGTCATCTGATATGACTACCCCCAAGTCCCTTTCCATTTTTGTTGTTGTTAGGACCTCCCCTGCTATTGTGTACTCTTCTCTTGGGTTTTTGTTTCCCAGGTGCATTACTTTGCACTTCTTTGCATTGAATCTAAGTTGCCATATGTCTGACCATTCCTCCAACCTTGCCAAGTCCCTTCTCATCCTTTCTACCCCCGTATCAACTCTGTTACAGATCTTTGTGTCATCTGCAAAGAGGCATACCTTTCCCTCCAGACCTTCTGCAATGTCACCTATAAAGATGTTAAAGAGGACTGGACCCAGTACTGAGCCTTGTGGTACTCCACTAGTAACCCCCTTTCTTCAGAATGTATTCCATTCACTATTACCTTCTGTGTCCTGTTGTGCAGCCAGTTTGCTACTGAGGCTACCACCCTGGAACCCACTCCCAGGCTGGCTAACTTGATTATTAGTCTTTTGTGTGGGACTGTGTCAAATGACTTGCTAAAATCTAGGTAGACCATATCCACAGCCCCTTCCTGGTCTATTACTTTGGTCACCCAGTTAAAGAAATCAATTAGATTCATCTGACATGATCTTCCTGCTGTAAATCCATACTGCTTTGGGTCCTGTGCCCTGCTGGCCTCTAGGTACTCAACAATTCTTTCTTTCAGAAGTGATTCCATCATTTTCCCTTCCACTGAGGTCAAACTTACAGGTCTGTAGTTTCCTGCTTCTGCCTTGCTCCCACTTTTGTGAAGGGGAATCACATCTGCTCTCCTCCAGTCCCCAGGTACCACCCCATCCTGCCATGATTTGTTAAAAAGTGTGGTCAGTGGTGTCACTAGGTCCTCCCTTAGTTGTTTTGGGATTCTGGGGTGAATCCCGTCAGGCCCCATTGCTTTGTCCACATTGAGTTTTAGGAGTTCTTTCAGGACTCTTTCTTCTGTAAATAGACTGGTGTCAAGCCCCCTACCCAGAGTGCTTCTATTGTCTGGTTTAGGTAACTCCTCCTCATCTTCTTTTGTGAATACTGAGCAAAAGTATTCATTCAGTATCTCTGCCTTTTCACTGTCTCCCTCTGCCCACCTCCCCTCTCCTTTATTAATCTTCACTATCCCTTAACCTTTCTATGCTCCCTAATGTACCTATAAAAGGTTTTATCCCCCTTCTTAACTGAGTTGGCTATTTTTTCCTCGGTTTGGGCCTTTGCTAGTCTGACTGCCTTCCCCACTTCTTTCTGCTTTAATTGATACAGTTCCCTGTCATGCTCCTTCTGTGATTCCTTATACTTTTTGAATGCAGCTTTTTTCTCCTTAACCTTCCCTGCCACCTCTTTTGAGAACCGTAGTGGTTTTTACTCCGCTTTGTTTTCTTTATTTGTTTCACACAAAGGCTTGTTTTCTTCTATGATAGCAGTTTTGATTTTTCTCCATTGTTCTTCCACCCCTCCTTTTTGGCCATTTGCTAGTGCATTCCTCAGGTATTCACCCATTTTACCAAAGTCGGCCCTTCTTAATTCATAAGTTTGTTAGATGACTCTGTTTCAATCAAGCTGCTGTAAATGGTCCAATATGTTTGTTTTTAAATCTGTTCGGTGCCTTGGTTTTGGAAAGGCGCCTTAAAAATAAAGTTTTATTATTTACTATTTATTATACAAACATACGAAATTTGCCAGCAGATAAAGGCCTAGAGGTCTAATAAGTCTGCTCAAATGTGCAGCTAGCACCCCTTATTCTGCAGCTGCCCCTCCCTTCCACTCTTCCCCTTCATTGACCCTCCCCCTTGTCCTGTCCCAGCCCCTTTTGAAGCAGTCCACTGTTCTACTGGATACCACTTCTGCAGGTAATGCATTCCACCCAGCCACCACCCTCTCTGTAAAAAAGTGTCTCCTTATCTCCCTCCTGAACCTTCCTCCTCCAGTCTCATATCATGGCCCTGGTGTCCCTCTCTCTTACTTTGAACAGCCCTTCTGTACCCATCTTGTTTATTCCTTTCATGTACTTAAAGGTTTCAGTCATGTCCCCCATCCCTCCTCTCCTCCAGCAAGTACATGTTCAACTCCCTCAGCCTCTTCTCATATGATAAGTCCCCCAGCCCCTTGATCATCTTTGTTGCCCTGCGCTGCACCCCCTCCAGTAACTTAATGTCCCTCTTCAGATACGGCACCAGTACTGCACGCAATACTCCAGGTGCGGTCTCACTAATGACCTATACAGTGGCAGAATCACCTCCTCCCTCCTCAAAGATATACCCCTTGCAATACAACCTAGCACTTTGTTGGCCTTTGCAGCTGCCTTCCTACATTGTGCTGAGTTGTTCATTGACCCTGTAATGAGCACCCCCCCCCCAGATCCTTCTCCTCCTCTGTCTGGGCTAGCTGCACTCCCCCCAGCTGGTAACTCCTCCTTGGGTTCTGTATCCCAAAATGCAGCACCTTGCACTTTTTGGCATTAAACCTCAGTTGCCAGGTGTCTGATCAGGTTTCAAGCTTTGCCATATCCTCCTGCAACTCCTGCCATCCCCCTAGGTCATCCACCACCGCTCCTACCTTGGTATCATCAGCAAACAGACTTTTCTTGCTCTTGATGTCCAATGATATGTCTGCAATGAATATCCCAAACAACACTGGTCCCAACACTGAGCCCTGTGGAACACCGTTCATCATTACCCTTGGGTGTGAGAGCTCCCCACCCACCACCACCCTCTGTTGCCTTTCCTTAAGCCAGTTCCCTACCCATCTCCCCAGCTTTGCACCCTCCCCTGTGCCTAGTAACTTACTTCCCCACCTTCCATGCAGCAGCAAGTCAAATGCCTTACTGAAGTCCAGATACAGGACATCCGCTGCATGGCCTCTGTCCAGTTGCCTAGTTACCCAGTCATAGAACTCCACCAGGTTGGTTTGGCAGGATCTGCCCCATATGAAGCCATGCTCTCTGCTGTCTGCTGTCCTGTAGTCCTTTGGCCTCTAGGAGAGCCACCAGCCTCTCCTTCAGGATAGTCTCCATTAGCTTACCCATGATGGATGTGAGACTCACTGGTCTGTAGTTTCCCGGTTCATCCTTGGGGCCACTCTTGTGGAGGGGCACCACATGAGCCATCCTCCAGTCCTAAGGTACACACCCCGAATGTAGTGAGGCATTAAATAGGTCTGCCAAAGGCCTTGCAAAGACCTCTGCCAGCTCCTTCAGTACCCTGGGGTGGATGCCATCTGGGCCTGGCGCCTTGTCCACCCTCAGTGCCTTCAAACCATCCCGAATGCTGCCCTCCATGATTTTCCCATCTGTCACCTCCCCCCCCATTTCTGCCATTTCTCCCCCCTTGGTGTCATCCCCCTCTTCTCTTTAGTAAATACTGAGCAGAAGTACTCATTTAGTGATTCTGCCTTATCGCGCCCTTCTTCCACCCAACCCCCCTCCTTCCTAATCCTTACTATGTGGTCCTTACAGCTCCTTTTCTTCCTGATGTACTTAAAGAAGTCCTTCTCCCCTTCTTAGTGCCTTGTGCCAGCCTGAGTTCCGTAGACGTCTTGGCTCCCCTTACTGCCTTGTCGTCTCCTTCGATTCCGTCAAGTACTCCTCCCTGTCCTCCCCCTCCCTATTTTCTTGTACTTCCTAAAGGCAGCTCTTTTCCTCCTTACCTTTTCCATGACCTCCTTGCTCAACCAGCTCAGTTTCTTATCCCTAGCCATCTTGCTCTGGGCCTTGCAGCAGGTTTTGGTTGCCTCCACTATCCCCAGCTTTATGAGCTCCCACATTTGGTTAGTGTCCATACTAGATTGAATTCTGGTAAGGTACCCTTTTACTACTTCCCCCATCCTACCAAAGTCAGCCTTCCTGAAATCCAGCACTCTTGTGCCAGATTCCACTCCTTCCTTGCCCATATCCAGTGTGAGCCATACTGAGTGGTGGTCACTCCCTAACGGCGGTTCCTCCACTGTAAGTTCTCTTACAAAGTCCCCATTTGCCAGCACAAGGTCAAGGGTATTCCCTAACCTGGTTGGTTCACTGACCATTTGCAGCAGAAAGCTGTCCTGGAAGGCATCCAGCAGTACCTGCTCCCTTCTGTTCCTGGTGGCATCACGGAAATGTGGCTCAGGAAGGATGGCTGGGTAGATGAAATATAAGGATATGACTTTTTTCAGAGTACAAGAGGTGACAAAAATGTGGGGAGAAATTGTGTTTTATGTGGCCACACGCTTAAGAGCACAATACATAGGTAGGAACATAGAGAGTGCTAGTGAGCCAGAACAAACTTGGATTAAAATTCATGGAACACGGAGGAACATAACATTGGGGTTATGCTACCACTCACCAAGTTTGAATGATGTTGAGAATTTATCGTTTATGGAATTATTAGAAAATCAAGACATCTCCGGTGATAGCATATTATTAGGTGATTTTAACTTTTTACAAATAAATTGAACTTCGCTATGTGCTAGTGGCCATTTTGAGAACAGATTCCTGGAATATTGCTTATTGAATAATTTGGAGCAGTATGTTAAGGAGAACACTAGAGGAGAGAATGTTTTAGACTTGGTCTTAAGTAATATGGGGGATGTTTTGGACAACGTGGCTGTGATACAGCCTTTAGGGTCCAGTAATCATAATATGATTACATCTGAAATATCTGATAATATCAGAAAAATAAAAGGGAAAACAATAGTAAGGAATTATAGAAAGGCAGACTATTATGGGATGGAACTGGAGGCAGGACCTTAAAAAATTACTCCTAGATCAAATGTGGGTAAAGATTCAGGAAAAAATTGAAGAATGGGTAAATAGATATGTGTCAGTCCAGAAATATAATGGCAAGAGGAGGATCCCTAAGTGGTTTAGTAAACATATTCAAAGAATGATAAGAAAGAAGGAAAAGGCTTACAAGAAATATAAGATGAATCAGACACAAAATAATATGGAGAAATATAAAAAGAAGGTAAAACAATGCAAAATAGCTATAGGGAAGGCAAAAGCGAAAGTGAAAATGAAATTAGTTACTACAGTCAGAGATAATTGTAGGCAATTCAATAGTTATGTTGGAAGTCTAAGACATACTCAAAAGTATATGGTGTCACTTAAAGTGGAGGATAGACTGATACAGGAAGAGAAGGAGAAAGCTAATACATTTAATAAGTATTTCCTGGAAGCCTTTAAGAGTCAAGATTTTATAAATGATCAGAATGAGAGGAGAATAATAGACTCCTTACCACAGAAATATATCACAGAGAGGGACATATATATAAAAAAAAAAACATAAATCCTGTGGTCCAGGTGGAATTCACCCATTTCTTTTAATTGAGGTTGCAAAAGAGTTGGCTGGGTCTTTGGCTCTTCTGTTCAATCAGTCCTTGAAAAAGGGGGAGTTTTTTTTAATTCCAACTTTTTTAAGGTTTTCAAATACCATAACAAAATGGGGGGAGTTTTGAAAGAATGGAGATTTTCACACATCACCCCAATATTAAATGGAGAAGCTAGAACACAGGTGCAGAACTACTGCACCATAATTATCACCTCAGTTGTGGGTAAAATGATGGAGGGTTTCATAAAGGAGTTTACAGAAGAAGATATGAGAAGACTGGGGGTGGTGGATATTACACAACATGGATTCATGCAGGGTAGTTCATGTGTGACAAACTTATTGGACTTTTTTGAGCCTGTGAGTCTGGTACTTGAGAAAAGTATACCTGTTGATGTGATATATTTAGATTACACAAAGGTTTTTGACTCTGTATCCTATGTCAGTTTAATAAATACCTTGAAAGACAGAGTTGGATACTGATTTATGGGTTTGGATAAGAGACTGGTTGACGGATGGGAGCCAGAAAGTGGCCATCAGGGGACACTTGTCCAAATGGGGGGCAGTGACGAGTGGTGTCCCCCAGGGACTGATCCTGGCTCCCATCTTGTTTAGAATATTTGTTTCATCTATGCAAGTTTTTTATTTTATTTTATTTTATTGTAGAGATCAGTTTTACAACCTTTGAGTCAGAGACTCGTTTACAAAGGTACCTCCACAAAAAGGGGGAGACAATAATAGAGTGAAGTTAGGATAGGAATGATTAACAGGTTAGATACATAAAAGTATACACTTGGGAGAGCAGAGCGAGGCTGTACTGGATTAAACTTGTGTAGGTACTAACATTGGTAAAACAACAAGAGATACATTATACAATTTGACAACAAGTCACAAGCTAATAGGTACTAACATTGGTAAAACAACAAGAGATACATTATACAAATTGACAACATGTCACAAGCTAATATATGGAGTTATAGGGCCGGTAGGCGGGGGGCTTGAAAGGTTAGTAGGGACTGGCACAGGGCAGCTACAAGCATCTACAGCATCGGTTGTCAATAATATGCTGGCGGAGGGCGATTTTGAAGTGGCCAATACCTGGGATCATGGAGATAGTTTCAGGAAGGGAGTTAAACCAAGACGGGGCTTGGTGATGGAAAGATCTTTGGCAACGAGAGGTCCTCGCTCTGGGAACGTTGAAAGTGGCTACGGCGGCGTACCGGGTTGGCAGGGACCTAGCAGCCCGCTGCAAAGGTCCAGAGACCCCAGGAGGGCAGAGACCTGTCAAGGATTTTTTGGCCAGTAGGCAGGTTTGATATTTCAGTCTTTCCTCAAGAGTGAGTATTTTTGTGGTGGAGTATAGCAGACAGGTGTGGGTTCTGCTGTGGGCACCAGTAAGGAGCCTACATGCTTTGTTGATAGCGGTCTGGACTTTGGATAAGGCAGAGGCATGAGCAGCAGCGTAAACAGGGAGTCCGTAATCAGCCAGCGATAATACCGATGAGGTGATGGCTAGTTTTAAGGCAGGTTCGGGGAGACAGTCTTTGTGGCGGTAGAGAAGACCGATCCTGGAGTTCATAGCAGATGACAGAGCTTTAAGATGGGCGTGGAAAGTAAAGCCGGAGTCAAAAGTGATGCCCAGGTACTTATAGGATGAGACCTGCTCCAGAGGGAGGGGCGTACAGGTGGTGATGTGGAGGGGGAAGTCCCTGGCATTGTTTTGCCGATGAGAAAATAGCATGGACTTAGTTTTCTTTTGGTTCAGGACTAGGCGGTGATTATTGAACCATTTTTCGGTTTGGAGGAAGGCGCTTTGCAGCATGATTTGGAGTGGGTGTGGGTCAGGGTGTGATGCTAGGACAGCGCCATCCGTGACAGAGTAATATTTTACTGGAGCAAGAGCTGGGAGGGTGTTCAGGAATAGGCTGAAAAGGGTCGGGCCAAGGATGGAGCCTTGGGGACACCCAGTGTACAGGAAGGTAGGAGGAGAGGGTCTCGCTTAGCTTGACTCTTTGGGACCTGTTGTGTAGGTAGCTGCAACCACTTCAGGGGCCGGCTGTGAGACCTAGTATACTGAGGGAGTTTAGTAGCAGGGGGTGGCACACCGTGTCGAAGGCCTTGGACAGGTCTATGAAGACCGCCCCTGCAAGATGGCCTTTGTCTAGTGCTGAGTGAATGTGGTGGGAGAATTCCAGCAGGGCAGTGGATGTGCTATGGCCAGGGCGAAAACCGTGTTGCTCCGGACAAAGAAGGTTGTAGTTAGTAAGATATTCCGAGAGCTGTGTGTTTACTATTTTTTCTAAGGCTTTGGATAGGGGGGGAAGGATGGAGATGGGCCTGTAGTTATTAGGCAGAGTGCGGTCCCCAGACTTATGGATGGGGGTTACTTCTGCATGCTTCCAGGCCTTAGGGAATTGGCCGAGGCATAGGGATTTGTTAATGATAAGCGTCAGCGGGGTGAGCATGACCTCTAGCACGAGGCGAAGTATCCTGGAGTCGAGAGGGTCATTGGTAGGGTTCTGAGAGGCGAGGGCCTTTATTAAGAAAGGTTTGGCATCGTGGGGTGAGATCATTTGGAAGTGGAATTGTGGCCTGGAAATGGGAGCGTGGATGGGTTTGGCAACCAGGTCAGAAAAATGGGCCGGGAGGACGGCACTTAAGTCAGAGAAAGTTTTATTAAGGCAGTTAGCAATACAGGTGGGGTCAGTGAGACAGTCCCATTTATGATAATCTGGGATGGAGGGGGAGGGTCTTACCATTTAAATCTTTAATGTTGTCCCAGAAAGCTCTGGACGAGCCCCAGGAGGATGTCAACGAGCCTGGTAGAATTTAGCTTTAGCCTGCTTGATTGCCCAGGTGCATTGATTTGCGAGCGGCCCTGTAGGCTTGCCTGTCAGCAACCCTACCGGAGTCATTAGCTAAGTGCCAGAGGTTATCTCTATTTTTTAGTTGTTGGATCAGCGCTGGAGTGATCCATGCAGCGGTCCGTTTTTTTTTTTTATCCTACGAGTGTTGAGGGGTGCATACAGATCACAGGCGTGGTTGAAGGTCATGGAGAGGTAGGTAGGGGCATAGTTAACATCAGGAGCGCTGGCCAATGGGGACCAGTCGATTTGGGCGAGGTGACGTTTGAGGTTGTCGAGACCTCCGGGGAGAAACTGGTGGCGAGGGGTCCTGCTGTACCCAGGGCTGAGGGTGGGGGAGGACCAGAAGCAGATGACTGGGGAGTGGTCACTGAGTGAGTCCGCAAGGACATCAATGGAGACTACTTTATGAGGTCGGTTAGAGAGGATGACGTCCAGGAGGGAGCTAGTTCCTGTTACTTTGTTAAGTCTAGTGGGCTGAGTGACCAGTTGGGACAGGTCAAGGGCTGCAAGCTCATTCTTCAAATTATCAGCTGACGGCTGAGCCAATTGGAATTTAAGTCACCCATAATTAACTGTTCAGCTGGGGTAAGGTAGCCAGGTAGTCAAGGAGAGAGGTGGCTGCAGAGTCTTTGTTAGACCCCGGGGTAGATAAGTCGCAGTTAGATAGAGCGGACCGCGCCCAGGTAGGGGGTGATTTTTAAGGAAATGGCTTGCGCCCATGGTTAAGCTCGGGGTTGGGGAGGGCAAGCCCGAGGACCGAGTTGCGCAAGTAGATAGCACACCCCCCTCCACGCCTGCCCATCCTATCGGCCCTGAAAATGGTAAAACCAGGAAGGGAGATGGCAGAGTCAGGCGTGAGGGAGGAGAGCCAGGTTTCGGCAAGCATGAGAATATCCGGGGAGTGTTGGGTGACCCAACGTTGGAGGGCTGCAGTTTTCTTAGGGAGGCTGCATATATTAATAAAGGCGATTCGAAAGCCTTTGCCATCTGTGGTCAGAGGCGTGGCTGGGGTGACAGGCCCGGGGTTTGGGTTCACATTGCCGGAGAGTAGGAGCAGCAGGAGAATTAGGCACCTCGCGTGGTGTTTGTAGATGGCGGTGGGGTGCATATGTGGCTGACGGGACCCCACCAGGGAGGAGCAGGGGATAGGAAGGGAGAGAACAACTGAGGGCGCTAGCGAGGAGAGTGTCCACTTGTGACTGGAAACACAAAGCTGTGAGTAGCACATAGGTGGTTGGTGGGTGGGGTGGTGTGGTAGTCCAGGGTACGGGAGGGATTCGGGGGAATGGATTGAGGGATAGGTGTGGGGTAGTCCGATGGGGGAGCCGGGAATTGAGAGTGGGGGCAGTGTGCTTTGGTTGGGGGCAGGTTAATGGGGGGTATAGAGGGGCAGAGGGAGAGCATAGAGTGCTGCAGCAGGAGGAGGGCCAGCATAGCAAGGACCATGCTTGAGTGAGACATTACCCAATATAGAGCAATAAAAGAGGGCAGGCTCCCTCTAGTGCTGGTACGATATAACCAGCAAATGGGAAAGTAGGCTGATTGGTTTTTGAGCCTCATGTGACAAAGAAAATATACCCTATATAAGGGAGAGCCGAGCAAGGGTGGTGGTGGGCGTGGGGAGCCGAACGCATAGCGTTCGGCGGGGTTACTCCACAGCAAGCACCGACTGCTGCAAACAGAGCCTAGAGAAAAAGGTGCCAGAACCGTGATTCAAACGACAGAGCCGAGCCGAGCAGAGTGTCCACAGGTAGGCTGGCTCACTGTCTGTGTCGCGATTTCTGTTTTCTTTCTTTTTTTTTTTTTTTCTTATCCAGGCAGGAGTTTACTTTAGGGCCCTCGCGACCAACGGCTCCTCGGGGGTGGGGTGTCCTGGCTGGCTGGGAGCAGTCAACAGGGAGGGCAGTTCCAGTGCAGCCCTCGCGACCCAGCGGCTTCCGGGGAAGGGGATCGATCTGTTGGAGAAAGAGGCAGAGGTTAAGTTGGCAGGCAGGGGGGAGTAGCGATTTGGGGGCGGGCAGTGCAGGCGGGGGATTTGCTGCTGAAAGCGCGTGGCAGAGGCTAAAATGCTGCAGAGGGTGATTAAATTAGAAACATGTGCAAAAATACAGGGTTTCAAAGAGGAGCGGGCTGGCAAAATTACGGGCAGTGAAAACAATTCATATAAGCAGCACTTGAAACTCACAAAACAAAACTCTAAACATTAGCAGGCAAAGCAGTGTACAATAGGAACATCCACAAACAAATTCATCCAGTCCCAAAATAAATGTATGCGGTGTGCTAATTCATCGGGTATCTCCACAGCAAGCACCGACTGCTGCAAACAGAGCCTAGAGAAAAAGGCGCCAGAACCGCGATTCAAACAACAGAGCCGAGCCGAGCAGAGTGTCCACAGGTAGGCTGGCTCACTGTCTGTGTCGCGATTTCTGTTTTCTTTCTTTCTTTTTTTTTTTATTCTTATCCAGGCAGGAGTTTACCTTAGGGCCCTCGCGCACCAACGGCTCCTCGGGGTGGGGTGTCCTGGCGGCTGGGAGCAATCAACAGGGAGGCAGTTCCAGTGCAGCCTCACGACCCAGCGGCTTCCCGGGAGGGGGATTGATCTTAGGGCCTCGCGACCAACGCGGCCTCGGGGTGGGGGTGTCCTGGCGGCTGGAGCAGTCAACAGGGAGGGCAGTTCCAGTGCAGCCCTCGCGACCCAGCGGCTTCCCGGGGGAAGGGGGATCGAGGATGGGGTGTGGTTCTGTAAATACGCAGATGACACAAAAGTGGGGGTAATAGTTAATAATCGTGCTGCTATAAATAGAGTTCAAAAACAACTCAATAAATTGTATACGTGGGCAACTGAACATAAACTAGTTTTTGACATTTCCAAGTGTAAGGTTATGCACTTTGGTGTTAATAATCTTGGGGCTGAATACTATAACAATAATAGTCTTATAACTAGTGTTATGAATGAAAAAGATCTGGGGGTTTGGATAACTGACATCCTGAGTTTTGATAAACATAACAGTGAATGTGTTAAAAAAAGGAATTAGGATTCTGGGAAATATATTAAGAACATAAAGAGTAAGAAAGGGAAAGTGTTGTTGCCCCTTTATCGATCCTTTGTAAGACCAGTGAATATGGTACCCCAGTCTGCACATCCCAAAGTGTAGGCAGTACAATTGCATTTAAGAGGGTGCAGAGGAAATTGACAAGGTCAGTGAAAAGGGTTAAAGATAGGGCTTATGAGGACAGGCTATGGGAATTGGGATTGTACTCAATGTCCTATTAAAAAACAAGAGTGGGCCTGTGCTGTGTTTAGAGCTTTTCATGCCGAAATGATTTGGGAAACATCAGGTCTTACCAGGAAAGTGACCCTAGATAGAGCTACACGATTGCACCCCTATCAGTTGAAGGGGGATTTATACAAGACCACAAGAAGGGGCAACTGGTTTAACCAGAGGGTAGTTATGGTATGGAATGCCTTGCCAGAAATGATAGTGGGAGCTATCAGTTTGAAGGCTTTTAAATATCAGTTAGACATATATATGGGGGACAAAAAATTTGAATACATCCACTGTTAATGGTAAGTCTCCATATGGCTTATTTAGTTATTTTGACTTGTAATTCCTACCTTTGAACCTATGAACCTATATAAACATTTGATCCAACCGATAAATTATGATAAGATTTTGTATTCTTGTAAAGCTGTCCAAAGAAATTTATGACTAACAGAATCAAATGCGTTTTTTTTGGTCAAGTGAAAGTATAAAACCTTGAATGTTACCCTGGTATTTTTGGGACAGAAGCTCCCTTAATAGAATTAAATGGTCTGTGATAGACCTGCCAGGGACTGTGCAGGTCTGTGCCTCTGTAACTACTGATTTTGCCACCTTTTTTAACCTAACGTTTAATATTTTTGTCAATAGATTAAAACCAGTTTTTAATAAACTGATTGGCCTCCAGTTATTAATGTCCTGTCTATCCCTTTTTATATTAGTATATAAGTCTCCTCAAAGCAGGGTTTTGATTGTTTAAGATAAGGGTAAAGACCTCAACCAATTCATTGACCAACTCCTTTCCTATACATTTATATATTTCTGCTGTGAGTCCATCTCCTTCTGGCGTTTTATTATTCTGTTGAGAAGAAATAGCCATTTCTATTTCACTTAGCTGTGTCTAATTCTAACATGTGATTTTGTGCTTTTGTCACCCCAGGGACCTGAAATATCTGAAAGAAGAATTCTGACTCCTGTAGATGTTGTGGGGGTAGTGCTAAATAGCTGCACAGAATGTCCTGTCACCACATTCATTATCTTTTTCTGACTAGTACATTCTTGTTTTCTTGTATTTCTTAAACCATCCATATGTTTTTGTTCTATTTTAGCTTTATTATTTCATAAGGACATATTTTCCCTTTATTTCCTGGTATGCCATATTTTTGCTGATATAATAAGCTCTGTTCTTGTTGTATATGACATTTTTTCATGTCTCCTTTAATCAACTGTATTTATTCTTGTAGATTTTGACCAGTAGTATATTCAATTGTAATTTCCTTCTATTATGTAGGTATTCTATATGTTTACTGTTTCTTTTATTTTTACTGTACTGCTTTACTGTAGTTTTTAAGGTCATCGAGTGTATCTTCCCACCATGTTATGTGATCTGAATACATAACATACACAGATTTATGTGGCTGTATAAGATATTTTAGATTTGTTTGTACTGTAGGTCTTCCTCCAGCAGTAATAAGGAATTAAACTTCCAGTCTCCTAGTCCACTACTTAAACCCTGGTCTTCCCCAGTTTGTAGACACAGCATATTATGGGCAGAAAATTCATCTGGTTGTATAGTTACCTGCCTTATGGATAATGTCTGTGTGGTAACAAAAGAAATCTATACAGGTTGCCCGGGATCCTTTTTGAAATGTCATATTTGATTGTTCTGTATGTTTATAATAGGCATCTGCTAAACTAGCAATGGTTTCTAAAAAGACCATGACACAGAAAATGTTTTTAGTTACTGTCTTTTTCCCTCTGTCAGACATATTTAGTCCACAACTAAAATCTCCCACCAGAATTATGTTCTGTGATGAATGTAAAAAAGGTTGCACAGCTTGGAGCAATTCTATTCTTGTAGCTTTTGTTTGTGGAGCACAAACATTAATAATCTACAGTATATAACCTATTCCCTATCTTTATGTCCACAAATAAGACCCTTCCTGGTATGAGATCTATAACTTTTATTAAAGTAAACTGAATCCGATGGAATAAAATAGCTACCCCTGAATGTGTATCAGTGGCCTGAGACCAATAGGTTGGTCTAACGGCCTATTGTCGTATTGCCTGTTTTATTTCCATAGTGGTATGTAATCTAGTGTCTTGGAGAAAAACAATCCCTTTTCTTAACGATTTTACATGGGCTATCACTGCTACCCATTTTCTGTAGCTTTTCATGCTATTTGTATTTATGGAATAGCAGCATAGGATGTGTCCCATCGTTGGGTTGTTAGATGTGCAGCTTACTGACTTTCAAACTGTCTCAGCAGATTTTAACTAGGGTGGTTTCTTTTTCTTCCTTGCAGGGCGAATGCGCTTCTGCTTGGGTTTCTCAGGTTGCTGAATATTCATGGACAATGCTTCCTGGTCGGGGGGGTCCTCTATTTCGGACCCGGGATCAGGCAAAGATGGCCATAAAGATGAGTCATCTGACTCATTGTCCGATTCCCTGCTGCTTTCTGCAAGCATACTGTACTTGTTAAGATACAGGTGTTTCCACAGTTTTAGGTATTTGTGATGCTGGCATTCCCCAATTTTGCTTGCATTGAGTGAGCATTTTTATTCGATCTTCCTCAACCTGACCTTGTACTGGGGGGTGGGCATGGCTGAAGTCTGGGCTGTTATACCCGTCCCTTCCCCACAATCTTGGCTCTCCATACTTTCTTCTCCTTTTTCCTGAATAGGTGTTTTGATTTCAGTTTCTGCCTGTCTGTTTTCTGCATCTGCTGCTAGGGTAATAGGGGCTTCTGTACTTATACTAGTGGCAGGTGGCCTATGTCTCTGCTCCCTACGGCCGTGTTCTTGTGTAGCAGTAGGTTCTGGAAGAAGACTGCTGAGACTGCTGCCTAGCTTTACTTCTTTGGACAATTGCTATCAACAATCTTTTCTCTTCCCTGTCAGCCTGCTGTGGTTGACTGTGAGCCGCCCGTGGGCATGTATGGTATGTATGCCTCACTACATCACACAGGTTACATTTTTGTTCATTCCTACAGAACTCACTTGTGTGCCCAATTTGATTACATATAGAGCATTTAAGCTTGTCACACAGGCTACTAATGTTCCCTGTAGCCTGACAATGGTAGCAGGCTTTAGGCTGTCCTGCATAAAACAAAACACCTCTGCCTTTTCCTAAAAAGAAACAGGTAGATGCTGCAATCCTTCATCAATGCTGTTTAAAGGCACACTAACTTTCCAGTCCAAATATTGTCTTCAACAAAACTAGCCTCTGAGTTGCCTTGTACTTTACCTCTTTGGCGTAGCCAGTATAGTAAGTCAGTCACACTTACATCTTCATTCCCGAATAAGGCCATAATGGTCTAGTTAGCTTGTTTGGAAAGCGGTATTGCTTCAAAAGGAAGCCATAGTGCTGCTTTCTTTAACAGCTGGTATTTAGACCAGAATTTTTGCAATTCAATATTCAGTTTAAAGCTAATGCTGAATGTTGTTTCTCCTGACATGAATGGCACATAGACCTCCTGCACAGTAAAATTCATAGTACCCATCAGTAATGATCTTGCAATTAATTTTCTGTCCAGAAACAAGTCCAAACAACCCTTATACAATAGTCTCATGGCATTATGCCTTTTTGCTGGGTATGTTGGAGATCTGAAAAAGGATGCATAAGATCTAGGGCATGCCGCTCCAACACCAGTAGTGTTTTGGCCTTCCATGTGGGATGACTGTCTTTCTTCATTTGTTTGAAAGACATGTTCTGTAACTACGTCTGCTGCGTGGGCCCCCTTTTCCATATTTTGACTTGTGCTATTTTCGGAAAACTGTATTCTAGGAGAAGCAGTGAGTTCTAGAGCTTGTGTTAGATGTAAAGTGGATGTAATCAGATTTATTGGGGGTACATTAATATCCTCCATGCTTTCCTCCTCAGTGCCCATCTGGGTTTCAGCTACAAGATTTGTCAGTATCACAGTTCTGATAGGGGATGTACCTAATACCCATTTATCTGTTCTCGCTTGCTTTTCCCATCCTGCAGTGATAAGAGCTGCATCAACAGACCATCCTTCTGCTTGAGACATGTTGTCATTTGTATTTGTGACAGTTTCCCATCTTCAGCCAGGTGTTTCTGTACCTGTAGTTGACATTCCAGGTGGGGCACTTCCAAACTTTTTATTTCTATTGCCCTTAAATACAGTATAAAGAGCGGTTCTCCACTTGTCGCAGGTTTAAAAACTGAAAGGCTGCTTACCCACTGCTGTTGTCTCTGCAGCCCTCCTTTGTAAAGTTTCCTTAGGATTTAGGATTCTCTGCTACTACTGGTGCTGCTAGTACTTGCAGCTATGCGGCCTCTACTCTTCCTCCTGCTATGCCAGCAGGTTGCATCTGAGCCTCTGTTCCAATAGGGCATGTCCTTCCTCAGACTGCTGCATCCCCGATCAGGAGTGTAGTTGCAGCTCGCAACTCTTTTCTGCCACAATTCTGAGTGCTCTCACTCCTCTGTCAATAATTTTTCCAACTCTTTCATAGTATCAGATGCAGTGCTAGATTCTTGCACCGACTGCATCTCAGACTGTTAAGTATTCATCTCTGAAGGTAACACATTGTTCTTTTCCAGTAGCTTTTCTCCTGGTATATTCCTTAGAGGGTCTGTCAATTGCCCCGGGAGTATTATAGAAGCATTCAGCCTCTTGCAGGTCAGAGGCAGATGAGGAGGCTGACTCCTCTACTCCCCCTGCACATCCTTACTCTCCAGTGCTCCAGACGAAGTGGCCATCTCTGCAAGCAGAGGACAGTGCCCCCTGCCAACAGAGTTGGGGACTTTCCTCGGTGCCCTGGTCAAATTTCCTCCCAGTCACTAAAAATATACCCAACAGCTTAACCTGATTCAAAATGTCAATTTGCATCTGTGTCCTCTCCCCACCGGGATGACGTCCTCCTTTACCAACAAAAAGTAAACAACCAACTAAATAAGTAAGTATATTCAACTCAGTAGGCTGAATGTTCAAAGTGCCCCAAGCCCTGCTCCACGACACTTGGATTCTGGCAGTATGTCAAACCCCTTTATCACAACTGTGCCTGATTTTAGTACATTGGGCACAGTTACGACACTTTTTCCACTTTATGGCAGCTTGTGCCAAATATCTGGTGCAAGCCCATGAAAGGGTACCCAGGATCAACACAAGCTGATCTAACTTGCGGCAGTCAACGCTCAGGATAGAAAACCCCAATTGCTGACTAGGGGAATGCCACAAACTTTGTGCGCAGTATTAAACAAAATGTATGTACAGTGCACCCAGAGCTTGCCTCAGTGTGTTTTAACATAGTTCTGAAGGCTCAGTGCTTCAAATCAAAGACTTTAGGAAGGCAGACTTTTTAAAGACAGAGGTAATTATAAGTAAAAAACTAAGGGGGGACAGCAGCTTAAGGGAGTGGGAAATAAAATGGTTACCATCAAGAAGGAGGTCTTACTGCAGAGGTATCTAAATTGTGTTTTGTTTCCGGTAGAGAAGAACAAAAAGTACAAGAAACACATTTGTTTGTTCCAAAAATTGAAGGAGGCAGTCAAGGCAAAAAAATGGCATTTAGTTGTTACAAAGGAGATCAGAGGGGAATAGGGAGGTTTAGGTCATTAACTAAAGGAACCAGTGCCACTGTAGGAAAGGCCAAATCTGAGATGGGGCTCAAAATAGCAGAAAGGGTGAAGGAAAATGATACAGCCTACCTGAAATATATTAGGGAGAAGAGAAAACCAAAGGGGGAATAGAAAGGATTAAAAAAGAGAGAGAGAAGGACTTTCGTGACGTCACATTAATAATGAGAGCTAGACTCTGAGGTTCTTGCCATCCCAGCAGATAACCCTATGGAATCTGGTCTCGAATCGATAACATTTCATACAAATGCTACAGATTTAGTCCCACTGAGTATGGCAGCATGGTCCTTAAAAGCAAAATCTCCACCAACGTCAGTCAAACTGCATTCGCTGAGAGATGGGACCCAAGATGAGGAGGCCTCAGCACGTGCATGCTTCTCTGACCGCCTGCAGGCATCAGTCTCCTCATCTGACCTCAAGATTGATGACAAGGAGCTGCTAACCCTATTGGAACAAGTAATACAAAAAAATACTTCACATTGTGAATAAGACCAAATCCACATTTGGGGATTTAAAGATGGGCTTAAAATCTATTGGTAAGGAATTGGAGGCCACAAAGAAAAAAGGGGATGCACTGACAGACTCCTTGGAAGTATATGACTGTTCATACGTATGTAAGACAGAGAGATGCAAGGCTAGTAGTATAGACTAAAGGATAGAGTAATGAGCTGTGAATGGGCTTGGTACTCCAGTAGACCTGGGTTTGATTCCCACAACCTCCACTTGCATACTGTGTGACTCTAAGCAAGTCACTTAACCACCTAAGTGCTCTGGGGACACCCCTAAAAACAGGCACTTGTGCCTACTGGGCCTTACCCGATTACCAAGAATTAACCAAACAAAAACAAACAAGCATCTGTCAATGCCGAACGTTCACTTGCAGGTGTTCGCAGTGGTGTTTGGCATGTATGGTGCTTTACCCTAATGCCCTGTGAGATTGCTGGTATTTGCACAATAAATTGTCAGCATGACCTTTTTGTTACCCCCATTGTGCGCTACATAGGCGGAAACATGTTTTGGGCAGGATGTGAAAAATGACAGCTGTACTGCTCATAAGGAAGTGTGGTAAAATGGCAATGTTGAAAACCTGGAGTGGAAATATTGAAAATTCGCAAACCTACGAGCGTGCGTGGGAACTGTGCAATGCACGCTCGTAAAACAGTCATTGTTAGGAATTTTTTCACCAAATTGTCAACATTGGCATTTTAAAACCTCTGCTAATGAACAGTGACACTGTGATTTTTTAATGTGTCCCATACACTGAGTTCGCACACCGACCTGTGCCATTTATTAGCTACATGGGCGAAACTACGTTTTGGGCAAGATGTGAAAATGATAGCTGCAGTGCTCATAAGGAGGTGTGGTAAAATGGCAATGTTGAAACTCTGGAGTAAAAATATTGAAAATTAGCGAACTTCTGGCGTGCGTGGAACTGCGCAGCGCAGACTCATAAAACAGTCATATTTAGAATTTTTCACCAAATTTTCAGCACAGCCATTTTAGACCCTGCTCATGATCAGTGTCACTGTGATTTTCTTTAATGTGTGTCCCATACATTGAGTTCAAGACACCGACTGCGCCATCTGCGCCTACATGGGCAGAAATACATTTTGGGCAGGATGTGACAAATGACAGCTGTACTGCTCATGAGGAGGTGTGGTAAAATGGCAATGTTGAAAATCTGGAGTGCAAATATTGAAAATTTGCAAACATCTCGACGTCGCGTGAAGAACTGCGCGCGCTAAATAAAACAAGTCATTTTTAGGAATTTTTTCACCAAATTTTCAACATAGCCATTTTAAGACCTCTGCACATGAACAGTGTCACTGTGATTTTCTTAATGTGTTCCATACATTGATTTTGCACACCGACTGCACCATTGTGCGCTACATCGGCAGAAACACGTTTTGTGTGAGATGTGAAAAATGACAGCTGTACAACACATAAGAAGGTGTGATAAAATGGCAATGTTGAAAATCTGGAGTGAAAATATTGAAAATTCGGCGAACTTCTGACCTGCATAGGAACTGCGCCTTGCGCTCGTAAAATAATTTTAGATTTTTGCGCAAATTTTCAACATAGGGTTTTTGGGACTTTTTCATGAATGATGTCACTGTCATGGTGTTATTTGAGGCCAAAGGGTGATTTTGCGCAGTGACTGCGCAGTGCCTGCGAAATCACCCTTCAGGCCCGAATAACACCATGACAGTGACATCATTCATGAGAAGGGGTCCCAAAAACCCCATGTTGAAAATTTGGTGCAAAAATTCCAAAAAATGACTGAGATATGCAATAAAGTTGAACCCCCCCATCTAGCCCATTATACAGCTTACCGGCATTTCCTCAGTTCGCGGTCGCCTTTGAAGAGTGCAGACATGTTCCCGGTCCACCGAAGATCGCGCGACCGGAGTCCGGAGTGAGTATGGGTGAGGGGGGTGGGGAGGCTGGGTGCGCAGGGTGGGTGCGGGTTGTGGAGGGGTTGGGAGACGCGCCAAGGGACAGTTTGTTTTTACAGATTTGAAAAAAAGACAACGTGGAACATTTGCCATGCTGGGGTGGGATTGGGCATCCCCATCGGCAAAATAAAAGCAAACATTTGCCACGCTTGGGGTGGGCTCCCAGCATGGCAGCAGGATGACTTTGGGGGCCGTGGAGCCGACGAAGTTGGGCACCCCATCGGCAAACAATATTTGCCACACTGGGTGGGCTCCCAGCATGTGCAGCTCTATGGGGCGGCATGATGGACGTGCGGGGGGAGGTAGCGTGTGGCGAGGCGGCGCTCAGTATGGCAGCGGTGTTTTTCTTTGAAGCAGAGGAACACCGCTGTTATACTGAGCTGCTGCACCCATTGGTGCAGGACTGCCACGCCTGCTCAAGGGAGCAGTGAATTGGGTGGGAGAGGCACACCTCCAAGTGTGCTACTCTCCCAAAATGTTCCTTGCGCATGTGCACAAGCGAACATAAAAAACAACAGGCTTAAGGATGCTGAGAACATATCTCAGCACAAAAAACATCAGAATTCTAGAGGCATTTTACACAATCTATATTTCTATAGCTAATAAGGTCACCCTTTAAAGAAAATTAAAATCAGAGCAAACAAACAAAAATGGATATCTAAGGATTTTCTTCATCTCATGAGAGTTAGGTATAAGAGTGGAAACAGTTTAAGATTCACAAAAACTCAGTTTCCCATCAAAACTATAAAACACTTTGAAACAAATGCAAATGTGAGATTAGGAGAGCCAAAATCTAGTACTGTCTGTCCCAGAAAAAACTCACAGGACAATCTAAAAAAATAGTTGGCAAGCTCTGAATAGGTTAATGGGTAGGGGAAAATAGACCTCATTCTCATGATACAACATGATGGGCATCTTATTAGTGACCCTAGTCTGGTCACAGAAATATTCAATAATTTTTTAGGGGATCTTAATAGTTATAGAACACCCATAGGTTCCGATAGTTTCAGACCCCTGAAGAAAGAACCTACTGATGTCCACCCCAAGTTCTATTTTAAGCAAGTAACACCAGCGTTAGTCGAGAAATATGTCCTTAAACAAAATCCTTGGCCTTCCTTATGACATGATGGTGTTGATTACAGAATTACAAAATTAGGAATAATTTTTTTTCACTCCCCCTGTCATTAATTTTAAAGGTTTCACTTTGACATGTTATCTTTCCCAATAATTGGACATTAGCAACTATTAAGCCCATACTCAAAAATGGAAACCCAGCTTTAGTATCAAACTACCGACCAATCTCACTTTTAGCACCACTCTCAAACATTTTGGAAAAAATCATAAAAGATCAAACTCTTGAACATCTTGAAAAATATCACTTACTCACTGATTGTCAGCATGGTTTTTAAGCAAAACGTAATATAGAGACAGCCTTGGTGGGGTTCACAGGCCGCATACAGGGGTGTTTTGGCAGAAGCACTCTGTTGCAGCCTTGTTTGTGGACCTAACCAAGGCTTTTGACTTAGCTGAACATAGTCTGCTTCCTAGTATTCATAATCTTCATTTCTCAGAAGATGTCATTAAGTAGTACATCGATTACCTTACCAATAGGACACACAGAACTCTTATAGGTACCTGTGTTTCTCAGTCTAGAGTTATTCAATGTGGTGTGCCCCAGTGCTCAATCCTGTGGCCACTTATTTTCTCACTTTATATGAGCTGGGCCCCCAGCATCCACGCTCAAACCAGCATGATCTTATACGCAGATGATGTTGTTATTTAGAGTTTGGTACTATGTCTAGAAGATGTCCTTCAAAATGTTCAAATTGGTTTTAATCACTTTCAGGATTGGTTGTCAACCATATGGTTCTCAATTCTAAAAAAACAAAAGTAATGCTTTTTCAAGTAAAAAGCATAGGCTGTTGAATTCCAACCAGCTATAGACAAGAAAGGGACTATCATTGAACTAGTGGATAATTTCAAATATCTTGGAATAATTTTAGACAGTAGGTCAACCTTTGAATCTCATATTAATCACCTAAGGAAAATAATACATCAGAGGCTGGGGCTGTTGTTTTGTGTAAAATCTTTTCTTATGGCTGACTCTAGAAAGCTTCTCTCACACTGTTTTTTGCTTAGTCTTCTAGACTATAGCTTAATAATCTATAGTTCCACCGGTAGTACTATACTTAATGGACTCAAGGTATCTTAAAATTCAATTCTTGTTGAATGCTCCATCTCGTACTTATCGTTAAACACTGTTTGAACAATCCAGTACTCTATCCTTCGAAAACAGGAATTTTCATAAAATGGGTATCTTCCTATTCAAAGTCATAAATGGGTTATATCCTTCATCTGGTGAATTGTTACCTAGAGTCTCTAACTCATTTCTGACTAGGTCCCAAATTAGATTTTCCTTTAAACTACCACTCTTCAAAAAAACATTTTGGGGGGGCATGGCTAGCTACACAACATGGCAGAAGCACTCTAGGTAGCTCCTCATGGCACTTCCTTGAAAAATGCTTTAGAGGCATCTCACATCTTCAACTATCAGTAAAAGTGGCATAGTGCTGCAGAACAAAGTTAATGGCCTCCAGCAAATATAAAAACAAGCAGTCTAAACTTAATTTTGAGCTAGTTCTACTGCCAAAGGAGTTTCGTCGGGGATCGGAGGCCAGCACCAGGTCTCAGGCCCATGAGGCCGCAATCACATCAGAAAGCAGCATGTCTGAATTGAAGAGCATGCTGGCCAGAGTACTGGCCACTCTAGTACAAATGCTGCATGACATGAAGGCGGGCTTCATCAACATAATGGTGCAAATCCCTCACCAGAAAACATAGTGATTGGCCTCTCAGAGACCACTGCTACTCACACGATGCAGATACTGTATCTGAGCTGGAGCATCGAGTGAGTGGTCTGGAGGACACACTCTCTGTTGTTACCAACGTGCAGAATGATCTGAAGAAAGCTCTGGAGGAGTTAGTAGCCAAGGTAGACGATAAAGAAAATCGATTCCGACGCTCCAACCTGTGTATTATAGGTCTCCCGGAAGGGATCGATGGACAAAACCCTGAAAAAGGCCTTCACAAATGGCTGGTTGAGCACTTAGACCTACCCCAAGAGACCGCTGAGTTTGAAATAGAGCACCCACACAGGGTGGGACTGGCGTCAAAACCAGGAGACAGGCCATGACATTGCCTCATTAAATATTTAAGGTACAAGGATAAATAGATGATTCTCAGATGCGCTAAGAGCAAGGTTCCCATATATAGAAACATAGAATTTGATGGCAGATAGGACGGTTGGCCCACCTAATCTGCCCATTTCCTACCTAATGGATAAGCTGCAGATGCTAGTTAACCAACAGCCTACTTCCTCCTACCCCCACTAGAATTGCCTTATGTCTGTCCCATGCATTCTTGAATTCCCCCACTGTTTTGGACTCCACGACCTCCACAGGAAGGCTGTTCCATGCATCCACAACCCTTTCTGTGAAAAAATACTTCCTCACATTCCTCTGAGCCATCCCCCCCTCCATCTTCGAATTGTGCCCCCTTGTTCTTGCACATCTCTTTTTCTCAAAGATGCTACCCTCTTGGACTTTGTTGATTCCCTTGAGGTACTTGAAAGTTTCTATCATGTCCCCCCTCTCCCTCCTTTCCTTGAGGGTATACATATTAAGCTCCTTTGGTCTCTCTTTGTATGTTTTCTGGTGCAGACCCTGCACCATTTTAGTTGCCCTCCTATGGACAGCTTCCATCCTGTCTATGTCTTTGTGGAGATGAGGTCTCCAGAACTGCACACAGTACTCAGATAGGATTTCACCAACTGTCTGTACAGAAGGATAACAACTTCCTGTTTTCTACTGGTGATGCCTCTCCTAGCCATCCCAGTATCTGCCCCAACCCTCCTTACTGCCTTCTCACATTGCTTGCCCACCTTTGGTCATCTGATATAGTTACCCCAGGCCCCTTTCCATTTTTGCTGTTGTGAGTATCTCACCTCTCATTGTGTACTCTTACCCTGGGTTTTTGTTTCTCAGGTGCATTACTTTGTACTCCTTTGCATTGAATCTAAGCTGCCATACATTTGACCATTCCCCCAGCCTTGCCAAGTCCCTTCTCATCCTTTCCACCCCACCTTGTGTATCAATCCTGTTGCAGATCTTTGTGTCATCTGCAAAGAGACTTACTTTTCCTTCCAGTCCCTCTGCAATGTCACTTATAAAGACATTAAAAAGGACTGGTCCTACTACTGAACCCTATGATACCCCACTAGTAACCCCTCTTTCTTCACTGTGGACTCTATTTACTATTACCTTCTGCATCCTGTTGTCCAGCCAATGTTTTACCGAGGCTACCACCCTGGGACCCACTCCCAGGCTGGCTAATTTGTTTATTAATCTTTTATGTGGGACTGTGTCAAATACCTTGCTAAAGTCTAGGTAGGCCATGAACATAGCCCCTCCCTGGTCTACTGCTTTGGTCACCCAGTCAAAGGAATCGATTAGAATCATCTGACATGACCTTATCACTATGAATCCATGCTGCCTTGGGTCCAGTGCCTCACTGGCCACTAGGTACTCAACAATTCTTTCCTTCAGAAGTGATTTCATAATTTTCCCTACCACTGAGGTCAAACTGACAGGTCTGTAGTTTCCTGCCTCTGTGTTGCTCCCACATCTGTGAAGGGGAATCACATCTGCCTTCCTCCAATCCTCAGGTACCACACCATCCTCCCATGATTTGTTAAAAAGGGTAATCAGTGGTGTTACTAGTTCTCCCCTTAGTTCTTTTAAAATTCTGGGGTGAATCCCATCAGGCCCCATTGCTTTGTCCACCTTCAGTTTTAGGAGTTCTTTCAGAACCCTTTCTTCTGTGAAAGAACTGATATCGACTCCCCTATCCAGAGTGCTTCTATTGACTGGATTAGGTACTTCTCCCTCCTCTTCCTTTGTGAATATTGAGTAGAAGAATTCATTCAGTATCCTTGCATTTTCACTGTCCCTCTCTGCCCACCCACCCTCCTCTTTATTCAACCTCAGTATCCCTCGCTTTTTCTTTCTTCGCTCCCTAATGTACCTATAAAAGGTTTTATCCCTCTTCTTAACCGAGTTGGCTATCTTTTCCTCGGTTTGGGCCTTTGCTATTCTGACTGCCTTCCCTGGTTCATTCTGCTTTAACTGTACAGTTCTCTGTCCTGCTCCTTCTGTGCTTCCTTATACTTCCTGAATGCTATCTTTGCTCCCTAAACTTCTCACCACCTCTTTTGAGAACCATAGTGCTTTTTCTTTTGTTTTGATTTATTTGCTTCACACAAAGCTTGTTGCCTCTGTGATGGCAGTTTTGATATTTTCCCATTGTTGCTCTACCCCTCCTTCTTGCCTGTTTGCTAGTGCTTTTCTGAGGCACTGTCCCATTTGACAAAATCAGCCCTTCTGAAGTCCAGTACCTTCACTTTTGTATGGCTTGACTCTGCGGCTGAGTTTATCATGAACCACACTGTTTGGTGGTCACTTGTTCCCAGATGGCTACCCACTTCTAGATCTGAGATCCTCTCCCCATCCCCATTTGAGAGTACCAGGTCTAAGATTGCTCCCTCCTGAGTGTGTTCCAACACTAGCTGTCTAAGGCATGCCCACTGAAGGGCATCAAGAATGGCCCTGCTCTTGGATGTGGCTGTAGTAAAGCTGCTCCAGTTAACATCTGGCATAGTCAGGTCCCCCATCAGCAATATTTCCCCTTTCTCTGCCATCCTAAGGATGCCTTCTATCATTTCCTTGTCCATTTCCTCCCCCTGAGATGGGGTCTGTATACAACCCTTGTGCAGATTGTGGTGCCATTTCCAGTCTCCAGGGTGAGCCACAGTGCCTCGTCTCCTCCCTGTTTACCCTTTAGTTTCATTGCTTTGATCCCTTCCCTTACATAGGGAGATACTCCTCCTCCTCTTCTACCCTCCCTGTCTCTCCTGTAAATTGTGTACCCTGGTATGTTGACATTCCAGTCATGGTTCTCTGTGCACCATGTTTCTGTGACTGCCACGATATCCAGGCATCCCTCTTTCATGAAGGCCACCAGTTCAGGGAGCTTGTTACCTAAACTACAGGCATACAGTTCAACATCTTCAAGGTGCACATATTTCAAGACTACAACCAGAAGCTGCAACTACAGAGGAAAAATTCAATGCAGTAAAGTCAGTTACATGGTCTGGGCTGGTCCTTCACTTTCATGTATCCATCAAAACTACACAGTGACAAAACTGGGCAACCCTCAATTTTCTTCACTTGTCTGAAGACAGTGGAGAAATGGATAGAAGAAGAAGCCAGAAGGAAAAGTGGGCACCCCCCCATCTGACCAGGGAGAGGCATCTAGCAGATAAGTTATACAATTCTTTCTACTTATTTCCCTTATTCTAATTCGGGACAGTACCATGGGAAAGCCCAGGACCATGCTGAAGGGGAGAGGCATGGGCAAATGAGCCCGTAGACTTGTTGAATTCTAGCGAAAAGGGGGACAGGATCTTAAGAATCAAACTGGGACAACTGGGACTTAACTTCCCTATTTGAGTCCCCAGTGGCATAGTTCAGATGGTGGAGTTCTAACTCATGATAGGTGTGGACGCTGGCCAGCTGGTTATGATTGCTCTATGATATTTGTATATAGAATGTGGTATGTGAGTGTCTCTCATGAGACAGCCTGTGGGATGCTCTCCCAGGTTTCAGTTAAAATGACAGGATATATATTAAACAGCAGATCTCTGTAATGTGATTAACTTCCAAGACATTGCATTTTATGGTCTGTTGCTGCTTTGAAGTGGAAATTAAATTGGACTTTATGAGTCTGCCAGAGGATGGAGATCATAAACATTTTATGACGTCTTAGAGGAAAAACATGTTATCCCACTATGGTGTTAAAAAGCAGTAAAACCGCTTTGATGTCCTTAGAGCAAGAAACCACACAAGATCAAAGGAAAGGTTTGATTAAAGAGAGTCATACTGGGAAATGAGTTTTTGCTGATGTCACGATATTTAATATACCTCCTGATAGGACATTCTGTTTGTATAATTTTTATATTCTAAAGGAGAGCTAGATAACATCATAGAAGGGTGGAGACATAGGGTTTAAACTGTATTCTGTATTTCCAATGACACATCTCTTTGTGGGCTCTTAGAAACAAGAACTAACTATAAGCACTGTAAGAAGGTAATACATTACATAGAAAAGTCTAATTGTATTGTGGTAGGAGTTTATGTTTGTACTTTAACCTTGTTCTTTTTAGTGATTGTATGCTTTGTGATATATGGTTCTGTGTTTACATTTTACATATTTTTATCCATTTTTAAGTAAGTCTATATTTAAAAAGACTGCCTGGGTGTGTGTTCAAAGTTCTTTCTTTTGCATGTGATGTATGGAGGGTTAAGATCGACAAAACTGTTCATAAGCTTAATGGTGTTACCAAACTGGGAAAAGGTAAGAATATACCTAAGGTCTTTTATAGAGTTTTAATGGTTCATTTGGATACCTGGTTAGGTGTCCTTAGGAAAAGATGTCTGGCATCCTCGAAAGTCGATATCTGAGGCCTGTACATTTGGGTATGCTAGCATAAGGTTCACAGTTTGAATCCCCCCAGAATTTGAGACCAAATGTGATTCGGACCCACAAGCAGACAGTAGGGTTACCCTGTTCTGTTACCTGTTCACAATACTGCGCTCTGAGGTTGGCACTGTGGGAGCAGAGGGCCTGACCTGCTGAGTGCGTTTGTGACAGTAGGGACCTCAGTTGCTGAGAAACACTGGACTGCTCTGGCCACTACTTGCATGCCTTCCTTCTCGACCATGTCTGGGGACATGGGTAATGGTGGGTGGGGGGGAGTAATGTACATTTTGGTTCCAACACATGCTAGCAGTCTGTGAGCCTGGAACATTGGAGACTCTCTGGCCTTAGCTAACCACTGCATGGCCTGGATTACCCACTATCTTTGGGTTTGACTTACTATTAACCTGGATTGACTTTGTTTTCTGGGGAATCAAATCTGTTTTTATTTAAGGGCTGAAGGCAAGCCCGTTCCTGTTTACTAACTGTTTTATTTTCCACTCTAGGTTGTATGGGTTCTGGTAATGGACAAAATCAACCTGATCAACATCCATTCTTCCACGAGATATAATATATATATGGCTAAAGGGGCCTTTTAGTTTAGTTTTGATTCGTTTTGCCTTTTTTCAATGATCAATTCTCCGTAAATAACATGCTCACCAGTTATATGCCACTTTTACTACTAATTTAATATAACAAAGCTAGATGGAAGAGCCTTAAAACTTTATATTAGTTTAACTAGTGCCATTACAATGATCTTGTAGGAATGCTAAGATACACAATTACTATGTTAATGTTTGCCAGTTGTTTGCAAGGGGAATTTCTTCAGGCACTGTTGTGCTTGTGGGGGGGAGACAGATCAGAGTTTCAAGGAGGGAATGGGGAAAGAGGAGAGGGTACTTGGGAGGGAAAAGGAAGCTGTTCATTTTGTAATGTGGGATTGTTTTAAGGTGGTTTGGCTTCATGGATCGGGGGTTGGGGGGATCTGCAGCTGAGAGGGGCATTTTGCACTGAATGCCTCCACCACCTGTCGGGTATCCCTTGACAGATCGGTACTCAAGGGAGGGGAAGGGGGGACTTTTTGAGGTGTTTTGTCAGGGATAAAATAAGGATGTTGTGGTGTGAAGTAGGGTACACAAATCAGTCACTTGGCAATATGATTCTGTGTGGGCAACTGAGAGGTCTGAGTGGAGATAACGCAAAGTTTAACACGATACATAAGAACTACCCTTGCATGCCTACTACCACCTAAGGACAATGGCTAACGCAATCACCATCTTGGATAGGTCCAACCCAGCCCCAGTCCCACTCACTAGGAATGCAAAAGCATTAGGGGAGCTGGAAGCTGAATTTAGTATAGTAGATATGTGGAGACACATTAACCCCACAGGCAGGTTTACAGTTTCTATTCCCATGCTCACCAATCATATGCATGCCTGGACAGGTTGCTGCTCAGTCCTTCCCTTTTACCAGTGGTCAGCAAGGTACAGACCATGCCTCTTTTGCATTTGGCCTGGCTGCCCCTGGCTCACCCCCAGCAACCAGGCAGTGGAGCTTAGAATCTCCCTACTTACTGCTGATTACAAAGTATTGGTGAACATTCTGGCCACCCAGTTGGATCCGATACTACCTGACCTAATACATCCGGATCAGTCAGGTTTTGTGACGGGATGCCAAGGAAAACACAATATTCACAGAACATTAAATGTGATATGCAAGTGGGGGAGAAACTAGGCTGTGCAGGGGCCGAATATTAATTTCCGAATACACGAATAACTGCCTGAATAGAGGACTATTTGGAAGGTAATCATATTCGGCATTGTCACCACTGCACAGCACTAAAAAAAAAAAAGATCTCTTCCTTAGCCCCAAAGAAAAATGTACAGTCTTCCCCCGCCCTCTAGCAGTCACCAAATCCCACCCTCCTACCCATCCAGCGCCTGCAATTTTGTAATTTTTCTTCAGAAAAATCTTTTTATGGGGACCGGCACAATCCACCCGCCTCCACGGCCAGCCCCCAATTTATAAACTAAGTGACAGGTCAGACAGCACTAAGAATTAAAAGAATGATCCCCCCAACACTACCTGCAGCTCCAATTTCAGCATCAGCACCCTCTGTGACCCTGCTCCATCCCCCCTTCCCCACAAGCACCCAATTCTCATTTGAAGAAAGTGATCACCACCGCCAGTCTGGTACAACCCTCCCTCCTCCACTGCCGAGTGTCTTCTTCTTATGAATGAAAGCGTGCAAACTACTTGTTGCTATAGTAAAACCAGCAGATCACATGATCTGCTAGTTTTACTATAGCAAGAAGCAGCGCTCATGCTTCCATTCATAAGAAAGACTCTACATTGGAGGAGGAAATGTGCCGACTGGCGGTAATCGCTTTCTTCAAATGAGAACTGGGTGCTTGCGGGGAGGGAGGGAGGGAGGGATGCGCAGGGTCACAGGGGGTGCTGATGCTGAAATTGAGCTGCATGGAGGGGGGTTATTTTTTAATTTTAATGCTGTCTGACCTGTCACTTAGTTTATAAAATGGGGACAGATATGGAGGTGGATTGTGCCAGTCCCCATTAAAAAGTTTTTTCTGAAGAAAATTACAAAATTGCAGGCGCTGGGGGTGGTAGGAAGGTGAGATTTGGTGGCTGCTAGAGGGTGGGGAAGATAGTACTGTTTTTTGGGGGCTGGGGAGGACATTTGTTTTTTATTTAGGGCTGTGCAGAATATGAATATTTGGCAGCCAAATACCGAATATTTGGCTGAATATTCAAATAAGGTATTCACACAGCCCTAGGAGAAACAAGCAGAAACATGGTGCAGAAGTCTTGGCTCCTAGACACTGAGAAAGCCTTCGACCACATGGAGTGGGGGTACCTCTTTGAGAATCTGAGGAGGATGTGTTTTTGCCTTCTTTTCAGATCTTGATTGAAGGCCCTCTACATGAATCCACACGCTCAAATAGAAGTAAATGGGTTAGTGATACAGCCTTTCAATCTGGGGTGTGGCACCAGACAGGGATGCCCTCTCTCCCCCCATTGCTCTATGTCTTGTCACTGGAGCCTCTGGCCGCGGCCCTAAGAGAACACAAGGGGATTAGAAGCTTAAGGGTGGGTGGTTCCATACATAAAACAGCATTATATGCAGATGATCTGCTTCTATATCTCCAACACCCTGCACAAGACTTATCAAAGGTGCATGATTTGATGAGGGAATATGGGAGGCTATCCAGCCATAAAGTTAAGTGGACTAAGAGCAAATTGCTTCCACTAGGAAAGCAGGACAAAGCAAAACTAATAGCGAACTTGGGAGGCCTTCAGCTAGTAAATAAGATAAAATACCTGGGTATCACCATCTCTGCCAGAACCAACTCACTATCGCATTAAATTATAAACCATTACTGTCAAAACTCTCCAAGGACTGTGATAGATGGACGGCTCTTCCACTTTCACTCTTAGGATGGGTTGGTGTGATGAAGACTATATTACTGAAGTGTTTATATTTATACCAATCCATATCCATAAAGTTACCAGAAACCCACTTTAGGCACCTGTCTGTAATCGTACACAAATTTCTTTGGCGAGGTAAAAATGCCAGAATTAAAAAGGCCATCCTGCAACTGTCATCAAAGTTGGGGGAGTTAGATTACCAAATTTCATGGGGTATTACTGGGCTGCCCAGCTGGCATTTCTACCGGTTGGGAATTTGGCAGTGGGAAGTAGTTGGCTTAGACTGGAGGAGGATACTCTAAGTGGCTGTTTGAGGGAGGACATTCTTGCTGTGGCCCTGAGTTTAGATCCTCCCCCAGTGGTCACAAACCCTTTCACGGCCACTATGCTGACGGCTTGGATCGATGCTCATAAGCATATTGGCCACACTAGTCGGCCCTTCCCCTACTCTAGACTGTTATCAGCAATTCGGGCCAGGGGACCTTGTACTGTACCCTTGGTACAGAGGCTATTGGAGTGGAAATAAAGAGGCCTAACTAAAGTGACCCAGCTCTAGAAGGGTGGTACATTCAAGAATTTTGCTTCTGTCAGTGCGGAGTGGGGTATACCAGTGGGTGATTTATTTTGTTTATCTTATGGTTAGGCATCGGTGTGGAGTATCTGTCGTATCATTGAATAATTGGGCACCACCCTCCCTTTGAGGAAGAACTAAACAGACCTCAACCCAGCAGAAAACCTCTGACTACATATTATCACATCATACAGGGTGATGGGGGGTCAGGCCGCTGAAGGGATCCAGGCTAAATGGAGCCTGGACTTACTTACCCAATTGACACAAAACCTGGGACCTTGCAAGTCAGCACCTCCAAATTGCTTTCAGGAGTAACAAACTGAGACAAATCCAACTGAATTGTATGTATAGGGCCTACATCACTCCCAAAAGACTACATTCAATTGATGCCCAGAAACCTAGCGAGTGTCCCAAATGTATTAGTGGTGAGGTGATTTCTTACATTTAGCCTTGACTTGCCCTAAGGTAACACCATTCTGGAATGCAGTACACCAGATAATGGGTAAAGTCCTGGGGTACAGCTCCTCTAGATCGCCAATGGAGCTGCTGCTGGGAGCGGACCCTCATCACCCTGGAGGAAGGGCTCATAACCCCCTTTGGTCCTTAACTTTGGTAAGTGCACAGAAGACCGTGGCGCAAGTATGGATGTCACCTTCCCCTCCCACCATTCAACAGTAGGTTAACAATTTAAAACTCTCTATGCTTCTGGAAAGGGCTCAGTTAAATGCGATGGGAAGAAGTAAAGCCTTCATACATACCTGGGGCCATACCTCTCAACCTCCTGCCTCATAAATCAGGGACAAGGCTTAAAAAAATCAGGGACAAAGGCCCCAAATCAGGGACACATTTTAAAATTGGTGCTATCCACTCAGGAATCTGGCAGAATAAGGGACTCAGTGTATAATACATTTTCTGAAGAATAAGAAGTCTGCAACTGTATTGTTTGACATAATTTTATTCTTACAGTCATCACTGTTTAGTCAGGGGAACACAGATTTTAGGAGGGACAGAGTAAAATTTTGAGGTGAAATCAGGGACATCCCTGAAAATCAGGGACACTTGAGAGGTATGCCTGGGGCCCACTTATTGAAGCAATTGAACATGGAGTGTTCCCAGCTTAGGGGACCCCTAAGTTTGAAGGGGATATGTTTCCTTAGTCACCCCCCACCCATTTTCCTAATAGTTGAAACAAGTGTAATTCTTGAATGTATATCTCCCAAGAGTAATAGTATTTCAGCCCTGTATCTGTGCAAAACCCCTTGTTGTAAGTGCCATTGACTGCTGTAAACTGTGTACTGATTACTTGTGTAATAGTGATGTATTACGTCTATAATTCCATAATGCAACATCCTTTCAATAAAATATTTTGAAAAAAAAACTCTTTTTCAATATTATTGCCCCTGAAATTACAGAATGTAAAACAGTTTGGTGTTTTAAAACTCATCTCAGATTTTGGCTTACAAACAAAAATGAATGTATTTATGTAATGTAGCAGTGAATGTTATTTGTTTATCTGTAGTGTCTTTTATATTGTCATTTTTATTATGTTGGCTCATGCATGCGCAGCCAACATATTGCAGTAGCAGCAGATTTGGAGGCACGGTCGCTGTTGGCCGAATGCAGGGCATGCATCAGTAGGTGCGTCCCTCATTCCCCAATAAGCCTGCATGCTGGCACCACACCATGCATACATAATGTGGCGTGCACATCTAAGGAAAGGTCCGCTGCAATGCAAGCAAAGCTCGTCATACTCAGCGGACCTCCCAACGTGCTTTTCTTGGTGAGAAAAAAAAATTTAGCATGGCGGCACACTGCCTGCCATAATGCCGACTTCAGGGTGCCCAATCCCCCTGTCTGCATGCCCTGCCCCAATGTATGTGCCGACAGGGGAGCCCACTTCCTGTCGGCATAATGTACCCCCCTATTTGTTATGTGCCGAGGGAGGAGCCCAATCCCCCTGGGCTCTTGCCCCCGCTTTCATTGTGTGCCGATGGGGTGCCGAATCCCCGTCGGCTACAGCATCACCCCAAAAAACACTTAAGTGGCATGCTGGAGCCCACCCCAGTGTGCCAAATCCCATGAAAATAAAACCATCCCACTATGTTTTTGTAACCTGTAAAAAAGAAACGGTCCCTCGCGGTCTCCCTGCCCCTCCCAGAACCTCGCCCACCCTCTGTACCCCTGCCTTCCACCCCCCACCCCATACCCCTCGAGTCTGGCTCAACGATCCTCGGTGGACGGGAACTTGTCTGCACTCTTCAAAGCTGACCGCGAACTGAAGAAATGCCGGTAAACTGTATAATGTCATAAATAGGGGGTTTTCAACTTTGGTGAATATCTCAGGCATTTTTCAGAATTTTTGCACCAAATTTTCAACATGGGGTAATTGGGAACCCTCCTCATGAACTCAGTCTCTGTCATGGCGTTATTCGGTCCTGAAAGGTGATTTTGTGGTCACTGCATGGAATCACCTTTCAGGACTGAGTAACAAAATGACAGTGCCACTGTTCATGAGGGGGGGCTCTCAAAAAGCCTATGTTGCAAATTTGGTGAAACAAATCTCAAAAATGGCTGTTTTACAAGTGTGCATTGCGCTGTTTCCACGTACGCTCGTAACTTCATGAATTTGTAATATTTTCACTCCAGATTTTCAAAACTGCCATTTTTCCACACCTCCTGATGAACAATACGGCTGTCATTTTACATATCTGGCGAAATGTGTTTTGCGTCCAGCGCAGAATAACGCGGGTCGCTGTGCAAAATCAGTTTTTGGACAGTTTGAGGAAATGACGGTAACACTGTTTATGAGCAAAGGTCCTAAAATGCCTATGTTGAAAATCTGGTGCCAAAATTCCATAAAATGACTGTGTTATAAGCGTGCATTGTGCAGTTTCCACGCACCCTTGTAACTTTGCAAATTTACAATATTTCCATGCCAAATTTTCAACACTGGCATTTTTTCACACCTCCTTATGAACAGTACAGCTGTCATTTTTCACATTCTGCCCAAAATGTGTTTCCGCACCTGTGGCACACAATAGCGTGGTCGCTGTGGGAAATCTATTTTTGGGACACATTAAAGGAAAACTGAGCAAAACAGTGCCTGCAATCACCAGGGCTGCAGAAATGCATGATTAACATGCCCTGTAAAGTTTACAATCACTGCAGCAAACCTTTGCAAAGTTATTTTTTGTTTGTAATGTGGTCCTAGATGCGCCATTTCTAAGGTGCCGCCGCACCGGAAGACAGAGTGCAACCTTACTACCTCCCGGATCATCCTGTCCTTTCCCGGAATGCTCGTTCATGATGAGCAAGGCACATTTACACCGAGTAAAACTAAACTATGTCCCATGTAGAGGTCTTTGAGCTGTACCTCTACAAGCAATTCCCGTTGAAAATGGAGCAGTGTAAGATGCTTACATTTGTTTTTAAAAATTCCAGCTCTGAGTTCAGGCATGCGCAGTAACACCTGCTTTACCTAGGAGAGATTTCATGACAGGAAGGCACATTTGGTATCTGATTCTGCTGGCAAGACTGAGTCAGTTACTGTGCTCATAGAGGGAGCAGGTGTGTAGGAGATTTTCAGCAACTAGAGCAAGTCTGCAGGCCTTGTCGAGGGCCATGCTTAGACATTTTCGCAGTGTCTGATGCTGACCCATATACTACGAGTCTGTAGTCAATGGCAGACAAGATGGAAGAGGAGACTGCCAACCTGAGTGCTTCAGGAGTTAGGTACTGTCTGTGCCTGTAGAGAACTCCAAGTTTGGTGTTCACTGTTTTGATTACCTTTTGTTTCCTGTAAATACATCCTGTTGTAAATACCTGTAGTATTTTAGTAAACAGTCTATTTTTATAGAATCAGTGACTGCTTGTGTGTTATTTAAAAGGGTAATTCTATTTCTGCTGGACTCTGCTGCAGTCTGTCTCCGGAAGAGCACTCTACCCACAGTTATTGTGTTGACCTTCCTGACCTTGTGCAAAGGGAGAAGTCAGAAACAGGCTTCCTGGGCCCTGTTGGTAAAAAACCCAGGTGGTGGCAGTGAACTGGAAGTCCCTAGTGAGGGATCTGCATCACAACTGGACACTGTCATCCCCCTTAGGCCTTAAACGGTCTCTAGTTTAAAAGCACATGTTATGATTGATCACAGTTTATAGAGATTGCTGATGTAGCTAGTAGGTTGATTCTGATTCCTTTTTTTTTTTTTCAAAGTGAAAAACAGACTGACCACTATACTAGTGTTACCACACAAAAACATGTTTATTTACAGTCCTTGATCAACTCCAACTACATCTTTTCTGGACTTGGGAACACCCCTAACAAACTCTAGCCACACATGATGCAGTGGAAGGAGAGAGACTATTGCATCATGAGTGACTGTTAGTGTTGTGTTTCTAATGTTCAGAAAGTATGCAATACTGGTAGATCAAGGATCTGAAACAAAACAAAGTTAGGTATTATTGCACGATTAGAATGCATTTTGGTTCTACTAAGAAAGGACAGATAAAATAACCAGCACCATAAATTCATTTTAGTGAAAGTATGCAATCATAAATGTGAGGTTTCAACTAGAAATAATACGGTGCAAAAGTGTTGACAGTGTCCCTATAACGTAAGGTTGAATGTCTCTGCCCAGATAATATGGGACACTGTTAAAGCAGTAGTGCAGAGCAAAATCATTAAACTAGCAGCTGGACACAACAAAGATATAGCAGCTATCTCGGTTTTCCTAGAAAGCAAGGTTTGAGAGCTAGAGCAAACTCATTAACAGAAGGGGATAGACAGCTGGTTCACGCTTACAACAGGCTAGAAAAGAGCCCAATGTTTTTGAATAAACAGGCAGACGGGCACTTTGCTTCACATGCTGACGTTTGTACAAAGTGTGGGTTAAGACAGCAAAACGCCTAGCTTTTAGACTTCGGAAGACTGTGTCTGACTGAACTATTTCTTCCATATAGATTATTTTAGTGGGGAACCTGCTGTAACCCCAAAGGCCATAACTGCAGCCTTCAGTTACACTACACTATACCCAGAATCCAAAGACCACAGAGATGTGGTAGCCAACTCCAGAACATTTCTAGGCAAGCTGGCGATAACCTCCCTGTTGGAAATGACAGAGCCCAGCTGGAGAGCCCAGTTGAAGAGTCAGAAATCTCTGTGACCACTGCACACTTAAAACTAATAAATCACCAGGGCTAGATGGGTTTAACATGGATGGTTATAAGGCACTAAGGAATACCTCATTCCTATACTCCTTCAAATATTCCACAGCAAACAGATGGCAGAATCCCAGACGCCTGGCAAGATGCAATAATCACAGTTCTCCCAAACCTGGGAAGACCCATAGTATGTGTGCCTCATACATGGCAGTTTCATTACTCAATCAGACCCATAAGTTTTTACATAGATTTTAGCCACCAGAGTCAAAAAAAAAGACATCACTAAACTCATACATCCCCATCAAATGGGTTTTATACCATAGTGATTCCTTAGTAATAATGTGGGGGACTGCTCCATGTGATATAAGGAGTCAAGGAAACCCTTCTCCACAGGTAGCTTTTTGATCAACACCAAAAAGGCCCCGATTGCCTTAATTGTTTGTTTGTTTTAATGAAGTCCTGCATGCAGTCAGAGGTCTAGTACTGGTCTCTCAGCTTTGAAACGGAGACACTTTTATGAATTTTCAGTCCCTTCAAAGGGAGTTTTTAGTTGGTGACCTGGACCATTTCAGGTACCTCTAGTCATGTAGTTTTGTTAGAAAGAATGAGGTCCATAGTGCTGTGACAGCACAACTTCTCTGAGTGGTTGGTTTTGTGTGGGAGGTGGGACAGACAGGTGTAGAACCGTATCAGATTTCTACGCTATATAAAACAAGCATTTGTCAATGCTGAATGTTTGCTTACTGGCATTGGCAGTGGTAGTGTAGAAGTTACAGAGCTGCGTAATAGGAATGGCAGTGAAGTATTGAACTGAAGCCAACCCCACCACCACCTGCAGAGAGTGACAGGCATTGGGGTGTGCATTTGGGTGCGTCAGGCATAGCATTGCATCATTTTACCCACCCCTCTGCAGAGACTGACAAGTGTTACGTGTTCCTTGGGGTCTTTGGTTCTTATGCGCACTCCCATTTCATTAGGGAAATACGGTGAGATGGGTGCAATATAGGAGAATGGGGTGAAGTTTGGGGCCAAGAGTCCAAGGCATACCTCGATGCCTCTCAGTGACTGCAGGTGTGGAATGGTATGAGCATCACAGGCAAGAATCCCAAGTCACACCCCTGATTCCTGTCATTCTCTATAGGGTTGGGCAATTTAGTTGAAAAGCCTAATACCTCAGGCATTATTGGTATTTTAACTCCAAATTTTCAACATGTTTGTTTTGTGACCCCACCTCATGAACAGGGGAATATCAGTTTGGTAGCAAGCTGCTTATGCACAGTGACTATGGGATTTAGCACCACAGGTGCAAAAATATTCCGAACAGGATGTAAAAAATGACAGCTGTACTCTTTCATGGGGAGGTGTAAAATGACTATGTTGCAAATGTGTAGTAAAAATATTTAAAAAAACGGTGAAGTCACGAGCGTACATAGAAACTGTGCAATGCACACCCATTATTTTTTAATTTAGTTGTTTAACCAGGTATAGCACACTAAGCTGAAAGCTTTTTTACAGGAGCGACCTGGGAACACAAGGAGGTTAAGTGACTTGCTCAGGGTTACACAGTATGCAAATGGAAGCTGTGGGATTCAAACCCAGGTCTGGTCTGCTGGATGTCACCAGATTTGCAGCTCAGAGCCTTAGACCACTGCGCTATACTGCCTGCCTGCCAGTTATATAAGTAGGTTGGGGATATTTTATAGCAGATTGTCAACTCAGGCATTTTGGTGCCTCCGATCATGAACAGTGTCACTGTGATTTTCTTTATCTGTGCCGAACAATGATTTCCCACAGCGACCACGCATCTCTGCACTGAAAGTGTGAAAACACACTTCGGCCATTTTGTGAAAAATGGCAGCTGTACTGTTCATAAGGAAGTGTTGAAAAATGCCACTAGTGAAAATCTGGACTGAAAATATTACAAAGTCATGAACTAACGAGGATGCGTGGAAACTGCACAAGTCTCACTCGTAACACAGTCATTTTATGGACTTTTGTCACCAAATTTTCAACATAGCCATTTTAAGACCTCTGCTCATGAACAGTGTAACTGTGATTTTCTTAATCTGTCCTAAACATTGCTTTCGCACACCAACAGCACCATTGTGCACTACATGTGCGATAACACATTTTGGGTGACATATGAAAATTGCAGCTGTAATGTTCATAAGGAAGTTTAATAAAATGCACATGTTGAAAATCTAGAGTGAAAATATTAAATTTGCAAACTTACGAGCATGCATAGGAACTGTGCAACGCATCGTAGAGAAGTCATTTTAGGCATTTTTTCACCAAATTTTCAACATAGCCATTTAAGACCTCTGCTCATGAACAGTGTCACTGTGGTTTTGTTAATGTGTCCCATACATTGAGCTTGCACACCGACTGCGCCATTATGCGCTACATGGCAGCGGAAACCGTTTTGGGCAGGATGTGAAAATGACAGCTGTACTGCTCATAAGGAGGTGTGGAAAATGGCAATGTTGGAAATCTGGAGTGGAAATATTGAAAATTAAGCAAACCCTCTGACGTGCATGGGAACTGTGCAACGCACACTCGTAAAACAGTCATTTTCAGAATTTTTCACCAAATTTTCAACATTGCCATTTCAAGGTCTCTGCTCATGAACAGTGACACTGTGATTTTCTTAATTGTCCCTATACATTGAGTTACGCATGACTGCGCCATTCTGCACTACAAGGCGGAAACACATTTTGGGTGAGATGTGAAAATGACAGCTGTACTACTCATAAGAAGGTGTGGAAAATGGCAATTTTGAAAATCTGGAGTGGAAATATAGAAAATTAAGAAACTCATGAGCGTATGAACCGCGCAACGCACGTCAGAAACAGTCATTTTAGGAATTTTTCACCAAATTTTCAACATAGCCATTTCAAGACCTCTGCTCATGAACAGTGTCACTGTGATCTTCTTAATTTGTCCTGTACATTGATTTCGCACACCGACTGCGCCATTCTGCACTACAAGGGCGGAAACACATTTTGGGTGAGATGTGAAAAATGACAGCTGTACTGCTCATAAGACGGTGTGGTGAAATGGCAATGTTGAAAATCTGGAGTAGAAATATTGAAATTTCGCAAACTTACGAGCCTGCGTAGGAACTGCGCAACGCACGCTCGTTAAACAGTCATTTTTTGGAATTTTGGCACCAAATTTTCAACATGGGGGTTTTGGCCCCTTCTCATGAATGATGTCACTGTCATGGCAGTATTCAGTCCCAAAGGGTGATTTCGCAGTCACTGCACAGTCACTGAGCGTAAATCACCCTTCGAGCCCGATAACGCCATGACAGTGACATCATTCATGAGAAGGGGTCCCAAAACCCCATGTTGAAAATCTGGTGCAAAATTCAAAAATGCCTGAGATATGCAATAAAGTTGAACCCCTCTATCTAGCCATTATACAGCTTACGGCATTTCCTCAGTTAGCGGTCTTTGAAGAGTGCAGGCGTGTTCCCGGTCCACGAAGATCGTCGCGCCAGAGTCCGGAGGTAAGTATGGGGTGGGGGTGGGGAGGCTGGGTGCACAGTGGGTGGAGTGCGGGTTGTGGGAGGGGGTTGGAGGCGATGCGGCGGGACGTTTTGTTTTGAGGTTAAAACAAAAAAAAAAAAAACTCGATGGGACCGCTTGCCATGCTGGGGTGGGCTCTCAGTGTGACACAAGGACTTTGGGGCCGTTCAGCCGATGGGGGATTAGGCACCCCGTCGGCAAAATGACTGTTGCCACGCTGGGGTGGGCTCCCAGCAGCATCAACTACTGGGGGCGATGCAGCTCAGCCCGGCGGGGTTGGGCACCTTGTCGGCTGCTCACGGCTGCGTGCGAAGTGTGCGCCTGCGGCTGGGGGGAGCTGCGTGAGCAGCTTCTTATCGCTGCTCACTCAAGCGTAGCTCCCCTTTCAACTGTATGCCACTGCATTTTTGGAGCGTGTCATAGACAGCTCCAAAATGCATTAACCTAAAGGCAAAGCCTGCCAGCACAGTGCCTGAATTGGAGGAGGAGGAGGTGACACACCTCCGAAATCTCCGATGATGGCACTATGTTTCTTGTACATGCGTGCAAGCAAACATAATAATGACTGCAGAATCAGGCTAGGGGTGATGGAAAATATCCAAACCGAATGGGAAAATGGGAACATGAAGGAGCCTTTAGTCTATTCCCCCAAGCAGTGGAACGTTGTTTGGTCAGAAATACATACTGTAAAACCACAGCAGAATTTAAATGTAAACTGTAGCTCACTTCCTCATCACCCCCACAATGTCAAAGTACTTCTCCAGCTCTAACTCTGACCTGTGTTGGCTCCCTCTCTTTGATTTACAAAGGAAAAAACAGACAGGACCCAGACTTTGGAACAGATCCTTTAATTATGTACGGGTAAAGCAATTTGATAACATCACAAGCCTTTCTTTTTAATGCAATAGTGTAGCTAATTCAGTTGTGTAGTAAACTGTTGTTAATGAGTTGCGCTTCACTGTCTTAGTTTCAGGCTGTTCACTGTTTTACGTTTTAACCTCTGGTGTATGTAGAACATGTACTGTAGTTTCAGGCCCACACAACCTCAGAAGAGGGACACAGGCTTTAAAATATAAAATGTAGATTTAAAAGTTCATATTTATTAAGCCACGAATAACAAAAACAAACAGACTCTTTGGCTAATTTTTGAAAAAGGGCACCAGTCTGAAACATGTCAGGCAAGAATCTGTTTTTGTTGTACGTGGCTTAATAAATAAGAACTTTTAAATCTACATTTTGGAGCCTGCGCCCCTCTTCTAAGGTTGTGTGTTCCCAAAACTACATGTTCTACATTCCTGGTGAGTTTCTAGAGCACCACTACCCAGTGTGCACTTCTTAGTTTTTGCTAACCTCTGGTGTATGAAATCGATTACAAGTCACCAGACAGTATGCCATAATTTAGGTACTAGCAAATCTATTAACACCTTGCACGTGGTTGGAGATACGCGGTACAGTATCTTAGAAGACAAGGTGCTCAAAGGGTTAAAGGTAAATAAGTCTCTAGGCCTGGATGGTTGGCATCCCCAGGGTACTGAAAGTGACGGGGCAGGCACTGGCGGCAGCCCTGACTGACTTGTTTAATTGTTCCCTAGAACTACTGAAGTCCCAGGATGTGAAGTCCCATCACTGGGAAGTGGCTGTAGTGATGCCATAAGAGAAGAGACTGAGGGGACCCTGGAATTCCAGACTAGTCAGTCTAACCTCAGTTGTGAAGAAACAGCTAGAAAGCATCATCAAAGACATCTCTGATGTAAATTGTATGTACTTTTAAAGTCAAAAGAGATGGAAATGACTTTTAATTATTGCATACCTGTGCCAAAATATGCAATAAACATGAATTAAAAAAAAAAAAGATCAGACTGTGCTGTTACTGGATGTAACAGAATGCAACACCCAGGAATTTTTTTTTTTTTAATAATTTTATTATCTCTTTTCTTTGTAAAACATAGTTTCCATGGGAGGTATGTGGGAAATGAGGTTTCATTCATATCTGCTGTTCCAGGGGAGAACATGTTGAGTTTTCCAGACTGGTCAGTTGTGTTGGAACACCGAATTTGTAACATCTCTTGTTTGAGTCTGCCATAACTCACAAGATCCCAGTTGGGGGTCAGCGTCAACTACTTAGAAATTTAGTTAGCAGTTCCAGACCACCGGCATAGCGGTAGCACTACCACTTTCAATGCCGATGACCCAAGTTCAAGAATGAGCCAGGGTAATCAGAGGGCTGCCAGGGTGGAGGGGAGGATCCAGCATCTTAATGGATGATCACCTCCTCTGTGGAGGGAGGTCTCTCTGTTCCATTGCTCTGTCACCACCTGGCTGACCACAGGTGGTGGTGCAGGGGAAGGCACCAGTGAGGGAACCTGAAGTGAGAGTCAAGTCATCTGGATGCATGGGTTTGCTGGCACCCAATGGCAAGACATGCTCCTGGGGGAAGAGCAGGACTAAAGGGGACAAAAAGCTTGGGACTGACTAAGGACAAATGAAGCCTTTGCCTGCCACCCACCACACTCAACTCAGACCCACACCACCACCAACCAGGGGGATCCTCCTGGCCTTCACCTCCACTTTGGGTGACTGTCATTGAGAATCAGGTCAGGAAGCATAGGATGACCATGAGCAGTTATAAAATTTGCAATGAGTGCTTAATTATTATTAATAACAGCAAAAATAATTAAATAAAAATGTGTTCAGTATAACTATTTACAAAGGCAGTACAAACAGAAAAAATTAAGTCCTTCTTCTAAGTATATCTCTTAATTCCAAGTTTCAGTCTCTCACTCTCCTTGTCTCTCTAGAAAAAGTTTTGCTGCTCTTTTTATAGGTCTCTGTCTAGGAACTCATTGAGAGAGCCTGCTTCTCACAGAATGTTCTTGTAAGTTTACAGAATGTTCTTGTCAGTTTCCTTCCTTGCAGGTGTAGCAAAACAGTACATGGTGTCTGCAAAGGACTTAAAAAACTGCATCTCAGTTCCAAATAGCTTTCTACAATCATTTCAACAGTATAACTATATACAGTTTAAAAAAGGATCCTAGTATCAGTGACATTTCCACATAAAGATTCACATATATTTTTTATAACTGCAGATATGCAAGGGGGAAGAAAAGACAGAACAGCAAGTGAAGGCAGAGAGATAGTGAGAGGCAGAGAATTGTGAAATCATCTAAGCGATCAGTTCCTACAGTAGGTATCACAAGAAAATTTGGTTGCGCAACCAGACAGAGAAGAGACAGAAAAGGAGAGGATAGAACAGACCCTTACATTTAACTCTTTCTGCATAACAAATGGAATATGGTCTTATTCAACCCTATCACAGTGACCAGATAGACAATGGGGCAGTAACACAGAAGAAGCTGAAGGAAGACCCAGCTCTGGGGGTGGGGCAAGCCAGGGGGGTAGCACAGCAGTGTATTGTGGGTGGACTCATGGGTGGGGCTGGTCCCAATGTGCACCATGTGCGCAAAAACATTTTGGTTTACTTACTGTTTACTGTAGTATAGTAAATGGTATCAGACAAATTTTGCTTAGTTCTAGGCTGGCATCTTCTGTTACTATAAATCCCAGAATTCCTTGCAGCTGATAGAGCAGTAGGTAGCAGTGGGAGATTCAGTAGCCTGCAGTGCATGTTAGAGATTTTGTTGTCTCCAGTCAGATGTTTTCCAGGTCTGCTTTTCCCCTGGGGCTACATACAGTCCACTGTGACTGTATATAGCCCAGGGAGGAGCGCAGGACCAACAAATAGAAGATTAGAGCTTATATAAACTCCAACATACACTGCAGGTTATTGAATTGCCCACTGCTACGTACTGCTACAAAGTGGGGAGAAAGCACCAGAGTAGTACATTCAGCTACTTTTAGAAAATTGCCACACGGAAGTTGTGCAATAGCCACTTTCAGCCTGATGCACATTTAAAACAGAGCCTCACGAGCGGAGGTGATGCAGGCAGAGACACGCATGTCTGCCAGTGTCAGCCAGGATACCCAGGTGGCCAAGCACCTTACACCTCACAGCATAGTCTTTTGAACAACACCGGTGAGCACTTAAATAAAATTGTGATAGACACTGAAGGATTTATCATTCTGAAAAATGGTTGTCTGGCACAGGCACTGCAATGAATCTCATGTGGGAAGTTCAGTACTGAGGAAATGACTGACTTCATCAATTATACATGTAAGGAATGCAAGCTAATTAAAGAACCCAATCACAGAATCCAGCAGTTGGAACAAGAGCTTAATTTTAAAAGAATTAATGAAGCTCTAATTGAATTTAAAACTAACAGCGGTAACCAATGCTGTAGACAGGCAAATTAAAGTGATTTTGTCATGTTTGCCATAGCAAATGGGAGTAGTAACCCGTAGGAGTTGTGAATTAATCTCCTACCATTCAAACTGCCAAATGGTGCTGTCTTCCATAAAAAAAAAAAAATGCTTTTATTTCTGTGCTCTGCTTCATTTGCATAACCTGCCACTTTTTTCTCAGTGCTGCGACCCGCAACTGTGACATCATGCAAGGGAAACTAAGTTTTTAAGTACTGTGTTGAAACAGAGACCTCTGTTGGTCAGTCTTGGTATTGCAGACATCCTTTTTCTTTCACAATTTTGGACTCATAGCAGAAGCTGGACACCAAAGAAAAAGTAGTCTGACCCATAATTACACTCCTGAACTACTTATAGTCATTCAGGTTCTATAACATAAACATAGAAAAGTATCATCACGCTCCCACATTCTGACAGGAGCTGCCACTTCAGACCTGTCTCTTCATCGGCAGGCAGTAAAAGGCAAACAACATCGACACAGACTGGCACATTATCTTTTTGGCCTATCTGCATCACAAAAACAGTTTTTCAGAAACTTTTCTATAGACTGTACTGCTGTAAACACTACCAACATAAGAGGCTGCACTTTGATAAGGGAGACAGAAAAATCAGCTATGTACTGTACCCACAATGCCTTGAGATAGGTAGATATATATATATATATATATATATATACACATATACATATACACACATGGCTAGATAGATATAGATACATAGATGTTGACAGCAGATAAGGGCCTACGGCCCACCTAGTCTGCCCATGTGCACAAGAACTTAGCTTCTTCAAGCTTCTCTAGAACTAGGTTATATATTAGGTGCAGTGCTGCAGTCCCCACTACCAAAATAAGGGACTGCACCTCTGAGTAATGATCATTTAAGTCAACTTTATAATTAACCCAGAATTCCTTGTTGCTGTATGTAAAACATTGACGGTTCCCTTGCACAACATCATTCTGGATGTGTGGCTGCACACAGAAAACTGGAGGGTGGGCAGAAACAAAGTTATACAAAAAATGACAACGACAGATTTTTTTACAAAACAAATTTGCAGTTTTAACATCTGAAGCATGGGTGACAATGGCATACTATGTGAAACAGGCATTTTCGTGAAATGTGACTAAATCACTTTAACTGAAGAATATGGGATCAGCAGTAACACAGAAGGAACAAAAGAAAAGGCAAAGAGAACAGGACGAGGTGCTGAAATAAAATGGTCTATGACTGTGGGAGGAAGACAGCACAAGCATTTGTCATTGCTGAATGTTGGCTTACTGGCATTGGTAACATAGGAGTTAGAGATGCATAATAGGAATGGCAGTGAAGTATTGAACTGATGCCAACCCCACCCCACCCTGCAGAGACTGACAGGTATTGGGGTTTGCCTTTGGGTCATTGGCCATTACGCTCCATGCCATTTCACCTCATCCTACCCTGCAGACACTGACAGGTGTTGCAGTGCTTAGGGTCTTTGGGCCTTATACTCACCCAATGGCATAAGAAAATATGCTGAGATCGGTGTGGTATAGGAGAATGGGGTGAACGTTGGGGCAGAAGACCCAAAGGCACACCTTAATGCCTGCCACTGGCTGCAGGGTGGGGGTGGAATGGCATGAGCATTATGGCAGATGATCCCAAGTCATACTCCCAACGCCTGTCAGTCTCTACAGAGTAGGGTGCTATGGTTGGAAACCCTAATGCCCCAGCCATTTGTTGGTATTTTCACTCCAAATTTTTAAAATGGGATTTTTGTGACCCCACCTCATGAAAGGTGGCACTATCATTTCATTACTCAATCCCAAAAGGTGATTTTGTACTGCGACTGAATGAGGTGGTGTGAAAAAATGGCAATGTTGAAGATCTGGAGTGAAAATATGAAAAATTGGCAAAGTTGCAAACATGCGTAGAAACTGCACAATGCACGCCTGTAACGTAATCATTTTTTGGAATGTTTTGACCAGATTTTCAACTTAGGCATTTTTGAGGCCTCTCCTCATGAACAGTGGCACTGTGATATTGTTAATCTGTCTCAAAAGTTGATTTCCCACAGTGACCGTGCCATTCTGCACCACAGGTGTGAAAACATGTTTCAGGAAGAATGTGAAAAATGACAGCTATACTGTTCATAAGGAGGTGTGAAAAAATGGCAATGTTGAAAATCTGGAGAGAAAATATTAAAACCTGGTGAAGTTACGGGCGGGCATAGAAACTGCACAATGCACGCTCATAAAGCAGTAATTTTTTTGAATTTTTTCACCAAATTTGCAACATGGGCTTTTTGGGACCTCCCCCTCATGAACAGTGGCATTGTCGTTTCGTTAATCGGTCCCGAAAAATGATTCCGTGCAGCTACTGCGAAATCACCTTTTGGGACTGAGAAACTAAATGATAGTGACATGTTCATGAGCTGGGGTTCCAAGACGCCATGTTGAAAATTTTGGGACAAAATTCCAAAAATAACTGCGATATCAACCTAAGTTGAACCTCCCCCCATTGCCTCCCATTATAAAGCTTACCGTCATTTCTTCTGTTTGCAGTTTGGCTTTGTTGAGTGCAGACGTGTCCCGGCTCAGAGAAGATCATGGCTCCTGACCTCCGGAGGGTAAGTATGGGTGAGGGGGGTGCGGGAGGTGGGTGCACAGAGGGAGGTGGGGATGGGGATGAGGATGAGGGAGACAACGGTGAACTGTTTTCTTGTTTGCAGAGGAAAAAAGACCGTAAGGGAAGGTTTTCTTCATTTACAGGTAAAAAAAAAAATAGGCACACTGGGGTGGGCTCCCAGTTTGCCACAATTCTGGGGGGAGTGCCGACACAAGTATTGGGCACCCTGATGTCGGCAAGGAGTATAGATGGGGGGAGCCTGCATCCGACACTGGGAGTGGGCATCCCAGTGTCAGAAAGGAAAGGGAAAACTGGTTAACCAGGAAAGACACACTAAGAGGAAAAACACATTAAAAGGGAGGATGCCGACACGGGAATTGGGCACCGTGATGTCGGCTTTTCGGGAGTGGGTGGCAGGAGCTGCCATGTTACAGTGTGCCACATAATATGGAGGGGGACATGCTGATACGGGAATTGGGCACCCTGATGTCGGCTTTCTTGGGATTCTGTGGCAGATGGCAGGAGTCACCATATTTATTGAAATGTTTCACCAGGGAAGGCACATAATGGAGGCTGTCATCTGCCGCTGCAATGACGAGCCTGTCTCTGATTGCAGTGGCAGATTCATTTCAACTCCATGGCTCTCTCTGAATCTGCTGACATCGGCAACATGCTCACTGGTTGGCGGCTGAGGACCCACCACTAAAGCATCCCTGCATTCACCACAACACTGACACACCTCTGAAATGTCTACTACCACAAGGCGTTGTTTGCACATGTGCACAAGCCAACATAAAAGGAAGAAGGGCAATTGGTAATGAAATCATCCTCTCAAATAAATTCATGCCACTGACAAACAGATGAAATTACCTCACCACCAGAAGAGATTTCTAATATAGACCTAACACCCAGCACAAATCCAACAAAAAACAAGTCATAGTTCTAGGAGATTCAATAATTAATTATATGGAGAGGGTCATTTGCTATACACCTTCTCCATGTGTGACAAGCTCATCCAGACTCAATACAGGTAGCGAAAACAATAGGTACTCCATAGCAGGAAATCAAATTCAAGAAAGGATTCACTTAACAGTCTATTAGCTAAATCAGTCAATGTGCACTCTCATAATAACACAAAAGGCAGGTGACTTGCTTTGTTTCTTTTTCCTGCCATACCTGTCTTTTAATTCTTCAAACAAAACACCACCCAAACTGTGCCAGACAGTACATACCACTGTGATGATACGGGGGAGCTGCACAAATTTCTCCAGGCAACAGCAAAAGGATTTTAGATAGGCTCTGAGGAAGGCATCACGTCATGACGCTGAAATGTCAGCACTCATGTGACGCGTGCAAGCGCACAGTCATGCCCCATTTAATGTCAGCAGCCTGATTCCATGACAACTGGATGGTGCCAAATATCACAACTGTGTACGAGATGGAAGTACAAGTGCATGAAATAAACCCAGAAGGACTGAAGTTATACAAGATTTTCAGGCAATTGAGCCACGAAGATATAAAATCTTTTTGCTATGCCTGGAGAAATTTGTGCAAAAACAAAGTACTATCACGGTAGTATGTATGGTGTTTTTGCTTGAAGAATTAACAAAGAAAGGTATGGTACAAAGAAAATACAATACTCCTACCTTTTGTGTTATTATGAAAGTACACAGACTGAGTTCCTGTCCCTGGCTGAAAAAGCAACATAATTCTAAATGAAGCGAACCTCCTACATCTTTGGGAGGATCGATCACCTTTGAGGATAAGGATTTCCCAGCATATTAAAATACTTTAAAATCTAAACTTTTCTCTATAGCCCACAAAAAAACAAATGGAGCAAGTAAAGTTACAAAAACAAGCCATTTGGCGCAGTGTATATAAAATCAATTCTGACCTGGAGGACTATCTTACCCTCCCAGTTTCACCAAATTTAGGAAAATGGATCACATGGGCCAGATTTGGACTAACTTCTGAATATACATACACTACCCGGTCAAAAGTTTTAGAACACCCCCATTTTTCTAGTTCTTATTGAAATTTAAGCAATTCAAGTCCAGTGAATAACCTGAAATGGTACAAAGGTAAGCGGTAAACTGCTAGAGGTTAAAAAGAAAAAGTTTAGGTTAGCAAAAACTGCTTTAGAGAAATTGCAAAGAAGAAAGCCAAGGTGTCAGTGAGTACAGTTTCCTACACCATCAAAAGGCACTTGGAAACTGGAGGAAACTCTGGCAGGAAGAGGTCTGGCAGACCCAAAGCCACAACAGAATCAGAAGACAAGTTTCTGAGAGTCAACAGCTTGCATGATAGGCGGCTCACAGGACAACAGCACAGAGTGACTGGCACCCTGAACCAAATGGGCTACCACAGCATTTTGCAGCGCCATGCAATACCCTCTGGTCTATGCCTAGTTGGTCAGGGGTTCATCCTACAGCAAGATAATGACCCAAAACATACCTCCAGGCTATGTCAGAACTACCTTCGAGGAAAAGAACAAGACAGTAGGCTTCAAATCATGGAATGGCCAGCACAGTCTCCAGACTTAAACCCCATCGAGCTGGTTTGGGATGAACTGGAGAAAGGGTGAAAGCAAAGCAACCTACAAGTGCAACACATTTGTGGGAACTTCTGCAACAGTGTTGGGAAGAACTTTCGAACAATATTTGATGTCCATTGTAGGAAGAATGCCACAGTGTGTTAGTGGTTACAGTATATCTGCAAAGGTGGCTACTTTGATGAGTCAAAATTTAGATTAAATTTTGTTAAACAAAATGATTCTATGATTTCTTTTTTATCTCCAATTGTTTATTTGTTCTATGCTTTAATTTCAGAGTATATTGAGACATTAACCTGTGTAAATTTCAATAAAAACTGGAAAAATGGGGGTGTTCTAAAACTTTTGACCGGTAGTGTATTTTAACAAATGTCACTCTTATGAACAGACTCAAAATATATATTGCGCCTGTAATAAAGGTTTTCAAGATTCCCTATTTCACATTATTACTCAATGTCCACTTTATGATTCTCTCAGAGAGAGAATCCTAAAGGATTTCCAGGTCAAATATGCCAACTTAGACTACGACCCAATATTTATTCTCCTATACCCTCAGACTAAAGAAGATGTGGAATTGATAGCTAAATTCTTTTCACACACTATCAGATATAAGAGGAGAATGTACCTTGCCCTGTAGAAATTAACCCTGTGCAACGTTAAGTCTCAATGCTGCATAATCACTTTTGTATCTCAAACTGAATAAATTTTTGAAATGATATTCTAATAATTGTTACATATTCTCACATGATAATTGCACATATAATGTATTATAATTTATCCTGCTTTTAACTCTTTATATGGTATGTGAAATGCCCCAATTCAGCAATGTTTTGGATGATCAATAAACTTGATTTGATTTGATTTACCTAGCACAAGTGTTAATTAAATCCTTTCTCCAGTACATTTGCAATTCAGACAAAGTCAGCAGAATGGTTAGTAGCTTCTCAAGGGCAAGAACAGAAGACGTGGGAAATATGGTTGAAAATGTACTGCCTGACGCAGGGGAAGCACCCCTTGTAATTATACACATTGGAACAAGCCTGCCTGGAAAACATCATATTATATGCAGATGATGCCGTTATATCGGTCCCTGGCAGGGACTACTCGACCATCACAGATGGCCTACTCAATAGCTTCCACAAACCCGAAACCTGGTTCTGCCAACACAAACTGCTACTGAACCATAAAAAAAACAAAAGCATACTGTTCACGATCCCTCAGAACAAAAAGAATTTCAGACCACTTAAAATTCATAACCTTAAAGGTGACACACTTGAACAAGTCTCATCGTTTAAATATCTGGGTGTCCACCTTGATGACACTCTCAACTTCTCCCACCACACAGACCAAGTTGTCAAAACTGCCAACATGAAACTGGGCATCCTCCATAGAAACAAGCACTCAATGACACCTGCGGCACTCAAATTAGCCACAGGCAGCACAGTATTGTCATCCATTGACTATGGGTTACCAATATACATAGCAGGGTCAGACACTGCCTTAACGGGATAAAAATGCTAGTTAACAGGCCATGTCGTTTGGTACTTGGGGCGAGACCGTTGGACTCACACTGTGTCCTCTACTCTGAGACTGGCTGGCTCCCTGTGCACCTAGGGCACAATGCCAAACCTGCCTCATCATAAAAAAAGCACAACTAGGCCTAATGCTGGAATCCCTATGTGGACTGTTCAAGAAGTCAGTGCAAACAAGGCAAACCCTGAGTGCGTCCAAAGGAAGACTATAAGTCCCTTTCAAGTGCACGTCTTTGGCCCAGAAATCCATCACCTACAAAGGTCCTAAATGGTTTAACGCACTACCTGACACGCTTACAGATAGCACAAAGCTGAGTCTGTTCAAAAGAGGGCTGTTGTCCCATCTAAAGGATGTATCTACCTGTAACTGCACAAGCAAATGACCCACCGGTTCCTCTTTTTCTTTATCTGCCTTTCTTAACCACCCTCTCTCCCACCCTACCACTCCATAAGTCGAACTGCCCCCCTCCTCCACCACCTCACCCCTCCTCAGCCCCTCCCCATACTGCCACCTTTTGACAATACCTCTCCAGTAGCTAACCCCCCACTCATCCCTCAACATTGCTTTGCTGCTGGCATGTTATTTCCTCCCTGGTTAGCCTATCCTGCAATTACTTGATGTAATGCATTTTATTGTTGTATTATGTATTATTATGATATACATGTAACAAACAAGTCTTTGACCTCATGTAATACCATCCGGTCCTCATGATGCTTTCCCTATGATCTTCTGTTACTTTCCTGATACTGTATTGTATTGTACTGTCTTGTCCTTGACTTGGAACTTTTGAAAATGAGTCTCCGACTCAATGGTAATAATCTAAATCAAAATAAATAAATAAAAAATAAATGATCTAGGGAAGAAAAAAAATCAAACAATGAAATCCAAATGATTTTCAAAATTTAGGAGCTACACTAGAAGCAAGAGGATATAAAAGTGTATTTTAACAAATGTTGCCACTACCAAGTGCGTCATATTGAAAACACAACAGAATTAAGGCTATCAACCAATGGGTGAGAAACTGGACAAAGGAAAGGGGCTGTTAGCACCTCAGAAGTTGGGAAACCTTTGAAGGGAAACATTTTTTTTATTTATTTTGTTTTTGGTAACAGGGTAAGTGCACTAGACATAGATATGCCTATTTTCAGGTACGACCCGGGAGGGTGCAAGTCAGATACAAAACATCAAGTGGATACAGTACAACAATAATGAGCAGTAGGATTAAGTCAGATTCCATACATCAACAGTGGACAGTACGTACAAGGTGACACAAAGAAAAATCCAGACAATAAGCACAGTTACTAATAACAGCATTTGTAGCAAGCAGTTAAATAGCATTTCAAACATAAATGGAGAAAAAACATAGAAAGATATAGAAATGCAATAATACATTGGAGATAAAGTCAATGATGCAAGACAGGAATGCAGCTGTTAACAAATAAGGAATGCTGCAGTTTATAATAAATAAAAGGCAGGATTTAATTTACAATATAACCAGATAGACATCAGGCTGGTAAGTATTTACCATTTAGGTCTAAGTTGAGGAAGGGAGGAGGTAGTAGTAAAGTCTATAAGTGTGGCAAGGAAGACTAATGGGGCAGGGGGGCCAAGAGGGTAGGAAGGAGGCCTTATGCAGGGGCAAAGGCAAGATGATCATAGAAGTGCAGGAGAGGGCAGAATAAGTGAGGAGGCCTAGAGGTGATGAAGTTGTTATAATGGTGAGGATGGGGGTTTAAGGTGGATTAAAAGCATATACAGGGGCGATTCAATTAAATGATAATAAAGTTGCTGCTTGAAGCAGGCATGATTTGGAGCTAGACTGATGGCTGGGGAAGAGAATTCCAATAGTGCGGGGCAGCATGGGAGAAACCACAGACTCCTATAGAGGTTTTATACCTCAGGATCTGGAGGTGAGTTTAGTCAACAGATCTATGGTCATACAAAGAACTTTGCGTGGGTGCAACATGATGTCTAGGGCTAAGGGGGTTCTTGATCTGATGATGCCGTCAATTAGTGAGCCAAAGGAGAGGAGGCGGTGGGGGAGGGCCATTTTAGGTCAGCATAAAGCTGACAGTGGTGTGTGTGTGGCCAGGTGATGCTAAGGCGCAGTGGCAACTATTATTGTGTGTGGTATCCCACTTGTGGTGAGTGGCTTTCAATGCAACAACATATGTGACTGAGCCGTATGCAAGGGCTAGGAGCCAAATACCCTGGGCAATAGCTAACCTAGCTGAGGGGTAAGGGCATAGCTAGTTTTGTATGCAATTCTGATTTTGGCATTAACTGACTTACAGGTGGTAGAGATATGCTGATCATAGTCCAAGAAAGCATCATGCGTGAGGCCCAGATACTTGAAGGGGTGAATACTGTTCACTAAGGAGCCATCCACACAAGAGATTGTGAATCGGCCTTTGTTAGCTCTAAGTCTGGCAGCCGAATGAAAAAGCATGGCTTGAGTTTTACCAATATTAAGGACAAGTTTGTTGTTGGAGAGCCAGGATTGAATGCGAAGAAAATCAAATGAGAGAGTGTGATTAATGTCAGAGATGTTCCTAGAGCTGAAGTAAAGAACCATGTCATCCACGTACAGCAAGAATGAGCAAGTAGGGGTGTTAAGGGAGATATCATTAATGAAAATGGAGAAAAGAAGGGGGCCCATAATGGAGCCCTGAAGAACTCCAATATGTATGGTAGTGAGATCAGAGGTGGCAGAGTTGAATTTCACGACCTGCTTTCTGTTTGACAGATAACTATTAAACCAGGCCACAAGGTCCAGGGAGAAACCAAGGGACAGAAGTTTGGTAAGGAGAAGAGGGTGGTCAACAAGGTCAAACACCTCAGTTAGGTCTATAAAGACCACACCCATCAGAAGACCATTGTTCATGGCAATACTAGTATCATTTGTAAATTTAAGAAGGGCTGTGGCCATTACAGAAGCCATGCCATAAGTCGGAGAGGAGGTTATGCTCAAGGAGAAAGGAGATTCAGTCTCAGTGTGGGGTCCAGAAGACTGAGTGGAGGAGAAAGAAGATGTATGCTTAGACAAATCCGAGAAGTGGAGGTTAAAGGAATTTGCAATGGTGGCTGGATGTGCAGTGCACATTATTTAGGACCATATCATTAGCTGCTTGGGAGTGTTTGGCTCCAAGGAAGGTCTTTATGTGTGATCAAAATTTCCTTGAGTCACCTGCTGCATCTGTCAATAATCCTTTACAAAAGGAGCTCTTTGCTGAGTGAATATTTCTTTTGCACTCATTTCTCTGTGTCCTATAATAATTGAAATCAGATGGGAGACCCGTGATCTTATAGCACTTCCAGCTTTTGTCCCAATCCCTCATTTGTGTGAGAAGATCTTTTAGTAGCCACCTGGTTGGTGTGCCATGGATTCGGCGAGTGAGTAAAGGGGTGTGCATATCCTGGAGCACCCCAAACATGGTTAGAACGTAGTCAAGAGTGAACTGAGCATCATTGGCTGTATAGATGCAAGACCAATCAACCACAGAGAGATCATGCAGAAATCGAGTCTGATCTAGGTTGGCAAAGTTGCAGAAAGTAATGTAATTAGGAGGGTGAGAGGGGTTAGCTGCAGAATGCTAAATACAATATACTGGAGAGTGGTAAGTTATGGCATCAGAGAGCGTACCAGCAGTTATTATTCTGTCAACCCAATTAGTCAGATCCCAGTCAATTAGGGTACTAGATCCGAAGGTAGACATGACCTGAGTGGGATCAGTGATGAGTTGGTGAAGAGTATATCCCTGAACAGCAGTATGCAGGGTTTTGTTGGATTTGTAAGCCAGTTAAGGTTTAGGACACCCAGTATGAGAACTTCATTGCGTCCAGCAGTCAAGGTAACCTGGGAGAGGAGTTTCACCAGACCAGTGGTGCCCCTAGGGAGGTTCCCTACACACAATATGTAGTTTCTTTGTACCTAGGGAGGAGGGTAGCATAAAGAGATTCACAGTGGGAGAGGGTAAGGGAAGGAAGAGCAGAGAGGTTGAGGTGAGATTTGTAAAATATGGCAACACCGCCACCCCATTTGGAGGTCAGCCTGTCACACCTGGAGTAGGTTATAGTTAGATAATGAGCAAACTGTGTCAGGGATGGGGGTTAAGCCATGTCTCAGACTGGCAAATGACATCAGGGTGGTATAGGGTGACCTTGGCCTCTAGTTCAGTCAAGTTACAGGGGGGACTCCTAATATTAAGGTGAGCAACTCGAAGTCCTTTCATGTCCTTCCAGCTTGCATCAGTGTGGGAGAGATGGTCTGATGGGTCAGGGTTTAACTCAACATCACCATCCAGAACAAGAGCAAGAGGGAGAAGGTACCATAGCTTACGATGGATGAAAGGGGGAGGCAGGTATGTGTGGCAAAAAAAGGATTTTTTATAGACATAAGCAACAAGGTAGATAAAGCAGTTTGGGGTGAGTAAAGGGGTGAGATCAGGATGTTTGTTAAATGAAACAAGCAGATTAGAGAAAGTAAAGTCATTAAGATCAGATGGGGATGCTTCAGGGGATTGGGAGCAAGGGGCTGGTTGGAGCCACATGAGGAGGAGATAAAGAAGCAGGCTGATCACCAGTGTTAGGGGAGTTAGGGAAGCCATAAATAAATATGAGACAACAATATTGCCAGTGAAGCTGGGACCTGTCCCTGTGGGTTCCAAGAAATGCACTTTAATTAAAGGGTGCAGATTGTTGGGGAGTTGGAGTTGTTTGGTGGCTACTGCCATTGACTGGAGCAGTAAATGAACCACTAAGAGGAATGAGCAATGACAGTAATGGGGATGTTACTAGGACCCAGGTGGCAAATGTGGAAAGGACAAGTGGGAAGGACCAACTAAGGAGGTAGGGGAAAGATACTTTAGAGTAACAGCCCAGAGGAACCATCAGTAGGCTTAGTAGCACAGTGGATACAGTTGCAGGCTTCATGACCTGTATGCAATGATGGGCAGCACCTAAGCAGAAACAGTACCAGAATGTTGGAGTACAAAATGGGGAACTTTATCAAGAATAATTTAAACTGATAATGCCGGGGGCAAGGGACATGAAGGGAAAGGCAACCACAGAAGAGCTACCAGTAAAAGTCAAAACCAAAAAATTAAACAAGAAAATCAGGACAGTCATACTAAATGCTAGCAGTCTGAATATTACAGAAAATAGAACCAGAACAACCACTATACATGGATACAACAGGAATAACTGGGATCACAAAAACATGGTGGGCTATGGAGATAGACTAAAATAAAAGTATTAATGGATACAAAAAATGCAGTAAAGAAATTGTAAGCAAGAAATGAGGTGGAGTAGCATAGTATGTCAGAGAATGTATTGATTGCACCCAAACACACATGGCAGAGGAAGGCAATAGTGTAGAACAAACATGGATTAAGATTAATGATAAACTAGATGACGCTTCTCAAATGGGACTTTGTTAGGCCACCGAAAGCACCAGAAACTGTCACAAAGATACTTCATTTCCCTGTTTGCTGATAACACAAAACACCGTAACAGAGCAGACACTCCGGAGGGAGTGGATAGAATGAGGAGAGACCTGCCGAAGCTTGAGGCGGTCAAGGGTGTGGCAGTTGATTTGCAAAAAGTGCAGAATAATGCACATGGGTCACAAAAACCCTGGAACAACATATCAGCTTGGGGGGGGGGTATAGCATGCTCCAAGCAGGAAAGGGACCTAGGGGTTATCATCTCGGAAAGGTTATGAGTCAGTGCGACAAGGCGGCAGGTAAAGCAAATAGGATGCTGGGATGCATAAGCAGGGGCATCACCAGCAGGAAAAGGGAGATTATAATTGCACTGTACAAGACATTAGTGAGGCACACCTGGAGTACAGTGTCCAGTTCTGGAGGCCTTACCTACATAACGATATATTTTATTTATTTATTTATTTAGCTTTTGTTGACCAGGTGATGCACTAGACAATCCTGCCTATTTTCAGGCACGACCGGGGAGGGATACAGATGAATGCCAACTGACCTTGAACCAGATTAAGCTGTTGGTGGTATTTTTAGTGAATGAGGGAATTGGCCAGGACACTGGGAAATTCCCCACAGACAGGGTAGAGAGGTTCAGAGGAAGGCAACCAAGATGGTACAGGGTTTGCATCACAAGTTCTACAAGGACAGGCTGAAGGACTTGAATATGTATTCCCGGGAGGAGAGGAGGGATATGATAGAGACATACAAGTACCTCACAGTGAGGAAGAAGGTGCAGGAAAACACTTTTTCAGAGGAAGAGATGTTCCAGGACTAGGGGTCTTGGGATGAAATTGGAGAGAGGGAGGTTCAGAGGTAATGCAAAGAAGTATTTCTTCATGGAAAGGGTGGTGAACAAGTGGAACACCCTGCCAGAGAAGGTGGTGGGGGCTGGAACGATTACAGGATTCAAGAATGCATGGGCTAAGCATCGGGTGATCCTAGCAGTTGGGGGAAGGAGACAATCCAGTTCAAAGAAGCTTGAAGAGGAAAAATTACATGCACAATTGGGCAGACTAGGTGGGCAAAGGCCCTTATCTGCTGTCAGTATCTATGTAACTATGAATCTATAATGGCCAGATGGAAAATGCAGCACTGTTTCACAGTGTCATAGTAATGAGTGATTTTAACTTCCCAGACATAGACTGGGAAAATGGAATAGCAATTAACAGGACTGAAAAAGAATTTCTCAACATGATACAACTAACATTAAACAAGTAGTCAAAGAAGGTACTAGAGGGAAGAACACTCTTGACTTAATAATCACTAACATGCAAAATAAAATTAATAATGTTATCGTCGCTGAACCATTAGGAAGCAGTGACCGCGCAGTGGTTGGATTTCCACTTGTGCCACTGATGCCCAGGGTTCGCGAATGGACCAAGGAGTTGGATGGCCAACCAAGGGAAGGTGGATTGAGCATCCCATGGCCTGCTCTCATCCTCTGGGGGGAAGGTTGGGGAGCAGTGGCGCTTGGCTGACCCCTGGCAGAGGCCGGGGGCTGCAATGACCAATGCTGAGTTGTTGGGGAGGCATGTTGGATGTCAGCACCTCAGCACTCTCGAGTCATTGCACGCCATGTGTCCCTGGAATTACAGCCTCGAAAAACTCATTGCCAGTACCACCTTTGATGCCTCACTCCCTCGACTCCACGACACCACCGAGATGCTTGGCTCAGCGACTAAGTGAGCAGTCTCCATCGGTATGGTTCGGTCCCGCAGCCTAGCCCTGGAGGGCAAGCCAGGGAGACCCTCCCAGTGGTGTTCCCACCAGAATCCATGTTCAGACATCTATAGGAGCAGTGTCCGTCTGACAGCCCTGCCAAGAGGAGGCAAGCCTGGGTGGATCACCACTCCAGGTAAGTCTCGGTGGTCAGGAAAGTCAGGGAGCTAAACCTTTCAGAGGTCTGCCAACCCCAGAAAGCTGTTTTAATGGGGCACCCACAAAAAAAAAGGAACAGTGACCACAGCATAATCACATTTACAATCAATTGCAAAGCATGTTACATAAACTGAAAGACCCAACTATGGCAAAGTGGATTTTAAATCCAGGAATTGGAAATGATCCAAAATAGATTGGAAACTGGAATTTAAAAACAAAAGTGCTAATAACTGCTGGGAGACCCTCAAGAACATTATTTTAGACTTAAATGAGCAACATATACCAAAAATAAAGGTATACAAGAAAAAAGGGAAAAAAAAATTTTTGGCTAAATAAGAAAGTGAAAAAACTAATAAGAACAGAAAAAAAGATTATTCCTAAAATATAAAACCAATCCAAATGCAAGGAATGGGTCAGTTTACAAGGAAATAGTTAAGTCAGCAAACAAAGGAGTCAAAGAGGCCAAAAGAAACTTAGGCCCAGATATTCAAAAGGGTTGCGCCATGCGCAACAGGGTTGCGCCATGCGCAAGTCCAAAATGCGCCATTCTGCGATATTCAGCAGGAGGCAGTTACGCCACTGGCAACAGGTTGCTGAAGGCAATGCAAATGAATGCATGCTCAACAGGAGGGGAGGATCCATACGCATAACCTACGGTTACGATGTTCAGTCGGTTGCGCCGAAGTTCTACATGCCACCACCAACCCGCGCCCGCAAGCTTGAGCCAAAAAGGCTTAGTTGAGGGCCACCCACAGGTGAGCTGCTGCATTGCAGGCGCAACACAGCAGCTGCCACCCTGGCTGGCCCCAACTCGGTCCCTGTGCCCCCCACCAGCCGATCGCGGGCAGAACACGATACATGTCCCCCTCCCACACATCTCCCACAGCCTGATCGCGGGCAGAACACGTACATATCGCCCCCACACATCACCCACAGCCCGATCGCGGGCAGGACACTATATGAACCCCCAGTGCCTGATCGTGGGCAGAATGTAACCCTCCCCCAACCCGAATAACTCCCTGGTGGTCCAGTGGACGTAAAGCCCGATCGCGGGCAGAATGTCACAGCACAACCCCAAAACATCTCCCTGGTGTCTAGTGTCCCCCACCCACCCATGAAGCCCCTCCACCCGCTTCCCAGGCCGGGCGGCGCATATATCCCACCCGCCCGCCGCCTCGCTACTACTGATTGATTGTGCCGGTAGGGCTGCACGCCCATTGGTGCAGAGCTACAGCCAATGGGCGGCAGCCCATACCGTATATGACAGTCCAGATTTGTGAATGATCAAAAAGAAACAGGCATATAGAGCTGTTTCCATATGTCTGAGCACTGGGAAAATATAACTTAAAAACAGAAAGGTTGGGACCAAAAATGTTTTTATAAAATTAATTATTTTTAATTTCCCCATTCGCCAACTGTTCCAATGTAGAACTTGTGTTTTTCCTATTGCTATTTGTGTTTCCCAATTATAGGAGGCCAAATCCCCTGGACCAAAACATACTCCCAATATTTTACAAGGGGGGATTAGCTGTAGGAATACCTTCTATATTTTGAGCCTCTGAATCCGGGTTTCCAACTTTAATACACTGACTCTTATGTTTATTGACTTGTGTCCCTAATACCCCAGCTATTGTTTGTAGTAGCTTACACGCAACAATCTCTGACTGTTCGTCTGCTAGTACGAAGTAAAGACCATCTGCATAAACTGCAGAGTGTAAGCCTGCTACTTGATGATGCTGTGAACGCCGTATTGCTGGAGACCTTGGTAATATTCTTATTAATGAATCTGTTGTCAGGATGGATAAGAGGGGGCTCAGGGGGCACTCTTGTCTCACTCCCACTTTAATATCACATTTTCTCCCCACCCAACCATTATCAAATGGTCTTACATAAGCTGCTGCATAACACGTTTGGAGCCCGCCTATGAATCCCTCAGGGAAACCATATGCTTTCTTCGCAACCATAAAACTTCATGCTGAGGCTTGATCTAAACTAATTACATACCCATCACAAGACCCTTGCTGGACTAAACTTATCAATTCCTTAATAAAATTAGTGCATCTGTGATGCTCCCCAAGGACAGTACAAAACTGAGCTGAATAAATGATGTCCTCTAATGTGGTAGCCAATCTTTACTTAATATTTTTGCAAGGATTTTAAAATCTACATTAAATAGAGTTATATGGCCTCCAGTTTTTAATATTTGACTTTTTACCTTTCTTTTATAAAAAAAATCTTAAGGCCCTTGTGCATTTGGTCTGTCAATTTGTTATCTTCTAAAAAAGCATTAAACACGATTAAGGTTTCAGATGGCGTAAGAGTCCATAAAACCTTGTACACTTCTCCAGGCAAATCATCTGATCCAGAGGCTGTCTCATTTTTAAGGCTTTTAATAGTACTTTCTAATTCATCTGAAGAAATAGGTAACGTTAACCGTGTTTTTTTTTTAATTCCAATATCTGGGGTGAATTAGCTGCCTGTATAATCTGTGACATATAGTCATTTAGTGAGCTGGGGCTACTAAACTGATCATATACATACATACATATATATATATATATATATATATATATATATACAGTGTGGTAAACTCAGGTACTGGAGAAGAGGGGGGTTCCTTGAGTAAGATAGTCAGGGTACAGCTGCAGCTGATTTGGCTGATTAGCTGCAGCTGCACAGACAGGAGAGCTTTAAAAACAGGAAGGAAAAGCCAGCAGGCAGTTGCTGCAGGGGTAGAGGGCTGACAAGCTGCTTGGATGTGTTCCAGGACAGGAGTCCCTTAAGCAACCCTCAGGAGATTGGTCTCCTGAATTAAACTAAAGAAAAAAGTTATTTCCATTGTGAGTTTTCCGTTTTACTGTTTGTGTTCTTCCAGAAGGTCAGCCTTCTGGAAAGAGGGCTTCTAGCTACGGTCGGGATTGTTTAGTCAGCTCCCTCCCGGGCTAGAGCCTCTTTATTTCTGTTTTGTTTCATTTTCCTGGTGGGGCTTAAAAGAAAAGGAAAGGGCAGAAGCCCAAGGTTCTGTGTCACCAATCATATTAATAAAATTAAAATATACCTGGTTGGTTTGATGTTAACAAACTGGTCTTCCTGAGACTCTTTAACCACCGTAAAGCTGATCCTGAATCCCGTGGCGAGGCTGCACCTTGTCACAATATATGTGTATATAAATATATATATATATATATATATATATGAGTTTCAATTGTTTTCATTATCTCCTTGTTTTCCCTAACTACTATCCATTTCTTATTATTTAACTCTGTTATTAATTGTTTTTGTTATTCTGTGTTTGCAGTCCTCATATGGATTTGTCTGGCTTTTTTCCCTTGTGTTCCAAACCTTTGTTCTAGTTCCAATGACTTAAGCTTATTGTATTGAAAGTGTACCATCTCAGTTTTAACATCCTTTATTTGTTCTGACCAGTCCTGATCTGAGGCAGATTGTAAAGAAACCAATTCATATAATTTCTCCCCAAGAGCAAGGTCATTTTGATAGTTGTTTTTTTTCCCTTTCTGTATTGCTTTCTGTTTTAAAACATCCATAATACAAATCTTACTGTCTTCCCACCACTGTATTGGTGAATCATACAGAAAGGTTATTGGCTGCCTGTCCATTATTACACAAGCTAATTCTGTTTTAATTTGTTCATTTTGGAGTAAACTAACATTTGCTCTCTATATCCCCTCCAGTTTCTCTTGGAAGGGTGGTAGAAACCTGGATCCCAATCATAGCATGATCCAAAGTCTCAACCGTGTAGCAGAAGTAGAAATTACTGAAAGGTTTAGACAAAAACAAATATCTATGCATGTGAATAATTTCCTTTGTAAAATGTGTGCTTTGGGGTCTGTCCACTACTGCCCTGTACATCTATTAAACCAGATTGAGTGATAGTGATTTCAAAACACTAGCATCACAATAAAGTGTTGTCAACTGGAGGCTTTTATCGGTGAGTAGTGGGCTAATGTTGAAATCTCCTCCAAAAACAGTTGTTTATTTGTAAATAAATAAGGCCTAATTAAGTTTAACAATTCTGATCATAGGGCTTTAGTTTGGGGAGCATAAATGTTCCCCAGTCTACATGCTAACCCACCAAACAGTATATCCAAAATCATAGCTCTCCCTGGAGCAATATCAGTTTGTTGTATTATTTGTATATTCCCTGCTTGTTTGGAAAAACAGATCCCTAACCCACTACAAGGTTATAATAACTGGCTCTCATTTTTTCCCATAGGAAAACCAGGTTGTAATTTTATTGTTATAACCAGATGGCTATAATGACAAACACGTGCCCGGTTTCCCTAGCTCGGCGCATGCGCCAACTAGGATCTTCTTCTGCTCTGCTCGTCCTCTGCTGTTCTGCTCCTCAAGGCTCTGCAGTTTGTCGACGCCACCCGTAGAAGTCAGTGGTAAGTTCTTTTTTAAACAAATATATGACTGGGCACATAAAATGCTTGTTTTTTGGGGGGAGAGGCAGAAATAAAAAAAAAGTAAACAGTGCTTTACATCAGGAGCTGAGCCGCTATGGATCATGCTAAAACCCCAACAGTCCGCGGCTTGACTCCGTGTATTTATTTCGTATAATTGCTGTGCCAAAAAAATGACCCCCAGCAATTATACAAAATAAAGGATGTGTACTGTCAGTTTGTTCAGTTTTTATCAAGGCAGAAGTAGGCTAAAAGCCCATCGGGGCTGCCTTCCCTACACTTGCAGGGTGGATTTAGTCCTACTGGCCTAATAATAGCCTATCAAGCCTCACTTTTTGAACTGATGAGGATTTTAATAACCACCAAGTGTTGAGGCAGGGAATTCCATAGCTTACATACTCTTATAGCAAAATAGTTGTTCCTTCTATCAGTATGAAACCTTGGTATGTATAATTGTTTATTGTGACAACATAGATTATCACATTTAGTTATGAATAATAAATTTCAGTCAGTTCATAGATGTTCATCCTGCAGTATATGAAAAAGCTTGAGAAGGTCTCCCTGTTTCATGCTGTTGAAGATCATATATATTTAGTTCCTTAGCTCTCTGTATAAGTTAAATCTTTAATTCTTGATATCATCTTTGTAGTAGTAGTAGTAGTAGTAGTAGTAAAAATGTTTATTTTATACAGGAAAAGATCTTAAGTTTCACATCATTGGGTCAAAAACCCATTTTCAAGATGGTCCTGTTTTGTCTTATCTTAAATACAAAAATACACATTTTCTAGACATTTACATACAACACATTTTAAAACACGTTATCTGAAATATAAGAAAACACTTTTTCTAGACATTTACATACAAAACATTTTAAAACAAGATATCTCTTTACTAATACTAATAAGTACTTTTGTCATTTTTAAAATATTCTACAAATAGAATTTTCCGAGTCGATATTTAACATATTGCACAAAAAGAAATGAGATTCTTAAGGTGTAAAGTGATTTGAGTAGTTTTTAAACAGAGACACAAAATGAAATTAGATTTATGAGATGTAAGGTTGTCTGGGTAGTTTCAGACAGAGATATAGCTTATTCAAGTTTACCAGACTAACCAAATATATTAATACTGGGGTACTGTTTTAGTAATTTCCTATTAACATCTACAACTAGAATCCAAGGTCTGCTTCAACGATTTTATAAACAATTTAGTACTTTGAAGCTGCCTTTGTTTATGGTCTATAGGTTCCCAAAAGTGTTTAACTTTTACAGCAAAAGTCATATAACCATACCTATTTTTAATTTTCATTTGAACATACTTACTTTTTAACCTTCTTAAGTTATAGTTTGAATCTTTTATTTTCAGTTTGTCTAATAGATATTGGGGGTTTCAACCTTGTATCACTGAATGGATCTGACCCAACCACTTCAAATTCCTCTTCTGGTCTAATGATAACCAATTTAACAAATTTAACATTTCACAATGATGTTTATAATAATCACACTATAAGATGAACCTTTCAAGGCTGTAATAAACAGTATCCAGTTTTTTCAAGTTTGTTTCTGATGTCATGCCATAAATATGGCTTCTGTAGTCCAAACATGGGATAATTAATTGATTTGCCAAACAGTCTTATTTTTTGGTCTAAGCAATATCCTGACCTTCTAAAAGCACCATTTTTTTAAATTTGTTTTCCTTGCCAGTTCATCTATATGAAAATCGAATTGAAGTCCTTCATCTATCCACATTCCAAGATACTTATAACAGATTTCTTGGCCAAATATCTCATCCTTTAAAGTTCTTATTTATACATTAGTCTGTTTACTTTCTTTCTTCTCCTACATGATTTAAAAGTCATTGTTTTGTTTTCTTATTATTCAGCACTAAATTAGAGTTTTGTAACCACTTTTCCATTTTTGTAAAATCACTTTGTAATCTATATTCCATTTCTGATCATGTATTCCTCTGAGCTATTAATACCTATCATCGGATATAACCTCACTTTGGTGTATTCTGCTGTTTCAACTAAATCATTTATATACAATATGTTAAGAACAGTACTGGCCCTAATATTGAGCCCTGTGGGAATCCTCTTTGTGCCTGAGCAGTATTTGAAAAAAAACTTTCCTAACTGTACTTGCTGAGTCCTATGAAATAAGTAGGACTGAAACCAGGGAGTATCTCTTCATCAAGGCCAATATTCTTTAGTCTATTCAATTGCATATTGTGGTCCATGGTGTCAAAGGCTTTGAGAGGTCCAAGAACACTGCACCCACCAACTGTCCTCATTCATTTGAGTAGTTATGTTATCTATCAGGTCGGTGAGTGCATCCATGGAGTGGCCCTTACAGAAACCAGACTGGTAGCAGGTCAGCAGCAGCCCTTCTCTAGGAACTTGGTCAACTGCCCTTCACCAGCCTCTCCATCAACTTCAACACCGTGGACAACAAGGCAATTGGTCTGTAATTTGTGTATTCTGAAATTGTACCTCTTTATAGATTGGACTGATCTTGGCCTTTTCCAAGATCTGGGAAAAGTTCTTTCAGTAAGGCTCCAATTAAATATTCTTGTTAGAACTGGTGCAGTAACATCTGCTGAATCTTTCAAAAATCTATTTTCTATCCTATCTTAACTAAATGCTTTATGTGTTTTCAATTTTCTTAATTCCCTTTTGACTTCCTTACAGGAGATGTACTTAAATCTAAATTTCCATTTGCTTTCATTCTCCTTTTGTTGCTGATTTATTCCCTGTCCTTGATTGTTTTTGGAAAATCAATATCCGAAAGAGAGGGAAAGTATGTATTTAATCTATCTACTGATTCTTTTAGTGACAAAAGTATCCCAATGTTTTCTATCTGAGTAGGGGCTTTATTGTCCATTGGTTTCTCTAATGATTTTAATAGTGACCAGTAATTTCATGGATCTCTGCTCACTTCAACTTTTTTGCATACCATGATTTTTTTGATTTCCTGATCATAATCTTTTAATTTATTTCAGGCCTTCTTGTACATATCCCAATCTTTTGAATCAACAGTCTTATTTGCTTTTTTCCAGATCCAGTTTTTTATACTAATATCTTTTTTTAATTTCTCAGTGATCCATGGAAGGTGAATTTTTCTTGGAGCAGAAATCTTTAGAGAAGCTACTTCATCACATGCTTCCAAAATCTGGCATCAAAAAAAGTCTTTCTCATTTTATTTCTCTTAATATATTATTACATTTCTCTTTACTATAGTTTTTGAAGTATCTTTTTCAATTTGTTGTAATCATTCTGTTTCATCTCCTAATCTGTATGAATGTAATTCAAGAATTCTTTGCACACTGTCTAATATTTTCCTGTCTTTAACTAAATAGGGAGCCCAGAAGGATGACACATAATCCAGGTGTGATCTAATAAAGACCTGGTATAATGGAATAATGCAATTTTCATTTCTAGTGTAGAATGATTTTTTTATAGCTCTCAGGGGTCTATTGGCAACTAATGCCACCTGCCTACAGTGGTCCCCTGGAGTTAGTATATTATTTACTAGTATTCCTAGATCTTTCTCATTAGTTACAGTTTTGAGAGATGTATAAAACTCAGATTTTACACACCCCCTCTGGGTGGGATGCCTTAACAAACCCGTCGAGCTTCCCTCTTGGGGTTTATGTGGCATCCCATTCCTCGGGGGGGGGTGTAAAATCCTTGTTATAACCACCTAGCCATCCATTATTCTCTATGTAACCCTATCGACCACACTGAAGGCCCCAACATCTATTCTGTAGTAGCTATATCTAATTCCCTTATAGTGTGCAGCCCAATGTCCTGTAAAAAGAAAATATCAAAATTTGTGCAGCCCAGTGTCCTGTAAAAAGAAAATATCTACATTTGTTTGTATCAACATTGCAAAGGTAGCTGTTCTTTTTAAATCTGATTTGTACTGTTAGTGTTTAGGCTTGCTAGTCTGAGATCTGGGAAGTTAATGAAAGTTTATTCAGCAAAAAGCATTTTCCAGACCTTGTCTTAATTTTCAATCAGGAGATTTAGTTTTTTTTTTAATTATTATGCTTTTTTGTTGCCGCCAGCTGCCTGGAACCTCTTCCCAGTCACGGACCCTCACTCCTACCTCCACATTGGACATGCCCTTTGATACCTCCTGGCTTGCACACCCAGGGTGGGGTGCGCACCCCTCCTCAAAGGTGCTACAATGACAGGATAGGTCAAAGGCCATCCTGGAGGCTAACTAAAGCCAAGGGTGGCTTCATCTAGGTGGCCTGTGGCATTATTTTCTCCCTGGTTATGCAGGGGTGGGGTGTGCAATGACGGCCAGCATCCAACCCGCCCCTGAGCCTACTTGTGGTGCCGGCATACGTGGCACATCCAGCCACTACTAGGTGTCCACATTGCACTGAACGCTATGACCCCTCCCCAGAGAAGGAGAGCAGTTGTCAGATGCTCAATCCTTCTCCCCGGCTGGCTCCTCCACCAGCATGGGTCCATTCCTGAACCCGGTCACCAGAGTCACAAGTGGAATTCAACCACTGTGCCAGCGGCCCAGTGGAAGGTTTCGCTTTTGAAGGACCAGGCTGTTGTGAGTCCGTGGTGACTCCTCTGAGAAGACTGGACCAAAACATCAGAGTCCTCATCTTCCATTTCTTGGCCCCAGTCATGTAGAGCATCACATTGATTAGCTAAAGGAATTTGCTCTGACCAGGTGGACTGTTTTGATCGGGAAGAGACAGGCCTTTTAGCTTTTTTTTCTGTTGAAAACCCTCCAAGTCCATCAGTGGTGTAACTTTAGGGGGAAGGGGAGGTGGTGGCATCTCTTGAGTGACTAGGTCTGTGTGTGCCTCATTCTCTCCCTGTGGTACTATGGTATAAATAGTCACTGCAGTCTCCACTGTGTTAACTCGTACCTTAGGGAGGACTGGTACCATGGAGTTGTTTCTTGGGGCTGAAAATTAGGCCAATTGGTGGCTTTAAAAGATTTAAGTGCTTGGTTAAGATAACAGTCCTGCTCTGTATAGTCAGTCATGTTATGGGCTGTCCATGGGCATGTTCTGAAAGTACGGGTTTCTTCTCCACATGGTGTACATTTAGGTGGTACTCTACACCTAACCCCATGAATGTCCCAATTCCCCACACTGATAGCATTTTATCTAATCACAGTGGGTATTCAAATGACTTAAAGAGTCACATCTGTAACAGGACTTGGGCTGACACTGGTAAAATATTATGCCCCTGTCTCTGCCTAGGTAAAACAGTTTGGAAGATGCTGAATGCCTTGGTCATTTTGTTTCAACTGAACCTGAAATTTCCATCCCCCAGTCCAGAATCCATTATCATCTATAATTGGGTCAGATGTGCCTTGGAGCGTACATCTTTGTTCCAGCCAATGAATTATGACATTCATGTTCACCCCTTCATTACAGAAGAGAACAGTGACTATTTTAAATGTAGGTTTAGTTATTGGTATGGCAATGAAGTGCTTCCAGATAGGTGTATTCTTAACTTTGTAGGCACACAGACAGCTGTCAGATATAGCTTACTATAGAGAACTCACCGAAGACCCTGCTACAGAATATACTGAAGAACTTAAACAAATCATCATGTCTCTACCTAACAACATCCAAGAGCAGTTACAAATACTAATTCCAAACAAACCTACTCCAGAGACATTCTATATGCTACCCAAGATATGCAAACCGTGGAATCCAGTACGACCCATCATCTCTGGCATTGGCACACTCATTGAAAACACTTCAGGACTCATTGAATCAATCTTAAAACCACTAGTAGGAGCTACTAGCAGTTTTAATCAGGATACCACTGATTTCCTCAGGAAACTGAAACAAATTGGACAACTGCCACCGAACACTATCCTAGCCACAATGGATGTCACTGCCCTGTACACCAACATCCCACATGAAGATGGCATAGCAGCATGTCAGAAATTTTTAAAGGAAAACACATCCACAGTAGGCATTCCAGAAACCACCATCAGCACCCTAATAAAATTCATTTTGACACACAACTTCACCTTTAACGGCAAGCACTTTTTACAAATCATGGGGACAGCCATGGGCACTAAAATGGCACCACAATATGCCAATCTTTTCATGGCCTGTTTAGAGGAGGATTGTTTTAAACACCACCCTTATAATCCATCTGTCTACCTCCGTTTTATTGTTGACATATTCCTGATTTGGACAGAAGGTGAAGACGCTCTCAAAAAATTTCAGCATGATTTTAACAACTTTCATCATTCCATAAATCTCACTATTGAATACTCCACCACCAGCATACATTTTCTTGACACCACAGTCAGTGTCACTAAAAATGGACATATACAAACTGCTGTTTACAGAAACCCTACTGACAGACACCGCTACCTGCATAATTCCAGCTTCCACCCAAATCATACAAAAAAATCTATAATCTACAGTCAGGCAATTTGATACCATCAAATCTGCTCTGATGAGAGAATAAGAGACAAACAGCTCTCCACACTTCGTAATTCCCTAATTCAGCAGGGCCACTCTCCAAGACAAATTGACAGAGAATTTGAACGGGCCATACAAATACCATGAGACAATCTGCTGAAATACAGGCAAAGACAACAAACTGACTGCACATCCCTAGTGGTCATTTACAGCCCCATGCTAAAACCCCTTCAGGAAACTGTCAAAGAGCTACAACCATGCTGAGAGAAGATGAAACACTGAAAGACATCTTCCCTGAACCACCCGTTATTGCCTATAAGCAGCCCCCAACTTCTCAAACATAATAATTTATAACAAACTCCAGCAGATCAAAATAACCAGAAAACAAGAGGGACAACACCATGCAACATGGCAAGATGTAAGACCTGCACTCATATATGCACACAGGCCACCATTAAGACAAGCCAGAACAACATAATACAAATTAATGGATCCTTTACATGTCAATCCAGCAATGTGGTTTACCTAATTCAGTGCAAGAAGTGCACAAATGGTTGCTATATTGGGGAAACTAGCCAACCACTGAAAACCAGGATGAATCACCACCATCACACAATAGAAAACCAGATTATCAGCACTCCAGTAGGAAACCATTTTTCACAAACAGATCACTCTCATTTAGATTTATCTGTCTTGATACTAAGAGGCAACTTCAGAAACACACAGGACAGAAGGACATGGGAATTGAAATATATTAAATAATTTAAATCTAACATTTCAGGTCTGAATCGGAACATCGGTTTCATGACACATTATGGTAAACTGTAATTCTTTTTTATTGTGTACTGAATCATGTCATTATTTATCACACTTTGGTTCTGTATTTCTCTTATTATAATTTTTTTCTCTGAGTTCTGCCTGATCTGTTTTTTCACTTGTACCTCACTTCCTCCCTGCCTCTCCCACTAACTTTCTAGCTCAGTCCCACCCTGTCCCTCTTGTTTTCACACCTCTGTTTATATTACCTCACACTCTGTTTATCTAGGCCTTTGATCTTTTGTTTCTCTTAATTTCTTGATTTCCTTACATCTTTTAGGCATCTCCTGTCTATTCTACCCTTAAAGCTAGTCTCAGATCTAAGATCCTATCTGCACGCGTTTGTCTTCCCTTTAGCTTCCTTTCATCTCCTTCAGACCTGTTTCTACTTAGCCCCCCTCCCCATTTCTTTTCATGTTTTTATTTTGCATCTTAGACTTTCATCTCTAGTCCCCTTTGTCACCTTCCTACTTCGCTTCCTGATTTTTAAGTGTTCCACAGTGGATATAAATACTGCTTATGTTGCTCAGTTTTTGCTATTAACCTGAAGAAGGGACCTGTGTGGCCCAGGAAGCTTGTGTGTAATTCCATCTTTGTACAAGACACGTGTTGGTCCAATAAAAGGTATCAAACCTTCAATCTTCTCCTGTTTTGCAAAGACCAATATGGCTGGAATCTCTTTTACAAAACTAGTACAAGGTCCAAAACTTATCCAAAGAGCAGCTGGGCCAGCCCATTGGTGCAGCAGTTGGATTTCCACTTGCAGGAGCTGGCGACCCAGGTTCAGGAACGGACTTGGGTCACTGGAGGGTCGCCAGGGGAGCAAGGCTGGAGCATCCGATGACAGCTGGCCTTCTCTGGGGAGGGTGGTGATGTGGCTCAGCATCTGCCAACCCCTCACAAAGGCCAGGAGCATAGCAGCATGGCCAGCCTGCAGACACTTGGGGAGTGCGACATCAGCATCACACCTTGATGTCATGGTGTGCCACCCTCCAGGAGAAAACAGGAGGAAATAGCACCTCAGCTGATCGGGTGATGGCCCCTCCATCCCCTCACCTCCTAGACACCCCAACCTGCATCCACCGCCTCAGCAGCACCCAGAGTCATACCTCCTGGCCACAAGGCTGATCCCTCATGAAGGTAAGGGAACCACCCGACACAAGAATATGTCAGGGATACCTGGGGTAGGCTGCCATATGGGTGGTGAAGGTGGGGTGGATCCAAGTGTGAAGAGGGCTTACGGGGGCCCGGAGGAGTGATTGGTTGAGGGGGCAATAAGGCAGAGGGAAAAAAAAGAGCAGCTGTTCTAAAACTAATCGTGGGGTGTGAATAAAAACATATACTTCATTTGGTGTAAATGTTAGTGAATCTTTGATCAAATGTTTCCCAACAAAATGCCTATCCGGTTCCAGTTCCAAACCCCCTCAGTATCTTATTTTAACCACAAAATGCCACTTAGCAGCCTCAGCTGGTTTCTGAAATAAACTAACATAACTGTATGGTTTAAAATGTGGGACAGAGTCCTCCATTTCTGATGTCATGTCCATAGCCTCCTCGTTTAAATCAGATATAGTAGTAGTAAGATTATGGGTTTCAGTACCTGCTGCTTCCTGAGAAGACTGGTGTTGCTGTATGCCACTCTGTGCTGTGTGGTGAGCGTTGGCGTCTGATGCAGCTTCTGAATCCACTGCCACCATGGGACTCCATGCAGCTGCAGCAGCTGGCTGTGAGGTCTTTTGATGTGCATCTGTCTCTGGTCATATCTCTGTCTGGCTGTTCTCCAATTCCATCAATTTAGGCGAGCCCGGTAATGGGTTGGCTGGGTCTGGGATCCATTAACCATTCAAAAATATCCATCCTGGCTGTTGTAGAGCATGTCCTGGCATCCATTCCGGTTCCAATCCTTGTGTTGAATATGTATATGATCCAGCCGCTGTACCAGTCTCAGTAGGGAAGCTCCCTACTACGGTTCATCCTCTGGGTCGAACTCTCCAAAGGTAAAAATAATTTCTTTCCTGGTAGGGCTGACTGACAGTCTCTTTCTTTTTTTCTCCTCTTCAAGTTTAGCTGTATTCAATTAAGAGTCTGTTTCCATGTCGGAAACCATGTTAAGCAATTGCCATTTTTTTTCCTACATATTCATTTGTAGAACTATATCATCTGAGTTGATATGCTCAGGTGCATCAAGATTAATACTGGTTGGAGACTTCAGTCTGGTTGTAGGCATTGATTCCTGAGCTCCTTCCATATGAGGTGCCAGTGGGGAATGCCAACTCCTTTGAGTGTATAGGAGCTGTGTGTGCAGGATTCAGGATCCTTCTCATTTACCATCCACCAGGGGATGGGATGGTATTCCTGAAGGAGGTAGCAGACTTCATCATCGAGATGATATTGGAGGCCCCCACATGGTTAATTTTGGGGGACTTCAATGCCTGGGTCGACGATGAACTCTCTGCATTTTGGACAAGACTCTCCAGTTGATGGAATCATTGGTCCTGACATGGGTTATTACTACCGCAACGCATGGGGGACACTTGTTGGATTTGGTGTTCCACCTAGGGATGGAAATCTCTGGTATGGAGGTGGATCCTATTGGATGGTCAGACCATCACATCTTGAGGTTTAGTTTCGCGACCCCTCAAAATGGGCCTGCCCCGAAGGAAATGGTACAGTACTATCCCTTTAAGACAGGTAACATCCAAAGGCCTTATGATGATATTGGACCCTTTGGGTATTCTGTTAGAGAGCAGTGACCCAGGGACTCTTGTGTGGGCCTATAATAGGGCAGTAGTTGAGACACTGGATGCCATTGCTCCAGTACATGTTCGCCCCTTGACCTCTCTCCCGGGTGCCCCATGGTTTGATGGGACACTAAGGGAATTGAAGAGGCAGGGGTGAAGGTTGGAGAGACATTGGCGGGAAACTCACCTGGAGGTGGACAGACTTAGGTTGTTGGACCATTATAAGGTCTACCAATCGCAATTTCCCATAAGAAGGCAGAATTCCTTTCTAGGAAAATTGCTGCAGCGAGGAATAGACCAGCCCAGCTCTTCTGGACCATGGACAGACTGTGCAATCCTGTCTGCCTGTGGTCTGGCGGAGCATTGTCACAGGAAAAATGTGAGGAGTTGGCTCGGTTCTTCACTGATGAAGTGTCCACCATTAGGACAGAGAGCAGCCAATGCCTCCCCATTGATCCTTGCAATGGCTTACCAAGTGGTACTAATACCCAGTTGTCCTGATCTGCCTTCAGGCAGCCAGTAGTCATGGATATAGAGAGGATCATCCAGATTTCACGATCAACTTGATGTAGTTTGGATTCAATCCCAATACACCTCCTTGTAGGGTTTGTTGAGGTCATCGGCCCGGTCCTAGCTCAGATAGTCTTGGCTTCATTGGAGAGAGGGATCTTTCTGGATTCTTTAAAGAAGGCAGTGGATAGACCACTGCTGAAAAAGCCCTCCCTTGACTCAGACTGCCCTGCTAACTACAGATCAGTCTCTAACCTGCCTTTTACAGGGAAGGTTATTGAGAAGGTGGTCACTCTGCAGCTGGAGGATCATTTATCCATCCGCAATGTCTATGACCCTCTCTAGTCTGGCTTCAGGAAAAGGCATAGCACTGAGACTGCCCTGGTTCGGTACTTTTTATTTTTATTTATTATATTTAGTTTTGTTGACTAGGTAAGTGCACTAGACAAATTCTGCCTATTTTCAGGCACGACCCAGGAGAGGGGCACAGATGAATGCCAACTGACCTTGAACCAGACCAAGCCAATGGTGGCATTCCCAGCGAATGGAAACCTGGCCGGCACTGGGGACACTCCCCACTCCTCGGATAAGCACCACAGGATCCTCAATGTCCACCGAACCACCACCAGAACAGGCAGATGGGACCCCAGTCCAATGCCCCATGTGAAAGACGGTACCTCAGGAGCACAGCACCCCATGCGCACTACAGCGCCAGCACCGGACCCAACCCAAGTGCCTGGCACGAGGACAGAACCCACAGCCCCCGATTCCCTGGCCCCAGAGGTGAGCACGCCACCCACTCAAGCCACTGACTTACCACCCTACTCTCTGGGGAAGCATTATCCTCTGTGTCACTTCAGATACTCTCTGAACCGGGGCTGCTATTTTCACATTTATTAAGTTTTGTGTTTTTGTCTGTGATCCTTCCTGCAATCCTGAATCTTCAGCTGCACTTTGTATTAGGTGTCTACATTAGTGCCTTCAGCTGCAGTGTGTCTGTGGTGCCTGCACTAGTGCCTTCAGCTGCACTTTGTCTGAGGTGTCTGCAGTAGTGCTTTCAGCTGCACTTCATCTGAGATGTCTGAACTAGTGCCTTCAGCTGCACTTTGTCTGAGGTGTCTGCACTAGTGCCTTCAGCTGCACTTCATCTGAGGTGTCTGCACTAGTGCCTTCAGCTACACTTTGAGATGTCTGCACTAGCACCATGAGCTGCACTTTGTCTCAGAGGTGTCTGTGCTAGTGCCCTGGGTACCAGGTCTACCTGCCGAAACAAAAAACGTACATGAAGAATCGTGTGTGGTGTAGAGTGCATTGGAATTTAGAGCGACAGAGGTATAACAGCATTAGGGAATTACCACTACCCCTGTTGCTCTGTGCTCTTCCTAGTAAAGGATCTAGTTGCTGTGTGCTGGGGTTGCTGGGCCAGCTGCTCACGTGGGTAAGCTAAAGCACCCTTTTATGTCAGGGTGGAAACCTGGGACAAGTGGTTAATTTCTAGGTCACCTGGTGTTGCAGTTTAGTGCTCATTTAAAAGTTACAATATTCCCTCTCTTGGTGTTTGCCCCATCCCAAATCCACACCCCTTGGGTTTGCAATCTAAGACCCGGTGGTGTGCTCTTTTCTTATAGTCTGTGTTTTCCGGCTCTTTTGTGTCGGCACTGTTTTCTTACAGTGTCCGTTTCTGTGCATTTTTTGTGGTCAGCATTATGACCTCATGCCAGTGCCCTCAGCTGCATTCCATGGTGCCTGCACTAGCCTTGAGCTGCACTTTGTCTGATGTGCCTGCACTAGCGCCTTCAGCTGCACTTTGTCTCTGAGGTGTCTGCACTAATGCCTTCAGCTGCACTGTCTGAGGTGTCTACACTAGTTCTGGTAGCTAGAGGATGGAGAGCCTATTCCATCTTGGTTTTCCTTCATCTCGCCCACAGCATTTGACACTGTGGACCCTGGAGTGTTGCTGGAATGCCTGCAGTTCTTTTGTGGACTGGAAGAGGCAGTCCTCAATTGATTTTGATCACTCCTTGAGGGCAGGCTACAGAGGGTTGTGTTGGGAATTTATTCTCATCCTTCAGGGTCTGCTCCTGTAAGTACCACAGGGTTATGTGCTTTCCTCATGGTGTTTGCAGTGTATATGCTGGACACTGGGGACATTATAAGGTGGTACGGACTGAGATTTCACTGTTATGTAGATGATTCTCAACTGTGCATGTCCTTTGTTCCCAGCCAGGAGTTTGATACAGTCTCAATGTTTAACTGCCTACTGGAGATACAGAACTGGATGAGTACCAGCTGGCTGAGGTTAAACCCGGAGAAAATGGAGGTGTTGGTTGTGGACCCTGATCTTAGGATGGACGGGTCATGGGCGGGAAAACCCTCCAGCTTATAACTTGGAGGAACCTGCTCAATGCCTCGGGTCAGGTGCGAAACCATGGGATGGTATTTGACAAAGGCCTGACCCTGAAGGCTCAGGTGTCGGCTGTAGTCAAATCTGCCTTTCACCATCTAAGAAATATCGCTAGGATGAAGCACCTGGTTCCATCTGAAGATCTTTCTACCTTGGTCAACGCCTTTGTCACCACTCATCTTGACTGCTACATTACCCTTTACCTAGGGCTTCTGGGAGTGGATATTCTCCAACTGCAGCTAGTGCAGAACGTGACAGCCAGGTTGTTAACTGGAACCCCTAGATCCAGTCACATAACACCTGTGCTACATGAACGGCACCGGCTGCCTATACAGTGGCAAATCCCTCTCAGGGTCGCATTGCTGACCTACAAAGCCCTACACGATAAGGGGCCCCAATATCTGCAAGATCTCCTAGTTCCCTACCGTCCCTCCCGCTCACTCTGATCCTCCAGTGAGGGATTGTTACAGGTTCTCAGGGTACATTTGAAAATGTTTGGGGGAAGATCTTTTGCCTTTACGGCCCCTACCCTGTGGAACTATCTACCTCATCGGATACGAGAGAGCCCAACTGTAGAAGGGTTTAAAAACTCCCTTAAAACATACAGTATCTTTTTCAAAAAGCTTTTGAAGGAATTTAAGATTTTAGGATTTTATGTGCTGATTTTTAAGTGGATTGTAGTTGCATAATTTTAATAAGTTTGTATTTGTATTGTCTGTAAATATGATTTGAGGGCACCCTGAGCTATGGAAGGGCGCTTTGCATAAATAAAATTTTACTGACTTACTTACTCCATCATTGCCTGATGTCAGACTGGGCTCCTCTGTCCCCTCCAGCAGGCAGTATTGTGACCCCTGACAAAGAATAGGGGAATTTTCCCAGTGTCCTGGACAAATTTCCCCCCATTCACTAAAAATACCACCAAGAGCTTACTCTGATTCAATGACAGTTGGCATCCATCTGTATCCCCTTCCCCAGGATGAGGCTGAAAATAGGCAGAATTGTCTAATCCTCCTTTCCCAGTCAACAAAAACTAAATAAATAAACTTCTAACCGCAACCTCAGGACTCCCCCCCATCTGTGAATGAACAGTAGGATTTTTTAGGGCTTTGTGGTGAGCTTCCATCTCCACTAATTTTTTTCTCCAAGGTAGTAAGCTTTTGCTCCCTCACCTTCCTCCTGTGGGAGGCATAGCTGATAATTTTACCTCAGGATAGTAGCTTTGTACGCTTCCCAAATGGTACTGACAGTAGTGTCACTGGTGGGATTCTCATGAAATAACAGCTTGGATTCATGAGTTACTCAGAGTATAAAATTAGGGTCCCCTAAAAGAGAGGGTCTAATCACCAAGAAGAGGATAAGTGTGCCAAGGGGCCCCACAGAAACAACAGATGCACTGGTGCATGATCAGAAATGATCATGGGGAGAATATGCGACTCTATTTTGGATTGAGAGATTGAAGGGGTGATGAACCAGTAGTCAGTTGACTAATTGTGCCATAGACACTGGACTGGAATGTATAATCCCTTTCCTTGAGGTAAGTCAAGCACCAATATCTTTCAAACCATGCTACTGCATGAGTGTAGTTGCTAGGGTACTTCTGGGGTGAGTATCCTTACTAAGTGCTCTCTTGTCCACCAAGAGGATAAGAGACAGATTAAGACCACCCTAGCTACGGGGAATTTATTAGAATTTCTGACTACCAAAAGCAGAAGCAAGAAACTAAGGTTAAAGCCCTTAGAGGAAATTAGGGCCCTAGAAGGCTCACTGTCGAACCTCCATTAGAGGAAGAGATATTGCATTTAGAGGTCCTAAGGAATGAATACGTGAAATATTGAGAGAGAGGAGTACGCCTTCAAAACCCAAACCAAATATATTAAGCAAGGGATAAGGCCAGTCATCTCCTGTCGATGAGGCTTAGAAAGCAAGAGGAATCCTGTTTGGTTCCTATGTTTATTCCCTATCAAATAATGTCATTCTAACAACCCTAAGAAAATTGCTGAAGAATTTGAACAATATTACATGCATCTGTATAGTCCTTCAAAATGTACCCTTCACCAAAGAAATTAAGTGAATATCTGTTAGCCTCATCATTGCCAGCGTTAGAGTAGCCTTAAGAATCCTTGGTAAACCCTATTTCCCCTCAGGAAATTAGAGACACTATCAATTCCTTAACCAGAGACAAAGCTCTGGGCCCAGATCATTTTTCGCCTAACTTTCACAAGATTTTTGAGAACGAGTTAAGTCCCATCCTTTTACGTTTATTTAATTTTATATGTCAAAATGGGATTACAGATAAGACACTCTTGGAGGCTATTATAGTTGTATTACCAAAACCTGGCAAAGAGAAAAATAGAGTGATGAATTTTCATCCCATTTCATTAATGAACTATGACATAAAAATATTTGCCAAAATATTGGCTACAAGGATGTTCAAGGTTTGGATGGGGCTTTTGAGCCCTGAACAAGTTGACTTTAAAGGGCAGAGTCTCAACAGACCACATTCGCAAATTAGCACATGTTTTCTCCGTGTCCAGGAGGCAGATAAACCAATGGCACTGGTTTCCCTGGATGCAGGGAAAGCGTTCAATAGGGTAGACTGGGTATTTCTCTTTGATACCCTAGCGGTAATGGGCTTTCCTCTTCCCTTTATTTCCTAGGTTAAATCACTATATTCTGGACCTAGTGCAAAAGTGTACTGTAATGGAGTCTTTTCTTCAGTTTTTCCTTTAAAATCAGGTACCAGGCAAGGGTGTCCACTTTCTCCATTATTAGTTAATCTATATTTGGATCTGTTAATAAGACAACTGAAAGCATCACCAGCAGTTCAAGGTATCAAGGTAGGGAAGTTCCACCTAAAGTTATCGGTTTATGCGGATGACATCCTTCTTCATGTTGCCAACCTCTGTGAGTCTATCCAAGCAGCTCTTCAGATAATTCACAGGTTCTGTATGGTATCGAATTATAAACTTATTATTGGTAAATCAGAGGTAATGCCCTTGAACCCCCTGCTCTCCAGGGAAGATATTACTCTGTTATCAATGACGTGGTCTACCCAACTCAAATACCTAGGTGTAATACTCTCTACATCTGTGTCCCAGATGAAAAAGCTGAATCTAGATAACCTAGTTAAAGAAATCCGATTAGATCTGAATAGGTGGAACTCCTTGCAACTATCCCTTCAAGCGAGGGTAAGTGTTATCAAGATTAATGTTTTGCCGAGGGTATTTTATCCACTCAATATGTTAAATCTTTATCTTCCCCTGAGCTGGTTCCTGAGACTTCATAGTGTTATTCTCAATACATATGGAGGGGTAAGACCCCATGTAGAGCATATAATTGGCTTAGTGCTCTCAAAGCAGTGAGGAGCTTAAAACTCCTTAACTTTTATCACTATTACTAGCCTAAATATATGGCTAAGTATACGCATTGGGGGTGCTAACTCAATGGTATAGATTGTGTTACCAATCTTCCTATCAGTTACAGGTGGAGCAGGATTTACTAGCTGAATTCTCCTCAGAGAGTCTTTTATTTATAGGACCGGTAAGATACCCAGTGATTTAAAAGGTGCTGTTTTATATACCTCACTAAAGGTCCATTTACAGCTTTGCAGAGCCATGAAATACAATAACCAAAATGGATTTGTCACAACCGTGTTTAATAATCCAAATTTCAAAATCGGTGATAGAATTATAAGTGCCTCAAGGAATGCTTTGATCCCAAATTAAAGTTTGTGACCTAGTGCTTGAGGGTAGACTAATGGAGTCATTGGAGATATTAACCTCTTTGCAGCTTCCCAACAAATACTTTTTTTCCGGGCTCCAGCTTAGGCATGTGTTAATAAAGTGGTTTGGCTTAAAAGATGGAACACACAGCAGTTCCTTCCCCTACAGCAGTTCCTTGATTGTGTCAACCAACCGCATGCCATATCCAAGTTGGTGTCACGGATATACGTGGCATTAAATCCAGAGGCAATAGGCCAGTCGAAGTTATTGATCCGCATTTTCCACAAGAAAATTCTCATGGGACAAAATCTGGGAGGAGTTCACCTATATATTGCCAATGACCATTTAAGACTAACGCAGTTTCATATATTGCATAGTATCTATTACACTCTGCTAAACTATATGGAATGGGTAGGACACAGAGTAAAATGTGCTTTAGGTGTGAGAAAGGCCCTGGAACATTACTTCATATATTATGGAACTGCCCCAAAGTAGGCTCCCTTTGGAGTGCTATTCGAGAAAGGGCAGACCCATTGTTGGGCTGCAAGATCATTTCACCACTGGTTTGTATAGTGGGTAATTATTCACTGTCCCTTTCAAGGAGAAAAGATACTATATCGCCATTATCTCCTTGATGGTCAAACGGCTTGTTCTTCGATTCTGAAGGACCAGCATGCATTTCTTATCTTGAATGGGTCAAAGAGTTACTATACAATTAAGAGTTGAAAACAATTGCTAGCTTACAGGGTAAGCTTCCTTTGTATAAATCTAGATGGGAGAAGTTATTTACCCTTTGGTCTCTCTCCTCCCTCTTAACAAATTAACCCGGGAACAGGGTAGTAGTTTATGGAGAAATAAGGTTTTAGTAGGCCATCTAGCAAGAATCCCAGGATGAAATAGACGGGTCTCACACACTTAACTGGGAAAAGCACCACTTGAAGGTATTTGTGGCTCTGGGGATAGGAGTGGGGGAAGTGGAGGGGATGTAGCGAGGGGAAAGTATACTCTTTGACTGGGTGGCATGAGGAGGTTCTTTCCCTATTTTTGTGCTTTATGTATGATGAATAAGCTATAAAGTCATAAATGTTTGCCACTAGCACTGAGATCTCATGCCATTGTACCACTGCATGTATTTCTGCCAAATGTGTGTTTACCGCCAAAGTGTTGTATTCAGTGGTAAATGAATAAAGTTTATTCAATTTAAAAAAAAAGATCATCCCCTAGCAGGATGGGGACGTTCTCTCCACCCATGGAACCTATTTTGTCAGAAATGTCTTGGAAGAAGGCTGGGTTATCTTTGTTAGGAGCATAAATATTAACAAGTAAAATTGGACCACTCAGAGTACCCATAAGGGCAATAACCCACCTCCCCTGAGGGTCTGAACAGCTGCTGGTAATGGTCCAAGGAAGGGTTTTATGTATTAAAATGGCCACTCCCTATTTCCTTGAGGGAGCACTAGCATGCACCTCCATTCCTACTCAGTCTTTAACCAAGTAGGAATGATCATTCCTGATCAATTTCGTCTCCTGTAGGAAGGCTACATGTGACTTCACTCTCTTCAAATGGGATAGCACCTGTTTATGTTTACTAGTGGTATTGAGACCCCTAACATTCTATGTGTGGCAGGATATTTCAACCATGGTCTGGGATGTCTGGGAAAATGGAATAATTTATTATGTATCCCAACGAAGAGTGTAGAGGCGTAGAAGTGGTGTGCAGGAGGTGCAGACTAGTCTGTATATGTGATCCAGCTAGAAACAATATTTGTCCAAAGTACAAAATCCAGAGAGATCTTACCAAGAGGTTATTGAGGTGCCCACAGCATAACAGCTTATAAAAAACAGAAAGTAAGCTACACATCCTAAAACTGCTGTACCTAAACAACTATTTGCACAAAAAGCACATATCTGTGCTAAGAACAAGGTGGATGCCACTGGTCGGGGGTACACACCCATCCAAGGCTAAATCCGTCTCACATGAGGGGAGGGGATCTGCAGAGAACTTGTCAACTGCAGACCAAAGCTATAATTCAGGGAAAGAAACAAGCAGAGACTAATAGTACCTTACAGGCCCTGCTTCATTCCTGGGTCAGTAAAGAAGAAGATCCTTGATATACTCTCAACAACTTTGGGATATCATAATGACTTGAAATACCATCAAGGCAAAGGGTAAGTAACAAGGGGTGATGAAAAATTCTCCAAAACCCATCCGAGTGGTAAAGTAGGATGTTTCCAGGAGAGGGAAGGAAATAATGGTAGGGCGACGACCTGGTACCCTTAGCCCGATTAACAGAAGGGTGGGTGAATCCACAGGGAACATTCAATATATAGAAGGGTGAGGGATACACAGAAAGCAGAAACTCCTGGGTGGGGGCACAAGGATCCGCCATGGCACAAGTTCCCTCAAATCAATGAAATATTATGACACTATATGCCTTGCCAACATGTGGGTCTGGCTTATGCATAACTACCAGTGGCCCAGCAAACCATAGGTCTAAGCTCACCCTAGAAAGAAGTCTACTACATGACCAGTCCTGGCATCAGTGAATACAGATTAGCATACCTAGGTAAAGTCTTGCTGAGACATCCCATTCAGCAGCTGCTGCAGGATCCAGGGACACTGCGTGGGGGGCACAATGAAAGAGGATCTCGCTATCTTAACACTACAATACATACATGACAGTAAGTTACTTAATAAAAGAAGCAAGGAGCCATCTCCTGAGTGGACCAAAACACTGTCCAAATGGCACAGAGTAGCAGCGTAGAAGGGAGCAGTGTGGATTCCAATGGGACGGGGGACTAGGGCTCTTTAAAGGACGGCTAAACAGTGTGACTAAGCTACTGCCCCAAGGCCCTAGACTGACAACCTCCACAATAACCTTACAGGAGTGGGAGATGCTAAGGGGAAAAGCCAAGAAAAGCAACCAAATGACAAATGATGAAACAGTCATGGTAAGAAACAGTACCCCCCTTCCCCAACTGTCTCCATCATAGCCAAGTACAAAACGTTACCCTCAGACAGTAGAAACTCAACTTTTTTCCAAAGATGTAGGGTTGCCAGAGGAAGAGCAGTTAGGGTGTTTTCTAATCACTAATGTGAAGGGTGAATGTAGATCAGCAACCTAAATTACAACTGTTTGTGGTGTTTGGTACCAACCACAGCAATATCTTGATCTGTAAACAGGTCACCTCAGCCGATGTAACCACAAGGCTAAAATGTCATGTTTTGGTTTATGTATGACATCTTCTGTGCCTAATAGCCCAACATGTACAATGGAAAAAATGAATAAAGCATATTGAATTAAAAAAAAAAAAAGGTCACCTCCACTAACCCTCCTATAATTACCTCAAGCCCCCACAACTCAGGAGACAATAGCAAATCCTCGACGACCAGTCCTCTATGTGCCTGCTTCGGAAGGCTAGTCCCTTTTGCCTGGCTGAAGTAGTCAGGTGCGATGTTGATCAGGTCATCGCTGGTTTGTGCTCCTGAAGCCACAATGACAACCCAAGTCTTTTCCACAGAAGGTGGATGTGATGAGCTGGGTCCCAGTGCAATTGCAGATGATGGAGATGTCCTTCCCAGGGATCACTGATCTCTGATGCAGGTTTCAAGAGGGGCATACCTGTTACTGTTGAAAAAAAGGCTGGTGATCATGGACTGTTTGGAAACAGGCACTGCCCCACCACTGCAGCTCCTAGATCTGGTTCTTTCCAAAGGGTGGTCCCTTCTTTCATGGCGGCCTTGCTGCTGTCGTTTGCAACTCCTAGCTGGAAGGGCAGAGGCCTTGGATGACAGACACTGCAGACCCTGTACCTCCATTTCCCGTTCTGCAGTGACTCAGGCCAATTATCTTGAGGCACAGCAGGGCCGCACGAAGATGACTGCAGCTCGGAGTGAAGATTTGCTTCGCATCTGCAGGTAGGCCAGTTTCTGTAGATACAGTCATGCAGAACCTCCAGGATCAAAAAATGCACAGGTGTACCATTGATCACTACTATCACTGTAGCTGGATAGTGAAGAGAAAAGGGGATCGATCCTTAGGGCATGACGTTGCTGGCAAATATTAGTATACTCTTTATGCCTATTCACCAGGTCCCAAGAGTAATCCTGGAAATTCAAGATGCGACTGCCATTCCAGGAGAGGGACTTGAGCTCGTGGGCTCTGGTAAGAATCTAGTCCTTGCATGCAAAATTTAGGATTCTAGCAAGAACAGGCCGAAAGCGCTCTCCGGCTTGGAGACAGGATTTAAAGTTCTGTGCACTTCTCTATTGTAAAACTAGGTGGTAGCTCTTGATGTAGTAGATGAGAAAGCACATTGTATAAAAAATCCACTGGATTCCCTTTTCTTACCCTCTGGGAATCAAAGGAGCCTCAGGTTATTCCAGTGACTCCAATTCATGTCATTCACTTTATTTTAAAATGCCTTGATGGTATGGGATTGTTCCCGAAGGAGCAAGTGAAAGTCATTAATGGAGGCTGAATTGGCTGCACCATGATGTTCTGTTTGAAAATATGAACGTCAAGTTGATGAATAGCCAGGGTAGTTACATTAGAAGTGATAGTCATCTCAGACATTTGCTGGACTAAGGTCTTAAACATTTCCATCATCTTTTTTGTGTCCAAGGCCTCCCTGGCTTGCGTGGCAGTTTCAGTCATGTTCAAGCACGTGATATCAACAAGCGGATTCAGCAACAAATCATACAGTTTCACTATAAACTGTTGGCAGTCCATAATGTAGAAACCTAATGCTGTCCAACCCTCAGTTTCCAACAAGAATTAGTCCATGAATTGGAAGATATCTGTGTATATGTCCCCAGGGAAAACAGAGCAGATTTCTCAGGCAGCCATTATGTTTGGAGCCAAGCCACACCCCCAAGCAAATTTTTAAACATAGCACTCTCTGCCGGCCCACCAGCACAGCAGTTGGATTTCCGCTTGCGACGCCAGCGACCCATGTTCGGGAATGGACTCGGGTCATCGGAGGGTCAGCCAGAGGAGAAGGATTGAATGTCCTACGACTGGGGAGGGTGTGGATGTCACCGGTGCAAGGGGGACTCCTGGTGAGGCCAGAAGTGCCACAGAATACAGCATCAGCAAGATTTCAAGGGGGCAGGATGGAAGCTGGTGTCATTGCGCGTTCCACCCCCCAGGCGGAGAGGCTCAAGCCTGCCTCTCTCTGCTAAATGATGCCTTTCCTCAGCTGCGATCAGCTCCTCAGGCTAACTCCTGCCCTATCCTGTTGTTCATGGCACCTTACGGGCCGGGTGCCATGTCTCTGCCCTGGGGGTAATCCAGGGGGTCCCGGGAGTACGGCTCATGTGGGATGCCGTGAGCCGAGGGTCCATGACTGGGCTGATGGCTGGCAGAGGAAGGTATGGGCACATAAAGAATAAATAGAAAAAATACAAACATGGTACTCTCTGCCCCTCAAGAAGGGCGTGCCAAGGATTGGGGCAGCAACACCAAATGCCGATTCTCTCATTTTGCCTTTTACTGACTCATGTGGGGGGGCAAGATCACAAGGAGTTGGGAGATCATTTGTACCTTTGTATAATAGCCCAGATGGAGATAGACTGAAAACTACCTCCCTGTAGAAAACATGAGAGAGATGGCAAGGAAGGAACAACAAACTGCAGAGGGTGACAATGAAGGGTTTGGGCTTCAGATACTCCAGTGGGGAAAGGATCTTTTGAAGGAGGACATAGTTTAACATGGAGAAAGTTGGATCAGTGCTGGGAGTTAGAATTGGCAGAGGGGGGTGGGAGTGGGTATTGTAGAGGAAAAGGATCATGGTGGAGTGCCATGAAGAAACTCTGGGCTGAAATAGCTCAATTGGATGGAGCCAAAATAACTCAATTGGGAGAGCATTAGACTGAAGATCTAAAGGTCCTTGGTTCGATCCTGGGGATGGTAATCATTTACTATGTTACTACATAGGAGATTAGAAGGGGGCAGGATAAAGGGGAATGTAAGGAAGTTTTTCTTCACGGAGAGAGTGGTGGATGCATGGAATGACTTACTCCAGGAAGTGGTGTGAGCAAGGCCGGGAGGGGGTTTCAAATATGCATGGGACAGGCATGGGGACAGCTGAAGGTAGGAAAGAGAAGAGAGCCAATGATCAAGGAGGATCAGCGGCCACTGATGCAGGGAATACGGGCAGACTAGGTGGGCCTAGGCATCTTAATCTGCCATCAATTACTAAGTAACAGTGTTTCTCAAATGGTGATGCTAGCCTCCCTGAAGAGGCCCCAGCCTTTTCCAGGGGAGGCTCAAGTAAGCCAGAAAATTTACGTGTATTTAAATTTATATTTTTGTTTTGTTTGAAGGCATGAGGCAAACTGAAAGTGAATGCTAGCAGATGAATGTATTTATTTTTGTATGTATACGCAAATTATTTGTATACAAATAAGTGACCAGGAAAGGCACACTGAGCCAAGGCTCATTTCCTGGTGTGACACAGGCAAAGATACATTTAGTAAATACAATTAAGAGCAACTATGCAAAACAAAATCCACCACAGTGCAAACAAATAGGAACCGTGTTCAAGAAGTATCAATTTACCCATCAGTCTGATGGCAGAACAGTGCAAATACAAGCGCTAAGCAGAGAGGTATACGTGGAGGAGCAGCAGGAAGCAAAATGATCACTGGACCCTGAGAAGTTGGCTTGAGGGCAGATAAGAGGGGGAGAGGCAGAGGTGGGTAGGAACATTGCTCCAGATAGAGGAGACTGGATGGAGAAAGCAGTCTGACGCAAGAAGGTATTGTAGCCAATGGTAATAACAGTCCAAGAGTCAGAAGAGAGGATTGTGTAAAATGACTTGGGGTGGGGGTTACAGGGAGGAAAAATAAGGTGACTAAAATGAGGGAAAGAATCAGGAAACTATTCAAAGGTATTTGACGTTAAATTCTTGGTGTACTGTGAAAAGTGTATTTGTTTCTATGCAGAGGCCAAAGATTATTTCTTTATGGGGGGGGGCTCAGGATCTTGTCTATGGCTTGGGGGAGGCTCACTGTGACAAAGTCTGAGAACTAATGCTGTAGAACAATAGCTAGCAAAGCAGACAGGGTATTAGGCTGCATCAGAAACATTTTTGTTAACAAAACTATAACTGTAATGTGCCCCCTCTATAGAGCATATGAGAACCCACATCTTGACTATTGCTCACAGGTCTGGAGTTTGCACTTAAAGGGAGATACAGACACCGTAGCAAGAATGCAGTGATGGACCACCAAATTAATCCCAAATACAGTGAACAAAACCTTTAAAGAAAGGTTAGAATATAGGGGCTCAGTTTTCAAAGAGCCCTTCGAGCGCTGCAGTTTGTGGCAATCTAGGGCTGCAAGAACTCTGGGTGTCAGGGACCCTGCACCCAATTTTGTAAAACTAGGGGACCCTGCACCAAAAACCCAGAAGCTGCCGCACCCACAGGCTAGCACCAAACACTTGGCGCACCCGCGGTATTGCCTCTGGGATCCGGCCCCCACCCAGCGCAACACTAGAGGGTCCAGGATGGTTGAGGGGATGATAAAACATGCTTGAGAGGAGTGGTCTGGGGGCAGAAGGGGCATAGGGGCATGGGGTGCCATAGGGGGAGTTGGAGAGATAGTGGGCATGAGAGGAAGTGATGCAGCACCTGGCGGGGGTGTCATTTATATAGCTATAAAGCCAATGGGATGGTGCCACTGGGGGGTTCCAGAGACAAACAGTGCCATGGCTTCAGGTGGGCACAGCACTGGCAGCAGCCCCTGCTACTGTGCCCACCTGAGACCCTGGCACTGAGTGTACCTGGACCCCTCCCCCAGCCGTATTAACCAATTAGCTTTACAGCTATATAAATTGCACCCCTGCTGGGAGCCATATTAGTTCCTCACATGCCCACTGTCTCCCCAACTCTCCCTATGGCACTCCCATGCCCCTTCAGCCCCTGGACCCCACTTTCAGAGCTCCCCCAATTTGCCATATTGTGTGGCACTGGCACAAGGCGCTTAAACCACCTCATGGCTGGTCTAAGTTGAGCCCCTTGCTGTGCCCATGATGGGGCTTCCAAATATGAAAAAAGGGGATGGTGTAGCCCTGCCATGGCACAAGCCCTTTGCAAACTTGCACACCCTACTGTATGTTGTAGAGGGTGGCACTGTGCCACTTTGGTGCAGTGGCTCCCAGATCATGCTCAAAAATTAGGAATGCCGTCTTTTGACACAAGGCGCTACTTGCATCATTTATGTTTGAAACAGGCACTTTACATCATTCCTCTGGCTTTGAAAATTGAGCCCTACAGGTCTAGACTCCTTAGAGATATTAAGAACACATGGAGATTTACTACTGATGTATAAATAGTAAGGGATGAGAACCTGATGACACTAATGGCTTATAAATTTAAACAGTTTAATCATAATCTCCATAAACATAGATATCATTTAGAGGTTAGTACAGCAAGAAAGGAGGCATGAATAATTTCTTCACTATTAGAACTATAAGAAACTGGAATGCACTACTGAATGAAACAGTTGAAGCCCCTAGTGAAGCATCATTCAAAAGGATATTAGATGAATTCATGATAGAAACATAGAAACATAGACTTTGACGGCAGATAAGGACCACTTGGCCCACCAAGTATGCCCATTTCCCTACCTACAGGATAAGCTGCAGATCCTAGTTAACCAACAGTCTATTTCTTCCTACCCCCCACAAGAATTGCCTTATGTCTGTCCCATGCATTCTTGAATTCTCCCACCATTTTAGACCCCACAACCACCTCAGGAAGGCTGTTCCATGCGTCCACCACCCTCTCTGTGAAAAAATACTTCCTCACATTGCCCCTGAACCATCCCCCCTCTATCTTCAAATTGTGTCCCCTTGTTCTTGCACATCTCTTTTTCTGAAAGATGCTACACTCTTGGGCTTTGTTGATTCCACTGAGGTACTTAAAAGTTTCTATCATGGCCCCCATCTCCCTCCTTTCCTCAAGGGTACACATATTAAGCTCCTTTAGTCTCTCCTCATATGGCTTCTCTTGCAGACCCTACACCATTTTAGTTGCCCTCCTCTGGACTGCCTCCATCCTGTCTATGTCCTTGTGGAGATGGGGTCTCCAGAACTGGATGCAGTACTCCAGATGGGGTCTCACCAGCTGTCTGTACAGAGGGATAACAACTTCCTGTTTTCTGCTGGTGATGCCTCTACCTATACATCCCAGTATCCCCCCAGCCCTCCCTACTGCCTTCTCACATTGCTTGCTAACCTTAAGTTCATCTGATATGATTACCCCCAGGTCCCTTTCCATTTTTATGTTGGCTCGCACGCATGCGCAGCCAACATACTGTGGTACTAGCAGATTTGGAGGCACGGTCACGTTGGGCTTAATGCAGGGCACGCATCAGTAGGTGCATCCCTCATTCCCCAATCAGCCAGAAGCAGGGGCCAACACCCTGCATACCTAATTCGGCCACCAGATCTGAGAAAAGGTCCGCTGCAATGAGAGCGAAGTTCTCATGCAGCATGACCACAACACGCCTCCTGACGTGCAGGCAACATGGTGGCAGTGACTGCCACCACTGCCTGTCACAATGCCGACGGGGTGCCCACTCCCCATTGGCATTATGTAATCCCCCTTCTGCTTTTGCTGTGTGCCAACAGGGGTGCCCAATCCCCGTCGGCATCATGTCACCCCCCCACTTTTATTGTGTGCCGACGGGGTGCCCAATCCCTGTCAGCATAATGTGGCCCCACCTTTTGTTGTGTGCCGATGGGGGTGCCCAATCCCCCATCGGCTACAGCTGCCCCTCCAAAACAAAGACTCTGGTGACTCCGGTGGCATGCTGGGAGCCCACCCCAGTGTACCACATGCCCCTGTCAAAGAAAAAACGGTCCCGCACAATGTTTTTTTTTATTTTTTTACCTGTGGGAAAAGAAAACGGTCCATCAGCAGTCTCTCTGCCCCCTCCCACAACCTGCGTCCACCCACTGCGCACCCTGCCTCTCCACCCCCCCCTCACCCCATACTTATCTGCGGAGTCCGGCGCGACGATCTTCTGTGGACCGGGAACACATCTGCACTCTTCAAAGCCGACCACAAACTGAGGAAATGCCTGTAAGCTGTATAATAGATTAATAGGGTTTTTCAACTTTGATGCATATTTCAGGCATTTGGGAATTTTGGCACCAAATTTTAAACATGGGGTTTTGGGACCCCTCCTCATGAATTCTGCCACTGTCATGGGGTTAATGGGCCCTGAAAGGTGATTTTGTAGTCACTATGCGGAATCACCTTTGGAACCGATTAATGAAAAGATAGTGCCAGTGTTCATGAGGTGGGTTCTCAAATGCGATGTTGCAAATTTGTAGACAAAACTCAAAATTACTGTTTTACTGAGTGTGCATTGCACAGTTTCTACGCACTCTGAATTTCTGAATTTGCAATATTTTCACCCCAGATTTTCAATATTGGCATTTTTCCACACCTCCTTGTGAACAGTACAGCTGTCATTTTTCACATCTTGGCCGAAATGTGTTTTCGCACTTCTGATGCAGAATAGCACAGTCGCTGTAGGAAGTCAGTGTTCAGGACAGATTACAAAAATGACAGTGAGACTGTTCATGAGCAGAGGTCCTAAAATGCCTATGTTGAAAATTTGGTGACGATACTCCATAAAATGACTGTATTACGAGCGTGCGTTGTGCAGTGTCTACGCACGCTCGTAAGTTCAAGAATTTAAAAATATTTTCACTCCAGATTTTCAACATTGCCATTGTTTTGCACCTTCTTATGAGCAATATAGCTGTCATTTTTCACATCCTGGCCAAAATGTGTTTTTGTAGTTCCGGCGCAGAATAGCGCGGTTGCTGTGGGAAATCCATGTTTGAGCCACATTATGAAAATGACAGTGACACTGTTCATTAGCTGAGGTCCTAAAATGCCTATGTTCAAAATGTGGTGACGAAAGTCCATAAAATGAGTGTTTTACGAGTGTGCGTTTAGCAGCTTCCACACACGCTTGTATATTCGTGAATTTGTAATATTTTCACTCCAGATTTTCAAAATTTTCATTTTTCCACACCACCTTATGAACAGTTCAGCTGTCATTTTACATATCCTGGCTGAAATGTGTTTTTGCGTGTCCAGCGCAGAATTGCACGGTCGCTGTGCGAAATCAGTTTTCAGGACAGTTTTCGGAAATGATGGTGACTCTGTTCATGAGCAGAGGTCCTAAAATGCCTATGTTGAAAATTTGATGCCGAAAGTCCATAAAATGACTGTGTTGCAAGCTGCTATGCTTGCTCAGTTTCCACGCACCCTTGTAACTTTGCAAATCTGCAATATTTTCATGCCAGATTTTCAACAGTGGCATTTTCCACACCTCCTTATCAACAGTACAGCTGTCATTTTTCACAGCCTGCCCAAAATGCATTTCCACAGCTGTGGCGCACAATGGTGTGGTCGCTGTGGGAAATCACCTTTTGGGACACATTAACAAAATCACAGCGCCACTGTTCATGAAGGGAGGTCCCAAAATACCTGTGTTGAAAATGTGGCTAAAAACCCCAACAAATAATTGGCTACGGTCGTAGTGTTGTGCAGTTTCTATGCATGCTCATGACTTCATCAATTTTTCATTTTTTCACTACAGATTTTCATTGTTGCCATTTTTTATGCCTCCTCATGAACAATGCAGTGTCATGTTCCACATTCCTGCCCAAAATGTGTTTTCATCCCTGTGTTGCCAAATGGCATAGCTGCTGTGAAAACCACCTTTCAGCTTACAAACTGATTGTGCCGCTCTTCATGAGGTGGGGTCACAAAAAGTCCATGTTGAAAATTTGGAGTAAAGGCACCAACATACGACTACGGTATTACGGTTTCCAACTGTGGCACCCCACCCTGTACAGACTGACAGGTGTCAGGGGTGTGACTTGAGATCATCGGCTGTAATGCTAATTCCATTCCACCCCCACCCTGCAGCCAGTGACAGGCATTGTGGTGTGCCTTGCAGTGTTTGGCCACAAAGTTCCCCCCATTCTCCTATACTGCACCCACCTCACCGTATTTCCTTATGTAATGGGGTAAGTATAATGTCCAAAGACCCCAAAGCACACCATGACACTTGTCAGTGTCTACAGGGTAGAGTGAGGTACAATGGCATGAGCGTTATAGCTGATGACCCAAAGGCACACCCCCAATGCCTGTCGGTCACTACATAGTGGGGCTGGGGTTGGCGTCACTTTAATACTTCACTGCCATTCCTATTATGCGTCTCTGACTCCAGCACTACCAATGCCAATGCCAGCGAGACAACATTCGGCACTGACAAATGCTTGTTGTTGTTGTTACTACCTCCCCCCCTCATTGTGTAATCTTCCCCTTGGTTGTTGTTTCCCAGGTGCATTATTTTGCACTTCTTTGCATTGAACCCAAGCTGCCATACTTCTGACCATTCCTCCAACCTTGCCAAGTCCATTCTCATCCTTTCCATGCGTCCTTGTGTATCAACCTCGTTACAGATCTTTGTATCATCTGCAGAGGCATACTTTTCCTTCCAGTCCCTCTGAAATGTCACTTATAAAGACATTAAAAAGGACTGAACCCAGTACTGAACCCTGTGGTACCCCACTAGTAACCCCTCTTTCTTTAGAATGGACTCCATTTACAATTACCTTCTGTGTCCTGTTGTGCAGCCAGTGTTTTACCCAGGCTACCACCCTGGGACCCACTCCCAGGCTGGTTGATTTGATTATTAATCATTTGTGTGGGACTGTATCAAATGCCTTGCTAAAGTCTAGGTAGGCAATGTCCAAAGCTCTCCTGGTCTACTACTTTGGTCACCCAGTCAAAGAAATCAATTAGAGTCATCTGACATGACCTTCCGCTGTGAACCTATGCTGCCTTGGGTTCTGTGCCCCACTAGGTACTCAACAATTGTTTCCTTCAGAAGTGATTCCATCACTTTCCCTACCACAGAGGTCAACCTGACAGGTCTGTAGTTTCCTGCCTCTGTGTTGCTCCCACTTTTGTGAAGGGGAATCACATCCGCCTTCTTCCAGTCCTCAAGTACCACACCATCCTCCCATGATTTGTTAAAAAGGGTAGTCAGTGGTGTCACTAGTTCTCCCCTTAATTCTTTTAGAATTCTGGGGTGAATTCCATCAGGCCCCATTGCTTTGTCCACCTTCAGCTTTAGGAGTTCTTTCAGAACCCTTTCTTCTGTGAAAGGACTGGAATCAACCCCTATCCAGAGTGCTTCTGTTAATTGGATTAGGCACCTCCCTCCTTTGTGAATACTGAGCAGAAGTATTCTAAGTATCCCTGCTTTTTCACTGTCCCTCTCTGCCCATCCACCGTCCATTCTATTCAGCCTCACTATCCCTCCCTTTGTCTTTCTACGCTCCCTGATGTACCTATAAAAGGTTTTATCCCCTTCTTAACCGAGTTGGCTATCTTTTCTTCAGTTTGGGCCTTTGCTATTCTGACTTCCCTCCCAGCTTCCTTCTGCCTTAACTGGTACAGTTCTCTGTCCTGCTCCTTCTGTGTTTCCTTATACTTCCTAATTGCTATCTTTTCTCCCTAACCTTCCCCGTCACCTCTTTTGAGAACCATAGTTGCTTTTTCTTTCATTTTGATTTATTTATTTGCTTCACACAATGGTTTGTTGTCTTTGTGATGGTAGTTTTGATGTTTCCCCATTGTTGCTCTACCCCTCCTTCTAGCCTGTTTGCTAGTGCTTTTCTAAGACACTCTCCCATCTTGCCAAAGTCAGCCCTCCTCAAGTCCAGTACCCTCACTTTTGTATGACTTGGCTCTGTAGCTGAATTTATCATGAACCACACTGTTTGGTGGTCACTTGTTCCCAGATGGCTACCCACTTCTAGATCTGAGATCCTCTCACTGTCCCCATTTGAGAGTATGAGGTCTAAGATTGCTCCCTCATGAGTGGGTTCTAAAACTAGCTGTCTGAGGCATGCCACCTGTAGGGCATTGAGAATGGCCCTGCTCTTGGATGTGGCTGCAGCAAAGGTGCTTCAGTTAATATCTGGCATATTCAGGTCCCCCATCAACAGTATCTCCCCATTCTCTGCCATCCTAAGGATGCCTTCTATCATATCCTTGTCCATTCCCTCTCCCTGACATGGGGGTCTGTATACAACCCCTGTGAGGATTGTGGTGCCATTTCTAGTCTATAAGGTGACCCACAGTGCCTCCTCACCTCCCTGTTTACTCTTTTGTTCCATTGCTTTTATCCCCTCCCTTACATAGAGAGATACTCCTCCCCCTCTTCTACCCTCCCTGTCTCTCCTGTAGGTTGTGTACCCTGGTATGTTAACATTCCAGCCATGGTTCTCTGTGTACCATGTTTCTGTGACTACTACGATATCCAGGCATTCCTCTTTCATCGAGGCCACAAGTTCAGGGAGCTTGTTGCCCAGACTATGAGCATTGGTACTCATTACCCTCAGTTTCTTGATGGCCTTACCCCTTTTTACCCCATCCCTATCCTTATTGCCTTTGTCATTTTCTCCATTTACCCCACCCTTCTCCCTATCGACATCTCTATCTTCAGATTTACCTCACTTACTGCCCTAATTTTTTGGGGGCTAGGATTTCCTGCTCCTTCTAGTGCCTCCCCTTGGCTAGTTTAAATGCTTGCCAATGAAGCACATAAACCCATCACCTAGGATTTTGTTCCCTCATGAACAGATGCAGACCATCATGCCAGTATAGGCCTGATCACTCCAGGTGGACCCCAGTCCCCAATGAAGCCAAATCCTGAGCTCTGCACCAGTTTTTCAACCACTGATTGAATCCCGATGCCATAGACAGGCAGCACCTCCAAGAAGGTTACTGTGTGCTACTTGTCTCAAGGCCACTCCCCAACTCCAGAAAACTCTTCCTGCACTGCTCTGATCCCTTTCTCAGCCAGGTCATTTGTCGCTAGGTGGACACTGACATCCAGCTCCCTCCCTGCAGCTGCTCCAGTGATCCTGAGGACTCCTGTCCCTCCAAGCCGTGGGGCCGGGCAGGCACCTTACCTCCCTCTCCCCTTCCTCCCCCAGTTCTACCCCCCTAACAATGGAGTCCCTCACCAGAAGTTGTCTCCTTCCCCTGTGGGGTCCCATGCCACCCTCATGTGGGTCTCCTTTGTGGAGGTTCCCACCATCCTCCTTGATCTCCACTGCGGGTGCCTCCATAGAGGAACCACACTTTGCTAGAATGGCATATGAACTGTGGAGAGTTACAACTATAGGGATGTGCCTCTGTTCCACCACCCTCACCCTCCCTGAGCCCACTGTGGTCCAATCACCCCTCTTTCTTGGCAACCTCTAAGGCAATGGCAGTGGCCCTGGTGGTCCCTGGGTGGGAGAGGAGGTCCCCTAAATCCTGGCCAACTCAGCCTGCAGATGAGCAATCTCCTCCCTCAACCCAGAGAGGTGCCTGCAGATGGGATGACAGCGCATCCTCCAGAACATCTCCCAGAAGACTGCTGTGCCACAGCCACTGCACTGCACCACTCCCAACATGTCTTATTTCTGGCCCCTTAACTGTTTGCAATCCTTACTCTTTCCTCTGTTTTTTTTCTCTCTCTCTCCTTGCTTTCTGCCTGTGTGCCCTTTAAGCTCCTGATTGTCCTGTTCTGAGACAAGAATATCCTATATTCTCAGTAGACCCCTTACTTGCTCAGGGCAGACCTCCAGCAGCTAGAGGGGCGGAGAGCTACTCTTGCCCTTCTAGGATGGTGGGTCTTTGGTGGCTCTGTGATCACGCACTTGCTGCTCCCAAACAGGAAGTTCCTGTTGTCCATCAAATCCTGTGCCTATAAAAATAGAACTGGCTTAGGGGTGGAGGGAGGGAAGGAGGCAATATAGTCCCAGTAGAGAAGTATAGTTATAACAGCAGCTCCTTCTTCTTGGTGTTCTCTGCCTGTTCTCCAGCAGAAGCTATCTAGGGCAGGTTTTAAATCTGGCTTTAATCTGGCTTCCTTCTAGCTAAGCCACTCCCGACTTCACAGCTCTTTCTACACTTAATTGATTGCACAGGTAATTCACTTCAGCCACCTGAGACAAACACCTAGATAACTGCACAGATAACAACAGTTCACTTCAGCCAACTCAGACAAACACACTAACTTTTTGCTTTGTTTTGTTTTTACCCTAAATTGAAGGTCCCAGTAGTAGAGTTCTAGTTCTTTAGTCCCAGTAGAGAAGTATAGTTATAACAGCAGCTCCTTCTTCTTGGCGTTCTCTCCCTTTTCTCTGATAGGAACAGGATTAAACAGATATAATCACTGAGAAGTAGGGGACAGTCCAGATAGACACTAGTCCTTAATTGTCTTGTTTTTCTGTGTTTTTCCTAGTATTGTTCTTAGTACACTACTCTGATGTCAGCTGCAGGGGAGTCTGGGATTTATAGTAACAGAAAATATCAGCCTAGAGCTAAGCAAACTTTGTCTAATACAATCTACTACACTACAATAAACAGTAAGTAAACCTAAATGTTTTGCATACAATGTGTACACTGGGACCTGCCCCACACTTGAGTGTGAAGTCCTTGGTGATGATTGTTCCCCTTTAATGCAGACCAGCATTTGATTTGCTTTTATCTAGTACCACAGCACTTTGCTGTGACTTCTTCAGCTTCCTGTTAATGACACCTGGTCTTTTTCATGATCTGTTTTGCTTTTTTCCATTTAAATAGTAACTCTGACCTGAATTCTTTTGGGTGAAGTAAAGACCTTACACTTATCACATCAAATTTAATTTGCCTCTTGTTGGCCCTCAATTCTTACCTGAAATCTAAGTACGTACTTTTGTTTACCTGGTGGCATCTCCTAACACCTCATATAAAAAAGGCATTCTGTGTACTATTACAGTGGAACCCTCTTATCATGGACACATTTGTGCAAGCAGCCTTTGTCTGTTATAAGGGATGCCTGCTGTATCATAAAGTCTTAAAGTCTTAAAATATGAATCCCCTTCACAAAGCTGACACACAGGAATGAAAATGAGAATATGCACTCTGCTCTGCCAACCAAACATGTGGAGAACTGCTATTTGCTGTTGAATGGGAACTGAGCAGTAAACAAAACTGGAAAGATTTTATTGTACAGTACCTGTGTTCGTGGGGATCATGGCTGAGTAGAAATGTGATAGGTAAATTTTGCTATACAGAACCTGTGCTGATTGGGGGATCAGGAGGGTATAGGAGTAATCCCCGGAGTAAGATGTCAAGTAACAGGCATCAAGAGAGGTGAGCGATGTCTATGAAGTGCCAGACAAACCAGCTGAATAAACAGATGACAATCAGAAGGCAGTTTGCTTCATGTAACAAAGGATATAGAGAGCTCACAGTGTCCGTTATATAGGGGCTACAGGTATGGTATAAATGGAATTTTCAACATTACTGGCATAGCTTTTAGCTTTTGACAAGGCAGATCTGTCCATTATAAGTGAGTGTCCACTATCAGTGTGTCGTTATAAGTGGGTTCCATTGTATTAGGTTCATGCTACTGTGCAATTATCCTGTAATATATACAGTAGGTGTCATTTTCCCCCATAAGGAATCAGTAACATAAAAAACAGTGTTGCTCAGATAGTGCTTTTGTGGATGTGACTGTCCTTTCTTTTATATACTGCTAGTATCTGACCTAGGATCAGATCAATGACTCTGAGGTGAGATCCATTGAATCCAACCTCGGATAGTTGGATCCAGTGGGTGAATACATCAGCTCCAACTTCAGATAGTTCAATCTGTTGGGCAGATCCATCGGATCCAACCTCGGATAATTGGAGCCAATGGTCAGATTCATGGCAACCAGGTCAGATCCCTGGATAACTCAGATACTTACAGTGGATCCTAGTAGGTCAGATCCTTGGTCAGATGTCTGTGCCATCCAAGGCTATCCGATATTCAGCCAAAATGATGGTATTCGATGGTATCTGACCTGGTAGGCTACTAACCAAGCAAGACTAATCAAAAACTCGTAATATCATCACTCTGACATCAGAAAGTCATAATACTATTCTTCTGACATCAGATCAATGGCATTATGAGACAGAATGTTTGGAGTGTTCCATAAATTACAAAAAATAACTGATAGAAAACCAGCAGTAACCAGGCTTGTAATTCCATCTCGGGATTCTGGTAACATCAGAAGCTCCTCAAGCTTTGCTTTCGAGGTTTATGATGCCTCCAGAATCCTTCCATAGAATTACAGCCTTAGTACTTATGAGTTTTCTTCAATTATTCTATTCATACATCATTCTGATCTTTTTAAAGTTGTAAACTGGCACTCCATAAAGGTCAAGAGAAAAGCATTATGGGCCGGATTCACAAAGGTTTGCTGCAAACTGCGACAATGGCAGATTGCAGCAAAGGCCACTGTGTCCTGGACCCTGCATTCAATTCAATATCGGACAGGGTCCAGGAGCCTGCATCTTATGGCTTGCGGTGTCCACACATCAAAGGATGCAGTGACCAAGAATGCCGCAAACCGCAGGATGGGTGGGTGGCAGATGCACCTGCATAGGGGAGGCAAGCAGTGGTCCTGCCCCCCCATGCCCAAGGTTCCACCAGTAGTAATGTACAAGCCCACCAGTGTGGGCTATGGCCCCCCCGACCCCAATAGTTTTACTGTATAAGCCCTTATGGGCTATTGGAACACCCACTCCCCAGCCCTGATGCCATTCCCCACACCCTGAACCAAAAATGCCATCCTTTTCAACAGTACTTAACTGTCCCCACAATGCCTCATAGATCCCTGGTGTGCCAGTAGGCCCCCATCCCTCCATCTGACAGTTGCAGCCCTCTGCACCCCCCCCAGACACCCCACTGGCGACCTGCACAGCCCACCCTCACTACCACAGCCAGCCACCAACAGAGCATTGCATACAGCACATACAGTTAATATCGTGTACAGTTGATTTGTCCCCAGACAAAATGTCGAGGTCAAAATAACGCTGACATTTCATCGCAGGGACAAATAAAAGTCAGTACATTTGGTCATCAACATAACTCATAATAGGTGAAGAAGTCGCCATAAAAAATGTAACTGGACAAATAGTCGCAGCATTACCTGTTTGTTTATTCAATCAGGAAGATCGCTTTTCTGCTAAACTGGCTCCCACCCTATGGATCGCGGGCTCCAATCTAAGGGAATAATGGCCAGGTGGTAATATTTCATGTCAAGTACCAGCTGTACACTTTGGGCTGGTTCTTTACTTTTCTATACCCAGTTAAGTTGAGGGTTGAGACTGCTGCAGCGGAGGGGTGCATGATGACCCACTCAACTGTTTAAGCTAAGCAATGAGTTGCTTTTCCTTTATTTTTTTTTTTTATTTCATGTATGCTTGTTTGTCAAGATTCTGCTGTTCAGTTCATGTTGCTCCTGAACCCTCCGTTGGTCACCCAGTTGCATTCTTAATTCATTTCGGGGGTGACCTATGTGGTGAGGGAGGGATTACCCCTCCATGGGACCATTTGCCATTTTGCCTGGGGCTGTGATACCAGCCCTTGCTGGGATCAAATTGACATGGAAGTGCACCAGTCTTAAAAAGTGCCCACTGTTTGCAAATACACCAGCGTACCTGTCCAGTTGCAGCCGAGAGATCCTGATTTGTTTGATGCATCCCCTATGCTAGGTGCAATGGAGGTGCGTTTACCTCAGCTGCTATGTTTGATGTTTAATTGTAGACACACATGGGGATGATATTTAATCTAACTGCCCCAGGGACCTTTTGTCTGGATCTCTATCTTATACTGACTTCAGAGTAAATTATAGCCAATCCTCTTTTGCTGCCCACCCACTTGTTAATATTGTCGCCGTACATCAGCAGACAAAATGTTGCGGGTATCTGGTTGTGGTGGCTGCATTGTGCCCGCTACCTGTTGTACCGGCAACAAGATTACATTTTGACGAGATCGGCACTACAGTTTGACCGCGACTAATTGTACCATGACGAATCGACCGTATGCCAGTTAATATACATGCTCAGAGAATGACAACAGCTGTCATTCTTCGAGCATGTATATTAACTGTACATGCGTTATGCAGTGCTCTGTTGGCGGCTGTCCATGGTGGTGAGTGGTGGGCTGTGCCAGTCACCAGTGGGATATGGGTGTGGGGTGTGGTGGGCTGCAACTGTTGAGTGGCAGGGTGGGGGGCTACTGGCACACAGGAATCTATGGGGCATTGCGGGGACAGTTCAATTACTGCTGAAATGGATGGCATTTCAGCAGAATGCGAGGAATGGCATCGGGGCTGGGGAAGGAGGTGTCTTGGACTCTTCAGCCCAAATGTTCACCCCATTTTCCTATACTGCACCCATCTCAGCATATTTCCTTATGGAATGGGGTGAGCGCAAGGTCCAAGACCCAAGGCACAACGCCACACTGTAGGTATCTGCAGGGTAGGATGAGGTGAAATGGCGTGAGCGTTGTGGCTGACGACCCAAAGGTACACCCCGATGCCTGTCAGTCTCTGAAGGGTGGGGGTGGGGTTGGCATCAGTTCAATACTTCACTGCCATTCCTATTGTGCATCTCTCTTAACTCCTGCACTGCCAATGCCAATGCCAGCAAGACAACATTTGGCATTGACAAACGCTTGTTAAATGCCTCCAATGAGGAGAACTGCCAGCAGGTGGTCATGGAAAGAATTTCACATTGATGGAGCAGCCACCTCAGAGGCTCTGTTCAGAACCACAAGAAATTCAATAATCCAGAGCAGAGAAGGTGGCTAGTAAATAAGGCTAGGAGTTCTTTCAGGTAGCTATGACACAAACTGTACAAGGCCTTGTAAGTTAGCAAGTGTATCTTAAAAGTCATACACCACCACAATGGCAGCCAGTGTAGTTTGCACAGTACTAGTGTGACATAGTCAGAACCCATCATTCTGGCTATCAGTCGGGCTGCAGGGTTTTGCACCAGCTGAAGGAGCTGTATCAACCCTGTCAGATAGCCCTATGTAAAGAGCATTTCATTAGTCCATTTATAACAATGTCTCCACATACAAGATGGGATGTAATCTGGGCAATATTCTGTAGGTAGAAAATGCCTGGTGTTCCATTGGGAGCTTGCTGTCCACAGTGAGCCCCAGATTCTCTACTCTATCCATTTGGTATTGTTTTGTGATTGTTTGTATATTGTAAAATATCATGCATGCATATTTAGGAGGAGAGAAAAAATTAGTCACTTCCTCCCACCAGTTCAGTGGGAAAATAAGTCACATATTTTCTTTTTCTTCATGAACTACAGTTCCTGACATCTTAGGAGATCTCATGAAATGAGACATTTTGCATCTATCAGGACTCCACCTTGCAAACTAGAAGGAACAGAGGTGATCTCCTCTTCCTGTAGAAAATTCAAAAATCACCAGAATTGATGCAACAGTGCGGTCTTAATTTCTCCCAGAGAAGGATTGTCTCTAGACTCCATAATAAACAGACTGATGTAGGAAAATCTAGAACAAACGAGACTGAACTTCTACACTGTAAGAGCACTTAGATTATGGAACAGACTCCCACAAGACCTTGTCGATCTTGATTCCTTTTCCACCTTTAAAAATGGTTTGGACAAATGGTTGGAATCTAACTTAGATTGGGTACAATGACCTGCAAAAGTTAAGGGGAACAATCTCGATTGACTCCGGCCTTCTTTTGTCCATAATTACCAAGTAAACCAAGAGACGTCTTGCATAATAATTTTAATAAATAAATATAGAACAACTGATAGCCAACTGTGAGTTGCAATGCAATAATTTGATCAAGGGATTCATTGCACATGACAAGGGCCTAAAATTTGGTGAGTGAGTGTGTGTGTGTGTGTGGGAGGGGGTAATTGCACAGTTTGCACTATTTTTAGCCCCCCAACAAATTTTGGACCCCTAAGGGGGACAGTCCCACACACACTGAGCACCCTTATAGCACAGTGGCAAATTGTCATAAATTGCCTTCTGTGGCACTTTGCCACTGACTTCTGACCTTTTTGTGTTCCTTTTGAGCTGCTGTAGTCCCTAGTGGTCCAGTGTGGCACCTACATTTTAAGTCCCTGGTTGTCTAGTGTGCATGCCTCTCTTGTTCTGCCATTGCTCTTGCAAGACTGATGCATATAGAGACTGGAGAGAGGCCGAGATTGGGAGCAGGAGAGCGCTATCTTGAGGAGGAGCACAGTCGAGGGAAGAGCTGAGGAGTCGATAGATGAGAAGACAGCAGAGAGGGTGACAAGGACGATTGCTGGCTACAGCAGTGAGAGAACTGTGGGGAAACCATTGAGAGGAGTAGGAACGCCTGTAGCCTTAGTGTGTCCCAAGAAAAGCTAGACTTATTTTAAAAGAGTAATAAAAAACAGAAAAAGATCTTTTGCAAGAAAGAAGACACATGTGTGAGGAAACCACTGAAAGGGGTGGGAAGGTCTGTAACCTGGGTGTGTCCCAAGAAAAGCTGGATTTATTATAAAAGAATGAAAAAAAAAAGAAAAAAAAAACTTCTTCTACAGAAGACAGCTGTGGGAGAAACAAGTGAAAGGGATGTGAAGGTCCATAACCTGGGGCTCCGTCCCAAGAACTTAGAATGAAAAAACAATTGTGACATGACACAAAATGCATCATTAATGACCTGGCTGAAAAGAAAGCAATTAAATGTGCAAGAGGCCCCTGAGGAAGTACCAGAAAAAAGGCCACATGAGTAAGGTACTGTAGTAGACACACAAGACTCCGCACCAGAACTCGAGCAACTATAATTAATAATTGATGAGCCAGACACAATGGACACTGCACCAAGCTGCAGCTCCTCTAAAAACAAAAATTCCGACAAAGGTCACTAAATATTTATGACTGGTTGTTGTTTGACAAGGACAGTGTCGGATGAGCTGTACTGTTTGTAAGCCATGTGCATCTATTCCTTTCAAAAGAACTTGTTACAAAACATTGGCCCTAATAAGTCATTCTTGTAGCACTGTTTATACTAAAGCATAACAAAAATGGACACTGAATCAAAGCATTAGGCAATACCAAAGGCACTAGATAAGGCTTCGGCACAGAGTGATGAGCAACTTAAAGGGCTTTTGAGACCTGCATTGTGTTGCTGAAAATGAACTACCTAACACAATGTTTGTTAAATGTGTTCAGCTTCTCAAGCAAATAGAGTGTCCTTTCATTAAAGACGTCAAAGCAGAGGGGGCTTATGGCACCTACATGAATGCAGCTGTACTATCTGAAATGCATGAGGCCATTGCACAGACCACAGTGGGCAAGCTGGACATTGCTGTGCAGAATAGCCAAATGGTAACCTTGATACTGGATGAGTCCACAGACATCAGCAATAGCAAGAAGCTAACAGTCGATGTACAATACGTAGGCAACAATTCCCATATACCCAGTCTTACTGCAACGTGGACATTACTGACGGAAAGGCTGGCACTATTTGCCAGGCACTGAATGACAAGGGCATTACAGCAGGGAAAAACAACGGCTGCTCTCTGTACTAATGCAGCCTCAGTTATGACTGGTTGTCACACTAAGAACTGATTATAACCCTGAATTGACTGGAGTACACTGTACAGCCCATCGGTTGGGCTTAGCGCCAGTGATATAGCTCAGTCCATGGAACAAGTGAGCACATATCAACAAGTCTTGAGGTCCAGTTTCATTGTCTTCAGTACTCCTGCTGTCAGAAGCAGCAACTTGCATACAACACAGAAACAGCTGAAAGGAGCAGTTTTAAAATACTGTCGACCTCGTGCAGTTTGCTGGCTGTCCATTTACAGTGCAGTAAGGACTGTTAAGGCATTAAGAGGTGTGTTAGAACATATGTGTTCATCCAGTTCTCCAGATAGTGGCAAAACAAAAGACTGTTGCTGTCTGTACATCAGTTTAATTGTGAAGCTCTTTTTCACGTAATGCTGGCCATCTTATCACATGTTTTTTTTTTCAAAACTATTTCCAAAGGGAAACTCTCAGGGCCAACATTTAAGGAAGGGCCAGATTTATTTTAGCTCAGTATTTTGTGTTTCCATTCATTTGGTCTACTTTTCAGTGACTGCCTGTCTGTGCTTGCTGTCTACAATCTGACCAATTCTCCTTTTATTTTTTTAAAATGAATATGAACTGATTCAAGTTCTGTCAACGCCTCTTACATCTGTCAGGTCTGTCATTAATCAAGCAATACACACCAGTAAAAAGGAAGACCAGAAGACACCAAACTTAAAGTACGATCTGTATTAACACTCACACACATCAGCAAATGAAATGCAATTTTTTTCAAGGAAATCTTCCCCAAAGTTAATCCGTCCTCTGGACCCAAAACCAAATTTTAAGCCCTGACAATAACCTACGAGACTGAAGCTCAAGTGGTTTACATGTTCTATGAATCCCAAGACTGAATTATTCCCTTAAAACTCACAATAAGAATATTTTTTATTTTAAATATATGGCGAATCTGGTAGATTCAGACTGTTACTGAAGATGTGATCAAAGCTGTGCCTCTCGCCTTCTCTCGTGGTAGTACAAAACCCCACCTACTATTCACATGTATACTGCTCTTCTCATGCTCTTTCATGGCAATACAAAACCCAGTCACCCCCTAATGCTATTAGATTGTTTCTTTCCGGATACCCTCTCTGGTGCCATATCCTGACAGCAAAACCCGAAAACAGATCATTACAGCAACAGTCACCGTAGTGGTTTGTTTTTGGGTGATGCTTTTTTCCCGGTGTTCTGCCCCCTCCCTGGAACAACTCTGACCTGGAGTTGATTATAAAAATCTGGGGTGTGTGGGGGGTTCTTTTTGGGACAGCACAATACCATTGTCGGTATCGTGTCGTCGCTGTGCGGGAGGTCGCCAAATTTACTGTCGACCTCCAGTGGTGCTTCTATTTTTTTCTGAGAAATTAAATTAGCTGAGCTTTTTTGTCATTCAGGTCTCTTGTCCATCTGTAACACTGCAAGAGGAGCACCTGCTAAAAACATTAATTTAAAAAGATTTATTTACTTATTTGAAAATTGGTAATCAGGAGAGCCACACCAAGTCGAGGCTCATTTCAGGTGTGACCCGGGGCGGGGAGGGAAACAGGAAAACCAGTAGTTCACTACACAGTAATATTTCTTGGCACAAAATAAAGTGTGGTCTCAGTATAATATGCAACACCGATGCAAGTGCAACTAAAACTGCAGCAAGGCACAGCATGCAAAAAACCATAATGCATCAAAAGAGAGACCTGCTAGGCAGAGGGATGCCTTCCCCCACAGGGGGATGGAAGTGCAGAGGTAGAGAGTAAATGAAACATGGAAGCAGGCTAGGGAAGACTCCAATGGAGGCCTGACACATGAACACCAAGGGCTGCAGGCCGAAGAGGCATCAGGTGGAGGGGTAACAGGCCTAGGTGGGTTGGGGGGAGTTTCAGCTGCTGCCTGAAGTAGCCTGGGAAGGTGGACAGGCAGAGGAAGGAGAGGAGCAGGTTTCAGAATGTGGGACATTGACAGGAGAAGGCAGGTTGCCTAGTAGAGGAGCAGGAATGTGGAGAGGTGAAAGTTCAATGATCCCTGGAGTAAAGGGCGCATGAGGCAGGCGGTTACTGGAGAGAGAAGTGAGGAGAGGTATGAGGGAAGGGACCCAAATCAGTGTTTGGATATGAAGGAGGTACAATGGGAATGGCAATGTGAGGATAGGGGAGGGATAGACAGGGAGGAGTAGAGGGAACAGTGGTGAGTATGGGTGGGAGGGTATGTAGCACAGTGGGAAAATGTATTACAGAGGGTGTCCCATCTGACAAGGGATGTGGAAGGAGTGGTGCCGCAGACCACATCTGCATAGTCAAGTACCAGGAGCATCTTTTTTGTAACAACCTCCCAGAGGGCCTGTGCTGATAAACAGTCTTTGTTGCAGTACAGGGCACCAGGTTAGAGCAGAGCTTTGCATAAATGACATCAGTGTGGGCTGAGAGTCAGCTTGCTGTCAAGCCACACCTAAGGTACTGTACTTGAAGGACAGTACCACTTTAAGGGAGGGTGCCATCATATGTGGAGAAAACAGGAGAGTCAGCAGTCTGGCCAGTTTCTGGCTGGTACCAAAGGTCATAGACACTGTTTTTTTAGTGTTGACCTAGAGCTGGTTGGATTGGAATCAGCACAGGATGCTGTGGGAGTCCTGCTGGAGCAGGTCTTCCACAGGACTCCCACAGTTGCAACAGAGGGACTGAAGGTGAAGATGACTGTGTCACCTGCAAACATGTGAATATGCAAGATGGCACAGGATTAGGGGAGGTCATTCAGGAAAATGGAGAAGAAATGGGACCCATGATGGAGTCATGTGCGACCCCAGCCTGGATGGGTAGTGAAGGTGACAGGATGCCTCCAACCTGTACCGACTGTTGACGGCCCATGAGATAGGAATGGAACCAATCAACAATGGGAGCCAAGAGGCCAGCAGAATATAACTTGTTTAGGGAGCGTGGATGAGGCACCGAACCGAAGGCTTTAGCCAGCTCAGTGACAATGGTAGCCATGATGTGCCCCTGACCCATCCCAAAAAAGACAGAATCGGTGACATGCCACAGGAAGGAGATGGTGGAATGGGGCTAAGGTTTTTATATACACCGCTGCTGAGACAGACGTAGGAGCACGAGGTTAGTGTCACAGTTTGAAAGTAAGAGCACAAGGTTTTGATTGACAGACTACTGAGATTTACCATGAATTATGACACTTTGTAAGAGTGTCTTATTTAGAAACATAGACATAGAAACATAGACTTTGATGGCAGATAAGGACCGCTAGGCCCATCTAGTCTGCCCATTTCCCTACCTACAGGATAGGCCGCAGATCCTAGTTAACCAACAGCCTATTTCTTCCTACCCCCCACAAGAATTGCCTTATGTCTGTCCCATGCATTCTTGAAATCTCCCACAATTTTAGACCCCACAACCTCCTCAGGAAGGCTGTTCCATGCATCCACTACCCTCTCTGTGAAATAATACTTCCTCACATTGCCCCTGAACCACCCTCCTTCTATCTTTAAATTGTGTCCCCTTGTTCTTGTAAGTCTCTTTTTCTGAAAGATGCTACCCTCTTGGACTTTGTTGATTCCACTGAGGTACTTAAAAGTTTCTATCATGTCCCCCCTCTCCCTTCTTTCCTCAAGGGTATACATATTAAGCTCCTTAGTCTCTCCTCATATGGCTCTCTTGCAGACCCTGCACCATTTTAGTTGCCTCCTCTGGACTACCTCTATCCTGTCTATGTCCTTCGGAGATGAGGCCTCCAGAACTGGACACAGTACTCCAGATGGGGTCTCACCAACTGTCTGTACAGGGGATAACAACTTCCTGTTTTCTGCTGCTGATGCCTCTCCCTATACATCCCAGTATACCCCAGCCCTCCCTACTGCCTTCTCACATTGATTGCTAACCTTTAGGTCATCTGATATGATTACCCCAGGCCCTTTCCTTTTTGTTGTTGTTACTACCCCCACCATTGTGTATTCTTCCCCTGGGTTCTTGTTTCCCAGGTGCATTTATTTGCACTTCTTTGCATTGAATCCTAGCTGCCATACTTCTGACCATTCCTCCAACCTTGCCAAGTCCCTTTCATCCTTTCCATGCCTCCTTGTATATCAACCTTGTTGCAGATCTTTGTGTCATCTGCAAAAGGCATACCTTTTCTTCCAGTCCCTCTGCAATGTCACTGATGAAGACATTAAAAGGACTGGACCCAATACTGAACCTGCGGTGCCCACTAGTAACCCCTCTTTCTTCAGAGTGGACTCCATTTACAATTACCTTCTGTGTCCTGTTGTGCAGCCAATGTTTACCAGGCTACCACCCTGGGACCCACTCCCAGGCTGGTTAATTTGACTATTAATCTTTTGTGTGGGACTGTGTCAAATGCCTTGCTAAAGTCTAGGTAGGCCACGTCCACAGCCCCTCCATGGTCTACTACTTTGGTCACCCAGTCAAAGAAATCTATTAGATTAGTCTGACATGACCTTCCCGCTGTGAACCCATGCTGCCTTGGGTCCTGTGCTCCACTGGCCTCTAGGTACTCAACTATTCTTTCCTTCAGAAGTGACTCCATCACTTTCCCTACCACAGAGGTCAGACTGACAGGTCTGTAGTTTCCTGCCTCTGTCTTGGTCCCACTTTTGTGAAGGGGAATCACATCCGCCTTCCTCCAGTCCTCGGGTACCACACCATCCTCCCATGATTTATTAAAAAGAGTAGCCAGTGGTTTCACTAGTTCCTCCCTTAATTCTTTTAGAATTCTGGGGTGAATTCCATCAGGACCCATTGCTTTGTCCACCTTCAGTTTTAGGAGTTCTTGCAGAACCCTTTCTTCTGTGAAAGGACTGGGATCGACCCCCCTATCAAGAGTGCTTCTGTTAATTGGATTAGGCACTTCCCCCTTTTTGTTACTTTGTTAATTATTGGCCTTATCCGTATAATAAATAGCGATTTATCACCAATACAGTTGAATAAATTAAATTGTCATATGGCTGCTGGCTGATCTCACTTCAGCTTCAAGGTACTTTTTCTAACCTCTTACCTCTCTCCACTCCTGTGCACCACTTCTGTTTAGAGGATTGGGCTTCTGAGGGTTCTTCCAGGTCAGTTTAAAGCTGGGGAAAGTGCTTTTCAAAGTTATAGCTCTCCGCCTGCGGAATTCACCATGTGTCTACTACAGGGGTTACATTATGATTTTCTATCACCCAGTGTTTCCCCTTTTGTTCCACCTGTTCCTCACACTAACCATCGTGGGCAACACTGGTGCACCCTTCCTCCATGAGGAGGAGGCGAGCAGATGCCTTCACGGCTGATGCCAGTGTCCTCCTTGGTCTGCTTGGGTTGGACGGGGCATGCACAGATGCTGGGCAGCCCGTGCCATCCTTCCCTGAGAGCTAAACACCTCACCTTCATAGTGTTGGATTCTGGGGTGCACATGTGAACCCCATTCTACCAGTTTACAGCATGATGCACCGCAACACCTCACTGGGCCAGCCCTGTAAGCCCTTTTAAATCAGCATGTAAAATGGAACTGTTGTTCACACAGGATTTGAAATAACTTAGGGCAGGATTTCTAAACCAGATCCACCCCCTCCCCCATACAGTTTTTGACACACACACACACCATTTTTTTTCAAGCAAGATGCCGTAAATTGTAGAAACTGTCCCAAAACTAAAGACCCTTATGAAAATAGGGCCCCCGAGTAGAGGTGAAATTGGACAGACACAGACACAGACTCAGGCAGAAAATACATTTCTGTCTGCATCAGCCCTTTTGACTTCCCCACAACCATTTTATTTCTGCATTTGTAAATTTCTAATGCCCTCCGTTTACTGCTCTCTCTGAACGTTAACAGCAGTCTACTAGAAATAACTATCCATGTCAAAACAACATGCTTTTGTTGCTGATAGTTCATTGTTTTCCTTTAGTATTCACTTTGTGAGAATTCTATCCTGTTTTGTTTGGTCTGTTAGGCCATTTCTATTTCTTTATCAAAACAATGGCTAAGATGTTAGGTGTTTATCTTTGTTTCTGATTATATTATTCTATCAGACTTTTGCACTTCCTTGAACCTATTTGCACTTGGCTCCTTAATTTTTGTATTTTTCTGATTGTATTATATAATTTCACTTTATTAGTATGTATTCTGTCCGCATGGGACCTCCTTGTCAATAAGCTTGCTCAATAGAGTCTTCCTGGTGAAATAAGAGACTTGAGAATTGGAAACTTGAAAGATTATGCTGCAAGGCATTTTAAATTGCCAGTGTCTGAAATAGATTTTAATCACTATTACAGGCAGACCTGAGCACATTCAGTTTTCTAAACCATTGTTCTTTTTACCTTGCGTGACAGAATGTTCTGTATGTGGTTCTTGTGATTAAAATCCTTTTAACACATACCTTCATAACATTGTTCATGTTTTCATATGATCTTTGGAAGAGTCTTATCATTACTTGTCTTTATAACACATAAGCAATTGAAAACAATGGGCCATAATCTAGTGTTTACTACGTTTATATAAAATGTTTTTTTTTTTTACTCAAACAAGTAAGCTCCATTTTGCAACTTTTAGTCAGTGGGATCCAATGGCTGAGGAGGTTCGGGGGTTAAATCTTACCTTTTCAGTTGATATTTTATTGATTTTGAATAAAAACTTTGATAAACAGATCTCCCAAAGGGAGTCTAAGAACATGAATAAGGAACTTTACAATAGGATTTGTCCAAATTCCTCCCAATGGGTTACACTGTATGGAATAGTCCTGATGCCATGACAGTTAAGTTGAAACAAAAGTCTAAGATTACCACAGGACTGAGGACTAGCATGACATGGGTAAAATCGTAAAAAAAGTCCCCAAAGCCAGCTGTCATGCCTGAAGATAGTTACGTATAACAAAGTGTCTACAGTGTTTGAGAACCTGCAAGTAAAAAGGGAACATTACAACCACATCATTGCATTAACAGGATATTGAATCAAACTGTGGTTCAGCAGTAATCATTAACCAGAACAAAGGGAAAATGAGTAAAATAGTACTTATAAAGACACTGTTAAAGGACTCTGCACACGTAACTTGTGCAGGAGACCTCAGCATAAAAGAACTCCAGTTACATGAAACTCCCCAGAGCCTCACCACCTGGTTAGACTTTTCGCAACAACAACAAAGAAAATTAAGTGCCTGCACTTGCTTGATGTTATGGTCATAAACTCTGTCGCTTTGCCCTTGATAAAGCCATGCATGCTCATCATTGTATCTTGTATTCTTTCCTCTCCTCCGTCCTCTCTGTTGATGCAAGGTGTTTCACCCACTTCGTCTCTGTTATCTCCAAATTGTGGTTTGGCTCTCTCCTCTTCTATCTAACCTCTCTCATTTCCCCCCACATCTTCCTCTTACTCTCTTCATGCTGCTTGACTCTTTTGCCCTCCCTCAAGTGAAATCTACTGCTGGTCAAATTGCCTTCTCGTTTTGTTTCCCCAAACTTTCGGGGTTCCCTTCTCCCTCCTATTCACTCTTTCACTCTGCTCCTTCCTTTCCTGCACTTAAAGCGCTCCTCTGTAAGTTCTCGACTCACTCCTGTAGTTGTTTCTCATATTAGGTTTACTTCTTACCTATAACTTGCCTAATTCTCTGTCCCTCAGCATTTCCCCACTATCCCAGTATCTGTCATTCCCCCAGTTCCTTAGTGTGTTATGTTGGTAACTACTGTATCTAATTATTCTGTTATCAATTTCTCAAGTTATTGCATGTCAACTTACTTATTGTCAACTTTCTTAGGTACAATTGCCCCGTTTATTTTTTATATACTTATTCCATTCTATGTATTTTATTTTCTCTATTTGATATCTGTTATCTTTTCCCTCCCTTCCCCCAAGACACATCTGGAAATGAGCTGTTAGTTTGTCCTTCCTGGTGAAACCTAATAAATAAACAAACAAATAAAACTACTCAGAGTGTGGCATACTTTAAGCTGGTACCAGCACTATACTTGTATGTGTGTAATGACAAGAATGACTCTGGGTACCCAAGAGCAATCAATCAATTAATTAATAAATAAAACCACTAAGTGGTATACTTATACTTGCAAGTATGTGATGGCAAGAATGACTCTGGATACCATGAGTTACCAAAAGTGCGGTGCAGGCCTGGTAGCTATGTCACTCGGGTTCTTTTGGTGGTGTACTTATCGAATATTAGCAAGTTTTCATTTTCACTCCCCAGCAAGCCATGGTGTGCTAGCACAGTTTACGAACTTGAAATACACAATAGAAAATGTTTGAACACCAACTTTGTAATCCAAACGAGGGTACTGTGATCCAAGAAAGAAAAGCTCAAAAGCTCCAGCCACCAATGCCAGCATTCGCATGATCCACAGATGCAGCAGCTCAGTTGAGGCAGGAACGAGAACATAGTAGCAGGTCGGGCAGCATTCAGAATTAGTGCCCAGTGGCCTGCAGATGAAGCACTCTGAACTCATTCTCAGACGCTCACAACAGCACAGCCCTTCCAGCTCAACTCCTCACAACACAGTCACAGAGGAACACTATGCAGTGGCTTCACGGTTCCAGACTCGGAGCCCAGACACAAGAAGCAACCCCCATGGTCCAGCTCCCTCCAGATCAAGAGTACCCATGTACTCAGGGCATGTGCCCCATGACTTCCCATTCCTTATTCACCCCACTTGAGAAGGGCTAGGAGGCCTTCACCTGACTCTGCAGCAACTCAATGAACATGCAGATTTCTGACTCCAATTTCTCAGCTCAGCAGTTTCCTCAGACTTCAGTTTCTTAGGTTTTCTCACAGCAGCTTTAGTCAGCAGAAAATGCCCCCACGGTCTCAGCAGCTCACTTTCAGCAGAGACCCAACAGGCACAGTTCACAGAAATAACAGCCCAGGATAAAGCTTGCAGTACTTTAGGACAGTGAACTCTGGAGAGCACTCACAAGATTTAGGTCTGACCAGACCTTCAGATTTCTCATACAGCAGTAGGTCTGATCTCTGATAGAGGCTCTCTGACAGCCCAAGCTCCCAGAAAGCTCAGAAACATCTTTCTCCATCTCCGTGTTTCATTTGCTGCCCAGCGCTGTCAGTCTGTCCACTTGCTCTAATACTGGCTCTCCTGAGCCTGCCAGTCCATAGGAGGAGGTTTTCATATCCGTTTTCCCCACAATTCATTGCTGCAGCTGGGGGAGGGGGCTTTCAAACCCTCTGACTGACTAGCCAGCAGGGTCATCAAAATGGCTGTGACCATATATGATGGAGCTTGGCGCTTAAAATTCCTTATTTTTAATGTTATTTGCCCCCAGTAGTGTACTGTCCCATAGCGTTTTATTGTAGCCCTCCTGTACTATTGTCTGTTTGGTCAGTGATGGTCGAGAATGCAATGAGTCCGACATCAGACAGCAGGCAGGGTCACGTGTGAGTGAAGAGCACTGGAGAGGAGCCCCTTGTAGCAGGTGCTCCTGCTCTTGTGCCATTGGCAGCAGTTGGTGCTGCGTGAAGCACCGAAGAGGAGAGCCCGTCCTTGCTCTCTCCAGTCTCCACTCCCAGAATTTAGGAACCAGAATTGAAAACGTGGCCACAGCCATGAAGAAGAAAGGCACGGGGGGCGCTAGTGATACATGCCGCAGCACGGCCTCTCTTTCACAGCTCAACACATGTTGTCGAGCGTGTGCTGCTGCAACCTGGCAGCGCCACAGCAGTTAGGAGGGACAGTCAGGTAAGCCCCCCCTCCCTAAAGTGGATTACAAGTGCATGAAATACAAAAATCCTAGTTGTCTTCCATACCCCACACCTCTCCACCCACATAAATCTGTCCAGCTGAACTATAACAAATACCTCAGGAGTATAAGAATCTGTATTATGCTCTTCCTCCACATCACAAGGCCCAAAGTCCTTTTGAATTCCAGACACCAATTTGCCACCATCTGGTGGGGGTCACTAAATGTTTAAATTTACTGGCACACACAAGGTTTAATTTTGCTGGCATTTAAAGATTAAGAAAGACACCGAGCTCTCAAACGCTGCCCAAATGGAGATGAACACCTGTCTTCTCTCTTTTGTGGTGTAGCTTAGGTCAGGTCAACGGAGTTCAGGATCCATCTACCAAAATAGTTTACCCTGTTTCTAGGATACATACAGAATAAAGTCATGATCTGTCTCCGTGTAGCAGTTAGCAGTGTACAGGCTGTGCATTGTTGGTCAGAAGTGCCAGCCTCTGTAGCTTTATTCTGCAAGCTTTAACAACTATTTCTTCTATTACCACACTCAAGGTAGGTTCTGGATTGTTAGGTTCAGATAGCCCCCAAATGGTGGCAGGCCACTCTATGTATGGCTTAGTGTCCTTCTGCTACTTCTCTATGATTGTTTTCCACGAAGTTTAAAGAGAGATGCAAAAAGTTCTACATTCAATACAGCAGCCTATTTACTACCAAGAAGCATTTTAAAAGTCTGTCAAATCATGGAAAATTCAGTATAAATTGGAGTTTAATATTGCAGTTTAGGAATTTTTAAAAAATCCATCTGATCATGGTGGCATTAGGCCGCACCCCTGGAAATTAGAACCTCCCCCTTCCATTTCTAATCAGTCCCATTTTCTGCTAACTATAGTATTGTCGAAGTATACTAAATAAGAGAGTTGTCCCCTAAAATGTATAGAACCCCCATGACATTTCTAGACCCACCCTAGTTAGTATATATTTTGGTGTATGAATCAGATGTCTGTGACATCAAAAGTATAAAGCAGTCTTCCAGATTAATGCAAAATGAAAGTTGGCACCATCAGGACTCAAATCTCATGGCATTACAAACAAGCATTTGTCAATGCCGAATGTTTGCTTGCTGGCATTGGCAGTGGTAGTGTAGAAGTTACAGAGCTGCATAATAGGAATGGCAGTGAAGTATTGAACTGAAGCCAGCCCCACCACCACACTGCAGAGAGTGACAGGCATTGGGGTGTGCCTTTGGGTAGATCAGACATAATGTGCGCCATTTCACCACCCACCCTGCAGACACTGACAAGTGTCACGGTGTTCCTTGTGGTCTTTGTCTTTATGCGCACTCCCATTCCATTAGGAAACACGTGAGATGGGTGCGATATAGGAGAATGGGGTGAACTTTGGGGCAAAAGAGTCCAAGGCACACCTCGATGCCTCTCACTGGCTGCAGGGTGTGGAATGGTATGAGCATTACAGGCAAGAATCCCAAGTCACACCCCTGATGCCTGTCATTCTCTACAGGGTTGGGCGTTATGGTTGGAAACCCTAATACCTCAGGCATTTGTTGGTATTTTCACTCCAAATTTTCAACATGTTTTTTTGTGACCCCACCTCATGAACAGTGGCAATATCAGTTTGTTAGCCGAAAGCTGCTTATGCACAGCGACTATGCATTTAGCACCACAGGTGCAAAAACATTCCGAACAGGATGTAAAAAATGACAGCTGTACTGTTCATGGGGAGGTAAAAATGGCAATGTTGCAAATCTGCAGTAAAAATACTAAAAAAATGGTGAAGTCATGAGCGACATAGAAACTGTGCAACGACACCCATATATAATTAGGTTGGGGATTTTTACAGCAGATTGTCAACTCAGGCATTTTGGTGCCTCCGATCATGAACAGTGTCACTGTGATTTTCTTTATCTGTCCCAAACAATGATTTCCCACAGCGACTACAAATCTCTGCCCTGAAAGTGTGAAAACACATTTCAGCCATGTTGTGAAAATTGACAGCTGTACTGTTCATAAGGAAGTGTGGAAAATGCCACTGGTGAAAATCTGGACTGAAAATATTACAAAGTCATGAACTTACGAGGGTGCATGGAAACTGCGCAATGCTCACACGTAACACAGTCATTTTATGGACTTTTGTCACCAAATTTTCAACATAGCCATTTTAAGACCTCTGCTCATGAACAGTGTAACTGTGATTTTTGTAATCTGTCCCAAACATTGCTTTCGCACACCAACAGCATCATTGTGCGCTATATGTGCGAAAACACATTTTGGGTGACATATGAAAAATGGCAGCTGTACTGTTCAAAAGGAAGTGTAATAAAATGGCAATGTTGAAAATCTGGTGTGAAAATATTAAATTCGCAAACTTATGAGCATGCGTAGGAACTGCGTAACGCACGCTGGTAAAACAGTCATTTTTAGGAATTTTTTCACCAAATTTTCAACATAACCATTTTAAGACCTCTGCTCATGAACAATGTCACTGTGATTTTCTTAATGTGTCCCATACATTGATTTCGCTTGACATCGACTGGCGCCATAGCTACATGGGCGGAAACACATTTTTGGGCAAGATGTAAAAATGACAGCTGTACTGCCTATAAGAGGTGTAGTAAATGGCAATGTTGAAAATCTGGAGTGAAAATATTGAAAATTCATGAACTTACGAAAAGCGAGAACTGCGAATGCACGCCGTAAACAGTCATTTTAGGAATTTTTCAACATAGCCATTTTAAGACCTCTGCTCATGAACAGTGTCACTGTGATTTTCTTAATTTGTCCCGATGACATTGATTTACGCACACGACTGCGCCATTGTGCGCTACATGAGCAGAAACACGTTTTGGGTGAGATGTGAAAAATGACAGCTGTACTACTCATAAGAAGGTGTGGTAAAATGACAATGTTGAAAATCTGGAGTGAAAATATTGAAAATTCGCGAACTTACGAGCATGCGTAGGAACTGCGCAACACACGCTCGTAAAACAGTCATTTTTAAGAATTTTTTCACCAAATTTTCAACATAGCCATTTTAAGACCTCTGCTCATGAACAGTGTTACTATGATTTTCTTAATTTGTCCTGTACATTGATTTTGCACACCGACTGTGCTATTGTGCGCTACATGGGTGGAAACACGTTTTGGGTGATATGTGAAAAATGAGAGCTGTACTGCTCATAAGAAGGTGTGGTAAAATGGCAATGTTGAAAATCTGGAGTGAAAATATTGAAAATTCGCGAACTTACGAGCATGTGTAGGAACTGCGCAACGCACACTCGTAAAACAGTCATTTTTTGGAATTTTCCACAAAATTTTCAAAATAAGCTTCTTGAGAGTCCACCTTATGAACACTGGCAGTGTCGTTTTGTTAATCGGTCCCCAAAGGTGATTTCGTGCAGTGACTGCGAAATCACCCTTCGGGCCCGAATAATGTCATGACAGTGACAGCATTCATGAGAAGGGGTCCCAAAAACCCCATATTGAAAATTTGGTGCAAAAATTCTGAGAAATGCCTGAGACATGTAACAAAGTTGAAAAAACCCTATCTATCCCATTATACAGCTTACCGCCATTTCCTCAGTTCGCGGTCGGCTTTGAAGAGTGTAGATGTGTTTCCGGTCCACCGAAGATCGTTGCGCCGAGCTCCGGAGATAAGTATGGGGTGAGGGGTGGGGTGTGGGGAGGCAGGGTGCACAGTGGGTGGGTGCGGGTTGTGGGGGCAGGGAGATTGCGTGAGGACCATTTTTTCTTTACAGGTTGTTTTTTAAAATGACGACGCCGACGCTTGCCACACTGGGGTGGGCTCCCAGTGTGGCACAAGGATGGCTGGTTGGGGGGTGGAGCTGATGGGGATTGGGCACCCCGTCAGCCATGCTTTATCTATTGCCACGCTGGGGTGGGCTCAGCGTGGCACCCTGCTACTCTGGGGGACAGTGGAGCCTGACGTGGATGGCACCCCGTCAGCTACCATGAGTTGCCACGCTGGGGTGGGCACCTAGCGTGGCATGTGGAAAAAACTTTGGGGGAGGCGCAGCACAGCCGACAGGGGATTAGGCACCCCCATCGGCTATACAGTGTGTGCATGGGGGGGGCAGCACACAGTATGCGTGCGTGTGTTTGTGTGTGTGTGTAGGGGGAGCTGCGCATGAGCAGGCGATATCTGATCGCTGCTCACTGAAGCGTAGCTCCCCCTTTCAATTGTACGCCACTGCATTTTGGAGCTGTCATAGCCTGCCAACACACTGACAGAATTGGAAGAGGGGGTGACACACCTCCGAAAACACGGATGATGGCACTATGTTTCTTGCACATGCATGCAAGCAAACATAAAAACTAAATAACAGGACATTCCATTCGTTATTGCTGAAGACATTCACATGGATACAGGTTTCCTGTCTGTTGAACTTCATCTGTTCCTGCTGCTTTTCCTGCTCTAAAAATCACTAGCCCTATCTATTCTGGGGCCCTGTGCAAACCTCCTTGCTGGGGCCCCATATAAGAAGTCGCAAAGCCCTCCCGAGGAAAATCCTCATCCCCACTGTGGCCTCCCTATATCTTCATTTTCAGCTAGTTTTGTGTCATTATTGCACTTTACGTGAATTAGAACCTACAGGACCAAGAAGAGGCCAACTGGACAGCTTAGGCTTTTGGGGGGCCCTTCTGCTCTTGGGGCCCTGTACGAATACACAGTTCACACCATGCTAAGGCAGGTCTTCTCCTTGTGGCATCCACATCATTTCTGTGGCAACAGGTTGTGATGTCATAAGTAGAGAAATCTGACTTCGGGGCAGGAATATGCAAAGGAAACCGATAAAGTCCGAGGTGGGGGAGCACCTGTTTTAGAAAAATATCTTCAGTAGCAAAAAAAAATGGAAGCTTCTAAAATAATATTTTTACAGGGATTTTTGTGTAACTGCATTTTGAAAATCCCAACAGTGGATATTTTGCAGGAAACGGGAAAAACCTCTTTAATAGGAACATTTCTAATCTTGCGTAGCTTAGACTGTTTTCATAAGTGTTTACATGACATTGGTTGGGTTTCTACTAGTATTGTTTTATAGTTTTCAAAACAGCAATAATTTTTTTCATACTTTTTTTACATCCATTGTCTTAATCACAGTCAAGAAAGTAAATACAGTGCAGTAGGAGCCACCCTGGCTTGGATAATAAATAATATTTTGGTTTTTTTTTTGGTAATATGTCTGGTGCAGCGGCAGTTTGGCATTGTATTGGAACAGGTCAGACTCACTGCTCTTACACATGTTACTGAAAATCATGAGAGAGTATTACTAATGTGACCGTATAAACGGACTGCTGCTCCTGTGGTGGAGAACTGAGTGGAGTCGTTCCTATGAATGTAAATTTTGGCATAAAGCCACTCCTCTGACTGAAGTAGCAGACCTCTGTTACTGTGACTAAAGGTTGAGAAGAGAAGATACTCCTCTAGAAAACTGTGACACTGCCCCATTTTTGACAACTGTAACTCCTGTTATTTAAAATCATGGGATGTAGCAGCTGCTTCTATGATAGAGAATGCAAGCTTCCAGTCCTGTGGTTAAACATTATGAGACTGAGCTGTGCGAAGTGACGGATTCTCCTGCAGTTCAGTGATGGGATGACACTGCTCTTGCAGATGCCACTGTAGCTACTAACAGTGCAAAGCAACCAGCAAGGATGGCTGAGCAGACAAAAGACACTGGAATGGTGTGAGAGAGCAGATAAGGGATGGTTAAGGGGTAGCCTTGAAAAATGTTTGTGGGCAAAGCTGCATTGAAAACTGATGTAGTGGAGGCAGTCTGAAACCAGTACTCGTGTACTGTGTGTAGGACTTGCTATCAGGATATGCAAGTGTTAAAACATTATGAACATTCTTCCAACTACTTTCTTATCTCTGGAAGGTTCAACTTGTTGTACCCAACTGGCTGACTCACTCTTTCTCTGGAAACAGAATAATGTGTTCCTATTCACTGGTAACTATGAGTGACTCATTATTAGGCTGTGAGAGTTATGGCAATGTAGGGAGAGACAAATGCCTTGTCAGGAAATCTGCTACAGAAGGAACTAGATTGGTGGTCATGAGAGAGATCCCCATAGCTCCATTATTTCAATGTCTAATTTATGTGAGCCTGGCATCTCCATGCCATGCCCCCCCTTAGAAAAAACAAGGTCCACGGTTTCCACCTCCCACAGATCTTGGCTGAGCTGCCTGCCTGCCTTCACATGCATGACGTTGCCTGCAGGACCCACAAGTCCTCAGGCTCCCTTGCCAATCTAATCAAGCACCGGACCCTTCCTAACACCTGTATCAGAACTGCCAGACTTGCCAAGTCAAAATACAAGCGATCCACACTCCACAACAACTTTAAACACAACTCTACATTCTGGAAGATAATCCATGCCTATTCTCCTCCCCCAACCCAGTCCCTCACTTGGTCCTCAAGATGGGTGAGTTTCTAACCCTCTTTTGTTGCGTCAGCTTTCAACTCATTCATCACCTCCTGTGCCTTTCCCTTTTCTCCTTCTTCTCATCCTTCCTCCTCCCCTCATTCCATCCCATACCACCCTTCAATGTCTCTCCTACCACCTCCGCTGTTTCCCTTAAGGTTCTTTTGGCTCTTAACTTGGCACAAGGTATGAGAACTGATGGTCTTGACCCAAAATTCCTCCATTTCTCCATCCCTGCAATTGCACTACTTATTACCTCCCTTCCCAACCTCTCCTTCTCTTTGGCCTCCATCTCTGACACTTAAAAATGGGCCACAATAACCCCCCTTCCAAAGAAGGTGACGCCACCTTTCCTGGCAACTACGACTCTAACTCCCTGCTCCCCTTTCTAGCTAAGCTACAAGAACACATTGTGCTATCTCAGCTCTCCCTCTTCCTTGATTGATCCTCCTTCATTACATCTTTCCAGTCTGGCTTCTGGAAGTTCCAATCCACCTCCATCGCTCTCCTGCGACTAACTAACTAACTCCATTCAATCTGGCATGAACCAGGGTTTGGTCACCTCCGCCATTCTGTCGACTTGGCCAAAGCATTCAACACTGTCACCCACTCCCTCCTGGACAAGTTCAAGGCTGTAGGGCTCTCCAACTCCTCAGTTAGTTGGTTCCACTCCTATCTTAAAGGCATGTCTCAAGCTGTTCATATTGAGTTCTATCCCCCCACTCCCTATCAGCTTGAGCATCCCCAAGGGTCTGTCCCTGTCCCAATTCTCTGCTCCATCTTCCTAAATGACATCCCCACTGCCTGTTCCTCTGTGCCCTTCCATGTGTAATGACCCCTTCCCACAAAACATAGGTGGCACTTGCAAGGACCCTTTCTTACTTTGGCTCCACAGTTGGCATTTGGCCACAGACAGTTCACTCACTCCTATCTTGGTCTTGAGAGGAAGGGGCACATAAAAAAAAATTGTATTTTTACTGGGAACTGGGGCAGGCCATGCCCTGGGAGGCTCCAAGAAATCACACAGTCACTCACAGAAATCTGTCTACAAGTAGGAATATAGCCCAGTAGTAGGTTTTATTCTGCCTCGCTGGACTGACAGAAATAACATTTGCCCACTGGGTTGCTGGTGCAGTAACAGGTAAAACAAAGTCCACAAGGTCACAGTAGTGCTTTACTACAGTTCATTTGTTCAAGCCTCCCTCCCCCCTTTTTCTCTAGAGGGCACACAACAATATTCTCATCCATCCCTCTTCTGGGCTGTGGACACCAGGACAGTGTTTGTCTGCAAGGAAAATGAGCAGATGGGGTGAACAACTCCAGGCTCCCCCAATTACCAAGATTTTCAATTTCACAGAGTCTGTTTCCAGGACAGTGCACATCCTCCAAGCTGTGTTAAACAGTCCTGACATGAGAAAAGCTTTCTCCTTCAAATCCAGTTCAAAGTGAGTTAGTTCCATACACTGGATAGAGGCAGCATCTATTTCTCAAACCAATTCATGACCATGAAGGTATCATTTGAATGCTTTAAACAGCCCTCTGACAGTCCATGAAGCAACCTATCCCAAACTGGCAGGCATTCCCTGAGTGTGTTAGGACAAAGCCTGGCCATCCAGACACTGAGCAACACTTGAACATTTAAAAGTCTCTCACAGGTGGAGGATGTCCCCAGAAATTACTCACGGTTACTGAAACCATCTACTACAGGCTTCTTTGCCCTCACAGGGGCACAGCATTAGAGAAGGAGACTGCCACAACTGAACGCAGCCTCTCTTTTAGCCAGCATAGGAGCTGACAGGGTCAGGGGAAAGAAGTCACCTCCCCTGAAGCTCCCCTCAGTCAGCACCTCACCTCTACTCTGTCCTCCGGCAGAAAACTACACACCAACAGCATTCCATGCCAACATTCCAAAGTGACTTATGCTGCTGCGAGGGACACTGCCACTTGGTACCTCTGCCAAGGTGATTGACAGGGGCTGGCAAGGGAGTTCCAGCAGGTTAAAACTTGGGCTTCCCGGCACTTCTGGCTAGCAGTACAAAAGAAACCTGCATTCGTTAGTCTACAGAATAACACACTTCACTGCATTTGTGATTAAAAGTGCTTTAATGATGCTTTCCATGAAGTGTGCACACCAACTGACTGCACACCACTTACTACCCCAGTGCTTCAAGTCAGAACTCTTTATCAGGGGCGTAGTTACAGGAAAAAATGAATCCAGATATATACAGACTGTTCACTCACCCCCCAAAACTGAAGGAATATATTCCCTTTAGTCAGATGCTGAAGCTGGGTAGGAACTGCAGCACTGAAAATGCTTTCCTGACACAAGCAGAGGAGTAAGACAATTGTTTCTTGGAAAGGGAGTATAACAGAGATCTTTTATATTTGGCTTAAAGCAAAGCACTGTCTTTAGATAGGAAAAATCTCTTAGATAAAGACAATAATGCACAAAATATTTATAACAGAAAAATTGATGAACCAGTAACCCTTGTCACAGAATTTAATGTATTAGCAGGAAGGATTGGCAACATTGTCCATCAGAATTAAGCAGTATTAACAAGTGATAGGGAAGCTGGTGATGATGTAGGAGTCAAACCCATGGTTTCATTTAGTAGGGCACCAGACATTAAAGATAAAATGGTGCATAGTCGACTTTCTGTAATTCCGAATACCAACCCTGATAAGAATTTGTTGCCCCAGAGACCATTTGGTTTCTATAAATGTGAAAGATGTAATATCTGCAGATATGCTCAAACTGGTAACCAATTCAAACATCCTTCAGATGCCAACATAAAAGCAAATCTGCATGAGTGCATCACTTGCGAGACATCAGTTACTGTTTATGTTCTCTGGTGCCCTTGTAACCTGATTTATGTGGGGTGGACAGTAAGACCTCCGAAACAACCAAGAACATGTTAGAGCTATCTCCAACAATAGACAAGACACACCTGTAGGGGTTCATTTCTTAGAGGTTCACAACTCTAACCTAGAAGTAATGAGATTTATGGGTATTGAGCATTTTAAACCCATGAAAAAGGTGGAAACAGAACTAATCTACTGAAGAGTGAAAGTTTTGGGATATTAACTCTAAAGGGGGGGGGGTTAAACCACAGGGTTTTAATGACCACTGGGATATCAAGCTATGTTTGGTGGAATGAAATGTTGACTATAACTCACCGCCCTTGTTTTTTTTTTTAAATGTCAGGATGGTTACCCTGATTTCTGTTGAAATTGCTTATAGTATGTAAATAATTTGTGTTCTACTATAGAAAAAGGTTCCTATATATTGAACACAGTCCCCGGTTCTATTATAGTTTTTATATAATAATATTGACCTTTTGTTTCATGGCTGTATAGTAGAATTTTGTATCCACAAACATCCTGTTGATCTAAGTTTTCTCTTATTTCTTTCTTTCTTTCCAGGGCCTTCTTATGCGTTATTCATTCTATCTTCATGGAGGTATATACTTTGCTGATCACAGCTGGTGGTAGATCGCACAGCCTCTTCTCGCCTAATAATTTATCATAGTAAAGCTTTCAAATGTAGATCTTGCTTGATATAGGCATTTGAGCATTTAATACTGACTTTGAAATAGAGTTAATGTTTTGAAACAGTGGAAGGAGGGATAGTGGAGAGTATAGCACTTACCCTGAGGAAGAAAGTAATGAGGAGTGGTCAGTTTTCTCCAAACAGGTTGTAAAAGAAAAAAAGGTATGCCCTAGGTAGGAAGGACATTCCGCTAGTAAACAGATACTATTCACTAACAGCTAACAACACCACAGAGGACATGGGGAAGAGGAGAGGGGCTGCATGACTCTTAATATACCTAGCAGAAAAAGGAAAGGAATACTGGTAATAGGGGATTCACTTATATGAGGATGGGATACAAAGATATGTGGGGAGGATAAATTGAATAGAATAGTTACATGTCTGCTAGGGGCTATAATAAGAGATGTTACAAGTTTCCTGCCGAAACTGGAAGGGTCTGACTCCAACATAACAACATTGGTGATACATGTGACAATTTGGCTACTTCAGTCATATTTTTGTCATATTTATCTGTGATTTTTTAAATTTATGTTTAATTCCCAAAATGCCAGAACACAGGTTTATCAGAAAAGCTGCCACTTTTCTGCAAAGGTAATTGGGAAGATCTATGTGTATTCCAATGTCTGACATCCCCTTTACCTGGGACAAAGTCTCGTTTAGAGATAACCAGTAGTTACATTTCAAAGGGAACTGGAATTTCCTGGTAAGCTGATCAAAGGCAAAAGGCGTCATAAAATGACAGGATATGGAGAGCATCTCCTCTGGTCATAAAACTTTAAATCAAAGATAAAATGGTTTTAGAGTAAGGGTATGCAAATCACCAGTCTGGGAAACCTATCGTTGGGAACTGCCACAGTCTTTATCAATTGCAACAGTGGCAGGAAGGCAACATAAATCCAAGCCATCTATGAAGTTGAGGATGTGGGAAAACAAAAAATAGGTTTTTTTTAGGTTCACTTAAAATTTTGTGAAGGAGCAGGAGAGACCCCTGCTGGCCTGGAGGTGAACAGTGAACCTGGAATACTAAGGCCACCAGCCAATCAGATGGCCAGTTTTTCAGACTAGAGAAATTGCTGTAAAACCATCTTCAACAGAGATTCTAGGCACAAGTCAAATTTCTGACTCAGAGAATATTGCCAGTCAGCTACAACTGAAGAACCACTGTAAGAACATTGGGACTCTGAGACTCAGCAGAGTGATAGGAGGACTTTGCAAAACTCATTTATTTTATGGACTCTGGTTCTCTAGAGAAAAGGTAGAAATTATCCAGTTAATTAACCGGTGCATTTTGTATGTATTTTCCAACCTTTTTTGTATTTATCCTGTAAACAAATATTTAAAGCTTTTGTCCGTATGTTTTGTATGGTAATTTTTTAAGTACCTGTAATTAGTAAAAGCTTTTGCTTTTGTAACTCCCACCCCCCAAATTGGGGGGCTTACCTTAAGTGTCTCCCTGAGCTTCTGTAATGCCCGCTGCCTGGCTGACGTCCAGTAGAAGAGCGTAAATCCATATACAGCACAGTATGGTTGTGCTGTTGTTCTGCGGGAGTAAGCCATGCTGCGACGCTGTTCCTTTAAGAAGTTAGTCTGTGTGTATAGCGTACATAGCCTGGGCAGGGTCTGAATGAATCAAAGCTCTCAACCAGCCAGGCAGAACCATGATAGTCTCCACTCTGCAGTCGTTTGATAATGCAAAGGGAGCTCTCTTACAATCTGTAAATATTTATCTCTGAAACAGTACTGTTGCCTTTTAAAAATGAACTGTAAGTGTGGACTGTGTATTTCTTGGCATGGGGGCTGCCATGTTTGGACTGGAACCTTGTTTTTGAACCAGTCAGAACTCTAAGGGTCCTTAGGGATCCTTATTACAGTGACTTCAGGGAGAAACTGTGAACTTTTCTCTTGGTGCCTATTTTAACCAATCGGACACCGGAATGTGAGTGACAGTTTGGGCAGCCAGCCAGAATACAGAAATCCCAGTCATCACCAGTCTGGAACTGTTTTGCACAGCAGATCAGCTCAAGCTCTCATAGAGATGGAAGCCCGTGTGGTTCATCTACAAATTGCAGGGAAAAGGTATGCTTTGCCTCCATGTGTGGATCACCAGTTCTGGGACTGCATCAAAACAAAAAAGAGAATGTTTTCAGCTTCCACAGCTGATGAGGAGAGCACTTTGCTAACAGAGGTGACTGCTGAACTGTCTCAGAAGTTTGAGAGAATACTGTGAAGAGATTGCTCCAGAGACTTCTGTGCAGAGGTGGAGCCTGCAAATGCTGAAGAGGACTCCTGTCACATATCAAAAGGGGAAGACCTGTTTAAAATATTTCCTGCCTTCTACAGTAAGGACTTTCAGTACCAGAGTTGTGAAGCTGTGTGCACTGTTTGAACTGTGCCAGAGACCAAACTGCATTTACTAGGCCTGTGTCATGGAAGGCCCTAAAGACTGTTGCTGTGTGTTGCCATCCATCCTGGCTAAAGACCAGCTCAGGGAGTCAGCAGCTGCAGAGAGAAAAATTGCAGGTTGCAGCCACCTGGAAGGGAAAGGCCATGAAGCAGAGGTGAGTCGTGTCGGCCCTGGTCCCCATGTTCCTGCATGGCAAGCGAGAATCCAGCCTGACTACAGTCATCAGTTCCATAGGTCCTAGTACCGTGAGTAATCTCAGGGTTTTAACCCTGCAACACAAATTAAAGTGTCTATGGTCATCTGATTTGCTTTCTATTTATTTATTTATTTTTATTTATCAAGTCTAGGATTACAAATACCTTTGAGCCATGGCTTTCTAAGTTCACCTTGGTGTTTGACTTTGATTGCCATCTATCGGGCTGTGGATTATAATTGACTTATTGTTTAAAAGAGTCTGATCTAACCAAAACCAGTTTTATTTGTTTAAGGGCCCCAACCAGCTGCAATGCCGCAGGCCTGCACCTAATTCCAATTTGGGTACCCAACAGCATAAACTGAACTATATATCACAAAGGTCAAAATATAATAGTTGCATACCATCTAATTGCCTTAATCTTTCATCTAAATTCATGCCCCTCCCTTTGTTCAGTCCCGTAAATAAACCAGATTTACTGTTTGAAGTTTAATCTGTCCTATGAGCATAGTATTACTCAGTGTCAAGTTATTGCGTCAGCCAAAAGGTGTACTGTTATTACTGGTAACTGTTCTTTGCAGGTACCTGGGGTGTGTCTTCAGAAGCCAGAACCCTGGTGGTAAATGTGGTATCCATGAGCATATTATTATCACTCACCAATAATTGTACTTTGAATGCCAGATACAGTGTTTGTGAAACTCTATGTGTAAGGCCACTAGCTGGGGCTGTGGGTAGGTAGATACAGTGTTTGTGAAACTCTGTGTGTAAGGCCACTAGCTAGGGCTGTGGGTAGGCAGATACAGTGTTTGTGAAACTCTAAGTGTAAGGCCACTAGCTGGGGCTGTGGGTAGGTACACCTTCCCAGAAGGTTGTGCTAGCTTAACATCTAACCCACTTAAATATTACTCTGGGTGGAGGCACCATGTCAAAGTATTGCTGTTAGTACAGGGGCCCCTCAACCTGCAGTTAGGGAAGCAGGCAGGGGTAGTAGTCCATTGGGAGGTGGTGCCCGGGTTAAAGTTTTATTTTTAAAGTACTTCTGCCTGGGTGTGATTTGTTGTGTGTGAGACTTTGGGAGGGTTTATTCAATCTGTGACAGGCCTGTTTAGTGCTAAGGTACCACACACGCTACCAAAGACTATGATCCTGGAAGGGAATCTGGAGACCTAATTAGGAAAAGTACACAAGGTCTCTGGAGGGGTCTGTGGGGTGTGAATCAGGTTCCTGCTGGGAGAAGATGCAAACAGGGTTACAAGGACAGCACCAAAGGGCTTGTAATGCCTGGGTCCTCCCCCCAGCGCAGCAACCAAGGAGGGTTCTCACCCAGCTACAGACTTGAGACTGTGTTTTACCCTTACCCAGATAAAGAGGAAGCCCTGTGCCCTCATGGCAAGTGTTCAGTTGTGAAATCAGTGAGCACTCTAAAAGGACACAGGGAAGGTATTTCCTGGTTCCCTCTGTCACGGATTGCACTTCGGGGAGGGCAGTGTGAGCTCAGTGGACCTGGCACCCAGAAGTGTGTTCATGACAGAGACTAGTGGCAGTGATGAAGATACTGGTGGCATAGTGGTGGGATTCAAGGCCAGTGTATCATAGAAACACAGAAACATAGACCTTGATGGCAGATAATGACTACTTGGCCCACCCAGTCTGCCCATTTCCCTACCTGTTGGATAAGCTACAGAGTCTAGCAGCCTATTTCCTCCTACCCCCCAACCCCACTAGAATTGCTTTATGTCTGTCCCATGCATTCTTGATAAAGCGTCAAGTGTGACTTGAAACATAGATCTGCGTGTTAGGGGGTGCTACTATTGTAATAAAATTGCTGCTTTTATTTTAAAACAGCGTTCCGTTGTTTTTTGTGAGGATTTTGGGTGAGTCGAGGGTTCTTTTACTTTTGATTCTTGAATTCCCCCACTGTTTTAGACTCCATGACCTCCTCAGGAAGGCCATTCCATGCATCCACCACCCTCTCCATGAAAAAATACTTCCCCACGTTGCCCCTAAGCCGTCCCCCCTCTATCTTCAAATTGTGCCCCCTTGTCCTCTGACATCTTTTTCTGAAAGATGCTACCCTCTTGGACTTTGTTGATTCCCTTGAGGTACTTAAATGTTTCTATCATGTCCCCCCTCCCTCCTTTCCTCGAGGGTTTACATATAAAGCTCCTTTAATCTCTCTTCGTATAGCTTCTGGTGCAGACCCTGCACCATTTTAGTTGCCATCCTCTGGACTGCCTCCATCCTGTCTCTATCCTTGCGGAGATGGGGTCTCCAGGACTGCACACAGTATTCCAGATGGGGTCTCACCAACTGTCTGTACAGAGGGATAAAACCTTTTTGTTTTCTACTGGTGATGCCTCTCCCTATGCATCCCAGTATATTTCCATTTTTGTTGTTGTTAGTACCTCCTCCCCATTGTGTACTCTTCCCCTTGGTTTTTGTTTCCCAGGTGCATTACTTTGCACTTCTTTGCATTAAATCAAAGCTGACATACTTTTGACCATTCCTCCAACCTTGCCAAGTCCCTTCTCATCCTTTCCACCACCCCCCGTGTATCATCCCTGTTGCAGATCTTTGTGTCATCTGCAAAGAGGCATACTTTCCCTTCCAGTCCCTCTGCAATGTCACCTATAAAGACACTAAAGAGGACCGGTCCCAGCACTGAACCCTGCTGTACCCCATTAGTAACCCCCTTTCTTCAGAGTGCACACCATTTAAAATTACTATGAGTCCTGTATCCAGCCAATGTTTTACCCAGGCTACAACCCTGGGACCCACTCCCAGGCTAACTAACTTGTTTATTAATCGTTTGTGTGGGACTGTGTCAAATGACTTGCTGAAGTCTAGGTAGACCATGTCCACAGCCCTTCCCTGGTCTACTGCTTTGATCACCCAGTCAAAGAAATCAATTAGATTCTCCTGACATGACCTTCCCGCTGTGAATCCATGCTGTCTTGGGTCCTGTGCCCCTCTGACCTCTAGGTGCTCAACAGTTCTTTCCTTCAGAAGTGATTCCATCATTTTCCCTATCACAGAGGTCAAACAAACAGGTCTGTAGTTTCCTGCCTCTGTCTTGCTCTCACATTTGTGAAGGAGAATCACATCTGCCCTCCTCCAGTCCTCAGGTATCACACCATCCTCCCATGATTTGTTAAAAAGGGTAGTCAGTGGTGTCACTAGTTCTCCCATTAGTTCTTTTAGAATTCTGGGGAAAATCCCATCAGGCCCCATTGCTTTGCCCACCTTCAGTTTCAGGAGTTCTTTCAGGACCCTTTCTCCTGTGAATGGACTGATATTGACCCCCCCCCAATCAAGAGTGCTTCTATTGTTTGGTTTAGGTACCATCCACTCCTCTTCTTTTGTGAATACTGAGCAGAAGAATTCATTCGGTATCCCTGCTTTTTCACTGCCACCCTCTGCCCACCCCCTATTAAGCCTCACTATCCCTCCCTTGGTCTTTTTTTGCTCCCTAATACACATATAAAAGGTTTTATCCCCATTCTTAACTGAGTTGGCTATCTTTTCCTCAGTTTGGGCCTTTGCTATTCTGACTGCCTTCCCTGTTTCCTTCTGCTTTAACTGGTACGGTTCTCTGTCCTGCTCCTTCTGTGTTTCGTAATACTTCCTAAATGCTACCTTTTTCTCCCTAAGCTTCCCCGCCACCTCTTTTGAGAACCATAGTGGTTTTTTCCTTTATTTTGTTTTGTTGATTTGCTTCACACAAAGGCTTGTTGCCTTTGTGATGGCTATTTTGATTTCTCCCCATTGTTCCTCCACCGCTCCTTCTTGTCCATTTGCTAGTGCTTTTCTGAGGCACGCTCCCATTTTCCCAAAGACCATCCTCCTAAATTCCAGTACCCTTGCTTTTGTATGGCTTGACTCTACGGCTGTGTTTATCGTGAAACACACTGTTTGGTTGTTTCCAGATGGCTACCCACTGCTAAATCCGAGATCCTCTCTCCGTCCCCGTATGAGAGTACCAGATCTAAGATTGATCTCTCCCGAGTGGGTTCCATTCAAACAACATGAAGTCTTGCTGTATTCTGACATTGCAGTTAGCCACAGCACTTGAACTGCCCCGGAGAGGAAAGAGTTAATTTCTACGCCAGGCATAGAATGTTGAGCTCGAACTCGGTTTTCAAACCTCTGTCTGTGGCACTTCAGAGAGTAACCATCAGATTCTTTACTCCGCCTAACTATGAAGTCGCTCCGGATATTGCTCCTTCGCGTCGGTAAAGTTTCAAAACGTGTCATTTTTTCAACCGATTTGTTTATTTTCGGTTTCATGCCTCTATCTACAGTACAGTAAGTAGTGTAGATAGGTAGTGAACTGTGATATTGTTTTTCTACTGTGAAAATTGTAATCTTCGGTTCCTATCGGTCGGTCCGGTTCGGAACTGACCTTGTGTGTTGAATTTTATTTTCTGGAAATTTAGTTGTGGTGTGCCAGTTCCTATTGGTTAAAAAATTAAAAACAGACTTTTACCAGTTTCTTTACACAACCCGTGACACAGTTAATAACTGATAGGGCTGTATTACCTGGCTGAAAGCTATAAAGGGTACATTTTTCTAGTCAGGCCATGTCTGAGAAACCCAAGTGAAAAAACGGTCCCACTGGGTTTCAACACTGTACAGAGTGTGGGGAGGCCGTTGCCAAGGCCGACCCCCACCTCATCTGTGTTTATTGTCTGGGGTTTGACCACCTCAAAACAGACTGCCAAATTTGTAAATATTTTCTTAAGGCCACTCTGGAAAAAAGATTGAGTAGGCTAAAGGAAAAGGAGGCCGAGAAGTCCGCTGATCCGGATGACCAGCCTGGTTCAGTTCCGACCGAACCTGAGGAGGTGCCCATTGACCTGGGTGATACGTCCTTGGGCAAAAGGAGAGACGACCCCAAGGGGTCAGTTCTGTCAAAAAGGTGAAAAAAGTCAGCTGGTTCAGATCCAGCACCCCATACTCCAACCGCTGAAGAAATAGCCAAAGCAATCAGTATTGTGCAATCACTTCACACAGTTCCGTCCGAACCGGCACCGTCAGTTAGGCATTTGGTTCGGTCTGATCCGACTCCATAGGATTATGATCCAGATGCTTATTACAAATTAGAGTGGGAGGGGGATAAAGAGATCCTGGATGATGATGATGATGATGATGATGACAATGATTTTGAAGGTCTGGATATGCCCATTGAACTGGACATCTCCCCAGACAGACCCTCTAATGTCTCCCCTTCAAGGCTTTATGAGTCCCCATCTTACTATTTGTTTTACAAAAAGGTGGCTGAAATGCTCCAGCTCCCTATGGTAGATACTGCTGAGGAGGAAGAAGAGCCTGATTCTGTTGAGATGATGGACATCCCAGAGTCCAAGAGGTTGTCTATTCCCCTCCATAAATCCCTGGGGAAACAGACAAAAAAGATTTTACAGATTCCAACTTCTTTACCACCTGTGGATAAGAGAATGGACAGGAAGTATATGCCATCAGGCTCAGGTACAGAGTTTTTGTTCAATCATTGCAGCCATGTTGGGGTAGTGCAGGCTGCAGCCTATGACAGGTCTAATATACCTTTGCCTTCACACCCCCCAAGATAAAGACTCCAGGAAGGTGGATGCCATGACCAAGAAACAATATTTGGCATCCTCCTTGGGACTCAGACAGGCTAATAATATGGCCTATACAGCCAGATACCAGAAGTCCAGGTGGGATACGGTTCTGGAGTTGGCTAAACAGGCCTCCCCCCAGCTAGCCAAAGAGCTGGAGAAGGTGGCTGCTGATGGGATTGAGGCATCCAAAGTGCAATTCCATGCTGCTGTGGACTCCAACGATGTGGCATCGAGAGTCATGGCTACATCTATGTCTCTCAGGAAATTTGCTTGGCACAGATGCACTAGCCTTTCTCAGGACACCCAGGCTAAGGCCATGGATTTCCCTGAGGTGGGTAATTCTTTGTTTTGGGAGCAGACAGAGGCCTACATGAAGAAAATGGATGAGTACAGGACCACCTACAGGAGTGCACAGGCCAAAGAAAGGCAAGCCACTGCTCAAAAGCAGCAGTTTAGGAGCAGGGGCAGGCCTTTTCATAAGCCTTTCTATGAAGCCCAGGCCTCCTCTCCCTTCCCACAGAGGGGGTTCTTCCGAGGGAGAGGCAGGAGGGGATGAGCAGGGCTGCATCCTCTTCCCAGTCCAAGGCTCCTGCCAAGCAGACACCTTGATGTGTCAGCCTGGGTCGACTCCCCAATTCCAGTAGGAGGCAGTCTGGCTTACTACTTCCAAGCCTGGAAGTCTGTTACCTCAGACAAGTGAGTCCTGGAGGTAGTAAGCCAGGTACTGGCCCTCAGTTTCAAAAAGTTTCCAAAAATGAGAGTCAGGTCTTTTCCACCTGCAAACACCTCTGAAACTATTGCTCTAGAAGCAGAGGTTTCCTCTCTGTTGGCTCTCAGACCCGTGGAGAGAGTTCCTACTCCACACAGGGGCAAAGGTCTGTACTCCAGATATTTCCTTACCCCAGAAAAGACAAGGGAGTGATGACCCATCCTAGACTTAAGGTATTTGAACAAACACATCTTAAAACCAAAGTTCAAAATGGTGACTCTGGGAGTAATTCTTCCCTCTCTAAGGCCAGGGGATTGGTTAGCATCCCTGGACCTCAAGGATGTCTATTTCCACATTCCTATCAGGTGCTCCCACAGAAAGTACCTCAGGTTCAAGTTGCCTTCAGGCCATTATCGGTTCAGAGCCATGCCTTTTGGCCTAACTCCGGCTCCAAGAGCGTTTACAAAATGCCTTGCAGTAGTAGTGACCTTTCTCAGAAGGCAGGGGATTTCTCTATTCCAGGAGTTCTCACACTTTGTCATAGTGAGCCTCCCCCAAGCCTTGGAAAAGATCTTGAGCCTCCCCAATATAGAAATAATGTTGGGTCACCCCATAGTTAGAACAACTATCATACTTTGCACATTACAGGAATAATACAATGAAGTGCATGTGAGTAGTTTATTCTCATTTTATTGAACTTATTATTCTCCCTCTCTATAACCCCCCCTCCCCAGGCCAGCCTACTCGCTCCACACTTCTGACTTTAGGACTCTATTTACCCCTTGTTACAATACCTCCATGAGTCAGATTGCTTTCTTTGTCAGTTTTACCCTGCCCTTAAACACCTTCTCAGGGACCATTTTGCTCCCTCCTGCTCTTGCTCCTAGTATCTCTCTGCTTAGCCTTTGTATTTGTGCTTTTCTGCAGCCAGTATAATGGGTCAGTTGTTACCTTGTTCCAATTTATTTGCATTATTTTGAATTTTGTTTTGCACAGTTTCCAAGAATTCTATTTTCCCCATGTCATACCAGGAAACAAGTGTTTGTTCAGCATGTCTTTCCTGGTAACCATTTTGTACATAAATTCACTTGCCATTATTCGCTTTCAGTTTGCTGCATCTTTTTACATGAAGCAGCCAAAACTTGACGTTAAAATATAGTACATTTTAAAGCTTACTTGAGCTGCCCCTGGAACAGGTTGGGGCCTCTCCTGGGAGGCTGGCTTCACCATTTGAAAAACCCTGAGCTAGGGGAATTTGCCAGTAACCCTTGGTGAGATCAAGTGTACTGATGTACTTACCACTTCCCAATCTGTCCACAAGATCATCTGTCCTGGGCATAGGATAACTATCAAATTCAGACAGTTAAGTTTCCTAAAATCAAAGTAGATTCTTACACCCCTTTCTTATTTACAATCACCATTGGTGATGACCAAACACTGACAATCTTTCTATGATGCCCAACTGTTTCATGTTTTATATTTCCTTAACCACATCTGCCGTCTACCTCTGGTAATCTGTATGTCTTTTGCCAAATAGGGTGAGCATTCCCTGTCACTATTACATGTTCTACTCCTTTTGCTCAGCCTGGGCTGGCACCGTGGTAAAAGTACTGTTAAATGTCTTTAGTAAGTAACAAATTTCTGCAGTTTGTTTGGAGGTTAAGGCAACATTCACCTTTACAGCAGCAGCAGTTAATTTGTTCCAGTCTGCCATAAGCTATGTCAAGATCTTCTCTAGAAGTTTCTAGTAACACTAACACAGCAATCTTTGGTGTTTTTCAACCCGTTTCTTCAGGAGATTAGCATGGCATATCTTGATAGGATTTTTCCTATCAGGGGTCTCAATCTCATAGTTAACTGTGCCAGTACATCTAAGCACCTTATAAGGTCCTTGCCACTTCATTAACAGGTTATTTTCTGTAGTGGGTAATAGTAGCAAAATCTTTTCACCTGGCTCAAAAACTTTTATTTTTACCCTATGGTCATAATATGCCTTATGCTGTTTTGGGGCTTTTCCTGATTACTCTGGACAATTCTGATATAGTTTGCCAGTTTCTTTCTCAGGGCACACATAAGATTAAATGGATTCTTCTTTTTTTAGTCACAGGGACTGCTTTCTGACATTCAGCACAAGAACTGCAATAGGTAGCAGCATCTTCCAGGCCAGTAAAATCTGTACAGCAATCTGGCAAGGGTATGAGCCCTCCCCGAGTGATAAACCATAGGACTGTCATGTGCTATCTGTAACAACTCATTTCTAGGGATGTGACTATGATACACAACTCCACACTTATGGCAGTGTTCCTTTCACATCAAGGCTCGCTGGAATGTCTTCAAATTGGCTCCTCCCACCCATCTGGGTGGTAACTCCCTCGGCACCACCCCGTGACGTCAGATCTTCGTTTCCACTGGAAGAAGATTCCCTCCTTACCACTCTCTGCACTGAGTAGGTCCTTTGCATTTCAAACTTGTGAGTTTGCGAAAACTTGTCCTCAGGTGATTTCTACAATCTCCATTATGGACGACTCAAAGTCGGCACCAGGATTCAAGAAGTGCGAGTGTGGGCAGAAGATGTCCCAGACGAACACACACACACCATGTGCATCTACTGCCTAGGCCACAAACACAATCCACAGGTGTGTGGCCTCTGTCGCAGTTTGCATCCTTCAACTTTAGAAGACCAGCATGCTCTGTTTTCTTAGCGTGCCCAGATGAACAGGATCCCCCCATTTGCTTGAAGGACATCCATTGGGCAGTCTCCACAGCTGCGGGGGTTCACTGAACAACTCGCAGCTTTTGAAGAGACTGTGGCTCAGGCCTCGGGAGTATGGCTCTTCGGCTTTGGCCTTTGTGCCGCTTTCCTTTGGCATCACCTTCACAAGGGTGTTTCGCGATTTGTTCCAGTCCCTTCTCACCTTTGGGCAGGGCCTTTCTAAGGGCACAAAATCCAAATCTTCAAAGAAGGAAACTAAAAAGACTTATCATCAATCGAGGGATCATGAGCGCTCTTTGGCCTTGGATTCCCATGCTTTTCTGGAGGTTCTAACTGTGGTCAGTCCTTCGGCCCTGGCTCCTGGCTTCACATTCTTCCCATTGGGCCAGTTGATCAAAACGCCTGTCGACCAACCTGTTCAGATTTTTCTTCACCTAGTCAACACATCGTCAGATGAGGCTGATACCTCCCTCTCTAGGACTCCGGTCCTGCCTGTCACCTCTCAGGGTGGATCGGACAAGCCTGCTGATCTGGTCCATACCCCTCAGGATCCAGTAATCCAGGAGGATCCTCAGCTTTCGCCAGCTCCCTATGAGACCCACAGTTGGCATTCCCCATGATTGAGATCTTGATCCAAAAGCCCAGAGTCGAGCAACCCACATTGGCTCCGCCGCTTTCCTGCTCTTGGCATTCGGGCAAGTGGCATTGCCTCAAGTATGCAGTCCCTACCGGTTACCTGGCGGTTTCATGGAACAACTTTCAGCCAAGGGTCTGGTGGCTAATTTAATCTTTCAGCGTACCGACAATATTGGGGACATGAATAAAGCTCCCAACAAGGAATGCAAGAAATTGGATAATCTGGCCAAGAAGGTCTATGTGGCCTCTTCCCTCTGCCTTTGGCAAGTGAATTCGGCCCTTTTAATGACCCACTTTGCTCATGCCCTCTTAGGCACCCTTGATAAGGTGCTTCCCCAGCTCCCGAGGTCTGGGCAGAGAGAAACGCTCACTTTTGCTTCACAGCCCTCTCACCCAAATTTTGGGCTTGGAGTCATTTATACCACAAGAAATATCCTTTGGTGGCCCTATTAACTTATAAATTGCATTGCCTTGCCTGTCATGTAAGATGTCCCTTTTTCCATTTTGAGTCTGCTTTAGGTTTTTTTTTTGTTTATTTGAAATTATTTATTTATTGAATTTTGTTTACCAGGCAGGCTCACACTGACACTTAACATTCCTTTTTCAGGAGCGACTCAAGATAAGTTACGTACAGTAAATGGCATTCACTTGATACAACATGAGGTACAACAATGACATTTGAGACAGTTGTAGTGACAATTGGTTCAACAGTCATGACTCAAAAGTGGGTATAACAATCCTTACATACTGATCAATTGGACAAGGTATTTCAAAAGGTTTGCCAGGAAAGTCACGGTGAGCTGGCCCCAGCTCATTTCCAGATGCATCCAACAGGAAGGGGAGCAGTACAAGTCAGTCTCTACAGACAGCTGGGGACATTACAAGTCAGTTTAAACAAGCAGAGGAGAGCTCCTTTTTATCATGACTGTTCCTGTGTTAACAGTTTTCCCATTTACAAATACTCATTTTTTAACATCACTTTTTTTGACTGTGACTAAGGTGAACTAGCATCTACTGCTCCCTGACAGTGGCATTCAAAAATAGCTGATAATACTGATGAAAAACCTGGTGATGGCCACATTGAATGGAGCACTCCTTCTGTTATTGCGAATGTAAAGAAATACTGTACAGCTGTAGACTCAAAATGGGAGCAAAAGACGATCTTTGGGAGAAAAGGGTAGTCTAAATTAAAAATTTAACTGTATAGGTGCAGATTTTTCACTATAACGTGCATTGCTGCAGACTCTGACTATACAACCCAAATGAGCAAGACATTCTAACAAACTGAATGCATAGTGGATTCCTATTTCCCATACCTGGACGACTGGCTCATTGTAGGACAGTCTTCCGACCAGGTCAAGTCAGCTCTACAAGTCACTCAGGATTTGCTCAGTTCTCTGGGATTCCTTCTCAATCTGCTAAAGTCAGTTCTTGAACCAGTACAACTCCTCACTTTCATAGGGATAGAGTTAGATACTGTTCAAGCAAAGGTCTTCCTCCCACTAGCGAGGGTAAAGGCCCTTACAGATCTTGCTTCCTCATTTTATCCTCTGGTTTCTCGTCCAGCAAGACACTTTCTTCAGCTCTTAGGCCACATGGCAGCTTCCACTGCAGTGGTGCAAGGAGCCAGATTTCAGATGAGGGACATTCAATTCCACCTAAGGTCTTTTTGGTCTCAGAAGAAAGATTCTCTTACCAAGTTGATTCCAGTGACTCAGACTCTGGTCCAAGCTCTTCAGTGGTGGCTGGATCGGTACAATCTCAGACTAGGTGTTACATTCCTCAGTCAAACTCCTTCAGTGGTTCTTACCACAGATGCTTCTCTCCTGGGCTGAGAAGCCCACCTGGGAGCCCTCACAGTGCAAGGGGGTTGGTCTCCACATGAGTCTCTCCTTCACATCAATCTTCTGGAACTCAGGGCTGTATTCTTAGCCCTTCAAGCTTTCTCAGACTCAGTAAGGGACAAGGTGGTTCAGGTCAGAACAGACAACACCATCACCATGTGGTACATCAACAAGCAGGGGGGCACTCGGTCCATGGCCTTGTGCACGTAGGCCACGAAAGTATGGTCTCTGGCCTACTCCAATCAAACTTCCCTAATAGCAGTCCACCTTCCAGGGAAGGACAGTGTGCCAGCAGATGCTTTGAGCAGAATCTCCCAGGGCCATCACCAGTGGGCCCTGGATCCTCTCATTCTGAAAGTAATCTTCACTAGATGGGGCACTCCAGAGATAGATCTCTTCACAGCCCCAGACAGTCACCAACTTCCCCAGTTCTACTGCAGACCTCCAGTCCTAGGGACTGTTCCCCTTGATGCTCTGATATTAGATTGGGAAGGCAGGTTCCTATATGCATTTCCTCCCTTTCCCCTGTTACTCAGAATTCTAGTCAAGATCAGGTCACAACCCTGCACAGTGATTCTAGTGTCTCCAGATTGGGCTAGACAACCCTGGTATCCTCTGTTGTTGTTCCTAGCAGTCTCACTCCCCCTGTCTCTTCCCAAGACACACAATCTCCTAACCTCCTCTCAGGGGAGAATCTGGTACGCCAGTCTCCATTCTCTTAGTCTCAAGGCCTGGCTCTTGCAGAGTTAGAATATGCAGGCCTTCATCTTTCTCAGGGAGTTTTGGACATTCTTAAGGTTTATCAGAAACCTTCTACCAGGAAAACCTATAATTCCAAATGGAAAAGATTCAGCATTTGGTGTTCCTACAAAGATATTCTACCAGATGCTGTTGGCATTGCTTAGGCCTTAGGCCAGCCACTTTAAAAGTTCATTTGGCAGCTGTGTGTGCATTCCTGTCAGCAGGGAAGGGCGCTTCCCTGGCATCTCATCCTGTCTTTAGTAAGTTCTTTAAAGGTCTGGTTCATATCAACCCTCCTTTTAGAGAGCCTACCCCGGCTTGATCTCAATATCTGCATTGCTCAGCTTATGCAGCCACCCTTTGAGACTCTTACTTTGGCTGAGCTTAAGTACTTGACTTGGAAAACTGTGTTTCTGGTAACTATCACTTCTGCCAGGCGAATTAATGAATTACAGGCCCTGTCAGTTGAACCTGATTTTATCTCATTCCATAGGGATAAGGTGGTCCTCAGAACAAATAGGAGGTTCTTACCCAAAGTGGTCTCAGATTTTCATCTTGAATCAGTCCATGTCTCTTCCTGTGTTTTTTACTGATCATTCTTCTTCAGGAGAAAGAAGACTACACAGTTTGGATGTTAAAAGGGCACTTAGCTACTACACAGAGCATACTAAGGCACACAGGAATGACTGTCTTCAATTGTTTCTCACTTATGGTGAAGTGGGAAAAGGTAGGCCTGCTACTAAAAGAACTATTGCCAGGTGGATTGTCGCTTGCATACAATTCTGCTATACCAAGCTAGGTAAAACACCTCCCTCAGGCCTGAGGGCTCGCTCAACTAGGGGTAGAGTTGCTTCTCTGGCTGCTGCCAGAGATATACCCTTGTTACAGATCTGCAAGGCAGTCACCTGGAAAACAGTTCATACATTCACCAAGCATTACTCCCTGGATATCCAGGCTAGGAGTAATGCTAGGTTTGATACTGCAGTACTGCAGAGCCTATTCCCAAAATAGGTTCAGTAGCCCTCCTCCTTGGGGGTACTGCTTGGTAGTCTGCATATGTCAGAATACAGCAAGACTTCATGTTGTTTGAAGAAATGTTTTTTTATTTAATAAGCTTTATTGTTATTGAACTTGTACAGTCAAATTATAAGTTACATGGCATGAAAAGACCAAACGTCACTGAGAAATAGCTGCACAAGCAATACATACACTCCCTCCCCCCCATTAACCCTTCCCTCCCCTAAGATACCAAGGCATAAAAATAAAGGGAGTTCCTTATCTTGGGTTTACAATGAACATGATAATTCTACCAAAACAACTTTAACCTTTGTTATGTTAATCACAATATATCCATAATATTTATTATTTATTCAAACATCATTTAAAGGGGTTGTTTGTACCATTAACAAAGTCTCCAATTTGCTCCATCTCTTGTCATATCCTTGAGGGCAGCCCCTAAGAGTGGCTATTGTTTTTTTCAATCCTTAGGCTGTACAGAATTTCATTTAGTCATTCCAAATATGAAATTTCCTCCTGATCAAGCCAGTGACGTAAGACCAATCATTTTACCGCTGAGGAGACTAAGGAGATGTGGAACCTTCTCTCCCTAACAGGAATCGATGCGAGAATTCCCACAATACAAATTTCAGGGGAAAAAAGATCTGTTAACCCTAATGAGGGTCCACTGCAGCCTTAATTTTTTCCCATAGTGGGGCTACTTTATTGCAATCCCATAGGATATGAAACAACGAACCTTCTGCAGATGCACATCTAGAACGTGTTGCTGTAGGAAGTTTTTCCATTCTAAGTAAATGCATTGGGGTAAAATATATATTATGGAGAATGTAGAATTGGGTAAGGTGTAATCTATCATTTGTTAAATACTGGTAAAGGTCAAGCCAAATGCGATCCCATTCCTTGGGCAGTGTGGGACGTGTCCTACTCCAATAATAAGATTCCCCAGTTATTGTAGGATACATATAGGGGAAGATAAAGGTCACTAGACGTGAGACCGAATGGGGAAACCAAGCAAGGGATTGCATACGGGAGAGAAACTCTCCTTGATTAATGTCCCAGTTTACTGTACCAAACCATTCTATCAGCATATGGTGGATCTGATAAACCTTGAAAATTTGTGACCGTGGAAGCCCCAGATCATGAAGTAGTGTTGGGCTTTCAGGCATTCTCCCCTTCAGTATGAGGTCAGAAATGTATTTCCTCATTAATTCTGGCATACAGATAGTTATGCCCTGAAGTTTAAAGTATGGGTTTCTGCATAATGGTTGGGAAATATCCTGCATATTATCATATTTCATAGATCTGCAAAGTTGAGTGTGTACTTTGACCGCTGTACCTATAACTGTACATCTTAATTGTGGAGGTAATCTATTTAAAGATACAAAGTACATAGACTCTGGAGATATTCCCATTGTCCTAATCAAGTATCTTTCGATCTGTAACCAGATGGGTATATATATATTGAAGGATTCATAGGCCCCGAACCTAAAGTCTAGCGGGCATATTTTGAGATGTGACTAACTAAATAATATAAATAGAGATTTGGTAGTCTGAGTCCCCCAAAATATTTTGGAGTGCCCAGTTTTATATAAGATCTACGTGGGCATTTCTTTTGCCAGAGAAAATGGGATATTAATGCATGAAATTTTTTGAACCATGTGATTGGGATAAAGAGATTAAGCATATGAATAGGATAAAAAATGCGGGGGAGGATATTCACTTTAATAACACTGACATTGGCTTGTATTGACAGAGTATGCTCCATCTATTTAAATCCCGTGCAATGGTTACCACTAAATTATCCAGGTTCAACCTTCTCCTCAAGGTATTTCTTTGCGTGAGAATTATTCCTAAATAGACAAGTTGAGATGACCCTTTCAGCCCTAGTTGTGTATAATCTGTGGGGAGTACATGATGATTTAAGGGCATTAGGGTGGTTTTGTCTAAATTTAGCTTATAATTCAAGACCAAAATGGGAAACGATACAGAGAGCAGCTGGTATTGAAGTGGCAGGATGTGAAAAATGCAATAAAATATCATCGGCATAAGCTGAGGTTTTAACCTCAAGGGGGTTGAAGAAAAAATTACTCACCTTAGTAACTGTGTTTCTTCTAATGAAGTCTTGCTGTATTCTGACCTCCCCCCGCCTCCCCTCTCAGAAGCTAGTTTTTGGGGAAGTGGGCTGGCAGGTACAGTGTTGCACCTCAGGGCTGTACCTTGTACTGCTCATCTTTAATGTGGGGTAGTTGTTGTTATGTTTTTAATTTTATATTTATATATCTTTGTTCACTACCTGTTTTTTTCTCTTGGGTTCTCAACTTGAGTCTTTTGGACCCAAGTTGTTGCCTTTTGGTTTATATATTTACAATTTCCACACTGGAAATGTAGTTAGTTAGTTTGCTGTTAAGAATCTGATGGTTATACTCTGAAGTGCCACAGACAGAAGTTTGAAAACCGAGCTCGAGCTCAACATTCTATGCCTGGCATAGAAATTAACTCTTTCCTCTCCGGGGCAGTTCAAGTCCTGGGGCTAACTGCATATGTCAGTGTAACCCCCCCAACAAATGGGGGTTCCCAAAAAGTCTTCCTTGAGCTTGCCTAAATGCTCACTGCCAGGCTGGTGTCCTGCGTTTTAGCAGTTTAAATGTGATTACCAGAGCCTGTATAGCTTCTGTGTACTGTCTCTTTAAGAGCTACCTGATTGCAGCATAAGTAATCTGAGAGGGAGCTCTGTTGAAAGATGTAGCTATTTGATGAAAATTATTTAGCGTGATAAAGATAATTTAGTTTGTCTAACAAGCTTTCTTTGCAGCAAAGATTGTTTTATTTGTCTCCACTATCTTGGTCCTGGACTGCAAATTGGACCAATCAGTTCTGGTGGGACCTAAAATGTAGCCTGACTACAGGAGCTGTCTGAAGTCAAAATCTGTAGGAACTGTAGTTTGAGGCTTTTGGCGCCTTTTTTGCAACTGAGGGGGGAGCTCTTGTTGTGACTGACAGACAAATCAGCCAACCGAATCTTTTGGATCTTGGGGAAGTCCCAGGCTGCTTGCAGTTTTCAGGCAGATCTAAGTTGAAAGCTGAGGAAGAAGGAGCTCAAAGAGATTTTGAGCAGCAATCCTGAGTGGATTCGCATGGGAAAACTGTGAAAGGGCTGAGTTTTTGGCTTGTATGTCTGCCTGCTGCCCTGAGAGGGGAAAAAGAACTGTTTTCGGACTGAATACGAGTTGAGTGACTAAAGTAAGCTACTGAAGTGGGCCAGGCTCAGCCTGAAGAAGACCGATGATTTTGTTGAATGCGATCAGCCTGTCAGGAGTTCCAGCTACCCCTAAGCTCCCGTTGTGTGCAGAGACTTTGCGATTGTGACCAGGGAGTGCTTTGCCTGGTACAGTAGAATTCCCTTACATGTAAATGTGCTATGAGCTGCTAGTGGGTCGTGAGTTAGTTCCCCACTGTGTGAACTCTGTTTTGCTTGCTGGAAGCTGTATCCAGCCCAAAATGAACTGCATCTGAATTTGTCTCCATGCGGCCTGGGCCTTGCCAGACTGGCCCAGCCAGACTACCCACTGCACAGAGAAACCATCAACGAGAGATCTGCCTGGGGATCAGCCCCCTGCTCCACGCTTGAACAGGAACAATGCCTCTGCGACTCATGTGGGCCCTGCTTCTCCTGGCATTCCAGATCAACCACCTGCAGTCTTGATTTTCATCCAGCCTGTGTCCAGTCTTGAGTATCGTGAGTAAATACCAGGGTAGCTCCCTGCAACAACAACTTAATCTGAGTGTGCCATCTTTTTTTTTTTTTTAGTTGTTTAACCAGGAGTATCACACTAAGCTGAAAGCTTTTTTACAGGAGCGACCTGGAAGCACAGGAAGTTAAGTGACTTGCTCAGGGTCACACAGTATGCAAGTGGAAGCTGTGGGATTCTAACCCAGTTCTAGTCTGCTGGATGTCACCAGATTTGCAGCTCAGAGTCTTAAACCACTGCGCTATACTGCCTCCTGTCTTGTCTTGATGTTTTGTTTCCTTTACGAACTGAGCCCTCTGGCTCTGGATTACAAATATTGTGTACTGTGCATGTTGTGTTTTCCATCAAAGGGCTCCAACCAGCTGCGATGCCGGCCAACCCCGGACAACAGTCCTGGCTAGCCCATCTCTTCTCCACCTAGGTACCCAGAGGTGTGACAGTGTTGGGGAGGGACTCAAAACGCATGCATAACTGCTTGATTGATATAATCTTTAAGCTAATTAACCTGATTTTGCCCCTCCCTTGTTCAAGTCCCCTGAATAAATCAGGTCCAGCTTTTTCTGCATGTAATCTGACTGTGGTTCCAGTTTGTGGTCAAAGTACTGTACTGTTGCTATTTGCTGTGAATAACCTTGTTTTACAGGGGGTCCCCAGGGTTGAGCCAGAGGAATCAGTCATGGTGGTAAGTGCAAACAGTGTGGGTACTTGTGTGGTGTACCTGGGGTATTGTGAAAGTTATTATTGTGCAGTGTTCAGGCCACTAGAGGAGAAAGAGAGGGGTTACAGTGTCCCGGAGGGCTGTGCCCAGGTTAACTTGACCACTACCAACCCTAGCCTCTGGGTGAAGACACCCGTTTCAGAACTCAGACCCCTTAACCTGCTACTAGCCAAGCAAGCAGGGGTAGTAGCCCTTGGGATATCGCCACCTAGGGGTTACATCTTGGAGGCTCACCGCTGGGATTTTGTCTTCTAGTGGCCGAAATTATGAATTATTGTCAAACATAAATGGCTACCCCAACAGAAGTGGCTGTGCACCAGTTTGTGGGGTGGTGTACAGGGCAGGAGATTGACCCTCACAATGCCCTGTTTGTATTGGATATTCCCCTGAACATTGGTAAAGGCGCTGTAGAAGGAGTACTTTCCAAAGCTGAATGTTTAACAAATGCTGTGGTGGTGGCGTGACAGGCTGATTTGACCGCCCAAACTTTCATGGCGTTAGTAGGGTGTAGTGACCCAGTGGACAGTTCCAAAGTGCCATGAATATTGCCCCAGAAGGGGCCCCAGCCACCTGGAGAGTGACAACTAGAGACAGTAAAGACCCCAGGGAGGATGAGCTCCCCCTATTATCTGAGACTTTTGAGGAGAAATTTGCTACGTTGTTGCTGGAGGAAAGGAAAACCATAGAGGACTTTAAGAAACTATTCCTGCCACCTGGGGGGTGTTCCCTTCCCAACACCCCCTCCCACTCCAGCACCTGTTACTGCCCCGCCTTCTGTGCCCATGACAATACTGACCCCTATATCTGCACCTGCAATTAGTCACGACTTCTACCGAAGGTTGAGAATCTTCTCGGGCACCCTCCCCACCCCCCAAGGGAAGGATGACTGGGAGATCTGGATGAACTATGTTGCCCCTCTAGTACTTGAATGGCAATGCTCACAAGCACAGAAACAAAAGAGGTTGAGTGAGAGCCTCCGAGGTCCTGCCCTGGCTACCATCCATGCCAAGCGGGCCAATAACCCCGAAGCAACTGCACAGGACTATCTTGATGCATTGGAGAATGTGTATGGGAGCCCAGATTCAGATGAGGACCTGTGGTGGAGAGTAAGAAATGCCCAGCAGTACTCAGGGGAGCTATTGTCTGTGTATGTACCTTGGCTTGAAAAGCTGCTATAAGAGTGCCTCAGAAAGGGTAGTTTGCCGTCAAATGGATTAGATCGAACTAGGCTGGACCGGATCCTTAAGTCTGCTCCATATTCAGAATTGTTACTGCTTCAGTTGCACCTCGCCAACCGACTGGAATCGCCCCCCTCTTATGATGAGATAATGAAAGAAATTCGAGGGGTTGAGCAAAGGTGACCCCAGGGGGGAATTTCACCAATGTCTGCTGCTACTGCGAAAGTGACAGAGTGATCATCCAAGTGGGGTTCAGGGGCAAACATCGGCACCTAACAAGCACTCTGAGAATGCAAAGGACTTCCCGCCCCAGGCCCAGTTTTTGAAAGTCGAGCTATTAAAGGAAACATAGAAACATAGAAACATAGAATTTGACGGCAGATAAGGATCGCTTGGCCCACCCAGTCTGCCCATTTCCCTACCTACTGGATAAGCTGCAGATCCTAGTTAACCAGCAGCCTACTTCTTCCTACCCCCACCCCCCAGAACTGCCTTATGACTATCCCATGCATGCTTGAATTCCACCACTGATTTTGACTCCACAACCTCCTCCGGAAGGCCGTTCCATGCATCCACAACCCTCTCTGTGAAAAAATACTTCCTTAAATTACCTCTGAGCCGCCCCCCCTCTATCTTCAAATTGTGCCCTCTTGTTCTTGCACACCTCTTTTTTTGAAAGATGCTACCCTCTTGGACTTTGTTGATTCCTTTGAGGTACTTGAAAGTTTCTATCATGTCCCCCCTCTCCCTCCTTTCCTCGAGGCTATACATATTAAGCTCCTTAAGTCTCTCTTCATATGTCTTCCGGTGCAGTCCGAGAGTTGAAGGTGGGTGCCTCCACAAGGGTTCCCCCCATGGAACAAGATTCTGGTTCCTCTCAGGACGTGATTGCCATGGGGGTGGGGGTGCTCCCCCAGGCATTCTTTATCAAGGATAGCTCCCAGGCTGAAATCAAAGAATTGACTGCCACCCTAAAGGAACTATTGAGACACGTTGCACCACTCTCACTACTCTCACCACTGCAAGCAGCTATTGGATCCCGATCCCTTGTTACTACTTCGGTTCCTCATCCAATGTTCTCTCCAAGGATGACCCTGGAGTCTATCATTTGTCACAACTGTGGAAAGGATGGCCATATGAAGAAGGAATGCCAGTCTCAGAAAGACTTAAGAGAAAGTGGTGAACCGGCTTCAAGGGGAGCTTCGGATAAGGAATCAATAGTCAAGGAGTGCCCAAAATAACCGCAGTGAAGGCTTCGGACATCCTAACTCAAACCCCTTTGTGGCTAAATCGTCCATCCAGGCCCCTGTTGCTGTCCCTCCAGACTGGTCCAAAATAGTGGGCCCTTCAATGAAGACTACTGTGGCTGTGAATGGTATTCCTACTCAGGCTGTGCTGGACAGTGGGTCGCAAGTGACCATTGTATTTGAGGACTGGTATGACAAACACTTATCTGCTGTGCCCTTACAATCCCTGGAAGGCCTACATGTGTGGGGGCTAAGCAACAGGTCTTATCCCTACTTAGGATATGTCTGCCTCTGGTTGTCATTTCCTGCAGCTGTAACTGGTGTAGAGAAGAAAGTCGAGACACTGGCCTTAGTGTGTCCCCCTAGCGGACTGTATGATGGGGTTCCCCAATTAAATGGGACCAACACCCACATGTTGGGGAGACTGGCACAACTCTGTCACAAGAAACAAGGGCGACGGACTGGGAGGGCCCTAAGAATTCCCACTCTGATCAAACTGGCCTATGATTTGCAACAGAACCCCAAGGGAGTGGACCAGGGTGAACCAGTAGGGGTAGTGTGGAAGAAGGATCCCAATTCAATGGTACTGGCCCCTAATGCCCAGTGTACCGTTCAAGAGGAGGTCCGCTTCCACAAAGATGTCAAGAACAAAATACTGATGTTGGACGCGCCAGGCGATGGAAATTTGCCGGAAGGATTACTGGTTAAGCTCTTGATCTTGGACACTGTTGATCATGGGGTGCTGTTGGAGCATCTGTGGTCCATCTGTGGATTATCTGGTATGGTCCTCAGGTGGTTTAGATCTTACCTCGAGGGTAGGACTCAGAGGGTGGTGTCGGGAATTTTTTCCTCGGCATCAGTCTCCCTGCCTTGCGGGGTACCACAGGGCTCTATTCTAGCACCTATGTTATTCATGTGTATATGCTGCCTTTGGAGCGATTATAAGATAATACGGACTGGGTTTTCATTGCTATGCTGATGATACCCAGCTGTATATGTCTTTGTGCCCAGCCAGGATGCTGCCTTGTCGGTATTTAATAACTGCCTTACAGAAGTCCAAGATTGGATGAATGGAGTTGGTTGAGGTTAAACCGAGAAAACTGAGGTGTTGGTTGTGGATAAAGGTCGCTGTAAAGGCGGGTTTGCCAGTTGGATCGCATTCTGGCTTATGGCTTGCAGGTGCTCCACTGACAACCTCAGATCAGGTGCGGAATCTTGGCGTAATAATTGATGACCACTTGACGCTTAAAGCTCAGGTGTCAGCAGTGGTCAAAACTTTCTTTTTCCATCTGAGGAATATCGCCAGGGTGAAGCATCTGGCTCCTCCAGAAGATCTTCCAACATTGATCCACGCCTTTGTTGCCTCCCGTCTTGACTATTGCAACTCCCTGTACCTAGGGCTATCGGGGGTTGAACTTCGCCGTCTGCAGCTAGTGCAGAATGCGGCGGCCAGGTTGTTGACTGGTTCTTCTAGATCCAGTCATATAATGCCTGTGCTCCGTGGACTGCACTGGCTGCCAGTACTTTGGCGAATCACCTTCAAGGTCGGTCTTCTGACCTATAAAGCTCTACATGACCAGGGACCAACTTACCTGAAAGAGCTCCTTCGCCCCTACTGTCCCTCCCGCCCTCTCCGATCCACTGATGAGGGATTGCTGGAGATTCCCAGGGTCTGTTTGAAATCTTCGGGGGCTAGGTCATTTAGTTTTATGGCCCTGACCCTGTGGAATTCTCTACTTCGTCAGGTGCGAAATAGTCCGACTGTCCTGCTCTTTAAAGGAGCCTTGAAAACCCACCTTTTTAGTCTAGCTTTTAATGATTTATAATAGTTTTAAACTCTGTTTATTTATTGTTTTATGTTATTGTACAGGTGCTTTGGATTGAAGAAAAGTGCCTTTTTATAAATAAAAAATTGATTGATTGATTGATTGATTAAGCCCAGTATCTTGCCAGTTCATGCTCATGCCTATGCACGACCAGTGATGGTCCAGATTCATAATGTGTCAGATCGGGAGATCTGGGTGAACAGAGGATGCACCCTAGCTATGGTACACTGCGCAGACACTGCAGTGTTGCCCAGGAACAAGCACCCTGGCAAGACAGATAGAGTGACTCCCGACTTGTTTGATTTTGGTGACTCCCCGTTGCCAGCTGAATGGAAGAATAGAATTAGCCAGAAACTTGCCCAGAGAGATCAAGTGTTTTCATTGAAGGAAAGGGACGTGGGATGTGTCAAGGGTGTGGAGCATCACATACGCCTGCACAATGAATGGCCATTTTGAGTGAGGTCTCGATGCCTAGTCCCTGCAGATATAGACGGTGTGAGAAGACACTTGCAGGAAATGCTCACGGCTGGTGTGATACAAGAATCCAGCAGCCCATATGCTTCTCCCATTGTGGTTGTGCGTAAGAAGAATAGATCTGTGAGAATGTGTGTTGATTATCGAACTCTGAATCGGCGGAGATCAATACACCATGCCCCATATACAAGATGTTCTGGATTGTTTGAATGGGAGCAAATGGTTCTCGGTGTTGGATCTTCACAGTGGATATTACCAGATTCTGATGGCTCCGGAGGACCATGAGAAGACAGCCTTCATCTGTCCTTTGGGGTTCTATGAATTTCTGAGAATGCCACAGGGGATATCGGGCGCCCCAGCCACCTTCCAGCGACTGATGGAACGAGCGGTGGGAGACATGAATTGGCTGGAATGCCTGGTGTACTTGGATGATGTCATTATGTTTGGGAGCTCCCTAGAGGAACATGAGAGTCGACTGTTCAAAGTACTAGACCGACTGGAAGATTTCAGCCTCAAGCTGTCCATCGACAAGCACCAGTTTTTCCAAACCTCTGTGAAGTATGTGGGGCATATAGTGTCTACAGAGGGGATAGAGACTGATCCTAGTAAAGTTGAAGCCTTGACTACTTGGCCCCAGCCCCACAATTTGAAAGAACTACAACGTTTCCTGGGATTCTGTGGCTATTACCACCGGTTCATAAAGGACTATTCCAAAGTGATTCGGCCACTCTTGAATCTTACCCAGGGTCACCCTCCTACATATCGGAAATACAAAAAAGGGCCCATCGAAGAACCAGACAAAGCATATTTCCACCCAGGTGAACTTTTTGGGTCCCACTGGACGCCTGACTGTGAAGCAGCTTTCTAAGAAGTCATATACCAGCTCACCCATGCCCCCATCCTCGCTTATGCTGATCCCACTAAACCCTATGTGCTACATACTGATGCCAGTCTGCAGGGTCTAGGAGCTGTGCTGTATCAAGACCATGAGGATGGTTTGAGACCAGTGGCATTCACCAGTAGGAGCTTGACCCCGTCAGAGCGAAACTACCCTGTGCACAAGCTGGAGTTCCTTGCATTAAAATGGGCCATTGTCAACCAGTTTCATGATTACCTGTATGGGGTGAAAATATTGGTGAGGACTAACAATAACCTGTTGACCTATGTACAGACTTCAGCTAAGTTAGACGCCATGGGACACCGATGACTTTCTGCATTGTCAACATATGATTATGCTGTCGAATACAGACCAGACCAGAATCATATTGATGCTGATGCCCTATCTCGGAGGCCCATTTCCAAGAGCGACTGGGTCAGGCTGTCTGAACCTGACATCCGAGCATTGTGCCAAAAGTTTGATAGAAATGAATAGATGTCTACGGACACAGCGGACTGCTTAGTAGATTGCTTGGGCCCCTCTGACACTTGCATACCGGCTGCGTATTGCCACTTTTCTGCTCCAGATATTAGTGCACTACCTCAGTTTGACAATGACAGCATTCAGTGGGCTCAATCTCGAGATCCTAAGATTCAGCCAGCACTTGACGCCCTTCATGCAGGAAAAGATGTGTCCAAGTTGTGTTCCTCTGATCTGCAAACTGCTTTATTGTTTAAAGAAAGCCCCAGGTTGAAGCTGCTTAATCAGTTGTTGTATAGAGACACTGTAGATTGGGGTGGCCAAATAGACAAGCAACAATTGGTCCTGCCAACAGCCTTCAAAGATTTGGTACTGAGGTCCCTCCAAAATCATATGGGCGACCTCGGTATCGACTGGACCCTTGACCTAGTATGATCTCGATTCTACTGGCCCAAGATGGGGGCCGATGTTGAGCACCATGTAAGGGCTCATAGTCGCTGCCTGCAGAGAAAAGCCCTGACTCAGAGGGCTGTCCCCCTTTTCAACATTACTACCAACACCCCAATGGAACTAGTCTGCATAGACTTCTTGAGTCTAGAGCCTGATCAGCAAAACATTGGCAATGTGTAAGTGATTACAGAACATTTCATACGGTATGCACAAGCTTTTCCCACTAAAGATCAAAAAGCATCTACCGTGGCCAAGGTGCTAGTGGAAAATTTCTTCGTCCACTATGGTGCACCCCAGTGAATTCACTCTGCTCAGGACTGGGACTTTGAGAGTCGACTAATCAAAGAAATGCTCTCACTATGGGGGGTGCAAAAGTCAAGAACCACCCCTTATCTCCCGGAGGTGGATCCTCAACCTGAACGCTTTAACCGCACCCTACTAGACATGCTAGGCACCCTCCACCCAAAAGATAAGCATAAATGGTGCCAACAGATTAGTACCTTGGTACACGCATACAATTGCACAAAGAATGATGCTACTGGGTTCTCTCCCTACCGCCTCATGTTCGGGAGAGAGGCCCGGCTGCCTGTTGATGTCTGTTTTGGGGTTTCTCCTGATGGGGTCCGAGATGAAGATTACCTGCAATATGTACAAAAACTTAAAGCTCAATTGAATCATGCCTATCAACTGGCCCAGACAATGGCCGCCAAAAGAAATCTAGCCAACAAAGAGAGACAGGATAGAAAAGTAAAGGCTCAAGAGCTTAGGCCTGGAGACCGTGTGTTGTTGAGAAATTTAGGATTGCATGGTAAACACAAAATTGCTGATCGATGGCACTATCTTCCCCATATCTTAGTTGGAAAACTGGATGATTTGCCAGTGTACAAAGTGCACCCAGAGAATAACTCCAAAGCTGTCAGGACCATGCACCATAACAACTTGCTACCTATTGGTCAAGTTATAATTGAGGCTGAACCCAACGAGATTGATTCCCTTGGACCAGTGACTGGTGCTGCTGCAAGAAAGAAACAGAGTCAGCCTGCCTCCGTGGTTGCCAATTTAAGACTTCCCTCGCAGCAGGCCCAGAATGATAGTGATTGCAAGTCTAACTCGGATGACAGTGAGTGTGATAATGCCTATTACCCCTCATATGAGCTGAGTCAGTTGTTTTGTGGAAATCCTATGTTGAATTATGGGGATGAAGCTGGGCCTTCTGGACTGCCTAACGCCCCGGCATCATCCTTGGAGCCAATGCACCCTGAAGGTGAAGTGCAAAGTATCACGTCTGAGGATGCTGAGTCTTTGTGTATCGTGGAACTTTATGATTTGCCTGAAGGAGAGGCTGATAGTGTGAGTCTTTCTGGTGACATGCCAGAACTTGAGGAACACTATGAGAGTGCTGAAAACCCTCCTTCAGTGCCAGAGTGTCTTCAAAATGAGCCAAGTGTTGTAGAAACAGAGACTACAGAGCAAGGGGCTGACAGTGCTCCCAGCTTGGACATTCCCCTTCATGCAGAGGCACCCCTCACAAGTGATGAAAGCTCCAAGACCATTGCTGAAAGTATAGAGACTGTGGTTGTTCACCCCAGAAGGACTGGCCAAGCTGTCAAGCCAGTGGTGCGCTTCAGTTACGATTCCCAAGGGAGGCCAGTGGATTTGCCTCTCAATGTAGTCCACAAAGGTGTTTATGTCTCTCAGAGCTCACTGCCCAAATTGAGCTTGATGGCCCATTCCAGGTTACTTGTCCTGCCCTCTCACCATGGTGCCCCTGCCCCATCCAGCCCCAAGTTAGCTGATAGGGAAGGGCCCCCTCTTGCATTGTTTAGAGTACAAGAAGTTATTACATGATTCTGTATAATAATGTTCAATTTACCTGTGTGAAATATACGTAATGTATTTTCAGAAGTACATTGAAATGTATAGTAAAATGACAAGTTATACCAATTGATGAATCAAATAGTACTTGTATAGCATGCTAATGGTATAAATGTCTTGTATATGTTGCATTTTCAATGTTATGATGATACAGACTTGACGCGGACGCCAAGTTTTCCCAGGCAGGAAAGGGTGTAACCCCCCTACAAATGGGGGTTCCCAAAAAGTCTTCCTTGAGCTTGCCTAAATGCTCACTGCCAGGCTGGTGTCCTGCGTTTTAGCAGTTTAAATGTGATTACCAGAGCTTGTATAGCCTCTGTGTACTGTCTCTTTAAGAGCTACTTGATTGCAGCATAAGTAATCTGAGATGGAGCTCTGTTGAAAGATGTAACTATTTGCTGAAAACCATTTAGAATGATAATGATAATGTAGTTTGCCTAACCCGCTTTCTTTGTAGCAAGGACTGTTTTGTTTTGTCTCCACTGTCTTGGTCCTGGACTGCAAATTAGATCAATCAGTGCTGGTGGGACCTAAAATGTAGCCAGCCTACAGGAGCCGTCTGAATTCAAAATCTAAAGGAACTGTGGTTTGAGTTTTTGCGCCTTTTTTGCAACTGAGGGGGGAGCTCTTGCTTTGACTGACAGCCAAATCAGCCAGCCAAATCTTTTGGATCTTGGGGAAGTCCCGGGCTGCTTGCAGTTTTCAGTTTAGTTCTGAGCTGGAAGCTCAAGAAGAAGGAGCTGAAGTAATTTGGGGCAGAAATCCTGAGTGGATTCGCATGGAAAAACTGTGAAAGGGCTGAGTTTTTGGCTGCATGTCTGCTGCTGCTCCATGAGAGGAAGAGAAGAGAATTATGTTGGACTAAATCCAAGATTGTGTGACTAAAGCAAGCTACAGGCTCAACCTGAAGAAGACCGAATATTTTTGCTGAATGTGATCGGCCTGTCAGGAGTTCCAGCTACCCCTAAGCTCGCGGTGTGTGCAGAGACTTTGCGATTGAGACCGGGGAGCACTTTGCCTGGTACAGTAGAATTCCCGTACATGCAAATGTGCTATGAGCTGCTAGTGGGTTGTGAGTTAGTTCCCCATTATGTGAACTGTGTTCTGCTTGCTGGAAGCTGTATCCAGCCCAAAACGGACTGCATCTGAACTTGTCTCCATGCGGTCTGGGCTTTGCCAGACTGACCCAGCCAGACTACCCACTGCACAGAGAAGCCATCGACGAGAGATCTGCCTGGGGATCAGCCCCCCTGCTCCACGCTTGAACAGTAACGATGCCTCTGCAACTTGTGTGGGCCCGGCTTTTCCTGGCATTCCAGATCGACCAACTGCAGTCTCGATTTTAGTCCAGCCTGTGTCCAGTCTTGGGTATTATGAGTAAATACCAGGGTAGCTCCCTGCACTAACAGCTTAATCTGAGTGTGTCATCTGATTGTCTTGTTGTTTCGTTTTCTTTATGAACTGAGCCCTCTGGCTCCGGATTACAGATATTGTGTACTGTGCATGTTGTGTTTTCCATCACAGGGCCCCAACCAGCTGCAACCCCGTGCAACTGTCCTGGCTAGCCCATCTCTTCTCCACCTGGGTACCCAGAGGTGGACTTCGTGGGGGGGGGGACTCAAAGCGCATGCATAACTGCTTGAGTGATACAACCTTCAAGCTAATTATCCTGATTTTGCCCCTCCATTGTTCAAGTCCCCTGAATAAATCAGATCTAACTTTTTCTTCATGTAATCTGACTGTGGTTCCAGTTTGTGCTCAAAGTACTGTACTGTTGCTATTTGCTGTGCTTAACCTTGTTTTCAAGGGGGTCCCCAGGGTCAAGCCAGAGGAACCAGCCCTGGTGGTAAGCACAAACAGTGTGGGTACTTGTGTGGTGTACCAGGGGTATTGTGAAAGTGATTATTGTACAGTGTTCAGGCCACTAGAGGGGAAAGGGGGGATTACAGTATCCCGGAGGGCTGTGCCCAGGTTAGCTTGATTACTACCAACCCTGACCTCTGGGTGGAGGCACCCGTTTCAGAACTCAGGCCCCTTTACCTGCTACTAGCCAAGCAGGCAGGGGTAGTAGTCCTTGGGATAGCGCCACCTAGGGGTTAAATCTGGATGTTTCAGCTGTGTTCCTAAAGACTTACGAGATGGCTATTCAGTGGGATCTAAACATCTGCCATTTTGTAGCCAAAGGCTACAGATGGCTGGGCTTTTAGAGTTGTAGTTGTGCTGCCATTTATCAGGTTATCTGCTTTACATCAGCTTGTGGAAAATGTTCCCCACATGGGGAAGAAAAGTAATGCAGTTGGTAGAGGTGGCTGCTACTGTACATGCCTACCATCAGCAAAGTCCTGCCTTAGTATGTTTTTTTTCCTCCGGTTCCCAGGTTTCAGCCCCCCGCCTCACTCACTGCCTCCCCATGCACAGGCTAACCCTCCTGGGTGGGGCCGCTGGGCAGGCACCCCCTTCCCAGAGTACACAGTCTCTTTGCCCTGGCTTACCCTCCCAGGGCGAGGCCATTGGAGCAGGATCCCTTCTGGCAGACATTAGTCGCAGCGAGAGTGGTGGTGGAGGCAGGTGCGTCATGAACAGGGCCAGAATTTTTCTATTTTGGAGATCCCTGTGGGCAGGGACATGCAATGACACCAGCACCCACCCCACTCCTCTTGCACGAGGTGCCGGCAGCAGCAGTACCCCCAGCGTCTGCCAGAGGTCTGCAATGCGCCAAACACTCATCCTCCCCTTCCCCAGAGAAGGAGAGCAGTCCCTGGGATGCTCAATCCTTCTCCCCCAAGTCGGACCTCTGACTCCTGAGTCTGTCTCCGAACCCGGGATGTCAGCGCTGCAAGTGGACACCTTGCCGCTACACCAGCAGGCCAGTGTGCTGCCTTGGTGTTACAGTCACTAAATATATTTTTCCTCTATAGCTGAGGATTACAACACATTTTGACCAGTGAAATCCAGATCCGGTACCCAAACATGGCATAGGGCAGTTTGGCCAAACTGTGAGTATCTGCTCAAAAGAGCTGGCTAATAACACAGAATGAGATCATTTCTGCAGAAAATGAAGTCCCCCTGGGTTAAAGTCCAGGTGTGTTAGCATTGCAGATGCACGTGTATTGAGCCTAAAGATGTAGGAAGGGATCTGAGCATTATTATTGACAAAGATCTTAAACATGCTAAACAGTATGAGGAAGTTGTAAAATTATAAATAAAGCTCTGTATAATATAGGACAAAACATCTCTAGTTGAAGCAAGCACATATGGGGAGGTATGTTCAGGTCTTATTTCAGACTGATCTGATTGGTTGGTCACAAATAATATCAGATTTAGCTGACTAGGTGATGATCTGGTGTTATTTTCTACTCTCTACCGGTATAGTTATAAGCCTCTTAACTTTGGTAAACATTGGAAATGTTCAGATTGCAAGGTTGCTATATACTGGAAAGCTTTTCACTGCAGGCAGTAAATCTATTTAAAAAGGCTTCCGCTGGTAACAGCATAAATAGTAAACTACAGCCCTGTTCGATCTGGGGAAATGTTTATTAATATTAAAACGTAAGGATGAGGGCCCTGTTAGAAGCTGGTGCTCCTGCTGACAGGGACTACATCAGGGACATTAGGATAGGAGAGCTTCCAGGAAACAGCAGCTACCTCTCCTGTGATTTGTTACTGAACTGGCCTTGGGTGGGCATATGTGTGTGTGTGTGTGTGTGTGTGGTACAGAGGCGTACACACTGTTTTCTAAACATTGTAACTAAAAGCCAGCCAACTTCTATGTGTGTTAGGATAAAACAAAATGTAAATCTATAAAATATTAATCTGTTAGGATTACTAGCTTAATGAATATTTGACTGAAATGGGGGGTGGGCCTAGTGTTTCTATGGCATGGCACTGCATATTTTGGTTTATTTTTACGTAATAGGGGGTGGGCAATAGTGCCATCTGTTTTGAGTACAAGTTTAAAATTCCTGGCTACACCCCTGGGACATACTGTACACTAGGCTTAAACACTGCATGGATACCTATGTCCCAGAGGAAAAAAAGTATAATAACATAGGGAAGATACCGGTTTGGTTTAACAAGAAATTAAACTGGGAATTACGGAAAAGAAAAGAGTTTATAATGCTTTTAAAAGGAACTCATCTGCACAAGAATGGTGGGAATACAAGGAAAAGGTCAGGGAGTGCAAAAGGGCCATTAACGAATCTAAGAGGAAACATGAGCTTCGATTGGCAGCAGGTACTGCAGACCACAAAAAAAGCCTTCTACAAGTATATAAACAGTAGTAAAAAAGGGAAACAGATGGTGGGACCTATTAAATTAGGGAACTCGGTTATATGTGATGGACAGCAGGTAACAGAGGCCTTCAACAACCATTTCCAGAGTATTTACCAGCCTAAGGATGGGGGGGCAAGTAGACATGGGAACAGGGTTATACAAACAACTATTTGTCAATGCCGAATGTTGATTTCTTTAGTCCGTTGAGCTCACTCACTGCCCCTCTGTCACTTGCTCATTCTGTTTGTCCTGGTGCTGCAGGCTGCCCCTTTGTACTGAGCTTTTGCCTGCATTGGCACCTTTTTCTGCCCACAGAGAAATCCACAGCTGTCCTGACAGAGCTCCGTTGAGGTTGCTCACTCCCCCTCTCTCACTCGCTCGTTCTGTTTCTCCTGGCGCTGCAGGCTGCCCTTTTGTACTGGGCTCCTGCCTCTGTTGGCAGCTTTTTCTGCCCACAAAGAAATCTGCAGCAGTCCCAACACAGCTCCGTTGAGCTCGCTCACTCCCCCTCTCTCACTCGGTCATTCCGTTTTTGCCGGTGCTGCAGGCTGGCCTTTCGTACTGGGCTCCTGCCTGCGTTGCCGTCTTTTTCTGCCCACAAAGAAATCTGCAGCAGTCATGATACAGCTCCGTTGAGCTCGCTCACTCCCCCTCTCTCACTCGCTCATTGTGTTTCTCCCGACACTGCAGGCTGCCCTTTTGTACTGGGCTCCTGCCTGTGTTAGCACGTTTTTGTGCCCAGAAAGAAATCTGCAGCCGTCCCGATAGAACTCCGTTGAGGTCGCTCACTCCCCATCTCACTCGCTCATTCTGTTTCTCCTGGTGCTGCAGGCTGGCTTTTTGTACTGGGCTCCTGCCTGCATTGGCACGTTTTTGTGCCCACAAAGAAATCTGCAGCAGTCCCGATAGAGCTCCGTTGACCTCGCTCACTCCCCCTCTCTCACTCGCTCATTCGGTTTCTCCCGGCGCTGCAGGCTGCCCTTTTGTACTGGGCTCCTGCCTGCGTTGCTGCCTTTTTCTGCCCACAAAGAAATCCGCAGCAGTTCCAACAGAGATCTGTTGAGCTCACTCGCTCACTCACCCTACCTCATTCGCTCATTCTGTGCTTCTTGGCGCTGCAGGCTGCCCTTTTGTACTGTGCTCCTGCCTCTTTTGGCACCTTTTTCTGCTCACAAAGAAATCTGCGGCAGTCCCGACAGAGCTCCGTTGAGCTCGCTCACTCCCCCTCTCTCATTCGCTCATTCCATTTCTGCCAGAGCTGCAGGCTGCCCTTTTGTACTGAGCTTTTGCCTGCATTGCCACCTTTTTCTGCCCACAAAGAAATCTACAGCTGTCCGACAGAGCTCCGTTGAGGTCGCTCATTCCTCTCTCTCACTCGCTCATTCTGTTTCTCCTGGCGCTGCAGGCTGCCCTTTTGTACTGGGCTCCTGCCTCTGTTGGCAGCTTTTTCTGCCCACGAAGAAATCTGCAGCAGTCCCAACACAGCTCCATTGAGCTCGCTCACTCCCCTTCTCTCACTTGGTCATTCAGTTTTTGCCGGCGCTGCAGGCTGGCCTTTTGTACTGGGCTCCTGCCTGTGTTGCCGCCTTTTTCTGCCCACAAAGAAATCTGCAGCAGCCATGATACAGCTCCGTTGAGCTCGCTCACTCCCCCTCTCTCACTCACTCATTGTGTTTCTCCCAACACTGCAGGCTGCCCTTTTGTACTGGGCTCCTGCCTGTGCTAGCACGTTTTTGTGCCCAGAAAGAAATCTGCAGCTGTCCCGATAGAACTCCGTTGAGGTCGCTCACTCACCATCTCACTCGCTCATTCTGTTTCTCCTGGCACTGCAGGCAGGCCTTTTGTACTGGGCTCCTGCCTGCATTGGCACGGTTTTGTGCCCACAAAGAAATCTGCAGCAGTCCCGATAGAGCTCCGTTGAGCTCACCCACTCCCCCTTTCTCACTCGCTCATTCAGTTTCTCCCGGCGCTGCAGGCTGCCCTTTTGTACTGGGCTCCTGCCTGCGTTGCTGCCTTTTTCTGCCCACAAAGAAACCCGCAGCAGTTCCAACAGAAATCTGTTGAGCTCACTCACTCACTCACTCACCCTCCCTCATTCGCTCATTCTGTGTTTCTTGGCGCTGCAGGCTGCCCTTTTGTACTACTGTGCTCCTACCTCTGTTGGCACCTTTTTCTGCCCACAAAGAAACCTGCAGCAGTCCCAACAGAGCTCCGTTGAGCTTGCTCACTCCCCCTCTCTCATTCGCTCATTCCGTTTCTGCCAGAGCTGCAGGCTGCCCTTTTGTACTGGGCTCCTGCCTGCATTGCCACCTTTTTCTGCCCTTTTGTACTGGGCTCCTGCCTGTGTTAGCACGTTTTTGTGCCCAGAAAGAAATCTGCAGCTGTCCTGATAGAACTCCGTTGAGGTCGCTCACTCCCCATCTCACTCGCTCATTCTGTTTCTCCTGGTGCTGCAGGCTGGCCTTTTGCACTGGGCTCCTGCCTGCATTGGCACGTTTTTCTGCCCACAAAGAAATCTGCGGCAGTCACAATAGAGCTCCGTTGAGCTCACTCACTCCCCCTCTCTCACTCACTCGTTCTGTTTCTCCTGCCGCTGCAGGCTGCCCTTTTGTACTGGGCCCCTGCATGCATTGCTGCCTTTTTGTGCCCCACAAAAAATCCGCAGCAGTCTCAACAGAGCTCTGTTGAGCTCACTCACTCCCCCTCCCTCACTCACTCGTTCTCTGTCTCCCGGCGCTGCAGGCTGCCCTTTTGAACTGGGCTCCTGCCTGTGTTGGTGACTTTTCCTACCCACAAAGAAATCCACAGCAGTCCCGACAGAGTTCAGTTGAGCTCGGTCACTCCCCCTCTCTCACTCGCTCAATCCTAATCTGTCCCAAACACTGATTTCCAGCAGCGACTGCGGTATTCTGCACCGGAAATGCAAAATACATTTCTGCCAGGATGTGAAAAATGACAGCTGTACTGTTAATAAGGAGGTGTGAAAAATGCAAGTGTTGAAAATCTGGATGAAATATTACTAATTTTGAGGTTACAAGGGTGTGTGGAAACTGCACAACGCTCTCGTAACACAGTCATTTTATGGAGTTTCATCACAAAATTTTCAACATAGGCATTTTGGACCTCTGCTCTTGAACAGTGTCACTGTGATTTTCTTAGTGTGTCCTGAACACTGATTACCAACAGCGACGCACTATTCTGTGCGGAAGGCGAAACACATTTGGCCAGAATGGGAAAAATGACAGCTGCACTGTTCTTAAGGAGGTGCAGAAAAATGGCAATGTTGAAAATCTGAGTGAAAATATTGTAAATTGATTCTGGCGTGTAGCTCATAGCACATTCGTAAAACAGTCATTTTTTGGATTTTCCCACCAAATTTGCAACATACACTTTTTGAGACCCCACCTCATGAACACTGGCACTGTTGTTTCGTTAATCAGTCCTGAAAGGAGATTCTGCGTAGTGACAGTGAAATCACTTTTCGGGACTGATTAACACCATGACAGTGGCTGAATTCATGTGGAGGGTTCCCAAAAAACCCGTGTTGTGCCAAAATTCCAAAAAATGCCTGAGATATGAATCAAAGTTGAAAACCCCTATTTATGCCATTATACAGCTTACCAGCATTTCTTCAGTTTGCGGTCGGCTTTGAAGATTGCAGACATGTTCCCGGTCCACTAAAGATCATTGTGCCAGGCTCCACAGGTAAGTATGGGGGGGTTGGGGAGGCAGGGTGCGCAGAGGGTGGGTGCGGGTTGTGGGAGGGGCAGGAGACCGCGAGGGACCATTTTCTTTTTTTACAGGTTAACAAAAAAAAAACACATTGCGGGATGTTTTTTTTTACAGGGGCATTTGGCACGCTGGGGTGGGCTCCCAGCGTGCAAACCGAGTGTTTTTTTTGGGGGGCAGCTGTAGCCGATGGGGGATTGGGCACCCCTGTCAGCACAAAAGGGGGGGCGCAAGAGCCGAGGGGAATTGGGCACCCCCTTGACACAAATCTACTGCTTTTTTTGGGGGGGAGACATTATGCCGATGGGGAGTGGGCTCCTCCATCAGCAAATCAAACTGGGCGGGGGGACATAATGTCGACGGGGAGTGGGCTCCCCTGTCAGCAACGTGAACTAGGATGGGGACTGAAGCCGATGGGGATTGGGGCCCCCGTCGGCAAAAACACACTGTTGTGGGGGGGCACATGCTGCCGAGGGGGACTGAGCACCCCCTCGGCAGTGGGGGCTGATTAATATTGTTTGTGAACATGGCGGGAAGCCACCGCCATGTTCACAAACAATATTACAGTAGCAACATTCCGCCCATCAATGACGGGTCGCCCTCTCATTGCAGCGCAATGGCTGATGCTGCAATGATGAGGCGGCCCCTGATTGCAGTGGCTGAAACATTTCAAGGTGGTGGCACGCTGGCTGAACTAGTGTCAGCAGCAGAGTGCCACTCCATTGGGGAAAGTGGGCCAAGCCTTTAAAGGCTGTGGGGGTGTTGGCCACAACAGTGCCACATCTCCACAACCTGCTTCTGGCAAGCTGCCGCAATATGTTTCTTGCGCATGCGCGCAATCAACGTAAAAAATGGTGATCTCCAAGGAGGAGGTACAAATGAGGCTTCAGACATTAAAAACTAATAAATCACCTGGTCCCAATGAACTTCATCCCTTGTTATTGCAGAAACTGGAAAACGAAATAGCAGGCCCCCTAGCAGACATTTTATCCTCCTCCATTTTAGAGGGGACAGTAATTAAAGAATGGAGAGAGGCAGCAGTCATCCCAATACGCAACAAGCATTTGTCAATGACGAATGTTGGCTTTTTGGCATTGGCATTGGTAGTGCAGGAGTTAGAAATGCATAATAGGAATGGCAGTGAATTAGTGAACTGATGCTGACCCCACCCTGCAGAGAGTGACAGGCATTGGGGTGTGCCTTTGGGTCGCCAGCCATAACGCTCACACCATTTCTCCTCACCCTTCCCCGCAGACACTGACAAGTGTTGCGGTGTGCCTTGGGGTCTTTGGGCCTTACGCTCACCCCATTCCATAAGGAAATATGCTAAGATAGGTTCAGTATAGGAGAATGGGGTGAACTTTGGAGCCGAAGAGTCCAAGACACACCTTGATGCCTGTCACTAGCCGCAGAGTGGGGGTGGAATGGCGTGAGCATTACAGCCGACAATGCCAAGTCACACCCCTGACACCTGTCAGTCTCTACAGGGTAGGGCGTTATGGTTGAAAACCTTAATGCCCCAGGCGTTTGTTGGTATTTTCCCTCTAAACTTTCAACATGGGATTTTTGTGACCCCACCTCATTAACAGTGGCACTATGAGTTTGTTAGCCGGAAGGTGATTTTGCACAGCGACTGTGCCATTTGGCACCATAGGTGCGAAAATACATTTCAGGCAGGATGTGAAAAATTACAGCTGTACTGTTCATGAGGAGGTTTTTAAAAATGGCAATATTAAAAATCTGGAGCGAAAATATTTAAAATTGAAGTCACGAGCTTGCTTAGAAACTGCGTAATACACGTCCGTAACACAATTATTTTGGGGGATATTTTTAACCAAATTTTCAAAATAGGCATTTTGGGAACACCGCTCATGAACAGTGTCACTGTGATTTTGTTACTCTGTCCTGAACATTGATTTCCCACAGTGACCATGCCATTGTGCACCACATATGAGAAAACACATTTTGGACAGGATATGACAAATGACAGCTGTACTGTTCATAAGGTGGTGTAAAAAATGGCAATGTTTAAAATCTGGAGTGAAGATATGAAAAATTGGTGAAGCCACGTGCTTGCATAGAAACTGCACAATGCACGCCCGTAACGCCATTATTTTGGGGATTATTTTTACCCAAATTTTCAAAATAGGCATTTTGGGACCTCTGCTCATGAACAGTTTCACTGTGATTTTGTTAATGTGTCCATAATGTTGATTTCACACAGCGACCGCGCCATTGTGCACCACATGCGTGAAAACACATTTTGGATGTGAAAAGTGACAGCTATGGGAGATCACGTGACACAGAGTGCTGAGTAGAAGCTCCTCCGCTAAGCTCCTGCCTCCCGATTACAAATCCGTCTTTTTATATTGTTAAAACCTATCTAATTCCCCTGCTTACGATCTCCTCTTGTGTTTAAACATCCTGTGCTCCAGTTTTGGGTATCAGAGCAGTAAATGGAGGCTTATATGAAGAAAGCCCTGCAGAAACATATCCCCCCCCCTACCACTCCTGAGAAGGCCTCAAAGAAATCCTGAGCCTCGAGTGGCCCAGACAAGCCTGATCCTTCGTGTCAAGCTGGGGATCAAGAACCTTTAACTCTTAACAGGTTCTTGGAAGAATTTAAGCCATTTCGAGAAGAGATGAAAGACATGGCAACTGACTTGAAATCCCTCTCCAGAAAATTGGATGAAGTTTCTATCACAGTCTCGGATAATATCGCCTGAATAGTCTCGATCGAGAGAAAACTGGAAAGCCTGGATCCTGAATTTCTATCAACGAGACAAAAATGATCTCGCTTAGAAGCTAAACTCGAAGATTTGGAAGGCCGTAGCTGAAGAAATAATGTTGTAATACTCGGGCTTCCAGAAGGGGAAGAGAGCCAGAATGCAGTAGTCTTTGTGCAGAAGCTGGTAGACCAGGTTGCTGGTCCCTCTCCCTTTGGCCCAGTGTACACGATAGAGCATGCTCATGGGTCCCTCGACCAAAAACCCCCACCTGATGCTCCCCTCGTCCATTATCTGCAGCTTTCTGAATTATCTGGAAAAGCAGCATTTCTTGCAGAAAGTCAAGGCCTTAGAAGTCAGATGGGAGAAAGCGAAGTTAAGAATTGCTCAAGACATCCCTGGCTCGGTTCATCTGAAGCAGAAAGCGTTCCACCTTATTGTATCTAAGATTATAGCGGCAGGGTTAAAATTCAGGATGGGGTACCCAGCTAAGTTACAAGTCTCAGTAAACGGCTCTTGGCTTAATTTTGAAGATCCTGAAGCTGCGCTACTAAGCCTTAAATCAATGCTGCCAGATTTGTTCCGGATGACTTGAGAGTGCCTCTGGAGTATCAGGATTCACTGAGAGCTGCTGAGTGAACTGTTACTCATTTCTCTCGTGGGGAAAGCTTTTTCCAATGACCGAGTTCTGCTGTGTTTATTTTCTCAGTCGGAACTGGGCTACTAGTATATGGCCTGACTGTTACCATTTTCATGCTCTGGCTTTTTGGTGTTAATAATGTTTCAGAGCGAATCCTTTTGGGGGTTCTGGTGATGGCTCATTTGGGACTGCATTCCGGAGAATACTACATACTCTGGTTCTGGGGGTAGCATATGGGGGGAAGGCTTTTGGTTAATGGCTTCCTGATTAGATTTTATATGTTAGTTTTTCAGGTTTCAGAGCGGTTTCGAGCTTTCATTGCGCTTTTGGCAGGCCAGTGGGACTGGGATATGATCACAAGAGGGCGCGGTTTGCCCAATTAACATATGTCTGGGTGATTTTGAGTCGAGAGGGATCTCTTTTAGTCTCTATGCCATCCTGGTTTCGCAGGGGGTATTTTGGAACTTGGGGTTGGTAACCCCTGGGTAGTCACTCCTAGTTGTTTTCCTCATTTCAGGATCTCGTTTTGGCTGTCATCTTGTTTCTCGTTTTTCATGTTCTCAGTTCGAGATTGGGGCTACCCCTTCGTACTAGCTTCTCCCCTGGCTCTGGTTTTTAGTGCAGTTTTCTATGGGGGATAGGCAATTTTCAATTCTCATTTTGGTATCACATGGTTACCTGCCATATTCACGTCTCTGATAGCTGGTTTCATTTTTTTTCTAGTTCTTTTGGATTCACTATCATATGTCCCCAGGCTCTGGAAGCCCGAGACCACTCCTTAGGCATTAAGGGCTTGTCAATGCAATTCATAAACTACTTTATACCTAGAGACATGTGGGCGTTCATTAGCAGAGGATATTCTCCGGGCGGGAGGATGAAATGATCAGTGCTGTGCTAAGCATTGCTTGTGACAGATTGAGGGGTTGGGAGGGGTGGGTGCTACAGGTTCTTGTTGGGGGTGGGGGGTGTACTGGGGGGCTTAAATTGGGTTTTGATGGGGGGATTAGGGTGGTGGGAGGGCCTTACAGCAGCAACGGGTAGGGTCAGATTACATGTGCTATATACTCATAGAGCAGGGCCGAATCTATTAAACCTAGTAGTCTTTAGCAGGTGGTCAAGGAGGTGACTTTTGCAATGTGGAACGTTAAGGGGATCAGGAAAAAATCTAAACACTATCAGGTTCTTAAACATTTAAGCCTTCTATGCTCTCAGATAACTTTCCTACAGGAATCGCATTTATTAGAAACAGAAGCCTCACAAGTGAGGAGACAACAGGTGGGGACGGTGTATGAGGCTCAAGGCCCCTCCAATAGTTGTGGGGTCATGCTTATTATTAACGGGGGCATTCCCTTTGTTTCTACACAAGTCGTCAAGGATCCTGAGGGTAGGTTCATTTTAGTTATAGGTACTCTCTGGTCAGTACCATTGTTACTGGGCAGCATATACGGCCCTAATGCAGATGACCCTGGGTACTTCATGAGACTTATAAATATAATCCTGCCTTTCCTTCCTATAAGGATTATTCTGGGTGGGGACTTTAACCATGTCATAGACTCAAACCTCGACAGGTCAGGTGGTGGATCGGGGGGGGGTTCTCCAGGTCAGAGGGCTTTTAGAGACCTACTGGATCAATGCGGGCTCTGTGGTGTCTGGCATGTCCTATATCCAGATTCCAAGGAGTTTACCTACAGGTCACTGGTGCACGGCTCGCAGTCCTGCATTGATTACATTTTCATTTCTAAGACTGTCTTGCCTGGGGCCAGGACCTCATCGATCCAACCTGGTCCTGTCTCCGATCGTTCCTTGGTGTTGTGTAAACTGGCATTTCAGGATGTTTCAAAGAGAGATACAAGATGGAAACTTAATGATCAATTGCTTAAAGATTCTAAATATTGTAAACTCATAAGGGAACATATTGAGGCCTTTTTTTTGTCCAACCCTTTAAATAGTGCAAAACCGGACATTATATGGGGGGCTTTTAAGGCCTACATGAGAGGCATTCTTATTAGTATGGCGGTGACTAGGAAAAGAGCTAGGGAGAGGGAATTATTATCATTATTATCCCAAATTTGGGTACTTGAAATTAATGTTTCGAACAATACTCCAGAAGAAGACAGGAAGAAGCTCCTATTGTTGAGAGATAGATATTTAGAGTTACTCTGGGAAAAGGCAGAGTTAGCTATCATATGTACTAAAGCTAGTTACACTGATCAGGGAGAGAAGGCGGGGTGCCTATTGGCACTCCATATCAAGCAACAAGAATCTGTGAGATTCATCCCTTCTATCAGGGCGTCAGCTGATGGGTCTCTGAAAACATCTCCTACCGAGATAGTTCAAGAATTTGCAGTATACTGTAAGACGCTGTACAGGGATATGGAGCACCCCCCCAACCCTGTAAGCCTGTAAGCGTGGAGAAGTATCTGATGGACTCCCACCTGCCCTCCCTCCCAGCACGTTACAAGGACTCTCTTGTCTCCTTTATATCACAGGAAGAAATTGCTGAGGTTATCAATGGTTTACCTTCAGATAAATCTCCTGGTCCTGATGGATTTTCTTCCCTTTTCTACAAGACGTTTTAAGACCTCTTACTACCAATACTTAATAGATTATTTCAACATATTCTATCCAGGACGGAGGTTGATTGTCACCTCTTTGAAGCCTTGATAGTACTTCTCCCCAAACCAGACAAAGACCCAGAGCTTGTCCAAAGTTATAGGCCTATATCTCTCCTAAATCAAGACATTAAAATTCTCTCAACGATTTTAGCTAATAGGCTATCCGTGGTACTCCCTGAATTAATAGGCATGAATCAGGTAGGATTTATGAAAGAACGCTCATCGGTGGACCACTTGCATACGTTATCTCACGTTTTCTCGGCTACCAGAGATGCCAAGTTCCCTGCAGGCCTGATCTCCCTGGAAGCCGAGAAAGCATTCGATCGGGTAAATTGGAGTTTTTTGTTCAAGATATTGAGTGCTTTCAAATTCCCTCCGGTATTTATATCCTGGGATGCTGCACTATATAAATCCCCTACAGCAAGAATCTCAGCTAATGGGGCTTTCTCTAACTCCTTCCCACTCCATTCAGGTACTAGGCAGGGCTGCCCCCTATCGCCTCTGTTATTCAATTTATACTTGGAACCCCTCATTCAAAACATTCTCAAAAATATCTCTATACAAGGTATTTGGGTTGAGCACCATGAAATTAAAGTCACCGCTTATGCAGATGATTTGTTAATATGCCTCTCCCATCCAGTTTCATCAATACCGACCCTACTGAATGAAATAGCCAGATTTAGCGAGCTATCTAATTACAAGCTGAATGCCAGTAAATCTTATTTTTCCCATTAAACCACAAGGTATTCAAGAACGATATTAATCCCCTAGGCTTATGCTGGACTCCTAGAGCATTTAGGTATTTGGGCATTAAGTTATCCTGTAACCCCTCAACATGGTTTAAGGATAACCTGGATTCTCTCTCACAGGTAATTATTCACGACCTTGACAGATGGTCCAAACTTCCCATATCATTATGGGGCATGATTAACATAATTAAGATGAATGTCTTTCCTAGAATTTTCTACCCCCTATCCCTTCTCAATACTTTTATCCCTATACGCTGGTTTAAAAAATTGCATGGTATATTTACTAGATTTATTTGGGCTGATAAATACCCCCGTTTGGCTTATTATAAGCTAGCTGCCCCAAAATTTGAGGGAGGGCTGTGGATTCCCCATATGGCATTATACTACTGGGCCAGTCACCTAGTAAAATATGTGAGATGGATATCCCCGGGCCTTGAAATGAAACAACTGGTATGGCTTAAGATTGAATTAGATGTAATTAAAGCTAAATGCCTGGACCCCGTAAACCTATTTTACCTCAAACTGTCACAGGTAAAGACAGCTGACTGTCCTACAGTAGGTATCTCTTTAAGAGTTTTTGCACAGTTATGTTTATTTCTTCATTACTCCCCCCAGACTGACTTAGCTCAGTCCATTTGGAAGTCCCCATCTTTTACTATTAACAGGAAGCAGATCCCCATAGCGGTTGCCCCAATTAGGTGATGGAAAACTGCTTTCCTTGGTGGATGGGGAGGGACACTGGTTGTCCCCAGGTGGAATTATTGAAAATGTCTCATTCCGTTTCATCTCACTTTAAGATTATGCAGTTAAGACACCTACTCACAATAGTCCTGGGAATACTCCCCTTCCCAGAAGGTGTCAGCCTTGATACCTGAAATCTCCCTACTGTCTGGATCTTCGGGCACTATATCTAAATTATACAGAGTGTTGTATCATAAGAAATACGGGGACTCCTTTGGACCTACTAGATTCTGGAACTCATTCCTTCCTCAATACCAGTTGGATTGGCAATCCCTATGGAAATCTTGTCATAAATATGTTTCCCATGACAGATTGCATCTCATGCAATACCATATATTACATAATATGTATTGTACCCCTGTTAAACTAAAGAAATGGGGTTTCTCGAATTCTAGTACATGTATTAAGTGCATGCAGGAAGAAGGAATGCTCCTGCATATGTTTTGGTCCTGTCCCAAAGTTTCCCCTCTATGAAATTCAACCAAGATGTCTCTGGATCCCCTTCTGGGCCTTCAGGAGTACTTTATTCCTGAGTTATGTCTCCTAGGGGACATGGCCCTTGTCAGGGTCAGAATCAGGAAATTTCATATTTCCATGATTGCTCTATCTGTTAAGAAACTCTTTTAAGCCATTGGAAAGACAAATCCACCCCATCTTTCCAAGAGTGGTTGCATGAAATCATTGCTAATCTCCAAACAGAAAAGGCAATTGCAAGCCTTCATAATAGACTTGCAGCTCATAGTAAAATATGGGACCACCTCCATTCCTTACTCTCACTTATGATTATGCCACACCTCAGTCTCTCTCACATGTCCAATGGAAATAATCACTGCACTTGGGGGTTATATGGTCTTGTTGCTGCTGTAAGGGGGGGGATGGGCAGTTCTTTCTGCACATGTGGTATGTCACATCTTGTTCCGCTGTAACTGCCCTTTATAAAGGGAAATGTATCAATAAAGTTTAAATTAAAAAAAAAGAAAAGTGACAGCTGTACTGTTCATAAGGAGGGGTGAAAAAAATGGCAATGTTGAAAATCTGGAGTGAAAATATTAAAAATTGTTGACATTATGAGCGTGCGTGGAAACTGCACAATGCATGCTCATAACACAGTCATTTTTTTGAATTTTTCCACCAGATTTGCAAGATAGGCTTTTTGGGACCCCACTTCATGAACAGTGGCACTGTAGTTTTGTTACTCAGTCCCAAAAGGTGATTCCACACAGTGACCACGAAATTACCTTTCGGGACTGAATAACAAGATGACAGTGCATGTGTTCATGAGATGGGGTCCCAAGAACCTCATGTTGAAAATTTGGAGGCAAACTTCAAAAAAATGGGTGAGATATCCACCTAGGCTGCCCCCTTCCCCCAATATATGCCATTATACAGCTTACTGGCATTTCTTCAGTTTGCAGTTGGCTTTGAAGAGTGCAGACGTGTTCCTGCTCCACCGAAGATCGCAGCACCGACCTCCAGATGTAAGTAAGGGGTGAGGGGTGGGTGTGAGGTGCACAGAGGTCAGGTGCAGGTTGGGGGGAGGGTGCGCCGCCAGCAGCGAGGGACTGTTTTCTTTGCTTCAAGGACAGAAAAAAAATAAATAACACTGTGGATGGTTTTCTTTCTTACAGGTGAATCAAAAGAAATGTTGAGCACACTGGGGTGAGCTCCCAGTGTGCCCCATGACTTTTGGGGGGGATGCTGGCCACACTGGGGTGGGCTCCCAGTGTGCCACACAATGGAGGGGCAGGGGCAGGAACATGCTGATGCGGCCGGCTTTCTTTAAACGGAGACACACTGAGGTGAGCTCCCAGTGTGCTTCTCAATTGGAGGGGGTGTTGGACATGCCAACAGGGGGATTGGGCACCCTCCAAGTCGGCTTTCTGGGGATTGTGTGGCAGACGGCATCAACCACCGCTGTCATGTTTGTGTAAATGTTTCACAAAGAAAGGCATGTCGGGAGATGTGTTATCTGTGCCACTGTATGACAAGCTTGTCTCTGATTGCAGCAGCGCTTTTCTTACAAGTTGTGTCCACTTTACATAATGCTTGTGTCAGCACTAGCATGCTGGCTTATTGGGGAATGACGGACACACCTACTAAAGCATGCCCTGCATTCGCCCACACTAACACACCTCTGAAATGTGCTACTAGCACAAGATGTTGCTTGTGTGTGCGAACAAGCCAACATAAAAAGGGATCTAAAGCTGAAGTGAGTAACTATAGGCCATTGTAGGCAATATGATGGAAGAGTTTGTCAGAGAGGAAATTATGGAACATATAACTGCGGGAGGGTTGGAAGATATAAACCAGCATAGGCTTAGGGCAGGAAGGTCCTGCCTGACAAATCTTTTACAATTCTTCAAGCCTGTTAGCAGTGCCCTGGATGTAGGACTCCCCATGGATGTGTTGTTTTTAGATTTCACCAAGGCCTTTGATAGTATGCCCCATGGCATTTTACTAAAGGAACTACAGGACATGAAGATGCCATTGAATATAATAAATTGGATATACTTATAGTTGCAAGGAGGAAGAGAAAGGTTCTGCATAGTAGGACACTTGTCCTCGTGGGTTGACATCATGAGCAGAGTACCTCAGGGGTCGGTCCTGGGACCAATACGCTTTGGAATATTTATCTCTTCCATGCAAGCAAACAGTAGCTGCTGGAATTCAAAATTTGCAGATGATGCCGGCCTGTCGGCACAGCGGTTGGATTTCCGCTCATGACGCCGGCAACCTGGGTTCGGGAACGGACCAGGGTCACTGGAGGACCGGCCAGGGGAGAAGGATAGAGCATCCTACAGACTGCTCTCCTTCTCCGGGGGGAGGGTGGAGAAGTGCCTGGCATGTGAGGGACCCCTGGTGGAGGCCGGGAATCACACAACTACCGGCGCTGAAGTGTGTACATGAGGCAGGGTGGACGCCAGACGTCATTGCACGGCCCCACCTCCCCAGAAAAGCAGAAAAACAGGACAGCTGCTGGCCGCCCTCCATGAAGCCCACTACAGCTTCGATTAGCCCCTCAAGCCAAGGCCCTCTGACCAATCTGACGTCTGCAGCATGTAGGGAGAGCACCGCAGCCCCACCGTGGGGGGAAAGCCATGGGGCTTTGGAGGGGCCTTGTGGTCGATATGAGGGGTGAAAGTCCATAGCTCCATAACCTGGCTGAAAGTATTGGGCGGCTAGCGGCTCAGGGAGAAAATAATATAGAGTTAAAAAAAAAAAAAATTTGCAGATGATGTTAAGGTTGGAGCAGTAGTAGAGAGTGAGACAGCCATTAAAAAGTTCCAAGGTGAGATAGATAGTATTGAGGAGAGGGGAGGTGGGTCACACAAACTCAAGTTCAGCATGGATAAGTGCAAAGTAAAGCACATGGGTAGCTGAAATAAAAGGGCAGTTTATTTCATGCATGGGAAAGAGATTAAGGTAACTCAGAGTGAAAGAGGTCTAGGAGTTATCAGAACAAACAAGATGTCACAGGATGAGCAATGTAGGGAGGCAATCGGTAAGAGTAACAGGGTGATGGGCTGCATTCTAAGGAATATAGTGAGCAGAAATAGGGAGGTATTTAGACCCCTGTATAGTTCATTGGCATGCCCTCACCTGGAGTACTGTGTGCAGTACTGGGCACCCAGGACTATTAAAAACATCAAATTATTGGAAAGTGCACAAAGAAAAGCTACCAAAAAAATAAGAAATGTATCTACAAGACATTGTGGGGAACGGCTGGCAGAACTAAACCTGTACTCATTGGAGTACAGGAGAACCAGAGGGGATCTGTGTATGATATACAGAGCAATAAAAAATAGGGAGCTACCGGAATGCATTGGATTAGAATTAAGGACATCTGAAAGGGACAACAGAGGCCACTGTTTGCAGCTAAAAGGGGCTTTGTACAAAACAGAAAAGAGAGGGAACTGGTTCTCTTTGAGGGTGGTAAGGGTATGGAACAGCCTGCCTAAAGACATAGTAATGAATGACTCAACGGAATCCTTCAAGAACTCTTTGGATAAGTTTAGGGGAGAAAGAAGGTTTGTCTATCATAACTGAAAACTGGTGAGTCACATGGCTAATGGCTTGTATACCACTATGAAACTATGAAATATTTGATAGTCAAGCAGGATTTCTCTTTTGTAAATAAAAAATAATCTTTTATATGGTGTCTTTTGTTAATGATGACAACAGTGTTAATGTTTATTCATGAACTCTCTGTATATATTTGGATTTGTTTTCTCCCATAACCGTGCCCCCCGATGAAGAGTCCTGACTCAAAGCACTGGGGCAGGAAGTGGTGTGTAGTCAGTTTGTGTGCACACTTCATGGAAAGCAGCATTAAAGCAATTTTAATCATAAATGCTGTGAAGCATGTTGTTTTGTAGGCTCACAAGTGCAATTTTTTTTGGATTGACTGCATTTGGGATAATTGTCCCTTTCCATGCACCAGCCCTGCACCGGGGGGAGTTCGCAGTCCTCACTTTTGAAAGTTGCTCCTAGCTAGCAAACCCACTAAATTACCTTGGTCCTAGTAACCCTAGGGAAAACCCAGGGGTTACACATACGTATGCAGATGACATGGTACACTTTGCCTCCAGCTTCTCTGCCTCTGACCTCATGTCCAAGCTCCAACTGGATGTCACTAACATCCAGCACTGGTTCCTGCCAAATCACCTGTCTTTGAACACCAAGAAAATGGTCTCTATGACCTTTGGCACTAGCCAGAGGCTCACAGGCTCATCTTTCTCCCCTCATTCCATACCGATGGTGTAGCAACTTAGGATGTCCCCTCATTCAAGCACATCAGGGCCTGGCTGGACTGGCACCTCAATTTCTCAGCACTTGTGGATTCCATCCACAAGTAGCTGCACACCAAACTTAGTGTGCTTTACAGGCATAAAGGGTGTATCCCATTTCCTATGCCTCAAGAGATCATCTCAAAGATGATACTCCCCATCTTCTACTACGATGACGTAGTATATAGTGTTGCTCCCAAGTCCACCCTGGCCAGACTGGAGCCCTTCTTTCACTCCTTTTACCATATTGCTCTGGACTGCCCTCACTGCACCCATCACTGTTCTCTGTACTACTCATTCTCCTTCCCCTTCCTTGAGGCCAGACGCCTCACCCATTGTGCTTCCTTCATCTCTAAATACTGGCTCAGCTCCCTCCTCTCCTACCTTGCTATCCACCTGTCTACCCCCAACCACTTCCTACCCCCTTTGTAACTGTTTATCATCATCTCACACTCCCCTTCAAGGAAATCCAGTGCTGGTCAAGTTGCCTTCTTCTTCCATTTCCACAACTTATGGGGTTCTCTCCCCCTTTACATCTGCTCTGCCTCTTCCCTCCTCTAATATTTCACTACTCACTTCTGCAGTTTACCTCATACTGGTCCTGGGTTGCTACCTACCACCCTCTTACCTCAGCCCCCCTTTCACCCTGCACCTACATTAGTGTAATCCCCTCTTCACCCTCCCCAATCAAAAACCTTTGCTCCCACCATTAACTCAGTATCTGCCTCTGCACTTTGCAAATCTTGTTATTCCCCCAGCACTTCATTGTATTGTAACTGCAAATGCAGTTACCCTCCAGCACTTTATTGTATAGTAACAGTACGGAATTTACTTCTTGCAATCCTTGTCTTTGCAGAAAATTTTATTTATGATGCCTTTTTCCCTATTATTGTAAAATAAAATGAAACATAGAATTTGATGGTAGATAAGGACCGCTTGGCCCACCTGGTCTGCGCATTTCCCTACCTATTGGATAAGCTGCAGATCCTAGTTAACCAACAGCCTACTTCCTTCTACCCCTCACTAGAATTGCCTTATGTCTGTCCCATGCATTCTTGAATTCCCCCACTGTTTTCAAACAACATGAAGTCTTGCTGAATTCTGACTATATGCAGTTAGCCCCAGCACTTGAACTGCTCCAGAGAGTAAAGGGTTAACTCTATGCCAAGGCATAGAATGTTGAGCTCGAGCTTGGTTTTCAAACCTCTGTCTGTGGTACTCTGAAGTCTAACCGTCAGATTTCTTACTCCGCCTAACTGTGAAGTGGCTCTGGAGATCCCTCCTGCACTTCGGTTTGGTAAAAATTCAAATCAGTCAGTTTTTTCAACTGCAGTTCGTAATTTCTTCGGTATTCTTACTCTGTCTTGGTAACAGTAAGTGGTAGTAATAGGTAGCGGTATTTTGTTGAAATTGTTAGAAATTGTTCTGTCTTCAGTTCTTTTCCAGTCAGTCCGGTTCAGAACCGAAACCTATTGTTTTTTTCTGTTTCTTTGTACAAATATTTGTGGTTTTCTGGTACCTATCAGTTCCTAAAAAAATTGGGATTTTTTTGTGGGATTTTTTTAACCGACCCGTGACACAGTTGGAACCGATAGGTTTTAGTTACCTGGCTTGAAAGCTGAGAAGGGTGACTTTTCTATATTCGGCATGTCTCAGAAACCCAAAAAGAAAACTGGTTCCACTGGGTTTCAGCACTGTACCGAGTGTGGGGGGGCCTTTGCCAAGGCTGATCCCCATCTCATATGTGTTTATTGTCTGGGGTTTGACCACCTCAATGCAGACTGCCAAATTTGTAAGAACTTTCCTAAGACCATGCTTGAAAAACATTTGAGTAGGCTGAAGGAAAGGGAGACTGAGAAGTCTGTTGATCCGGATGGCTAGCCCGGTTCAGTTGCTACTGAACCTGAAGAGGTGCCTACTGACCTGGGCGATACCTCTTCAGGCAAAAGGAGAGCCAACTCTGCGGAGTCAGTTCCATCAAAGAGAAAGAGGAAATCAGCCAGTTTGGATCCAACACCTCATGTTCCGATCGCTGAGCAAATAGCGAAAGCAATCTCTATAGTGCAATCGCTTTGCCCGGTTCCGACCGAACTGACATCAGTTCAAAGGCGATCGGTTCGGTCGGAAGTTTTGGTCTCAGATATTAATCTGGAGGCATACTATGAGGGCGATTGGGAGGAGGAAGAAGATGATGAAGAAGGAGAGTTTGAAGGCCTAGATGAGCCAGTAGAGCACAACATCTCCCCAGACAGGCCTTCCAATGTTTCCCCTCCCAGGCTTTCTGAGTCTCCCTCCCACTTCTTGTTCTACAAGAAGGTGGCTGAGACTCTTCAGCTTCCTATGGAAGAGGCTGATCAGGATCAGGAGGAGTCTGATTATGTGGAAATGATGGATGTTCCAGAGTCAAAGAGAGTGTCTATCCCTTTGCACAAATCCCTTGGGAAATAGACACAGAAAATCATGCAATTTCCCACATCCATTCCTCCTGTGGATAAAAGAATGGACAGGAGGCATGCTCTATCAGGCCCTGGTATGGAATTCCTTCCAGCACACTGCAGCCATGTTGGGGTAGTTCAGGCTGCAGCCTGTGACAAGGCTAGTATTCACCTGGCATCTCACCCCCAGATAAGGATTCCAGGAAAGTGGATGCCATGGCTAAGAAACAGTACTTGGCATCCTCTTTGGGGCTCAGACAATCAAATTACATGGCATATACAGCCAGGTGCCAGAAGTCTATGTGGGATACGGCTCTGGAACTGGCTAAGAATGCCCCTCCCCAGCTAGCCAAGGAGCTGGAGCAGGTGGCTGTGGATGGTATAGAGGCATCCAAGGTACAGTTTCATGCTGCTGTGGACTCAAATGATGTGCATTCTAGAGTCATTGCTACATCTATCTCCATGAGGAGGTTTGCTTGGCTTAGATGTACCAATCTTTCGCAGGATACCCAGACTAAGGCCATGGATTTCCCTGTAACTGGTAATTCTCTGTTTGGTGAGCAAACAGAGGACTACATGAAAAAGATGGATGAATATAGGACCACCTATAGGAATGCTGCAGCCAAGAAGAAGCAGGCCACTCTTCAGAAGCAGCAATTCAAAGCTGGCAGGAACAGGCCTTTTCACAGGCCTTTCTACCAAGCTCAGGCCCCCTCCTCTTCTTTCCAGCAGAGGGACTTCTTTAGGGGAAGAGGCAAGCGTGGGATGACCAGGACCCCATTATCCACGCAGTCTAAGCCCCCTTCCAAACAGACACCCTGAGGTGTCGGTCAGGGTCGCCTCCCCAGTTCCAGTAGTGGGCAGGTTGGCTCACTACTCCCAGGCCTGGGAGTCTATTACTTAAGACAAATGGGTCCTGGAAGTAGTGAGCCAGGGACTTGCTTTAAGTTTCAAAAGGTTCCCAAAAATGAGAGCAAGGTCCTTCAGTCCTCCCTTTCCCTTGGAGACAAAGGTCTTAGAGGCAGAAGTCTTCTCTCTTCTGCAAGCAGTACAGAAGGTACCTCATTGTCACAGGGGGAAGAGGACTGTATTCTAGATACTTCCTTACCCTCAAAAAAACAGGGGAGTGGCGACCCATCCTCAGTTTAAGGTACCTGAACAAACACTTAATAAAACCAAAATTCAAGATGGTGAATCTGGGAGTAATTCTTCCCTCTCTAAGACCAGTAGACTGGCTAGCCTCTCTGGATCTCAAGGATGCCTACTTCCACATACCTATCAGACATTCCCACAGAAAGTACCTTAGGTTCGAGTTGCCCTCAGGCCATTACCAATTCAGAGCTATGCCCTTCGGTCTAACATCTGCTCCAAGGGTGTTCACCAAGTGTCTCACAGTAGTGGTGGCATTCCTCAGGAGACAGGGTATTCTTCTGTTCCCATACCCAGATGACTGGCTCGTGGTAGGCCAGTCTTCAGACCAAGTCAAGTCAGCCCTAGAGGTCACTCAAAAACTCCTAGACTCCTTGGGTTTCATTCTGAACCCAGAAAAGGCTGTCCTGGAACCAGCCCAGATCCTCACTTTCATAGGGGTGGAACTAGACACTATTCACGCAAAAGCTTTTCTCCCTCTATCAAGGATTCAGTCCCATGTTACTCTGGCTTCCTCTTTTCATCCTCTAGTTTCTCGTCCAGCCAGGCACTTTCTACAGTTGCTGGGTCACATGGCAGCATCCACAGCAGTGGTCCAGGGAGCAAGGTTTCAGATGAGAGATATTCAATTTCATCTCAGATCTTATTGGTCTCAGAAAAAAGACCCTCTCACCAAATTGGTTTCTCTGTCTCAAACCCTAGTTCAGGTCCTCCAGTGGTGGTTGAAGGAGTACAATCTTCGACAAGGTGTCTCCTTTATCAGTCAGGCCCCTTCCTTCAGTGATTCTCACCACAGATGCCTCTTTACTGGGGTGAGGGAGGGCTCACCTAGATCAGCTTACAGCTCAGAGAACCTGGTCTCACCAGGAGTCTCTTCCACACATAAACCTTCTCAAACTGAAAGCTGTCTTTCTAGCACTTCAGACATTCTCAACTGCTGTTCAGGGAAAAGTGGTGCAGATCAGGACAGACAATACCACAACAATGTGGTACATCAACAAGCAGGGAGGCACTCGGTCCTCAGCCTTGTGCACAGAGGCCATGAAAATATGGTCTCTAGCATATTCCCTTCAGGCTTCCCTGATGGCTGTGCATCTCCCAGGGAAGGACAACATTCTAGCAGATGCTCTCAGCAGGATTTCCCAGGGTCATTATGAATGGAACCTGAACCCTGTAATTCTTCAGGTCATTTTCAAGAGGTGGGGTACTCCAGAGATAGATCTCTTTGCAGCCCTGGACAATCACCAGCTTCCTCTTTTTTGCTGCAGAACGCCTCTTCTGGGCCCTGTCCCTCAGGATGCTGTCTTGTTGGATTGGACAAGCAGGTTTCTCTATGCACTTCCTCCTTTCCCTCTGATATTCAGGGTACTGATCAAGATCAGGCCTCAGCCTTGCAAGGTGATTCTAGTGGCTCCAGACTGGGTCAGGCAGCCTTGGTACCCCTTCTTTTGTCACTGCCAGTGACAATGCCTCTGTGTCTTCCCATACAGTTCAATCTCCTCACCTCTACACAGGGGAGGATTCTTTATCCCAACCTTCAGACTCTCAAGCTCAAAGCCTGACTCTTGAAGAGCTAGAATATGCAAGCCTGCATCTTTCTCAATCAGTCTTGGACATTTTAAAGGTTAGCAGGAAACCTGCTACTAGAAAGACTTACAACTCCAAATGGAAAAGATTTGGGTTTTGGTGTTCCAACAGGCAGGTCCAGCCAGAACAGACTGATATTGCTACTGTATTGGACTATTTGGTGCATCTTAACAGTTTAGGCCTCCAACCTACTACTTTCAACGTACATTTGGCAGCTGTGTCTGCCTTCCTTTCTGCTGGTAAGGGCTCTTCCTTGGCATCTCATCCAGTTTTCAAGAAATTTTTCAAGGGCCTGGTACATGTTAATCTTCCCTTTCGGGAGCCTACCCTTCTTGGCACCTGAATATCTGTATTACACAGCTTATGCAGCCCCCTTTTGAGCCTCTATCCTCAGCTGAGCTAAAGTACTTGACTTGGAAAACTGTATTCCTGGTAGCCATTACCTATGCCTCAGGAGAATCAGTGAATTACAGGCTTTATCAGTGGAACCTGACTTCATTTCATTTCACAGGGATAAGGTGGTCCTTCAAAAAAAACAGAAAGTTTCTTCCCAAGGTGGTATCGGACTTTCATTTGAATCATTCTATGTCATTGCTTGTATTTTTCACAGACCATTCTTCCTCTGGGGAGAGAAGGTTACACAGTCTTGATGTAAACAGGGCTCTTAGTTACTATGTGGATCACACTAAGGCCCATAGAAATGGTTGTTTTCAGTTGTTTCTCACTTATGGTGAAGTGGGAAAGAGCAAACCTGCCACCAAGAGAACTACTGCCAGGTGGATTGTCTCCTGCATCCAGTTCTGCTATTCAAAGTTGGGGAAAGAGCCTCCCTCTGGCCTAAGGGCTCACTCCACCAGTGGTACAGCTGCTTCAGTCACAGCAGCCAGAGACATATCATTAGTGGAAATCTGTAAAGCAGCCTCCTGGAAAACTGCTCACACATTTATCAAGCATTATTCTCTGGATTTTCAGTCAAGAAGTGATGCTAGGTTTGGCACAGCTGTGTTGCAGAGCTTGTTCCCAAAATAGGTTCTGTGACACCCTCCTCCATGGGGGTACTATTTGGTAGTCTGCATATAGCCAGAATACAACAAGACTTCATGTTGTTGGAAGAAAAAAATATTCACCATAGTAGTGTTGTTTCTTCTAATGGAGTCTTGCTGTATTCTGACCTCCCTTCCTGCCTCCCCTCCTGGAACCTAATAGTTTTGGGATGTGGTCTGGCAGGCACAGTGCTGCACAACAGAGGTGTACTTGGCATGCCCTATCTTATATGGGGTGTTTCTGTTATAAATGTTTTGATTGTTTTCACTACCTGCTTAAATTCTTTTTGGGGTTCTCAACTTGAGTCTTTTGACCCTAAAAAATCGGTTTGGTGCCTTTTAGCATAACAATTTTAGAAACAATTTCTAACTATTGAGTTAGTTAGTTTAGTGCTCATAAGAATCTGATGGTTAGACTTCAGAGTACCACAGACAGAGGTTTGAAAATCGAGCTCGAGTTCAACGTTCTAAGCCTTGGCATAGAGTTAACCCTTTACTCTCTGGAGCAGTTCAAGTGCTGGGTCTAACTGCATATAGTCAGAATACAGCACGACTCCATTAGAAGAAACAACATTACTATGGTGAGTAATTTTTTTTTTGACTCCATGACCTCCTCAGGAAGGCTGTTCCATGAATCCACAACCCTCTCCATGATAAAATACTTCCTCACATTATCTCTAAGCCATACCCCCTCTATCTTCAAATTCTGCCTCTTTTTCTGAAAGATGCTACCGTCTTGGACTTTGTTGATTCCATTGAGGTACTTGAAAGTTTCTATTATGTCCCCCCTCTCCCTCCTTTCCTCTAGGGTATACATATTAAGCTCTTTTAGTCTCTCTTCGTATGTCTTCTGGTGCAGACCCTGCACCATTTTGGTTGCCTTCCTCTGGACAGCCTCCACTCTGTCTATGTCTTTGCAGAGATGGGGTCTCCAGAACTGCACGCAGTACTCCAGATGGGGTCTCACCAACTGTCTGTACAGAGGGATAACAACTTCCTGTTTTCTACTGGTGATGCCTCTCCCTATGCATCCCAGTATTCCTCCAGTCCTCCTCACTGCCTTCTCACATTACTTGCCCACTTTTAGGTCACCTGATATAACTACCCCAGGTCCCTTTCCATTTTTCTTGTTGTCAGTATCTCACCCCCCCCCGCATTGTGTACTCTTCCCCTGGGTTTTTGTTTCCCAGGTGCATTACTTTGTACTTCTTTGCATTGAATCTAAGCTACCATACATTTGACCAGTCCTCCAATCTTGCCGAGTCCCTTCTCATCCTTTCCACCCCACCTTGTGTATCAAAACTGCTGCAGATCTTTGAGTCATCTGCAAAGAGACATACTTTTCCTTCCAGTCCCTCTGCAATGTCACTTATAAAGACATTAAAAATGACTGGACCCAGTACTGAACCCTGCGGTACCCCACTAGTAACCCCCCTTTCTTCACTGTGGACTCTGTTTACTATTACCCTCTGCATCCTGTTGTCCAGCCAATGTTTTACCCAGGCTACCACCCAGGGACACACTCCCAGGCTGGTTAATTTGTTTATTAATCTTTTGTGTGAGACTGTGTCAAATGCCTTGCTAAAGTCTAGGTAGGCCATGTCCACAGCCCCTCCTTGGTCTACTACTTTGGTCACCCAGTCAAAGAAATCGATTAGAACCATCTGACATGACCTTCCCACTGTGAATCCATGCTGCCTTGGGTCCTGTGCCCCTCTGGCCTCTAGGTACTCAACAATTCTTTCCTTCAGAAGTGATTCCATCATTTTCCCTACCACTGAGGTTAAACTGACAGGTCTGTAGTTTTCTGCCTCTATCTTGCTCCAACTTTTGTGAAGGGGAATCACATCTGCCCTCCTCCAGTCCTCGGGTACCACACCATTCTCCCATGATTTGTTAAAAAGGGTAGTCGGTGGTGTTACTAGTTCTCCCCTTAGTTATTTTAGAATTCTGGGGTGAATCCCATCAGGCCCCCTTGCTTTGTCCACCTTCAGTTTTAGGAGTTCTTTCAGAACCCTTTCTTCTGTGAAGGGACTGATATAGACCCCATCCAGAGTGCTTCTATTGACTGGATTAGGTACCTCCCCTCCTCTTCTTTTGTGAATACTGAGCACAAGTCTTTATTCAGTATCCCTGCTTTTTCACTGTCCCTCTCTGCCCACCCACCCTCCTCTTTATTCAGCCTCAGTATCCCTCCCTTTGTCTTTCTTCGCTCCCTAATGTACCTATAATAGATTTTATCCACCCTCTTAACCGAGTTGGCCATCTTTTCCTCGGTTTGAGCCTTTGTTATTCTGACTGCCTTCCCCATTTCCTTCTGATTCAACTGGTACAGTTCTCTGTCCTGCTCCATCTGTTGTGTTTCCTTATATTTCCTGAATGCTATCTTTTTCTCCCTAACCTTCCCTGCCAACTCTTTTGAGAACCATGGTGATTTTTTTCTTTCATTTTGATTTGTTTATTTGCTTCACACAAAGGTAAGTTGCCTCTGTGATAGCATTTTTGATGTTTCTCCATTGTTGCTCCACCCCCTCTTCTTGCCTGTTTGCTAGTGCTTTTCTGAGGCACTCTCCCATTTTGACAAAATCAGCCCTCCTGAAGTCCAGTACCTTCACTTTTTTATAGCTTGACTCTACAGCTGAGTTTATCATGAACCACACTGTTTGGTGGTCATTTGTTCCCAGAAGGAAACCCACTTCCAGATCTGAGATCCTCTCTCCGTCCCCATTTGAAAGTACCAGGTCTAAGATTTCTCCCTCCCGGGTGGGTTCCAACACTAGCTGTCTGAGGCATGCCCCCTGTCGGACATCGAGAATGGCCCTGCTATTGGAAGTGGCTGTAGCAAAGGTGCTCCAGTTAACATCTGGCATATTCAGGTCCTCCATCAGCAATAGCTCCCCTTTCTCTGCCATCCTAAAGATGCCTTCTATCATTTCCTTGTCCATTTCCTCCCCCTGAGATGGGGGTCTGTATACAACCCCTGTGCAGACTGTGGTGCCACTTCCGGTCTCCAGGGTGACCCACAGTGCCTCCTCTCCTCCCTGTTTAACCTTTAGTTCCATTGCTTTGATCCCTTCCCTTACATAGAGAGCTATTCCTCCTCCTATTCTACCCTCCCTGTCCCTCCTGTAGATTGTGTACCCTTGTATGTTGACATCCCAGTCATGGTTCTCTGTGTACCATGTTTCTGTGACTGCCACAATATCCAAACATCCCTCTTCCATCAAGACTACCAGTTCAGGGAAATTGTTACCTAGACTACAGGCACTGGTACTCATTACCATGGGGAGAGGGGTGTAGCACCCGATACATCAAATGGGAAGAACACCACTCCCCCCTCAACTAGTGATCAAACAGGAGTTCAGCATGTTTGTAGTTCATTTGCAACACCAGGTAAGGAAAAAGGTCCGGCTTCCCATATGACGCACAGGGGAAATGCTGGACCTCGCCCAACAACTAACACACCGAAATCTGGCCAATGGAAAATCATGTACACAAATGCTCGCAGTCTGGGAAACAAGATCCCAGACCTGAAGGCAACAATGACAGAGGCAAAACTGGACATAGTAGCCATTAGTGAGACATAGTTCACCAGTAACCACACTTGGGAGACTTCAGTATCCAGCTATTTACTGTTCAGAAGAGACCGAGGTGCAAAAAGGGGGTTGGAGTGGCCCTTTATGTTAATGAAAATATCAAAACTACAGAAATTCAGAATACACATAAGAAGCCAGTAGAACTGTGGGTCATCCTGGAAACAGGAAATGGGACAGCCATACGAAGTGGGGTTGTCTACAGACCTCCAGACCAGGGGGAGGACATAGACACATTACTGTTAGAAGATATACAAAACATGACAGCTAAAGGGGAGGTTCTGATAATGGGAGACTTCAACATGCCAGATTCAGATTGGTCAATACCAGCAGGAACATCTGACAGTACTAGACATATAGTGGATTCCCTGCAGGGGGAGGGCCTCAAACAACTGGTACAACAACCCACAAGAGACAGGGCTATCCTAGATCTAGTACTGACTAATGGGGAAAGGATCACAGATCTCCAGGTAGAAGGTCACCTAGGGGCCAGTGACCATCACATGGTATGGTTCAATTTGGCCACTAGAACTAAATCATCCCATTCCAAGGAAAAAAATATGGGACTTCAGAGGAGCTGACTTTGATAAAATGGCCAACAGAGTTAAGCTAGCCCTGGCAAGAAGAAATACAGGTGTGGGGGTACAGGCAAATCGGGCAAGCATTAAGGATGCAATACTTGAAGCAACATCCCACTGTGTTAGAGAGAAAAGCAAAAGCAAAAGAAGAAGGAAACCACTTTGGTTCTCGAAAACAGTAGCAGAAAAGGTCAGAGCAAAAAGGCTGGCCTTCAGGAATTATAAGGGAACACAGCAGGACAAAGATAGGGAGGCATACCAAACTTCCCAAAGGGAAGCAGGGAAGGCAGTAAGGCAGGAAGAGGTGCAAACACTAGCACAAACAGTAAAAGAAGGTGACAAGACTTTCTATAGATATATTAGTGAAAGGAGAAAGTCCAGAGGGGGTATTGCTAAGATCAAAGGGGATAAGGGGGAGTATGAGGAGGATCAAGGAAAAGCATCTATCCTAAATAGATACTTCTGCTCAGTATTTACTGAGGAGAAGGTAGGGCAGGGCCCACAGCTCAGCACCATGGACACAGGGGAGGGAGGTGTGCACTAGTCTCTTCACAAAAGAAAGGGTCCTACAAGAGCTCGCTAAGTTCAGGGTGGACAAGGCAATGGTACCTGATGGCATACATTCCAGGATACTAAAGGAGCTAAGGATGGAACTAGCAGAACCATTATCATAACTGTTTAGTGAGTCTCTGAGCACAGGAGTGGTCCCAGAAGACTGGAGAAGGGCTCATGTGATCCCACTCCACAAGACTTATAGCAGGGAGGAGGCAGGGAACTACAGACTAGTCAGTCTTACCTCAGTAGTGTGCAAGATTTTGGAGGCACTCCTTAAGGAAAGGATAGTGCAACACCTGGAATCCATAGGACCACAGGATCCAAGACAGCATTGGTTTACAACAGGAAGGTCCTGTCAAACTAATCTCATAGATTTCTTTGACTGGGTAACCAGAGTGGTGGACCAAGGGGGAGCAGTTGAGGTCACCTACCTTGACTTCAGCAAAGCTTTCAATACTGTTCCACATAGAAGATTGATTAATAAGCTGGGTAGGTTCGGGGTGGGTCAGACGTTGGTCATCTGGGTGGCAAACTGGTTGGTGGGCAGAAAACAGAGTGGTGGTAAATGGTATACAGTCAGAAGAGATGCAAGTCACAAGTGGGGTACCTCAGGGATCAGTCCTGGGGTCAGTCCTCTTCAATATCTTCATCGGTGACATTGCAGATGGACTGGAGGGTAAGGTTTGTCTGTTTGCAGCTGACACCAAGATCTGCAACAGAGTAGGTGATCCAGATGGGGTGGGCAGAATGAGAAGAGATCTGGATAAACTGGCAAAATGGTCAGAAGAGTGGCAAATGGGAATTACGCAAAGAAGTGCAAGATCATGAACATAGGGAAGAGAAACCCTGAAGCCATTTATAGGTTGGGAGGGGAGTTGCTGGCAATCACAAGGGGAGAAAGAGACTTGGGCATCATCATCACAGATGACCTGAAATCATCCAAGCAGGCCACTAAAGCAGTAGGTAAGGCTAGAGGGATGTTGGCGTGTATTAGTAGGGATATCGCAATTCATAAGAGGGAGGTAATAATCCCTCTTTACAAGACACTGGTTAGGCGCCATCTGGAGTACTGCATGCAGTACTGGAGACTGCACCTGCAAAAGGACATTAGCAAAATGGAGGCAGTCCAGAGAAGGGCAACCAAAATTGTGCAGGGACTGCATCAGAAAATATGAGAACAGATTAACGGAGCTCAATATGTATACCCTAGAGCAAAGGAGAGAGAGAGAGAGAGAGAGAAAGAGAGGTGATATGATCAAAACATTCAAACATCTTAAGGGCATTAACAAGGTGAAAGAGTCTAACACATTTCAATGTAAGAAAAATAGCAGGACAAGAGGACACAGCACGAGATTAGAGGGAGGCCGATTAAGGGGGAATGTGAGGAAGTTCTTTTTCACAGAAAGGGTGGTGGATGCATGGAATGGCCTTCCTTGGGAAGTGGTGGATATGAATACAGTGCAGGGCTTCAAACAGGCATGGGATAGGCATAAGGGAACAATAAAGATGGGTATGAATAGATAGACCATTGACAGAGTACAGGCCTATGGCACATTCATAAGGTAGAAAAAAATGGGCAGACTGGATGGGCCTTGCGGTTCTTATCTGCCATCAACTTCTATGTTTCTGTGTTACCCTCCATTTTTTGATGGCCTTACCCCTTTTTGCCCCATCCCTGTCCTTACTGCCTTTATCTTGTTTTTCTCCATTTACCCGTGCCCTTCTCCCTATCGACTTCTCTATCATGGTGTTTACCTCACTAACTACCCTGATTTTTTTGGGGGGAAGGGGCTAGAATGTCCCTTCTCCTTTTCAGTGCCTCCCTCCTTGGCTAGTTTAAAAGTTTGCCAATGAAGCATTTAAACCTATGCCCTAGGATCCTGGTTCCCCTCCTGGATAGAATGCAGACCATCGCGCCAGTATAGGCCTGCATTCCTCCTGGTGGAGCCCCAGTCCTCAACAAAGCCAAAACCCTGAGCTATGCACCATTTTTTCAACCACTGATAGAATGCTATGGTGCAGAGCACCCTAGCCTCACCCATGCCATAGACAGACAGCACCTCCGAGAAGGTTACCGTGTGTGCTACTTGTCTAAGGCCCCTCCCCAACTCCACAAACTCCTCCTGCACTGCTTTGATCCTTTTCCCAGCCAGGTCATTTGTCTCTAGGTGGACAATGACATCCAGCTCCAGTTCCCGTGCAGCTTCTGCCACGATCCTGAGGATTCGCTCCCTGTCCCTCCAAGTCATGGTGCCAGGCAGGCACCTTACCTCCCTCCCTCTCCCCTCCCTTCCCCAGTTCTACCCTCCTAACAATGGAATCCCCCACCAGGAGTTGTTTCCTTCCCCTCTGGAGTCCTATGCCACCCTCCTGTGGGTCTCCTTTGTGGAGTTTCCCAGCATCCTCCATGGTCTCCACTGCGGGTGCCTTCATAGAGGAACCACACTCTGCCAGAATGGCATATGAATTGTGAAGTGGTACAACTGGACAGATGTACCTCTGTTCCACCACCCTCACCCTCCCTGAGCAAGGAAATTTCCACATCTGATTGGCTGAGACTTGGCTCTAGCCATGGGTTGTGCAATAAGTCCCTGCCAACCTGGGTATAGCACATTAAATATCAATATGTCAGCATGGTACCTTTATTTCACAAATGTCGGCCATTTTTTTTGTATTCCTACACAGTAACCCCAGACAATTTAAAATAGTACAACCTAAACCCCCATTACTGTACACTAGACCCTCACTATAACAAATGAAAAGGAAGCCATAGACTGCATTAGTTAAATCTCCCTGTTTGTTATATCAAGGGACACTGAAAAAGACAATACTGTACTGTACTGTTATACTGTTGCCTCTCCCTATTCCCACCCATACCCTCTGACTGCGTAAACAAACTTTTTTTTGTAACTTGAAGGAATGAGTAGATGAGTGTTACAATTAAGTACATTGATGAATGCACTGTATTTAACTCCCGCACTCAGTACCATTCTCCTGCCTGAGACTCTGTAGTAAACACAGGAATCGCACAGCAGCATATAAATACAGAAACTGTTTAGCACATTACTGAATAGGCCCTGCTTCTCCTTCTGCTAAAAAAATAAAATGCACTTTATCTGGAGGATTGTATTTGTTATTTCGGGTTTGGGGCTCAGGTTTAAATTTTGGTAGTAAACACAGAAGTCACACAGCTGGGCACAAATATAGAAATTGGCTGGCACATTATTGCATAGGCAATGCTCCTGTGACTAAAAAATTTATTTTATTTATTTATTTAAGTTCTTGGATTACAATATCTTTAAACTAACAGCTCATTTACAGAGGTTCTACGTCAAAAGACAACATACAAATAAATAATACAAAACACTGGTATCATGGTACAGGAGAGTGTCTAACAGAAGCAGGTAGATTATGCAGTTATAACAAAGAATCAATCAAAGGTGACCTTGTCAGGCTTAAGTTTGGTAGAAAAAAAGAGGGGAGATATGCTAGATAGTGGGGCAGGAGGTGGGTAACGAAGTGATACAGAGGGGGATGGATGGGTAGAAGGGGGTGGGACAGAAGGAAGGGGTTGTAGGTAGGCAGAGGAGCAAAGTTAATTAGGGATGGCAGTCACAGCTACAAAGGGCAGTAAGATGTTGACATAGCTTTCTCTTGAAGGGTCCAAGCTTAGTTTCAGTCATAATGTCATTGAGGAGGTCATTTAGCCAGCTGGGCATGCAGCAGGCAAAAGACTGCTGCGCTTGTGTAGTTCGGCAGAAGGGGACTTATAGGGACTGTCTAGACATGCCTTGTGTCCAGTAAGGATTGGTCATGGGATTGAGGAGGATCTGGATAGCTGGGGGGTGGTTAGACCTAGGCAGACTTTCTTACCTAACAAGCAGACTTGGTATTTCACAGCCGACAGAGCTTCTAATGAGTGCTGTACTGTATTCATTACATGCTCACTGAGCTGTCAATCAATGAGCGTGTACTGAACACAGTGCGGTGCTCATTGAAAGCTCAGTTGGCGGCTGGCAGCAGTGGTAAATGTCACAAATGCACTCAGCAGGTCAGGCCCTCTGCTCCCACAGTGCCAACCTCTGAGCACAATAGTGTGAACTGGTAACAGACAGGATAACCCTCCCGTATGCTTTTGGGTCCGAATCACCTTTAGTCTCAAGTTCCGGGGGATTCAAACTGTGAACCTTATGCTAGCGTACCCAATGTACAGGTTCAGATATAGAAACATAGAAACATAGAATTTGACGGCAGATAAGGACCGCTTGGCCCACCCAGTCTGCCCATTTCCCTACCTACTGGATAAGCTGCAGATCCTAGTTAACCAGCAGCCTACTTCTTCCTACCCCCAACCCCCAGAATTGCCTTATGACTATCCCATGCATGCTTGAATTCCACCACTGATTTTGACTCCACAACCTCCTCCAGAAGGCCATTCCATGCATCCACAACCCTCTCTGTGAAAAAATACTTCCTTAAATTACCTCTGAGCCGCCCCCCCTCTATCTTCAAATTGTGCCCTCTTGTTCTTGCACCTCTTTTTTTTGAAAGATGCTACCCTCTTGGACTTTGTTGATTCCCTTGAGGTACTTGAAAGTTTCTATCATGTCCCCCCTCTCCCTCCTTTCCTCGAGGCTATACATATTAAGCTCCTTAAGTCTCTCTTCATACGACTTCCGGTGCAGACCCTGCACCATTTTAGTTGCCCTCCTCTGGACAGCTTCCATCCTGTCTATGTCTTTGCGGAGACTGGGTCTCCAGAACTGCACACAGTACTCCAGATGGGGTCTCACCAGCTGTCTGTACAGAGGGATAATAACTTCCTGTTTTCTACTGGTGATGCCTCTCCCTATGCATCCCAGTATCCCCCCAGCCTCTTCGAGGATTGCGGTACAATCTTTCGTCAAGGGCACCCAGCCAAGCATCCAAAATGAATCCTTTTAACTCTATAAGAGATCTAAGGTATATTCTTACCTTTTCCCAGTTTAGTAACACCATCAAGCCCTTCAAACAGCTGTCAGACTTAACTACGTATGCGCCACATGAAAAAAGAACTTAGAAGACACACCCAGGCAGTATCTTAAGAAAATGTACTTTACTAAAAGAGGATAAAAATATGAAAAATGTTAACACAGAACAATATACCAAAGAGCTCACAATCACATAAAAGAACAAGGGAAGATTACAAAACAAAACTCCTACCACACTACATTTAGATGTCTGCTATCTAAGGTATTACCTCTGGAAGTGTGTTTTAAAGTTAGATCAGAGAGCTGTGTCTCTCTAGAGTCCCAAAATGATATGAAAACATTTCAGACACAAGTATCAGTTTAAACTCTATGTCGCCACACCCCTTCTGTGAGTCATCTAGCTCCTCCTTTTAGAATATAAAATTACAAAAAATGATTTCCTATCAGGAGGTATTTTAAATAATGTGACTTCAGACAAAAATAAGACATTTCCTAAATTATGAGTCTTTAATCAAGTCTTTCCTTTGAACTGGTGGCTGGTTCCTGTTTTCCCGAGGAGATCAAAGGGTTTTACAACATTTTAACACGTTGCTGTTATCAATAGGTTCCTCTAGGAAGTCATAAATGTTTATTAGGCTTATCCTCTGGCAGATGGCCAAAACCTTAAAAAGTCTTTAATCAAGCCTTTCCTTTGAACTGGTGGCTGGTTTCTGTTTTCCCTAGGAGATCAAAGGGTTTTATGACATTTTAGCACATTGCTGTTATCAGTAGGTTCCTCTAGAAAATCATGAAAAGTTTATTAGGCTTATCCTCTGTTAGATGGCCAGAGCATTAATTAAGAACAGACAGGAAACTCTAGGTTTCCCCTTAACTGCTCAATTTCACACATCCTTTGGTCAGTTTACATATCCTGTAGCTTCACTGAAAACTTGGGGGGGGGGCACCCATGGAAGCACAGGCTGTCTTATGTGAGACAATCACATACTATATTTTTATTTTACAAATATCATACAATAATCATAACCAGCTGGCCAAGTGTCACACTCCTCCCCAACTAGACTGAATTTGGGGGCTCTATCCCCTGCATGGGATGAGCTCCCTAAGTCAGTTCACTCCTCATACAGATGTGACAAGCCATCTGCATTCTGATTGGTTGCTTCAGCCCTATGTAAGATCGTCATGTCATACCCTTGCAAGGCAAGACTCCATCTTAATAGTCTACCATTAGTTTTTCCCATTTGTGTGAGCCAAACCAGGGAGTTGTGGTCAGTTTGTACCTCAAAATGCTGCCCATATAACTATGGCTCTAACTTCTTTAGGGCCCACACTATGGCAAGACACTCTTTTTCCACAGTAGAGTAAGCCTGTGCCCTGGGAAGTAACTTTTTACTCAGGTACACTACGGCATGATCTTTCCCTTGGTTAGATGTCTGGCTCAGTACTGTCCCAATACCCACATCTGAGGCATCAGTCTGGACTATAAAGGGTCTCCTATAGTCAGGACTTGTCAATACAGGAGCACTGCACAGTGCCTCCTTCAGTCTGGTAAATGCTTTTTCACAGGCTGGTTCCCAGGTAATTTTCTTAGGCATCTTTTTCTTTAACAGGTCAGATAGGGGAGCAGCCAGGGCACTGTAATTGGGTACAAATTTCCTATAGTACCCTGCTGTCCCTAGAAAACTCCTGACCTGCTTCTGCATTTCTGGTCTGGGCTATGCCTTGATCACCTCTATTTTTACTTGGTTAGAACGGAGCTGCCGTCGGCCTACAACATGCCTGAGGTATGCCACTTCAGCCATGGCCACCTGGCACTTCTCAGCTCTGACAGTGAGCCCAGCCCTCTGTATCCTGCCCAGCACTTCCCTAAGGTTGGGCAGGTGTTCCTCCCAGCTGGCACTAAAGATGACAATGCCATCCAGCTACGCCACAATGTACTCCTCAGCACTATTTAACACCTGATTCACCAACCTTTGGAAAGTGGCCAGGGCATTCTTCATTCTGAAAGACATCACTTTAAATTCAAATAAGCCTATCAGAATGATGAAGGCTGACCTCACCCTAACTCTTTCAATTAACTCTACCTGCCAATATCCCTTTGTCTGGTCAATAGTCGTAAGGTATGTCGCCCCTCCCAACTTGTCCAGAAGTTCATCCGTCTGGGGCATTGGGTGGGCGTCTGACTTTGTGACTGCATTCAGTCCATGATAGTCCACACAGAAATGAGTAGAGCCATCTGGCTTGGGCACAAGGACTATGGGTGAGGCCCAAGGGCTGTGGGATCTCTGGATTACCCCTAAATCCAGCATTTCCTCCACCTCCCTCCTAACGTCCCTTTGGACAGCCTCTGACACCCGATATGCTGTCCGCCGTATGGGCATCTGTGTCCCTGTCTCTACATCATGCGTCACTAAGGGGGTTAGTCCAAGCTTGGTGCTAAACATTGGGGCAAAGCCTGCTAAAACCTCCCTTACTTCCTGGATCTTGTCCGGGGCCAGCTGGGGTGACAATTTAACTGCCTCCACAGAGGACTCCCCATTTGTTTTTTTCCAGCAAGTCCAGAAGGGAGTCACCTTCGTCCATCCCCTCCCCAGGACTACACACTGCAAACACCATGTCAGCCCTATTAGCACACAGCTTCATCATGTTGACATGGTACATTCTTTCTGTATGTCTCAGGTAACTATGATATAGTTCATGTCATTTACCTTTCTGACTACTTTGTATGGTCCTGCCCACTCAGCCTGCAGCTTGTCTTTCTGGACCGGGATAAGGACCATGCCTTCCTGACCCACCGTGTATGAGCGAGCTCGGCTCTGTAGTCGTACCACACTTTCTGTTTCTGTTGGGCAGCTGCCAGGTTGCTCTGGGCTGTCCCCATAAGCTCCTTCAGCCTTTCCCTAAACCTAAGGATGTAATCCACTATGGAAGTTCCCTGGGTGGCATGCTTGCCTTCCTAGTCCTCCTGGATCAAGTCCAGGGGCCCATGTAAGAGCTCAAAGGGGGGAAAACCCTGTTGACTCTTGGGGCACCTCCCTGTATGCAAACAACAGGTGGGGAAGGTATATCTCCCAGTCCCTTCCATGCTGTTCAGCAAATGCTTGGAGCATTGAATTCTGGGTACCGTTAAATCTTTCCACAAGCTCATTGGCTTGCGGGTGATAAGGTGTCATGCGCCTTTGCACCACCCCACACTTCTCCCACAAACATTTCATCAGGTCCGACATGAAGGAACCCCCTCAATCGGTGATAACCTCCTGCGGAAACCCAACACAGGAGAAAATCCCAAGTAAGGCATCTGCCACTGTGTCTGTCCTCAGTGGGATAGGGTGACTGCCTCTGGATACCGGGTAGCATAATCCACCACAGTCAGGATGAACCTCTTCCCGGAGGAGCTGGGGGTATTTAAAGACCCTGCAATATCCATTCCCACCCGCTGGAATGGCTCCTCCACTATGAGCAATGGAATTAGGGCAGCTTGGGTTTTCTTACCTGCCTTTCCTATTTTTTGGCACCAGTGACAAGACCTGCAATACTCCTTCACCTGCTGGGTGAAGTTGGGCCAATAGAAATTCTGGGCCAACCGCTGTGTAGTGCATGCAATTCCCAGATGACCAGACAAGGGAATATCGTGTGCAATCTTGAGCAACTGCTCATGGTACCCCTGGGGAATGACAAGCTGCCTGCCTATCACCCTTCCCTCTGTCTTTCCAGCTTGAGTATACATCAGTCCATTTTCCCAATAAACTTTATGTTTAAAGTTACCTCCCTGTGCTCCATCAAAGTCTGCCCAAACCCTCAGCTTCTCTCAACTAGGGTCACTTTTCTGAGCAGCTGCAAACTCCTTACACATTCCCAAGGCATGGGACAGGTGCCCTTCAGTCTCTAAACTAGGTTCCCTAGTGCCAGCACCAAGGCACTCAGGGTCACTGTCATACCTAACCCTCTGACAATGGGTCACCCCCTCCTTCTTTGGTGTAACCCTCCATAGCTGTTTGGTTAACTGCTACTGGGGAAATTTCTACCCCCTTTTCATTAGTCTCCATATCAGGAGACACAGGCTGGGGAACCAGCCTACCAGTGGATTCCACAGTGGCTTCTATGGGGTCCAGGGAACTACAGTTTTTCCTTGCCGCTTGGCTATGGGTAACTGCACACACCATCCCCTGTTTGAGATTGTTGCCAAGGATGACGTCAACTGCTAAAGTTTTGGCTACAGCCACCAGTTGCACAGTTCCCCCTGTTTCACCCCCATCTAGGAGAACACTAGCGAATGGCAATGTTGTCTCTTCCCCAGTGAACCCTTGTACAGTTACAGATTTATTAGGTATAAGCTGACCAGGCTGTACCAGATCCCCTTTTACCAATGTCAGGGTTGCCCCTGTGTCTCTTAACCTTTGTGTCTGTACACCATTCACAGTGACTGGTGCATGTGTTCCCTCATGTTCACAGGCATGCATCCAGGGACACACAAACAACCCACTTCTTTCCTAGCCCCATTTTGCATATTGCTTGTCCTTTTGGGACGCTGTCTGGCAATATGCCCAGTTTCCTTGCAAACTCAACATTTATTTTCTCAGAAAAATCTTTTCTTTGAAACCTGAGGCTAACTGGTTTCAGTGGAGGCAGTGAGGGTTTTAGCTGCCCTGAAGGCGTGCTTTTTCCTATCTGCACTGCCACGCCTGCCCCATTCGCTCTCAGAGCAGGTCTGCTCTTGGCATAGTGGTCCGAGAGTTCAGCAGCCTCTTGCACTGTTTTGGGATCTCGGTCCTCCAGCTAGGCTTTCAGCTCTGCTGGGCATGCCAAAAAAAAACTGTTCTAAAAAACTGTTCTAACAATATAACATTTTCAGTTTTATCTACAGAGTTTGCTTCAATTCCCTCCCACCAACGTTTTAAATGTTGATGTTGTTTCGTGGCAAGCTCCTCAGATCATTTCAGGGCTTCTCCTGAGCTTACAGAATTTAGCTCTGTATGCTTCTGCAGTTAAATCAAACTTTTTTAAAAGTGCAGCTTTAAGTTTGCTGTAATCATTACTGTCCTCATTGTCCATTTGACCCAATGCATCCCGAGCTTTCCCGGTAAGTAGCGGGGATAGCTGGAAGCTCCAGGACCCTCTAGGAATTTTTGCCTGAATACAAGGGAATTTAGAAAGGCATCCATATCCTCCCCCTCTTTAAATTCAGCTATCAATTTGGAATTTAATTTGTAACCCAGTCCTGTAGTTCCAGTTAAACCCAAGCCACTTACCTGCTCTGGTGCTGGTGGTTGGAGTCATAGCTTCTCCAGTACATGTTGCCTCTGGTACTCACACTCCTCTCAGTCTGCTTCTCGCTGTTCTCACTCCCTCTTCTCCACTGCAGCTCATTTCTTTTGCTCCGCTTCTCGACGTTCTCGTTCAGCCTCCCTCTGGAACTCCAGCTCCATTCTGCGTAACTCAATCTGTAGCCTGATTGCTTCTGGCTCCAGAATGCTGGTGACCTTCCCCTGCTGCTGTGGCCCTTGGCTTGCACTGGCCCTGCTGTCCTCCTCACTGGGTCTGGACACTGCACTGGCCACTGGCCCTTCCACGCCCAAGGTTTGGTCCTTTACAGTCACAGTCTGTAACTCAATGCTCTGGGCATCTGCTGCCATCAAGTCATCCACGAGATTCTGCTTGGTGGCTCTCCCCTCATGCAGGACTCCTCTGTCCTGGCACAACTGCCTCAAGTAGTCTCCAGTGTACCCGCTGTAGCTGGAAGCCATCTTCTTCCCTAACTACGGCTACTCTAACTTGTACTTTAGAAAAAAAAAATAAAACAGGTAGGAACGTGACTGTAAGCAAAATGATACAGTTCTGTTACTTTTTTAAAAATAAATCACTGCCTTATTTTGCAAGTGAGCTGCACATTATCAAGCAGACACACTGAACAGTACAGCTTGTGTTACAAAATTTTATCCCACCTCTGCCACCAAATCTGTCACAAATGCACTCAGCCAGTCAGGCCCTCTGCTCCCACAGTGCCAACCTCTGAGCGCAATAGTGTGAACAGGTAACAGACAGGGTAACCCTCCTGTCTGCTTTTGGGTCCAAATCGCCTTGTAGTCTCAAGTTCTGGGGAGATACAAACTGTGAATCTTATGCTAGAGTACCCAATGCACAGGTTCAGATATGTACCCTCTTCGGGGATTGCGGCACAATCTTTCTCCAAGGGCACCCAGACAGGCATCCAAAATGAACCCTTTTAACTCTATAAGAGACCTTAGGTATATTCTTCCCTTTTCCCATTTTAGTAACACCATCAAACCCTTCAAACAGCCGTCAGACTTAACCATGCAAAAAGAACTTGGAAGACATACCCAGGCTGTATCTTAAGAAAATGCACTTTACTAAAAGATGATAAAAATATGAAAAATGTAAACACCGAACAATATATCAAAGTGCTCACAATCACATAAAAGAACAAGGGAAGATTACAAAACAAAACTCCTACCACAATACATTTAGATGTCTGCTGTCTAAGGCATTACTTCTGGAAGTGTGTTTTAAAGTTAGATCAGAGAGCTGTGTCTCTTTAGAGTCCCAAAATGATGTGGCAACATTTCAGACACAAGTATCAATTTAAACTCTGTGTCTCCACACCCCTTCTGTGAGTCATCTAGCTCCTCCTTTTAGAATATAAAATTACAAAAAATGATTTCCTATCAGGAGGTATTTTAAATAATGTGACTTCAGAAGAAAAGACATTTCCTAAATTATGACAGTCTTTAATCAAGCCTTTCCTTTGAACTGGTGTCTGGTTTCTGTTTTCCCAAGGAGATCAAAGGGTTTTACGACATTTTAGCACATTGCTATTATCAATAGGTTCCTCTAGAAAATCATAAAAGTTTATTAGGCTTATCCTCTGGCAGATGGCCACAGCCTTAATTAAGAACAAACAGGAACCTCTAGGTTTCCCCTTTACTGGTCAATTTCACACATCCTCTGGTCAGTTTACATATCCTATAGCTTCACTGAAATTTGTGGGGGGGGGGCACCCATGGAAGCACAGGCTGTCTTATGTGAGACAATCACATACTATATTTTTGGTTTTACAAATATCATACAATAATCATAACCAGCTGGCCAAGCATCACAGTGAGCAATGGGCTGTGCCAGCCACCAGCTCTTTTGGGGATGGGGAAGAAGGGTGGTGGGACACTACCAACGAGGTGGGGGGCCACTGGAGCACCAATGCTGAGTTCCTCCTAATGGGTGATTGGGGATGCGGGGGCGCTACATCTGACAGAGCATATTACAAGTTATTATGTTAGGGACATGGAGGTTCAGGAGGGATCCACTAGACCACCAGGGTTTTATTTAATATGTGTTTGTGGGGAACATCGGGGATGAGGGGGGCAGCTAGATGTACAGTTCTTTCATAGTAATCTACAAAGTCAGGGACATTGGGGATCAGGGATGGGGTGGCTGGATGTACAGTTCTTTAATTTTAATTTACAATCAGGAAGTTGGGACACTGGGGATCAGGGAAGGGGCAGCTAGCTTGACATGGTTTATTTCATTTCACATCATTTAGTCAGGCATCGGGAAGGGGGGCTACTTGACCACCAGGGTGGATGTTGAAATTATATTCTTCCACATGGGCATATCAGGGTGGAGTGTGTGTGTGGGGGGGATAGGGACGGGGACGTGACATTGCTGCACAGTGCTAAAAACCTCCAGAGGACACTTAGGACACTTTTCTATATACCCTTAGACCAGCCCTGGCTGGTCTAAGGGTACTTAGAAAAATGTCCTTGGGGTGAGGTTAGAAATCCCATTTTTGGGGATATGGTAGCTTGCAACCACCACATGTCCCCTTGCACCATGCCACAGACCATTTTTAGGCACACAGGCAGAACAAGCCCTGGTTGGGGCAGGCAGTCTATGTTTGACACAGGCTGCCTTTGTGAATGGCTCAGGGGGCAGATTTTGATGCAAGGTACCACTTGTGCCATTTATGTTTGGCGCAGGCACCTTGTGTCAGTCTCGCAGCTTTGAGAATCAAGCCCTCTATGTTACATACAATTATTGACTATAGCTAATGATATGCTCACAGACAGTTTTAACCAACAAGAAACAATTTATTAAAAGGGGAAGAAGAATGGGAATGCAGGGGAAAAATAGCAATTTGAACATTCAAACATTAACAATAACACCCGCTGTGCCATCCCCAACAACACAGCATTGCCACATGGACCCATCTCTCCACTGGTACCACTGCCCCTTAGAGTTGATCTGGGTACCCAGGTACAGAATGGTGCAGGCCTGAACGTTGTTGTGGGTTGGCCGGCATTGGTGCACATTAAACTTTAAAACAGCAACTTTGAAAAACTTGACATTCCCCAGGGCAGGGCAGGCCTTGCAGTTACTCACATGACCCTTGGATGCAGTGGGCCAGAAGCAGATTGGCAATTCAAAAGGAGCAGGAAGGAAGTTCAGAAGCTTTGGATTCTTTCAACCAGGTGACAACAGCAGGGTTCTTCTGGCTCACCCTTCTTTGATACTAGCCCTTCTGGTCCCTCTTCTCAGGAAACAGTCCTTCTGACTCTCCAAACATGAAGCAGGAGCACTACGCAAGAGCTTCCCAGTTCCCAAGGAGCGCAGATCCCAGGATTGACCTCATGGTCCAACTCCCATAAACGAGTAAAGAGTACCCTAGTATTCAGGCACATGCCCATGACACCCTGTTCCCCGATCCACCCTGCTTGATAATGGCTAGCTGACCTCTTACTTGGCTCCGAGGGAGGCCTGGACAGAATGCAGTCTCCATCTCCACTTGAATCAGCTCAGCAACTCTTGGATGCAGTACTGACCCTTTGATTCACACTTTCTGTAGGGCACTCTGGAAACAGTCTCTGGCAATGGGTTAACCCAGATTTCAGGCTACAGGCCTTCATGGCTTCTAGGGCTCCCAAAGGCAGCAGGAGCTCAAAGGGCTTCCCCTGAATGCAGATGACAAGGAGGTCTGTCAGTCTCTGGCAGAAGTCAGTCTCAAAAAACCCTTTCAGCACTGAAGGGGTCTTTTGCTAACACCACAGGTTTTGACTCACAGACAGTCCTGAACACTTTGCTGGTGCTCCCAGGTTACGTGAGATAAACCTCCAGTTCTCTGGCAGGAACAGAAGTTGTGCGCTGTGCCGACATTGTGTCTCACTCTTGGTGTGCCACCTCTCCTCAGAGGGTCTCAGCCAGGACTGCCCCAAGCTGTAACTGTCCCTAGGGTTTCAGTGGAAAAATGGCAGCTTCTAATTGGTTGTACAGCTGTCCATCATGAAAATGAATAAACATCAGGTCCCCTTGACATCTGATTGGTTGCTTGTTTGGGTGCCAAGAACATTATTTATACTCCCTTCCCAGCAGCTAGATCTGCAGGTCCTCAGACTCCTTTATTGCTGATTGGCTATGCTTGGGGGTCAAAGGTGGCAATTATGGCTGCTGATAAAACAGTCTATAAGCAGTTCACTTTTAAGTTTATTTTTGCAGGATTTCACATTTATTTAAACATTAATGCCCCCTACAGTCCATTAGCTGTCCCTCTGCCCTATCATCCAGTGGCAGAGTGGGTCTTATCAGGGGCTACCCCTGCCTATCGCTGCTGCCAAAATACGCTGTACCCCTGGTGGCGGGCAGGACTTCTATTCACTTATAGCAGCCTTGGCTGCTATTAAAAGCACAATCGCTCCTTTAAAACACTTGCGCCTAATAGCACTTTTAAAATATTATTTATTAATTTCCCCCAAGTGCCTCCAGTCCCCCTTTGCCCCTTTTTATGCTCACAGGGTCCGGGGCACACACAGAGGATCACACTAGAGCCACTGAAGTGGCTTCTACCATTAAAGTGCCATAATGCTGTTACCGTGCATGTGCACCCCATCAGCTCGAACATTCCTGGTGTGAGCTGTGTGGCAGTACACTCCTCTCTCTCTCGCCCAACAGGTGATTTCATTTTTAGAAGTGCTCACCCGGTCCTTTCACACAGGAATACACCCGGGGCCAGCAGGAGCAAAAGGCAGGCACACAGGACTGGGACTTGCGACACAAGCTGGAAGCTGGGAGGAGATACAAAGTAAGCCCCCAGCCATGGGGGGGCACACTTAAATTATGCATTACAAAAAACGGTGTGAAAAGGAATACAAAGTATTTAACTCTGCACTGAAAGAGAGTGCATTTTCAGTAGATGTTACCTGCGCCTGTTACCACCGCTGCACTCACACTGTTCCAAAATCAGCGCTGTGTGGTAGCAGACCTCTGCCAGCAGCCAGCTTCCATCTGCAGGAGCTGTGCTCAACAAAGTACCAGCATTGTCATATAAACGGGCCTCTTCTCACGACAGCCCATAACAGCTCTAACCAGCAAGCAGATGGGTGGTGGATTTCACATTCAAAACTACTGGTTATGTTCATAAAATATAGAAACCATAAAAAAAGGTATGTGTTTAAAGAAACTAAATAAAGTATGCTGGGCATTAACTCCTAATCCCCAGACAGGCAGCAGAATTATAGCAACCTCTGGTGGCAGAAATAGGTGGAAGAACTATTATTGTATAGCATAAAATTAATCTTTTCACATATTTTTAATTGTTTTCCTTTTAATTTTTATTTAAGTAAATACCCATTTTATATAAGCAGTAAGACACTCTGGGGCATGGGTTGTGCTGGGTTTAACACATGCCCAGGGGTTGAAGGCTCTCTGCCTGCAGTGGCATGTCTTACAATATTGTCGTGGGTTATTGCTTACACAACCCATGCCCCCTCATGTCTTATTGCTTAACGATTGTTCTTAGTGTTCCTCATTGTTCTCCTTTGTTCCCTCCCTCCGGGACACATCTGGAAATGAATGAATACCAGCTCAGTATGTCTTTCCTGGTGAAACTTTTGAAATAAATAAATAAATAATAAATAAATTGCTGCTGACTGCTGTGGTTTCCCATAGGACATGAAACTAGCCTCTCTTGTCTTCCAAGCTTGAGGTGGGGTACGAAGAAGCACTCACAGGGTTAACCTGGTCTGAGAGCAGTTTGCTGCTGGGCCTCAGCTGGAGACAGAGTGTCTGGGTGTTCTTGTTCTTGTACCTTCTGGTTAGCTATTTGGGCCAGGGCATGACTATCCATGGCTCTGCCCTTCCCCCTTTTTCCTATAATGGTAGAAGGCTAGCTGGACTGGGCAGTGTTTTGGCTCGAGGGCATTTGGTGCCTTTTCTAGAAGACAAGACAAACAAGCATTTGTCAATGCCAAATGTTTGCTTGCTGGCATTGGCATTGCTGGTGCAATACAGAGCAAGCAGTGGTGGAAATGGGAAGGAACCTGGGGAACTCAGTTCCAAGTGTGAAATTCTGAAAGACTGAGTCAGTTCCAGGAGTAAAATGGGGAAGAACTAGTCCTGTAAAAAAATGCACCATCCAAAAAGGTCTACAACTGGCTAAATAATGCATAAAACTGCAACATACTATGAGGAAACATATCCCCAGAGTAACCTCTGGCACATACTGTATGTTCCTCCCCCTCTCAGGTGGAGGAAATGGACAAGGAAATGATAGAAAGCATACTTAGAATAGCAGATAAAGGGGAGATATTGCTGATGGGTGATCTGTATATGCCAGATGCTAACTGGAGTGCAGTTGCAGCAGCCACTTCTAAGAGTGGGGTTATTCTAGATGCCCTACGGGGGCATGCCTTAGACAACTAGTATTGGAACCCACTCGAGAGGGAGCAATCTTAGACCTGTTTCTCTCAAATGGAGATGGAGAGAGGATCACAGATGTAGAAGTGGGTAGCCATCTGGGAACTGGCGACCATCGAACAGTATGGTTCATAATAAACACAGCAATAGAGTCAAGCCATACAAAGGCAAAAGTACTGGACTTCAGGAGGCTGACTTTGCCAAAATGGGTGAGTCTTAAGAAATGCACTAGCAAATTGGCAGGAAGGAGGGGTGGAAGAACAATGGGGAATAATAAAAACTGCCATCACAGAAGTAACAAGCCTTTGTGTGAAGCAAATAAACAAAACAAAATGATGTAAGAAACCACTATGGTTCTCAAAGGAGGTGGCAGTGAAGATTCAAGAGAAAAAGAAAGCATTCAGAAAGTACAAGGAATCACAGAAGAAGCAGGACAGAGCATTGTATCAGTTAAAGTAAAAGGAAGATGGGAAGGCAGTCAGAACAGCAAAGGCCCGAACTGAGGAAAAGATAGCGAACAAGGCTGTTGCTAGCCTTGCTCGTAGAGTAGAAAGCAACTAACTAAAAGAAGCTACATTTTCTTATTCATTTAAAACTTATATCTCAGCAGGAGTCAGTGTCTGTTAAGATTAAGCAGACAGATAACTTTATTAGAAGTAGAAGGGGTCTTATTTAGGCTTAAAAAAAGAAAGAAAAGAAAGTCAGTGTGTGTTCTGTGCAGTGAAGGGTACTGTATCAGCTGACTTTGCTAAACTAGTAGGAGGAAAGAGAGCTTATCTGGGGGTGTGGTTTAGACACTATAAAAGCAGGTAAGTCAAATTGCAACTTCCTGTTGCTAGCCTTGCTTGTAGAGCCGAAAGCAGCTAATTAAAAGAAGCTACATTTTCTTATTCATTTAAAACTTTTATCTCAGCAGGAGTCAGTGACTGTTAAGATTAAGTAGACAGATAACTTTATTAGAAGAAGAAGGGGTCTTATTTAGGTTTAAAAAGAAAGAAAAGAAAGAAAGTCAGTGTGTGTTCTGTGCAGTGAAGGGTACTGTATCAGCTGACTTTGCTAACCAATAGGAGGAAGAGAGCTTATCTGGGGTGTGGTTTAGACACTATAAAAGCAGGTGAGTCAAATTACAACTTCCTGTTGCTAGCCTTGCTTGTAGAGCAGAAAGCAGCTAACTAAAAGAAGCTACATTTTCTTATTCATTTAAAACTTATATCTCAGCAGGAGTCAGTGTCTGTTAAGATTAAGTAGACAGATAACTTTATTAGAAGTAGAAGGGGTCTTATTTAGGTTTAAAAAAGAAAAAAAGAAAGAAAGTCAGTGTGTGTTCTGTGCAGGGAAGGGTACTGTATCAGCTGACTTTGCTAAACCAGTAGGAGGAAGGAGAGCTTACCTGGGGGTGTGGTTTAGACACTATAAAAGCAGGTGAGTCAAATTACAACTTCCTGTTGCTAGCCTTTTTCTTACTAATTGCCCTCCATCCCACCCAAAGCCAGTTCTACTTTTATAGCCACTGGATTTGACTGTCAACAGGAACTTCCTGTTTGGCAGTAGGAAGAAAGGATCATAGAGAAACATTGGTTTTGTCAACCCTAAAGTAAAAAAAGTAGCTCACTCTCCCCCCCAGCTGCTGGTGGTCTGATATTGAGCAAGGAAGAAGGAGGCTACTGAAGAAGATAGGAAGTTGCTGTCCCAGAACAGGAAGGGTGAGAGTTGTAAGGAGAGGAGAGAATAAGCATCCAGAGAAACAGTAGAGAGGACACAAAATAAGACATGATAGGAGTGGTGCAGTGCAATGGCTGTGCTGCTGCAGTATTCCGGGAGACATTCTGGAGGCTGCGATGCTGCCCTATTTGTATGCACCTCTCTGGTCTGAGAGAGGAGGTTGCCCATCTCCAGGCTGACCTGGCTAGGATTCGTGAAACCTCCTCCCACCCAGGGACCACCAGGGCCAATGCCACTACCTCAGAGGTTGCCAAGAAAAAGGAGAGGCTGGACCAGAGTGGGCTCAAGGAGGGAGAGGGTGGTGGAACAGAGTTGCATCCCTCCAGCTGTACCTCTCCACGATTCATTCGCTCTTCTGGTGGATAGTGGTTCCTCTACGGAGGCACCTGCAGTGGAGACCAAGGAAGATGCTGGGAACCCTCACAAAGGAGACCCACAGGAGGGTGGCATGGGACCCCACAGGGGAAGGAAACAACTCCTGGTGGGGGACTCAATCATTAGAGAGGTAGAAATGGGGGAGGAAGAGGAGAGGGAGGTAAGGTGCCTTCCTGGCGCCATGGCTTGGAGGGACAGGAAGCGAATCCTCAGGATCGTGGGAGGAGCTGCATGAGGGAGGGAGCTGGATGTCACTGTCCACCTAGGGACAAATGACCTGGCTAGGAATGGGATCAGAGCAGTGCAAGAGGAGTTTGTAGAGTTGGGAAGGGGCCTTAGACAAGTAGCGCATACGGTAACCTTCTCAGAGGTGCTGCCTGTCTATGGCAAGGGAGATGCTTGGGCACTTCTCACCAGGAATTCAATGAGTGGTTGAAAAACTGGTGTGCAGCTCAGGTTTGGCTTCATTGGGGACTGGGGAGCCACCTGGAGGATGCAGACCTATACTGGTGCGATGGTCTGCATCTGTCAGGGGATCAGGATCCTAGGTGAGAGGTTTAAATGCTTCATTGGCAAGCATTTAAACTAGCCAAGGAGTGAGGCACTGAATAGGAGCAGGAAATCCGAGCCTCCCCACAAAACATGGTGATTAGTGAGGTAAACACCAAGGTACAGAAGTTATAGGGAGCAGAATAGATTTAAATGTAAAAAGGGAAAGGCAGTAAGGACAGAAATGGGGCTAAAAGGGTAAGGCTATCAAAAGTGGAGGTGATGAATACCAATGCCCGTAGTCTGTGTATGTGAGCTCCCTGAACTAGTGGCCTTGATGGAAGAGGTTGCCTGGATATTGTGACAGTCACAGAAACATGGTACACAGAGAACCATGACTGGGATGTCAACATACCAGGATACACAATCTACAGGAGGGACAGGGAGGGTAAAGAGGAGGAGGAGTAGCTCTCTATGTAAGGAAGGGATCAAAGCAACAGAAATAAGAGTAAACAGGAGCAGATGAGGCACTTTGGGTCACCCTGGAGACAGAAAATGGCACCACAATCTGCATGGGGTTTATACAGACCCCATCTCAGGGAGGAATGGACAAGGAAATGATAGAAGGCTTTCTTAGAATGGCAGAAAAGGGAGATATTGTTGATGGGGACCTGAATATGCCAGATGTTAACTGGAGCACCTTTGCTGGCACATCCAAAACAGGGTCATTCTTGATGCCCTACATGGGGCGTGCCTCAGACAGCTAGTATTGGAACCCATTCCGGGAGGAGCAATCTTAGACCTGGTACTTTCAAATGGGGATGGAGAAAAATCTCAGATTTAGAAGTGGGTAGCCATCTGGGAACAAGTGACCACCAAACAGTGTGGTTCACGATAAACACAACCATACAATCAAGCCATACAAAAGCAAAAGTACTAGACTTTAGGAGGGCTGACTTTGGAAAATGAGAGAGTGCCTCAGAAAAGCACTAGCAAACAGGCAAGAAGGAGGGTGGAGGAACAATGGAGAGTGATCAAAACAGCCATCATGAGACAACAAGCCTTTGTGTAAAGCAAATCAATAAAACACAACGAAGAAAAAAAGCTATGGTTCACAAAAGAGGTGGCAGGGAAGGTTAAGGAGAAAAGGACAGTATTCAGGAAATATAAGGAAACACTGAAGGAGCAGGACAGAGAACTTTACCAGTTAAAGCAGAAAAGAGGATGGGAAGGCAGTCAGAATAGCAAAGCCCAAACTGAGAAAGGATAGCCAATTCTGTTAAGAAGGGGATAAGACCTTTTATAGGTACATTAGGGACGAAGAAAGACCAAAGGAGGGATACTGAAGCTTAATAAAGGGAGGAATGTGGGTGAGGGTGACAGTGAAAAGCAGGTATACTGAACGAATATTTCTGCTCAGTATTCACAAAGGAAGAGGAGGTGGAGTTACCTAAACCAAACAAGAGAAACACTCTGAAGGCGAGTCGATACCAGTCCATTTACAGAAGAAAGGTTCTGGAAGAACTAATAAAATTGAAGGTGGACAAAGCAATGGGGCCTGATGGGATTCACCCAAGAATTCTAAAAGAACTGAGGGTAGAACTAGTGACACGCTGACTATCTCTTTAACAAATCATGGGAGGATGGGGTGGTACCTGAGGACTGGAGGAGGGCAGATGTGATTCCTCTTCACAAAAGTGGGAGCAGGACAGAGGCAGAAAACTACAGACCAGTTAGTTTGACCGCAGTGGTAGGGAAAATGATGGAATCACTTTTGAAGGAAAGAATTGTTGAGTACCTAGAGGCCAGTGGGGCTGGGACCCAAGGCAGCATGGATTCATGATGGGAAGGTCGTGTCAGGCAGATCTAATAGATTTCTTTGACTTGGTGACCAAAGTAGTAGACCAGGGAGGGGCTGTGGACATGGCCTACCTAGATTTTAGCAAGGCATTTGATACAGTCCCACACAAAGATTAATACACAACATATGCTAGCTGGAGTGGGTCCCAAGGTGGCAGCCTGGGTAAAAAACTGGCTGGAGAATAGGACACAGAGGGTAATAGTAAATGGAGTCCACTCTGAAGAAAGGGGGGTTACTAGTGGGGTACTGCAGGGTTCAGTATTAGGACCGGTCCTCTTCAATGTCTTTATAAGCGACATTGCAGAGGGACTGGAAGAAAAAGTATGTCTCTTTGCAGATGACACAAAGATCTGCAACAGAGTTGATGCTCAGGGTGGGGTGGAAAGGATGAGAAGGGACATGGCAAGGTTAGAGGAATGGTCAAATGTATGGCAGCTTAGATTCAGTGCTAAGAAGTGCAAGGTAATGCACCTGGGAAACAAAAACCCAGGGGAAGAATACACAATGGGGGGTGAGATACTCACAACAACAAAAATGGAAAGGGACCTGGGGGTAGTCATATCAGATGACTTAAAGGTGGTCAAGCAATGTGAGAGGGCAGTAAGGAGGGCTGGGGGGATACTGGGATGCATAGGGAGAGGCATCACCAGTAGAAAACAGGAAGTTGTTATCCCTCTGTACAGACAGCTGGTGAGACCCCATCTGGAGTACTGTGTGCAGTTCTGGAGACCCAGTCTCTGCAAGGACATAGACAAGATGGAAGCTGTCCAGAGGAGGGCAACTAAAATGGTGCAGGGTCTGCACCAGAAGACATATGAAGAGAGACTAAAGGAGCTTAATATGTATAGCCTCGAGGAAAGGAGGGAGAGGGGGACAAGATAGAAACTTTCAAGTACCTCAAGGGAATCAACAAAGTCCAAGAGGTAGCATCTTTCAAAAAGAAGGTGTGCAAGAACAAGGGGCACAATTTGAAGATAGAGGGCTCAGAGGTAATGTAAGGAAGTATTTTTCACAGGGGTTGTGGATGCATGGAGCGGCCTTCCGGCAGAGGTTGTGGAGTCAAAAACAGTGATGGAATTCAAGTATGCATGGGATAGTCATAAGGCAATTCTAGGGGGTGGGGGTAGAAAGAAGTAGGCTGCTGGTTAACTAGGATCTGCAGCTTATCCATTAGGTAGGGAAATGGGCAGACTGGGTGGGCCAAGCGGTCCTTATCTGCCATCAAATTATATGTTTCTGTGTTCAATCCTACATCAAAAGTGTTGCTTTCCACCAGTGAATATTTCCCATTTCCAACTCTAAACAAGGACAAGTCCATTAAAGTTTAGTTTAGTTTAGTTTAGTTTATTGTTCTAGGAATTACTACCTTTGAGCCAGAGGCTCTTTTACAAAGGTTCCATGTCAATTAGGTACAGTACAAGAAAGGTTATATAGATAACACAACAATTTGTGCTGTGTCAAGAGCGAGAAAACATATACAAATACATATCAAATCATTTGTGCAAAAGGACATGAGATATCAATAGGTACTGTGTGTGTGTGTGGGGGGGGGGTGCTTGATTCATGCCCCCATAAACACAGTTTGTGAGTTGCATTTCTGCATCATGTCAACTTCTGAACCTGTAAACCATCTTAAAGCAATGTGTGAGAAACGTACAGAGAGAACACCACCACCAGATAAACATAAAGTACAACTTGAAGATAGCTATTGCAGACTTCTTACAACATGATGTACAAGTAGCACCTCGCCTTCCATGTTTAAGTGTCCTGCTCAGATGTAACAGTGGAGGTCTGTGGGTGGAAATCAAGGTCTGTGTTCATTTTTTTCCTCAAATACTGTGGTTAATGTAGATAATCACACTTTAAATGCTTGAAAAAAGAACAAAATGAATACCTGCTCCAGGTTTTTACTTACTGTCAGCCACCTGCACTCATTTGTAAAGTGCATCACCATTCACTTCAGAACTGCCATCTGAGCTGAAAGGATCAGAAGACCCCAGTAAGGTACAGTAAATAGCCCAATAAAGTATGGACCTCAGGCACCCTCCACCCCTTATGTGACTTTGTCATTGAAGCGGTACTCCTAACTCCCCTTCTGTGCACCTACATATGTTGTTGATGGCTGAGGCGAGGACTCAACCTTCACTTTGTACCATTAGCCTTCCATAGTGTATAGTGCCTGCTAAGGAACCCGGAGCTTGCACGTTCAAACCCTGCTAATGTTACATTAAATACTATACTTACTGTGTGACCTCTGGCAATCCTATAACATCTCAGCGATCCAGTCCACAGGGCTTCGGAAATTGGTACAAGTAGGACCCTGTTGAAAACGAGATGTTGCATCTCTGTGCAATCAAGTTCCCGGTTAAATAAATTGTTAAAAAAATAAAATATCTTAGAGAAAATGGGTGACATAGCAGAATCTGAAATCTAGGGGCAACACAATCGCAGGGTATACCAGTGGGACATCCAACAATGTTTCCAGTGACATCAATTGTGAGTCTTTAAAAGGGTGCATGGGAGAGTGCCCTTTTCTGAAGAGGTTCTGGACTATGTACTGCTGCACCTTTAGGAATCTCCATGTTCTGTGGGGACTGCTGCTACTGTGCCATTGTGAGTGGGGGGACTGCAGCAACAGAGACTCGCATGGGGAATGCAAGCACAATATCTTTGTGTGCGGAGATTGCAGGGACTGTGTTGTGTGGGGGTGACAGGTTTTGTATCCTGGTGAGTTGGGACAGCAAGCACCATGATCCGTGTTGGAACCACAGAGACAATAACTTTGTGCACTGCAGAGACTTGTGGGGATGAAAGGGACAGTATCCTTGTGAGTGGGAAGTGCAGTGGGGACCATGTGACCCATGTTTGGACTACAGGAACTGTATCGTGTGTGGGGACTACCGGGACCCCTCCAGTTGTGTGGCAGGCGGGGACAATATCATAGCGTGTATGGACTGTGGGGACCTTGTTGTGTGTGTGTGGGAACTGCGGGGACAATATCATGCTGCAGGGACCCTGTCCTGTGGGAACAGCTGGGACCGTGTCATGTTGGGAAGGCAGGGACAACATCCTTGAGAGGGGGGATTATAGGAACCCTGTCGGGTGAAGACCAAAAGGACAAATCTTCATCTGTGGAGACTCTTGGAAGGGGCAGTACCTTTGTGAGTGGGCATTGCAGAGACAGTGTCGCATGGGGCTGACAGGAACAATACCATGGTGTATGGAGACTGGGACAACAGGGACAATATTGTGGTTCGTGGTGTTTGGGAACTGCAGGTCTGTATCTTGTGGGGATGATGGGGGTAGCACCTTCCTGTGTGGGGACTGGAACCACTGGGATAATATTATCATTAGCGGAGATTGCTGAACCTATCAGAGAAAGCAGGATGTTGCCTCACTCTTGGCTGGGGGTTTATTTGCTGCTGTTGCTGCCTCTCATGGGTAAGTGTCATATGGTCTCTTACTTTTTTTGTGAACGAACAGGATTTGCAACATGTTGTGGAACTTCTCGGTCTGAAGCCATTGTTTTACATTTGTGTTGAGTGGTGTGGGGGCATGCCAACAGGGGGATTGTGCACCCCCGTCAGCTAACAGGGACTGGGAGAGGCAGGCGGCAGCTGTCCGTTGGATTCGTGGGGACTGTGAGAGGCCGACAGAGAAGCCGCTGCCATGTTTCTTTGAAACAGGACACCAGACAATGCAGCTGTAACTGGCTGCTGTAGTCAGCGGCTGCCTCGCAAACACAGCTGATTGTGACGGGGCACTCCCTGATTGCAGCAGTCAAGTTTCTTTGAGCATAGTGGCATGCTCATTAACTGCCGCTACTGAAGCAATGTGTTTCTTGCACATGCGTGCAAGCAAACACAAAAAGGAGAGAGGAAAAGTTTCAGCAAGCTCTGCTTCTCCTCAGTTTTCGGGGAGAGGCCTTGAACAGTAGCCAGGAGGAAAGATCTCTAATGGGGGAATCAACGATCCCCACCCGAGAAGTACATGACAGTAGTAGTGGGTCTCCTCTCAAAGGAAGTCACCGGGGTCCATGAGGATTCACTCCCCATCCAAATGAAGTGAAGGAGTCTTCCTGTAATGTTCAGGTAACAAAAGGTAATGGCAGATCAGGAGTATACCTCCATAAGTGTCAGGTAAATATTGAAGTATTTGGGTAAATGCCAAGGCAAAGGTGCCTGCTATGAGCCAAGGTCAGACAATGTCCCACAGTGGTTGGGCCAGGTGAAGGAACCCATTCCAAAATGTCACCAGGACCAAGGTAGCATGATGCAGATGGGACATATGTAAAGGCTGGGCTGACTGGTGCTACAGTTCAAGGAACCATAAACTGGTTCAAATTTCTATGCCCGGTGTCACCATCTGGCACTCCACTACCATGTCGGCATTGTAGCCCCCCCCCCAAGGGTAGCATCTCACCCTGTCTGGGGAGAATGCCACTGTGTGCAGTCTTATGGGATAGCCCTATGGGACCCCTTTGGGAGAGAAATGAGAAGTGAAATGTATTTTATGTAGATACAGCAGAACCTATCCTGTACAGATGGTAATGTAGCCTAGGCGCCATGTGCCAATGGGCTACTATCTCTGCCTGTTGGCCCTCTAACAGGTTAAGAGGACTGGGTCCTGCTACAGTGGTGATCGGGGTTGTGTCCCAAAGTTATAATAAATAGCATGGTGCCTCCACCCAGAGTAAGTTAGAAGTGGGCAGGTGACTGCTTGGCACAGCCCCTTGGGATGCTGCACCTACCCACCTCCCCTACCAACCACCCCACACACTGGATACCCAACAGTTTGTTACCACCTTGAACCAGAAACCAGAAATAACTTGGCAGACACACAGATAGCCTGTACACAGTAATTTCAAACAGTAAACCCACAGCTTTATTGGAGGACAGGGTTAGGATAGGGGTACCTGGATGAGGGATAGCTGTGGGAGGAAAAGGTTGTTAGTGAAGTAGCAAGCAAGAACAACATGGGCCCTCAGGTCAGTCCACCCCTGGTTGACCACCCCCACTCGTACCAGTGTTATACCCTGAGTGTACCCTGGGGTACCCACTGGTTGCAGGCCTGGACATTGCCATAGGTTGGCCAGGATGTTGGAGAATTAAAATTAAACTGAACACTTCCTTATTTGATCCCAGTTTCATGCTCTAGGTACTCACGGTTTACAGCTCTACAGCAGTGCCTTGAAGCAGGATCTGTCACTAGTCCAGGAGTGGGACGCTGCATCCATGGCACAGCAATGGGTCACTAGATGAGAGTGGTCTCTCTCAGAAGGTGAGATCTTGATTGAAGGTCTTGCAGCTTGTCCCTTGATTGAATATCTGGCCACTTGTCACCTTCAACCTCCTCTGGCCCATCGTGAAGCTCAAATGCAGGTCCACTCCAGCCCCAGAATGCCCAGACTCAGGAGTGGCTCCACAGCCTGGCTCCCCCACAAGGGTCATAGATGCCCTAGCACCCCAGCAAGCAACAGTGACCTCCTGAGACCGTGGGTCCCACTCGGAAGGGGTTAACAGGTTCCCTTCCTGGCTCTGTAGCTGGTAGAGTCCACTCTGTTCCTGCCCCAATTCGGCAACTTCAGTTGCAGCCAGGCAACTCTCAGTCTTCAAGATGCCAGGGCCGGTTGGCAGACCGATTTTCAGCTGTTAAAAGCAGCTCCAGTTCACACTATAAAGTACAACAGCAGCAGGAATTCTGGAACATGCAAGCACCTGCTCACCTTTCACTCACACAATCTCTGTATGCTCGAACAGCTTCCAAATGTAGCTTCAGCTGGGACACAGCACTCAGCCAACTCAGCCCTTCCTCAAAGCAGCTTTGCACAGCCTGGCTAGCACCCAGTCCCAGAGATGTGCCTCTTCAGACAGCTTTTAGAAATCTCAATTTCAGTGCAGGATCTCTGCAGCAGGTATTCTTTCACCAAAGGAAATACACAGTTCCAATATGCCTGGAAAGACCTTAAATACAGCTCAGTCCCTCCTTCCTTCAGACAAGGCTACTCTTTTCTCTATGACAGAATTTTGGCAGTGCCCAACTCAAGGCCTGTACAAGGCCTTAGTTCTACTGCTCTCTCACAGGTTCCTCCTGACTCAATAAGAGCCTGGGCAAGACTAACTGGATCCCCCAAAGTCCCTGGGTTTGTCCCCTTAGTTCTGACTTCTGATTTGCTGCCCTTCATTATCAATCACAATTAATGACTCTTTGAGGCCCCTCACTGGCTGTGTCTCTTGGCGCCTTAAAACAGCCAACACCTTCTACCAGAGGTCTCTAGTAAGGTCCCAAGAGTCTCTAGGTGTCCTAGTCATTTGATTGGCTACAGCGCTGTAACATGACTGCAGCTGGAACAGTTTTTGAGCAGTTTATACAGTCCTCCACTTTCAAAGTGCTGGTGCAGCCAGGTAACTCACTTTTATTAATTTTAAACCCCACAGACATGTAGCTCCAGCTGTGTTCTTTCAAACGAGACCACTCTTAAATATTTATGTACAGCAGTTTCCAAATCGCTGCCGCCGCAATACTACCCCCAAGGCGGCAGGCAGTTCCTATTAATATTCATGTAGGCTCATTAATAAGCATGAGCCCTCGATTTATGCCCATTTCCAAACTCTTGATTTAAACTTTGCTGAGGCTTTTCCCCAGCCTGGTTCTGGTCCCTGGTCCCCATTTAGTACATCAGGTGGGCGTTACTATATATGCCAGACTGCTCTGCGCTTTTCTGAAAAGTTGACCACAATACGGTAGATACGCGTCGACTTGCGCCAGACGGCAGATGCAAGAACTACACCACTACAGACTACATAAAACCACAAGTAACAAATAACCACAGGTGCAAATTTCTATACACCCTGGTGCTCTGATGAAGCAGAAAGTCAGACTCAAACATAACACAACTTCATCGGAGCACCCGGGGGTGTGAGGGGCGGAATGCCCCCACAAAAACAGTAATATCACAAAACATAGCTTTTTGTATTGCTGTCACTCAAAGTGAAACTGTTTTTAAGTGTTCAGTGACATTATCCTTTCTTTCTGTGAAGGCACTTGGCCCCCCATCCCACACACACCCAGATGCTCTGATGCAGTTGTGTGATATTGAACATGGTTTTGTTGTAAAATAATCATTGCAATTATTCAGTTCTGTGGGGATGCGACACCCTCCACACACCCCGGGTACCCTGATGAAGCTGAAACTCAAACTCAATATTAGACAACTTCATCGGAGCACCATGGGGGTGTGGAGGGCAGAGCGCTCCCCTCCCCACACACAGAAACAATATCACAAAACGTTGTCACTCACAGTAAATGTGTTTTTAACTGTACAGACAGTGATTTCAATATATAATGTGAGAGTAGCCACCCTATAAATGGGGGTTCCCAAAAGTCTTCCTTGGGTGTGCTTAAATGCCCACTGCCAGGCAGGCATTCTGTGTCTTTATGGATGTAAAAGTGCTTGCATGCGAGTGCCCTGTTAGCCTCCGTGCTTGTCCCTTTATGAGACATTATTTTTGTCGTGTATAATTAATCTGGGTAGGGGCCGAGTGTTTCTAGGCTCGGGTCCCGCCCGAGTTGCAATAATATTGCTCTGTTCTGCCATCGCTAATGGTGCAGAGGGAGCTTTGTTAGAACTGGTAATTGTTTGATGATTAGCTGCTCTAATAATAATGATATTATAGTTTGTCTAACCTGCCTTTCTTTGCAGCATGGACACTTCCATATTGCACCAATCAGTACCTTTTGGGTACCTTAAAATGGAGTCTGGCCCCAGGGGTCTTGTGGGAGTGAATTTCTGTAGGAATTGTACTTTTTTCATTTTGGCACCCAAATGGACCTGGAGGGGGAGCCCTTGCTTTAACAGACAGATGAATCAACCAACTGAACCCTTTTTGGATCAGAAGGAAGTCCCAGTGCTGCCTGCAGCAGAGAGTCAGTTTGAGTTTGGAGCTAAGAGAGTGAACTGCTCAAGACATTCAAGCAACTGGAAATTGGTGGGAAGGCTGTGTCTGGCCTGCCGGCTTCATCTTCCCTTCTGAGGGATCTGCTAGTGAAATTAACTAGACTGAATCCGAACCAGCTTGTGACCAGAAATACTGAATTGTGACTGCCCTGTTACCTGAAAAAGACCAAAGATTTACTTCACGCGATTGGCCTGTTAGGAAGTCTGAAACCACCACAAAGCATACGGTTTATGCATGTAACCCCCCTGCAAATGGGGGTTCCCAAAAGACTTCCAGGAGCTTGCTTGAATGCTCCAAGCCTGAATGGTGTTTGGCGTTTAAGCCATTTATCAGTGAGTGTTTTTAGAACCTCTGGTACTGTCTCTTTAAGAGCTGTCTGCTTGCAGACATAGTTAGTTTGTATGGGGGACTGTGTGCTTCTCTGTTTGAGTACCACTCAAGCTGCTGCCAATTCACTCCATTTTTGCAGTCACTAGAGTGCAAAGGGAACCTATCTGAAAGATGTAACTGTTTGCCAGAAATCATGTACAGTAATAATGAAATTACAGTTTGTCTAACCTGCTTTCTTTGCAGTCAGAACTGTGTCTGCCTAGTTCCCATTCTGGTTTTGAACTGCTGAACTGGACCAATCAGTGTGGGGTAAGCTAGCTCTAAATGATGCCTTGGATGAATCAGAACTTGGACTCATAATCTGAGCCAGCCACAAGAGGATTGTATAGGCAGTGACTCTGGGAGATGTAGTTTAGACTTCAGCACCTTTTGGACCAACAGCAGCAGTCTATTGTGAGTGACAGCCAATCCAGTCAAGAACTGGGAGGAACCCAAAGGAAGTGCCGGTTTGTCTGTTGGAGTTTCAGTTTAGATCTGGGAGTGAAGGAAAGAAACCCTGTGCTCCTTCAGTGCACAGTTTCAGTCAAAAAACCTGTGTAAGGCCCAGAGTTCCGGTCTGCAGCTTGTGTAACTGCTTGTTAGGACTAAATCCATCCTGTGAAAAGAATCAAAGGATCTCTGAAGAGTAGAAACCAGGCTCATCCTGTAGAAGACTGGAGAAATTGTTGAATTGCACTCGGTCTGTCAGGAACTGAATCTGCTGTGTGTTCTCCCGGTATTGTGCAGTAATTGAGATCGGGACAGAGAAGCAGCCTGCCTGGTATAGTACTTCCTTTTTACCATATAAATGTGGAAGAGTCTCTTGAGCTCAAGAGTAGCCCTGCTGATATTGAAGGACCCTATCTTATTTGGAGGTCGTGAGTACTAATTCAGGGTCGCCCCTGTTGAATTGCAACATTAAATCCAAATGGAATTACTGTACTGCTGACTGTTTAATTTTCCTTTTCTCTGTGTGAAAGGGCCCTACCAGCTGCCACGGTTTGGACTAGCCACTAGGGCTTGGGTACCCAGGGACAGTAACTGATAGGATAGGCCTGTGCACAGAGCCATAGGTAGATGATTAGAGTGATAAGCTAATTAACCTGATTTCCCCCTGTCCTTGTTATATCCCCTAAATAAATCAGAGCTGCTTGTTTCAGCAAAGTTATACTGCCTGAGGTATTTGTCTATGTTAAAGTACTGTACTGTGATTGTTGCACTGTATCTTATTTCACAAGGCGGTCCCAGTGCCGGAACCAGTCCTGGGGGTAGTGTATACTGTGAAGGTAATTTGATATATTGTGGGGCCACTAGTGGGAAGAAAGGGGGTTGCAGTGTTCCAGAGGGCTGTGACCAAGTTAGTTTAACTATTGCAAACCCTGACCTCTGGGTGGAGGCACCCGCCATTGGATCCAGGCCCCTCAACCTGTTAGTGGCAAATCAGGCAGGGGTAGTAGCCCCTGGGATAGCGCCATCTAGGGGTTACATCTTGGAGGCTCACCGCTGGGATTGTGTGTCCTCTGATGGCCATATTCACGAACCACTATTGAAAATGGGTACCCGACAGAAGTGGCTGTGCAGCTGGTGGAGTGGTGTACTGGGAGGAGATCGACCCCAAAATGCTATGCTTATCCTGGACATCCCCTGGGTATCAATACAGACACTGTGCAGGGAGTACTTTCCAAGGTGGAAGGTTTACAAAACCCTGTGGTGGTGGGGTCGGGCATGCTAATCTGCTCACCCACACTTTCCTGGCCCTAGTAGAGTTTAAGGATCCCATAGATAGCTCCAAAGTGCCACAGACCATTACCCCAGAGGGAGCCCTCACTGCTTGGAGAGTGATAACTAGGGACAGTAAAGACCCGGTGGGGGAATGAGCCCCCACCACTATCTGAAACTTTTGAGGAGAAATTTGCTTAATGGTTGCTGGGAGAAGGGAAAACTGTGGAGGACTTGAAGAAACTATTCTTGCCATCTGGGGGTGTTCCTTCCCCAACACCCTCTCCCTCTCCAGTGCCCGTAATGGTGGCTGAACCAATGCAGACTCCTATTTCTGCACCTGCCATTAGTCACGACTCTTACCGAAGGTTGAGGATCTTCTCTGGCACCCTCCCCACCCCCCAAGGGGAGGATGACTGGGAGACCTGGATAGACTATGTTGCCCCCCAAGTGCTAGAATGGCAATGCTCGGAAGCCGAAAAGCGAAAGAGGGTTAGTGAGAGCCTCCGAGGTCCTGCCCTTGCTACCATCCGTGCTAAATGGGCCAGTAACCCTGAAGCGACTGCACAGGCCTATCTTGAGGCTTTGGAGAATGTGTGTGGAGCCCAGATTCTGATGAGGACCTATGGTGGAGAGTAAGAAATGCACAACAGTACCAAGGGAGTTGTTGTCTGTATATCTCTCAGCTGGAAAAATTGTTGCAAGAATGCCTCAGAAAAGGTAGTTTGCCGCAATTGAACTGGACGAACCAGACTGGACAGAATCCTTGAGTCTGCCCCTTCTCAGAACTGCTGTTGCTTCAGTTACGCCTGACAATCGACTGGAATCCCACCCTCCTATGATGAGTTAATGAGAGAATTCGAGGAGTTGAGAAAAGGCGACTCGGGAGGGACCTGCACCAACAGCTGTGGCTACGACCCGAGTGACTGAGGGTGACCCATCAAGTGAAGTTCAGGGCAGAGGTTGACAGTCAATGAGTGCTCTGACAAGGAAAAAGATATGTCCAATGGAGCGAACTGTTGAGAGAGATTGGGAATTCAAAAGTCCCTTTATGAAGGCCACGCCTGCAAGTATAGGCCCTGACCTATATCCGACTGCATCTTCTATGGCGGTGGGGGTACCCACCCATGTATCTCCTGCTGATAACAGCTCGAACTCGATTCCTTGACCATGGAAGTGGAGAGCGCAGATGTCTCAAATGCTTATCACGCGCGACAGAGATGGCACCAAGGTTTCCAGTTAGTAATACCCCGCCCCTGGCTCCCAGTGTGGCGCCCGCCAGCTCAAACTCCAGAAGTATGTTTGCTATAATTGTGGGAGATGGGCACATGAAAGGGAATGCCGTCCCAAAAGACACTGACAAAGTTGCATATAGGCTACAAGGAGAGCTTCGGAGAACAAATCAGTGGTTAAGAGGTGCACGAAATGATCCCAGTGAGGGCACCAAAATGCTAACTCACGCCCTTTGTGGCAAGGTCAGTTGCCCAGGGCCCCCACTACCGCTCTCCAGACTGGTCCAGAATAGTGGGTCCCTCCATGGAGACCACTGTAAAGGTGAATGGAGTGTCTACAAGAGCTGTATTAGACAGTGGCTCCCAGTGACAATTATGTTCCAAGATTGGTATCAGAAGCATTTGTCAGGACGTACCCTTACAACCATTAGAAAGGACTGCATGTATGGGGTTAAGTGAGAAGGCCTACCCCTATTCCGGTATATCCGAATTTGGCTGTCTTCCCCACCTCCATGGCTGGAGTGGCGAACAAGTAGAGACCCTAGCCTTAGTGTGTCCCCCCACCGGACTGTATGATGGTGTCCCTTTGTTGATTGGAACAAATGCTCATATGTTCGGAAGAGCTGGCACAGTTGTGTTGAAAAACAGGGTCAAAGACTAGTAGAGCTTTAAGAGTTCGGCTTTAATTAAGAATGCCTATGAGGCACAGAGAGATGCTGAAAAATAGAACCAGAGGAACGGTCGGGAATTGTATGGAAGAAGGATCCTGAGTCTCTGATCCTGGCGAAAATGCCAGTGTACCTACAGGAGAGGTCCGTATCAGAAAGGATGTTAAGAATAAAATATTAATGTTGGATGCACCAGGCGATGGAAAATTGCCAGAGGGACTGCTGGTCAAGCCTAGTATTTTGCCCGCTAGAGCCCATGCTTATGCCAGAAGGGTAATGGTCCAAGTTCATAATGTGTCTGAAAGAGACAATCGTAAATAGAGGTTGCATCCTGGCTAATGTGCATTGTGCAGACACTGCAGTGCTACCCAGCAGCAAGAGTTCAGGAAGAATGACAGAGTAACGCCTGACTTGTTTGATTTGGTGACTCCCGCTGCCAGCTGAATGGAAAGTGAGGATCAGTGAGAAGCTTGCCCAGAGAGACCAGGTGTTTTCTTTAAAGGAATGGATGTAGGATGCATGCAAGGAGCTGAGCACAATATCCGCTGCATGACGAAAGACCATTTCGTGAGAGGTCTCGACGCCTGGCACCTGCTGACATAGATGATGTGGGACGGCATCTGCAAGAGATGTTAGCTGCTGGTGTAATACAAGAATCCAGAAGCCTTATGCTTCCCCATTGTAGTAGTGAGGAAAAGAATGGAACAGTAAGGATGTGTGGATTATCGCACCTTAAACAGGCGGACTATCCTGATCAGTACACAATGCCCGCATTCAGGATGCTTTGGACTGCCTAAACGGGAGCAAGTGGTTCTCTGTGTTGGATCTCCACAGTGGGTACTACCAGATCCCGATGGCCCCAGAGGACCCGTGAGAAGACAGCCTTTATCTGTCCGCTGACTTCTATGAATTCATGAGGATGCCTCAAGGATTTCAGGTGCCCCAGCCACTTTTCAACGATTGATGGGAGCGCAGTGGGGGACATGAACTTACTAGAGTGCCTAGTATACCTATATGATGTTATTGTGTTTGGCAGCTCACTGGAGGAACATGAGAGCAGATTATTTAAGGTATTGGACCGACTGGAAGACTTTTGGCCTTAAACTGTCCATTGATAAGTGTCAATTCTTTCAAACATCAGTAAAGTATGTGGGACACATAGTATCCACCGAGGAATAGAGACCACCTAAGTAAAGTTGAGGCCTTGACCACCTGGCCACAGCCCAAAAATCTAAAAAGAACTGCAAAAGATTCCTGGGATTCTGTGGTTATTATCGGCGTTTCATCAAGGACTATTCAAGAGTGATCCGCCCTTTACTTAACTCTTACTCAAGGTATCCCCAACCACAAAAAATACCAAAAGTCAGCGTCCTCAAGACTGAAAGAGTGTATTTTCATCCGAGTGAAGTATTTGGGGCCCGCTGGACTCCTGATTTGAGACTGCTTTTCATGAGATCATATATCGACTCTACCCATGCTCCAGTGCTGGCCTATGTCGATCCAAGAAAACTCTACGTCCTGCACACTGATGCTAGCTTGCAAGGGTTGGGGCTGTGTTGTACCAAGAGCATGAGAATGGCCTGAGACCAGTGGCCTTTGCCGTAGAAGCCTGACCCCATCTGAAAGAACTATCCTGTACATAAGTTAGAGTTCTAGCTTTGAAGTGGGCTATTGTTGACCAATTCCATGAGTACTTGTAAGGGCTAAAATACTAGTAAAACTGACAATAATCCTTTGACCTATGTGCAGACCTCAGCTAAGTTGGATGCCACTGCACAGGTGGCTTTCTGCATTATCTACATATGACTATGCTCTCGAATACCGAGCAGGTCTGAACCCATAGATGCTGATGTCTCTCCGGAGAGGCCTGTTCCCCAGAATGATTGGGTCCGATTGGCAGAACTCTGACATTCGGGCACTCTTCAGGAAGTTTGACAGGGAGGAACAAATGTCCACGGACGCAGTGGACTGCATGGTGGATTGCTTGGGACCCTCTGAGAATTGCATACCTGCTGCTATGTGCCACTTTTCTGCAATAGACATTGGTCACTGCCTCAGCTGGACAATGACAGTATTCGTGGGCTCAATCCCGCGATCTATGATCAAATCAGCTTTAGAAGCCTCTATGCAGGAAAAGATGTGTCAAATTACGCCCACTGATTTGAGAACTGCACTGTTATACAAAGAAGGTCCTAAGTTGAAACTGATCAATAAACTGTTATACAGAGAAACAGTAGACAGAGGGGGACAAGTAGACAAACAACAACTGGTGCTGCCCACTGCCTTCGAGACTCAGTATTGAGGTCCTTGCACAACCACATGGGGCACCTTGGTATAGACAGAACACTTGACTTGGTGAGATCCAGATTCTATTGGCCTAAGATGGGGGCTGATGTGGAGCAACACATTCCAGACTTGTAGTCGCTGCTTACAGAGGAAAGCTTTACCCAGAGGGCTGCCCCTTGTTAACATAACCACCAGTGCACCCATGGAGCTGGTCTGTATTGATTTTCTGAGTTTGGAGTCAGATCAAAGAAATATCAGTAATGTGCTGGTGGTCACTGACCATTTCACGAGATATGCCCAAGCTTTCCCACCAAAGACCAGAAAGCATCCACTGTAGCCAAAGTACTTGTAGAAAACTTTTTGTTCACTATGGGCTCCACAAAGAATCCATTCTGATCAAGGGAGAGACTTTGAGAGTCGTCTGATCAAAGAGATGCTTTCTCTGTGGGAGTGAGAAAGTCCAGAACCACCTTACCACCCCAGGGGGACCCACAGCCTGAACGTTTCAACCGCACTTTGCTAGATATGCTAGGCACCCTGCACCCAAAGGACAAGACTAGATGGAGCCAACAAATTAGCACCCTGGTACATGCTTATAACTGCACCAAAAGTGATGCCACTGGGTTCTCCCCCTACGCCTGATGTTTGGAAGAGAAGCTCGAGCTACCAGTAGATGTGTGTTTTGGGGTCTCTCCTGATGGGGTTCAAGCTGACAACTATTTACAGTATATGTGCAAAAGTTAAAGGCCCAGCTAACCCATGCTTACTAGCATCAAACCATGGCTGCCAAAAGAAATCTGGCCAACAAAGAACGGTATGATAAAAGGTGAAAGCACAGGAACTCCAGGAGGAGATCGGTATTGCTAAAATCTGGGACTGCATAGCAAACACAAGATTGCTGACAGATGGCACCATCTCCTCACAGTAGTGGGCAAACTAGATGATCTGCCAGTGTGCATAAAGTAAGGCCTGAGAATAATTCAAAGATGTAAAAAAATGCATAGAAATCATTTACTGCCCATTGGACAAATCTAATTGAGTCTGAGCCCCAGAAGATGCCCTCTGGACCAGTGACTAGAGCTGCTGCTAAGAAAAGATCAAGAAAGTCTGCACTACAGAAGCAAGTTAAAGTGTTCCCTCCACAAGTCCCAGTTGAGCATGACTGTCAGTCCATATCGGAAGAAAGTGAGAGTGACTTTGAATACTATCCTTCTTACGAACTGAGTCAATTGTTTCAGGCAATGCCCTAGTTCAATACTGAGATGACAGGCCTTCTGACTGTCCAAGCCCCCAGCTTTCGTCCCTTGAGTCAATGCTCCAGAAGTGAAGTGCAAAGCATCAGATCAGATGAAATGGAATCATTGTGCATGGTTGAACTGTTTGAGCTTAGGGAGGAAAATGATAGATTGGGGCAGACTAGTGATACAACCGAACAAGAAGAGTATTTTGAGTGCCCTGACAGTCCATTGCCAGTGTCCAAAGCTCTCCATGCGAGCCAAATGTTGTGGACTCAGAAACTGTAACTCCTGGAGCTGAAAGTGCCCCAAGTTCTAGCCTCTCTACCCCCATGGAGACTCCCTGACAAGTGAGGACAATGCTGAAAATGAGGCTCAGAGTGCAGATACTGTAACAGTTCCCCTAAAAGACTGGTCGAGCTGTAAAGCCTGTGGTGCACCTCAGTTATGATTCTCTTGGGAGGCCTGTGGATTTGCCTCTCAATGTTGTCCATAAAGGAGTGTATGTGTCCCCAGCTCATTGCCCAAACTGAGAGCGCCAGTGCAAGCACCCGTTACTTGTGTTGCTTTCTATATGGTGCCCCTGCCCCATCCAGCCCCAAGGTAACTGATAGGAAGGGCCCCTCTTTCAGGTTTCATGTACAAGAGGCAATAACTTGAGTTATGGTACAATGTGTGTGTAATACTGTAAAGAGTGACGTACTGCAATGTTTCAGAATGTGTTCTTGGTAAAATGATATACTGACTGACGATTACATGTGTGAGCCTAATGCAAATGTATATGGTTGCAGTTAAAACTATAGTACTTGCTTGATGGACGCCAAGCTTTCCCAGGCCAGGAAGGTGTAACCCCTGCAAATGGGGGTTCCCAAAGACTTCCAGGAGCTTGCTTGAATGCTCCAAGCCTGAATGGTGTTTGCATGCAAGCCTATTTATCAGTGGGAGTGTTTTAGAACCTCTGGTACTGTCTTCAAGAGCTGTCTGTTTGCAGACATAATTAGTTTGTGTTGGGGACTGTGTGCTTCTCTGTTTGAGTACCACTCCAAGCTGCTGCCAATTCACTCCATTTTTGCAGTCACTAGAGTGCAAAGGGAACCTATCTGAAAAATGTAACTGTTTGCCAGAAATCATTTACAGTAATAATGAAATTACAGTTTGTCTAACCTGCTTTCTTTGCAGTCAGAATCTGTGTCTGCCTAGTTCCCCATTCTGGTTTGGAACTGCTGAACTGGACCAATCAGTGTGTGGGTAAGCTAGCTCTAAAATGATGCCTTGGATGAATCAGAACTTGACTCATAATTTGAGCCAGCCACAAGAGGATTGTATGGCAGTGACTCTGGGAGATGTAGTTTAGACTAGCACCTTTTGGACCAACAGCAGCAGTCTATTGTGAGTGACAGCCAATCCAGTCAAGAACTGGGAGGAACTCAAAGGAAGTGCCCGGTTTTGTCTGTTGGAGTTTCAGTTTAGATCTGGGAGTGAAGGAAAGAAACCTGTGCTCCTTCAGTGCACAGTTTCAGTCAAAAAACGTGTAAGGCCCAGAGTTCCGGTCTGCAGTTTGTGTAACTGCTTGTTAGGACTAAACTGTCCTGTGAAAAGAATCAAAGGATCTCTGAAGAGTAGAAACCAGGCTCACCCTGTAGAAGCATCTGAGAAATTGTTGAACTGCACTCGTCTGTCAGGAACTGAATCTGCTGTGTGTTCTCCCGGTATTGTGCAGTAATTGCGATCGACAGAGAAGCAGCCTGCCTGGTATAGTACTTCCTTTTTACCATATAAATGTGTGAAGAGTCTCTTGAGCTCAAGAGTAGCCTTGCTGATATTGAAGGACCCTATCTTATTTGGAGGTCGTGAGTACTAATTCAGGGTCACTCCCTGTTGAATTGCAACATTAAATCCAAATGGAATTACTGTACTGCTGACTGTTTAATTTTCCTTTTCTGTGTGACAAGGGCCCTACCAGCTGCCACGGTTTGGACTAGCCACTAGGGCTTGGGTACCCAGGGACAGTAACTGATAGGGATAGGCCTGCACAGAGCCATAGGTAGATGATTAGAGTGATAAGCAATTAACCTGATTTCCCTGTCCTTGTTATATCCCCTAAATAAATCAGAGCTGCTTGTTTCAGCAAAGTTATACTGCCTGAGGTATTTGTCTCATGTTAAAGTACTGTACTGTGATTGTTGCACTGTATCTTATTTCAAGGCGGTCCCAGTGCCGGAACCAGTCCTGGGGTAAGTGTATACTGTGAAGGTAATTTGATATATTGTGGGCCACTAGTGGGAAGAAAGGGTTGCAGGTGTCCCAGAGGGCTGTGACCAAGTTAGTTTAACTATTGCAAACCCTGACCTCTGGGTGGAGGCACCCGCCATTGGATCCAGGCCCCTCAACCAGTGGTGGCAAATCAGGCAGGGTAGTAGCCCTGGGATAGCGCCATCTAGGGGTTACTGCGCAGAGACACTGTGATTGTGACCGAACTGTCATCTGAACTGTGGTACTGCTTTTACTATAAGTGTGCTGAATGTTCTCAGTGGGTAGCAATTTGGTTCCCCACTTTCCAATTGTGTCACGCTTGCTGGAAGCTGAATCCAGCACTACCGGACTGCCATCCGAATTGTTCTCCTGGTCTGGGCTCTGTCACCTTGGCCCAGCCAGCTACTCACGCCGTAGAGAAGACCATCGATGAGAGACCTGCCTGGGGAACAGCTCCTGCTTAGTGTCATGAACAGGAACGACACCACGGTGAATCGTGTGGGCCCTGCTTCTCCTGGCAAACCAGCAAGTCATTCTGCAGTCTCCATTTCGTACATCCTGCATCCTGTACTGGGTAGCGTGAGTAAACACCAGGGTAGTTCCCTGCAACATCAGCTAAATCAAAGTGTGTCATCTGATTTGATTGTTTTGTTCGATTATCATGAACTGAGCCATCTGGCTCCAGATTACAAATTGTGGGTTACTGTGCATGACTCTTTATTCCCATCAATAGGGCTCTGACCAGCTGTGATGCCGGTCTACCCCGGGCAATGCGTCAGGCTAGCCTGCATCAACAACTGGGTACCTAGAGTGTGTGTGTGTGACTGTGTTGAGGGACTCTAAAGTGCATGCCTTGTAGCCTGATTGAATCAGTTGCTAGACCAATCAACCTGATTACGCCCCTCCCTTGTTCAATTCCCCTGAATAAATCAGATCTGACTCTTTTTGCACTTAAACTGTTTGTGGTGCATCTGTGTACTAATAGGACTGTATTGTTGTTGTTGGCTGTGTCTAATCTTATTTTACAGGGGGTCTCCAGGGTCAGACAGGTGGAACCAGCCCTGGTGGTAAGTGCAATCTGAGTGTGGCTATATTTGTGGTTTGGGGGCTATTGTACCTGTGTATTCTGTTCATTGTTTAGGCCACTAGAGGGGAAAGGGGGGGTCACAGTGTCCCAGAAGGCTGTACCCAGGTCAGCTACGCTACCACTAACCCTGTCCTCCGGGTGGAGGCACCCGTTTTCAGTACCCAGGCCCCTTAACCTGCAACTAGTCATGCAGGCAGGGGTAGTAGCCCTTGGGGTAGCGCCACCCAGGGGTTACATCTTGAAGGCACGGATGGGATTAGCGCCCCCCCACCCCCTGAGTGGCTAAAATCAAGAATTATTTTTAAAGATTAATGGCTACCCCAGTAGAAATGGCTGTACACCAGTTGGTGGGGTGCTGTACAGGGCAGGAGATTGACCCCCAAAATGCTCTGCTTATACTGGATATTCCCCTGGGTACCAGTAAGGACATTGTACAGGGAGCACTTTCCAAAGCTGAATGTTTAAAAAACGCTGTGGTGATGGGTTGACAGGCTGATTTGATCTCCCAAACTTTCATGGCCTTGGTAGAGTGTAGTGACCTCATGGACAGCTCTAAAGTGCCACAGACTATTGCCTCAGAAGGGGTCCCAGCAACCTGGAGAGTGATAACAAAAGACAGTAAAGATCCCGGGGAGGATGTGCCCCACCATTATCTGAGACTTTTGAGGAGAAATTTGCTAAGTTGTTGCTGCAGGAAGGGAAGACCATAGAGGACTTTCAGCAATTATTCCTGCCACCTGGGGGTGTACCTTCCCCCACACCCCTGCCCACTCCAGTACCGGCTCCAGTGCCTGCAACTGTGCCGGCACCCACATTGGTGCCTGCAGTTAGTCATGACATGTACCGCAAATTGAGGATGTTCTCAGGTACCCTCCCCACCCCACAGGGGGAGGATGACTGGGAGACCTGGATCGACTATGTTGCCCCCATTGGTACTTGAATGGCAGTGTGCAGAGGCCGAGAAGCAAAAAAGGATCATAGAACATTTGAGGAGTCCATCCCTGGAAGCCATTAGATCTCTGAGGTCCATGAATCCTGAGGCGTCTGCTCAAACGTACCTGTCTGCACTCGAAGGCAATTTCGAAAGCACTGAGTCAGGGGAGACTTTGATGTGGCAATTCAAAAGTACCAAACAATGGAGTGGGGAAGGTTTGTCTGTGTATGTTACTTGCCTAGAGAGTGCCCTGCAGAGAGCTTATCGAAAGGGTGGGGTAGCCACCAATGACTTGAACTGTGTGAGACTAGGACACATACTACAACACACCAAGCACTCTAAATTGCAGATTATCCAGTTAAGGCTCCAGTATAGCAGAGATAACCCACCTGACTACTGTGACCTGATAAAAGAACGCAGGGAGGTTGAAGGTGAAGAAAGAGATTGTGATTATGGGATGGGCGCAGGAAGACCTCTCTGAAATGGAGACCACTAAGGATATTCCACCATGGGCTGAGCAATGGAGAGATGAGCTGTTGAAGGAAGTCAGAAAAGTGCAAACGGGTGCCTTTATGGAGGCCTCCACCACAGACAAAGACCCTGGCCCCTCTCAGGACGTGACTGCCATAGGGGTGGAGGTGCACCCTCAGGTATCCTCTACCAAGGGTGGCTCCCAGGCTGAGATCAAAGAATTGACTGCCACCCTAAAGGGACTGTTAAGACACGTTGCACCACCCTCGTCGCTGCAAGCAGATATCAGTCCCCGATCCCTTGCTACTGCTTCAGTCCCTCATGCAATGTTCTCTCCAAGGATGACCCAGGAGTCTATCATTTGTCACAACTGTGGAAAGGATGACCATATGAAGAGAGAATGCCGGTCTCAGAAAGACTTTGAAAAAGTAGTAAACAGACTCCAAGGGGAGCTTCGAAAAGCAAATCAATGGCTGAGGGGTGCCCAAAATGACCACAGTGAGGGCTCAAGAAATACTAACTCAAACTTCTTTGTGGCTAAATTGTCTGTCCAGGTCCCTGCTACCATCCCTCCAGACTGGTCCAAATTGGTGGGCCCTTCGATGGAGGCTACTGTAAATGTCAATGGTATCCGTGTTCGGGCTGTGTTCGACAGCAGTTACAGGTGACCACTGTATTCCAGGACTGGTATGATAAACACTTATCTGATGTGCCATTACAATCTCTAGAAGGCCTATATGTGTGGGGCCTGAGTGACAAGTCTTATCCCTACCTAGGGTATGTCCAGCTTTGGCTGTCTTTTCCTGTGGCCGTGACTGATGTAGATGAACAAGCAGAGATGCTAGCCCTGGTATGCCCCCCCCCCACAGGGGTGTATGATGGGGCCCCCCTACTCATTGGAACCAGCGCCCACATGTTTGGGAGGTTAGCGCAGTTGTGCCAAAAGAAACAAGACCGACAGACTGGCCGGGCAATGAGAATTCCAGCTCCAATCAAGAAAGCTTATGACCTGCACAGGCAGTCTGTGGCAGAAGACCAGGATGAGCCCGTTGGAACTGTCTGGAAGAAGGACCCTGATTCCTTGGTATTGCCACCCAATACTCAGTATACTGTTCATGGAGAAGTCCGTCTTAGGAGAGATGTGAAAAACAAAATATTAATACTGGATGTACCAGCTGAAGGAAAGTTGCCAGAGGGGCTAATGGTCAAGCCCAGGATCCTACCTGCCTATGTCCATGCCTAGGTACGCCGGGTGATGGTCAAAATTCAAAACATGTCGGATCGGGAAGTCCGTGTGAACAGGAGATGTACGCTGGCTACAGTACACTGTGCAGATACTGCAGTATTACCCAGTAACAAGCACTATGGAGGAAAGGAGAAAGTGACCCGAGACCAATTTGATTTTGGTGATTCCCCCTTGTCTGCCAAGTGGAAAACCCAAATTAGCAGGAAACTTGCCCAGAGAGACCAAGTGTTCTTACTAAAAGAGTAGGACGTGGGATGTGTCCATGGTGCCGAGCTTAACATACGCCTGCATGATGACCGACCATTCCGATAGAGAGCCCAACGCCTTGCTCCAGCTGACATAGACAATGTTAGGAGGCACCTACAGGAAATGCTCGCTGCTGGCATTATTCCAGAATCAAGAAGCCCCTTTGCATCCCCCATCGTAGTTGTGTGTAAAAGGAATGGATCCATGAGGATGTGTGTGGATTATCGGACCTCAACCGACGGACTGTTCCTGATCAATACACCATGCCATGCACACAGGATGCCCTAGACTGCCTGAACGGGAGTCTGTGGTTCTCAGTACTTGATCTCCGCAGCGGATACTATCAAATTCCAATGGTCCCGGAGGACCGTGAGAAAATAGCCTTCATCTATCCACTGGGATTCTACGAATTTCTGAGGATGCCACTGGGGATCTCGGGTGCCCCCACCACCTTTCAGAGATTGATGGAGCGTGTGGTAGGGGATATGAAACTGCTGGAGTGCCTGGTATACTTGGACAATATCATCGAATTTGGGCGCACGCCTCGTGAGGAGCATGAGACCAGACTCCTCAAAATCCTTGACCAATCGGAGGAATTCGGCCTCAAGTTATCCATAGACAAGTGGCACTTCTTTCATGCATCTGTGAAATATGTGTGGCATATAGTGTCTGCCGAGGGGATACAGACTGATCCCAGTAAAGTAGAATCCTTGACCGCCTGGCCCCAGCCCACCAACCTAAAAGAGCTACAGCGTTTCCTGGGGTTCTGTGGCTACTACCACCAATTCATCAAAGACTATTCAAGGGTGATACAGCCTCTCCTTAATCTTACCCAAGGCTATCCCCCTACCGACCACAGATACAAAAAGGGGGCCATCAAGGAAGAAGAAGAAAAGGTGTACTTCCAGACAAGTGAACCCTTTGGGCCTTGGTGGACTCCCAAGTGTGAGGCGGCTTTCTTCGAAGTCATCTATCAGCTCACCCATGCCCCTGTCCTTGCCTATGCTGATCCCACCAAACCATATGTTCTGCATATGGATGCCAGCTTGAAGAGGCTCGGGACTGTGCTCTACCAAGAATATGAGGATGGCCTGAGACCTGTGCCTTTTGCCAGTCGCAGTCTGACCCCGTCCGAGCAGAACTATCCAGTCCACAATTTGGAATTCCTTGCTCTAAAGTGGGTCATAGTAGACCAGTTTCATGAGTACCTTTATGGGGCAAAGATATTAGTGAAGACTGATAACAATCCTCTGACGTATGTGCAGACCTCAGCTAAGTTGGAAGCCACTGGGCACCGGTGGCTTTCTGCCTTGTTGACTTATGATTATGCTGTTGAATACAGGCCTGGACTGAATCACGTTGATGCTGATGCCCTGTCATGGAGGCCAAATTCTAAGGACAATTGGGTGAGGTTGTCTGAACTCTCCATTAAAGCGTTATGCCAAAAGTTTGATAAAGATGAGCAACTGTCTGCAGACACAGTGGACTGCCTGGTGGATTGCTTGGGGCCCCCCGATACCTGCATACCGACTGCCTATTGTCATTTTCTGCATTAGATATTAGTGTGCTGCGTCAGTTTGATAATGACAGTATTCAGTGGGCTCAATCCCTTGACCCCATGATTCAACCCGCACTTGACGGACTGCGCATGGGGAAAGATGTGTCCAAGTTGCATTCCACTGATTTGCAAACTGCTTTACTATTCAAGGAAGGTCCCAGGTTAAAGTTGCATGATCAATTGTTATACAGAGAGACAGTGGATTGCCAAGGTCAAGTGGACAAGCAACAGTTGGTCCTACCCACGGCCTTTAAACAGCTGGTATTGAGGTCCCTCCACAACCACATGGGACACCTAGGTATTGACCGAACTCTCAACCTAGTATGATCCCGATTCTACTGGCCAAAGATGGGGGCAGATGTCAAGCATCAGGTAAAGACCTGCAGTCGGTGCCTACAGAGAAAAGCCCTGCCCCAGAAGGCTGCCCCGTGTCAATATCACTACCAGAGCCCCTATGGAGCTAGTTTGCATAGACTTCTTGTGCTTGGAGCCTGACCAAAAGAACATTGGTAATGTGTTTTTGGTAACTGATCATTTTACTTGATATGCACAAGCTTTTCCAACCAAGGATCAAAAGACCTCTACAGTGGCCAAGGTGCTAGTGGAAAAGTTCTTTGTCCATTATGGTACTCCCCAACATATCCATTCTGACCAAGGCAGAGACTTTGAAAGTAGACTAATCAAAGAAATGCTTTCCCTGTGGGGGGTGCAGAAGTCCAGAACCGCTCCCTATCACCTGCAGGAGGACCCTCAACCAGAACACTTTAACTGAACCCTTCTGGGCATGCTGGGCACTCTCCACCCTAAAGACAAGCCTAAGTAGAATCGGCAGATTAGCACCTTAGTACACGCTTATAATTGCACCAAAAGTGATGCTACTGGATCCTCTCCCTATCGTCTCATGTTCAGAAGCGAGGCCCGGCTGCCCATTGATGTTTGCTTTGGGGTCTCTCTGGATGGAGTCCGAGCCGAGAATTATTTGCAGTGTGTGCAGAAACTGAAAGATCAATTGAACTATGCATATCAACTGGCACAAACTATGGCTGCCAAATGAAATCTTGCTAAGAAAGAAAGATATGATCGACGAGTAAAAGCCTAAGAATTGTTACCCGGAGATAGGGTACTACTGCACAGTTTGGGACTGCATGGGAAGCACAAAATCGCTGACAGGTGGCACCATCTTCCCCACATAGCAGTTGGTAAACTGGATGACCTGCCGGTGTACAAAATGCGCCCTGAGAGTAATGCTAGAGCTGTCAAGACCATGCACTGCAATCACCTACTGCCCATTGGTCAAGTGAGCATTGATGCTGAACCAACACCCGACACTCCCCCCGGGCCGATGACTCATGTTGCTGCCAAAAAGAGACAGAGTCAACCTGCCCCTGTTGTTCCAGACCTAAGGTCTTCCCCCTGTCAGGCCCTGAATGATGATGACTGTCAGTCCATTTCTAATGAAAGTGAATGTGACAATGCCTACTATCCTTCTTATGAACTGAGCCAGTTGTTTTGAGGCAATCCTCTGCAGAATCGTGGGGATGAAGCTGGGCCTTCAGAGCTGCCTAACACCCCAGCTTCTTTCCTGGAACCAATGCCCCCTGAAAGTGAGGTGCAGAGTATTCCGTCTGAGATAGCAGATTCCTTGTGCCTAGTGGAGCTGTTTGAAGTATCTGAGGAGGAATCTGCTGTTAAGAATCTCCCTGGTAACACACCACAACCTGCAGAGCAATATGACAGTGTTGACAGCACCTCTTCAGTGCCTCAAAATTCAATGATCCAAGAGTTCCTTCAGGATAAGCAACCTGGGCCCTCTTCAGGAGAGAATAATGAGCAAAGTATTGTGGAAGCAGAATCTGCTGTGCAAGGAGCCGATAATGTTCTGCTACTGGGGACTTTGCCCAGTGCAGAGGTACTCCTTTCTACTGAAGAAGAGACTGATGCAAATGCTGATACTCCAGAGACTGTACTTGTTTCTCCAAGGAAGTCTGGGAGAGCAGTTAAACCCGTAATACGTCTAGGCTACGACTCCCCTGGAAGACCAGTAGATCTTCCTTTAAATGTTGTCCACACGGGTATCTATGTTTCAAAGAGCTCACCACCCAAACTGAGCCTTTCCGCTACTTCCAAGTTGATTGTCCATCCTTCAGGACATGGTGCCGCTGCCCCATCCAGCCCCAAGTTAGTTGACCGGAATGAGACCCCATCTGTATTGTTTAGAATGCAAGAAACTATAACATGAATGAGTACAGTAATATTATTGTTTGAATCATAGTGAAATCATTATTGAATGTATGAAAACTGCATAACTGTTGCCATTATATATATAATCATTTGCATTAGCTATTTTGGATACATATAGTAATAGTAATAAAGCATATATTTTGTATAAGTATAATGTCTTCAAATAACGTTGTTGTGAGCATGGACTTGATGTGGACGCCAAGTTCTTTCCAAGCAGGGAAGGATGTAACCCCCCTATAAATGGGGGTTCCTAAAAGTCTTCCTTGGGTGTGCTTAAATGCCCACTGCCAAGCAGGCATTCTGTGTCTTTACAGGTGTAAAAGTGCTTGCATGTGAGTGCCCTGTTAGCCTCCGTGCTTGTCCCTTTAAGAATCATTATAATTTTTGGAGTGTATAATTAATCTGGGTAGGGGCCTAGTGTTTCCAGACTCGAGTCCCGCCCAAGCTGCAATAATATTGCTCTGTTCTGCTATCGTTAATGGTGCAGAGTGAGCTCTGTTAGAACTGGTAATTGTTTGCTGATTAGCTGCTCTAATAGTAATGGTATTATAGTTTGTCTAACCTGCCTTTCTTTGCAGCATGGACATTTCTGTATTGCACCACTCAGTACCTTTTGGGGCCCTTAAAATGGAGTCTGTGCCCAGGGGTCTTGTGGGAGTGAATTTCTGTAGGAATTGTAGTTTTTACATTTTGGTGCCTAAATGGACCTGTAGGGGAAGCCCTTGCTTTGACAGACAGATGAATCAACCAACCGAACCCTTTTTGGATCAGAAGGAAGTCCCGGTGCTGCCTGCAGCAGAGAGTCAGTCTGAGTTTGGACTTAAGAGAGTGAACTGCTCAAGACATTCGAGCAGCTGGAAACTGGTAGGAAGGCGTGTCTGGCCTACCGGCTTCATCTTCCTTTCTGAGGGATCTGACAGTGAAATTAATCGGACTGAATCCGAACCAGCTTGCGACCAGAAATACCAAATTGTGACTGCCCTGTTACCTGAAGAAGACCAAAGATTTGCTTCACACGATCGGCCTGTCAGGAAGTCTGAAACCACCACAGAGTGTATGGTTTGCGCAAAGACACTGTGATTGTGACCGGACTGTCATCCGAACTGTGGTACTGCTTTTTATTTACTATAAGTGTGCTGAATGTTCTCAGTGGGTAACGATTTGGTTCCCCACTTTCCAATTGTGTCACGCTTGCTGGAAGCGGAATCCAACACTACCGGACTGCCATCTGAATTGTTCTCCTGGCCTGGGCTGTGCCACCTTGGCCCAGCCAGCTACTCACACCGCAGAGAAGACCATCGATGAGAGACCTGCCTGGGGATCAGCCCCCTGCTCAGCGTCATGAACAGGAATGACACCACGGTGAATCGTGTGGGCCCTGCTTCTCCTGGCAAACTAGCAAGTCATTCTGCAGCCTCCATTTCGTCCATCCTGCATCCTGTACTGTGTAGCGTAAGTAAACACTAGGGTTGCTCCCTGCAACATTAGCTAAATCAAAGTGTGTCATCTGATTTGATTGTTTTGTTTGATTATCACGAACTGAGCCATCTGGCTCCAGATTACAAATTGTGGGTTACTCTGCATGACACTTTATTCTCATCATTAGGGCCTTGACCAGCTACGACGTTGGCCTACCCCGGGCAACGCATCAGGCTAGCCTGCATCAACAACTGGGTACCCAGAGTGTGTGTGTGTGACTGTGTTGAGGGACTCTAAAGTGCATGCCTTGTAGCCTGATTGAATCAGTTGCTAGACCAATCAACCTGATTACACCCATCCCTTGTTCAATCCCCCTGAATAAATCAGATCTGACTCTTTTTGCACATAAACTGTTTGTGGTGCATCTCTGTACTAACAACACTGTATTGTTGTTGCTGGCTGTGTCTAATCTTATTTTACAGGGGGTCTCCAGGGTCAGATAGGTGGAACCAGCCCTGGTGGTAACTGCAATCAGAGTGTGGCTATATTTGTGGTTTGGGGGCTACTGAACCTGTGTATTCTGTTCATTGTTTAGGCCACTCGAGGGGAAAGAGGGGGTCACAGTGTCCCGGAGGGCTGTACCCAGGTCAGCTACGCTACCACCAACCCTGTCCTCCAGGTGAAGGCACCCATTTTCCGTACCCAGGCCCCTTAACCTGCAACTAGTCATTCAGGCAGGGGTAGTAGCCCTTGGGATAGCACCACCCAGGGGTTACATGTGTCTTTGCTCAGTTTTTGCTGTATTTGGGTGGCTCCACCTCCCACACACACACACACGCCTCCCGCTGTATTTTCTGTACAACTGTATATCTGTGAAATAAATTGCTACCTGAAATAATTGCCTCTAGCGTATTAAGTAGCCTTAGCAGACTCACCAACCCTGAGTACTTCGCTTGCAAGCAGACATACATGCACATTACCATAAATCATGTAGCAGCTGCTACAAGTCCAGCATTGTATAGTAACGCCCACCAGGGGCACTGGGACCACGAGAATGTCCTCCGTTTGACCGCAACCAGCAGTCGGAAACTTAAAGCGTTTTCTAGCGCATGAATGGTCGCCGGCAAGTTCAGAACAACGCCGGCGACTCACAGTTCAGAATTTAAGCCCAAACAAGGCTGAGCTTATGTACAGGCTCGTTTTGGGGAATTTGGGGCACCGGGGCATATCAAGGGACCACCGGGGACAGCAGGAAGGGCAACAAGAAATGGGAGAAAATGGGGGCGACTAAGGTAAGCCCCAACAGGGGGGTTACTGTAAGTTGGCATTGTGTGAGCCGTCCTAGATGAATGCATGGGGAGTGGGCTAGAAAAGGGAAAGTAGACCTTTCAAGGCCCTGCAACAGCAAAGAGGTTAAATAAAACCACTAACTGCTTGACTCAGCTCCAAGTATGGATATTCGGTTTATGTGTGGTTTCCCTGTTTCTTGCTTCCCCTGTGGTTTCTGTTGCCCCTGGTCCCCATTTCCAAGGCCCATGGTGGTTGGCTGCAGTGTAGGTTTCTAGTGTAAGCAGGCCTCTCCTGGTCAAGAAGTAACATCCATGCCCCTAGACATATGATGGGACCTGGCCCTTAAGCAAAAGGGCTTGTCTGGGATTTGAGACCAAAGACCACTCTTGCCAGACTAGACCCTTTCTTTCCTTCTGCCGCTTTGCTTTGGACTGTCCGCCCCGCACTCAACATTGCTTCTTATACTCCTCCCTCTCCTCCTTGAAGCTAGATGCCTCATTTATTGTGCCTCCTTTATCTCGAAATTCTGGCTTACCTCCCTCCCCTCTTACCCTACCTCTCTCCTCTCCCCACCCCCCACCTTCCCTCTGCAACTCCTTCGCTCTCCCCTCAAGGAAATCCCTCAACAGCCAGGCTGCTTTCTCTTACCATTTCCCCAAACTTTGGAATTCTCTCCCACTATTCATTCACTCCTCCTCATCCCTACGATCTCTCTCCTCTCTCTTCCATGACTTCACCTCTCACTCCTGCAGTTGCACCTGATACATGACCCTTCTCCTCTCCTCGATACCCTCTTGCCCCTCCCTCATCCCGATTTACACCTGTTTACCTCCTCCGTTGTTTCCACTCCACCTTAGAGCAACTAACATTCCCTGTACTGGATTGGAGTGGAATGTAGTTCCCTTAAACCCAATTGGATGGGCCCTCTGCCCAGTTTCTTGCACAGTTTGCCTACTGTTAATGCTTAGTTTCAATGTATGTATAATTTATTTAATTTATTTTTTTATTTGTTTTTATCGTTTAACATTGCTTAGCTTCAGTGTGCTGTATAATTCTGTTTGTTCTGTTGTTCTTGACCTCCTCTTCCCCCTCCCCCCAGGACCCATCTGGAAACGAGCTGATTATTAGCTCAGTATGTCTTTCCTGGTGAAACATTTGAAATAAATAAATACATTTGGGATATGTGAGATATGGGCGGCACAGAGCCCAGGATGCCCCAAACACCACTTCATCTTTTAAAAGTTTTATTCGGTGCAAATTGGACTAGAAATGGTTGAGATTTGCCTCAATAGAGAGATAGACAGACAGACAGACAGACATACTTTATTTATAAAGCACCCCTTCCTGGAGGCTCAGGGCACTGTACAATACATAAAATCTAAAACAAATAAAAACATACATAAACTCACCACATTACAGAGCACAAATATAAATCAAATTCAGACCACAAAATAAAATAACAGTCTATAACGTAAAAATATTTAATGCTATAGCAGGTTAAACACTTTTTCAAATAAGAACCTCTTGAGCACCTTCTTAAAGGCTTCCATTGAGGGGGCAGCTCTAAGATAACCCCAGGAGCGAGTTCCACAGGGCAGGTGCAGCCATGGAGAAAGCATGATCTCCCGAAAGCCGCAGCCTCATCCTGGGAACCACCAAGAGGCCACCCTCGCAGGAACAAAGAGGGTGAGCCATGCAGTGTGGAACCAGGAGGTCGTACAGATAGTCAGGTCCCCAACTGTGTAGGCCTTTATAGGTCAGTAATCCTACCTTGAATGCAATCCTCCACCTTATCAGCAGCCAGTGCAGCCCGCAGAGAACCAGCGTAATACTGTATGTTCAAACCTAGATACACCCATCAATAGCCTAACCTCCGCATTCTGCACAAGCTGCAGATGGCATAGATTGCCTCCTCAATGTCCCAGGTACAGGGCAATGCAGTAGTCCAACCTCAATGAGAAAAAGGCATGCATCAGGGTGGCAAGGTCATCAGGTGGTAACAGGGAACGGATCCAGGCAATGTTTCTTCAGTGGTAGAAACCACTTTGGATGATGGCCAACACCTGAGCACCAAGTCTCAGGCCATCGTCAAGTACCACACCCAGATCCCTAACCCATGTGGAGGGGGTGAGGGATGAGTCATCAAGTCTAAGACCTAGGTCACTCCCTCCACCTCGTCAATGATCCAGCTCTAACACCAATACCTCCATTTTGTCTGGATTACGTCATAACCAGTTTCGAGTCATCCATTCCAGGATCTCAGCCAGGCAGGTGTTAAACAAAGACACCACCATCTGGCTCCCAGGTGCGCTGGACAGGTATAGCTGAGTGTCATCGACACAGCAATGAAAACCCAAACCATGCCACCTGATAACATCTCCCAAGGGCAGCATATACACTGTGAACAAAAGAGGGGACAGGACCGAACCTTGCAGCACTCCACAGCACAGGGGTCTCAGGCTGGATGAGGATAACCCCATCACCACCCTTTGCACTCTGTCTGTGAGATAGAACCTAAACCAGCTGATGACATTGCCTGTTAGTCCACATCATTTCTGCAGGCAGTCCAACAACACCTCATGGTCCATGGTTCAAACATTGCAGAGAGATCAAGGAGAACAAGAATAGCATGCTCTCCTCTGTCCCTCGCTCTACGGAGATCATTCGGCACCCTCACCTGGGTGGTCTCCATACTATGCTCAGGTCCAGGTCTCTCTCTATGTCTATCTTTCTCTCTCGCTCTCTCTCTCTCTCTCTCTCTCTCTCTCTCTGTCTCTCTCTCAAGAACTGAAACATGCGCTTTCCCACCATATCTTTAAAAACGGTCTCAAAAGCCACCTACAAATCAAGGACAAATGCTCTTGCCCCTAAATTGTATGGAGTACTGGCCTGGTTCTTGTCTCTCCCCAAGGCCCCACTAGCACTTCTGGGTCTTCCATATTCCAGTTCGCTGCTCTTAGAATCAAGCTGCTGGCCACTTATCCTCGACTCCCCTACTAGTTCTCTGGGTAATTTTCCCACCCTCTGTTTCATGGTGCCCTCTGTACTTACATGTGTTATTTTTCTTTCCTTACAGTGATGATTGCCTGTTGAATTCCTTGTACTCTCTGTGTATATTCATTGTATACCATGTGTTTTTTGTGTACCCCACTGTTTCTGTGCTGTATGCTGTCTGGATCTCCCCTGTTATAACATGCTGGTTTTGTCTGTAACTCTCCCAGGTCATGCCTGAAAATAGACAATGTTGTTGTTTAGTGCACTTACCCAGTCAACAAAAACTAAATAAATAAATCCAGATTGGAATGACTCAAAAATGGCAGAGGAAGTGAGATGAGTCTCAAGCTGATTGGCCACCACTTTCTCCAAAACCTTCTATAACAAGCATTTGTCAATGCCGAATGTTTGCTTGCTGGCATTGGCAGTGGTAGTGTAGAAGTTACAGAGCTGCGTAATAGGAATGGCAGTGAAGTATTGAACTAAAGCCAACCCCACCACCACCCTGCAGAGAGTGACAGGCATTGGGGTGTGCCTTTGGGTCGTCAGGCATAACGGCCACACCATTTCACCACACCCTACCCTGCAGACACTGACAAGTGTCACGGTGTTCCTTGGGGTCTTTTGGCTAGGCGCACTCCCATTCCATTAGGAAACATGTGAGATGGGTGCGATATAGGAGAATGGGGTGAACATTGGTGCTGAAGAGTCCAAGGCATACCTCGATGCCTCTCACTGGCTGCAGGGTGTGGAATGGTATGAGCATTACAGGCAAGAATCCCAAGTCACACCCCTGATGCCTGTCATTCTGTACAGGGTTGAGCGTTATGATTGGAAACCCTAATACCTCAGGCATTCGTTGGTATTTTCACTCCAAATGTTCAACATGGTTTTTTTGTGACCCCACCTCGTGAACAGGGGGAATATCAGTTTGTCAGCCAAAAGCTGCTTATGCACAGCGACTACCGCATTTAGCACCACAGGTGCAAAAACATTCCGAACAGGGTGTAAAAAATGACAGCTGTACTGTTCATGGGGAGGTGTAAAAAATGGCAATGTTGCAAATCTGCAGTAAAAATATTTAAAAAAATGGTTAAGTCACGAATGTACATAGAAACTCTGCAACACACACCCGTAATATAATTAGGTTGGGGATTTTTTTTACAGCAGATTGTCAACTCAGGCATTTTGGTGCCTCCGATCATGAACAGTGTCACTGTGGTTTTCTTTATCTGTCCCAAACAATGATTTCCCACAGCGACCACGCATCTCTGCGTTGAAAGTGTGAAAACACACTTCGGCCATGTTGTGAAAAACGACAGCTGTACTGTAAATAAGGAAGTGTGGGAAAATGGCACTGGTGAAAATCTGGACTTAAAATATTACAAAGTCATGAACTTACGAGGGTGCGTGGAAACTGCGCAATGCTCACTAGTAATACAGTCATTTTATGGACTTTTGTCACCAAATTTTCAACATAGCCATTTTAAGACTTCTGCTCATGAACAGTGTAACTGTGATTTTCTTAATCTGTCCCAAACATTGCTTTCAGCACACCAACAGCACCATTGTGCGCTACATGTGCAAAACACATTTTGGCGACATATGAAAAATGGCAGCTGTGCTGTTCATAAGGAAGTGTAATAAAATGGCAATGTTGAAAATCTGGAGTGAAAATATTAAATTTAGAACTTATGAACATGCATAGGAACGGCGTAATCGCGACGTCAGAAACAGTCATTTTAGGAATTTTTTCACCAAATTTTCAACATAGCCATTTAAGACCTCTGCTCATGAACAGTGTCACTGTGATTCTTAATATGTCCCATACATTGATTTATACATCGACTCGCCATTCTTGCGCTACATGGTGGAAACACATTTTGGGCAAGATGTGAAAGTGACAGCTGTAGTACTCATAAGAAGGTGTGGTAAAATGGCAATGTTGAAAATCTGGAGTGAAAATATTGAAAATTCGCGAACTTACGAGCGTGCGTAGGAACTATACAACGCACGCTCATAAAACAGTCATTTTTTGGAATTTTTTCACCAAATTTTCAACATAGCCATTTTAAGACCTGTGTTCATGAACAGTGTCACTTTGGTTTTCTTAATTTGTCCGTAAATTGGTTTCACACACCGACTGCGCCATTGTGCGCTACATGGGTGAAAACACATTTTGGGTGAGATGTGAAAATGACAGCTGTACTACTCATAAGAAGGTGTGGTAAAATGGCAATGTTGAAAATCTGGGTAAATATTGAAAATTCTTGAACACCTGGCGTCGCGTGGAACTGCGCATAGCGCTGCGCTTGTAAACAGTCATTTTAAATTTTTTACCAAATTTTCAACATAGCTATTTTAAGACCTCTGCTCATGAACAGTGTCACTGTGGTTTTCTTAATTTGTCCCATACATTGGTTTCGCATACCGACTCGCGCTATTGTGCACTACATGGGCAGAAACACATTTGGGTGAGATGTGAAAAATGACAGCTGTACTACTCATTAGAAGGTGTGGTAAAATGGCAATGTTGAAAATCTGGAGTGAAAATATTGAAAATTATTGCCCGAACTTACGAAGCGTGCTTAGGTACTGCATAGCATGCTAAGTAAAACAATCGAATTTTTGAATTTTTCCGCAAATTTCAAAATAAGCTTCTTTGAGCAGTGTCGTTTATTAATCGGTCCCTAAAGGTGACTTTACAGTGATCGCGAAATACCCTTCGGCCCGAATAACGCCATGACAGTGACATATCATTCATGAGAAGGGTCCCAAAAACCCCATGTTGAAAATTTGGTGCAAAATTCAAAAATGCCTGAGATATGCAATAAAGTTGAAAAACCCTATCTAGCCCATTACTATAACTACCGGCATTTCCTCAGTTCGGTCGGCTTTGAAAGGTGCAGGCGTGTTCCTGGTCCACCGCGAATCGTCAGTGTTGAGCTCTGGAGGAAAGTATGGGATGGGGGTGTGGGGAGGCAGGGTGCGCAGTGGGTGAGTGCGGGTTGTGGGGGGCAGGAAGACTGCATGGGACCGTTTTGCTTTACAGGTAAAAATTTTTTAAAAAGGCGATGGGCGTTTGCCACACTGGGGTGGGCTCCCAGTGTGGCAGAAGAGCAACTGGGGGAAGTGGAGCGGCGAGTTGGGCACCCGTCGTACCATGGCATTGTTGCCATGCTGGGGTGGGCTCCCAGTGTGGCACCTTGTACTGGGGAGTGAAGCCGACAGAGTTGGGCACCCCGTCAGCGATGCATGTGGAAAGACAGTGAAACCAGCGAGTTGGGCACCCCATTGGCTATACGGTTGCAGTTGCCACGCTGGGGTGGGTACCCAGCGTGGCATTTGAAAGCTTTGGGGGAGCACAGCACAGCTGATGGGGATTAGGCACCCTCGTCGGCTATACGTGTGTGTGTGTGGGGGGAGGCCAGCACGCAGTATGCGTGCGTTTCTCTGTGTGTGTGTGTGTAGAGGGAGCTGCGCATGAGCAGGCGATATCTTATCACTGCTCACTGAAGCGTAGCTCCCCCTTTCAACTGTATGCCACTGCATTTTGGAGCTTGTCATAGACAGCTCCAGCATGCATTGGCTTACAGGGGCCGCTCCTGCCAACACACTGACTGAATTGGAAGAGGGGGTGACACACCTCCGAAATCTCGGATGATGGCACTATGTTTCTTGCACATTCGTGCAAGCAAACATAAAAATGGGAGGTTTGACACCAGTCTGTAGTTGGTGAGACAGTCCAGGTCCAAGGAGGGTTTCTTCAAAAGGGGTCTCACCAGGGCCTCTTTCAAGGCTACTGGGAAGACCCCACTCCTTATGGAACACTGGACGATATCAGCAACCACAGGTCCAATCAGGCTAATACGACTGACCAAAAGTTGGGTTGGACCTGTGTCTAGTTCATAATAGGTTTGAGACTATCTCACTCACCTCATCCACTTCAACTAGGATGAACTAACTGCACACAAGAGGGGTGCACCTCTATGCCGCCAGTTTGACCCTGCAAACCAATTGAGTGACCCTGGAGGAGATATCAGATCTTTTTTAAATCAAATAAGTTTTATTGACTTTACAGGCAAAATATTACTAATACAGCACTAAACAAGTAAACCAATATGCTGAACTGGATAAAACAAACCCCTCCATCCCACCCTCCATCCCACACCCCACACCCCAACTACACCCTCTCTAAGCGAGGTACAAAAGTGCAAAAAGATCATATCTACCCAATTATAAAATCAAAATACATCATAGATGCTAACCATGAGTAGGCTGCAGAGGTGCCTGGTGTGGCCAGCAAGGAGAGATCATGACAGATATAGGGCATACAGTTTCCCCCATTTCCTAGCAAATGAGGGGTTATGGAATCTAACACTAGCAATTATCTGTTCTGCTCTGAGGGCGAAGGATATTTCAAGCAACCACTCCGAATAAGTGATGGCTGCCTGATCCATCAAGTGCCTAAGCACAAGCTTCTTAACTGCCAGAGAAATGAGTGCCATATGATACCTTCTTTCTTTAACCTGAATCTGCAAGAAATCCCCAATGATACAGATAGCTGGGGAGACTAGACCTTGGAGACCTAAAAGTGGATCCAGCTGACGTTTGATTTGCGGCCACAGGGGAGATACATTCTCACAGGACCAGAAAATACGTATGAGGGAACCCTCGTCTTTACCGCACCTGGAACATGATGTTGACGAAAGACGTCACATTTTAGCTAGTTTAACCAGGGTATAATACATGTTATTTAAAATCCGATACTGAGTTAACCTAAACCTGACCTGTGAAATATAGGTATACAAAGCTTTCCAAAGCTGGGTCCAGTTAATTTCCATATCTGGTAAAATGATATCCCATATCTTGGAGCCCACCGAGGAAGGAGGCCGGGGACTAGTGAGTAAATATTTATACAGGAGAGAAACTCCATGGGGCCTACAGGCTGGACTGGCAATCTGTTGTAGGAAGTCGCCAAACAGAAGGTTGTGGCAAGTGCCCAAACAATTTGACTAATAAGTGTCTAAGCTGGTATATCTTGAAAATAGAAGCCAACGCTAGCCCAAACTTCAATAGTACTTCTTGAGAAGTTAAAATGGTGACATGGGAGTAAAAATCTAAAACTCTTAATTCACGGGGTATCTGCAGCCAGGATGTGGGAATAGGATGCCCCCGATTTTAATATTCAAGTTAGAAAGGATGGGTTGAGAGAAATCTTTAACAGGGGACAGCTTAAGATACCCACAAAGTTGGAATACAACTCTAAGTGAAATACTAATTGGGGAAGAATACAGAATATTTTTGCAGGACTTTTGCAGGACAGCAAAGGGTCCCGGTGGGGCTCAACTTGTGGGAAGAAAATAAATTGGATTCAATTTTTAACCAGAGAGGAATGTAATCTGTTTGCTGCCAGATTTGAGGTATGGACAGCCATTTCCCACATTTATAAAGGTGACTCACCCAGTAATATAGCAAGAAGTTGGGACGACAATGCCCTCCAAACTCCTTAGGCAAGCTTAGTTTGAGGTAGGATCTCCTGGCAATTTTATCTAGCCAGATAAAAGAAGCAACATCAGCATGAATACGTTTGAAGAAGGATAGGGGCAACCAAACATTAAGCATATTAATAGGATAGAATAACCTAGGGAGGACGTTCATTATAATAATGTTAATCCTACCCCACAATGAAAGTGGAAGGTTTCTCCAGCATGAGAGATCCTGCTGGATAGTGCTCCAGAGATCTATGAAGTTAAGTTTGCGCATTACAGAAGGGTCGTGGGTAATAAAAATGCCCAAATATTTAATGCACTGGGGGGATCACTTCATGCCAAAATAAGTGAAGGACTGACTGTGTGTAAAATGATTGAGGGGATAGATTTCTGTCTTGCTTAGATTCAGCTTATAATTTGAATACTTGTCAAAGGTGTCAATTATTTTCAAAACTTTCATTAAAGAAGAGACGGGGTTTGACAAATGTAGTAAAATATCATCTCATAGACCGAGAGCGGCGGAGCATGATTCCCAATGGGGATTCCAATGACAGAAGGAGAGGATTTTAAACACCTGATTAATGGTTCCAGATAAAGACTGAAGAGGAAAGGAGACAGCAGACATGCTTGGTGTGTGCCAGTATGTAAAGAAAAAGAAGAAGCGTAAACCCCATTACAGTGAATTCTGGCAGATGGAAGAGTGTATAGCATCTGAATCCATTGATTAAACTCAGAGGGAAACCCCATTTTTTGCAAGGTTGCCCACAGAAAAGCCCAGTCCACTCTGTCGAAGGCTTTCTCTGCATCGAGAGAGATTAATGCCATCGAAAGGGGAAGGGAATCTGCTGCTTGAAAAATATGGGAGAGTTTACGAATATGATCCAACAAGGATCTACCTGAAACAAAAACTATTTGCTCCGGGCTAAGGAGACAGGAACAGACCTTCTCCATTCTACTAGCAAGAATCTTTGCCAGAATTTTGATGTCAAAATTTAATAGGGATATAGGCCAGTAACTAGTTAGGCAGGAGGGGGGGTTTATCTGGTTTAAGAAGGAGAATAATGGTGGCCTCTAATAGAGAGGGATCCAAGGCCTCACCAGAGAGCATGTAATGGCAAAAGCAGAGAAGAATAGGAGCCAGATCCTTGGCAAAGAGCTTGTAGAAGTTTGAGGGAAGACCATCAGAGCCTGGAGCCTTATCCATAGCCAGTGTATTAATAGCCGATTCTACTTCCTTTTGAGAGAGTGGAGTAGATAAGAGGACCGGATACGGGGCTGGTAAGGAGGGTAGTGCAACAGATTCTATATATGCTGCAAGATCTTCTGTGGACAGGGGGGATGTGCGTGGACTGTATAGGGAAGAGTAGAATTGCTCAAAGATGGTGACTATTTCCCTGGGGTGGGTTTTAACTGAACTGTCAGGGGCCCTAACTGCAGGTATATTTCTGGAAGCTTTTAGTTTCCTAAGATGTAAGGCCAGCAGGTGACCAGACTTTTCCCCATGTTCTATGTACTTTGCCTGGGTTCTTAGAATAGTGAATTCCGCTTTTTCTTGTTTGTGTTATTTCTTTTTGCCCCTGCTTGCTCCACGGCAGTCACTCCTTCGGGCTTACCAAGGCTGACCTCTGACCCATCCGTCCTCTGAACCTCCACCTCGAATTGCAGCCATCCCCCAGGGTGACCCAGTGTAACCCTTCGCCGGATGGGTCCCTCTCCTCCGAGGGGTAAAGCATCAGCCAAGGAGGGGGGGGCAGACCAGCACAACACTTAGCCCCGGGGGTGCTGCTGAGATGGAGAGCTCGGTAGGACCTGGATGGCCTCAGAGAGCTGGGCAGCTGTCATCCGGCTGCTGTGTAGCTGTATTTCCGCTTTTCTAGCTGATCCCTCTTGCGTGAATCGGCAGTGCTCCTGGTCTCCACCAGAGGCTGCTGTGGCGAGACGACAATCCACTACCCACCCCAGAAGAGGAGAGCAGTCCTACGGATGCTCGATCCTCTCCCGCCTCAGCCAGTCCCGAACACCCGAGTCTGTTCCCCAACCCGGTCGCCGGCATGGGCCAAGGTAAGGCGCCAGCGCCTCAACCGCTTTTTCTTGTAGAAGAGAAGAGTATTTGTTCCACAGGGATAACAAAGCCTGTAGAGAATTGGGGGTGAAGAAGTGGAAAGAGATTGTTCCAGTGTACAAATCTGAGCCAATGCCAGCCTCATGAAGTCCCCCCTAAGGAAACACTTTAGGGCACACCATTCATGGTCTACTCTCGGAATGCAATTATGATTGTCAACTACGAAAGTGTGAATAAGAGTGGAGACCCTTGAGACTATATACTCATCCTTGAGTAGCTGGATGTTTAGCCTCCACGACGTGTCTCTCTGACAGTGGGAATCCAGTATCAGTGAGACCCAGGCTGCTGCATGATCGGATAGGACGGTTGAGTCTACCCCCACATTACAGAGACCATGAAGGAGAGAACGACTAATTACGACATAACCCAACCGTGATGAAGAATGATGGACTGCGGAATAAAAGGAAAAGGTGCGAGACAGTGGATTCAATACCCTCCATGGGTCACATAATCCTAACGAGTCCAGGAAGTCCTGTAAGGCTCTTTGAGCTGCCGATGGTGGTCTGAGAGGACAGTTAGACCGGTCTAGGTCCTGAGTAGGAGGAACGTTCCAATCCCCCTCCCCCGAATCATCGGAAGTGACAAGAAAGGGGACTGTTTGTCGACAAGATCCAAAAAGAAAGCAGGGTCACCACCCACTGGGCCGTAAATACTTCTTAACACTAAATCCCTAAGGCCTATCATACCTTTTACCAGAATATATCTCCCCTGTGGGTCAGCAATGGACTGGTCCACTTGAAAGGGTATAGAGCGGTTTACCAGGATGGCAACCCCTCTACTAGCAGTTGAGCCTCCAGAGGCAAAAACTTGACCAATATTTTGCCTACAGAGAGTAGTAGCCTCGGATGGAAGCAAATGGGTCTCTTGAATAAATGAGATACTGTATTGGACTGTAAAAGCGAGATGTGTTTAAAGATTTGATATCTCTTGGGACACCCACGGGCACCTCTAACATTCCATTATGAGAAATTTTGTTATAGTATTAACCATAATCATCTTGTACAATAATAAACAACCAATAAGCTGAACTCTCAGTATGTACCTCGCTTCGCCTCCCCATCCCTCCCCCAGAACAAAATAATCCGCATGTCCCCTTCAGAGAACCTATGCAGTGATAGCCATATAACCAGATGTTTCACAAGTGGAAAAAATCTGACTTGACAATCATATTGAAAGAGAATGCCAGACATTTTGTAAGGCTCGTGCAGAATGTTCAAATTTGAAATACTTAAACTCTCCCCCTTCCTTCCTCGAGAAGTCTATTAACAATTACCCTACCAACTTCTAGAAGCCCCCCTTCAACCTTCCTATCACCAAACAACTCTATACAATACCCCCCCCAGCCAGAATAATAGAGCCGAAGGAGATTATTACAGAAATGGGAGACCAACCCCCTACGGTTCCTACAAACACTCCCTCCAAGTCCGAAGCTGGAAACACAAAGTGAGGATAATAGGTTAAGCCTAACCTAAGGTAACAATTATGAGAATCCCAGTCCCTACAGGCTAGGATCAGAAGGGGTGCTAGAAAACCGAACCCCCATGATTTGGTACGCTATGCAGCTCTACCTTGAGCCTGCTCGATCAGGATAACCCCGCTCCCCCACCCTCAGAAGGTAACACGGTCTGCTCCTTTAAAGTCAGGCTCGGGCCTCATCAAGTGTACCACGTATATGGTCTCTCTAAAGTAAGGTGAGGTACAGCCTAGGTATGACCAGACAGTGTCACACAATGTTCACATAAAAGGGGGAATTGCCATCTGAAAGTAGAATAGGGTCCGGATGTATGTCCAGAAAGGCCAGTATCTAATCAGGCAAGAGCACATTTTGATGACGTCTCCCTACCAGGACAATTAGAGACAATGAAAACCCAAGTAGCCCAATTACCAACGGAACCTTGGCCTCAAGCATTACCCCTCAGGAACAAGCCAAACCGTCCCTCCCATCCCACTCATATTAATAACCAGCACGTAATATAAAAGGGAGAAAACTACAGAGTTTGAATACCAAAAACCCCAACAACATTTACAGTGAGCTAATATAACAATATTCTGTGGTGCAGGTTTTACTTGCCACCGATAAATGTCGACAGCCTCTGAGGAATCGAGTAGAGGAAATGCCTTGGGGAAGATGGTGAGACCGGGACCAAAAGCGGTCCTACTAGAATTCTGTCCCCTGAAAGGCATTCCCATAACAATAGTTCCAACCCAATAAGTTGAGTCCAGACCCTGCACTACTGCCCCCAGTGCTGGCAACTGGATATTAGCTGAGCAGGATGCCTTGAGACCCCACCACCCCTCGAAGAACCCCAAGACCCTGGTAAGTCAATACACAAATGTGAGAACTCAACAAAAGGCCTGCAATTTAAATTTCAAATAGGAGAGTAGGTCCCCCAACAAGTGAACTCCAGAAACCTTCATAAGAGACTGTTCATCTTGATTTAAACAGTTCTGGCAGCTTGCTTGCCAGGTCGGTCGAGATTGCAGGGGCGAGTCATAAGAAATCCAGATGCCTGAGACTGAAACCTGTAACTTAGCTGGATATAGCATCTTGGAGGAAATGCTAGCGGCCACCAGCTTGCTAACCGTGGGGTGGAACGCATCCCATTTTTGCCAGCTTTTGTATGGTAGGTCCTGGGAGATATGAAGCTTCACTCCTTCCCACATAAGTGCTTTCAAATCCCAAACCTTTGATAGAACTTGCTTTTTCACTATGTGGCTCAAAAACTTTAAAATAATAGGCCTGAGAGGAGCCCCTGGTTGAGGTCTGGGTCGGAGTGACTGGTGGGTCCACTCAATTTGATAGCTGGCATTAAATGATGAGGACCCTACCACCTTCTCCAGAAATTTCTGCATGAATAAGACAGTGTTGGGGTCTTTTTTCCTTCTCTGGAAGGCCCATAATTAAGATGTTGTTTCTCCTGCTCCTTCCCTCAAGATCCTCGGTTTTCATTTGCAGCTTCTGAATTTGCTGGCGCAACAGCATTATTTCAGGATCCAGCTTGTCTTTCCAATTCTCCACTGATTTAATCTGAACCTCCGAGTAGCCTACTCTCTGGTTAAGATTGGCTAGATCCCCTCTTAGAGATTTTAATTCGGAGGAGATTTCTGACAGAGTTTCTTTAAAGGGTTCTAACTCTTTCAAGAAACTATCTTCTGTAAGCGGGACCGGTTGAATTGGTGGGGCTCCGCTTTTACCGGCCGTCCCCCCTTGGGCCTTGGATTTTTTTGGCATCTTCTCAGGCAAGGGAGGCAGCGTATGCTTCAGCTGGGCCTGCCTCATATCAACATCCATTGAGGGGCTATTTTCCCAATTGTGATGCAGGTTTAGTCACAGATCTAATGTTAAAGGCAGGTATTCTGATGTGCTGTAGCTATTTCAACAGGAAAACGGCCAGAAAATAATAAAATTAGCAGTGGTAGAAGAGAAAAATGAGAGCTCCAAATCTCTGCTGCTTCTAAGTCGCTTGCATCACGTGACTCCTGAAATATCGCATCTAACAGAGGACACCTTGTCAGCAAAAAACAGAGCAAACTCCTCAAACCTAGAGCTTGAACTAGCTCCTCCCTGGACAAAGACAGGCTGGGTGTAACAACCTGTCTACCATGCGGAAGAGCTGAGATGGCCTGTTCCTTGCTGCATAAATCTCCCTAGACAGGGAGATTGCCCTTTAATAGTTACTATAATGTGACCTCAAAGCCAATTTGTCCTCCATCAACCTGGATCTCCTCCAGTGATGCTCCAGCCTCCGGCCCTTAATCTTCAACTCCCTGAGCTCCCCATCAAACCATAGGGGTCTCCGGCGAGTGGATGAGGGCCATACATACATAGACAGGCATGATAGAGTCAAAGGTGGCAGTGACAGCCCTATTATAGGCTGTCATCACCCCCTCTGCACTCATCCCGCACGCATTTTCCACACTCGATAAGTCCAGTACTGCCTGTAGTCCTGTTGGTGACAATCCCCGTAAAGGGCAGTACTGGACCATTTCCACAGAGGAAGGAACCTCAGGAGGGGCCCCAAACAAGAATCTCATGGTGCTATGATCCAGCCATACCACCGGATCAATGCTGTGATCAATGGCCTCAAGAGGTCCAACATGTGCCTACGTGAGTGGGTTACTGAGGTAATAACCTGTGACAGGCCCAGAGCTTCCATACCTTGGAGGGAGGTCACATCCAAATGACAAGAGTTCGTCGTCGACCCAGGCATTAATATCCCCCCAAATCATCCATCTGGGGGACTCCAACACCACACCAGCAATGAAGTCCCCCACCTCCTGCAGGAATTCCCTCTTCCCACCAGGTGGACGGTAAATAAGAAGGATCCTGCAACCTGCACCAGGGCTCCCTCACACGGCCACACACTTGAAGGACCTAGTAGAGCACACCGGTAGCACCGAGAGGCTCAAACTGATTTTAACACAAGTGGTCACTCCCCCACCTCTGTGAGCCCTCCTAAGGTTCTGCATCACAGAGCTCCTGGCTGGAATCACTGCCTCCAAAGTGGGGCCAACATTTTCACCCAGCCAGGTCTCTGTGAAGCAAGTCAAGTCTACTGAAAAAAATCAAGTCCACCATTACAACAGCCTTGTTCCTCATTGACCTGGCATTGCAAAACACAGCCCAAATCAGATGAGTGGGAACTGCTGGACCATTGACCATGTGCCCACTCTCAACTGTGGAGCCCTTAGGTATGGGAACCAGACAGGGAGGACCCCTCTCCAGTACCCATTTCACCCCAGGGAACCTCCTAGATCTTACCACCAGAATCGCTGACTCTCCGGCAGCCACTCCCATGCCCCTCTGTTTTGACCTCCACCCATGTACAATCTCCAAAGCCCAGCACCTACCATATACCTCTGGAGGTGCGGGAGGAAGCTCAAAAAGTTGGAGGTCATGCAGCAGGACTGTGAAGTAGCTGCACCTGGAGGCCCAAGAAACTAACACATCTTGACTGTTCAAATACTAAATACTTAAACTACAATAACCAAAAATAAATAAATAAATACAAAATGTAATTAAAACCATCCACAATCCCATACTAAACCACCCACACACCCAAAATTAAGACAAATTTAACTTACAAACATAAACATAAAAGGTAACCATTCACTCTAGCACACAGAATTCACATACACCAACACACATGCAAATCACTCCAAAGCAAATTTTAACCCCCTTCCCCAATACCAATGATTCAAATATCCCAGGCAGTCAGATATAAGAAATCCACAGTGTACTAGTCATAAACCAATCACTGCAATTTATAGAAAAAAACAAGTGTAGTACATGGGACTCTCACTCCCAAAAGTCAATCAAAGTTCTACCAAGACCGAAGGCACTCTCATTCCCTTCAATCAAATCTAGAAGGATCAGTTGTTCATTTTTAGTCAATGAACCAGATTGGCCCTCTCACAGCCTCCACCAAATGGTAAAAATATGTATTATACAATGTGATAAATCCAATGTCCCAAATACTGCATCCTGATTGGTTGGCTGGCACATTTACCACCGTGATAAATCCTCCAGTGTACCCACTGGAAAAAGTGCCAGCCAACCTTATCTCATGCCAGTCCGGTCGTTTTCTTTAAATCGAAACTGCAGCCATTTGTCCTGTTGCCGCTTTGCTAAAACACAGCGGTAAATATTAAAAAAAATTACATCCTCCTTCCAACCATACGGACTTCAGTTACTTACAAAATATCTAAAAAAATTTAAATAAAACTACATTTGCCATTGTATAATATAAATTTATCCCTCCAGGGTGTGGGTATACTGGAGGACTTAACAACGACTGGTGTGGTTAGGTCCTTTCGGCTGCGCCTCGTGACCGAATCACACCAGCCGTGATAAATCCTCCAGTATACCCACACCCTGGAGGGATAAATTGCTTAATTAGACCCCTCTTTGGCACTCTCACTGTCAACAAAGGCTCATTCTGGAGACCAGTACACATTGCACAGTACCTGAGGATAGTTGATTATAGTCCACCAGGAGCTGGCACACATTCAGGCTTATCCAACAGGGGATGAAACACACAACAGGAGAATGAAATCCTCATTTAGAATCCAGCTCTCACATCCAGCTTCACCAGCACATGCAGGAGCCAAAGCATGGCCAGTCTGCCATTTGCATTCCGTAGGGAACGTCACTAAAAGTGGACACTACTGCACACCAGTCTAACTAGGACTGCAACTGAAATCAAATGGTCCACCAAAAATCAAGACAAAGCCACTGCGGCACACTCAGCTGGCCAACTGAGATCAACCAGCCCACAGGAACCAGCAAAGTTCATCCAGGAAGCCATTCAGATACCAAGACTTCCAGCTCGAAATTCTTCAGGACAAGCCCACAGAGTAGCTAGCAATGGAGACACAGCTCACAAAACTTCAGGCAAGTGAATGAAACAGTATGTAATATTTATAAATGAGATATAGGCCCGAGAGAACTAAGGGGGAAAAAAGTGTCACCTTCGCAGTTTGTTTTCACAGCTAATCGAGCAGTGGATGTCTGCCTTCCTTTTGGGGAAGGAGTCACTGGAGCCGATCTTGTCTGCATAGCATCACGTGATTGGAGCTCGAGTTACTGAAGGCCATCCCTGCATGCAAATAGGCAGGGACAGAAGATGGCCTGTTGGCTGGATGCATACATGAGTGCATTCCTGCATGGGGAACAGTAGAGCCTATAACCTGAAAAGACCAGCACCAGCCCAAATGGAGGAAGACCCTAGCAACGTGGAACCAGCAGTAGACGACACAACCAGATTACCCATCATCTACAGGGAGTAGCAAATCATCCTCTGACCTTTCTGACTGACCCCAGAAGACCCAGGGATACTGACACTGGCTGAGGCTGCAGCACCAGCAATACAGTCTTCAACAGATCACCATATCACCCCAGCACATCATGCCCACTTGCCCAGGAGAGGAAGGGTTGCCTCTGGACTGTTGCCCACCTTTGTGATCAGGCCCTGCCTGTAAAGGATGCCACCCACAAACTCGCCATCCTGGGGTTGCAGAACAGGTACCCTGTTTAGTAGCTGCAGCATCAGAGGATGTGGACCCTGCAGCTTCAGATGGAGATTCGACATTAGAGAGAAATCGTTGGAGTGCCCCAGCACCACTCAACAGGCCTTGGGATTTCATGATCCTCCCATTGGAGGGTCTGCTGGCTCTGTGATCTTCTGGGGTTTCAGTCATCAGGTCACCCTGCCTGACCCCCCCAAGAAGGCGGTGGGAACATTGTCACCCAAGATGAGAAGGAGAACCAGCATCTTTATGTGATGGTGGTAGAACGTGTAACCAATGACAGAGCAACAGCCACAAAGAAGTCTCCCACAGCAGTCTTTAGTTGCCTTCCTCGACTATAAAGAATGCTCCTGAGGCCTTGGAGCCTAAGCAAGTGGAGGCCCTGGCCAAGTACCAGAAGTCTGAGGGACAGATGCAAATGGATCCTGAAATGAAGTGCTGGTGGTATGGACCATGACTGCCACCAGGAAAAACTGAGGTGAGAAACTCACAAAAGTCTGCCAAGCCAATCAAGTCATCAAGCATGAGATGTTTCCTGACTATGACAAGGGGGGAGGACAGGGTACTCCATACAAGCAATTTCAACTTATGGTTGCAGGAGTGGTGCAGAGAGGAGGGGTTCAGCTTCATTGGGGGCTGGGGTCCCACCTGGAGGGATAAGGATCTATACAGGGAAGATGGCCTGCATCAATCTTGGAGGGGAACCATGGTCTTCAGTGAATGGCTTAGGTGCTACACTGGAAAGCATTTAAACTAGTCAAGGGGGGGTGATGGAAGAAGGCAGGGAGTCATAACCCCCCCCCACAAGCTGAAGTAGTCAATCTAGAGAACCCTAAGGGAGGGAAATCCCCAACAGTACCTAACAACAAGAAAAACATATTAATAGAAATAAAGAGGGATGGGAATGAAGGTGGATGGAGAAAGACGAGTAGGCAAAAGGGAAAAAGGAGGGCTGACAAGAAGGGTGGTAGCAGGATTTGGAAGGCCACATGTGCAAATTCTTGAAGTCTGGGAAATAAAATCACAGACTTAATGGCCATTATAACAGAGGCTGACCTGGACATTGTCGCTATTACCGAGCCCTGGTGCAACAAGAACCATGCCTGGGATATAGCCATACCTCTGTTCAGGAAGGAAAGAGTGGGTAAGAAAGGAGAAGGGGGGTGGCTCTTTATGTGAAGGACAGCATTAAAGCAACAGAGATACAGGGGATACAAGGAGCGGTGGAGGTACTGTGGGTCACTCTAGAGACAGGGAATGGAGCCACTATTTGCACTAGCGTGATCTATAGACCTCCAGCATGAGGGGAGAAGATAGATAAGGTTCTGGCGGAAGCCATCCAAAAGATGGCAAATTGGGGGGAGGTGCTGCTGGGTCACTGCAATCTGCCAGATGCAGACTGGAGTGTAGCCCCCCCCCCCCGATGTCTAGCGGTATGATGATGGAACATCCATGGGGAAGGGGAACCACACAAAAACACATTTGCTAACTTATGTTTTGTTCCCCGGGTCTGGGATGCAGATCTTCTCCCTCATGGTGCTGAGCTAGGGGAAAACCTGGCTGACAGACCACGCTTGAACACTGAAGGCATTGAACAGTCCAACCCAGGATTAATAACAGTAACAGAACTTTTAATTAACTTGATTTGCCCATGGACAGCTTAAGGTAGACATTGCACAGCGCCCCCACTGGGAAAAAATAAGTCTCTGGACCGAAAGGTCCTGGCAGGCACAGTTCAAAAGTCCCAAAGTCCATATTTACAGCAGACAACTCATTATTTTACACTGGGCATTCATTGCGATTACTCCAAAGCAGGCAGCGTTATTTAAACATTTCTAGTCAGAGGCATTTCATCTATTTTTCAGCAGGTGCTTTACTCACTATTTCTCTAGTTGAACTCCAGAGGCAGGATCCACTGGTCCCAAATTCCCTGGCCACAAGTAATACAATTTGGGACTGCAGCTACACAATTTTTCTGACTGCAGCCCCCAAAGCAATATTCTCAGTCTCTTAAGAGTCTCAAGACTTTCTCTCTCTCTCTCTCTCTCTCTCTCTCTCTCTCTCTCAGTAGGCTTTACTGGTAGGGTCCTCCATTTCAGAACCCACTGGAGAGTCATAAAGGGCATTTGGCAGCCCACTTCTCCATTACATTCTAAATACTTTGCCCTCCCTATTCAGCTTCATGAAGAAGAGCTTTTACCAGTGCTTCAAATTTATAACAGGGCATTTTGGGGCCCAATCCAGGAATACTTTTACCTTTGGAATTTGCACTGGGGCATTTGACAGCCCCAAACAAGTACACCGCTCAGAATCTCTGCCATGCATTCTCTGACTCTTTCACTCTCTGAGCTCTGGAGGTACAGACAGTAAACTCTTCCATTAGTTATATTCTACTGCTCCAAAACTGCGACTTCCAAGCTGGGACCACTCTTTACCATTACAGACTATCAACGCAGACTTTACACACGAAGGTTCAGCTCACCGAAGATCCAATGAACTTTCTACTTTTACATGCCTAGGGTAGGCAGCAATCCCCAGGGGGTTCGTGGTGCCAAAAGATGGTACCTACCACCCACTGGCCAAGAAACTGACCCCCATGACCAATGGGACCACATGCCCAATTACATAAATTTAGTGGGCAGAGGAGGGCCTGGCATCTCTGAGGGGTCCGTGGTGCCACACAGATCCAACCTCCCACCCTCACTCAAGAACTGACCCCAGTGGGTGAGGGTCCCAAAGCCTGTTTACCAAATCTGCAGAGCCATTAAGGTTTTTCCTCCTGGAGCTCAGGAAGTTTAGCACCGAGTGGTCCTTACAGTCTTTTGCACAGTTCTGTTAGGCTGCTGGATTAAAGTCCCATTCCTGCCAGTGGCATACTCTTGCACTCCCACCTCCTCCCAACTGCCCTTCGCCCATGTAGGGGCAGTGTATCTCTGGCTTCTGCTACTTCACCGGTCGATGCTCTGGGCCATCCTCCAGAGAAAAGTACAGTCCAGCTTACAGGAGTGCAGGCCTGTTGATCACCTCCTCAGCTCTACAAAAACTGAATGCAACATCTTGCAAACTCTTAAGCTACAAGCAGTTGTCCCTCACCCCAGGAAGCCAGCACAGCACAGCTGCCCAGCTCCCTGAGGCTCCAAGGCATTAACCCCTTAGTGGGTTCTTTAGGCCCAGAGACCAACTCAAAAAAGGAAAACCGTGTTTCTTTGGAGACCCACAGTAGATTCTCTTCCTAGAGGGGGGTTACAGGATCATCCCAGTTGCAGCTTCAGCTAGAAGCAGGGACATCCTGGACTCCCTGCCGGTGGCATTCCTCAGGCAGCTAGTGAGAGAACCCACTTATGGAGGGGGCAGTATTTGAACTTGTACTCACCAATGGGGACAGTCTTGCAGACATCATTGTGCATGGCCACCTGGGGACCAGTGATCACCATACAGTCTGGTTCAATATAAGTACAGTAGCAGAACCAAACCGCACAAAGGCGAGGGTCCTGGACTTTAGGAGGGCTGACTTTACAAAGAAGAGGGAATGCCTCATGGATGCCCTGGCAGGGGAGGAGGACTTGGGTGGAGTGGAAGAACACTGGGCAAAACTAACAGGGACCATAGTGAAGGCAACAAACCTCTGTCTCAGATAAATAAGCAAAAGCAAGAGGAACAAGCATTTGTCAATGCCGAATGTTGTCGCGCTGGCATTGGCTTTGGTAGTGCAGTGTGGAAACACATTTTAGGCAGGATGTGAAAAATGACAGCTGTACTGTTCATAAGGAGGTGTAAAAAATGGCAGTGTTGAAAATGTGGCATGTAAATATTGCAAATTTGCAAAGTCACAAGGGTGCGTGGGAAATGCGCAATGCACGCTTGTAACACGGTCACGTTACGGACTTTTGGCACCAAATTTCAACACAGGAATTTTAGCACCTCTGCTCATGTACAGTGTCACTGTCATTTCCTCAAACTGTCCCAAAAAGTGATTTCACACAGCGACCGCGCTATTCTGTGCTGGGCGTGCGAAAACACATTTCGGGCAGGATATGTAAAATGACAGCATACTGTTCATCAAGAGGTGTGGAAAAATGCCAATGGTGAAAATCCAGAGTGAAAATATTACAAATGCACAGCGTTGATGCGTGCAAACTTTCACGCCAACTGCATTTTATAACACGAGTCATTTTATAGATGTGTCACCAAATTTTCAACATAGGCATTTTAGGACCTCTGCTCATGAACAGTGTCACTGTCATTTTTGTAATCTGGCCCAAACACTGATTTTCCACAGCGACCGCGCTATTGTGCGGCGGAAGTGCGGAAACACATTTTGGCCAGGATGTGAAAAATTACAGCTGTACTGTTCACAAGGAGGTATAGAAAAATGACAATGTTGAAAATCTGGTGTGAAAATATTGCAAATTCACGAAGTTACGAGCGTGCGTAGCAACTGCGCAACTAACGCTCATAACACAGTCATTGTATGGAGTAGTGTCACCAAATTTTCAACATTGACATTTTAGGACCTCTGTTCATGAACAGTGTCACTGTCATTTTCGTAATCTGTCCCAAACACTGATTTCCCAAAGCTGCCACACTATTTTGTGCCGGAAGTGCAGAAACACATTTCGGCCAGGATGTGAAAAATGACAGCTGTACTGTTCACAAGAAGTTGTAGAAAAATGACAGTGTTGAAAATCTGGTGTGAAAATATTGCGAATTCGTGATGTTACGGGCATGCGTAGCAACTGCGCAATGCATGCTCGTAAAACAGCCATTTTTTTTCACAAAATTTGCAACATAGGCTTTTTGAGAGCCCAACTCATGAACAGTGCCACTGTCCTTGCGTTAATTGGTCCCAAAAGGTGATTCTGCGCGAGTGACCGTAAATCACCTTCAGGACCTATTAACGCCATAACAGTGACAGAATTCATGAGAAGGGTTCCAAAACCTCATACAAAAATTTTGTGCAAAATTCCAAAAATGCCTGAGATATGCATCAAAGTTGAAAAACCCTATTTATTCCATTATACAGCTTACCGGCATTTCCTCAGTTAGCAGTCGGCTTTGAAGAGTGCAGGCGTGTTCTGGTCCACTGAAGATCATTGTGCCAGACTCCAGAAGTAAGTATGAGGGTGAGGATGGTGTGGGAGGCAGGGTGCGAGTGGGTGGGTGTGGGTGGGGGTAGGGAGACTACGAGGGACCATTTTCTCTTCACAGGTAGTGAAAAAAAAAACATTGTGGAGGTTTTCTTTTTACAGGTATTTTTGGGGATACCATAGCCCGGCAGAAGTTGGGCACCCGTCGCCACATAGGGAGTGGGGACACTAGCTGAGGGGTGGGCACCCCTCAGCACAGAAGGGGAGGACATCAATGCCAATGGAGGTGGGCTCTCCCGTCGGCACATTAAAGTGGGAAAAGAGGGGATGGATGCTGACGGGGACTGGGCACCATGGCAAATAGCAACAAGGCGCATGAGTCGAGGGAATTGGGCACCCCTCGGCAAACAAAAAGGAGCAGGATGGGACACATTATGCCGACGGGGAGTGGGCTCTCCCGTCGGCACATTCATGAGGGGCAGGGTAAGCTGACCGGGGGATTGGGCATCCCTGAAGTCGGCAATTTAGCGGCCACTGTGCCGCCATGTTTGTAGCTGGCGAAGCACATAGGAAGGTCCGCTGCATGTGACGAGCTTTGCTCACATTGCAGTGGACCTTTCCTTTGATGTGAACATGCAGGCTGATTGGGGAATGAGGGACGCACCTACTGGTACATGCTCTGCATTCGCCCAACAGCGACCGCCCCTTCAAATCTCCACTACAGCAAGATGTTGACTGTGCAAGTGCGCCAACATAAAAAGAGACCACTATGATTCTCAGAAGAGCTGGTCGGGAAGGTAAGGGCAAAACAGTTAGCATTCAGGGGGGTACAAGGAGATGCAGAGGGAAGAGGATAGGTAGGTATATCAGGAGAAGCAGAGGAAGGCAGGGAAAGCAGTCAGGAGCGCAAAGGCACAAACTGAGGAGAAAATAGTGCAGGCAGTAAAGAAAGGGGACAAGATATTTTTCAGGTACGTAAGCAAAAGCATAAAGTTGAGGGGAGGGATTGTAAGGCTGAGGAGGGAAAGAGGGGGAGAGTGCATGAAGGAGGACCAGAAGAAAGCAGACATCCTGAACAAACACTTTTGTTCAGTATTCACAGAGGAAAGGGAAGGCAAAGGGCAACAGATAAGTGATGGGAGCATTGCAGGAAGGGAGGTGGACACTAGTCCATTTACAGAGGAGAGAGTCCTGAAGGAACTTGTAAATCTGAAAGTGGATAAGGCAAAGGGGCCAGGAGGGATACATCTAAGGATATTTCTCAGAGGGTGCTGGCTGCACCTCTGATAGTCCTGTTCAACCACTCTCTGTAGATGGGGTGGTTCCAGAGGACTGGAGGAAGGCAGATGTAGTCCCACTTAACTAAAATGGTAGCAGGGAGGAGGCTGGCAATTACAGGCCAATCAGCCTGACATTGGTGGTGGGAAAATTAATGGAATCACTACTGAAGGAAAGGACTGTGGAATATCTTGAATCCAGTGGCTTACAGGATCTGAGGTAGCATGGATTCACAGTAGGGAGGTCATGTCAAACAAATCTGATAGATTTCTTTGACTGGGTGACCAGAGAATTAGATCAGGAAAGTACAGTGGATGTGTCCTACTTAGATTTCAGTAAGCCCTTCGACACCGTTCCACATAGGAGACTCGTAAACAAGCTGGGCAGCCTGGGAGAGGGTCCAACAGTGGTGAACTGGGTAAGGAACTGGTTGGGGGATAGGACACAGAAGATGGTGGTAAATGGAGTTCATTCAAGGAAGGGAGGGTGACAAGTGGGGTACCACAGGTATCAGTACTGGGGCCAGTCATCTTTAATATCTTTATCAGTGACATTACAGATGGGTTAGAAAGGAAGGTATGCCTTTTTGCACATGACACAAATATTTGCAATAGGGTAGACACTCAGGGGGTGTGTGTGGAAAAAATGAATGGAGACCTAAGAAAGCTTGAAGAGTGGTCAAGAGTGTGGCAACTAGGTTTCAAAACAAAGAAGTGCAAACTCATGCACTTGGGGCACAGAAACCAAGGGGCAGAGTACAGGATGGGGAGTGGTACTGATGACCACCAGACAGGAATGAGAACTGGGGGTAATCACATCTGATGATCTGAAAGTGGTTAAACAGTGTGACAAGGCGGTGGGGAGAGCTAGTGGGATGCTAGGGTGCATAGGAAGGGACATCACCAGATGAAGGAGGGAGGCAATGATACAGCTTTATAAATCTTTGGTGAGACTTCACCTAGCATACTGTATCCAGTTCTGAAGACCATATCTCCAGAAGAACATAGACAGCGTAGAGGCGGTCCAGAGGAGGGCAACTAAAATGGTGCAGGGTCTGCATCACAAGCCCTATGAGGAGAGACTAAAGGACTTCAATATGTACACCCTGGAGGAAAGGAGGGAGAGGGGGTTATGACAGTGACTTTCAAGTACCTCATGGGTATAAATAAGGTACAAGAGGAAAGTATTTTCCAAAAAAAAAAGCTCAAGAATGAGGGGTCATGCTATGAAGCCTGAGGGGGGTAGACTCAGGAGAAACATAAGGAAGTACTTCTTCACAGAAAGATTGGTGCATGCCTGGAACAGCCTCCCAGCATATGTGGTGGGGGTAAAAACTGTTACGGGTTTCAAGAATGCATGGAATAGGCATAAGGGATCCTTAGGGGATAGAAAGGGGCAGGGTAAAGCCATAGATCAAGTAGGATCTGCAGTATTGCAGTAGGTAGGGAAAATGGGCAGAGTGGGTAGGATAGGCGGTCCATATCTGCTGTCAAGTTTTATGTTTCTGTGTTCCTATGTAAGTGGTGGGTGGACTCCAAGCACAGATATTGCTTTCCCTACATGTCTGGTTGACTGTGGGACTATGTGGAAGCCAGCTGAGAGACTGTTATTAGTTGAGGCTAAGACACAACTGGCTAAAGGGTACCATTGTTTTTACAAGCAGCATATAAGGAGGAAATCGACCAGCTGGCTAGGACCAAGGTTGTCACCTGGGACAGAGGGAAGAGCATTAGAATGCATGAAGTCCTCTCCATGAACCTTGATGGACAGCAAACTGGATATTGCATCTGAGTGGTCCAGCCAGATGGAGTGCTCCTTAGGAAGCCCCATACCCAGCTTGATGTGTGAAGCCTGAAAAGAGCACCAAGAGTCAGAGGGGTCCCAGTTTCAACTGAGGAGCACCATAAGTTCTGCAATGGCACTGGTTGTACCAGTGTTCAAGTTTTCTGCCTTCCTGTAAACCAAAGAGGGGAAGTTTAAGTGATCTTTTTATGACAGGTGTGGCCTCTGTCATAATGTGTCACCTGGTACCAAACCTTGCAGCAGAAGACTTTTGTTTGAACATTATACAGCCTTCCCCAAAGGTCTTTGCATCTCCCCTTGGAGGCCCACCCTATCTGGAAGTGGGGTGCTCTCACAGGACTGTAACAGTTTGGACTTCCATGTCAACCCTTATAATATTTCCACGTTTTAATCAAATTTTGAAAAAAAAAATTTTTTTTGGAATTTTAAGCAGTGTTGAGTGTGTTTTGCTCGCTTCTGTTTTCTTGTAGGTTGGAGCTGGGCCTTACAATTGTGTCTCTGCAAAGGATAGAAGATGTATTACCAAAAAAATCTGAAGACACCAAGGTAGTAAAGGCTGCTGCAGGACATCAGGGCACCATCCTGGCACTTAGGCACATGATATTTGATTAAGTATAAGAAATCCAAGCAGCAGTTAGAATTTAAATTGTCTCATACCAAGGACAGGCAGAAATCCCTATTTTCCTATTTAAATAATAAAAAAGGAAATAAAAAGCCAATTGTGCCAGTAGCACATGAGGGAATCACTATCAAAACAAATATTGACACAGGAAATTGCTTTAACAACTACTTCTGTTCAGTTTTTTCTACTGATACACACAAATATTTGTGAACACTGTACCCCCCAAGACTTATAGTTCAGTTTTGAAAACATTTAAAAAAACTACCAATCCAGGACCTAATAATATACACCCCAGATTTCTTATTGAAACCGCTGAATCTTTAGTAACCTCCTTGACTATTCTATTCAATATATCACTTAAGGAAAATATCATCCGTTAAGATTGGTTAAATGCATTAGTCACACCGATACATAAAAAGGGTAGTAAATCTAATGTTCAAAATTATTGGCCTATCAGTCTTACGTCCATTGTTGGTAAATTAATGGAACGTCTTATAAAATCATTGTTTGAAAAATATATCAAAATAATGGGTCTGGAGGATAACGCCCAGCATGGTTTCATGCCTAACTACTCATGCACAACTAACCTCATATCTTTCTATAACACTCTCAGCCAAAACCTTGACAATAATATACTGGTAGATGTGATACTACTGGATATCACTAGAGCTTTCAATAGAGTATCCCACTACAAACTTACCAATAAACTTAAATTATTGGGCTTTTCTCCATGTCTAGTAAATTGGATCAGTAACTGGCTATCAAACATAATTCAACAAGTCAAAATCAATGGAACACTGTCACACCCTGGTGCAGTCACCAGTGGTGTGCCCAAGGGATCAGTACTTGGGCACATATTATTTAACATCTTTATCAGTGATATGAAAATCAAATCCAAAAATATTCTTGTCAAATTCGCTGATGATACCAAATTAGGTGGCCCAGTTGATAGTGTTGTGAATACTACTACCCTTGTAAATGACTTTGATGATATCCTGCAATGGGCACAAACAAACGGTATGATGTTTAATGTGGACAAACGTGTCAAAATACATCTTGGAAAAAATAAACCTAATCAAAATTACCATCTTAATAACATACCTCTCAAATCATCAGTAAGCGAGTGTGACCTAGGTATTATAATTAATCATAAGTTATTATCAACAGACCACTGCACTAAAGTATCCAGGATAACTAATGATATCATTAAACAGATTAGAAGAACATTCATTAATAAATCAGAACATTGTCTAATCCCACTTTACAGAGCCTACATTAAACCCTATGTTGATTTTGGGTCCCCCTTCTGGAACCCCTATCTGAAGGGGGACATTCAACGTACTGAACAAATTCAAAGGTGTATGACTAAGATGATATCTAGATTATCAACCTCAGACTGTCAAACAAGACTACATAAACTGGCCTCTACTCATTACACAATAGGAGACAGCGTGGCAATCTCTTATTTACTTATAAATTGCTTAAAACACCAGAACTAATGCAACATTGAGGACTTGAGTATTCAAAAAATCGTACTGTTGCTAGGCTACATAATAAATAATTGATGGTTAGCCATGCTAAAACCAACAAAAGGGCAAACTACTTCACTGTTAGGGCACCTAAACTATGGAATTCACTACCAGAAGAGTTAGTGGACCATACAAACTTCACAACCTTTTTTAATCATAGAAAACTTTTATTAGGTTTTCTCCAATAACAACAGTACACAGGATACAAAAAACAAGTCCAACATGAATACAGGTTGGGTTCATTGCTTATATACAGACCTAAGGAGTATTGCAACCTAGGCATAAGAACACCTAAGCGGCCACAGAGCATGCAAAACCTAGCCCAACAATAACTGCGTACTAATAACAAATTGAGGAAGCAATATTTGTGACAAATGTCTGCACTTCTAAGGTGATAAGATGGTGATCAAGTCCAGAAACAGAATAAAGGTGATGTTCCAGCATACATGGCAACAGTGGGAGGAGTTTTAAACTGACATCAGGCATCAACGGGGATTGGGGAAAGGGGTCTAAAACAAGAATAGGCTAGTCCGGAGTATTGCCTGGCGGGGTTGGAGGCACAAACAGAGAGCAGAGTGCAAGTATGCATTCCATTTTTGGTAGTACTTAGACAGATGACCTTTCCTAAAATAGGACAGTCGCTTCAGGCTGATAAATCTGGCCATAGCAGCACGCCAAGATAAGACTGTGGAGGAAAAGGGTTTGTGTCAGTTCATCAGCAGAAGCCTCTTAGCTTCCATTAGGGCACTTAACAGCCAATCCTTGTGGGCAGGTGGAAGGGTACCAATGGGTGAAAGATCTCCAAGGAGACGCATAGGATTGGAGAGGTCAATCGATTGGCCCAGAGCACTGGCGCAGTCCATTTTTATTGAAGCCCACTAGGGAAATAAGTGGGGACAGGACCATAGAATATGTAGAAGGTGAGCTGGGCTTTCGTGGCACCTCCAGCACTGGGTGTGCGGAAGCAACCCCCGTGCCTGGAGGGCAGCCGGCATCCTGTACCAGTGAAGGAGAATTTTGAGTTGAATCAGCTGACTCCTGGCAGCCTTATGTGAAGAGTGTGCCAGCCATAGACACTGAGCCCACATATCGGGAGAGATAGGGTGTTGCAAATCATTTGCCCAAGCCAGTTGGCAAGATACAGTATAGTCCGGTCTCGAGTCACACCACACTTGATAGAAGTGCCCAGCCAGTCCCCGGCATGAGGAGCTTTTATGTAAGGTAGTTAACCAGTGCCACTGGGGATCCAGATATGTCAACTGAAGGGCCTGGACTGCACTGTGGATTTTGAAAAACCTCCAGAAGTCTTTAGATGGAAGATTGTATTGAGACTTTAATTGATCAAAAGACATCAGTTCAGTGGAGTCAGGCATGTATAGATCCTGAATGCATTTTATGCCATTATCCTCCCAACTAGGCCAATGCACTGGTTTCTGATCAATCAACAGGAGCTGGTTGCCCCAAATGGGGACATACCTCAAGGGAGGAAAATGGGCAGACTTTGAGGTGCCAGAGAGGGCCGTGAGTTTATGCCAAGTTTTCCTAGTTTCCGCCATCACCGGAGTCAGGAGAGCAGCAGGGAAAGTAAGCCCTGACAGAAGCCTACTTGGAGGATGACCTAACAGTAGCTAAGTCTCTAAGTTTACCCACGGGGAAGGGGAGTCGAAGAGGGTACAAACCACTTGGTGGCCTGGGCAGATAGATACGCCAGATGATAGCCCTGCAGCCATGGGAGACCAAGACCTCCTCTAGACCAATGGGCCTGCAGTTTATTACGGCTCTAGTGGGACTTCTTGCCCTCCCAGAGCAGCAGTGCCATCAGCTTGTCCAAGGTTCGGAATAGCTTAGCCGAGAGGGGAATCGGGAGGTTGTTAAGAAGGTAAGCCACCCTGGGAAGGAGGAGTATGTAAATGACAGCTACTTTGCCCCTCAGGGAGAGAATAAGGCAACGCCACCATTCTGCCTCCGCAGAGAGACTGGAGAGTAGAGGGAAGAAGTTTGAAGATTCCAGGTTCTTCCAGGCAAAGGGAATCACTACACCCAGGTAAGTAAAACCACGCAAGGTCTAAACCTTGTAGACAGTCTCTTTTACACGCAGCGCTGAGAGGGGCCAGGATGGTCTTCTTTTGATTAGTCTGCAAGCCAGACAACCAACCAAAGGTTTGAAGAATAATAAGTATCTCTGGGAGGGAGTTCTGAGGTTGGGAGAGAGTGAACAGAAGATTGTCCATATACGCCGCAGCCAGGTAGGAGTGTTCGGTTACCCGTATACCGGTTACTGTGGGGGTGGATACCAGTTTCCGTATTAACGGATCCAAGACCACAAGGAATAATAAGGGGGGAAAGGAGACAGCCCTGGCGGGAACCCCTGTGAAGCAAAAACGAGGGAGAAATGTCCTTGTTTGTGAGGATTCTGGCCATTGGGGAGTTGTAGAGGGTGGAAACCCATTTACAAAAATATGGGCCAAAGTCATAGAGGCAAAGAACTTCATGAAGATAAGGCCATTCCACCAAATCAAATGCTTTTGAGAAGTCCACTGCCAAGGCTGCCATTGGGATGCGAGAGTGTAGTGCAGTCCACTTAAGATCCAGGAGCAGTCTGGTGTTATCTGTCCCAGACTTCCCCTTTCTGAAGCCCACTTGGGAGGGGTTGATTATGGTAGGCAACACTTTGATTATACCATTAGCCAGAATTTTAGCTGCAATCTTAGTGTCTACCGGAATTAGGGATATAGGGCGGAAATTGGCACAATCTAGTGGGTCAGTAGATTTTTTGGGGAGAAGGGTAATGAGGGCATCCCTCATGGTAGGAGGGAGAAGTTTGGCCTTATGAGCTTCCTGCAATGCACTCAAGAGCAGGGAGGAAATCTCAGGGGTCAGAAGCTGGTACAGCTCAACAGTCATGCCATCTGGACCCAGTGACTTGCCCTTGGCCAGCTGCGAGATGGACAGTTTGAGTTCAGCCTCCGAGAAGGGTTTCTCAAGGGCCACCACTGAGTCTGAGGATAAGCGGGGCAAATCCGATGATAAGCAGAACTCATGTAAGCCTTGTTGTAGCTGAGCAGAGTCCAGTGTCATCCTGGACTGGTATAAGGACTGGTAAAATTCCTGCATGTGAGCATTAATGCCTCGGGGATCTGAGATTACCCTGCCTGAAGAACTTTTAAGTGTGTGTATGCGGGAGGTGGCCTGCTGTTTTCGTAGTTGGTAAGCGAGGAGCTTCCTCCCCCTTATCCCCCCTTCCCGGTGATTGTGCTTTGAGCGAAGGAGCAGTCATTCTGCCTTTTGCTGCATGAGGGCATTAATCCGGTATTTGACTCCAACAATCTCACTAATGAGGGATTGATTTAGGGAGCCAGCACTAGAGGCCTTAAATTGTGCCTCCAAAAGGGACAATTCAGCTTGCAACTGATCCAGGGTGACCTTCCAAGCTTGGTTCTTTGCAGCTGAATAGGAAATAATATGCCCCCTCAATACCACCTTGAAAGCTTCCCAGACAGTGCCAGCCCTGACTTCTTCCATGGTATATACAGCAAAGTAATTTTTGGCTGCATCATGCATTGATAGGCAGAATTCCTGATCCTGCAGCCACCGGAGGTTGCAACGCCATCTCGTGCCTGTGCTGGAGTGTCCAAGTGCAACATAAGAGCATATAATTGGGGTGTGATCTGAGATAATTATATTGTCAATCTGGGTAGCGGACACTCCCGGGGCTGCAGCGGCATTGACAAGCCACAGGTCAATCTGACTGTAGGTGAGGTGAATGGCTGAGTAATAGGTGTAGTCCTGCCCAGAGGGATGATCACGCCTCCAGACATCTACAAGGCCCCATTTGTCAATTAGCTCCTGCAACGAAGCCCGGGCTTTAGGGTGGGTTTGAGGGGTGGGCTTAGATTTGTCTAAAAAAATATCCGGTACCATATTAAAATCGCCTCCAATTAGAATGGGTATCTGTGGACTGCCATCCATGAGAGCGGCTATAGCCTGGCTGAGTTCAGACAAAAAAACCTGCATCATCCACATTGGGCCCATACAGGTTGACAAGGACTGCAGCACCCCCTTGGAAGGCGGACCTTACAGCCACCCATCGACCCTGTTTATCAGTTTTGGTCTCCTCTTCCACCCAAGGGCATGAACAGCGCACCGGTATCACCACTCCCCTGGATTTAGTTGAGGCTGAACTAGCCACTACCCATCACACCTAAGACTTTTTCAGCCACTAAACAATCCTGGCAGTGAGGTGCGTCTCTTTAAGAAGCGCAATATCGGCCTGCAAGGAACATAGGTGCTGAAGGACCTTTGTGCACTTTACTGGGTGGTTCAGCCCCTTGACATTCCAGGAAATAAACCTGATCCCTGAAGGGGCGTGGTTCACCATGGTTATAGCAGTAGAGAGTGGATAAAGAATTGAAGTACTCACCACCAAGGCAGCAGACATAGAGGCAGGAGGGGGGAAAGAAGTGGGGGGTACCTGAGAGCATTCCACAAGAGTTGATCACCAGGCAGTGGAAACCTGTGTCTAACAGAAGTGCAGAAACCGTATCCTATAATGTAATAAAAGAGATAAAGTTATATAACCATATTTATGCAATAACAGTTTGCAACGAAGAACTGTATAAGAAAGACAAAACTTCCAAAACCAGAACCAAATGGTGCCCTTGTAATCCAAGAGCCTAAGTAGGAAAGGGGGTTGGAGTTAAGGGCTATCCCAGCAAAAGTCACGTACACTGGATTACTCTAAAGGTGAAAAGGTGTATGCGTAAGAGAAGTCCTTCCAAAGCAAGGGAAGGAGAGTTCTCAGCTACACTAGCCACTCACCCAATCGGGGGTGTAGGAAAATAGAACCAGCTGGGGATACTCATCCCCAGCTGGATTGCCTCCCTGAGCGGGTGGATAATAATACCAGGGTATATATTAAAGGGTTAAAGAAAGAGAAAAGTTGTGGGGGGTGGGGTTGTGGGGACGGGAGGAATACCCGTGGCAGGAAGGAGAGGGCAAGGTTACAGAAAGGAGAGAGAAAAGGTTGGGGGTAGAGGAGTAAAAGGTGAAGTGGGGTGGGGGAACTCCCTGCCTGAGGTTCCCTTATGCAGGCATCATCATAGGTCCTATAGTTCCTGGATCAACAGCCAGAGAGAAGATGCTTCAATATGCTGTGGGGCTTGAAGCTTCCGCCTGCACCAAAGGGTAAGATCCCTGCCAGAAGCCTTGAAGGCAACAAATTACAGGGGCCTCATTACCCACGTCATCCGCAGGGTGTAAGGGTAAGATGCACCCTTGGAGCACCTCAGTGGTCAAGGCCTTGCATGCCACCCATTGTGAGTAACCAGAATGGGGAGTTCTACCCATACAGGAAAGAAAACTGAGTACCTAGTCATTCAGAGTACAATTAGAGAACAGAAGTTAGGTAACCTAATGGGCAAACTTCCCCATACCATAATCGATGATGGTAAGCCCCCCGTCCCACATAACAATAACCCACAGTGGTACAGTTATAGGAGAGAAAAGAAAAGATATCATAATACAACCACCAGAGCATAGCAGAAGCCTCAAGTACAAGGAATGTCCAAGTGGCAGGCAGAGGCTGCAGGAATAGGTTGCCCCGAGGAAACAGCCTCTGCAAAGGATTTGAGTCCTGGCTTGATGGGCAACTAGGGATCTTCTACTGGCCCTGCTATGTCAGGTAGGAATTCAGACCATTCACTGGGGGCAGCCACATCCATAAGGGAAGCTTCAATGTTAGAGGCGCAGGACAGGTCGTCATCAAAGGAGAAATCGTCCCTGGGAAGCTTGGCCGGCGGAGCTGTTTGCTGGCAATCTGGTGAAGGATGCTGATCATTTCTTGAGCACGTACTGCCTAATTCATGGAGATGGAGCGGCCCATCCTTTGTGGCATCGGACAGGAGTGCACTGGTGCAGGAGAAGGATTTTAGCCCCTATAAGCTGAATGAGTAGAGAGTGTGCGTGATCCCCTTGCAAGGCTTGGGGGAATCTTTCAGAGGAGTGCCAGTCCGGTCCATTTGTTGTTCCCCTGGGAACCACTGCTCAGACTTTTGGTTCCCATTACACTGGGAGGGGACACCTGGTGCCCAGAGGCATCTGGGAGGTGTAGTTTGCAGGGACAGAAACGGCCAGTACCTAGAGGCCTGGATTTCAATATTGTTCGGGTGTGATGTGACAATTTTCCTGCCATCCTTGGAAACTTGCAGGTATGTAACATTCTTAAAATGGTAGTGGAATCCCTGAGCCATGAGCAGCTTTTAAGTACAAAGGCTTTCCTCCTGGCTGCAGCCTCCTGAGAAAAATCCCGATAGAAGGACACTCGAGCCCCTTGCCACAAGATCTCCCCTTTATCTCGAGCAGCTCTTAACAGCCTCTCCTTAGTGGAGTATCTCAGGAGCTAGGAGATGATGGGGCGAGGAAATTGACCAGAGGTCAGGGATCTATTAGTGAGCCTATGAGCCCTTTCGACTTTGATGGGACCTTTCCATCTTTCCCCCAGCATATGGGGAATGGTTTTGTTTAAAAAACACTCCATGTTTTGCCCTTCAGAGCTTTCGGGGACACCTATGATCCTAACGTTGTTAAGGCGTCCCCGATTCTCCTGGTCTTTGACCCTGTGCCAAAGGATAGTCAGTTTAGCCTCATGTGCTTGCAAAGAGTGCCAGAGCTTGTCCTGTTTAAGCTCCAAATCCTCGGTCTGCTGTTCAGCCACATTCATACAGTCGTCCAATTTGCGCACATCTGCTACTGTGCCTGAAAGAGCAGCACTGATTCCATCAACCCTAGTAAGTAAGGTTTTGAGCATACTGGTGATGTATTGTAGCAAGTTTCCAATGTTAGTGGGTTGTGGAGGAGGTTCTGGCAGGTTGGATAATACCACGGCCTTTGGATCACTGGGCACCTATGGCTTTATAGGTGCACTATCATGACTGTAGGTGCAGAAGGGGATCTTCTCAACCTGAGGCAGGAGCAGTTGTAAGGCCCTCCAGTGGGTTAATGCAAAGGATTGATGAGCACGGCCAGGCAGGTACCTCTGGCCAATAGTAGTCAATGCTGACCTGGGGCCTGAGTGACCTACTACAGTCCGAGCCCCCCACAGAAAAAGACTTATGCCTCATGGCAGAAATCGCGCTGTATTGGCAGCACGATTTTGCCATGAGGCATAATGTCTTGCGACATTATGACCCCGTGCTGGTTCTGGGTGTGGACTCCCAAGCAGTAGGAGCTCTCTGCAGTCCCTACACTGAGGTGGTAATTAGGCAGTGCTTCCAAGTAAACAGCAATACCAGTGTGCCAACGAGTGCTAGCCCTCCGATTTGCACTCAGACTATAGCAATCCGCGCAGGGGAAATTCAGAACCAGGCCATCTCTGTTCACTTCAGTACTTTCAGCTCTAACTGTCCACAAAAGATTCTTTTCAGTTTCTGATAGGACACAGCTATCAGTCACTCAGCTCAGTCCACACAACAAAATCACAGAACTGGGCTAGCACCCTGCACCAGAGACGCTTTGCCTCTTCAAAATGTTAAACAGAGTCCTAAACTGTAAAACAAGTCCTCTGCAGCAAGAGTTCAGCTTCCAAATGAAAACTAACACAGTCAATCCACTAGTACAGGGTCTCTGCAGCAGCTACTTTTCCTCTCAATGCAACACAGCTCACAGTACCTGGAGAGGTTCAATATCAGTCCAGTCTCTCACTCTGTCTGTTTTTCTCTGAAACTCCTTTCCTGTAGTGGCAATCTCCAACCAAGACTTGAACAAGGCCTCTGAAAGTCCACTTCCACTCATACAGGATCCTTTTAGCTTGAGAAGAGCCAAGGAACAGACTGAAGAGATCCCAGAAAGTCCTTGGGTTTTCACCCCAGAATCCGGTGTTCTGATTGGCTGTTAAAGCACATCACTCATCAATATCCATACAGATCAGTAATCTTGTTTATCTATTGGGGCATGGTTTAGGCACCTGAATTAGGGAGACACGCTCTCCCAGAGTCCTTTAGGCCCAGTCTCAGGCACCTAAACAGTTGATTGGCTGCTGGACAGGGTTAAAGTGTCATCAAAATGTCAGCCCCCATTCAGATCTATGCAGTCCAACATAGTTCCTCACTTTCCGATGTCTGGTGTAGCTAAGGCAAACACCTGTGTCTTATAATGACCCCACTGTATTGTAGCCCCAACTGTCCCCTGTAAAACAAGCCCACTCTTGTAACATTAGCCAATGTACATCAGCTGTCGCAGCCGCCAAAACTCTGTCCCACTAGGCAGCAGGCAACATCTAATTAATATTCATGTGGGGTGCATTAATTTTCATGAGCCTCACTTCATGCCCGTTTTAAACTTTAAAATTTTTACTTGCAGGGGCTTCTCATCGACCTCCTTGAAGTCACTTGTCCCCATTAAGCTTGGAAGGGGCAACGGGACCCAGAGATACCTTTATGGTCGACTGCAAATATGGCAGTCAGTAAATGAAAGAGCTACAGTGCACATGTGAGGTTGCCAGCTGAACACAGAAATGCCGGCGTCCCACAATCAAGTTTTTTAAGCTAAAACTGGGCTAACTGAAGTATGGGGCTAAATGGGGAAACTGGGGACACCAGAGGACCTGGGGAGTGATGGGAAAAAAAACCGGCAACAGGAGGAAACAGGAGAGAGAATGTGGGGCAATAAAGGTAAGCCCCAAAAGGGGGGTTACACCCCTTTTTCCTGTACAGGGAGGAGGCTTGCTGGGCTTGGTAGTTTTTGACCAGAAGGGATATGGTATCTTTTCTAAAAGACTAGTGAGAAAAGGAGAGAGAAGAAGCACTGCTTCTCCTAGTCCCTCTGGGGTTTGATAGAGACCCCTCAACAACAGCGGTGAGAGAAGATCTTATAGCCTTGCCCCAGTGGGTGGCACACTAACAGATACCCACCCGAGAGGCACAAAGGAGTAGTGGTTGGCTTCTTCTCAAAGGAGGTCACTGGGGTCTGTACAGCTCCACTCCCTGTCTGAATGAACCTTAGGAGTACACCTCCATGGAATGCTCAGGTAACAAAAGGTAACTGTGGACCAGGAGTATATCTCAGTAAGGTTCAGGTAGATGTTAGAGTACTTGAGTAAATTCTACGGCAGAAGTGCCTGGTAAGAGTCAGGGACAGCCAAAGTCCCACAACGAATATGCTGTATGAAGGAGCCCTTGTAAAAGGTAACTAGGACCAAGGTAGCATGAAGTGGGTAAGGCATTTTAGAAGATGGTTTGACTAGAGTTAAAGTTCTAGGAACCATATTCCACATAGACAGTTTGGTACCTGATGGGTTAAATAAATATTTAGATCTCTTGCCATTTCTACAGTAATATGCTGTGATAAACTGTTTTCAAATAACATCTTGTTTTGTCTGCTTATATCTACTGTTGTAGACAAAGTCTGCAAGAAAAACAAAAACCAAAACTTCCCATCTATTTTTATAATGTAAGTATTAGTGACCTTAAATTCCCAGCATATACAGTGTGTCAGTACGCTATGTTACAGTTTAATTGTATGTAAATATTGTCTTTGGATACAGTGGTGCAGAAAATGTTTCACTTGCAGCCTTCAGCCTAAATGGTGTCTTTATGTATAGGATTTGTTTTTGCATATTGGATCTGTTTCCTTAATAGCTTCCTTAAAGAGTTTTGTATTGTATTCTCTCTAATTATGTTTCTGTTATATATAAAAACATGTTGCTATGAATTTGTAATAGCCATGAAATGACTGTTCCACAAGAATAGATAAAAAATGGGTACCGTAGCTGCAGAAAGGTCACCTGGGAGTAGGTTTGAGGCTGTTATCCGTCAGAAGAGAGAGAGGGTGGACCCTGCAAAGGTAAGAAGAAAAACAGGGTGAGCATATTAGTAATAGTATGGGGGTAGTTAAGTAAGGTGGGAAACAGTGAGAGAATGAGATTGCCTACACATATGTTACACAGTTCACACATAAAATGTTATTTAAAATAACTTGACTGTCACCCTACAGTAAGGCAAGGCAAAGGCAAGGCAAATTTTATTTAAAAGACACCCAATCCTGGAGGCTCTGGGCACCATACATGAAATCAACATAAAACAAATTTCACTAAATAAAGCATTATCAAAAAACACAATAACTAATACATAAAAATAACTAACAGAATAATAAGAAAGACCAGGGCAATAGCAGTGTAGCAGGTCAGAGCAGGGCAATATTTACAAAACTGGGTCAGGAAAAGCCTGCACAAACAGGAAGGCCTTGAGGTGTGCTTTGAATACCTCCACCAAAATAAATTATGGGTACAGTGTGGTAGCCAAAAGGGCTAGTAACTGATTGTACTGGCTAGTGGGTAACAGCCCTGGTGGTCCAGTGGTATAGAATGGCCAGTCTGAGTTTAATCAGCAAAATGATATTTATTTAAAAATATAAACATGTTTGTGCCTGTATTCAATATGGTGACAGACTGCTGCAGAGTTTATTTGATGCAGAGCAGCAGCTGAGTGGTGCCACAGCACCGGGAGTAAAGAGAATGAGTGAGATAGCTGATCATTGGCTTCTGAGCATAGCGCTACTGCACTGAAGGGACTCCCCTCTGGACAGCCGAGGAGTGGCTTTGCAAACTGCACCAGCTGTTGTAGAACAGGCTAAAGCCTGCCGAAGCAAGTTCTGAGAGAGAGAGAGAGAGAGAGAGAGACTCGGTAAGCACGATTCTCTCACTGGCTGATGGCCAGATAAGTTTCCTTGTAAAAAAACAATGCCGTTGGCAGGCAGCAAATGCCAGGCATGATTTTTAGGGACTGGCTACAAATAAGTTTTAAATAAATGATGGGGGCACAGTAAAAAAAAAAGGGAGCTCCCACACACAATGGAGCGCAAGCTAGGCACCATTTTAGAGCGGCAGGAGAGCTGCTCAGTGATCAAACACACCAGGAGTTATGCATTCGACAAAATAAAAACAAAAAACTCATTAATTTGTCAAAAAAAAACACAGGGGTCTAGATATCAGTCTCAAGGACACAGACATACTTAGTATATGCCACGGAAATGCATTGTTTCAAAAACAGAGTGGTTCTAAAGTAAGCTAGTGCAGAAAAAAAATGGAGCAGTCAATTTAAACGGTAGGAAATGCAACTTCTTTTTACTAAGGAGCACTGCCAAGCCATGTTAAGTTGGATTTGCACCAAACTTGGCAGGAATGTAACTCAGGACAAGCTTTTATAGAGAAAAATAGATTTTACTGGTAAAAACTGCAGGAAAGAGGTGGGGGTGCAAAATTGGAAAGGTGGCGTGACTGGAAATCAGGATCCATGCTGCAGAGATGCAGGGTGGAGGAGGAGTCAGGAGAGGATGCGCGCTTAAGGACAGGTTATGTTTCAGACACCCGTAAGACTGCCCCAGGGAGCAGTGTTGTTACAAAAATGTAATATTCAAACAGACTGGACTCCATACTGATGCAGAGAAGTCATTTAAAGGTGAAACGGCTCATTTTGTGAAGTTATTTGGTTCTTGGCAGTGGGGAAAATGACTGCAAGCTGTATAATTATCTTAGAGTGAGGGAACTTCAAGCCTTAGCAGCTCTAGGATCCAATAATTGAATTTCTGTGAAAAATATACTGGAGAAAGCTAAGACAGTGAGCTTTCTTGTCAGGAACCTGAGAATGTGTTTCGACTTTGTGCTGTAGCAATTATTTATGTGAAAAGTTAAGTGTGTGATACATTTAGTCCAGGCTAACTGGGCAAGGTAGCCTCAGAATTTTCAGAGAAGGCAGTTAGAATTCAAAAGTCAGGATTCCATTGTGGCTTATGCTGCGGCAGAATTACAAATGGAATTTTAATTTGATGAGGGTTGAAACAGGATTTTGTCCACTCAGAGACCAGGATTTTGGTTAATAGAATGCTCAAAATACATAAAAGGAGCCGCACAACTCAGTTTCGGGGCGATCATGCAGGGAGAGTGACCTGTAGGGATCGGACCAAACCAGAGGAGTCCCGCCTAAAAAGGCCTACCAGTTTGATAGTGCCTGGGAGTCTAGCTTTCAGTTAAAGTTAATAGATATAGGGGATCACCTGTATCCCAGTGCCAGGGACAGTAGGGCAGTCAGTAAAAGCAGGGCCAGGTTAAATTAGCCTGCTGCTTCAAGCACCTGTTTTTCCACAAGTGTTTTCAGCTTCAGCCAAGAAGATTGCAACTGCTTCAAGTATCCAGGTCGACTCTGAAGATCACCATCATCCGATCTACTGCAGGCTCCACAACACCATTTTCTTCAGCCAAACAGGGAAGTGGTACAGTTCATTTTATTTGTCATCCTTGGACTAGTTCAAGAAGGACACTCGTCCACATTTTGTTGAATTTGGGACCCTTCTAGCATCAAGGATTACCATCCATCTACTGAAGGACTGTTATTTCTAAAGACTGTGAGGGGGAAAACGTACACTGAATGTTAAATGTGTAATTTTTTTATGTAAATTAATAGTGAATGTGAATGAACAGAGCTATAACTGAATAGAGTTTTTAAGTATTTACAGTAAGGTTGCAGTGTTAGTTACCAAGGAAGGGTATCTGGTTAATAAGGGATGAGTGGGCTAACTGAGGTGGGTATAGGCCTAGTAGCCACTACACACTCTTAACGCAAGCGAATGTGAAAGGGCAGCAACTGAGATCCAAGGTGTGGCCTAGTTCAGCGTATTGTTTTGGGCTTAAATGGAGGGCTGGTGGGTAGTGATATAGCCTACAGTCTCCAGGGGTTAGCAGGTGTAGATCCATGGGAGAATAAGACAGAAAGTGAATGTGTTACAGTTTATGCAAAGTACAGTTATTATGAAAGTTTATGTTGATATTGTTGAATGTTAATGTTTCTCATGAGAAGAACTGCCTCTGTACGTTGCAGAGCAGTTTAGTAAAATTTACCTTCATTTTCACTTTGAAACTGTGTCAAAGTCGTGCTTTAAGCTGCCCGAGTCTCACATTTTCTGGTCTCCAGAGTCAGTCCAGTGCAGCCCCACTTTCTCTCACACAGGTTCAGCAGCTACTTTATTGGGGAGGTCATTCCAAAGGTTCCTGTATGTACCCAGTTCAATGGTTGTAAGTGGGAGAGAGGCAAAGAATCTACTGGTGGTGAACCGTGATAATCTCTGTATAGGTGCCTCATCTACCTAGTACTACTATTGGTAGATTCGTAGTGGTGGTAGTATTATTATAAATTGTTGCACTTTACTGTGGCTGACACTTTGTACATAAGAAAGTAGGTATTCTCTTGTCTCCCTTAAAATGAATATAAAATATATGCTATAAAATATATGTGACATGGACTGTAGGATTGCTAAAATAGAGGATAATGGATGGGAACCAGTTAATAACAATGCTGTGTTCCCATTGGGAGGGCGTCCTGACAACATAGTAAACCTCACTTGTGTTGTCTTGTCCTTCTGCTGCTTGGGGGTTGGGGTTGGGAGTTAGGGTTGCATACTTTAACGTTGAATTTCCCAGCTTTTGATGCTTTTATACCAACCCTATCTGATGCATTAATGTAGTTTGTTGCAATGAATATATATGTAATCCCCCTATAAATGGGGGTTCCAAAAGGTCTTCCTTGAGCTTACCTAAATGCTCACTGCCAGACTGGTGTCCTGCATTTTAGCAGTTTTAATGTGATTACCAGAGCCTGTATAGCCTCTGTGTACTGTCTCTTTAAGAGCTGCCTGATTGAGGCATAAGTAATCTGAGAGGGAGCTCTGTTGAAAGATGTAACTATTTGCTGAAAATCATTTAGAGTGCTAATGATAATATAGTTTGTCTAACATACTTTCTTTGCAGCAAGGACTGTTTTGTTTGTCTCCACTGTCCTGGCCCTGGACTGCAAATTGGACCAGTCAGTTCTGGTGGGACCTAAAATGTAGCCGACTACAGGAGCCGTCTGAAGTCAAAATCTGTAGGAATTGTAGTTTTGACCTTTTTGTGTCTTTTTTGCAACTGAAGGGGGAGCTCTTGCTTTGACTGACAGCCAAATCAGCCAACCAAACCTTTGGGATCTTGGGGAAGTCCCAGGCTGCTTGCAGTTTTCAGTTAGATCTAAGCTGGAAGCTAAACAACAAGGAGCTGAAGTGATTCTAAGCAGCAATCCTAAGTGGATTTGCATGGGAGAACTGTGAAAAGGCTAAGTTTTTGGCCTGCATGTCTGCTTGCTGCTCCTGAAAGGGAGAGAAGAGAATTATTTTGGACTAAATCCAAGTTTGTGTGACTAAAGTAAGCTACTGAAGTAGGCCAGGCTCAACCTGAGGAAGACCAAAGATTTTGCTGAATGTGATCGGCCTGTCAGGAGTTCCAGCTACCCCTAAGCTCCCAGTGTGTGCAGAGACTTTGCGATTGTGACAGGGGAACGCTTTGCCTGGCACAGTAGAATTCCCTTACATGTAAATGTGCTATGAGCTGCTAGTGGGTCATGAGTTGGTTCCCCACTGTGTGAACTGTGTTCTGCTTGCTGGTAGCTGTATCCAGCCCAAAACGGACTGCATCTGAATTTGTCTTCATGCAGTCTGGGCCTTGCCAGACTGGCCCAGCCAGACTACCGACTGCACAGAGAAGCCATCGATGAGAGACCTGCCTGGGGATCAGCCCCCTGCTCCACACTTCAACAGGAATGACGCCTCTACGACTCGTGTGGTCCCTGCTTCTCCTGGCATTCCAGATCAACCACCTGCAGTCTCGATTTTCGTCCAGCCTGTGTCCAGTCTTGGGTATCGTGAGTAAATACCAGGGTAGCTCCCTGCAACAACAGCTTAATCTGAGTGTGTCATCTGATTGTCTTGTTGTTTCATTTCCTTTACGAACTGAGCCCTCTGGCTCCGGATTACAAATATTGTGTACTGTGCATGTTGTGTTTTCCATCACAGGGCACCAACCAGCTGCGACGCCGGCCAACCCCGGGCAACAGTCCTGGCTAGCCCATCTCTTCTCCACCTGGGTACCCAGAGGTGTGACTGTGTGGGGGGACTCAAAGCACATGCATAACTGCTTGACTGATACAACCTTTTAAGCTAATTAACCTGATTTTGCCCCTCCCTTGTTGAAGTCCCCAGAATAAATCAGATCTAACTTTTTCTGCGTGTAATCTGACTGTGGTTCCAGTTTGTGCTCAAAGTACTGTACTGTTGCTATTTGCTGTGCATAACCTTGTTTTACAGGGGGTCCCCAGGGTTGAGCCAGAGGAACCAGCCCTGGTGGTAAGTGCAAACAGTGTGGGTACTTATGTGGTGTACCAGGGTATTGTGAAAGTGATTATTGTACAGTGTTCAGGCCACTAGAGGGAAAAGAGGGGGATTACAGTGTCCCGGAGGGCTCTGCCCAGGTTAGCTTGACCACTACCAACCCTGATCTCTGGGTGGAGGCACCCGTTTCAGAACTCAGGCCCCTTAACCTGCTATTAGCCAAGCAGGCAGGGGTAGTAGCCCTTGGGATGGTGCCACCTAGGGGTTACATATATATTATAGGGGAGCGGTCGTGCCCCTATAGTTAGGGTTGAGTAGGCACTTTAATGTTAAACCTGAAAATTTGCATGTTAACTTTGCAACCGTTCAACGAATTTGCACAAAATTTGGTATGCAGGGTCCCATGGGGTAGATCTTTTGACCTACCAAGTTTTTTGTCAGTCGGATTGGCAGATTTTGTGCTGTGCATTGTGAAAAAACACTAAAATTCACATATTTTGGCTGTTTTGTTGCTCATCACGCTGCAGCCAAACCGTTTGGAATTTTGGTCTGAAATTTTCAGGGTAGAAAGTGCTTGCCCAGCATTGGTTTGGTGAAAAATATTAATCTGTTCCAAAGTTATTACATTTTGAAATTTCGGGTTCTGAGCATGCTCAATTCAGTCTTTTGGATAGCTGCATGGAACGAAAAAGGATTTTGATCTGACTAAAAAGGATTTTGACAGCTCACAAAAAAGGATCCTTAGAATCCTTTTTCATCAGAAAAAAATCCTTTTTCATCAGCCACCATCTTGTTTTTTTTTCTTTTAGCCCAAACAAACTGTAATAACTCTGCCCAGAGAAGTCTTCTGCAGACATTCAAGTATGTATCTTGTTCATCAGGATGCCCTTTATTGTTGTGTGCCTTTACTTTAATTTTCTGTGGCCTCTGAATGCTTATTTTTATGTTTTAAAATCCTTTTTCGTGATTTTCTTCCTTTCCTTTTTCGCATCACGAAAGGTGATTAGGACATCTCATGAAAAAGGATGACTTTCTTTAATCCTTTTTTGTGAGATGACCAAATCCTTTTTCGCCATAAAATTCTTTTTCATGAGATGACATAATCCTTTTTTGTGATGTGAAAAAGGATTAGGACTTCTCCGACCAGATGGCCCTGCCAGTAATCCTTTTTCGTGAGATGTCATAGTCCTTCTTCGTGATGCAAAAAAGGATATTGACACCTCTTGAAAAAGGAATTTGTCTGGCAAAAAAGGAATACTGGCAGGGCCATTTGGTCGGAGAAGTCCTGATCTTTTTTCCCATCATGAAAACGGATTAGGACATCTCAAAAAAAGGAATTTGCAGACGAAAAAGGATTAGGACGTCTCACGAAAAAGAATTACTTTCTTAAATCCTTTTTCGTGTGATAACCAAATACTTTTTCGCCAGCAAATTCCTTTTTTGTGAGCTGACATAATCCTTTTTTGTGATGCGAGAAAGGAATAGGACTTCTCCGACCACATGGCCCTGCCAATAATCCTTTTTCGTGAGCTGTCGTAATCCTTTTTCGTGATGTGAAAAAGGATGTTGACACCTCACAAAAAAAGGAATTCATCTGGTGAAAAAGGAAAGGACCATCTGGTGGATAAAGTCCCTAATCCTTTTTTGTCAGGCTAATTGCTTTTGCTTTTTTATGAGACATCAGAATCCTTTTTCGCATCACGAAAAAGGCTGACAACATCTGATGAAAAAGGAAAACTTTGGTCCATAACTTTACCGCCTTTTGAGATTCTGACTCCAAATTTTCAACATGGCCTTTTGGGGACCCACCTTATGAACTAAACAACTGTCATTACACAACTCTTGCCTGAAAGGTGATTTTGCAGTCAGTTGGTGAATTCTCGTTTCAGGCAGGAATTGGGTAATGACAGTCATATTGTTCATGAGGTAGGGTCACCAAAAGGCCATGTTAAAAACTTGTAGTCAAAATTTCAAAAAATGATGGAGTTATGATGGTTCAATGGAATTGCACAACACACTCTCGTAACTTTGTCAATTTAAAATATTTGAACCCCAGCTTTGGAACACAGAAGTCTTATTACCCCACCAAATGTATGCCACAACTGTCATTTTTCAAATCCTGGCCAAAATGAGTTTTCACACCTGCAGTGCAGAAATGGCATTGCAGTTGCGCAGAATAACATTTCAGTGGGGATTTGAATTTTTTCGCTGCTGGGTACATCAGGTGGGGTAATAACATGGCTATGATGACAGTTGTATCACTCTTGGCCTACAAATGGAAGCACAGGGCCCAGAGGGCCCTGCGCTTCCACAGGTAAGTACATATACACATCTATGGAGGAATTGGAATGCAGGGCCCTTTCCGGGCCCTGCTGTTCCATAGCTACTTACATATATGCTCCTATGGAGGAATTGGAGTGCAACAGGCACATTAGAATATGATTACACTATCTCAAAAAGTAAGGAAATAAATTGCAAAAAACTTTTTAATGCATCAGTTAGGGATAATGTGGCATTAGGGTTTCTAAGCCTACCCCCCCACCCCTCACAGACAAAGAGGCATCTGTGGGTGGCATTGGGGTCATTAGCCCTAACACTCACCACATTCTCCTATGTTGCACGCACCTAGTTTATTTTCTAATGGAATAGGGTGAGCGTTAGGGTTGATGATGCCAGTGCTGTCCCGTTGCCTCTTCATCTGTGAAGGGTGGGGGGTGGGCTGTTTGGGTTGGAAACCCTAACACCACATTTCCCTACTTTTGTCACTTTAACCATAACTGATGCATTAATGAAGTTCATTGCAGTTTATATATATACATATCTCCTATATTAGTATGTTACACCTCTGCACTGCTCAATGCGTCCATACATAATGTCAGTTGGGCTTTGTGAAGCAAGGATATATGAAGGGTTCACACAGACCCCAGGGTGAATGAGATGCTGTTGCAGAGCTGGACTCCCCTGGTACCATACTGTACATTGTGACAATGCTGCAGATACACTCATCCCCAGCACAGGGAGGGCTCTGTGTGTGGTGCAAGGATCATTAGACCACCCCTGGCTGGTCTAATGGGTATTTGACTTTGTCAGCACCATCCGCCTTGCTGAATTTCAGAAAAGAGGATGTTGCAGCACTGCCCTGGCACACAGTTCCTTGCACCATGCTGTACCCCTTTCTGTGTTGCAAGTGTAACCACCCGGTCCCCTAGTGTTACTAGAATCCCATCAGTGTCAGTGCTAGGTAGGGAAGGCAGCTGGTGAATAACTAGTTAAATGGATTTTCACCTGCTCCCTCTCTGTTTACTTGCTGTCAGCTGAAAGGAGAGAGGTGATGTCATTTAGAACTCTCGCAGCAGCATAATCCACAATAGCTAGCTGTGAGTGGGGGAGTTTTAGAATTTTCAGTTAGTTTCTGAGTGGAGTTCAGTGTGAGCAGTTGGAGGAGTGAAGAACTGCAGTGTGGACTCTGAGGAGAGCCTACTTTTTCTTACCCTAGTCTGAGAAACATCTACCTGCCTTGTAGAAGTGGTGGAAACTGTGTAGCAGGAGTTCCTGATTTTCTCATCCCCGGTGAGATGAGGAGGACTGCAGAATGGATCTGAGGGGCAATTCCCTGATTTTAATCCAGGACATTGAAGCTGCCTTTGTGTGTACAACTGTGAGTAATCTGATGTTGGGTATCCCAGGAGGAATGTAATTGCCTGTTTCTTTGGGGTGTTACTCTGACAAAGGGACCTATGCACCCAGTTCTGTTTGAGACTGTTCTCAAGCATTTTCTAAAGTTGGTTGACAATCATGGAATCACCAGTTGGACTTGGCACATTGTTCAGGACTTTAACCTGCACTCAGAAGTAGTGTGTTTCTATTGCTGAATGTGAAAGCCATTCCAACATGTATAGTTCTACAGTTTACTTAAAGTTTGAGGTGTAACTCTGAAAGAATGGCTGAGTATGGACTAGGAAGCAAAAGGTGGACAACCCCCATCTGGAGTGACCAGTTCAGCACTTGGGGTTCTGTAAGGGTACCTATTTTTTCGGTCATATGGCCAATGCCTGAAGAGAAAGTTTACCCTCTGGTGTGGGTTCTGCTAGTTTTGAGCACCAGTGTGTACTGTCATGGCCAGTGCCACACTGCCAAATGTCTAATCCTATGCCATATGGGAAATGTTCTAAGTCGTGTCCCTTGCCACTAAAAGAACTTGTGTGCTCCATTGTAGCCATTGCCACCAGAAGAGAGATGTGTTTCAGCTGAGGCTTTGACGCTGAAAGGGTCCGAAGTCCTATGCAATATGGGAAGTTGAGTTTCTGACTGCTACAGATGTTGTGTTCTGCATTGCCTTGTGTCACAAAGTGTAAACTCTTGGGGGTCCACCTTTACTTTTTGTGTACCAACTTTGGGATAAAGCCACAGTCTAGAACCCCAACCTGATGTGGACAATCGTGTTACTGCTTCATGTGTGGAATTACTGGGTACCCCTCAAGAAGTGCAGACCTAGCATAGCCCCAGGCAAAAGTTCTCTCTTCAGGACCTGGGTTTAGTAATGGTCATCTTGTGTTTTAGTACTTACTAAGTGCTTTGTACCCCCAACCCTTTCTCTCTCCCCTAGACATAAAATATGGGAGGTGTGCTTACTAGTTAAACAAGTGGCCGTTGGGGGGCTACACAAGGATGATGCATGACCCCTTTGGTGCACACAGCCTGTGGTTGCCACAGGCTGCATTTGTGAATTGCTCTGGGCACAATTCCTGATGTAAGCCTTTCCTTGCATCATTCTGTGTGACACAAGCTCCTTGCATCATCCAGAATGCTTTGAGAATCAGGCCCTGTGGATGCACTTTAATTGACCACACTGGAAGCAAACAGTTTTAATGGTTTCCCCAAAAGTAAAACATACTGTACTCACAACCATTTGGCTAACCCGAGTGTCCCTTAACTACTTCCTTCAGTGGTGACTCAGCTTGGACTGACCTCTGTACACGTCCCTGGATTATAGGGAATGTTTCCACTGCAGCTTGCAGCACTCGAGCTTGCTTCAGTTCTTTCTGGGGAGTGGACTCAATATATCTCAGCCATTCATCCTTCTCTGCGCTGGACTTCATCAGCTGTTCCCTCTTCATGTCCTCCAAAGATCTACAAGGTTTATCATCGTCATCAAGGTATGTCTTTACCCCTCAGGTCAGAGCAGCAATTCTAAACAGAAAATAAAGCACACAACATAGTGCAGACTGTTCTCACAACCAGAAGGACATTTTTCTTCTGCCTAGGCACTCTTTCCAACTGCAGGGAGATTGGATGCATAATATTCAAGGACGTTTTTAGGTTTCAACCCCCTTCTAGGACCCTTACCAGTTCCTGAAGTTTTTGTGCCAAAGAAAAATCCATGTCTTCCACTTGAATCTGGGTCCTGTTGCTCAGACGACCTTCTCCTGCCGTCTCAATGCCTTAATGCCAAACTTCTTCCCATTGAGCACTTGCTAGCTAGAACCTACACCCCTTCACCTCAGCAACAGTCCCCAAAATGTTCCTTACCTATTTTCCCCAAACTGCAAGAGGCGTCAGAATCGCACCGCATAGCAATCCATGTGTGATGGGTAGTATGTAACCATGGGACCTAGGCTATTCAAGAACATTCGAAATGGTAGTTCATATAGATTTCAAAGTTCAAACACCTAAACTCTTTATTTTACATTTGATTGAACAGTACAAAATTAAAGGATTTCTTTTTTAGTTTTCAAAAAAGTTTGATCACCCTTTTTGATACAGCAGGAATAAACTGCATCTGCATGATCCTCTCTGACACTAACTCTAGTGTCTTTATTTATTTATTGATTGATTGGTTGACTGATTTCAAATGTTTTACCAGGAAAGATACACTGAGCTGACAGCTGCCCATTTCCAGATGCATCCTGGGGGAAGGAACTTGGGAGCATATGTTCAGGCTTGCCTTTTCATAATTTGGATGTACGTTTTATGCTGTGATTATTGAATATGATCATCTACAGTTTTATATTGTTTTTATGGTGTTTTTATTGTAAAGCGCTTTGATATTTATGAATTGCATTATATAAATAAAGTTATTATTATTATAAAGCATTTCAAATAAATATATAAAGAATACAGCAAAAATATTAATTTAAATACAAAATAGAAGGCATACATAAGGGTATGGGGAAAACAGATAGCCAGGGCAAATTTAGTGAGAGGATAAAGGAAGAGGGTCAAGGACCTGATGGTATACATCCCAGGGTACTAAAGGAGCTAAGGGTAGAACTAGAAGAACCATTATCAGAACTGTTTAATGAGTCACTGAGCACAAGAGAGGTCCCAGAAGACTAGAGAAGGGCTCATGTGATCCCACTCCACAAGAGTGGTAGCAGGGAGGAGGCAGGGAACTACAGACCAGTCAGTCTTACCTCAGTAGTGGGCAAGATTATGGAGGCACTCCTTAAGGAAAGGATAGTGCAACACCAGGAAACCATGGGAGCACAGGATCCAAGACGGCATGGGTTAGAAAAGGAAGGTCCTGTCAAACTAATCTCATAGATTTCTTTGACTGGGTAACCAGAGTGGTGGACCAAGGGGGAGCAGTTTATGTCGCCTACGTTGACTTCAGCAAAGCTTTCGATACTGTTCCACACAGGAGATTGATTAATAAGCTGGGTAGGCTCGGGGTGGGTCAGAAGTTGGTCAACTGGGTGGCAAACTGGTTGGTGGGCAGAAAACAGAGAGTGGTGGTAAACAGTATATAGTCAGAAGAGATGCAAGTCGGGGGGCGCTGGTGAGCGCGATGCTGTGAGGACACGTTTTTTCGGAGCTCCGGAGTTCTAACAAATAATTAAGAATTATCCCTATAGTTTTTGGACTTAATATTAGCATTCATTTGGTAGAAACAGTTGGCAATACAGCATGGATGACTACTTGACTGACAGTACGAGTAAATCAGGCAAAGGAGTTAGAAAAAGCGGCCGGAGACAAGGGACTGCAATGCAGTGCCTAGCAGGAGACAAAATATCCCTATCTGCCGCTGAGATGACTTCATTAGGCCGCGAGGTCACTGAGCAGCTGATGTCAGCCCTGGATGCCCACTTAACCAAGTTAGAGGCTGCAATAGACACCCGATTGCAAGTTTCGGTGGAGCAGATGGAGGCACAGGCGGCACGCATCACAGAGACGGAGGAACGAGTATCCCGCCTGAAGGACATAACTGACCCTCTTCCGTAGCGGATTGCAGTCCTCAAAAAAGAGCTGGAGGAGACTAAGGATCTCCTGGACTACCAGGAGAATTACCAAAGGCATCTCAATCTAAGGATCAGAGGGCTCCCGGAGGGTGGTGAGGGCCCTTCTGCAATGGAATTTTGCTCTATGGTGTTGCCGAAGCTGTTGAAATTACAGATGAAAGGGAACAGGCTTAAGCTAGAGAGGGCACATCGAGCAGTTGCACCTAGGCCACCAGTGGGTCAGCCACCTTGGCAGATCGTTCTTCAATTCCATAATTATCAGGATCGAGAGAAAGTGTTAGAGGCCTACCGAAATCTCCCTGAACTGAGACATGAGGGTGTGTGCTTGTTCTTGCTCCAGGACTATTCCATGCGTATGCTCTGGAGACAGAGGGCCTTTGGGCAGGTGACGGCATGGCTTCATGAGTTAAAAGTGGAGCATTTCCTGATCTATCCAGCCATTCTGAGAATAAGGTCAGAAGGAGCTACATACTCATTCATGGAAGTGGAGAAAGCAGAAAAGTTTGTAGAAGAGCTTAAGAAGAAGGTGGGCTGAGAGGAGCACTGGATTTCTCTGAATTTGTCTGGATTGTGTGGCCATCATGGCATAGCTGTTGCTTTGAACTTTCAAACTTTGATGGGATAAAATGGGGACTAGTGTTGTTGGTTAGATCCTGGAGAAAGTGTAATTTTGGAGGTCGCCCCCATGGCTCTATCCTTTTGTGGACTTTTGGCCCTTTCAACAGCTAAGTAACACATGATATGGCCCTACCTTCTGCCTGGTGAGAGACGAAGAGCCAGCCAGTGAAGAGAGAAGATCTGAAGGAGCGGGACTCAAGTAGGCCTGGGGATGGGGGTCCGTGGACCTGTGTTATTAGTTCTGCCATGGGGCTCGGCTCCCTTCCATAGCCTAGGTCAGGCTGGTGAATATCATGCTGGACTGATCGTTGTCTTATATGTATAGGGACGGGAGGGTCTGGGTGATTGATTTATGTTGCACCTGGGGTAGAGAAATAAAGCTGAATGTGATTTATCCGGGTGTTGGGATGTGGGCTTTGGGGGGGGGGTCATGTGGACGAGGCCTGGGGATCTGACCATAAGTTTATAATTGTTGTTAGTATTAGGGAATGGATAGATGCTAAAGAGTCAATTGAAGGGGAGTGGGTTTAATATTGTAAGTTGTTTGGGATAGCTGGGACTCTGGGCTCGAACTCGGGTCCACGACACATTAGAGGTTGCAACGGGCTTTCAAAAGAAGTTGCGGGGTGGAGGGGAGCAGTGAGGACTGGGAGCACTAAGTTGGGTTGAGGGAATTTGTGCTCCCCTGGGAGGGAAGTCGGATTTTAAATGGCATATATTTGTTGTTCTGTTAAGTGGAAGTATAATAAGAGGTTACTTTCGGAGGGGTTAATATGTTTATAGTTATTGATGATTTCTGTTTGAAAATGTGTGTTTATGACATCCTGCAAGAGATACTGTTATATGTTGGGGGATGGAGTGTCGGCCTCTGGTGGGGTAGGAGTGTGTTATATGAGGAGGGAGTACAGAAAGGCAGCAGTGACAAATTAAAAGAATCTTATGGGTAGTCTAGCCCCAGTGAAAATAACTTCTTGGAACATCTGGGGGTTTTCTGCGCCAATAAAGAGAAGAAGAGTCTGATCAGCATTAAGGAAGCAGGGGGGTCATATTGCCTTGCTGCAGGAGACCCACCTCACACAGAGAGAACATCAGAAATTAGTGAAGGGTTGGGTGGGGCACTGTGCTGCAGCTTCATATAATTCACATTAGAGAGGTGTAGCAGTGTTGATTCACAGATGTCTCTCATTGTGGATAGTGAGAGTGGTAGCTGACCCCCATGAGGGGCGATATGTGTTTGTGGAAGGGTCCCTGTATGGGGGAAAAAAATCACTGTGGGAAGTGTATACGCTCTGGCTCAATTTGACCCACAGTTTTATCAACAAATGCTGGACCTATTAGTAAGGAAACAGTTTGAGGAGTTAATCATGGGGGGGGGACTTTAATACACCTATGCATCCAATCCTGGATCATTCATAGGGACGGGGCAGGGATTCGGCTGGGGTACAGAGATGGAATCAGGGAATGTAGGAGTTGGATATGGTTGACAGCTGGAGAACTGCAAATCCTGGAGGCAAGGAATATACTTTCTACTCTAACCCACATGGTACATGGTCCCGCTTGGATTACCTTTATGTCCCTAGGAGGTGGGTGCATTGGATTGTGAAGACCCAGCATAACCTGATATATATCTCAGATCACGCCATGGTCTCATTGGAATGCTGTTTCACGGCTGAGAAACCTACCCCTCCACCATGGAAATTCCCGAGGTGTCTATTGAATAATAAAGATTTTTTAGAATTTTTGGAGGACCAATGGGCAGCATATAAGCGGCACAACGAAGGATTGGTGGAGTCGGCAGGAGTCTTCTGGGAGGCTGGGAAGGCGGTGCTTCGGGGAGCTATCATAAGGTATGTGGCTTCATACAAAAGGGTCAGAGACAAAAAAGGGAAGACCTTTTGGGTCAAGTTAAAAAGCTGGAACAGCTCTCTGCAGTTAACCAAAGTGCAGAAGTTCTTAAGCAGCTCACAGCAGCACGGGAGGTCCTCAATGCCCATACTATTACTGAAGCCCGCATATCCTATTTTTTTGCCAAAAATAAGTTTTATGAGTGGGGAAATAAGCTGGGCCCATTATCAGTTAGACTCATAAAAGTGGGTCATACACAGACGAGAATCACAGTATCAGAACTAATGTAGGAGTAATAGTAAGGGGGAAAGGTGAAATTGAGAAGAGATTTGAACAATTTTATCAAGAGCTCTATACATCGGAGTGCACAGAGAAGGGTGTGCAGGCACGGGCATTCTTGGACAAGCTAATTCTGCCAAAGGTCTCTAGGGATCAAGGTTAGATTCTGAACAAAGAGATCACGGAGCAAGAAATAAGGGTGGCAATTCTTCGTTTGAAAATAGGTAAAGCCAGTGGACCCGACGGGTACCCCATTGAGTGCTATAGAATTTTGCAGGATCAGGTGACTGAGCCACTATGGAAAGTGTTTCAGGAGACCTGGGAGGGGGGGACACTACCTGGTTCCTTTTTGGAGGCGGTGATATGCCTAATACCCAAGCAGGGTAAGGACATACTGGACTGTGTGTCGTATCGTCCAATCTCCCTCCTGAACAGTGATGCTAAGATACTGGCTAAGGTGCTTGCTGGTAGACTGGACCAGATGCTACCAAATTTGATCCACCCAGACCAGACAGGGTTTGTTTGTGGTAGACAGTCGTATCACAACATTAGAAAACTACTAAATGTGGTCTGGCTGGCTTCAAAAGTAAAGGGGGAAACTGCGATACTGTCAATGGATGCTGAAAAGGCCTTTGACAGGATTGAATGGTGGTATCTCTTTATGGTACTTAAGGAATATGGGATAGGGGATGAATTTCTTGGATGGGTCCATGCTCTTTATAATGGACCCACGGCTCGGGTACTGGTAAATGGGGTTGGGACGGGGCGGGTCTCTTTGCAAAGACGGATGCGTCAGGGATGCCGTCTCTCACCCTTATTGTTTGCGTTGGCCAGTGAGCCACTTACAATCAGCATAAGGAATGATCCAAGGATCCCGGGGATTATTAGTAGCAGTGGTCAGCAGATTAAAATAACTTTGTATGCAGACAATGTGCTACTATAAGTCAGGGAGCCGGATGGTTCTATACCTCCCATTCTGGATTGGATTGACCAATTTGCAGAATTCTCAGGCTATAAGATTAATATCGCAAAGTCAGACGTGAAGATATGGGGTAGGCCAGAGAAAGATAAGAGTGGGGAGAGTTGGGGTTTGAAGCGGGTAGGGACTTCTTTTCAATATCTGGGCATACACATAGGTAAGGATGTCACTTCAGTCTATGGGCTGAATTATACCCCACTAATCAAGAAAATTGAAGATGACCTGCACAAATGGCGGGAATTGAGTATGTCTTGACTAGGGCATATAAATGTTATTAAAATGAACATCCTTCCGCGGGTTTTATACCTGATGCAGATGCTGCATCTTGAACCCACCAGAGGGGATTATAGACGTCTTGAGAGGGCATTTTCGGAGTTCCTGTGGAGATAAAAAAAAACCAGGGTAAGCATAAAAGGCTGCAGGGGGACAAGAACGGGGAGGGTATGAATTTTCCAGATTTGAGACTGTATTATCTGGCAACCCAAGTCCGGTATTTTAGTGACTGGGTTCACGGGCCAGGAGTGACAGGTTGGCTGTATTTGGAGGAAATGGACATACAGGGTAGGTTAACAGCATATTTATGTAGGGATGGCCTTAAAAGATATAGGAAAAAATCTGGATAGGAACCCGATGGTGGTGGCGGGCCTTATTGCCTGGGGAAGGCTGAAGAAATGGTTGGGGGCCTCCCAAGATGAGACATTGCTACTACCGGTTACTGGAAACCCAGCCTTTTTGGTGGGCTTCGAGGATCCAGAGTTCAAAAAATGGGAGGAGAACGGGATCAGGTGTGTTTAGAATCTTTATGCCGGGGACCAGATGGCCCCTATGATGGAGCTGTGTGGGGGTGAGACACCATCCGTAGGAAGGTACTACAGGCTGTTGCAGGTAAAATCCTATATTAGAGGCTTGGATAGACCGGTAGCCTCAGACTCACCTCTATCTCAGCTGGAACACCTGATTACACAGGCAGGAAATGAATCAACAGGTTTGATAGGCAAAGTGGTTAGGATGGGGAGAATTTTCTTACCAGACCATACGTACAAGATTAGGAGGCAATGGGAAGCTGACTTGGGCAGAGAGATATTGGAGGAGAACTGGTGGCAGGTGTTGAAATTGCATAAAGGACTTCTCATCAGGAAGCCACATATAAATTTATGCATAGATTATACTGTCCCCCTGTGCTGGTTCACAAATTTAAACCCATGGTGTCCCCGCTATGTGGCAGGTGCAAGGGGGACCTGGGTACATGCATTCACTATTTCTGGAGGTGCCCCAAAGTGAGGCAGTTCTGGGGGGAAATAGTTCAGGAACTAGGTAGATCACTGGGAGGAAGTATTGAGGTGGACCCCCTGGCACTGCTGTTTGGGATTAGGGTGGAGGGACTGGATGACTGGACTCCTATGCCCAGATGGATACGAGTCCTGCAGACTCTCGCTCGGCAATGCATCTTAAATACCTGGGTTTCAGCTGCTACTTTGGATGTGCAGCAGTGGAAGACACTGGCAATTCAGATTCTGGCTTTGGAGAGATTGACATTTACATTGAAAAATAAGGAGCACAGATTCTGGCAGGAATGGGGGGCATTTATAGGATCTCTCTCACTGGTAGAGATGAGCATTCTTAATGAAAGGTTTTAGACACTCCTGAATAATTGTGTGAAAGAGGCAGAGACAGAAAAGGGCCCTTGCCCTATAGAGGTCTTTGAATGTTTTACAAGTCACTAAGTGAGTAACACTACAGTATTGTTGTTTCAGAAACATATAAAAATACAAACACAGGATGCCTTGTGGGTTTGTGTTCGTTCAATGTTTGCAGTTACATGCAAAGGGACAACTATTTGTATAATGTCTGGGGCAACTATGATATGCAGTATGATATGTATAAATGCAGATTGCTCCAATAAAAACCTTTTATGCAAAAAAAAAAAGAGATGCAAGTCACAAGTGGGGTACCTCAGGGATCAGTCCTGAAGCCAGTCCTCTTCAATATCTTCATCAGTGACATTGCAGATGGACTGGAGAGTAAGGTTTGTCTGTTTGCAGATGACACCAAGATCTGCAACAGAGTAGATGATCCAGATGGGGTGGGCAGAATGAGAAGAGAGCTGGATAAACTAGCAAAATGGTTGGAAGAGTGGCAACTGGGGTTTAATGCAAAGAAGTGCAAGGTCACGCACATAGGGAAGAGAAACCCTGAAGCCACCTATAGGCTGGGAGGGAAGATGCTGGCAGTCCCAAGGGAAGAAAAAGACTTGGGCATCATCATCACTGATGACCTGAAATCATCCAAGCAGACCACTAAAGCAGTAAGTAAGGTTTGGGGGATGTTAGGGTGTATTAGTACGGGTATCACAAGTCGGAAGAGGGAGGTAATAATCCCTCTTTACAAGACACTGGTTAGGCCCCATCTGGAGTACTGCATGCAGTATTGGAGGCCGCACCTTCACAAGAACATTAAACAAATTGGGGCAGTCCAGAGAAGGGCAACCAAATGGTGCAGGGACTGCATCAGAAAACATATGAGGACAGATTAACAGAGCTCAACATGTATACCCTAGAGCAAAGGAGGGAGAGAGGTGATATGATCGAAACATTCAAACATCTTAAGGGCATTAACAAGGTGAAAAAGTCTAACATGTTTAAATATAAGAAAAATAGCAGGACAAGAGGACACAGCATGAGATTAGAGGGAGGCCGATTAAGTGGTAATGTGAGGAAGTTCTTTTTCACAGAAAGGGTGGTGGATGCATGGAATGGCCTACCTCAGGAAGTGGTGGATATGAATACAGTGCAGGGCTTCAAACAGGCATGGGATAGGCATAAGGGAGCAATACAGATGAGTATGAATAGATAGGCCATTGACAGAGCAAAGGCCCATGGCACATTCATAAGGTAGAAAAAGAAATGGGCAGACTGGATGGGCCTTGCAGTCCTTATCTGCAGTTAACTTCTATGTTTCTAAGGACAGTTGCAGGAGGGAGAAAAAAAGTCATGAAGAAGAGACTTTAAGGAGAAAGCTGAAGAGGCAGAGTGAATACACAAGGGATGGGAGGACCAAAGTTTAGGAAAGCGATAAGAGAAAACAGATCAACCAGCTTTAAATTTCCTAGAGGGAATGGCAAAGAAATGAGAAGTAGTATTACGTAAAGGATAGCAGGAAGCCGAGGGAGAGGATAAGAGGGAAGTAAGGTAAGAAGGAAGAGAACCAAACCAAAATTTAGATATAAAAGTCACATTGGAGAAGGTACTTGGCATCAAGAGAGGGGAGAGAAAGAGCAGAGAAGAGTGAACAGTGGTGAGTATGTGGTGAACAATCTAAAGCAAAACGACAAAAAAGAGTTGAAAAAAGGGTCCAGTCTGTCAAGGGTGGATTTGGGAGTACCACTGCAGACTAAATCATCATAATCAAAAACAGGGAGAATGGGGACGTGGCCTGGCACCAAGCAATATGGACGTCTGATTTCAGAGCTCTTCAGCAATTGCTACAATCTATCATCATCTGCAGACATCTAAGCCAGATTATGTGGTTTCATCATTAAACCTACATTAATGAAACATAGTACAGCAGAGTTATAAAGTTATTTCAGTCTGAGATCACTTTCTGTACTTACTATTCCGATTTGAATTTTCTGGGACTCTGATTACATGTACTGCAACATGGCTGATTCTGGAAAATATTCAAGCTCTCTTGACAAAATAGAAACAATGGTTACCAAACTGTCTACTGACATGAACGATCTTAGAAATGCCACTCAGCAAAATACTCTAACTCTGAAAACCATCGACTCACGTCTAGCTTTCCTGAGGATGTGGTGCTCAAAAACACGACTGCATTCCTAAGCCATGCCTTACCACAAATCTTAAGTCTCCCAACAGACAAAAGACTTATTATAGAGTGCTCACATCGCTCTTTAGGCCCCAAATCGCCTCCAGGACAAAGGCCAAGACCAATCATAGCCAGATTTCTGATTTTTGCCGATACAGAACTTATCTTGCAAAAATCTAGAGAGCTGGGTCAATTTATATGGCAAAATTATAAAATATATACTGTATCTATCACGACTACTCCAAAGAGTTATCAATAAAAAAAAGAGCTTTTATTCCTGTTAGACAGCTGATGCATCAAAAGGGCATATGTTTCACACTCAGATATCCCGCAATCATGCGGGTCTTTTTCAAAGGTTCCCACAAGGACTTCAGTTCTCTGGAGCCCCTAATGGACTTTCTGCATACCTATGATATAGCCTACCCCGGCAACTCAAATCCTCAAACGGTTCATTCTGCTCCAAACTCCTTAAATATGACCTCCTCAGGCTCAGATGTAATATCTCATACCCCAATCTCTGTTGTGAATTCTCTGAAGCCTTGGCCATGCCACCAAGAAGACACTTGAACCGTATTCAAGAAAGAATATCCTCTAACTTAGAGCATCCAAAACCCTGGTGTTGTAGTCCTGTAAACACTCCTAGGACTGCTCCAAAATCGTGTATTGCAGAAGACATTATAACAAATATCCCGGTACAGAATAAATATTCTTTGTTGCAGGACCTACCTTCCTCTCAGAATCCTTGTGAAGACTCCACTGCAAATGTGAACGACCTCATGGCATCTGAAATGGACTGTATCCCAGTGGACACTTCATGGGCTGACATTGTGACAAGCTCGCCTTTTAAAATAAATGAGCCTCCAAAAAAGAAGCGTTGCAGCAAGGGAAAGAATAAAGGGGACATTACGCCATCTAAACACACGTGGTGACTTCCCATAACTTTTCCTTAACTGTTGCTATAATTGCCTAGTTCTCATCTTTCAGGCCATAGCTTTAAAGTTAATCCTCAACCTGTAGTCTTATTTCTTCTGTCCCATATCTAATTATATTAAAGTATTGCTTACTCCTAGTGCATAATTGACATGATATGGGTCTATCCGAATATGTACTATGGGTGATTCACTAGATGCATATGCTTCATACTCACAGCTAGGACTCTTAATTACTCTAACAGTCTCCACCCGTCTACATCTAATGGTAGCAAATGCTGTGCCCCTTTAAATATTCATCCGTGCAGGCAATTTTCATGTTGCTGGGACTCAGTATCTATCATTATATAGCAAGAAGGTTTCTTAAAACCTGTTATATATCTATAAATGTTTCCAGTTCTAGTATTACGTGAAGCCTGGCGGCTGTGCTCAATGAATGCGGGTGGCTGTTGTCGCACCTAGATTTGTGTCCTTACAGGGTTTAACCTGTTAAACTACATATGTGTGGTAATGATTAGGGACTGACTTTATAGCTGGATGGTCCAGGCACCCCTGTGTTGGCGCGGTGAGTAGGAGGGCATTTTCATTTTTAGTGGCAGCTTGTGTTGTTGTCCCAGAACTTTCACAGTTATTGGGAATCATCTACCACGGACTAGGCGGGTTGTGCTTTGTCCCGCGAGACAGTGACTAACACCCACAATTACAGTTGCACTGTTGCCTTTGACACCAGGGCTTAGATGATTTCACACAAAGACGCTCTTGTATGGGTAGCTTCGTGGTGGCTCCCCTCCTGCAGGACAAAACACTGTAAATTGATTGCATGATATCAGGAGCATAGCGCGACATTGTGAAAATACATTTTACTGATATGCTCATTGTGCCCCATGAATATTTGTATCCCAGGGCTGGAGGTTCCTGTCTCAGAGGAACTCAATTTCAACTCTGGTATGCCATGGGAATGGGACAATTAATCACTATATGCCCAGCTGCAGTTTTCTTTTTGATAAACTAAAGCATACATAATAATCCCTCTATATATTATATACTCTAAGTGCTATTAATCTAAATGGCATTACTTTATGGAAGCTGTAGAAGTTATTTAATTTATTTCATTCTTAATTACCATCGAAAGCCAGCTTTATATCAGAATGTATAGGTTGACTGGATAACTTTGTTTTTTCTTTCTCCTTGTTTTCCTGTTGTTCTTTTCCCTTCTACACCCTCTCCTTCTTGCTGTAGTTTTTATAATCAAACATGTTTCCTGCTTTTATTAATAATTCAGATGATGGCAGATCAAGCATGGCTATTGTCTGTTAAACTCTAGATTAATATCAGTACTATAATCATGAGTGTTATTCTCTTCTGCTATTAAGTGGTCAACTAGTTAGATTGTGGAACTTTTCCACTGTTAGTAAATAGTTCTAAATTAGACAATTGAATAAGGAATATTGGATTTTACTTGTCATATTATCCAATCACCTTAGGTCACTATTCTTCACCCCAGAGGACAGAAGCATGGTCTCGGTCCCTTTTCTCTTTTTATTGGACTGACCTTTTCTTCTCTGTTCATCTCAGATGGCTTCAATGTTATATTGTTATATAGTTTTGTTGTTTATAGTTATAGTAACCGAAACAATTACAGTGAGTTGCAGGAAAAGGAATCTGATAATCCTAATAAGCTATTATCCTCTCAATACTTTATATAGCCCTGTCTACATCAATCTTGTAATCGCTCATTATGTCATCCTGATCTATATACCTTTACCAATCGTGCCTGGCAATTGGTGTCCCTTGACATTACAATTATTCTATTATGAACTGCCTAACTTCAGACCACGTGGCTAACCTAACATTTTACACATGGAATGTCAAGGGACTCAATGCGCCAAGCAAGCATAAGCAAGTTCTTAGTCACCTTAAAAAACATAAGGCACAAATTGCCTTTTTGCAAGAGACTAAACTATTGGATGCAGATAACGAAAGACTAAAACGTGATTGGGTCAGTCAAGTATATGCAGCCTCTGCTCCCTCTAAAACAAGAGGTGTAGCTATTCTAATACATAAAAACTTGAAACGGAAACTCTCTAATATTTTAAGGGACCCTGATGGTAGATGGCTTGTTGCATCTTTCGATACACCCTCAGGACCATTATCTCTAGTCAATATATATGCCCCAAACTCTGATTACCCTCAATTTTTTCATATCCTAGCTCAGTGCTTAACTTCACAGAACATAGTTAGCTCATCTTTGTTGACTGGAGGTGATTTCAATCTCACTCTTGATGCCTATTTAGACAGAAGCAACTCTTCACAAGATGCCCACCCTTAAAGTATAGCTGCGCTGTGCCTTTTAATGAAGGACCTGGGCTTATCCAATATCTGGAGGCTTTTTCTCCCTAGAGACAGGAAATATACCCTTTACTCCTCACATCATTGAACATACTGTAGAATAGACTATTGGTTAGCTTCCTCTCCAGTTATGGCCAACATAACAGACTCCAAGATCCTTCCTTTACTTATAACTGACCATTCTCTGGTTAAACTTCTATTGACTTGGGACTCCGCTCCTTTAAAATCTCAATCCTGGTGCTTAGACCCACTACTTCTTAAAGACCCAGACTTCCTACCCTGCATCAGAACACAAATAGAAGATTTTATGACACATAATGACCCCAAAGATACGTCTATGGGTATTACCTGGGAAGCTCTTAAAGCAACCCTCCGTGGTAAAGTCATTAGCTTTGCAGCACATAGAAGGAAAATAAGGGAACAACAACTTGATAACCTTGAGAATACACTCAAAACCAAGCAAACACAATATCTAGCTAACCCCTTTCCTGACCCTTCCTCTCCCTTACAATATGGAAACCTTCAATTATGTATGCAAATTAATGAGTTAATCTCTTGCAAAACTGAAATAGTAATGTTAAGAATTAAACATAAATATTGGGAAGGAGGGAACAGGGGAGCAAAATATTAGCTTACCGACTCAGAAAACAACAAATGGAAAGATATATTGCTACCTTAAAAGATACATCAGGAAAAATTCACACAGATAATCTTTCCATCAACAAAATTATGACAGCCTTTTATAGTAAACTATATTCCTCTTCCTCTTCTGCATCACCCCAGAATATTAGCTCTTTTCTTGAAAAACTAACACTTCCTTGTCTTTTCCAGGACATGGCAAGCTCACTAGACAAACCTTTTACTACTGAGGAAGTCAAACAATCTATTCTCTCTCTTAAATCTGGACATTCACCTGGGGGAGATGGCTATTCTGTTGAATTTTATAAATCTCTGGCTGACATGCTATGCCCCCTGTTATGTAAAGTATTTCACAAATCTTCTAATATTAGTAAACTGCCCCAAACTATGAAAGAGGCAATTATTACAGTACTCCCAAAGAAAGATAAGGACATTACTTTACCATCTAATTACCACAGGGTTCAACCTTAACATTGTTTTACTAGCCCTGAGCCTAGTGCAAATTGGCCAGGGGCTAGTGCAGCTAACCCTCTACTTGTCCGTCTTGACTAGTGAAGGTTTTTCATGGCTGTTAATGAAGTTGAAAAAGTCCCTACTTTAGCAAGCTGTAGTCCCAGAATCAAGTAGGTTGTTGACAGGACTATCTAAACTACCTTCAAACATCTAGGTGAAAGACATTAAAGAGGGACTCTGGCCAAAAGTGCTACACTGCATAATTAGAGTAAGCATACCCCCAGTAAATCTCATACCAAACATTAGGTTTCTGTGTTACTTCATTTTAAAGTTATGGGCTATTTTGTAACCCTGATTTCACTGCCTGTTCAAAAAGGCCAGTTTCAATGAAAAGGTGCAGATGATGTCATCTCCTGAACTCACAGGCTAGCCCTCCCTGTCAGCAAGCTTATAGGACCTGTTTCTCCAAAGTTAAAAGATCATTCTGCAATGGTTTTTCACAAGTAAAACAAGCAGCACCATTCTAAAAATAGTGCTATAGAATCTATGTGTTTCAGGTTTTGTAACAAAGTTGACAAATTTGTATTTTAATGCCTTTTTGGTGTGGTTCATTTTGTAGAGTTGCAGGATGTTGTCAGCATGCTTCCCGGCTGCTGATACCATGCGAAGTGCTATTCTGCAGTGCCTGTTTGGAAGCTGTATTGCTACAAGTGTTGCAATGTTGGTAACTGCATTGCTGTTTGTCAGTGTCTGCTTTATAATAAGTTTTAATAGGGGCCTTATATGTGTGAACTCCTGCTAGGGGTGGAAGTGTTAGCCCTGGTAAAACAATCATTGTAAGGTGGTGTACAACACAGATGAGCCTGGATGTAGCTCAAGTAACAGCCCGTCAATGAGAAAACAGAAAATTAGCTCTGCTCAGCTGAGTATCCCATTCATTCATACTTTGATGATGAATAAAATATTGATTTACTGATTAAGAATTGAGCTGGTTACTGCATAGAAACTCTTAGTAAGGTTTCAAAACAGCACTACCTCTCCCACCCCCATTTACAGGGTGATGGAACAATTGTTTTGAAGGGCCATCCTGAGAAATCACCTCAATTGAGTGACATTTGTGAATGATCACAGCCTTTCTCCACATCAGAGATACCCAGTCTGCAAATCTCACATGAGTGTGCTGTGTCTTAGCATCCAGCAACCCAGGAGAAAAGGACCACAACAAAAAAGCACCAAAAACAAAAATATGAATTTATTAACTTCATTACAAAACCTGAAACACACATATATTTTAAAACAATGTTTATTGAATGATGCTGCCTGTTTTACTGGAGAAAACAATTTGCACATAGTTTTTTAAACTTTGGAAAAGCAGGTCCTGTAATCTTGCTGACAGGGAGGGCTAGATTGTGAGTTCAGGAGATGACATCACCAGCACCTCTTCGCTGAAACTGGCTTTTTTGAACAGGCAGAGAATTCAGGGTTGTAAAATGATTTGTAACTTTTAAACAAAGTAACCTAGGGATCTCAGTTTTGGCATGAGGGTGATTTGGGCTATGTTGATCCATATTCTGAATTTATTGATGCCAGTAATTTGTGACCATAGTCCCTCTTTAACAGATTTCTTACTTTAATTTTTTTACAATACAGATATAACCGTATTTTGCTCAAAAATGTTTTTCCTGCAGCTCTCTTTGTTATTATACTTTTTATAGTTATATGTAGGTTAAGTTTCATTTTGTTTTTCTTTCCTCTCTTACAGTACAAGGCATCTTAATCATACATGTGCCTAAATACATATGAATAGACTGATCCTGTAGAAAAACTTATTGTAATTTTATGTAATGTATACTTATTTGATGGTACCATGTGCTCAACCAATAACTTTTTCTCCACGTAGTATACGTTGTATTACCATCTATCTGAAGCCCTCACTTGTACTGTAATTGCAATATATATGTAAAAATTCTGCTAATAAACAATTTAACTACAAAAAAAAACCAGGGAGAATCATTTTTAAAATAATCTCACAGCGTATAGGAAGCGGGATACTCGCTTTATTTCTATAAAGTGCACCAAGCTTGGAGTGAAGTTTTTGGTGAATGGCATCAATGTGAACAGAGGAATCAAGATGACAGTCAAGCCAGACACCAAGGTGCTTAGAAGAGGAAACACTCTCAATAATAACACCATCAAGGGTGTGATAAGAAGGGAGAAATGCAAGTCTAGAAATGCTCTGAATGGTCTGAAGGGTGGAGGGGTTCAAGAGGGGGTGGGACAGGTACAGGGGAAGGGTTCAGGAAGCAAAATCCAATGCAGCAAGAATATCCGGAACTGGGAAGGGAGAAGCCAGAGAAGGCAAGGGGGGACAGCAAGGTCAGCACCCAGGGTGGGGGCTGACCAAACGAGCAGACACGAAAAACCGTTAGGCCTATTCTGCTGGCATTTTAGTATGTTAGTACCAAAAGTCATGGAGACAGTTTTTTTGGCTCTGAGAGATAGTTGATTTGACCTAAACCATTGCTGAACATTGTCAAAGTCCTGCTGAAGCTGTGAAGTAAGACTGTGAGAAGAGGAGCCAGATGCAAAAATAACAGTATCACCAGCATACATATGAATTACATACATCAGCCTATACTGAACTGAGTCTCTGGTTTTCTAGACACTGACTCTACAGTCCCAATTCAGGCTATACTAGACGGAGTCTCTCAGACAGGCTTTCTTCAGCTCTACTTGCTTTCAAGCAGGCCTCCAGGCAGACTTCCCCAGCTCTGCTAGTCTCTGCCTTGTAGGGTAAATCTCCCCATATTCATTCAGCCACAGGGAGAGGAGGAGCTGCAGGCAACGGATCACCAGAATCAAGAAGGAAGGAGGGTGGGCAGAGAATGGGGCAGAACAGGCAGAGGTACTAAATGAGTACTTCTGTTCAGTATTTATCAGGGAACAGGATGGGCCCATACCTCAGGGAAAAGACAGGGTAGGTGATGGAGGAGAGGGGATAATGTATGGAGAGATACCTAGGAAAATAGTGTTGGAGGGCCTAAAGTTCTTACGGACAGACAAGGCACCAGGACCAGATGGGATATGTCCAAGAGTCCTGAAGGAACTGGCAGAAGTCCTGGCAGCAACTCTGTTTGAATTGTTCAATACCTCCCTACAGTCAGGATGCGTGCGCCTCTAGACTTGAGGATGGCACATGTGGTACCCCTCCATAAGAGCGGACCCAGGGATAAGCCAGGTAATTACAGGCCTGTTAGCCACACATCCATAGTTGGGAAACCAATGGAGACTATCTTGAAAGAGAGGATGGTGGCATTCTTGGAAGAAAACGGTCTTCAGGACGACCGGCAGCATGGGTTCACCCCGTGGAGGCCCTGTCAAACAAACCTGGTGGACTTTTTTGACTGGGTGACTAAGGCACTGGATGGCAGTCAGGCAGTTGATGTCCTGTATCTGGACAAGCCCTTTGACTCAGTGCCGCATGGGAGATTGACTAGCAAGCTGAAGCACCTGGGGGCAGGGGAGAAACTGGTCAGGTGGATAGGGAACTGGCTGAGGAACAGACAGCAGAGGGTGGGAGTAGGGGGGAACTCTCGACACCCAGATCAGTCATCTGGGGTCCCACAAGGCTCAGTTCTGGGGCCAATGCTATTTAATGTCTTCGTAGTTGATATAGCTGAAGGGTTTAATAGCAAGATGAGCCTGTTTGCTGACAACACCAAAATAGGTGCGGTGGTGGATAGCATAGCAGGAGGGAGGGTACTCCAGGAAGATCTGGAAAGATTTGAGCACTGGTCAAACACATGGCCAATAAATTTCTGGGGTGCATTGCATCAGTATTTTTACAAACAAATCTGGAAGAAAACTATCCCAGTTGTATTAAGTAATCGATTGTCACCTACTGATAATCTTAGAAACAAAAGTAAAACTAGCATTAGACTGTTTAGTGAAATTGGAATTAAAACAAAGGTAGCAGAATGTTCTCTGTCATATTATGGACCAAAACTGTTGAACAAGCTTGCAGATATTGGATTGGATGTTAACTTAAGGAGACATATTTTTAAGAGGCACCTAAAAGAACATCTACAGGCCTCATCAATATGTAACTGCTTGGAAAGTACTTGATTGATGGATGAATGTTTATAATGTATATATGTAAATACTCTTAAGATATTCTTAATATGTGATTTTACTTTTATGTAATGTATGTTACAGGATGTATGTTTACCTATTGTAACCCTTTGTCCCCAGGCGTGGCTAAAGATGGGTCATCTGATCCAGTCCACCTTCCTGGTAAAATAAAGAAATAAATAAAAACTCATAACTATGGTTGAGAAAGAAATGCACACTAGCTCCCTTGTAGAAGTGTCTCAGGACATAGAAGGTGAGACATGCATGCTGTTTATGTGGGAAACATGAACTACGTTTGACTGGTGCAATGCACATCAAAAGCAAATACCATCTTTCGATGGTCATTGTGATGAAATTTGTGTCTGCACAAGTCTCACTGTTAAATCAATGGGGTAATGCTACTGGCACTGTATACAGTCACCATGCCCCTGCAAAATGCCCCGACTATCACCATTATAGTAGGGATAATGATAGTGGCACAAGTGACATGAGTTCATTATTGAGCATGGATGATCTGTAGCAGGGAAGGTGCATTACGGGAATAGAGAGTCAAAGAAGATGATCGTCTCATCAAGGGAAGGAGTGCAGGTGTGTCTGTTGGTATAGTGCCACCAATGAGATGACAGTGGTGTCAGCGCAGCATGGAGCTAGCAAGGCATGGTCACCCATCAGCTGTGGACAAGCGCTGCATGCTTTCCTGCATACACATTAATCAGAGCATCCTGATGTCTGCAGGTATGGGCACTGTAATACAAACAGACCCCGGTGTAATGTTCTGAGCAAGGATACAGTGGTATTTTATGGCTGGCCATGCAAACACTGACATAAAACTAAAACACAGCGTTTGATGGGGTGTACATCAAACAGACAATGAGCCATGCTTGTGGGGTCCACAGTGACTAATTATGGTACATGAAGATGCAAGGTAGGTGGGGACATGTGGAGGTAAATGGTGGCTTACGGTGAAACTGAGACAAGAGAGTATTACCATAACAGGCAAATAAACCACAGAATGTAATAGTGATAACAATGTCAAGAATAGGTTAGGTGTGCCCCCATTTAGCAGTCCTGGTTAGGTGCCCCAAGGCTGGGATATGTGCACGGGTTAGGTGCTCCAGCATTAGGTGTTCCCCAGGGTAGTGATAGGTGCCCCAGCATAGGTGCCCCCCCCCCCAGAAATGTAAACCCCACTTGGGCAGCATTTTAAAATATTTATTTTCTCTGCTCGTTTCCTCTGCCTGCAGCTTCTCGTAGAAACACCCCCAGTTACCTCATGCCGGGAACCTGCTCTTGTGGTTCCCAGTCGTGAGGGCAGGCAGGCAAGGTCAGGCAGGCAGGCAGGGTCAGGCAGGCAGGCAGGCAGGCAGGGTCAGGCAGGCAGGGTCAGGCAGGCAGGCAGGCAGGGTCAGGCAGGCAGGCAGGGTCAGGCAGGCAGGCAGGCAGGGTCAGGCAGGCAAGGTCAGGCTCGTGAGGATTCCAAGACAGAATCCTCAGCCCATTTGAATGTTGAAGGAAGCAGCAGAAAGAGTGAGGGGGAGCGATTGGCTGGCTGGGGCAGAGCCTGTAGAGAGGGACTTACCTTAAGTTCCTGCATCCCTCCCGAGTGCCGGCTGGTCCAACAGGTCAGCGGCTCCTCCTCCTGGCTCCCCATTGCTGGCCCAGGTCAGCAGCAGTGGAAGTCCCATTGGGAAGGGTGGTGGCAATGAAAGGCTGTCTGCTCTATTACTCTATCAGCAGCAGCCCTGCAGCATCAGTGATGGTCTGTGGGAGGAGGCGGGTCCAGACCTCCACACCAAGGCCCATCAGTAATTTCGTGGAGGTGAGTGGGAGGAGGGGGGTCCAGGCCTCCCCACTGTGCCTGAGCAACAGTCCCAGCCCCAAGGAGCTTGAGAGCAGCAGGGTGAATGGCAGCAGCACCGCAGCTGGGTGCTGGCTGCCAAAAAAGAAATAAAAAACCTCTTTTAAAAAAAAAAAAAAACTTTGGCACTTTGGGCACTGGTAGCAGCAGTAGCCTTTGGGCCAGCAAGGCCCCGGAAATGGACCGCCCATGGGGCAGAGTTGGAAGAAGGCTCTGTCTTGTGGGGGTGGGCAAAGCCTCGGTTAGGGACTGCCCATGGAACAGAGAAAAGTGAAAGGCTCCGTTGAGCCAGCGACCGTGAGGACGGGCAAGGCTCCAGGCATGGACCGCCCATGGGGCTGAGACAAGAAAGCCCATTGGAGACAATAGAAAAAGGAGCAGGAACTTGTTAAATAAAGAACTGAATATGTGATTAATGTCTTAAAGCTGAATTTAAAGTAGCAATGCATCATAGGCCAGAGTTAAAGGGGCAACACACCCCATGAATGAACTGTTTGTCAAGAACTGTATGCAAATGACTGATCGATGTTTGGAGCCCCTGTGATTTGATTGATTTGATTGCCTGCAACTACCTAAACCGTACTATGCAACCTGGACTTGTCTGAACTGAGTGAATGCAGGGCACAAAAAGCTTTGTCTGAAATGACCACCAACACAAGGTTTTACCAAAATGCTTTATTGTACCGGTACCACCACCCCTGCCTGCATGTGGTCCTAGTATGTCCCAGACCCATTTTTCTGGACCAGCTGTTTTGTCCTGTCAGTTCCTTCTGAGGATCCTGCTTTGTCCTGTTCATCCTGGTGTCCTGGCTGTCCATGGAGGGGCTGTGGCTAGGTGATGTTCGTCTGACTTGATCCTGGTGGGGTATCCTGTCCTGGAGGTCTATTGGAGACCTGCAGCCGTTGATCCTCCCCACCTCGGAAGAGTTCTTCATCCAATATCCCAGTTTGGTGTTCTTCTTCTGTGTAAGTGTCCTTCTTGAACGGGACCTGTCTTGTATAGCTTTGGTCCCCCAACCTGTTCCCTTTCCCCAAAAAGACACATGCAATGGTGCCTGGTTTCAGTATGAACTGCAAAGTTTATGTCATGTTTTATTTAGAGTATAGCCTGTACAGCCACAGGAATGATTTATCTTTATGTAGAGCCATAAGGGTAATTTATTTAGAGTATAAAGAGTAGAATTTTAGTAGCAATTCATCTTTAGCACAGAACTTAGTATGGCAGTAATAACAATTTACTAATGTTATAGATCTGTTCAGCTTATACTGTTTAGATAGTGTGATGTTATTATTTTAGTAATGTTCAATAAAATGCTGCCCTGTTTGCATTCGAGTCAGCTCCGTATCTCTCCTTGTATGTTCCAGCTTGTGGCTATTTGGCCTGAGCCCCCTTCCCCTAAATTCCTCCGACACCAGCTGGTCGGGCATCACCTGAAAAATCCACCTTCGGGTGCTTGGCATAGTCAGAATGTACTTTCTCCCCAAGTGGTAGCCGGGTGGACCTGTGCCCTGACCCGACCAAGTCATTTTGAGAGCGGTCGGTGTCAGTGGCTTCCCTCACCCATTACACACCCCAACATTCTATTTGCCTTGCTATATGCTTTCTTGCACTGGCTTGCTTGTTTCATGGTGTCAGTAATGATGACCCCCAGGTCCCTCTCTTCCTGGGACATGCTCAGTCTAACCCCATTTAACCAATATTCCATCCTAGGGTTTCCTTTTCCCAGTTGCATTATTTTGCTGTTTTTTGCATTGAATTTCAGGTGCCACATATTAGACCATCTTTCCAATTTTTGGAGGTCCTTTTGCAGGTCCCTAACCCCTTCCAGACTGTCCACCCTTCTGCCCAGCTTAGTGTCATCCATGAACAGGGCAAGCTTGTCCTGGATTCCTTAACCAATGTCACCAATGAACAAGCTGAAGAAGACTGGGTCCAACACCAATCCCCAAGGTACTCTACTTGTGACCTCACCTTCGCTTGATCTCACCCCATTGATAATTATTCTTTGTTTCTTGTCTGTGAGCCAGTTACCCACCAATCTGACTATGTTCTTTGCAGTATCAAGATCCTCTTCTTCACCAGGCATTTACGTGGCACTGAGGCAAATGCCTTGCTGAAATTGAAGTAGAGGAGGTCCACTGCATGACCCCTGTCCAGATCCTTCATTACCCAATCGAAAAATGTAATGAGATTCGTCTGGCACAACCGCCCAGCCATGAACCCATGCTGCTTATTGTCCTGGAGACCATTTTCTTCTGGGTATTACACAAGGTCCTGTTTGATTAAGGTCTCCATTAGTTTTCCCAAAACAGAAGTGAGACTAACCAGTGTGTAATTCTCCACCTCCTCTGTACCTCTTCCTTTGCAGAGTGGCACCATGTCCACCCTCCTCCAGTCTCCTGGTACCACTCATGCCCTCCTCAATGAGCTGCAGTCTTAGTGTGCCAAGGGTTCAGCTAATTCCTTTGCCAATTCCTTTAGCACTCTTGGGTGCATTTCGTCAGGCTTCTGTGCTTTGTCTGGTTTAAGGGCTGCCAGCCCTCCCTGACCCTATCTGAGGTGAATGTTGGAGCTTCCATTATTTGAATCCCTCTATCAGCTGCCTTAATTCCACTTTCTGGCACAGGAGCGATATTCTCCTTGGCAAATACCAAGCAGAAAAAGTCATTTAGGACAGTAGCCTTTTGACCATCTTCCTCTATCAATCTATCCCCAATCGGCTCTGTGAGTTTTGTGGACTCACCAGCGCTGTCATCAGATGGTTTGAGTCCTATCTCTCTGATAGGGTGCAGCGGGTAGTGATGGGGAATTTCTTCTCCTCCCCAATACCCCAGTCATGTGGAGTTCCACAGGGCTCGATCTTGTCGCCGTTGCTGTTTGTGGTGTACATGCTGCCCCTGGGTGAGATCATTCGACAATACAGCATGAAGTTTCACTGCTATGCAGATGACACCCAGCTGTATTTGTCATTTGCATCCAAACATCTATCGCAGTCATTGTGCCTAACAACTGTCTGGCTAAAATCAATGACTGGATGGCTTCCAGCTGGCTGAGACTAAACCCAGATAAGACAGAGGTGCTAGTGATCGAGCTGAGTCGCGGGCATGATGGGTTTCCATCTGGAGCAGACACAGGTCTTTTCCTGGGGTCTGTTCCATTGGTGGCTTCCCCAAGGGTGTGTAATCTCTGTGCGATCCTGCACAGCAGGCTGACCTTTGAAGATCAGGTATCATCTGTAGTTAATAGTGGTTTCTACCACTTGCAGAACATCACTAGGATCAAGCCCCTTATTCTGCCCAAGGATCTGCCGACCCTGGTACATGCCTTTGTTACCTCTAGGCTCAACTACTGCAATGCTGTATACTTCAGGGTCATGGGAGGGACTTTCTGCAGGCTGCAGCTAGTGCAGAATGCGGTGGCCCAGTTGCTGATGGGCCTGCCCAGGTCCTGTCATGTAACCCCAGCCCTGTGTGCTCTGCACTGGCTGCCTGTCATGTGGAGTGTTCTTTTCAAGGTGGGCTTCATCACATATAAGGCCCTACACAGACTGGGTCCTGGCTACCAGTTGGAGCTCCTGACACCTGCAACCTCTGGCTCGCTCCCTCCGCTTCTCTTCGAGTGGCCTCCTGGGCATTTGGGTTTGGCTGAAGACATCTGGCGATTGAGTTTTTAGTATCTCTGGGCTGACCCTTTGGAGCGCACTTCCATCTGCAGTCAGAGAGGCCCTCTTGATTGGTGTTTTCAAGCTGAGGCCTGGCTTTTACAGAGTGAACTTCTTGCCCAACCATTTAATTATTGTAGCTTATCTAAATAACTGCGATTCTGACTCCTATTTATTCTTGAAATTTCTGGATTTGTCATTTTAATTTTCCTATGTTTTGTTAGGTGCCCAGAGTGTCAGGGAATGGGCTCCCTTAAAATATAAAATGTACCTTGCCTTGCAACAATTTTGCAGTCCCTCCTCCTTTCTTCCTTTTTTCTTGAATGTATCGAAGCAAAGTGTGTTTTCCCAATTTTATCCTGGCTGCAATTCGAAGCTCAGTTTCGGCCTTCGCTTCCCTTACAACCCTCTTTGCTTCCTTAATTTTTGTGGTGTATTCTTCCTATTTGCCTATCCCTGGTTCTTTTTGAACCTGTGGAAGGTCTCCCTTTTGTTTCTGATTGCTTTTTGGACTTGGCCTGTGAACCAAATGGATTTCTTGTGCCCATTTCTTTTCTTCACCATTCTGATGCAGAGTTTTGTTGCTACCTGGACTGATTTCTTTATTGCACCCCCAGATGTCTTCATCCTCTGTTATTTCTATGATCTTTGACAGTTTGTCACTAGCTGTCTTAATCTTTCAAAATTTGTCCCCTTAAAGTACAGGACCTCCCTCCGAGACTGAGGCTTTTCATCCCCGAAAGAAATCTCAAATCATACGGAGTTATGGTCACTGCTGGCTAGCGGTTCCCCAACCCTAACTGTCCCTACTGTCTCCAAGTTAGTGAGAATTACATCCTGGATTGCATCTTCCCTGGTTGGATCCTTTGACAACGGGGTGAGCAGGCTGTCCTAGAGGGAGTCCAGCATGGTTTGACTTCTAGAGGATTTTGACACTGGAACATCCCAATCTGCGTCAGATAAGTTCAGATCTCTGACAACCACTGTTGCTCCCTTTCCTGAAACTCTTTTGATTTCATTCATGGGTTCCCTGTCCATCTCTTACCCCTGACTTGCAGGTCTGTACATCACCACCAAGTGAAACTTCTTCCCTGATGTCAAATTGAGTTGAAACAGAAAAATAGAAAACAGCCCAGATATAGCCTTTCATGGTAAAACTTTTATTTTCATAAACCTCTTCATCCTGCCATGATCCCCTCAGTGCCCAACGTTTTGCCCACTGGGCTTCCTCGGAGGCAAGGATCTAGACATAAACCGATGATGCAAACCATAATTAAAATCATCATTACACTGAAGCTACTACACAATATGTATCTTTTTACTGTATAACTTACTCCCCATATTGACACCATATCCCATCATGCATTACAATTGTACTAATCATTCACCTTAATTTTCCAAGTACTAATACATCTGCATACAATTTTATACTACAACATCATGTGCCCCAATAGTGCCTCCTGGTGGTGTTCTCATATTTACAAACATTATTAATTGTTATTATTGTCTCTTATTCTAATCATGAAAAACAGTTACTGGCATCATTTTATTCTTCACAGTTTTATCCATACCTTAGAGTTGTACATATTACATTAGTGTGTGTGTGTGGGGGCTGGTCAGTCTTCTATATTCCACATTCCTGTATAGATTGATAAATTTCTTACTCCTTGGTACCCCATAAGTTAAGAAGAAGAAGACCATTTCTGGGAATACTGCTCCTACAGACCAAGTTTACACCTTAGTTCATATTCAGCTTTAAACCATAATTTACACAGACACAGTCATATTTAAATGTGCTCAGCATTAATTCATTCAAAATTCCTCATCACTTTGCATAAAGGTGAGAGAACAGTACATACTTGAAGGAGGAGCGAGATAAGAAGCTTCTTAAGTGGGGAGGTAGAGAATTCCAGAATTTGGGAGCAAAGTGTAAAAAGGCCTGCTCACTCATCCTAGTTGAGCAGAGTGGTTGGTGTCATCCCCAAGAAAGAAGACCTTTCCATCCGATTCCTCTGCTATGTCACTTATATAGACACTGAAGAGGACTGGTCCCAGTACTGATCCCTGAGATACCCCACTGGTCACTTTCCCTTCCTCTGAGCGAACTCTGTTTACCACTACCCTCTGTATCCTATCCGCTAACTAGTTTCTTACACAGGTTACCACCTTATTACCCACCCCCAAGTTTACCCAACTTTCTCCCCAGTCACAATCGCAAAGTCTCTGCACACACCAGGAGCTTAGGGGTAGCTGGAACTCCTGACAGGCAGATCGCATTCTGCAAAATCTTCAGTCTTCTTCAGGTTGAGCCTGGCTCACTTCAGTAGCTTACTTTAGTCACACAAACTTGGATTTAGTCCAAAATAATTCTCTTCTCTCCCTGTCAGGAGCAGCAGGCGGACCTGCAAGCCAAAAACTCCGTCCTTTCACAGTTTTCCCATGCGAATCCACTCAGGATTGCTGCCCAAAATACACTTCAGCTCCTTCTTGTTCAGCTTCCAGCTAAGATCTAACTGAAAACTGCAAGCAGTCCAGGACTTCCCCAAGATCCAAAAGATTTTGTTGGCTGATTTGGCTGTCAGTCAAAGCAAGAGCTCACCCTTCAGTTGCGAAAAAGGCACAAAAAAGCTCCAAACTAAAGTTCCTACAGATTTTGAATTCAGACAGCTCCTGCAGTCTGGCTACATTTTAGGTCCCACCAGTACTGTTTGGTCCAATTTGCTGTCCAGGACCAAGATAGTGGAGACAAACAAAACAGTCCTTGCTACAAAGAAAGCAGGTTAGACAAACTACATTATAATTATCACTCTAAATGATTTTCAGTAAATAGTTACATCTTTCAACAGAGCTCCCTCTCAGATTACTTAAGCTACAATTAGTCAGCTCTTAAAGAGACAGTACACAATGGCTATACAGGCTCTGGTAATCACATTTAAACTGCTAAAACGTAGGACACCAGCCTGGCAGTGAGCATTTAGGCAAGCTCAAGGAAGACTTTTTGGGAACCCCCATTTGTAGGGGGTTACAGAAGGGATTGCAAATTTTATCAAACAGTTCAGGCGTGTTTAGCAACTTAAAACTAATCTTTTCCTTATTGAATATGCTGCTCATACCATGAAACCAAGCCTCTGTAGATGGAATCATTCCAGTTTTCCAATTCAAAAGAAATAATCTTTTGGTGTCAAGAGAAGCTGCCAAAGGGCCATATTTTCTGGGTCTTCTCTAAGTTGATAATTTCAAGGAAGATACCCAGAAGGAATACTTGTGTAAGTGGAGGGATATGCTGTTGGAGAACTAGGGCACATACTCCCAGAATAAGGTCCCAGAAGGGTTTGAGGTAAAGGTAGCTCCAAAGGATGTGAGAAAGGGTAGCATACTGCATCTTCCACCTCCAGTAGGCTCCACCTGTCAAAATCCCATGCTTTCAAGTTTAAATGGGGAATAATGATAACAGTGAAGAGTTTTAAAATGAATTAGGCTGCCCTGTATCACTCTGCTAGAAATGATGGCATTGTTCCAAGTTAAGTTCCATCTTTTGGGGAATATGGTGATGTTATGGTCCTACTCCCACTTTATCCTGGATGACTGTTAAATGGTCATCAGGCTGTGAAATTATTTTATAGATTAACATAGAAACATAGAAGCTGTCAGCAGAAGATGTCTTCTTGGCCCACCTAGTCTGCCCTGAAGTCCCTACCTACTGTGCTGTCATAGACCCTAATTGATCTTCAGCCTTCAAGAAGACCAAGCATTTTCATAGCGTAGACAGTTTAAGCATTTGGGAGCATTCAGGAAGCTCAGGGAGGGAATATTTAACATCAAGCACCTGCCCTAGTGCTTCCCTTAACTGTATATAAAAACAAATGAAATCTGTGTATTTTAAACTTCCCTCTGAGCTCCTGAAACATTAATAACATGTTAAAGCCTTTGTCTAGGACATCAGCCACCTTAGATATTCCTAGTTTGTTCCACCTAAGGACTTTTACAGGGAAACCACTGTATGTGAATAATTTGTTGTTCTATAAAGGTCTTCCCTTAATGGGAATAAGGTTGGTATACACATGTGAAAATATATTCTTTAGAGTCTTAAAGTACGTACAAGCACTGGGTTGTCCTTGAGAAATTCAGGCAGGAGGATAAACATGAAGTCCACAACATTAAAAGTAGCTGATAACTGAGCCTCTGTAGAGAGCCAAAGAGCTTGTGACTGAGATTGCTCTGATTGAGCATGTTGTAAGGAGTGTTTGGAGGAGAAGGCCCAGTGGTAACACTCCCACCAAGGCAAGGCGAAACCTCCAACCTCTGGAGGTGCACTAAGATTAACAACTGAAAGGCGTGGCCAGTTCTTCCCCCATAAAAAGTTGTTAACTAACACTACCAGTTTCTTAAAATATTTTGTCATTAGCTAGTGAAAAGTTGTGCAACATATGAAAAATTCTGGGTGCTACTACCTCAGAATGGAATTTCATGGATTTGGTTTTACACAGAATGGGTCTGGGATGTACACTTGGAACTTGGGCCAAGACTCTCTATAAAAAATTCCTATGTGGCCATTATTACAAATGGGATGATTTCCCAATATTTTAAGCTTTTTCGTGGAACAAGACAGGGATGTCCCATTTCCCCACACCTTTTTATCATTTCCATGGAACCCTGATATGTCTCGTTGACTGTTCTCCCTTAATACATGGAATCAAAGTAGGAAAATCTTTTTTATTTATTTATTCAAGCCTCAGATTACAGATCTTTGAGCTGGGAGCTCATTTCTGAAGGTTTAATGTCAGACAGTAAGCAATCAATAGGTACATACAGGTTACATACAAGGGTTACACAACACGTTTCATTGGTGGCACACACGTGAATATGAGATTCAGGCAAACACTAGGTACATACAGGTTACCATCTAAGTTACACAACAAGTTACATAGTTGGTTCAAGCGTGATTATGAGATTCAGACATGTCTTTAGGTTGTAAATGGTTATAAAGAAAATCATGGAAGATTATTTCACTATGCAGGAGGCAGAAGGACCTCCAGTGGAAGGTAATAGGCAATGGGGTGGGGGGAGTGGGGACCAGTCAAGACTGAGGTCCATTGTCAAGGTGAGGTAGTTGGGGGTAGTAGGAGAGAGGAAGGTTTAGGACCAGAGTGGGGGTGGAGCAGGTGCAAGGGAATGGAGATAGGGATAGGAGTATGGAGGAAATGGGGGGATAAGGAGAGAGAGGGAGGATAATGGTAGACAAGGTAAGAGCAGGTAAGAGAGACTGGGGAGGATAGAGTAGCAGGTAGGCATCTGGGGTAGGTAACGGCATCTGATTGGACAGAGATAAGTACAGGGGGCACATTGGTTTGTAAGAAGTGCAGGGAGATGACCGGGCAGGCCCTAGATGGAAAACTGGAAACTGGAGTTATAAAGGGCATGTGCTTGTCATGCAGCTAGGAAGGTGGGTGTGGAGCATTGACTTGAATGGCCCAATTCTGGATTCAGCAAGTAGCCCACTCAGAAGGGAGTTTAACAGGTGAGGGGCTCAGTATACAAAATACCTTTGGCCTAAGGAGGTGTGGCAGAATGGCACCTTGAAGAAGTTAGTGAGTGTTCCTCGTGTCAGATGAGATGGTGCAGAAGGTGTAATCATGTTCTGGACCGGGGGCGGGGGGGGGTCATGCCAGGTGTAGCCTGTTTAGTCATGAGACTGAGATGGTAACTAATTCTGTTATCCAGGTTGAGCCAACCCATATGGGAGTATAGGCTGCACGTATTGGTAAGGTGTGGAACACCCAGGAATAGCCTATAGGCTTTATTGAGAGTAATGGCAATTCTTTTTAGGACCGTAGTTGAGGCCGCACTGTATATAACAAGGCTATAGTCAACCACAGAGAAAACTGAGCTTGTTAAGGCAAGACTTAGAGCATCTTCTGTAAGGCAGTGCCTATGTTTGTACAGTTGCCCTAACTTTCTGCTCATTGATTTAGCCACTTGGTCGATGCAGAGGAAGTGCAAAAGGGCACTGTCCAGCATGACCCCTAGGTACCTGAAGTTATTAACCATGCCTAGGATATCACTTTGTTTGTTGCGGATGACAAGTTTGGATGTTCTGAATCTGCTCTGTGTAGAGGTGAACATAGTTTTCTTTTTCTTATAATTGAGCAGCAATCACAAGTTTATGAACCAGTCCTCAACTAGTGTGAAGTTGTTTTGAATGCTTTGTTCTAGAGCTCTAATGTCCAGATAGCTGGAGAAAATTATGGCACCGTCCACATATAGGAGAATGTGGTCTTGGCAAACTTGCGGGAGGTGATTTAGGAAGAGACTGAACAAGAGCAGGTCAAGGATAGAGCCCTGTGTTACCCCTGTAGTCACATTTAGTGTAGTGGAAACAATGTTGCCTATTCTCACTTGTTGGACCCAGTCAGAAAGGTAGCTTCTGAACCAACCCATTGATGTCTTGGTTACAGTGGCAGCGCCTAATTGGGCTAGCAGGAGTTCGTGGTTCACCGTATCGAAGGCCTTAGGTCAATAAAGGTAGCCCCACTAAGTGCCCTTAGTCATTGATGATGGGGAGTCATGGGAGTCAAGGATGAACAGCGTGAAATCCACCAGTGTAGTCACGGTACTGTGCCTTCTCCTGAATCCATGCTGCTCACTACATTGGAGTTGATATTTATCTTGGTGATTGACTAACTGATCGTAAACTATTCTTTCTAATGCCTTGGAGATCAGGGGGAAGTATGGAAATCGGCCAGTAATTTGAGTGGAGTGTCTTGTCACCATTTTTGAAGACTGGGGTGACCACTGCAGATTTCCAGAGTTTGGGAAATTGGCCAGCTGTTAAGGAGAGGTTAATTACTTTTGTGAGGGGAACAATATTTTGTCTATGGTGAGGGATATAAGCCTCAGGTTAAGGCCGTCCCCACTGTGCCTGGTTTTATCAATCGCTTTAGCAAGCATTTTTTTTGCTTCAGCTTTAGAGATGGCATGAAGGTAGAAAGGTGGGATGATGCTGGAGGCAGGAGAGTATGATGAAGTATGCTGAACAGGGCTGCGTGGGCTAAGATAGTATAGGGGAAGACTCCGATAAGATCGGAGAAGGCCTTGTTAAACGTATCTGCAATAGCCTTTGGGTCCTGGGATAGTTCACCATTTATGTTAATTAAAGTAGGTGGTGATTTATTAGGGTTCCCTGTGAGAGCTTTGATATTTGCCCAGAATTTGTGGCCATTGCCCCAAGAGTTGTCAAGCTCGGCTCTGAAGTATTGTCTTTTCATCTGGCGAATGGCCTCAGTGCATTGGATTCAAGCCGTTTTATAGTTTTGGGTATCGCTTGAGGATCCTGCACTTTTTGCCTTCTGCCAGAAATTATCCCAAGCATGGAGTTGGGCAATGAGAGATGGAGTAATCCAGGATTTATGCGACCCGTTGACCTTTCCTTTGGTGATTGGGGCGAAGATACTGTATCACAGGCTGCATTGTAAGTCTTAATGAACAGATCCAGAGCAGCATCGACATCATCTACCAAGTAATTGGTCGACCAATTTAGCTGTCTGAGATGGTCTTTCACTGGCACCAATTGCACCCTCCTAAGACTATGTGAGGTGACAGCCTTTGTGGGGAGTTTGGGTTGCTTGCTGGACCAAGCACAGAGGATGGGGGAATTATCACTTTTTGCGTCTGGGAGGACTTGCGTACTGGAGATGCATTTTGGATAGTTCGTTAGTATCCAGTCCAGCAAGGTGCTGGCCCCAGTGCAATAGCTGGTACACGTAGAAGAGGCTACTAGGCTCTTGTAGCCTATAGCTGCAATGGCACCTCTATAAGGAGCAGTGCTGCTGGACTCCCAGTTTATACTGAAATCACCCAGCACTAGAGTTTCTGACTGCCGGTGACAGTCTGATAAGTGCTCCTGGAGGATTCTGAATCCTTCAGCCTGATTCTTGAGAGGAATATAGATGGAGATGACAGTTGTACCTTTGCCATGAGTTCCAAGTATAACCCTAAGTGGTAGGATTTGTACATTATTTCCTGAGTTAATAAAGGGAGGACATGACCTTGTAAATGGTCCTTAATATAGATGGCACATCCCCGTCCTCTTTGCCTGGTATGATCCAGTCTGAATGATGTATATCCATTGAGCTGGATTTCAGTAGCAGCAGTTCTAGGGGTGAGCCAGATCTCAACCACAGTTAGGACATCTGGCTTGCGCCGGACAGTCCAGGCTTGCAGCAAGTCGAATTTAGCAAGCAAGCTGCAGATGTTGATGGATGCAATAGTTAGGGAGACATAGTTCACATGGTGGTTAATGCCCCTGCCAACAGGACCAGGGTTTGGGTGTATATTTCCTGAGAAGTGTGGTAGCAGACAGATGAGACGTGTGGCCTTTAGCTTAAGGTGCTTTAAGGACATGGAGGGGTTGTTATGGATAGAGCAGCTTTTAGGAGGTTTGATACTTAGAAGGAGCACATAAAGGATAGCTGGTGGGATTGGGTACTCGTAGTTAGGATCTAGGGGTGTAGGAGCGAGATAATTTGTGCTCCCTCGGGACAATTGGGAGTACTAGATTGGAGATCGAGTGAGGGATGATTACGTTGTCAGGTTTTATGAGATTCAGATTACAGGCAGTTTCCCTATCTAAAGGGTGGATTAAGATTGGAAAAGTCAGGGCGAATACCAGGAGTAAGCGCAGTAAGAGTTTTTTCCATGCCATAGTTGCTGGTATTGGGGTGGAGACAAATAGAATGTAGTTAGATAGGAGCAGGGGAGAGGAAATGCACTTCTTTGAGGTATGAACTATAGAATAGAAGAACCCTAGCAGTGTTAACACCGTTCTATGGAACACGAGAAAGCACAATCATTTTGTCAAACTGTCTTCGCCTAGGTAGGCAATCTGCTCCTCACCCTTAGGAGGAATGTTGATTCATACAAAGCACTTAAAGCTATTCTCCAGCAGTTTGGATACATATCTGGATTAGCAGTAAATTGGAGAAAACTCCAAATTATGCTACTTTTCTGTCCAGGATTGCTGACTGCATATCTGAAAAGGTGAATTGGTGATTTTCTGTTAGTAGATACATTTAAATACCTGGGTTGAACTTTCACTGCTGACCTCAAAAGAATCATTGATCTTAATCTGCCTCCGCTAATAGCAGAATTAAAGTTAGACATGGAAAGGTGGGTTACAAGTTAAATCTATCCCTGATAGGGAAAAGCAACACCATTAATATGGTTGCTAAATAGGTCTGTCAGAAGTGCAGCCACTACCCCCCTAAGTTCCCTCAGCATCCTTGGATGTACCCCATGTGGCCCCATAGCTTTGTTCACCTTCAGGTTAGTGGGTGCTTCCCAGACCTTATTTTCAGAAAACAGACAAGTGTCCATTTCCAACCCTCGAAGCTCTTGGTGCCTTTCTGTGGCCCCTTCCCTTGCCCTTCTACTGTGAATACTGGGCAGAAGTGTTTGTTCTAGATGTTTTCCGTTTCTTGCTCCCCCTCCATACAGTCACCCCCTCCCTCTTTAACCTTACTATCCCTCCCTTTGTCTTGTTTTTCTTGCTAACATACCTAAAAAATGTCTTGTCCCCTTTTGAAATTCCCTGAGCTATTCTTTCCTCAGTTTGTGCCTTTGCACTCCTTACTGCTTTGTCTGCTTCCCTCTGCATTCTCAGATTTGCTTACCTGCTTGACACAGAGGTTCATTGCCTTTACAATACCCTCTTAATTTGGGCCATTTTTCCTCCACCCCCCCCCCGTCCACTTCCCGTGCTAGGCCATTCCTTAGGCATTCAGCCATCTTAGTAAAATCAGCCCTTCTGAAGTCCAGGACCTGCACCTTTATGCTGCTGGATTCCACAGCTGTTGTTATGCTGAACCACACTATACGATGATCACTAGTCCCCAGATAGCTTCCCACCTTGATGTCCACAATATTGTCCCTCTCAGAAAGCACCAGATCCAGTATTGCCACCATCTTAAGTGGGTTCACTGACTAGCTGCCTGAGGAACACTCCCTGTAGGCAGTCCAGGATGTCTATGCTTCTAGCTGAAGCTGCTGCAGGGAGGCTCCAATCTACACCTGGTAGACTTAAGTTCCCCACCAGCAACATCTCTCCCTTTTCAGCCATCTTGCCAATTGCATCTAACATTTCTTTATCTAAGTCCTCCCTCTGTGCCGGAGTCGTGTAGATCACCCCTTTCTGAATACTGGCCCCATTTCCCAACTTGAGGGTGACCCACAGCACCTCTGCCCCTCTCTGAATTCCCTGTATTTCTGTTGCTTTTATGCTTTCCTTCATATATAGCACCACGTCCCCTCCTTTCCTCCCTACCGTGTCCCACCTGAACATCATGTAGCCTGGTATGACCAAGTCCCAGTCATGGCTATCCGTGCACCGTGACTCGGTAATGGCCACAGTATCCAAGCTGCCTTCCACTATGATGGCCTCTAGGTCTGGGATCTTATTTCCCAGACTTCTCACATTTGAGCACATGGCCTTATAGATTTTGTTAGATCTCTGCTTGTTGCTTCCCCCTTTTCCCTTTTGTGCCTGTTTTCCTTCCTCCCTCATTTGCTGTCTACTTCCTTGATTTATTTGCTCCGTGATGGGACTCCCAACCCTCAAGATCCCTCTATGCACTATCTCAGTCTGGGGGTGCAGTTTCTGCCTCCTCTTTTTCTTTCACCACCCCCTTGGCTAATTTAAATGCTCATCAAAGTAACGTTTAAATCATTCCATGAGAACTGCGGTTCACCTCCCGGATGAATGCAGGCTGTCATCACTGTATAGACTCTTATCCTCCAAGGTGGACCCCCAGTCCCCAATGTGGCTGTACCCCTCCACTCTGCACCATTCCTTTAACCATAAGTTCAAGGCATTGGTGTGAAGCTCCCTCACCTTCCCCCTCTGCTGTAGACAGGCAGCACCTCCACAACAGCCACAGTGTGCTGCCTGTCTAAGACTTCTTCCCAGCTCCCTAAACTCCCCTTACACTGATTCTGTCCCATCCCTGGCCAGGTCATTTGTCACCAGGTGGACAATGAAATCCAGCTCCCTCTCCCTCTCCCTTCCTACTGCCTTAGCGATCTGTAGAATATGCTCCCCATCCCTGTATGCTGTGGTGCCAGGTAAGTAAGTAACATTTTATTTATCTAGTGCCCCATCCCAGAGGCTCTGGGTGTGGTACAGACAGGTAGGAGTTTGAAATAAATAAAATACATCAAATAACAAAAACATACATCAAAACAAACACAATGAATGAACAATGAAACAAATAAAGTCCTTATTTAAAATAAATTCAGCAATCTACTGTTTATAGGATTCAATAGCAGCATTAGGTAGGCACCTGACCTCTCTCTCTCTCTCTGCCCCTCTCCTACTCTCAACTCTGCCCCCCTGACAACTGAGTACCCCACCAGAAGTGACTTTTTTTCTCTGTGGTCCTCTTCCATGGTACCAGGTTAATAAAGCACTGCAATAGTAGGGTGTTATAAACCTCACTGTAAAAAGCTTGAAAACAATGACAACGGTAGGGGTAGCATAGCATTAGTAAATTGCCGCCACCCCTGTCTCTGTCCGCAGAGAGGAGAAAGGGCTGAAGGAGCTTCAGGTTTGATGCCAGGTTGAGCCACTCCTGTGGTGGATTGGCTAAGGCACTAGTACCTGAAGTCGTGGAGTTTGGTTCCCCGTCTCCTGATACTGGACATTTATTTTATTTTTTTAAAAACAAACTTCCTCCCTCCTAGGTTTCTCCCCATCCCTGAGATCTACATCCCCTCAGAGTTGATTATATTAATTTTGGGGGGTGCGGGGGGCAAAGCTTCCCATGTTGAGGGATGCTGGGTGCATAGCTGCCCGCAAAAAAACAAAAACTCTAATGTTTTCCTATGTGGCTGTATTGTTTTCATGGCATTTTGGTATCAGTCGGTGTTTTCACTGACTGTATATTTGTATTCAGCGTTTTGCCCGCGGGGTTGTTGACCGCGCTATTTTTGTGTGCGAGGTACTGACCCCATGCCCTCTTCCACTCACCTTGGGGCCTCCTCTCGGGAGGGCCCCTACATCCTCCCTGGCCACTACCATGGGTGACACTTGGCAATCTCACTCCACTAGAATGGCATAGGAATTTTGTAATGGAACTGGTTGTGGTTGAGGAATGTGCCTGCAACCCCCCCCCTTCAGCCTTCCAGATCCCACCACCCACTGCCTCCTCAAGCCCACTGTAGACCAGCCGCTCCTTCTATCTGGTATTCTTTGAGATAACGGTGATGGATGTGGTGGTCCCTGGGTGGGAGAAAAGGTCACCCTACTCCTAATCAATGCAGCCCTGAGTCGTTTGACCTCCTCCTGACTCACAAACAACACAGCCTCGAGTCTAGAGACCTTCTCTGCCAGTCCATAGAGGTGCACACAGATGCAGCAACACTGCACTCTCCAGGAGGTCTCCCTGAAGACTGCCACCCACAACCACAGCATTGCACCACTCCCCGCATTCTGTGTCCCTGTGCTACCTGTCCTCCTGTCCCAGAACCCAGTAAGGCTAAGATGAACACAGTGCCTGTTACCAAAGCAAAATACAACACAATACCACAGTATCAGTTACAAAAGTACAATATAGTACAAAATAATACAATGCAACCCTTAATTTACTTACCCTAGCTATGTCACAGAGACAGGTATGTTATAAATGGCACAATTACAAATAACCTCCTTTTTATGTTGTCTTGCGCACGTGCACAGGCAACATCTTGTGGTAGTACTAGCAGTGGGAGGTGTATCAGTGTTGGTGAATGCAGGGCATGCTTTAGTAGGTTCACCCCTTATTCCCCAATTAGCCAGCATGCTAGCGCTAACGCAAAATGTATGTAAAGTGGCCACAACTTATAAGAAATGTGCCACTGCAATCAGAGACAAGCCCGTCATGCAGCGGCAGAGATGACACACCTCCTGTACATGCCTTTCCTGGTGAAGCATTTCAATAAATATGGCAGCTCCTGCCATTCACCACACAATCTCCAGAAAGCCGACTTTGGGGGTGCCCAATCCCCCTGTCAGCATGCCCCCCCAGTTCAATTTGTTTGCTGACGGGGTGCCCAATCCCCGTCAGCACAATGTATCCCCCCACCATGTTTAATTTGTTTGCAGAGGGCGGTGCCCAATCCCCATTGGCATAATGCCCCCGGCAGTTTAATTTGTTTGCTGATGGGGGTGCCCAATCCCCATCAGCATCATGTCCTCCCCCACACACATACACACATACAATTTCTTTGCAGACAGGGTGCCCAATCCCCGTCAGCTTCCGTCCCCCCCCCAAACTCATGTGGCACACTGGAAGCCCACCCCAGTGTGCCCAATTGTATTTTTTGTAAAACCTGTAAAGAAAGAAAACATTCCCCCAATGTCAGTTTTTTTTTGTCCCTGTAAAAAAGAGAACAGTCCCTCATCTTCAGGATGTCCCTCCTCCCCAACCCGCACCCATCCTCTGCGCGCATCCCACCTCCCTGCAACCCCTCTCACCTCATACTTACCTCCAGAGCTCCGGTGCAGCAATCTTTGGTGGAGCAGGACATGTCTAAACTCTTCAGAAGCCGACCGCAAACTGAAGAAAATCACGGTAAGCCATATAATGGCATCAATGGTGGGAGGGGGTTCGACTTAGGTGGATATCTCAGCCATATTTTTGAATTTTGGCTCCAAATTTTCAACATGGGGTTCTTGGGACCTCACCTCATGAACACATGCACTGTCATTTCGTTATTCCATCCAAAAAGGTGATTTCACGATCACTGCGCAGAATCACCTTTTGGGATGGATTAACAAAACAACAGTGCCACTGTTCATGAGGTGGGGTCCCAAAAAGCCTATGTTGCAAATTTGGTGAAAAAATTCTAAAAAATGACTGTGTTATGAGCATGTGTTGGCAGTTTCCATGCATGTTCGTAACTTCGACAGTTTTTAATATTTTCACTCCTGATTTTCAACATTGCCATTTTTTCACACCTCCTGATGAACAGTATAGCTGTCATTTTTCACATCCTGCCCGAAATGTGTTTTCGCACATCTGGCGCACAAAGACGTGGTCACTGTGGGAAATCAACTTTCGGGACAGATTAACAAAGTTGCAGTGCCACCGTTCATGAGTGAAGGTCCCAAAATGCCTATGTTGAAAATTTGGTTAATTCAGATTTTCAACATTGCCATTTTTATGTTGTCTTGCACGCGCAGTGCAAGCAACATTTTGTGACAGCTTGCTGGAGTAGCAGGTTGTGGTAGCTGTGTTGTGGCCAATGGCGCCACTGCTTTCTTGAGCTGGTCTCTGTGGCAGCAATGAATGAGCACGCTGTCTATGCAGCAGTTCTGAAGTGTGCCACCAACTTGAAAGAATTTTGCCACTGCAATAATGAAGTGCCCCGTCATTGCAGGGTTTGCCTTGCCTGCTGAAACATTTCAATAAACATGGCAGTGGCTGCTGCTGAACGCCTCTCACAGTCCCCAGAAAGTTGATGTCAGGGGAGCCTAATCCCCCTGTCGGCATGCCCCTTCCCCAGTTCGTTTTCCAACGGGGGAGCCCAATCCCCATCGACATATGTTTCCCCTTGTTTTATTTATGTGCCAAGGGGGTGCCCAATCCCCCTCAGCATCATGCCCCCCAAAAACACAGACATGCTGTCTTTGCCAATGGAGAGCCCAGTCCCTGTTGGCTTCTGCCCCTCTCCCCAAACAACACAGGTGGCACACTGGAAGCCCACCCCAGTGTGCCCAAATCAAACCTGTAAGAAAAAACCTTCCCGCAATGTCCTTTTTTCCCCCTGTAACACAGAAAATGGTCCCTCATGGTCACAATGCCACCCCCAACCCGCATCCACCCTCTTCACCCCACCTCCCTTCACCCCCCACCCCATACTTACCTCTGGAGCCGGTGCAATGATCTTTGGTGGAGCATTAACACGTCTGCACTCTTCAAAGCTGACTGCGAACTGAAGAAATGCCGGTAAGCTGTATAATGGCATCAGTGTGGTGGGGAGGGTTCAACTTAGGTGGATATCTCAGTCATTTTTGTGACTTTTAGCTCCAAATTTTCAACATGGGGTTCTTGGGACCCCACCTTATGAACTCAGTCACTGTCATTTCGATATTCGGTCCTGAAAGGTGATTTCACGGTCACTGTGTAGAATCACCTTTCAGGACTGATTAACAAAATGACAGTGCCACTGTTCATGAGGTGGGCTCCCAAAAAGCCTATATTGCAAATTTGGTGAAAATATTCCAAAAAATGACTGTGTTACAAGTGTGCATTGTGCAGTTTCCACACACGCTCATAACATCGAGAATTTTTTATATTTTCACTCCAGATTTTCAACATTGCCATTTTTTCACACCTCCTTATGAACAGTACAGCTGTCATTTTTGATATCCTGCCCAAATGTGTTTTCACACATCTGGTGCACAATGGTGCGTTCGCTGTGGGAAATCAATGTTCGGGACAGATTAAGAAAATCACAGTGACACTGTTCATGAGCAGAAGTCTCAAAATGCCTATGTTGAAAATTTGGTGAAAAATTTCCACAAAATGACTGTGTGTATAGTGATGCGTGCGCGGTTCCGCATACTCTTGTAACCGAGTATTTATATATTTTCCTCCAGATTTTCAACATAGCCATTATTTCACACCTACTTATGAACAGTACAGCTGTCATTTTTCCTATCCGTCCGAAATGTGTTTTTGCACATCTGGTGCAGAATTTCACGGTTACTGTGGGAAATCAATGTTCAGGATGGATTAAGAAAATCACAGTGACACTGTTCATGAGCAGAGGTTCTAAAATGTCTATGTTGAAAATTTGGTGAAAAGATTCCACAAAATGACTGTGTTACGAGCGTGCATTGCGCAGTTTCCACGCAATCTTGCAACTTCGAAAATTTGTAATATTTTCACTCCAGATTTTCAACATAGCCATTTTTTCACACCTACTTATGAACAGTACAGCTGTCATTTTTCACATCCTGCCCAAAATGTGTTTTCGCACATCTGGCGCAGAATGTTGTGGTAGCTGTGGGAAATCAATGTTTGGGACAGATTAACAAAATCACAGTGCCACTGTTCATGAGCAGAGGTTCCAAATGCTTTCATGAGGTGGGATCACAAAAAGCCCATGTTGAAAATTTGGAGTGCAAATACCAGCAAACACCTGGGCCATTATAGTTTCTAATCATACCGTAACACCCTGTAGAGACTAACACGCGTCAGGGATGTGACTTTGGATTATCGGCTGTAATGCTCATGCTGTTCCACCATCAACCCCACCCTGCAGCCAGTGACAGGCATTAAAGTGTGCCTTGGACTGTTTGGCCCCAGAGTTCACCCCATTCTCATATACTCCGTCCATCTCAATGTATTTCCTTATGGATTGGGGTGAGCATAAGGTCTGATGACCCCAAAGCACAACGTGACACTTGTCAGAGTCGGCAAGGCAGGGTGAGGTAAAATGGCATGAGATTTATGGCCGATGACCCAAAGGCACACCTCAGTGCCTTTCAGTCTCTGCAGGGAGGTGTGGGGTTGGTGTCGGTTTCGTACTTCTGCCATTCCTATTAAGCATCTCTCTAACTCCTGTACTATCAATGCCAATGCCAGCAAGACAACATTCAGCATTGACAAATGCTTGTTTTACACCTCCTCATGAACAGTACAACTGCCATTTTTCACATCCTGCCTGAAATGTGTTTTGGCACCTGTGGCGCCAAATGGCACAGTCACTGTGCAGAATCACCTTTCCGCTAACAAACTGATAGTGCCACTGTTCATGAGGTATGGTCACAAAAAGCCCATGTTGAAAAATTGGAGTGAAAATACCTGTGGCATTAGGGTTTCCAACCATAGCGCACCAACCTGTAGAGACTGACAGGCGTCAGGGGTGTGACTTTGGATTGTCAGTTGTAATACTCATGCCATTCCACCCCCATCCCCACCCTGCAGCCAGTGACAGGCATCAAGGCATGCCTTGGACTCTTCAGCCCCAAACTTCACTCCATTCTCCTATTCTGCACCCATCTTAGCATATTTCCTTATGGAATGGGGTGAGCGTAATGCCCGGAGACCCCAAGGCACACGACGACACTTGTCGCTGTCTGCAGGGTAGGGTGAGGTGAAATGGCATGAGCATTATGACCGATGACCCAAAGGTACACCCCAATGCCTGTCAGTTTCTGAAGGGTGGGGGTGGGGTTGGCGTCAGTTTAATACTTCACTGCCATTCCTATTACGCGTCTCTCTAACTCCTGCACTACCAATGCTAATGCCAGCAAGACAACATTTGGCATTGACAAATGTTTGTTTCAAGTACTCCTCTACCTAGCTATAATTGTAGCAGCAGCCTTCACACCTACAGTTATCAGCAAGCCCCACACCTACAAGCACAATTACCCCAGAACAGTTATTAGCAAGCCCCACACCTACAAACACAATTACCCCAGAACAGTTATCAGCAAGCCCCACACCTACAAACACAATTACCCCAGAACATACACCACTAGAACACTCACTTTGGACTCGTGGAGGACCCTACTTTGGAACTGTATGGTCTGGAGAGACTTTCGGCCCGAGTCTGTAACCAGTCTAAAAATGTTCAATCACACTGGCAAAAGTGGGGCATGTACCAATTATAGAATTATTCAGACTTTGTACCTTGAGATTAAGGCCGAACATAGACAGAGACCCTTATGTGTACTGTTTTAATCCTGGTTTGTATTTATGTTTTTTCCTGGTTCCTGTCTCCAGGACTACAAGTTTGGTCTGCTAATAATATTGTTAATAGTATTTGATGTTTTTTATTGTAATTTGGCGTTCCATATATTCCTTAACTGGAATACTTACATTTATTCACATATATATCTTAAAACATTCAATTAGGGACACATGGCTTACAACTTTCTGACAGAACCACTAGCATAAATCTGGTTTGAATATTTATATATGTGTTCGCACTTTCAATGTTAATAGTTTGATACGATAATTTTAGGTGCCACATCTTTTTCCTGGACTGTTCAACGATGTTGCAGCCTCGCTTGAAGATAACTGTGATTTTAGTACTGCGGGAGACTTCTGGACTTCAGATTGGAACTTTGGCACAAATTTGTAATATGTGCCTACCTTTACAGAACATTTTAATTTCTGCTCTCAGGGATCTATGTTGGTATTCATTTTAAATTGTATTGTTTAAGATCTGTTGTATGCTAAGTTTAAATGTTATATGTTTATGTCTGTGTCTCTCATTGATCTAATAAAAATAAAATAAAAAAATAAATAAAGCTGCTATTTCCTAGCTGAAAAAAAGTTACCCAAGAACAGTTATCAGCAAGCCCCCACACCTAGACACAATTACGCCAGAACAGTTATCAGCAAGCCCCCTCACCTACAAACACAATTACCCCAGAACAGTTATCAGAAAGCCCCTACACCTACAGACACAATTACCCCAGAACAGTTATCAGCAAGCCCCCACACCTTCAAACATACTTACCCCAGAACTGTTATCAGCAAGCCCCCACACCTACAGACACAATTACGCCAGAACAGTTATCAGCAAGCCCCCTCACCTACAAACACAATTACCCCAGAACAGTTATCAGAAAGCCCCTACACCTACAGACACAATTACCCCAGAACAGCTATCAGCAAGCACCCACAACACAATTACCCCAGAACAGTTATCAGCAAGCCCCCACACCTACAAACACAATTACTCCAGAACAGTTATCAGAAAGCCCCTACACCTACAGAAACAATTACCCCAAAACAGTTATCAGCAAGCACCCACAACACAATTACCACAGAACAGTTATTAGCAAGTCCCCACACCTACAAACACAATTACCCCACAAAAGGTATCAGCAAGCCCCACACCTACAAACACAATTGCCCCAGAACAGTTATCAGAAAGCCCCTACACCTACAGACACAATTACCCCAGAACAGTTAATAGCAAGCACCCACAACACAATTACCCCAGAACAGTTATCAGCAAACCCCCACACCTACAGACACAATTACGACAGAACAGTTATCAGCAAGCCCCCTCACCTACAAACACAATTACCCCAGAACAGTTATCAGAAAGCCCCTACACCTACAGACACAATTACCCCAGAACAGTTATCAGCAATCATCCACAACACAATTACACCAGAACAGTTATCAGCAAGCCCCCTCACCTACAAACACAATTACCCCAGAACAGTTATCAGAAAGCCCCTACACCTACAGAAACAATTACCCCAAAACAGTTATCAGCAAGCACCCACAACACAATTACCACAGAACAGTTATTAGCAAGCCCCCACACCTACAAACACAATTACCCCAGAACAGTTATCAGCAAGTCCCCCACCTACAGACACAATTACCCCACAAAAGGTATCAGCAAGCCCCACACCTACAAACACAATTGCCCCAGAACAGTTATCAGAAAGCCCCTACACCTACAGACACAATTACCCCAGAACAGTTAACAGCAAGCACCCACAACACAATTACCCCAGAACAGTTATCAGCAAGCACCCTCACCTACAAACACAATTACCCCAGAACAGTTATCCGCAAGCCCCCACACCTACAAATTCAATAAGCCCAGAACAGTTATCAGCAAGCCCCCCTCACCTACAGAAACAATTACCCCAGAACAGTTATCAGCAAGCTACCACACCTACAAAAACACTTACCCCAGAAAATACACCACTAGAACACTCACTTTGGACTTGTGGAGGACCCTACTTTGGAACTATATGGTCTGGAGAGACTTTCGTCCCGAGTCTGTAACCAGTCTAAAAATGTTCAATCACACTGGCAAAAGTGGGGCATATACCAATTATAGAAATTAAGAATTATTCAGACTTTGTACCTTGAGATTAAGGCCGAACATAGACGGAGACCCTTATGTGTACTGTTTTAATCCTGGTTTGTATTTATGTTTTTTCCTGGTTCCTGTCTCCAGGACTAAAGGTTTGGTCCGCTAATAATATTGTTAATAGTATTTGATGTTTTTTATTGTAATTTGTCTTTTCATATACTCCTTAACTGGAATACATTTATTCACAGATATATCTTAAAACATTTAATTAGGGACACATCGCTTACAACGTTCTGACAGAACCACTAGCATAAATCTGGTTTGAATATTTATATATGTGTTCGCACTTTCAATGTTAATAGTTTAATATGTTAATTTTAGGTGGCACTTGCAATTTTGTGGAAGCTGTCAATTTTTGAGTAATTCTGCCACATCTTTTTCCTGGACTGTTCAAAGATGTTGCAGCCTCGCTTGAAGATAACTGTGATTTTAGTACTGCGGGAGACTTCTGGACTTCAGATCAGAACTTTGGCACGAATTTGTAATAAGTGCCTACCTTTACAGAACATTTTAATTTCTGCTCTCAGGGATCTACATTGGTATTCATTTTAAATTGTATTGTTTAAGATCTGTTGTATGCTAAGTTTAAATGTTATATGTTTATGTCTGTGTCTATCATTGATCTAATAAAAATAAAATAAAAAAAATAAAGCTGCTATTTCCTAGCTGAAAAAAAAAATTACCCAAGAACAGTTATCAGCAAGCCCCCACCTACAGACACAATTACCCCACAACAGTTATCAGCAAGCCCCACACCTACAAACACAATTACCCCAGAACAGTTATCAGCAAGCCCTGACACCTACAAACACAATTACCCCAGAATATTTATCAGCAAGCCCCCACACCTACAAACACAATTACCCCAGAACGGTTATCAGAAAGCCCCTACACCTACAGACACAATTACCCCAGAACAGTTGTCAGCAAGCACCCACAACGTAATTACCCCAGAACAGTTATCAGCAAGCCCCCACACCTACAAACACAATTACCCCAGAACAGTTATCAGAAAGCCAATACACCTACAGACATAATTACCCCAGAACAGTAATCAGCAAGCCCCACACCTACAAACACAATTACCCCAGAACAGTTATCAGCAAGCCCCACACCTACAAACACAATTACCCCAGAACAGTTATCAGCAAGCCCTGACACCTACAAACACAATTACCCCAGAATATTTATCAGCAAGCCCCCACACTTACAAACACAATTACCCCAGAACGGTTATCAGAAAGCCCCTACACCTACAGACACAATTACCCCAGAACAGTTGTCAGCAAGCACCCACAACGCAATTACCCCAGAACAGTTATCAGCAAGCCCCCACACCTACAAACACAATTACCCCAGAACAGTTATCAGAAAGTCAATACACCTACAGACATAATTACCCCAGAACAGTAATCAGCAAGCCCCACACCTACAAACACAATTATCCCAGAACAGTTATCAGCAAGCCCCACACCTACAAACACAATTACCCCAGAACATTTATCAGCGAGCCCACACCAACAAACACAATTACCCACAGAACAGTTATCAGCAAGCCCCACACCTACAGACACAATTACCCCAGAACAGTTATCAGCAAGCCCCACACCTACAGACACAATTACCCCAGAACAGTTATCGGCAAGCCCCACACCTACAGACACAATTACCCCAGAACAGTTATCAGCATGCCCACACACCCACAGACACAGTATATCCAAGCATTAATACAACTATGCCTATACTTCAATGGAGAGGGTTCCTGGCTGTCAGCTGTCTCCTGTGCTGACTCTGGGCAGACTCCAGTCATTGCCCTCCTTTGCGTAGGTCCTTAACATGAGGGCCACAAGTGGAGGTCCACTTGGCAGGAAGGAGGTTTATACAGTGGGTAGGATCTTGCAGCTTTGCTCCCACACTACTTTGGTCACCCAATTGGTGCTCCTACATCCCATTACCCCAGCATTGGCCAGTGACTTAGTCAGGTGTTCTGATGGAAGAGAGGCTCTTCCAAATGGTTGCCTCCTCTCCTGCTACTTCTCCAGTGTCCCAATTTCCCACTTTTCAACAGAACATTTCCGCCCCATGACTTTAAAAAGTGGTGGGCTCCCACAGCTTCGCCCCCACACTGCTCTGAGCCACCCAGTTGGTGCTCCTTCATCCCCTTGCCCCAGCAACGGGCAGCGGCTTGCTCCGGTGTTTGAAGGGCAGAGAGGCACTTCCAAATGGTAGCTTATTGTCCCACTGCTCCTCAGGTGTACCGATCTCCCACTCTTCAGCAGAAAGTTTCAGCTGGAGGTCTTTAAAAAGCAGCGGGTTTCCACAGCTCTGCCCCTACACTGCTCTGAGCCATCCGATTGGCACTCCTATGTCCTGTTGCCCCAGCAATGACCAACGGCTTGCTCAAAGTTCAGAGGGGAGAGAGGCACTTCCAAAAGGTAGCCTCTTCTCCCGCTGCTCCTCTGGTGTCCTAATCTCCCACTCTGTCTTGTATTTGACTCCATTTCCCACTATCCTCAGCAGTCTTCCAACCAACATCCCTCCAATCCATGTCCCTAACTACATCCAGATCCTCTAGCTTCTTAAGCAACCTTCTGAGAGGACTGAATCAAACGCCTTGTTGAAGTCAAAGTAGAGTATGTGCACTGCATGAGCCTTATCTACTGTCCTAGTTACCAGTTAAAGAATACTATCAGGAAAATGCCCTTCACTGGGGATCAAACCCAGGCCCCCTTCACTTGCTGACTTGGTGCACTACCACTGTATGCTATCGTCCAACATACATTTTTACTCCCTTCCCTGCCAGGATTCGAGCCATGTCTTTTGCAGAAAATATAACATACTGTGTACCTGCCTGGATTCAAACCACAGATCCTTTATCTGTTAAGTGAACACACAGTGTGCCACTGAGCTACAGGGCTCATCTCTCTTCTGAATCTCTGCCTTTCTAAGGTGAACGTGCCTTCTCTCAATCTCTGCCTAGCTAAGGTGAGCATGTTCAGCTCAGATAATCTCTGCTTAAATCTCTGACCATTAAGGTTGCGGTTCATTCTCGTGGTATTTCTTTGAAACACCTCCAATTCTGTAATTTCGTTTTTATGGTGCGGTACCCAGAACTGTACAGCGTACTCCAAGTGAGGCATTACGAAAGAATTATAGTGTGGTGCATGTTTTTTTAGTGATGTGCTAATAATGTATTTCTTTATGATTCCTAATATCGGGATGCATTTTTGTTATTAGAAAACATTTATTTTTGAACCTGAATTTGTTGTGCATTGATAGGACCAAGCCTTTTTCACTGTAGGAGGATCATATTTAAAACTGTTTATGTAGTATGTGCCTTTCTGATTATTCCTTCCCAAATGCATCACTGAGCACTTTCCCACACTGACGTTCATTGGTTTTTTTTTCTGCCTATTCTGCCAAGATATTAAAGTCATGTTGGAGCATTGCTTGTTGCTCAGCGACTTTGACTTGACTTGTAGTTTATGTGTTATCCATATATTTTGCTATTATACAGTTGCAGTTATTACCAAGATCCAGGCCATATAAGCTAAAAAGGAATCTCCCCAACACAAACCCCTGTGGGACCCCGCTGCTAACTTCACCACATTCAGCTATCACTCTGTTTATCCTGAGCTGAAGAATGAAAAGGGGATAAAATTACCTTGCCTGCTGAATAATGCCCAGTACACTTGGGCCCTGCTCGGCCAACTATACTCCCTCTCTACCCTTAGGTGCTCTGATGAGTGGGAACCTGCCCCAGTCTGGCTCCACCCTGGGGGGAGGGACTGACAACTGCTGTTGGGAGCAATGGGGCTAGGTGGTCCCCTGGCATTTAGAATGAGCAGGACCAGGACAGAAAATGTGTAAATAAACAGTAATAGAAAAAGATTGGAAGATAGCATTTAGAAAGCATTTTCTTGGTCTGCCTCTTTGTGCCCAGTCATCATGTGATTGCTTTAAATTTACACATAGGACCTCACCATGCTGTGGATGTTACCTCTTTTTTGTGTGCAGGCCAGCAGACAGGAGACTGGACCTGATGGGGGACCTGTGCCACACCCAGGCTCGGGACCCATATTACTACCCTTATGTCCGACAGGTGACCCGTACCAGCTGCAACTGCTGCCACTGGCAAATTCAACCCCCTCATGATTCTGGTCTAGCCTCAGAACAAAACTAGAATTTATATTACCACTCCCGTGCCATTTCTGCCAAGAGTATTTATAACCCCTGGAACACACAAGGGCTTGGCCCCAACACAGCAGAGACTTGGCTGCTAATAACAGCCCCATCTTTGGAGGTGGAATATTCTGAAAATGGAAAACCTACAAAGCAGTGACACACAGTACTAACAAATGCATTCAAATGTAGCAAACACTGACCTCTATCGAGCATCTGAAGCTGAGGCAGTGAGGTCTACCAGCAAACTGAAGTCCAAATCTTACCAATGTCACGGACCCACCATGTGACCCGAAGCAAGTCTCTTGACCACTTAATGACTCAATCCACCCCGCTGTAAAAAATGGGTAAAAAATGCCAGACCCCCATGGAAATGAGATATTGAATCTCAACAGGCCTATCCTGGGTAAACAGATTGTAAAATAAAAACCTGCACAATACTGTTCTGGTGTGTTTGGGTTTTTTTTATTTAATGTTTTGGGTAACCGGGTAAGGCCCACTAGGCACAAGTGTCTATTTGCAGGGGCGACCCGGGAGCACTGGGTGATTAAGTGACTTCCTTAGAGTCACACAGTATGCAAGTGAAGGTTGTGGGAATCAAACCCAGGTCTGCTGAATGTACTAAGTTCATTCACAGCGCATTACTCTACCCTCTAGGCCTATACTGCCAGCCAGTTTTACACATGGAATACTGTTTCAGAGCTTCCTATATGGTCTGCAGTGCACTTTAGATTATGTATATTTTGATGTCACTACTGACTGACAAGCATATTAACCAACAGAAATAAAGCAACTGGAAATGTGCGTGTGTGTGTGTGTGTGTGTGTGTGTGTGGAGTGCTGAAATCTGATGTTTTTTTTCTATTACTGTACACCAGGGAGTGAGCTGGAAAAACATAAAACATTCCATATGAGTCATAATATGTACGCTACTCACCCAGTGTTCTGAGTAAAGCATGGAGAAATGGTGCTTGGTTTAAAGGGATATTGTCAATCCTTTTAGCATCATATTATTTCTAGGTAGAAATCCACATTATATGATTGTCTACACTCTGTAACAGTCATTGATGTTGTTGTTGTTTTATCTGCCTCCTTTCTCAGTAAAACTGAAATGTGTGCTAATGGTGTAGTTGTACTCGCCCTTGTTTTGTTTCAAATCCTTGATCTACTCTTATTTTATACTTCCAGAACATTAGAAACACCCCCAAACAGTGCAGCCACTCATGATGCAACTGTTGCCTGTCCTCCCACTGCATCATTGTGGCTAGACTGTGTTGTGGTGTCCCCAAGTCCTGAAAAGATGCGATGAGAGCTGATTAAGGAATGTAAACAAATCGTTTTTGTGTGGTGACACCAGTATAGTGGGCAGTCTGTTTTTCATTTTTAAAAAGAAAAAAGGAATCAGGATCAAACTACCCAGTACATCAGGAATCGCTAATGAATGTGACCATTCATAAATTGAGTTCTTTAAACCAGAGTCACTTTTATGCCTAAGGTGGTTGACAGTGTCCCTTTAAGCAGGCAGTACTAGTTATTAAAAATGCTCTTTGTAGCATTCATTGTGTCAGATAAGCCCTACAACTATCAACCCTTAATCCTTATTTTATATACTTTCCCCATCTTCTGTTATCTGTTTTATGACTGTTTTGTACAGACCCGTGCCAGGCACGCCATGTTGGATTACAGAGGAGCAAAGAGTAGTGCCATGCCATCACTGCTGATTTTGTTTGATGTGAGAGACATGCACTGCCCCTTCCTTTGTCTGTTGAGCGTACGCAGGAGCAAGATACACAAACACGGGAAATGGCATTGCTGCTGTCGTATTTCCTGTTGTTGATCCACACATCATCAGTATATTGCAAATCAAGGAAAACTATTAGAAAACAGTGAAATGCACCAAAAATGTAAACAGAGTTTTTAAACTACCAAGCAAGGCAAACATCTGGGAAGTGATACGTGCTTCCTGATTAACTAGTACTGTTGCTTTAATGAAGAAGAAGAAGAATCAGCATTTATATAGAGTTTTTCATACACAGTGTATCCCAAAGCATTTTACAAGCGATACTAGACTGGCAGTGAAGTGACTTAAAGTGTAGTAGCGGACATATCGCACATCAGCACCCACACACACACACAACCTGGACAATTGCATGATTCAGTTTCTGAGAAGGGGAATGTTGGCCAGGACACTGGGCATGTCCCCTACTCTTTATGAAGAGTGCCCTGGGTTCTTTTACTTCCACCTGGACACCCACCAAGACAGCACCAGGATGGACAGAAGGGACCTCAGTTTAACATCTCATCCAAAGGACAGTACACCCCAGTAATACAGCACCCCCCAATACTGCATGTAGATGCCAGCGTTTTAAGCACAAGTCTAATCCCGGTGTGGGACAAGAACCCACAACCTTCTGGTCCAGAGGCGGATGTGCTACCAACTGAGCCACACTAACACCTAGAAGAGGATTCATAGAAGAATGAGGAAGCAATAAGAAAAGTCTGAAATTTAAGTTGGATTGATGGACCATGCTGTTTCTTTTTATTAATTCATTGAATTTATTTCTGGCACCTACAATAATCACCACCAACCAACAGGACTAAGATAAATGACATCTAGACACTGACTCATGTGAGAACACACATGGGTAAACCCTCCTTCACTGTAAGGGTGTCTGCGTGGCAGAACGGAATACTGGAATCCCCGTGAAGTCTCCCAGAAACTGGCCACTTTAAGAAAGCTCTGAGAAAAGGCCTCACCACAAGTTCCAAATGTTCCTGTTTCAGTTAATCTGTACACCTAACTCACATTGTAACATGGCAATTAATACACACCAAAAGACAAAATACAATTGGTTGAAACACAACATGCGATTATAACTCAGTGCGGATTAATCCCCTATAGTAACACATTGATTGATACTGTAATAGCGAATGTCTGTTCCTGTACATGATGCATCCTGTGGTTTGTTTCTGACTACACTCATCTGGAGTTGTGTGTTTTTTTTTTACAGTTTATGTGTAACCTTACCTCTTATCTCAGATCTGGAACCTTTGTAAAAGAGCACATGTGCTCAAATGTACTTTTCTGAAAGAAGAAAGGAAGGAAAGAAAGAAAGAAAGAAAGAAAGAAAGAAAGAAAGAAAGAAAGAAAGGAAATAATAAAAAAAAGAACATGTGATACGGAAAATAAAAGGCACTTAGCTCCTGTCATAACACTGCATACTGAAGCATCCGTTGGTCTCTGATTAAGAGATTATGTTGGGAAGCAGTTTTTTTGCGGTTAATACATTTTTTTTATTGATTTTGACTTTAACAAGAATTACATGGAGTAGAACTGTCAGATACATAACAATAATATTACAGATCTGTTACATACATCTGTGTGAATATAGTTAGAGGAACAGCCTTGCATTAACTTGAGGAGCAGAGCCTAAAACAGTCGGTCAGCAAATTAACTGTATATCTCCCTGGATGGACGAACAACAACTGGCCATCCTGGAGGTGACATATGTGGGTATTACCCATTGCTGCTCGTTTCCTATAAACATCTTATAAATTGGCTTACCTGGACTATTTCCAGTGGTACCTGCATTGCTGGCAAAACCTTACCATAGAGTTCTAAGATGGTCCAGGGCCGATTCCCTCCAATCCGGAACTGCAAAATACAAGAGAATACACACAAAGCAAACCTATCTAGAGATCGTCAGTGAATAAACTAGCAAGTATTCATGATATTCCAAGCTGTCATTAGCACAGGGGACCCCTGAACCACAAAAAGTATCTCTTCTACCCCAGCCCCAGACTCAAAACACAAGAGGATGGTTTACAAAAGTGATGTGACACAAATTCAGCTGATTCCCTCCCTGGGTTTTAAGTACAATAGAAAGAGTTTCCACAGGCTGATGTATTTCGGGAAGATACCAGCAACATTATATGACATTCTGGACCAGTTGGCTACCTGAACCAAGGAGCTAAGTACCTCTTCCACTGATGGGATTACCTGAGTCCGTCATTTCCTCAATAGGAGTCTTTTTACCTGCATGCTTAGGGTCAGGGGTAATTTTATCTATGAGGGGTTTAGGAGGGGGGGCTGAGGTCTGGATTCCTAGTATCAGCAGCTGGGGGGACATAGGAATGGGTTTTTGAAGGATACTGGACCCCATCTCATCAGTTGCCTGCCATAAGGGCTGGATCTTACTACAGTGCCATAACATGTGGATTAGGCCACCAGGGAGCTCTTGACATCTTCAGCAGAGGTTGGATTGGACCAGTTTAGCCTTGGCAAGAACCGCAGGGGTCCTATACCATGAATGCAGAATCATTTTTTTTTTTTAAACCAGGAGAGACACACTAAGCTGAAAGCTTGTTTACAGGTGTGACCTGGGAGCACAAGGAAGTTAAGAGACTTGCTCAGGGTCACACAGGATGCAAGTGGGGGCTGTGGGATTCAGACCCAGGTCTCCAGGTTTGCAGCTCAGAGCCTTAATCCACTGTGCTATACTGCCTCCTTATCTTATTCTCCATTAGATGACTTCTAGTATCAGGGTACGCCGGGAAGCAGTTTTTAATTTATTTATTTAGTTACTTATTATTTATTTATTTAACAATGGTAACAGGGAAAGGCACACTGAGCCAATGCTTGTTTCCAGGAGTGACCTGGGGGAGAGAAAAACAGATACAAACAGATAAGGTGCAAACAGCAGTACGCAGTAGTGCAATAGGGCAAAGGTGCAACATTTTCAAGATGTGGGTATTAGGAGTCAGAACGTGCTCAACATCCTGAAACAAAATCAAGAAACTGGTAGACAATCACCATGCAGAGAAATGGAAGGCACAAAACTGCCCAAGGGAAGGGGCATGAATTGAGGTGGGAGGGGGGAAAGGCAGGTCAGGAAGAGAAATTGTAATTTTTTTTTATATTTTTTTATTACTTATTTGGAAGGTACCTTTGAGTCAAAGACTTGTTTACAAAGGCTCCACGTCATATACAGTACAACAACAGTAAAACACAATTCCATAGCAAGACTCAGACAGATTTGTTACAGTAAATACAGTGAATGGCTAACTGTCAGGTCCAAGGAATATTTGGACAGGTTTAAGCAGCTTAGTATAGGGTCTAAGAAAAGGAGCTGGGTAGGCAAGACAGGAAGGGGGGCAAAGTGGGAGGAGTAGGAGAGGCAGAGCAGGCCAGTGACCTTTGTCAGGGCGGGCGGGGAGATTAATGGCAGTCGCAGGTGGTGGAGGACTGGAGATGGTTTCTGAATGCAGTTTTGAAAGGGCCAATTCTGGTTTCTTTGGCAAGTGCATTAGGTAGGCAGTTCAACAAGGAAGGGGCCCTGTGGCTGAAAGGTCTTTGGAGTTGGGATGGGATCCTATCACTAGGTGAGGAATAGGAACTTTGATCAATGCAGAGACAGTGCAAGGTTGTGGCAGTGCAGTCATGCCTAGTACTTCAAATTAAATGGGACAATAAAGGGTTAAAGCATCAGTGCTGGGGGCTGTGAATATAGCCAAATAAGTATCCCGAATGAATGATAGGATAGAATGCAAAGTTAGAAACGCTGTTTAGCCATTAAGCCTTCTTCAGGAATAATCCAATAAAGATGTCCTCAGATGGAGCCCCAGTTGGTACTGTCATTGTCCTGCTCACTAGAAAGTCTGTTGTTTGCTAGTTTGCTGCCACCAGTAGTACCATTACCAAACAACAGGCATAACAGACTTTTCTCTCTGACTGGCTACCATAAACACTCTCTTCATGCGCACCTGTCTGGGCATGGCTTACCTGTACTGAGGCTGCCCACTGCTGTCCCAGAAATTCTCTCCACTGTACATACCAGACTGATACAGGTAGTCATGTTTTCAAATGTAAACACACACACACACGCATACACACACACACGCCACGCACGCTCACATGAACACACATATGCACATACACACACACACACACACACACATATGCACACAGGTGCCTCTGAATAACTTAGTGGTAATTTCACCTCTTTTTTTTTGGCTCCACCTGTCCCATATTATCAGCCCTACCTCCCGGACCCATCGCTCCCCCGTAGCCGATCCCCATTTCCCCCTGGCTTACCCTCAAAGGCAGGGCTGCTGAGACAACCACACCCCACGGAGACAGGTCCAGGTTACCAGCCGCATCACCACAACTGGCAGGGCTCCCTGGGCTTAACCCCCCCCCGTGTGAGAGTGGGCCATCAAGAGGAACATGGTCTCAGTCACTGTCTAGTACGTTGGGGAGCCACAGTACCAGAAGGCAGCATCATCCCTGCATTTTTCATAGATTCTAATCTCCTCAGGAGGCAAGATGTGCAAAATGTCAATGGGTTGAACCCGATGTCCATCCTGCCTCCTCACGTATCAGGTGCCGGTCACATTGGATCCCCCAGCCTGTGCCAAGGATCTGCACTTTTGCACTGGACACTCAATCACACTCCCCCTCCCCCCTAGAGAAGGCGGAGAGCAGTCCATGGGATACTCAATCCCCCCCCAGCCGACTGGCCCTCTAATGGCCCAAGTTCGGATTCAAACCCAGGTCACCGGTGTCACAAGCAGAAATCTTACCCCTGCGCCAACGGGCCGGCATAATTTCATCTTTTGAAGCTGGGGGCAGAAGAAGTCATGACACCAAATCTGCCCCAGCTTTGCATGATAAAATTTCAGTCTTGCTCTTCATAGGCTCCCCCTGCATACCCCCTTAATATATTGGCTATTTACAGAGGTTTGTGCAGTACATGCAGGATGATTTTAAAATTCACTGTGGCTGTGCATACTGTACATGGTCAAATTAAGTACACACTTCTCTGTGAGCGCCCAAACCTCACTCATACAAATTCCTTTTGTTTTTTTGCACTCACAAGTCACTAAAATGGGCAATAAAAAGAAGCGGAAGTTGCCTAAAGGCAGCATTGATAGATAGCTGGCAACAGTGGTGGGTAAATCCATGTGGGGGATGAAACAGATGGCAAAAAAAATGCCCTGGACCAATGATTGAGTGAGAGCATGAACTCAGAGTAATCAGAGGAGGTGACAATGGGGCTCAGCTGTGTTGTCGGACTGGGTGCTTTGAGGCATTGTCTCCCAAATTAGAAGCTATGGCTAATAAACTGGATATGCTGGCCACTAAATATGATCAACAGCAGATTCGCCTGATGGAAGGAGAAACACGAGTCTCGAACCTTGAGAACCACAGCGATAGTTCACCACAGAAGCTGAAAAGGTTAGAGAAGGAAGTCACTGAAAGGAGGGAGAGTCTAGCTCCCTCCCAGAAGAATTTCCCAAGATGGAACAATTTGTGGCTCAGGAACCTTTTGGAGAGTATGAAAGGCCAGGACATGGTAACCTTCATGGAGAGGCGGCTCCCTAAGGTCCTCAACTTGCAATGTGTCAAGAACAGAATCAAAATAGATTGTGCTCACAGCAGCTGGAGGACACCCCCCCTTGCCAAGTCATATTCAAGCTGCAAACGTATTCAGATAACCAACGTATCCTAGCAGTGCTCAGGAAGCTGAGGCTCTTAAGTATGGAGAACACTCCCATACATCTTCTAGGGCTTCTCTAAGAAAGTCCAGATCAAGCAGAAGGTCTTTGTCCCATTGGTGAATAATATGCACCAGCAGAAAGTGGAATTTTGCTTCCAATACCCAGCGGTGGTTAAAATAGGCATGTGGCACAAACTTTGCCTTTCTGGCAGGCTGCAAAGGCAAGGCAGCCCTGCATGGATCTAGGCATACTGCAAAAAAAGTGAGCTGTTAGTGTTTATCGGAGCTTAAGACCTGGAGACTGAAAGAGAGGGAGGGATGTTTGGCACTATTTTTCTGTTCTTTCTTCCTTATCTTCAGTTGGACCATCCCTCCCACTTCTGTGGGGTTTCCAGATGTTATAAAAGGATAAACAGTCTTCAGGGATTGGATGGTGGGCATCTGCAGCACACGATCACTGTTTATTTGTTTCTTGCTGACTACAGCAACTGAAGCATGCTGAACCTCTTCATACCAGAACAGTCTGTAAAATGTGTGTTAGCTCTGGTGAGGGGCAGGACTATAAATCAGACTTCATCTGATGTGGCCTTAAAAGAGGGCACACTGTTACATACCCTGTGGGATGGTCTCAAAGCAAAAACATTGTGACAAGCGGTCCAAAATGTGCTAGACCCAATGATTGGAATGGGCAGAGCCTTTAATAGAGCTAGATGCCTGCTACGCATGGATCTTTTGCCTTTGAGGGGCAACAGGAAATACCACTTTACGTTAATTTCCATGGTAGTGAAAAAGATCATTTAATGCCTCTGGTTAGACCAGGAAATACACAGTATTACAACAGCATCAAGAGATACTTTGAATCTTAAACCTGGAAAGAAAGATAGCTTCTACGAGACATAGATTTCCAGCATTCCAAACCTGATGGGATACCCTAAATGCCCTCCTGACCATAACAAATATAAGCAACTTACAGAATATTATTAAGTAACCTCTACAGTATGGAAATGTACTACAAACTATCAATTTGCCAAAACAAAACAGTGGGGTTCAAGAGTGCATGGGATACACACAAGGGAATCATAGTGGAAGGGAAAAGGAGCTGTAGATCAAGCAGTCTGTGTTAATAGTTTAGGGGGAAATGATCAGTCTGACTGGGCCAAATGGCCCTTACTTGCCATCAAATTCTATATTTCTACAAATTAATACTTGTCAGGGGGAGGGGGAGGGATCGTAGTGTCTGTATTACTGTATTATTATGTCTGTATGGCTTTGTCTGTTATGTATTGTAATACTGAAAATTCAATAAAGTATATTTTATGAAAAAAAAAGACCTGATAAATTTAATACGCATGTTACTTGCATAAGAGCTACTGAAGGGGCCTGAAATAGTGTGTAATACAATTGGCAAAAGCATTTCTACCATTGGTATGATCATCCAACTGTGGGACTGTAGACTGACAAAGTCATTAGAGGCTAGATGAACTGCTGAAAATGCACAGGGCCACTCAACAGATTCTATCCTTTAACACTGATAATACACCAGTTATTCTTGGAGGGGATCTTAATTTAGCTTTAGAAGCCAGTATTGACAGAAGTAGCCCCACTACTGAGGCCCACCCTAGAAGTATTAAAGCCCTCTCATTACTAATGCAAGATATTGGATTAGCTGATGTATGGCGCCTCCATCACCCCCGAGATCGAGAATTTACTTTTTACTCCTCTCTACATAAGACATACAGTAGAACTGACTACTGGTTAGCCTCTCCTGTTATAATGGAAAAAAAAATATTGCTACATCCATCTCTCCCATCATAATCTCGGACCATTCCCCTGTCAAATTGCAACTTTTGTGGGGCCTATTAGCACCTAAATCTTCTTACTGGCGGATGGACCCTCTCCTTCTCAAGGATCCCAATTTCTTACTCATGATCAAAGCACAAATTCAGGACTTCCTCTTTCACAATAGCTCAACCAAATCTTCTATGTCCTCTGTATGGGAAGCTCTTAAAGCTACGATTCGAGGGAAAATTATCAGTTATGCTGCACATAGGAAAACAGTACGGGAACAACAGCTGGCTGACTTGGAAAAATCTCTTAAGGCTAAAGAGAATTTATACTTTTCTTCTACTAAGCCCTGTTCTGATCCTCAACTTTATCATGAAATTCTTCAACTTAGAGTTAAAATTAACTAATTAATTTCTCGTAAAACCGAACTGGCCTTGTTTAAACTTAAATATAAGTTTTGGGAACACAGCGATAAAAATGGGAAACTCCTCTCTTACCAGCTCAAAGCACAGCAAATGGAACGACATATCCGAAGCCTAAAAGATGAACAAGGTACAATTCACTCCGATAACCCCTTTATAAACCATATCAAGAAAACCTTTCATCAAAAACTATACTCTTCTCAAATCAGGTCGCTCCCCAGGTGATGATGGTTTCCCTGTTGACTTTTACAAAATTCTTGCTGAACAATTAGCTCCCTTGTTATGTAATGTTTATAAAGAATCTACACATATCAGACATTTACCCAAAACAATGACGGACGCTATTATTACAGTCATCCCAAAGAAAGACAAGGATATCACCAATCCGGCGAACTATCGCCCTGTATCATTACTTAATACTGATGGAAAAATTTTTGCTAAAATTCTATCCAGTCATTTAGAACCTCATATATCGAATATAATTCATAGATCCCAAACTGGTTTTATTAAAGGGAGAATGGGCTCGGATCATTTACGTTCTTTAATTAATCTAATACACAAAGCAAAATCTCTTTCCTCTCCAGCAGTTGCTGTTTCTATAGACTTCGAAAAAGCATTTGATTCATTAAGCTGGAATTTTCTCTATCAAGTGTTATCTTGATTTGGATTCCCTGAATCTTTTTGTTCCTGGATCCAACTTATTTATACAAATCCACATGCACGCGTGCTTACTAATTTCACATTATCTCAATCTTTTGCATTAGAAAGAGGTACTCGCCAAGGCTGCCCTCTATCTCCTACTCTTTTTATTCTTGCCCTTGAAACTTTTGCAATCTCCTCAAACTCAATAAAAACATCAAAGGTATTCCATTGGTCATACCGTTATACATCATTATCATATCACGGATGATATGCTTATTCTGTTAGAAAATTTGAACTATCTCAACAACCTCTTTATAATCTACTTAACAGCTTTTCTTCCCTCTCAGGACTTAATGTCAATTACCAAAAAACTGAAATTCTTTCATTAAATGTTCATTGCGATCCTTTATCCAAAATTCATATTCAGTTTAGATGGGCCCCACAATATATCACTTTTCTCGGAATTAAGATTTCATCCGATTTGAATAAGATCTGGGACCTAAACATTTCACCATTATTAAATGACGTTAAAAATATCTTGAACAGATGGAAAAATCTCAACCTTTCTTTTTCAGGTAAAATATCTGCAATCAAAATGAATATCACTCCAAAATTCTATATTTATTTGCTTGTATTCTGCTTAAAATTCCCTCCCTTTTGCAAAAATTGATAAATGATAGGCAACTTCCTGTGGGAAGGATGTATACCCAGATTTAGTCACATTAAGTTAAGATCTCATTGGACTCGGTGGCTTGACACCTTGGTTCAATGCCTATTTCTAGAGCATTCAGAGCTTCACAAGCGATTAAATGGTTTGTTAAACCTAACACGAATACTCCTCTCTGGTATGATATGGAGATATCAATATCTTCTGGATTAACCCTAACTGCTTTATTTATTTCACTTCTGTATCTAGATCCAAACAAAATCCTGTTATTAATTCGTCCATATTTTATTGGTTTAAAATGCATAAATGGCTTAACATCGATCCTACTCCCATCAGATATACACCTATTTGGGGAAATCCTAAAATTACATTGGAGAATAAACCCATATATTGTAAATCTTGGGCTCAGAAAGGCATTCTTTTCCTTAATGATATATTAATGGATAATAGTAACACTCTTGATTCCTTTTGCAATCTGCAGGCCAAATGGAACATCCCTAATACAGAGCTCTGGAAATATTTATAGATCAGAACCGCTATCTCTTATGCCACTATGCAATTCAATAATCCTCAGAGAACTCATCCATACATTAACAAGTGGATTAATACTCCAAAAGGCCTAATCGGTACCATTTACAAATTAATCAGAGATAAGCTTCCCAACAGTCTCTCTTGGCCAGAGATAAATGGAATCAGATACTCAATACTGATGTATCTGATTTTCAATGGAACAAATGCTGGAAACTCTGTCATAATTCGTTTAAAGGCGTACAGAGCAGATTAATTCAATTTAAAATTTTGCATCTATGGTATAACACCCAGCTCATTTATATAATATTGGCTTATTACCCAACAATAACTGTTGGCGATGTAACGCCCAAAGGGTGATCTCTTACATTTATTATGGTCATGTAATTCTATTTTCAATTTATGGCAAACAGTTCATCACTTTGCTTCCAAGGTCATTGGTCGTCCTATTCCATTCGAGCCCGAATTTTGTATACTTGGTATTATTGACTGTAACACAAGTTTAACAAAATACCAACACAAATGGCTTCAGATATTATTTATGCAAGTTAAGAGGCTGATCTTAATTCGTTGGAAATCTCAATTAATACCTACTCTGACAGATATTTTAAAACATCTCACTTGTATTTCTTCATTTGAGAGAATTTCTTATTTAATTACTGACAGACTCATGAATACTATCTTTGCTGACAGAGCTATCTAAATTTTCTTCAATCATAATTACAAACATATATTACAACTTCCTCTTTTTTGTTTTGTTTTGTTTATAAAGATGTAAACTATTGCAGCTCCTTCTTCTTCATTGTTTCAATTTGCATCCATCATAGTAAATCTACTACTTTGTTATTATCTTTTATTTAACTTGGTGTAGTACGGCTATTAGTATACACCTCAAATGGTAGTCAGTACAATTTTATGTATTACTTCTATCATGGTAATATATATGTTTCCATTATGTTATCTTTTTCGTATCATTACAAACTGTACTTTATAACTCATTATATGCAATCCATTCTGCTGTACTATGCCTTGTTTAAGTAATTTCAATAAAAAGATTAACTGTAAAAAAAAAAACTATACTCTAACACAAATCCTCCATCTACTTTACAAATTCAACAGTTCCTTAAATCGTCACATCTTTCTCATCTTTCTACTCTTGAAACAAATTCTTTAGATTAACCCTTTTCACTTCAGCAAATCCAGAAAACTTTGTTTTCCTTGAAATCTGGCAAATCCCCTTGGGGCGATGGATTCCCTGTCGATTTCTATAAAATATTTTCAAACACCTTAGGTCCCCTTCTTCTTAATGTTTATCAAGAAGCTTTGAATACTGGCAAGCTTCCCCCATCTTGCACTGAAGCAATCGTACCCCTAATCCCTAAGAAAGAAAAAGACCCTACTCACCCCGCAAGTTACAGGCCCATCTCTTTATTAAACAAGGATGGGAAAATATTTGCTAAACTACTAACTTCTTGACTTGAATCCTTGATTCCCAAGCTAACTCATTGTTTGCAAGCTGGTTTTATTGAACATAGATCTGGTTCTGTTCACCTACGTTCCTTATTTAATTTAATTCACAAAGCCAAATCCCTCAAGACACCAGCTGCAGCCATAGCTATTGATTTCGAGAAGGCCTTTGATTCCTTAAACTGGGACCACCTTCATCAAGTTTTATCTTATTTCAGTCTTTCTCATACCTTTTTGCTCCTGGATCAAGCAATTATATAACTCTCCTGTTGCTAAAGTACTTACTAATTCCACCCTTCCCTCTTACGTTCATCTAGCAAGGGGAACTAGGCAAGGCTGTCCCCTGTCACCTTCCTTGTTTATTTTAGCCATGGAATCCCTGAATGCTTGTTTACGTCAATCTTCTGGCATTGTGGGCATACCTGTGAGCAATTCAAGATATGTTTCTCTCACCTATGCAGATTACCCCTTAATCTTACTCGCAAATCTGAATGAGGCTGGGCCCCTGTTGGTTGATTTGCTTAATAATTTTAGTAACATTTCTGGCCTTGCTTTGAATTATGACAAATCACAAACTATGCCCCTTAACAACCACTGTAAAGCCTTTATGAACATACCTCTTGGATTCCGATGGTCACCACAGGGTATAACATATCTAGGCATCAAAATTACTAGTAACTTAGAGAAGATATGGGACATTAACGTTAACCCCCTTATTTGATAACATCAAAACAATTCTGGATAGATGGCAGCTTCTTAATCTCTCTCTTTCATGGGCAAAATTGCAGCCATTAAGATGTGCATTTCTCCCAAGATTCTTTACCTCTTTGCCAATATTCCTTTAGTCTTACCATCCTCCTTCTTAGCTAAAATTGATAAATGAATAGGTAACTTTATCTGGGATTAGAAACCACCGTGATTTAACCATAACAAACCTCGATCACATTGGAAAAAAGGGGGATTCGGACTCCCCTGGTTCAAAGGCTACCTCTGGGCTTTCTGAATGACCCAAACCATTAAATGGTTTCAGAAACCCTCCCCTCACTCACCACTGTTGCAATGGAATCCGCATTGTGCCCGGGAGGAGTTCCCACTCCCTTCATTTTTAATCCCATTTCCTCTAAACTAAAATCTCACCCAACTATATCATCCTCTGTTCTTTATCGGAAACTAACCCACAGATTCCTGAAATCCAATCCAACACTGTGGTTTTATGCCCCTTTATGGGGCAACCCACTGCTCACTCTAGAAGATCACCAAATTTTCTGTCGTACATGGAGGAACAAATGCATTTTCTTTCTCGGCGATATCTTGGACCAGAATTCACTCACTCTTAGATCATTCTCAGACTTGCAGGTCACATGGAAACTTCCTAAACAGGACTTCCGGAAGTTTTTACAGATCTGGGCAGCTTATAACTCTCTCTCTAGTTTAGTGTATAGGCATACTCTTCTAAACCCACACATCTCACACTGGACTAATTTATCAGTAAAATTAAATAGCTCCATTTACCAAGACACTATTGATAATCTACCTGATCAGTCTATACAGGCCAAAAATAAATAGAGTACTCTTCTTAACTACAATATTTCAGACGCACAATGGAGTAATTGTTGGCGTATTGCACATAATACCTTTAAAGATGCCCGTAGTTCTTTAATACAATCTAAAATCCTACATCTTTATTATAGAACCCCCTCTGTGCTTCAACGCATGGGCCTATTAAATAATAATTATTGCTGGTGCTGCAATTTGGCTAACAGAGATCTACTTCATATCTTGTGGTCTTGCGCTCCCATTAATAAGCTCTGGCATAAAGTCTGTTTACTTGCCTCCAGAGTAACAGGACAAAAACTACCTTTTGACCCCAAGCTATTCCTTCTAGGCATCCTTATCCCCAATAGCTCTCTCCTCTCACATGCACATTTTAGATGGCTAAACATACTTTCTCTTCTGGTCAAACGTCTGTTTCTTATGAGATGGAAATCAACTCTGGTGCCTTCTCTTTCAGATGTTCTTCAAAGCCTCTCTCAGTATGCCTCCCTATTACTTTACTTGGTATTATTACTTGGTATGAAAGTACAGAAGAAGGCCAGAGCCCGTCAATACTGTTCCCCACACTATGTGGGACATTATTTATCTATTATCCCTCAACCAAACATCTAATTTGTTTTTAAAGACAGTGGCACAAGTTGCCTCTACCAATTCTTGTGGCAAGGTGTTCCATACAATGGATGCTCTTATTGGAAAAAAAGTTTCCCCTTTTGCTGGTTTTATAAGTTTTTACTTCAAGCTGCTTATTATAGTCTTGGAACATGTCTCCTTTTGGAGACTGTTAGACCACATTTTTCCATTAGATCTGGTGAATTTATTAAATTAAAAACATAAGCATATCACCTCTTAATCTTCTAGTTTGAAGAGAGAAGAGACCAGTAGCTTTTAATCTGTTCTGATAATCCAAGTTTGTTAATCTTGGAATCATTCTAGTTACTCTCTTTTGAACCTGTTCAAGAATTGCTATGTCTTTTTTTTGGTTTGGATTCCAGAAAGGGGAGCCATAGTCTAGATACGGTCTAATGTATGCCCTATACAATGGAATAAGGCATTGTTCAGTGCGATTAACAAAAGTGCGTTTTATTTGCCTCAAAAGTCTGTTGGTCATGCAAGCAGTTCTAACACAGTGATCATTTGATGTAACTTTATTATTAACAAATATCCCTAAATCTTTTTCACAATTTGATGAGTGAAGTGGTAGTCCGTTTATATAATATATAGTTTTTGGATTATTTACACCGAAATGCACTACTAAACATTTGTCTTGATTAAACTGCATATGATTTTCATTTGCCCAAAGTGTTAATTTTTCCAAATCCTTCTTTAATGCAGAAATATTTTCTTGATTATTAACCTTGCCCCCCAATTTAGTATCGTCTGCAAATTTAACCATGAAGTTATTTGGCCCTGTTTGCAAATCAGCCTAGACCAACTATCTCATGTTACTCATAACTGACTCATTGTATATGACAGATGTTGGCAGGATTACTTCAAGTACATCGATCCTAGTTCTTCTAGACCCTAATTCTTAGGGATATTTGGCCATCCTTCTTATTTTGCTCTCAGATTAGGTTTTCTCGAAACTTTTGTGCACAGATTTCTCCTCTTTTTTTCCCTTCTTCCCTGTTTTCTCCCTCCCTCCCTCTCTCCTTCCCTTCTTCCACGCTTTTTTCTTTCTTCTTTCTTTCCTTGCATACTTTTCTCTTATCTTTACCTCTCCATTACTGAACATTGTCCATATTACCACATTTATCACTTTTTGCAATTTACTGAATGCCTTGCCATAGCCTGCTCTAGCATTTATTTCATACATAGTTGCTATTTCTGATCCTATAATACTCAATTGATTGTAACCCTTCTGCTCTCCACTTACATCCTGTCTAGGTTTGTGTTTTATTATCAATATATGTATATAAGGCTTCTCCAATATGTTTACCCTAAATACTGTGTTTTGTTAAGTGATATTTTATACCTTACATGGAGGATAGTCTTCTATTGTATAAGATGTGTGCTTTCTTATATACTTGAATTTCAATAAAAAGATAAAGTGAAAAAAAAAATTCGCAGGGCCTTCATGACCTAATAATAAACTTCGTGCTAGAGTGGCTGGCCCATCTGCACAGCGGTAGGGTTTCCACTTGCGACATCAATGCCTCGGTTCAGCAATGGACCCAAGGGGTCTATGGGCCGGCTGGGGGAAGGAGGATGGAGGTCCCAGGGACTACTCTCCTCCTGTGGTGGGGGGGTGAGCACCCGGCACATGACTGATCTCTGGTGGAGGCTGGGGGAACAGCTGCTGGTGCCTGAGTTGTAGGGAAGAGTGCTGCGTCATTGTACACCACACCTCCCATGGGGAAAAACAAGCAAAATGTCAGCCCCAAGATTGATGCCCCACTTCACCAGACCCACTACCCCTGCCTGTGGCACTCGGCTGGTGACTGAGTGTGTAATCCCATCAGGAACAGCCCGACCTTGTGGCCCCATCCTGGGAGGCAAGCCAGAGAGGAGCACCAGTAGTAGGGGAGAGACTACTGGGAACCAAGTTTTGATTCCATTGGGGGCATGCCTACTCGGTTGCCCCACCCTGAGTGGCAAGCCTGAGAGGATCAACACCCGAGGTAAGTCCCGCTGGGATGAGTGAGGGACCGGAGGAATGGGAGCTAAGCTACCAGTGGTCTGGTGCAAAAAAAAGAAAATAAATGTGCTAGAATTAATGGACTAGAGGTGCAGTGGGGCCAGTGTGCAACTTGGTGGGGAGTAGCAAAACCTTCTATGTTTTTGGTGCAGTTTCTGTGGTTAACGTTCCTGTTACAAATGATTGTTCATGTTGGCTGTAATGTCTTACATAAGGGGACCAGGATGGTGGGGAGCAGGAGAGTGATGGGAGGAGGGCACTGTTGGGATACAGTGCCTGGGTCTGGGTATGGTAGGGGCCTCTCCACTCCCTAGAACAATTAATAATTACAAAAAAGTTATGGGTAATTACATGGTGTGCTCTTGGAATGTCCAAGGAATATCCAACCCAATCCAAAAGAAAAGAAAGTTTTAACAGTGTTGAAATCAGCTCACGTGGAGATTGCGATGCTACAAGAAACCCATCTCATGGACCATGAGCATGGTAAACTGGTCATAGAGTGGGTGGGGCAGTGCAGTGTAGCGTCATATAATAGGCACAAGAAGGATGTGGCAATCTTAATCCATTAGGGCTTACAATTTGTTGAACAAAAAGGTGTGAAGAACCCAACAGGTGGAGGGTATATTTCTTAAAGCAGGTCATGGGGGGGGGTCATCACACTAGTGAGTATTTATGCCCCTGCATGGTATGACCCGGTATTCTTTGATGAAATTTTAGCATCGCTCTAAAAAGAACAGTTCCTAAATTTTATACTTTCAGAGGATTTCAATTGTGAATTAAATATGGCTCTTGGTAAATCATAGAGAGGCTAACCCTGACTCAAAAGAGTATACCTACTTATCCAATCCCCACAAAACGTGGTCGAGGCTGGAATACATATTCTTTCTGAGAACATTCTTTAATAAGATTATTCATACTCACATACTAAGATACCAGCAGAGTAGGCCTAAAGGTCTATCGAGTCTTCTCGAAAATCAACACCCGGTCTGGACACCATTGCTGCCCTCCCCTCCTCCCCCGTAATTCCCCTCAACCCTATCCCCTAACAGAGTTGCACCTCCAGATCTGGCATTTCTCAGTTTTACCTTCCCGTTATATCTGTCCCAGCTCATCTTGAATCCCTCCACTGTATCCACAGCCACCAGCTCCGCAGGCAGTGGGTTCCATAGATCCACTACCCTCTCAGTAAACTAGTGTCTCCTAGTCTCCTAGTCTCCTCCCTGAGCCTCCTGCCAGCCAGTCTCATGGAATGCCCCCCTGGTGGCCCCCTCCTCCCTTAGCTGGAACACCCTATTAAGGTTGATCCTGTTCACTCCCTTTAGATATTTCAAGACCTCGATCATATCCCCGCTGTCCCTCCTCTCCTCCAAGGAGTATAAGTTCAGTTCCTCAAGTCTCTCCTCATAGGATCTCTCCCCCAGGCCCTGTATCATTCTGGTTGCTCTCCTCTTGACAGAACAGAAATAACTGCTGTCTCAGTGTCTGACTATGCCAGGGTGATGGTAACTCTACACCCTGGCTGCGTAGAACTGTGGCAGCACCTGTGGAGGTTTCCTGTGTATATGCTGACACACACAGAATTCTAGAAGAACAATTGGAGTCCTACATGGCAACTAATTAGCACTTGGTCCCATCTAAAGCAATGCATTGGGAGGCCAGGAAGGCTTGCACATGGAGAGTGGTTAGTGTGCACATGGCCACTAGATCCAAACAGGAAATCCGCATTTTTCAATGCTAATAGTTTGTTTGCATGGTGTTGTACTGGGTCCTGCTTTAAGGACCCTTGCTTTGCCGCAGACTTCTGACCAGAAGCCTTGATCCCTTAGGAAATTCCATTTTGAATGTGCAGCAATAAAACAGTCTTGGCTTTGAATACTGGTGTGACATTAGGGCACCTGGTCTGATCCCCACAATGATGACATCAGTGGAGTTTGTTTTGTCAGTATAACGTGCCTTTCACATGCCTTGTAGCCAAAAGGACTTCACAACTTACAGGCAATAAAGAGTAGCAGCAGCCACGAGGTTTATGAAGGGAGGAACTGACACTGACGAAGGATAAGGGAAGGACAAGGCTGTGAACCACAGAAGGAAATACCGGGCAACAGAGCTGTGTGAAATGTTCAAATTGCACTTCTAAAGGAATTCTGTGAAATTTTGGAAACTGCTTGCCCTTAAGTGAAAGCCAACCCAATGATTTCCCATCTGGCTGATAGTGGTAGTCAGTCCTTGTTGCTGTGAAGAGTTCCAAGTAAGGCAACCAGCATGGCACTAATGATGTAAAAGTGGCAAGAAAAGTCCATGTGTTGGTTAAACCTAATACCAACATACAGTACATGAAGGCAGGGATGTTTTCTAGATGGAAATCACCACAAGTTTGATTATGTAATGTATCTGTTTTAAGATAGTAGCATAGTAATTTAAGGTTGCAAGGGACTCTAGGTCTGTCATATCACATTGTCAGCTCTCTGCTTCATAATCAGGAATGAATAAGAATGCTGTGCAAAACGTTATCACTTTAAAGGTTAATAGTTGTCTCTGTTTCACGTACATATTGTTTGCATGCTATGAGGCGCCAAAGACGTTAGTTTTACCTTTTTACCTTTTAAGGACTGAAACAAAGAAGTGTATATTTACCCTATAGCTGCAATGCTCTTTTTTTGTCATTACGTGGTAGAATTCTATGTAGGGGGTCAGTAATTGATGGAGGTCTTAAAATACAGTACTGTACCATCATAGTGGGATACAGAGACGTAAAGAGACAGAGTCAGAGAAATGAAGAGACGTGGGTAGGATATTCATGATTTCCTGCTATTTGAGCCAAATGAAAATTACTTTCCTCTGTCAGATATTGAATATGTAGTTCAACTCCCAGTTTTAGACCAGATTGTTTTTAACCTAATCAACTGATAGTCAATAAATAGTATTTTTGGCTGATTGTTTTACGTGAAATCAGCAGGAACTGTCTTTCCCTTATCATCCTGAACATGGGAATTATTATGAGAGATCGTATCCCGTATAAAAATAAATGCATTTAATTTGACTTGTGTGATTAAGCTTCCATCTGATGAAACAGTGTGATCCTACAGCTGTGAGCATAATGAGGCAGTCTGGCTGAAAGGAAGTGGCTTTTGGAGCAACTGTAACCTTATTACAGCATTCCAAATGTGCTCCTAGCCATGTGACATTTTAGTCATTTACATTAACTTAGATCTTAAGTATGCTATCTGAATTTGTGCTGGTAGATAGCACCCCTGCAGCTGCTTGAAGCTAAGGATTCTACTCTGTCTATAATCTGACAGGCACTGTGTCTGAACTGCATTCGACTGGTTCAGCATACAGTCAGTATATCTCTGGTTAAAAGAGACACTTTTTGCACATGTAACTTCAGCTTGATGAGAACCACAGGGGAGAGAACTGTTTCCTGGCTACCAAGTGCTTTCCTTTTTTTTTTTATCACAGCACTATTTTCCACCACCTTCGTGGACCTGGCAGGGGCTACAACCATGCCCCCCCCCCAAAGGGGGTACATCCTCCGGACCATTGGGGCCATCATGGGTCTTGCCGGGTCCCAATTTGTTTTTCCTCTTTTTTCTCCTGCCCCTGAGCCCATGCAATGGGCAGCAGACATCTCCACCTCCATAGAGACACAGCCAAGCATCCTAGGCGTACGAACCCTCCTGTTTTGCTGACGCACACAGCACAAACCCCCCTCCCCGAGAAAGGAGAGCAGTCCTTTGGACGCTCAATCCTTACCTCCCTGGCTGACCTCCAAATGACCTGAGTCTGTTTCTGAGCCCAGGTTGCTGGCATGGCACAAGGTGTGGCATTCAGTGCCTCAACGCTCAGCGCCACAGGGCCAGCTACCAAGTGCTTTCCTTCGATGGGAAACTCAACTAATCTAGCTGGTCCCCAGACCCCTTCTTAATACTACCCTCCAAATTAGGGGTTTAAGTTTGTAAGAGGGACTTATGCTCCGACTTAGGCATGTCTTTTCCCCTCCTCCCCCGACCTAGGGAATTTATTCGTGCTCTGGGGGTAGTGCCTGCTGGACACCTCAAGGTGGCAGCAGTGAGCAGGTTTAGGGAGTTTATAAAGCTGGGGACAGGAAGTTCAGGGTCTTTTCCAGTCTGGGCAGTAGGCCTGGGGCTTGGGGGGGGTGGCTGGAGGAGCAGGGAAGGTAGGGATGACAGGTAAGAAGGGAGCTCGGTGGTCTGGGTGGGCCAGTTGGGGGAACCCCCAAGTGCAGATAGGGAAGGCTTTTTCAGTGATGTGGAACCAAGGAGATGGGAAGGGAGCTCCGTGGAGAAGGATGGACAGCCAGGTCCTATGTCATCGGGGTAAGGTGGGGTGCAGGTGGCAGTAGGAGGTCAGGATAGGTAGGAGTCCGTAGAGATTCCATGAAGTGTTTGCTCAGATTACTAGGGCTGTGAGGGCTGTAGCAGGGTCCTCACAGAGGGAAGGCCGGTGGCAATGGCTCTTTCCCATATCCAGTGTGGCAGGGTGGCCCGGGAGCAGATCGAGCCAGGGGGCCCTTCACCCACTAAGAGGGTCTGCTTGGAGGGGCAGGCCCTGGGACACTGGCATTAAAGGGTCGAATAGGCCGCAGGTCATAGGACAGGCCTTGGAGGGTGGATGCCCAGGATGTGTTTGAGAAGGATGTGGGCCTGGGCTTAGATACCCCGGAAGGGTCAGCTGGGAGTGGAGAAAGGAGTTTGGCACTGTCTGCAGAAGTGGGCTGCTCGGAGGGGGTCTTGGTGGTGGAAGGGCCTGGGGTTCTCCCGTGGCAGGGCAGCTGGTAGCAGGGGGGCTCGGGTACTGGAGTAGGGCCAGGTTTGAGGACCGCTGCACCAGTGGAGAGCAGTACAAAGGAAAGGCTGAGTTGTAAGGAAGGAACAGGTGCCAGAAGTTTGGGAGAACTTGCAGGTTTGGATTCCCTGTTTAAGTTGAGAAAGAGTGGGTTACAGGACTTGGGTCAAAAGAAAAAATCCTGGTACCCCTTGAGATTTGGGCCAAGGTCCAGGGACCAGGTGGGGGAAGCAGCATGCTTTCCTGTGCTGGAGATAGGGCAGTGACCAGTGCCAGAGTGTATAGAGAATGTGTGACCCAGAATAAGAAAAAAAGATTGGCTTACCAGCGCCAGGGAGCCAGGAGCCTGTGGGGTTTCTAAGTAGAGAGGTGCCTTGGGTAAATCATCCAAGCAGGTAGACTCAGAGAAGCCCTGCTTGCACTGCCTGTAAACCATTATTGCTGCCCTGAATGTCCAGCTGGATGTCTTGTAAAAAAGTTCAGATAGCCCCATGGAGCTGCTTTATTTATTTTAATGAAGGATGTGACCCCTGCATTCCTGAAATCGTTTGGGGGTGCAGGAGCTAAATAAAGAGGCTAGTTTGGGAAGAAATTGGTAGTAGATGTTTCCTTATTTAAGCTGGAAGGGGGACAAAAGAAAATAGAAACTCCCCCTGAGTCTAATTCATCTCATAAAGTTTCAGTTCCAAAAGATCTGCAACTTAGGCGTCCTGGAATTTCAGAATTATGAACTGCGCCAGGATAATTGCTCTAAGGCCCAGGACACGGTGACTGTACACAGTTCTTATACCTAACAAGCATTTGTCAATGCTAAATGTTTGCTTGCTGGCATTAGCAGTGGAAGTGCAGGAGTTAGACAGATGCAGTATAGGAATGGCATTGAAGTATTGAACTGACGCCAACTCCACCCTCACTCTGCAGAGATGGACAGACATTGGGGTGTGCCTTTGGGTCGTCGCCCATGACAGTCACGGCATTTCACCTCACCTACCCTTCAGACACTGACAAGTTTCGAGGTGTGCCTTGGGGTGTTTGGGCTTTACATTCACCTCATTCCATAAGGAAATACGCTGAAATGGGCGCAGTATAGGAGAATGGGGCGAACTCTGGGGGCCAAGGGTCCAAGGCGTACCATGATGCCTGTCACTGGCTGCAGGGTGGGGGTTGGGGTGGAATGGCATGAGCATTACTGTTGACAATCCCAAGTCACATCCCTGATGCCTGTCAGTCCCTACAGAGTAGGGGATTATGGTCAAAACCCCTAACACCATGGGTGTTTCTTGGTATTTTTACTTCAAGTTTTCCACATGGGCTTTTTGTGACCCCACCGCATAAACAGTGAAGCTATATAGATCTAGGTGAAAACAATTTTGCTGCAGTGACTAGCCTTTGGTCCACAGGTGTGGAAACACATTTCAACAGGATGTGAAAAGTGACACGTGTACTGTTCATAGGAGGTTTAAATGGTATTGTTGAAAATCTGGAGTGAAAATATACAAAAACTGGTGAAGTCAGGAGCGTGCACAGAAACTGCGCAATGTACACTGTAATGTAATTAGTTTGGGGATTTTTTTTACAGCAGATTTTCAACACAGGCATTTTAGGACCTCCGCTTATGAACAGTGTCATTGTGATTTTCGTAATCTGTCCCGAACAATAATTTCCCACAGCGACCATGCTATTTTGCGCCAGAAGTGCGAAAACACATTTTGGTCAGAGTGTGAAAAATGACAGCTGTACTGCTCATAAGGAGGTGTACGGGGTTACACATGTAAATGTGCTATGAGCTGCTAGTGGGTCGTGAGTTAGTTCACCACTGTGTGAACTGTGTTCTGCTTGCTGGAAGCTGTATCCAGCCCAAAACGGACGGCTTCCGAACTTGTCTCCATGCGGTCTGGACTTTGCCAGACTGGCCCAGCCAGACTACCCACTGCACAGAGAAGCCATCGACGAGAGACCTGCCTGGGGATCAGCCCCCTGCTCCACGCTTGAACACGAACGATGCCTCTGTGACTTGTGTGGGCCATGCTTCTCCTGGCATTCCAGATCAACCACCTGCAGTCTCGATTTTTGTCCAGCCTGTGTCCAGTCTTGGGTATCATGAGTAAATCCCAGGGTAGCTCCCTACAACAACAGTTTAATCTGAGTGTGTCATCTGATTGTCTTGTTGTTTCGTTTCCTTTACAAACTGAGCCCTCTGGCTCTGGATTACAAATATTGTGTACTGTGCATGTTGTGTTTTCCATCACAGGGCCCCAACCAGCTGCAACCCCGGGCAACTGTCCTGGCTAGCCCACCTCTTCTCTACCTGGGTACCTAGAGGTGGACTGTGTGGGGGGACTCAAAGCGATGCATAACTGCTTGATTGATATAACCTTTAAGCTAATTAACCTGATTTTGCCCCTCCCTTGTTTAAGTCCCCTGAATAAATCAGATCTAACTTTTTCTGCATGTAATCTGACTGTGGTTCCAGTTTGTGCTCAAAGTACTGTACTATTGTTATTTGCTGTGCTTAACCTTGTTTTACAGGGGATCCCCAGGGTCAAGCCAGAGGAACCAGCCCTGGTGGTAAATGCAAACAGTGTGGGTACTTGTGTGGTGTACCAGGGGTATTATGAAAGTGATTATTGTACAGTGTTCAGGCCACTAGAGGGGAAAGAGGGGGGTTACAGTATCCCGGAGGGCTGTGCCCAGGTTAGCTTGACCACTACCAACCCTGACCTCCGGGTGGAGGCACCCGTTTCACAACTCAGGCCCCCCTTCACCTGCTACTATCCAAGCAGGCAGGGGTAGTAGCCCTTGGGATAGCGCCACCTAGGGGTTACATCTTGGAGGCTCACCGCTGGGATTTTGTGTCTTTTAGTGACTGAAACTACGAATTATTGTCAAACATAAATTGCTTCCCCAACAGAAGTGGCTGTACACCAGTTGGTGGGGTGGTGTACTGGGCAGGAGATCGACCCCCCCAAAATGCTATACTTATGTAACCCCCAGGTGGCGCTATCCCAAGGGCTACTACCGCTGCCTGTTTGGCTACTGACAGGTTGAGGGGCCTAGGTTCTATGACGGGTGCCTCCACCCAGAGGTCAGGGTTAGTAGTGATTAAACTAGCTCGGGTACAGCCCTCTGGGACACTGTGACCCCTTTATTCCCACTAGTGCCCACACAATGCACGGGAGTTACCTTCCCAATACCCCACATATGCACACTCTTTACACATAGAGATACCACTTCACCTCGAGACTGATTCTGCAGCCCGTCTTGGAGGACCCCTTGTAAAACAAGGTTAAACAACATACACAGCAATTTGCAATACAGGTCTAAATGCATTAACACCACAGCCAGTATATCGTATAACAACAATAAATCTGGTTTATTCAGGGGACAGTAACAAGAGAGGGGAAAATCAGGTTGATTAGTTTAGATAAATTCGAATCACAGTACTGTGCACATATATTTTGGGTCCAAAATGTCACTCTCTGGGTACCCAGGATGGGGGGGGGGGCTAGCCAGGTCCATTGCCCAGGGTTGGCTGGCTGGTGCAGCTGGATGGGGCCCTGTATGAAGAAAATATATGCACAAACAAATTGTAATCTGGAGCCGGATGGCTCAGTCCACAAACAGAAGAACACAAAACAATCAGTTGACACACTTTGATTAAATGAAGGTGAGGGGAGGTACCCCTATTTGTACTCACAAGCCCCAAGTCGATAGCTGAATTGAGGAGGTGGCTCTGGATGGCCAGAATGAGCAGGGCATGGAGATGAGACCCTTGTGACAGGGCCTAACTGATTTGGATAGCAGACTGATCCAGTCCGATTAGCTTTGAGTCCAGCTTCCAGCTTCAGTTCACAACTCACAAAACAAGGGGAAAAGGAATCGCAATCCCCTACAAACACTAGGCACATTTATATGTAAAAGAAATTACTATACCAGACAGCTGCTTCTCGATTCCGATCGCAAATACTGCAAAACCCGAGAACACACGCAGCAACAGAGTCCCCGACAGGCCGATCGCACTTCTGCAAATTTTCAGTCTTCTACGGGCAAGCCTGGTTCTGCACACTTCCTCCTTCTTGTTCCACAACTCAGATTCAGTCCGAATGAGCACTCACTAATGGCTACAGACCGACTTCAGGACCTTACACGCACTTCCCGCGTGAACTGCACGCCGCAGCAGAACAGAGCTCCTACTCCCTTCACAGTCAACTTGCATCTGCCCTCCAGGAACAGTTCAGGGCATTTCCCTTAGGCTCCAATCAGGTTTGGTTGGTGGATTCAACTGTCAATCACTGCAGGGCTCCCTCTGTTGGTGCAAAAAGGTGCCAAGGTCCAAACTACAGCTCCCAGAAGCACCTGCCATACATTCTCCCCTTTAAGCAGGCTCCAGGTGACAGTCCAAGTTATGGTTGGCTCAGGCAGTCTCCATTTTAGGGCTCCCCTAACCCAATTGGCCCAGATTAGCAGTTCAGGTCCAAAATGGAGGAGCAACACACACAGAGTCCCAGCTGCAATAAAGGCTGGTTAGACAAACTGCAATTTTACAAATGCTCTAAATGATTTCAGGAAAACAGTTACATCCTTCAGATAGGTTACCTCTGCGCTCTTAGCGACTGCAGAAACGGAGCGATCAGACGGCAGTTCAGGGTGGGATTCGAGCATTAACTACACAGTCCCCCCATTCAAACTAATTTAGCCTGTGGCAGGCAGCTCTTAAAGAGACAGTACCAGAGGCTCTAAAGGCACTCACAGATAAACGGCTTAAACGCCGAACACCATTCAGGCGGGGAGCACTTAGCCAGCTCCTAGGAGACTTTTGGGAACCCCCAATTTCAGGGGGGTTACTCCCTTCCTGGCCTGAAAAAACTTGGCGTCCACGTCAAGTAGATACCCTTAAATCACTCTAATGCAGAACAGTTTAAACTTGCATCCCTTTTAAACAACAATCAGCATATTAAACCTTTGTTATATACACTTATACTGTATTACACAGTCTACTACTGGTTACACAACATTACACATACGAACATTTTTAAATTAGGTCATTACTTCCTGTACATGAAACCTGGCTAGAGGGGGCCCTTCCCTATCAGCTACTTCAGGGCTAGATGGGGTAGGGGCACCATACTTAGAGGGTAAGACAAGTAACCTAGTGTTAGCACCTATGCACAGTTTGGGCAATGAGCTCGGGGACACACACACTCCCTTATGGACCACATTGAGAGGCAGATCTACAGGCCTCCCAGGGGAATCATAGCTTAAGCACACTACAGGCTTCACAGCTTGACCAGTCCTTCTAGGGAGAACTGCCACAGTCTCTGTGCTTTTACCCTCACTTTCTGCAGTGTCTGTACTGGCCATGGGGATGGCCTTCGGGGTAGAGAGGATAGAACTTGGGGAACTTTCAGTTCCAGGAGTTGCATTCTCTGCAGTCACAGTACTTGGCTCACATGGAGAGTTTTCTGACACTGGCAGTGAACCATCAGGACACTTAAAACACTCTTCTTGTTCTGGTATGTCACCAGTCTGTTCCAGTTCATTATTTTCCTCCTCCAAAAGCTCATACAGTTCCACCATGCACAGTGATTCCATGTGATCCGATTTAATGCTCTGCACTTCACTTTCTGAGAGCATTGACTCCAGAGACAAAGCTGGGGGCTTAGACAGACCCGAAGGCCCAGCTTCATCTCCATAGTTGACTAGAGGGTTGCCTTGAAACAATTGGCTCAGTTCATAAGAGGGGTAGTACCCAAAGTTGCACTCACTTTCCTCTGACATGGATTGACAGTCCTGTTCAACCGGGACTTGTTGTGGAGAACACTTTAACTCAGCATCTGTAGGTGCAGACTTTCTCTGCTTTTGCTTAGCAGCAGCTCAGGTCACCGGTCCAGAAGGAGCACTTTCTAGGGGCTCAGACTCAATCAAGATTTGTCCAATGGGCAGTAAATGATTTCTATGCATTGTTTTCACATCTTTTGAATTATTCTCAGGCCTTACTTTGTACACAGGCAGATCATCTAGTTTGCCCACTGCAATGTGAGGGAGATGTTGTCACCTGTCAGCAATCTTGTGTTTGCCATGCAGTCCCAGATTTTTTAGCAATACATGATCTCCCTCCTGGAGTTCTTGGGCTTTCACCTTTTTATCACACCTTTCTTTGTTGGCCAGATTTCTTTTGGCAGCCATGGTTTAAGCCAGTTGGTATGCATGATTCAGCTGGGCCTTTAACTTTTGCACATACTGTAAATAGCTATCAGCTTGAACCCCATCAGTAGAAACTCCAAAACATACATCTACTGGTAGTCAGGCTTCTCGTCCAAACATCAGGCGGTAGGGGGAGAACCCAGTGGCATCATTTTTGGTGCAGTTGTAGGGATGTACCAAGGTGCTAATTTGTTGGCTCCATCTAGGTTTGTCCTTTGGGTGGAGAGTGCCTAGCTTATCCAACAGAGTGTGGTTAAAACGTTCAGGCTGTGGATCCTCCTGGGGGTGGTAAGGGGTGGTTCTGGACTTTCTCATTCCCCACAGAGAAAGCATCTCTTTGATCAGATGACTCTCAAAGTCCCTCCCTTGATCAGAATGGATTCTTTGTGGAGCCCCACAGTGAACAAAAAAGTTTTCTGCAAGCACCTTGGCCACAGTGAATGCCTTCTGGTCCTTGGTGGGGAAAGCTTGGGCATGTCTCGTAAAATGGTCAGTAACCACCAGCACATTACTAATATTTCTTTGATCGGACTCCAAACTCAGAAAATCAATACAGACCAGCTCCATGGGGGCACTGGTGGTGATGTTAACAAGGGGAGCAGCCCTCTGGGGCAAAGCTTTCCTCTGTAAACAACGACTACAAGTTCGAATGTGTTGCTCAACATCAGCCCCCATCTTAGGCCAATAGAATCTGGATCTCACCAAGTCAAATGTTCTGTCTATACCAAGGTGCCCCATGTGGTTGTGTAGGGACCTCAGTACTGAGTCTCGAAAGGCAGTGGGCAAAACTAGTTGTTGTTTGTCTATTTGTCCCCCTCTGTCTACTGTTTCTCTGTATAACAGTCTATTGATCAGTTTCAACTTAGGACCTTCCTTGTATAACAATGCAGTTCTCAAATCAGTGGAGCATAATTTGGATACATCTTTCCCTGCGTAGAGGGCTTCTAAAGCTGGTTTGATCATAGGATCTCGGGATTGAGTCCACTGAAGACTGTCTTGGTCTAGCTGAGGCAATGCACCAATGTCTAATGCAGGAAAGTGGCAATAAGCAGCAGGTATACAATTCTCAGAAGGCCCCAAACAATCCTTCATACAGTCCACTGCATCCGTGGACATTTGTTCCTCTCTGTCAAACTTCTGGCTGAGTGCTCGAATATCAGGTTCCAACAGTCTGACCCAGTTATTTTGGGAAACAGGCCTCTGGGAGAGAGCATCAGCACCTATGTGGTTCAGGCCTGCTCTGTATTCCACAGCATGGTCATATGTAGACAAGGCAGAAAGCCACCTATGGCCAGTAGCATCCAACTTAACTGAAGTCTGCACATAAGTCAAAGGATTGTTGTCAGTTTTTACTAGTATCTTAGCTCCATACAAGTACTCGTGGAATTGGTCATCAATGGCCCACTTCAAAGCTAGGAACTCTAACTTACGTACAGGATAGTTCTTTTCGGATGGGTTCAGGCTTCAGCTGGCAAAGGCCACTAGTGTCAGGCCATTCTCATGCTCTTGGTACAATACAGCCCCCAAGCCTTGCAGGCTAGCATCAGTGTGCAGGACATAGGGTTTTGCTGGATCTGCATAGGCAAGGACAGGAGCGTGGGTAAGTTGATATATAACCTCATGAAAAGCAGCTTCACAATCAGGTGTCCATCTTGCTCCAAATACTGCATTAGGATGAAAATACACTCTCTCAGTCTCAGGAAAAGCCGACCTCTTATATTTTTTGTTAGTAGGAGGGTAACCTTGAGTAAGATTAAGCAAAGGGCGAATCACTCTTGAATAGTCCTTGATGAATCGGCGATAGTAACCACAGAATCCCAGGAATCTTTGCAGTTCTTTTACATTATGGGGCTGTGGTTAGGTGGTCAAGGCCTCAACTTTACTCGGGTCTGTTTCTATGCCCTCGGTGGAGACTATATGTTCCACATACTTTACAGAGGTTTGGAAGAACTGACATTTATCGATGGATAGTTTAAGGCCAAAGTCTTCCAGTTGGTCCAACATCTTGAACAATCTGCTCTTCATGTTTATCCAGGGAGCTGCCAAACACAATAACATCATCCAAGTATACCAGGCACTCTAATAAGTTCATGTCCCCCACTGCACGCTCCATCAGTCGTTGAAAAGTGGCTGGGACCACTGAAATCCCTTGAGGCACCCTCACAAACTCATAAAAACCAAGTGGGCAGATGAAGGCTGTCTTCTCACGTTCTTCTGGGGCCATCGGGATCTGGTAGTACCCTCTACGAAGATCCAGCACAGAGAACCACTTGCTACCATTCAGGCAGTCTAGAGCATCCTGGATGCGAGGCATCGTATACTGATCAGGGATAGTCCGCCGATTCAAAGTACGGAAATCCACGCACATCCTCACCATCCCATTCTTCTTCCTCACTACCACGATAGGGGAAGCATATGGACTTCTGGATTCTTGGATTACACCAGCAGAGAGCATCTCTTGCAGATGCCATCTCACATCATCTATGTCAGCAGGGGCCAGGCGTCTAGACCTCTCACGAAATGGCCTTTCATCATGCAGCTGGATATGGTGTTCAGCTCCCTGCACACATTCTACATCCCATTCCTTTAAAGAAAACACCTGGTCTCTCTGAGCAAGCTTCTCACTGATCCTCACTTTCCATTCCGCTGGCAACGGGGAGTTGCCGGAATAAAACAAGTCGGGCATCACTCCATCATTCTTCCCCGAACTCTTGTTACTGGGTAGCACTGCAGTGTCTGCACAATATACATTAGCCAGGGTGCAACCCCTATTCACTCAAATTTCTCTATCAGACACATTATGGACTTGAACCATTACCCTTCTAGCATAAGCATGGGCTCTAGCAGGCAAAATACTTGGCTTGACCAGCAGTCCTTCTGGCAATCTTCTATCGCTTGGTGCATCCAGCATTAGTATTTTATTCTTGACATCCTTTCTGATACGGACTTGTCCCTGTAAGGTACACTGGGGATTTGGCGCCAGGATCAGAGACTCAGGATCCTTTTTCCAGACAATTCCAACCGGTTCCTCTGGTTCCACTTTTCCAGCATCTCTCTGGGCATCATAGGCCTTCTTGATCAAGGCAGGAATTCTTAAAACTCTACCAGTCTGGGACCCCTGTTTTTCATAACACAACTGCGCCAGCCATCCAAACATATGTGCATTAGTCCCAGTTAGTAGATGGACCCCATCATACAGTCCAGTAGGGGGACATACTAAGGCCAAGGTCTCCACTTGCTCTGCCACTCCAGCCACAGAGGCGGGAAAGGACAACCAAATTCGAATATAGCCGGAGTAGGGGTAGGCCTTCTCACTTAAACCCCAGACATGCAGTCCCTCCAATGGTTGCAGGGGCACATCAGACAAGTGCTTCTGATACCAATCCTGGAACATAACTGTCACTTGGGAGCCACTGTCCAACACAGCTCTTGTAGGCACTCCATTCACTGTTACAGTGGTCTCCATGGAGAGACCCACTACTTCAGACCATTCCGGTGGCACTGACCTGGATGTCGATCGGGCATTGACCCTGGTGGCATAACTTTTCCGAATAGCTCCCCCTGGTGGCCGGGCATTAGCATTGCGATGTAATACCACCGACCTATTGGTAACTTTTCTTAGGTTTTCTGGCAAGCAATAGACTGACTGAAAATGCCCGTCCTCCCCACAATGGTAGCAGAACTTAATATCTGTAGTGTCCTTGGGATGTGGGGGGTCTCTTTTCCTTTGGGGCACTTCTGCTATGGGCCTCTTTTCTTGGACCGAGTCACCCCTTGAACCGCTGAATCTCCACTATGGTTGGGGGTTAGGACAGTTCTTGCAGCTCTCCCACCATGGCTCTCAACTCTCTTATCTCTGCTACCAGGTTACCTTCGGTCCGGGCCTAGGGGTAACAATATGCACTCCCACTCCACTCTTGGGCTCAGGGGAAGCCTGATACAGATCCGGTTCTCTATATGCCTCAGTCAATTCTTTAATCAAGTCTCTTAATTGTTGGGCCTTAGCCAACTCACTCCGTCCGGGGGTCTGATCAGTATTCACTGCCCCTGCACAGGGCTCCCAGCCTTTTTCATCAGTTTCAATCTCACGGATTTCTTTCATCAAATGACAGTACTCTGGAGGGCTTGCCCTCCTGTCTTGAAACTTGAGCTTCAATATCATCACGCTCGAGAATCTAGCTGACTTTAGGATGTAGTCTAATCTGACCCGGTTTAGCTTCTCGGCAGACACTCCCCCTTTTCTGTGGGCCCTCTGCAAAGCCCTCTCTATCCTAGTGACAAAAGCAGACAGATTCTCATTTTTCCCACTGTTTGGCTGATTTGAATTTCCACAATAAATCATCCCCTGATTCTGTGCTGCCAAACACCCCCTCCAAGGCAGAGAGATATTCTGCTGCAGTGGCCTCTGGTCTAGTAGCACGTAGGAACCGAATGGCTTCCAGGGCAGGGCCTCTCAAGCTCTCCATCAAGCGCTTTCTTTTCTCCCCCTCTGAACATTGCCATTCTTGTACTAAAGGGGTGGCATAGTCCATCCAGGTCTCCAGATCATCATCCCCCAAAGGCACTGGGACGGTACCAGAAAAAAGTCTAAGCCTTCTATAGGAGTCCAGCTGTATCACGAGAATGATGAGGGGGGAGGCAGCTATTGGGGAGCTCTTGGGAGACACAGGGGAGGAGGTCGGAGAATGGTAGGGCGTATGGTCCCCCGACAGGTGTAGTACTTTTACCACTTCTTGGTCAGTTTTTCCTTCGGATGCTAACAGCCTAAGCAGCTTTTCTTTAAATCCATCGGTACTAGGGGACCCACCCGGGGTGGCCTGAGCACTATGTAAGTGAATGACCCTCCATCTCTTCTGAGCTCCCTCAGGAAAAATCACAGGGGGCACCTTCTCATGGTCTATAAGGGAACTACACGAGAGTAGCACTATCAGAGTTTGGTCGAATAAGTCAGTATCTTGCCCCTTTACCTCCACCTTGCCCATGCACTTAACATCCTCTACGGTGGACACAATGTCAGCATTGTTAGCCCCCAAGGAGACATCCAACAACAGGATAGCCTTTTGGGGATCTATCTCCTCAGCTTCACTCCATCCCCTCAATTTGTGTACCATCAGCTTGTGGTGGGCAGTTTTTAGCTTGGGCATAGCAAGCCCTTCCATCTATTCCCCTAACTTGGACATAATGGGGTAATTCTCTCACTTGGCCACTAGAGGACGCTAATCCCAGCTGTGCCTCCAAGATGTAACCCCCAGGTGGCACTATCTCAAGGGCTACTACCCCTGCCTGTTTGGCTACTGACAGGTTGAGGGGCCTAGGTTCTATGATGAGTGCCTCCACCCAGAGGTCAGGGTTAGTAGTGGTTAAACTAGCTTGGGTACAGCCCTCTGGGATACTGTGACCCCACTTTGTTCCCACTAGTGGTCCACACAATGCATGGGAGTTACCTTCCCAATACCCCACATATGCACACTCTTTACACATAGAGATACCACTTACCCTCGAGACTGATTCTGCAGCCTGTCTCAGAGGACCACCTGTAAAACAAGATTAAACAACTTACACAGCAATTTGCAATACAGCTCTAGATGCATTAACACCACAGCCAGTATATAGTATAACAACAATAAACCTGGTTTATTCAGGGGACAGTAACACGGGAGGGGAACAATCAGGTTGATCAATTTAGATAAGTTCGAATCACAGTACTGTGCACATATATTTAGGGTCCAAAATCTCACTCTCTGGGTACCCAGGATGGGGGGGGGGGCCTAACCAGGTCCATTGCCCGGGGTTGGCCAGCTGGTGCAGCTGGATGGGGCCCTGTATGAAGAAAATATATGCACAAACAAATTGTAATCCGGAGCCGGATGGCTCAGTCCACAAACAGAAGAACACAAAACAATCAGTTGACACACTTTGACTAAATGAAGGTGAGAGGAGGTACCCCTATTTGTACTCACAAGCCCCAAACCGATAGCTGAATTGAGGAGGTGGCACTGGATGGCCAGAATGAGCACAGCATGGAGATGATACCCTTGTGACAGGGCCTAACTGATTTGGATAGCAGACGGATCCAGTCCGATTAGCTTTGAGTCCAGCTTCCAGTTTCAGTTCAACTCACAAAACAAGTTCAACTCACAAAACAAGGGAAAAAGGAATCGCGATCCCCTACAAACACTAGGCACATTTATATGTAAAGGAAATTACTATACCAGGCAGCTGCTTCTCGATTCCAATCGCAAATACTGCAAAACCCGAGAACACACACAGCAACAGAGTCCTCGACAGGCCGATCGCACTTCTGCAAATCTTCAGTCTTCTACGGGCAAGCCTGGTTCTGCACACTTCCTCCTTCTCATTCCACAACTCAGATTCAGTCCGAATGAACACTCACTAATGGCTACAGGCCAACTTCAGGACATTACATGCACACCGCAGCAGAACAGAGCTCTTACTACCTTCAAAGTCAACTTGCATCTGCCCTCCAGGAATAGTTCAGGGCATTTCCCTTAGGCTCCACACAGGTTTGGTTGGTGGATTCAATTGTCAATCACTGCAGGGTTCCCTCTGTTGGTGCAAAAAGGCACCATGGTCCAAACTACAGCTCCCAGAAGCACCTGCCATACAGTCCCCCTTTAAGCAGGTTCCAGGTGAGAGTCCAAGTTATGCTAGGCTCAGGCAGTCTCCATCTTAGGGCTCCCCTAACCCAATTGGCCCAGATTAGCAGTTCAGGTCCAAAATGGAGGAGCAACACACACAGAGTCCCAGCTGCAATAAAAGCAGGTTAGACAAACTGCAATTTTACAAATACTCTAATTGATTTCAGGAAAACAGTTACATCCTTCAGATGGGCTCCCTCTGTGCTCTTAGCGACTGCAGAAATGGTGCGATCAGATGGCAGCTCAGGGCGGGATTTGAGCATTAACTACACAGTCCCCCCATTCAAACTAATTTAGCCTGTGGCAGGCAGCCCTTAAAGAGACAGCACCAGAGGCTCTAAAAGCACTCATAGATAAACGGCTTAAACACCGAACACCATTCAGGCAGGGAGCACTTAGCCAGCTCCTAGGAGACTTTTGGGAACCCCCATTTGCAGGGGGGTTACATCTATCCTGGATATTCACCTGGGTACCAATAAGGACACTGTAGAGGGAGTACTTTCCAAGGTTGAATGTTTACAAAACCCTGTGGTGGTGGATCGACAGTCTAATCTGCTCGCACAAAGTTTCATGGCATTAGTAGAGTGTAAGGACCCAGTAGACAGTTCCAAAGTGCCACAGACTATCACCCTAGAAGAAGCCCTCACTGCCTGGAGAGTGATAACTAAAGACAGTAAAGACCCCAGGGAGAATGAGCCCCCCTTCCCACTATCTGAGACTTTTGAGGAGAAATTTGCTAAGTTGTTGCTGGAGGAAGGGAAAACTGTGGAGGACTTAAATAAATTATTCCTTCCAGCTGGGGGTGTTCCTCCCCCAACACCTCCTCCCACTCTAGCACCCATTAATACCCCTCCTTCTGTGCCCATGCCAATGCTGGCTCCTATGTCTGTACCTGCCATTAGTCACGACTCTTACCGAAGGTTGAGAATTTTCTCTGGCTCCTTCCCCACCCCCCAAGGGGAGGATGATTGGGAGACGTGGATTGATTGTGTTGCCCCTTTGGTACCTGAATGGCAGTGTGCAGAGGCTGAGAAACAGAAAAGGATCATAGAAAGTTTGAGGGGTCCTGCCTAGAGGCCATTAAATTTCTGAGGTCCACAAACCCTGATGCATCTGCCCAGAAGTACCTATCTGCACTTGAAGGCAATTTTGGGAGCATTGAGTCTGGGGAGAACTTGATGTGGAAATTTCAAGGTACAAAACAATGGCCAGGGGAAAGCTTGTCTGCATATGTTACTCATCTGGAAAGAGCACTGCAAAAGGCCTACCAAAAAGGTAGGGTAGCCGCCAGTGACTTAAACCATGTGCGGTTGGGGCACATACTGCAACATGCAAAACATTCTAAATTGCAGCTTTTTCAATTAAGGCTCCCAGATAGAAGGGGTAACCCACCGGACTATTGTGACTTGATAAAAGAACTCCGGGAGGTTGAAGATGAAGAGGGGGATTGTAATTCTAGGGTGAGCACAACCCAAGTGATCACGGCATCGGAAGGCCCTTCCAAAGTGGGGACCAATGAGGGTGTGCCGCCATGGGATGAACTGCTGAGGGAGTTCAGGGAAACAAAAAACAGTCTCTTTATGAAGACCGCTCCTGCAAGTACAGGCACCGACCCTTATCCAACTGCATCTGCTATGGGGGTTGGGCTGTCCACCCAGGCATCTCCTGCTGACAGCAGCTTGAAACTCGATGCCTTGACTATGGAAGTAAGAGAATTGACGAGATGTCTCCAAATGTTCACCACACAGCAGACAGAGGTGGCACCAAGGTTTTCAGTTGCTAGTACCACCACCCCAGCTCCCAGTGTGATGCCTCGGCCACCACAAATCCCAGAAAACATATTTTGCCATAATTGTGGGAAGGATGGGCACATGAAGAGGGAATGCTGGTCCACAAAAGACCTAGATAAAGTTGTATACAGGCTTCAAGGAGAGCTTCAGAGAATGAATCAGCGGTCAAGGAGTACCCAAAATGACTGCAGTGAGGGTTCAAGAAGTAGTAACTCAAATCCCTATGTGGCTAAATCATCTCTCCAGGCCCCTGCTGCTGTCCCTCCAGACTGGTCCAAAATAGTGGGCCCTTCAATGAAGACTACGGTGGCTGTGAATGGTATTCCTACTCGGGCTGTGCTGCACAGTGGGTCGCAAGTGACCACTATATTTAAGGACTGGTATGACAAACACTTATCTGCTGTGCCCCTACAATCCCTGGAAGGCCTACATGTGTGGGGGCTGAGCGACAAGTCTTATCCCTACCTAGGATATGTCCACCTCTGGTTGTCATTTCCTGCAGCTGTAACTGGTGTACAGGAGCAAGTCGAGACACTGGCCTTAGTGTGTCCCCCTACTGTACTGTATGATGGGGTTCCCTTGTTAATTGGGACCAATGCCCATATGTTTGGGAGACTGGCACAACTCTGTCATGAGAAACAAGGGTGACAGACTGGGAAGGCCCAGGAATTCCCACTCTGATCAAGAAGGCCTATGATTTGCAACAGAACCCCAAGGGATTGGACCAGGATGAACCGGTAGGGGTCGTGTGGAAGAAGGATCCTGATTCAATGGTACTGGCCCCTAACGCCCACTGTACAGTTTAAGGGGAGGTCCACCTCTGCAAAATTATCAGGAACAAAATACTGATGTTGGACGTGCAGGCGATGGAAAATTGCCCGAAGGATTATTGGTTAAGCCCAGCATCTTGCCAGCTCATGCTCATGCCTATGCATGACAAGTGATGGTCCAGATTCATAATGTGTCAGATCGGGAGATCCGGGTGAACAGAGGATGCACCCTAGTTATGGTACACTGTGCAGACACTGCAGTGTTGCCCAGCAACAAGCACCCTGGCAAGACAGATAGAGTGACTCCCGACTTGTTTGATTTTAGTGACTCTCCATTGCCAGCTGAATGGAAGACTAGAATTAGCCAGAAACTTGCCCAGAGAGATCAAGTGTTTTCATTGAAGGAATGGGATGTGGGATGTGTCCAGGGTGTGGAGCATCACATACGTCTGTACGATCAACGGCCATTTCAAGAGAGGTCTCGACGCCTAGCCCCTGCAGACATAGACGATGTGAGAAGACACTTGCAGGAAATGTTTGTGGCTGGTGTGATACAAGAATCCAGGAGCACATATGCTTCTCCCACTGTGGTTGTACGTAAGAAGAATGAATCTGTGAGAATGTGTGTTGATTATCGAACTCTGAATCGGCGGACCATCCCCGATCAATACACCATGCCCCGTATACAAGATGCTCTGGATTGTTTGAATGGGAGCAAATGGTTCTTGGTGTTGGATCTTCGCAGTGGATATTTCCAGATTCCGATGGCTCCAGAGGACCATGAGAAGACAGCCTTCATCTGTCCTTTGGGGTACTATGAATTCCTGAGAATGCCACATGGAATATCAGGTGCCCCAGCCACCTTCCAGCGACTGACGGAACGAGCGGAGGGAGACATGAATTTGCTGGAATGCCTGGTGTAGAGCTCCCCCTTCAGTTACAAAAAAGGTGCAAAAAAATCAAACCACAGTTCCTATAGATTTTGAATTCAGACAGCTCCTATAGTCCGGCTACATTTTAGGTCCCACCAAAACTGATTGGTCCAATTTGCAGTCAAGGACCAAGATAGTGGAGACAAACAAAACAGTCCTTGCTACAAAGAAAGGAGGTTAGACAAACTACATTATCATTATCACTCTAAATGATTTTCAGTAAATGGTTACATCTTTCAACAGAGCTCCCTCTCAGATTACTTATGTTGCAATCAGGCAGCTCTTAAAAAGACAGTACACAGAGGCTATACAGGCTCTGGTAATCACATTTAAACTGCTAAAATGCAGGACATCAGCCTGGCAGTGAGCATTTAGGCAAGCTCAAGGAAGACTTTTTGGGAACCCCCATTTGTAGGGGGGTTACATTAGCTTCAACTGGTGGAACTGAGTTGGGTGTCTGCAGCACCTTCACTGCATGTTTCTTTAGGGATTTCTGAATGGTCAGGAGAAGCCTTTTTGTTGGAGCCAGACCCATCATGTCCAGAAAATCCACCTCTTCTTCCTCCACAGTAAATAAAGTGTGAAGAGTAGTTCTCTGGAAGTCTGGGAGGAGACTCAAACTCCTGATCTGGAGAAACCTCCATTTCAATGGGTTCCTCCTCATCCTCATCCTCTTCATACTCCTCATATGGGAGGTCTTGGGACACCGTAACTGGTTCCTGAACTGTTGTTCAAACTGATGGAACCAGAGCTGCCGGTTGCAGAACCAGGACCAAGCCCTGTAAAGTAAAGCCTGCAAAATCTGTACGGCTTGAGCTATGGCATCAGCCAAAGATATACTCAGTTTCTGCACTGAAGGCCCCTTTGGCTTTTCACCTGAAGATTCAGTGTGCTTCTTTTTAGCCTTTTTCTTGACTGAAGATGGTTCAGAAACTGGTTCCCCAATTTTTTTTTGTTTTTTTTTTTTTGAACCTTTGACTTGTCAGAGGCTTTAGTATCTGTATTTGTATCTTTTGAAGGAGAAGATAGTTGATCTGGAACCAACCCACTTGGTTCCTGAGTAGAAGCTATTCCCTTTTTAAGGCATTCAAGGCACTTTTCAATGGTTTTAGCCTTAAAAGTGTTATGTGTAATGCCCCCCAAATGCCTTCTCTCCCAATGCCTGCAGGTCCCCCGATATGTCCCCATTCTCACTGCCACAGCCCAGGTCCAGTAGAGTGCCCAGAGGTCCCCTTGTGGACCCTTTCATCTTTTTTTGCCCTTTTCAGGCATTCTATGTGCTGCGGAGCAGACGGCCATTTTCCCTTAATCTTCATGACCAGATGGTGAGCTCGTGCATGCACAAAAGAGCGGCCTGATTTGTGACCACAGTCAAAGAATAGATCCCCAGTAGTCCCGGTCCCAACTGGAGCTGACTGGGGACTGGTGACCATAGCGGGATCCAAGAGAAGCCATCTGCATTTAAGAAATAAAAAGTGCTACGAGCGCTGCAAGTCGGGAGCTAATGATTATTAATGCAAGTCTCATGCATATTAATGAGCTGCCAGTCCGCTGCATGAGACTGTACATTTTAGTCGCAGCGACCAGCACAAGGCTAGAACAAAAGGTTAAAAAAGGGACAGCAGATAAATGGACACTAAGGGAGCATCTAAGTATATGGGGAATGGTCAAGATAAAATACTGTTTTCCTGGCTGCCCATTCTTAAACATTGGAACTCAGATGAAATGCTTGTCTGCTGCTTGGGGACTACATATTTTGGCAGCAGCAACAAATGATAGACTGCAGTGACAGGTTTAAGAGATGCAGCATTTGAAAGGGCACAAAATCAAGTATTGAACTGTGGGGCAAGAAAGCAAATAGAATATTTTCCCTGGCTGCACCAGAACCTTTATTTGGGACTGTGTTAAAACTGCTTTGGGACTGTGATTTTCAGCAGCCATGTTTCTGCAGCAACCACAAATCGGAAAGTCAGGTTTTTGGCCAGGACTTGTGGGACTTTTGCTAGAGGTTTATGGGACATTGCAACAGGTTTATGGGGAAAATACAGGGACCTAAATTAGATGCCAAAACATGGGGCCTATTGAGCATCGAGTGAGGCTATTGAATATTCATTTTAAAGACTGACAAGTGCTTTCAAACAATTAAAATTGGATCCACAAGTGGACTCAGCCAACTGGAAGCCCCAGAAGGACTCCATAAAAGACAACATTTTCCAGGCTGAGCAGGAATTTGAGAGGGAGCCCCCCCCCACATGGGTGGGGGGGGCTCAGACCCCCAGCTAAAGAGAATGGCCTACAGTTTTGCGTGAGCCCTTCCACAGGGGAGGGGGGGCTCTTCTTCTTCTGCCAGAGAAACAAGTGGATACAAACAGCAACAGTTGCTAGCCCGGGGATTGTCAGAAATTGTCCTCCAGGGGTATCCTTGTCCCTTCCACATTGGGAAAATATGGAAATAAGCCAGCATCCTTCTGCAGCTGTGAGAGAGCTGCAAGAAATGCTTCTGCCTCAGCAGTGAGAGTGCTGAAGAAGTGTCTGCAACTTTCAGAAAAGGAAAGTAACACGAATCCTTCTGAGTGAGTAAACCTCTACTTACAAAGGCAAGCTTTAAAAGAACTGTAAGGAGCAGCAAAGCCCAGAAAGATCAGACAGAGACTGTCCATCTGTATTCTGCATTTGTCTAACACTGAGGAAAGGGTGGACATCTAGTGCAAGTGACCAGAGAAGGGTCCAGTTTTGAGAATGTTAATGTTACTGTTTTTCAGGTGCCTACAGGATTGGAAGGGGAGTACCCAGAGTGTGTGGCTCTTCCTGACATTGCCAGGGAGACTAGTACTTGTCCAGTTGGAGTTGCAAATGCCAGCACAGCCAAGAGGGACTTTGTTGATCTTGTCCCCCCCCGAGTCTTTTTCCCTCCTGTTCACAATCCTGGGAGCCTCTCTCAGGCATCCAGCCAGGTACTGCCCTGCCCTGCCTGAAGTCCACCTGACCAAACCTTCCTCTCTCCTCCCACCCGCCACACAGCTGACACCCTTGGCCAACCCACAGAGTGGTCCCTGCCTGCAGTGCACTCACATACATAGCCTCCAGCTGTGAGCATGGGCCCCTGGCAGAGGAACCCTGAAGGTCAGCCAGGTCAGACCCGGCAGTGGGCATGGAGGCTGATGCCATCGCCCATCGCCTACCCCCAGGACTGGGTTTTTCCATGTTCTGTGGTTACCCCTTCATGCGTGGGCATGCCCCGATACTCTGGCGCATGGCATCCCTGCCACCGTTGGCCATGCCAGTACATGCTTGCCTGGCTTGCTGCAGTACATCTGGTCTCCACAGGGGGTCTCTGGTTCACCAGGCTATTCCATCCCCTGTAGACCGGGGAGGAAAGCTCCATGCAGGCACTCAGTCCTCAACCCTTCCCCTGCCGACCCCTGGCACCCGAGTCTGTTTCCGAACCCAGGTCGCCGGTGCAGCGCGAGGTGTGGCGTCCAGCATCTCAACCCTCAGCACCACCAGGCCGGTCTTGCTGATATGTCTAAATGTCCAGTTCGAGCTGCTAACGCCAGTAAAGCCATAAGGGACTGAGATTTTATGATCCATGCTTGAGAGAAACTGCAGTAACTATTTGAATTACCAAGTCAAAGTACAGTGAATTGGTCTGGTATGGACTGTGAGCAATTGGGTCACCCTAGCCTTAGAGAGAAAGCACCCATCTGTGGAAAGCTTGTATCTGAAAGCTAAAAGGAACATGGTGGCCACGCTGGCCCATGGGTGAGGGGACTGTGAGCAATAAATGTGCTGAATGCAATACATCCATCGATTGGTCTGGGACACAGCCTGGTAGTGTGCCACCTAGGGCGTTGTCATATGCACTTCCCCTGAGATGCATAGCCTTGACATGGAGTTGAAGCGTGCCGGCCCCGGTCCCACCCTGGTCTTTCCAGTGAGTGATTTCAGCACATAGAAGGGCACTGTGAAAAGAAGTTAAACTGTTGTTTCCATCTGCAAAAGCTGTAAGATCCTGCTGTCAGAAATAGGGTTACCTTGCTGTAAGCCTTTGTCTGCATCTTAGCCTCTGGAGTCAGAGCCGCCTGCTGAAAGCACCTAAATTCTGCCTTGTACAGCTTGATTGTGGCCTACTGATGAGGACTTCTAAACCATGAGTACACAGGGACTTAATCCCTGTAAATGGAAGGACATGTAAATTTTTATTTATTTATTTATTGAAAAGTTTCACCAGGTAAGGTACACTGAACAACAAGTTGCTCGTACAACCTGGGGGAGCGGGTAATGGGAGTTACATCATAATTATTGAATACACACAATAACACAAAAGCAATTTACACAAAAGCATATAAAGAGTGGATTACAAGCATAAAAGTCATGGATTACAAGGTAGACAAGATTTAGCCTTTATTATGAACTAGCAGGAGAGACAGAAATAGTGGCTAAAGTATTGCAAACTTGTCTTACGGCCTACAATACGAGCACTAAAAGTAACAAACATTTGTCAATGCCGAATGTTGATTGCGTTGGTCTGTTGAGCTCACTCAGTGCCTCTCTGTCACTTGCTCAGTCTGTTTGTCCCAGTGCTGCAGGCTGCTGTTTTGTACTGGGCTCCTGCCTGCATTGGCATCTTATTATGCCCACTAAGAAATCCGCAGCTGTCCTGACAGACTCCATTGAGGTGGCTCACTCCCCCTCTCTGAGTCGCTCATTCTGTTTCTCCTGGTGCTGCAGACTGCCCTTTTGTACTGGGCTCCTGCCTCTGTTGGTGGCTTTTTCTGCCCACAAAGAAACCTGCAGCAGTCACAACACAAATCTGTTGAGCCTGCTCACTCCCCCTCTCTCACTCACTCATTCCGTTTCTGCCGGCGCTGCAGGCTGGCCTTTTGTACAGGGCTCCTGCCTGCGTTGCCACCTTTTTCTGCCAACAAAGAAATCCGTAGCAGTCATGATAGAGCTCCGTTGAGCTCACTCACTCCCCATCTCACTCATTCATTGTGTTTCTCCCAGCGCTGCGGGCTGCCCTTTTGTACTGGGCTCCTGCCTGCGTTGGCACCTTTTTCTGCCCACAAAGAAATCCGCAGCTGTCCCGACAGAGCTCCGTTGAGGTCACTCACTACCACAGTCTCACTCACTCATTTTGTTTCTCATGACACTGAAGGCTGCCCTTTTGTACTGGGCTCCTGCCTCTGTTGACACCTTTTTCTGCCCACAAAGAAATCTGCAGCAGTCCCGACAAAGTTCCATTGAGCTCGCTCACTCCCCTTCTCTCACTCGCTCATTCCGTTTCTGCCGGAGCTGCAGGCTGCCCTTTTCTACTGGGCTCCTGCCTGCATTGCCGCCTTCTTCTGCCCACAAAGAAATTTGCAGCAGTTACAATAGAGCTCAGTTGAGCTCGCTCACTCCCCCCTCTCTCACTCACTCATTCTGGTTTTCCCATCACTGCAGGCTGCCCTTTTGTACTGGGCCCCTGTGTGCATTGCTGCCCTTTTCTGCCTACAAACAAATCTGCAGCAGTCCTAACAGAGCTCCGTTGAGCTCACTCACTCCCCCTCCCTCACTCGCTCATTCTGTGTCTCCTGCCGCTGCAGGCTGCCCTGTTGTACTGGGCTTCTGCCTGCGTTGGCAGCTTTTTCTGGCTACAAAGAAATCTGAAGCAGTCCCAACACAGCTCCATTGAGCTCGCTCACTACCCCTCTCTCACTCGCTCATTCCGTTTCTGCTGGCGCTGCAAGCTGGCCTTTTGTACTGGGCTCCTGCCTGTGTTGTGGCCTTTTTCTGCCCACAAAGATGTCCACAGCCGTTACAACAGATCTCCGTTGAGCTCACTCTCTACCGTTCTGTCACTCACTCATTCTGTTTCTCTTGGCGCTGCAGGCTGCACTTTTGTACGGGGCTCCTGGCTGCATTAGCACCTTTGTCTGTCCACAAAGAAATCTGCAGCTGTCCTGACAGAGCTCTGTTGAAGTCACTCAGTCTCCCTCTCTCACACGCTCATTCTGTTTGTTCTGGCGCTGCAAGCTGCTCTTTTGTACAGGGCTCCTGCCTGCATTGGCGCCTTTTTCTGCCCACAAAGAAATCTGCAGCAGTCCTGATAGAGCTCTGTTGAGCTCACTCAGTCCCCCTGTTTCACTCGCTCATACTGTTTCTCCCACCACTGCAGGCTGGCCTTTTGTACTGGGCCCCTACCTGCATTGACGCCTTTTTCTGCCCACAAAGAAATCCGCAGCAGTCCTGACAGCGCTCCGGTGAGTTCGCTCACTCCCCCTCCCTCACTCGCCCTCTCGTTCTGTTTCTCCCAGTGCTGCAGGCTGCCCTTTTATACTGGCCTCTTGTGTTGGGGCCTTTTTCTGCCCACAAACAAATCCACAGCAGTCCCAACAGAGCTCAGTTGAGCTTGGTCACTCCCCCCTCTCACTCGCTCAATCTTAGTCTGTCCCAAACACTGATTTCCCACAACGACCGTGCTACTATCCGGCAGGAGTGCAAAAACATATTTTAGCCAGGATGTGAAAAATGACAGTTGTACTCTTCGTAAGGAGGTGTGAAAAAATGCCACTGTTGAAAATGTGGCATGAAAATATTACAAATTTGCGAAGTTACAAGGGTGCGTGGAAACAGTTCAACGAACGCTTGTAACACAGTCATGTTATGGAGTTTCGTCACCAAATTTTCAACATAGGGGGATTTTAGGATTTCTGCTGATGAACAGTGCCACTGTCATTTTCTTAATATGTCCCAAACACTGATTTCCCACAGCGACCGCGTTATTCTGCGCCGGAACTGTGAAAACACATTTCGGTCAGGATGTGAAAAATGACAGCTATACTGCTGATAAGGAGGTGTGAAAAAATGCCAGTCCTGAAAATCTGGCGTGACAATATTACAAATCTGTGGTTACACGGGTGCGTGGAAAGTGCGCAATGCACACTTGTAACACAGTCATTTGATGGGCTATCATCACCAAATTTTCAACATAGTCATTTTAGGATGTCTGCTCATGAACAGTATCACTGTCATTTTCTTAATGTGTCCCGAACAGTGATTTCCTACAGTGACATCTATTCTGCGCCAGAAGTGCAAAAACACATTTTGGCCAGGATGGGAAAAATGACAGCTGTACTGTTCTTAAGTAGGTGTGGGAAAATGGCAATGTTGAAAATCTGGAGTGAAAATATTACAAATTTGCGAAGTTACGAGCATGCGTGCAAACTGCACAACGCACACTTGTAACACAGTCAATTTATGGAGTATCGTTACCAAATTTTCAATATAAGCATTTTAGGACCTCTATGCATGAACAGTGTAACTGTCATTTTCTTACTCTATCCTGAACACTGATTTCCCACAGCAACCGTGCTATTCTGCGCCGGAAGTGCGAAAACACATTTCAGCCAGGATGTGAACAATGACAGCTGTACTGTTCACAAGGAGGTGTGAAAAAATGCCAATGTTGAAAATCTGGCATAAAAATACTGCAAATTTGAAATTCACGTGCCTCGCATAACCCGCAAAACATGCGCTCGTAAAGTCATTTTTGGGATTTTTCCACCAAATTTGCAACATAGGCTTTTTGAGAGCCCACCTCATGAACACTGGCACTGTCATTTTGTTAATCGGCCCGAAAGTTGATTCCACGCAGTGACCACGAAATGATCTTTCGGGGCCAATTAACACCATGACAGTTCCAGAATTCATGAGGAGGGGGTCCAAAAACCCCATATTGAAAATTTGGTGCCAAAATTCCAAAAAATGACTGAGATATGCATTAAACTTGGAAAAAAACATTTATTCCATTATACAGCTTACCGGCATTTCCTCAGTTCGTGGTTGGCTTTGAAGAGTGCAGATGTGTTCCCGGTCCGCTGAAGATCGTTCGCTGGACTCCAGAGGTAGAGCAGGGTGGGTGGGTAGGAGGCAAGTGCACAGAGAGGAGGCGCGGGTTGCAGGAGGGTGGGGAGACCTCCATGGGACAGTTTCCTTTTACAGATGAAAAAAAAAAAAAGACACACTGGGCCGTTTTATGTTACAGGGGCATGTGGCACTGGGTGTGCTCCCAGCATGCCACCAGACTCTTTGTTTTTGGGGAGGCAAGCTGTAGCTGGAGGATTGGGCACCCCGTCGGCAGACAACAAAAAGGGGTGACATTATGCCGACATGGATTGGGCACCCCATCGGCAGACAATATAGCGGGGGTGTTTACATACTGCCCGACGGGGTGGACTCCCCTGTCAGCAACATAAGCAGGGCACTGGGCCGACAGGATTAGAGTCCCGTCAACCAAATAAACACGTGGGGGTTAATATTGTTTGTGAAGATCCCGCCTGCAAGGATGGATCGCCACCATTGCAGCGAATGGCTGACGCTGCAATGACGAGGTGGCCCCTGATTGCAGCAGCTGATTTTTTAAAAGTTGGTGGCATGCTGGCTGGACTAGTGTCAGCAGCAGTGTGCCACGGCATTGGGGGATGCTGGACAAGCCTTTAAAGACTGTGGGAGCATTGGCCACAACAGTGCCGCGCCTCCACAACCTGCTTGTAGAGAAAGCTGCCGCAATATGTTTCTTGCGCATGTGCGCAATCAACATAAAAAATAAGCAATGAGAGGAAAACTAACAAATGTGGCAACAAAAGAGATAAAGGCCAGGGCAAGTCCCACAGGCTGAGGAGAATGTTCCGTAGAGAGAGAGAGAGAGACTGATAGAGAATACTATCAAAAACAAGTAGCGGTGGAAAAGTCTATAAGAGCAGCAATTAGGGTATGTTCCGACAAATGGGGAAGAGGTCAGGGTGTGGGACTAGGAGGGGGGGAGCTAGGGGAAGGTACAGTTAACAGAGAGGAAATTAAAAAGTGCTTTGTTTAAAGAGCCAGGAGAGGAGGAGGAACAGATTTGTGTAGGAAGAGCATTCCACAGTTTAGGGAGACGATAAGAGATGGAGGATTGGCCAATAGAGGTGGATCTCCAGGGCACTGAGTTCTGTGGTCATGGGATCTTAGAAGGCGAGGTGGTGTAGGTGGGGGGGGGGGAGAGTGAGGAAGTAAAATAAGGAGGGAGTGTGCCAAGCCAGAACTTAGAGATGAAATTTGCACAGTGGTGCAGTCACCTATTGGCTAAGGAGGGGAAGGCTAAAGCACGATACAGGTGACAGTGATGGGTCAGAGGAGGTGCATCCTGGGCAAATCGACAGAAGGAGTTGAAAAGTGGATCAAGGTTTGCTAAGGAGGTAGCAGGAGCAGAGTGGTAGCAGATATCACAGTAGTCGATGATCAGGAGGACCATCTTTGGGATCAGCTCACACCTTGCCTGGGTTGGGAGACAGGTGTGGTTTCTGAGGTAAATAGTTCAGAGTGTTGCCCAGTTCTACAATTTACAGTCAGTGTGTGTTCAAAAGTAACATTTAAAGTTAATCTGCTCATTTCTTTAAGGGCCCCAACTAGCTGGCCAATGACAGCTGCACCGAACAACAAGCCTGCACCTTTGATAACTGTTAGTACTGGGTACCCAGGCTGAGTGTGTGGGATTGCGGGGTCCTTATACATTTCTGGGATTGGTACCAGTGTGGGTTTAAATAACTGTGTCATCTTTTCTAGTGTAGCTAGCTTAGATAGCAATAAAGGATCTGAATGCCTCAGAGGCTGGTGTGTGGCCACAGTGATTTATGCCCAAGGGTAACATGATAAATGATTATTGTGATTTCATGCCAGTCTAAACCAAATACCAAATCCAAATCCAAATGTGAATACTGTAAATAGCTTGACCACTATTCCAATTTACCTTTCCTAACCCTACCCCATGTAAATAAATGATTTTATGGTTTTGCATATACCTGCCTCATGAGCATATTATTAGTAGAGAGTCATTAATTATTCAAATGTCTGAAACGTGGGGTTTTGGTTATTGGGTCATGCTTGGGGTGACATTACAGTGGTGTGGGTGGGTACAGCATCCCAGAGGGTTATACCATGGTTTTATCTAACCCAAGTAAGTATACTCTGGGTGGAGGAGGCACTGTGCAATTTTATTATCTTGGAAAAGAACCAGCTTAAAGTTACAGTACAAACCCAGGCCCCTTAACCTTGTTAGGTCTACAAGACAGGGGTAGTGTAGCTCTTCAGATACTCAGTGCCAGGGTTACATTACGTATATCACAGTTGGCCTGAAAATGTGAGGAGTCTAAGCAGACCAAACACGGGTCATGTTTATCTGCTTTAGCAAAGACTTCCCCACACTTAGTGCAGTTTTTAAAACCTGTAGGCCCTGTTTTCTTTTTAGGCTTATCGGACATAACCAAAGATATCCCCAAAACAAGCATAGAATTAGACTTGTACCAACAATTTCAATGTAATACAAAGTAAGGGAAGAAACTATCCCTAGTAATGCAGTTGGCTTTTAAACTGGAGAAAAGATGCAAAACCTTCAGAATTCACCAAAGATTTAGATAAGGGCTCCGCTAGAGTCCCTGTACAAAATAACTAGAGAAAAAAAAGGAAATAAAGACAGAAAGACGCAGTTCCTCGACGGTTCAATGAACCACTGAGGAACTGAAAACTGTGGCAGAAACTATTAAATATTATAACTAAATAAGCATTAACTAAAAGTAGAAAGTAAAGGCAGCAGTTCTAATGGTAAATAAACACAGAATACTTACATTTTCATGAAAATAAAGGATTCCTTAAAACTCTGAGGAACAATCTCCGAGGTATCCTAACAGGCAGGCGGAGAAAGAAATCTGAGCACTATAGAACGCAGCAGTTGGTTAAGGGCAGCAGTTTTGAATGGTGGCACGAGCCAATAGATGTTCCATCATTTGCATACCATTCCAAAAATTTCTCCGGAGCAGTTCAATGCTGGAGGCTGACTGCTACAGTTAATCATATTGAAGAATTCCTGGGGTCAGAATATGCTTAAATCTTTATTGCAGTCCAAGGTGCATGAAAAAGCAAGGGGAGAGAGAAAGCTACACCCCAGTCTATGGACGAATCCTCCAGAGACAGAGGTGAAGTGCTGAGATAGTAGCTTTCTCTCACCCTGCTTTTCCATATCAATTACAATTAAGACTCCCAGGATGTTTTATGTCATTAGCAGGTGTTCCTTTGCGTGCTCCTTTTTTTGTTTTTGTTCACGTAATGTTTCAGCTGGCAGCACACTGGGTTGAAATGAGTAAGACAGCCCTTGTCTGTCTGTCTCCGTCAACCTAAGTGTAAAATTGTCCCTTTGGCGCAGAAGGCCCTCCAGTTGGCCAGAAAAATAAAGCCCTCCCTCTTGCACCAGACCCTTAGCCAAGTGTTAAGCTGCCTAATGATCCACTGCCTCACCTCATTAGCCCCAAGGACCTGAAAGATCTTGGGGAAAAAAATCATCCTGGATACTGTTCCCATCAGGAATATCTCCAGTTCCATAAATGATCCCCTAATGCCCTCAGAACATATGTTTTCTATGTCATATGTATCAGGATAAACAATGATGGTCTGATCATCCCCCCAGCTGTTTTGCTGGGATCCAGCTAGCACCCTCCAGGCAAGCAAACCAACTCAGCAAAGCTACCTTCCTGGTCCTGCAGTACCCTCCTCCACCTCACCCACTGCCTTAACAATAGAGATACCAGTGACTACTACCTTTCTGCCCCACCTCCCAGCCTCTTCCTTCCTTCTCCTTTGCTGGTTGAGTGTCCTGGTTCAAGGTCTGCCCTTGACAGTCCCATTACCTGCTGACCCCTAAACATGGTCAGTCAGAAGTTGACACTTGTTGCTGGTATCTACCGGCAATTGTGCTCCCTTAAGACCATGCCTACTAGCTCCCTTCTCCACTCTAAGCCATCACCCCATTCCTACCACTGGTGGTCACAGTCCCTGTCATCATCCTGCCTACCCTACCCTATCTATCCCTGCCAACCACTGCCCCCCCCCCCAGGCTTAGTGCATGGCTGAGCCTCCTCTCCCAATCCTTCTCAGCTGCTTGCTCACCTCTGTGTGTGCCTATGGTGCCTTCAACTGCCACTCCAGTTTGGCAGTGCACCGCTTTAGAACTTGAACCACCCTGCAGTAGCTACAGATGTATCTCCCCCTATCCATGGGCAGGATGTTGTGCATTGCACAAGCCTTCCAGTGCATCCCATATCTTCCTTTTCAGTGCCCTGGATAATAGGTTCCACCCACCCCCACCCTCAGAGTCCCACTAGTTACCAACTCTCCTTTCCATGCCCCCACAGCATAGCCAGTTGCCACTCCAGACTGGAAATATGTTTCTCCAGAGCTCTGACCAACTTGCAGCAGTTATAGACTTACCCCATTCCCTCTGCAGAATGGCATGCATCTTATAGCCCTAGCAGCACTCCAAGAAAGCTTCCATCCTCCCTAGTAATCTGCACTGTTGGAAACCACTGTTAGCCCCCTGGCCCTCTCCCCTTCAGCTCAACTCCCACTTCAGTACAAAATACCTTCTCTCTGTAGTTTCTGTGCTTCTGTGGAGACCGTTGTGTGGTGACAGTCTGAAGGCCCAAATGAAGACGTTCATCCCTGAGTGGTGGAAGAAGCTAGAAGCCAGTACTGTGTTCTCAGTAACTAAACTGTGGATAGGGAGCTTCAGTTTCTAGGGACACAGATTGCAGATGCCAGCAGTGTACCAATTCCACTGTACCAAGACTGAGGCTAAGAAGCTTCAGTTCCCAGTCGTATCCAGTGAGGATAGTGACTGAACATGCGCATCAGCTACCCCACAAGGGTAGCAACCCTACGCAGAAACGACTGTAGGGAAGGACGGAAGGAAGGGGGGATAGCGAGGGGAAGGGGAGGGACAGTGAAGGGGTTTTATGGGACTGTGGTGTCTGCTGTCACCGAGCTAGCCATGTGGTGTGGTGGTGTGGGTGGTTAGCTGTGGCGCAGCAGGTACTGGGTTCAGGGCTGGGACCGAGGGGCTAGAAATTTTGCTGCTCTCTGCGGCTACAGGACTTGATTTTTTTTACTAATCAGACTCTGCCCCCTCGGCATATACCCCTGGGTTGAGAATCCTAAATCAGGGGTGCTTGAGGCCTGTCCACAAAAACACTTTTTGTGTTCAGATGTCAGGTCGCCAGGGAGTGTATATCGCCAGTTTGCTTTTCGGTGATATACACTCACCATGATAGCGATCGCTGTTTTGCAATCACTATTATGACATGGAACCCAGTGTCATAGTTTACAGAAGCCTGTATTATGCCCAGCCTCACTATAATTAGATTATGAATAGGGAGTTTCTGTTCTAAGTTCCATAGCTTGCAGAGGCCTGTACTTTGCCAACCCACACTGTACATAGAAACGTAGACTTTGACAGCAGATAAGGACCGCCTGGCAGACCCAGTCTGCCCATTTTCCTACCTATTTGATAAGCTGCAGATCCAAGTTAACCAACAGCCTACTTCTTCCAGCAATGGTGGAGAATGCCGGACCACATTCGTAAATGTTTTTGTGAATACGGTAATTGCGTAGAGGCGTATGCACCGTGTAATTGTGTTACAGCAATTAGTTTATTTGAGTTGGGGAGCTTTGCCCCCACCCACCCCTTTAAAGAGAAGAAACAGGAGGGCGAAGCCCCCCAACTCAAACGGTGGTCCGCTGTGATTTAAAAGTGTGTTCCCAGTATCGCTTGAATTCACACTCGCACTGAATTGCCAAGTGTTACATCAGTCATACTTAACTTATACTTACGCTAATCTTTGCATTAACAACGGTGGTCCGGTGTTCTCCACTATCACCCTTCTTTCTATCCCCACCACTAGAACTGCCTTATGTCTGTCCCACACATTTTTGAATTCCCCCACTGTTTATGACTACACGACCTCCTCAGGAAGGCCGTTCCATGCGTCCACCACCCTGTCCATAAAAAAATACTTCCTCACATTGTCCCTGAGTCATCACCCCTCAGTCTTCAAATTGTGTCCTCTTGTTCTTGCACATCTCTTTTTATGAAAGATGCTACCCTCTTGGATTTTGTTGATTCCCTTGAGGTACTTGAAAGTTTCTATCATGTACCCTCTCTCCCTCCTTTCCTCGAAGGTATACATACTAAGCTCCTTTAGTCTCTCTTCATATGGCTTCTGGCACAAACCCTGCACCATTTTAGTTGCTCTCCTCGGGACTGCCTCCATCATATCTATGTCCTTGCAGAGATGGGATCTCCAGAACTGCATGCAGTACTCCAGATGGGGTCTCACCAACTGTCTATACAGAGGGATAACAACTTTCTGTTTTCTAATGGTGATGCCTCTCCCTCTGCATCCCGGTGTAACCCCCCTACAAATGAGGGTTCCAGAAAAGTTTTCCTCAAGCTTGTCTAAATGCTCACTGCCAGGCTGATGTCCTGCATTTTAGCAGTTTAAATGTGATTGCCAGAAAGTGCCTGTATAGCCTCTGTGCACTGTCTCTTTAAGAGCTGCCTGGATTGCAGTCATAAGTAATCTGAGAGGGAGCTCTGTTGAAAGATTTAACTATTTGCTGAAAATCATTAGACTGATAATGATAATGTAGTTTGTCTAACCTGCCTTCTTTGCAGCAAGGACTGTTTTGTTTATCTCCACTATCTTGGTCCTGGACTGCCGAATTTGACTAATCAGTACTGGTGGGACCTAAAATGGAGCCGGACTACAGTAGCTGTCTGGAGTCAAAATCTGTAGGAATTGTAGTTTTGGGCTTTTGGCGCCTTTTTGCACCTGAAGGGGGAGCCTTTGTTGTGACTGACAGACAGATCAGCCAATCGAACCTTTTGGCTGCTGGGGAAATTCCCAAGCTTGCTGGCAGTTGAATCAGATCTAAGTTGGGAGCCGAAGAAGCAACAGCTTGAGACAGTCAAGCAGCTGTCCGAGTAGTTTCGCGCGGGAGAACTGTGGAAATGCCTGAGTTGTGGCCTGCATGTCTGCCTGCTGCCCCTGTGAGAGAGAGAAGATAATTATTTCGGACTAAATCCAAGTTTGTGAGAACAAAGTAAGCCACTGATTTTTTACCAGGCTCATACCTGAAGAAGACCGACGATTTTGCTGAATGCGATCGGCCTGTCAGGATTTTCAGCTGCTTTTCAATCCTTGGTTTGTGCGGAGACTTTGCGATCATGACCGGAGAGTGGTTTGCCTGGTACAGTAGAATTTTCTTACATGTAAATGTGCTGTGTATTGAAAGTGGGTCATGATTTGATTCCCCACTGTGTGAACTGTGTTCTGCTTGCTGGAAGCTTTATCCAGCCTAATCAGACTGAATCCCCGTTCATCTCCATTTGGCCTGGGCCATGCCACGCTGGTCCTGCCAGACTACCCCACTGCACAGAGAAAGCCACCAATGACATACATGCCCGGGGATCAGCCCCCTGCTCCACACTTGAACAGGAACGATACCTTGGTGAATCGTGTAGGCCCTGCTTCTCCTGGCACTCCAGATTAACCACCTGCTGTCTCGATTTTCGCCCAGCCTGTGTCCAGTCTTGGGTATCCTGCGTAATCATCAGGGTAGCTTCCTGCAACAACAGCCTAATCTAAAAGTGTGTCATCTGATTGTCTTGTCGTTTTCTTTTCACGAGCTGAGCCCTCTGGCTCCGGATTAAAAATAGTGTATGTTGTTTTCTTTCATCACAGGGCCCCAACCAGCTGCAACGTTCCTGGCTAGCCCGCCATTCTCCATCTGGGTACCCAGAATGTATGACTGTTTATGGACCCTGAAGTGCATGCATAACTGTTTGACTGCTACAGCCTTTAAGCAAATTAACCTGATTACGCCCCTCCCTTGTTCAAGTCCCTTAAATAAATCAAATCTAACTCTTTTTTGCATTTACCCTGACTGTGGTTCCAGTTTGTGCACGAGTACTGTACTGCTGTTATTTGCTGTGTATAACCTTGTTTTACAGGGGGTCCCCAGGGCCGAGCCAGAGGTAAGCCCTGGTGGTAAGTGCAAACAGTGTCGGTACTTGTGTGGTGTATCAGGGATATTGTGAAAGTGATTATTGTGTATTGTTCCAGCCACTAGTAAGAAAAGAGGGGGGGTTACAGTGTCCCAGAGGGCTGTGCCCATGTTAGCTTGACCACTACCAACCCTGACCTCTGGGTAGAGGCACCCGTTTCAGAACTCAGGCCCCTTAACCTGCTACTAGCCAAGCAGGCAGGGGTATTAGCCCTTGGGAGAACACCACCTAGGGGTTACACCAGTATCCTCCCAGCCCTCCTTACTGCCTTCTCACATTGCTTGCCTACCTTTAGGTCATCTGATATGACTACCCCCAGGTCCCTTTCCATTTTTGTTGCTGTTAGTACCCCCCCCATTGTGTACTCTTCCCCTGGGGTTTTGTTTCCTGGGTGCATTACTTTGCACTTCATTGTATTGAATCTAAGCTGCCATACTTTTGACCATTCCTCCAACCTTGCCAAGTCCCTTGTCATCCTTTCCACCCCACCGTGTAGCAACCCTGTTGCAAATCTTTGTGTCATCTGCAAAGAGGCATACTTTTCCTTCCAGTCCCTCCATAATGTCACTTATAAAGACATTGAAAAGGATTGGTCCTAGTACTGAACCCTGCGGTAGCCACTAGTAACCCCCCCTTTCTTCAGAGTGGACTCCGTTTACTATTACCCTCTATGTCCTGTTGTCCAGCTAATTTTTTAGCCAAGCTACCACCCTGGGACTCACTCCCAGGCTGGCTAACTTGTTGTACCTAGACTGTGGATTGGGAGCTTCAATTACAGTGTCACAGATTTCAGAAACCATGAGCCCACCCTCACTGTACATGGGCCGTGGAAGGGAGCTTCAGTTTCCTGAAGCCTCATCATCATCTTTACTGGAAGGCAAATTGAGAGAAACTCATTTATAATTTCATCCAACATGTAATAAAAATATAGAAACAAAGTACAATTGTACAGATCAGGTTAATAAATAATACAAATACAGTTACAAATGCAAAGAACCATTAGTAAATACAAGTTCACTGACCTACACAGCCAGTATAGTGTTATGCTTGGGCAATTGTGTCAGTTTGGTTTTGGCCATTCGCACTCTCTATTTCAGAGGAATTACCACCCTGTAGGGGTACGAAGAGGTTCCTCCCCTAGAGGTGCCACGGGATAATTCCCGTGGCTAAAGTTACCTTAGGAATCCCCCTGAGGAGAGTGTGCTGCTGCTGGAGGAGGAGGAGGGGAGGATGGTGGGGCAAAGAAAAAATGCTTCACAATGAGGCTGAGAGGAACTGCTTTATATAGCTCAGGAAGTGGGAATGGCTGGCTGCTTGGCCACTGAACTCCAGGCAAAGACTTTCCAATTCACTGACCTATGCAGCTAGTATAGTGTTATGCTTGTGCAACTGTGTTAGTTTGGTTTTGGCTGTTCGCACTCTCTATTCCAGAGGAATTACCACCCTGTAGGAGTACGAAGGCAAGGAACTCTCAGAGAGGGTTCCACCCCTAGAGGTGCCACGGGATGATTCCCGTGGTGAAAGCTACCTTAGCAATCCCCAAAAGAAATGTAGTATCATCCCCAAAAAGAAGGCAACACGAAGCATATGAGCAAGCAGTAACTGTGACATAGGAGCAGTAACTGTAATGTAGCAGTGAAGAAGCATAGGCAGTTTGATAATGCAATGAGATGCTCAGTTAGATAACATAATAAATACCCAGGCTTGTGTAGCATGATACTGATGGTTTGCGTTGAGATTAGGAGATCCCCTAAGGAGAGAGGGAATGGCAGGACATCCTCCACCTCCATCCAACAACAGAACCTACCTAAAGAAACTAGGAGAAGCAACTATGCTGACTAGGTGTTATGACCTGAGGCAACGGAGGACAGAAAAAAACCCCTATGAGGAGGAAATCTCTGGGGATCCAAGGCTTAGGTCGCCTTTCCTCCAGGCTTGGGATAGTTTAGTTAGTGATGGCTCTGCAGCTTCAGTTTGGAAAACCCAATTAAAGGGAGGTGGAAAATATTCCAATTTGGAAGAAGGCTGTCACTCAAACCCTCTAGCGGGAACGCCATGGAAGGTTGGGAGAAAACTCTGCAACAATACATGCATCCAAGGCACAGGAGGAGAGCAACAACTGCTGAGGCACTCACCTGGCCTACCCGGCCTAAATCAAACTAGGTGAACCAGAGGCAGTTGTAGGGAGAATGCGGTGAAGGGGCTTCACTAGGGAAACCACTAAAGTCTATGGCAAACCATTATAGTGGAGCACTAGAGCCAAAGGAGGTAACTTTCCACCCTTCACTGCTAGTCTTAAATTCTACACCAGGAACTGCTGTCGCATAGCAGGCAGCTAAAGCCAAGCCCGGGGTGAGAACATTCTCAGCTATGGGCCAGGTGAGAAGGATCCCACCCCAAGCTGGAAACGCTTGAGATGCAGACTAAATGCAGAGCAAGACCATCAGCTGCAGGAACCCTGCACCAGAATAGAATGGCTGGCATGCCACAGAAATTGATTGAGAGCTGAAAAGCTGGTGAGCTGAATGAGCACAGTGTGCTGAGATCGTAATGAGCATTGAGTGCTGAGACCTTGCAAGGTCGAATGCAGATTGAGTGCAGCAGAATCCCAGAGGCTGAAGCTGAGGGATGGCAGTAGGCATGAAACAATGGTTTGAGTAAGTAAGGAGCAACAGTTGTGTAAGCAAGAGTGGACCTGCACGTAGGTCAGTAAGCAGTAGTAGTGATAGGTGGACCTGCACGGAGGTCTGCATAACATACTGTATAGCATTAAGAGCACTGAATTGGGGGCAAGCCAGCCAGACATGAATAGCCAAATCAAGGTGACAAATACTCTGAGGATTTTTCAGCGGCGAGGCAATTTTTAATATCAAAGCTATATTAGCAGCCTCAGCAGGAGCTTAGTTGGCTGATCTCAGAGTTGTAACTGCAATAAAACAGGGAGACAATGCTTTGAAAGCAGGTGTAGCCAGGCAGTGCAATGAAGCTGCAAGTAGAATGAGAGCAGGAGTGAGCAGCACAGCTAGGGTCAGAGTAAACTTTGTCAGGTGAAAAGAATTGAGTATGCAACATGGAGCAGCTGTGGCTGAACTGAAACACACAGATAATGATTGCAGTTGCATTGCAGTAGTTTGAGCATGGTGATCACAGTGTAAAAAACACAAGCACTGGGTACAATAGTAATTAAAGTAAACAGCAGCAGTGGCTACAGTTGTAGGTAACTGAAAGCAGTAGCAGGAGCTCTGAGTAGCAGTATGCTAGGAGCTTAGAAACAAAGCCCCCCCCCCCAAAAAAAAGGAAGGAAGCACACACAGAGGAAGTCAAAATACAAACCAGAAGCAGGAAAACCAACACAGAAGCCCAGCAGAAACAAACAGAAGCAGCAAAGGGGTGGGGGGGGGACAAATCTCAGCCAACCAGGGAGGCCCAAGCAGCTCAGAGGACAAACCGACAGAGCCTTCGGCTGCAAAGAAAAAATGCTTCACAATGAGGCTGAAAGGAACTGCTTATACAGCTCAGGAAGCGGGGAGCTGGCTGCTTGGCCACTGAACTCCAGGCAAAGCCTTTCCAGTTATTAGTAGAATAAATGTTCAACCAGAACAATCACAGTGATTAACCACCAGCCTATCAATAAAAGTTTTACAATGGGAAACAGGCAATAGAGTGTTCAGGTTACATTGTTTCTTAATTTCTTTCCAAGCATGAGGGACAGAGACAGATAAGGTATAATCCCCACATTTTGATCGATATTTAGGTATGGAGAAATTTGGAAGATTGGCTGATCTAAGATTATACTTAGATTCCAAAATGCCCACCGTAAGTGTACCTATACTGGATAAGGGGGCATCAGTTCTCAGTGCCATAGTCTACAGAAGCCACTCTGTACTGCACCCACCCACACTGTACTTAGGCTGTGGATAAAGGGCTTTAGTTGCCATTGGCATAGCTCACAGGCACCTATACTCTAACTATACATACTGTACCCGGGATGTGGATAAGAAGACTTCAGTTTCCAGTGCCATAGTTTAAGAAGCCTTACAATTTTATTTATTTATTTATTTATTTTCATTTGTTAACCAGGTAAGGAAACTGGACCAAAAAAGGCCCTTTTTGAGGTTGAACCCAGACAAAAATAACAAACGGACAAGCAATACTATAAATGTAAAGGCAAAATTAATTCAACACAATATACAAAGTTAATGATTACAAGTACATGATTTGTTAAGTAAAGAAGATTTAAACATAAATTTAAACCGAGTTTTACAAGCAATTGTACGAATAGAAACACACAATAAATTCCAATTAAAAGGGGCTGAATTACTGAAAAAAATTCTATGAAAGCTCGAAGGCCAGATTCCCGCTTACACACAGTAGTAATTAAAGACAGACCATTAGATGATCACAGCATGGAAGGAATAATAATACAAACAGATATCACATCAGTCAAAGGAAAAGAAGTGTTCTCATTAATAGCCTTAAAAATTAAATGCCCACCCTAAGTGTACCTAGACTGTGGGTTGGGAGCTTCCATTCAGAGTTCCATAGTTTTTGAAGCCTGTACTGTACGCATACTCACTGTACCTGACTGTGGATAAGAAAACGTCAGTGTCTAGTGCCATAGCTTCCAGAAGCCTGAAAATTCCAACTCAAAGTGTACCAGGTGATCTTCGGTTCTCAGTGCCATAGTTTACAGAAGCTTGTGCCCACCCTCACTGTACTCAGGCTGTGGATAAGGGTCTTCAGTTCCCAGTGCAATAACTTCAAGAAGTCTCACAATATCCATCCTAAGTGCAACTAGACTATGAATAGGGAGCTTCCGTTCTGAGTTCCATAGATTACAGAAGCCTGTACTATGTCCACCCTCACTGTACCTAGACTGTGGATAAAGGACTTCAGTTCCCAGTGACACAGCTTACAGAAGCCTGTACTGTACCCATTCTCACTGTACCTGGGCTGTGGATAAGGGGGCTTCAGTTCTCATTGCCATAGTTTAATGAAGAATGAAATGTGCCCAACCTCTCTGTACTATAACTGTTCTCACCCCTCTCAGCATGGCTATGAGGGGAAGATTGTACCAAACCAACCCAATTACATTCTTCAAGGGGGTGACCATGGAGATGAGCAGGGACAGGAAATTGACATAATCTATTTTGGACTTCAGCAAGGCCTTTAACACTGTGGCACAGGACTGGCTTTTGTCAAAGTACAGCAGTACACTATACACAAAACTAGGGGAATTGCTAACTGGCGTGGGGCAGGAAGCAGATGGTTGTGGTTGATGGGCACTACTCCAAGTGGAGAAGGGCACTCAGTTGTGTCCCTCAGGGGTCAGTGCTGGGGCCACTGCTTTCAAAAATTATCAATGATCTAGACGATGGAATCTCCAGAAGACTCCTTCAGTGACACTAACACTAAAAACACTAAAATGGCTGGGGTGGTGGACTTCCACGAGGATGGGGACAAACATCGGGAGAACCTGAACAAGCTGGGATGCTGCTGAGACTCCTGGACTCTTATAGTCAGTGTAGTACTATTATTATTAACAAAGAGGTCACCCACTGGCTGCGGTTGCATTAGGTTAGCAAATGCAACACCAGAAAAACAGTAATTCTACTATACCTGTTGGTGGTGTCCCTTCTCAACTGCTGTAAAGCTCTGTACCTCAAGGTTAGTGGAGGTACTCTACAGTGCCTGCAGCTGGTGTAGATCACAGTGGCCAGGCTACTGACCAGACTTCTGAGGGCATGTCATATATACCCAGTGCTTTGTGACCTGCACTGGCTCCCAGTTAAGTGGAATATCTCCTTTAATGTTGGTTTACTAACTTATAAGGCCCTACGAGGGTTGGGTCCTGGCTAACTGTTAGGCCCCCTGCATCCTTACATACTCTCACACTCTCTTTGCTCCACTGAGGTGGGCCTCTTAGCTAAGCTGAGAGCCAGGCTGAAAACCTTGAGTGACCAGATCTTTGCGGTAGGAGGGATGGTGTTCTGGAACTCTCTCCCAAGGGTCCTCAGAGAGGCCCTTCTCAGCAGAGGCCCTCAAGAGGATTTTGAAAACATATCTTTTTAGCCAAGCTTTTGGAGATTGATATATTGTCACCAACACAGCGCAGCTCTTTTACTCTGTTTTACTGCTTGATTTAATTCTCATGTCTTATTTATGTATTGTCACTCCTGCAATTTATTGTAAGGCATCCTGGGCCTCTGGGGAAGGGCGCCATTAGAAATAAAGTCTTCTGCTACTACTGCAGCTAGCCAAATTAAGGGTGATTTACTTAGGGAGTAGAAAACAAGGGACCCACACACTGTGGGAGCTCTTGTTTCGACAGTGAAGGAAAAGAACCTAAAAGACACAGGGCTAAAGCATGACAAGCAGTACTGTATATGGCTACTGTGAACATGACTGGAAGAAGGGTGGGTTGCATATAAAGGTGGGTGACAAGCCAGCCTGGTGGTGCTGAGGATTGAGGCACTGGACGCCACACCTTGCGCCATGCCGGTGACCCAGGCTCGGGAATGAACTCTGGTTGCTCGGGTGCCAGCAGGGACACACATGCACACCACCAGGAATTGGGAGGGACCCCACATCCAGGACATAGGTTGTCTCTGCAGAAGTAGAGCTTATCCACCCCGCCCATTGCATGTTCGTGGGCCCAGGGAGAAAACAGAGGAAAAATTGAAGCTGGTAGGCTCCATGACACATCCCCACCAGCCTCCCAGGCTTCTGGGTTGTGCTCCGAAGGAGGGGAGAAAGTGGACACTCTTCGCTCCCGGCCCTGTCACGGGGGTAATCCATGGGGGAACTACCAGGTAGGTCTGAATGGGGACGGCCAGGCTCGGAGTACAAGCCCTCCTAGGGAGGGCCAGTGCCATCTGACAGCTCCATGGAAGGCAGATAAAAATGTAAATTAAAAAAAAAAGGTTGGAGACCACCAAAGCTGGGGAAATAATCCTGCTACAAGGCCCTGGTCTAGCCTCACCTGAAGTAGTGTGTGCAGGTCTGTGCTCCTCATTACAAAAAGGATATTGAAACAGTAGAGAGAGTGTAAAGCAGGTCATCAAAAATTATCAGGGGTATGGAGAATAAAAGAAGGCCCTTAACATGTTCAGGAGCATAGCTGAGAAGAAGAAGGTGGGGGGGGGGATAGATGGATAAGAAAGTCAGTAGATGGCGACTGCCCATAGGGTGATCAGGAAAAAGCTGACATCCTGAACAAATACTTCTGTTCAGTCTTCACAATTGGGGGGGGTGGACCAACAAGCAGCAATGGGAGCACAGACTGGGGAGAGGTAAATACAGGTCCATTTACAGGTAAAGGAGCATTGAAGGGACTTGCAAACCTGAATGAGGACAAGGCCATGGGACTGGACAAGATACATCCTAGGGTGCTATGGGAACTCAGGGAGGAGCTTGCTGTACTACTTGCAGCTTTACTCATCAAATCACTGGAAACAGGAGAGAGATTCCAGGGGATCAGATGAGAGCTGTAGTGCTTCAGCTCCATAAAAGCTGCATCAGGGAGGAGGCTAATAGCTATAAAAGACAAAGAACCTCTGTGCGCAACACTGAGGCAAGGGTTACCCCAAAGGGCATTTGGCTGGGAAGCCAAGTTTCAAGAAAATACAAAATCACACATGCCCACACAATGCAAAGCATCATGGGCTGCATATGCAAATCACCGTGGTGATTTGCATATGCAGCTCATGATGCTTTGCATTGTGTGGGCATGTGTGATTTTGTAATAGCTATAGACTGCTCAGTCTCACATCAAGTGGTGCGGAAATTAATGGAAACCCAGTTAAAAGAAAGGCTAGTGAAATATCTTGAATCCAGTGGGTTGCAAGACCATAGACGGCATGGATTCTTGAGGGGTGAGTCATGTCAGACAAATCTGATATATTTCTTTAAAAAAAGATGTTGTGAATTCAAAATATTTATTGCTGAGCCAACTTTCTCTATGAAATAAATGTTGGTCAATTACACAGACACAGAATACCCCAGCGCTTCGCCTTCTCCCTAAGGCTTCATGAGGGGGTCACATTCTAAAGACGTCAGTTCATTTTTATAGTCTATTTATTATGACATCAACAAATCATTGGCACCTATTTCTAATTAATCATTTACAATAAATACCAGTTATTTTATTAGTATTCAAAAGGTTTTATAAAATGAAATCAATTCAAATAATTAACAAAAAAACATAAAAATAACTGTGCTCTCACTTAAGTTTCTTCAGGAAGTCTGGCTGGAGCGAAAGCTTAGTGCCCTGCCATTAGAGAGTTTTTAAGCACAAAAGCTTTAGACAGGATCCAGTCCTGATCCTGATAACACATGAGCTGAAACAAAACAGGCCTAGGAGGAATCACCTGTGTTGCAGGTGGTTGACCGGAGGAAACATGATGCACACTGTTGATCTCAACTGGGTTATCCCAGTAATAATTAAGTATCTGGGGCAGCAGACACTAGAGAAAATCAATCCGGTCGGTACCTTCCACCCCCCCTCAGGGAGCCAAACAGCTATACATTATTTCTACAGTTACAGGTCTCCTGTTCATCCAGCTGGTCACAGAGCAGTCAGACTTCTTTCTCCACAAGGGTGAGGCACCTCTCGGCCAGCCAGGCCCAATCCTTGAGCTGGCTAACCCTCAATTCTGTCTCCTCAACTCGGCTCGCAAGGCATCCAGGTTTTAAATGCCACCAAAGTTTCTGTAACACTGGAGAGATCAGCATGAATGACCCCCATAACTGTTTTATTCCAAAGAGCTCCCACGTAAGAAGTCTGGATTCTGAATCCTGTTCATACCGGGGCCGGCCATCTTAGGTGTGTCCTCAGCTGGGCTACCTGAAGAAACAGACAATTGATGTTTTTTTACCTGAAAGAAGCTCCATTGATTCTGCACTCTCCGTAACAGGGAGATGATAATCCATCAACACCTGGCAAATAACATAAAATTGCTGGGGTATAGAATGTGGATTACCAAAGATTTAATCCTTCTTAAGCACAGCCTCAAAAGCCAGGCTGCATTTAGCTTGGCTACATCACTTGACCCCCTAGGTGTACACTTTGAAAGGTCTCACAATAGTGACCCAGCTGGGTTCACATTTGTAGTTTTAGCATGTGTTACAAAAAATTAAGGATGAGACAGAATAGCCACCTTGCTCCAGAAAGAGGCAAGATAGATTTTTAACAAAGGGTTCCTCTCTCCAAGAAAGTTAAATGAGGGACTAGACCTTGGGTCATTAATTTAGGTTAAACAGAATTATGGTTACTGTTGTTTTACTGCCCCCTACCTCTTTTTTTCTCTTCACTTCTCTGTGATCTCTTTTCCAACCCAGCCTTCCATCCCCCCCATCTTCATCTCATTACTTCAAAATCTCTTGTGATAGATTATATGTAACCCCTAGGTGGCACTATCTCAAGGGCTACTACCCCTGCCTGCTTAACTACTGACAGGTTGAGGGGCCTAGGTCCAATGGCGGGTGCCTCCACCCAGAAGTCAGGGTTTGCAGTAGTTAAACTAATTTGGTCACAGCCCTCTGGGACACTGTAACCCCCTTTTCTTCCCACTAGTGGCCCACACAATGCATTAGGAATATCTTCACAATGTATACTTACCCCCAGGACTGGCTCTGTCGACAGGACTCTGGGGAACCCCTGTAAAACAAGATGATACAGTGCAAAAACCACAGTACAATACTTTAACGTAAACGAATACCTCAGCCAGTGTAACTTTGCTGAAACCAACAGATCTGATTTATTTAAAGGGCTGTAACAAGGAAGGGGGAAATCAGGTTAATTAGGTTAAACACATTAATAATCACAGTACTGTGTGCATATTCAGAGTCCCAAATTGTCACTTTCACTGAGTACCCCGGATGGGGGGGGAGCTAGCCAGGATCGGTGCAGCTGGTTGGGGCCCTGTGATGGAAAAACACTTGCACAATACCCAAATTGTAATCCGGAGCTGGTTGGCTCAGTTCATGAATAAAGAAGGGAAAAGAAATCAGATGGAACACCTGCAATTAAATGTAGAGATGGCAGGGAGCTACCCTGATTTGTACTCACAGATTCAATGCTGAAAGCTGGATGGGATGCAGATTGTCCTTGATTGCCAGGAGGAACAGACCATGTGGACAAGGTCCTTGTGACTGGACCCCACTGCAGTTTAGAGCAAATAGATGTAGTCTGGATTAAGCTGGGGTTTACTTCCAGCTTCATGTACTCAATTCACTGTACAGGGGATATGAAACATGATTCCCCACAAGCACTACACACATTTATATGTAAAAGGAAAGTACTATACCAAGCAGGCTGCTTCTCAATCCCAACCGCAGTTACTGCATGATACCCGGGAGAACACACAGCAAATTCAGTTCCTGACAGACCGAGCGCGATTCAGCAATTTCTCCAGTCTTCTACAGGGTGAGCCTGGTTTCTACTCTTTAGATCTCCTTGATTCTCTTCACAGGTCGGATTCAGTCTGAACGGGTGCTTGCACAGGCTGCAGACCAAAAACTCAGGGCTTTACATGTGCTTCCCACGCTAAAACTTTACACAGAAGAAGCACAGGGCTGCTTGTCTCTTCACTGCCAAAACTGATCTGATCTTTCCAGTAGACAGAGCCGGGCATTTCCTTTGAGTTCCTCCCAATTCAGTTGGCTGGTTTGGCTGTCACTCACAGTAAACTCCCCCTGTCGGTGCAAAAAGGCACCAAAGTCCAAACTACAATTCCCAGAGGCATTGGCCATACAGTACATAGGTGGCTGGCTCCACAATGAGAGTCCAGGTTCTGATTTGCCAGCAGCAGGCTCCATTTCAAAGGTCCCCCCACACTGATTGGTCCAGTTCAGCAGTTCAAAACCAGAATGGAGGGCTAGGCAAACACAGTTCTGACTGCAAAGAAAAGCAGGTTAGACAAACTGTATTTTCGTTATTACTCTAAATGATTTCTGGCAAACAGTTACATCTTTGAAAAGTGCTCACTCTGCCCACTTAGTGACGTCAGAAGTGGAGTGATTTGGCAGCAGCTTGAGTGGGACTCAAGCAGGGAAACACACAGTCCCCCCATAGAAACTAATTATGTCTGCAAGCAGACAGCTCTTAAAGAGACAGTACCAGAGGATCTAAAAGCATTCACAGATAAACGGCTTAAACGCCAAACACTATTCAGGCTTGCAGCATTCAAGCAAGCTCCTGGAAGACTTTTTTGGGAACCCCCATTTACAGGGGGTTATATATACATGTGGTAACCTATAGTAAATCCTTGGTCTCCCATTTGAACCTGTTATGCATCATCTCTCAGTACTCTGTGGGGATTTTATTTGCATTCAGTCATTGACTGATGCTCCTATATGGAACCCTGTTTGCTGCAGAGTCATATTAAAAGGACACTGATAACCCTTTTTGCACCATATTATTTCTAGTTGAAAAGCCACATTTTATGATTGCTTATCTACTATAACTTGTGGAATCTGATTCAGTCAGTTTCTTGTTTACATATCCCTTATTCTCTGTAAAAAACAAGATGCATACTATGTTTGTTTATCTCTTTAATACTATGGTAAGATAATGTAGCACTTCACAACGTCAGAGAAGCTTGAGTCTTCCATCCGTGTTACTCTTCTGCAATTCTTCGAACGAGGTAATTATTGCTCTAAGAGAAATGTTTCCCAGTCAGCCAGCTATTTTTGAAGAAAAAAAAAACAGCAGCAGCCACCTATGGTGTTGAATGTGTTAGCAGGAAACACGATGCCAGATGTGCAGTCTGAGAACAGCTGGAATGAGTCAGTGTTTCAAACTCAGTGGCGCAAGAAAAGCAGCATGCTCATGGTTCAAAGCAGAAAAGTTGTTGCAGTATTGCTGTGACATCAGAATAATACTACAACAACTTTTTGGGACCTTTGAACTGCACTACAATAGAAAAATGCGGTGCATGGAAATCCATATACAGTAAGGGGCAACTATATACTACAGTCCTAACGTTTGCACATGGTCTACTAGAAGGCCCCATCCTCCCCTAATTTTCTTTTTCAAGGTCTATGCTGAACTTTGATGTTGGCCTGTTTTGTAATCTAGTTTCTTCTGTAAACCCCTGCAAAAGCTGGGCTTATATTCCCACGTTTAGGTATCCCTTTCCCCCTTTTACCCCCCAAGCTAGGAAATGGGTTTAGTGCTCTGGGGGTTAGTGCTCCAGACACCTCAAGGTGGCAGCAGAGGGCAGAAATAGGGTATATAACAGAGTTGACAGGAAGTAGCATGGCCTTTTCCAGCCTGGGCAGTAGGCCTGGGGCTAGAGGGGGAGGCTGGAGAGTAGAACCAGGATCAGGATAGGTGGGCAAAATGAGGGCGCTCAGCAGTCCAGGCGAGCCAGTGGGGAACCCCCCCCAAGTAAAGTACAGTCACAAACAGTTTCGTGCACCACGGCTGACGAGGAGTGGGGGTATGGAGCTGTGGTGGGAATACAGGTAGCCAGATCCTGCGTTGTGGGGGGCTAGAGCATTAGGGAGGCTTTAGCAAGGACAGTTAACAGATGTAGGAGCCCTTAAGAAGCCCGTTTGGTGTTGTCCCAGGTCGTCACAGCTGAAAGGGCTGTGGCAGGGCTCTCTCAGGAATGGAACCAGTGGCAGAGGTGCGCCCATACCCAGTGTGGCAGGGTGACCCGGGGGTTCAAGGGAGCCAGGGAGCCTTTCACCCATTTAAGGGGCCTGTTTGGAAAGACAGGTCTTGGGGTGCCATAAGTTATGGTGTGGGTGGGTTGCAGACCCAAAGAATTGGTAGACCTTGAAAGGTGGTCCCTGTGCTGGTGCTTAACTCAAGCTCTGAGTCCACTGTAAGGGATGTGGGCCTGGCAGGGACTCCCCTTAGGAAGGAGGTGGCATCAGCGGAACAACCCCAGAGTGACTTGGGGGCCATGGAGGACTGAGACAGAGACAAGTAATCATGACAGGAAAGGCCTCAGTTTTGATAATCAGAGCCAGCCATTGGAAAGTGGGTCAGGGCCTGGGTCATCATAAAAAATCCTGGATGCCCCGTGATTTAGGTCGGTTTGCACACAGGTCCAGATTGGGGAGGCAGCTCGCTTTCCCACACCGGAGAAAGGAGGAATGACCAGTGCCACAGGGGAAAAAGGGCCCATTGGAAAAAGTAAGAGGAAGGCTGGGCTTACTGGATCCTTATATGTCAGGAGATAGCTGGGATCTGGGTAGCTCACCTGAGGGAGAAAGGGTAGGCGAGTAGTATCCTTTTGGTGTCTGCTGAAATGATGGTTCGGCTGTCTGATATGTACAGCCAATGGTATAATATTGTAGCCCCATGGAGCTGATTAATTATTTCTCTAAGAAGACATGGCGACCCCTGTATAGCTGTAATCCTTTGCCATGCAGGTGAAAATAAAGTCAGTTGGGGAGAAACAGTGGGTTACGCTTTAGTTAATTTTAGAGAGGGGATCTAATGAAATGAAATCTATTTCTTCCCCCTCCTATTTGTAGTCTGATTAATTTGTCATGAGTTATCTATTCCAGGGGAAAGAATCCAGTCTCTGAGGGCTGCAGGGGCTCTGCGGGACCTCTGAGATAAAAGAGAAGGCCCTGGTCTGGTTGGTCAGTTCAGGGAGTGGATCTGTTGTGGAGAATGAGGAGGTAATCCAGCATCTGGAAGACAGTAGCAGGTAGGGACCATCAATTTTCCCTGGCCCAGTATTCCAGTGTCTCATATGTTAGCACTTTGGGAGTGCTCCTTTCTTTCTGCCCGGACCACTTGCGATGATTTTAAGTATGCTTCTAGATGGGCAGGAAAGGACAGGTTACACTGTGGAGGCTACTCATCTGGGATGTTCTCCGAACCTCAGGAATTGTCACTGGACCCCGAGCCTTGTAGTTTGTGATGTGCAGGCTTCCTGTCCTGGTTGGGCCCTGTTGCGCACCTTAAATTGCTGTGGGGTAGACCTGGAGCAGACATTAGGCCTGGCCTGCTGATGTGGTGCGCGCCCGTGACTCGCTGGCCACATGACGCTCAGGTAAGGTCCTGATTGGAATATGAGAAAAAAGGAGCTATAGCAGCTGCAGGAGGAAGCGCCATCTTGGAAATCAGAGTGAGTGAGCCGAGGGAGAGTGAGACCAGTATTGGCAGAGCAGAAAAGGAGAATAATGGTAACAAGAATGGAGCAAGAGAGAGATCACTGTGGGAGCATTATTTAGTAGCAGGCAAGTGAACTGGACTTCATAATTTTTTGGAGCAAAAGAGCTGTGAGCTCCTAGTGACTGTGGGACTGGAAGGGAAGGAAAAGCAAGTGCAGGCATCCACATGGATTGGCAGCAAGTAGTGGTGGGGGGAGATGCAGAGAGGCCTGAAGCAACCCCTCAGGAGGAACCCTTGACTACAGTTCTAGCCTCACTTCTCTCCTGTCTCTTGTTGTGTGATGTGTGGATATATGAGAGAAGCAGTAACCAGACTGCCTATATGCACTTACTGCTTAGTCTGCCAGTGCCATGTAGGGGGATGTATGCTCCCAGTTCTACCGCCAGCTTATTCATCCCATGGTCACCAGCCAGTGGGGATTCAGAGGGGTGTGAGATACTGTCCCTGGGATAGAGCACACATGTCCAGGTGGATGAAAACAGCAGTGAGTCCCCAGATGTGATTGTGGAGGCTGTGGAGGAAGAGGGTGCAGGTGCGCCAGAAAAGGACAAAGGTGACAGGGAGCATAGCCATCTGCCCAGCTCGCTGTCACTGGCTACCAGCTATCCCACTGGCAGAGGGAGGGGCAGAGGCCTCAGACAACCGGTTGGGGATCCTCCGGGGCCCGGGGGACCCTCACCATGGCCCTTGTCCGTTGGTAGCCCACAGGTTTTATCCAGTAAATCGGAGCGTGTCTCGGGTGCCAGAAGCAAGACCTGAGCCATAGAAAGTGGCCCCGAGTCTGCACTTGCACCAGAGTCAGCCAGTGGAAGGGTTGGTGACCCACACAACCAAAGGGAACTGGATGAGGAAAAATATGTTGACAGTCAGTTCCAGGACCACATGGTGGTCAGGGCAATTCCTAGGCCATACCATCACCCAGTTCGCACCTTTGGTGATACTATCCCACAGCTCCCGGTCTTGGCCAAGACCCTCCAGACCCGGATGGATGGGTTAAACCCAAATGACCCGTTAAAGCTCAAATATTGAGGGGGGATATGGCTACCCATGGGACAAGCCAGGAGAACCAGCATGAGGGACCTGCCCAAATGGAGTCAGGCCGAAAGGTGGGTTTGCAGGAGGCTGAGGGTAGAATATCCAAACTTGAACTATCCGTATATGCCAGAAAAGATTTGGGACATTATTGAAGAGATGTCTGAGGACTGAATTTTCAAAGAGCAGTTGGAAAGGCTGAAGAACCACCCAGGAGGAGGAGGAGGTGCCCCATCTCAACAGTTGTTCCAGGAGGCACGGTCGATGAGCTGCACAGGAGCTTGGTCAGAACTAACTAGTTTCAAACATTTTGCTATGGTCCAGGACTTAACTGGGACTCGGATCAAGTATTACATTTTGGACCGAGATTTGCTTGGAGAGGTGACTGTGACAGGGATGAATAGGGCCCTGTCCCAGTTCTGGAGAAAGAGTTTAAAGACAAGGATCTGTTCAATTCTCTCCTTTTCTGTCTCTTGTCTGTCTGGTTGCACAACCAAATTTTCTTGTGAGACCTAGGACTTGATCACCCCGGCGGTCTTGCAATTCTCTGCCTCTCACTAGTTCTCTCTACCCTTACTTGCTGTTCTGTCTTTTCTACCCCCTTGCATACCTGCTGGTATAAAAATATATGTGAATCATTATGTGGAAATGTAACATACTGGGATCCCTTTGTTTAGAATTATATATAGTTTTACTGTTGAAATATATATATATAGTTATACTGTTGAAATGATTGTAAAAAGCTGTTTGGCACTCAAGGGAGTAACTTGTTTGCAAACTCTCTGAAAAGCTGTAAGCAAGAGGTCAGTTCTGGGTCACAATGGTCTTTTTGCTGCACTTGTTGAAACTTACAAGAACACTGTGTGAGAAGCATGCTGTTTTCTTAATGAGCAGGGGTTGCAAAGACTTATAAAAACAGAACTACAATTTCTTGCAAGACACATAGAGACAGAGAGACTGAGATTGGAAACTGAGAAGAAACCCAGATGGACTTTCTCTGCTTATACTGCCTTTGTAAATAGTTATACTGAACACTTTTATTTTCTTATTTTACTGTTATGAATAATAAAACTCGTTGTGAATTCTACAACTGCTCCTGGTTTTCCTATGCTTCCTGACCTGTGCCTCGATGACAGATGGTGTCAGCCTAAGTGGGATTTACGCTGTGCATACTCTAAGCCAGGAGTTTTGTGCGTGGGTACTAGACCTGGTACTAGCGAAGTATAGAAAAAAGGTATGGCTTCTGCAGCAGCAAGCCCAGGAGTGGTTACCAGGAGAATGGCAACCAAACTAGCAGAGACAGAAGTCCAAGCTGAGACTGTACAGCTAGCACCAGTTATAGAAAAAGAACAGGCAGTGGCAGAACTTGAAAGCCCAACTGCCTTTTTCAAATGGTGGGTTATACAACAAAAAGAGAGGGAGAAGCAGAGAGAAAAAGAGATTCAACATTTAGAAACACAGAGAAAAGAAGAAATGCAGCAACTCGAGCAGCAGAGAAAGAAGCGATGCAGCGACAGGAGCAGCTAAGAAGAGAAGAGATGCAATGATGGATGGATGTCTTGCAGGTTATCAAAGCTAGAGGATCTGGCACTGGTCCAGCAGAGCAACAAGACAGTAACAACTTAAAATACATTAAACTTATAAAGTTGTATCCATCTGAGGATATAGAAGCATACCTGACAACTTTTGAAAGGGTTGACACAGCCTGTCAGTGGCCAAAGCAGCAACGAGCAATAAGACTGGTACCTTACCTGACAGGGAAAGCCCAACTTACCTACAGCAATATGGACACTGCACAGTCAGAAAACTATGACCTGGTGAAAAGTGAAATCCTGAAAAGGTATGACATCTCAGGAGAGATCTACAGGCAGAGATTTCAATCTCTGAAATACAACTCAGTCGACAACCCTCAAGAAGGCTTCACCCGACTCAGAGAAGTCCTGATAAAATGGCTCCAACCAGAGGGCAAAACAGTCTCACAGATCATCTATACATTTGCAGTGGAGCAATTCATCAACATTCTGCCTACAGATGCGCAACTTTGGGTGAAAGAACACCGACCCAAAAGTGGGGAAAAGGCTGTTTCTTTGGACGAAGACTACCAAATGGCCAGACAGACATCACAGCAGCAAGGTAATAGCTAAGCACCAGTAAGACATTCCTTTTCCCATTTAAACTTCAAGTCTGATAAGAACTCTGTGGGGTAATAAATATGTGCCCAAAGACTTTATTTGCTGTAACTGTAATAAGCTAGGTCATATTGCAAGAAATTGCTGTAGTAAGAAGAGTGACACTGGAACAGATTTGTCCTTAGCAAACTGAGCCAAGTGCTTAACAGATGTGATGGTGGAAGATAAGACTGTGAAGGTACTTATAGATTTGGGAAGCAGACAGACCCTAGTACATATTGAAGTGCTAGGAAAACAACGTCCAAAAGGACCAGGTACTGGTGTCATCTGCATCCACAGGGACACTCGATACTATCCCATCAGTCAACTGACTCTAACTATTAAGGGTGTATCGCACCAAATGAAAGTGGGGGTAGTACCTAATTTACCTGCACCTGTGATTATTGGAAATGACTTTCCACGATTTTCTGAGTTAATCAAAGAGGGAGTAAATCCTGATGTTTCAGCAGCTGTAGTGACAAGAGCTCAGGCAAAGAAAATCTCAAATGGTGGGGACTCTTTTCCTTTCACTGATTTTGATTCAGACTTATTTGAGCACAGCTCCAAGATCCAGAAGTCCAGGAAAGAAAGACAACACCGGAAGAAACAGTGGCAACAAACGACTGATGGACATAAGGGGTTTACATATGAAAATGCTGAAACTAAACTGATCACTGATTGTGATTTTCTTTCAGAACAAGCTAATGATGTTTCTCTCCAGGGTTATTTAAAGCAGCCAGGGTGAAAACAAAACATGGTAAACCTATGTTTAAAAAATGTAATGGGCTACTGTAAAGAGTTTGGGTTAAACTTCAGACACAGGACCAGACAGAACAATTGGTCATACCACAAAAGTATAGATCTGAGTTGTTACAGATAGCACATGATAGTCTTATGGCTGGTCACTCGGGGAGGGAGCGCAACCTTGCCAGGTTGCTGTACAGATCTTACTGGCCTGGAATTCATGAAGATGTTGCTACCTATTGCAGTTCCTGTGCTGAGTGTCAAAAAGTAGCCCCAGTGACTAAAAAGGACAAGGTAGCCCTGGAGCCCCTACCCTTGCTAGATTAGCCTTTTGAGAGAATTGCAATGGATGTGGTTGGCCCCTTAGACAAAAGTAAAAAGGGTACTCGATTAATTTTGGCAGTATGTGGCTATGCTACTTGATACCCAGAGGCTGGTCCTATGCATATTGTCACAGCCCCAAAAGTTGCAGCAGAGCTTGCCAACATTTTCAGCAGGGTGGACATACCAAAACAGATTATTACTGATCAGGGTAGTAATTTTGGTGCTGCATTACTGAAGGAGCTGTACCGTCTACTAAGCATCACTACCATAAGAACATCCCCTTATTACCTTAGACAGACGGTCTTGTTGAGCGTTTTAATCAAACCCTAAAACGCATGTTAAAAAGGTTTGTAAATGGGGAAGGGAAAGACTGGGACCAATACTTGCCTTACCTGCTTTTTGCTTACACAGAAGTGCCACAGGCATCAACAGGTTTTTCTCCATTTGAAATGCAGTATGGCAGACAACCTAGAGGGACACTAGATGTAATAAAAGAAACATGGGAAGATAACCCCATCAGAAACAATCTATTACATCTTACATGTGTGCCCTAAGGAAGAACCTGGAAAAATATGTTGAAATTGCCCATCGTAATCAGGAAGAGGCCCCAAACCAGCAGAAGGTGTATTTTGACCATGGAGTAAAAGAAAACGTTTTTGAGCCATGTGAAAAGGTCTTGTTACTGTTACCCACTACAGAAAATAAACTGTTAATGAAGTGGCAAGGACCTTATAAAGTTCTTAGACATACTGACACAGTTAACTATGAAACTGAGACCCCTGACAGGAAAAATCCTAAGATATTCAATGCTAACCTCCTCAAGAAATGGGTTGAAAAAAACACCAAAAGCTGTTTTGCTAGTTTTACCAGAAACTGATAAGGAAGGTATTGATGTAGCTTATGATAGACTGGAACAAATTGTAACTGCTAATGCTGTAAAGGTAAATGTTTCCTTAACCTCTGAACAAACCACAGAAATTTGTAACTTCCTAAAGACATTTAACAGTACTGTCATCACAGTACCAGGCTGAGCAAAAAGGGTTGAGTACGTAACAGTGACAAGGAGTATTCGACCTATTAGACAAAAAACGTACAGATTACCAGAGTGGTTAAGAGCTGACGTGGTTAAGGAAATACAAAAAATGAAAGAATTGGGTATCATAGAAGAGTCGAGAAGTGCTTGGTCATCACAAATGGTGATTGTAAACAAAAAAGAAGGGGGTGTAAGAATCTGCCTTGATTTTAGGAAACTTTTAAGCATCAGAATTTAACAGTTATCCTATACCCAGAATAGATGATTCGATGGACAGACTGGGGAGTGCCAAATATATCAGTACCCTCAATCTCACAAAGGGTTACTGGCAAATTCCCCTAGCTAAAGAATCCAGAGACAAAACTGCATTTGCCACTCCTATAGGATTTTATCAGTTCACTACCATGCTGTTTGGTTTACATGACGTACCTGCTATATTCCAGCGGTACATGGATGTAATTTTATCCCCTCACACTGGTTATTGTGCTGCATACCTGGATGATGTTGTGGTGTATAGTCCAGATTAGAAAAGTCACCTGTAACACCTATGAGCAGTTATCCAATCAATCAAAAAGGCAGGTCTGACAATTAATCCTACCAAGTGTTCATTGGGCATGTAGGAAACCAGATATTTGGGCTATGTTTTGGGAAATGGAGACGTCAAGCCAGAGGTTTCCAAAATAGAAGCTGTAGCTAACAGCTCTGTCCCCAAAACCAAGAAACATGTCACGTCATTTTTAGGACTGTCTGGTTATTATTGGAGATTTGTTCCCAACTTTGCAGTTAGCTACTCCCCTCACAGAACTCACAGAAAATAGTACCTGGATAATGTGAAATGGACCCTAGAGTGTGACAAACCTTTTCAAGCCCTTAAGGTTGCATTATGTTCAGCCCCTGTTTTAAGAAGTCCAGACTTTGATAAACCATTTTTGTTACAAACAGATGCATCCGAGGTAGACCTGGTTGCAGTTCTGAGTGAAAATATAGATGGGAAAGAACTTCCTATTCTATAAATAAGTAGGAAATTGCATGACAGAGAGATAAGGTACTCCACCATTGAAAAGGAATGTCTTGCAGCAACATAGAAACATAGATTTTGACAGCAGATAAGGACCGCTTGGCCCACCCAGTCTGCCCATTTCCCTACCTAATGGATAAGCTGCAGATCCTAGTTAACCAGCAGCCTACTTCTTCCTACCCCCAACCCCTAGAATTGCCTTATAACTGTCCCATGCATGCTTGAATTCCACCACTGTTTTTGACTCCACAACCTCCTCCGGAAGGCCGTTCCATGCATCCACAACCCTCTCTGTGAAAAAATACTTCCTTAAATTACTTCTGAGCCACCCCCTTCTATCTTCAAATTGTGACCCCTTGTTCTTGCACACCTCTTTTTTTGAAAGATGCTACCCTCTTGGACTTTGTTGATTCCCTTCAGGTACTTGAAAGTTTCTATCATGTCACCCCTCTCCCTCCTTTCCTCGAGGCTATACATATTTAGCTCCTTAAGTCTCTTTTCATATGTCTTCTGGTGCAGACCCTGCACCATTTTAGTTGCCCTCCTCTGGACAACTTCCATCCTGTCTATGTCTTTGCAGAGACTGGGTCTCCAGAACTGCACGCAGTACTCCAGATGGGGCCTCACCAACTGTCTGTACAGAGGGATAATAACTTCCTGTTTTCTACTGGTGATGCCTCTCCCTATGCATCCCAGTGTAACCCCCCTGCAAAATGGGGGTTCCCAAAAGTCTTCCAGGAGCTTGCTTGAATGCTCCAAGCCTGAATGGTGTTTGGCATTTAAGCCATTTATCAGTGAGTGTTTTTAGAGCCTCTGGTACTGTCTCTTTAAGAGCTGTCTGCTTGCAGACATAATTAGTTTGTATGGGGGACTGTGTGCTTCTCTGTTTGAGTACCACTCGAGCTGCTGCCAATTCACTCCATTTTTGCAGTCACTAGGAGTGCAAAGGGAACCTATCTGAAAGATGTAACTGTTTGCCAGAAATCATTTACAGTAATAATGAAATTACAGTTTGTCTAACCTGCTTTCTTTGCAGTCAGAACTGTGTCTGCCTAGTTCCCCATTCTGGTTTTGAACTGCTGAACTGGACCAATCAGTGTGGGGTAAGCTAGCTCCAAAATGGTGCCTTGGACGAATCAGAACTTGGACTCATAATCTGAGCCAGCCACAAGAGGATTGTATGGGCAGTGACTCTGGGAGATGTAGTTTAGACTTCGGCGCCTTTTTGGACCAACAGCAGCAGTCTATTGTGAGTGACAGCCAATCCAGTCAAGAACTGGGAGAAACTCAAAGGAAGTGCCGGTTTGTCTGTTGGAGTTTCAGTTTAGCTCTGGCAGTGAAGGGAAAGAAACCCTGTGCTCCTTCAGTGCACAGTTTCAGTCAAAAACGTGTGTAAGGCCCAGAGTTCGGTCTGCAGCTTGTGTAACTGCTTGTTAGGACTGAATCCGTCCTGTGAAAAGAATCAAAGGATCTCTGAGAGTAGAAACCAGGCTCACCCTGTAGAAGACTGGAGAAATTGTTGAATTGCACTCAGTCTGTCAGGAACTGAATCTGCTGTGTGTTCTCCCGGGTATTGTGCAGTAATTGCGATCGGGATAGAGAAGCAGCCTGCCTGGTATAGTACTCTTTTTACCATATAAATGTGTGAAGAGTCTCGTGGAGCTCAAGAGTAGCCCTGCTGACGTTGAAGGACCCTATCTTGTTTGGAGGTCGTGAGTACTAATTCAGGTCGCCCCTGTTGAATTGCCACATTAAATCCAAATGGAATCACTGTACTGCTGACTGTTTAAACTAATTTTCTTTTCACTGTGTGAAAGGGCCCTACCACCTGCCACGGTTTGGACTAGCCACTGGGCTTGGGTACCCAGGGACAGTAACTGGTAGGGATAGGCCTGTCACAGAGCCATAGGTAGATAGTAAAGTGATAAGCTAATTAACCAGATTTCCCCTGTCCTTGTTATATCCCCTAAATAAATCAGAGCTGCTTGTTTCAGCAAAGTTATACTGCCTGAGGTATTTGTCTATGTTAAAGTACTGTACTGTGATTGTTGCACTGTATCTTATTTCACAGGAGGTCCCAGTGCCGAACTAGTCCTGGGGTAAGTGTATACTGTGAAGGTAATTCTGATATATTTTTGTGGGCCACTAGTGGGAAGAAAGGGGTTGCAGTGTCCCAGAGGGCTGTGACCAAGTAAGTTTAACTATTGCAAACCCTGACCTCTGGGTGGAGGCACTGCCATTGGATCCAGGCCCTCAACCTGTTAGTGGCAAATCAGGCAGGGGTAGTAGCCCCTGGGATAGCGCCATCGGGGTTACCAGTATCCCCCAGCCCTCCTTGCTGCCCTCTCACATTGCTTACCCACCTTTAGGTCATCTGATATGACTACTCCCAGGTCCCTTTCCATTTGTTGTTGTTAGTATCTCACCCCCATTGTGTACTCTTCCCTGGGTTTTGTTTCCCAGGTGCAATACCGGCACTTCTTAGCATTGAATCTAAGCTGCCATACATTGACCATTCCTCTAACCTTTCCAAGTCCCTTCTCATCCTTTCCACCCCACCTTGTGCATCAAATCTGTTGCAGATCTTTGTGTCATCTGCAAAGAGACATACTTTTCCTTCCAGTCCCTCTGCAATGTTGCTTATAAAGACACTGAAGAGGACCGGTCCTAATACTGAACCCTGCGGTACCCCACTAGTTACCCTCCTTTCTTCAGAGTGGACTCCATTTACTATTACTCTATGTGTCCTATTCTCCAGCCAATTCTTTACCCAGGCTATCATCTTGGGATCCACTCCCAGGCTGGCTAACTTGTATATTAATCTTTTGTGTGGGACTGTGTCAAATGCCTTGCTAAAGTCTAGGTAGGCCATGTCCACAGCCCCTCCCTGATCTACTACTTTGATCACCCAGTCAAAGAAATCTATCAGATTTGTCTGGCATGACCTTCCCTGTGAATCCATGCTGCCTTGGGTCCTGTGCCCCTCTGGCCTCTAGATACTCAACAATTCTTTCCTTCAAAGTGATTCCATCATTTTCCTACCACTGAGGTTAAACTAACAGGTCTGTAGTTTCCTGCTTCTGCCTTGCTCCCACTTTTGTGAAGGGGAATCACATCTGCCCTCCTCCAGTCCTCGGGTACCACCCCATTCTCCCATGATTTGTTAAAGAGAGTAGTCAGTGGTGTCACTAGTTCTACCCTTAGTTCTTTTAGAATTATGGGATGAATCCCATCAGGCCCCATTGCTTTGTCCACCTTCAATTTTAAGAGTTCATTCAGAACCCTTTGTTCTGTAAATGGGCTGGTATCAATTTCTGTATTCAGAGTGTTTCTACTGTTTGTTTTAGGTACCTCCCCCACTTCCTTTGTAAATACTGAGCAAAAATATTTGTTTAGTATCTCTGCCTTATCACAGTCACCCTCTGCCCATCCTCCCTCCCCTTTATTAAGCCTCACTAACCCTCCCTTGGTCTTCCTTCGCTCCCTGATATACCTATAAAAGGTTTTATCCCCCTTCTTAACTGAGTTAGCTATCCTTTCCTCAGTTTGGGCCTTTGCTGTTCTGACTGCCTTCCTAGCTTCCTTTTGCTTTAACTGATACAGTTCTCTGTCCTACTCCTTCTGTGATTCCTTGTACTTCCTGAATGCTTTCTTTTTCTCTTGAACCTTCACTGCCACTTCCTTTGAGAACCATAGTGGTTTCTTACATAGTTTCATTTTGTTTATTTGCTTCACACAAAGGCTTGTTACCTCTGTGATGGCAGTTTTTATTATTCCCCATTGTTCTTCCACCCCTCCTTCCTGCCCATTTGCTAGTGCATTCCTTAGGCACTCACCCATTTTGGCAAAGTCAGCCCTCCTAAAGTCCAGTACTTTTGCCTTTGTATGGCTAGACTCTATTGCTGTGTTTATTGTGAACCATACTGTTCGATGGTCGCTAGTTCCCAGATGGCTGCCCACTTCTACATCTGTGATCCTCTCTTCATCTCCATTTCAGAGAACCAGGTCTAAGATTGTTCCCTCTAGAGTGGGCTCCAATACTAGTTGTCTAAGGCATGCCCCCTGTAGGCCATCCAGAATAACCCCACTCTTCGAAGTGGCTGCTGCAACTGCACTCCAGTTAACATCTGGCATATTCAGATCACCCATCAGCAATATCTCCCCTTTTTCTGCCATTCTAAGTATTCTTTCTATCATTTCCTATCATTTGTATCTATCATATATGTTTCTATGTTTCTATGTAAAGTGAAGCACAAATCTGGGGAAGAGAATGTCAGTGCTGATTTTCTGTCTAGATATGGATCAGGAATTGAGAATTCCGAAAGTTGAAAAAAAATATATGAGTTGAAACTTCTCTGTTTACTATGCTGCATATGCACTGAACTATAAAGATTATAAGCTACTGTCACGTTAAAGGAGAATTTAAAGAAAGTTTTGGAAACCTGTTTTGTAAAACAGGTTCCCTCTTAAGGATGGGGATATGTGACAGGGATAAATAGATCCCTGTCCCAGTTGTTCTGGAGAAAGAGTTTAAATGCAAGGATCTGTTCTATTCTCTCCTTTTCTGTCTGTCTGTCTGTTTGGTTGCGCAACCAGATTTTCTCGTGAGACCTAGGACTTGATCACCCTGACGGTCTTGCAATTCTCTGCCTCTCGCTATCTCTCTACCCTTACTTGCTGTTCTGTTTTTTCTTCCCCCTTGCATATGTGCTGGTATAAAAATATATGTGAATCATTATGTAGAAATGTAACTGATACTGGAATCTCTTTGTTTAGAAATACATATAGTTTTACTGTTGAAATGTATATAGTTATACTGTTGAAAATATTGCAAAAAGCTGTTTGGAACTCAAGGGGTTAACCTGTTTGCAAACTCTCTGAGAAGCTGTAAGCAAGAGGTCTGTTCCTGATCACAGTGTTCTTTTTGCTGCATTTTTTGAAACTTACAAGAACACTGTGTGAGAAGCATGCTGTTTTCTTAACGAGCAGGTATTGCAAAGATTTATAAAAACAGAACTGCAATTTCTTGCAAGAGACACAGAGACTGAGATTGGAAATTGAGAAGAACCCCAGATGGACTTTTTCTGCTTATACTGCCTTTGTAAATAGTTATACTGAACAATTTTATTTTTTTATTTTACTATTATAATAAAACTCTTGTTGCGAATTTTACATCTGCTCCTGGTTTCCTATGCTTCCTGATCTGTGCCTCGATGACAATGACCACTAAGTCAGATCCAGTGTGTTATTTCCCTCCAGGTGGGGGGCCTGCAACCTAGGTCCCTGGGACTAAAAACTTGTGGACTGTGCCAGGCCATTTGCTCTACGGAGTGAATATGGTGATTCTAATCTCATTTATTGATCAAGCTCTTAACTTTGAAATTAAATAATTTAAACTGCTACTGTTTTATATATCATGATAAAATATGTTTCAGAAAGACTGGTTAAAGAATATGTGTGTGCATATGTGAGAGAACAGTTTGGGGTTTTGTGCACAGAGAAATAGTGTTGCTCAGATAGTGCTGCCGTGGATCTGCCAGTGATCCAGCAGATGGTGGCACTATTCAAGTTGGATCCATCCCGGGAACTGGCCGAATATGGAGGTCAGATTCTGGGTTGGATCCTTCGCTATCCGGTGCTGGATCCAGGCATCCGATGCCGGATGCCTGGATCCAGCATCGAATCAGTGCTGGAACCAGGGATCTGGTGTCAGATCCCCAGATCCAGCACCGGATCCCTGGATCCGACTGTCAGATAATGACGGATCTGACCAGGGATCTAACGGCCAGATCCACAGGCACATAGTGGAAGTATCTGGCAGATCCACCAGCCTGCCGCAAAAGGGCAGAAACCTGTGTATCCAGATTTGGCCGGATGCATCTGAGCAACACTACAGAGAAACTTATTTTAAAATTTTGGTGAGAGATATCTAAGAGGAATGTTTGCTACCTCATTAATACTGTTAGCACAAAGTTTAAAGAAAATATGTTTGAAATGCATAATCATTATAAAAAAGTGATTGTTGTTACTGTGTTAAAAAGAAATAATGAAGGTTGTGACCAGCACTTTAGATTTATATCTTGGCGAAGGTAGGGTTTAGGAATTAGATTTTGCGGTATAGTTTTGGACCAGGTAGGTAGGTTAGGTGGTGCCTGGTGGCCAGACATGGTGTGTTCATTTCCAGAAGGCTGGGGAGCGCCAATACTTGGCCTGATGGGAGTGGACCATCACTGGACCCATGCCATTATTCCCAGGAGGGAATGATTTCCTGGGTGGGGGAAGAGTGTAAGCTCCCTGCAAAAGTGGGGCATATATTCCCATGTTCAGGCATCCCTTTCCCCCTTCTACCCCCCAAGCTAGGAAATGGGTTTAGTGCTCTTGGGGTTAGTGCTCTGGATGCCTCAAGGTGGTAGCAGAGGGCATAAATAGGTGGGAGCTGACAGGAAGTAGCGTGGCCTTTTCCATCCCAGGCAGTAGAGCTGGGGCTGGAGGGGGGAGCTGGAGAGTAGAACCATGACCAGGATAGGTAGGCAAAATGAGGGAGCTTGGCAGTCCGAGGGGGCCAGTAGGGAACCCCCCCAAAGTAAAGTGCAGTCAGGACAATTTCATGCACCATGGCTGACGAGGGGTGGGGTTATGGAGCTCCAGTGGGGATACAGGTAGCCAGGTCCTGCATCGTGGGCAGATAGGGCATTAGGGAAGCTTTAGCAAGCCCAACTGACAGATGTAGGCGCCCTTAGGAATCCCGTTTGGTGTTGTCCCACATCGCATGGGCTTGGAGGGCTGTGGCAGGGCCCTCTCAGGAGGGGAACTGGTGGCAGAGGTTCCCCTCGTACCCGGTGTGGCAGGATGGCCTAGGGGGTTGAGGAAGCTGGGGAGCCTTTCACTTGTTTAAGGGGCTTGTTTTATTTATTTATTTACTGAAGTTTTGGATGACACCTGCGAGCAGATGCTCGTTGAGAGGCTCCACGTCAGATACATTAACACAAGAAGACACAATATAGTTACAGTAAATTATACATACAGAGTAAAAAAAATTCAACAGTACATGGGTTGCAATGACAAGCAGTTCACGAATTGTGATAAGGCATTGTACATGGCATGCCAGCATCCTGTGGAAAAGAGAGAGGCAGAGGCAGACTGTTAGGGTGAGGTAGGGAGGGACAGGGAGGAGCAGTGGGAGCTAATATAGGGAGGCCAAGGGGTAGGGGGGTGGGAGGCAAGTGCTAGGGCAAAGGGGGTGAGAGGCAAGTGCTTGGACAAAGACTTAACCTGGTGGGCCAGGTGTTGGAAGTGCTGAGGCAGACTAAAACTGTGGACACAGACTAGTGGGGGCACCTACAGGTACTATTGTTGGTGAAGTGATGTTGGAGTTTGCGCTTAATGGAACCAAGAGTTGTGGCTCCGGTGATGTCAGGTGTAGACCAACTGTCCACAAAGGCTCAGTGAGCAAAGGGTCACAATATAGTTGTGCTGCACTCATATTATTGGAATACTTTGTAACCAAGCCCTGGTGTGCCTGGCATGAGGGGTGGTGATCAAAGGCTCAGAACTCCTTGAGGAAGTAATTTAGTAAGACATTTTTTGTGAGTAGGCAGGTTTGATAAAGTATTCTGTCCTTCAATTGAAGCCAGCCCAATCGTGCATAAAGATCACAGGTGTGGGTGAGTTTTGGGGCAGTAGTGAGCAGGTGGCAGGCTTTGTTTAAGGCTGTTGAGAGGCGTTGGAGCGCTGTGTTAGTAGCGGAGCCATGGACAGCTAGGCCATAGTCAAGCAAGGTGATGAGTGAACTGTTAATTGCCAAGTTCAGAGCTTCATAGGTCAGGCAATGTCTGTGCCTGTAGAGGATACCGGTCCTGGGGTAAAGGCTTTGGCCATGATGTCAATGTGCTGTGTGTAAGATAGGGCAGTGTCCAGTGTGATTCCCAGGTACTTGAAATGGGGGACTAGTTCCAAGGTGTTACAGAAGTCATTCTGAATTGCCAGGGAATAGCATTTTAGCTTGTTTTGGGCAGTGGCGAAGAGTATAGTCTTGGTCTTTTTATAGCTCATGAGCAGTTTTTGCTCTTTGAACCATTTTTCAGCTGCTGTGAAGCCACTCTAGATGATGTATTCCAGAAGTGCAGGGTTGAGGTTGCTAGTAAAGATCACTGCATCATCCGCGTAAAGGAGCATGCGACTATTGCAAGCAGCCGGGAGGTTGTTTAGGAAGACACTGAAGAGTAATAGACCAAGTATGGATCCTTGTGGTACCTCTGATCTGACCGGTCGACTTTCTGATAGGATGTCCCTGATCTTTACTTGCTGTGATCGTAGGCTAAGGTAGCTACAAAACCATGTAACAGTTTCTAGGGCTAGCCCTATGTCCGAAAGCAATTCAAGGAGGAGGGCATGATGGACCATGTCAAATGCCTTTGATAGGTCAACAAAGGCCACCCCTACAATGTGCCCTTTGCCAAGTGCACTATGTATGAATCCAGTAAATTCCAGGAGAACCGTGATGGTGCTATGGCCAGCTTGGAAACCATGCTGTTCTGGGCATAGGAGCTGATATTGATTGAGGTACTCCACCAGCTTGTCAGCCACAATCCTTTCAAGGGCCTTGGAGAGCGGGGGAATATAGAGATCAGCCTGTAGTTGTTTTGAAGAGACCAGTCACCACTTTTGTGTACTGGGGTGACCGTGGCAGCTTTTCAGATTTGGGGGAATTTGGGGTGGCAGAGGGATAGATTAATTATCTTTGTCAGTGGACCAAGTACTTAGTCTAGTGTTAGTTGAACAAATTTAGGTCCAGAGAGTCCCCACTATGCCTTGATTTGCCGAGGGCTTTTTTCTAGCAGCGGCTTCAGAGACCAGTTTGAAATGGAAGAGTGGCCGGTTTGGTCATGCTGGGGTCTTCTCACTGACCTCTGGAGCAGGGGTATCGAAGAAGTTCATTGGAAGCACACTACTGAGAACCGAGAAGGTGAGGTTCAGAGAGTTAGCGATGAGCAGACGGCCCAAGGTAGGGATGCTCTTAACATTTAGCATGGCTGGGGCTATTTTAGGCAGGGACCCGTGTTTTCTGTGATTCTGCAGTTGCACCAGTGCCTGCAGAAATCAGTGCTTGCTGCAGAAATCAGGCAAGCCAGCCACACAGCCACAGAAATGCTAGTTATGCTATGCAATTAAACAAGGCACAGGCATAGCTATTGATATATTAAGTATGCCATGGCATACATGCTCATTAAAACGGGCAGCAAATTGATGCCATCCGCTACAAAGCCAAAAAGCTAATGGCTGCATGGCATCTTGATTCATGCTGGCTCTTGTTACATAACTCCATCCAGACAGTATTGTGTGTGGGGGAGGGGGGACTGATGTAATAGTAGCAGAACTTGATTAGGTCCACGGCAGTTATGATTTGTTGCTGTGTAGGTGTGGGTAGCTCAGCCATGTTAATTATTTTCATTGTGAGGGTGCTCATAGTGCATGCTGAATCCCTGGAAAATGAATTTTGAAGGAAGAACTGGAAGGCGAGCTGTAGTCAAGAAGTGAGAAGATTCAGTGGTGCCCATGGAGGTGGAATCGATTTCTGTGTAGTGACAGGTATCAGAGGAGGAGCGATTGCAGAAACGTAGGGCTGGCAGCAGACTGAGCAAAGGACTCAGTCCCCACTGGTGGACATCAATCACAGTTTTGATTTGTGGGCCGCAGTTCTGTACCTACAAGTGTGAGAGTAATTTCTTTGCAAATTTAAACCTGCAACCTAAGTGGTGGTATCAAGCTCAATTCTTAAGGAGGGTAAAGTTGCCCAGCTGCAGCAGAGTTTGGGGACCAGGGTAAACTAGAACTGGAGCAAGCAGGTATGGAAAAAATTGGAATGAAGAGTTTGATTGCTGCTTACATAAGTGAAATATATCGTATAGTGGAGTCTTTTTCTGCATAGAATTCCATCCCTTTCAAAATACTATTGTACCACAGTTCAAAGGTCATGGAATGTGATTCTACCCTACTATGGTAGAACAGCATTCCAGAACCTCTAGAGTCTGCAAGAGTCAGTTTAATTTTGAAAGAAAAAGAACTCATAAATAAATATTTCACACAGTGTGATACGCAAAAAATATAGGATGAGCAATTATATGCAACCGGTGTTTTGCCACCTCGGGGTTCTGATTCCCATGGACATCTCGAGCTTCACTCTTGAGGTCAGAGGGAATCAGAACCCCTCTGTGGCAGAACACACTGGTTGTGCATAGTTGCCCATCCAGTATTCTGTATGAGGGTCACTGCCTGAAGAACACCACAACCCCCTGAGTTGAGAGAAGAGAACATGCTAACCAAGGTTACTACAGCTTAATAAGAATGACTTGCTTGCATTTTTTTAGTGTCCCCCAAAAGAAAAATCAGGAGTCAACAAATCCTACAGACAGGGCAAGTTGCACCCTCCTTCACTGTTCTAGGAAGACAATTCCCACCCACCCCAACACACATACTTGTACACTGCACTCAACATGTTTGTTGCAAGGTAGTTGGGGTATTCCAAGTTTAAAAAAACAATAATCTAAAAGAACATTGATAAAAATCAGAAAACAATGACTTTCAAGTTGGAGTCTCTCTTTATATCTGCTAAATGTAAATATAAACCAGAAGAAATCCAAGCAGGTTTTGCCTTCTGTGTAGTTTTACCTAAGTGTGTATGGCCTCCTCTGATTATAACCGAGGAGAATAGCAAAGGCCACCAATTTCCAGAAGAACAACAGATGAGCCTTCAAATTCGGGATGGGAGGAAAAATTAATTAAAAGAGAACACTGATACCCATGGCTGTGCCAGGCTTGGGTTATTGCCTCCAGCCGTATCCTTGGCTGCCGCCGCTACTACCACTGATAGTGCTGGCTTCCTGCCGCCCTCCTGGTCCCGATTCTTGGACTCCTCTCCAAGATAATAGCCCGAGCGGTGCTCGTGGATCCAGCAGCACCTCTGGACATATCCTTGGCCACCGCCGCTACCACCGCTGATAGTGCTGGCTTCTGCCACCCTCCTGGTCCAGATTCTCGGACTCCAATCCAAAATAATAGCCCAAGCGGCGCTTGTGGATCCGGCAGCGCCTCCATCCATATCCTTGGATGTGCCCACTACCACCGCTGATAGTGCTGGCTTCCTGCCACCCTCCAGGTCCCGATTCTCGGGCTCCGCTCAAATGCGACTGTGCACTCGCTGGGCAGCCTGCATACGAGGCGTTTGCTGATTGGTGTGCCTTTTTACTGATGTCTCCGGATTGGCTTAGAGGGTACGGCAGGGCTCCTGATTGGTTCGCCTGAAAGCCGGCTCTCTGGACTGTCATTCCCCGTTGAAAGGTACATTTTTACAGGGGCTTGGACATATATTGTGGTGGTTTTTCATTTGGACTCTGTGATGTATTTTAAATTGATTACCAGCCCTTTTGTGCATCATTTTTACTGTTGGACTTTTCAAAATCTGTTCAGCATTGTACTGGATTGGCCCATACGGCAATTAGAGTTCTCTCTCTCTATCTGTGAACTGAAAATTGCTGTGTTTTTTAGCCTTTTAATGTTTAAGCCCTACCTTACAAATTTCTCTCTAGCTAACAGTCTTACAACCTACATTTGGCCCTTACCTCTACCAGGTAAAAACTTTCCTAAAATAGCTGGCTGCACTCCCAAATTGCCTTTTTCCCTGACTCTCCTATCCTCATTTCTGTAACTACTCCACTCTCCCCGAGCCCTCCTCTTGCTGCATATCTCTATCCTGCACTTGACCGCCATCCCCCCTTTCTGTGCTCTATAAGCCTTAATCTGTTTTCTTGCTCACACACCTACCTCTTTGTCGTAATCTGTAACCCCTCCCCACCTCTCACCTAAATTGATAATTCTTGGCCTTGTCTCTCTCAAGTAACCCCACCTCCCACTGTTTGTCTACTGCCAGTTTTCCCACCCCCTGTTTAGACCTTTGTCCAACCCTGTCCTTAGTTACACTGCTTTCTTGTTTCTCCCCTCTAGATAATAGGCCGAGCAGTGCTCGTGGATCCGGCGGTGCCTCCAGCCGTATCCTTGGCCGCCGCCACTACCGCCGCTGATAGTGCTGGCTTCCTGCCGCCCTCCTGGTCCCGATTCTCGGACTCCGCTCCAAGGTACGTCTGCTGTACATTCGCTAGGATGGCCCGCATATGGTGGTTTGCTGATTGGTGCGCCTTTTTTACTGATGTCTCCGGATTGGCTTAGAGGGTACGGCAGGGCTCCTGATTGGTGTGCCTGAAAACTGGCTCTCTGGACTGTCATTCCCGCTGAAAGGCGATTTTACAGGGGCTTGGACATATATTGTGGTGCTGTTTTTCTCTTGCCCCCACCCCACCCAGGCCTCCCATTAAATACACAAACAGTCCCCGCCTTCCACGGCTTGCTCAATTTTTTATTTGCTATCACTGTGCTTCTCCCATCCCTGCCACATAGTATCTGCAATCTCCTTGTGTGGCTCCTGAAACTTACTTATTTATTGGCTACCTCTCCTTATCAGTTTGTCCAGTTTCAAACAGCCTCTTTTAATTTACATATTCTTTTACTGACACTGTATACTGCTTAAGTATCCACACAGCTCTGTCCTGATTATCTCATAGCTTCATCCTATCTCTCAGCTCTGTCCTACTTATCTAAAGTTTGAATTCTGATCCTTATTTCCCCCTACTACTGCCTCATTTTTCGTGCTGCTCTCCCCCCTCTCAGGCACCCCAAGCTCTTATATTACCACCTTATTATAATTCTTACTGTTCTCTGTCTCTTACCTTTCTCCCCCTCGCTGTTGCATACCCTTTCTAGTCCTATTTCCTGACCGAATCAATACTCCCAGGGCTTATTAAAATGAATAAACTGCTGCTGCTATTGTTTCTCCTGTCCTCCCTGTCTCTTCTACACCTATCTACCCCAGGAATCCCCTATGCTAATTCCGCTCTTTCACCTACCCTAGAACAGGATTTTACTTTCTCCAGTCTACTAGTGGCTCCTGCAACCTGGTGTGATCCCACTCCTTTAACTCCTAACTAAAACCTGGACCTATCTGGTTGCTCATGCCCTGAAAGGTTGCTCCCTGTGAATTCACACCATATCTCCCTTCCTGCATCATAAGCTCTGGTACCCCCCACTGACCATACTGCTATCTGGGGATGTTCAGCCTAACCCAGGGCCCTTGACTCCTAATTCAGCTCCTATTTCTAATGCTAAAGGCCTAACTTATTACCCACCATAATATCAGGAGCCTGGAGCGTAACTTCTTGGAACTTGAATCCTGGACCGCACTCTACAAACCAGATATTCTATGCATTACAGAAACTTGGCTGAAGCCATCCATCCCTGACTCCTGATACTCCCTGCCATCTTACAATCTCTTGAGGAATGATAGACCTGCCCCGAAAAGGGGGGAAGGTACAGCCATTTACTTCAAATCACACCTACAGCTCTCAGTGATTAGCTCCTCCTCCTCCTCCTCCTCCCTAAACCACTATGAGGCACTCCATGTCCTCCTCACCCTTGGCTCCAAGAAACAGAATATTATTTGTGCATATAATCCCCCTACCCATGGCCTGAAAGGACTAAATGAACTACTTGAACAATCTGCTATTCACTCTGGAAATAATTAAGTTCTTATATTAGGGGACATTAATATAAAGTGGCTGGGGAATACACAAATGACGGCCCTGACTAAACTACAGAGTTTCAACCTTCATCAGCTCATCTCTGTACCCACCCGGACTGTGCCTTATTCCAATACTAGCACCCTACTGGATTAGATTATGACAAACCGCCCTGAAAACATTGTCGATGCTGGAGTCCTAGCAGATGCCATCTCAGACCACTCCCCTACTTTCTGTATCTGGGGAAAAGATCAGCAGGCTCCAATGAAGCCACGCTTCATTACTTTTCATGATTATGCTAACTTTGACCAGGAGGCCTTCTTGTCTGACATCACTTGCATCGGCTGGTTCTCTCTCTCTCTCTCTCTCTATAGTTCATCTGACGTTCAAACTGCTCTAAATATTTTTTTGTCCAAATTTCTAGCATTACAAGAATTCCACTGTAAACTTGTTACCAGGTGTGTTAGGAATAGGCAGACTCATTGGTTAAAATCCGACCTACTATCTAAATTACGGCAGAGGGACAAAGCATGGCTCCATTACAAGAAATATGGTTCTCCTGCTGACTTTAATTCTTACAGATCCTTGAGAAATACCTGTAAGAAGGAGATCAGACAAGCAAAAAGCACATACTGCAGAGACCTCCTAACTGACTCCCAGGGGGACCCTAAAAAATGTTGGTCTCATATTAAATTCTTCCTGGGATCCTGCCAGTCCACCACTCCGAATAACATGTCTCTCACTAGTATCCACTGCAGCAATCCTCTCACAATTGCAAATTTCTTTAATAGGCAATTTGCTGATCTTAACCATTACACTTCCACCTTCATTACCCCATCATACCCTAACTCTCCTTGGAATACCACAGGAACTACTCTCCATTTCAAGGCTATCTCCAAAAATGATGTTCTCCGACTCATTAGTAATATCTCAGAGCACGTAGCGGTTGGGTCTGATAACTTGGAACCCAAGCTCCTGAAGTTGGCTGCCCCTTATATAGCGGCTCCCTTTGCTAAGATTTTTACCCTCTCCCTGTGTCATTGCACAGTACCGGAAATCTGGAAATCTGCTCGAATTACCTCTGTGTTTCAAAAAGGAGACCCACTTGATCTATCTAACTACAGACTCATTGCCATCCTATCTGTTCTCAGTAAAATTCTTGAGAAACTTGTTGCCACCCAAACTACTGCCTTTCTCTTGAAACATGACTTACTAACTGATGCTCAACATGGTTTCCACAAGGGTCATAGTACCACAACTGCCCTGCTCAAACTATCATCTGACATCCTAGTGGCTATGGACTCTGGTAGACTAACTGGGGCCATCTTTATTGGCATGACCAAAGCATTCGATTTAGTAGACCATTCCATTCTAGCTGCTACCCTTAGCTCTGTAGGATTCGCACCAAATGTAGTAAAATGGTTTGACAGCTATCTGATGGATAGGTCCCAATACGTGAAATTTAATTCCACCTACTCAGACAAGGTCTCAGTCAACATTGGTGTACCTCAAGGGTCTATCTTGGGTCCTCTACCTTTTTCCATCTTTATCAATAGCACTACTGCTAATCTCCTAAGTACTTCCTCCTTACTCTATGCAAATGACATCATTCTGTATTACAGCTCAAATAGTATGGAGGATATAAACTCAAACCTCTCCCGTGATTATCAGCTTATCCAACTGTGGCTAACAAATCACAAACTTGTTCTAAATAAAACAAAGACACAAGCTATGCTATTTGGCTTCAGTTTCAAACTCAAACACTCCCAAACTCAACTTAATGTCTCCTCCTTTGATGGCACATCTGTTGGGGTGGTAACCTCTTTCAAATATCTGGGGGTCACTCTTGACCCATCTCTGAGTTTGGGCCTCCATATTCAATCTACTTGCAAGCAAGTTAACTCTAAGCTTGGGATTGCCTACCGGACAAGCTACGCTCTCACTCCTGCAGCTAGACTTGCAATTGCCCGTGGTATATTACTTCCCTCTCTCACCTACGGGGTTGCTACCTATGTGACAGCCACCAATTCGAGTCTTCAAAAGTGGGATGTTACTTACAATAACATCTGTTGTTTTGCCTCCAGCTCCCCGCGACTTAAACATCACTCCCTTCTCTACTCAGATCTTGGATGGCTCCTGCCTAAAGAACTAAGGTCCTACGCTCTTGGATCAATCACTGATAACATTATCAGATCCCAAACACCCAAACCTCTGGCCTGTCTCTTTCCCTACCAAAAATCCAAATATGCATTACGCTCTGCTAAAAATGCCCCTGTCCTTATTCCGAGACACCATATCTTAAAAGGTAGTCATGCCTTTGCCTGTCATGGACCCCATTTCTGGAATTCTCTCCCTCCAACACTTCGTCAATCTGCTTCCCACATCACTTTTAAGAGAGAACTTAGGCATTATCTCATCTCCTCCCATATATGCTCCTGCTTTCAACCACCCTAGCTCTTACCCTCTTCCACTCCACCCCCCTCTCAGCTGTTACCTTTGGGGATTGGAATCTACCCCACATTTGACACACTTCCTCCCAGTTTCACTCCCTTATCTCTTACTTTCTCATCCTCTATTCTCCCCTTTCCAGCATAAACATAGATACTCCCTTCACTCAAACTCTTTATCTCTCATCGCCTATACCTCTGGCACTGCTGCCTCTCTACCCCTCTCACCTCTCTCTCTCTCGCTCCCACTTCACCTATTTCTGCCAAACTGGTATCGCTCTCATAGCACTTTATCCCACTTTAATACAGTGTCTGGTTGCCTTAATTTTGCCTGATTGTATTGCCTTATGTTACCTAAATTTTGTATCCCAGTGTATTTTTGTTTTGCTACCTAAAATTCCTTGTCATAATTACCACTGTTATACTTTGATATCTGCCTGTAACTTGTGTTTTGTATTCATTAGTGTTCACATGAAAGTTTTGTCTTTGTACTCTCCTGGGTCATGCCTGAAAATAGTCTCTCTGGCTAGTGCACTTACCCGGTAAACAAAAACTAAATGAAATAAATAAATAAATATTTATGATAAGACTATGTACAGTTAAATGGCCTGCTGTTCCACTTTCAGAGTAGCAGAGTGGTTGCATGAAGGCAGTCAAAGGGTTAACTAAGACTTAATCCCTTTGAAGGTATGCTGTTTAGCTGCAATTTATCTGCCACAGAATGGCCACAGAATCAGCAGTTGTTCTGCCGCAGAGAGTATGAGAATGGAGATCCACTTTGCCGCAGTAAACATGGGGCCCTGATTTTAGGGTCCTTCTCAGTGATAGCGTTAAGATTTGCCCAGAACGATTTGCTGCTGTCCCAGGTGTTAGTGAGCACTTCCTTGTAGAATTTGCTTTTTGCCTCACAAACTGCCTTTGTGCACTCATTGTGGGTCTTTTCATACCTTTGGATGTTAGTAGGTGTTCCATGTGCCTCCGCTGTTTGCCAGAGTTGGTCTCTTGCGTTTAATTGCACCAGTAGTTCCAGGGGAATCCAGGGATTTATAGGTCCTCTGGTTTTTCTCTCTGTTATGGGAATGTATTTGTCACAGGCCACATTGAATTTTGAGATAGAGATCTAGTGCAGTGTCCACATCCATGGTTCCATACAGGTCCGACCAGTCCTGCTGCTTTAGGTCATCTTTTAGCTGCGGAACGTGGCCCTTTAGGAATAGACATTTTTTTACAGTTCTGGCAGGGGTTTGTGGTAGTTGTTGTTCCAGAGGAAACCGACAGGGGAGTGGTCACTCAGTGAGTCAGGGAGCACAGTGAGATCTGTGATGTGGGATGAGCAGTTTGAGAGAACCCAGTCCAGAAGTGTGCTGGTGCCCGTCTTGTAATTGGTTTGAGTCGGCACGTCCACCAGTTGTGAGATGTACATTGTGGCAAGGGTATCTTTGATGGTGTTAGCAGCAGGTGAGACCCAGTTGATATTGAAGTCTCCCAACAGAATTGTTTCAGTGTTTAGGCTCAGCATGTTGATGTAGTCCAGTAGGTTGCTGATGCCAGGCATGGTCTGCTTAGGTGGGATGTATACAGACAGTAGGGTGAGCACTATGTTGTGTGCTCCTGGCATTAGTTTAATGGCTAGCACCTGGAGATTGTCATGGTGCTGGGTGGTGGGGGTATGACATATACCTGGAGTGTATTTCTGGTATAAATGGCACATCCTCCACCTCTTTTCGAGCGCTGGTTCTGTTGGTACAGGGTGTAGCTGGGCAGGGATATGGCAGTATCTAAAATTTTCAGGGAAAGTCATGTTTCCACAACCAATATCACATCAGGGTGGTGTTGAGAGACCCAGGCCTTGAGACTGTCCTTTTTTGGAAGGAGGCTGCAGATATTTAGGGGATGAGAACACAAGACCTGAAGTTTTACGCTGCCTAGCATTGTGGGTCATTGGAGGGCCAGGGTTGGGATGCACATTGCCAGACATCAGGAGTAGGAGAAGCAAGAGCAGTCTTAGAAGCTTTTCCAGTATTAGTTTTTTCTGTCGTTGCCTTACTGATTTGCTGGGTGCCTGCATTTTCATTTAGTGAATACTGCCCGAAAGTAGGAGTAGTTGTAGCAGCAAGCGAGTAATGTGGTCCAGTAAGAGTTTATAATTTCTTGATCATTGCCTTTTGCTGGATGCAAGTACTTTAGTGGTGCTAAAGCGGGCAATGAATCCAGGTATGAGCTGTACCAAAGAGGGATCTTTTGGGTGACAGCATTGTGACCAGGTCCTGGGATGCCCATGCTGGGTTTAGCTTTTGGACCCCTGGTAGGGGGAGGTGATTGAGACATACACATTAAGGACTGTCTCCTGGTGGTTTAGATGGGAGGAAGGAAGCAACCTGGTGCACGGAGGTCACGTTGGGGATAACAGAGTGAGTATGACGATGCATAATACGGTCCCAGAGGTCCTACTCAACATTGTGATGTACAAGCCTCAGGAATGCGGTACTACCCCTTTAAGAGATAGAGAGAGAGTGAGAGAGAGATAGAGAGAGAGAGAGAAACCTGAGAGAAGTAGGGGCGGGTCACTGGGAGAGAGAAAGTATATTAAATAAAGGAGGGAGGTGGGCGAAAAAAATCACCCAGAGAGCTGCACAGAGAAAGAGCTGCAGTGATCCCGGCTCTTCACCCTGCTTAAGAACTTTCCCCAAGGTAATAAAATAAAAATAGGGACAGTCCAAGGGCACTGCTCAGTTGGAGAGGTAGTCTGTTAAGCTGCCTCCATGTCCAGTAAAGCAACTTCAGTTCTAAATTGCACCGTACCTTAGGCAGTGGGGAGCAGGCAGGCGGCTGATGCCTGGAGGGATGTGGAGGAGCTTACCTGTTTAGAGCGCAAGGATCCCCTAAGAGAAGGAGAAAAACAGGGGAATAAGTAGTGAGCAGAGGGGGAAGGCACTTATAGGATTAACAGCCACAACAAAAGGACAGGGATGGGTGTAGTTTGAGCAAGGAGACAGGGAGGAGACTCAGAGGATTAGCCAGGAGGGAAAGGAATGCCAGGGAGGGGCCCAGAAAAGAAAGAAAAAAATTAAAGAGAACAAACAGATGGGGGTTGCAGGCTGGGAGCAGGTAGCTGCACCGGGGTGGGGGCAGACCTCAGTTCAGCAGGGGCAAACAGACCAGAAAAAACACATAATTACACTTAAATTACATTCTAAGGTGCAGTTAAATTACAGTCTAAGTTGTAGTTACAATTTAAATTACAATCTAAGCTGCAGTTCAAGTAAACAAAGAGTGAACACTCTAAAAATCAAAAATCACCCAGAGAGCTGCACAGAGAAAGAGCTGCAGTGATCCCAGTTCTTCTCCCTGCTTAAGGACTTTCCCTAAGGTAATGAAATAAAAATAGGGACAGGGCACTGCTCAGTGGGAGAGGTAGTCTGTTAAGCTGCCTCCAAGTCCAGTAATGCAACTTCAGTTCCAAATTACACTGTACCTTAGGCAGTGGGGAGCAGGCAAGCAGCTGATGCCTGGAGGGATGTGGAGGGACAGGTCTTGGGGCGCTGTACGTTAAGGTGCAGGTGGGTTGCGGACCCAAAGAATTGGTAGACCTTGAAAGGTGGTCCCCGTGCTGGTGCTTAACTCAAGCCCAGGAACCATTGTAAGGGATGTGGGCCCAGCAGGAACTCCCCGTAGGAAGGAGATGGCATCAGTGGAACAAGCCCAGAGTGAACTGGGGGCCACGGAGGACTGAGGTGGAGACAAGTAATCATGGCAGGAAAGGCCTCAGTTTTGATCATCAGAGCCAGCCGTTGGAAAGAGGGTCAGGGCCTGGGTCACCAGAAAAAATCCTGGATGCCCTGTGGTTTAGGTCGGTTTGCACAGGGGTCCAGGTGTGGGAGGTAGCTTGCTTTCCCGCACCGGAGAAAGGGGGGATGACCAGTGCCACAGGGGAAAAGCGACCTGTAGGAAAAAGTTAGAGGAAGGCTTAGCTTACTGGATCCTTATATGCCAGGAGATTGCAGGTATCTGGGTTCTAGGGTAGCTCACCCGAGAGAGGAAGGGTAGGCGATGAGTATCCTGCTGGTGTCTGCTGAAACAATGGTTTTGCTGTTTGATATGTCCAGCCAATGGTATAATGTTGTACCACCATGGAGCCGATTAATTCTTTTTCTAAGAAGAAGTGGTGACCCCTGTATAGCTGTAATCATTTGCCATGCAGGTGAAAATAAAGTCAGTTGGGGAGAAACAGTGGGTTGCACTTTAGTTGATTTTAGAGGGGCGGAGATCTAATGAAATGAAATCCTTTTTCTTCCACCTCCTACTTGCAGTCTGATTAATTTGTCACAAGTTATATTCCAGGGGAAAGAATCCAGTCTCTGGGGGCTGCAGGGATTCCGCATGACCTCTGAGATAGAAGAGAAGGTCCCAGTCTGGTCAGTCGGTTCAGGGAGTGGATCTGTTGCTGAGAATGAGGAGGTAATCCAGCATCTGGAAGACAGCAGCAGGTAGGGACTATCAATTTTCCCTGGCCCAGAATTGCAATGTCTCATATGTCAGCACTTTGGGAGTGCTCCTTTCTTCCTGCCTGGACCACCTACAATGATTTTAAGTATGCCCCTAGACAGGGCAGGAAGGGAGGGGTTACACTGTGGAGGCTACTCATCTGGGATGTTCCGAAAACCTCAGGAATCACCACCGGACCTAGAGCCTTGCGATCTGTGGTGTGCAGGCTTCCTGGCCTGGTTGGGCCCTGTTGTGCACTTTAAATTGCTGTGGGGTAGGCCTGGATCAGGCATTAGGTCTGGCCAGCTGGTGTGGTGTGCGCCTGTGACTCGCTGGTCACATGACCCTCAGGAAAGGTCCTGATTGGTGGATGGGCAAAAAGGAGCTATAGCAGCTGCAGGAGGAAGCACCATCTTGGGAATCAGAGTGAGTGAGCCAAGGGAGTGAGACCAGCATTGGCAGAGCAGAAAAGGAGAATAATGATAACAAGAACAGAGCAAGAGAGATTGCTATGGGAGCGGTATTTAGTAGCAGGAAAGTGAACTGGACTGCATAATTGTTTGGAGCAAAACAGCTGTGAGCTCCTAGTGACTGTGGGACTGGAAGGGAAGGAAAAGCAAGCGCAGGCATCCACATGAATTGGCAGCAAGTAGTGGCGGGGGGGAGATGCAGAGAGGCCTGAAGCAACCCCTCAGGAGGAACCCCTGATTACAGTTCCAGCCTCGCTTCTCTCCTGGCTCTGGAAAGAAGGGGGGAAAATATAAAGAACATGAACATTGTGTGAGGTGTGGATTTATGGGAGAAGCAGTAACCAGGCTGCCTATATGCCCTTATTGCTTAAGAAGTCTGCCGGTGTCATGTAGGGGAATGTATGCTCCCAGTTCCACCACCAGCTTATTCATCCCATGGTCACCAGTCAGTGGGGATGCAGAGGGGTTTAAGAGACTGTGCTGGGAGACAGCATATGTGTCCAGGTGGATGAAACCCACAGTGAATCCCCAGATGTGATAGTGGCGGCTGTGGAGGGAGAGGGTGTAGGTGCGCCAGAAAAGGACAAAGGTGATGGGGAGCAAAGCCATCTGCCCAGCTGTCTGCCACTGGCTATCCGACTGGCAGAGGGAGGGGCAAGGGCTTCAGAAAATCGGTTGGAGATCCTCCAGAGTCCGGGGGAACCTCACCACGGCCCTTGTCCGGCGGTAGCCAATAGGCTTTATCCAGTAAACTGGAGCCTGTCTCGGGTGCCAGAAGCAAGACCAGAGCCATAGAAAGTGACCCCAAGTCTGTGCCTGCACCAGTGTCAGCCAGTGGAAGGGTTGGTGACCCACATGATCAAAGGGAGCTGGATGAGGAAAAATATGTTGGCAGTCAGTTCCAGTTCCAGGGCCGCATGGTGGTTAGGGCAATCCCTAGACCCTACCACCACCCAGTTATCAACTTCGGTGATACCACCTCACAGCTCCTGGTCCAGGCCAAGATCCTCCAGACACGGATGGATGGGTTAAACCCAAATGACCCATTAAACCTCAAATATTGGCTGGGGATATGGCTACCCCCATGGGACAAGCCAGGAGAACCAGTGTGAGGGACCTGCCCGCATGGAGTCAGGCTGAAAGGTGGGTTTGCAGGAGGCTGAGGGTAGAATATCTAAACTTAAACTATCCATACTTGCCAGAAAGGATTTGGGACATTACTGAAGAGATGTGGGAGGACTGAATTTTCAAAGAGCAGCTGGAGAGGCTGAAGAACCGCCCAGGAGGAGGAAGTGCCCCATTTCAACAGTTGTTCCAGCAGGCTTGGTCGATGTGCCACAGAAACATTTAGTCAGGACTATCCATTTTGAAACATTTTGCTATGGTCCAGGACTTAAGTGGGACTCGGACCAAGTATTACATTTTGGACCAAGAATCGTTTGGAGAGGTGAGCAGTAAGGTGGACCCAGTGCATTATTTCACTCCAGGTGGGGGGCCTGCAACCTAGGCCTCCTGGACTAAAAACTTGCGGACTGCACCAGGACATTTGCTCTATGGAGCAGATATGGTGACTCTAATCTCATTTATTGATCAAGCTCTTAACCTTGAAATCAAATAATTAAAATTGTTACTGTTTTATATATCATGATAAAATATGTTTCGGAAAGACTGGTGAAAGAATGTGTGTGTGCACGTGTGAGCAAATGGTCTGGGGTTTTGTACACAGAGAAACGTATTTTAAAATTTTGGTGGGAAGTATCTAAGGGGAATGTCTCTACCTCATAAATACTGTTAGCACAAAGTTTAAGGAAAATGTTTTTGAAATGCATAATCATTATAAAAAAGTGATTGTTTTTTCTGTGTTTAAAAGAAGTAATGAAGGTTGTGACAAGCACTTTAGATTTATCTCCTGACGTAGGTAGGGTTTAGGAATTAGACTTTAGGATACAGTTTTGGGCTAGGTAGGTAGATTGGGTGGTGCTTAGTGGCTAAACATGGTGTGTTCATTTCCTTTGAATTCCCGGTTTGTGCAGACTGGATAGCTGTCTGCCTGGTACAGTAGAATTTCTTACATATAAATGTGCTGTGTGCTGTCAGTGGGTCATGATTTTGTTCCCCACTGCATGCTGAACTGTTTTCTGCTTGCTGGAGGCTGCATCCAGCTTCAACAGACTAAATCCGTTTGCATCTGCATTTGGCCTGGGCCTTGCTGTGATGTTATAAGAATTTAACATACTTATTAAATGGTCCCGAAGGTAAATGTAAGACCCTGATGATTTGTAGACAGCCCCTAGAGTGTGGGGTGTTATGGGAAGTTTGCTTGGCCGTTGCAGTGTGTTTAAGATGGCTGCACAATAAAGATGAGTAAAAACTCATGCTGGTGTCATGATTACTAACAAGCAAAACATGGTGTCAGAAGCGGATATCAAAATCTGAAAAGACGGAAAAGAACATAAAAAAGAACTCTAGAAGAAGAGGGTCTGGTGAAAAAAAACGAGATTGAAAAAAATGATGGATAAACTAAATCCTCCATCAGGTATGCAATTGTCTGGAAATGTAGCTGAAAATGGAAGAGATTTAAACAAAGGTTTAATATTTATTTAACTGCAAGTGGCGCTGAAAGCGAAGATGACAAAACAAAGGCCTCGATCTTTCTACATGTAGTTGGGGAAGATGTGTTAGACATTTACAACAGTTTCCAGTTCAGTGAGGCGAACACATGGATCTTAATGTAATTATGACAAAATTTGAAGAGTATTTTGTAGCGAAACAAAACGTAACCTGTGAGAGATATGTTTTTCACATGCGACAAGAAAAAGGGTGATAGCTTTGATCAGTATTTAACAGAGTTACATTCGCTCTGCAAAACATGCGAGTTTGGAGATCTGAAAGAATCATTGATTAAGGATAGAATTATATGTGGAATCACAGACAATGGGCTCAGAGAAAGACTGCTTAGAGAGCAAGATTTAACTTTGGACAAAGCTATAAACGTGTGTAGAGCTGCTGAAACTACCAAATCACAAGCTAAAGAGCTGAACAAAGAAAATGAGGGCGCTGTGCACGCACTAAAGAAGCTTGAGATAAACAAGAAATATTTTTCCAAAACAAAGCAGCAGAAGGAGCAACAGCCTAATCGGAAAACATGTGGTAGATGTGGAAATAACCATAAACCCAAAGCTTGTCCTGCTTATGGGAAGTCCTGCAGTAAGAGTGGCAAAAATAACCATTTTGCTAAGTGCTGCAAAATGAAAACTAAACAAAATAAAGTTCACACTGTTGAAGAAGATGAGCCGGAAGAGTTCTTTGTAGATTCCGTAGAGCTGTGTGTTTCTGAAAAAAAGGAATGGATTGTACCTTTAAATGTGAATGAGATTATCATATCATTTAAGCTTGACACAGGAGCACAGGTGAACCTGATTTCATTGCAAGACTATGAGACTCCGCATGTAAAATCTAAAATTCACCCAGCCAAGATAAAAGTAACTAATTATACAGGAGAGAATATTTCAGTAAAAGGGAGCTGCATGGTAGCTCTGAAGCACAAAGACCAGCAGTTCAAGGTGTCTCTGTTAATTGTAGAGAAGGATGTGCAACCAATTCTAGGCATAAGTGCCTGTGAGAAACTCAGTTTAGTGAGAAGAGTGTTTGTCGTGACATCACAAGCTGAAGCTAAATGTGAATCGTTAATTACAGAGTACAGCGATGTGTTCGAAGGTCTAGGATGTTTGCCTGGGGAGCACAAAATAAACATAGATGACCAAGTGCCACCCGTAATACACCCCTGCAGGAAAGTGCCATTCGCACTGAGGGACAAACTGAAAGAAGAGCTGAACCGCAAGGAAGCCACAGGTGTAATCAAGTGAATTGATGAACCTACTGACTGGGTGAGTTCTTTAGTCATAGTTGAGAAGAAAAATGGCCAGCTTAGAATATGTCTTGACCCCAGAGACTTAAACAGAGCTATAAAAAGGGAGAATTTCAAGTTACCTAGCAGAGAGGAGATAATGTCACAGTTTGCTGGTACTAAATGGTTTAACAAACTGGATGCTTCTTCAGGATTTTGGCAAATAAAGCTAGATAAGGCTAGTTCAAAGTTATACATGTTTAATACTCCAGAAGGAAGATACAAATTTCTTCGTCTGCCGTATGGAATACTGTCCGCTCCAGAAGTTTACCATAAAATAATTCATATGATTTTTGAGCACATTCCAGGTGTTGAAACCATGATGGATGACATCATTGTGTGGGGTTCCACCAAAGATGAACATGACTTCAGATTGAGACAAGTGCTGGATCTGACGAGAAAAGCAAATCTTAAACTCAACAAAGAAAAATGTGAGTTTTGTGTAAAAGCACTGACTTTTGTAGGTGATATTGTTATAGATCAGGGCATTAAACCTGACCCTAAGAAGATATCTGCAATAGTGAATATGCAAAAGCCCAGCTGCAAAGATGTTATCAGGAGGTTCTTAGGGATGATTAACTACCTAGGGAAGTTTATCCCTCGACTTTCAGCATGATCAGCCCCACTCAGATGGCTGTTGAAGCAGAAAAATGAATGGATGTGGTCACATGGACAGGAGCAAAGCTGGAAAGATCTGAAGAAGGCTATTACAGAAGAACCAGTGTTAAGATTCTATGATCCTGCTAAAGAAACAAGAATATCAGCTGATGCTTCACAGTTTGGTTTGGGCTCAGTACTTCTGCAAAATTATGAAGGAATCTGGCAACCTGCAGCATATGCTTCCAGAGCCTTGACGAGCGCCAAGACAAGGTATTCTCAAATTGAAAAAGAGTTACTGGCAATAATTTACACTTGTGAACGATTTCATCAGTATGTGTATGGTCAAGCCTTCACAGTGGAAACAGACCACAAGCCTCTAGTAGCTATAATGGCCAAGTCTCTAAATGACTGTCCAATGAGAATACAGAGAATGCTAATTAGATTACAAAAGTACGATGTTCAGTTGATCTATAGTCCTGTAAAGTACATATATGTTGCAGACACACTTTCACGTGCTATTGACAAGAGTGAAAGCCCAGAATGTCAAACAGACAGAGAAATAAAGGCATATGTTGACATGATCTTGACCTCTCTTCTTGTGTCCAATGAGAGACAAGAGCAGATCAGAAGAGAAACAGAGGCAGATGAAGCAATGAGAATCCTGAGAAATACCATATTAAAAGGTTGGCTGAAGGAAAAAAGTGCCTGTCTGTTGTCTGTTCATGATTTTTGAATGTGTAGAAGTGACCTATCTGTTATCAATGACATTACTTTTAAGGGCAACAAATTTGTTATGCCAGGAAAACTGCACAAAGAAATGCTACGCAAAATACTTGAAGGACACTTAGGAGAAGATAAATGCAAGCGAAGAGCCAGAGAAGTAATGTATTGGCCGAGAATGAATCAAGATATTGCCCAGGTAACTGCAACCTGTGATTTGTGTCTCCCCTACAGACCAAAGCAGCCAAGCCAGCCGTTATGTCCTTATCCAGTGCCAGGCAGACCGTACCAGAAAGTAGGTGCCGACTTGTTTGATTGCAATGGAAAAACCCGTATAGTTGTAACAGATTATTACTCAAATTATCCAGAGGTAGCAACACTGCCTACAACTACCAGTAAAGCTGTAATCACCTGCATGAAGTCGATCTTTGCAAGGCATGGTGTTCCAAACAAAGTGTTCACTGATAATGGTCCACAGTTTTCCAGTGCTGAGTTTAAACAGTTCGCCTATGAACAGGAATTCATACACAGTACTTCTAGTCCCAATTTTCCAAGATCAAATGGACTGGCAGAGAGCTCAGTAAAAACTGTGAAACGTCTCATGAAGAAAACACATGATGGAAAAGAAGATTTTTACAGAAGCCTACTGATCTACAGAAGCACACCATTACAGAACGGGTTTTCTCCAGCGCAAATGCTTATGGGAAGGAGGATCAGGACAAATCTGCCAATACATGAAGAGCTTCTGAGGACTCATGACTCAGAACAGGTGAAACAAAGAAAATTAAAACAAAAGAAAAAGCAGAAACAGTTACATGACAGGAGAGCAAGAAACTTACCTGATTTAAGGCCTGGAGATCAAGTGCGCCTTAGAGACTACAACAAAGGAATGTGGCTGCAAAAGGGCACTGTACAAGCACAAATTGCACCAAGGTTATATCAGATTGAAACAGAAAGAGGAGCGGAGGTGAGAAGGAATCGTCTGGATTTAAGACTTCTGCCAAAGGTTGAAGATGCCAATTTGACTGAAGTTGACTTACCAACCTTCACAGCAGTCAGTCAAGATAACACCAAAGAGACTAATAGCAAGGATGATTTGGAGCAGTGTGCATCCACTGAAAAGTCACCAGAGAAGGAAGCGAGACCCCAAAGAGAAAGTCGACAACCAGAAAGACTGATTGAAACTTGTTAGATAAGTACAGTGGAGTGAGTGGTAAAGACTCACTAGAGAGTGAAGTTCTACTGACCTCTCCTCTCAAGATTAGGTTTAGTTTAATTTGAAACCTCAGTTTGTAAGAAGTCAAAATAATACTGATAATAATTCAGTAAAGTTACTGTAAGCCAATAATTCAGTCTGAAAATAATATAGAACTTTTCTTTAAGTGAGGAAGATGTGATGTTATAGGAATGTAACATACTTATTAGACGGTCCTTAAGGTAAATGTAAGAAGCTGATGATTTGTAGACAGCCCCCTAGAGTGTGGGGTGTTATGTGAAGTTTGCTTGGCTAGCCCTGGTGGTAAGTGCAAACAATGTGGGTAATTGCCTGGTGAATAAGGGTCATTGTGAAAGTGATTATTGTATATTGTTCAGGCCACTAGAAGGGAAAGGAGTGGTTACAGTGTCCCAGAGGGCTGTGTCCAGGTTAGCTTGACCACTAACAACCCTGACCTCCAGATGGAGGCACCCGGTTCAGTAGCCAGGCCCCTTAACCTGCTACTAGCCAAGCACGCAGGGGGTAGTAGCCATTGGGATAGCGCCACCTAGGGGTTACATATGCACCTTATTTACGCCTTGCCCAAATGATCGTAGGGGCACCTCCTTACATTAAAATGCACATCAGCTCCATTTGGGGCTAGAATGTTTTATATTTGCTACAATTGCTGGCAACTCCAAAGTAGGAGAAATATCTTATAGACAGTTACTGCAAGGCTATATGTTTTTTTCCCTTGGAACTCAGGTGTTTTGTCCAAGCTGGAACTTCTCTTCAAAGAAGCACAAGCCCCGCTTCTCTCTGGTGCTGGTAAGCCACCCTAACTTTTGCTCTTTCTTTTCCTTTTGCCTGGTTAGGCCATGCCTTCAATCCAAGCGGAGAAGCGAACAGCTTCTCCCACCTGGTCCCTGGACCCAAGCACCGAATCGTTCAGGGATTCCAGGAATTTTCTCCCTCTGACCAGTTACTGATTGACCCTGGGAGCCTTGATTCACCTGTAAACACTTCCCTTTGTGCAGCCCTCCATATCCCTTTCCTACCATGGAGCTTCAACCAATATGGGCCTAAAGGCTTGCTCATAAATGGAGGCCCCTGGTCCTGCCCCAGACATGGGCATGGCAGATCCAGAATGTACCCAGTCTGCAGCCCACTGCCACACCTTCAGCTGTCCAGCCACATGAAGAATCCAGGGCCCTGCCACAACCTAGGCCCTTGGAGCAGCTCAAATCCTTCGCTGGTACCCTTGGCGTACTGTTCCAAAAGTGCCCCTCAAAGATGATTGTCCATGATCCCTATGCAGTATGGGGAGGGGATGAGAAGAGACTATTATCTCCACTGCCAAGTCACTATTAAAATCATAATTCTCTTTCAAGCTCTGCTCTAGGAAAATTCCCATTTGAAGGCACGAGGATAGAAGCTGCTATAATAGACTTGTTCAAAGTCCTGTGCAGCACCATATTCACCACACTTTGTTCCACTGGTCTGTGATAAAACAACTTGAACATGTCTTTGAACCAGTCTTCTGTTTTGAAGATGTCTTCCATGGAAATGCCACAGTGAAAGGCCTGGCTCACCATGGTTGTGAGGTTTTGAGGTATTTAAAATACCACCATGGTAGCATCCCCACCACACGTGCACAACGTTGTGGGGGTGACACCGTGGTGGCATTTTAAATATGTACAGCAAGCTTAATTATCCACCCCAAAGTCTTGGGGAGCTGTTTTCAAGTCTGGATGAGCAGCAATGTATAGTATGTGCTTTCTGTTTGGGACTTGATCCACAAACTTGTCCTCAACTGGGTCGTGCTCTGCTGAAATGGACAATCGGTGTAAACTGATTTACATGCAGAGTACACATCATGCAGAAATTAAGTAATTTCTTCACAGGTGATGAAATGGGATCCAAGTATCTTGAAAGACACAAGCTAGACCATCCATGTCAGGCAAACTTGTACGCTGTCCCAGCTCCCCCTGACCAAGACTATCTGAGAAGGAAGATACTGTAGCTCCATCTGAAAGGCTCACTGTTGCCCAGGAACCCTGGAAAGTGTCCATGCCGCCAAGGTCAAGGACCCTTCCATTATCAAGGGATGAGAGTGGCCTACTGCATCCATCAGGAGATCTGAGACCCATTGATAAAGGATTGGGAGAGCCACTGAAATTTCCAGTAGTACCAGATACCATGGTTGGGGTTGTCACACCGGGGTCACCGCCAGTACCAAAGTTCTCTGTCTCCTGATCTGGGCTATGGTACTGCAGATCAGTGCAAAAGGAAGAAAGGTGTGCCTTCTCCCCCTCCCAGTTCTGCAGTAATGTCCTCTGCCGTGGGATCTGGGTGCCAGTTAAAGAACCTCTTCAGCTGGTGGTTGAGTCTCGAGATGAACAGGTCCAGGTTCAAAGGACCTCTCCTGCTGGCCACTTCAAGAAATATGTTGTGATGACGTTGAAAGTTGCTCGAGTCTGTTATACACCTTGTGCTCCAATCTGCTGTCCCATTGGTCAGGCCCAGAATGTGAATAGCCCAGACTTGCAGATTGCATTTCAAGCAAAAGTCCAAAAACATCTCTCTGCTGCCGTCATCTTTGGGATCTGGCTCCCCACAGGCAGATGATGTACCTTAACACCACCACTTTGTCCATGTATGTAGGACTGTGGTGCATGGCGGTCTGTCCTTCACAAAGCTTTGGACTGCAAAGGCAGTTGCTAACAGTTCCAGCACAGTGATGCCCCCGACAAAAATTCCCTCACACCAAGCACCCTAGTCTGACAAACTGGCATCTGAATCAATTACCAGTTCCAGACTTGTTCTGAAAATTGCCCTGATATTCCACTATTCCATCTGGCATAGGCACCAGGTGATTTCTGAATGCACTGGATTCGGGAATGGTACACATGTGTTGAATGACTCTGTCTCCCATAAGGAGATTTTCCTGAACTCCTGCAGAGTCCTGTAGTGGGGTGAGGCTGTGAAGATTACCTGAATCAAGGAAGACAAGAGTCCTATGACTCTACTTAAGTCCGAGAGACAAAGAAAGTCCTTCCTCAGGACACTCCAGATCTTCCTCTTCATTTCCTTGATCTTTCCGGTGAGTAGTTTTAGAGTCACTGATGTAGAATCTACTTCAAATCCCAGAAAAGTCACTGTGGGAAGGCACGAGGATCAACTTTTTGGTGTTGATAATGAACCCCAGACCTTTCAGGAGAGAAACTGTGATGCTCAAATGAGTCCTCAGTTGAGCTCGATCCTGGGCCATAATCAACCAGTTGTCTAGGTAGACAATCTGCCTGATCTTGGCTGTCCTTAACCAAGCTACCACCAGTCTCAGTAGCTTAGTGAAGCACCAAGGGGCTGATGTCAAACCAGTTCACCCACATTGGTGCGACAGTCATTTTGTTGATGCCAATATGGCAAAGGTAGTACACCACCCAGCATTAGGGCACTAGGCATTGCGGCTCCCAGTACGTGTGTGCCAAAGTGCCATCCTGGGAAACAGTCCTGTCAGATCAAAGGGTAGGCAGTTGAAATGCCAAAGTTCCCCTTTCCAGAGGAACCCTAACCAATTCCACTCTGCATGGTGAATGGGGACCGAGGGGTAGGTGTCCATCAATTCTAATATCTGACTAGCAGTCTCCCTGGATTCAGATGTCTTTCAGGAGATAAATGCCCTCCATTCTGAAGTGTCTGTACATAATAAAGGAGTTGAGATTCCACAGATTGATGACTGGGCGAGAGCCTCCATCCTTTGGTACAAGGAAATTCATTTTCTGCCACACCTCCCCACTTTCTGTCCTTGAAACTGCTCCCTTTGTCAGCAAGGCCTCCATTTCTTGGTGGACTAGTTTTTGTTGTTGATCCGAGAAGTGGAGTGGTGCCTGACCTAACCTTTGTGGCAATGGGTGGATCTTGAACACGAGGTGGTAGCCTCAAATATTATCCAGGACCCATTTGTCTTGGGTGATACCTTGCCAGCTGGCTGCAAAATGTGCCGACCTTCCCCCAACTGCAGATGTCTTAGGACTGAGAGAAGTGGAAGAATGATGCATGTCATACTTAATTGCTGTGACTGGGAGCTTGGACTGAAATGTCCTTTTTCCACCTCCCACATGGCCTCTATTCCATGTGACTCTTCCTGCTCTGCTCTAGAAGGATTCAAACCCATAGGAGGCATTTTACCCATAGTTAGGGGCCTGTTTGAACCCTGTCTGCTGATGGGGTCGACTGAAAGGGTAACCCATTGCTTCCAGCTCTGGGAAAAAGAGTTCTCATCTTCTTTTTTTGTTTGTTTTACCCAGCTTTTTGGACCCTGGGGCCACCTCTGCATGCTTCAGGCTTCGGTCTACCACCCCCAGTCCCAACCGCCACTCTCTCCAGTGGGGATCCACATGGGGAGGGACCTGAGTGTGCCAGTGCTGTCATTCATGGCCTCTGGTGTGCATAGGTTTCCTGTTTTTTGTCCCTCGCCACCTCCCACCCCGATGCCCTGCCGCAGGGTGTGTGTGTCCTCATGCACACCTCCTCAGTTACACGTAGCAACATTCTGTGGGGGAAACATGCATCTTGGCCCACCACAGGGATAGCTATGGTGATGGAACCAGGGTGCATCCCACCCTTTGCTGTCAGTACTGCCACGCCACAGTGCTACTTGAATCCACCAGCTGCCCGATTAACATCCTAGGTCCACTTTCAAACCCAGGTCATCTACACGGAAGGATGTGGCACTTCCGCTGGACCATTGAATGGCCAGAGCTCTCATATTCTTGAAGGACACCTGTGTTTTCTTGATAGAAAAAGAGCCTTCTCACAGTTTTTTGAAGTCCTTGTGGAGGGGCTGCCAAAAAAGGCATCCATCCACCTCCACACCCATGTCCTTGAATGCTGTATCAGTGGAGTCTGGGTGAAACTGGATGAGAGAAGACTTCTTCGTTTCTGAGGACAGGGCCACATTTATGTTGCCTAAGAAGCATACTGCCCTCTGGATAATATCCTGCAGGTATAAGGTCCAGAGCGGTGGTGTCATCTATCACTTTTTGGACCATGTCGCTGAGGAAGGCGAGGGGTCCTACTAGGTCTAGAAGTTTGTCCTGGACCATTCAGAGGCTTTAATCAAAGCCCTCCTTTGGGTCCTCACCTGCCTTACCTAAATAGATAGAAAACGATCTATCAAAGTCAGTGGCAAGGGTCATTTTGTGGGGGAGGGCTGGTCTTGGGCAGTCCCTCTTCAGTTTGCACTGTGCCTTGTACGCCAGCAGTTTGTGCAAATGGGAGACAAGATAGTTTGCTATGGTGGGTAATGGTATCCATTCAAATTGGAAATTGCTATTGCTGGGGGCATCTAGGTTGATATGCTTAACTTTTCATCCTGTACCTGTTTATTTGTATCACCCTGCTCATTGCTTGTATTTCACATTGTTGTAAGTCCCTTGCACTGTTTTATAAACCATGCTCTTGTAATCTCATGGGTCATACCTGAAAATAGGCATTCCTTGTCTAGTGTGCTCACCCGGTAAACAAAAGCTAATAAATAAAAGGATGCCTTGATCCAGTTTGGGCCCCCAACCCCTTGAATTCCACCTCCAGATGCAGTGGTTACATTTTCCTTACATTTGTCTGTCAGAACTGGAGAAGGGACCTACTAGAATTGGAACAGGAATCTAACCTCTCTCCACTGGAGCTATCCTAGTCCCTCATACAATGGGGGTACAGAACCTGGGGGTGGGGGAGTGACATGAATAGGGTTTAGCATTTGGTTTCTATGTTTTCAAAAGACCTTCCTGGCCCTTGTGGAGCTCTCCGGCTGAACCTGCCCCTTCATATGTCCCTGCCAAGAATTATTTTTCCCACTGGGTTTGGGGTGTTTGGGTGAGGTCTGGATTTTCTTTACCTCCTTCTGAGACATAGCCCGCAACCTATGTCCTGACAAACTGCTGTAGGTTGCCCTTTTGCTGAAGGAAAATTTCACCCTGTGGGGACTGCATCTTTTAGTGGGCTGGTCTCTGCCCCTGTCTCTATGGGCAGAAAGATAACTCTTCCCTTATTTGTAAAGTTTTGTGGCCTTCTACGACTGAAACCAAATCTCCCCCCTGCCTCCCTTTACAAAGGGAGGATCCATAATGTTGATGTCTGGGGGCCCAGCTGAGGGAAAGTTGGTTTTCAGATGGTGCAGTTCCCGCTCAGGAGAAGAGTCAGAAGGTATCTCAGAGGAGGTAGGTCAATCGCTAATTCCCTCCTCTGAGCAGAAAAACTTCTCTCACCTCTGCGCAGTCCAGGTTTCTTGTTTCTGCTTAGGCTGCTCCCAATAGTGAGGCATTCATCATGGTGGTCTCCACATCCCATTCCGACATGCACTTTTCAAGCACACAGTCAATTAAAAGCTCCAGGCAGTCAGTGATTAACGCGTATCCATAAGCCATAGTTACCCAAGCAGCTCTATTGATAAAACTCATAACGATATTTAAAAATAACATAGTAAGATTTTGAAGGATTTTCCCACACACTACTGTCCTCTGCTGTCATCATACACTGTCCTCTGCTATCATCATAGTAGCAACAAAGAGGAAGACCAGAGGCAGGACCATGCATATATAAGGTCAGGGGGATGGTGGGTACTTGGTGCCTTATGGACTTACACGGACTTATGGGAGTCTTAGATACTTGATGTTATGGTAGTTTCTTGGTTTATGTATTAATACATCCCCCAGAGCCACTCGTTGCAGGATAAGAGTGGTTTCACACACATTCTGCTTGAGAGAGAAAAGCGCAACAGAGCTGAGCTGTTCTGGCTCTTGCAGAACACCAAGTGAAACCACTCTTACCCACAACGAATGGAGATGGGGGACATATTAATATATTATAGATCGAGGGAGCACTCAATGTTACTTTTTTTTAACTGCCTCAGAATGTGCCCATTTCCAGGGCATCTGCACGTGAGACGCTCTGCACAGAAAAGATGTATTGCGTACAAGGGAAGGGAGTGCTCCAATTGGTCGGGAGCGCTCACTCAATCAATAATAATGATTACGTAACTGTTCTTTGCTGCTATTGTCTCAGTAGAAGAAGGGAGCAGCTTGTTATAGGAGCCTCCAAACAGTAGTAGTAGTAATAATAAGGATACTTGGAAGATCTTAAATTCGTTACTGCCAATCCAGCTGCTAAAGGACCCCCAAGGTGGTGAGGGCTTTGGAGCGCCTCTTTTCATCCACTGCCTGCCCCCAACACCTCGTCGTCACAAGTCATCCACCTCCTGTGAAAGTGTCCTGTTAGGCAACCTGCATCTCCAGCTTCTGACTGCCACCAACCTGCACCAAGAACTAATTGAAGCCACACCCCTGTTCCTCTCCAGGCAGCAATCAGTTGCTGCCACCTTAAAGATAGGAAATTATTTTTCTCTAGTTAACTGCTCTTCTATCTTCCTGTCCATGCCAGTTATGCATCCTGATATGCTTTGACCAATAGAGTTCCTCTCTCCTCACCAGCAACTGCTCCATCTTTTCATATTTCTAAGACATTCTATGACATCAACAACACCATTCCATGCTATTCTTCTGAATGGTCTGGAAATGCATTTGTGATGTCATAGAATGTTCACGCAGTATGGAAAGCGAGAGTAGCAACTGCTGAGGAGAGAGGGATTCAGGGTAGTTACCAAGGCAGCACAATTAGATTATTAATTTAACAGAGGGCAAAAACACATCAGAATATTGGGTAGTCACTAAAAGGACAACTGGAGGGTATCTAGAGATGCAAAATCTGTTTTCTATCAGCTTTACGCCACTGGGAGAATGGAGCTAGCGAGTGGGCTTTAAAACCTGCTGCTGTAAATCATGAGTTAATGCTACAGCCAATCTAGCCACTGAAGGACTCCCAGAATCATGAGGGCTTTGGAGCCATTGTTTTCACCTTTTCCCCTCATTTGACACCACAAGCCATCTACCTCCTGGGACAGTATCGTGCTTGGCAAGCCACACCTTCAGCTTCCAATGGCCACCAACCACTGCCAAGAACCAAGTGGTCACACCCCTACTCCTCTCCAGGCACCAGTCAGGTGCCACCACCTGAAGCCACTGGCAAATCATCTCTCTTTAAAAGCCGACCCCACCAATTGGTCCTCTGTGCTGCAGTCCAGAGCACTAACGGCCAAAGTGCAAAGAGCAACATTAGAGAGGATTCTTCCTGGAGTCAGCCGCGAGTCTGGTCACCCTGCCCTCCCACCTTAAAAGGTAGTCCATCCCCCACAAGCCTCCTTTCAGATTATTCCTACACCAGCAAGTCTTGAACTATGCTACCTGCACCTGTCCATCTGAGTTTATTTCCCTGTGAGTGGACGTTGTTTCACATTGAGTTTGTTGCCCATACCTGGGTTGCTTCTATTTATTTTGCATATCTGGCCAATCTCCTAGCCTAAGTGTATTAACTTCTGAAAGTTCCTGGGCTCAATTTTAAAACCCCCGGGAATGACACAAGATGCTTGCATCAAAAAGTGTTGACACAAGGGGCTCCTTGTGTCACACCATGCATCATTCACTATTTTCAAATGTAGTCTGTGCCAGATTGGAGGGGGCGCACCTGCACAAGCCAGGCTTGTGCCATCTTTGCAGTGTTTGCACAGCTGTGCCATGGCACATGGGGATTTGCACCACACTACAGCTGCAACATCCCCCACTCTGGAATCTTCAGTGTCCCCCCCCCCGAATGCCACAGATCACACTGTGGCTTAGACCAGCCAGAGCTGGTCTAACAGCCCTGTGAGCCATCCCCAGCCACAGCCGCTAGACAGTCAGAGTCCCTGCAGTACAGGCTGGCTCTCAATCGAATATGAGGACGACAACAACAATGATGGATACAGTCCCCACCCTGGCTGGTCATTGGCTGGACATGATCCATGAGCCATGAGATTTCAACATGCAACTGCAGTGCCTCCCCCAGTCTCCCAAAGGTCACCCACTGCAGTATGGACAGTGTCAACAAAGAGGGGAGCATGTCACATCAACGGACGGGAACAGAAAACAGCAGACTGAGCAAGTATAGAACCTGGGGAACATCTGATGTCGAGTCCAACCCCATGGACAGATGGCACATGTCAGGGGCCATGGTGGTGGGCCACATGGATGGGTATGTCCCAAAAGTGTACACCAGGCAGTGTTACAGGGCAGCTATGGCATGTATATAGCAAAACAACAAAAATGAGCTATGTGACACTGCCTGTGGTCAGTACTGGATGCACTCAGGTATATGGCACATTATGGGTGTCACCTGCCCTGCCATGGTGGCACTGACACTACCATACATGATGCCTCAACAGCTGAGACCCGAGAAACTGGACAGGGGTTCCAGCATGTCATCCCATCAGTATTGCCCATGATGTGCACAGGTGCAGTACACTGCTCCCTATGGTGACACTTAAAGAAGACCCATGGGTTTGCAGAACCTATGGTAGGTGTCTGCAGGGACAGAATGGCAGAAAAGCTGTGTACAGGTAGCTCCACATGAAGAAACACACCAGCGTGTTGGGCACAGTCACACCCATGCTCTGTGGTGGCAGTGGGAGGTGGGGGGAACAGCACTGTTCCCCTGTGGTACCTCCAGGTGGGATGCCAACCGCTTCAACCCTAACACCCCAACCCCTCCCTGCTCACACCAACTGGCATCAGGGGGGAGCTTTGGGGTTGTCACCCCTAATGCTTACCTCATTCCATAAGTACATAAGCAGAGATGGGTACAGTATAGGAGAATGGGGTACGTGTTAGGGCTGACGACCCCAAGGCACCATAAAATCACCTTTTGGGTAGGAGTTGCATGGTAACAGTAATATTGTTCATAGGTGGGGTCCCCAAAAGGCTATGTTGAAAATTCTTTTGTCAAAATATGCAAAAATGGCAGAGTTATGCACCAAAGTTGAAAATCCCATTGAAATGCATTGATTTCCCATACGAAAGAAGATCATGTTTCATGAGTCGGCATATGAAACAAGATCTTATTTCATATGACGCCAATTCGAAAAAAGAATTTCAGTGTTAAATAAAATACATTTTAAGGCCATTTTCTGAGCAGTAAAGTGCAGAATGCACCTAAGGAGTCCCAATAAGCAAGCCACATATGTTGGTTCCTCCCCAGAATATCATTTTGGTAGGTAAAAGGTAGGTAAAAGTTTATTTTTATACAGGTAATACATGTCATTTGAACTAATGGTCCAGTTTACAAGACAGACCTGTGTAATCATATTCTAAAAACACATACTATAGTTACCACATCAATCTAAGATATAGCAAGATACATACAAACATCCAATACATCACTAAAATAGACACTTACATAGGATTATAAATGTTACTAATATAGCAACAATATACTAACATACTAACATACTATTTGCCAGCAGTTTAGGACTTACGGTCTATCAAGTCTGCTTGAACCTTAGATCCTTAGTTGGGTGCCGAGGCCCTCCCATCCCTTGTGCTCCAGAAACCCCTATCATCCATCCCCACCCCCCTGGGACAGGCCATCATCTGATACATCCACTTTCTGTGTCTGTCCCACCCTCTCTTGAAGCCCTCCACTGTGGATCTCTGAACCAGCTCGCCAGGCAGTGCATTCCAAGGGTCCACCACCCTCTCAGTGAAAAACCTCTTCTTCCCCCCACCCTTCCCCCTTCCAACTTCAAACCATGCCCTCTGGTGATACCTCCCTGCTTTAGTCTAAAGATCCTCTCCATGTTTACCCTATTTATTCCCTTGAGGTACTTGAGACCTCAATCATGTCCCCCCTGTCTTTCCTCTCCGCCAATGAAAACAGGCAGAGCTCCTCAAGTCTGTCCTCATACGTCAAATCCCCTAGCCCTCATATCATCTTAGTTGCCCTCCTCTGTACCCTCTCCAGGAGCTGTATGTCCCTCTTCAAGTGTGGTCTCCAGCACTGTACACAGTACTCAAGGTGTGGTCTAACCAGTCCATTGTACAGCGGCAGAATCACTTCCTTGCTTCTAGAGGTGATCCCCCTTACAATGCATCCCAACATCCTGTTTGCCTTGCTAGCCACTCTCCTGCACTGCTCAGAGTTATTCATACATGCATCCACCATGACCCCTAGGTCTTTTTCCCCTATTGAGGCCTCCAGCGCCTCCCCTCCCAGGGTGTACCTGTGTTTAGGGTTTCCCCAACCAAGATGCAACACCTTGCATTTGGTGATATTGAAATTTAATTTCCATGTGTGAGCCCAGCTTTCCAGGGTGTCCAGGTCCCCTTGCAGGGCCAACCTCCCTTCTTCTCCCTCAACTACTGCTCCCATCTTGGAGTCATCCGCGAAGAGACTCATTTCAAACCCTATACCCTCCCTGATGTCCGATATGTATGCATTAAACAGGATCGGACCCAGGACCGAGCCCTGCGGTACCCCACTACCAACCTCTCTAGGGTTCTAGAGCTCCCCACAGACCACTACTCTCTGGGTGCATCCAGCTAGCCAGTTTTCAATCCATCTGACCATCAAAGGGCCTACTCCCAACCCCATCAGTTTCTCCACCAGACATCCTTCCAATCTCCTATCGAACATAACACTGAGAGTGTCTGGGTCTATATTCAACCAATTGGCATTCCCCAAATGTTGGTAGGTACTTGTTACCGTGCCCCCTCGCTTGATGGCTTGCAAAATATTAATCTATTAAAAGTCATTACACAGCTTACTAGTAAGGGGTCAGTTCTCCTATTAGGAGACTTCAACTTGCCTAAAATCAACTGGGATACACTAGTAGGTTCTAATACAAATGAAAAAAATTTTTTAACTACTATTATTGATCTGGGCTTATTTCAACTTGTTAAAGAACCCACGAGGGACAACAATATTTTGGACTTAGTCCTAACTAGTCATGACATTCCAGTTAGTAATTACATTTATCAGATCCCTTGAGCAATAGTGACCATAAATCTATATTCCTTTCCTTATCTGTTTCTTGTCAGACGACACCCAAAAGCAAAACAATCAAACACTATGATAGGGCTGATTTCGATAAAATAAATACTCATTTAGATAGTATTGATTGGGGGAATGTCTTAGCACCCCTCAACACTTCTGAGGCATGGGACTTTTTTAAGTCACAGATATTCATAGCTGAGCAGAAATATGTCCCTAATAAATGTACCTACAACTGTAAAGGAAAAATACCATTATGGTTTAATTCCTCTATAAAAAAACAAATAAGACGTAAGCATACACTGTTTGTGCGTCTGAAAAATAGTAACTTACTTTCAAGCAACAATAATGAGTTACTCCTACAATACAGAGAATCTGTAAGATTACTCAAAAAATCAATAGTAACAGCAAAAGAAACTAGAATTTAGTATAGCACATACCAAGGATACGCATAAATCCTTACATGCCTACTTAAATAGTAAGAAAGAGAGCCATAAAAAAATTGGCCCCCTCATCTTTGAGAACAACATAATTAATTCTGATCCTGCCATAGCCTCTACATTAAACACTTACTTTACTTCAGTCTTTACCAACGATCCCTTAGAAACCTCTATATTCACTTCACCTAAAATTGGTAATGTGAAAATTGTTCAACAAAACGACATCTACAATCTACTGTTATCCCTTAAGAAAACTACCAGTCCGGGACCTGATGGCATTCACCCAAAATTCCTTTTAGGTACCATAGATAAAATTACTCTCCCATTATCAATTATTTTCAATAAATCCTATATGTATCTGAAGTTCCTGCTGATTGGCGTGGGGCTATAGTGACTCCTATTCACAAACAAGGTTCTTATTCCTTAGTAAATAATTATCGTCCTATAAGCTAACTTCTATTTCCTGTAAATTGCTTGAAAGAGTAATCAAATCACAACTGGAGAATGAAATAGTATCCTCAACCTTACAGATGTTACACAACACGATTTAGAACAGGACTTTCATGTACTACTAATTTACTATCCTTCTACAATTTTATTAGTCTTAACCTTGACTCAAACATCCCTCTGATGTTATTCTGTTAGATTTTAGCAAGGCCTTTGATAAAGTGCCTCATAACACACTTATTTCTAAGCTACTTAAATTAGGTTTTTCAACAAATATTGTGTTATGGATAAAAAACTGGCTGACTGACAGATCGCAGAGGGTGAGGGTAAATGGCTATTTGTCTGATTGTGGCTATGTGACAAGTGGGGTGCCACAGGGATCAGTTTTGGGTCCGATTTTGTTTAATGTTTTTATTAGCGATATGGTAATTCATTCTACAAACCTACTGATTAAATTTGCTGATGATACCAAACTCGGTGGAGCAGTAAATAATGTCATAAACAGACAAACACTAACAAATGACCTTTCAATTATTGAGCAGTGGCACGCTCAAATAAAATGGAGTTCAATATAGCCAAATGTGCGTTTGCACTTTGGTAAAAATAATCCCCAACAAGAATATTCACTAAATAACTGTATTATTAGAACCTCTTGTCTTGAAAAGACTTGGGATTTTAGTAAATAACAAGTTGACTCAAGTTTCTCACTGTAATAAAATTGCAAATCAGGCTAATTCACTTTTGTAGAATATAAAATACCTTCATTTCAAGAACTGAGCAATGTATTATCCCACTTTACAGATCATATTAGACCATATATGGATTATGGTTCTCCATTTTGGAGCCCTTATCTTCGTGGTGATATTGATAGGCTGGAGAAGATTCAAAGAAAAGTTACAAAACTATTCCACACTTAGTTCTCGAAGACTATGAAACAAGGCTTCATAAACAGGTCTGTATTCGCTTAAATTAAGAAGAACACGGGTGATCTACTACAACTCTTCAAGATTATTCAAAACCCTACCTTATAACAATGCGTGTTTTCATTTACGAATAGAAAAATTGGTCCTAGACTTAATAATAAACAACTCAATATTGCCAAATGTAAAACCAATATTAGACAAATTTTTTTCAATAAGGACCCTAGATTATGGAACACTCTTCCCAGGACATAGTAAATTCTCCTCTTTTGATTTTCAAAACCAAACTTGATAAATGGTTGATCGAACAGGGCCTTTTACAATAATCCACTTATGTGGAGGACAATATTATAGGCAACTGCCTTCTTTTGTCCCACTAACCAAGTAAACCAAGTAAACCAAGCAAGTAAACCATTGTGAGGGACAGAGTCAAACGCCTTGCTGAAGTCCAAGAATAATACATCCACAGGCTTTCCCCTGTCCAGTTCTGATGTTACCCATTCGTAGAACTCCACAAGATTGGTTTGACATGATCTACCTGGCACAAGCCCATGTTGCCGACTATCCAGACCTCCCACCTCCTCCAAGTACACCCCCAATCATTCCTTTGGTATACTCTCCATTAATTTTCCCACCACCGAGGTCAAACTGATGGGTCTATAGTTACCTGGTACTTCCCTCGACCCCCTTTGTAGTTGGCACCATGTGCCTCTCGCCCATCCCTAGTACCCTCCTGTCTCAAGTGACCTGTTGAAGAGCTCCACCAGGGGTGCAGCCAGTATGTCACCAATTCCCATAGTACTCTCGGATGAATGCCATCTGGCCCAGGAGATTTGTCTTTCTTTAGGGCCTTAAGGGCTAACCACACCCTTTTGGCGGAGATAGCATCATCCGTCCCCTCCACCTTACTGGCCTTTTTATCCTTATCCAGATGTGACACCCCTGGGATACCTCTCCCTCCCTCTTGCTCCATTTCTGTTGCTCCCCTGATCCCACTCACTGCCGCTTCTATCCCCTTCGTGCCTTGCTTTGTAGATATCCCATCCTCCTCCTCCCTAGTGAACACAGAGGCAAAGTACTCATTAAATACCTCTGCCTGGTCCCTCGCCTCTTCCACCCACCCTCCTTCTGATCTCAATCTGCTGAGATGGCCCTTAGTTTTTCTCCACTCCCCAATGTACCGGAAGAACCCCTTTTCCCCTCCATGTATCCCCTGTGCCAGCCGCTGCTCTTTTACTGGACTTTGCTCCCTCACCATCCGGTGACTTTTCTAGATGCAAGATGGTACATTTCCTATCCCTATCCCCTCTTGTTGTTTATATTTTTGTAGGCTGCCTTCTTTTCTCTGACTGCTACCTGTACCTCACTGGACCACCAGCATGGTTTATGTGACCTTGCTCCCTCTACGCTTCAACCTAGCACAGATCCTGACTGCCTCATGAAGTCCCCATTTTATGACCTCCCATCTCCTTTCCACACTTGTCATTGATGTAATCCTTCAAGTGATCCTTGAGAATATTTCCATGCCCACAAAGTCTGCCCCTGGAAGTCCACTGCCAGTGTCCTAGATCTCCCTCCTCCCCCATACTTATTTGAAACCAGACAGTATTGTGGTCGCTCCCAGTCAGGGGTCCTGTACAACCAGGTCCCTACCAGATCCCCATCTGCCAGAACCATGTCCAGGACATGCCTCCCTTGTGGGCTCCATCACATGCTGTGTTAAGAACACATCCTGGAAGCCGTCCAGCAGCCTCTGCTCCTTGGCCACCTTAGAGGACATGGTTCCCCAGTTTGTACCTGGCATATTAAGGTCCCCCATCAACACCACTCCTTCCCCTTTTGGTCTGCACTGGGCAATGATGTTGTCCAGCAAACCATCCTCTAGAACATCACTCATCCCGGGGGGCCTATATACTACACCCAGCTTGACCTTATCTCCTGCTGGCGATCGTAAGGTGACCCATAAGGCCTCCACGTTTCCTCTGCCTCTTCTACCCTAGCAATTTCTATGTCATCTCTAATGAACATAGCCACTCCACCCCCTCTGCCCTCCTTTCTATCCTTCCTAAGCATAGTGTACCCCCGTACGTTTAGGTCCCAGTCATGGTTTTTGTTGGCCCACGTCTCCGTGACCGCTGCCACATCCACCCCCCCGAACAGCATGGCCTGGAACTCTGGCAACTTGTTTCCCAAGCTCCTGGCATTTACTAACACCAACCCCCACCTCTTATCCCTGATCCTCTTTGTCGAACCCCACCCAGAGTCCTTATACTTCCATCCTCCCTCTGCTCCTCCTGAAACCTCCACCCCAGTCTGTTTCCCCTTCCCCCCTTGGGCTTGAAGGCTACTTCCCTCATCTGGAGGAGAGGGCTTCTGGTCAGCCCCTTCCTTATCCCTTCCCCCTCTCACAAGTTTAAACCCCACCTTTCTTGAATGTAGTCAGCCATCCCCTGTTTAAGGACTTCCTTCCCTAATGGGGCAAGATGAAGCCTGTCCTTGGCATATAGTCCCTTATCCTCCCAAACTCCATTCCAGTTCCCTAACACCCCCAACCCACTCTCTTTACCCCACTTCCTGAGCCAGTCATTAACCTCCGTGAGCTTCATTTTTTTCTCCACTGAGGCCTTTGGTACTGGCAATATCTCCGAAAAGGAAATGTTGCATCCATTATCCTGACAGACTCTGGCAAGTTCTTGGAACCTTGCTTGGATTTCCAAAACGCTTTTCCCTCTAGATCATTAGTTCCCAAATGCACCAGGAAATCCGGTTTCCCTCCACAATCCCTAACCATTTCATACACCATGAACTTTGCTCTGTGCACCGTCAGCCCAGAGATACTCACTACCTTCACCTAGCTATGGCATCCACCCCTGTCCCTCCCACTGGATACCCCTAATCATTGAGTCTCCCAATAACAGAACCTTAACACCACCATCATCCTTATGGTTACCTCCACTATGCCCTCTCAGCCCCCCCCTTATTCATGATCTCAATTCCATGGGAGTCTTCCTGCCTTATTAGAGACTCCTTGTCACCCTCCCTCTGCCTCCCTCGTTATTTTGCCCACTTAACTCAAACCCCTCTGAATAGGTGTCCCCTTTAACCCTCTCTTATCGAACCATTTATACTGTCCTGATGGTTCCCTTCCCACACCACCATCCTCCTCCCTTGTAATAGTACCCCTGCCTCCAGAGACTCTCTGTGGGTCCCCTTTAGCTAGGGCTCCATCTCTGGTACTGACCCCCCTGCTGAAGGGGGGCTCCTCTCCCACCTCCTTGTCTCCCAGTTTCTCTCCAATCATGCTCTCCTCCCTCATGTCTGCAATATGTTGCATCTCCCCCATTTGCTTAACATTTATGTTTCCCCTTCTCCCTCTGGGACTATTTCTATCCTTTCCATTGCTGGTCTGTGATGCCCTATGGGTATCCGACTCCCTCTCCCCGGCATCTGTATAAGTTTCATCATTTCCACCAACCCCTTCCTCCCCCACTAGGTTGCTTAGTAGCTCAAATTTATTGTGACACTCTATGTCAGCCTCCATCAAGTAACCCGAGTTTCCCCTGACTGCACCTCTAAACTGCCCTCTTCTTCCCTCTTGCTCTGTTCACCTTGGAGCTCCCTTCCCACAGTCTGCTGTTTTGAGCTTCTGCACAACAGCCCCTCCTGACTCTTCCCCTCCACTCTCTTTGTATTCAGAATGTTCACCCGTATGCTTTCCCTTAGCGTCAACATCCCTATCTAAGGGTCCTCTGTCCTAATATCCCCCTCCTGCTTGCTGTAACATAACGTCCTGTAATTTCAGAGCGTTGCCCCAGCCTCCCTCAGCCCCACCTTCTGCTGCCCATATCCACACCCTTATCCTTGGACACCCCCAGCTCCCCCAGCTTACTCCTTAACCAATATACCTCACTCCTGATACAAGATAGCTGTCTACAGAGTGGGCAGCCTCCCTCTCTCCAGGTCCAATTGAGAATTATTGCCATCCCACAGCCTGTGCAGCCTACAACCTTTCCGAAGATGCCTGCCATGGTGGAATATAGCCACCCTGTTTACCCCCCTCTGTTTATAATGGCACATCCCCTTTTCTCAGTCCCTTTCCCCTGGAATACAGTTTCTCTCTATACTGACTGCAGTTATTTACAAACCCAATTTCAACCCCACCAATAAAGTTCCCAAGTCTCACAAACACATACAGTCCACATACAGTTCAGTCCCACTAACAATGTGTGTATGCAGACATCAGGTACCGTATGATGTCACAGGCCCACCAGCTCCTGTTGCTTTGAATTTCAGTCCCAAACAGAAATACTCAGCCCTTCAATCCCAACCCCCAGTGGCTTTTCAGTATTTAAGAAAGGCAAACAACACATTTAAATTTCACTCTAATTATCACTGCCAAACAACTGTTCCCAAGCCTTCAAAGTTACGATATCACAGCTCAAGTAACAGTTCTAACTCAAGGTAATAATTTTTAACACATAGAACTAATTTCACTTACAAAACTATTCAAATATTTCAGTTAAAACAGAATATAACCGCAGACCTCTGTCCTTACCAGCCTCCTGCTTATGTTCCCAAGTGAACAATGAAAGCCAAGGTAATTCCTGTTAAAGACAAGGTAATTCCTGTTAATGTCCCCTCCCCCTAACACCAGGCAAACAACACATTTAAATTTCACTCTAATTATCACTGCCAAATAACTGTTCCCAAGCCTCCAAAGTTACAATATCACAGCCCAAGTAACAGTTCTAACTCAAGGTAATAATTTTTAACACATAGAACTAATTTCACTTACAAAACTATTCAAATATTTCAGTTAAAACAGAATATAACCCCAGACCTCTGTCCTTACCAGCCTCCTGCTTATGTTCCCAAGTGAACAAAAGTATTAGAGACATCGTCGATCCTTTTTTCTATAAAGAAATTTTCCCCCTCCTGAGTTTCTCCCAGTCCTAAAGGTCCACCCCCCCCCCCTAGAATTTTGTTATATTAATTCCAGGGTGGTAAAGTGCAAACATTAATCAAACTTTACAATGTTTGAGAATATCATTTAACAATTACAAATGTCGGCTTTCAAATCTTTTATAGTACAAACTAATGTAGAGTAGTTTACAATTTCCCTTATATCGGGGGAAGTGAATTCCAAATAGTGGCAGCTTGGTGAATTAAAGTCCTTTCCACATATTTATTTTGTGGTCTTTCTATAATAATTTTGGTTAAATGTACTGACCTTGTTAATACCCTTTTTGTATATGAATTCTCTGGGAATAATAATTTTGATATTGGATGGTTAAGACACAAATATTTCATTTTGTGGATTAATGTTAACCATTGACAAATGTAGTTTGTATCCAAGGGCAACCAGTTTAATTTGCTTAACAATAGACAATGATGTGTGCGATAATTCCCCTAAAGTACATATCTAGCCACTCTAAAATAAGTTTTATCCAGTCTAGCAAGAAATGTTTTGTTAGCTTTTCTATATACCAGTTCACCATATCTTAATACTGGAATAATTAATTGTTCAGCTAATTTTTTCCTATATATCAACGTTAAACAATCTGTGGTTCTCCTTAGGGCTCCCACTCTTTCATTTACTTTTTTTGCTAAAGCCATAATATGTTGAGAAAAGGACAACTGCTCATCAAAGGTTACTCCCAAGTGACTATAATCCGTTACCTGTTCCAATTTAGTTGAATTAATTGTATAAATTTGTAATTCAGAAGAGATACCATTTTCTTTTGTTTTTAATAAAAATTTCAAACAGTTTTTTTTTGTATTCATAATCAGCCCTGACCTGTTAAACCACCCCTCAATTTTTAAGAAGCCAGACTGCAAATGTGTTTGTACCTCATAATCAGTGTCCTGATGCAACAATTACTGCGTCATCTGCATATAGCCAGATTTCTGAATGCTCAGCCACTGGTGGAAGGTCATTTATGACTATAATGAACAGAAGGGGTCCCAGGATCAATCCCTGAGGGACTCCCCTGGTGACCCCCCCTACTATCAGATGAATAACCCTGGACCTCCACCATCTGAGAACGATCGCTTGGGTAAGATTTAAACCAATCAAGAGGGCCATCTCTAATGTGTAGCCCTTGCAGTCTTTCAATCAGTAAGGGGTGGTTCACCAGGTCAAAGGTCCTCAAAAGGTCCACAAAAAGTGCTGCTGTCTCCATATTGTTACCCAATGACCTATTTACCAAGTTATTAAACTCTAGAAGAGCTGTGGTAGTAGAATAGTGCTTTCTAAAACCAGATTGATTTGGGGTTAGAAGGTTACATTTATTTAAATAATCCGTAACCTGAACAGAAATAAGTTTCTCCAGACTTTTTGACAATAAAGATAACAAGGCTATAGGCCCATAATTATTAACTTCTTCTGCATCCCCCCCCCTTAAAAATTGGTTTTACCCTACTTTCTTTCCAAGATGACAGAAAATGACCAATTTGGAGGCTCCAATTAAATAGATAAGTAGTAACTGGTGCTATGTGATATGCTGTTAGCTTCAGAAACCTACCATCAAGAACATCACTACCATAAGCTTTATAAATATTTATTTTTTGTAATACTTTATAAACACTAGTAATTGAAAGTATTTTAAATCTAAAAGGAGGCAATCCATTTTGCAGAGAGATAATTTTTTGGACGTACACTTTCTTGGTTATGTGGAATCTTGCAGTTTGGAAGATCAATAAAGAAGTCGTTTAATACATTAGAAATGTCCTTCGGGTCTTTTATAGAGATATCTCCGTTCCTTAACCTTGTTATTTCTTAATGGGGGTTTCTTCCTGGTTTGGTTAGTTGTTTAACTATTTTCCAAAAGTGTTTTGGGTCTGTACTCGAATCAATTTTATTTTTGTAATACGACTTTTTGGAAATTTTAATTAACCTTTTGCATTTGTTTCTAACTTCCTTAAAAAATACCCAATCCTTTTCTAACTTCGATTTCAATGCTTTCTTCCAAACTCGATTTTTAATCCTAATTTGTTTTAATAGTCTATCATTAATCCAAGCTAATCTAGAAGATTGTTTTAGTGTTTTAACTTTAGGTGCATGTAAATCACAAATTTTTCCAAAAGTTTGAGTAAAGTATTCAATCACATCATCAATGTTTGGAATAAGCCTGCAACAGTCCCATTTCTCTTTATCTATACTATCCAGGAATCAGATCTCAGAGAATTTTCTAAAATCTCTGGGCCAATTTTGGCATTAATAGGCATAATTTTGTAGCCTATCTTGGAACTGGGACATTGGCACAGTAACCCAAACTGTATTGTGATCTCCGAGGCAGGGAGATAAAGTACCTGAGGCTTCAATCTCAATTTGAGAAGAGACCAAAATTAAATCCAAAAGTGACCCATTTGTTTCATTAGAGGTGAATCTGGTTGGGTTTTTTATAAGTTGTTTTAGTCTTAATGTAGAGACTATATCCTTTAAAAGTCTTCCCCGTGCATTTTTCCAATCACAGTTTAAGTCACACATCAGGAGCAATGGCCTACTTCTCACTTCATCCACTATATTTGTTAATATTGATTCTAGATGTAATATATTTGTTTTTGGAGGTGAATAGACCATTGAAACAACTAATCCAATCTGTTCCAAGTTTACTACCAGATATTCTATGTTCTTATCACTACCCTGCAACAAGATTTCTGATTGTCCAAGAACTCATTTTAAGAAGAGCATTACACTCCCCCTCTAGATTTCCTATCTGATCTTCATACTTGATAATTATGTGTACCAAATTCATGATCATGATATTTATCAGAAAGCCATGATTCACTCAATCCTAGAACACATGGATTGTGTTCAGCTAATGCGTTACCAAAATATCATTTTTGTCCCCTATACTCCTAGCATTGTCATGTAAAAGCTTCATGTTCAAAGCATTTTGGGGGTTTCAAATACGAGCGATCTTGTTTCACGAGCAGTCATATGAAACAAGATCTTATTTCGTATGATGCCAATATGAAAAAAGAATTTCAATGTTAAATAAAACACATTTTAAGGGCATTTTTCGAGCAGTACAGTGGAGAATGCACCTAAGGGGTCCCAATAAGCAAGCTACATGTGTTGGTTCCTCTCCAGGAAAAAGTGTTGAAAATTGAGCCCCCCTGTTTCCTAGCTACATCCAATCAGGGTATACCTTAATTTCTCATTTGTATTGCTTAAGTTTAGTGAATTCACAGTCTTGGTTAATTATTTATTTCAGCTTAGGCCTATCAGATATTAGTATTTACTTAAGCTAAAGCAATCCTGTTAATTGATATGCCCTGTCTGGGTGGACCCTATTTTCAGTGTTTGTAATTAATAAATTTAATGAGCCCTAGCCCTGCTCATTTTGCTCATTTTGCTTATCTAGCTTGCATTTTCTATCTGGACACTGCCATTAATTGCTGTGCTTTTTAGCCCCTGATACTAGATCTGCTGGTTAATTTTATTTCTGTTGTCTGACAAACATGCACCCTGCGCCCTTCCTCTGCCTTCTCCTCCTCCCTTTCCTACTCCTGTTCCCTCTCTCTCCTTCCCCTCTTTGCTCATTCTCCTCCCACCACCCCTTCTCCCCCTCCATTCACCCTGGTCTCCTCTCCTCCCAAAACTTTGAGTTCCTTCACTACACCATTCTCTCCCTCCCCCCCTCAACATAGGGGTCTCAGGTTCTACTCCATCCTTCTGCTCATTATCCTGCTCCTCCCAGCTGGTGATGTTAAAACTATCTCTGACCGATCTCTCCCTCCTTCCACTATTTCCTCTACTCCCAAAGGCCTTAACATTTTCCATCTCAATGCTAGGAGCCTTCTCCTTAAAGGGGAACTGTCATAAACAGGGTTTCTTAATGTCTGAAAGACCATAAACAGCTAATTTAAGTGAGCCATTGTGTTTATCTGTGTCTTTGCAGTCCAGAGTTATTTATATGTAAATCAGCCTGTAATTAAGGGCTGGAGGCAGCCATATGTTTTAGGCTCCTGACAGGAAATGATGCTACCAAGGATCTTGGCCCTCCATTGGCTGTAGGTTAAACAGGAAATTGTCTGCTTTAATAAGTGTGTTTTAGGGTGTTATTACATTTTCTACATTTATAATACTTGTTTTGTATGTGCATTGAAACTAGTGAGTTATCACATGGACATTTCAAACTGTTAGTAAAATAATCCATCTTTAGGGTTGCTTTAATCTTTAGGCTATACGGCCAGCTGATCATCAAAAATGACACATCTCAAGGCTGGCTCTGTGGTGCCAACAGGTATTGGGGCCCCATATCAGGATTTTTAAACCCTGTCTGTGTTCATGTCAGTACATATTTCTGGGGCTGCCACATCACCAACTTCTGTCTTTTCCCATCCTTCTCTTACAGCCTTTTCTCTTACAATTTGGGGTGTGAACTCAGGTCTACAAGATGCAAATGTGGCTACTTACCTACTGGCCTGACATCATGGGGCCAGCCTTGAAATGTGAAGTTTTTGATTATCATCTGGCAGTACAGCCTGGAGGTTAAAGCAAAGAGCTGTGAACAAGCTTCATTCATCCAGCAGAATGGGTTTTGATTCCATCATTCTCTAATTGTATATTGTGTGACCAGAGCAAGTCATTTAACCCCCCTTTGCTCCCAAAACACACCCAGGAACAAGATGTAGCTGTGTTCCTTTCCTGAACAAAGACAGTAAAAACAATCTGAGCATGTGTTATGATTCTGAAAATATCATGCTCTTTCTATCCAGATTTGACTTGAAATGAAAAATTAGGACACCATTACTTGTTTAATAATTGGAAAAACACATAGATGGACAACACAATTAAATCATGCATAACCTTTAGAAATCCTGATACAGTATGGGGCCCCAATATCTGTTGGCACCACAGAGCCAGCCTCAAGATGCGTAGTTTTTAATGATCAGCTGGCAGTATAGCTTAGAGGTTAAAGCAATCCTGAAGATGGATTATTTTTACAAATAGTTTGAAATGTAAGGGTGATAACTCACTAGTTTCAATTCACATACAAAACAATTATTACAAATGTAGAAAATGTTCTAACACCTTAAAACACGCTTAATAAAACAAACGCTTTCCTATTTAACCTACACTCAATGGAGGGCCAAGATCCTCGGTGGCATAGTTTCCTGTCAGAAGCCCACAACATATGGCTGCCCCTAGCCCTTAGTTACATACTGATTTATATATAAATAACTCTAGACTGCAAAGATTCACAGATAAACACAATAGCTCACTCAAATTAGCCTTTTATGGTCTTTTAGACATTTAGAAACCCTGTTGATGACAGTTCCCTTTTAAAACTGATCTTTTCAATGTCTGGGTCTCCCAGCACACTTCTGACCTTCTCTACATTTCAGAATCTTGGCTTTCCTCCAGAACGCATGGCTCTAGCTTGGCACTTCCTGACTACCACCTCTTCAGGCAGAACCGTGGCAGATGAGGAGGTGGTGTTACCCTCTATGTCCACCAGAACCTCTCCTGCTCCCCCACTCTCAGGAAGTCAGTACCCTCCTCCTATGAGTTTCTTCTTGCTAAGCTCTCCTTTCCTTCCTCCTTACCCATCTTCATCAGGTTCTTCTATGCCTCCCCTAACCCCCCTCCTTCTTTGGTTGACTCTCTCTCTCTTTCTAATCTTGCCTCCCACTCCTCCTCCAGTGAACGCATCCTCTTTGGGGACTTCAGTATCAACTGGCTGTCCCCAACCTCCAGGTCAACTTCTTACAGACTGAGTCCTTAAATCTCACTCAATGTATTACTGAACCCACCTGACTCATTCCTCCTTCCTGCAACCTCACCCTTCTGGAACAGGTTCCTTCCTCACACCCCCACCATATCACTGCAGCTGGTATTCTACCAGACACCTTTAGTGACCACTGTATAACCTTCAGCATTAGAAATGTTCAACCCCCTCCATTCTCCCTACAAATGCATTTGTTCTTGGTCCCGCCTGTCACTCAACATTGACTCCCTCCTAAATGGCCTTGCTTCAACAGTAGGACCCCCTTCTTCTCTGCCTCTGACATTGATATGGCCCTCTCCCTGTTCCATACCAAAGTTACACACATCTGGAACAAGCATACCCCCTCAGATAATCTAGAATTAAAGAATGCCAACACCCCTGGATCACACCTGACCTCACTGACCACTGCAAGTCCCATGCTCAAGCCTGGGCCCACTAGAGGAGATAACCTGCTGGACGTGGTCTTTACAAATGGGGAAAGTGTGGAAGAGGTGGTGATGGTGGGTGACGGTCTAGGTACAAGTGATCACAAGACTATAAGGTTCTGAGTAAGGACGGAGAGGGAGTCAAATCAGACAAGCACAAGGATTATGGACTTCAGGAGGATGTATTTTGACAGAATGCGGAGGATATTTAGGGAAGAAATGGCAGGAAAGTGGACTATAGGGGATGTGGAGGAGTTATGGGAAACTATAAATGGGGGGGTACTGAAAGCCACTGAAATTTGCATTAAGAAGATGAGGAAGAACAAAAAAGGAAGAGACCACTCTGGTTTACAAGGAAGTTGGCAGCAGTCAGGGAAAGGAAAAGAGCTTTCAGAAAATATAAGATGACACACAGGGAGGAGGACAGGAAGGCTTATAGGGAGAAGCAGAGGATGACAGGGCAGAAGATAAGGAGGGCTAAAGCTGACACTGAGGAGAAAATAGCTAGGCAGGCCAAAAGGGGAGAGAAAACTTTTTTTAGGTATGTAGGGGAAAAGAGCAAGGCGAGGCAGGGGATAGTACGGTTGAGAGGGGAGGGGGGAATACAACTGGAAGGGAACTTTGAGAAAGCAGAGGTGCTTAATAGCTACTTCTGCTCAGTCTTCACAGAGGAGGGGGGGGAGGGAGGACAAAAAATGCCTACTGGATCAATATCTCACACATACAACTGCACGTGGAATATATCGCGCAATGCACTAGCGTGACAGGGTACAAAACCCTGCAAGACATATTTGTTGCATGCAGTTTTGTACCCTGTCCCGCATGGGTGGGGAAGAGGAGTATTGTGTAGGTCAAGACCTATGTTTGGGAGGTGGTCTGCTGAGCTGCCACAGTGCCTCAGTGGAATTTGCTGTGGCAGTACAGGAGGTTGCTGTGCGTCTGTGGACTGGGGCTCAAATCCTGGTCCCAGATGTTTCAGAAACCGCATTGTGTGGTTTATTTTTTTGCCTCCCCCTCGATGTCACTTCCTGTCCCCATGTTGCCCCCCCGGAGTTGATTATTTTAATGGGGGGGTCATGGGCTCAGCCTTCTGAATAGGGGGTGTTGGGGGCAGATCCCCCGCAGATAACAAAAAAGGGGGGCAGAGCTGCCCACAGACAACAATAAACCCACATGTTCCATACGCTGAAATGCATTTTGGCACTGTGTCTGTGCAGCAGCAATGCATCCACTGAATTTACAGTGCAGTACATTGCTGTGCAGTTGTGTCTTTCGAAATTATGACCCTGTGCCAAAAGATGGATCCAAGCCTGTTCAGCATAGACAGGGTTAGAGAGGAACTAGTGAGGTTAAAGGTGGACAAGACAATGGGGCCAGATGGCTTGCACCCGAGGGTACTCCGGGAACTGAGGGAGGAGCTGGCTGCCCCACTGACGAGACTATTTAACTTGTCCCTGGATACACGGTGGGTACCAACTCCGAGGGACTGGAAGAGGGCAGATGTGGTGCCACTGCACAAGGGGGGCAGTAAGGAGGTGGCGGAGAACTATCACCCAGTCAGCCTCACCTCGGTGGTGGGGAAGGTGATGGAGGCACTAATAAAAGAAAGAGTGGCGGACTACCTGGTGGGGTAGCAGCCTGCAGGACAATAGGCAGCACAGCTTCACAAATGGGAGGTCATGCCAGACAAATCTGATAAGTTCTTCAATTGGGTGACACAAGGGGTTGACCAGGGAGGGGCAGTGGATGTGGCCTATCTGGACTTCAGTAAGGCCTTCGACACCGTCCCTCACAGAAGGCTAGTAAATAAGCTGGAAAGCTTAGGGGTGGGATGGAAAATAACTAGGTGGGTGGAAAACTAGTTGGCGTGCAGAAGCCAGAGAGTGGTGGTAAATGGGATGCACCCAAGTGTGAGGGGGGAGATGAGTGGGGTGCCCCAAGGGTCAGAACTGGGACCCCTTCTTTTTGATAACTACATCAGTGATCTAGCAGATGGGCTGGAGGGAAGGGTGTGCCTATTTTCAGATGATATGAAAATCTGCAATAGGGTGGACACCCCGGGCGGGGGTGGAGGCCATGAGGCAGGACCTGAAGATTCTGGAGGGGTGCTTGGAAACTTGGCAACTGAAATTCAGGGCCAAAAAGTGTGCTGAGATGCACTTGGTGTACAAAACCCGCGAGTAGCATACTTTCTTGGGGGAGATAAAAAAAAAACAGAGCAGGAGAGAGAGATTTGGAGATTATAATATCAAGCAACCTTAAGGTAGGCAGCCAATGCAGCAAAGTGATGGGGAAGGCAAATGGAATGTTATGCATTGGGGGGGGTCATTACTAGCAGAAGGAGGGAGGTACTGATGCCTCTTTACAAAGCCATTTTGTGGTCACACCTGGAATACGGATTCCAGTTCTGGAGACCGCACCTACTTAAGGACATAGATGGGATAGTGAAGGTTCAGAGAAGGGCAACCAAGATGATGCACAGTATGCAGGGGAAGCCATATGAGTAGAGGTGTAGGGAATTGGATCTGTACACTTTGGAGACAAGGGGGGGGGGCATGATTTAAACTTTCAGGTACATGAAGGGGATCAATAAAGTGAACGAGGGGAGCTTTCTTAAAAGGAAGGAGGGGGCTATAACTAGATGGCATAGCCTAAGATTGGAGGAAGGAAGATATAGAGGCAATGTGAGGTGGCGATTATTCACAGACAGGGTAGTGGAGTCCTGGAACAAACTACCAGAGAAAGTGGTGGGGGCTAAAATGGTGGAGGGATTCAAGAGGGCATGGGACAGACATATGGGGTTGGGAAGTGGGGGTAAGGGGAGGGCTAGTGGAAAGGGAGATGAGTGGGGGGGGGCAGACTCGATGGGCCATTGGGGTCCTTTTCTGCCACCATGATTCTATGATTCAAATTATCCCACTCTTTGCCTGACCGTCTGTCCTACAAGAAGCTCAGAAATTCCTGCACGAAGGCTGCCCGCACTGCTATGTAACCCCCCTATTAACTTTGGGTTTACTATAATGTCTTCCTGGGCCCCCAAATGCCCACTGTCAGGCTGGTGTCCTGTCTTTAGTAGTGCTGTCTATTTGTGTGAGAGTTCCCTACTGAGCATCCACGCCTGTCTCTTAAAGAAATGGCTAAGCTGTGTTTAAAACTTAGTCTGCGCTGGGTCCGAGTAATGAAGGCTTGTGGCCAGCCAGCCAGTTTGCTGTTCTACTCCATTCTGCAGTCGCTATTTGTGCAGAGGGAGCCCTTTTAGGGAATATGGCTATTTACTGTTTGTCGGGGTAACCCCCCTACAAATGGGGGCTCTCAAAAGTCTTCCTTGGGCTTGCCTTAGTGCCCTCTGCCAGGCTGGCGTTCTGTGTCCTAGCGATTTAAAAGTGTTTGCATGTGAGCGCCCTGTTAGCCTCCATTCCTATCTCTTTAAAAGATGCCTATTTTGTGGTGTCAAATTAATCTGGGTAGGGGCCAAGTGATTTCAGGCTCGAGTCTCGCCCTGGCTGCAGTGTTATTGCTCCATTCTGCCATCGCTATTGCGCAGAGGGAGCCCTGCAAGGAACTGTGAGTGTTTACTGTTCATCTGTTTTAATAATAATAATATTGTAGTTTGTCTAACCTGCCTTTCTCTGCAGCATGGACATTTTAGTATTGTACCACCATCTTGGTTCTGGACTGCCTATTGGGACCAATCAGTACCTTTGGGGACCCTAAAATGGTGTCTGTCCCCAGGGGTCTTGTGGGAGTGAATTTCTGTGGGAAGTGTAGTTTTTGCACTTTGGCACCTAAATGGACCTGGAGAGGGAGCTCTAACTGTGACCGATGGATCAGACAACCAAACCTTGTGGATTTCTAAGGAAGTCCTGGTGCTGCCTGGAGCAGAGGTCAGTCTGGAAGTAGATTTTGGAGAGTGAACAGCCTGAGTGATTCGAATAGCTGCCCCTGAGTAGCAGCACGGGAAACTGGTGAGAAGGCTGTGTTTGGTCTGCCTGCCTCATCTTCCCTTGTGAGGGAATCTTTCTGAGCCAAAGAGAAATCGGACTTTCTCCGAAGTTGCTGCACTGAGACCAGAATCCTGAATTGTGACGAATTGAATCTGTCAGGACCTGAGACTATCACGGAACTTCAGTTTGCGCAGAGACACTATATTGCTGCCAGACTGCTATCCGCTTGGTGGTATGGTGATCGCTTTACTATAAATGTGCTGTATGCTGTTAATGGGTTGCAATTTGGTTCCCCACTATTTAATTGTGCCACGCTTGCTGGAAGCTGCATCCAGCCTTACTGGACTGATATCCGATCTGTTCTACCCAGCCTTGGCCTTGCCACACTGGCCCAGCCAGCTACTTCAGGTGCAGAGAATACCATAGACGAGAGACTCGCCCGGGGATCGCCCCTGCTCAACATCTCAGACAGGAACGACACCTCTGTGATTCGTGTGGGCCCTGCTTCTCCTGGCATACCAGTTGTCAACCTGCATTCTCCATTTCATCCCTACTGTCTCGTATTGGGTAGCTTGAGTAACAATAAGGGTAGCTCCCTGCAACATCAGTTAAATCACAAGTGTTGTCATCTGATTGCATTGCTGTTTTTCCTTTCACGAGCTGAGCCTCCTGACTCTGGATTACAAATTGTGTGTGGTTGTGCATGCCTTTTCTTTTCATACAGGGCCCTGACCAGCTGCAGTGCCGGCCTACCCCAGGCAATGTTCCAGGCTAGCCCACTTTACTTCCAACTGGGTACCCAGAGCGTGTGACTGTGCAGGGACTAAAAGTGCATGCATAATTGCCTGACTAGATCAGTTTCAGAATCAAGCAACCTGATTACACCCCTCCCTTGTTCAATTCCCCTGAATAAATCAGATCTAACTCTTTTTGCATTTAATCTGACTGCGGTTCTAGTTTATACCAAGAGCACTGTACTGTTGTCATTTGCTGTGCCTAATCTTGTTTTACATGGGGTCTCCAGGGTCGAACTGGTGGGACTAGCCCTGGTGGTAAATGCAAACAGTGTCAGGATTTGTATGCTGAATAGGGGCTACTGTGAAAGTGTTTGTTGCATATTGTCTAGGCCACTAGAGGGGAAAGACGGGGGTTACAGCCTTGCTACTAACAACCCTGTCCTCCAGGTGGAGGTACCCGTTTCAGTACCCAGGCCCCTTAACCTGCAACTAGCCAAGCAGGCAGGGGCAGTAGCCCTTGGGACAGCACCACCTAGGGGTTACATCTTGGAAGCACCGCTGGGATTAGTGCACCCCCAGTGGCCAAAATCAAGAATTATTGTTAAAGAGTAATGGCTGCCCCAGTAGAAATGGCTGTACACCAGTTGGTGGGGTGGTGTATGGGGCAGGAGATTGACCCCCATAATGCCTTGCTAATACTGGATATACCTATGGGCACTAGTAGGGACACTGTTGAAAGGGCACTTTTTAAAGTTGAATGTTTGAAAAAAGCTACAGTGGTGGGTCGACAGGCTGATTTAATTGCCCAAACTCTCATGGCCTTTGTGGAGTGTAGCAACCCCCTGGACAGTTCAAAGGTGCCCCAGACTGTCGTTCCAGAGGGGTTCCCAGCCGCCTAGAGGGTGATAACTAAAGATAGTAAGGATCCCTTAGAGGATGAGCTCCCACTGTTATCTGAGTCTTTTGAGGAGAAGTTTGCCAAGTTGTTACTGGAGGAGGGTAAAACTGTGGAGGATTTAAAAAAATATTCCTGCCACCTGAGAGTGTCCCTCCCCCACTTTCCACACCCATCCCAGCACCTGTTCTTTCACCAACTTCTGTACCTGCCTCTGTACCAGCACGTAGTCATGACCCTTACCGTAAGCTCAAGATATTCGCTGGCATCCGCCCTACTCCTAATGGGGAAGTCGACTTGGAAACCTGGATAGACTCTGCTACTCTTGTGGTACAAGACTGGCAATGATCAGAGGCTGAAAACAAGGGCCCGCCTGGGGGAAAGCCTTCAGGGGACTACCCTTCATGCTTTTCACTCCCTGTGATCCTCTGACCCTGACGCCAAAGTCCAAGAGTACTTAGTCACCCTTGAAAATGTGTTTGGGGGCACCACTAGTGTTGAGGCTTTTAAATGGAAACTTAAAGATGTTAAACAACAGCTGGGGGAATTGCTCTCTGCCCACATGGATCGATTACAGGGAATCCTACAAACCATTTTTCGGAAAGGAGGCTGGGCCTCTAGTGAGGTGGATTGGGTAAGACTGGATCATAAACTCCACTCTGCCCAGCACTCCAGCTGGATGTTGCTCAAATTGCAACTGCACCAAAGGAAATCTGGCCCCTTGCTCTTCCATATGTTGATGAAGGAGGTACAGGAAGTTGAGGAGGAAGGCTCTCAGGAGCCCTGCACATTCGTAGAGGCTGCAACCCCCGCTCCAAGCACAGGGTCAGTCGCTGATGGCCTGGAATTCCAGAAATCACATAACAGAATCCAAGAACTAAATGCCAGTGCCAGCCCCGGGGGGCCCAGCAAGAGAGGGACTGCTACGGATGCTCCGCCATGGGATGAACTGATGAGGGAGTTCAGAGAAACAAAAAACAGTCTCTTAATGAAGGCTGCTCCTGAGGGTGCAGGCCCCAATCCTTATCCGAGTGCATCTGCTATGGGGGTTGGGGTTCACACCCAGGCACCTTCTGCTGACAGCAGCTCAAAAATTGATGAATTGACTATGGAAGTGAGAGAATTGATGAGATGTCTCCCAATGCTCGCCACACCACAGACAGAGGTGGAACCAAGGTTTTCTGTTGGTAGTATGCCTGCTTCAGCTCCCAATGTGATGTCTCAGCCACGCCAGACCCTGGAAAGCATATTTTGTTATAATTGTGGGAAGGATGGGCATATGAAGAGAGAATGCCAGTCCCCAAAAGACCTAGGTAAAGTTTTATACAGACTTCAAGGGGAGCTCCGGGAAGCGAGACCATGGCCAAGGAGCGCCAGCAATGACCGCACTGCAGGATCGAGAAATCCTAACTCAAACTTCTTTGTGGCTAAATCATCTGTCCAGGCCTCTGCTACTGCCTCTCCAGACTGATCCAAAATAGTAGACCCTTCGATGGAGACTTCTGTGACTGTCAATGGTATCCATGCTCGGGCTGCACTCGATAGCAGGTCGCAAGAGACCACTGTATTCCAGGGCTGGTATGACAAACACTTTTCTGATATGCCATTACAATCTCTGGAAGGTCTCCAAGTGTGGGGCCTGAGTAACAAGTCTTATCTTTACCTAGGATATGTCCGGCTCTGGCTGTCTTTTCCTGTGACTATAACTGGTGTAGATGAACAAGTAGAGACACCAGCCCTGGTGTGCCCTCCTATGGGATTGTATGATGGGATCCACTTGCTCATTGGAACCAACACCCACATGTTTGGAAGACTAGTGCAGTTGTGTCAAGAGAAACAAGGGAAATGGACTGGGTGGGCACTGAGAATTCCAGCCTTGATAAAGAGAGCCTATGATCTGCAAAAATGGACTACCGAAGCAGACAGAAATGAGCCAGTGGGAATAGTGTGGAAGAAAGGTCCTAATTCTCTGGTACAACCTCCCAATGCTCAGTACACCATTCATGGAGAGGTTTGCATTAGAAAGGATGTGAAAAATAAAATACTGATGCTAGATGCCCCTGGTGAGGGGAAGTTGCCTGAAGGGTTATTGGTTAAACCCAGTATCCTACCTGCCTGTGCCCATGCCTATGAACGGCGAGTGATGGTCCAAGTCTGGAATGTGTCTGCTCGAGAAATTCGACTGAACAGAGGGTGTGCACTAACTACGGTACACTGTGCAGACACTGCAGTGCTACCCGGCAACAAATATGCCAGTGAGAAATGGGGGTGACCCCAGACCTATTCAACTTTGGTGACTCCCCATTGCCTGCTGCATGGAAGACTCGAGTCAGTAGGAAACTTGCCCAGAGAGACTAAGGGTTTTCCTTAAAGGAGTGGGATGTGGGATGCATCCATGGTGCTGAGCACACTATCAGGCTTCACGATGACAGACCTTTTAGAGAGCGGCCCCGCTGCCTTGCCCCAGCTGATATAGATGATGTTTGGAGACACTTACAGGGGATGCTAGCTGCTGGCATTATTCAAGAGTCAAGAAGCTCCTATGCATCTCCCATCGTAGTCGTGCATAAGACTGGGTCTGTGAGGATGTGTGTGGATTATCAGACTTTAAACAGATGGACTGTACCAGAGCAATACACCATGCCCTGCATACAGGATGCCCTGGACTGCCTGAATGGGAGTCAGTGGTTTTCAGTACTTGATCTATGAAGCGGATACTACCAAATCCCGATGGCTCCCGAGGACTGTGAGAAAACAGCCTTCATTTGTCCCTTGGGGTTCTACGAATTTCTGAGGATGCCTCAGGGGATCTCAAGTGCTCCTTCGACTTTCCAGAGATTGATGGAGTGGGAAGTATGGGACATGAATCTGCTAGAATGCCTAATATACTTGAATGATGTTATCGTCTTTGGATGCACCCTCGAAGAGCATGAAACCAGATTATTCAAAGTCCTTGACCGCCTGGAAGAATTCAGACTCAAACTGTCTATAGACAAGTGTCAGTTTTTCCAAACGTCTGTAAAATATGTGGGACACATAGTTTCAGCCGAGGGGATACAGATAGACCCCAGCAAAGTAGAGTCCCTGACCACCTGGCCTCAACCAACTAACTTAAAAAAACTGCAGCATTTCTTGGGGTTCTGTGGCTATTATCGGAAGTTCATTAAAGACTATTTAAAAGTGATCTGGCCACTTCTTAATCTCACTCAAGGTCATCCTCCTACAAATCACAGGTATAAGAAGAGATCCCTCAAGGGAGAAGAAAAGGTGTATTTCCAAACAGATGAACCATTTGGAGCTCATTGGACCCCTGAGTGTTAGGCGGTGTTCTTCAAGATCATCTATCAGCTCACTCACCCCCCAGTGCTTACCTTTGTTGACTCTACTAAGCCTAATGTCCTGCATATGGATGCCAGCTTGAAGGGAGTCAGGGCCGTGTTGTATCAAGATCATGAAGATGGCCTGAGACCTGTGGCCTTCACCAGTAGAAGTCAGACACCATCTGAATGAAACTATCCTGTTCACAAGTTGGAGTTTCTCGCTCTAAAGTGGGCCATAGTTGACCAATTTCACGAGTACCTCTATGGGGCCAAAATATTGGTAAGAACTGATAACAACCCTCTAACATATGCACAGACCTCAGCAAAGTTGGATGCCACTGGCCACTGGTGGCTTTCTGCTCTGTCAACCCTACAATTACGCGGTTGAATACCACCCTGGACTGAACCATATTGATGCTGATGCTCTTTCATGGCGGCCAAACCCCTAAGACAACTGGGTGAGGCTGTCAGAACACTATTAAAGCATTGTGCCAAAAATTTGACAAAGACGAGTAGCTTTTCGCAAATACAGTATAGTGGACTGTTTGGTGGACTGTTTGGGGCCCCCCGATACTTGCATACCTGCAGCCTATTGTCATTTTTCTGCATTGGACATCAGTGCTCTGCTTCAGTTTGATAATGACAGCATTCAGTGGGCCCAATCCCAAGATCCCATGATCCAGCCCACACTTGATGCCCTACGTGCTGGGAAAGATGTGTCTAAATTTCATTCTGCCAACTTATGAACTGCATTATTATTCAAAGAAGGCCGACGATTAAAGTTGCGGGACCAGTTACTATATCAAGAGACAGTAGATCATCGGGGTCAGTTGGACAAGCAACAACTGGTGTCACCTACAGTCTTAAACAGCTGGTGCTGAGGTCCCTGTACAACCACATGGGACACCTTGGTATTGATCAGACCCTCGACTTGGTGAGGTCCAGATTCTACAGGCCAAAAATGGGGGCTGATGTTGAAAAGCATGTCAAAACCTGCAGAAGGTGTCTTCAGAGAAAAGCTTTGCCTCAAAAAGCCGCTCCTCTTGTTAACATTTCAACCAGTGCCCCCATGGAACTGGTTTGCATAAACTTCTTGTGTTTGGAGCCTGATCAGAAGAACATTGGCAATGTATTGCAAGTAATCAATCGCTTTACTCGATATGTCCAAGCTTTCCCTACCAAGGATCAGAAGGCCTCTCTGGTGGCCAAGGTGCTAGTAGAAAAGTTCTTTGTCCATTATGGTGTGCCCCAACGTATCCATTCTGATCAAGGAAGGGACTTTGAAAGCAGATTGATTAAGGAGATGCTCTCCTTGTGGGGGGTGCGAAAGTCTAGAACCACTCCTTACCACCCACAGGGGGACCCCCATCCAGAACGCTTTAACAGGACTCTCCTGGATATGTTGGGTACTCTTCATCCCAAAGACAGGTCCAAATGGAGCCAAAAGATTAGCACCTTGGTACACGCTTACAATTGTATCAAAAGTGATGCTACTGGGTTCTCTCCCTATCGCCTCATGTTCAGGAGAGAAGCCCGGTTTCCCACAGATGTCTGCTTTGGAGTCTCCCCGGATGGGGTCAGAGCTGAGAGCTATTTACAATATGTGCAGAAACTGAAAGCTCAATTGAACCATGCATACCAACTGGCTCAAACAATGGCTGCCAAACGAAACCTTGCTAGCAAAGAGAAATATGATCGATGAGTGAAGGCCCAAGAGTTGTTGCCCGGGGATTGAGTGCTATTATGTAACTTGGGACTGCATGGCAAGCATAAAATCGCCAACAGGTGGCATCATCTTCCATATGTAATAGTTGGTAAGTTGGATGATTTACCCATATACAAAGTGCGCCCTGAGAATGACTCTAAAGCTGTCAAGACCATGCACAGAAACCACCTACTGCCTATTGGCCAAGTGATCATTGGCGCTGAACCCTCAGACATTGCCTCTCCTGGGATGGTGACTTGTGCTGCTGCTAAAAAGAGACAGAGTCAACCTGCCCTAGTTGTTATAAATTCAAGGCCTTCCCCAGGCCCAGAATGATACTGACTGTCAGTCCACCTCTGATGATAGTGAGTGTGACAATGTTTATTACCCTTCTTATGAACTGAGTCAGCTGTTTCAAGGAAACCCTATGTATAACCATGGGGATGAAGCTGGACCCTCAGGACTGCTTAACCCCCCAGCTTCTTCCCTGAAGCCAGTGCTCCCTGAAAGTGAAGTGCAGAGTATTGCATCAGAAGTGGCAGAATATTTGTGTCTGGTAGAACTCTTTGAATTTCCCAAGGAGGAATCTGTTGTGGTAAATCTCCCTGGTGACATGCCAGAACTTGAAGAACAATATGAAAGTGTTGACAGCAATCCTTCAGTGCCACAAAGTCTAATTGTGCCAGAGTCTCCTGAGAATGAACAACCTGGGCCCTCTTCAGAAGATAATAATGAGCACAGTATTGTAGAGACAGAATCTGCAGAGCCAGGAGTTGATAGTGTTCCTAAGCTGGACATTTCAACCAGTGCAGAGGCATCCCTCACTACAGGAGAAGAAACTCATGCCAGTGTTGACCACCCAAAGCCTGTGTCTGTTCCCCCCAGAAAATCTGGATGAGCTGTCAAGCCAGTGATTCGCTTTAGCTATGACTCCCCTGAAAGACCAGTAGATCATCCTTTAAATGTTGTCCACAAGGGTATCTATGTTTCAAAGAGCTCACTGCCCAGACTGAGCCTTTCCGCTACTTCCAAGTTGATTGTCCATCCTTCAGGACATGGTGCCCCTGCCCCTTCTAGCTCCAAGTTAGCTGATAGGGATGGGACCCCATATATGGTATTCAAAGTGCAAGAAAGTATTACATGAAAAGTATAGTAATGTTATTATGTAGTTCATAGCAAAATCAGTATTGAATGTATGAAGAATGCAAAGCTGTTGTCATTATAAATATAGTATATTAATAGAGAACACTGAATAAGTATAGTACATTTACTGATGCATCAGTCATTATTGTATTCTGTATTAATGTCACGTATATAACGTATCATATATTGTTTTTCCTTTTCATGCTATAGTGGTATAGACTTGATGCGGATGCCAAGTTCTTTCCAGGCGGGGAAGGGTGTAACCCCCCCTACAAATGGGGGTTCCCAAAAGTCTTCCTTGGACTTGCCTAAGTGCCCACTGCCAGGCTGGTGTTCTGTGTCCTAGCGATTTAAAAGTGTTTGCATGTGAGCTCCCTGTTAGTCTCTATGCCTGTCTCTTTAAGAGATGCCTATTTTGTGGTGTAAACTTAATCTGGGTAGTTGTCGAGTGATTTCAGGATCGAGTCCCGCCCGGGCTGCAGTGTTATCACTCCATTCTGCCATCGCTATTTGCACAGAGGGAGCCCTGCTAGGAACTGTGACTGTTTACTGTTTACCTGTTTTAATAATAATAATAATAATATTGTAGTTTGTCTAACCTGCCTTCCTTTGCAGCATGGACATTTTAGTATTGCTCCACCATCTTGGTTCTGGACTGCCTATTGGGAACAATAAGTACCTTTGGGGACCCTAAAATGGAGTCTGTCCCCAGGGGTCTTGTGGGAGTGAATTTCTGTGGGAATTGTAGTTTTTGCACTTTGGCGCCTAAATGGACCTGGAAGGGGAGCTCTAGCTGTGACAGACAGATGGATTAGCCAACCAAACCTTTTGGATTTCGAAGGGAGTCTCGGTGCTCGCCTGGATCAGAAGTCAGTCTGGAGTTAGAGTTTGGAGAGTGAACAGCTCGAGTGATTCGAGCAGTTGCCCCAGCGTAGTAGCACGGGAAACTGGTGGGAAGGCTGTGTTTGGTCTGCCTGCCTCATCTTCCCTTGTAAGGGAATCTTACTGAGCCAAAGAGAAATCAGACTTTCTCCGAAGTTGCTGCGTTGAGACCAGAGTCCTGAATTGTGATGAATTGAATCTTCCTGAAGGGGACCGAAGATTTGCCTCGGTGCAATCGGCCTGTCAGGACCTGAGACTACCACAGACCTTTGGTTTGCGCAGAGACACTGTATATTGCTGCCGGACTGCTATCTGCTTGGTGGTATGGTGATTGCTTTACTATAAATGTGCTGTATGCTGTTAGTGGTTGCGATTTGGTTCCCCAGGATTTAATTGTGCCACGCTTGCTGGAAGCTGTGTCCAGCCTTACCAGACTGATATCCCAACTGTTCTACCCGGCCTGGGCCTTGCCACACTGGCCCAGCCAGCTACTTCAGGGGCAGAGACTGCCATCGACAAGAGACTCACCCAGGGATCGGCCCCCTGCTCAACATCTTAAGCAGGAACAACACCTCGATGATTTGTGTGGGCCCTGCTTCTCCTGGCATACCAGTTGTCAACCTGCAGTCTCCATTTCATCCCTACTGTGTCTTGTATTGAGTAGCATGAGTAACAATCAGGGTAGCTCCCTGCAACATCAGCTAAATCACAAGTGTTGTCATCTGACTGCTTTGCTATTTTTCCTTTCACAAACTGATCCTCCTGGCTCCAGATTACAAATTGTAATCCCTTGTGGTCAACACCCGGTGAAACACAGAAAAAGACCATTCTGGCGACATTACGGTAATGGTCCTTTCTGTGTTTCTTCCCAATGTTCCCCCCCTCCCGGACCAACTCCGACCTGGAGTTGGAATCCTAGAAGTCTGGGGGTGTGGCGCAGTCCCCCACAGAAAACAGCGATGGAAGAGGCAGCACAATACCTTCGTCGCTATTGTGCCATCGCTTGGGGGGAGGTTGACATTCTCACCGACGAGATATCTTGGTGCTTCCAGGTCTGGTTGTGCATGCCTTTTCTTTTCATCACAGGACACCGACCAGCTGCAATGCCGGCCTACCCCGGGCAATGTTCCAGGCTAGCCCACCTTACTTCCAACTGGGTCCCCAGAGTGTGTGACTGTGCAGGGACTAAAAGAGCATGCATAATTGCCTGACTAGATCAGTTTCAGAATCAATCAACCTGATTATATCCCTCCATTGTTCAATTCCCCTGAATAAATCAGATCTAACTCTTTTTGCATTTAATCTGACTGCGGTTCTAGTTTGTACCAAGGGCACTGTACTGTTGTCATTTGCTGTGCCTAACCTTGTTTTACAGGTGGTCTCCAGGGTCAAACTGGTGGGACCAACCCTGGTGGTAAGTCCAAACAGTGTGGGGATTTGTATGCTGAATAGGGGCTACTGTGAAAGTGTTTTTGCATATTGCCTAGGCCACTAGAGGGGAAAGAGGGGGTTACAGTGTCCTGGAGGGCTGTACCCAGGTTAGCCTTGTTGCTAACAACCCTGTCCTCCGGGTGGAGGCACCTGTTTCAGTACCCATGCCCCTTAACCTGCAGCTAGCCAAGCAGGCAGGGGTAGTAGCCCTTGGGATAACACCACCTAGGGGTTACATCAGTTATTATAGCAAAGGTAGAGAAGTTTGTCTAACCTGCTTTATTTGCAGCACAAACATTGGAATGGAAGCCACCATTTTGGATTCTGGACTTCCAATATTTGGACCAATCGAACCACTGGGGACCTAAAATAGAGACTGTCCCCACGGGTATGGTAGGAAGGAATTCTGTAGTTTTTGTAGTTGTAGCTGTTGGCACATAAGCTGGCCTGGAGGGGGTGCCTTACTGTGACTGACAGTTCCTTCAGCCAACCAAACCTTTTGGATCACAGGGAAATCCCCAGAACAGCCTGGGTCAGTGTGCTGTTGAGAGGTGGAAGTTGAAGAGTGAACAGCTCGAGCTGTCGAGCAGCTGCTTCCTGAAGGAGCATAGAGGAACTGGCAGGAAGGCTCTACTGGCCTGCCTCGACATGCTCCAGTTATTGAACTGCCTTTGCAGAAGCTGGATTGTGTTCCGATTTCCCAAGTTGGAATCTGCAGCAGAAGAAAGAAGTTGTTGTTGGGATTTGGCCGAAGACTTGTTCCAGAAGTGATTGGCCTGCCTGCTGTTAGAAGAGAGCCTCAGATTGAAAGGTTTGCGCAGTGAAGCTGTAATTTGCAAATGGACTTTATCCAAACTGTGGCTTAGAGAATTGAGAGATTTAGATGTGCTCAATGCGTTTCGTGGGTTGCGATTTGGTTCCCCAATGGCAAGTTCTGTTATGCTAGCTGGAGGCTTTTCCAGCATCCAATCACGGACATTTTTCAAACTGTTTCTCCTGCCTGGACTTTGTCACCTCGCCCTAGGCTGCTACTCCTGATTCAGAGACCTTCTCGGTGAAAGACCCACTTGGGTATTCGGCCCCCTGCTCAACATCACCGAACAGGTAGCGACAGCCAGGAGGTGAGTCGTGTAGGCCCTGCTTCCCCTGGCACTCCAGAGCAACACCACGAGGTCGTCATCTCACCTGTCCTGCATCCTGGTCTGGGTAGCTTGAGTACAAATCAGGGTAGCTCCCTGCAACAACAGCTGCAATCATTGTGTACCATCTGATTTTCCTGTTCTGGGTTATATTGCAACGGACTGAGCTATCCGGCTGGGGATTACAAATATTTGGGTTGTGTGCATGATAACTGTTTTCCTTCCTAAGAGTCCCAACAACAGCTGCAACACCAGCCACCCTTGGCAATGCTTTAGGCTAGCCTGCATAACATACCGGGTACCCAGGGTTGTGGGACTGTTAAAAAAGGGGCTTATAGTGCATGCTAAACCAACCTGAATTAAATCAGACGTGCCAACCATTTGCTAGATTCACACCCCAGCCTTGTTCATATCCCCTAAATAAATCAGATTGTTGGTTTTTCACGTTTATTTATTTAGTTTTTGTTGACCGGGTAAGTGCACTAGACAAATCCTGCCTATTTTCAGGCATGACCCGGGGGAGGGGGATACAGATGAATGCCAACTGACTTTGAACCAGATTAAGCTGTTGGGGGTATTTTTAGTGAATGAGGGAAATTTGGCCAGGACACCAGGGAAATTTCCCTACTTTTTTCGATAAGTGCCATGGGATCTTTAACATCCACCTGGACTATCACCAATCCAAGCAGATGGGACCTCAGTTTAACGTCTCATCCGAAAGACGGCATCTCAGAAGTGCAGCACCCCTCTCATGCTGCACCACAGTGTCAGTACTGGGATATGAACCCAAGTGCCAGATGTGGGAACTGAACCCATAGCCCTCTGATCTCCCGGCCTCAGAGGCAAGTGTGCTACCTACTGAGCCACTGACACTTTGAACCTGGATAGTGTATACCTTATTGGTGGGGTTACAGTATTGCTATTGTATTGCTGTATCACTGATCTTATTTTCCAGGCAGTCTCCAGGGCACCTGCAACAGATCCAGCCCTGGTGGTAAGAGAAAGGGGTGTGAGAGCAGTATTACTGCTAACCACTGAATGTGAATGTGTTATGTGTTACAGTCTGGGCCACTAGAAGGGTTAGTGGATGGTTATAGCATCCTGGAGTGCTATACCAAAGCAGTTAAGCGACCCCCAATACCATTCCTCCAGGTGGAGGCACCCGTTCACAGAGCTCAGGCCCCTCAACCTGTGCATAGCCATACAGGCAGGGGTAGTAGCCTATAATATAGCGCCACCTAGGGGTTACAGCTACATTATTCTGTTTTGAAACCAGCCTCCAAAATAACCTTAACTCCCCAGCAAAATTCTGGAAGGTTATTCACTTAAAAAATATACCATGACAGGGTGTGGGGTAATGCTGGATTTACTCACACCTGGTGAGGTTCAGTCATGAGGTCGCAGGCCGAGTGAGTAAACCACACCAGAAGTGGGTAAATCCTGGCATTACCCCACATCCTGGAGTGGCATTTTGCGATTATACAATGATTTCCCTCGTTTATGTTGAAAAAATAATAAAGAAAAATATTTTATTTGCATTTTACTGTTTTTAATTGATTGTGTAGGTCTGCCAGAAAAAATAGTCCCTGTTGCTAGGGACACAGAGGGCTTAATCTGTAGGTAGGCTAGGGTGCTGGTGAAGGCAGAGAGACAATGTAGGCAGCAGGGAGATGTGGTAGTGGAGTAAGAGCAGTTGTTGATGTAAATGTGGCACCATCCTCGTTAGCTAAACTAACAGTTTAATACTTTGAAGAATGCTGAACTGGAGAAAGTGTGTCAATTAAAAATGAGGGCTACAAGTTATGAAAATCACAGTGGAAAAGTTGAGCCGTGTAACTACGCATGCGCCTATGCGCATGGCGAGTATCACAGATGGGCTTTTCGGCCATGATTTCCGAAACCGTCTAGCCATTGTTTTTAATTGAGACACACTTTCCAGAGTTCAGTATTGCTCAAAGTGTGAAACTGTTACTTTAGTTGAACGGGGATGGTGTGAGGTGTGGTGTACAGTAGGAGTCTCGTGGTGTCCGGTCTTCAGGTAATAGGAAGTGGAGAAGCTGACACTCTTTTTTTTTTTTTTGTAGCAGGCAGCTGATTCTGTTTCTGAATGTGAACTGTTTCTGAATGTGAACATATTATTTGATAAGTGAATGGCTGGGGTGAATGTTTTACTACTTGGGCCTTTCCCTCTCCCCCTCCTCCTCATACCTCTCTTCTTTCTGTCTCCTTCCTCTCCACCCCACCCATACCATTCCAGAGGTTTCACTTCTCCCCTGTAACTCTTCAAGAACCTTGCTTGCCCTTTGTTCACTCAGCTTGTCTAAAACCAGACCTGACGGGCCGGACCTTAAACTTCATCTTTCCACACCCACCATCGCCTCCCCTTTACTCACCTTCTCAACCTCTCCTTCTCTCTCTCTGTACTGTCCCTCAGTCTTGGAAGATTGCCAAGGTTCTTCTTCACTATGGGAGTGGCACCTCTTCCCCAGGCAGTTTCCATCCTATCTTCTTTCTCTCCACTCTAGCAAAGCTGCAAGGAAACTAGTTTATTCCAGGCTTGTTGACTTCCTTTACTTATCCAACTACCTATTTCCTTTCCAGTCTTGTTTTCGGAAGCACCACTTTACTGTCTTCTCCCTGCTGTGGGTCACTGACTCCATCCTCACTGGGATGGATCAGGGGCACGTCACAATGACAATTTTCATTATCCTGGCCAAAGCCTTTGACCCAGTGGTCCACCCTCTCCTACTGGATAAGCTCAGTTCTGCTGGCCTCTCAGCTTCCAGTGCTGACTGGTTCCATTCCCACCTCTTGGACCATTTGCAGTTGGTACAGGCAGGAGGTGCCCAGTCCCCTCCCCTTCCTGTTCAGACTGGGATCTGACAGGGCTTCATCCTGGGTTCTGTCCTTTTTTCCACATTCCTAAATGACTTTCCCTCTGCCAGTGCCAACTCGCATATTCATATGTAGGCCGATGACACAGTCATCTACTGTATGCCTCCAGCCCCTCGGTCTTGGCTGTGGAAGTCTCACTCCAGCATAACTTCCATAATGTCCTGTGCTGCTTCCACTCCAACCAACTCCGGGTCAACAGAAAAAAAATGCCAGTGACGTTTGGAACCAGCCAGAAATTGGGCAGGCCCCCCTTCCCGTCTTCACCACCCTGGATGGCACTCCTCTTGAAGAGGTTTGCTCCTTCAAAGACCTTGGTGTTTGGCTGGGTAGCAGACTTGCCCACAATAACACTATCTACTGCAAGCTCCACCCCAATCTTGGTGCCCTGTACCGCAACAAGGACTACCTTTCTCCCAGGTCTGCCGGACGATGGTCACCAACATGGTTCTCCTGGTGTTAGACTATGCAGATGTGGTCTACCACACTACCCCCTCCTCTTCCCTCACCAGACTGGACACCCTCTGCAGTGCGATTTTGTATCCTATGTTTATCATCTTTCTTTTACAGGAAAATAATCAAACCCTTAGTGAAATATTCTGGCATTTCGGACTGTAAGATTTGAACAAACACTGTAAGAATAGTGAAATTTTGGATACAAAACACATAAAATTCTGTCTGTAACCCATCTTCTCCTGGTGTTAACGAAGTATTAAGGGATTGAATTACCTTTACCACTACTCTAACTGTATGTCATAGGGGACACTAGTGACCGAGCCTGATTCAGGCTCAGTTGGGCTTTCCTAAGAGGGGAGAGGCACTGTGACATATTAAGATCTAAGGGTAGATGAGTAGGAGAAGAATCTAAATGGCTGGTTATTATCTCTGTAAGGCCTTTGAGTGAAGTGATCAACTCTCCTTTCTCATTTATCAGACTTTGAATAGTAGTTTTAATTTTTCTCTGTTTGCATGCCTCACGGGGGTCTGAAAAGGGTGTTTTATTTGTTCCGTATGATAATTCTGCTTGTAAAGTAGTATCCCTATCATCTCCAAATACTGCAGTGGGTTTCTTCCTCTATATGTCTCCTTACTCCTGTCTCTCATATCCAATGCCTCAATTTTTCAGCAGCACTTTTGGACCAAGTTCTGTGGTAGGATTACCATTTGGCGCAGAACTTCTGCCACGGTGGTTTATAATTTCTGCAGATGTTCCATGGCACCGTTGAACTGCCACATCACAGCATCACCTTGTCATCCTGACACTATGTCTATGGCAAACGCTATGGCAGCCGGGATGGAGAATGCACAATACCACTATTTCAAACAATAAATCCATAGACATTTAGAAATAATATATTGTTTTTAAAAGCTAAAAAAAAAACTCTAATACTTAATCTCCTATCCTATTCCATAAATGAAATACGCAGCGGGGACCTTGTGTGTTAAATGATTTATCTCTACTCCTGCTGTTGATGCCACTCGTGAGGTCCACACTATGTATCATTAACATATTTCTATGAATTTTGTAAAGTAGTTTTTTTTTTTTAAATAAATTTCCCTTTTTGTGATCGTGAAATTGTATCCTCATTCTTAAAGGTCCCTTTGGAAATGGAATAAGCAGAATAGTGGAGATATTTCAAGACCCATTTTTCATGCCAACCCACTTCTCCTGACGTACTACGTCACCCTTCAGGTCATGACAGACACATAAGCCCCTTGTGAGGGAAGGCTCTCCGTCCCCTTACAAGGTGTCACATGTGCAACAGAACACTGTGCCATATCTTTTCAGGCTTTGAGCGGTGCTGTGCAGAAGTAATGGCCCCCATCCTCATGCTGCCCAGCCAGCTGCCTGAGCCTGTCCCCAGACTTGAGTCACTGGCATGGAGACACAACATAGAGGATAATGTATGGTCCTCTATCAGTAACCGGTCTATTAACTGTCGAGAGGTCACCAGGGTGACCATATAAACCTCGAGAGCGTAGCTCGAGAGGCTTAAGTCGCCATGGTAACCGTGAAACAGTTAATAGTAACCAGTTGCCAAAGAGGGACCATACATTGTTTTTTATAGTGTATGGTCCCAAGAAAGATTGAAGAGGGTTCCTTACCTTTTAAATAAGTCACTGCCACGGTTGTTCGGTCATTCCATCACCGCTGCATGCATCCATTGGTTCCTGAGAGAAAAAATGTGCGCACATGCGCAGACTGTTCCCAGTTGTTAACCCATCGATGTGACGTACCATTGATGGGTTAACAAGGATGAAATGTCACATCGATGGGTTAACAACACTGGGAAATTATGATTTTTGTAGGTTAACAATGTTCTACCATACATTATATGCTAATTGCTGGCCCAATGGCCTGCTCTGCACACAACATTTCATTATAACTTTTTGGCAGTTCGATCAACCCATAATAACATGCAGATCAATAACCCTGGAAAAAAATGTGTACAGCACAATTATTCATTTAACATGTCTGTTCTTCCAACAGGTGTACACATCATTATAGCCCACCTTTCTAGACATAATTTCTTTTTTTAAAGACGGGTTAATTCATGTTACCAGTTATTCATTTCAAATGGATTCCCTATACCTTAAAGGCACAAATAAATCTGTACAAAGTAAAGTATTCAGTTAACAGGTCTATGCTGTTGTCAAGTATTTAAATTGGCCCCAGTGTAGTAACTTCAAAACTGAATATTTTATTAGGTTGTAATACAGGTTGAGCAAATGTCACAGCATCTGATGTGCTCTGCCACTTCCTCAGGGAGTGGAAGCAGTAGTAGATAAATGACTATTTATTTCTGTAGCAGAATGCAGTACTGTCATCAGCTAAAATATGATGTGATGTAATTGATAACATCACATACTGAACATAGAGAGGTTTTGGATATAAAAGGAGGGGAAGGTAACCAGTTGCTATGAAAAACTATAAATATTAATAAAGAACCACCAAGAACGGTGGATTCTGCAGCACAGTAGATATTCTGTAGTAGTTGCAAGTGGAAGCACAACGTTTCGTTCACAGTAAATCTGCCGACATCCACAATAGTGACGGCACAATGCTGACACTCTGTATTATGCCATCAGTAACTAAAGTGTTCTTTGTGGGGAGGGGGCACCACCCATGTGGGGGGCTCTGCCCCCCTCACCCAAGGTATTTAAATATAATCAACTCCAGGTCAGAGTTATTTTGGGGAGGGCGCAGAACACCAGGAGTGCGTTGGGGAACCACAGCCCATTATAGCGACTTTTGCTGTAATGGTCTTTTTTGGGGTTTCGAGATTTTGGTGTCGCTGTACTGTGGGCCACCAGTTGCAAGTTCTGTGCAAAATTTTGTGGCTGCAGAATTCTAGGGGCCTTGCTCATATCCTTTGCCTCCTACTCCCTTCATTCCAAGAGGACTTTTGCGTCGTCTCCCTTCTCCACCAACATTCCTCTGCTGCGCAGTTTGCTTTCTCCTATCACCTTTCCTCCCTCTGGAACTTGTTCCCTTCCACTCTCTGTCTGTCTCTCCTGCCCTTCTCATTAAACTCCAGCTAAAACGTCTCCCTGCCCCATCCTGCTCCTGCCAGTTCTCCACCTGACCCAACATCTGCTACACCCTGCCATACCTGTGTTCTAGATTTGCACTCACCTGTGTACTACCACTGCCTGAGTTAGATTCTGCTCCACTCCACAGTTATTACAATGTGTTTTTCACCTATGTTGTTGACACTTTATTACACACTAATGCTGCTTGGTGTTCTACCTCACGGTTCTGCCATTGCCATTGCACTTTTATCCTGTTAGTTGTACACTTTTTTACACTTTATTTTGTACCTAGTCATTGATGCTATGTTAGCTGCATGACTGCACTCCTGTTCCCATTTTCCTCCAGGTCACACCTGCAAGCAAGCCTTGGTGCAGTGTGCATTTCCCAGTTACCAATTTTCAAATAAATATACCTGGAAAGTCTAGATCCTTTACCATCACTTCACTACAAACTGCTAACAAAGATACTTTTTTATCTAAAAAATGCTCAGTTTTTATTTTTGTTTGATTTATTTTTGGCGATTTTTACATGGCTCTGTATCCTTTTAAGGATTCATTACAGTTTAGCAACACATCTCATGTTACATGTTCATCCAGAGCATCAAAACAGAAATTTTCTTTTTGTTTTATAGGTCACAAACCCTTCCTTCCACCTGAAGAGACTGAGACAGACAACATGTTTTGAAGAAAATGGCCATAGCCTTGTATTTATTAAACAACATGTAATGAACAGTTACAGCCAAATCTGTGTGATATGCACAGCAAGGTAATAATGGCAAGCCATTCATTAAGCTACTCATCATTATGATCATCACAATGGCCATCCGCTTACCCCCAAGAGGAGCCAAATGAATGGGTACAAGTCACTGTGAGGGAATTGGCCTCCGGGGCATGACTGATGGCTCTGGGCTGGGTGACGATGCGCCCTCTCCCATCAGAGGTTGCTGCATCTCATGGGCAATGCCCAAAGAGGCTACCCCTCTGAATGCTGACTGAACCAGGAACATAAGCCATCTGGACCTTCACCTCTTGCCAGCCTCTGGGTTGATCCACCTGCAAAGATGCGTGCTTCCCTGTTCCCCTCTCTGTACAAACTATGCCGCCACAGGATGAGCACATCCAAAATGCACATCCCCCAAAAGCACTTCATGCCACTATTTCTACCAAAGCACTTTGTAGGTCATCTAAAAATCTACATTCCCTAAGCTAGAGAAGTGCACACCATCCTGGGCATATAGCTCGGGTACCTGCATCACAATGTCATCATGCCTCAGTAGGTGTCACAAGTGGACAGGAATAGGGAGCAAAAATGGGACAGTGCCTGATTAAGGTCAAGGGTTCTGCAGTATGTACCAAACTCCAGTTAGCAGCCAGGAGGTCAAATAGGAAATCAGGCAGGGAGAATCTGCAGAAGGAACGACCCTGGATAATTTTAGGTGTGGTCTTACTCATCCTGATTTTATGAACACAGTAGGTAATACAGTGATCAGTGAACAAACGCAGGAGAGTTTCTTTCACAGGAGGAAGAGTACCAGAACACAGGGGCATGCTATAAATCTTGAAGTGGGGAGAAGTTTAAGAGGGATGTAAGGAAATACCTTTTCACAGAAAGAGTAATGGATGACTGGAACAGCCTTCCAGAAGAGGTGGTAGGGACAAAGACAGTGAGAAGCTTCAAACATGCATGGAATAGGCACATGAGTTTAATCAGCAGAGGTAAAGGAGGAAGGAGGGAGGAAGGAACACAGCTGACCAGATAGGGTCCAGGGTGTAGTAACTGGTAGGGAAAATTGGGCAGACTAGATGGACCTACTGGACCTTTTCTGCAAACAATGTTTCAAATCAGCAACGATGTTAGTGGCTGCAATACGGTGGAGGTGAGAGGACAAAATCCAATCTATGAGGGATTGTTTAGAAGATTGCCTATTGAATCTTTTCGGGTCAGTGAGTAATTGATGTAGATTGAAGACTTTGATTTAGAGTGAAGATTTGAGGACTTGGGCCCAAGTCAGTTACAATTTACATCTCCCAGGCTGATAAGTTCATGCTTTGGAGTAACAATATTAGCTATATGGCCAGAAATGATATCAACAAATCAGCTAAAACATCATCACTGTTATGTACAGGAGGATGGAATGGGAGAAGGTAATTTTGTCACTGATTAACTCATGGGACCTATGGCTGGCCTCCCAAGAGATGGGAGTAAAGGTAAGGACAGAGAATATACACAGGGCTACCCCCACCACTTGCTTTTCACTATAGTCTGTTGATAGACAGTAAACCCAGGAAGAATAGTGTCAGAGGTGGGATTCTTAGCAGATAACCAGGTTTTGGAGAGTAACAGAATATCAATGGTGATCTGGGTTGCCCAAACCTTGATAAGGTCAATCTTAGAAAGAAGGTGTCAGATATTAATTTGATACAGGTGGAGACCCTTGGGGGGGGGGAGGCTGTGGGCAGGGCGAAGGTCGAATTAGCTAGGGTGGGACCACGGTTCTATATCCATCCTTTCCTCCCTCCCTCTCCAAAGCCCTAGTGCAGATTGTTGCATACCAACTTACTGAAGACCTAGCCAAATATGATATCCAGTGCCCCCAACAGCATGGTTTTAGAAAATCTCATAGCATGACAACTGCCTTATTTGAGTTTATCAACTACATATGCAGTGCACTAGACCATAGCCAATTAGTGGGAGCAATATTCATTGACCTCACTAAGGCATTTGATACGGTTCACCACCCCCTTCTGCTCACTACACTTACATCCCTTGGCCTATCTAGTCCAGTCATTGGTTGGTTCATGAGCTACCTAGGTGACTGCACCCTGTAAATTAAAATCGGTGATACCCTCTCCCGTAGTCTTCCAGTGCGCTCTGGTGTTCCCCAAGAGTCTATCCTTGGCCTCTTACTGTTCAGTTTATTTCTAAACACCCTCCCTTGAGCCTGCAACACGAACATGATCCTCTACGCTGATGATGCTGCTGTTTTTGACTGCCACACCCAGCCCTCCCCTCTCTCAAATGCCCTGCAAGCTGACTTCCTTGCAGTGGAAACCTGGTTTACCCAACACAACTTTAAATGAATTACAAAAAAATGAAAGTGATGCTCTTCTCTAATCAGTGTAACAGGCATAATTCCACCCATCTAAATATCCTTAGCAATCGCAACCTACCCCTTGACTAAGTTAATGAGTTTAAATATCTTGGCATCACTCTTGATAGCCCTCTAACCTATGCACTGCATGTTAATAAGATCCCCAAGGAGGTTAACTCCAGAATCAGTGTCCTTTATCGGCACAGACATTGTATGACTCCAGAGGCCCTCCATCAAGTTGTTGTCAGTTCAATTATCTATGGCTTAATCATCTATGGTGTGGCGATAGATACTACCCTAAATAGAATCACAGTTGTGCTAAACAAATCTTGTAGACTGGTTTCCGGAGCCGACAGGCGCACACACACATGTGATCTCTATGTGCAGACAAACTGACTCCACCTTAAGGGTAGGATTAACTACCAAACCTACTTGTTTGCCAAGAAAATTCAACTGGGACTAACTCCTTCTGCTGCCCTGCCTCTCATCAAGCCTTCCCACAGTGGCATGACAGCAGTGTCAGGGTGGATGATAAAGACATGTAGAGTTTTACTGACTGTTATTCAGGGTTTGGTAGTTGGGTATGGTACATAGAATGTGTTAGTGCCTATTGTTAGGTATGATCCAGGAGGATGTCACCTGTGTTCTACATGGAGCTGAGCTGGTAGGTGTACCCAACAGTACGTGGCTGTGGCCACTGTCTGTTTTGTGTGCACTGTCTGTGTTATGTCGCATGGGTGCTGGTATGCATATGTCAGGTAATGCATGGGGTACCATGATATTGCACGGATTGTGCTAGGCATATACCAACCACTGTGATGGGCTACACTTACGGTACCCTGCCCTCCCGTACAGTTGCATTAGTATGCCTCTTGTGCCCTTGTTGTATGTGATCTGGAGCTCCATGCATCCTACTGCATGCTAAGTGGTATGCAGGGCCTGTAGATGACATGTGTGGGTATGTTGTACAGGAACCGGGAGGATGGTAGGATAAGGGCACTACATGGGCCAGCCAGCACTGTGCCAGACCACACCTACAACAGTGGGATGTATCATTCCTGCTGCATCTGGGCCATAACACAGCTGTGTGTGGTGCCACAGCTGTGCACACTTGTAGGACGTGGCCCTGCATTGTTCTTTCCATCTACAACATGTACATGTGGTTGTTGGTGCACAGTACCAGTATACATGTGTGAGTAATATGTAGGGTTTATTGTACTGTGCTATGTGTTCTGCTGTATGCTATCACTCACATCTCCTTCGTACTCCTTCACAGACACTGGGGCCTGGTAGGGCCAGACCAGGGCCAGACAGCAAGAGTGACCGCCAGGACCAGCGGTAGGAGGATGGGACCCAAGGCTGTAATGGGGCCTAGTGTGGACAAGCAGTGGAGGGAAATACTGCAGACACACATCCATGTAAGTACCCTGCATTGTGTTTTTTCGCCATCTAGGGTGCATGTGTACACTATGCTGCATGACTGATGTGGGAGGGGGATGTCTATGTGTGTCCCGGCAGGTGGCATGCATGCCTGTAGAGGTGGCACCAATGCAGTTGTGGTTTGCAACACTCACCCAGCCCTTGGGGCATTGTCCCACTACTGACACTGTAGTGTATCAGGGTCTGTGCTGTCTACTGTCTTGCTCATCATTGCGACAGCCCTGTTGCCCTGTGTGTGTATTGTGCCTTGTCATGCATTACACTGTGTGGTGGCATGTCTCCTGTGCCACAGAACTGGTACACCACGGCATTGGCAGTATTGCTCACAGGCCCAGATTCTACACCTGTCATTTGTGGGTGGGTCTGTTGTGCCACATAGTCAAGCACAGGTATGCATCTTTGTGTGGCCGGGGGTAGCCACAGGCCACTGTTGTACTGGGTTGCCCTTGTGACATGCAGTGTGTGGCAAACAGTGCCCATGGCAGTCTTCCCACATCGGTGCCATCTCCAGTGCCATATGCAGTGTGTGTCATGCCACTACATCACACCGGGACGGCCTTATGTGGCATGGTGTCAAGGGCAGGGTAGTCATTAATAGGCCTTGAATGTACCTTAATGTATTTGTTCAACATTGTGTTGCATAGTTGGGAGTGACTAACCAACACAGTGATGTCCACATTGTGATCACTCTACAGTATACAGGTGGAGCTACGCATACGTTACAATACCACAGGGTCTTTGCAGGGCTAAAGACCTGCACAGGCTCTGTAGTAGGGGAAGCCATTTACTTAGGCAAGGCAAGGCAAAGTTTATTTGTATGGCGCCCATTCCCGGATACTCTGGGTGCCTCACATTCAAGAAACACATAAAGGAGTACAAAATCACACATGAATACATCTTAAAACACTGATAAAACATGTAATATAATATAATCAATAGATAGCTGGCTCACTTAATGTTTACTGCACCATGCAGGTCAGATATCTATGTCTGGGAAGGCCAAAGAGAATAAATGAGTCTTGAGATGGCCCTTGAAGACCTTCACTGAAGGGGCCTCCCTGATGACTAATGGTAGCAAATTCCACAGCACAGGGCCACCGACACTAAACGTCCTGTCGGGGTAAGACCAGCATCTGCTGGGACAGAGGGTGCCTCTAGGCAGCTCTGTATCTTACACCAGTGTTGCGGTGACTGGGGAACAGTGTGTCAGGACCACACCCATGTACAGCACCACTGCACTAGCGTGTTACTCTGCCTGCTGCACACAGTGCTGCATGATGCTCCCAGCCATGTACAGCTGTGCTGTGTGCACCACATATGTGTACCTGAGCCCTGTCCCTGTTGCCACCCTGGGTGGCTCATAGATGTCTATGTCCTGCACACCAGCATTGGCTTGTGTGCTGGATACCTAGTCAGTGTCAGTGTCAGTGTGTGGGTGCAACTCCTAGCTACTTTGGCCATTACACTGCCTTTTGGACTTTAGCTTGGCATTGCTGTTGCATGTGCTGCATTTCCACATCTGGCATGCCTGCTGATGGCGTGTGTCCCATTCACGGCTCGGTCATGCTCCATTGCAGCATGATACACCCATTGTATGTGCGGTCCTCTACTGTATGGGTCCACAGTGCTGTCTCTAGTATGCCACACACATTCTGCTGCAGCTGTTTGACTCTCCCTCTACCCATGTGTGGCATACTGGCCCATGTGTCGACTGGTTGTAGTACTGTTATGCGCGCATCAGGCCACGCCTGTGTCCCTTGTCCTCTGTGCACAGCTAGCTGAGTTCAGTGTATTTCTATCCATAGGAGCCTGGAGAAATGTCAGTGGCTGGAGGGATGGGGCGACCTTCTGCGCAGGCTGATCAACTACAGAGGATCCTGATAAGGTGGGTAGAGGACATCAACCAGGCCATATGGGACCTCTCCATGGCTCTGGAGCAGCAGGAAAAACCACTACCACCACCTGCTACAGTCACTTGAGGGCATGGACTGTCAAAGTAAAACTGAGCTTTGTCCCAGTACACTTTTTTTTTCCTGCCAAGCTGCAGCTAACATCTGTTGCTTGACAATATAGCTTAGGAACTGCATAATTATTGATGGGGGCATTCTGTCAGTCCTGGTTTAGGGTCCAGTGCTTGATGAACTCCCTCCAGGTTATGCGGTTCAGATGTAGGAAAGTTCAGTGCTTTATAAAATAGCTTTTCAATAAAGTGTATAATGTGGGGGCCCTCTCCCCCTCAGGTAGCCTGCACAGCCTGAGATTTTTTTCCACGAATCTGACCCTCTAAATCACTGCTGTGTTTGTCAGTGCTATATTTGTAGATTAAATCACTAATAATGTCTGCATGCTACGACACAGCTGTCATTTTTATTTTATTTATTTATTTAGTTTTTGTTGACCGGGTAAGTGCACTAGACAAATTCTGCCCATTTTCAGGCACGACCCAGGGGAGGGGGATACAGATGAATGGCAATTGACTTTGAACCAGATTAAGCTGTTAATGGTATTTTTAGTGAATGGGAGGGGGGTTTGGCCAGGGCACCAGGGAAGGGGGTGCTACGTCTGGTACTGTGATTGCCAGTCTCCCACTGCTGGTGATGAGGATGGATGTTTGCAGGGTCGAGGAGTAGGTCTCCTCCCCAGCACTTTTGCCTTCAGAGATCATGCTTCCTGAAATATCATTTAACGATGCTTCCTTACTGGAGGAGTCTGTCCCCGATGGCTGTGTAGGAAATGTGGTGAAGGACGAGGATGCGTGGCCTGCTAGGGAGTCGATGGATTGTATCCCCACTATAGAAAATCTTCAGGAGCAGTTGCTCGTGGAGGAAATGCAGTTTAATGAGCAGCGGAACCATTTGCAAGATGAATTACGAAAACAGGAACGATTGAGGGAGATGGACCAGGAGGTCCGAGTACCTTTTGGAGTCAATGAGGAACAGCACAATACTCCAGAATTACAGCCTGATTGCCCTGCGACCACATCTACCAACGAGAAGTTTCTAGGATCTGGATCTCCGAAACAGCTGGTAATTTCTCCATTACTTCTTGACATGTCGGACGGGAGCAAACTTCAATGTATGCAGGTAGAGCATCATGTTATTGAACAGTGTATACACAGTCATGATGGTAATATGTCCACTGACATTGCAGGGGCGCAGTCTTTCCCCACATGACTGGTCTCTTTCACAGTTGGGGTGTCTTCAGGGGGCACAGGCTGAGATAATGCACACTCTGAAGGTGGAAAGAAACAAAAGGGGAAAAAGGGCTGTAGGATCCATGCCAGATCAATGGATGATGTATAAGCTGCTCAGTCTGATGGTTCAGATGCTGATTGGGTTTCTAATGCAATACAAGGAGCAGGCTGGGTGAAACGGTCAGAGGGCATGGGATGGGATGCCAATTTCCCAGTATTTCTGGAGGGTTCTCAGCCCTCTGCTGAGGTGTCTGGGGATGTTTTATCTATGAATCCTAATCTTTCAGCTGGTATTACACTGGGGCTGGTTGCAGGCAGTCCTGCTACAGAGATGGATTTGCATACTGATCAACCTGATATTATGGCTGAAATTCAGTTCCTAAAAGGAGATACCCATACACAGGTCTCTGATATTATGGAACCCCCCCTTCCACAACTGAAGCTACTTCTGCAACAGTGCCACAGGCACCACAGCTTGAGTCTTTGTACCACCAAAATGTATGGAATTCAAATGCTACTAAAGGTTTATTTCCAGACAATCAGAGGAATTTATCTGAGCCTAACACTAGAAGAAATGCTGTCCGTTTAAGATTTAGAGGAGATATGAATGATATTCCTGATAGAATATTTGTGGGACATGCTCTTCTGAAAACCAGCATGAAGTATTATGCCTATGAGATCTATGCATTGATTCATATGCCGGGAGATACCATCCTTGACATTAGTTTTAAACACCCTGCTGGGTTGGACCGCTTCTGGAAACAATATCAGGTCCTTAAATCTACTCCTTTATGGAAACCTTTTTTGGCAACACCCCTGATGAAACCCAGTTTTAAAATCATAACAGTACTCTTTCGTAATGAGGTGGTTAATGTTGCCGATATCACATACTGGCTTAAACAGCATTGTACAGTGAAAGGTTATCCAGAACCCATCCTAGATGAGGAACACCTATGGACTGGAGGGTGGAAGTATAAAATCATGTTGCAGCAAGAGAAAAGAGTTCACAAACATTTACCTAACTGTTTTTTTCTAGGTAGAGACAGAGGTGTGATTTTTTTATCAGGGTCAACCTAGAGCATGCTACAAATGTGGGGATGTGGGGCACCTCAGCCATGCCTGTGAAAAACAACGATGTGGTTTATGTGATGAGTTGGGACATGTTGGAGCTTATTGTCGGCAACCCCCAAAATGCAACCTATGTGATGAGACGGGTCATACATTTCGTAACTGTTTGTGGGCCTCACAAAAGAGTATAGATCAGGCAATTAGAGCTGAACAGGATGTGTATGTGGCAAATGCTCAGAAGGAAAAGGCACGGTTGCAGGAAATTATGGTCCCAGCTGCTCCCACGGTACTCCTAGCTAGGGAAGAAGCTCAGATTTTGGCTCATACAGAGGGTCATGGTGTGAAGCATGCTAATCCAGCTAAGGATTTAGTGGCTCCTCTTCCAGTTCACCTAGAGTCAGTTTTGGAACCTACACCTGCTGTGCAGCAAGACCTCTTGATTACTCCTGATGACTTGGAACAATCAGTAGTCAGTGACCCTGTTGCTGAAGAGACAAATAAGGCTGCTCCGGAGACTAAACTAGAGGTTGCTATTGCCAGTGGGGGTCAGATGCAGCCTCCTGACACTACAGATCCCTCTTTCATAAGGGTTACGAGGTCTAAGGCTAGAGTAAACAATTGATGGGAACAGGTGGTAATACCTGTATGGCTTCTACGTCAGTACAGAATTCCTATGCTGTTTTTATGGATGTGGAAGATGAGGATGATGATGAGGACTCAGATGTTTCTTCAATTGCATCCTCTCAGCCTGATGTTGCAAGTGATGTATTGATCAAAGAGGGTGTAAAACCGAAGACATGAAAGAAGCGCAAGTGAAGGTTTTTTTTTAGACTTTTGCTTCCTTTCCTTTCCTTCTGCATAATTGATGATGGATAAGTTTTTTTTTGGTTGCATCAAATGTGAACAGCATTAAATCACAGAAAAAATGACAGATTACATTTGGCAGTTTGCAGGACGGGGGTTGCAATGTTTTTTTCTTGCAGGATACACATCTACATAATACTGCTGAAATAGCGCAGGCCCAACAGGATTGGAGATAGGGTCCATCTTTATGGTTGGTGGGGGAACTTATGAGCTCAGGGGTTGGGCTTCTTTTTCGACATACAGATGTCTAAACCTTTAAAGTTTTGGATGTGCATCCTTGGCATGCATTATTGATTGATGTTCAAATTAATACTGTTACGTATAGATATAAAAATATATATGCACCACAGTCCAAGGCTCTCAGGGTTGAACTATTTAAACTGATTGAACCTTTTTTTACACACATCAAAAGTGATTCTTTGGGGTGGTAATTTTAATTGTGGACTTAGTGCTAAAGACTAGGGATGCAAAACTGGTAAATTATATTGTGATACTAATGCTTTGTCGTCGATTCTCAATAAACATTTTTTAAAAGATGTTTATGACATTTTGGGTAAAGAGCCTTGTCATACTTTTTATAAGGGAAATCTCAGTAGTAGAATTGATTTTTGGTTTACGACTGATAGAGTCTCGAGTAGGGCTGTCCAAGTGATCCCTTTGGAGACTTCGGACCATCTTGCCTTACAATTGGAAGTAGGGTCTTCTCATAAAATTACTGTGGGTAGAGGTTATTGGAAGATGAATTCTTCCAAACTTCAAGATGACTTGTATAAAACTAGGATACAGGACTAATTGCACATCGTTTGAGTTTTGATTTTCTTTATGACAGCCCTATTGATTGGTGGGAGGATACTAAAAGGGACATAAAATAATTGATGATTGTTTTGACAAGCAGAGAAGCACGACATAAATATATTACGTACTTGGGTTTAAGAGCTAAATATTTTAAATTGCTGACACAACCTGTTGGTGCATGAAGGAAACGGGTTGCTACTTTAACTCAAATGAAAGAGGATATGAAAGCATATATTAAGAAGGACTATCAGACAGGACTGCAGCAGAAGTTTTTAACTAGGGGTTAGAGTGAAATGATTAATCCTTATAGTAAAAACATCTGCGGTAATACGAATATACTGTTTACTGCACTAATGACTGACTCTGGGAACATAGTGGATGAGCAAAGCAATATTCAGCAGAAGATACAGCATTACGTTTTTAACATTTTTTCGGTGACTGCTGATCAGCCTGGAGAGGGGTTTGAGTTTCGGGGTACAGATGTTCCAATCGTATCAGAAATTGATAGGGCAGCTTTGATCCAGCCAATAACTTGTGAAGAAATAAAGATGGTTATTCAAGGGTTGTCAACTAGCACTACTCCAGGATTGGATGGTATACTGAATGACTTCTATAAGATTTTTGTAAACATTTTGGCACCTATCTTGCAAGGGTTGTATGGAACTATTCAGAAAGAGAATAGACTCTGTCATAGTATGACAGAAGGAGTTATGATTTTTTTTTTATACAAAAAGGGAGAAGCGCAAAATATCCAGAAGTGGAGACCGCTGACCTTGTTGACTTCTAATTATAAGATTTTGACCAAGATTTTGACAGTATGACTGGCAAAAATAGCACAGCTTGTTGTTCTCCCAACACAAACTTGTGCAATTCCAGGAAGAACGATATATCAAAATCTGCAGCATGTGAGGGAGATAGTGGAACAGGGATTGAATTGTGATACTGAAGGATATTTATCATCCATTGATCAGGAAAAAGCTTTTGACACCATTGACCGTCGATATTTGTGGAAGGTATTATGGGGCTATGGCACACCACCACAGATGGTGGATCTTATTCAACTTCTTTATGATACGGCTCAAGTGATGCTGCTGATTAATGGACACCTGGTAATTTCTGTCTACATTAAAAAAGGAGTGAGACAGGGATGTCCCTTAGTTCCGCTTTTATATGATTTTGGTCTGGATCCAGTATTACGACTGATTGAGACTTCTAGGGATAAAACTCCAATGGTTAGCACTTCTGGAGTATGATACAAAAAAGTGGTGGCATATGCAGATGATTGTGTTCTGACAATAGCTTCAGTGGAGGATGGGAAGACAGCTTTAAAAAATTTTGATGACATGCATTTTCATACTGGAATTAAAATAAATCTGAGTAAAAGTACGATTCTACCTGTAGGGAACGTCCCTTTGGACTTTGAATTTCCAGTTCCTATGGCAAAAGAATCTTTGAAGATTCTGGGATTATGGTTTGGAACTCATGACACAGGACAACTGAATTGGGATATAGCTTATGCCTTGGCTCAGCAGAAAGTCCAGGCCTGGAAGTCTTGGAAAATGACACGGAAAAAGAGGGTTTATCCCTTAAAGACGTTTATTGCACCTCTCTTTTTGCATGTCTCACACATTTATCCATTGCCCTATGGTATGCATGTGAAATTGCTGCGTTTGTTTTTTACCTTATTATGGGGCAGTAAACTTAATCTGGTGAAGAGGGCACATACATATCGACCATGGAAAAGAAGGGGGTCTTGATATGTTGCACCCGATAGTGGTTTTTTTTCTCTAATTTTTTTTATTCTAATATTCGACCATTGCTTTTGGGTACTAAGTCTATGGGTACAGAAATTATGCAGGAGTGGAGTGCAGGTTTTTTAACAGCTTGGGGAAGGGGAAAATGGCATCCCATGGATAAGTTATTACCTTCATATGTACAGACCACTTCAAGATTTGTCAGAAAATGGAAGATTGAGTTGCTTTGGTTTTTAAATCAGTCAAAAAAATGATTTTATTCTACTTTGGTTACAAAATGTTATTTTGAAAATCCTGTTTTTGTCCTTGAAGGAGGGATCAGCAGCAGCCAAGTCTTAGCATGCATCACTGAACCTAGAATACCTAGAAAGATGCAGGATATAGTCTGGTTATGTGGGCATGGGAGACTGAATGTGAAGGGGAACCAAAAACATAAATGCATAGAGGAAAGGGTTTGCTTGGAAATGGGATGTGAGGCTAAACTATGAAACACATGTTTTTTGAATGTACCTGCATACAAGGATTTTGGTCTGCCTTGGCATCTTTATGGGGTGCACCACTATTTTCCAGTATGACATATGAAGTTTTGGTGCAAGGCCAACTAACTGACCCTTGGAAACAGTGGAATAAGCAGACTGTATATGTTATTTTAGCATGCATCAAATGGGTTCTTTGGCAAGTTAGTTGCCAGAGGGAATTGTCGCACTTGGACAGCTGGTTCTGATCCCTGTATCATTTTTTGTAAATATAAAAAAAATGTGTGATGGACTGTGTCAAGAGAAAATGCTGTCTTGCTGGAACTGACACATCAAACCCCCCGGGGATAAGTTCAAAGGACAGGACATAGCTTAAAACTGCAGCTATCCCAAATGCAATTACTTTGTTAAATTTGCTTTGAAGCCAGAAACCAAGATATCCATTTTATAATGCTCTCAGGGAAATCCTTTAATGTGCACTAGGTGTCCTGAGAAAAGGGACACAGGCCAGTGTTATGGGTTACTTTCCAGAAAGCCAGCTCATTACATCAAAGAGACCTTTGATGTCTGGGGATACCAGGTCCCAGACTAAATTAAGGAGTCTAATATACTTTTGCTTTGAATGTACAGTGACTTACATCAAAGAGACTTTTGATGTCTAGGATAAAGCAGATTACAGGCCAGTTTGGGCAAGTTACAGGAAGAGAGGCGATTTATTATGTCATCTATTATTTTCTTAAATATTTTAGTAGGACAGCCTGTGTTATAACATATAAATTTTAATACGCGAAGGCATAGTTTGGTGACCTCAGAGAGAAGGCCAGCTCAAGACTGTTTTCTCCACTACATAGGCAGCCCCCCCCCAAGCTCACTGCCAACCGCGGCAGGCACTCGAGACAAACAAGCAACACAAGCAACACAAGCAGCTCACCTGAGGAGCTGAGGAAGCCGAATTTCCAGCCTGATTACTTTCGAGGTAAAGAGAGCCTCTTCTCTTCTCTTCGTCTGGATGCCTGCAGGGGGGTCCTAGCCCGACGGCGCTTCGCGCCATCTGCCCCACCCACCCCAACCACCCACCCACCCAGGGGCGGCTGTCAATTTAAGGATCCACCCCTGTGACATCTCCCCACTTTCCCATTTGCAGGTTATACCTGCTGGCCACTAGAGGGACCTATGCTCACTCGCTACTTCCTACTCCTACCTGTACAGTACTCCTTCCCTTGGATCTTGCTCACCACAATGTATTGGCCCTGCCTCACGCTCTGCCTGTGCCTATCCCCACTAGCAGTGCACTTGCCCACTTACCCATCTGCTACTCCACACTGTGCCCTGGCACCCCTCCCTCCCCTTGCTCCTGAACCTGCTCTCTTGCCCCTTGGGACCTCTGTGTGTCTCGGTCCTCCCTGCCCTCCCCCTAGCTTCCTCCTCGCCTCAGGCACATCTGGGTGTCTTCTTATTCTTGCCTTCCCTTCCTGTACCACCCTGCCCACCCCCTGCTCCCTTAGTCCCCCCCATGTCAATCGTAGGAAAACCTCTCACCATCTCCCAGCCAGGGTGTTAGTCATGCTACTACTCCTGTCAGGGAACATTCATCCAAACCCTGGCCCGGTTCCCAGGAGCTCCTGACTAGCACCACAGGCCTATGCATGGTCTCCATGAATATCTGTAGCCTCCTAAAAGTTTGACTCACTACAATGCCTGGTCACATCAATTAACCCTGATGTCATCGCTCTGGTTGAGACTTGGCTGTCGAAATCCTCCCCTGACTCCCTGGTCTCCCTCCTGGTTTCACCCTCTTCCGGTCCGACCGTGTTGGGAGATGGGGCGGCGGCTGCGCTATTTATGTCAAGGAATCTCTCCCCGTACTAGCCCTGCCTACTCCAATCCTTGACTCCAGGGCCCAGGTACTTACGCTGAAACTAACCCCTGACCCTTTAAAGGGACCCCTTTATCTGACTACTGCATACGTGCCCCCCAGGGACCAAACGCAGGCCACTGCCTCTCTTACAGAATACCTTTCCTCACTACCTCCTTCCGCTGATCAAATTCTGGTGGGTGACTTAAATGTCAACTGGCTCAGCCCCTCCTCCTCCTCTACCCATGACTCCTTTTCTGCAATAGACCTAACACAACTAGTTACCCAACCTACCAGGGCTAACCCCAAGAGAGGCTCCAGTACCCTGCTTGATGTGGTACTCACCAACCGCCCTAATCGGATCCCCAATGTACAAGTCCTCCCAGACTCTCTCAGCGATCACTCCCCCATTCTATTCCACTGGTCATCCTCGGTCCCCAACCCCATAGCACAGTCCACATGCCAGCGGCATCTAATACCTGGTCGTCTGATAAAACTTAAGGAACTTCTGTCCCAAATTGACTGGTCTCCTATACAGGCAACTCCTGACATTGACACAGCTCTCTCCTTCTTTACCCGAACTTTTAATAATGCCTGTGATATCTTTGCCCCAATGTCGACCCGCTGTTCTAAAAGGCAGAATGCCCCTGGTAACCCAGCTTGATCCACCAACTCAAACATAGGGACAACCTTGGCACCGTGCCATTGAGACTGGCGGCCCAGTGGCGAGCAGTTATATGCCACCCGAAACAAGTGCACTCGGGGCCATCAGAAAGGCCAAGTCTGAGCACTATCAGTCCTCACTCACAGCCTCATGGGGGAACCCCAGAATGTTCTGGGATAACATTAAACAGTTAAATGGGAGTGCACACTTCCCCCCACCCACCCAGATCAACATTAATGGCATGATCTCTTCAGACCCAGCCCTCATAGCCAACCACCTCAACACCTCATTCACTGACCTTAGCCCTATCCTCCCTACAAATTTTTTTGACCCTCCTCCTCCAGCGCCTGCCGTAAATCTTTCTCACCCTTATTTTCTCCTCCACCGTGTTTCTGCCCAAGAACTTAGGCCGCACCTTGTCACTGCCCTCAAGAGTAATACTATGGGCAGTGACACCCTGGATCCGTGTATCCTACGGCTGGTCTTAGACACAGTCCTTACCCCGATCACGTGCCTCATCAACCACTCTCTTTGCCTGGGGAAGGTTCCAACTGCCTGTAAGTCGCCACTGTCACCCTATCTTTAAAGGTGGTGATAGGACTGTGGCTAGGCTATCGGCCAATCTCCATTCTCTCTCTCCTCTCTCCAAGGCCTTGGAAAAGTGGTAGCCTCTCAAATCTCTGACTACCTCTCCACCTACAATGTCCTATGTCCTGAGCAGCATGGCTTCCAAGCGGGCCACAGTACCAACACAGCCCTCTTAGAGTTCTCCAACTTTCTCCACTCCTCCTTAGACACTGGTTCTCTGGCTGGTACGGTCTTCATTGACCTCTCTAAAGCTTTCGACACTGTCTCCCACCCCCTCCTTCTTGATGCCCTTAGTCTCGCTGGTTTTGCTGCTGGGTCTATCTCCTGGTGCACCAGTTATCTGTCTGACTGCTCACAGCATGTAAAAATTAATGGGAGCTACTCAGACATCTGTCCCATCTTTTCTGGGGTTCCCCAGGGCTCCATTCTGGGCCCCTTACTATTCTCCCTTTACCTTAACACCCTTTCACGCTCTTGCTCAGGGAACATTCTATTGTACGCTGATGATGCAGTCATCTTTGCCTCAATTCGTAATCCTATTGCCCTCCAGGACTCGCTGCAGAAATCCTTCGCTGAAGCCGAGGGCTGGTTCAAGGAACATAGATTGGTGATAAATCTTAAAAAACAAAACCATGTTCTTCACTTATCCTCAAAACAAGTCCTGCAATTTCAAACTCCTCATTCACTCTGGGTCCTCTTTCCCACTCGAACAAGTTTGCTCCTATAAATACCTAGGGATCCATTTTGACCCCTCTCTCTCCTTCCATGGACACATCGCTGCCCTAGCCACTGCCACTAATATCCGATTGGGCATCTTACGTCGGTATAAACACTGCCTCCCCCCGGAGGCTCTTCAACTCGCAGTCACCTCCTCTATCTTGTCCCTAGTGGACTATGGACTGCTGGTGTATGGTGCTGCTGATCAGACCGCACTCCATAAAATTCACGCTACTCTGAATAAGGCCTGCAGGTTAATTACTGGGATGCCTAGGCTAACACTCACCTGTCTACTGTATGCTAAAGCACTGGTACTTGATCTTGATGAGTGCCTCAAATATCTGACCTGTACCCTTACAAAAAAGACCCTCCTTGGGCTATCCCCACCTGGATTGACCACCACCATCCGCCGCTCTGTCCCACTAGTTCATACTCGGACCTCTGGGAAAACCTCTCTTGTTATCCCTAGAGCTAGGACCTCTCACGGCCAAAGAGCCTTCAGCTTTAGGGCCCCTTCCTGGTTCAACACACTGCCCCCCTCCATCTCCGAAGCTCCAACTATATCGGGCTTCAAAACATCTTACGGAACCACCTTGTTAACACCCGAAGCTGTAATTGCCACTAGTCAAAGCCGTACTCAATACTAATGACAAAGCTTACTACTAAGCTGCTAAGGACAACATAACTCCGGTATTGTTTGCATCAATCCTACCTGTACCAGCTTGTTTGTATCTATGTCTTAAGTTACTGTTATACTGTGTTATACTGTCATACTGTGTATTTTCGTTTGTTTTACTGTGACAAGATACCTTTGTAAATGAGCCTATGGCTCAAAGGTTTTCCAAACTGCTGTCTAAATAAATAAATAAATAAATAAATAAATAAATAAAGACTGTTTTTAAACCTACTGAGCAAACCTTAGAAGAGACATTCATTTTCCATTTTCTGACTGAGAGAAGAGAGACCATGAAGCACTGAAAGATTAAGAATTAAGGACCTTAGACAAGACTAGTCTGAGTGTTATTATTTGTAGGAATCTGCACTTTAAACCTGTTTGTTTTAAGACTGTATGTGTTGGGATATTTTGTTCTGTATTTTACTGTTTTCTTATTTACCTATTTTAAAGTAAAGATATATATTTTAAAAACAGAAACTGCCTGGTGTGCCTTGAAACTTCTTTTTTTATATAAATGAAGCTTTGAAGGTTATAGTTGACACTGTGTATGAGTTTATTGTGATGCCAAACTGGGAAACAGATAGAGTTCTCTAGGTCTTGCATAGAGTTCTAAGGATTCATTTTGTAATACCTGATAAGGTGCCCGTAGGCAAAGCTATCTGGCCCCCCAAAGACAGAATTATCTGAGCCTGATAATTGGGTATGCTAACAAGAGGTTATCAGTTTTAATCCCTCCAGAACTTGAGACTAAGGTGACTCAAACCCACAAAACAGACAAGAGGGTTACTTTGTACCATTCACTGTTCACAATTCTATGCTCAGAGGTTGGCACTTTGGGAGCAGAGGGCCGACCTGCTGAGGGAATCTGTGACAGATTGGTTGGCAGCGGTGGCATATAAAGTTTGGTGGTATAAGCTTCATTGCTCAGTGTGTCAGCTTGAGACCGTTCAACTCATTTGGAAAAAAGAAAGGCAGCGTTTTATTTCAAAAGGAAACAGAACTATATCCCTTGGTTTACAGTCAAATTCCTATTCGTTTTATTTTTTTTCGGAGTGCCAGTTAGAATAGTAGTAGTTAGGAAACATGGCTTCCAACTATAGCAGGCACACTGTAGAATATTTAAAACAGTTGTGCGGGGACAGAGGAGTCCCGTTTAAGGTGACAGCCAAAAAGCAGACCCTCATAGAGGCCCTGATGGTAGCAGATACCCAGAGCAGCGAGTCACCGACCGAGACTTAAAAGGACTAAACCTCGAGTGTGGCAGAGCTATCGGCCAGTGCACAGTCTAGATCTGATGAGGAGGACAGCAGGGCCACTGTCAGTGAAGGGCCACAGCAGCAGGGAAAGGTCACTAGTATCCTGAATCCAGAGGTACTCAGGCTGCAAACTGAGTTGCGCAGGATGGAACTGGAGGCAGAGCAAGAACAGAGGGAGGCAGACCGTGAGGAGCATGAATGCCAGAGAGCTGCAGAGGAGAAGAGGGAGCAAGAGAGCTGAGAGGCAGAGAGGGAATGATGAGAGGCAGAGAGGGAACAGCAAGAGGCAGAGCGATAACAGAGGGAGGAGGACTGTGAGGAGTGTGAGCGCCAGCAAGCTGCAGAGGAGAAGAGAGAGGAGCGCCAGTGGCAACATGAACTGGAGAAGCTACGACTCCAACCAGTGGCACCAGAGCAGGTAAGTGGCTTGGGTTTAACTGGGACTGCAGGACTGGGTTACAAATTGAACTCCAAATTAATAGCTGAGTTTAAAGAGGGGGAGGACATGGATGCCTTTTTAAATTCTTTTGAAAAAGTTTGTATGCAGGCTAAAATTCCTAGAGAGTCCTGGAGCTTCCAGCTATCCCTTCTACTTACCAGGAAAGCTCGGGATGCATTAGGTCAAATGGACAATGAGGACAGCAATGATTACAGCAAGCTAAAAGCTGCACTGTTAAAAAAGTTTGAATTAAATGCTGAATCACACAGAGCTAAATTCCGTAAGCTCAGAAGAAGCTCTGATATGAGCTATGAGGAGCTAGTCACGAAACAACGTCAGTTTATGAAACGTTGGTGGGAAGGAATTGAGGCAAACTGTATTGATAAAATTGAAAATGTGATTTTATTAGAACAGTTTTATTGGGCATGCCCAGCAGAGCTAAAAACCTGGCTAGAGGACCAAGTTCCAAAAACAGTGCAAGAGGCTGCTGAACTCTCGGACTGCTATGCCAAGAGCAGACCTGCTCTGAGAGTGAATGGGGTGGGTGTGGCAGTGCAGAAAGGGAAAAGCGCACCTTCAGGGCAGCTAAAACCCTCACTGCCTCCACCGAAACCAGTTAGCCCCAGCTGTCAGAGAAAAGATTTCTCTGAGAGAAGAACTGAATGTTGGTTGTGTAAGGAAACTGTGCAAACAACAGATTGGAGGGGCGGAGACTGCACCTATAAAATCACCTTGCACTATTCCTCCTAATGCTGCCTGACTACATATGAAAGGCGCTGCTGTTCCATCTGCAAGACGCTACTCACAGTGCTTAACTCATACCTGCTGTTAATTCGCAGAATCTCCTGATACATCTATGGACTTCAAGAATTCTGTGCCCTGATTTTTGGGAAACAGTGTAGCCACGTGGACTGTTCAGATTCTCGTTCCCGGTTTCAGTAAGTGAGGTGGCTACCAGGTGGAAGCTTGCAGCAGACAGCTGATTGGAGGGGAGGAGACTGTATCTATAAATATGTTACATCATCAGTGACTATCCGCAGAGCGGCTGTATGCGTGAGTGCAGTACGCAGGAGTGGTGGAGTCACTATCTGGAGTCAATGGAGGGAGACTGCGGGGAGACTGTATGTAAATTTACACACTATGATTGTTAATTAAAGTGTATATGTAAGTTGCAATATAGACACGTAAAGTAATAGTTGTGGGAATATGATTATAAAGAGAGTTTAGATATCTGTCTAGTTAAGATATCTGTCTATTGATTAGTTAGTTAACATGTGGGGCCTAAGGGTATCTATGATGTGCTGTTGTATGGGGTTAATTCTATTTGATCACAAACATCACTAATCCCATTACTCCATCAAATGTGCAAGCTCAATCATTCACTGATTTTACATTTTCAAATTCTTTAAAGGCCTCCACTCATTGTTTTTCTTTAAATATTAGTGATTTGGGTTGTCTTAACAAAAGGAATATACATGAGATGGGGGCATTTTCTTTTGTAAAGTCTAGGACAAAGTTTCCTTTTGCTTCGCTGTTGGTTGGTATTATGTGGTGTTCTTTGCTTCTATCTGGTGATGTGGAAACAAATCCGGGGCCCTTAATTCCTGAGGCTGTATCATATGACCATTATTGGCAAACAAAAGGTCTAAGAATAGTTCATCTTAATGTAAGAAGTTTCATGTCAAAACAAGCTAAAATTGAGGCCTGGGTCACTAATTATGACCCAGATATTTTCAGTGTAACTGAAACTTGGCTGAAACCTTCAGTATCTGATAACCTTATTGCCCTTGAAGGTTATAAATTAATACGGAAAGATAGGAGTGGAAAAAAGAAGGGAGGGGGTATAATGGTATACTATAAATCAGGATTGGAAAAAGTTGAGATCTCCCCTGGATATAAATCTACTTCCGAATTTGAATGGCTCCTGTTAGAACTGAAATTGGGTAGTTGTCAAAAATTAAGGTATTGCACAGTTTATAATCCCCCAAAAATTGCTAAAAAAGGGTTAGATGATATTTTAAAGTTTGTTACAACTATTCAATCAGGCAGTGATCTTTTGATTACTGGAGATTTTAATATTCATTGGAACCCTATTAACGATCCTTCTATAGAGACGTTATTGGCCAATGTTGGTTTGTCTCAGCTCATTAACTCATTTACGCGTATGAATATGAGTAGTCAGAAACATACACTCTTAGATTGGGTCCTTGTTAATAAACAGGTAAATATTTCTAGTGTTGGTGTACTTCCTGATGTGATAAGTGACCATTTGGCCACTTATTGCATATGGAGAGGCCCAAACTGCTTCCTAGGTTCATTTCGTACCGTAGGTTTGTTAATGAGGTGAGTGGAGATCTACTTGCTGACCAGCAGAAGCTTGATTGGACTTTCTTGGATGCAGTTCCTGATGTGAATATTGCTGTTGATTATTTTACATCTACTCTTTTGGAGTTACAAAACAAACATTTTCCTAAAGTGGTTAGGAGAGTTAGAGGCTCCTTGAATAAATGGATTACTGCCCCCTTGCTGCACTTAATGAAATTGAGAGATGCAGCTTGGAAGTTTTATAAGGTAACTAAATCAGTGAGAGATTTTAATAGCTATAGGAAGCTTAGAAATGAATGTAAAATAAAAGTTAGACAAAGTAAATCTAGTTTTTTTCAGAATTTACAAACTTCAGGTCTAAATAACCCTAAAAAGTTTTGGTCTTTGGTAAACACTTTAATTAATCCATCTAGGAAAGAAACTTCAGAAGTTTTTATTAGTGATGGCCATGTGATAACTGATGCTCAGGTGATCTGTGAGTCTATTTTGGATACATTTCTTGATTTGTCCAAATATACACAAGCTTCTAATTTGGGTGTGAGTGTACAGTAGATGGACTGTCCTGTGATACTTCTGAATTTGGTTCTTTTTAATTTTCAGCTATTGAACCACATCAGGTTTATAAACTCTTGAAACAAATGGCTATTGGTTCAAGTGCGTGTGAACTTGAGACTGGGTTCTAAAACTGATATCTGAATATATTACTTATCTACTTACTTCTGTTTTCAATTTGTCTTTGCTTACTGGGTGCTTTCCAAATGAATGGAAGCAAAAAGTAATCAAACCAATTTATAAATCTGGTGACAGAATGGATATGGACAATTATCATCCTATTTCCCTTTTACCACTTTGGGTAAGATTTTTGAGAGACTTGTGAATGAGCAGCTTTCTGCTTACTTACAGGGTAATGGTTTTAGGACACCTGATCAACGTGGGTTTTGAAAATTTCATGGGACGGGGACAGCCTTGGCCAGGTTCATGAACCATACCAGTGTAGCTATGGATGAAGGCTTGCTCACTGGTACTGTGTTCGTGGACCTGTCCAAGGCCTTTGATTTAGTGAATCATCCCCTGCTGGTCAGAATGCTCCGAAACTATGGTTTAGCAGAAATTGCTGTTAATTGGTTTCACAGTTACCTGACCAAACGACCATTGAAAGTAGGATTAAATGGAACCTTTTCTTCTAGTAGGTTTTTACTACAGGGGGTGCACCAGGGGTCCGTTTTGGACCCACTTCTGTTTATTGTATTTGTAGACACTGTTCTATCTTTATTGAAAGAAACCCATTGTCTGATTTATGCAGATGATATTATTCTGTATAAAAGTTCTTTTTCAGTGGAACTTATAAATGAGTCTTTAAATAAGGACTTTGCTGTACTCTGTAGCTGGTTACAAGGGAATTATTTGGGATTAAATAACACAAAAACAAAATGCATGCTCTTTGGGTCTAGAATTAGACTCAACAGAGCTCAGAATTTGTTGATTATGAATACATTGGTTAATAAGATGGAGCAGGTAAAACAATTTAAATATATTGGAGTCCTGCTGGATAAAAACGTAACTTTTTTCAATCATGTAAATTCTATTTCTCGTCAAATAGATCAAAAATTGGGTGTCCTATTTAAGTTTCAATCCTTGCTGACCCTACCAGCTAGGCAGGCAATAGCCAGGGGTGTATTACTTCCACAGTTAAATTACAATTAATTTATTTTCTCAAATTTTTCTAATAGAGAGTTATCCCTTCTTACTAATGTGTTTCATGGCATTTGTAGATTTACTCTTAAATTGCCTTATTCTACACATCACTGTGAACTATATAGACCAGTAGTTCTCACACACTGTCATAATAAGCCTCCCCCAAACCTTGGAAAAGATCTTGAGCCCCCCCCCAATATATAAATAATTGTGGGCCTCCCCATAGTTAGAACAATTATCGTACTTTGCACAGTACACAAGGAATACAGTGACACTCCTTTTGAGTAGTTGAGTTTATTCTCACTTTATTAAACTTATTATACTCCATCTGTATAATCCCCATCCCATGTCAGCCTACTCACTTCTCACTGACACTTCTGGGTTTTGGACCCTATTTACTGTACTCCTTGTTGCAATACCTCCATGAGTCGGATTACTTTCTTTGTCAGTTTTACCTTGCTTTTAAAACACCTTCTCGGGGACCATTTTGCTTTGTCCTGCTCTTGCTCCCAGTACCTCTCAACCTAGCCTTTGCATTTGTGCTTTTCTGCAGCCAGTATAATGGGTCAGTTGTTACCTTGTACCTATTCATTTGTATTATTTTGCATTTTGTTTTGCACAGTTTCCAAGAACTGTACTTAATCCATTCAGCTTTCCCCCATGTCATACCAGGAAACAAGTGTTTGTTGAGTGCGACTTTCCTAGTCACCCATTTTGTATATAAATTTGCATGCCATTATTCACTTTAGTTTGCTGCATCCTATCACACAAAGCATCCAAAACCTGACATTGAAATATAGTACATTTTACGGTCTGCTTGAGCCTCCCCTGGAACAGGTTGGGGCCTCCCCTGGGAGGCTGGCCTCACCATTTGAGAAACCCTGATATAGACTATCTGCCTGGCTTCCACCTAGGCTTAATTGTCTATATAGTCTATGTTCCCTAACTGATAGTATTCTCCGTCAGGGTACAAATTCTCCATGATATTCATTATTATTAATTAAAAGGAATTCAAGGGAGCTTCATTCAAATTATCAGATTAAATTAAATGTTCCCAAAACCAAGACCAAAATGGGGGATGGCTCCTTTTCCTATTCTGCTGCTAAAAATTGGAATGAGCTTCCTATTGCTTTATATGGGAATGTTACCCACCAAACTTTTAAAATTAAGCTAAGAAATTATTATCTTGGCAAATTGCATTGTCATTGTTTTTGAGTGAGTGTTACATCTGTATATTAGTTTAATGATTGTTGTATTGTAATGTTGTGATGTATGTTTAATACTTGCTAGTAATGTATTGTAAGTTTGTTAATTTCATTTGTAACATCTTGACTGTATATTTATGGTCCCGGGTCGTACATGAAAATGGGCCTTGGCTCATTGTACCTACCCAGTAAACAAAGGTTTAAATAAATAAATAAAATATTGCCAGACAGTGCCCCAAAAATGTGAGCAATAATACACAACATGGTAAAAAAGAAGTGGGTTGTTTGTGTGTCCCTGGAAGCATGCCAGTGAACATGAGGGAACACATGCATCCAATCATGGTGAATGGTGCACAAACACAGGGGTTAAGGGACACAGGGGCATCCCTGATGTTGGTAAAAGGGGATCTGGTACAGCCTGGTCAACTTATACCCAATAAATACATAACTGTACAGGACTTTGCGAGCGGGGAGAAAACATTGCCCCTCACTTGTGTTCTTTTAGACTGGGGTGAAACAGGAGGAACTGTGCAACAGGTGGCTGTAGCTAAAACATTAGCAGTGGATGTGATCCTGGGTAACAATATCCAGCAGGGGATGGTATGTGCAGTTACCCACAGCCATGCAGCAAGGGAAAATTGTAGTTCCCTGAACCTCACAGAAACCAGTGTGGAAACCACTGAGAGGCTGATTCCCCAGCCGGTGTTTCCAGATGGGGAGACTGATAAAAAGGAGGTAGAAATTCCCCCGGTAGCAAGTAATCACACAGCAACAGAGGGTTACTCCGAAGAGGGTTGGGATTGACAGTGATCCTGAGGGCCCTGATGCTAGTGCTAGGGACCCTAGTTTAGCAACTGAAGGGGACCTGTCCCATGCCTTGGGACTGTGTGAGGAGTTTGTAGCTGCTCAGAGGAGTGGCCCTAGTTTAGAGAAGCTGAGGGCTTGGGAAGACTCTGACAGAGCACAGGGAGGTGACGGCAGACATAAGGTTTATTGGGAAAATGGACTTATGTATACTCAGGTAGTACAGACAGAGGGAGGGGTGCTAGGTAGGCAGCTTGTCGTTTCCCCAGGGATATCGTGAGCAGTTGCTCAAGGTTGCCCATGATATTCCCTTGTCTGGTCATCTGGGAATCGCGCGCACTAGGCAGCGGTTAGCCTAGAATTTCTACTGGCCCAACTTCACCCAGCAGATGAAGGAGTATTGCAGGTCCTGTCACCGGTGCCAAGAAACAGGGAAGGTGGGCAAGAAAACCCAAGCCACACTAATTTCATTACCCATAGTAAAGGAGCCATTCCAGAGAGTGGGAATGGATATTGTGGGGACTTTAAATACCCCCAGCTCCTCAGGGAAGAGATTCATCCTGACTGTGGTGGATTATGCCACCTGGTACCCAGAGGCAGTTAACCTATCCTCACTGAGGACAGACAAAGTGGCAGATGCCTTACCTGGGATTTTCTACCATGTTGGGTTCCCGCAGGAGGTAATCACCAATCAAGGGGGTTCCTTCATCTTGGACCTGATGAAATGTTTATGGGAGAAGTGTGGGGTGGTGCAGAGATGCATGACACCATATCACCCACAAGCCAATGGACTTGTGGAATGATTCAATGGTACCCTAAAGTCAATGCTGTAGGCATTTGCTGAACAGCATGGGAGGGACTGGGAGAAATACCTTCCCCACCTGTTGTTTGCATACAGGAAGGTACCCCAAGAGTCGACAGGATTTCCCCCTTTGAACTCTTCTACGGACGACGGATATGTAGGCTCCTAGATTTGATCTGGGAGGACTGGGAAGGCAAGTACACCACTCGGGGAACTCCCATTATGGATTATGTCCTAAGGTTTAGGGAAAGGCTGAAGGAGCTTATGGGAACAGCCCAGAGCAACATGGAAGCTGCCCAGCAGAAACAAAAAGTATGGTATGACTACAGAGCCAGAACTCACTCGTACATGGTGGGTCAAGAAGTCATAGTCCTTATTCCGGTCTGGAAAGACAAGCTGCCAGCTGAGTGGGCAGGACCATACAAAGTGGTTAGGAAGGTAAATGACATGAACTACATTGTGGAGTTACCTGACCGCAGACAGACCAAAAGAATATACCATGTCAACATGATGAAGCCATATGCAAATAGGGCTGACATGGTGTTTGCAGTGTGTAGTCATGGGGAGGGGACAGATGAAGGAGACCTCCTTCTGGACTTTCTGGAGGAGAGTAAGTGGGAGTCCTCTGTGGAGGCAGTAAAATTGTCTCCCCAGATGACCCCGGCCAGATCCAGAAAGTAAGGGAGGTTTTAGCAGACTTTGCCCCCTTGTTTAGCACCAAGCCTGGACTAACTCTACAGTGACACACGATGTGGAGACAGGGACACAGACGCCTATACGGGCGGACAGCATATTGGGTGTCAGAGTCTGTCCAAAAGGACATTAGGAGGGAAGTGGAGGAGATGCTGGATTTAGGGGTAATCCAGAGATCCCACAGTCCCTGGGCCTCCCCTGTAGTCCTTGTACCCAAGCCAGATGGCTCGACTCATTTCTGTGTGGACTATCATGGACTGAATGCAGTCACAAAGTCAGACACCCACCCGATGCCCCGGACGGATGAACTCCTGGACAAGTTGGGAGGGAGAACCTACCTTACGACCATTGACCTGATGAAGGGGTATTGGCAGATAGAGCTGATGGACAGAGCAAGGGAGAGGTCGGCCTTCATCACTCCAATAGGCTTATTTGAGTTCAAAGTAATGCCTTTCAGAATGAAGAATGCCCCGGCCACTTTCCAAAGGTTGGTGAACCAGGTTTTAAATGGTGCTGAGGAGTACGCCATGGCATACCTGGATGACACTGCCATCTTTAGTACCAGCTGGGAGGAACACCTATCCCACCTTAGGGAAGTGCTGGACAGGATACAGTGGGCCGGGCTCATTGTCAAAGCCGAGAAGTGCCAGGTGGCCATGGGAGAGGTGGCACACCTCAGGCATGTGGTAGGCCAGGAACAGCTCCATCCTAACCAAATAAAGATAGAGGTAATCCAGGCATGGCCCAGACCAAAAACAATGAAGCAGGTCAGGAGTTTTCTCGGGACAGCAGGGTACTATAGAAAATTTGTACCCAATTACAGTGCCCTGGCTGCTCCCCTATCTGACCTGACAAAGAAACGGATGCCCAAGAAAATTACCTGGGGTCCAGCCTGTGAGGAAGCCTTTTCCAGATTAAAGGAGGCACTGTGCAGTGCTCCTGTTTTGACAAGTTCTGACTATAATAAAATCTTTATAGTTCAGACTGATGCCTCAGACATGGGTATTGGGGCAGTACTGAGCCAGCGAAGGGAGGAACCACCCAATAGCCTATCTGAGTAAAAAGTTACTTCCCAGGGAGCAGTCATACTCCACAGTGGAAAAGGAGTGTCTTGCCATAGTGTGGGCCCTAAAGAAATTGGAACCATACTTGTATGGGTAGCATTTTGTGGTGCAGACTGACCACAACCCCCTGGTTTGGCTGATGCAGATAGGGAAAAACAATGGTTGATTACTAAGATGGAGTCTTGCTTTGCAAGGATATGATATGACCATTGTACATAGGGCTGGAGTGACCGGAACTCAGATGGGTTGTCCCGTGTGTATGAGGAGTGAACTGATTTGGGAAGCTCCTCCCATGCAGGGGATAGAGCCCCCAAATTCAGTCTAGGTGGGGAGGAATTGTCACACTTGGACAGCTGATTCTGATCCCTGTATCATTTCTTTTAAATATTAAAAAAATGTGTGATGGACTGTGTCAAGAGAAAATGCTGTCTTGCTGGAACTGACACATCAAACCCCCCAGGGATAAGTTCAAAGGACAGGACATAATTTAAAACTGCAGCTATCTGAAATGCAATTACTTTGTTAAATTTGCTTTGAAGCCAGAAACTAAGATATCCATTTTATAATGCCCTCAGGGCAATACTGGACCTTGTGCTCACAAACAGGGACAGTGTGATGGGGGGAACAGTGGGGGAGCACCTGGGGAACAGTGACCACCAGTCATTGTGGTTTGAAATCACAGAAGGAGCAGAACCAAACCACACAAAAACACGTATCCTGTATTTTGGGGGGACAGACTTTGGGAAAATGGGGAGGTGCTTGAAAGAGGCATTAAGGGGAATGGGGCAGGAATCAGGGGTTGAGAAACAGTGGGCAGTATTTAAAATTGGGATTACAAGAACAACAGAATTATTCATTATGCAGGTTAGCAAGGGGAAAAGGAAGAGGAGGCCATTAAGGTTTTCCAAGGAGGTAGCGGAGAAAGTGAAAGCCAAAAAGATTGCATTCAGGCAATACAAAAAGACACAGGCAGAAGGGGATAGGGAGAAGTACCAGGAGAAGCAAAGGGAGGCAGGGAGGTCAGTAAGGGAAGCCAAAGCTCAGACAGAAGAGCACATTGCAAAATCAGTGGGTAGAGGGGACAGAACCTTTTACAGGTACATAAGTGAAAAAAGAAAGGCAAAGGAAGGGATAGTGAGACTGAAGGGGAGGATAGGGGCCGCGTGGGTGATGACAACAGTAAAGCTGACATATTGAACAGGTATTTCTGCTCAGTCTTTACTGAGGAAGAGGAGGGTAATGGGTCTGAAGGGAGTAAAAAGGGTGGGAATGGTGCAGAAATGGACACAAGTCCCTTTACACGAGAAAGGGTCCTGAAGGAACTGGAAGTAATATGAGTTGATAAAGCAATGATGCCAGATGGGGTGCACCCCAGGGTCCTTAAAGAACTAAGAGAGGTGGTGGCTGAACATCTGACAATCCTGTTTAACCGATCACTGGAAACAGGAGAGGTACCCAAAGACTGGAGGACAGCAGATGTAGTCCCCTTATACAAAAGTGAGAACAAAGAGGAAGCGGGGAACTACAGACCAGTCAGCCTCACCTCGGTAATGGGGAAGATCATGGAAGCACTACTGAAGGAGAGATTGGTGGAATATCTGGTTGTCAATGGACTACAGGACCCAAGGCAACATGGTTTCACCAGGGGGAGGTCATGTCAGACCAACATCATTGAATTATTTGACTGGGTGACTAGGGGGGTGGATCAGGGGAGGGCAGTGGACATGGCCTATCTGGACTTCAGCAAGGCCTTTGACACTGTGCCACATATAAGACTATTACACAAACTGGGGAATATGGGTGTGGGCAGGACAGTAGTGCAGTGGGTAGGTAACTGGCTGGGCGGCAGGACACAGAGGGTGGTGGTAAATGGCTGTCACTCCACAGAGGGAAGAGTGACCAGTGGGGTACCATGGAGATCAGTGCTGGGACCGGTCCTATTCAACATCTTCATCAGTGACATTGCGCAGAACCTAGAAGGCAGAATTTCCCTGTCTGCTGATGACACAAAGCTCTGTAACAGAGTAGACACACCAGAGGGTGTAGACAACATGAGAAGGGACCTGCAGAAACTTGAAGAATGGTCAGGGGTTTGGCAGTTGAAATTCAATGCATAGAAGTGCAAGATAATGCATATGGGGCACAAAAACCCTGGCACAATATATCAGTTGGGGGGTGAGGATATAGCATGCACCAAGCAGGAAAGGGATCTTGGGGTTATCATCACTGATGACCTCAAGGTAGGGAAACAGTGTGACAAGGCAGCAGGTAAAGCAAATAGGATGCTGGGATGAATAGACAGGGGCATCACCAGCAGGAAAAGGGAGGTCATAATTCCACTATACAAGACACTAGTGAGGCCCCACCTGGAGTACCATGTACAGTTCTGGAGACCTTACTTACGTAAGGACATAGACAGGGTAGAGAAGGTTCAGAGGAGGGCAACAAAGATGGTACATGGATTGCATCACAAGTCCTATGAGGACAGGTTGAAGGAACTGAATATGTACTCCCTGGAGGAGAGGAGGGAGAGAGGGGATATGATAGAGATATACAAGTACTGCATCTTACAGGGAGGAACAGGGTGCAGGAAGACACGTTTTTTAAGTGAAAAAAATGTTCCAGGACTAGAGGGCATGGGATGAAGTTGCAGGGAGGACAATTCAGAGGAAACGTGAGGAAGAATTTCTTCACAGAACGGGTGGTGGACAAGTGGAACACCCTGCCAGAGGAAGTGGTGGGGGCTGAAACAATCACGGGATTTAAGAATGCATGGGATAGATATAAAGGAATTCTGGAGGTCAGGGTTAAATGGCAACAGACTTCTAGGAAAACATACAGTAAACTTACAAGCTCAAATGGGCAGACTGGGACACAGGCCAGTGTTATGGGTTACTTCCCAGGAAGCCAGCTCATTTCATCAAAGAGACCTTTGATGTCTGGGGACACCAGGTCCCAGACTAAATTGAGGAGTCCAACATACTTTTGCTTTGAATATACAGTTACTTACATCAAATAGACTTTTGATGTCTAGGATAAAGCAGATCACAGACCGGTTTGGACAAGCTGCAGGAAGAAAGGCGATTTATTACGTCATCTATTATTTTTTTAAATATCTCAGTAGGACAGCCTGTGTTATAACATATAAATTTTAATACGCCAAGGCGGAGTTAGGTGACCTCAGAGAGAAGGCTGGCTCAAGACTGTTTTTAAACCTACTGAGCAAACCTTAGAAGAGATATTCATTTTCCATTCTCTGACTGAGAGAAGAGAGACCATGAAGCACAGAAAGATTAAGAAGTAAGGACCTTAGACTAGACTAGTCTGAGTGTTATTATTTGTAGGAATCTGCACTTTAAACCTGTTTGTTTTAAGACTGTATGTGTTGGGATATTTTGTTCTGTATTTTACTGTTTTCCTATTTACCTATTTTAAAGTAAAGATATATACAGTATTTTAAAAACAGAAGCTCCCTGGTGTGCCTTTAAACTTCTTTTTTATATAAGTGAAGCTTTGAAGGATATAGTTGACACTGTGTATGAGCTTATTGTGATACCACACTGGGAAACAGATAGAGTTCTCTAGGTCTTGCATAGAGTTCTAAGGGTTCATTTTGTAATACCTGATTAGGTGCGCATAGGCAAAGATATCTGTTCCCCCAAAGACAGAATTATCTGAGCCTGATAATTGGGTATGCTAACAAGAAGTTATCAGTTTGAATCCCTTCAGAACTTGAGACTAAGGTGACTCGAACCCACAAAACAGACAACAGGGTTACCTTGTACTGTTCTGTTCACAATTCTATGCTCAGAGGTTGGCACTTTGGGAGTAGAGGGCTGACTTGCTGAGGGAATCTGTGACAGGTATTACAAAATGATTAAATTCTTTTACAGGCTATCTTGTTCAAACTACAAGTGGAATTAGAAAAAGTGTATACAAAGGAGAAGAGGACAATGGGTAATGTTGTCTGTGAGTATTTTCGGAAAGGGGTTACTTGGGTTGGCTGAAATGACATTCTGTAATACAATTTTTGTTTATTTCCTTTTTTTTCTAGGTTATGTAGGTTTTGTTGTGGAGTTTTAGACACTGTGTTTTCTAGGGAATTTCTTTCATTTTTCTACTGCTAGACTATTGTTTACTGAGTATTATATTATGTATTTGTTTTCTCATTTTTATTTTGTTGTACCTTACCTAGCTATGCTGAGGATGTTTTCTGGTATCTAGTTATGTTTGTATCCTTTTTGGTTTCACTGCATTTTTTGTTGTTTGATGATTATGTGGTTTTTGATTTTCAATGATTTGTCTTCCCTGTTTGTATGATGCTTATCAGTTTGTTTTTGAATTTTGCAATAAATGTTTCCCTACTCTGACAGTAGGGGGACTCTCTGACATCCTGGTCCTGGACCAAGATGGCTGCTGTGGAGGAGCCGGAGGAGCTGATGGATGCAGCGGAGGCTGAGGACCTGGTCTCAACCCCTGCCTCTTTTAGTTCTGAGACCGCCTTGCCTGAAGGACTGACACTGAAGAAACCTGTTACAATGAAGGACAACCTTAAGAGCCAACATGAACTTGTTTTACCTACTGCATTACTGGTGAGCCAACCTGCTGTTATGGCTGGTGTAAGTACTGACTCTTTAGATATTGACAGTCTAGAACATTTATTGCAAAATGAGGAACAGCGCTATACTCAGCGTAAACTGTTGCTGCAGTCTGCTCTACACTTAGCTAAATCGCAATCTCCGGTACTGATTTTCCCACAAGAAGTGCAGAAAACTGAGGTTTTACCTTCTGAAATGACTGAACTTGTCATTGGATGCACAGTATTCCCGAACTTGTCTTCTCCTGACCTGGAACCAGGGCTTCCTCTTCAAATGAGTGCTGCACGGCTTCACAGGGGGTCAGCCCAGTAGAAGGAGCACCGGGAATGGCATTCACAGACTGCAAGTCTGGACTAAGACGCCCTTCTACTGATTCTGTAATGGCACGACCCTGGTCTGTAAACAGTGCACTCAAACAGGCAGGATGGATTTATGATGCTCAGGGCAATTGGGTATCAGGACCTACCTCTATTGTCACATTGCCAGTCCGCCAGAGTAACAATGACCCTAAGGACATCCCCCTGCTGCTCCTGCTGTTCAACAGCTGCAGGGAGGGACTTTCACCAGTGGAAATGCTTCCCCTCTTCATTTGCTGACTGACTTGCGATTGACTGAGAATCCTGTGTTGCGTTTTGACCAGCCTTGTACTACTACAGAACTTTCACCAGATCCTATTTCATCTTCATTACCAGCTGCAACGGAGAAGCCCCCTGAAGCACCTTTAAATTTACTGCACAAAACTCCATGCAGACCATATGCATCATTGTTCCATCAGCCTATTTACCCTGCAAAATGGCATAATGCCGTCAGACTGCTATATAAAGGTGGTATGGACACAACACCAGACAGGGTGTTTATTGACAAACGTTTACTTAAGGAATCCATGAAATTTTTTGCTAATGAGGTTTATGCACTCATTCATGTCTCTGGTGAGACCACATATGATGTCAGCTTTAAACTTGAATGCTGGGTTACAACGGTTTGGGGCACAGTATCATGTGTTAAAACAGACCCCCTTATGGGTGCCATTTGAGGCTATCCCCCTTACCAGACCTGCCTATAAGACCATTACTGTTTTGTTTAGGAATGGAAGGGTCAGTGTAACTGATCTTACCTACTGGTTAAAACAGCATTGCTCTGTTCTGGGGTCTCCAGAAGCTATTTTTGATTCCGAACATATATGGACAGGAGGGTGGAAGGTAAAAGTTTATGCTGCATTCTTCAGATATAGGGCTGCAACATCTTCCTAACTGTTTTTTTTCTAGGAAGGGATCAAGGAGTTCTTTTTTATGCAGGACAGTCAAAGGCCTGCTACAAGTGTGGATCCACGGCCCACCTTAGTAGCATTTGTGACCAGGTGAAGTGTATGTTATGCAAGAGTTGGGCCATACCAGTGGGAATTGTCTGAATGAACCTAAATGCAATTTATGTGACTTTCTGGGGCATACTTATCAAAGTTGTAAGTGGGCAGCCCACAACCAATCCAACTCCTTGGATGGTGTTGAGCAATGGCTTCTGATTGCTGTTGCGCAACGTGAGTCCTTTCCTCGTCCTTTGAGACAAATGGAGACCTCTAGGGTGTCTCCCCCCCCTTGTGAGTATATCCCCTGATCCACAAGGGCATGTAACGGCACCTCCTCTTGCTGAACAGTCAGGGCCTAGTACTGCTCCTTCTGTGGCTGACACAGAGCAGCCTGACAGGGACTCAGTAGTTATGCCCCCCTCCCAAGTTCAGAAAAGATCTACCAAACGAACTCAGGCTATTCAACAGCCAGCTCTCAAGATGTCCAAAACCTCTGATTTACCTTTACATAACCGCTATGAGGCCTTTCAGACAGTCTCGGAGCTCTCGGATGCTGACTCGGAGGGTCCTTCTTTGTGGTCATCACAGGTGAACCTGCACTCGGAACCTGATGACTCACAACAGAAGCCTAAAGAGCAGCAGCAGAGATCCAGAAGAACTAGAAAGAAACCTCCTTGAAGTCTACTGTTCTTTTACTTGACAGGAGCACTTCTACTTTTCCAGTATGTCGCCTACCCCTCTAACTATTGGTTCTCTTAACGTTAACAGTATCAAAGGTAGCAAACAGAAACAGATAGCTTTATCCTTTTTTTGGTTAGCCCCCTTCATATTCTCTTCCTTCAGGATACCAGACTTTACACTACTTCAGAGCTTAGTATTTCCACCAAATTGTGGCATGTAGGTCTGTCATACTGGTCCATTGGCACGGATACCTGCTCTGGGTTGGTGATTTTATTTCGTTCACATATACCAGTTCAGGTCCTAAAATTGGTAGACCTGGTACCTGGTAGGGCCTTAGTCTTGAATACGAAAATTTTCAATTCATACTATAGGTTTGTGAATATAAATGACCCTCAAACAAAAGCAGAAAGGGTTGAGCTGTTTAAATCCATGCAGCCATATCTGGTTTCCTCTCAAGCAGTAATTTTTTGGGGGGATTTTAATTGTGGCTTGGACAAAAGGGATAGAGACCAGTGTACTTCTACTAGTAAAATTTACTGTGATATGGCTGTTTTGAAATCTATCATTTCCACATCACAGTTGAAAAATGCTTACATGTTAGTACATCAGATGGTGCATCCCACTTTCCAGAAAGGTAATTTAGCTACCAGGATTGATTTTTTCTTTATTTCCAAACCCCTCAACATCTCCTCTATTCAGGTATCAGAAGTTGAATTTTCTGACCATAAACTGTTGGAATTTTGTTTGGGTGCCCCTTCTCGGTTTCCCCAGGGTCCCGGTACTTGGAAATTTAGCTCCTTCCTTTTATCAACCCATTCTATAACCCAGAATATTCAGTATTTTGTCACCTGTAAGAAATCAGTGTTTGAAATGTTTGACACCCCTACCCTTTGGTGGGCAGATGTTAAATGTGATCTGAGAAGGTTGCTAAAACATGAAAGTAGGACCCATAGATATGTTGTTTATCTGTTATATTTAAAACAGAAACAGCAGCTGCAAAAGTTGCAGTCTTTGGCAAGATGTTCTACACATGATTTTAGTTCACAGATTCAATCTCTAAAGCATGAGATGCAAGCTTTTCACTTACGACAACAGGACAGTCTGCACCACCAACAAAAATATGAGGTTCAGGGCAAGGCGGCAGTTGTGTGCCCCTTCCTGCATTGTCATGATAGACTTAAACATAAACAAATTGATTCCCTTGAGGATTCTACAGAGCTTTTATTTCACAATAAAGATAATGTTTTCAGGATTGTCACACAACATACAATGGCTCTTTTTTTCTCAGCAAAGGGCTCCTCTTGGCCAGCTTCCTGAGTTTCTCCCGGCAGTACAGCTTCCTGCCTGTCCAACTTTTATACTGCAGGATTTAACAAAGACTATCACTGCTACTGAAGTGACATTGGCCATCCAATCTTTAAAAACTAATACTGCTCTGGGGCCTGATGGCCTGACCGCGGAACTTTATAAGTTACTGGGCCCTTTAATTTCCGCTGAACTAGCTTTAGCATTTACTTACATGTTGAATCAGGATTCCATTCCTCTTGACATGGCGAATGGTCTTCTGATATTTTTATATGGTGTAACCCCCCTACAAATGGGGGTTCCCGAAAAGTCTTCCTCGAGCTTGCCTAAATGCTCACTGCCAGGCTGGTGTCCTGCATTTTAGCAGTTTAAATGTGATTACCAGAGAGTGCCTGTATAGCCTCTTTGTACTGTCTCTTTAAGAGCTGCCTGGATTGCAGTCATAAGTAATCTGAGCGGGAGCTCTGTTGAAAGATGTAAGTATTTGCTGAAAATCATTTAGAGTGATAATGATAATGTAGTTTCTCTAACCTGCCTTCTTTGAAGCAAGATCTGTTTTGTTTATCTCCCACTATCTTGGTCCTGGACTGCGAATTGGACCAATCAGTTCTGGTGGGACCTAAAATGGAGCCGGACTACAGGAGCTGTCTGGAGTCGAAATCTGTAGGAATTGTAGTTTGGGGCTTTTTGCGCCTTTTTGCACCTGAAGGGGGAGCCTTTGATGTGACTGCCAGACAGATTAGCCAACCAAACCTTTTGGATTCTGGGGAAATTCACAGGCTTGCTGCAGTTTGAGTCAGATCTGAGTTAGAAGCTGAAGAAGCAACTTGCTTGAGACAGTCAAGCAGCCGTCTGGGTAGTTTCGCATAGGAGAACTGTGAAAAGGCCTGAGTTGTGGCCTGCATGTCTGCCTGCTGCCCTAAGAGGGAGAGAAGAGAAATATTTCGGACTAAATCCAAGTTTGTGAGAATGAAGTAAGCCACTGATTTTTTACCAGGCTCATACCTGAAGAAGACTGAAGATTTTGCTGAATGCGATCGGCCTGTCAGGATTTCCAGCTGCTTTTGAATCCCTGGTTTGTGCAGAGACTTTGTGATCATGACCGGAGAGCGGTTTGCGTGGTACAGTAGAATTTTCTTACATGTAAATGTGCTGTGTATTGAAAGTGGGTCGTGATTTGGTTCCCCACTGTGTGAACTGTGTTCTGCTTGCTGGTACAGTAGAATCCTTTACATGTAAATGTGCTGTGTATTGAAAGTGGGTCGTGATTTGGTTCCCCACTGTGTGAACTGTGTTCTGCTTGCTGGAAGCTTTATCCAGCCTAATCAGACTGAATCCACATTCATCTCCATTCGATCTGGGCCATGTCACGCTGGCCCTGCCAGACTATATCACTGCATAGAGAAAGCCACCGACGAGAGACCTGCCTAGGAATCAGCCCCCTGCTCCATGCTTGAACAGGAATGATGCCTCGGTGAATCGTGTGGGCCCTGCTTCTCCTGGCACTCCAGATTATCCACCTGCTGTCTCGATTTTCGTCCAGGCTGTGTCCAGTCTTGGGTATTGTGAGTAATCATCAGGGTAGCTCCCTGTAACAACAGCCTAATCTAAACATGTGTCATCTGATTGTCTTGTTGTTTTCTTTTCATGAACTGAGCCCTCCGGCTCCAGATTACAAATAGTGTGTGTTGTGCATGTTGTTTTCTTCCATCACAGGGCCCCCAACCAGCTGCAACGTTCCTGGCTAGCCCACCATTCTCCATCTGGGTACCCAGAGTGTGTGACTGTTTATGGACCCTGAAGTGCATGCATAACTGTTTGATTGATAGAGCCTTTAAGCAAATTAACCTGATTCGCCCCCTCCCTTGTTCAAGTCCCTTAAATAAATCAGATCTAACTCTTTTTTGCATTTACCCTGACTGTGGTTCCAGTTTATGCAAGAGTACTGTACTGCTGTTGTTTGCTGTGTATAACCTTGTTTTACAGGGGGGGTTCCCAATGTTGAGCCAGAGGAAAGCCCTGGTGGTAAGTGCAAACAGTGTGGGTACTTGTGTGGTATATCAGGGGTATTGTGAAAGTGATTATTTCGTATTGTTCTGCCCACTAGTAAGGAAAGGGGGGGGTTACAGTGTCCCAGAGGGCTGTGCCCAGGTTCGCTTTACCACTACCAACCCTGACCTCCGGGTGGAGGCATCCGTTTCAGAACTCAGGCCCCTTAACCTGCTACCAGCCAAGCAGGCAGAGATAGTAGCCCTTGGGATAGCGCCACCTAGGGGTTACAATAAGAAAGGAGAAAGGATTGATATTTCAAATTGGAGACTGTTTTGTTTCATTAATACTTTTTTAAAATTCTTGCAAAAATACTTCATTCCAGATTCGGTATTATATTACATCTCGCCTACACAAACATGTTCTGTTCCTGAGAGGAAACTATGTGATCATTTACTTCTTTTACGGGAATTACTAGAACGGGACAATTGTGAGGGGTTGGAAGGTTTTCTTCTTTCCCTGGATCAGAGGCAAGCCTTTGATGTTGTAGAACATGCTTATTTGTGGGACGCACTTGCTTGTTACGATTTACCGACTTCCTTTATTAATTGGCTAATTACTATGTATAAAACTGCCACAGTTACGCCACTGATAAATGGTTGGTTGGGCCCATTGATTCCCATCAAAAGGGGTGTGCGGTAAGGTTGCCTCCTAAGCCCCTTATTATATATTTTTAGCATTGACCCCCTCTTATGGGAGCTTAACTCTGCCACTAGTTTAACCCATATCCAGATTGATGATTATGTTGTTCTACATATTGCACAGGCATATGCAGATGATATTACTATACTTGTGCAGAATGTTGATTCTGTGGTCCAAGTGTTACATACCTGTCAGGAGTTAGGATCTGTCTCTGGTTCCTCTTTCAATTTGAACAAATGCATTGGTCGACAGTTGGGGAATCCACAGCCACCCCTCCCCAATGTAGCTGGAATAACCCTCACCAGGAATCCGATTACTATTTTAGGGATTTCTTTTGGATCAGGGAATTTAGATGTCCTTATTTGGAAGCCGAAACTTGAACAAGCCCAAAAGCTAGTAAAATGTTGGAATTTGTGGCAAATGAGTAAACTAAAGAGGGTGTACTTGGTAAAAACCTTCCTTCTCCCTATAGTTTTACATATTAGTTTGCTCTCCCCCCCCCCCAAAGGTTCCTGAAGTTACATTATACAGTATTTTCTTCCAGGCTATATGGTGGAGTCGACTTAACCCTCGAAAACATAATATTTTATATTTGCCCAAACCACAAGGAGGTCTGGGTATGATTAACCCAGTTGTCATGTTTCATATTCGGTACATGTTAATGAATTTAGGGCCCATATTGACCCAAATCAGACATCCCTGGGCGTTTTTGTATGGTCTCTCTTGTAGCCCATGGTTCCCCCAGTGGTCTACTGACTCCCTTAGATTGGTTAAGAAGTCAAATGTTGGTCCTCAGTATTTACGTGATGTGTTTCTAAAACTTAAATATTGGCATTTGACTTCTAGTATGATCTCAAATCAGCACAGGAAGTTTTTTTTTATAAACAGATTCTCACTGCCAATTTTAAGGAGCCTGTTACTTTTCCCAGCTGTCCTGTACATTTATTACTTGTGTTACTTGTTTACCTGAATAATCCTAGAATTCCGGACAAGATGTGGGATGTTCATTAGCTATGTTGTCATAACCCGCTAAATGTAAGGGCACATCAAAAGCATAAGCAAATGTCTGAATGGATGTGTTCCAGTTCTCACTGCTCTTTGCAATTAGAGTCCCTATTACACTTATTTTTTACTTGTTCTTACACTTCCACCTTTTGGTCCTCTGCGGCCTTAAAATGGAATATGCCCCATCTCAATCATCTTACATTAGAGTACTTATTGTATGGGAATTGAGTTGCAACTTGGGATGAATGGGATAAATCTAATTTGCAAGTCCTTTTTATTGAGATAAAATGGTACATTTGGAATTCTCGTTGTTGGTTTACTTTACAGCAGAAAACAGTATCACTTATTGAATTGTTGGAAAAAATTGAGTGTGACATGACATTGATCTATAAGTATGAGCTTCAGACTAAATATCATACCTGGGTTTTCCAGTCCAAGTGGAATCTTCCTTGGATTACGGATTCCGATGTTCCAATCACATAAGTTTTTTGTTTAGATACTGTCCTTGCTGTTATTTGACTGTACGTTTGTACCTCTTTTTTTTTAATTCTATAACACCATTTGTGTTACACATTTGTTTTCTTATTTATTTTTTATATTGTAATTTGCTTTCACTTGCTTTTCATTGTTTTTTTTGTATTGCATTTTCATGCTGTATGATTTTTTTCAATAAACACTAAATGCCCCTACTCTTTTCCTATTGGATCGTAAATCCCCTGGTTTTCTTTTATTCTATTTTTATAATAACAAACCTCAAACCATTGCTACTTTACACGGGGAAATGTTGGACTTCGTTGTTTTTTCCTTCTTGTTGCCCATGGTTCAGACACTGGGATTTGGGCCAATTATGGGGGATGGGAGCAGCCGCTCAGGCATCACCTTATGTCTGGCAATTATTTTTGAAATTAAAGGCATGGCAAATCTCTAGCAGAATGGTTGTAACTGGACATAGGAAAACTTTATATGAAGACGTTATTGTGGGCTACTTTACTGACCCTACTATCTTTATTAAATGCCATCCTGCCCTTGTGACCTCATTGAGACTTTACTAAAAAAATTAAAGAATTCCCCCTCATGCCTGGGATGCCCATAGGCTCTGTTGTCATGAGTGGTTAAACGTAAAAGAGAACCAAAAACACAAACAATTGGCAGACAGAATGTGTAGCAGGCCACAATGTATGCAGCAAATAGAATCCATGCAACATCTTTTCATTACCTGTTCCTACATATCACGCCTTTGGACTTTTATAGCTGCTTTATAGCAGACACCTTTTTTAGAACTTTGAGTTACGAAATTTGAATTTATACAGCCTTTGGATCTGCATGGAGTGCACAGGATTTCAGTACTCTGCAGGTGATTTTTGCCGTTATTCGTTGACATATCTGGAACTCCAGATGCCTATATACTTTATAGCAGAAGGATTTGGATTTTCAGGTATTGGCAAACAATATTATTTCAGATCTCGAAAGGGTTTACTGGAGTGAACTCAAAGGAAACCAGGAATTAAGTATTAGAGCGAAATGGAGGATTCTTCCATGGATAACTAACTCTGATGTTCCCATTACTTGATTTATTTTTTTTCTTTTTCTCCTTTATGTTTATTTCCATCTGTGAGGTTTTGTCCAGACAGTATTTCTGCACAGGTCTTATTTATGTGATATGTACAAGACTTGTTTTTTTTTCTCCCTATTCCAACAATTTTTTTTTTTTGCTTAGCAGTTTTAAGAAGTATTTTTTTCATTTGTTTAAAGGGACTACATACTTGTTGAATTAATTTCAATTTTGTTAAAAGGTGACTAAAACCATATATTTTGGGGGCATTGTGGGGGCATGTGTGATTTTGTATTTTCTTGAAACTTGGCTTCCCAGCCAAATGCCCTTTGGGGTAACCCTTGCCTCAGTGTTTGCGCACAGAGGTTCTTTGTCTTTTAAATAGTTTTTTATTTTAATGGGTTCACCACAATATATCCAAGGCACACTGCCTCTAGGGTAGCTGGTCCATTCCACTGGGGTGTCAAACAGGCAGGCATACTGATGAGTCCTGGTAGGATGAAACACGTGTCTATGTCTTCTGTTAGCATCCTTTGCAAACTGTGTGAGAGGCCTTCGGCACCATGCAATTCTGCTTAAAGTTGGACCAGCATAACATTCTGTGGTGATTTGCATATGCAGCCCATGATGCTTTGCATTGTGGGGGCATGTGTGATTTTGTATTTTCTTGAAACTTGCTTCCAGCCAAATGCCCTTTGGGTAACCCTTGCCCCCAGTGTTTGCTACGAGGTTCTTTTGTCTTTAAATAGTTTTTTATTTTAATGGGTTCACCACAATATATCCAAGGCACACTGCCTCTAGGGTAGCTGGTCCATTCCACTGGGGTGTCAAACAGGCGAGGCATACTGATGAGTCCTGGTAGGATGAAACACGTGTCTATGTCTTCTGTTAGCATCCTTTGCAAACTGTGTGAGAGGCCTTTCGGCACCATGCAATTCTGCTTAAAGTTGGACCAGCATAACATTCTGTGGTGATTTGCATATGCAGCCCATGATGCTTTGCATTGTGGGGGCATGTGTGATTTTGTATTTTCTTGAAACTTGGCTTCCCAGCCAAATGCCCTTTGGGGTAACCCTTGCCTCAGTGTTTGCGCACAGAGGTTCTTTGCCATATATTTTGATTTCTATTAGACATTTGTTAAGTTTTTTTGAGTTTTTTTTCTTTTCACGTTTAATCTGTTATGTTTAACTTGTTTCCATATAGAATTTGGGTGTTGTGGGGAAAGTTTTTTTTTGCTTTTTTGATCCTCTAATGTTTGTCTATTTTATTTTGGTGAAGTATTTGTTTGTATGATTTTCTTTCCCTAATAAACACCCCTACTCTTTTCGAGACATGCCACTGGATCTTTAACATTCACCTGAACTACCACCAGAACAGGCAGATGGGACCTTGGTTTAACGTCTCATCCAAAAGACGGCACCTCAAGAGTGCAGCACCCCCCATGCTGCACTACAGTGCCAGTATTGGGATTTAACCGAAGTGCCTGGTGTGGGGACAGAATCCACAGCCTTCTGATCTCTTGGCCTCAGAGGCAAATGTGCTACCTGCTGAGCCACGGACACTGATTGCCTCTTGCATTTCTCCCTCTTTCTTTCTTCAGCTCATCCTCAGCCATGTGCAGAGTATGTAAAGAATTAGTGACATCTGACCTGAAAGGTTAAAGCTTAGCAAAGATTTGCACATAACATTGGTAATATCTGAACTGGAGTGATCTGGAGGTGTAGGGGAGGATGCCATGCTGCTGGAAGATGAGGGAGATTCTGAGTTGTTGGCCCACCCCTCTGCGATGCTTGTAAGTTCAGTGCCTTGCAACTGTTATTTCACTTTCTTTTTTTCTCGAGGTTCACATCACATGCTGACTCCTCTCTCCTAAGTAAATCTGTTTGAAAAGCTTTGATTAAAGTGATTTTTGAGGTGTTTTGCTCAAGGTTGTAACCAGGGAAATCCTCCTCCATTACAGCAAGTGACATCACCAGAAGTCTCTGTCCATACAGGGTTCTAACCCACACTCTCTACCCCCATGCTTCCTGCCCTACTGCCACCACCCTGAGCAACCACTAAGCCCTTCACTCCAGGAGTGTAGCCAGGAGTTTTAAAGTCATACTCAACAGCTGACTGAACTGTCCCCCCCCCCGTAAGCGCAAACCAAAAGAGGTGCTGTCCTACCACACAAACATTGCCCCACCTCCATTTCAGTCAACAATAACTACTAAGCCAATGATCCTAATAGAGTCACAACATTTTATGTTATCCAGTACACACACTACCAGACAGATGTTGGCTGGCTTTTAGTTACACTGTTTAGGACAGATTGTGATAAGCCTCTGTACCACATCAAGGTATCCAGCCTTAAAGAAATCCTTTCACACCAGCACTCCTGCATACAGTACGTACTTGTTCAGGCCACTCATACAATTATAACCTCCAAGTTTAACACCCACATATCTTCCAAAGATGATTCACGGACTGACACTAATGTATCCAAGGAGGAAAAAACAGTTCAAGTACACCAGGCTCTGTGTTTGTTGCATAAACACAGGTATAAGGATCGTCACTGGAGTGATAGGTGCAACTAAATGAAACAAGCAAAAGTGCACAAAGCAAGCGGCACTCTCAGAACACAAATGAGAAAGAACCAAGTTGGTAAGTTTAAACAGCCGCAGCCCACGGCTACTACCCAGCGCTTCGAGGCCAAGGCATGACTCTTTGCCAGGGGGTGTGTCCGGAGTGCTGGCCCGGTGGTATGTATTCAAAAAATATTTAAAGTGACAGCATCATAAAGTGCATTATACAATTGTTACTTTTTCTTATTCTATTCTTGTTACAAATATCCCAAAACACTCATGTACAACATCAGTACAGGCACAATCTTCTTATATTATTAATCCTCCCAAAAATTAATTTAAAGCCAAACAACACACAATATATATATATATATATATATATATATCATATACATATAAATGAGCTGAAGTATGTTCACCCAAGAGCAGCACAAGAATAGTTCATAATACTGATAACAAATACAGAAAGAGTGATTCCCAATGTTAATAAAAATGGATGGGGGGAAGGGAGAAGGGGGTGGAGAAAGGGATCAAAGAAAAACTGTAACATCCAGACACTCATTAATACCCATAGGAGAAAGTGCTTGTATAGTATAAATCCATCTTTCTTCAAGTTTTGAAAGTTTATTTAATCTGTCATCACCTCTTATGTTTTCTTTAATATGATCTACACCCATGAATTTAAATTCACTAATATTTTTATTATGGCATCTTTCAAAGTGAATGCCAGTAGGAGTGTTTGGTTCTGGTTTCTGTAGGCTCTCACATGCTCCTGCACGCGCTCTCTAAGTGTTCTTTTGGTTCTGCCTACATGAATAAGAGGACAGGTACATTGTACAACATATACAACATATGCTGTTGAACTATTGATAAAATGAACAATTTCAATTTTCTTGTTTTCTCTGTAAGGGTGAAAAAAGAACTGATCCCTGTGAGCAAAATTTGCAAATATTGCAATGTCCCCAACGAATGCAGCCAAAAGGCTAGGGTGGTAGCTGAGTGGTTTTTGGTAGCTGATGTTTTATATAAAGACTACTTGTCAGAGAATCAGGCAAATTAGAACCCCCACGAAAATAAATTCTAGGTTTGTGTGTACAAGAGTCCCTTAAATCCACATCCCCCTGTAAAACTCCTCGGTGTCTAACAATAATATCTGCAACTTTGCCAGAAGTTCTATTGTGTTCAGTAACAAAAGTGATCAGTTACTGGTCAACAGATGTCTGGGCAGTCATTTTAGGTTGAAGTAAAAGTTCTCGATTCATATCTCTTGCTTTTTTAAAAGCCTGTTCAATACATTTATCAGTGTACCCCCAAGAAAGAAATCTAGTTTTCATTTTTTGACTTTCTTTTTCAAATTCTATCATACTTGAACAATTCTGTCTGAAACGTATAAACTGACCGTAGGGTACTCCCCTTTCAGTGTGTGACGGATGGGCACTTGTTGCATGCAAGAGCGTGTTGCCAGAAGTTGGCTTTCTGAATGTTTTACTCTGAACTTTTTCTCCTTCAGTACCCAACAATACTAGGTCAAGAAATGAAATTTCCATTATATGTGTATCTGAAGTGAAATGTAAACCCACATCATTGGTGTTAATGCAATCTATAAAATAAATGCTGAAAGTGCACCTCCCTTCCATACCACAATGAAATCATCAATTAATCTGCCCCAAAAGCAAATGTTGGCCAGAAAAGGATACCTAGTTGTACTGAAAACACAAGTTTCCTCCCACCAAGACATATATAAATTAGTGTAAGATGGGACCATAGTGGCCCCATTGCAGTACCGGTGGTCTGTAAATAATATTTTCAATCAAAAATGAAGTAATTATTGCACAAAATGAATTCTACTGCTTCTAAAATAAAGTCCTTCAGAAAGCTCTGAGCTAGTGGATTGTTGCATAAATGATATTCCAATGCCAGGAGTCCAAAGTCATGTTTAATACAGTACATGTATAAAAGCTGGTTATGTCAACAGTGAGCCATATCTATTCAGAGGACCAGACCAGCCCCCCTAGTTTTGCCAATACATCCATAGAATCTCTTAGGTAAGACTTTTGGGTAACTACCAGCTGCCTTAAGTAATAATCCACAAATGTGGATAACTTCTCAGTAAGTGAGCCAATTCCCAATATGACTGGTCGGACAGGGGGGCTGGTCTGGTACTTGTGAATTTTGGGCAAGATGTAAATAGTAGGAATGGTAGGGAAAGTCACTGTCATGTTTAGTTTATTAGTCTAGGAATTAATACCTTTGAGCCAGGGCTCTTTTACAAAGGTTCCACGTCACAAAGAACATTTAACAAAGCACGATACACATTACAGGTAAAACCAGACAGGAAAGTTACATCATAAATTTGCTATTAACAGTTTAAGGCAGTAACGTTTTTAAGTTTCATAGAAAACAAGCTATAACAGGTTCAAGCAAGTAGACAATTTCGAGGTTAAAGAAACTTCCAGGGAGAGGGTGATCATTAGGAGCCAAAAGGAGGCTAGAGGGGGGGAAAGGTGGTGAGCGGGAGAGTAAGTGAGAGGGGACAGGAAAAAGGAGGGGGAGTGAGTTTTGGTGGGAGACAGGAAGTAGTAGAGGTACCAGAGGGTTCATTAGTCAGGGAGGAAGAGGCCTCAGATGTGAGGATGGACACGAGGAGTAGTAGTCTTTATCTAGCACAATCACAGTTGCTAGTGGTGGTGAGGTGGGCATAGAGCATGGATTTGAAAGCTTCAAGCGAGGTTGAGGATAGAGTAGGTGGACTAAGCGCATTGAACCATGTCGGGGCCCTGTATGCAAAAGATCTTTGTCCCTGTGCAGTCCGGCATCTCGGAACCAGGAAAGGTTGGCATTCAGATCTGGTGGAGGGTCGTGAGCCAGGATTCAGTCGGAGTAGGTTTTGAATACATAATGGAGTCAGTCCCAAGATAGATTTTTTTGCCATTGTGCAGGTGAGATAAATAAGATGATTTGATAGGTTCAACCAGCCTGATTCATAGTACAGATCACACGTGTGAGTCAGTCTTTGAGCCCCCGTGAGGAGCTGGCAGGCCTTATTTAGAGTGATTGAGATACGCCTTAGAGCAGTGGAGGTAGCTGAGCCATAAATAATAAGGCCATAGTCAATGATTGAGATTATGGAACTCTGTATAGCTATTCTCAATGCCGCTTGATTTAGAAATTGACGTTACGGAATAGTATTCAACGTGCTGGTTCACTGTTTTCACAGTGTTGTCAATGTGGGTTGCAAAGGTGAGCCCTTGGTCAAAAGTGATGCCAAGGTATTTGAAAGTATTTACTTGGTCCAGTGTAATTCCTGAGAGGTTTGTATGGTGAGTGGAGTATGCCTATTTTTGTTTTGGTGATTGGAGAAGAGCATGGCTTTTGTTTTATTGTGGTTTAGCACAAGTTTACTATCCAGGAACCACCTTTCAACACTAGAGAAAGCAAGTTGCAGGCTTTTCGTAGGGAGTTTGGATCCTTGTGGGAAGAGAGAATTACAGCATCATCAGCGATAAGATTATTTCTCCTGGAAGATATCTGGGAGGAGTTAAGGAACAGGCTAAAGAGGAGCGGTCCAAGAATTGATCCCTGTGGTACACCGAGAGAACTGGTCTGAAGTCGGAGAGTTCATTAGAGATTTTTACAGCCTGTGACCAATTGGACAGGTAACTTTTTACCCAAGCACAGGGACCTTCGGCCAGGCCTAGGCTAGAAAGTAGGGAGGTAAGTAGGCCATGATGGACTGTGTCGAAAGCTTTTGTAAGATCGATAAAGACTGCACCTGTTTGGCACCCTTTGTCCAGGGCTGAGTGGACTCTCCAGAGAAATCAAGTAAGGCTGTTGTTGTACTATGTCCTTTCCTAAAGCCGTGCTGTTGATTACAGAGTAGATTGTATTTGTCCAGGTAATCAGAGAGTTGGTCTGTCACTATTCGCTCAAGTGCTTTGGAGAGGAGGGAGTATTGATATTGATAGTTTCCTGTTGAGGTTTTGTCCCCCTTTGTGCACTGGCGTAACTATGGCAGATTTCCATTTGTTGGGAAATTGACTTTGGCAAAGTGACAGATTAAGAATTTTTGCAAGGGGTGAATTACTTCATCCGGGGTGAGAGACAGGATTTTTAGATCTAGCGTGTCACTACTTGTTCTGGATTTGGAGCAGGCCTTTCTTGTGTACTTGTGTGCTTCTGCACTTTGATTTTCTTGAAGTAAAATTGTGGTTTGTCACGAGGGGTGTTTTGTGATACTAGGCTAGGCACAGGTAAGTCCGAGAAGAAGAAATCTGGGGAGGACCCCACTAAGGTCTGTGAATGTTTTATTAAGCGCATCTGCAATAGACTTTGGGTCAAGAGTGGTGGATCCATCAACTTTCATAATGGTAGGTGAGATTTGATTGTTTACCCATTATGTTTCGGATGTTGTCCCAAAAAGCTCTCCCATCACCCCAGGTGGATTCAAGGGCATTTTGAAATAGGCGCTTCATTTGCCTAATTTGTGAGGTACATCTATTTTGTGCCTGCTTTATTTTAGGTATCATGAGTAAGCCTGTGTCTCTGGCAACTGACCCAGAGGTGGTCCCGAACCCTGAGCTCGCAAGTAGTTTGGCAGTAATCCATGGATTTGATAGCTTTTGATTTAATTTTTTTTACTGGGGCGTATAAGTCGATGCCGAGTTGAAAGATTTAATGAAGAATTCTAGTGGTATTAATATCAGTTGATTCAAGGATTGGCATCCAGTCCTGTTGTAGGAGATGGGTTTTCAACTTGATAAGATTCCCATAAGGCAATACTCTGCTTGTTATAACTTTGGGGTGGCTTGAGAAATTTATTAGACCAGGTACAGGACACTGGGGAGTGGTCACTGAGGAGTCAGGAGGACTTTAATGTTTTTATCGGTCAGGGTGATTTGTGAGAACCCAGTCAATAAGGGTGCTTGTACCAGTTTTGTAATTTTTCGGGTTGGGGAGGTTACCATCTGAGTCAGGTTTGCTGCTAGTATGTCATCTTTGTACGAGCCAGTGTCAGAGGCGAGCCAGTTTATGTTGAAATCCCCGAGGAGGAGGAGCTCATTTTCAGAGGGCTGCAGACTAACAAAATCAGGTACAGACTTAATACTGGCAAGGTGGTCTTTTGGAGGGATATAGACTGCGGCCACTGTGAGAACTTTGTTTTGTGCACCAAGAAGCAGTTTGATAGGGAGGAGTTGCATCTGCGTATTTGTGGGGGTGAAGCTGCCGCGTTGACAGGAGAGGTTGTCCTTTAGATAGAAGCAGCGCCCCACCTTTCTTGCTTGCCTGGTCGAGTCTGAAAAGATTGTAGCCTTCAAGCGAGACCGCATGATCCGGTGCTGGGAGATAGCCAGGTTTCCACAATGGCTAGTATATCAGGTTTTTGTCCAGCGAGAGTTTGAAGGGATGCCAATTTGGGAAGGAGGCTGCAGATATTTAGAGTGATAATGGAGAGACCACTACCAACTTTCCCTGTTTTTGTCGGCTTCAGTGCAACAGGACCAGGGTTTGGGTGTATCCCACCAGATATTAAAAGTAGGAGGAGCAGGAGTTTCAGCGATGCCATTCGTAGTTCATAATAGGTTGGAGTGAGTTTCTGCTTGTACTTTTTAAGATGCTTGGATTGTCTTCTGGAGTCCCAGTAGAGGGTGATCGTTAGTGAGTTATAATGATGTGGCAGTTTCCAATTAGGAAATATGGCTCTTTGCACCCAGGTATTAATTGGGTGATGTTTGTTTAAGACTTCCAGAGTAAAAGCCATGTACAATGTTTCGGGTAGTAGTATAGAAAGGTGAGAGTAGGTGGAGGGGTAAGGTAGGCAGAGGGGGGGAGTTGGCATAAAGGGAAAAGGAGGGTGAGGGTGAGCATGAACAGGTGGTGGGGACTAAGCCAAAGCATTATTTTTAGCGAGGCAGGAGAGAGCCGAGAAGTAGTGTGGGCTAGGCAGTCGGGGGGGGTGGCAAGCAATAGGATGGTGGGGTACGGATTTTAGTGGGCTTAGGTGGATAGCTAAGCACTATTGTGAAGTACAGAGAAAAATGAAAAAAAAGACTGGGAGGGTTTGGTGCCAGAGGGTTTAAGAGAAGTACTATAACAAGTACAGGAAAAAATACTGGGAGGGTTTAGTGGCAGGGGGTTTAAGAGGAAAACAACAAGACAGTATGGAGATTTGGGATGCAGAAAAGTGTAAAAGAAATGGCAAAAAAGAACTAGAAGCAAGGAAACACAAAAGAGGTAAAGAGCAGCTTAAGGGGTTTAGTGAGTGTGCATCAGAGCAGTGGAGGAGGGGAGGAATATGTTTGCAGGAATAGGTGGGAGGCACCTGCTTGGGGGGTGGGTCTTTACACGTAGGCGGAGCAAGAGGGCCTATTTAATAAAGGTTGGGGGGGGCGTAAAAATTCGTCCGCGAGCAGTGCAAGTGAACGGGTGCCGAGCCCAGCACAGCACCCTCTCAGCGGTAACCAATGGCAGGGCAGTTGCTGAAACCGGGGGCCAATGGGCGAGTGTCTTCAGGCGCTATGTCCAATAGCGGCCAATCCCTGCTTGCGGGCCTAGTTGAACTCCTTACCCGGCTTCATAGGAGGGTTTGTGGCGGCTGGTGGTGGAGTCGGGGGCCCCGAGCCGTGCCAACGGGCATACGGCTGTTCTATTCAGGCGACCAGTCTAAGGTAGAAAGAGAGAGATACAGAATAAGTAAGTGGCTTAAAACATTTTTTTACAAGCAAGTCAGACAAAGGAATAGTGACGCTCTAGACTGTGATTCGTTTATGGCCGGGGGGGGGGAAGAGGGTGAGGCAGTCACAGAGTGTAGGCCAGAGGTTAGTGTGATTGAAAGAGGAGAAATTTTGAATAAGAATAGAAGGTATGTTCGAAAGACAGAAGAAGGCGGTGGGGGTGAGGGTAGTTAGCTTTTTGGGAAGGTGAACTAATTTATGGCCACAGGTAAGGGCAGGCGCCTTTCGGGCGGGCCAGCTGAGCAGCCTTGGAAGGGAAAGATGAAAAAGAAAGCGTGGTGTGGGGGGAGGTGAGCTGAAGAGGAGAGAGGGGCAGAGAGGATAGGAGCTTAGTATGGGTCACACTAGTAGGGGTAGGAGTCGCGGCAAGAAAAGCTCCTTGCAACAAGCTTTTTCCTTGCAGGTAAAAGAGAGCAGCAATTGTGGGCGTTAGACGATCTGGCTGCAATCCCTATTTCTGCCTGGAAGGGGGGAAAAAAGTAATCATTTACAAGAGCACAATAATTATTTCTCAAAAATGCAGGGCCCTAGGTAGAGCACTCAAAAGCCTGGGAGCAGGATGAGACAGAGCAAGGGATAGAGCTTGGGTAGCGTGAGCTGAGCAAGGGCGCTTGGGTGCAGAAAACAGACTTAGAAGGGAGTGGAGAAACAGCAGGTTCAGAGGCGGGGGTAGAGTAGGGGCAGGTTTAGTAGAGATTTCATTAGTATTTAGGGACCTGGGTAAAAATTTAACATGAGCTTACTACTGGTAAAATAAAGCCTTTACAGTTCATCTAAGCTGTGTTCAAATGGCGACTATGCAGACAGGCTTTGCAGTAACATATAGTTCTTAAACAGTGCTATAAACAGATTCAGCGCTAGCTTTGCAGACCTGTTATAACCTTTACACAGGGAGAAACTTCACCTAAGACATTTAGGAACAGCCATATAGAATGAGAACTAGCAGTGCATCTAGAGGATTCCGTAATGGCTAGTGTACAGTGGAGGCATTAACAACAGTAGAGAGAAATTAACTGAGTCTATGCATAAACATTGGTAACAGGCAGTCTAGGCATCGCTTAGCATTGTAGCAGCTCTCGGCGGTGATAAGGAGAGGAAAAGTAAGAAAAAAGGAAAATAATGGGAGGCAGCGTGTCCGGGCGAAAAATTCGTCCGAGAGCAGTGCAAGTGAATGGGCGCCAAGCCCAGCACAGCACCCTCTCAGCGGTAACCAATGGCAGGGCAGTTGCTGAAACCAAGGGCCAATGGGCGAGTGTCTTCAGGCGCTATGTCCAATAGCGGCCGATCCCTGCTTGCCAGCCTAGTTGAACTCCTTACCCGGCTTCACAGGAGGGTTTGCGGCGGCTGGTGGCGGCGTCGGGGGCCCCGAGCCGTGCCAATGGGTATACGGCTGTTCTATTCAGGCGACCAGTCTAAGGTAGAAAGAGAGAGATGCAGAATGTATTCCTTTTTTTTTTGTGATATATCCTTTGAACTCAGATTCATTCAAAAAAAGAGTCAAGTTTCATCTTAATTGTTTGAGTTGGATTAGAATGTAATCTTCTATAACTCACGTTGTCTTCCAGCTGTCTGTAGATTTCACTCTCATATTGTTCTTTGTTCAGGATCACAATTTTGCCACCCTTATCTGCCTCTTTTATTTCAGTTTGCTTCATGTTTTGTATGTCCTTTAGCGCTATCTGTTCATTTGTGTTCAAATAATTTTTGTAATTTGGCCACTTAGTGCTGAATATAAGTCCTTCATTACCAAAGATTCATAGGTGACTGTTGCGGGTGATATAAAGGGAGGGGGCTGAAAGTAGATTTAGGTTTAAAAAGCATAGATTTATTATCAGTTGTCACATTCTGATTATTTAAACCTAGATTTTGCTATCCATAATTCAAAGAATCCATGGTTTGTGCCTCATTCCACTGGACTTTTAATGCATTTAAAGTTTCATTGGAATCATTGGGATCAGAATGTTTGAGTCCCACCAGTAGCTCATTACTAGAATTCAAAGGAACAGTAGCTTCAGTACATTTCTTGCTGAAAAATTTCTTTAGACAGATTTTTCTGATAAATTTCCTAATATCAATGTACATATTGAATTCATTGACTTTTGGTTGTGGTACAAATGAAAGTCCTTTACTTAAAAGGCTCAGTTGGGAACTGTTAAACTCGACATCTGATAAACTGATTACTTTGTTCTGCTCCTCAGATTCTCTGAAATGCTATTTGTACCCCCTCCTTACCAACTTGGTTCTTTCTTGTTTGTGTTCTGAGAGTGCTGCTTGCTTTGTGTCCTTTTGTTTTTTTTCTGTGTTTGTTGCCCCTGGATTTTCCAGATTTTACTGTACTCGGCAAAGTACACTAAGCATACCTGTTGACACCCAGGCTTCACTCTGCCCCATTCATGTCTGAAACCATTGATAGTTTTGGTGCCCACCACATTAGCTGGTAGATAGTTCCATGGCTCCACTACACTTTCAGTCAAATAACATTTTCTCTTTTCCCTCTTGACCCTCCCCCCATTAGTTTCCACTCGTGTCCCCGTGTTCTTGATCCACTGCTTATGCTAAATAATTCCTCACAGTTTACCTTGTTCATTTCTTTCAGGAATTTAAAGGTCTCCATCATATCTCCCTTCTGTCATCTGGCCTTCAGCGAGAACATGTTCAGTGCCTTGAGCTGATTCTCATAAGATCTGACCTGCTGGCCCCGAATCATTTTGGTCACCCTATGTTGCACTGTCTCCAGCCTGTTCTTATTTTTCCTTCGCGAGGACTCTAGAACTGGGCCCTCTACTCCAGGTTGGGCTTCACCAGTGAGCTATACAGAGGTAGTAATACTTACTTGATTCTGGTGTCAGCACCCCTTCCTATACACTAGAATCCTGTTTGCCTTATTGTAGGCCTTGTAACACTGGTTTGATTATTTTAGGAAGTCACTGATGATGACTGCTAGGTCTCTTTCCTCAGAGGTCTTGCTCAGTTTTATCCCCCCATGCAGTACTCAGTCCTCAGGTTCTTGTTCCCTATATGCACCACCGTGAACTATTTGGCATTGAATTTCAACTGCCATGCCTTTGACCACATTTCTAGCCTTTGCAAGTCTCTCTGCATCTTCCTAGTCCCCTCCTCACTGTCTACCCTGCCACAGAGCTTAGTGTTGTCTGCAAAGAGACATATCTTGCCCTGGTTTCCTTCTTCCATGTTGCTGGAAAACATATTGAAAAGGACTGGACCCAAGACCGATCCTCGTGACACCCCACTGGTGACCTCCCTCGCTTCCGATTTGACTATGTTAACCACAATCATCTGCTATCTCGCTTCCAATCAGTCTCTCACCCATCTAACTGTCTTTCACTACACCCAGATCCTCTAACTTCTTTAGCAACTTTCTTTAAGGCACCAAGTTGAAAGCCTTGCTGAAACTGAAGTACAGTAAATCCATAGTACTGTACTTATCCACTATCTTCGCTACCCAGTCAAAGAATACTATCAGGCTGGTCTGACGAGACCTGCCTGAAGCTAACTTATGCCATGTACTGTCCTGGAGTCTGCTGCTCTCTAGGTAGTGCACAATGTCTTCTTTGATTAGTATCTCCATCAGTTTACTCACAATAGAGGCAAGACAGACAGGTGTGTATTTAGTTGCTCCTTGTACCCCCCCCTCATGGAGTGGGACTACGTCCACTACTCTCCAGTCTTTTGGAACTATCCCTGTCTGAATTGAGCTATTGAGTAGCCCTACCAGGGGCTCAGTTAGATCTTACTTCAAGAAAGGCTCTTGCAACAGGTCTCACCAGTAGGACTAAGCTACCAGGGGCTAGGACCACATGGAAAACAGCTAGCTAGCAGTCTGTCACAGGAGACTGCCCCCCCCCCCGCTGACACCAGTCAACTGATGTCAGCACAGCCTATATTGGAAGGTGGTCCTCCACAGTACCTCAGTTCTTTTCTCACCATCAACCTGCACACATTGGACCACAGCAGACGCCACAGCTACAGTCAACCACCATTTCTTGCATTTACTACACTTTTTTATTTTTGTTCTCCTCAGTGGAAAACACCAAATTCTTTTGTGTTTTTTGATGAGTTTATGTCTTCTCCACCTGTCTTGCATTCTGACTGCTCTGCTAAGTGTGCCTGTGGCAAGTAGACTCCTGAAAAGGAAGGCCACTCTGCATGTCTGATCTGCTTAGGCTTCAGCCACGACACTAGAGCCTGCCAGCTCTGCCAAAAATTCAACCAAGCCACTTGGGGATGTTGTTTGAAAACCTTGGAGAGCCATCTTTTAAAGCAGAAGCTGGTTGCCATGGAAAAGCAGCTGCAGGCCTGGAGTTCATCAGCCTCACCAGCCCAGTCCTCCAGGGCCTCTTCCTCTTCTCATAAAGAGAAGTCTGGGAAATACAAACACCAGGATAAACATCAGGATAGGGTCTGGTCAACTTCTTGGTCACAGTTACCCCACAAGCCTTTGACTGCGATGAGACAGTCCTCCTGCAGAGGATCGGCCCCTCCATCCCCACCACCCCTCTCTTCCTCTGGGCTCCTGGTGGCTCAGCCACCTGCTCTCATCTCAGTCTTGGGTGGCAGCTCCTCAGGGCAAGGGACTTCCTCTCCCAGCCCCCAGCCCCTGACACTCAGGCCCTTATCCTCCATGGACTCTCAGCCAGGTGGCTCAACCAGTCTTAGTTCATCGGGTAGCGGTTCTTCCACCATCACCCCACTGACTCAGACATTGCCTTCATCGACTCCCATCCTGGGGGCCGCTGACAGTCCAGCCAGGCAATGCCTGCAACAGGCCGACATCGTCTCCTCCACTCTGGCATGACCTCTGCCTCCTTCTAGGGGATCTCCTTCCCCCCACAGGTGTCAGCTTCTCCTGTAGGATCAGCACTGGTGGACCTGTCACTGGGCTGCACTAGACCAGCGCCCGCTGGACTGTCACCAGTCCTGCCGCAAGCCTAGCCTTTGGGTTCACCACCATCACTGCTGCTGCAGCCTACACTGCAGCCGATGCCCATTGGCCCATTGCCAGATCATTACCAGGCACCAGGTGGGCCAACACAGGGGTACCCTTTGCTGGCTCCTCAGCTGATGTTCCCCAACCTGCCGTTTTTTCCATTCCTGCCAATGTATAACATGGCATCCCAGGTGGACCAAAACACCCTTTTTTTGGTGTGGTGGGCTTTCAGGCAGAAGCAGACCCCCACTCCTCGGGGCCCATCTCCAGCATCCTCCCACCACCTTCCACAGGACCTGCAGTCCAGGAATTCTGACCAGGCTGGTCCTAGTGGACCCTGGATGTCAGGGTCTTCAGGGGCGCAACCTGGCATTGGTTCAGGCTCCAGAAGGGAGATCACAAGCCTCTGATGCCAGTCCCATACAGCAAGACTACAGAGGATGACTCTGAATCTTCGGGGTCTTCCTCTTCTCCTGGCAAGTCTTTGGAAGGGGAGGACCAGGCTAAGGAAGTACCCAAGTCCCCCCCTTTATGACCCATCCTTCATGGATGTTATGCATCACATCCAGTCTGTGATGGGCTGGGAGACCGAAGAATAGAACCCAGAGAGACGCCGCGTGGCTATCTGCCTCAGGCAATGGAATGATTGACTCCTACGAGGAAGTCATTAAGGCAGGCTGGGCCCACCCCTCTACTACCCTACCCCTTTACTATACTCCAGTGGGTAATCACTTTTTGGGCAGTCACCCTAAGGTAGATTCTGTGGTGATTAATGCAGCACATGATCATACTAATTAGCCCAAGCCCCTCAGTACTCTCCCTCAAGACTGGGAATCCAGGCAGCTGGATCACATTGGCAAGCATGTTTTTGCCTCTACTACGCTGGCTATTAGGGCCATCAACTATTTGGCACATATGGTCCAATACCAGAATGTCCTCTGGGACCAAACAAGGGATTTGGTCTAGACATTGCCTGGAGATGCCACTAAGATGCAGCTTGCCCAGCTTCTAAAGTTGGCTTGGACGTAGACAATCATGTCCTCCAGGTGGCTCATGACACTTTTGATGCCTCCAGGTGTGGGGCGGCTGCTGGTGTCTGCCTCCGATGCCATTCCTGGCTCTGGGTGTCTGGTTTTGTCCCGGATGTGCAGGCTAGTATTTTGGATATGGTTCCTTCTAGGGGTGATGTCCAGGACATTATTTCTACTTTGCAGGAGTCTGGGTGGGCTTGTAAGTCAGTACATTCACTCTATCACATCCAGCCTAGAGCAGGCTAATGTCAGTCCTTTCATTGGCACTCTCGCAAGCAAATGCGGGCCAGTCAGCCAAGGGCCAGCAGAAGCGTAAGGCCACAGCAGCCCCTGCCACTGCCTCTGCCAGAGCCACTAGAGCTCCCACGGCCCCTCTGCTTGCACTCGCCCTCACCTCCTGATTCCTTACCCGCCCCCCCCCACCAACCGAAGATCCAAGGGAGGTGGTCAGGGGTCAGTTTTCCCTCCGTCTGGATGGGTGGAGAGAAGCGACCACAGACAACTGGGTGCTCCTGATCATAACTCACTATCACACTCTGGAATTCCTAGAGTAGCCACCCGAAAATCCTGCTGTCCACTCTTTTTATCCTCCAGAACATCTGTCTCTGGTTTGGGATGACATTCGGGCTCTTCTTCAAAAAAGAGCCATAGAGCCCATCCCTCAGGCTTAGTGGTAAAGGGGGTTTTACTCCCACTTCTTCCTTATCCCTAAAAAGACCGGGATTTTCAGCCCATCCTCAACCTGAGCCAACTGAATCTGTAAATTGAGTACAAGCACTTCAGGATGGTCACCCTTCAGGGACAGTTACCCCTGTTGCACCAGGGGGACTGGCTCTGCTCTCTGGACATATAGGATTCTTATCTGCATATCCACGTCTTTCCTGCCCACCATCGCTTCCTCCACATTTACTTTCAGGGAGCCCATTATCAGTTTTGGGCCCTCCATTTTGGCCTTCCCTCTGCCCCCCTGGGTATTTACCAAATATCTGACAGTGGTGGCTGCTGCATTGAAGAGGCAGGACTTCTATGTCTTCCCCTACCTGCACGACTGGCTGCTTTCAGCCCCCTCCAGAGACCATTTGGTTCAGACCCTGAAATCAACCTTCAGTCTTTTCCAGACCTTGGGGATCACCATAAATCTGCCAAAGTCCTGCCTTTCTCCTTACCAGCACCTCCAGTACATTGGGGTGGTCCTAGACACAAGTCATGGCAAGGCCTTTCTGCCCATGGACAGAGTGGAGCGACTGATGGTGCAGGCCCAACTGGTTTCCTCTGGATGGCAGGTCCCAGCCAGGATCTTTCTTTGCCTTATGGCAGCAATCACCATGGTCCCCTCGGCTCAGTTGCACGTGTGAGTCCCTCAGTGGGTCTTGAGGGTCCAGTGGGATCAGCAAACCGATGACCTAGACCAGTTGGTCATAGTCTCCATTCCAGTCCAGGGACTCTGTCACTGTGGCTGAACCTGGCCAACCTCCTTTGGGAGTCTCCTTTCAGCTTCCAACCCCCCACCCGACAGGTTCATATGACAGAAGTGTCCGGCCTGGGCTGGGGCATTCATTAGCTGGACACCAGACTCGGGGTACCTGGTCCCCAATGGAACAAGATCTCCACGTTGTCTTGGAGACGTGGGCTGTCCTTTATGCCCTGCAAGCCTTTCAGACTCATCTCCTTCCTGGTCCACCGCTGGTGCAGACAGACAACATATGTGTGGTGTACTACATCAACAAGCAGGGGGGACCCATTCTTACCCCCTCTGTCAGGAGGCAATGAGAGTCTGGTTCTGGACCATCGAGCACAATCTGGAGATCTCGGCCATTCATATTCCAGGTGTCCATAATGTATTGGCTGAGGTACTATGTCATAATGACAGTTGCGGAATAGTGATCGCCGTTTAGGTGAGTGTACATCACTGAAAATAAATAATGGTAATGTACACTCACAGCAACTACAAAACCAGCGATGGTTTTCTGTTATGCGACGTTTTGTGCCCCCCTCACCTCCCTACTTAAAGATTCTCAACTCCAGGGGGGTGCACGTTGGAGGGGTATGTGTAAAACTTAAAAAAAAAAAATGGACTCGACACAAAAAATGATAGCACCCCAGACCCGAACCCGGCACCCTCCCAACCCCAGCCTGCCACCCTACCCACCACGCCACATGGCCAGCTAGGCAGCCAACTGCTGCACTACACCCCACATTCCCTCCCTCCCCTTCCACCCATGTCGTGTGGCATGGTCCCTCCCCCCATGCATGTGTATATATACGTAGATCTTGTCACCGTAGTCACCCATCCCTATCCCGTTGATACCCTGCCAGGTAGCCCAGAACACAGGCACTGTGATTGAGTCACCCTTTTTGCAGTCACTCAGTCACCGTTGTCATGTTCACTGGATACCATTGGCCGACAGTCTCAGCTACTCCAGGTCTCATGCTCACGAGTGGGAGCTTCTAACATCAGTGGTCAAAGACCTCTTTGACAGGTGGGATGGCCCAGAGTTGGACCTCTTTCTATCACCACTGAATGCAAAACTGCCATTTTTTTGCTCTCTCGATCCCAGGCCTGGAGTTTTGTGGCGAGACGCATTGTGTCTCTCTTGGAAGGGGAGGTTTCTGTATGCATTCCCTCCCTTCCCACTCCTGCAGAGGGTTCTGCTCAAACTCCAGTTGGAAGGAGAGGAGATGACTCTCATAGCTCTCTTCTGGCCATGCAAGAATTGGTTTCCCCTGCTGCAACAGCTAGCTGGGGAACCTGTGGTGCTCTTACCCCTGTGCACAGGCTTGCTTTCCCAGGACCAGGGCACCCTGGTCCATCCAGACCTCAAGTTCCTGCATCTCCATTCATGGCTCCTGTGGACCTAACTATTGCCCACTGCAGGTTTTCTTCTAGGGTTGCTGGCATCCTGGTGGTGGCCAGGAAGCCCTCCACCGGGTCCACTTATGCTATAAAATGGAAGTGTGTCTTCATTTGGGCTGCTGCTCGCCATTTGGATACTTTAACCTGCCCGGTGAATCAGGTGTTGGAGTACCTCCTTTCCCTTTCAGATTCAGGCCTGTGGTACTCCTCCCTTAAGGTGCACCTTTCCACCATCTCTGCATACCATGCACCTATTGAGAGCAAAGCTGTCACTCAGCTTGATGTGTCCCACACATTCCTGTGGGGCGTTTTGCACCTGAAACCTCCCATTCGGGACCCAGTCCCTGCATGGGATCTCAACTTTATGATGGAGAAACTCACTTTACCTCCCTTTGAGCCAGACGCGAGTTGCGAGCTGCGCTTTCTGCTGTGGAAAGTGCTCTTTTTAGTTGCTGTTACTTCTGCTCAAAGGATGTCTGAGCTCCAGGCTCTGATGTATAAAGAGCCTAATTTGTTTTTTTCACAAATACATGGTGTCTTTGTGTACTAATCCTACGTTTTTACCTAAGGTGGTGTCTGAATTTACTTTAAATCAATTTACCCACCTTCCAGTTTATTTTCTTGAGTATTCTAATCAGGAGGAGGCCTTGCTCCATACTTTGGATGTTCACAGAATGTTGCAGTATTACACACACCTCATCAAGTCTTTGAAGAAAACTGATCAGTTGTTTGTTTGATTTGGCCCCCAGAGAGAGGGTGCTTCTGTTTCCTGGTTAGCTAATTGCATTGTTTACTGCTACTGCAAGTGCAACAAACCCCTTCCAGGGGTAGCCAAGGGCCACTCCACCAGGGGTATGGCTGCCTCCACAGCTTGCTTCAGAAATGTGTCTGCTGCTGACTTCTGTGCAGCTGCCACTGGAGTTCTGTCCAGACATTCACCAAGTATTACAATCTGGACATCGCCTTTAGGTGTAAAGCCAACTTCAGCCTGGCAGTTTTGCAGGGCCTTCTATCATGAGCTCTTGACTGCTGACTTGTCCTCCTCCCGGTGATGTTATCCTGGTAGTAACCAGTACTGCTTGGGACTCAGTCCTACCAGTGTGGCCTGCTGCAAGAGCCATCCTCAAAGTAAGATAGTACAATTACCTAAGAACTTACTGTAACAGTAGATTTCTAAAGCTCTTGCAGCAGGCTCTACTTTCCCTCCCTCTTTGCCCTTGCTTTTCCTTCTCTGTGTACCTTCTTCTGCATGTTTGGCTCTCAGAAAATCTCCTCGGTTCTCCTTCAGCTGCCCATATGGGGTCTCTGGTGGGAAAACTGAGGTGGTTTGGGGGACTGCCTTCCTATATAGTCTGTGCTGACGTCAGCTGACCAACGTTGGCTGGGGCGGTCCCCCGAGATAGACTGCTAGTTTGAAGTTTTCCATGTGGTCCTAGTGCCCAGCGTCTCAGTCCTACCAGTGTGGCCTGCTGCAAGAGCTTCTCTTGAAGCTCTACTGTTATGGTAAGTTCTTACATAACTGTACTTTCCACTGCCAATTCCTTGAGCACCCTCAGATGCATCACACCTGGCCCAGGAGACTTATCTACCACTAGCCCTTTCTGAACCCTTTCACTGAAAAACATTTGCTGCCTCCTCTCAGGAATCACCCTTACAGCTGCCTTAATGCCACAGTCTGGCAGAGGCCCTCTGTCTTCCCTTGTGAATGCAGAGCAACAGTAATTAAGAAAGGCTGCTTTCTGCCCATCCTCCTCAATTACCCTGCCTCCCTCTGGTAGCCTAACAGTTCCTCCGTCCATTCTTTTTTCATCCAATATATATCTAAAGAACTGTTTTCCCACTCCTTTGACCCCCTCCACAATACACAGGCCTGTGTCTGCCTTTGCTTCTCAGACTACCCCCTTAGTTTCCCTTGTTCTCATTTGGTAGTCTCCCCAGTCTTCCTGCCCTTGTTTTAACTTGTACCTGGTGAAAACCTTCATTGTGGCTGTCACTGCTTCACTGGCCTTTCCAAGGAAGGTCTTCTGTACATTTTTCCTTTGATTATCGTTCTTATGTAAGACTTTGTTGCCTCGAGAATGGCTCCCTTGATTGGCCACCCCATCTTTCCTCCACATGCTTAATGTGGTCCACTCCGGCTTACTTGTCCCAGACCAGCTCCCTCATCCAGTTGAAGTCTGCCCTTACGAAGTCTAGGATTTCAGCCTTTAATGACAGCTTACTTGTCCCAAGGGCCAGGTTAAACCATATAGAATTATGTTCGCTAAACTCTAGTGGCTCCCCTACCCTTACTTCTCCTACCACTTCTGAATTGGTGAACACCATGTTGGAAATGGCAGCCTGTCTAGTGGGTTCCTTAACCAGCTGTGCCAGCAGCTAGTCCTGCAATGTATCCAGTAGGGCCTGACTTCTGGAGCTCCGGGCTGCTGAAATGACCTAGTCAGTGTCCGGTAGATTTAGATCTCCCATCACCACCACCTTCCTCTTTGCCTCCCCACTTTCTAGTTCTCCCTCAAGCTCCTAATCTCTTCTCTTCACCCTGTCCTGGAGGTCTATAGAGCACCCCCATCCATCGTTTCTTGCCCGAGGATGCTGTTACCTGGCCATAGCCTTTCCTCCGGCTTCAGCTACAGTATCAGTACTCCTCAACTGGAACTGTTTTTTGCTCAGCTTTCATATAGAAAATAATATTTTCCAATCAATCATAAAAATCTTTTAAAGAAACATTTTTAAGTTGAACCCATTTTATAAGCATAATAAAACACTTTAAGGATGTCTAATAATAGTCATATATTGCACTTTCCTCTTGTGTGTTTAAAGGCTCTTGGCACAAGCTTCTCAAGGCTAACACCACACTCAAGATATGAATCATTGACCCATAATTACACACCTTGGCCTGGCATGTCTTAGTGCATAGCTCAACATCACAGGGATGACTTTGAAAATATATAATAGGAATAAACAGTCTAGCTTATATTTCATATTCCTAAAGTCTTCCAGTGATGTTGGGGGCCCCTTTGGGAGAAGCCCAGTATAAAACACCTATGAAAAATAAGCCACTTAACACTGTCACAGGTTGTAACTGGTAGACTCCACAAGCTAGAACGGATTATTAGAAGAAGACGAGTTGACATTTATGTAGCACTTTTTATGCACGTTGTATCCAAAAGTGTTTTACAAGCAATGAGAGACTGCTAGTGAAGTGACAGTAAATGTGCAGTTGCAGCCATTTCAGATATCAGTACCCAGACAAAGCCTTGGATAATTGTCTGAACCAGTTTTATGGAGATTTGGAAAGCAGATCTGAATGTGAACTTTATAACTTCTCCTTTAAGAGCTCGTAAAGGAGAACTTTCGGTGTTGATATTTGGCTCAGAGCTACAATACCCGGTTAGCAATCAAGTGCCACAACAGGAAGATTTACCTTTTGATTATGGTTACAGGGGACATTACAAGCTAAGCTGAGCTGCTGCTGAGGTAACTTGAGAACATCTTTTATCTTATTATTTAAGGAAGGCAATGTGATCCTGTAGTTAAATAACAGAATTGTGCACCAAACAGATCACAGGATCATATCCTACCGCAGGAAGTGGTTCTCTGTATGCCCTTAAGCTAGTCACTTGACCCCTCTTATCCATCAGTCCTCCCAGTTATTAAAGCTACTTCAAAGCAGTACCCCACTAAAATTAGAGATGTTGACTCTCAGCCAAGCTGTCCTGGTTAAATAAGTTGAAAAATTATCTGGCAGCAGAAGCCCACTGAATATGATGCTTAGTCTTAGCCATCCATTTCCTGAGTGTTAATTTGAAAACAACAAAGACAAAAGAGACCCTTCAAAAATGCAGATGGCTGTCCAACAGTGATTCAAATGGTAGCTCCCCAGTGTTAAAGTAGGGTGTGTTGCTCTTGCTCTTGTTAGCCTGAACACATGCCATACAATTATAGTAAGCTATTCATGGGTTTGTCTTATTACTCCCTGCTCAAACTCCAGTGTGCTTAGAACCCTTTCTGTCCTACATGTGAAACTCCGCCCTACGCTTGGCACCTTGTACTGCAACAAAGACTGTTTATCCCTATCGGTCTGCTGTGAGCTGCTCACCAAAATGGTTCTCCTGGCCTTTGATTATGCAGTTGTGGTCCATGGTACTACTCTCTCATCATCCCTTGACAGACTAGACACCCTCTGCAATGCCTTTTGTTACTTTGTGACTAACTCCCCTCCATGCATGCACCACTGTTCCCTCAACTCCTCCCTCTCTATCCTCCCCCCACCCTCACGTCAGCAGCTAACACAACACCCTCCTTATCTCCAAGTACTGGTTTGGCTCCCTGCCTTCCTATGTAGCCTCTCTCCTCTTTCCAATCCATCCTGCTCTATGCCCCCTCCGCCCAAGAGATCAGCGAACCTTCTCCACTCCTCACCCCTGTTCCTCTGCTGGACAGTCTGCCTTCTCTTATAGCTTTCAGTATTCCTCCTCAGTAAGTTTCCTTAGGCACCAGCTGAAACTCCTTATTCCACACTCCTGCACCTGTTTTGACTGACTGTACATTGTTTAATGCCAGTCATAATTTTCAAGTTGCACTTACTTTATTCTGCACTTTATCCTGTTCCATGTTTGTACTAGTCGTGTTTTTTTCCTGCTAAATGTTTACACTTCATTTGTTTCATGTAAAGTACCATACTGTCACATTGTCCACTCTTGTATCCCTTTTTCCAGGTCGCATTCAGAAATGAGCCTCGGCTCAGTGTGTGTGCCAATTTTCAAATAAATAAATAAAAATATGCAGTCTGGACACCGACACCTGTTTTGACACAACCACTGCCCATACCCCATACAACATACTGATTTTAAAATTGCATGGGAGGGCAAAAAGGGGGAGGGGTGGCTATGTACATCAGAAAGGGGATCAAGGCAACAGAGATAGGGGGAAGACAGGAAGGGGAAGAGGCTCTATGGGTTACATCAGAGACAGGAAATGGCACCACCATTCACACTGGAGTTGTCTACAGACCTCCAGCACAAGGGGATGAAATAGACAGGGTATTAGTGGAAACCATACACAGCATGGCAGAGAAAGATGAGGTGTTGCTGGTGGGGGAGGACCTAAACATGCCAGATGTTAATTGGACCACATATGCAGCAACCACTACCAGGAGCAGAGACATCTTGGATGCCCTGAAAGGGGCATGCCTCAGACAGTTGGTGAAGGAGCCCACATGGGAGGAAGCAAATGGCAATACTAGACCTGGTTCTCACAAATGGTGACAGAATAACAGATCTATCAGTGGACAGCCATCTAGAGACCAGCGATCACCATACAGCGTGGTTTAAGGTAAAGACAGTAGCAGAGTCAAGCCACTCAAAAGTGGCAAAGGAGGAGGGAGGGAGAAGAGTGGAGGAACAGTGGCAGAAACTTAAAGGCAAGGCAAGGCAACTTTATTTATAAGGCACACAATTCCGGAGGCTCTGGGCGCCGTACATAAATAATAACATGCAGCAATAAACTAAAACATATAATAAAACCTCATTAAAACCATATTGAAATTAGTATTCAGCAGAATTAAAAGGTTTCCGGAGTTCAGTCTTCAAGGGACTGACCGAAACTAAGGATGGCATCAGCAGTCAAAGGCCAGGCTGAAGAGGTGGGCCTTCAGTCTCCCCTTAAAAACTTCAATCAAGAGAGCCTCCCAGACAGCAGGAGCCATAAAGCTATAAAGGAGCCATAGCAGAGACAGCAGGCCTCTGTGTAAAGCTAATAAACAAAGCAAATAGAAAAAAACCTCTATGATTTTCAAAAGAAGTAGCAGGAAAGGTTAAGGAAAAAACAGGCGTTCAGAAAGTATAAGGAAACACAGAGAGAGTGAGACAGGGAAGTGTACCAGGCAAAACTGAAGGAGATGGGGAAAGCAATCTGGTGCGCAAAGGCACAAACTGAAGAAAAGATAGCAAAGTCAGTAAATGATGGTGACAAAACCTTCTTCAGGTACAGTATATCAGGGAATGAAAGAAGAACAATGGAGGGATTTTGAGATTGAATGGTGGGTATGCAGAGGGGAACCTAAAAAAAGCAGACATTCAAAACAAATTCTTCTGCTCAGTATTTACAAAGGAAGTAGAAGGGGGGACCAAAATTAGGGGGTAGAAACACACATGGAGGGGGGGGTTGGACACCAGTCCATTCACAGAGGACAGAGAATCCTAAAGGAACTTTTGAAACTAAAAGTGGACAAGGCAATGGGACCAGAATGAATACATCCCAGAATACTGAAAGAACTCAGGGAGGTACTAGGGGCACCACTGACAGCCCTATTTAACAAATCACTGGAGGAGGGAGTGGTGCCAGAGGACTGGAGGAGAGCGAATGTGGTACCACTACACAAAGGTGGGAGCAAGGTAAAGGCTGAAAATTACAGGACAGTCAGTTTGACCTCAGTGGTGGGGAAAATGATGGCATCCATGTTAAAGGAAAGGACTGTGGCATTGTTGTCAAGGCACAGGTCAGGAAGCACAGGGAAAACCAGGAGCAGTTGTAGAATTCACCAAAAATATTTATTTACAGTAGAAGTAACATAAAAAATAAACTTGTTCACAATAACTATGTACAGAGGAGAAATAAAATAGTTTTTTCTTTCAGTCTCCATGTCCCTTTTTCTTCTAATCTTTCTTGTAGTTGCAGCTTAGCTCTTTTATAAGTCTTTTCAACCCCCATCCTTAGCAAACATCCTGTTTTTATAAATATCAGGCAGGGCTGCTAGAACGCAGTGTGCTTGAGCTGAGAGGGCCCCTTTTGCAGCTTTTGCAAAAGGCTGGAAGATTTGCACTCAAGTAACCTCTACAGTTTACAATAGCTTTCTGCAGTCATCTCAAAATATAATGATATATATTTCAACAGTAACACTATATATTTTCTAAACGAAGTGATCCCATTATCAGTTACATTTCCACACAGTGATTTACACATATTTTCTATCAGCAGATATGCAAGGGGAAAAAGACAGACAGCAAGAGAGGACTGAGATACAGTGAGAGGCAAAGATTTGCAAGTCTGTTCGGGGTGATCAAATCCAAAGTCTCACAGGAAAATCTGGCTGCTTAACCAGACAGAGAAGAGACATAAAAGGAAAGATCCTTGCATTTAAACACTTTCTCCATAACCACTGGGACAGGGTCTTATTCCACCCTGTCACAGGCATATATGGAGGCTAGGGTGGCACAAGACCTGAGGCAAAACAGATTCATAGCAGGGAGATCTTCTCAAACAAATCTGATAGATTTCTTTGACTGGATAACAAAGGTGGTGGATCAGTGAGGGGTGGTGGACATGTCCTACTTAGATTTTAGCGAGGCATTTGACACCGTCCCACACAGGAGACTAGTAAACAAGTTGTGCAGTCTGGGAGTAGGTCCCAATGTGGTACAACGGGTCAGAAACTGGCTGAGCAACAGGATGCAGAGTGTGGTGGTGAACAGAGTACAATCCCAGGAGAGGGAGGTGACCAGTGGGGTGCCACAGGGTTCAGTTCTGGGGATGGTCCTCTACAAGGTCTTCATCAGTGACATTGCGGAGGGGCTGGAAGGGAAAGTGTACATCTTTTGCAGATGACACCAAGATCTGCAATAGAGTAGACACTACAGATGGGGTGGAAAAAATGAGAAGAGACCTAGGCAAATTGTAGGAGTGGGCAAGAGAGTGGCAGCTTAAATTTAATGCCCAAAAGTGCAAAGTTATGCACTTAGGCTGCAGGAATCCTGGGAAGGAATACAAAATGGAGGGGAATACTAATGACAACAAGACTGGAAAGGGACTTGAGGGTAAACATAACAGACGATCTGAAGGTGGCCAAGCAATGTGAAAAGGTGCCAGAGGAATGCTGGGGTGCACAGGGAGGGGCATCACCAGTAGAAAACAGGAGGTGCTGATGCCACTGTACAGACAATTGGACAAATCACATCTGGAATACTGTGTTCAGTTCTGGAGACCTCATCTCCAGAAGGACATTAACAGAATAGAGGTGGTCCAGAGAAGGACAACAAAAATGGTGAAAGGATTGCACCAGAAAACACATGAGGAAAGACTGACAGACCTCAATATGTATACCCTGGAGGAAAGGAGAGGGAGAGGGGGGAAATCATAGAGACATTCAAGTACCTCAGGGGATCAAGAAGGTCCAGGAGGGCAGCATATTTTTTAAAAAAAAGAGATGTGCAAGAACAACAGGTCACAATATGAGGCTGGGGGGGAGACTCAAGAAATTTGAGGAAGTATTTTTTCACAGAAAGGGTGGACAATGCATGGAACAGCCTCCCAGCATGGGTTGTACAGGTTAAAACAATTGGTGAGATCAAGAAAGCATGGGATAGACCAAAGGCAACCTTAGTGGTAGGAAAGAGAGGGTAAGCTGCTGATCATTTAGGATCTGGAGTTTAAGTAGGTAGGGAAATGGGCAGACTAGGTGGGCCAGGCAGTCATTATTTGCAGTCAAAATCTATGTTTCTTTGCCTCACTTTTAAAATCAGTTATGGATATTGGTGAACAAATCTTATTGTCCAAGACCAACCTTTTTTCAAGTACTGGGCAATAGAAAATTCCAGCTGTCCTTAGGAAGAGGACTTTTTCCATTGTGATCAATGGCTGCACAGTAACAAGCAAGCATGCATACAGTAGATCTGCAGACAAGTGGAACACTTACTGTAGTTCAATTGTGCTTATGCTTATGCAACTGGATGAGATGTATGCTTATGTGACTTCAATACATTGTGACTGTTTGCCTCTCTATCCATGGGATATACCACCTTGTAGGGCTATCATGCAAGGAACCCTAGAGGAGGGTTCTCCCCTATAGGTTTTGTGGGAATAATTCCCTTGGCTAAAAGTAGCTTAGGAAGAAGCACATGGGAAAGAGAGATGAGCCGCTGGAGGGGGTGGATGGTGGAGCAACGAAGAAATGAAACCTGAACAGTCCAGGAGGAGTGGCCTTTTAAGGCCTGATGGGGGAGTGATGTTGTTGCTCTGCCCATTGAACCTCAGGCATAGCCTTCCCATTCAAGTGTGCTTATGCAACTGGATGATATGTATGCTTTTGTGACTTCAATACATTGTGGATGTTCGCCTCTCTATCCGTGGGATATACCACCTTTTAGGGGTACGCCGCAAGGATCCCTAGAAGAGGGTTCTCCCCCATAGGTACTATGGGAATAATTCTCTTGGCTAAAGCTAGCTTAGGAAGAAGCCCAAAAAGAATACTCAAAAGGGTGTCAAGCATAGAAGAGGAGAGAAATCAGAATATATCAAGACTGGAAAGTAAGGAAGAGAGACGTAGATGGGAAGGACATGAGAAGAACAAGATATGATGAGGACAATGAATGAAATGAAAGCTGACAAGATGCAGAAGGGTGGACTTCCTAAGGAGAGAGGGAACAGCCTGGGCCACCATCCGACTCCATCCAACAGCAGACCCTAACTATGAAACCTGTAAAAGCATAAACCCTGTCTAATATTATGACCATCGACATGGAGGAGAGGAAAAAAAACCCTTTGAGGAGGAAACCTCTGGGGATCCAAGGCCTAGGTCACCTTCCCTCCAGGCTGAAGGATGTTTCAATTAGTGACAGCTCAGCTACTGCAGCTAGAGTCTGTATTGGGGAAGAGGAAATGATTCCAATTGAGATAAAGTTCTCACTCTGTCCTTGTAAGGGGAATGCAACTAGACATTCAAAAGCAAGAGAGGAGAGAGATGACTGCTGAGGCACTCAGCTGGCCTATGCAAACCTATGAAATAGACCAGGTGAACCTGAGGTGGTAAGATAGAGAAAGGTGTAGAGGGTGCCTCCGAACCCACTCAGGCAGCTACTGGGGCCCCGTTGATGAGAGGCCAATGCAGCCAACCCCAAGCCAAGGAGCAATAGACATGGAAGGCATGTCTTTGAGTGGAGAGCAGGTCCAGTCGAGAGTACGAGTATGAGAGTAGCATGGACCCAAGAGGGTTATGCTCGAGTAGTCGATGTGAAGGAATGGACCCACAGAGAGGTCAGATGAGCGAGGGAGACCCAGATGCAGTCATGAGGAGACTGATGGTGATAATAACCGTGGGAATGCAGCAGTTTAATGAGGTAGCATAGACATAATGACAGGTATGCTCAATTAATCAATATGAATGAGTAGACCCTGAGGTCGGACTGAAGAGAGGAGAACCAGACTCATGTCATGAAGAAGCTACCCGTGATTAGTAACCACGGGAGTGTATGCCAACCGGGTCCATTGAGCCAAATTAGGAATGGATCAAACTGCATTAAGGTAGGAGCGAGAGTGGCCAGGCAAAGCCAGCAACTGACAGTGAGATAGGCAGTACCAGGAGGACATCTGAATAGGTTTGACTAGAATGGGGGAATAGGGTTGGAGGAGGAGATGAGTAGGCAGGGCGATATTCAGGAGGGAATATTAGGTGATGTGAATGAGTAGGGTATGGTGGTAGCAGGAGGGAATAGCGGGACAGCAGGATAGGGAAGCCCCCAAAAAGAAAGCAGAGGTCAAAGAAGGAGAGGAAAGGAGGGTGGAGGGAATGGAAGGAGGAGGAGGAGGAGGGCCAGCGCCTACCAATGGGTGGAATGATGGTGCGGACGCAAGAGAGCTGAAGACAGAACTCGAGGAAATTCAAAATGAGGAGCGAAATGATGAAGGGAGCTGTAATATAGCCTCCACAACCCAAGTGGAACAGGGGAGCAAGTGACCTCATGTCTACGAGGCTCAGCAGGCACTCAGAGAGGAAGGTCCAAAGTGATGGGCATGGGAAATGTGAACCGACCAAGCCTAAGTAGGAGGAAATGGCATCAAGGGCCAGAGATGGCCAGAGGCAGATCTCAACATGGAGTGGGAAAGCACAGGAAGGATGAAAATAAGAAGGCACTTCAGGGTGGAACCAAGAGCAAGGAGCTGCAAAGGGAGGAGGAGCGGAGGATGGAGCAGGTGTCATCTGAGATGCACTCAGCAAGTGCAGAAGCAGAACAGCCAGAGATAGAAGGTGAAGTAATCAGGACACGAGGTACCGCCATTGGGAGGTGACAGCTAAGGCCATACTGAGAAACAGGAAGGCAGAAAACCGCTGAGGGTGGGAGTGGGACAAAGAAAGCATCCAAGAAGTATCCCCCACATGCACTCGACCTTCAGTGGAGCAGTTCCCAAATGTAGACTGAAAGTGGAAGAGTTCTGTATCAGCACACACACATGAAATGAATAAAATGAAGATCAAGCCTTACTTTATTCATGACGGTTAAATTCCGAGCAGTAGAGATGATGCACTGCATGCAGCCCTGTATGTAAGCGCTGCTGAACATGAAGCTGGAGGGAGGCCTGAGCAAAGCAGAAAAATACACAGAAGATAGCAAAGAAAACTGCAAGAGACAGGGAGTGGATGGAGTGAGCGTGGGGATGCCGGCAAAAAGAAGAGAGAGAGCAAACCAGGATCAGTGAAGGAGTACATGGGAGGGACCCAGAGCGGCGAGTTGAGCAAAGGGGCGAGAGCATAGAACAAAGAGCAAGGGTGAGAGGGTCAGAGAAGGAGCAGAAGCGTGAAGCCAGGTGCCGGGCGCTCACAGGTGACAGCACACCCGAAGCACCAACAAGGAGATGAGGATGAGGATGAGGAGCGGGCAGCCTGGAGCCCAAAAGGAACACAGAAGAAGAGTGATGGGATGGCAGAATGAGGTATGGGGAAGAAAACGAAAGTGGATGGGGCTGGGGAGGAGAAGTAGAATGAGCAGACAGGCAGAGGCGGCTGAGGAAACATGGGCAAAAGCCTAAACGAGGGGAAGGGAGGGGAACAAGGAAGAGTGGCACCTTCAGCCGCAACGAAGAAATGAATCCTGGAACAATCCAGGAGGAGTGGCCTTTTAAGGCCTGATGGGGGAGTGATGTTGTTGCTCTACCCATTGAACCTCAGGCATAGCCTTCCCATTCTATTCACGCATGGCATCACGAGTGAAATATTATTTGTCACCTGTTGGTCATGGTCTTCCCATGCCATTCATCTCCTCCCTTTACTGTTCCTCTGGACTCCCATATTTCTCAAACTCTTGCCTGTTATCTACAGTATTCCACCACTCTCTTCTGTGTGCTGAGTGGCAGGTCTTATACCCTTCATTCTCTCATACGTACTCTTTAATGTAATTTGATGTGCCAGGTCCCTAGATCAATTTAAATCTCCCCTTAAAATCAGTTTTTTTTCTGCAGTGTTCATTTGTTAAGTCATGTATGGCCACTGATTTTCCACAATCATGGTATTAAGGATTTAATGGAATTTGGCTTGACACACATAATATATGATGATTGTCTGAGTTGCATCCAAAATTGTTGACTTGCTCACCGAAAAGGAAACCAGTCTGAAAAAAACACTGTCTGATGGCTAGGAACAGGAATCACACCTACAGCGAGGCTTTAAGCGTAGCCTGGGACCATTGAGAATCTCATGAAAACATATCATAACCATCCAGCACCAGATGCTGAGAAGGAAGGCTGAGACAGACTGCAGATCTGTTGAGCCACTGGCCCCAGACTGCGATGTCCTGTCTCTCGTGTGACTCATCCAAACATTGTCTACAAAAAAAAAAAAAGAGCTAAGCTACACAATCAGGTTATGCAGGTATGAACTCAACTTTTAGTTTTTTTATGTTTGAGCCCCTGGCTGAGCTAACATGTTTTGAAGCTGGCTGATAGTGCTGTTATATTAATTGTGATTCAGTTCCTCAGGCAATGGAAACAGTGCCTCACTGCTGCCTAATTCTATTTATGAAACTGTGTACACTTGTACTCCAGTAATATAGAAGATAATGTATGATCAATCATACACAAGTCTATTTTTCAATTGAGAGGTTTCCGTGGTAACAGGAGACCTCAAGATTAAATAACAGACTGTTGTATATGATTCCTCGTACACTGTCTTTTATAGTGTATGGGCAATCATAAAGTTATAAATATGTCCATTCTTTTTACATTTTTTAACAGGTGCCTCTCTTCTGTGGCCAGTCTCACCACTGCGGCTGTTTCCTTCGGATCGTGGAATGCTCATGTGCACAGGCGTTCCATGTTGTTCTGCTGCAGCAACTACGCAGCTTCTGCAGCATGACAGCTGCAATGACGTAGCAACTGCAGCACAACAACATTGGTGGAGAGATGGATTTTCATCCACAACAATATTCCACCATACACTACATAGAGGACAATATATGATCAATCATACACAACAAAGCTGTTTTTCATGCAAGAGGTTTTATTTCATTGCCATGGACACCTCGAGAGAAAAAAACACCTTAGCTGTGTATGACTGATCATACATTGTCTTTTATAGTGTATGATCAATCATAAAGTTAAGAGTTTTCCCATACTTTAGCCCTTTCTCTCACTGCCGCTCTGTTCCAGATCCGCTTTCACCGCCACAGCCATTTGCCGAAGCTCAGAGGTTCATTCACTGCACATGCACGCAGACGTTCAAAGTTGTTGTGTTGCAGTAGCTATGTAGCTGGTGCAGCACAGCAACTACAATGACGTAAACACTGCAGCACAACAACATTGGTGGAGAGATAGATTTCCATCCACAACAATGTTCCACCACACACTACAGCAGTAATGTATACCGATTGCACATCGATGCCATTACCAGGAATGACAGTACAGTGACAGATCACTGTACTATCACCGCAGGACCCCAGCACTGCTTTCTTGGGGTCTTGCACCCCCGACCCTAATCAACTACAATTTGGAGTTGATTATCTGTAGTATGGGGGGTTTGGGGGCAGAACCCCACCACATGGGGGGCTCGGGGAGCAAAGCCCCCAAAGAAAACACAGTGTTCCCAGACGGATTTATGCTGACTGCAACTGTGGTCAACATAAATCAGTCGCTGTAACGTCAGTCGACAAATTATTTGTTGAACCAGCATCGTAGAGCCTAGCAGTAATAGTACAGTAGTATAACAGGAGTAGCAGCAGTAGCAATAATAGTTGAGTATTAGTAGCAATAGTAGAGCAGTAGCAGTAATAATGCAACAGTATAAGCTGTAAAAGTACACTAGTACAGTTGTATAGTAGTAGTAGTAGCGCAGTAGTAATACAGTATAAAAAGCAGTAATAGTACAGTATTACTACTGCTACATCTACGGTACTTCTACTTTACTATGACTGCTACTGTACTACTATTCCTACAGTAGATGTAGCAGTAATAATACAACAGTAAGAGCAGTAGTAGTATAGTAGTAGTAGCAATAGTATTACAGTAGTGGTAATAGTGCAGTAGTAGCAGTAGTCATAGCGTAGTACTAGCAGTAGTTGTGCAGTCATACTACTGATACAGAGTAGTGGTGGCAGTAGTAATATACTGGTATTAGCAGTAGTAGTACGGTAGAAGTAGTAATAGTATTATATTAGATACAGTTATAGAGTAGTAACAGTAGTAGTATAGTGGTAGTAGCAGTAGCAGCAATAGCAGTATAGTAACAGTAGCAGTACAGTAGCAGTAGTAGGGTTGATTTTTTAAGCACCATTCCATTGTTCAAGGAACTGAAAATTGCAGTATTTTGAATAAGTGTACTTCAATAACCAGATATCAACATACCTGACAATTTACAAATATATAAGCATTAACTGTACATATGGGAAACAAGCAAATGAAAGCTTAGGCACTTAAAACAATAACATAATATATGATCCTGACCCACAGAAAGTCTTGGATATGCCTGTTTGAGAAGAAACTCATGCACATAGCTTTTAAAAGAGCTTTCGAAGGGGAAAAGTTCCAAAAAGTCTAGTCTCCAGCGGACTTCAACCTCAATGGTGGAACACACAACAACCCTCAGTCTACTGGATCTTACAGCCCTGATGAGTATGTAGGGGACAGCAGATCTTGAATGTGTTGTGGGCTCATTCAGGGCGTTTTACATAAGCATAAGAACCCAATAGTCAATCTGCAACTTGATTGGCAGCTAGTCTAGAGCTTGACTGAACATGAATGCAAAATGCTACCTGACTAGCATGGAGATGACTAAAATCAAGCAGGCAAAAGACTTGGGAGTACTGATTAGCGACAACTTTAAATGGGAGTAACAGTGTGAGGCCGCAGCTAATAAGGCAAACAAAATCAGGACATGCATTAAGAAAAACATTGTAAGTAGATCTATGGATGTGACAGTGCCCTTGTACAGATCCTTGGCTTGGCCTCATCTCGAGCACAGTCTGCTGTTCTCATCCCCACAGCTAAAATAATGACCCAACTGAGAATGTAAAGAAGGAAAGGGGAAACTGTATAACCAGGAAAGGCACACTAAGCTGGAGCGTGTTGAAGCACAAGGAAGTTAAGTGACTTGCGCAGGGTCACACAGTATTTAAGTGGGAGCTGATGGGATTCAAACTCAGGTCTCCAGGTTTGCAGCTTAGTGCCCTTAACCACTGTACTATACTGCCTCCGAAGAAGAAAATGACCAAGATGATTGTTGGCTCAGAGAGCATGGGCTATCAGGATTGACTGGTAGAACTGTGATTGTTTTCTATTTATTTTATTTATCTGAAAATTGGTATCCCGGAGAGGCACAATGAGCCAAGGCTCATTTTCAGGTGCGACCTGGGAGAGGGGAAGGTGGAACAAGTATCAGAGAATGCAAAGTATCTAAACATCTGATCAAACATAAGGTACAAAATGAAACAAAGATGAAAATAAATATCAAACAAAGCTGGGTGTACAGATAATAAAGTGCAGAAAACATATAGCAATGCATAACAATTGGTAACAATAAACAGTATCAAGAACAATACCCCGGATGGGTTAAAGCTCAGCAATGGGAGGAAAGGTAACAGGAACAGGTGGGGAGGGGCTGACAATTCAACTGGTGCTTGAAGAAGCCAGGGGATGGGAGTAAAAAAGGGAGGAGGGGAGTTTGTTCCAGAGTGAGGGAAGGCGAAAGGAAAAGGCAGGGTGCCCTGCCAAGGAGCGAGGGTGAGGAGTGGCAAAAGCGCAATGGTCTGTGGAACAGAGGGAGCAGGAAGCAGTAGGAAGCTGGAAAAGTTCCATAGAAAGGAGAAGATTTAGTGGGAGACATGTTTACAGTATTCAAGTATTTAAAGGGGATAATGCTATCAGACCAAGTACAACTTTTCAAGATGTACAACAATGAGGGGGGCAGGGGGACACTCAATGTCACTGAAAGGAGGAGGAAGAATCAAGGGAAACATCAAAAAGAACTACTTCCCAGAGCAAGTGGTGAACACTTTCAAGAGACCAATCACGTGGTATCATCCGATACTGTAATAACCTTCAAGCTTAGACTAGACAAGTAGTTTGAAGAAAATGGGGTGATTCCCACATAGTCAGTGGGAGGGAGGAACTCTATGGATTGCTGGTCTTCTTCCCTCCATATACAGTATGTATGCATGTATATACAGTATGTATGTATATACAGTATGTATGTTTTATTTATTTATTTATTTCTGACAACTTCAGATAACACCTTTGAGCAAACAGTGCTCTTTTACAAAGGTTCCTGGTCTTGGACAATGGACAAGAATAGACAAGAACAGGCAGGTAGATAACAGTTAATACAATTACAGTACATGAGCTGTCAGTGGCTTTGTCAAGATAAGACAAAAGAATTAGTAACAGGTAAAACATTACAGAATGCATGAGCTGCCAAAGGCTTTGTCAGGTGATCTAACAAGTGCATGAGAGGGCCAGAGGTAGTTGGTGAGAGGATAAGGTAGTAGGGGACAGGCAAGGACCGAGGGAGTGGGGGATTGGGGGGATAAGGTAGGTGGTGAAAGAGAGGAGTAGGTGGTGATGGAGGGGAAGGGAGAAAGGATGGGAGATGAAAGTGGGGGTAACAGGATGGGTGGGGGAAGGAGAGAAGAGTTAGTATGGGCATGTAGGAGAAATGAGAACTAGAAGGGAGTTAAGGAGGGCTAGGGGAGAAAGGAGAGAGAATATAAAAGCTAAGATGTGCAGGGTAATAGGTGAGGGGAGGGACAAGGATGTGAGAGGGAATGGAGAGAGGGAGGAGTGAAATCTGGGGGCAAGGGAGAAGGTTAAGGTGGCTGACGTGAGATATTGGAAGGAGTTAATAAGGAGAGAGTGGGGTGTCATGAGAGTGCATAAGTAATGGAGAGGCCAGGAGGGTGAGCAGGGAATTTAAGTGTAGCAGTCGCAGTAGGTACTGGCCACCAAGTAGATATGTATATATGTATGTATGTATGTATGTATGTAAGTATGCAATTATGCATGTATATACTGTATGTATATATATATGTATGTATGCATGTATATACTGTATATATGTATGTATGTAGTAATATGGAATTATGTGGGACTGTGAAACTGCAGATTGGGGGTCCTGTATTTTGATTATTCAATTGCTTTTGCAACTTAGAGAGTATCAGAGAAAATGCTACAATTCCCTATATCATCATCTTGATACAAGGAATTATTTGAATTTTTAAACTAATAGTTCTTTGAAAACAGCACCTTTATAGTTATAGAAGAGAACTCCAAAGTATGTCCAGACTGCACACACAATGACACACTTGAGGCACAACAGCCTTGCGCCTCATCCCACTCCAGGTGTGACATCATCTCAACATACCATCCTGTTGTCCCTTATTGCATAAACGAAGGGCCTCTATAGGGACAACTTCTCACTGGCCTGATTTGGAGAAAGGAATATCACTAGTTGGGATAGCTGAACTGCTGTGTAAGGGAAGCTCAGAACAGACTGGAGACTGAGCTCTGGATTGGATTCACATGACTATAATTTAATGCTAACACAAATGCTTCTCTTTGCCATTTATTATTCTTTACTTATTGTGTATGTGGTTGGCAGTGGGCACTTCACTGGATATTGTTTCCAATAAACACAACAGCCTAGCTTTGTGTGTTAATGCGCTCTTGGATAAACATTGCAAAAGATAAAAAGGCAGGCACTGCATTTATTTACTTTTGGAAGCAAAAGTGGCATGTTAGACTTACACTGTATGATTACTTTTTTTTACTTAATTGTCATTAAAATGTGGATGCAGCTGAACTTAACCAAATATTTAACACACCAGACTGAACCAGAATGATTAAAATGTTCTGGAACTCTTAGGACATGCATGTAGAGTCCTTGGCATTTGAACAACGTTTACGTATTAACTAAACCCTTCTGTCTTAGACTTGAATCTCTACATCTGAATGCAATTCCCAGGTCAGGCTTTAACTTGCACCAAAAGGATTGAAAAATAAAAACTACTTTTGACATCTGAATGCCTAAACCTAGACTCACACCATAATTGCCCAAAACTACAAGCTATGACATTGTAATCACTGCATCCATCTTTCTAAATTTTAAAGAGACACTAGACTATATGTGAAACAGTACTGTCACAGCCAGAGCTTCAGTTAACTCTGATTTATTTATGTATTGAGTTTTGGTAACCAGGTAAGTCCACTGAGACAATTACAGTCCCTTTTTCAGGGTCAACCTGGGAGTGCAGCAATAGACAATACAGTACAGTGCAAAATTAGCAAATAAATGCAGTTCAGTGTCCTGCGCAGCCTGTATAGTGTTATGCTTGTGCAACTGTGTTAGTTTGGTTTTGGTCATTTGCACCCTCTATTGTAGAGGAATTACCACCCTGTAGGGATACGAAAGGCAAGGAACCCTCAGAGAGGGTTCCATCCCTAGTGGTGCCAGGGGATGATTCCCGTGGCTAAAGGTACCTTAGGAATCCCCCTAAGGAGAGAGTGCTGCTGCTGCTGGAGGAGGAGGGGAGGATGGTGGGGCAAAGAAAAAGTGCTTCACAGTGAGGCTGAGAGGAACTGCCTATATAGCTTAGGAAGTGGGAGTGGCTGGCTGCTTGGTTATCGAACTCCAGGCATAGCCTTTCCAATTCAATGTCCTGCACAGCCAGTATGGTGCTATGCTTGTGCAACTGTGTTTGTTTGTTTTTGGCCGTTCGCACTCTCTATTTCAGAGGAATTACCACCCTGTAGGGGTATCAAAGGCAAGGAATCCTCGGAGAGGGTTTCACCCCTAGAGGTGCCACGGGACAATTCCTGTGGTTAAAGGTATCTTAGGAATCCCCAAAAGAAATGTAGTAAAATCATATCCCAAAGAATGAGGTGACACAAAGCTTATGAGCAAGCAGTAACTGTGACCTTAGGAGCAATAACTGTAATGTAGTAGTAGAGAAGCATAGACAGTTTGATAATGTAATGAGATGCTCAGTTAGATAATGTAATGAAATGCCCAGGTTTGCATAGCATGATACTAATGGTTTGCATTGAGAATGAGGGGATCCTCTAAGGAGAGAGGGAACGGCAGAACATCCTCCACCTCCATCTAACAGCAGAACCTACCTAAAGAAACTAGGGGACAATACTATGCTAACTAACAGATATGACCTGTGGCAATGGAGGAGAGAAAAAAACCTTATGAGGAGGAAATCTCTGGGGATCTAAGGCCTAGATTGCCTTCTCTTCAGGCTTGGGATAGCTTATCTAGCGACGGCTCTGCAGCTGCAATTTGGAAAACCCAATTAAAGGGAGGTGGACAATATTCCAATTTGGAGGAAGGATCTCACTCAAACCCTCTAGCAGGAACGCCGAGGAAGGTTGTGAGAAAACCCTGCAACAATACGTGCAACCAAGGTGGAAGAGGAGAGCAACAACTGCTGAGGCACTCACCTGGCCTACCAGCCCCTGAACTCAAAGCAGGTGAACCAGAGGTAGTTGTAGGGAGAATGCGGTGAAGGTGCCTTGCTAGGGAAACCACTAAAGTCAATGGCTAACTGTTATAGTGGAACACTAGAGCCAAAGGAGATCGTCGTAACCACCCTTCATCACTAGTCTTAAATTCTACACCAGGAGCTGCTGTCGCGTAGCAGGCAGCTAAAGCCAAGCCCGGGGCCAGGACATTTCCAGCTATGGGCCAGGTGAGAAGGATTCTGCCTCAAGTTGGACATGCTCAAGATGCGGACTAAATGCAGAGTGAGACCGTCGGCTGCAGGAATCCTGTGCCAGAATAGAATGGCTGGCATGCCCCAGAATTAGATTGAGAGCTGAGAAGCTGGTGAGCTGATTGAGCACTAGTGTGCGGATCGTAATGAGCAGTTAGTCCTGTTACCTTGCAAGGTCGAAAGCAGATTAAGTGCAGCAGACATCCCGGAGACTGAAGTCGAGAGGATGCAGTAGGCATGAGCAATTGATTGCGTAAGCAAGCGTGGACCTGTACTTAGGTCAGTAAACAGAGTAGTAAGTGGTCCTGCATGTAGGTGTGCTGCATAACGTAGTAGCAATGAAACAGCACTGAATAGTTGGGCAAGCCAGCCAGACATTTAAAAGCTAAATCAAGGTGACAAATACTCTGAGGATTTTTGGCAGTGAAGGCAGGATTTAGAACAGAAACAATGAGCCACATGGGGCTACGACTCCTCAAACACTTCCCAGTCCACGCCGTAGGACAAACAAGAAAGTGATGGAAGGATAAGGATCACACGCAGATATAAAGCTAATTTAACAGCATCAGCAGGAGATTTTTTTAGCTGACCTCAGAGTATAACAGAGTGAATAAATATAAAAGCAACATCCATATGGAGTACACTGAGTTGTAACTGCAATAAACATAAATAAGGAGACACACTGCTCTGAAAGCAGGTGTAGTCAGGCAGTGCAATGAAGCTGTTATAATGAGGCAAGCAGAATGAGAGAACATGACTGAGCTGCATAGCTAGGTTCAGTGTAAGGCTTAGTCAGGTGAAATCAATTGAGTATGCAACATGGAGCAGCTATGGTTGAGCTGAAACACACAAATAATGACTGTAGTTGCTTTGCAGTAGTTTGAGAGTGGAGTGACTGAAAGCAAGTAGTAGGAGCTCTAGAATAATATGCTAGGAGTTTAGAAACAAAGCCCCAAAAACTAAACAAAACCAAAGACGCAAACACAGAACAGGAAACTAAGAAAGAAGAAGCACACATGCAGCCGAAGGCAAAATACAAACCAGAAGCAGGAAAATAAACACAGAAATTCAGCAAAGACAAGCAGGAGCAGCAAAGGGGCTCAGCTGCCCTGCATGCCCCAACCAGCTCAGAGGACAGATGGAAAGAGCCTTCGGCTGCAAAGAAAAAGTGTTTCACAGTGAGGCTGAGAGGAACTGCTTATATAGCTCAGGAAATGGGAATGGCTGGCTACTTGGCCATCGAACTCCAGGCATAGCCTTTCCAATTACAGTGATAAACAGAAAGGGTTAACATTACATTTGGAAATATTTGACATATATATATGAAGTAAAACTTCCAAAATAAAGGAGAGTAAGTGTTTGATTCACATAAAAGAAAAATAAATAAATTGAATTAAATTTTGCTGGTACAAAATCATTAATATTTATCAGTGTCAGTGGCTCAGTAGGTAAGACACTCACCTCTAGGGCTGGAAGACTGACGATCATGGGTCCTAGCCCTACCCAGGTACTTGGGGTAATACTCATAACTGAGACTGTAGTGTAGTACGAGGGGGTACAGCAGCACTTTTAAGGTGCCATCCTTCAGATGAGATGTTAAACCTTTATGCCCATCTTTGGTCATTGTCCATGTGGAAGTTAAACATCCGATATCACTTATCGAAGAGGATTAGGTGATTTTCCCCAGTGTAATGGCTAATATTCTTCCTGTTAATAAAATAGTTCCATGCAACGCACCCCCAGGACACATTTGGAAACAAGTTATCATAACTTAATGTGCCTTTCCATGTCAAAAATGACAAATACATTTATTGGTGAATGGATACTTCACAGTTTACATTTATTTAACTTCAAAAACTTAGCCCTCTCTTGGAACACTGACTTTCAAAATGTGGAAGCCAGAAAATATTTAGTCTTTCCAAACAAATGTAGCTTCAAAATTTGGATACACAGAAGTTTTTGACCTCCACAAAAACACAATGGAAGCCCTGCCCATGGTAACTGTTGCAGGGGGTTACAAAAGGGTGTATGCTGTACTTTGTATTTCTTACAAAGCACATATGAATGAAACCTGGGACTCACAGAACATATGAAGAAGCCAGAAGAAGAAGGCCATTTGATCTGTCTAGTCTGCTCGTATTGCAGGGTCCACAGTTTGAGCTATTATCCCTGCCCTCCCCCCCCACTCCTCCCATCCTCCCTACCCATGATCCTTACCATCCCCTATGCCTATCCTAGCTTCTCTTAAAGCTGCCCACTGTCTTCAATGAGATCACCTCTTCTGGCAGCACATTCTAAGTGTCCACCACCCTCTCTGTGAAGTACTGCTTCCTGACCTCCCTCCTAAACCTCCTACCCTCCAGCTTAAGACTGTGCCCCCTCGTTTTATGAAGAATGATAGAAATCCACATTTGACCATGCATAAATTCAGTGGAGAATCTACCATTAATATGTAAGGGATAACACATGACAGGGTGAGCAGTTATAAGGGAATAATGCATGCCCTGAGTGGTTTTTAGGCACAAGGTATAGACAAGTGCTGCAACCACCCTGAGAAGTGCATTACAACCCCAGAATGGGCTTGTATTTGTTTAATAAAATGTAGTTCAGGTGAAGTGTGTGGTTTGTAAGCAATAGCCTACGACAGGGTATGGGGTTATAAAGATTTAATGTGTGGTTTGTAAGCAGTAGCACACAACAGGGTATGGGGTTATAGAGATTTAATGTGTGGTTTGTAAGCAGTAACCCATAACAGGGTATGAGGTTAGAGGGATTTAATGCACACCTTGGGTGAATTGTGGGGCACAAGGCCACAGGCTGAGTGCTTTCACAGCACCCAAGGTGTGCATTATATCCCTATAACCTCATACCCTGAAGTGGGTTATTGTGCTTACAGCATAGGTTCTTTGTGTAACCCCCAGGTGGCGCTATCCCAAGGGCTACTTCCCCCCTGCCTGCTTAACCACTAACAGGTTGAGGGGCCTAGGTCCAATGACGGGTGCCTCCACCCAGAGGTCAGGGTTAATACTGTCTGGTATGGCTTGGTCACAGGCCTCTGGGACACTGCAACCTCCCTTTCTTCCCACTAGTGGCCCACACAATATAACAGCAGTACCTTCACAGCATACACTTACCCCCAGGACTGGTTCTATCAGCTTGACTCTGTGGACCCCCTGTAAAGCAAGATGATGTAGTACAATAGCCACTGTATGACATTTCAACACAAACACATATCTTAGTCAGTGTAACTTTGCTGAAACAACCAAATCTGATTTATTTAGGGGGATGGCAACAAGGATGGAGGAAATCAGGTTAATTAAATCAATCACACTAATATTCAGAGCACTGTGCACAATGTTAGAGTCCCTATTTGTCACTGTCACTGGGTACCCAGGATGGAGGGGGCTAGCCAGGATCGGTGCAGCTGGTTGGGGCCCTGAGAATGGAAAATACTTGCACAATACCCAATTTGTAATCCGGAGCTGGTTGGCTCAGTTCATGTATCAAAAAAGAAAATCAGATGAAACACTTGCAATTCAATGGTACAGCTGCCAGGGAGCTACCCTGATTTTCACTCACTGCTTTTGGCTGGACGCCTTTCACACAGCAGGGGAACATGGGTATGTGAACAGGACACACCCCCCACACATTTATATGTAAAAGAAGGTTACCATACCAGGCAGCTGCTCTCATATCCCGTTCGCACTTACTGCCAACCCTGGAGTTCGCGATGCAGCTTCACTCTCCTGACAGACCGAGCGCGATGAAGGAGTTTCTCCAGTCCTCTACAGGGTAAGCCTGGTTCTTGGCCACACAGCCTCTCCTTTTCCTCCAAACACAGGGGATTCAGTCCGAATCACCATGGCAAAATGCGCCACCCGACTTTTGGCCTCCACATGTGCTTCCTGCGCGAAAACTCTGCAGCGCAGAAGCCCGGAGCTCCTTCCCCAGTCAAGGCCACAACAGATCTGCCTTCTCAGTCACTGGGCAGGGAATTACAATCGGGCACCACCCGACCCAATTGGAGGGCTTCAGATGCCAGTCACTCAAAACTTCCCCCATTGGTGCGAAAAGGCGCCACAGTCCAGAACTTCACTTCCCAGAATTACTGGCTATATCCCCCATTGGTAGCCGGCTCCCCGAGACAGTCCTAATCCTGGTTGGTTGCACAATACTCCATTTTAAGTGCCCCTCCCACCTGATTGGATCCAGTTTGCAGTTCCAATCCAAAATGGAGGGGCAAAGCACATAAAGTCCCAGCTGCAAGAAAGGCAGGTTAGACAAATTACATTTTTACTACCACTCTAACAGATCGCTAGCAAACAGTTACATCCTTGGATACTGCTCACTCTGCCCACTTAGCGATGGCAGAAACGGAGCACCTTGTCAGTAGCTTGAGCGGGACTCGAGCAGAAAACCACACAACCCCCCCAAGTTCCAGACTTGCCTGTAAACAGACAGCTCTTAAAGAGACAGTACCAGAGGCTCTAGAAGCACTCACAAATAGGCGCCTTAACTGCCTAACACCATCCAGGCTGGGGCCTTTAGGCAAGCTACTAGGGGACTTTTGGGAACCCCCATTTGCAGAGGGGATACATTTGTAAAAACAAAATAAAATAATAACAGAAAGGCTCTTATTGCTCTTGAAATACATGAAATCTGAGTGTATCCTGCTGACTTGGCAAGTAGTTCCCATCAAGTAATGCTTATACAAATGAGTAAATGGCTTATGTGGCAGTGAGGTTCACTTTTCAGGCATGATCAAGTAAACTAAAGTCTGCAGAAATTGTATCTCTTACTGACATAGGACACTGTTTCTCTCCCGCAGCAGCTGCCTCTCAATGTCTCCCACACTTTCTCTGCAGCGCGCTTTGCTGCTCACTCAGTCTCTCTCCACAGTGCCAGCACACCGGGAGAGGAACTCTGATGCCAGCTGAAAACTGAATAGAGAGAGAGTGAGAGAAGATACTGCAGGACTTGTGAATTAAATGTCCTGCTCACTGTCAGCGTGTGTGTCTGTCTGTCTCTCTCTCTCTCTTTCCTGATTTCCAGCAGCTGCCTCTTGGTCTCACTCTGCATGAAATTCTCTCTGTATGTCTCTCTCTCTATCTCTGCAATGCCTGACCTGCTTGCTGTCTCTTTCTGTCTCCTGATACATAGTTTACAAGGGTGCTCACTCTGTGTCTCTGTCTGTCCACTCGCAGCCCAAATACTGCACTCGCTCTTCTGCAGCAAAACAAGCAGCACCACTGTTTTCTCTCTCTCTCTCTCTCTCTCTATCTATCTCATGCAGAGGGGGAACAGCACACAGGCTGTCAGTGGGTCTGTATGGAGCACTTTGAAACATCGTGGTCCTACTTTCCAGCAGCTGCCTCTCAGTCTCTCTATGTCTGCAGCATGGTGCGCTGCTCGCTCTGTGTGTGTGTGTGTGTCTCTCTCTCTCTGCAGTGTTTAACCTGCTAGCCTTCCCTCTGTTTCCCCCACACACAGTATAGCAAGGGTGTTCACTCTGTGTCTCTCTCTGTCCACCCATAGCCTAAATCCTGCACTCATTCAAGCTGTCTCCCAGGGATTATAATATTGGTTAGAAAAAATACACTATCTGCTAGTTACGAGTCCCCATTACCCCCATGGCCACACTGGGGCTGTCTCTCGCTTCACTACATTTTCAATGGCTGCCTTTCATTTTTGGATTTTCCACCACATAACAAGTGCCACTCTGCCCATGGATATTGCTTGAGGGAGACTCTCACCAACTGTCCATTAAATAGTGAATTTAATCAATAGTCGCGTGATGGTGTTTGACCAGTTAGTTTCCCCCTCTTTCCAACCCATGTTATAACCGAAAAATAATCAACAGTTATGTGATGAATTTCATCCAGTGATGTTACAGGAATTTTATGGTAATTTTATACAGTGTGATTCTGCAGGAACTTTGGAAATTACTATAACCAAGGTACTGTATTATATTGGTTAGAATGCTGAACTGGGGCACAGGAGCCTAAGGGCTTGATTTTCACATCCAGTGTGGTTCAAATAGTGGATCCATCTGGTTTCGTCCACCATGTTTCGAGTGTGGACTTATGTCTGCACTGGTAATGTGTGCCCATTGAGTGTTTGACACCCAGATGCAGTTATTTCCACACTTGCATAAATAAATGATGCAAGGTACTGCAAAGCCCAGTTTACATTATTTATAGACACTAGGTGCCACAAAGCATGATGCACTGTTGTAAACCACCAGCAGCATTCGAAAAAAGCTGTGGGGTGCATAGACGCACTCTCCTCAATGCAGACACAGGCAGATTTTGCCACTGCATCTGCATCAGGGGCTTTGACCCCCCCCATTCAAATTCCTCCACAGTCAAGGGATCACGCTGTGACCCTCAGTTATATGAGCTCTCCATGCTTCAACATTCCATGTGTAAAATTAGACATGAAAAATGTAAAGCCCTGCAATTTTATTGCTAGGTCTTAGAATGTTTGAGCTATGAATTTAAACAGAATTATAGATCATAGGAGCATCTCTGACCAACCACAGCGCTTCATTCAGTTGCACGCGAGGTAGTCTTATTACTGTAAGAGTGTCTTATGCTGTGAACCACTGTAACGGGCTTCTTGCTGAGTGCTCATGCTGTCAGCATTTTGAATATAGAAAAGGTGTTTTTATTTATAAAAAAGTTAGTGATCTATAATAGAAACATAGAACTTGACAGCAGATAAGGACCGCCTGGCCCACCTTGTCTGCTAATTTCCCTTCCTACTGTATAAGCTCCAGATCCTATTTGACTGTTTGATAATAAGTTTATGGGTCCAGTTGGAGGGCCTCTTAGGGATCTAAGGGTGTCACCTCTTGTGTCCTTAGGACCACAGAACTGCTCACCTTCGGTATGCAGTCCACTGGTCCTAAGAATGTGCACGGTGACACATATCAATAAGAGGCCTTCCAACTAGACCCATGTACTTATAATAGAAATTGCCATTTGAACTTACTTAAAAAAACAGAATTGAAGGCCATTTTGTAAAAAGAAAAGTTTTAATTTTAAGTGCTTCTAAAATATTTCTACTCCCTTTATTTGGATGTAGTAGGGCATTTCCTAAACTGAGCAGTCTTCTGCAGTGCCAGTGATTGCTTGGCAAATCCCAAAGTTAATTTCAGGCATCTTTAAGATATAGTCATAGTGAGAACTTGGGGAATATGTTTGGTAAATTCCACAGACAAAAGCAGCAAGACTTGATTTTGCCATACTCTTCTTTTTTGTTTTGAGAAAATGGCCTTATGATTTCTTATCTCTGAATGTGAACAGGATTTTCTACATTTTACATTAAGTACAGTGATGGTGGTATGGGTCATAGCACATGTTTGGATTCAATACAGGCAGTTACCTTATCTATACTGGTAGATAACATCGAACCACAGTATTGGAGAACTTTCAAGATCCTGGTTGTGTTGTTTGAATTATATTGCAAACTGCAGCACTGCTCCAGTTAGCATGTCTCTAAAGCCATGCTTACATGGTCACGGTATCCTGTGATAACAGCGACTGAATATGGGTGACCATCAAAATGGCGACTCATATTCAGTGCTATTATCATGGGTGACCCGCAAGGGTAGCAATTCACTGCTACCGCGAGGGTAGTGGAGGGCAACTGGAAAGGAAGGATAGCGAGGGGAAGGGGAGGGATAGGAAAGTGGGTTATTGTGCTGTAGTGTGCCTGCTGCTGCTGAGCCAGCCATGTGTTGTGGTGGTGAGGGAGGCCAGCTCCGGTGCAGCAGGTACTGGGTTAGGGGCTGGGGACCAGAAGGGTAGGAATTTTGCCACTGCCTGTGACTGCGGGACTTCATTTGTTTTTTTAAATGCAGACTGTGCACCCTCCCTGACATGCACCCCCCTGGAGTTAGGAATCTAAAATCAGGGGGTACGGGTGGGGGAGCCCCCCGAGGGGAGGACCACTTATTTGTTTGCTGGATGTCTGTTCGCTGGCAAGTGTATATCGCTGATTCACTTTTTGGCGATATACACTCACCATAATAGTGATCGCCATTTCACATTCGCTATAATGGCATAGAACTCATGGTCGCTCAGCCTACCATGCTCTCTCACTCCACTGATCTTCCAACATTGGACAGCGCTGCTGGTTTTTCAGTTCACATGGCCTCTCTCAGCACCGATGCAAGATGCACTGGTGAGGGGCTGTGAATCAGGGTGCTCTCCTAGGACATTGGCATGACACGTACTGACCTCCACCCAGTCACAGCACTAACCACCACCCCCAACAGGCCATGTTATGTCGGATCAAGTAGAGCAGCCAGTCCACGCAGCTGCTTAAGCTGCTTGCTTCAATCAGCATTCCCAACTTAAGGGAGGATTCATGAGTGTCATAATGATCGATGTATCACAATGAGGTAAGTGCTTACACAGAAGCCTTTGCACCAGAGCAACACATGCACGCAGGTCTCCAGTGTAAATGTGACCATGTAAACGAGCCTTGAGCTGAGTCTACTGATAGCTGTGTGGCAGCTTCCAGGGGTACTGCTAACATTGTTGGGTAAAGCTCCTGGCTGATAACAAAGTACCAGAAACTGAATTTGGCAGTTCAAGTTGTCTGGTTAGCGTGTTCTGTCTGGTTGCTATGTGTAGGAGATGAAAGCAGCTTTATACAGAGCATGAGTAATGCAAAGAGACATTAAACATCTGCAGACAATTTAGGACAGGTACAAATCCATGATCTAATTACAGCTTGAAAGTTACTGTGACGGTTTGGCACACTTTTCCATAAACAACTCACCACATCCCCTGAACAACTATTACGTACGTAATGAATCCAATACGTACTAGAGGATTTGCAAAAGGGAGAATGACAACATGGATTAGATATACTGAGTGCCATTTTGCTCCATGTACAAACGGACAGGCAAAGTAGGCAGTATGGCACAGTGGATTAAGGCTCTGAGCTGCAAATCTGGAGACCTGGGTTTGAATCCCACAGCCACCTAAGGTGCATACTGTGTGACCCTGAGCAAGTCACTTAATTTTCTCGTGCTCCCAGGTTGCACCTGCAAACAAGCTTTCAACTTAGTGTGTCTCACCTGGTAAAATTATTGGTAAATAAATAAAGTAGGGGACATGATACCTTTTACTGGACCAACATGCAAGCTACATATAAATTGAAAGTTCTAGTATTCTGCCCAAGACTAATATTAACTGTTAGAAGTACAGTGGCCAGTTGTTACTTTTTGTATCTGAAACATGTTTCATTTCCCTTTGTTAATTAGAAGATGGTCTACATTGCAGTACTGCATATGATTTGTGAAACAGTGCTCTACCTGAAGGCTGACATACCTTACTTATTCTGTTCTACTTCATACCTCATCAGAACTGGGACCTTACCAACTGTGACATCATAACTGACCAGGAAGATCCAGTCATCCCCTATCAGTCTGGTCCCTTCTGATGTCACAATGAGTGGAGTTACAGTGCTGATGAGGTATGAGGAGGACTAGAACTAGATATGTCAGCCTCCAGGTAGAATACTGTTCCACGCGTCACACCGAATACCATCAGTTAGAAAATCTAATGAGGAAAAAGAAAAGAAAAGAAAAAACAGAAATACGGAAGTAACAAACGCATACTTTTAAGAACTGCTAATGTTTTGCGTTTGCTATTTTTGGTGGTACTAGCCCTTTAAGGTCAAAATAGGCTCTAGGTCCTGAAATCTTGTGTATTGTAACTTGGCCTTTGTCATGCCATCTTTATATTTTATGTAAACAGTAGGACTCTGGATATATCCTTTGTTACTCTAAATTGGGATACTGCAATGCAAACAGAGTTGAAACAATTCTGTTTATGTGCTTAACTGATTAATAGATGCACAGTACTTGTTGATCAGTTTAAAGAAACAAGCTTATTTATTTAAAACTTGGTTCTATGCTTTGATCAAAAAAGTGGTCTGATACGGCTGTTTTCTGTAGAAGAAATCCACCCGCAGCTGTCTGCTGACTCTAACAAAATGAAAGGAACCACTGCTGAACATGTGACCATGGATGCAATTTTTTTTTTTATCACTAGCAACAGATCAAACCAAACGCTTTCTTACCCTTCAGTCAATTATGTGATATATGATAAAAAAAAAATTCCATTCTGTTTTGCTGTTTACTGGAATAGGTTGGTAGCATGCCAAGGATGTAACACAATTCCCCAGTAAGGGTGCTTGTCTTTAAACTAAGCCCCTCTTCCACTATTTGCATTTTTTAAACTACCATTTTCTGACACCTCTTCTCTCCTGGCGACACAGACTCTTCCTCAACTCATCTAAAAACCCGTATACCACTCCATCTGGAGTGGATGCCTCTGGTTTACAGCTACCCACTACACATAGACCCATGTATCCTTGCCATATTCCTCTAGGTGGAGCCAACAAGCTGGGAAACAAGTCAGATGGGACACCCCCATCTGTAGAGGGAGGATGGAGCAGCAATTGGTGGAATAAGCATGGCGGTATCATCCACTTGTGTATTATTGTTGATTTCTGAGGAGCCGGTTTTCCTCCTCTCTCCACTCTTAAGAGGTCTGGCCAGAACAGAAAAACTGACAACCAACCAAATGTTGACTGGGACCAGCCCATCCCCTCCTCCAATTATTAAGTGATTGCACAAGATTAGACGTATATCAATGGCCTGTGTCTTGCCGTTAAATAGATTTCTCATCCCAATTTAGGGCACAGATTACTGTCTGCTAGACTCTCTCTCCCTGACCCCTTGGCATCCAACCCTACCCCTTTTTAGTACCCATGCAATGCCCCTGCTGCAGCTCCAACTCCCCCCCACCTAAAAACCAGCATTTCTTTCCTTCCCCCAATTCACTCCCTTCTGACCTTCCATTGTTCTCTTACTGTGATTTCTCAATCATCCAAAGTTGTACCAAGGGCCTGTCCCTATCCTATCCTTACACCATTAACCTAACTCTTCCCTCCACTTCTTTACATCCTGAAGGGCTAGGATTTGGCATCTCTTCTCTCTCACCTTCACCCTCTCTTCTGTTCTTCCGAAGCCTATTTTCCCCTAACTGCCTACAACCTGCTTCCCTCTTATTGTACTCTACATCTTGTTGCCACAACCTGCACCTTTCCTGTCATGCTTGACCCCTGGCAAGGTCCTCAGCATACTGGAGGGGTCAGGCCCCAGCAGACCTTTCTCCTACTACCTCTTCCTTCACCTCCTCCTTCCACTCCTTTCCACCCCCCCGCTTCTCTGCATATCAACACACCTCTCACCCTCCCTTCTCCCCCTTATATAGCCCTAGCTATGTCTGACCTCTAATCTCTAATGCACTTTTAGTTAACTTGCACTTCTGTTATACCTTAGCCAACCTGTTCTGCCTGTGTTTACTCCTCACTAACTCCCCTAGATCAAACTAGAACAATTCTATTTAGCCATTTTCTAGCTGCACAGTTACGTGTCATTTATTGTATGCCTAAATGTTATTTTGTGTTGTTGTATCTATCTAGTCCAAAAGTATTGGCGTAGTATCTGTTGAGTTCAAAACTGATAGCATCCCACTATTTCATTACTCCTGTACAGTCTGCTAAAACTATTTGAATGTAATCTACTGTAAATTTGTATTGTGTACCAAATCTCTGTAAACTATCCTCATGTAAGCCATGCCTGTATCCACTGCTTTTCTTTTACCATGCCTGTAACTGCTTTTCTTTTACCATGCCTGTGACCATGCCTGTATCCATTATTTTTCTTTACTGTAACCACCTCATGATGTAACTCACAATGCCTCAAATATTCCTTATGTCCTTGTTCATTCTTATAACTTGTATTGTTATCCCGGGTCGCCCCTGAAAAGGGACCTTCGGGGCTCAGTGGGCCTACCTGGTCACCAAAATTTAATAAATAAATAAATGTTCCCCTATCCCCAAGGTTGCACCGGGAAATGAGCAACTTGTTGCTCAGCGTGCCTTCCTGGTGAAACATTTCAATAAATAAATATCAGCAGGAGCCACCCACCCTTCCAAAAGTTGGAACCCACTGAAATGGAAACTGCCAGAAATGTGCCCCCTGGACTGTGAATGTGAACCCTGGTTTTCAGTGTGGTAGAAGAACACACTTCTCATTGGTTCACCTTCCCTATTATAAGTAAATGCCAGTGTTGCAAGAGCTACAGAGGTTCATTTTAGAACTATGGGGGCTGAGCTGCTGTGTCGCCCCCCCCAATAATCCCAACAGCGCATGATAACATTCCATTCTAGTCAACTTCATAATCAACTCAAGAAGCGTTAGCAGGCTGCTTAATTTCTCTTTGCTTTTCATTGGTAGTGGGAATTCTCAACCCTTGCTGGCCTTATAGCCCCTTTTTGCCCTATTTAGAGATTTAAGCTCTCTTGAGACACCACTTTTTAGATGATTTTTAAATATAACATGTTGTTAGCATAATATTTAACATGAATGCCTTTGTTGGCAAGTTCAAAAATTAGTACACACCCAGAAGGCAAATGTGGGGTCATTGGACTGGGAGTAGGAGATCTGAGCAGATGGAAACAGCGTCCTCCTATACGGACATATAAAAGAAATGAAAAAAAATTCAGAAAATAATTCTGTTTCCTAGAAATTCAAGACTAACTAATGACCTAAGAGGCATGAGTGCTACATCAAAAATAATATGTAGTACTAAGAAAGAGACTCCTTAATCGACAATTTATGCTTTTGGAATCTTATGAGAAGATAAGTATTTGTAAACATTCCTTCTATTATATATTTTTGGGAGACTGTGTTATTATTATAAAGCATTTTTGTTTGTCATAGGAATCAGTGTAAGAGCCTGCAGTGCGTGAAGTCCTCTCAGTCTATTATCATATACAGTACTAAAGTTATCACATACTAGAAAAGTAACTTAACCTTAGGCATATAGAAAGATATTTAGCTGGCTGGAATGGAGCCTTGGGTGAGTAGAAAGGTACTTAGCTGTAGGGATGGGGGCACTCGTCTCAAGGTTATACTTCTGAGAAGGGGCCACTGTCCTATTTGCAGAATCTTCAGGGAGCTCCATGCTCAGATGGCAACATCAAGGAAGGAAATATTCCAGCTGTGACTACAACTATGCTTTTCCCACCCCCCACACACCTCAGTTTCTCAGAGGTGTACTGGTCCAAGGGGGTCAGAGGGTAGTTGGGAGAAGGATGGAGAAGATATTGGGTGGCAGGGATGGTCACACAATGTCAGCTGTTTCTATGGGATACCAATGGCAAACTACTTTGTATCAGTCAGGGGTGACTATGGGTCAGTTAGTGCTGACGGAAATGGAGACATGGTAATACACTGGACATGGGGAGGGAGATGCTAGCAAGAATGAGTCTAGTGATAGGACTCGTTATTGTTAAAGGGGTGGAGAGGGAGGTAAGTAAGGGGGGGGTAAAGGGGAAAGGGTGATCAGATGCCTACTGGTGCATCAACCATTAGAGATTGGGATAGGATAGAGGTGATGGTGGAGATGAGAGGAGCAGAGAGTGCTGGTACACTTTGGTACCAAAGATCTGGTGAATCAGACTGTGGAGACAGTAAAGAGGGAATTCCAGAGGCTGGGGGACAGACTGAAGAAGCAATCAGCTTCCTTAGCCTTTTCTGAGGTCCCTTCATCTCTGAGGTGGGGAGAATGGGAAGAACAGAGCAAGGGAGGCAGAGATCAAGGAGCTCAATGAATGGGTGAAAGGGTGGTGTCAGGAATAGGGGCACCACTTTTAGGGAACTGGAGGGGGGTTCTGGGACAGAAGGCTCTTCAAAGATAATGGCCTTCACCTGAGAAGAGTGGGAACTAGTGCATTAGGGAACAAGTTTGACATCTACACTGGCAGATGGTTAAAGTAGCTGCAGGAGAGGCTGGTGCTAAATATTCTACTGTGGAGAGTGGCATAGTGGGGAACATAGACAGGACTCGGCTGATGGGGATAAGGTTTTCAAGGGAATAATACATGGGAGGAAAGAGTCCAGGGGACAGGGCAGATAGACGCAGTAGACATGAAAGGAAGGGGAAACAACACCAAGGATATTATAGAAGGGTGATGGGGAGGGCAAGTGACAATGAATAGAGGTGTGGGCACATGCTAAAGGGTGGTATGCCTCAATGCCAGGTGTCTGGGTAATACAATTAGTGAGCTCCAAGCTTAAGTGGCAGACTCTGGACTGGATCTAGTGGCTGTTACAGAAACTTGGACCATTGTGAACAATGCTTGGGACATAGAGATCCCACACGCTACACCTTATATAGGCATGAAAGAGGGATTGGTAGTGGCGGGGGTGGCCATCTACATCATAGTAAGGATAGAAGCAGTAGATGAGGCTACCATGGTGGAAGGGGAGGTAGAATCATTGTGAGTTCAGCTCACACAGTTGTCAGGTAGGAAGACTCTGGTTTAAGGCCACCAGGTTAGAGAGAAGAGAGAGAGATAAAGAACTTGGTGCTGAAATAGGTAGGGGTGGAAAAGGGGAGTGGTTCCAGTAGTGAGAGCTCTCAGCTTGCTGGACATTTACTGGGACCTCCCAGTGGCCAGCGGTGCGAAAAGATAGGCCCTGCTTGATGTCTTACAGGAGTAGAAGTTGGTACAACAGTTCAAGGATCCCACTAGGCAGTCAGAGGAGGACGGACAGAAAGCAACTGTGCCAAACAACTACTTCTGCTCTGTATTCACTAGGGATAATAGCGAGCCCTTGATGGAGAGTGGCATAAAGGCAGCTGACAGAGGAGTCCTGAGAATGAAACTGCAGAAATTTACTGGCGAAAGAGTCGAAAAGAGTTAGTAGTCCTGAAGGTAAGCAAGACCCTGGGAACCGGATGAGATGCATCTGAGGGTGCTGAGGAAGCTGGCATTGGTGCTAGCTGAACCCCTGGTGGGGCTATTCAATAGATCTGAGCAGCAAGGGGTGATGCCCAGGATCTGGAGGATGGCGGACGTAGTTCCACTGCACAAGCGAGGGGACAAGGAGCAGTCAAGAAACTGTTGACCCATCATCCTTACCTCCATGGTAGGAAAAATGATGGAGACACTAATCAAAGAAGATCTAGTGGAATACCTGAAGAAAAACAGACTTCAGGATAATAAGCAGGACAGATTCGTGACAGGGAGATCTTGTCAGACCAACCTGATAGTATTCTTTGACTGGATAACCAAGGTAATTGACAAGGGCCACACTGTGGAATTACTCTACTTCGGCTTCAGTAATGCATTTGACTCTGTGCCACACTGGAGGCTGCTGAAGAAGATGGGAGATCTGAGAGCAGCTGAGGAAATAGTAAGGTGGGTAGGGAGTTGGTTGAAGGGGAGGGAGCAGGGAGTTGAGATGAATGGGTTCAGATCAAAGGAAAGATAGGTCACTAGTGGAGCACCACAGGGATCTGTCCTGGACCCAGTCCTCTTCAGTATATTCATCAGTTACCTGGGAGAGGGATTCTAGGGCAGGGTGTGTCTATTCACAGAAAAGACTAAACTCTATCATAGCATTGACAACGTGGAGAGGAAAAGGGAGTTGCAGAGAGGTCTGCAAAGGCTGGAAAATTGGTTCAGAGTCTGGCAGCTAAAATTCAGTGCAACAACTTTTTTTTTTTTTATTTTAGTTTTTGTTGACCGGGTAACTTCATAGTTATGCACTTTGGGAACAAAAACTCCTGAACAGAATATTGGATCTCATGGGGGGGTTAAGCTGGACACAACAGCAGATGAAAGGGACCTAGGAGTGAACATTAGTGACCAGGTAATATTTTACCTGGTATAGCATAGCAAAAAACTATACAAATTTTCATCAATTGCTACACAAAAATCTTTATGTATGTCAGTCACTTGTTATACATCTGAGTTCACCTGAAAGTGGTTGTACAGATAGTAGAATGGAAGCAGTCCAGAGAAGAGCAACAAAAATGATACATGGACTGCACCACAAGCCTTATGAGGAAAAACTCAAGGAACTAAACATCTATTCACTGGAAGAGACAAGGGAGAGAGGGGATATGTTAAAGATTTTCAAATACCTTAGAGAAATAAACAGGGTACAGGAGGGGAGCATATTTCAGAGAAGAAAGTGCACAAGGACAAAGTGACATAACATGAGGCTGGAGGGAGGGAGGTTTTGGGGAATGCTAGGAAGTATTTTTTCACAGAGAGGGTGGTGGATACGTGGAACAGCCTACCAGCAGAGGAGGTGGAAGTGAAAACAGTACAGGGATTCAAAAGTGCATAGGATAAGCAAAAAGGCACCCTGCTGTACAACAGAGCAGGGGAAAGGCAGTCCAGATAAGAGTAGGGATTGCCAAACCAAGTAGGGAAATGGGCAGACTAGGTCGGCTGTATGGTCCTTATCTGCTGACAGAGTCTATGTTTCTATGTAGTAGTAGTACTGATTTATTCATTATAAAAACAAGCATTTGTCAATGCTGAATGTTGCTTGCTTCTATGTGCTGTTTAGGTATTTGGAAGTCATTGGAGTGCAAATATTGAAAATTTGTGAACTTACGAGCGTGCGTAGGAAGTGCGCAACGCACGCTCATAAAACAGTCATTGTTAGGAAATTTTTCACGAAATTTTCAACATAGCCATTTTAAGACCTCTGCTCATGAACAGTGTCACTGTGATTTTGTTACTGTGTCCCATACATTGAGTTTGCGCACCAACTGCGCCATTGTGCGCTACATGGGCAGAAACACGTTTTGGGCAGGATATGAAAAATGACAGCTGTACTGCTCAAAAGGAGGTGTGGTAAAATGGCAATGTTGAAAATCTGGAGTGGAAATATTGAAAATTCGCAAACCTACGAGCGTGCGTGGGAACTGTGCAACGCACACTCATAAAACAGTCATTTTTAAGAATTCTTTCACCAAATTTTCAACATTGCCATTTAAGATCTCTGCTCATGAACAGTGACACTGTGATTTTCTTAATATGTCCCATACACTGAGTTACACACACGACTGCGCCATTATGCTCACATGAGGGAAACATGTTTTGGGCAGGATGTGAAAAATGACAGCTGTACTGCTCATGAGGAGGTGTGGTAAAATGGCAATGTTGAAAATCTGGAGTGAAAATATTGAAAATTTCGAACTTACGAGCCTGCGTAGGAACTGCTAACACGCTAAGTAAAACAGTCATTTTTGGAATTTTTGGACCAAATTTTCAACATGGGGTTTTTGGGACCCCTTCTCATGAATGATGTCACTGTCATGGTGGTATTAGGGCCCAATAATGCCATGACAGTGACATCATTCATGAGAAGGGTCCCTAAAAACCCCATGTTGGAAAATTTGGTCCAAAAATTCCAAAAATGCCTGAGATATGCAATAAGTTGAACCCCCCATCTAGCCCATTATACAGCTTACTGGCATTTCCTCAGTTCGCGGTCGGCTTTGAAGAGTGCAGGCGTGTTCCGGTCCACGAAGATCGTCGTGCCAGAGTCCGGAGGTAAGTATAGAGTTGGGGGGTGTGGAAAACTGGGTGCGCAGTGGGTGAGTGCGGGTTGTGGGAGGGGGTGGAGGCCTGCGTGGACCATTTTTGTTTTATAGGTTTAAAAAAAAGGCGTCGTGGGGCGTTTGCCACGCTGGGTGGGCTCCCAGCGTGGCACAAAGACAGGGGGCCGTTCAGCCGGCGAGTTGGGCACCCGTCGGCAAAGACTGATTGCCACGCTGGGGTGGGCTCCCAGCGTGGCACCAACTCTGGGAGGGGCGTGCAGCTCAGCCGACAGGGATTGGGCACCCGTCGGCTACACAATGCGTGCAGGCGCGCACGCCTGCGTGTTGAGGAGCTCGCTCTTATCGCTGCTCACTGAAGCGTAGCTCCCCCTTTCAACTGTATGCCACTGCATTTTGGAGCGTGTCATAGACAGCTCCAAAATGCATTGGCTTACAGGGACTGCGCCTGCCAGCTCACTGACTGAATTGGAGGAGGAGGTGACACACCTCCGAAATCTCCGATGATGGCACTATGTTTCTTGCACATGCGTGCAAGCAACATAATGAACATGGTTACACCCACTGAGTACAAAATTACCCTCATTTTCAAGGGATACCATATAAAGATCAGTACCTGGTTACAAGAATAAAATACAATATACATTATACATCATACGTCATAAAGTGCAAATGCATAGTCATATGGAATTTTACATAATTCATCAGTCATCATCAACATCGTACAAGATGCCTTACACAATGTAATGTTAAAACGTTACTCAAATTAAGTTTTGTAATGTGGCAATTGCTACACAAACATTTTTTAATAACATTTTCCATGTTAGTGACTCCTCTAAACAAGCCAGCCAGTGTAACATGGCCTTCAGTAAGGCTAACAGGATGCTGGGGTGCATCGGGAAAGGGTTCGATAATAGAAGGCAGGAGGCACTGTTACCACTGTACAGGTTGCTGGTGAGGTCACACCTGGAGCACTGTGCCCAATTCTGGGGTCTCCACTTAAAAAAGGACAGGGACAGGCTAGGGAAGGTACACATAGGATTACCAAAATGATTCAGGACCAGGAAGGCTGATCCTATGAGAATCAGCTAAAGCACTAAACATGTGTTCATTCAAAACCAGAAGGGGGGGGTGGCGGATATGATTGAGACCTTTAAGCTCCTGAAAGAAATTAAGAAGGGGGATTGAGAAGAGCTGTTTACCAGGAACAAGGTAGATAGGACATGGGTCATAAGTGGAGGTTAATGGGGGTAGGCTTACAAAGGATGTGAGGAAGCATTATTTTACAGAAGAGTGGTTGAGGCATGGAATGGTCTTCCAGCAGAGGAGGTGGATGGCCAAACCATAAAATGCTTCAAACACGGCAGGAATAGAGTCACAGAGATATTAGTTACTCAGCAGAAAGTGGGGGCAGAAACACAGATAATGAAAGGGGGAATAGTGTAAGCAAAGACCCCATAGAGACAATAGGTCCTGGGGTGTATGATGGGGTCATATGGGCAGACTGGATGGACCATCAGTCCTTTTCTGCCATCAGTGTCTATATTTATTTAACAGGTATACAGATAACTATGATTGATAGGTCCGTAGCTCATCTAGGTCTTAGGATGTTATAGTATTTGCAGGGCTGTTCTTTTATGTCAAGATGGAAAGGATTACCTAACAGACCTTGAATAGCACACCGCACAACATGAACGCATGCCAGAAGGCCAGGTTAAACAAGTTCAGAACTGCAGTCATCCAAGAACCAGCTGAGCATGTTAAATGAAAAGTTGAAGTCTTCAGATATCAGATCGTAACATTTCCATAGGGGGTGACTTTGGAGTCTGATTTGGATATGGCAGAGTGTGTTTTTTGTTCATTGCATACTATGGAAATTGAAGGCTGAACTACTATACTGAATGGATTAGTTAAAATATTTTTATACTTCGTAGCACACATATATTTTTTTCCAGTTACATTTTTTTTCATTTCCCCCATAAATCTGTTGTATTCTTCTGTGGTTGGTATACAAAATTACACATACCCCAGTAATGCACAGCATCATGGGAAGTATATTCAAATCATCATAAATGAATTTAGACTGATTCTGTTTTACTTGAGAACTGAATATGTTTGAATGTACTGTATATAGATTCTGGACTTATATATATACCTGCAGTCTTTTAAATTGGAACGGTACTAAATCTGGAAGTCAGTTTTCCCAGTAGAAGCTGTCTTTTATGTTTGCTTCCACGCATGCGCAAGAAACATATTGCGGCAGCTTGCTTCGGTAGCGAGCTGTGGAGGCATGGCAGTGTTGTTGCCAACGTCAGCAGCCCATTTTGGGGCTGGTCTGTGTGGCACCAATAGAAAATCACCCGTGATTGCCCATGACAGCAGTACTGTAGCTTGCCACAACCTTGAAATAAACTGGCTGCTGCAATCGGGGAGCGACCCATCATTAAACTTTCAGATGTGTTTGCGGAGTAGTCCCTGACTGCAGCAGCCAATTACAGCTGCATTGTCTGGTGTCCCATTTCAGAGAAACATGGCGGTGGCTTCTCCGTCAGCCTATCACAGTCCCCATGAAGCCGACCGACAGCCACCGCCTCTCCCAGTCCATGTTAAAGCCGATGGGGGTGCCCAGTCCCCCTGTCAGCATGCCCCCTTCCCAGTTCAGTTGCAGACAGGGTAGCCCAGTCCCCTCGGCATAATCACACTCCCCAAGCACACTGTATGACCCGATGGAGGTGCCCAATCCCCATCGGCTCCAGTCCCCCAACACACACTCCAGGTAGCACCCTGTGAGCCCACCCAGTGAGCTCATGCACTTCCCCCAGCACACTGTATGGATGATGGGGGTGCCCAATCCCAGTCGGCTCCACTCCTCAACCAACAAACATCCAGGTGGCACACTGGGAGCCCACCCCAGTGAGCCAAAAGTGTCCCGCGGCGTCTTTTTTTTATAAAATTCCTGTTAAAAAGGAAAACAGTCCCTCGTTGAGTCCCTTGCCCCCTTCCCCAACCTGCATGCACCCTCTCCATACCCCACTTCCCCTCACACACCTTCACCCCATACTTACCTCCGGAGCCCGGCGCAATGATCTTCGGTGGACCGGGAACATGTCTGCACTCTTCAAAGCCAACCACGAACTGATGAAATGCCGGTAAGCTGTATAACTGCATAATGTTTTTTTTTCAACTTATGTGGATGTCTCGGCCATTTTTTTGACTTTTGCCACCAAATTTTCAATATGGGGTTCTTGGGACCCCTCCTCATGAATTCAGTCACTGTCATGGCATTATTCAGTCCCGAAGGTTCACGGACTAAACATCACTGTATACATCGCCGCGGTCAATTGATAGCGGAGAGGTTGTTGCCAGTTTCAGTCGGCGCCAGCACATTAGTCGCGGTTTGATCATAGCCGTGACTTGGTTACAGTAATGAACACTGGTGTGGCGTGGGTTTGATTCATAGGCTACCTGTCAATACCTGTCAGTTGGAGTTGCTGATTACACCTGGTATGTCGCAATGATGACATCACCACTCAGGTGTATTTAAGGTGTATTTCAGGGCTGGTTTGCAATGATGACATCACTGATTGCCAAAATGGATTTTGTAGAGACACAGAAAGGAAAGAAGAAGCTGTCCTTAGACAACGTTTTGTACATAAAAGAGAAGTATGGCTCTGGTGGGAAAGTTATCTGGTGCTGTGAGCAATGGAGCTACAGGGCTCGCTTTCACACTAATGGGGATAGCATTGTAAACCCCACTGATCAAAACCATGCCCCTGTTCACGGCCATGCACAAATCTTAAAGGTGCGCACTGGTATGAAAAGAAAAGCTGCAGAGTCTGAGGAGTGCACCAGAAACATTGTTTTGCAGGCACTACAGGATGTTTCTATTAGCAACGCATACTTATTGCCGAGTCAGGAGACTATGCGGCGAGATGTGCGTCGACATCGGCAGCTAGCTTCCCCAACTGAGTCAGATATTTCAGAATTTGCAAAAACAGAGAGTGGTGAACAGTTCATACAGGTAGATGATGATAATATGATTGTATTTGCAAGTGAATCTGACTTGCAGGTGCTACGCGATCACCCACACTGGTTCTGCGATGGGACATTTAACGTTGCACCTCAACAGAATGACCAATTATATACCCTACATACGCTTGTCCAGGGAGTGAACAGGCCTTGCGTGTATGCATTACTGCCCGGGCGTAGTGAGGATGTTTATAGAAAACTGTTTGTACACATTAAACAACTGCTGGGTGACCAAATAAATCCAGTCAGTATTATGACTGACTTTGAGATAGCTGCAATCAAGGTTTTGGCAGAAGTGTTTTCTACAACTGACCTGTCAGGGTGCAACTTCCACCTGGGTCAAGCACTCTGGAGAAGAGTGCAGCAGAAGGGGATGCAGCAAAGGTACATTCAGGAACCTGATTTTGTGCTGAAGGTGCGATGTTTACTGGGATTAGCTTTTGTCCCAACTGAAGATGTGGAGCGGTACTTCGAGACACTTCAAGAAAACTCCGACTTTGATGAGATAAAGTGCTTACTCGACTACTTCGAGGACGTCTACATCGGAAGGTTAACTAGAAACAGAAAAAAGAGGAAACAGCCAAGATTTGCGCTTCACTTCTGGAATCAGCACAATAGAGTGCTGCATGATTTACCGAGAAGCAACAATGCCATTGAGGCATGGCATCATGTGTTCGCAAGGACCATCAGCATAAGCCATCCGTCGAGAGCTAAGCTGGCAAAAAAGTTGAGACAAGAGCAACATGCAGTTGCATTGCAACGCCATCAGATGGAGCTGGGACAACAGGCACCATGGAAAAACAGTTGATATGTATGACTGAATAAAGTGTACAAAGTGATATCTCTGGATGTGCAATCTAAATGCCCCAAAAAGTATCTAATGGGCATTGCCACCGTTATTGAAATAAATGTCACATGAAGCAGAACCCTTAGATGTTCCCCGTTAGAATAAAGGAACAGTTTTACCCACTTTTCATTGCCACTTTTAGTTCAACACATAGACTTTTCATGTAGTCAGCTGTTTTTTTTATGTTGATTGAGCACAGCACAATAAACATATTGTGGCAGCTTTCTCAGAAGCAGGCTGTGGAGGCACGACACTGTTGTGGCCAATGCCCCCACAGCCTGCAAAGGCTTGTCCTGCATCCCCCAATCCCCTTGCACGCTGCTGCTGACACAAGTTTGGAACCTCGGCACCAACTTGTGACAATTTCGCTACTGTAATCAGGGGCCGCCTCATCATTGCAGCATCTGCCATCCGCTGCAATGAGGGAGCAACCAGTCATTGCAGGGTGGGATCTAGAAACCCTGATATTGTTTGTGAACATGGAGGCGGCTTGCTGCCATGTTCACAAACAATATAACCCCACCCCCACCCACCGTGTTTATTTGATGACGGGGGCCTCAATCTCCGTCGGCTTCCGTGCCCCCGTGTTTCTGTTGCCGATGGGGGAGCCCACTCCCTGTCAGCATTCTGTAAACCCCCCCTGCTTTTATTCCTGCCGATGGGGTGCCCAATCACGTCGGCATAATGATACCCCCTATGGCGCAACAGGGTGCCCAATCCCCATTGGCTACTGCTGACCCCAAAGAAAGCCTCTGGTGGCACGCTGAAGCCCACCCCAGCATGCCACATGCCCCTTAAAGGAAAAACAGTCCCGCAATGTCTTTTGTTGTTTTTCCTGCAAAAAATGGTCCCTACGTAGTCTCCCTGGCACCACCCACAACCCGCACCCACTTCGCACCCTGCCTCCACCCCCCTCACCCCCATGCCTCCAGAGCTCGGCGTGATGATCTTGAGTGGACCGGGAACATGTCTGCACTCTTCAAAGCCGACCCGCGAACTGAGGAAATGCGGTAAGCTGTATAATGTAATGAATAGGGTTTTTCAACTTTAGTGCATATCTCGGGAATTTTGGGGAATTTTTTCACCAAATTTTCAACATGGGGTTTTTGGAACCCCTCCTCATGAATTCTTGAACTGTCATGGCGTTAATCAGCCCCAAAAGGTGATTTAGCAGTCACTGCGTGGAATCACTTTTCTGGGCCGATTAACGAAACAACAGTGCCAGTGCTCATGAGGTGGGCTCTCAAAAGCCTATGTTGCAAATTTGGTGGAAAATATCAAAAAAAATGACTGTTTTACGAGCGTGTGCTGAGCAGTTGCTACGCACGCTTGTAACTTCCTGAATTTGCAATATTTTCACACCAGATTTTCAACATTGGCATTTTTTCACACCTCCTTGTGAACAGTATAGCTGTCATTGTTCACATCCTGGTGGAAATGTGTTTTTGCACTTCTGGCACAGAATAGCGCGGTCGCTGTGGGAAATCAGTGTTCAGGACAGATTAAGAAAATGACAGTGATACTGCTCATGAATAGAGGTCCTGAAATGACTATGTTGAAAATTTGGTAACGATACTCCATAAAATGACTATCTTACGAGCGTGCGTTGCGCAGCTTGCACGCACGCTCGTACCTTCACGAATTTATAATATTTTCACTCCAGATTTTCAACATTGCCATTTTCCCACACCTACTTATGAACAGTGCAGCTGTCATTTTTTCCATCCTGTCCGAAATGTGTTTTCGCACTTCCGGTGCAGAATAGAGCAGTCGCTGTAGGAAATCACTGTCCGGGACAGATTAAGAAAATGCCAGTGATACTGTTCATGAGCAGAGGTCCTAAAATGCCTATGTTGAAAATTTCATGATGATAGCCCATCAAATGACTGTGTTACAAGTGTGCATTGCACACTTTCCACACACCCTTGTAACTTTTCAGATTTGTAATGTCATGCCAGATTTTCAACAGTGGCATTTTTTCACACCTCCTTATGAGTAGTACAGCTGTCATTTTTCACATCCTGACAAATGTGGTTTCACAGTTGCGGCACAGAATAATGTGGTCACTGTGGGAAATCAGTGTTTGGGACAGATTAAGAAAATGACAGTGGCACTGTTCATGAGCAGAGGTCCTAAACGCCCTATGTTGAAAATTTGGTGACGAAACTCAGTAACATGACTGTGTTATAAGCGTGCGTTGAACTGTTTCCAAGAACCCTTGTAACTTCACAAATTTGTAATATTTTCACGCTACATTTTCAACAGTGGCAGTTTTTCACACCGCCTTATGAACAGTACAGCTGTCATTTTTCACATCCTGGCTAAAATATGTTTTTGCACTCCTGCCAGATAATAGCATGGTCGCTGTGGGAAATCAGTGTTTGGGACAGATTAAGATCGAACAAGTGAGAGGGGGGAGTGACCGAGCTCAACTGAGCTCTGTTGGAACTGCTGCAGATTTGTTTGTGGGCAGAAAAAGGCCCCAATGCAAGAGCCCAGTACAAAAGAGCAGCCTGCAGCACTGGGAGAAATTGAACGAGAGAGCGAGTGAGGGAGGGGGAGTGAGCAAACTCACCAGAGCGCCACCAGGACTGCTGCGTATTTCTTTGTGGGCAGAAAAAGGCATCAAAGTAGGCAGGGGCCCAGTAGAAAAGGCCAGCCTGCAGCGGTGGGAGAAACAGTACAAGTCAGTGAGACAAGGGGACTGAGTGAGCTCAACAGAGCTCTATCAGGACTGCTGCGGATTTGTTTGTGGGCAGAAAAAGGCACCAATGCAGGCAGAAGCCCTGTACAAAAGGGCCGGTTGCAGTGCCAGGACAAACAGAATGAGCATGTGACAGAGGGAGACTGAGCGACCTCAATGGAGCTCTGTCGGGACAGCAGCAGATTTCATTGTGGACAGACAAAGGTGCCAACACAGCCAGAAGCCCTGTACACAAGCGCAGCCTGCAGCGCCAAGAGAAACCGAACGAGTGAGTGAGTGACAGCATGGTAGTGAGCGAGCTCAATGGAGCTGTACTGTGACTGCAGCAGATTTCTTTGTGGGCAGAAAATGCAGCAACGCAGGCAGGAGCCCAGTACAAAAGGCCAGCTTGCAGCGCCGGCAGACATGGAATGAGTGAGTGAGAGAGGGGGAGTAAGCAAGCTCAATGGAGCTGTGTCGGGACTGCTTCAGATTTCTTTCTGTCAGAACAAGCCACCAATGCAGGCAGGAGCCGGTACAAAGGGCAGCCTGCAGCAGTAGGAGACACAGAGCAGCGATCGAGTGAGGGAGGGAGTGAGCTCAATGGAGCTCTGTTGGGACTGCTGCAGATTTGTTTGTGGGCAGAAAAAGGCAGCAATGCACACAGGGGCCCAGTACAAAAGGGCAACCTGCAGTAGCGGGAAAACCAGAATGAGCGAGTGAGAGAGGGGGAATGAGCAAGCTCAATGGAGCTCTATTGTAACTGCTGCAAATTTCTTTGTGGGCAGAAGAAGGCGGCAATGCAGGCAGGAGCCCAATAGAAAAGGTCAGCCTGCAGCACTAGAAGAAATGGAATGAGCGAGTGAGAGAGGGTGAGTCAGCAGGCTCAACAGACCTGTCTCAGGACTGCTGCAGATTTCTTTGTGGGCAGAAAAAGCCACCAACACAGGCAGGAGCCCAGTACAAAAGGGCAGCATGCAGCGCCAGGAGAACCAGAATGAGCGAGTGAGAGAGGGGGAGTGAGCCACCTCAACGGAGCTCTGTCGGGACAGCTGCAGATTTCTTAGTGGGCAGAACAAGGTGCCAACACAGGTAGGAGCCCAGTACAAAAGAGCAGCCTGCAGCACGGGGAGACACAGACTGAGCGAGTGACAGATGGGCAGTGAGCGAGCTCAACACACCAACGCAATCAACATTCACCATTGACAAATGCTTGTCTTAGTTTAGTCACACAGTTCGACTACTATTCCCGTTATCAGTTGTCCCAGTGACTATTATTCCCATCATCAGTTGTCCCAGTGACTAATTGTCCGCTACTACGTGACTGCGACAATTTTTCTGGGGACGAAATGGCCGTATGCGAGTCCCGGAAGGAGATTTTGTGGTCACTGCACGGAATTACCTTTTGGGATTGATTAACAAAATGACAGTGTCACTGTTCGTGAGGTGGGCTCTCAAAAAGCCTATGTTGCAAATTTGGTGAAAAAATTAAAAAAAATGACTGAGTTACAAGCATGCATTGCGAAGTTTCCACGCACATGCATAACTTTGCAAATTTGTAATATTGTCACTCCAGATTTTCAACATTGGCATTTTTTCACACCTCCTTATAGTACAGCTGTCATTTTTCACAACCTGGCCGAAATGTGTTTTCGCACTTCCGGCACAGAATAGCGCAGTCGCTGTGGGAAATCAGTGTTTGGGACAGATTAAGAAAATCACAGTGATACTATTCATGAGCAGAGGTCCTAAAATGCCTTTGTTGAAAATTTAGTAACAAAAGTCCATAAAATTACTGTGTTACGAGCATGCATTGTGCTCTTGTTAAATGTATGTCACTTGATAACCTGCGTGTTATCCTCTCCTCTGTACCCCTCCCCCCAGGTCGCACCAGGAGGCGAGCATTTATTGCTCAGTATGCCTTCCTGGTGAAACATTTCAATAAATAAATAAAAATAAAGTTTCCACGCACCCTCGTAACTTCACAAATTTGTAATATTTTCACTCCAGATTTTCAACATTGGCATTTTTCCACACCTCCTTATGAACATACTAACATATTTTCACTCCAGATTTTCAACATTGGCATTTTTCCACACCTCCTTATGAACAGTACAGCTGTCATTCTTCACATCCTGACCGAAATGTGTTTTCACACTTCCGGTGCAAAATAGCGCAGTCGCTGTGGGAAAACAGTGTTCAGGACAGATTAAGAAAATCATAGTGACACTGTTAATGAGCAGAGGTTCTAAAATGCCAATGCTGAAAATCTGGTGACAAAAGTCCATAAAATGACTGTAACGAGAATGCATTATGCAGTTTCCACACACACTCGTAACTTTACAAATTTGAAATATTCCTACTCAAAATGTTCAACATTCCCCATTTTGCACACCTCCTTATGAACAGTACAGCTGTCATTTTTTGCATCCTGCCCAAAAAGTGTTTTTGTGCCCGTGGCACAGAATGGTGCAGTCGCTGTGCGAATTCAAGCTTTGGAACAGATTAATGAAATCTCAGTGCCACTGTTCATGAGAGGAGGTCCCAAAAAGCCTATGTTGAAAATTTTGAATGAAAATACCAACAAACGCCTGGCGCGTTAGGGCTTCCAACTGTTAATGCCCCACCCTGTACAGACTGACAGGCATCGAGGGTGTGGCTTGGGGTTCTTGTCCGTAATGCTCACACCATTCCACTCCCACCCTGCAGCCACTGACCGGCATTCAGGTGTGCCTTGGGGTCTTTGGTTCTAACGTTCACCCCATTCTCCTACACCACGCCCATCTCACCTTATTTCCTTATGGAATAGGGTGAGTGTAAGAGTCGCGAACCCCAAGGCACACCAAAACACCTGTCACTGTCTGCAGGGTGGGGTGAGGTGGAATGGCGTGAGCGTTATGGCCAACCCAAAGGCACACCCCAAATGCTTGTCAGTCTCTGCAGGGTAGGGGTGAGGGTTGGTGTTAGTTCGGTACTTCACTGCCATTCCTACTATGCATCTCTCTAACTCCTGCACTACCAATGCCAACACCAGCAAGCAAACATTCGGCATTGACAAATGCTTGCTAAATATTGGTTCAAAGTCTGTTATTGCTCCAGCTACCCAAGCTATTTAGTTATTTTAGTGGGTGTTTCTGATTTACATGCTGCTGATAAGAACCATTTTAAAACTGTATGATGTAGTTTATGTCCCTGTTCTGCGCTTGTATTGTTGGCACAATGCATTTATGTTCTACTATAGAACTCTGAGGTTGTTTAGGACATAAACTACATCATACAGTTCTAAAATGGTACTTACCACCAGACTGTAAAGCCAAAAGTCCCATTACTAAAAGGCTTGTATAGATGGAACAATAACTTAATTTTATCCAGTACTTAAAAAAAACACAGCTTCTATTGGGGAAAATAACTTACAGGTTCAGCACAGTTCTCCTTTAAGCAGGAGTGTATGGTGCTTCTGTGGTAAGGTTTCCAACTAGCCTTTTTATTCCAACAAAGCAGCTACAAGTCCTCTGCTCTAAGAATGTTTGTGATTTTCTGGACTTTATTGTGAAGCAATGAGCAAGGGTTTTTTTTTTCTTTTCCTCCACTGGCATAACAGTGTTAGCTAAATGATAAAAGCAACTATGACTTCTTGTCAAGAGAAAACACCATGGTAAAGACTTCACAACTGACCTCCCACAACACAGAAATCTAGTATATACTTGTGAACAACACACTCAGAGTGAAAAATAAGATGTGAATTCCAAGTGTAACCCCTAGTTGGCACTACCCCGAGGGTTACTACCCCTGCCTGCACAGCAGCCTGCAGATTGAGGGGCCTGGGCTCTCGAAACGGGTGCCTCCACCTGGAGGACAGGGTTGTTGGCAATGTGACTGCCCTGGGTACAGCCCTCTGGGACACTGATACCCCCATCTTTACCCCAGTGGCCTGGCTAAGCTTGCAGCTACCCTACACCAACACACTTTTGCAGTACACAGTGAACCCCTCCTTGTGACCACTTACCACCAGGGCTAGATCAGCTGGAACACCCTGGGGAGCCCCTGGAAAATAAGACCTGTAACAATAAACAACGTTGATGCAGTACTTTTTACACAGAGGTACACCACACCCAGTTAAACTGCAAAATGATTCAGATCTGATTTAATGGGGGGATGTGAACAAGGGAGGGGCAGTAATCTGGTGGTTGATTTTAGATCTGATTGATTCAGGCTGTAAGGCATGCACTCAGAGGTCCCTGGAACACAGTCACACACACTCTGGGTACCCAGTTGTAACTACAGGCTAGCCTGAAGCATTGCCCAGGGTAGGCCAGCATTTCATCTGGTTGGGGCCCTGTGATGGAAAGAAACATGCATGCACTGTAACCCACAATTTGTAATCTGGAGCCGGATGGCTCAGTCCACAAAAGCTTAACAACAATTAAATCAGATGACGCACTGTGATTGCTAGCTAGGTTGCTGGGAGCTACCCTGGTTTTACTCATACTACCCAAAACTGGATGCAGGATGGACGAAATGGAGGCCTTAAGATGAAGAGCTGGATGGCCAGGAGAAGCAGGGCCCACACGATGCGACGTGCCACTCAATCCTGTTCGCTGTTGTTGATCAGGGAGTGGAATCTCTGGGCGGGTCTCTCGTCAGATCTTTCTCTGCAGCACGAGCAGGTGTCTGGGCTAGGATGGCAGGGCCCAGACTGGGAGAACAGTTTGGATGCAGTCCAGTAAGGTTGCTAGACGCAGCTTCCAGCAAGCGTGACACATTCAGTAAAGTGGGGAACCAAATCACAACCCACTGTCCACATTCAGCACACTTGTAGTAAAAGCAGACAAATACCGCAGTTCGGATGACAGTCCGGTTGCAATTCACAGTGCCCCCATGCAAACCGTATGCTCTGCGGTCATGGTGAAAGTCCTGCTAGGCCAATCGCACAAAAGCAAGTCTTCGGTTCTCTTCAGGTGAAATTAGTCACAATTCAGAAAGGAGGTCACCAGTTTGGAAAAAGTCCGATGGTCGGATAAAGTCTCTTAACTTTTGGAAGATGGTAGCAAGCAGACCAGACACAGCCTTCCTGCCAATTTTCCCTACGCACTACGCAGGAGCAGCTGCTCGAATTGCTCAAGCTCCTCACTCTCTCAACTCTTTCTCCACACTAACCCACTGCTGCAGGCAGCACCGGGACTTCCTAGTGATCCAAAGGGTTCGGTTGGTTGATCCATCTGTCTGTTACAGCAAGGGCTCCTCCCCCCAGGTCCATTTAGGTGCCAAAATGCAAAAACTACAATTCCTACAGAAATTCATTCCCATAAAACCCCTGGGGGCAGTCTCCATTTTAAGGTCCCCAAAGGTACTGATTGGCCCAAAATGGCAGTCCAGAACCAAGATGGTGGTGCAATGCAGAAAGTCCATGCTGTAAAGGAAGGCAGGTTAGACAAACTACAATATTATTATTATTACTACAGCAGATAACCATCAAACAATCACAGTTCTTAATGAAGCTCCCTCTGCGCAATTTGCGATGGCAGAATGGAGCAGTAGTACTGCAGCTCGGGCAGGACTTGAGCCTAGAAACATTCGGTCCCCACCCACATTAATTATAAACAATGAAAAGGACACTTCTTAAAGTGACAGGCATTGAGGCTAACAGGGCACTCGCATGCAATATTTTTAAACTGTTTAGGGCACAGAACACCAGCCTGGCAGAGGGCATTAGGCAAGCCCAGGAAAGCGTTTTAAGAACCCCCATTTGTAGGGGGGTTACACCCTTCCCTGCCTGGAAAGAACTTGGCATCCGCATCAAGTCTACACTCTCAATAAGCTTACAGAAGACATTCTACTATGCGAAACATATGGTTTATCATTATACGAGACAGAATAAAGACTGATACATCAGTGAACATAACACCACATTATTATACTTGTTCAATATACTCTACATATGCTGTAATGACCACAGTTATGCATTTTCCATACACTTAATAATGATTTTACTATGAGTCACACAATAATATTAATGTACTCCTTCATGTTATAGTTTCTTGCATTCTAAACAACGTAGATGGGGTCCCATCCCTATCAGCTAACTTGGGGCTAGATGGGGCAGGGGCACCATGTCCTGAAGGATGGACAATCAACCTGAAAGTAGCAGAAAGGCTCAGTTTGGGCAGTGAGCTCTCGGAAACATAGACACCCTTGTGGACAACATTTAAAGGGAGATCTACTGGCATTCCAGGGGAGTCGTAGCTTAGATGTATTACAAGTTTAACCACTCTCCCAAACTTCACTGGGAGAACAGGTACAGTCTCTGGGGTACCAACATTCGCATCAGTCTCTTCTTCAGTAGAAAGGGGTACCGCTGCACTGGGCGAAATCTCCAGTAGTGGAACATTATCAGCTCCTGACTCTGTCAACTCTGTATCCACCACATTAGACACATTAACATTCTCTGTAAGAGGTCCGGATTGGTCAGCCAGGGAAGACTCTGAGACAATTGTACTTTGTGGCACTGGAGTAGTACTTTTAACATTTTCATACAGTTCCTCAAGTTCTGGTATGGCACCAGGAAGATCTGTAGCATCAGTTTCCTCCTCGGGCAGGTCAAACAATTCCACCAGGCGTAAAGAATCAGCTATGTCAGACATTATACTTTGCACCTCCCTGTCTGGGGGCATTGGGTCCAGGGAAGAAACTGGAGGGTTAGGCAGTCCTAAAGGCCCAGTTTCATCCCCATGATTATACATAGGGTTGCCCTGAAACAATTGACTCAGTTCATAAGTAGGATAATAAGGAGTATCGCACTCACTGCTGTCAGATTCAGATTGACTGTCATTGTCACGCTTGCCCTGCTAGGGAGAAGGCCTTGGTTGTTGCACTGTTGAAGATAGTTGACTCTGTCACCTGTTAGCAGCAGCTCAAGTCACTGGCCCAGGAGGGGCAGGATCTGTCTGTTCAGCATCGAGCATTACTTAACCAATAGTTAGTAAATGGTTTCTGTGCATGGTCTTAACAGCTCGAGGGTTGTTCTCGGGGTGCACTTTATACACAGGCAGTTCACCCAGTTTACTGGTCACTATGTGTGGAAGATGATGGCACCTATCAGCAATTTTGTGCTTTCCATGCAGTCCCAGATTGCGCAACAACACACGCTCTCCGGGCAGTAGCTCTTGAGCCTTCACTTTCTTGTCATGCCTCGCTTTGTTGGCAAGGTTTCTCTTGGCAGCCATAGTCTGAGCCAACTGAAAAGCATGTTTCAACTGGGCCTTTAGCTTTTGTACATATTGCAGATAGTCCTCAGCACAGATTCCATCTGGAGACACTCCAAAGCAGACATCCACAGGCAACCGGGCTTCCCTCCCAAACATGAGACGATAGAGAGAAAACCCAGTAGCATCACTTTTGGTGCAATTGTAAGCATGTACCAAGGTGCTAATCTGCTGGCTACATTTAGGCTTGTCTTTGGGATGAAGCATGCCCAGCATATCTAAGAGGGTTTGATTGAAAAGTTCAGGCTGTGGGTCCCCCTGAGGGTGGTAGGGCATGGTTCTGGACTTCTGTACTCTCCACAGGGAAAGCATTTCCTTGATGAGTCTACTTTCAAAGTCCCTGCCTTGGTCAGAGTATATACATTGTGGGGCACCATAATGCACAAAGAACTTCTCCACCAATACCTTAGCTACTGTGGGCACCTTCTGGTCTTTCATCAGAAAAACTTGTGCATAACGAGTGAAATGGTCAGTCACCACTGGCACATTGCTAATGTTCTTTTGGTCTGGCTCCAAGCATAAAAAGTCTATATACACTAGCTCCATAGAAGCACTGGTAGAGATGTTGACAAGTGGGGCAGCCTTCTGGGGTAAAGCTTTCCGCTGGAGACAGCGACTGCAAGTTTTTAAAATGATTCTTAACATCAGCCCCCATCTTAGGCCAGTAAAATCGGGATCTCACCAAATCAAGAGTCCGGTCAATACCGAAATGCCCCATATGGTTGTGAAGGGATCTCAGTACCAATTGCTTAAAGGCCATAGGTAAAGCCAGCTGCTGTTTGTCTACCTGACCATGACGATCCACCGTTTCTCTGTACAGCAACTGTTCTTGCAGCTTCAATCGAGGGCCCTCTAGAGCCATTTGCAAATCAGTGGAATGCAGTGTCAACACATCTTTCCCTGCATGAAGGGTATTAAGTGCAGGCTGGATCATGGGGTCTTGGGACTGATCCCATTGGATGCTGTCATTATCAAATTGTGGCAGGGCACTGATGTCCAGGGCAGAGAAATGACAATAAGCTGCAGGTAGGCAGGCTTCGGGTGGCCCCAGACAGTCTACTAAACTGTCCACAGTTTCTGCAGATGGCTGCTAATCCTTGTCAAACTTCTGATATATTGCTTTTTATAGCAGGCTCAGACAACCTCACCCATTTGTCAGAAGGTGGTGACTGCCTTGACAGGACCTTGAGAGGGCATCTGCATCTGTATGATTTAGTCCTAGCCGGTACTCAATCACATAGTCATACACAGACAGGGCAGAAAGTCACCGGTGGCCCGTGGCGTCCAACTTCGCTGAAATCTGTACGTAAGTTAAAGGGTTATTACCTGTTTTTACTAGTATCGTAGCCCCATAAAGGTATTCATGAAATTGATCAACTATGGCCCACTTGAGGGCAAGAAATTCCAGTTTGTGGACGGGATAGTTTTTCTCCGATGGAGTCAAGCTTCTGCTGGCGAATGCTACAGGCCTCAGCCCTTCGTCATAGTTCTAGTATAGCACAGCCCCCAGCCCCTTCAGACTAGCATCGGTGTGAAGAACATATGGTTTGGCCAGGTCTGCGTAAGCAAGCACTGGGGCGTGAGTGAGTTGGTGGATAATCTCATAGAAGGCTGTCTTACACTCATTGGTCCATTGAGCTCCAAAAGGCTTTCCCGTCCTGAAGTACACCTTCTCTTCATCTTTTATGGCCCCTTTTTTATACCCAAAATTGGATGCGGGATGGACAAAATGGAGACCTCAAGATGAAGAGCTGGATGGGCAGGAGAAGCAAGGACCACATGATACAATCCTGTTTGGTGTTGTTGATCAGGGAGCCGAATCTCTGGGCAGGTCTCTCATTGGATCTTTCTGTGCAACACGAGTGGGTGTCTGGTCTAGGATGGCAGGGCCCAGACTGGGAGAACAGTTCGGATGCAGTCCGTTAAGGTTGCTGGACGCAGGTTCTAGCAAGCATGACACATTCAGCAAAGTGGGGAACCAAATCACAACCCACTGTCCACATTCAGCACACTTATAGTAAAGGCAGACAAATACCGCAGTTCGGAGCCCAACAGGGCACTCGCATGCAATATTTTTAAACTGTTTGGGGCACAGAACACCAGCCTGGCAGACGGCATTAGGCAAGCCCAGGAAGGCATTTTAGGAACCCTCATTTGTAGGGGGGGGTTACACAAGGATCGACATTTTTTGTCATTGCCTTAGTGGATGAAACAAACAGCTGACATTCCATCAAATGTAGAAGCATTATTCACAGGGAAATACATTACGTTACAAAGCACCATAAATTTATATTATTTAAAATGAAAATTTCAAATGTAATGTCTTTAATGACAACATTTGCAGGGCTGGATTTGCATGGTCAAGAGTCCTTGCATAACAGTTACTGTGGGACCCCAACACACCCACAGTGTTGCACCCTCTCCCCCCCCCACACACACAGTATCACACAAAGCTCCCAGTTAGGAATTTTTCACAGTGTATTTTTATCTGGATCACTCTCCCTTTTTGTTCCACAGATACGCTCACAGACAGATCAAAACAGGCAACATATTGCATGTGGTGCCTTCCTTTCCTCTGAGGACTGCACAGTGCCCACAGCTGTTAGCAAACTCATTATGCTACATTGCTGCTTGGTTCTGCAGGGCACCCATCCCCCATGTCATTGCAATTTTACTGAGGCTGAGAGGGAGCAAGTTAGCATGTCATATGCTGCAAATATACTCTGAATCAAATACCTTTCAATTTCAAAGCACTGCTGGTTGTTTCTGAACCATTAAATCTACATTTTCTATCCAATCACCAGTGCGACTTGCACTGTTTCAGCAACATAATGCCTGCCTTTAATTTAGTCTGCATCCCTGCCATCCTTGATGCTGCTTTAGACAGCATAAATGAGTCCCCACACCCCCACATGGTAGCTCAGTGTCTGTATTCTGCGCGTTATGAAATTATTCACATGTTTAAAGTGCAGTAGCTGCTAGTTCATGATCCCGGCAGCAGAAGCAGAACCAGATAAAGGTAACTTACAGATCACTGACAGGGAAAGTCTGGGGCCTCAGGAAGCTGCTTACTGTCTGTGACCGCCTGTCATATCCAAGAAACGAAAAAACAGCAAACTCCGCCTGCACTGCCCGTCCTAAGGTGTAATCCTTCACAAATTACCAGCACACAGAAACTGGACCACACACAGGAGTGTTTGATAAGGATAATTTAATTCAAAATATCACATAGAACTACAAAAGTGCAGCAGTGCAAAGCATCAAAATCCACTATCTGCACCTGATCCCCATGCGCATTCGGAGCATCCTCGCTTTTTCATCAATCGGTGGAGCCACAGTGTTTGCAGAAATGCTTCTATATTAACAACCACCAATCAGAGTGCAAAGATGAACATATTAAATAGACTACATCAATAATTCAAACAATTACCCATCAATAAAGTTTTAAAACCAAAGTACCCATGTGAAAAGCTTGTGTGAAGTACATATAGAACAGCTCATAGTAGAATCCATAATACCAACTAAGTACTAACTTAGCACTACTTAATATTGTCATTATAGCAGTATCCTCTAATAATCGCTGCAAATGCCCCCCAAAATTAAAAGTTTACGAGAGATCAGGAAAGAGGAAATACATCCGTATAACCTATAGAATCATGAAAACTGCCCTACGGCAATTCAAACTCTGATATTAAAATAGTTACTGTCCAAAGCCAACACGAGCAGTGGGGGGGGGCAGGTAGCACCACATCATATAACATTACAGAGTAATAAAACTGCTACATACTAATTAGTATTATAATCATAACAATACCCTCTACTGAATGCTGCATATACCCCAGAGATTGAGTTTTGTACTTAAAGTTAATTAGAAATGAAGAAATACAAACGTCTGATTTCCATGATAGTACACTTCACCATCCCACAATCCTAGTTCAGATTTTATAATAATTGCAGCTTAAAGCCAGCAAAGTCATGGGGAGGGGAGAAAGAGGAAGGAGAAACACAATCTGACCCCAGCAAAAGCAACACCATGTCATAGAATGAATGAGGGTAGTATTAAATTGCTGCATAGTCAAAAGTGTTATAATTTTAAACAATACCCTCTAGTAAACACTGCAAATATCCCTAAACATAGCCTGTAAGGAGAAAATGCATGTGTACAAATTCCAGGATTGTGTAAATCACATTCCTGCAATCCAGGTGCTAATTAAAAAAAAAAAACCTTTTCTCTGCAGAAGTGGGGGGGCGGGCGGGGGATGGCAGAGGAAAAAGTCCCAACCTAACTATTAATAAAGCTGCAACCCATCATATCAGGTTCACACTCAACAGGAAAAAAATGTGCTGGAATGCTGCTAATAATTTATTCTCATTTTATGTACAGTTATCCCGTATAAGAAATAAAAGAGCTATTTTACTATAGCCAAAAAAAGCACAATTAAAAATACAATTCAACTCAAGACGGAGACAGCAGTTTAGAGTTGAAAATAATCTACATAACCAACAACTGAATGAAATATGAAGGTGAGCAATAATATCACAGCCATAGAATACAAATAGAAATTTACAACTGAATACATAGCGTAGAAGACAACAAGACCAATAAATATTGTAAAACCTCAACATGGCTGGCACTGAATGAAGTAGCAATACGTGAGATCAATACTCACCCTGCCTAACAAAGTTGGAGATATAAGTGAATTATTTAATCTTATATTAAATAAGACCAAAAGGTGACTTGACTCCTAAAAATTATCATTGACATGATCCCTTGGTTAACCACAGATGAGTGATGTAGCAAAACAGGAGGTCAAACGTCATCTTATTGTTGCAATAGGAAATACAAAAATGTTAAAAAATAAAGCTACTTCTTGCAGTCAACGAAGGTTAATATAATTACATAGAAGGTGACAAAGGTTACTTTCCACTGACTGAAACACAGACCATAATAAATATGGTCAAACGACATACAAATCTCTCAGACTGCAGGCATTATTTTAAATACAAAACCCCATTCAATCCTGACTCGACTTTGAAAGTGAAAATACACCAAATAGCTCTTGAACTATAAAAAAAAATCATCTAAAGGTAGTTGGAATTGATGAACTAAGACGGTCAAAGGTCCACAATGTGGTAAATAGTGCCACAATAGCTATAGTGTCAGTCCGTATAATTCGCCTCATTAATGCCAACTACCATAGGTGAAGAAATAGTACAAAAGGTTACGAGGGTTATCTTTTTCTGACCATAGCCAGATACAAAAAATATTTACTGTCAAAGGTCAGTTCCCAGATGTTACAATTTACAGGTGTGGTTTTAAATTCAAAACTTTATTCAGTCCTCCAGGGACCAGACTGCCACATCCACCCTGCTGTTCTCTGGCTCTCCACTGATGACCTTACTCCTACCATGCTCTGCTCAGCTGCTTCTGCCACTCAGCCCGTGATCCACTCACTGCCTGTGCCTGATGATCTCACAGGCCAGGGCCTAGGCTCGTTGTTCTCTCATGAAAGAAAACAAAACAACGGCCATCATCGATTGCTGACACTGACTCACTACCCAGCCTGCCCACCCATTACCTTTAAATCCTATCCACCTCAGTCCTCCTCACTGAATGCCCAAATCCATGTTTTCTGTCCTGCAGTCACACACACTCACACCTATCATGGCTGAGCTGCCTGCTGAATTTGGCACCAGTCTCATGGAGAGTCTCCAAACGGTCGGGAAATTTTAGCGACTGTGCTTACTCAGCTCCGCCCAGCTGATAAAATGGCAGAGCTGAGACAAATAGGCAAGAGCAACAGCTGCAGCCTAAAATGTGTGCATACAGCCCCCTTTCTTGAGCTAGATATGTGCAGACTATGCAGTGAGCAGCTGAAACATGGCTGCACAAAAACGACTGCATCACGCATGATAAAGTGAGCAGTGAACTGTGCTCAGCTCAGAGGGCCCCTGAAATCCATTGGCCCTACACACGAGTAATTGGCTTTATAGTAAATCTGGCCTTGACCATTTGTTAGTATCTGTTAACCCTCTCAGCTCAATGTAAAGAACACACTTCAGAAAAATAGGGGCAGAAGATCACCCAAATTTCTGTCGTACATGGAGGAACAAAGGCATTTTCTTTCTCCGAGATACCTTGGACCAGAATTCACTCGCTCTTAGATCATTCTCAGACATGGCAGGTCACATGGAAACTTCCTAACAGGACTTCTGGAAGTTTTTACAAATTCAGGCAGCTTATAACTCTCTCTCTCGCTCTCTAGATTAATGTGTACTCTTCTAAACCCATACATCTCGCACTGGACTAATTTATCAGTAAAATTAAGTAGCTCCATTTACAAAGACATTATTGATAATCTACTTGATCAGTCTATACAGGCCAAAAATAAATGAAGTACTCTTCTTAACTACAATATTTCAGATGCACAAAGGAGTAATTGTTGGAGTATTATACATAATACCTTTAAAGATGCCCGTAGTTCTTTAATACAAACTAAAATCCTACATCTTTGGTATAGAACTCCCTCTGTGCTTCAACAAATGGGCCTATTAAATAATAATAATTGCTGGTGCTGCAATTTGGCCAATGGGGATCTACTTCATATTTTGTGGTCTTGCGCTCCCATTAATAAGCTCTGGCATAAAGTCTGTTTACTTGCCTCCAGAGTAACAGGACAAAAGCTACCTTTTGACCCCAAGCTATTCCTTCTAGGCATCCTTATCCTCAATAGCTCTCTCCTCTCACATGCACATTTTAGATGGCTAAACTTACTTTCTCTTCTGGTCAAATGTCTGATTCTTCGGAAATGGAAATCAACTCTGGTGCCTTCTCTTTCAGATGTTCTTCAAAGCCTCTCTCAGTATGCCTCCCTAGACCAATTATCTAATGTTACTCATAACCGACTCACTGTATATGACAGATGTTGGCAGGATTACTTCAAGTACATCTAACCTAGTTATTCTAGACCCTAATTCTTAGGGATCGTTAGCCCTCCTTATTTTGCTCTCAGATTAGTTTTTCTCTAAACTTTTGTGCACAGATTTCTCCTCTTTTTTCCCTTATTCCCTGTTTTCTCCCTCTCTCCTTCCCTTCTTCCTTGCTTTTTTCTCTTCTTTCTTTCCTTGCACACTTTTCTCTTATCTTCACCTCTCCATTACTGAACATTGTTCATATTACCACATTTATCACTTTTTGCAATTTACTGAATGCCTTGCCATAGCCTGCCCTAGCATGTATTTCGTACATGGTTGCTATTTCTGATCCTGTAATACCCTACTGATTGTAACCCTTCTGCTCTCCACTTATATCCTGTCTAGGTTTGTGTTTTATTATCAATACATGTATATAAGGCTTCTCCAATATGTTTACCCTAAATACTGTGTTTTGTTAAGTGATATTTTATACCTTACATGGAGGATAGTCTGCTATTGTATTAGATGTGTGCTTTCTTATACACTCGAATTTCAATAAAAAGATAAAGTGAAAAAAAAAAGAAAAATAGGGGCCAGCCCCTATATCACTCATATTTCTTAAACATGGGAAAATTAATATAAAAGAAATAGTATGTCTACTAAAGTGGCATTTCTAGGTTCTCTAAATGCTGGGCAGAATGCATCTTAATTTCTTAATACTGGTTCTTTGCCACACCCACGTGCCAAACCTGTTTGGATAGCATGTGACTGCTGAGACATTTGACTACAACTGCCCTGATGAGTGCACTGTATAGAAACTGATGTCAACCAACTGAGGGACAGCACTGCAGCAGAATATACTGTACTTATACAATTTATGTAGGGATTCCACTACTTAAATAAATGCATTATTTACCCAAGACTCTCACCCAAGTGAAAGATAAATGACGTTATTCGCCCACTGGGTAAATAACACTGTTTAATTTTAACTTGCCTACATCACAATCAACTTGATTGACTGCCCAGTCTGCCAATCCCACAGTGAATCTGTCCTCAGTTGTCAACTGGAACACAGACATTGTATATATAGAATATACAATGGCCTGTGTTCAAATATGCCATTAATTTCCATTTGTGAGGTGGCGGGGCTTTCATACCTCACTCATGGCTACGTCACTCATGAATTATGGTCCCGCCCCCTCAATCATGGAAATAAATGGCATATTTGAACACAGGCCATTGTGTATCCTCCTCTCTCTCTCTCTCTCTCTCTATATATATATATATATATATAATAAATAGAATACATGTTAGAAAAGTGCAGTGTACAAGGAGATAATGCAATTGGGGTGGGGGGTGCTAAAGAGTTCATAAACCACAAGCCTAAAGGGTAAAACAGATTTATTTATTTAAAATTTTGGTGACCAGGTATGCCCACTGAGACCATTACAATCCCTTTTTCAGGGGTGGCCCGGGATTAATTACATACAACAGGAGGAAATAAAAACCAGTGAGGACAACACAAAGCAATTGGAGTAGTACAAGCATTACAATAAGGACATAATAGATGATACAACAGGCAGGTTAGAAACAATTGATACTCATCATGAGGAATAAAACAGCTGCACAAAAAGAAATATATACACATAGTTTATCAAAATCGATCAGGGTCCCAGTATGGGAGTAATCGCCAGCCAGGAAGCTGACAGGACAGGATCTACTGAGGTAGCCCTTTGGAGTGTTCTGATACTCAGCGGTAATAAGGGCAGACTTAGACCCAAAAGGTGGGTCTTGAGGCATTTATTTAAAGCCTTTAAGGGAACTGATCTCTTGGAGATTATTGGGGAGGCCATTCCAGAGGGATGGTATGTAAGCAGCAAACCACCAGAGCCCTTGGGACATCTGGACCCTGAGGACATGGAGGAGCTGCCGGTCAGAGGACCTTAAAGTTCTTCCAGTCAGTTTAGATGTTATAGTACCAATTAGATGGGGGGGTGGCATTGGATTGCTGAAGCTTGAAGGCCAGATATAGGGAAGGGTATCTTAGTCTGCCCTCCAGAGAAGGCCAATTAAGTGAGTGCAGTACTTTGCAGTGGTGTTCAAGGGGCGGTGCACCTAGGGCAAAACGTCCAACCCTGTGATATAATGTTCTCAGCTTTTGAAACTCTGTGCTTCTCAGTGAATGCAGCACCGGGGCCCTGTAGAACAGTGTGGGCAAGAGCGTGCCAGTGGCTATTCTTAACTTAGATGTCTGAGTGAGGAACGGGTTCAGACGATATAGGAGACCAAGCTTCTGGTTCATCGTCTTGGTTAGTTAATCAACATGAACCTTGAAGGAATAATCTTGATCAATATACACACCCAGATATTTATGGCAGTCTACAACCTCTATCTTTGAACCACTGGACATATAGGGGGACAATAAGCATGACCTATCAAGTCCCAGGCATTTGGGTCCAAATAGGATAGCTCTGTTTTTTTTTTTTCCCATTGAGTACTACCTGATTGATAGGAACCAGTTCTCCAATATGGAGAGGTCCTGACTGAGAAGTTGATTTAGCTGTGCTGCTTCCTGAGAGGATCTGTACAGCACGGCACCATTAGCGTGAAGGGTCACCTTGGCACCCCCACAGTGCTTGGGCAAGTTATTGATAAATAGTGAGAACAAGAGGGGCCCCGGTATTGAACCTTGAGGGACCTCATCCAGAATGGGGTGTTTGTCAGATTTCACACCCAGCCATCTGACTAATTGAGATCTACCATGCAGGTAGTCAGTGAACCACTGCACTGAGTGGTTGTCCAGTCCAAGGCAAGGCAAAATTATTTCATAAGAACACAGCAGTTTTCTGGAGTTTGTTTAATATCATGCATTTGTTTAGTTAAAAACTGCTTTTTTTTAACTTTTTTGGGATGTGAAGAACATTCCATCAGTGCAGGAGTTCCTTGTAAGTAATTCCTTACAAATTTGAGGCTGCTAATGATTGTAGCTCTCTGGTGCTCGTGACAGGGTAGAATAGGACCCTGTCCCATTTGTTAGGGAGAAAGTGTGTAAATGCAAGAATCTGTATTCTTTCCTTTTCTGTCTTCTCTGTCTGGTTGCACAACCAAATCTTCCTATGAGACCTCAGACTTGATCAACCCAAACAATCTCGCAATCCTCTGCCTCTCACTGTCTGTTTTCTCTTGCTTTCTGTTTTTCCTCACTTTCATATCTAGATCTGGTAGTATAAAAATAAATGGGAATCAGTGTATGGAGTGAAGTTGATAATGGGATCACTTTTATTTAGAAAATTGTGTTACTGTTGAAATGTATATATTTATAATTTGAGATAACTGTAAAAAGCCAGAGGTTATTTGAGTTCAAATGCCTGAGCCTTTTGCAAAGGCTGTGGAGAACTCAGGAAGTTCTCACTGTTCTAACAGATCCTGCCCGAAATTGATGAGAACAGAACATTTTGCAAGGACAGGATGTTTGCTGAGATGGGGGTGGAAAAAGTCTTATAAAATAGCTAAGCTGCAAGGTAGATTTTTGGTTATAAGAGATTTATTTTTACAAGAGATTTTGCTTCTGTATATAGTAATTTTGACCAGGTTTATTTTAGTTTATGTTACTACAACTACAGATAAACAGTTTCTTGGAATTTTACAACTGCTCCTGGGTTTTCTCTCTGTTTCCTGACCTGTGCCTCTCTGTTCCCCACCTTGTAGAAGGCGCAGCCCTCGAGATCCAAAGAGTGGAGGGGCTCCGAGACACCGGCGGGTCGGCGGCACCTGTGCAACCGACCAAGGGTTCCAGGAGGCCGGGAGAAGCAGGCAGAAGAAGGCGCAGCCCTCGAGATCCAAAGAGCGGAGGGGCTCCGAGACGCCGACGGGTCGGCGGCACCTGTGCAACCGACCAAGGGTTCCAGGAGGCCAGGAGAAGCAGGCAGAAGAAGGCGCAGCCCTCGAGATCCAAAGAGCGGAGGGGCTCCGAGATGCCGGCGGGTCGGCGGCACCTGTGCAGCCGACCAAGTGTTCCAGGAGGCCGGGAGAAGCAGGCAGAAGAAGGCTCAGCCCTCGAGCTCCAAAGAGCGGAGGGGTTCCGAGACGCCGGCCGGTCGGTGGCACCTGTACAACCGACCAAGGGTTCCAGGAGGCCGGAGAAGCAGGCAGAAGAAGCGCAGCCCTCGAGATCCAAAGAGCGAAGGGCCCGGAGACGCCAGCGGGTCGGCTGCACCTGTGCAGCCGACCAAGGGTTCCAGGAGGCCGGGAGAAGCAGGCAGAAGGTACGGGCCAAGCCGCAAACCAATCGGAAAGCGACCGCAGACTGTGCCTTGCTTCCGATTGGTGCGCCTTCCCCATAGACTTAAACTGGGGTTTGCTGCACTATTCTGGCTGGGATTTCTGCTTTTCTGTAATTTATTTTGAATTTCTCATAAAAAGTGCTGTTTTCTCTTACTTTGTGCCTGGTTTATGGGCTGTTTTTCCCTATGTTAAAATTAAGTGTTACAGACTTTTGAATTGTTGTGTGGGCTAGACGCTTAGGCGCCTAACCCCCCCCATACCCTCCCAGTCTACTGTTGTGCAGATCTCAAGTTTTAGCACCTTGTTGCAGATTACTGCAATAAAGGTACTTTACTGACTGCCTTCTCCTCTGTCCCCCACCTTGTAGAAGGCGCCTTTCGAGATCAAAAGCCGGGCAGCTCTGAGAGACGCCAGCGGGTGGCGGCACCTGTGCAGCCGACCAAGGGTTCCAGGAGGCCGGGAGAAGCAGGCAGAAGGTACGGGCAAAGCCGCAAACCAATCGGAAAGCGACCGCAGACTGTGCCTTGCTTCCGATTGGTGCGCCTTCCCCATAGACTTAAACTGGGGTTTGCTGCACTATTCTGGCTGGGATTTCTGCTTTTCTGTAATTTATTTTGAATTTCTCATAAAAAGTGCTGTTTTCTCTTACTTTGTGCCTGGTTTATGGGCTGTTTTTCTCTATGTTAAAATTAAGTGTTACAGTCTTTTGAATTGTTGTGTGGGCTAGACGCTTAGGCGCCTAACCCCCCATACCCTCCCAGTCTATTGTTGTGCAGATCTCAAGTTTTAGCATCTTGTTGCAGATTACTGCAATAAAGGTACTTTACTGACTGCCTTCTCCTCTGTCCCCCACCTTGTAGAAGGCGCAGCCCTCGAGATCCAAAGAGCGGAGGGGCTCCGAGACGACGGTGGGTCGGCGGCACCTGTGCAACCGACCAAGGGTTCCAGGAGGCCGGGAGAAGCAGGCAGAAGGTACGGGCAAAGCCACAAACCAATCGGAAAGCGACCGAGACTGTGCTCAAGCCCGGTGGTGCGCCCTTCCCATAGACTTAAACTGGGGTTTGCTGCACTATTCTGGCTGGGATTTCTGCTTTTCTGTAATTTATTTTGAATTTCTCATAAAAAGTGCTGTTTTCTCTTACTTTGTGCCTGGTTTATGGGCTGTTTTTCCCTATGTTAAAATTAAGTGTTACAGTCTTTTGAATTGTTGTGTGGGCTAGAGGCTTAGGTGCCTAACCCCCATACCCTCCCAGTCTATTGTTGTGCAGATCTCAAGTTTTAGCACCTTGTTGCAGATTACTGCAATAAAGGTACTTTACTGACTGCCTTCTCCTCTGTCCCCCACCTTGTAGAAGGCGCAGCCCTCGAGATCCAAACAGCGGAGGGGCTCCGAGACACCGGCGGGTCGGCGGCACCGGTGCAACCGACCAAGAGTTCCAGGAGGCCGGAAGAAGCAGGCAGAAGGTACGGGCAAAGCCACAAACCAATCGGAAAGCGACCGCAGACTGTGCCTTACTTCCGATTGGTGCGCCTTCCCCATAGACTTAAACTGGGGTTTGCTGCACTATTCTGGCTGGGACTTCTGCTTTTCTGTAATTTATTTTGAATTTCTCATAAAAAGTGCTGTTTTCTCTTACTTTGTGCCTGGTTTATGGGCTGCTTTTCTCTATGTTAAAATTAAGTGTTTCAGTCTATTGAATTCTTGTGTGGGCTAGACGCTTAGGAGGCTAATCCCCCCCCCCCATACCCTCCCAGTCTATTGTTGTGCAGATCTCAAGTTTTAGCATCTTGTTGCAGATTACTGCAATAAAGGTACTTTACTGAGTGCCTTCTCCTCTGTCCCCCACCTTGTAGAAGGCGCAGCTCTCGAGATCCAAAGAGCGGAGGGGCTCCGAGACGCCGGCGGGTCGGCGGCACCTGTGCGTCCGACCAAGGGTTCCAGGAGCGGGAGAAGCAAGCAGAAGGTACGGGCAAAGCCGCAAAAAAATCGGAAAGCGACCGCAGACTGTGCCTTGCTTATGATTGGTGCGCCTTCCCCATAGACTTAAACTGGGGTTTGCTGCACTATTCTGGCTGGGATTTCTGCTTTTCTGTAATTTATTTTGAATTTCTCATGAAAAGTGCTGTTTTCTTTTACTTTGTGCCTGGTTTATGGGCTGTTTTTCTGTATGTTAAAATTAAGTGTTACAGTCATTTGAATTGTCGTGTGGGCTAGGCTGGCACCTAACCCCCCATGCCCTCCCAGTCTATTGTTGTGCAGATCTCAAGTTTTAGCACCTTGTTGCAGATTACTGCAATAAAGGTACTTTACTGACTGCCTTCTCCTCTGTTCCCCACCTTGTAGAAGGCACAGCCCTCGAGATCCAAAGAGCGGAGGGGCTCCGAGAGCGGAGCGGTGGCACACCATGCAACCGACCAAGGGTTCCAGGAGGCCGGGAGAAGCAGGCAGAAGGTACGGAAAAGCCGCAAACCAATCGGAAAGTGACCGCAGACTGTGCCTTGCTTCCGATTGGTGCGCCTTCCCCATCGACTTAAACTGGGGTTTGCTGCACTATTCTGGCTGGGATTTCTGCTTTTCTGTAATTTATTTTGAATTTCTCATAAAAAGTGCTGTTTTCTCTTACTTTGTGCCTGGTGTATGGGCTGTTTTTCTCTATGTTAAAATTAATTGTTACAGTCTTTTGAATTGTTGTGTGGGCTAGACGCTTAGGCGCCTAACCCCACCCATACCCTCCCAGTCTATTGTTGAGCAGATCTCAAGTTTTAGCACATTGTTGCAAATTACTGCAATAAAGGTACTTTACTGACTGCCTTCTCCTCTGTCCCCCACCTTGTAGAAGGCGCAGCCCTCGAGATCCAAAGAGCGGAGGGGCACCGAGACGCCGGCTGGTCGGCGGCACCTGTGCAACCGACCAAGTGTTCCAGGAGGCCGGGAGCAGCAGGCAGAAGGTACGGGCAAAGCCGCAAACCAATCGGAAAGTGACCGCAGACTGTGCCTTGCTTTTGAGTGGTGCGCCTTCCCCATAGACTTAAACTGGGGTTTGCAGCACTATTCTGGCTGGGATTTCTGCATTTCTGTAATTTATTTTGAATTTCTCATAAAAAGTGCTGTTTTCTCTTACTTTGTGCCTGGTTTATGGTCTGTTTTTCTCTATGTTAAAATTAAGTGTTTCAGTCTTTTGAATTGTTGTGTGGGCTAGAGGCTTAGGCGCCTAACCCCCCATACCCTCCCAGTCTATTGTTGTGCAGATCTCAAGTTTTAGCACCTTGTTGCAGATTACTGCAATAAAGGTACTTTACTGACTGCCTTCTCCTCTGTCCCCCACCTTGTAGATGGCGTAGACCTCGAAATCCAAAGAGCGGAGGGGCTCCAAGGCATGGCCAGCAGATGTCGGCACCTGTGCAACCGACCAAGGGTTCAGGAGGCCGGAAGCAGGCAGAAGAATGCGGGCAAAACCCGCAAACCAATCGGGAAAGTGACCGCAGACTGTGCCTTGCTTCGATTAGTGCGCCTTCCCATCAGACTTAAACTGGGCTTTGCTGTACTATTCTGGCTGGGATTTCTGCTTTTCTGTAATTTATTTTGAATATCTCATAAAAAGTGCTGTTTTCTCTTACTTTGTGACTGGTTTATGGGCTGTTTTTCCCTATGTTAAAATTAAGTGTTACAGTCTTTTGAATTGTTGTGTGGGCTAGACGCTTAGGCGCCTAACCCCCCCATACCCTCCCAGTCTATTGTTGTGCAGATCTCAAGTTTTAGCACCTTGTTGCAGATTACTGCAATAAAGGTACTTTACTGACTACCTTCTCCTCTGTCCCCCACCTTGTAGAAGGCGCAGCCCTCGAGATCCAAAGAGCGGAGGGGCTCCGAGACGCCTACGGGTCGGCGGCACCTGTGCAACCGACCAAGGGTTCCAGGAGGCCGGGAGAAGCAGGCAGAAGGTACGGGCAAAGCCGCAAAATCAATCGGAAAGTGACCGCAGACTGTGCCTTGCTTCCGATTGGTACTCCTTCCCCATAGACTTAAACTGGGGTTTGCTGCAGTATTCTGGCTGGGATTTCTGCTTTTCTGTAATTTATTTTGAATTTCTCATAAAAAGTGCTATTTTCTCTTGCTTTGTGCCTGGTTTATGGGCTGTTTTTCTCTATGTTAAAATTAAGTGTTACAGTCTTTTGAATTGTTGTGTGGGCTAGACGCTTAGGCGCCTAACCCCCCCCATACCCTCCCAGTCTATTGTTGTGCAGATCTCAAGTTTTTGCACCTTGTTGCAGATTACTGCAATAAAGGTACTTTACTGACTGCCTTCTCCTCTGTCCCCCACCTTGTAGAAGGCGCAGCCCTCGAGATCCAAAGAGCGGAGGGGCTTCGACAAGCCTGCGGGTCGGCGGCACCTGTGCAACCGACCAAGGGTTCCAGGAGGCCGGGAGAAGCAGGCAGAAGGTACGGGCAAAGCCGCAAACCAATCGGAAAGCGACCGCAGACTGTGCCTTGCTTCTGATTGGTGCGCCTTCCCATAGACTTAAACTGGGGTTTGCTGCAGTATTCTGGCTGGGATTTCTGCTTTTCTGTAATTTATTTTGAATTTCTCATAAAAAGTGCTGTTTTCTCTTACTTTGTGCCTGGTTTATGGGCTGTTTTTCCCTATGTTAAAATTAAGTGTTACAGTCTTTTGAATTGTTGTGTGGGCTAGACGTTGGTGCCTAACCCCCCCCACCCTCCCAGTCTGTTGTTGTGCATATCTCAAGTTTGCTTTTGTGTTGCAGATTACTGCAATAAAGGTGCTTACTGACTGCCTTCTCCTCTGTCCCCCACCTTGTAGAAGGCGCAGCCCTCGAGATCCAAAGAGCGGAGGGGCTCCGAGACGCCGGCGGGTCGGCGGCACCTGTGCAACCGACCAAGGGTTCCAGGAGGCCAGGAGAAGCAGGCAGAAGGTATGGGCAAAGCCGTAAACCAAACGGAAAGTGACCGCAGACTGTGCCGTGCTTCCGATTGGTGCGCCTTCCCCATAGAATTAAACTGGGGTTTGCTGCACTATTCTGGCTGGGATTTCTGCTTTTCTGTAATTTATTTTGAATTTCTCATCAAAAGTGCTGTTTTCTCTTACTTTGTGCCTGGTTTATGGGCTGTTTTTCTCTATGTTAAAATTAAGTGTTACAGTCTTTGGAATTGTTGTGTGGGCTAGACGCTTAGGCGCCTAACCCCCCTCCATACCCTCCCAGTCTATTGTTGTGCAGATCTCAAGTTTTAACACCTTGTTGCAGAATACTGCAATAAAGGTACTTTACTGACTGCCTTCTCCTCTATCCCCCACCTTGTGGAAGGCGCAGCCATCGAGATCCAAAGAGCGGAGGGGCTCAGAGACGCCGGCGGGTCGGCGGCACCAGTGCAACCGACCAAGGGTTCCAGGAGGCCGGGAGAAGCAGGCAGAAGGTACGGGCAAAACCGCAAACCAATCAGAAAGCGACCGCAGACTGTGCCTTGCTTCCGATTGGTACGCCTTCCCCATAGACTTAAACTGGGGTTTGATGCACTATTCTGGCTGGGATTCCTGCTTTTCTGTAATTTATTTTGAATTTCTCATAAAATGTGCTGTTTTCTCTTACTTTGTGCCTGGTTTATGGGCTGTTTTTCTCTATGTTAAAATTAAGAGTTACAGTCTTTTGAATTGTTGTGGGCTAGGCGGCTAGGGCATTACCCCCCATACTCTCCCAGTCTGTTTGTGCAGATCTCAAGTTTGCACCTTGTTGCAGATTACTGCAATAAAGGTACTTTTACTGATCCTACTCCTCCCCATCCCCCCACCTTGTAGAAGGCGCAGCCCTCGAGAGATCAAAAAGCGGAGGGGCTCCGAGGCGCCGGGGTGGCCGTGACACCTGTCGTCTGACAAGGGTTCCAGGAGGCCGGGAGAAGCAGGCAGAAGGTATGCGGGCAAAGCCGCCAAAAAAATCGGGAAAGCGACCGCAGACTGTGCCTTGCTACGATTGGTCGCCTTCCCATAGACTTAAACTGGGTTTGCTGCACTATTCTGGCTGGATTTCTGCTTTCTGTAATTTATTTGAATTTCTCACAAAAGTGCTGTTTTCTTTACTTTGTGCCTGGTTTATGGGCTGTTTTTCTGTATGTTAAAATTAAGTGTTACAGTCATTTTGAATTGTGTGTGGGCTAGGCGGCAGACGCCTAACCCCTATACCCTCCCAGTCTATTGTTGTGCAGATCTCAGTTTTAGCACATTGTTGCAAATTACTGCAATAAAGGTACTTTACTGACTGCCTTCTCTCTGTCCCCACCTTGTAGAAGGCGCAGCCTCAGAGATCAAGAGCGGAGAGGGGCACCGAGGCGCGCCCGGCGGTCGGCGGCACCTGTGCAACCGACCAAGTGTTCCAGGAGGCCGAGCAGCAGGCAGAAGATGCAGACAAAGCCGCAAACCAATCGGGAAAGTGACCACCAGACTGTGCCTTGCTTTTGAGTGTGCGCCTTCCCACATGACTTAAACTGGGGTTTGCAGCACTATTCTGGCTGAGATTTCTGCATTTCTGTAATTTATTTGAATTTCTCATAAAAGTGCTGTTTTCTCTTACTTTGTGCCTGGTTTATGGGCTGTTTTCTCTATGTTAAAATTAAGTGTTTCAGTCTTTTGAATTGTTGTGTGGAGCTTAAGCGCCAACCCCCATACCCTCCCAGTCTATTGTTGTGCATATCTCAAGTTTTAGCACCTTGTTGCAGATTACTGCAATAAAGGTACTTACTGACTGCCTTCTCCTCTGTCCCCAACTTGTAGATGGCGTGAACCTCGAAATCCAAAGCGGAGGGCTCCGAGGCACTCAGCGGGCCGTCGGCACCTGTGCAAGACCAAAAGAGGGTTCCAGGAGGCCGGGAGAAGCAGGCAGAGAATGCAGACAAAGCCGCATAACCAATCGAGCGACCGCAGACTGTACCTTAGCTTCACGATTAATGCGCCTTCCCCATAGTCTTAAACTGGGGTTTGCGGCACTATTCTGGCTGGGATTTCTGTTTTTCTGTAATTTATTTTGAATTTCTCATCAAAAGTGCTATTTTCTCTTACTTTGTGACTGGTTTATGGGCTGTTTTTCTCTATGTTAAAATTAAGTGTTACAGTCTTTTGAATTGTTGTGTGGGCTAGACGCGTAGGCCCCTAACCCCCCATACCCTCCCAGTCTATTGTTGTGCAGATCTCAAGTTTTAGCACCTTGTTGCAGATTACTGCAATAAGGTACTTTAATACTGCCTTCTAGTACCATCCCCACCTTGAGAAGGCGCAGCCCTCGAGATCCAAGAGGAGGGGCTCCGAGAGCATGAATCGACGGCACCTGTGCAACCGACCAAGGGTTCAGGAGGCAGGAGAAGCAGCAGGCAGAAGAATGCAGGCAAGCCATAAAATGTAATCGAAGCGACCGCCAGACTGTGCCTTCCAGGTTGAGTGCTTCTCCCAAAGACTTAAACTGGGGTTTGCTGCACTATTCCGGCGGGATTTCTGCTTTTCTGTAATTTATTTTGAATTTCTCATAAAAGTGCTGTTTCTCTTACTTTGTGCCTGATTTATGGGCTGTTTTTCTCTAATAATGTTAAAATTAAATTATTTGAGTCTTTTAGATTGTTGTGGGCTAGGCGGCTTGGGCGCCTGCCCCCCCATACCTCCCAGTCTATTGTTGTGCAGATCTCAAGTTCTATCACCTTGTTGCAGATTTCTGCAATAAAGGTACTTACTGACTACTTCTCCTCTGTCCCCACAGTAGAGGCGCAGCCCTCAGAGATCAAGAGGCGGAGGGCTCCGAGACGCCACCGGGTCGGCACCTGTGCAACCGACCAAGGGTTCAGGAGGCCGGGAGAAGCAGGCAGAAATGCAGAGCAAAAGCATGAAAATCAATCGGAAAGTGACGCCAGACTCAGCCTTGCTTCCGATGGTACTCCTTCCCCATAGACTTAAACCTGGGTTTGCTGCAGTATTCTGGCTGGGATTTCTGCTTTTCTGTAATTTATTTTGAATTTCTCATAAAAAGTGCTGTTTTCTCTTGCTTTGTGCACTGGTTTATGGGCTGTTTTTCTCTATGTTAAGAATTAAGTGTTACAGTCTTTTGAATTGTTGTGCTGGGCTAGGCGGCAGAGCCCTAACCCCCCATACCCTCCAGTCTATTGTTGTGCAGATCTCAAGTTTTGCACCTTGTTGCAGATCTGCAATAAAGGTACTTTGCAGACTGCCTTCTCCTCATCCCCACCTTGTAGAAGGCGCAGCCTCGAGATCAAAAGGCGGAGGCTGACAGCACAAGTCTACTTGGTCGGCGGCACCTGTGCAACCGACCAAGGGTTCAAGGAGGCGGAGAAGCAGGCAGAAGGCTCTGGAGCAAAACGCAAACAATCGGAAGCGACGCAGACATGCCGTGCTTCCGATAGGTACTCCTTCCCCATAGACTTAAACTGGGTTTGCTGCAGTATTCTGGCTGGGATTTCTGCTTTTCTGTAATTTATTTTGAATTTCTCATAAAAGTGCTGTTTTTCTCTTGCTTTGTGCCTGGTTTGTGGCTGTTTTTCTCTATGTTAAAATTAAGTGTTACAGTCTTTTGAATTGTTGTGTGGGCTAGAGGCTTAGGCGCCCTAACCCCCATACCCTCCCAGTCTATTGTTGTTGCAGATCTCAAGTTTTGCACCTTGTTGCAGATACTGCAATAAAGGTCACTGACTGCCTTCTCTCTGTCCCCCACCTTGTAGAGCGCAGCCCTCGAGAGATCAAAAGAGGCGGAGGGGCCCGACGAAACCCGCAGGTGGCCGGCACCTGTGCAACCGACCAAGGGGTTCAGGCCGGGAAGCAGGCGGAAAAATATGAGCAAAACGCAAACCAATCGAGCGACCGCAGACTGTGCCTTGCTTCTGATTGGTCGCCTTCCATAGACCAAACTGGGGTTTGCTGCAGTATTCTGGCTAGGTTCTGCTTTTCTGTAATTTATTTTGAATTTCTCATAAAAAGTGCTGTTTTCTCTTACTTTGTGCCTGGTTTATGGGCTGTTTTTCTCTATGTTAAAATTAAGTATTTCAGTCTTTTTGAATTGTTGTGTGAGCTAGGCGGCTGAGCGCCTAACACCCCATCACCCTCCCAGTCTATTGTTGTGCTTATCTCAAGGTTTAGCACCTTGTTGCAATTACTGCAATAAAGGTACTTACTGACTGCCTTCTCCTCTGTCCCCCACCTTGTAGATGGCGTAGACCTCAGAAATCCAAGGCGAGGCTCCGAGGCTGTGGTCAAGTAGGCACCTGTGCAACTGACCAAGGGTTCAGGAGGCGGAGAAGCAGGCAGAAATGCTCACCGAACAAGCCGCAAACCAATCGGGAAAGTGACAGACTGTGCCTTGCTTCCGATTAGTGCCTTCCCCATAGTCTTAAACTGGGGTTTGCGGGCACTATTCTGGCTGGGATTTCTGTTTCTGTAATTTATTTTGAATTTCTCATCAAAAGTGCTATTTTCTCTTACTTTGTGACTGGTTTGTAGGCTGTTTTCTCTATGTTAAAATTAAGTGTTACAGTCTTTTGGTATTTGTGGGCTAAACTGCAGCCCTAACCCCCATACCTCCCAGTCTATTGTTGTGCAGATCTCAGGTTTAGCACCTTGTTGCAGATTACACAATAAAGGTACTTACCCAATGACTGCCTTCTGGTCTGTCCCCCATAGCAGCAGAATCTGGCCCAGCCCTCGAGATCAAGGCGGAGGGCTCCGAGGCCGCCTGCGGTGACAGGCCATGCAACCGACCAAGGGTTCAGGCCGGAGAAGCAGGCAGAGAATGCAGCAAAACCGCAAAATAAATCGGAAGCGACCGCAGACTGTGCCTTAACCGATTAGTGCAACTTCCCAAAGACTTAAACTGGGGTTTGCTGCACTATTCGGCAGGGATTTCTGCTTTCTGTAATTTATTTTGAATTTCTCATAAAAGTACTGTTTTCTCTTACTTTGTCCCTGATTTATAGGCGGTTTTCTCTATGTTAAAATTAAGTGTTACAGTCGTTTTGAATTGTTGTGTGGGCTGAGCGGCCAGAAGCCTTACCCCATACCTCCAGTCTATTGTTGTCCCAATCTCAGTTCTATCACCTTGTTACAGAATTTCTGCAATAAGGTACTACTGACTACCTTCTCCTCATCCCCCACCTTGTAGAAAGCGCAGCCTCGAGATCAAAGCGGAGGCTCCGAGGCAGCTCTGGTGGTGACACCTGTGCAACCGACCAAAGGTTTCAGAGGCAGGAGAAGCAGGCAGAAAAATATGAGCAAAACACAAATGTCGGAAAAGCGACTGCAGACTGTGCCTTCAGATGGCCTTCCCCATAGGCTTAAACTGGGGTTTGCAGTATTCTGGCTAGGATTTCTGCTTTTCTGTAATTTATTTTGAATTTCTCATAAAAGTGCTGTTTTCTCTTACTTTGTGCCTGGTTTATGGGCTGTTTTTCTCTATGGTAAAATTAAGTGTTACAGTCTTTTGAATTGTTGTGTGGGCCTAGGCAGCTTGGGTACTAACCCCCCTACCCTCCCAGTCTATTGTTGTGAAGAACTCAAGTTTTAGCACCTTGTTGCAGATTACTGCAATAAAGGTACTTACTGACTGCCTTCTCCTCTGTCCCCCCACCTTGTAGAAGCCCTCTCGAGATCAAAAGGCGGAGGGGCTCCGGGGCATACGGCGGTCGGCGGCACCTGTGCAACCGACCAAGGGTTCCAGGAGGCCAGGAGAAGCAGGCAGAAGGTACGGGCAAAGCCGTAAACCAAACGGAAAGTGACCGCAGACTGTGCAGTGCTTCCGATTGGTACTCCTTCCCCATAGACTTAAACTGGGGTTTTGCTGCAGTATTCTGGCTGGGTTTCTGCTTTTCTGTAATTTATTTTGAATTTCTCATAAAAGTGCTGTTTTCTCTTGCTTTGTGCCTGGTTTATGGGCTGTTTTTCTCTGTTAAAATTAATGTTCATCTTTAGATTGTTGTGAGGCCTGAGCGCTTGACTAACCCCCATTCCTCAGTCTGTGCAGATCAAGTTTGAGCACCTTGTGAAGACCGCAATAAAGTACTACACAAACTCTCTCCTCTACACATGAGAAGGCGCCTACCAAGATCAAGGCGGGGAGGGGCTCCGAGCGCCGCGGTCGGCAACACCACACCAACCGACCAAGGGTTCAGGAGGCCGGAGAAGCAGGCAGAAGGTGAGGCAAGCCGCAAACCAATCGAGGCGACGCAACTGTGCCGCTTCAGTTAGCGCCTTCCCATAGACTGAAACAGGGTTTGGCACTATTCTGTGGATGGCCTGCTTTCTGTAATTGTGTAATTTCTCATCAAAAGTGCTGTTTTCTCTTACTTTATTGCCTGGGTTTATGAGCTGTTTCTCTATGTTAAAGAATGCATTACAGTCTTGGTGTTAGGCTAGGCGCTCAAACCTAACCCCCTCCACACCCTCCGTCATGTTGTGCAGATCTCAAGTTTAACACCTTGTTGCAGTACTGCAATAAGGTACTACTGCCTTCTCCTCTGTCTCCCACCTTGTAGAAGCTGTCTCAGATCAAGGCGGAGGGGCTCGAGGGCCCTCAAGTGGTAGACCTGTCAACCGACAAGGGTTCAGGCCGGAAGAAAACCCAGAAAAACCGAACAAAACGCAAACCATCAGAGAAGCGGGCTGCTTCTGATTAGTGCCTTCCCACAGACTTAAACTGGGGTTGCTGCACTATTCTGGCTAAGTTCTTTCTGTAATTTATTTTAGTTTCTCATAAAGTGCTGTTTTTACTTTGTGCCTGGTTTATGGGCTGTTTTCTCTATGTTAAGTAAATGTTACAGTCTTTTGAATTGTTGTGTGGAGGCTAGGCAGCTTAGAGCTTCTTATCCTCCAGTCTATTGTTGCAGATCTCAAGTTTCTTTTATTTGCAATTACTGCAATGAAATACTACTGACTGCCTTCTCTGTCCCCCACCTTGTAAGGCGCAGCCCTAAAGAGATCAAAGTGCGGAGGGCTCCAGGAAGGGCAGTCGCGGCACCGAAACGGCAACCAAAGGTTCAGGAGGCAGGAGAAGCAGGCAGAAAGCTCAGAAAACACAAGCCAATCGGTGACTGCAGACTGTGCCTTGCTTCCGATTGGTGCGCCTCCCATAGACAAACTGGGTTTGCTGCCTATTCTGACTGGGTTCTGCTTTTCTGTAATTTATTTTAATTCTCATAAAGTGCTTATTCTCTTACTTTGTGCCTGGTTTATGGGCTATTTTACTCTATGTTAAAATTAAGTGTACAGACTTTTAGTTGTTATTAGACAGGCGGCTTGGGCACCTCCCATACCCTCCAGTCTGTTGTTGTGCAGTATCAGTTTTAGCACCTTGTTGCAGATACTGCAATAAGGTACTTACTGACTGCCTTCTCTCTGTCCCCACGGAAGGCGCAGCCCTCGAGATCAAGAGCGGAGGGCTCAGAGGCGCGGCGGTCGAGGCACCAGTCACAACCGACCAAGGGTTCAGGAGGCAGGAGAAGCAGGCAGAAAGTGCAACAAAACCGCAAACCAATCAAGCGACCGCGAACTGTGCCGCTTCCATTGAAATGCTTATAGACTTAAACTGGGGTTTGCTGCCTATTCTGGCTGATTCCTGCTTCTGTAATTTATTTTAATTTCTCATAAATGTGCTGTTTCTCCCACTTTGTGCCTGGTTTATGGGCTGTTTTCTATGTTAAATTAAATTACAGTCTTTTGAATTGTTATTGGGCTGGCGGCTTGCTACCCCCTCTCTCCCAGTCTATTGTTGCAGATCTAAGTTTGCACCTTGTTGCAGATTACTGCAATAAGATACTTGACTGCTGCTCCTCTATCCCCACCTTAGGCCAGCCCTAAAGATCAAGGAGGCTCGAGGCCCGGTAATCGGCACCTATGCGTCTGACCAAAGTTCAGGAAGGCAGGGCGGGCAGAATGCAAACAAACAAAAAAAAATCGAGCGACCGCAGACTGTGCCTTCTGATTGTCACTTCCCATGAACTTAACTAGGGTTGCTACGATTACGGCCTGGTTTCTGCTTCTGTAATTTATTTAATTTCTCATAAAAGTGCTGTTTCTTTACTGACCAGGTTTATAGGCTGTTTTCTGTATGTTAAATTAAATTTTAAGTCATTTGGTGTTGTATGGGCTGAGCAACGAGCCTACCCACCCATACCCTCCACTCTGTTGTGCAGATCTCAAGTTTAGCATTGACGCAAATGACCACAATAAGTACTATGATGCCTTCTCTTCTGTCCCCACCTTGTGAGCGCAGCCTCAGATCAAGGCGGAGGGCACGAGGAGCAGCGGGTGTGCCTGTGCAACCGACAAAGTCCATGGGCCGGGGCAGCAGGCAGAAGGTGCAGACAAAACCACAAACCAATCGAGCGACCGCGAACTGTGCCTGCTTTTGGTGGTCGCCTTCCCATAAACAAACTGGGGTTTGCAGCACTATTCACAAGATTTCGCATTTCTAATTTATTTGAATTTCTCTTAAAGTGATGTTTCTCTTACTTTGTGCCTGGTTTATAGACTGTTTTTCTCTATGTTAAAATAAGTGTTTCAGTCTTTTGAATTGTTGTGAGCTAGGCGCTTAGGAACCTAACCACCTCCCTCCAGTCTATTGTTGTGCAGATCAGTTTGCCTTGTGCAGTGCAATAAAGGTACTTATGACTGCCTTCTCCTCTATCCCCACCTTGTAGATGGCAGAATCAAATCAAGAAGGAGGGCTCGAGAATAACCAGTCGTCGGCACCTGTGCAACCGACCAAGGGTTCAGGAGGCGGAGAAGCAGGCAGAAGATGAGAGCAAAACCCGAAACCAATCAGGCGACGCGAACATGCCTTGCTTCCGGTTAGTCGCACATCCAAAGTCTTAAACTGGCGTTCAAGCACTATTCTGGCTGGATTCCTGCCCTACTGTAATTTATTTTAATTTCTCAGCAAAAGTGTTTTCTCTTACTTTGTACTGGTTTATCGGCTGTTTTCTCTATGTTAAAGTAAGTGTTACAGTCTTTTGAATTGTTGTGTGGGCTAGGCACGCCCCTAACCCCCATACCTCAGTCTATTGTTGTACAGATCTCAAGTTTTAGCAACTTATTTGAAGACTACAATAAAACTTTAATGACCGCTTCTAGTCTAACACCCACCTTGTAGAATCGCAGCCCCGAGATCAAGGCGGAGGGCTCAGGCAGCCTGGTCCCGGCACCTGTGCAACCGACCAAGGTTCAAGGCGGAGAAGCAGAGAGAAGGCAGGCAAACCCACAAAATAAATCAGGCGACCATGAACAACCTTCGATTGGTCATTCCCAAAGACAAACTGGGGTTTGCTGCACTATTCCGACAGGGTTTCTGCTTTCTGTAATTTATTTAATTCTCATAAAAAGTGCTGTTTCTCTTACTTTGTGCCTGGTTATGGGCTGTTTTCTCTATGTTAAAAGTAAGTGTTACATCTTTTGAATTGTTGTGTGGGCTGGGCAACGAACTAACCCCACCCTCCCAGTCTATTGTTGGGCAGATCTCAGTTCTATCACCCCCGTGCGATTTCTGCAATAAAGCTACACTTCACCTTCTCCTCTATCCCCACCCTTGTAGTAGCCCTAAAATCAAGCGGAGGGGCTCGAGGCACAGTGGGCAGCACCTGTCAACCGACCAAGGGTTCAAGGGCCGGGAGAAGCAGGCAGAAGGTTCGGGCAGCGCAAACAATCGGAAGCGACGCCAACTGTGCCTTACTTCGATTGTGATAACCCATAGACTTAAACTGGGTTGCTGCACTATTCTGGCTGATTTCTGCTTTCTGTAATTTATTTTGAATTTCTCAAAAAGTGCTTTCTGCTTTGTACTAGTTTGTAGACTGTTTTTCTATATAAAGTAGGTACAGTCTTTGAATTGTTGTGTGGGCTGGGCGGCAACCCCATACACCTCACAGTCTATTGTTGTGCAGATCTCGGTGTGCCTTATTGCAGATACTGCAAGAAAGGGGCTACGACCTTCTCCTCCCCACCTGTGAGGCGCCCTAAAGGATCAAAGCGGAGGGCCCAGACAACCCTGCTGGCAGCACCTGTGCAACCGACCAAGGTTTCAGGGGCCAGAAGCAGGCAGTCAGAAAGCACAAACCACGAAGCGACCGCAGACTGTGCCTTGCTACAATTCGTCACCCTTCCCATAGACTTAAACTGGGGTTGCTGCAGTATTCGGTGGGATATCTGGCACTATAGTATTTTGAATTTCTCATAAAATACTGCTCTTACTTTTGACCCTGGTTTAGGCTGTTTTCTCTATGTTAGATAAGTGTTACAGTCTTTTGGTGTGGCAAGGCAACGGCTAACCCACCCCATACCACCCAGTCTATTGTTGTGCAGATCTCAAGTTTGCCCTTGTTGCAGTGCTGCAATAAGGTACTTACTGACTGCCTTCTCCTCATCCCCACAGCAGAAGGCGCAGCTCTCGAATCAAAGCGGAGGGCTCGAGGCCAGTGGTGTGGCACATGCAACGTCAAAAGGGTTCAGGAAAGGAGAAGCAGGCAGAAGAATGCAGACAAAACCGTAACCAACAGTGACCAGACTGTGCGTGCTTCCGACCAGTAACCTTCCCATAGATTAAACTGGGGTTTGCTGCACTATTCTGTGGGATTCTGCTTTTCTGTAATTTATTTGAATTTCTCATAAAGTGCAGTTTTCTCTTACTTTGTGCCTGGTTTATGGGCTGTTTTCTCATGTTAAATTAAATATTGACTTTTGGAATTGTTGTGGGCTGGGCAGGCGCTACCCCCCCATTCCTCAGTCTATGTTGTACAGATCTCAGTTTTAGCACCTTGTTGCAATTCTGCAATAAGGTACTTCACTGACTGCCTCACTCTGTCCCCCACCTTGTAGAGGCAGCCTCGAGATCAAGCGGAGGGGCTCAGGGCGCCCGCGGGTAGCGACCTGAACCGACCAAGGGTTCAGGAGGCGGGAAGCAGGCGAAGATGCGAACCGCAAACAATCAGGCGACCGCAGATGTACCTTGCTTCAGATTGGCCTTCCCATAGACAAACTGGGTTTGCAGCACTATTCTGGCTGGGATTTCTGTTTCTGTAATTTATTTGAATTCTCATAAAAGCGTGTTTTCTTCTCCTGGTTTATGGACAGTTTTCTCTATATTAAAATTAAGTGTTACAGTCTTTTGAATTGTTGTGTGGGCTAGGCGGCGAGCTAACCCCATACACTCCTGTCTATTGTTGTACAGATCTTTTTAACACCTTATTGCAGATTACTGCAATAAAAGTACCTGTTCCATTCCTCATCCCCACCTTGGGAAAGCAGCCCTCAGATCAAGAGCGGAGAAGCAAAGGCAACTAGGGTCAGCGAACCTATCACCGACCAAGGGTTCAGGAAGCCGGAGAAGCAGGCAGAAGGCAAAACCATAAAAATCAAGCGACTCAGACATGACTTCTGATGATCGCCTTCTATAGACAAACTGGGGTTGCTGCTATTCTGCTGGGATTTCTGCTTTCTATAATTTATTTTGAATTCTCATAAAGTGCTGTTTCTCTTACTTTGGCCTGGTTTAGGGCTGTTTTTCTATGTTAAAATTAAGTGTTTCAGTTTTTGAATTGTTTGTGGGCTAGGCAGCAGGCGCTAACCCATACCCTCAGTCTGTGTTGTGCAGATCTCAAGGTTTGCGCCTTGTTGCAGTCCTGCTAAGGCACTTTAGTGACTGCCTTCTCCTCTATCCACCTTGTAGATGGTAGCCTCCCAAAATCAAGCGAAGGTGCTCGAGGCGCCCGGTAGGCAGCACCTGTAATCGACCAAGGTTGAGAGGCGGAGAAGCAGGCAGAAAAGTGAGCAAACGCAAACAATGGAAAACAACTGCAGACTGTGCCTTGCTTCCGTTGGTCATATAGACAAAACTACGGTTTGCTGCTATTCTGGCTGGGATTTCTTTTCTGTAATTTATTTTGAATTTCTCATAAAAAGTATTTTCTCTACTTTGTACCTGGTTTATAGGCTGTTTTTCTCTATGTTAAAAGTAAGGTTACAGTCTTTTAATTATTGTGTGGGCTAGGCAACAGGCCTAACCCCATACCTCAGTCTATTGTTGTGCAGATCTCAAGTTTTGCTTTTGCAGATTACTGCATAAAATGCTATGACTGCCTTCCTCTGTCCCCACCTTGTAGAGGTGCCCTCAGATCAAGCGGAGGGGCTCAGGCTAAGGAGCCAGCACCTGTACAACCGACCAAAGAGTTCAGGAAACCGGAGAAGCAGGCGGAAAATGCAACAAACCACAAACCAATAGGAAGCGATGCAGACTGTGCCTTGCTTCTGATTAGTCGCCTTCCCAGAGACTTAAACTGGGTTTGCTGCACTATTCTGGCTAGAATTTCTTTTCTGTAATTTATTTGAATTTCTCATAAAAAGCTATTTTCTCTTACTTTGTACCTGGTTTATGAGCTGTTTTCTCTATGTTAAATTAAAATTACAGTCTTTTGGTGTATGTAGGCTAGGCAGCCCACCACCCCATACCCTCCAAGTTATTGTTGTACAGATCTCAGTTTTAACACCTTGTTGCAGATTACTGCAATAAAAGTGCCATGACACCTTCTCCTCTGTCCCCACCTTGTAGGCGCAGCCCTGAGATCAAAAGGCGGAGGCTACCAGTGCCACTTCCGATTGATGGCATTCCCATGAACAAACTGGGTTTGCTGCACTGTTCTGGCTGGGATTCTGCTTTTCTGTAATTTATTTGAATTTCTCATAAAAAGTGCTGTTTTCTCTTACTTTGTGCCTGGTTTATGGTCTGTTTCTCTATGTTAAAATTAAGTGTTACAGTCTTTTGAATTGTTGTGTGGGCAAGGCAGCTTGGCGCCTAACCCCCCACTAACCTCCAGTCTATTGATATGCAGATCTCAAGTTTAGCACCTTGTTGCAGATTACTGCAATAATGGTACTTTACTGACTGCCTTCTCCTCTGTCCCCACCTTGTAGAAGGTGCAGCCCTCGAGATCAAAGGCGGAGGGGCTCCGAGGCATACTGTGGGTCCGGCGCTGTGCAACCGACCAAAAGGGTTCAGGAGGCCGGGAGAAGCAGGCAGAAGAGCCACGGGCAAACGCAAACCAATCGCGAAAGCGACACAGACTGCTGGCTTCCGACTGATCGCCTTCCCCATAGAACAAACTGGGATTTGCTGCACTATTCTGGCTGGGATTTCTGCTTTTCTGTAATTTATTTTGAATTTCTCATAAAAAGTGCTGTTTTCTCTTACTTTCTGCCTGGTTTATGGGCTGTTTTTCCCTATGTTAAAATTAAGTGTTACAGTCTTTTGAATTGTTGTGAGAGCTAGGCAACAGGCTCTGCCCCTCCCATTCCTCTGATCTATTGTTGTGCAGATCTCCAGTTTAACACCTTGTTGCGAATTACTGCAGTAAAGGCCCTTTCCTGACTATTCTCCTCTGTTCCCCACCTTGTAGAAAGGCGCAGCCCTCGAGATCCAAAATACAGACTCGAGGCATACGGCGGTCGTGGCACCTGTAACCGACCAAGGGTTCAGGAGGCCGGGAGAAGCAGGCAGAAGAGTACAGGCAAGCCGCAAACCAATGGAGAAAGTGACCGCAGACTGTGCCTTGCTTCAGATTAGTCACCTCCCCATGAACTTAAACTGGGGTTAGCTGCACTATTCTGGCTGGGATTTCTGCTTTTCTGTAATTTATTTTGAATTTCTCATAAAAGTGCTGTTTTCTCTTACTTTGTGCCTGGTTTATGTGCTGTTTTCTCTATATTTAAAAATTAAGTATTTACAGTCTTTTGAATTGTTGTGTGTTCTGGGCGACGACACTAACCGCCTCTACCACCAGTCTATTGTTGTGCAGATCTCAAGTTTTGCTTTTATTGTTGCAGATTACTGCAATAAAGGTACTTTATGACTGCCTTCTCCTCTGTCCCCACCTTGAGAAGGCGCGGCCTCGAGATCAAGAGCGAGGAGGGGCTCCGGGCCATGTTGTTTTCGGCACAATACCCAACCGACCAAGGGTTCAGGAGGCCGGGAGAAGCAGGCAGAAGGGGCCAAGGCAAAGCAGCGTAAACCAATCGAGACGACCCATGACTGTGCCTTGCTTCCGATTAAGGCACTATCCCATAGACTTAAACAGGGGTTGCTGCAGTATTCTGGCTGGGATTTCTGCTTTCTCTAATTTACTTTGAATTTCTCATAAAAAGTGCTGTTTTCTTACTTTGTGCCTGGTTTATAGGCGATTTTCTCTGTGTTAAAATTAAGTGTTACAGTCTTTTGAATTGACATCAGTTGTTTGGCTTAGGCGCTAACTTTATCACCCTCCAGTCTATTGTTGTGCAGATCTCAAGTTTAGCACCATGTTGAATTACTGCAATAAAGGTACTTTACTGACTACTTCTCCTCTGTCCTCCACCTTGTAGAAGGCGCAGCCTCGAGATCAAGCCCGGAGGGCTCCAGCGAGGCGCCAGCGGAGTAGGGGCACCTGTGCAACCGACCAAGGGTTCAGGAGGCCGGGAGAAGCAGGCAGAAGCTCTGGAAAACAGCAAACCAATCGAGGAAAGCGACCATGAACTGTGCCTTGCTTCCGATTGGTTAGCCTTCCCCATAGACTTAAACTGGGGTTTGCTGCACTATTCTGGCTGGGATTTCTGCTTTTCTGTAATTTATTTTGAATTTCTCATAAAAAGTGCTGTTTCTCTTACTTTGTGCCTGGTTTTATATGCTGTTTTCTCTATATCAAAATTAAGTGTTACAGTCTTTTGAATTGTTGTGTGGGCTGACGGCTTAGAAGTATACACGCCCCATTCCCTCCAGTCTATTGTTGTGCAGATCTCAGTTCTAGCACTGTGTTGCAGATGCCAATAAAGGTACTTACTCACTGCCTTCTTCTCTGTCCCCACCTTGTTGAGGCGCAGCCCTCGGGATCAAAAGGCGGAGGGGCTCCGAGATGCCGGACGGTCGGCACCTGTACAGCCAGATCAAAGGGTTCAGGAATCAGGAAAGCAGGCAGAAGAATGATGCGAGCAAACCGCAAATAATCGGAAGCGACGCAGACTGTACCTTGCTTCCGAGTGTGCTGCCCCATATATAGACTTAAACTGGGGTTTGCTGCACTATTCTGGCTGGGATTTCTGCTTTTCTGTAATTTATTTGAATTTCTCATAAAAAGTGCTGTTTTCTCTTACTTTGTGCCTGGTTTATGGGCTGTTTTCTCTATATGTTAAAATTAAGTGTGTTACAGTCTTTTGAATTGTTGTGTGGGCTGGCGCTTGAGAGCTAACCCCCTCACATACACTCCAGTTTATTATTGTACAGATCTCAAGTTTTTAGCTCCTTGTTGCAGATTACTGCAATAAAGTGCTACTGACAACCTTCTCCACTGTCCCCACCTTGTAGAAGGCGCAGCCCTCGAGATCCAAGGAAGCGAAGAGGGCTCCGAGGCGCCAGTGGGTCGGCGGCACCTATGCAACCGACCAAAAGGAGTACTGCAGGGCGGGAGAAGCAGGCAGAAGAGTGCAGGCAAAGCATAAACCAATCGAAATGACCCGCGCACATGCCTTGCTTCCGATTGGTCGCACTATAGACTTAAACTGGATTTGCTGCACTATTCTGGCTGGGATTTCTGCTTTTCTGTAATTTATTTTGAATTTCTCATAAAAGTGCTGTTTTCTCTTACTTTGTGCCTGGTTTTGTAGGCTGTTTTCTCTATATTAAAATTAAGTGCAGTCTTTTGGTGTTGTGTGGGCACAGGCGGCTTGAAACTATTCATACCCTCAGTCTACGTATTTGTTGGTCTAAGTTTTAGCACCTTGTTGCAGATTACTGCAATAAAGGTGCTTACTGACTGCCTTCTCCTCTGTCCCCCACCTTGTAGAGGCGCAGCCCTCGAGATCAAAGGCGGAGGGCTCCGAGCGCCCGGCCCGGGTGACGCACCTATGCAACCGACCAAGGGTTCCAGGAGGCCGGAGAAGCAGGCAGAAGAGTGCAGGCAAAACCGCAAACCAATCGAAGCGACCGCAGACTTACCCTTGCTTCCGATTGATGCGTCTTCCCATAGACTTAAACTGGGGTTTGCTGCACTATTCTGGCTGGGATTTCTGCTTTTCTGTAATTTATTTTGAATTTCTCAAAAAAGTACTGTTTCTCTTACTTTAGTACCTGGTTTATAGGCTGTTTTCTCTATCTTAAAATTAAGTGTATTCACGGTCTTTTGAATTGTTGTGTGGGCTAGGCGGCTTAGGCGCTAACTTCATACCTACCAGTCTATTGTTGTGCAGATCTCAAGTTTAGCACCTTGTGCGATTACTGCAATAAGGTACTTCTGTTACCTTCTCTCACATCCACCACCTTGTAAGAAGGCACGGCACAAAGAGATCAAGAGCCCGGAGGGCTCCGAGGCCGCCCGGCGGTCGTGACACCTGTGCAACCGACCAAGTGTTCCAGGAGGCCCGAGAAGCAGGCAGAAGTGAGCAAGCTGCAAACCAATCGAGCGACCGCGGAGCTGTGCTTTTCTTCCGTTTAGTGCGCCTTCCCCATAGACTTAAGCTACAGGGTTTGCTGCACTATTCTGGCTAGGATTTCTGCTTTTCTGTAATTTATTTTGAATTTCTCATAAAAGTGCTGTTTTCTCTTACTTTGTGCCTGGTTGTGCTGTTTTCTCTATGTTCAAAATTAAGTATTACAGTCTTTGAATTGTTGTGTGGCTAGACGCTTAGGCGCCTAACCCCCCATACCCTCCCAGTCTATTGTTGTGCAGATCTCAAGTTTTAGCACCTTGTTGCAGATTACTGCAATAAAGGTACTTTACTGAGTGCCTTCTCCTCTGTCCCCCACCTTGGAGAAGGCGCAGCCCTCGAGATCCAAAGAGCGGAGGGGCTCCGAGACGTCAGCGGGTCGGCGGCACCTGTGCAACCGACCAAGGGTTCCAGGAGGCCGGGAGAAGGATCCAGAAGATACAGGCAAAGCCGCAAACCAGTCAGAAAGCGACCGCAGACGGTGCCTTGCTTCCAATTGGTGCGCTTTCCCCATAGACTTAAACTGAGGTTTGCTGCACTATTCTGGCTGGGATTTCTGCTTTTCTGTAATTTATTTTGAATTTCTCATAAAAAGTGCTGTTTTCTCTTACTTTGTGCCTGGTTTATGGGCTGTTTTTCCCTATGTTAAAATTAAGTGTTACAGTCTTTTGAATTGTTGTGTGGGCTAGACGCTTAGGCGCCTAACCCCCCCCATACCCTCCCAGTCTATTGTTGTGCAGATCTCAAGTTTTAGCACCTTGTTGCAGTTACTGCAATAAGGTGCTTCTGACTACCTTCTCCTCTGTCCCCCACCGTGTAGAAGGTGCAGCCCTCGAGATCCAAAGAGCGGAGGGGCTTCGAGACGCCGGCGGGTCGGCGGCACCTGTGCAACCGACCAAGGGTTCCAGGAGGCCGGGAAAAGCAGGCAGAAGGTATGGGCAAAGCTGCAAACCAATCGGAAAGCGACCGCAGACTGTGCCTTGCTTACGATTAGTGCGCCTTACCCATAGACTTAAACTGGGGTTTGCTGCACTGTTCTGGCTGGGATTTCTGCTTTTCTGTAATTTATTTTGAATTTCTCATAAAAAGTGCTGTTTTCTCTTACTTTGTGCCTGGTTTATGGGCTGTTTTTCTCTGTGTTAAAATTAAGTGTTACAGTCTTTTGAATTGTTGTGTGGGCTAGGCAGCAGGTAGCCTAACCCCCATACCCTGCCAGTCTATTGTTGTGCAGATCTCAAGTTTTAGCACCTTGTTGCAGATTACTGCAATAAAGGTACTTTGCTGACTGCCTTCTCCTCTCCCACCTTGTAGAAGGCACAGCCCTCGAGATCCAAAGAGCGGAGGGGCTCCGAGACGCCGGCGGGTCGCCGGCACCTGTGCAACCGACCAAGGGTTCCAGGAGGCTGGGAGAGGCAGGCAGAAGGTACGGGCAAAGCCGCAAACCAATCAGAAAGCGACCGAAGACTGTGCCTTGCTTCCGATTGGTGCGCTTTCCCCATAGACTTAAACTGAGGTTTGCTGCACTATTCTGGCTGGGATTTCTGCTTTTCTGCAATTTATTTTGAATTTCTCATAAAAAGTGCTGTTTTCTCTTACTTTGTGCCTGGTTTATGTGCTGTTTTTCTCTATGTTAAAATTAAGTGTTACAGTCTCTTGAATTGTTGTGTGGGCTAGACACTTAGGCGCCTAGCCCCCCCATACCCTCCCAGTCTATTGTTGTGCAGATCTCAAGTTTTAGCACCTTGTTGCAGATTACTGCAATAAAGGTACTTTACTGACTGCCTTCTCCTCTATCCCCCACCTTGTAGAAGGCGCAGCCCTCGAGATCCAAAGAGCGGAGGGGCTCCGAGACGCCGGCGGGTCGGCGGCACCTGTGCAACCGACCAAGGGTTCCAGGAGGCCGGGAGATGCAGGCAGAAGATGCGTCACAAAGCCGCAAACCAATCGGAGAGTGACCGCAGACTGTGCCTTGCTTCCGATTGGTGCGCCTTCCCCATAGACTTAAACTGGGGATTGCTGCACTATTCTGGCTGGGATTTCTGCTTTTCTGTAATTTATTTTTGAATTTCTCATAAAAAGTGCTGTTTTCTCTTACTTTGTGCCTGGTTTATGGGCTGTTTTTCCCTATGTTAAAATTAAGTGTTACAGTCTTTTGAATTGTTGTGTGGGCTAGGCGCTTGGCGCCCTACTTAGCCACCTGCCAGTCTATTGTTGTGCAGATCTCAAGTTTTAGCACCTTGTTGCAGATTACTGCAATAAAGGTACTTACTGACTGCCTTCTCCTCTGTCCCACACCTTGTAGAAGGCGCAGCCCTCGAGATCAAGCGGAGAGAGGGGCTCCGAGGCTCCTAACCGGGTCGGCGGCACCTGTCTAACCGACCAAAGGGTTCCTGGAGGCCGGGAGAAGCACGCAGAAGAGTCTGCAGGCAAAAGCCGCCAAACCAATCGGAAAGCGACCCAGACTGTACTTGCTTCCGATTGGTGGGCCTTCCCCATAGACTTAAACTGGGGTTTGCTGCACTATTCTGGCTGGGATTTCTGCTTTTCTGTAATTTATTTGAATTTCTCATAAAAGTGCTGTTTTCTCTAACTTTGTGCCTGGTTTATGGGCTGTTTTCTCTATGTTAAAATTAAGTGTTACAGTCTTTTGAATTGTTGTGTGGGCTGGGCAGCAGGCCTTCCCCATACCCTCCCAGTCTATTGTTGTGCAGATCTCAAAGTTTTGGCAGCTTGTTGCAGATTACTGCAATAAAGGTACTTTACTGACTGCCTTCTCCTCTGTCCCCCACCTTGTAGAAGGTGCAGCCCTCGAGATCCAAAGAGCGGAGGGGCTCCGAGACGCCAGCTGGTCGGCGGCACCTGTGCAACCGACCTAGGGTTCCAGGAGGCCGGGAGAAGCTATCAGAAGGTACAGGCAAAGCCGCAAACCAATTGGAAAGCGACCGCAGACTGTGCCTTGCTTCCGATTGGTGCGTCTTCCCCATAGACTTAAACTGGGGTTTGCTGCACTATTCTGGCTGGGATTTCTGCTTTTCTGTAATTTATTTTGAATTTCTCTTAAAAGTGCTGTTTTCTCTTACTTTGTGCCTGGTTTATGGGCTGTTTTTCCCTATGTTAAAATTAAGTGTTACAGTCTTTTGAATTGTTGTGTGGGCTAGACGCTTAGGCGCCTAACCCCCCATACCCTCCCAGTCTATTGTTGTGCAGATCTCAAGTTTTGGCAGCTTGTTGCAGATTACTGCAATAAAGGTACTTTACTGACTGCCTTCTCCTCTGTCCCCACCTTGTAGAAGGTGCAGCCCTCGAGATCAAGGCGGAGGGGCTCCGGGACTTGCCGTCGGCGGCACCTGTCAACCGACCTGGGGTTCCAGGAGGCGGGAGAAGCTATCAGAAGATGCAGGCAAAGCCGCCAAACCAATTAAGCGACCGCAGACTGTGCCTTGCTTCCGATTGTGCGTCTTCCCATAGACTTAAACTGGGGTTTGCTGCACTATTCTGGCTGGGATTTCTGCTTTCTGTAATTTATTTTGAATTTCTCTTAAAAGTGCTGTTTCTCTTACTTTGTGCCTGGTTTATGGGCTGTTTTCTCTATGTTAAAATTAAGTGTTACAGTCTTTTGAATTGTTGTGTGGGCTAGACGCTTAGGCGCCTAACCCCCCCATACCCTGCCAGTCTATTGTTGTGCAGATCTCAAGTTTTAGCACCTTGTTGCAGATTACTGCAATAAAGGTACTTTACTGACTGCCTTCTCCTCTGTCCACCACCTTGTAGAAGGCACAGCCCTCGAGATCCAAAGAGCGGAGGGGCTCCGAGAGGCCGGCGGGTCGGCCGCACCTGTGCAACCGACCAAGTGTTCCAGGAGGCCGTGAGAAGCAGGCAGAAGGTACGGGCAAAGCTGCAAACCAATCGGAAAGCGACCGCAGACTGTGCCTTGCTTCCGATTGGTGCGCCTTCCCCATAGACTTAAACTGGGGTTTGCTGCACTATTCTGGCTGGGATTTCTGCTTTTCTGTAATTTATTTTGAATTTCTCATAAAAAGTGCTGTTTTCTCTTACTTTGTGCCTGGTTTATGGGCTGTTTTCCCTATGTTAAAATTAAGTGTTACAGTCTTTTGAATTGTTGTGTGGGCTAGACGCTTAGGGGCCTAACCCCCATACCCTCCCAGTCTATTGTTCTGCAGATCTCAAGTTTTAGCACCTTGTTGCAGATTACTGCAATAAAGGTACTTTACTGACTGCCTTCTCCTCTGTCCCCCACCTTGTAGAAGGCGCAGCCCTCGAGATCCAAAGAGCGGAGGGGCTCCGAGACGCGAGCGGGTCGGCGGCACCTGTGCAGCCGACCAAGGGTTCCAGGAGGCCGGGAGAAGCAGGCAGAACATGGGCAAAGCCGCAAAATTTTGCCGCCCCCCTCCCCTCTTGGTTGATTCCTTTTATTCACTTTCTCCGCCATTTCTTAATCCACCCCACATCCCTTCCTTCCTCCCTTAACCCATACCTAACCTCCACAATGCTACTTTGCTCCCTTTTGCTCCTGGACCTTATTTCTCACCCAATCCCTTATGATATCAATGCTATACCCAGTGTCAAGATAAATAACTCAGTTAATCCGACCTGCCCATCTCTACCATCCACAAGGGCCAACCACAGATTCCTTATTCATCCTGAACCACGTTTGCAATGCAACCTCTGGGATATCCCACATAAGGCCGCCCTATCAATTCAGCACAGCCCTGGCACCCTACTTGTATCATGGCTTTTTATTAACCCACTATGCCTGTCCATTAAAATATTATGCTATGAAACATTTTGCATCCATATATCAGGACCATCACTCAGCTCACAGCAGGCACCCAGGATTAGGAGGAAACGCTCTGACCACTCACTATCCTTGTCCCTTGGTGCCCTCCTCAAATTAATCTTCTACCTTCTGATCTGTTTTGGTACCATTGAAATAAATCCTGGCCCCATTGAAAGTATTTTTCCCTGCTGATTTATCCTCTATAAATGGCCTAAGCTTCCTACATATCAATGCCTGCAGCCTTTTAAAAAATTCTCCATAATACAGGCCTGGGTGGCACATACCCTGCCTGACTTTCTGGTCATCTCTGAATCTTGGCTCAGACCATTGACCAAAGACAGTGTTGTAAACCTTACCAACTATCAGCTCTTCAGAGCAGATCGCCCTTCCAGGGGTGGTGGGGTGGCCATATACGTGAGGACACCATCTCTGCTACCTGCCTCATCATCACATCAGAACCAAAGGAATTTGAATGTTTATCAATCAAAATATCCCTTCCAAACTTGTCTCCATTTAAATTGATTGGCTGCTATAGGCCCCCCTCGAGGCCTCAAATTACTATCTCACCTGGGGTCAATAACCAATCTAGGCCCTGAAGATACCATCATCCTTGGTGATTTGAATTTAAACTGGCTATCTAATGCATCTGCTCCATTGGTAACCTTCTGTGACACCTTGGCTTTACAGCTAATAAAGACCCAACCAGGGTTAACCTAAAAATTCTAGCAACAGCTCACTCCTGGATATTATGTTGGTAAATAAGCCTCCTTATATACTCATGCAGGAGTAATACCGAATGATGTAAGTGACTATTGTCCCATAGCTGGCATAAGATCTTCACCCAAACCATCCAACCCTGCTGAATTTGTCCCCAAAGGTCAAAAAGAAGTTCAACATACCAGGTTACCTCCATGACCTGAGTAACACAATATATTGGCAAGATTTCTACCTTACAACCTCAGTGAAATAGCTCTCCGGATCTTAAAGGACATTATCACTAATGCTCTAAATATTCATGCACCATTCACCAATATCAGAACTAAAGCAAGGTCCTGCCCTGGTTCACCACTGATCTTAAAACAGCCTTGCTAGCCAGAGACAAACTGTGGAAAAAGGCAAGAAAACTAAGGACTCCATAGATTGGCTAAATTTCAGAAAAGCAAGAAATTCATGTACAACACAAATAAGATCTGCTAGCGGCCTATTATAGAGCTGAATTGGATGCCTCCTATAATAACAACCAGGCTCGGGGAACTATAAAGGGTATCTTGGGCCAAAACTCTACTCCTGCCTTAACCTGCAAACTGCTACTAAATAACACAGAAATTACGGATAAACAAGAAATTCTAAATACCTTCAATGACCACTTCACCACAGCTGGACTAGCATTTGACTCTTCACCTGCAAATCTCCTGAGATCTTCCTTGAATCTTCAATCCACCATGGGCCAAAAGGCTACATCAACCTTCTCCTTCAACCCAATATCATTGAAAGAAGTGGAAGATCTCCTCTCCAATTTGGATACTTCAAAAAGTGCAGGTACAGACTCCTGGACCCTACTTCCTCAAGATTGCATCTCAAGTCTTATCTGCCCCCTCACTCATCTCTTCAATCTTTCCCTCATCACTGGATCCATTCCTCCATTTGGAAAACAGCTCAAGTAGTTCCTTTACTCAAATCTGCTGATCCCATGGATCTCAATAATTACAGGCCCATTTCCATCCTATCAGTTCTGTCCAAGATGCTCAAAAGTTAGTAAACTCACAATTAAGGGTCTACCTGGATAACAATAACCTCCTAAACACAGCACAATCAGGATTTAGATCAAGGCACAGCACCATTTCAGCCCTAGCCAAAGTAACCAATGACTGGCAGACTGCTATGGATAAGAAGAATAGTACCTGTGCTGTGTTCCTGGATTTGAGCAAAGCATTTGACACAGTGGATCATGAATCACTGATCACCTCCCTTAGTTCAATAGGGTTGGATTCCCTTCACTCAATTGGTTCAAGTGCTATCTATCAGACAGATCACAACTGGTAAAAATGGAAACTACCTATCACTTTAAAACCACTGCTAAGAGGTGTACCACAAGGCTCTATTCTTGGCCCCATCCTCTTTGCCATCTATATTAATAATATTGATGCTAACCTCACTCAATCAAATATCCATCTGTTTGCTGATGATACTGTGCTATATGTTAGCAATCCTTCATTGTCTAAAGCCTGTGAACTGCTACAATCTGAATTCTCCATCCTACAACACAACTTACTGGATAAAAACTACTTCTAAATGCCAAAAACAAAAGCTATGCTCTTTTCCTCACAAAGTTGCTCTGCCACTACCCCATCATCTACCCCCTACAACTAACCACCTTACTTGGAGAAGCTGGAATACGTTGATAACTTCAAATATCTTGGTGTCTGGATTGATAACAAACTTGACTTTTCTGTACATATTGAGGAGCTACTAAAGAAACTGAGACAAAGGCTTGGTTTATTTTTAGAATAAAACACTACCTCAACAGAGACTCCAAAAAAGATTAATCCAGGCTTCATTCCTATCCCTCATTGACTATGCTGACTTTCTGTATGGACACTGTTCCTCCCCTCTTAAATAAACTGGACACCCTATACCACAGGTCTATCAGATTCATTACTGACCTTCCCTTCAGCACCCACCATTGTTCCCTTTATAAGGCAGTTAACTGGTCATCATTACAACACAGAAGAAACAGGAATGCTGCAATTTGGATATTCAAAGCCTTATCAGGCAAACTACCTACCTACATCTCGGACTGTTTTACTCAAATCACTTCTAGGCCATACAACCTAAGGATCAGCAAAATTATCATTCTTAAGGTCCCCAATGCCTGCACCCAGCTTGGGAGGGCTGCTATCAGCTACTCACTAGCAATTGTTTGGAACTCCTCAAAAAACCATGAAGCTAAATAACCTCCACCCTTAATATCCTTCAAAGATTATTCACCACCCTATTCCCAGAACTCTGCAACTGCTTCACAAGGCCTAATTCACACTACCACCCCCCTTTTCTGCTCATGTTTCTATATGCTGAAAAACTCCAGTTCCCAGTCCCAAGATTCACCCTCAAAATGCCTGCTAGGTCCTATAATCTACATATTAACTCTGATGTGCCAACTGCCTACTGTCTCCCAGATTAAAAGTGTTAATGCCTTGTACATATGTATATTGTTATATACTAGCACTTATGTCATTGTATTACTGTTTTTTGTTACCCCTGTCATTGTATTACTGTTTATGATACCCTTGTCAATGTAATAACACTTGCACTTCTTGACCACTCAGGTCCATCTTGTAAATGAGCTATGCTCAATGATGTTCGCCTGATTAAATAAAGATTTTGATTGATTGATTGATTGATTGATTGATTTTGATTGATTGATTGATTGACAGATGGTGTCAGCCTAAGTGGAATTTAAGCCACGCATACCCTAAAACAGGAGATTTGTGTGTGGGTACTGGATCTAGTACCACGGAAGCAAAGAGAAAGGTATGGATTCGGCAGCAGCAAGTCCAGCAGTGGTTACCAGAAGAATGGCAGCCAAACTAGCAGCAACAGAAGCCAGTACAGTCTGAGATTGTACAGCCAGCACAAGTTATGGAAAAAGAACAGGCAGTGGCAGAACCTGAAAGCCTGATGGACTTTTTCAAATGGTGGGCTATACAACAAAAAGAGACTGAGAAACAGAGACAAAAAGAGATTCAGCATTTAGAAGTGCAAAGGAGAGAAGAAATGCAGTTACAGGAGCAGCAGATGACAGAAGAGATGCAGCTAAGGGAACAGCAATGGCTGGATGCCTTGCAAGCTATCAAAGGCAGAGGATCTGGCACAGATCCAGAGAAGCAACAAAATGCAAACAACTTAAAGGCCATTAAACTTACAAAGTTGTGTCCCTCAGATGATATTGAGGCTTACCTGACAGCCTTTGAAAGAGTTGCCACAGCCTGCCAATGGCCAAAGTAGCAGTGGACAATCAGACTGGTACTCTACCTGACAGGGAAAGCCCAGCTTGTCTAGAGCAGTATGGATATTGCACAGTCAGAAAACTATGACCTGGTGAAAAGCGAAATCCTGAAAAGTTACGACATCTCCAGAGAGATCTACAGGCTGAGATTGTGATCTCTGAGGTATAACTCGATTGACAATCTTCAAGAAACCTTCACCCAGCTCTGAGAACTCCTGATGAAGTGGGTCCAACCAGAGAGGAAAAACAGTCCCACAGATCATCGACACATTTACTATGGAGCAATTCATCAACATCTTGCCTACAGATGTGCAGCTGTGGGTAAATGAACGCATGATGTGAAGTACCCTCACCTCACCCTTGCCATAGACAAGAAGCAACACTGAGAAGGATGCTGTGTGTGCTACTTGCCTTAGGCCCCTCTCCAACTCCACAAACTCCTCCTGCACTGCTCTAATCTCATGTTGAACCAAGTCATTCATCCCTAGGTGGACAATGATGTCCAGCTCAGTCTCCCATGCAGCTGTTCTTGTGATCCTGAGGATGCACTTCCTGACCACAGAATTGGGGAAAAGCTGTTTCTTTGGCTAAGGACTACCAAATGGCAAGACAGACACCACAGCAGCGAGGTAACAGCCAAGCACTGATAAGAAACTCTTTTTCCCATTTAAATTCCAAGCCTGCTAAAAACAACAGTAGTAAGGGAACCTCCCCCACCCAGGGAGCACCAGAGCCACCACCAGTACCTCAGAGATTGTGAAGAAAGCGCAGCAGTTGGATCACAGTGGGCTCAGGGGGTGAGGGTGGTGGAACAGAGGCACACCCAGTCAGTTGTACCACGCCACAATCCATACACCATTCTAATGGAGCATAGTTCCCCTTTGGATACACCCACAGAGGAGACTAAGGAGGTTGAGGACAACTGTCACAAGGGAGCCCCACAAGAAGGAGGCAGAGGACAGCACAGGGAAAGGAAGCAGCTCCTGGTGGGGGACTCAATCATTAGGGGGATAGAACTGGGGGGAGCAGGGCAAACTGAAGTAAGGTGCCTGCCTGGCGCCATGGCTTGGAGGGACAGGAAGTGCATCCTCAGGATCACAAGACCAGCTGCATGGGAGACTGAGCTGGGTATCATTGTCCACCTAGGGATGAATGACTTGGTTCAATATGAGATTAGAGCAGTGCAGGAGGAGTTTGTGGAGTTGGGGAGGGGTCTATGTTTCTATGTAATTCTGGTGGGGGTAACAAATTTGAGCCAAAAGACGTTATCTGCTATAACTTAATAAGCCAGGCCATTTTTCAAGAAACTGCTGTAATAAAGAGAGTGGCACTGGAGCAGATTTGTCCTTAGCAAATTGGGGCAAGTACCTAATAGATGTGAAGGTGGGGAATAAGACTGCAAAGGGATTCATTGATTCGGGAAGCAGACAGACCCTAGCGCATGTTAAAGTGCTGGGAAAACACTGTGCAAAGGGACCAGGTACTGGTGTCATCGGCATCCATGGGGACACTTGATACTATCCCACAACCCAAGTGACTCTGACTGTTAAGGGTGTGTCACACCAAATGAAAGTAGTGGTAGAACCAAAGTTACCTGTACCTGTGATTATTGGAAATTATTTTCCAGGATTTACTGAACTGATCAAAGAGGGAGTAAGTCCTAATGTCTCAGCAACTGTGGTGACAAGAGCTCAGGCAAAGAACATTTCAGATGGTGGGGACACTTTTCCTTTCAGTGATTTTGATACGGACTTGTTTGAGCACAGCTCCAAGATCCAGAAATCCAGGAAAGAAAGACAAAGTCTGAAAAAATTTTGCCAACAAATCACTGATGAACATGAAGTGTTAAAATGTGAAAAATGCTGAAACTAAATTGATAACTGATGGTGATTCTCTTTCAGAGCAAGCTAACGATGTTTCTCTCCAGGGTTATTTTAAGCAGCTGGGGGTGAAACCAAAACAGAGTGGACCAATGTTTAAAAAATGTAATGGGTTACTGTACAGAGTTTGGGTTAAATCTCAGGCACAGGAACAGACAGAGCAATTGGTTATACCACAGAGGTATAGAACAGAATTGTTACAGATAGCACATGATAATCCTATGGCTGGTCACTCAGGGAGGGATCGCATCCTTGCCAGATTGCTGTATAGCTTTTACTGGCCAGGAATTCATGAAGATGTTGCTACCTATTGGAATTCCTGTGCTGAGTGTCAGAATATAGCTCCAGTCACTAGAAAAGACAAGGCGCCCCTGGTTCCCCTACCCTTAATAGATGTGCTTTTTGAGAGAATTGCAATGGATGTGGTTGGTCCTTTAGACAAAAGTAAAAAGGGTAATAGGTTTATCCTGGTGGTATGCAACTATGCTACTCGATACCCAGAAGCAGTTCCAATGTGTACTGTTACAGCCCCAAAAGAGCTAGCCAAAATTTTCAGCCGAGTGGACATACTTAAAGAAATTATTACTGATCAGGGTAGTAATTTTGGTGCTGCACTGCTTAAGGAGCTGTACAGACTTCTAGGCATTACTGCCATAAGAACCTCCCCCTATCATCCTCAGGCAAATGGTCTTGTTGAGCGTTTTAACCAAACCCTGAAACACATGTTAAAAAGGTTTGTAAAAGGGGAAGGGACAGATTGGGACCATTACTTGCCTTATCTACTTTTTGCTTACAGAGAAGTGCCACAGGCATCAACAGGGTTTTCACCATTTGAAATGCTGTATGGTAGGCAGCCAAGAGGGACACTGGATGTGATAAAAGAAACGGGGGACGATAACCCCACTCCGAAACAATCTATATCTTCTTATATGTGTGCCCTAAGAAAGAAGCTGGCACAATATGTTGAAATTGTCCATAGTAACCAGGAAGAGGCTCAAAACCAGCAGAAGGTATATTATGATCATGGGGTAAAAGAAAAAGTTTTCAAGTCAGGTGAAAAGGTTTTGCTACTGTTACCCACAACAGAAAATAAGTTGTTAATGAAGTGGCAAGGGCCTTATAAAGTTCTTAGACGTACTGGCGTTGTTAACTATAAGATTGAGACCCCTGACAAGAAAAATCCTTTTAAGATATACCATGCTAACCTCCTCAAGAAATGGGCTGAAAAAATGCCAAATGATGCCTTGCTAGTTTTACCAGAAAATTATAAGGAAGATATTGATGTAGCTTATGATAGACTAGAACAAACTGTAAATGTTGATGCTGTAAAGGTGAATGTTTCCTTAACCTCAGAGCAAACTGCAGACATTTGTAATGTGCTAAAGACATTTGGCAGTACTTTTACTATGGTACCAGGCCGAGCAAAAGGGCTTGAGCACGTAATAGTGACAAAGAATGCTCATCCTATTAGGCAAAAGTCATACAGGTTGCCAGAGCGGTTAAAAGCTAATGTGGTTAAGGAAATAAAAAAAAATTAAAGAACTGGGTATCGTCGAGGAGTGCTTGGTCATCTCCCATGGTAACTGTAAACAAAAAAGAAGGGGGTGTTAGAATATGCTTTGATTTCAGAAAACTTAATCAAGTGTCAGAATTTGACAGTTACCCTATGCCCAGAAGAGATGATTTGGTGGACAGGCTGGGGAGTGCAAAGTATATCAGTATCCTCGATCTCACCAAGGGTTACTGGCAAATACCTTTAGCTAAAGAATCCAGAGATAAAACTGCATTTGCCACCCCTATAGTATTCTATCAGTTCACCACCATGCCCTTTGGTTTACATGGTGCACCCGCTACATTCCAGCGGTACATGGATGTAATTTTATCACCTCACACTAGTTATTGTGCTGCCTACCTGGATGATGTTGTGGTGTACAGTCCGACTGGAAAAGTCACCTGGAACACCTACGAGCACTTATTCAAGCTAGCAGAAATGCAGGTCTGACAATTAATCCTACCAAATTTGCATTGGGCATGCAGGAAACTAGATATTTGAGCTATCTGTTGGGAAATGGAGACATCAAACCAGAGATTTCTAAAATAGAAGCTGTAGCTAACAGCCCTGCACCTAAAACAAAGAAACATGTCAGGTCATTTTTAGGGCTGGCTGGTTATTATTGGAGATCTGTTCCCAATTTTGCTGAGTTAGCTACTCCCTTCACTGAACTCACAAAGAAAAGGTGCCCACATAATGTGAAATGGACTCCAGAGTGTGATGAAGCTTTTCAAGCCATAAAGGCGGCATTATGTTCAGCACCTGTTTTAAGAAGCCCAGACTTTGAGAAACCATTTCTGTTACAAACAGTTGCATCTGATGTAGCCCTAGGTGCTGTCCTAAGTCAAAATATAGATGGGAAAGAACATCCTGTTCTGTATATAAGTAGGAAATTACATGACAGAGAGAAAAGGTACTCCACTATCGAAAAGGAGTGTTTAGCAGCAAAGTTGTCTTTGGAGTCCCTCAAATTTTATTTGTGAGGAACTATATTTGTTCTTGTTACTGATCACAGTCCTCTCTGTTGGCTTAACCAGATGAAAGATAAAAATTCCAGAATCACACGGTGGTGCCTGGCACTGCAGCCATTTAAATTCTCTGTGATTCACAAATCTGGTAAAGAGAATAGCAATGCTAATTTTCTGTCAAGATATGGATCAGGAATTGAAGGTTCTGATGGTTGAAAAAAAACTAATTTTGGGGTTTGAACTGTATTTTTGCTGTACTGTTAAAAAAATGGATGCAAATGTGCTTAAATTCTGAAAGTAGAAAATGTTAGTAAAGCGTAGAGAGTAGAATGTTTTGGAAACCTGTTTAATAAAACAGGTTCCCACTTTAAGAGAGGGTATATGTGACAGGGTAGAATAGAACCCTGTCCCAATTTTTAGGGAGAAAGTGTGTAAATGCAAGGATCGGTATTCTTTCCTTTTCTGTCTTCTCTGGTTGCACAACCAAATCTTCCTGTGAGACCTTGGACTTGATCAGCCCGAACAATCTCGCAATCCTTTGCCCCCACTGTCTGTTTTCTCTTGCTTTCTGTTTTTCCTCCCTTGCATATCTAGATCTGGTAATATAAAAATAAATGGGAATCAATATATGGAAATGTAGCTGATAATGGGATCACTTTTATTTAGAAAATTGTGTTACTGTTGAAATGTATATATTTATCATTTGAGATAACTGTAAAAAGCCAGAGGTTATTTAAGTTCAAATGCCTGAGCCTTTTACAAAGGCTGGAGGTACCTCAGGAAGTTCTCACTGTTCTAGCAGATCCTGCCTGAAATTGACGAGAACAGAACATTTTGCAAGGACAGGATGTTTGCTGAGGTGGGGGTAGAAAAAGCCTTATAAAATAGCTAAGCTGCAAGGTAGATTTTTAGTTACAAGACATTTATTTTTACAAGAGATTTGGCTTCTGTATATAGTTATTTTGAACAGGCTTATTTTAGTTTATGTTACTGCAACTGCAAATAAACAGTTTCGTGGAATTTTACAACTGTTCCTGGGTTTTCTCTATGCTTCCTGACCTGTGCCTCAATGACACTGCTCTCTAGAGTGCTTTCTTTGAACTATTTAGGTGTCCATTTGGACTTTACTTTGAGTCTGTCTGGACATTTGGACAAAATTGGCAAAACAATAAATCAAAAATTGGGTTTCTTATATAGAAATAGTAATGCTTTGACTGATGAGGCTCGAATGTTGATAGCTAAGCAAATACTGTTGCCAATTTTAGATTATGGTATTATACTATTTGTGAACCAGAGTAGTTCATTTACTTCAAAATACTAAACGATCTTTAACAATACATGTCGATTTGCACTAAGGGCTCCCCAAAGGACTCATCATTGTTTACTATGTGAAAGGATGAATATTTTACCTACGTAAAGGCAAAGGATCACTCCTTTGGATACAATTGTAAAATGTATATAATTGTACCCATTCTCTCTGTAAAACTTATGTACGTGTTGCACTTATTGTCTTGTTCCAGGTCGCCCCTGAAAAAGGTACTGTCTCAGTTGGCTTACCCAGTTACCAAAATTCAATAAATAAATAACTAAATAAATACATACATACATACATTTAAGAATTGAATAGTATGCTGCTGTTTTTTGCATTTATGGTTTTTCAAAGTTCAACTCCGCATTCCCTGTGTAACAAAATTTACATAGAATTCATGTTCTTATCGGACAAGGAACAAAACAGATACCCTTTTTTTTCTCTTTACAATCCTAAGTTGGCCATAAGCATAAGGTCTTTCACCTGATATGCTCCTTCTATTATGAACAGTTTGTCAGCTCTGGTCAAAACTGCAAACAATATTAAGCACTTTACAATCTTGCTGAAGAAAGTTTATGAAAATATTAACTTTCCTGTAATGTTCATTGAGTTTGTTTAGTCTTATAATAAATCCAACAGTAAAGAGTCAGATGGAGGGCTTCATATAAGATGGTAAAGTCATTACAAATATGCAGGAAGTTAGTAATGGATTCTTGGACATATTTTTGGATTTAACAAAATATATACAGTCTAATGTAGGTGAAGCTACAGACATTAGTTTTCAAAAAAACTATAGATAGGGGTCCTTCCTTTTATTTTAAGGTCATAAAAACATCTCAAGTTTTGAAATTATTGAAAAAAATCCCCAATAAAAGTCCAGGAGATTGCACTTTGGATCTAGGTTCCTAAAGCTGATTGCAGCTAATATCAGCCTCCCATTAACAAAAAATTTTAATTTATCTTTGATAACTAGAACTTCCCCCATTAATGGAAGCTAACAGTAGTAAGGCCCATTTTTAAGGGTGGAGATCCTAAAGATATGGGCAATTATCGCCCAATATTTTTACTCCCACCCTTGGGGAAAATGTTAGAAAACTTGTTAATGAACAGCTTACTGATTATCTTCAGACTGCTGGCCATAGATCTCCCGAGCAGCATGACTTTAGAAAGTGCCATGGAACGGGCACAGCCTTAGGTTCACGTACCACACCAGCATAGCAATGGATGGAGGGTTGTTCACTGGCACTGTGTTCGTGGTCCTGTCCAAGGCATTTCATCTGGTTAGCCTTTGCCTGCTGCTTAGGAGACTAAGGGATTTTGGCTTGGAAAATTCACCTGCAGAATGGCTTGAAAGTTACATGACTGGCAGACTTGTTATGGTGGCTTATGGAGGTGAACAATCAAGGGACAGGATATTGGAACAAGGAGTACCTCAGGGGTTGATATGCAGGCCATTATTGGTTACTTTGTTTATAGATATTCCCTCTAAATTGTTAAATTCCAGCGCTATAATTTATGCAGATTTTATCATCATGTATAAGCGCTCTGACTCGGTGGCAGCCGTTAATCAAGCATTGAATATGGATTTTTACGATTTGGAATCTTGGTTATAAATATTTAATCTATCTTTAAATTGCAAAACAATAAATAGTATGCTTTTTGGGTCGAAACACAGACCTAAGAAAGCTGATGAGTTAATAATCATTAATACTTCTGGTAGCATACTTGAACAGGTCACCCAATTTAAAGAGGGAGTCTGACCAAAATTTCTAGTATCAGTAAATTTAGAATTTGGATCAGCATATCCCCAGTCAGCTGCATGCCAAAAATTAGATCTCTAAGTTACTTTGTTTAAAAGTTACAAGTCATTTTGTAACCCTAAATTTACGGCCTGTTCAAAAAAGCCAGTTTCAGTAAAGAGCTACTGATGATGTCACAACCACAACTCACAGCCTGGTCCTTCTTGCAAACTACCTTACAAGACTTGTTTCTCCCACATTACATAAAACTGCAGTGGTATTAAACATCTGGAAAAGAAAAGCTGACAGTGGGTGAGTCAGGGCATGCATTTCAATAATGCACAGATGCAAGGTACAGTACTTAAGAATGTGACAGGGGATGGAATACAGTGGTAAATATGCCTCTAGAATGATAAAAATATGTGCAATTTTTATAACAGTGCAGGGATGATATTTTGAAATGTCACCAGACTGCAACTGTGAAATGCAGCAATGACATAATCTCAGAAAGTAGGTGGGAAACACAGTTTTTGAAAGTGGCAGGGATGTTAACATTCTTAATGCATCAGTGTCATATAGTTTTAGAATGTGGCAGAGATACACAATTTTGAAATGAGGGAGACACATAGTTGAAGAAGGTGGTAGGAATATGTAATTTCATAATGTGTCTTGGATGGATTAATTTGGCATGTGGTGTAGTGATGCAAAATTTCAAAAGTGCGGTTGGTATGCTTGATTTCAGATTGTGGTGGCAACATTCAATTTCAGAATGCAGCGTGGATATGAAATCTCAGAAAGTGGCAGTGACACAGTTTCAGAATCTGGTAGCCACATGGAATTTCAGAATGAGGCAGGGATGCGTAATTTTAGAATATAACTTGAGCATGCTATTTTTGAATGTGGCAGGGACACTCATCTTCAGAATGTGGTGTGGATGTGCAGTTTCAAAATATGGTGGGAATGCACATTTTCAGAATGTGAAAATGACAGGCAATACTGGAGCATGGAAGTTTACACACAATTTTAGAATGTAGCAAGCAGGTACAATTTTAGAATGTAGAAGAGACATGCAATTTTGGAATGTGGCAGTGATGCACAATTTCAGAATGTGGCAGTGACGCTCAGTTTTGGAATGTGGCATTGATGTGGCGGTGACACAGATTTTGGAATGTGATGGTGATGTGCAATTCTGGAGTGTGGCGATGACACACAAATTCAGAATGTGGCGATGATGCACAATTTCATAATGTAGCAGAGACACTGAATTTCAGAATGTGGCTGATGCACAATTTTAGAATGTGACTGACGCACAATTTCAGAATGTGGCGATGATGTACAATTTCAGAATGTGGTGGTGATGCTGACGTACAGTTTTAGAATGTGGCATGACTTCAGAATGTGGCAGTGTTGCACGACTTCAGAATATGGCACTGCTGCATGACTTCAGAATGTGGCGGTGACACACGAATTTGGAATGTGGCAGTGATACATGACTTTGGAATGTGGTGGTGATGCATGACTTCAGAATGTGGCAGTTATACATGACTTCAGAATGTGGCAGTGATGCATGACTTCAGAATGTGGTGGTGACGCATGACTTCAGAATGTGGCAGTGATGCATGACTTCGGAATGTGGCGGTGATGCACAACTTTGGAATATGGTGGTGACGCACAATTTCAGAATGTGGCAGTGATGCACAGTTTTGGAATGTGATGGTGGCAGTTTTAGAATGTGGCAGTGAAACACAACTTTGGAACACGGTGTGGATGTGCAATTTTGGAATGTGGTGAAGATGCACTATTTTGGAATATGGCTGGGACACAGAATGTTGGATTGTGGTGGGGATGTGATGCACAATTTTAAAATGTGGTGGAAGCATGCAATTCCGGAATGTGGCAAGGACAAGCAGTTTCAAAATAAAATAGTGTGTCCTACCATATTCCAACAGTGTACATCCTTACTTATATTCCAGGATTGCCAGTCCCCACTAAATTCTTCAGTGTGTGTCCCTGTCGCATTCTGAGATTTAGTGTCCCACCACACTGCGAGATGGCACAGACCTGTCACATGCCAAGATTACATGCTCTCCCCCCCTGCCAACATTCTAAAATTGTGTACCACTTTGACAGTCTATACCTTTGTTCAGCACTGCATTCCAAAACCACCTCCTGATGCATTCTAAAGTACAGTACCATGCATCTGAACATTCTGGAAATGCAAACACTGCATGCAATCTGTGTCAGTTTTTGTTTTGTAAATAAGTGCTACAGCTACAGTTTCAATAACTTTAAAGAAATAGGTCCTAAAAGGTTGAAGATAGGGAGGACTAGTCTGTGAGTTCAGGTTGTGACATCAACAGTGGCTTTTCACTGAAACTGGCTTTTTTGAACAGGGAGTGAAATCAGAGTTACAAAATAGTTCATAACCTTAAAATGAAGTAATGTAGAAACCTAATTTTTGGTATGAGATTTACTAGGGGTAGGCTGATTCTAATTCTGCAATGTAGTACTTTTGACCGGACTTCCTCTTTAAATATTTGGGAATATACTTGGATTCAGACTTATCCTTTTCTTATCATACTGGAGTTATAACAAGACAAGTAAATCAAAAATTGGGAGTGTTATTTAAGCTGCAATATTCTTTAAAATCGCAAGCCAGGATAGTAATTGCACAGATCATGTGCCAGTGGGGCACAGCACCCAAGGCAACATGGATTCACAGCGGAAGGTCATGTCAGACAACTCTAATTGATTTCTTTGACTGGGTGACCAAAGCAGTAGACCAGGGAGGGGCTGTGGACATGGCCTACCTAGACTTTAGCAAGGCATTTGACACAGTCCCGCACAAAAGATTAATAAACCAATTATCCAGCCTGGGAGTGGGTTCCAGGGTGGTAGCCTGGGTAAAACACTGGTTGGAAAACAGGACACAGCGGGTAATAGTAAATGGAGTCCACAGTGAAGACAGGAGGGTTACTAGTGGGGTACCACAGGGTTCGGTAAAGGGCCAGTCCTTTTTAATGTCTTTATAAGTGACATTGCAGAGGGACTGGAAGGGAAAGTATGTCTCTTTGCAGATGACACAAAGATCTGCAACAGGGTTGATACACAAGGTGGGGTGGAAAGGATGAAAAGGGACTTGGCAAGGTTGGAGGAATGGTCAAAAGTATGGCAGTTTAGATTCAATGCAAAGAAGTGCAAAGTAATACAACTTGGAAACAAAAACCCAGGGGAAGAGTACACAATGGGGGGTGAGATACTGACAAAAAAAATGGAAAGGGACCTGGGGGTACATATCAGATGACCTAAAGGTCGGCCAGCAATGTGAGAAGGCAGTAAGGAGGGCTGGAGGGATACTGGGATGTATAGGGAGAGGCATCACCAGTAGAAAACAGGAAGTTGTTATCCCTCTGTATAGACAGTTGGTGAGACCCCATCTGAGTACTGTGTACAGTTCTGGAGACCCCATCTCCGCAAAGACAAAGACAGGGTGGAGGCTGTCCCGAGGAGACAGCATCAAAATGATGCAGGGTATGCATCAGAAGACATATGAAGAAAGACTAAAGGAACTAAAGATGTATAGCCTCGAGGAAAGGAGGGAGAAGAGGGACATGATAGAAACTTTCAAATACCTCAAGGGAATCAACAAAGTCCAAGAGGGTAGCATCTTTCAGAAAAAGAGATGTGCAAAAACAAAGGGGCACAATCTGAAAATAGAGGGGGGATGACTCAGAGGTAATGTGAGGACGTATTTCTTCACAGAGAGGGTTGTGGATGCATGGAACAGCCTTGCTGAGGAGGTCATAGAGTCAAAAACAGTGGGGGGATTCAAGAATGCATGAGACAGACATAAGGCAATTCTAGTGGGGGGTAGGAGGAAGTAGGCTGTTGGTTAACTAGGATCTGCAGCTTATCTATTAGGTAGGGAAATGGGCAGACTAGGTGGGCCAAGCGGTCCTTATCTGCTGTCAAATTCTATGTTTCTATTACATACTTTGAATTACGCTTTCTTGTTTACAGATTTGTCAAAGCAGGATTTCATTACTCTGACCACTGCTTTTCATGGCATCTGTAGATTTGCACGTAAATTACCTTATCACACACATCATTGTCTTCTTTATCAGACTACTGGTTGGCTGAAACCCAGTCAGAACTCTCTTTATAATTTAATCTGTCTCACGGACAAAGTGTTAAGGCAACAATACAATTCTCCATTATTTTCAATGTTTCAGTTTAATAATGAAAGTAGAGACCTTCACTCCAATGAAACAAGAATCTTTGTCATCCCGAAGACAAAAACTAAGATAGGTGACCCCGCCTTTTCAATTAAGCCAGCCAAGTCCTGAAACAAACTTCTTGTGGCCGTCCAGCGTGGCTGTGGTCATGCTATTTTTTAAAAAGCTCTTAAGAAAGCACCTTCTTAATCAATTAGAATGTAAATGTTATTCTTAAAATGTATGTTTTTTAGTTTTTTCATTGATTGTTGTGTGTCGTGTTTTTTGTTTACTTGTTATGTAATATCTTTACTGATCTCAAGGTCCCGGGTCGCACATGAAAAAGGGCCTTTGGCTCATTGTGTTTACCCGGTAAACAAATGTTTAAATAAATATGTTGTTTATTATATTGTCTAGTATTAGAAATATAGAAACATAGAAACACAAACTTTGATGGCAGATAAGGACCGCTTGGCCCATCCAGTCTGCCCATTTCCCTACCTATTGGATAAGCTGCAGATCCTAGTTAACCAACAGCCTACTTCCTCCTACCACCAACCAGAATTGCCTTATGTCTGTCCCATACATTCCTGAATTCTCCCACTCTTTTTGACCCCATGACCTCCTCAAGAAGGCCATTCTATATGTCCACCACCCTCTCTGTGAAAAACTACTTCCTCACGTTGCCCCGAGCCATCTCCCCACTATCTTCAAATTATGCCCCCTTGTTCTTGCACATCTCTTTTTCTGAAAGATGCTACTCTCTTGGACTTTGTTGATTCCCTTGAGGTACTTGAAAGGTTCCATCATGCCCCCCCCCTTTCCTCGAAGGTATATATGTTAAGCTGTTTTAGTCTCTCTTCATACCGCTTCTGGTGCAGACCCTGCACCATTTTAGTTGCCCTCCTCTGGACTGCCTCCATCCTGTCTGTGTCCTTGTCAAGATGGGGTCTCCAGAACTGTACACAGTACTCCAGATGGGGGTCTCACCAACTGTCTGTACAAAGGGATAACAACTTCCTGTTTTCTACTGGTGACGCCTCTCCCTATGCATCCAAGTATCCCCCCCCCCAAAGCTCTCCTTACTGCCTTTTCACATTCCTTGCTTACCTTTAGGTCATCTGATATGACTACCCCAGGTCCCTTTCCATTTTGTTGTTGTTAGTCCCCCATTGTGTACTCTTCCCCTGAATTTTTGTTCCCTGGGTGCATTACTTTGCACTTTTTTGCATTGAATCTAAGCTGCCATACTTTTGACCATTCCTCCAACCTTACCAAGTCCCTTCTCATCCTTTCCACAGTGCCTTGTGGGTACCCGGTTAGAATAGTGCTACACGAATAGCACCAGTCTACAGAGTGCTAGTTCGTGTAGCGCTAGCACAGACAGTGAGAGGGGATATACAGCACGGTCGCTGTCCATGCTGCTTATGGCACACAAGGGCACCAGGACTCAGGAGACTGGCCAAGTTGTTCCCATGGCGTGGAGAGCTGAGGCATCAAGCAGCTTGGTCAGTGGCACTGGAGACCAGGGTTCTAATCCTGGTCTCCTTCCATTTTGGCACAATAGGGACTTGTCTTTTTTTTTTTTACGTGGAGCCATGGAAACAGTATTCCATGGCCTCATGAATTTTAATTTTCCCTGTGATCCGCTTCCCCTCAGAGTGAGAATCATAAAGTAGGGGGGTGTGGGGGCCAGTGCCCACTGCATCAGGGGATGCAGGGGCGCAGCCACCCGCAAAAAAGAAAATGAAGATATTATTGCAGCGTGGTTCTTTACCGCGCTATTAGTGTCAGTGCTATTCTAACCCAGTGCCCCCCTTGTGTATCAACCCTGTTGCAGATCTTTTTTTTTAACTTTACGTTTATTCCTTTATAAAAACAAACATACAGTTAAGACACCATCATTCAACAATACAGATATACAGTACAATGAGGGTGCCACTCCTCTTAATACACTCGATAGGTCTGTTAAATGAAATAAGATGTGTCCTATGAGGGGATAACTATTAAGTAACACGTTCTATTGATCCAACTGCTACAAGAGTCCATGAGTTTATTAAAATAATAATCAAGTCCACAGTATTGATAATGTCCATGGATTTTCCCTTAGGTAGGAGTTAGGCACCATGCTCTTCCAAAGTAGATACACTTAATTTAGTGTTAAAAATAAAAATAAAGAATCTCCAGAGCTCATTACCAAACAGAGTATACCGCATGTCTATAACCTCGACACAACTCTTTTAATTATTAGGCGCTTGCTCTAAATGACTTCAAAAAACAAATTTCAAAGTAATAGGAAAACCTTCCAACTGTTATATATTTATGTAGGGCATTAATGGGTTAGGAAAAGGAGCTGATTATGTGACTCAAGTCCCAGATTCAATTTCCAGACCAGCTGAAAACTAAAGTAGCAAAATAAACCTGCTATATATGGGTCGTTTAAGTTTCAAATTTTTTCAATAAGGAAAGGAGCTCCCCCCCCCCCACCATCCTTTTACCAACAGAGTCCAAAGACTTATCCTGAACGACTAAGTCCTTCATGGAACTTCTTCAGATGAAACTTCCTCATCTTCCAAGTCTCTTCTATGAGAGGGAGCATGTTTCTGGCACCACTTAAGAGCCTCTGACGACTCTGAGTAGAAGAAGATCTTATTGTGGTGCATGATTCTCAATCATGCCAGGAACATTAGGCCATGCGGTATACCCGCTTCACGTAACAATGCCCTTACACCATCGAACTGCTTTCTCTGTTGTCTGGTCGCATACGATAAGTCAGGGAAAAGTCGTATTTGGTTTCCCTCATGGAGAAGAATATTATTCCTCTGAGCCAGGACCAAAGGTGGGAGATCCAGGCATTATGAGCTCTTCGAGGTAGCCTCGTGACCCTGATTTTGTCTTCTCCCACAGGGCATGCAATAACATTATTCAAATCCTCACAGACTATTCCCTGAGACTTTGGTACTCTCCCTATCTTTACCCAGATTTCTCTTTACAGATCCTTGTTCGATTGGTAGCTTATAGTGGCGCACCTTAGCAATAACAGTTTGGTCACAGATTATTACTAAGCACCCCACAATCACACACAGTATAAAAATCTCATTCAGGCAGGTTTTAATAAAAAAAATGTTTTTTACTAAATAATTAATTATCATACAGTTACAACTAAAACATTTAGAAATTAGGTCACAGAATAACACAAATAAAAGTGGGCATGTACAAGAAAAACGCACTATGACTTTCATCTAACTTCTACCTTAAGTTTGTAGAAAATTGAAATCCAGAAGAGTAAGTGAGGTCTGAAAGTCCTTTTCTTCTTTTTTAGCCACTGGCTTTCAGTGTCTGCTAGCAGTTTGTTCTGTGTCTGATCAGGAAGGGTGTCCTTTGAAATCCTCCAGGAAAAGAGACTTTGCTTCTGTTTCAGAGCCCCTTAAATAGGCTGTCACAATTCCTGGTCTGGTCCTAACATTTAGGCCAGTGGATGTCACTCTTGTGCTTTCCCAAAATTGTAGTGAATTATTATTATGTCTTATTTAGGTCTTACATCACCACTTCCTGGCACATTAATAACATTTTAGAATTGGTGCCTTTGATGTCCTACTGCCCTACAATATAAAACTTGTAAGACAATTCACACGGCCTGTCAGGAATGGCTACTTCCCAGATCCTCGTTCCCAAGCATCCTGCCTTTGAAGTGCAAAGGTTTATCTCCTGAAACATTGTATTACCTCTGCTTCCCTCAGTTAAGTTTACAAGGCATTTCCACTCATTTTGGAGTGTAATTGAGCTTCCTGGCAAGCAGCTGGTTCCTAGGTCACAGAGGATATCAGACATCTTAAAAAACCCATTCTCTCTTTCTATATGACCCCTTTTCTTAACATTGACATTTTCTTGTGGCATTTAACATACACAAAATCACATAAAAAATATATAACAGAAATAAATCTGCAAATAATGACTGGTAGTGGCTAGCTCACCACATCCCTCCCTCATAGACTGAATTTGTAGGAACACACCATTCCAAAGCAAAAATATGGGACTTCAGAGGAGCTGACTTTGATAAGATGGCCAACAGAGTTAAGCTAGCCCTGGCAAAAAGAAACACAGGTGAGGAGGTACAGGCAAAGTGGGCAAGCATTAAGGATACAATACTTGAAGCAACATCCCATTGTGTTAGACAGAAAAGGAAGTGCAAAGAAGAAGGAAACCACTCTGGTTCTCAAATACAGTAGCAGAAAAGGTCAGAGCCAAAAGGCTGGCCTTCAGAAAATATAAGGGAACACAGCGGGATGAAGATAGGAGGCATACCAAACTGCCCTAAGGGAAGCAGGTAAGGCAGTAAGGCAGGCAAAGTCCCAAACTGAGAAACACTAGCACAAACAGTAAAGAAGGTGACAAGACTTTCTATAGATACATTAGTGAAAGGAGAAAGTCCAGAGGGATTGCTAAGCAATGGAAAAGGGAGCATGTGAGGAGGAGGACCCTGTAAAGGCATCTATCCTAAATAGATACTTTTGCTCAGTATTTACTGAAGAGAAGGTAGGGCAGGGCCCACAGCTCAGCATCATGGACACAGGGGAGGGAGGTGAGCACTACTCCCTTCAAAGAAAAGGGTCCTACAAGAGCTTGCTAAGCTCAGGTGGATAAGGCAATGGGACCTGATGGCATACATCCCAGGGTACTTAAGGAGCTAAAGGAGGAACTAGCAGAGCCATTAGCAGAATTGTTTAGTGAGTCTCTGAGCACAGGAGAGGTCCCAGAAGACTGGAGAAGGGCTCATGTGATCCACTCCACAAGAGTGGTAGCAGGGAGGAGGCGGGGAACTACAGACCAGTCAGTCTTACCTCAGTAGTGGGCAAGATTATGGAGGCACTCCTTAGGAAAGGATAGTGCAACACCTGGAATCCATAGGGCACAGGATCCAAGACAGCATGGGTTTACAAAAGGAAGGTCCTGTCAAACTAATCTCATAGATTTCTTTGACTGGGTAACCAGAGTGGTGGACCAAGGGGAGCAGTTGATGTCGCCTACCTTGACTTCAGCAAAGCTTTTGACACTGTTCCACATAGAAGATTGATAAATAAGCTAGGTAGGCTCGGGGTGGGTCAGAAGTTGGTCAACTGGGTGGCAAACTGGTTGACTGGCAGAAAACAGAGAGTGGTGGTAAATGGTATACAGTCAGAAGAGATGCAAGTCACAAAGGGGTACCTCAGGGGATCAGTCCTGGGGCCAGTCCTATTCAACATCTTCATTAGTGACCTCTAGATGGACTAGAGGGTAAGGCTTGTCTGTTTGCAGATGACACCAAGATCTGCAACAGAGTAGATGATCCAGATGGGGTGGGCAGAATGAGAAGAGATCTGGATAAACTAGCAGAATGGTCAGAAGAGTGGCAACTGGGATTTAATGCAAAAAGTGCAAAATCATGCACATAGGGAAGAGAAACCCTGAAGCCACTTATAGGCTGGGAGGGAGTTGCTAGCAGTCACAAAGGAAGAAAGAGACTTGGGCATCATCATCACTGATGACCTAAAATCATCCAAGCAGACCTCTAAAGCAGTAGGTAAGGCTAGGGGGTGTTAGGTGTATTAGTAGGGGTATCACAAGTCGTAAGAGGGAGAATAACTCCTCTGTACAAGACATTGGTTAGGCCTCATCTGGAGTACTGCGTGCAGTATTGGAGGCCACACCTTCACAAGGACATTAACTAAATTGAGGCAGTCCAGAGAAGGGCAACCAAAATGGTGCAGGGACTGCATCAGAAGACATATGAGGACAGATTAATGGAGCTCAATATGTATACCCTTGAGCAAAGGAGGGAGAGAGGTGATATGATCGAGACATTTAAACACCTTAAGGGCATAAACAAGGTGAAAGAGTCTAACATGTTTAATATAAGAAAATAGCAGGACACGAGGACACAGCATGAGATTAGAGGAGGCCGATTAAGGGGAATGTGAGGAATTCTTTTCACAGAAAGGGTGGTAGATGCATGGAATGGCTTACCACAAGAAGTGGTGGCTATGAATACAGTGCAGGGCTTCAAACAGGCATGGGATAGGCATAAGGGAGCAATACAAATGACTATGAATAGATAGGTCACTGACAGAGCAAAGGCCGATGGCACATTTATAAGGTAGAAAAAGAAATGGGCAGACTGGATGGGCCTTGCGGTCCTTATCTGCCGTCAACTTCTATGTTTCTATGTTTCTATGCATACTGCATTGTAAGGTTTTCACAAATTCTGTTCACTGTTCAAACTGGCAAGATAGGCCATCTGCATTTGCGTTGGCTTACCTGGCCCGGGGTGTGATTGTCATGTCATAGGCCTGTAGGGCAATACTCCATCAGAGTAGGCAACCATTTTTTTTACTCATCTGATTTAACCACACCAGGAGGTTGTGATCGGTCTATACCTCGAAGCATCTCCCATAGAGGTGTGGCTCTAATTTCTTCAGAGTTCATACCAGCACAAAACATTCCTTTTCAACTGTCAAATATATCTGCTCTCTGAGAAGTAACTTCTTACTGCGGTACACTATCAGGTGGTCTTTTCCCTGATTAGATGTCTGGCTGAGGACTGCTCTGGGCCCTACATCTGAGGTATCTATCTGGACTACAAACTGCTTAGTGTAATCTGTACTGGCCAACACAAGGGCACTGCATGGTGCCTCTTTTAGCCATGTGAAAGCTTGTTCACAGGCTGGCTCCCACTTTAACCTTTTTGGCTGTCTTTTCTTCAGCATGCTAGATAGTGGGGCTGCCAGGGTACTGTAATTGGGCATGGACTTTTGGTAGTATCCTGCGGTCCCTAGGAAACTCCTAACCTGCTTCTGGGTTTCTGGCATAGGCCATGCCTCTATTGCCTCAATTTTTGCTTGATTAGGGTGAAGCTGCCCCTGCCCCACTACATGGCCTAGGTATGCCACCTCCGCCATAGCCACTTGGCACTTTTCAGCCTTTACAGTGAACCCTGCCCTTTGTATCCTGCCAACACTTCCTCAGGTGGAACAGGTGTTTCTTCCAGCTGGTACTGAAGATGGCAATATCATCCAGATATACCACTGCCTATTCTTCATGAACCATGTAACACCTGGTTGACCAACCTTTGGAAGGTGGCAGGGGTGTTCTTTATTCCAAAAGGCATTACTCAGAAATCAAATAATCCTATTGGAGTTATGAATGCCAATCATTCTCTAGCTCTGGCAGTTAACTCCACCTGCCAGCACCCTTTTGTCAAATCAATTGTTGTAAGGCATGTTGCCACACCCAACTTGTCCAGTAGTTCATCCGTCCATGGCGTTGGGTGGGCATCAGACTTCATGACTGGGTTGAGTCCACGATAGTCCACACAAAATGAGTAGAGCCATCCTGCTTGGGAACGAGGACTACAGTTGAGGCCCAGGGACTGTGGAATTTCTGGATTGCCTCTAAATCCAGCATTTCCTACACCTTCCTCCTAATGTCCTTTAGGATGGCCTCAGACATCCAATAGGCTGTCCACCATATGGGCGTTTGCATCACCGTGTCTTCACTGTGTGTTGCTAAGGGGGGTTGTCCAGGCTTGGCCATAAACAAAGGGGAAAAGTCCTCTAAAACCTCCCTCACTTTCTGGGACTGTTCTGGAGTCAGCTGGGGTGACAATTTGATTGCCTCCACAAATGACTTGCACTTGCTTTCCTCTAGCAAGTCCAGCAGGGGGGTTTATTTGTCCATTCCCTCCCCAGGACTACACACGGCAAACACCATGTTGGCCCTATTGGCATATGGCTTCATCATGTTGACATGATACATCCTATGGGTATGTCTCCTGTCAGGCTCTTCCACAATATAATTTACATCATTGACCTGTCAGACCACTTTATATGATCCTGTCCAATTGGCCTGCAGCTTGTATTTCCGGACTGGAACTAGGACTATTACTCCCTGACCTGCGTTGTATGAGCAAGCTCTGGCTCAGTGGTCATAGCAGACTTTTTGCTTCTGTTGGGCAGCTGACAGGTTGCTTTGGGCCACCCCATAAGCTCCTTCAGCTTCTCCCTAAACTTAAGGACATACTCCACTATGGGAGTCCTCTGGGTGGTGTGCTTGCCATCCCAGTCTTCCCAGATCAAGTCTAGAGGCCCACGCACCCTACGTCCATATAAGAGTTCGAAGGGGGAGAACCCAGTCGACTCTTGGGGCATCTCCCTATATAAGAACAACAGGTGGGGAAAGTATTTCTCCCAGTTCTTCCCATGCTGTTCAGCAAATGCTTGGAGTATCAGTTTTAGGGTACCATTAAAATGTTCCACAAGCCCATTGGTTTGTGGGTGATAAGGTGTCATGCGTCTCTGCTCCACCACACACTTCTCCCATAAACACTTCATCAGGTCGGACGTGAAGGTACCCCCTTGATCAGTGATAACCTCCTGCAGAAACCCCACATGGGAGAAAATCTCTAGCAAAGTGTCTGCCACTTTGTTTGCCCTAAGTGAGGAGAGGGTGACCGCCTCTGGGTATTGGGTGTCGTAATTCACCACCATCAGAATAAAGTTTTTCCAGGAGGTGCTGGGGTTACTCAAAGGTCCCATAATATCCATTTCTACCCTCTGGAATGGCATTTCCTCCACAATGGGAAACAGAATTAGGGCAGCTGTGGTTTTACTACCCACCTTCCCTATCTGCTGGCACTGGTGACAAGACCTGCAGTATTCCTTCACCTGCTGGGTGAAGTTGGGCCAATAAAAATTCTGGGCCAATCGCTGCATGGTGCGCACGATGCCTAGATGTCTGGACATGGGGATGTCATGAGTGACCTTGAGCAATCACTTACAATACCCCTGGGGAACAGCAAGCTGCCTGACCATCACCCCTTCTCTGTTCTCACGTCCTGGGTATACAAAATCCATTGTCCCAAAATACCCTATGTCTCATGTCACCTCCCTGTGTCCCATCAGCTTCTGCACAAGCCCTCAACCTCTCCAAACTATGATCAGTCCTCTGAGCAGTGGCAAATTCCTCACATTTTCCCAAAGCATGGGATTTGTCCCCCTCAGTTCCTAAACTGGGTCCATAGTTCTAGCATCAGGGCATTCAGAGTCACTGCCATACCTAACCTTCTGACCAACTGTTACCCCTCCCTCCCTCCTCAGAGTAACCTTCTGTAGCTGTTTGGTGAATGGCTACTTGGGGAAGTCCTACCTCCGTTTCACTACTCTCCATGTGAGGAGGCACAGGCTAAGGAACCAGCCTCCTATTATTTTCCACAGGGGCTTCTGTGGGGTTCAGGGAATCACAAGCGACCTTAGCCATCTGACTGTGGGTAACCGCACACACCACCTCCTGCTGTAGATTATTCCCTATAATCCCATCCAGGGTGAGGGTGTCTGCTACTGCCACTTTTTGCACCCTCTCTCCTGTCTCACCACAGTCCAGGAGAGCAGTAGCTAGTGGCAGAGTTTTCTCCTCCCCATTGAATCCCCTCATTGTTACAAACTGATTAGGTATAAGCTCTTCAGGCCCAACCAAATCCCCCTTTACCAGGGTAAGAGACGCCCCTGTCTCCCTTAACCCATGGGTTTGCACCCCATTTACAGTAACTGTGTGTATGTGCTCCCTCATGTTTACAGGCATGCTTTCAGGGATACACAGTACACCCAACTCTGTTCAAGCACCACTTTGTCCACTCTGTCTAGCAATATGCCCTGGCTGTTTACAAAACCAACAGTCATCATTTATTTTATCCAAGAAATCCCTATTTGGTAACTTGGAGCTTCCCCCTTTCAGTGGAGGCAGTGTGGGTTTTAGCTGCCCTGCAGGCAGGCTTTTCCCTTTTTGTCCTGCCACACCTGCCCCACTTCCTTTTAGAGCAGACCTGCTCCTGGCATAGCGGTCCAAGAGCTCAGCAGCTTGCTGTGCTGGTTTTGGATCTCGGTCCTCTAGCTAGGATTTCAACTCTGCTGGCAAGCCCAAAAGAACTGCTCTAAAAGTATAACCTCCTCAATTTTCTCTGCAGAGTTTGCTTTCACCCCCTCCCACCAACGTTTTAAAAACTCAAGTTGCTTTGTGGCAAGTTCCTCAAAGTTCATGTCAGGGCTTTTTTGGAGTTTCTGGAATTTAACCCTGTAGGCTTCAGGAGTCAGTTCATACTTTTTAAGCAAAGCAGCTTTAAGTTTCTCATAATCTTGGCTATCATTATTGTCCATTTGGCCTTGTGCCTCATGCCTTTTACCAGTAAATAGCGGGGATAGCTGGAAGCTCCAGGACTCCCTGAGTATTTTGGCCAGGATACAGACCTTTTTTAAATGAATTCAAAAATGCATCCATATCCTTGCCCTCTTTAAATTCAGCTATTAATTTGGAATTCATTTATACTCCAGCTTTGGAGTTTCAGGTTCACCCCTGCCACTTTCCTCCTCTGGTGCTGGTTGTTGGAGTCTTAGCTTCTACATTTCAAACTCTCTCTGCCGCTGCTTTTCTTTGGCCTCTCTCTGAAGCTGCTTGTCCTTGGCCTCTCTCTGAAGCTGCCTTTCTTGCATAGCAAGTTCTCTCTGATGCTGTCTTTCTTGCATCTCCAGTTTCCTCATCTCCAGCTGCAGCCAGATCCCTTCCAGCTTCAGCTCTGTGGTGACCTTCCCCTGGCACTGTGACTCTGGGTTCCCTCTGGTCTCACTGTCCTCCTCCCTGGGACTGGACACTGTGATGTCCCCTGGCACCCCCATGCCCAAGGTCTGGTCCCTTTCAGTTACTTGCTGTGACTCGAGGGTTGGGGCATACGCTTGCTCATCAGCTGCCACAAGAGCCTCCATGAGGTTCTTTTCAGTTCACCCCATGTACTGGACCCCTCTTTCCTACACAACAGCCTTAGGTAGTCTGCAGTGTATTCATTGTAGTTGGAAGCCATCTTCTTCCGTAACTACTGCTACACTTATACTGGAAAAAAAAACAGGGTAAGGAACTTTATACTGTAACCAAATTATTATTTTTTTTTCTTCAAATTTCTGCCTCGATTGTGTGTGGATTGTTTTCAGTTTATCAATCTGATACACTGGCTTCAAACCCAGTTGTTATGCCTGTGCCACCAATATCACTCGGAAGGCAACACTATGCCACCAGATCTCTCTGATCCCACCACTGTGCACCAAATCTGTCATGAACCAACTCCTGGGGGTCAGGTCCACTGAGCTCAAAGTGCCCACCTCAAAGTGCAATCCATGACAGGCAAGGAGAAACAGGAATACCCTCCTCGTGTCCTCCCAGAGTGCTCGCTGAGTTCACAATTGAACACATGCCACAAGGTCCCAGGACTCCCTCTTTACTCTTGATAAGGGTGCAATACCAGTCTCAAGTCTTGCAGCCAAATGAGAACCCTTCTTGGTTGTTGTACTGTGACAGGGTTGATTAAGGCACTGTCCCATTTGTTATGCAGAAAGAGTTTAAACACAAGGGTCTGTTGTATCCTCTCCTTTTCTGTCTCTTCTCTGTCTGGTTGCGCAACCAACTTTTCCTGTGAGACCTAGGAACTGATCACTCTGATGGTCTAATGATTCTCTGCCTCTCGCTATCTCTCTGCCTTCACTTGCTGTTCTGTTTTTTCTTCCCCCTTGCATATCTGCAGGTATAAAATATATGTGAATCTTTATGTGGAAATTTCACTGATATTAGGATCCCTTTGTTTAAAACAGTGTATAGTTATACTGTTGAAATGATTGCAAAAACTGGAATTCATGGGGTTAACCTGAGATGCTGGCTTGAAAAATAATTCCAGAGGTGTCAACAAGAGGCCAGTTCTTGGTCACAATGTACTGTTTTGCTACACCTGCTGAGATTGACAATAACACTGTGTGAGAAGCAAAATGTTCTCTTAGCGAGCTCCTGCAAAGACTTGTTATAAAAAGAGCTGCAATGTTTGCAAGAGGGAGTGACAGAGACTGAGATTTGAAATTGAGAAGAAAAAAATTGGAAGGACTCTGTTTTCTATGTTTGTACTACCATTGTAAATACTTATACTGAATAATTTTTATTTTTTATTTTGCTGTAATTACTAATAATAAAACACTCATTGTGAATTTTACAACTGCTCCTGATCATCCTATGCTTCCTGACCTGTGCCTCGATGACATGCACAAAGGGGGAAGATCCAGGCATTACAAGCTCTTCGGATTAGCCTAGTGACCCTGATTTTGTCTTCTTCCACGGGGCATGCAATAACCTGGTTCAAATCCCCACAGACTCTTTCCTGAGACTTTGGTATTCTCCCTATCTTTACCCAGATTTCCCATTACATCTTGTTTAATTGATAGTTTATGATGACACCCATTAGCAATAACAGTTTGGTCACAGATTATTACCAAATGCCCCACAATCTCACACAATATAAAAATCTCGCTCAGACAGGTTTCGTAGAAACAAATGTTTTTTTTCACTAAATAATTATCATACAATTACAACTAAAAGATTTAGAAATTTGGTCACAGAATAACACAAATAAAAGTGGGCATGTACAAGAAAAACGCACTACGACTTTTGTCTAATTTCTACCTTACGTTCATAGTGAATTGAAGTCCAGAAGAATAAGTGAGGTCTGAAAGTCCTTTCTTTCTTTTCAGTCACTGGCTTTCAGTGTCTGCTAGCAGTTTGTTCTGTGTCTTGTCAGGAAGGGTGTCCTTTGAAATGCACTAGGAAAAAAGAGTTTGCTTCTGTTTCAGAGCCCCTTAAATAGGCTGCCACAATTCCTGGTCTGGTCCTAATGTTTAGGCCAGTGGATGTCACTCTTGTACTTTCCCAAAATTGTAGTGAATTATTATTATATTAGGTTCTTATATCACCACTTCCTGGCACAATAATAACATTTTAGAATTGGTGCCTTAGATGTCCTACTGCCCTACAATATAACACTTGTAAGACAATTCACACCACCTGTCAGGAATGGCTATTTCCCAGATCATAGTTCCCAAGAATCTTGCCTTTAAAGTGCAAAGGTTTATCTCCTGAAACTTTTTATTACCTCTACTTCTCTCAGTTAAGTTTACAAGACTTTTCCACTCCGTTTGGAGCGTAATTAAGCTTCCTGACAAGCAGATGATTCCTAGGTCACAGAATATTTTGAAAAAATCCATTCTCTCTTTCTGTATGACCATTTTTCCTAACACTGGCATTTTCTTGTGGCATTTAACATACACAAAATCACATAAAAAATATATGTAACAAAAATATATCTGCAAATAATGACAGGCAGTAGCTAGCTCACCGCAGGGCATACTTACACCTATGAAGAATCTTGCCGCTGGGCGGTGTCTTTCCAACATAGGACATATAGTGGTACCAATCTGGGTGATTCTTTACATAATAACATTATTATGACAACAGGGGATCTGGTGCGATTTGCTGGGGTGGTTGCTGGGAGGTGCTACGGAAGAGATGGCTGGAGGGGGGGGCAGTCAGAGCTGAGCCGATGCTGTCATAGAAGGATTCATTTTATGTTACCAGAAAGACACTGGTGGTGCAAGTAGGTCAACAGGTTTGAACTGTGGATGTATGACAATAACAGTGATGCAGAGACTGCTTGCTACGACCGGTAGTATACCAAGCAAATACTGCCAGGACATTTTTTCAGTTTCCTTATTAACAGCCTATCCATGGGAGCATGAAAATTATTTACATCCACAGGAGACCCTAGATTAACATGCTACTTCCCTTCCCTCCCCTTGGAGGAGGATTAACGGTCCGCCATGTGGAGGGCAGGGGACCAGATTATACCTGGGTCTAAGTTATACTATGCTGTATGGTGGGGGCTACCACGGACCTTTAATGATTGTTTTCTTCTTCAGGTTATCTTTAGTAGAAGATACCCCCATACTCCGTATACTACAAGAGGGATTCTTTCAGTCTGGTATATACACTATATGGGACTTCCACAATGCACAGAAAACATGTCTTTATTCCCTTGGGGTGGGAGCAGGACATGATGTCCATTTCCTATCCCCATTCCCTAACAGTCACTGGATGTTGGAGGCCCTCTTGAGCTTTTATGCGGTAACTCCACCGAGTGTAGGCTTACTACCCTGCCTGCTTTCACAGAACGGTCCATCATATTAAGGTTTCACTTTGGAAGTTACTAGTTCTGCCAGGTTTTGTGTTGCCTGTTAAATTGTTTACAGTGGGTGGCCCACTGTGTTATCCCACTGTGTTATGAGTTATATTGTTTGTTTTACATCTTGGCCTGGTTTCTCTGATTTACATGTTTACTGCTTTTCAATGCATTGATCTGCTGATATGCTCTACTACTGTAACATTATTCTGCAATCTATGGAATGGAGATGAATGGAGGATGGGGGGGTGGCTGGGGCACCAGAAATGCTAGTTTTAGTTTTAGTTGTATTTTAGATGGCAAATACAAAGTTGCCTACTATATAAGCGGTTCATTTAAACAGGTTCAATAGGCCAGTAAGGACCCCCAAGATTAAGAAGTTTAGACCTGACTTAATTTACCTCCAGGAAATACATTTAGGCAAGGTGGAACATGGTAAACTGGGGCAATACGCCTTTCCATATGTTTACGCCTCTGATGCTGGGAGGCAGGAACAGAGGGGTGGCAATATTGATACCATGTTACACCCATTTTATTGAAAGGCAGGTAATCACAGACCAGAATGGTTGCCTTGTTTTGGTGCAGGAGGTTATTAATGAAACTGAGGTTATGCTGGCTAATTTATAGATCCTCCCTAAACAGTTTCAATAGGCCAGTAAGGGCTATAAGATTAAGAAGTTTAGACCTGACTTAATTTACCTCCCTCCATGAAATACATTTAAGTAAGATGGAACATGGTAAACTGGGGTGATACACCTTTCCATACATTTATAGGCCCTCCCTAATTTTAACATGTTATTAAAAACCAATTAGACCAAATAGTTATTTATCATGGTATTGCTCCTACTCTCTGTGGACTTTAATTTGTTTACGTCCATGAAATGGGACACCTCAAAAGGTACCACAGCAATGCAAAGGCTAGGGCAGAGAAATTACATCTACATGACGGGGTTCCTATGATGAGTAGACTTTTGTGGGAGGCTTCCTATCAGAAACAGGAACTAAACACATTATTCTGCAGTCTGTGGGATGTAATGCCAAACTCATTATTTCTTCACTGTGGTTAAGCATCTACATCCTGTCAGGGACTGCAGATTGACAACATCTTATTCAGATTATTTACCTGTTCTGACCACTATTAATTTACACGTGGCGCATAAATACTCAATGGAGATTTTAACATGCTTCACCTGAAACATAGAACATAGAAACATAGAAATTGTTGGCGGATAAGGACCGCTAGGCCTATCCAGTCTGCCGTAGGCCCTATACATTGTATGTAGCCACTGACCTATGTGATTAATGGCTTTTCATCACTCCCTCCCCTCACAAGCTTCCCTTGTGCCTGTCCCAGGCATGCTTAAACCCCTCCACTGTGCTTGCCCCCACTTCCTCCTGTGGCAGACTATTTCAAGCGTTGACTACCCTTTCTGAGTAGAAACACTTCCTCACATTACCTCTTAAGCTACCCCCTTCCAATTTCATATTGTGCCCCCACCTGCACCTTGTTTATGCTCTTGAGGTACTTGAAAGTTTGAATCATGTCCCCCGCTGTCTCCTCTCCTCCAGTGAGTACATATTGAGGTCCCTTAGTTTCTCCTCATATGTTTTGTGGTGCAAGCACTGCACCATATTTGCTGCCCTTCTCTGGATAGTCTCCACCTTATCTACATCCTTGCACAGGTGTGGCCTCCAGAACTGCATGCAGTACTCCAGGTGAGGCCTTACCAATGTTTTGTACAATGGCATCACCACCTCCCATCTCCTGCTAGTGATGCCCCTGCCTATGCACCCCAGCATGCCACTGGCCCTTCCTGCTGCCTTTATGCACTGCTTTGATACCTTAAGGTCATCACAGATGATAACCCCTAGGTTCCTTTCCTCTTTGGTGACAGTCATCTCCCCCCTCCCCCAAAGTCCCCTGAATTTGAAGAGCTTCTCAATGAAAAAGTAGCTGAATTTCTTACAGATAACTAGACACCAGACATCTCACCTAGTTTGCTCTGGGATACGGTGAAAATGGTTGTGAGATTGCTGGCCCAGTGATATGGTGGGCTGAGGCTGGGGACCTTGCCATCAGCCATGCCAGCGACCCCAGTTAGGGAATGAAGTGGGGGTGCTCAGTGGATGGCCGGGAGAAGAAGGATCAAGCATCCTAGGATGACTCTTTTCTGGAGAGGGAGAACAGCATGTACCAGTGCTTCACCGCAGCCTAGTGGAAGCTAGGTGATGGGACAGTGGTCATCAAACTGGTTGGCCAGGTACAGACGCGGAAGCGTCACTGCATCTTCCCACAGTGTGTGTGTGTCACTGCATGTGTGCTGGACCAGGGGAAGCTGTAAACAGGAAAACAGCTTGGATGGTAGATGATTTAGGCACCCCAGATGGCTCCTCACCACCCACAACAGGCATCTACCAACTCATGGAGTGTCAAGAAGTGAGAGGGTAAGTCCTGAGTAGGGTGGATGATGGGACTGGGGGCCACCGCTGAAAAGAAGGACCACCAGAGTGAGAGGCAGATAAATAGATAATAGGAAAAAAATGTCTGTAAGAGGCCATATCATAGATTTAGCACCGCACAGGGTTCTGAACATAGACTACAAGTTGTTCATTGCAGTCTCTCCCATAGAATAGACCCACTTCTCCTGACCATCATACGTAACGATGAGACAGAGTTCATTAGGGCCCACCAGTCAGCATAACATCCAGAGCACCCTACACATTATGGCTCATGTGAACTTGGTCAAACAGCATACTATTCTAGTCAGCTATGCCACCAAAAAGGTGTTCAACTAGTCTTCCCGGTCATGCAGAACTCAGAAAAATGAAGCATCAAGCAAAGGGGATGTGAAATACTCTAAACAGAAGTATAACACCAGTATATCAACCATTAGAACTGCATGTTCGACAGTAGGATATAAAACTGCCCATATACAGAAACACTTACAGTGTTTCAAATACTCTGGATAGCCTCGCGAGCACTCCACTCACCTGAGCCTGCAAAACATCACTCATCCGTGGCACATCTTTCAGGTACCTTATTGTACTCACCTGCAGAATGTGCAGTGGTGGTGCTGCATGGGGTATCCTGCCCACCCCCCCGTACCCTGTATCAGAGTGGCACACGGGCTGTTCGACCAGCTCTGTGCTGATCTAAGCCCTGGTGAGATCTGTCCCCATTGCGGCACTTTGTGAATCCCACCTATGGGGACAGTGCAGCACCACCATGGTGCAAGCTTTCTTCCACCATGGCACAGCTGTGCATCCACTGCAAGAGCAGCGCAAGCCCGGCTGCCACAGGTGGCCCCCTATGTGTCACAGGTGGTGTTTGGGAATGGTGCACGGTGTGGCTAAGATGCCCTTTGCACCTTCCCTGCTGGTGTAAGCACCATGTGCCATTCCTGACCTTTTGTGAATCAGGACCCAGGACTTTTGTCTGGGACTGATTTCTCTCCCCTTTAAGTCTGATGTCAATCCATACTCTCTGGTGGTCACTGGCTCCCGTAGAAGTGCATTCTCTACCCTAACTGTAGCAGGGTTACTGCTAAACAATAAGAATTTCTTTAATAGTGGCAGAATTGCAGAATCATAAAAGATATCTGAGATGTGAGGTCAGATATTTTATTTTTCCCCATGTGATGTTACTTTATTTTATTTTACCAGGAAAAGACTCTGTTGAGCAAAGCTCATTCACAAGGAGGACCTGGGAAGGACAACATATAATTTACAACAGAAATACAACACAGCAAGACATCTGAGTGTACAGCCAAGCTAATGTCAACCTTACCGGGTCATAATGTCGTATGCTTATAGCATACGGCATTATCGTGCACCTGGACCTGTGCTTGTAGTTGGACCCCCAGTTAGAATCCTTTGTGGTGGGGGGGTCCAGGGGTCGCAGCACCCCCATAACAGGTGGTGTTGGGGGCGGAGTCCCCCACAGAACAAAAGAAACAGAGAAATCGCGCAACGCGATTAAGTCGCACTGCATTCTGACGTGTGACATTTTGACCCCATGCCAATGTCAACTAGGTAGTACAACTACAGTTGCTAAAACAATGCAGAAAAAAATAATACATTGCTTGATACAGTAGGAATATACAGTCAACAGTAATACAACGGTACCATATAGGAAGTTAATTTAAGAAAACAGTGGGACCATAGTAAGTATAAATCATACAGCTGATATTATTATAGAATACACAATGAACTCGGTACATTTTGAGTCCCCAGCAGACCCAAAGGTCAACAATCACTATAGCATCCAAAATTCAGTGCCCATTGCAGGTGCATGTGTTCTTGCAGATCTCGGCTAATAATGTTTTAAGTACATTGATACTCACTACACTTGAAAGTCTAAAAGATCGCTGCAAATTATTCCAGGCCCTAGTGACAATACAACTAATGGCACTTTTACCATAGAGAGTAGCATAGCTAGGTGAGTCTAGAGTGATGTAACTACTCTTTTCTTAACACGTACGTACTACAAGATCGAGTGACCATGCCTATAATATATTCTGGGAGGTTGTTTGTTAAAGCCTTTTAAATCCATTGACAGAGATTTTTAAATCTCCTTTTTGAAAGTGATGTCTAACCCACAAGTGAATACAGAGTACAGGTGTGTGTCCTAGGAGCAGCATTTGCAATAAAGCGTAATGCTCGTTGATAGAGCACATCTAGCTTACTCAAGGTGACAAGGGCACAGTGACTATATATCATGTCTGCACAGTCTAGTAGGGATAAAAGGGTAGCTTGAACAACTTTTTTTCTAGCTCCCAATAGTTAATAAATTAAGTTTCTGTGGAAAAAGCACAACCTACCCCTGAGTTTTTTGCATAGATAATCAACGTGAATGTTAAAAGACAATCCCTTGTCAAACCAGACCCCAAGATACTTTACGCTATCAACCAACTCTTGCTGCTCCCGTAGGAGCGTAGTTATTGCAAGCATCGAAGCTGCATGGGAGGGTGCATTAGGAGGGGTTTAATAGTAACTTCGACTGAAAGAGGTTTAATTGTAAAGTATTCAATTCTGTCTGTAGATTAGATTGAACAGTGGTTAAGGTAGGTTTTGAAACATACAGCATATTGTCATCCATAAAGAACTGTAGTTCTGCATCTCTAATGTTGTTATCAATGTTGTTTATATAAACCATAAAACGTAGGTGACCCAGGATGGATCCATGTGGTACACCCCTTTTTAGGGGTAAGAGTGATGAGTACACGCCTTTAGTTTTAAGTTGCTGTTGCCTACTGTCTGGGTAATTCCTGAAGCAAGAAAGCATAGGAGTCACAAATCAAACTTTTTTTAACTTTTGCAATAATACCGTGTTGAATGTTTTGATAAGGTCTAAAAATACAGTGCCAGTCACATGTTTTTGGTCTATATCCATTGGCCAATCATCTGTTACTTTCACTAATGCTGACACTGTGCTATGTTGCAATCTGAAGTCAGATTGCATTGGGTTTATAATTTTGGTACTCTCTAGATACTCTCTAATTTGTGCATTGACTAATTTTTCAAATAGTTTGGCAAGGATGGACAATATAGAAATTGGTCTATAGTTACTTAATGAGTATGGGTCTCCTGATTTAATTAGGGGAATGTTGTGAGCAGTTTTCCAGATAGCAGGAATTTCACTGCATGCTAGGGAGCGAGATTAAAGAGATGTGTAATTGGTGCTGTTGGTTACTGGTGACCGATTTTTAGAAATACGGGATCTAATCCATCAGCTCCTGCACTTTCCTTGACGTCAAGCTTTTTCAGAAGATCTGTCTGTTTGTATGTTGTAATTTTGAATGTGAAGAGATCTGACGTAGGCTGGTCAAGGTCTAGGTTCACTGTATTAGGAATAGGATAAAGTGCAGCTGGGGAAGAATCAAAAGCAAGTCTGGCAGTGGCAAAATGTTCATTAAACTTCTCTAGTATTAAATGCCTATATGCAAGGCTGTGCCTGTAGTTCAATGGGCGTAGCAACAAACCACTCCCCAATCAGGCCTTTAAAGGCCGCTTCTCCTGGCTAGTCCAGGATTCATTTCTTTCATTGTGGCCGGAGACTCGCTTCTCCATACTGCCACTTCCGTTTCTCTGTTTTGCTGTCTTCTTCCTGCATTTATTAGTCCTCACTCCATTTGTCCTCCTCGCCACCCCCCTTCCTTTTGTTTTGTTTCTCTCCTTTTGCCCTCTGTTCCCTGTTCTGTCGCCTCCCCATTCTCTTTGTTTCCCCTTGGAGCCCAAGCTCTGGCTGCAGCCTCTCTTACATGTTTCCCCGGTGCTTCCTGGGTGTGCCTTCTCCCATGTGCCTGCCTTTTCTTTTCTCCCCATCTACCTTCCTGTATTGCACTTGCTATCACCGCCTTTTCTCCCATTTCATTCCAGCTCTTTTGGAGCATTTCTCCCTGCCCTTGCTTGCCTTCATGGAGCTGGTTTTGTGCCCTTCGCTGCAGCGCAGCACCAGTTTTCCCTTCGACTCACTGGCTCACCTCTTCCCTTGACCACTTCGGAATGCTTTCTGCCTTCCCTCTCATCTTTGGCACATCTCTTCCCTCCACGGTGGTGGCTCTCTTTGGCTCCTTGCTCAGCTCCTCCCTCTGGTCCGTTCATTGCAGTTCTCTTTTTCAATCGGCACTGCACTTCTAGCTGCCACAGCAGTAGGCTTTCACCATTCACCCTTTCCTGCTGCAGCACTGTTCTGTTTCCGCATTGCTGTGTTCCCCTGTATCCAATCTTCCCTCTCCTATGCCTACTTCCTTGTGCTTTCTCACTATTTGACCATGACTTCACTTGTCCCTCTCTGCCTGATGCTTCTCCTGGTCTGGGCTCCATTCAACTCTTTTGGGGTTTCCTGCTCCCCTATCATTTTCCCTACCTCTATTTGGTCATCTTCCTTCAGCCAGTACCTCCTCTGGTAGTTTGCTTAATAGCCCTGAGCAGCCCCCCTCATTCCTCATCACCCCATCTGGCCATCTACTTTTCTCAGTGATGATGATGCCCAAGTCTCTTTCTTCCTTTGTGACTGCCAGAAACTCCCCACCCAGCCTATAGGTGGCTTCAGGGTTTCTCTTCCCTATGTGCATGATCTTGCACTTCTTTGCATTAAAGCCCAGTTGCCACTTTTCCGACCACTTTGCTAGTTTATCCAGATCTCTTCTCATTCTGCCCACCCCATCTGGATCATCTACTCTGTTGCAGATCTTGGTGTCATCTGCAAACAGACAAACCTTACCCTCCAGTCCATCTGCAATGTCACTAATGAAGATATTGAAGAGGACTGGCCCCAGGACTGATCCCTGAGGTACCCCACTTGTGACTTGCATCTCTTCTGACTGTATACCATTTACCACCACTCTCTGTTTTCTGCCCGTCAACCAGTTTGCCACCCAGTTGACCAACTTCTGACCCACCCTGAGCCTACCCAGCTTATTTATCAATCTTCTATGTGGAACAGTGTCGAAAGCTTTGTTGAAGTCAAGGTAGGCGACATCAACTGCTCCCCCTTGGTCCACTGCTCTGGTTACCCAGTCACAGAAATCTATGAGATTAGTTTGACAGGACCTTCCTTTTGCAAACCCATGCTGTCTTGGATCCTGTGCCCCTATGGATTCCAGGTGTTGCACTATCCTTTCCTTAGTGTCTGCCACCAGAAATTACTACTCTACGCTGACGATGCAGTCATGTTCACCAACCACCAAAACACATAGCTCCTCGAGAAACAATTACAGCTTGAATTCATGCGCATCGGAGAATGGTTCAAGTCACACAAACTGGTCATGAACTACAGCAAAACAAAGGTTATGACATTCTACAATGCCAGGAGCAAGTATAAATCCTGTGACCTCACCATTCTAAACCAAACAGGACATTACTTGAACACGTTCCTGATTTTAAATACCTAGGTGTCACATTGGACAGCTCACTCTCCTTCCATCGGCACATAGATTCTGTCGCCAAAGTCATCAATATCTGTATAGGCCTGCTCTACAGGCATAAACACTGCATGACTCCTGACACTCTCCGGTTGGCTATCAACAGCTCTATCACCTCCATCATCGATTACGGGCTAGCAATTTATGGCTCTGCCTCCGCCTCTGCCTTCTGCAGAATTACAGTTGCACTCAACAAAACATGCAGGCTGTTAACTGGGGCTGACCGACTTACACACACTTGTGACCTGTACACCAAGGCAGGATGGCTTCCTCTCATCAGCCAGATACAGTATCAAACCTGCCTCTTAGCCAAAAAGTCCTCCTCGGGGTCATGCCCCGGGCATTAACTTCTTGACCACCACAGCACCCAGTGAACTAGAAGTTCACAACAACTAACCTTCCTTGTCCCGAGATGCGGACTACCATGGGCCAGAGGCCTTTGCCCACAGAGCACCACAGTGGTACAATACTCTCGACAAAAAACTCTACCTGCTGCTGCTCTTGGCCCTTTAAGAGACAACTCTGACTTCATCTCATTTCAACTAGTCGTTGTGACTGCCTTGCCTAATCAGGGGCCCAGCTCACTGCCCTCCACTTCAGTCTTGACAGCTACCTCCCCCTTGCCCCTTCTACCTGCCTACCCCTTGCCCTCTCCCTTTCCTCCCCGGGCATTTTCTACTTTTATCCCTCCCTTCCTCTCCTTTAGAGCTCTTACCCTCACCCTCTACCCTCCGACAATGGCCTTCCTGCCTGCATACCCTCTTCCCGCTCACCTGCAGTGCTTATTTCTAAGATTGCCCTTGGCTGGTATGTCATGCTACCTAACATTTGGCACGTTTTGAATTACTGGAATTTCCTATGCCTCAGTCTCTTACTTCTTTTTATTATGTAACTATGTATTATTATGTTGACCTTTGTATGTATACCCCCCATTCCTTCGACGTGGAACCTTTGTAAACGAGCAGTTCCTGCTCAAAGGTATTTGTAATCCTAGATTTCAATAAAATAAAATAAAATAAATAAGGAGTGCCTCCATAATCTTGCCCACTACTGAGGGAAGACTGACTGGTCTGTAGTTCCCTGCCTCCTCCCTGCTACCACGCTTGTGGAGCGGAATCACATGAGCCCTTCTCCAGTCTTCTGGGACCTCTCCTGTGCTCAGAGACTCACTAAACAGTTCTGCTAATGGCTCTACTAGTTCCACCCTTAGCTCCTTAAGTACCCTGGGATGTATGTCATCAGGTCCCATTGCCTTGTCCACCCTGAGCTTAGCGAGCTCTTGTAAGACCCTTTCTTTTGTGAAAGGAGTAGTGCTCACCTCCCTTCCCCTGTGTCCATGGTGCTGAGCTGTGGGTCCTGCCCTAAATTCTCTTCAGTAAATACTGAGCAAAAGTATCTATTTAGGATAGATGCTTTTACAGGGTCCTCCTCCTCCTCACACACACCTTTTTCTCCTTTGAGCTCAGCAATATCCCCTCTGGACTTTTTCCTTTCACTAATGTATCTATAGAAAGTCTTGTCACCTTCTTTTACTGTTCATGCTAGTGTTTCCTCAGTTTGGGACGTTGCCTGCCTTACTGGCTTCCCTGCTTCCCTTAGGGCAGTTTGGTATGCCTCCCTATCTTCATCCCGCTGTGTTCCCTTATATTTCCTGAAGGCCAGCCTTTTGGCTCTGACATTTTCTGCTACTGTATTTGAGAACCAGTGGTTTCCTTCTTCTTTTGCACTTCCTTTTCAGTCTAACACAATGGGATGTTGCTTCAAGTATTGCATCCTTAATGCTGCTCACTCTGCCTGTACCCCTCACCTGTGTTTCTTTTGCCAGGGCTAGCTTAACTCTGTTGGCCATCTTATCAAAGTCAGCTCCTCTGAAGTCCCATATTTTGCCTTGGAATGGGATGATTTAGTTGTAGTGTGAAATTGAACCATACCATGTTATGGTCACTGGCCCCAGGTGACCTTCTACCTGGAGATCTGTGATCCCTTCCTGTTAGTCAGTACTAGATCTAGGATAGCCCTGTCTCTTGTGGGTTGTTGTACCAGTTGTTTGAGGTCCTCCCCTGTAGGGAATCCACCATGTGTCTAGTTCTGGCAGATGTTCCCTGCTGATTGACCAATCTGTATCCGGCATGTTGAAGTCTCCCATTATCAGAACCTCCCTTTAGCTGTCATGTTTTGTATATCTTCTAACAGTAATGTGTCTATGTCCTCCCCTGGTCTGGGGTCTGTAGACAACCCCAGTTCTTATAGCTGTCCCATTTCCTGTTTCCAGGGTGACCCACAGTTCTTCTGGCTCCTTATGTGTATTCTGAATTTCTGTAGCTTTTGATATTTTCATTAACATACGGGCCCTCACCCTCCCCCACCCTTTTTACACCTTGGTCTCTTCTAAACAGTACATAGCCAGGTACTGAAGTCTCCCAAGTGTGGTTACTGGTAAACCACGTCTCACTAATTGCTTCTATGTCCAGTTTAGCCTTTGACATTATTGCCTGTAGGTCTGGGATCTTATTTCCCAGACTGTGAGATAGAGGCAGATACCTGTTTGTAGTGTTTATATGGTTTTTGGAGGTAATATGTTGGTGAGCACCGAGTGATGGGGCTCCCAATTTGCCCCTCCTAACCACCTGCCAACCTCCTGGACCAACTACCCTCTGTGGTCGAGGTACTTCTGTTGGATGATGAGAAAATGGCGGGTGGTTCTTATAATGTATTTCCTCTTGAATATGAAATTTGAGGCGTGCAATCTTTGCCTATGCTACCTGGAGCTAAGCCCTAAGATCTCCAATGGCCCAGCACGTAGGACAGTGTCTTAAATCCTGTAAGACTGTTCTTCTTAGAAGTGTTCCGCAGTACCTGCAGTTAATGATATCCATTCTAGATAAGTTGCTGGGTTTATAACCTGGTCAGAGTAAGTAGAAGGAAGAAAATGCAAGTAGTGGTTTGATTTTGTGTTTTGTTTTTTTATAACTTGTTATAACAAGTTAAATTACTAGTGCCCCTGTAAATGAGCTCACCTTGTGGATGCCCCACTGATCCACCCCTTCCTGCTTTGCCACAGGAAATGTCACGACTGTGGTACATAGAAACATAGAAACATAGAAACATAGACTTTGATGGCAGATAAGGACCGTTAGGCCCATCTAGTCTGCCCATTTCCCTACCTACAGGATAGGCCACAGATCCTAGTTAACCAACAGCCTATATCTTCCTGCCCCCCCACAAGAATTGCCTTATGTCTGTCCCATGCATTCTTGAATTCTCCCACAGTTTTAGACCCCACAACTTCCTCAGGAAGGCTGTTCCATGCATCCACTACCCTCTCTGTGAAATAATACTTCCTCACATTGCCCTGAACCGCCTCCTTCTATCTTTAAATTGTGTCCCCTTGTTCTTGCAAGCTCTTTTTCTGAAAGATGCTACCTCTTGGACTTTGTTGATTCCTTGAGGTACTTGAAAGTTTCTATCATGTCCCCTCTCCCTTCTTTCCTCAAGGGTATACATATTAAGCTCCTTTAGTCTCTCCTCATACGGCTTCTCTTGCAGACCCTGCACCATTTAAGTTGCCCTCCTCCTGGACTGCCTCTATCCTGTCTATGTCCTTGCGGAGATGGGGTCTCCAGAACTGGACACAGTATTCCAGATGGGGTCTCACCAACTGTCTGTACCGAGGGATAACAACTTCCTGTTTTCTGCTGATCTCTCACTATACATCCAGTATACCCCAGCCCTCCCTACTGCCTTCTCACATTGCTTGCTAACCTTAAGGTCATCTGATATGATTACCCCCAGGTCCCTTTCCTGTTTTGTTGTTACTTACCTCCCCACCCATTGTGTATTCTTCCCTGGGTTCTTGTTTCCCAGGTGCATTATTTTGCACTTTTTTGCATTGAATCCTAGCTGCCATACGTCTGACCATTCCTCCAACCTTGCCAAGTCCCTTTTCATCCTTTCCACGCCTCCTTGTGTATCGACCCTGTTGCAGATCTTTGTGTCATCTGCAAAAAGGCATACTTTTCCTTCCAGTCCCTCTGCAATGTCACTGATGAAGACATTAAAAAGGACTGGACCCAATACTGAACCCTGCGGTACCCCACTAGTAACCGCCCTTTCTTCAGAGTGGACTCCATTTACAATTACCCTATAAAAGGAGTATAGTGTGGGGTGGTTGGGGATGGGGGTGGGTGGCTGGGCCCTTCCCCTGCTGAAAAAGAAGAACCACAGACAAAAAACAAGGAGGTAAGAGCAGAAACAATCAGTCAACAACAAATGCAGTAACCCTGAAAGCTTATCCTAATGTTAGATAAAACTGTAAAACCTGTAAAGCACCACCTGTAATAATTTCAGAGAAGATATACCATGTATCCTGTTCCTACCTTCATGAGGTTCACTCCACTCCTAATTTGGCTTGTCAGTGAACCCAGTTAGCATGCACTCCCATGATTGCTTCTGCACCCTGCCTCCTCAGGAACCAAGTCAGGGTCTCCATTCAATCCGACTTCTCTGGGGGTCTACTTATTCACATCAACTACTCGAGCTTACCCATCTTATGGGTCTCATGCTACCTAGATTCAACCTGCTGTCCACTCAGAGACATGCCTTCCGTGTCCATTGCTCCATGGCTCGGGGCTAGCCTGCAACCGACAGTCTCACTCTGCACCCCCAAAGTCCACATCTAGAGCATAGGAAGCTTGGAGCAGGGTCTTCTACCTGGCCCATAGTGAGAATGTCATCTATCCTGGTGGACCTTCAGTCGTCCCTCATTTTGGGCACATCTCTGGATGTAGAATTTATGACTTCCAGCTGCGAGGGTGAGCATCTCATCATGAGGGCCCCTTTGGCTGCCTGAGTGGGTTCAGAGAAACCCTCTACACCATTCTTCATCTGACCACCTCTGGTTCACCTGGTCTATTTCATAGGCTCATGTAGGCTGGCTGAGTGCCTCGGCGGTCATTTCTCTCCTCCTTTGCTTTTGGGCATCTAGTTGCAGAGATGTTGCTCACAACCTTCAAAATTTTTCTTGTTAGAAGGACAGAGTGAGAGCATCTTCCAAATTCCAATCTTTTCCTTTTTCCTCAATATCGACTCTAAATTGCAGTAGCTGAGCTTTCACTAACCAAAACATCCTTTAACCTGGAGGGAAGGTGACAAAGGCCTTGGATTCCCAGAGGTTTCCTCCTCAAAAGGGGTTTTTCCTCTCCTCCATACCAATGGTCATAATATTAGACAGGGTTAGTGCTTTCATAGGTTCTGTAGTTAGGTTCCACTGTTGGATGGAGTCGGATGGTGGCCCCAGCTGTTCCCTCTCTCGTCAGGAAGTCCACCCTTCTGCATCTTGTCAGCTTTCATTTCATTCATCGTCCTCGTCATATCTCATTCATCTCCTTTCCTTCCCATCTACGTCTATCACCTTAATTTCTGGTCTCGCTATCTTCTGACTTCTCGCTTCCTTCTATGTTTGACACCCTTTTGGGTATTCTTTTTAGGCTTCTTCTTAAGCTACCTGTAGCCAAGAGAATCATTCTCGTGGCACCTATAGGAGTTGAGCCCTTCACTAGGGTTCCTCGCCGACATACCCCTACAGGGTGGTATATCCCAGGGATAGAGAAGTGAACAGCCACAATGTATCTAAGTCACACAAGCATACACCACACCAGTTGTGTAAGCACATTGAATTGCAAGGCTACACCTGTAGTTCAATGGACGGAGCAACAAACTACTCCCACATCAGGCCTTTAAAGGCCACTCCTCCTGGCTAGTCCAGGATTCATTTCTTTTGTTGCCCCCACCATCCTCCCCTTCTCCATCAGCAGCATGTCTCTCTTTCCCATGGGCTTCTTCCTAAGCTACCTTTAGCCAAGGGAATCATTCCCACAGCATCTATAGGGGAGGAACCCTTCACTAGGGTTCCTCACTATTGTACCCCTACAGGGTGGTATATCCCATGGATAGAGAGGTGAACAGCCACAATGAATCTAAGTTACACAAGCATACATCATACCAGTTGTGTAAGCACACTGAACTGTAATTATCTCTCCTTTTGATTCTATATTAGTGGGCTAAGAAGATGACAGAATGTGACCCTCAATATTGTGGACTATTTTCCAAAATGCAGATGAGTTATTTCTGGTATCCTCCAACACATTCAAATAGAACTGAGGTTTGGTCTCTCTTATTTAGTTTGGTGCAGGCATTTTTCATGGCCCTGAAAGCTGACCAGTCTGATTCATATTTGGTATGCCTAGCTGTGGCCCAGAAAACATCCCTTGCATGGCAGGCTTTTTTAAATTCACTAGTAAACCAAGGGGCAGATAACTCCTTTACCCACCCTTTAATTAGAGGGGCATGTCTATTTATGATGTCCAGAATCAACTGATTTTGTAATTGTGCAGCTTCATGGATTGATTTAATATCATGCATGGGTACTGAGTTGTGCTAAGAGATAAGGACACCTTAGATGCATCGTGAGGCACAAGGTGATGCCAAGCACCTTCATCTACCAATGACATCTGTGTATCCAGCATGACATGACACCCTGAACTATGTTATTTATTTATTTTAAAAGCTTCACCAGAAAAGACCTACTGAGTGTGATAGGGTTGAATAGGACCCTGTGCCAGTTGTTATGGAGAGTTTGAATGCAGGGAGCTGTTCTTTCCTTTCCTGTCTCTTGTCTGTCTGGTTGCACAACCAGATTTTCTCATGAGACCTAGGACTTGATCACCCCGACAGTCTCGCAGTTCTTTGCATCGCTATCTCTCTACCCTCACTTGCTATTCTGTCTTTTCCTCCATTGCATATCTTCTGATATAAAAATATATGCAAATCATTATGTGGAAATGTAACTGATATTGGGATCCCTTTGTTTAGAAATTATATTGTGTTACTGTTGAAGTGTATATAATTATGGTTTAAGATGATTGCAAAAAGCTATTGGAAACTCAAGGGGTTAACGTGAAATGCAATTTTGAAGCCTTTTGCAGAAGCTGTGTAAAAGGGGCCTCGGTTCTGGGACATTGTGTCCCTGCCTGCACCTGTCTGAAATATACAAGAACAGTTTAGAAAAAAAAAAACAGGATGCTTGTTAGAAAGCAGGATTGCAGAGACTTATAAGAGAGAGAGAGCTGCAATTGCTTGCAATGGACACAGAGATTGAAGGAAAACTCCAGTGGATCTTCTCTATTTATTCTGCCTTTGTAAATAGTTATACGGAACAAGTTTATTTTTTTATGTTACTGCTAGTGCAAATAAATACTTTTTGTGAATTCTACAATGGCTCCTGCTTTTTCCTATGCTTCCTGACCTGTGCCTCGATGACACTGAGCTAATAACAACTCGTTTCCAGATGATTCGTGGGGGGAAGGGGAAGGGGAAGATTACAGAAAGACAAATAGCACTTAATACATAGCAAGTAAAAAACATATTAACCTTTAACCATCACATATAAGTAAACAAAATATAGGTAAAAAACAAATTATGTACAGTGGATAAGTAGATATAGCAGAATCTATATTGAATATATGCAAAACGCAGTAGTTAAGGAGCTACTGATGCCTCAAAGAAAACTTTAAAAAACATAATAACTTGGTACAGTTCTGCTCGTATTCCATTTATATTTTATATATGTCTCCTCCCCATAATTTATTACTAAGGAAATGTATATAAATATATGATCTTTATCCCTTAGAGTTCAGTCTGAGTTCATCTCCCTCTGTAGCTTACTCCCTACTCCAGCGCACAGTTTTCTGATGTGACATCACAATCTGTTGCCATGGGAGTAACTATGATGTCACAAACAGTGCATTATGACCTCGGGTAGGGAGAAAGCAGCTGGAATAGGTGAACTCTTCAGGAGAAATTAACCTGTTTGCATGCAAATGACCTAAGTAATAAATAATGGGGAGAAGGAATACAGAACAAATGGGAAATACAAGCTGACCTTTGTCTAAATATTATGTTCTATTAAAGTTCTCCTGAACACAATACCAGCTCTTTCAGTTCACTGTACAGAAATGCAGGCAGAAATGAGCTAAGACAAACCAGTAGATAATTAGGAGAGTCTATGTGGAGCTGGGTTGGAAGTAGGATATAAGGCAAGGAGATGAGAGTACAGAGGGTAAAAGACAAAGTGAGGGAGAAGAGGAAGGGGCAGAAAGATGGGAGGAGAGGTACAGCAGGGGATCAAGGACACTTGCAGGGCAAAAGTAGAATTTGAGGAGAAGAGAGAGTGTAAGGAAGAGGCAGGGTAGCTAGAGAGGGGGAGAGAATTCCAGAATTTGGGGAGGCGGCAGGAGAAAGCAGCCTGACCAGCTGAGGATGACTTAGTAGGGAGTACAAGGGAGCAGAAACCAGAGTTACAAAGGTTGTAGTGAGAAGGAGGGGAAGAGGTGAGATAAGTGGGGAGAGAGCCCAGCCAGAATTTAGCGATAAAGGAAGAACAATGAGAGAGGCACCTTGTTTCAAGGGGGGGAAGGCAAGGGAGGAATAAAGGGAGCAATGGTGAGTGCAGGATGGGCAATCCAAAGCAAAGTGACAGAAGGAATGGAAGAGGGAATCCAGTCTGGAAAGGGTGTGTAACAAAAATGGGAAGGAAGGAGTTAATGGCTTGGATTTTTCTGGCCTTCTGAAAAAGAAACACTGGGATTCCACTGCCTAGCAGCATCTAGATAAGGTGATGGTCTGAATAATAAATCTCAGCCAGAATGATGAAGAGGGGAACAGACACACACACACACACACACACACACACACACACAGTTTGAAAGGATTGGACCACTCAAAAATAAACTGGATGTTAAATTGATCTAATTGGATATCTATAGGGCTGTTTAAACTGATTGGAACAATTAAACAGATAAATGGTAAATGGTTGGTGCATTCAAAGGACACAAGAATTACCTATTCAAAGGGGGACTGTATTTATTTATTTATTTGCTTTTGTTAACCGGGTAAGTGCACTAGGCATAAGAATCCCTATTTTTAGGCACGACCCGGGAGAAAACAGCTTAAAATACATAAATATACATGTGACACAACACATGAGAAAGCAGCACAGTTCAGAGGGAATCACATATAATCAAAACTTAGGGTATAGAGAGAGACATTGCTTCAACAAGCCAAGAGAAAAACGTTACGGTAAATGCAGTTGCAATACAGTTTGGACAAGTGAACACAACAGCAAAACAATGTGAGAAAACAGGCATTGCAAGAGAGAGCATACATTAAAAACAATATAATAAGTGCCAACTGAGTGGTTAATGAACGGGGGGGGGAGGGAGAGTGGTAGAAAGCAGAGAAGAGAGGGTTGGGATAAAAGAGAGGACATGAAAGAGGGTATTAAGAGAGGTGTCAGAGAAGTGGATTACCTAGAGAAAAATAGAGGGCAGGGAGAAAAAATGGTCTAAGGCGGATTAAAGCAAGTACAGGGGCTAGTATCACGCAGATGCTTGCGGTGAAGTTTCTTAAAACTAGCATGGGTGGTCAGTCAATGAATAGTTTGAGGTATGGAGTTCCAGTATTTCAGAGCCGTGTATGAGAAAGCGCGTGCACCCATATTGGTTCTGCATCTGGGAATGTGAAAAAGGGCTTGGTCAGTCGATCGCTGCCCACAGGAGAGAGGTTGTGAGTCCAGTAGGGAGGCAAGGGATAGAGGGAGGCCTGATCTGGCAACACAGTCAATTAGTGAACAAAAAGACTGGAGTCAGTGGGCGGAGGGGCACAGCCATTTTAAGTCAGCATAGAGCTGGCAATGGTGTTTGTAACATGGTGATGAAGAGGGATAGCGGCAGATGCTATTGTAGGTGGTGTCCCATTTATGGAGGGAGGATTTTGAGGCTGATAGGTAAGTGACTGATCCATATGCTAGGGCTGGGAGAAGAAAGCCTTGAGCCTCAGCTAGTCTAGCCGAAAGTGTAAGGGCGTAGCTAGTACTGTAGGCACTTCCTATCTTGGCATTGACAGATTTACAGGTGGTTGTGATGTGCAGGTCAAAGTCTAGAGATTCGTCGAGAGTGACACCCAGATACTTAAAGGATTTGGTGCTAATCAGTGGGGAGCCATCCGCACACGAGATCATAAGGGGATTATGATTCGCTTTAAGTCTAGCAGGCAAGCCAAAGAGCATGGAGTATGTCTTGCTAGAGTTGAGAACAAGTTTGTTCTCAGTGAGCCAAGATTGAATACTTGCAAAGTCCGAGGCAAGAGGGTGGTTTAAGTCTGTGACAGTTCTAGCACTGTGGCAGATAACTAGGTCATTAGCATAGAGTAGAGATGAGCAGTTAGATGCAAGGAATGGGATGTCGTTAATGAAGACAGAGAAAAGCAAGGGGCCAAGTATAGAACCATGGGGCACTCCAACGTGAACAGATGAAAGATCTGATATGGCTGAGTTGAAAACTGCAGCCTGTTTTCTGTCGGACAGGTAGCTTTCAAACCAGGCCACTGCATCAGTGGAGAAACCTGGGAAGTGTAGTTTTGTAAGAAGAAGGGTATGGCTGACCAGGTCAAATGCCTTAGTTAAGTCAATGAAAACCACGCCTGTCAGGAGGCCCGAGTCCATGGAGGCATAGATGTCATTTGTGAGTTTGAGGAGGGCGGTGGAAGTGCTGCATCCTTTGCGGAAGCCATGCTGTGAGCTAGAAAGAAGGTTGTATTTCTGGAGATATTCTATGGATTGGGTGGCCACTAGTTTTTCCAAGATTTTGCTAAGCACAGAGAGAATTGCTATGGGACGGTAGTTCTTAATTTCTTTAGGATCACCCTTTTTAGGAATTGGTGTGACTTTAGCTATTTTCCAGATATTAGGAACTGTACCGTGGCATAGAGACAGGTTGAAGATTTTGGTTAGGAGAGAGGCTATGAGTGGGGCAGCAGCTTTCAGGAGCCTAGGTTCCAGACCATCAGACCCCGAGCTGGTACTGTCAGGAATGGAGAGTAGCAGTTTTAGCACTTCTCCTCTTGTTGCAAAGTGGACTTCAAAAACAATCGAAACCCAGGGGATAATCATTTCTAAAATTTCAGGCCATATAGACAATGGACAAAAAGAGCTCTTGTAAGAAGCAGGGCTCTTTCCATACTTACTAGGCTAAGGTATCCTGCTTGTAAAAACCACACAAGCAAAATGCCACCCCACGACCCCCATTTAGAATCCTTCCTTGCTGGCTTGGGATGTACCTCACATCAACCCTTGCAGATTCCTCCACTCAGTCATTGCCTGCCTACCCACACAAGGGCACAGACCACGGTAGCACACAAAGATGGGGTTCACCCCTGGGAGACAAGGCAGAGAGACCAAGATCAACCTGTAAGCCCCCAGCCAGTCATTTTCGGTGTCATTTGGGCTCAGAGCAGGGAGGTCCAGCATCCCAAAACTCAGCTCTGAAGGTTTTTTTGCAGGCTTCCTTAGTTGCGTTGTTCCTATCAATAAGGCCATGCAAGGACATCAGTGGTACATTTCCACATGCTGCATGCCGATGTCTGCCACAACTACCAATCCCTGCACAGCTGAGGTTCTCAGGTGCACTTGATCCTGTTTGCCAAGATTGAGTACAAAAATACCACCAACAGCTAATTTCGTTCAGTTTCAGTTTGTTTCTATCTGTATGCTCCCCTGGGACAAGGCTGAAAATGGTCAGAATTACCCAGCCTTAATTTCCCGGACAACAAACGCTAAGTGAAATAAAACTGAGTCAGAATGTTACAGAGAGCCATCGCTCACTCCACCCAGAGGAGAGCTGTCCATCTGGCACTCTATCAACCTCCCCCTGGCCAATCCTCCAACAGTCCACTAAGTCACTGGTGCCACAAGACAGGCCTTTGACACAGTGCTACATAAAAGGCTGATTAGGAAGCTGAACAACCTAGCAGTGAGATCCGTAGTGCTAAACTGGGTTACAAACTGGTTAAAGAATAGGAGACAAAGGGGTGGTGGGTTAACGGCACTCGCTCTAAAGAGGGGAGTGTGACAAGTGGGTTACCTTAAGGCCCATTACAGAGACCAGCCCTTTACAATAGCTTTATAGGGGACATTGCAGAAGAGCTGGAAGGGAAAGTATGAAACAATTACTCACTGTAGTAATGTTTTTTCTTAACAGATCCATCAGCAATATTCACAAACTGCATCTCAGTTTACTGGCTTGAGTAGACCCGGAGACAGATCTTATGCTAATTATGGAATTTAGTATTAGAAGGAAGTTCAAACTCTACACTGTGGTCACCCTCCCACTAACTGTCCTTCTTCAGATTTGTTTATAAAGCTGGGGGGGAGGCTGTGACCACTAAAACTAGCTATATGGTTACAAAACATTTATCAAAAGTTTTAATAAAAGTTTGAAAATAGTAAACAATAAAAAGCAGACTTTTGATTAGACCACGTATACAAGCAATAATGCTCAACTGGGTGGGTAGTACTGAGCTATACCCGCCCACTCAGGGGTGTAATGAGGCCCAATAACACAGGTGGAGGGCCTTATAGCCCCTGAAGGGTGGTACAGCACATACCGCTCACCCTGGAGGGCATTACTGTGCTCAGAAAAGTTTTTTTTTTTATTTTTTTAATTTGATAAACTGTATAAAAAAGGGCATAAATTAATTTAAAATTCTTTTCATACAAATGTATGAAAATTGCCAGCAGCAAAAGGCCATCATGGTCTAGCTAGGCTGCTCGTGAATGCAGCTAGCTCCCTATTCAGCAGCTGCCCCACCCCTCCCTTACCTCCCTTTACCTTTCCCTTTGCCCTGTCCCACCCCTTCTTTTTTTTTTTTTTTTTATACTTTCTCTTTGTACCCCCTTCTCTGCTAGATTCCTTTCTTCGGGGATCCCTAGGCTGCGTATTCCCGTAGTTCCACCCCAGGTACCTCCCTCCGGGTGCTGGTTAGCCTTTCCCCATCCTGCCTTGGTTTACCCCCCGGGTGGGAAGGAGAGGGACCCCCCCTTTAGTCCCCCTTTCACACCTCAAGTAAGTGTCGGAAGGCGTCACCTGGTTAAGGGTTATCTTGGGACAGCTGGGTCCTGCCTACAGGAGTCCAGCATAGGTTTTTCCGCTTTTCTGTTCCCAGCCCACAGGATGTCTGCATGCAAGGGGGGCCATGGAGCGACGCACGTCGTGATGTGCTAACGCTTCACCTCCCGGTAGATGTCCTCCCTCCCTTATATGCTGTCTCGCTGCACCTCCACCTGTGGTCACCCAGCTGGCGGTATCACAGCGAGACCCGCATCCCACCCCACCCGGAGGAGGAGAGCAGCCTTTGGGTGCTCAATCCTCCTACCCCAGCCCGGCCCTCCAGCTGCAGGTCCGTTCCTGAACCCGGAGTGCGCTGGCGCCTGGTGGTAGCCCTACCGCTGCACAGCAGGCCAGCGTCCCACCCCTTCTTGAAGCATTAATGTAATGTAGTCCCCCCCCCACTGGGAGAATTATTAGTAGAGGGCGCTGATGTTTATGCGGAGTTTCTCTGCTTTGTAGGCAACCCCACCCTTCCAACAGCATTCAGCACCCCCTTCCATCAGAAGAATTTTGGTGTAAACTGATCTCTTTGTGCAGTGTGGGAATTGTTTAACACCTTGCTTACCTGATATTCTTCAAAATGCCCAGTACCCATTTGAGCGCGGTTAGCCAGGACTGGAGTGTACACAGTCAGTTAGAGTGTAGTGCTGACTCGAGGATGAGACCAGCAGGACTTTCCTGGTTTCAGCTATTGCAGGTGGACATGCGTGGACTGCTTGCAGCAGAAGAGAAAGCATGCGGGTAGCCAAAAGACGGAGACACCAGTAAGAGTGGGTGTATGTCTGGAGGACAAGGACATAAGTATGAGCAGGCAGCACTGCAGAAAGGTTACCTGGTTTTTAGGTGGGTGAGGGAGAATAGTAAGCAGTTTTTATTTTAATTACAAGTTGATCAACGAAAAGTGACAGTCGGGTGGTGGTGCAGCCACCAGCTGGGTAGCTCACTCAGTAAGTGAGAAAAAAATGTTGATTGGTCAACTTTTTTAAATTTTAATGTGTGCTGGCACATGAATTTGGCCAGGAAAACAGGCAGTTGGCAGCTGGCCCAGTGGCGCAGAGGGCTGAGGCACTGTATGCCACACCTCGCACCACACCGGCGACCAGAGTTCGGGAGCAAGCTCAAGGCACCGAGGGTAGGCCAGAGAGGAGACGGTTCAGGCGTCCGACGACAGCTCACCTTCTCCAGGGAGGGAGGGTTGAAGGCCTCTTCAACAGTATACCTCACAGAGTCGGCTGGGAGGTATTGAGCCATCTGCTTTCAGTACATTGGGAGGGGGGCTGCAGCAGACGCCGAAGTGGTAAGTGCACGCCTCCCTGGATGTCACTGCACGTCCGCTCTCGCCATCGGGGTTAGATGCTGTAAGACAGTTACATCAGGGCAGTGTTCTGCTGGAATTACCATCAGAGAGGAGAAGCTTTGACCTACTGCTCTGACAATATCCATGGGAGCTGACAGGTAGCATAGGAATTCAGTCTCTCTCCAAGTGCAGTAGAGGGGTAAGACAGCACAGTATACCTCAGTTAATAACCTTTTTCTTTTGTCACCTGTTATTTAAAACCATTTGTTTATTTTTCCTGTAACAGTGTTCTTCTCTTGTGTTAGACATATATATATCCTGTAATGCAACTTTTGACCTTCTTTAAGTAAAAAGTTATTTATTTATGGATACACCTTCTACAGAAAGGACAGACCCTCGAGAAGAGGGGGCGGGGTTCTGATATATGTAAGGGACACAATTACATCCTCCCTCGTTAGTATGCCACAAGGCCTAACCCCGGACATAGAAGCAATCCTAATACGGCTCACCCTAGGAGGGGCTAAGCACCTCACAATAGGCTGCGCTTACAGCCCCCCTACTAATGCGCTAGGTTCTCTGGATACCCTCCTGAAGAACCCAGCAGTAGAATCTGCTTCAGAGGTCATCCTACTGGGGGACTTCAACCTAAACTGGGCCCTTGAGGTGAAATCTGCCATCAATGATATACTAAACGACTACCACCTCACCCAAGTCATCTCCCTACCAACCAGAATGAACCATGTAACAGGAAGGCATACCACAATCGACTGGGTCCTGGCTTCTTCCCCCAACAATGTAAAAATGGCAGGGACCTTGGCCGATGCCTTGAGTGACCACTCGCCTGTATTTGCCATCTGGAAGAACTGTACGAACAAAGTCCCGCCCAGGCTCATCACCTATAGGGACTACTCTAACTTCCTCCCTGACCAATTCATTCGGTACTTAAATGGTATCGACTGGAGCAAAATAAGACACCTTCCTAGTCTGGAGGATGCCGCTAAATTTTTCCAGACATCCCTCTCCAGAATTACGGACCTCTTAGCTCCTTTGAAAACCCACAGAGTAAAGGGAAGCTGCTACAAGTGGATCTTGCCTCCTCTAAAAGCCCTGATGTCCACCCGGGACAAGGCCTGGAAAAAGTACAGGAAATCAAAGCTACGGGGGACTTAGTCGGCTACAGGGCCCTAAGAAACCAATGTAAAAAGGACATAAAGCTAGCTAAAAAGCCTATATCTCCAACCTTCAGAAAACTAACCTAGGCAATCCTAGGCTTTTCTGGACCACATTAATGAACTCCTCAAGGGGGCATTAAAACTACACCCAGCCCAATCTTGGCTAATGGGCAACTAGTCTATGAGGGATCTCTCATTGCTGAGACCCTTAACAGTTACTTTACGAACCTGGATGCATACAACCGGGGACCCCCTGACAGGAGGAGTGAGGTGGCTGCACAACAGCCCCTGGACCTTGACCGCCCTTCGTTTCACCTGAGGCTGGTCAGGGAAAGGGAGGTTTTTACCACCCTTAAATCCCTACAATCGAGAGGATCTGGGGGCCCTGACGGGATCCAAACCAGAATCCTCAAGGAGGGAGCCCCAGCTCTAGCTAAACCCCTAACCTGGCTGATCAACCGGTCCATAATGGAGGGATCTGTACCCAAGCTTTGGAAACAGGCTCTGGTGATTCCCATACACAAGGGAGGATCAGCAGAGCCCATTGAGAACTACAGGCCTATCTCTTTGTTGTGTGCCATAGCAAAAGTACAGGAGAAGCTAGTCTACTCCCAACTCCGTGACTACCTAGAAATCCACCGGGCAATCTCACCATCGCAGCACGGGTTCAGGGCCAAGCATGGGACGGACACTGCGCTAACTAAATTCTCTACAGAAGTACTGAGCAATAATGACGGAGGGGTCAGCACAGGGGCGGTCTTCATTGACCTATCTAAAGCTTTCGACTTGGTAAATCACAACCTCCTTCTTCAAAAGATGCACTCTCTTGGCCTTGACACCCACTCACTGGGATGGTTCAAGAGTTATCTCTCTGGACGCACCCAGAGGGTTAAGTGGGAGGATAAAGTCTCCAAGCTAGCCCTACTCAAAGAAGGGGTACCCCAAGGGTCAATCCTCGGCCCCCTTCTCTTTACACTGTACATAAATGATCTGCATAAACACTGCGGGAGTAGCAGCGCCATCCAGTACGCGGATGATGCAGTCATTTATAGAGCTTCCCCTAACTTACCAGAGTTGCAGACAGCCCTCCAAGAAGACATCCATCAGATGGAGGACTGGCTCACTCTGAACAAAATGGTTTTAAACACCAACAAAATGAAGGTAATGCTCTTTGGCCCTAGATCCCTGGGAACAGAGAGGTCACATCTCCTTCAACTCCAGTCCAGGGGGGGTGCAAAACTTGAGGTGGTCACCTCCACCAAATACCTTGGCCTTACCCTGGACCAAGGCCTCACACTAAAAAATCATGTAGATCAAATCACCAAAGCCATCCATGGGAAACTTGGCATCCTTTATAGACTAAAGGACCAGATCATCCCGGAAGCTAGGGTAGCCATTGCCACTAGTGTACTCCTCCCAAAGCTCACATACGCGGCCCTGATCCTCCAGGGCGTGGCCGTGATGGAGTTAGGAAGGCTGCAGACCTTGTACAATAAGATAGTCCGCTATGCCACCATGTCTCACCCGAGGACTCACCACTGTGAGGCCCAATCCAGGCTCAGGTGGCCATCTCTGGATGCTCGCCTCTCCTACCCAACCCTCTGCCTTACATTCAAGCTACTGGGTCCCTCACCTCCCCCCAGCCTGGATGGGCTCGTCAGGTGAAACCCAACCCACGGTGCCTGCGCTCATCAGGCCAAACTCTCCTCGGGGTTCCCAGGATTAGGACTAAAGCCGGGTCTAGGGTCCTTGCGACACAGCCCCTTCCACCTGGAACAACCTCCCTTGGAGGTACGGGAGCTGCGACCATTACCAGCTTCCGGACTAAGCTTAAGGACACCTGCTCAACAGGAGCATATGTCTTTGCTACAGTACCTGACCACATACTGCCACCTGGGTAGCTCAATAGACCCTCCCTACCTCCATCCTGGCAGTATAACAGTCCTCCCCTTTCAGACGGGGTGCACTTATGTCCCAAATCTATCCCCCTTCCAACTTGTCCACGCAGCAGTTAACCTTAGATCTTTAGCTGCTGCTCACTATTCCAGAGCTCTTTTAATCTAATCAATAATTAGTGATGTTTAATGTTTAATGGTCTCATTATTTGTAAATTCTATGTCCTTACAGCCTGCATGTCTTCCACTACCTGCTGCCCGTAAACATATGTATTCTTACTGTTAAAAACTACTCAGTCTCCTGACTGTACTGATCTGTTACCTGTATGTTTGTTGTTTCACCCGGGTCGCCCCTGAAAAAGGGACCTTTAGGGGCCCAGCGGGCCTACCCGGTCATCAAAATTCAATAAATAAATATTTACACAAGTCGTGATTGTGATTTAAATTACTAAGGTAATTAATGATTTACACTGGCTGGGGCAAAACTCTATTAGCTTCTGCCATCCAAAAGACACACTACCAGACTTTAACCTGTGCAATTGCATATTTGACCTCCTAGCTCTGTGCAATGGGGAAAGGTTATTTTGCTGGTGGAACCAGCTGGCGGCAGCAAAAAAACAGAGATAGACACCTTTCTGAAGGCTGTTTCAGCCCAGAGAGAGAGAGAGGTGGTTTGTAACGGGGTGGACTTAGGAGCAACACTGTAGACAATATCTCCCATAAGAATCATTTGCTGGATAATGGCACTACAAGCCAGCCACGTGATGGAACCATAGTTCCTCTATAAAGCACCAAGTTTAGGGTACAGTTTTTTTGTGGATAGCATCCACATGTCCAGAAAAATTGAGGTGACTATTGAGTCAGACCCCTAGGTACTTAAAGGTGGGAACATCATCTATCATGATCCCATCCAGGGTGTGGAAGGAGGAGAAGACAGTAAGCATTGAGAGCTTCTACAGTACCTAGCACCACTGATCAAATAGTCTTAAAAGAAAAAAAATACATTCAGTGAAAATCAGCTTCAAAATCAGAGCTGGCCAGTTGTGCTGAAATACCAAGATTTCTTCCACCTGTTTTCTAATGATATTGTAACTGTTCACACAGCCCTTATCTTTTCTTAGTGGATAAGGGAATTTATAGGCTGTGACTCATTACAATTTATGATGTAAATTGTTTGCCCCTCCTGCTGTTGTCCATCTTGTCTGAGATGTTACTGAAAACAGGATCTTGACTTAGTCAACTCTGCTGGGCAAGCAATAATAATTAAAAGAAACTATACAACTAGCCATGATTGTCATTTTAATTCTGCTGGATGTTGTAATTCAGGACCCATACAACATGAGATTACAGAATATTGGATTGCAGACATTTGCCCAGATGCACCCTATGACACAGTGGAAGTGCGTTATGCTGGCAAATTGGGTTCGGGAGCAGACTTGGGAGCAGACCATGTGACACCTAGGGGAGTTTGGGAGTTGCCGCCACAAGGCAGTGCTACCTGGTGAGGAAGGTAGGTGCTGGCTTCTAGCACCTCAGCAACTCTTACAGAGGGCCAGTGAGCTTGCCCTATCACTGGGGAACATCTGTGTGTGTGCAGGCCAACAGTCGACACTACAAGGTGGCATGGGAGGAGGAGGAAGGGAGGGATGCAAAACTCTGGAGTAGGAACCACAGGGTTATCTACATGATGGCCAGTGGAGCTGTTTGGCCACACTCTGTGGGTCCACACTTGTGCAAGTGGTGTGGCTAGAGGAGAACCAGGCTGAAAGCTGCACCATGAGTAAGGTACAAGGACTAGGCGGGTGCACCAGAAGAGAGAAAGTTGTATGAATAAAGAAAGAAATATGCCCAGAGAGGGGCTACACAATGGCCCAATAAGAGCATCTTGCACTGCTGCACAGGTGACCCCAGTGGTTAGAGAGTGGACTTGGGTCGCTACCAATGGAGGCAGGCCAAGACTGGGGCCACATTGTTAGCCCAATGGCAGAGTGTTGGGCTGCTGTATAAGTGACCAAAGGTTAGGGAGAAGAATTGTGTCTCTAGTGTTGGAGGCAAACCAGGATTTGGGCTTTATCAATGGCAGCGTGTTGCATTGCTGTGCAGGAGACCCAGGTAAGGAAGTGGATATAGATCACTAGCGTTGGAGACAAGCCTGGGCTGGGGCCACACTGATGGCACAGTGGCAGTGGCTTGCACTGCTGTACAGGTGACCCCAGCAGTGAGAGAGTGGACAAGGGTTGCTAGCGTTGGGGGCAGGCCAAGGCAGTGATGGCCCAATAGCAGAATGTTGTGATGTTGTACAGCTGGCCAGGGTTTCGGAAAGGACTGGGTCACTAGCGTTGGAGGCAGGACAGGACTGGGACTGTGTCGATGACCCATTGGCAGGGTGTTGTATTGCTGTGCAGCCAGCACAGGTTACAGACTGGACTTGGGTTACTAGCATTGGAGGCAAGCCAAGATTAGGGCTGTATCGATGGCCAAATGGCAGCTTGTTGTATTGATGTGCAGGTGGCCCAGGTTTGTGAATGGACTTGGGTTACTAGCGTTGAAAGTAGGCTAGCACTGGGGCTGTATCGATGGCCCAATGACAGCTTTTTGTATTGCTGTGGAGGAGGCTGGGGTTAGTGAATGGACTTGGGTCACTAACAATGGAGGAAGGCCAGGATCAAGACCGTATCAATGGCCCAGTGGCAGCTTGTTGTATTGCTGTGCAGGTGGCTGGGGTTAGTGAGTGGACTAGGTTTACTAGCATTGGAGGCAGGCCAGGACTGGGGCTGTGTCGATGGCCCAATGACAGAGTGTTGTATTGCTCTGTAGGTGGCCCAAGTTAGTGAGTGGACTTGGGTCACTAGCACTGGAGGTAGGCCAGGATTGGGGCTGTATTGATGGCCCAATGGCAGCTTATTGTATTGTTGTGCAGGTGGCCCAGGTTAGTGAATGGACTTGGGTCACTAACGTTGGAGGCAGGCCAGGACTGGGGCTGTATCGATGGCCCAGTGGCAGCTTGTTGTATTGTTGTGAAGGTGGTCCGGGTTACAAAGTGGCCTTGTGTTACTAGCGTTAGAGGCAGGCCAGGATTGGGACTGTGTTGATGGCCCAATGGCTGGGTGTTGTATTGTTGTGCAGGTGGCCCAGGTTAGTAAGTGGACATGGGTTACTAGCATTGGAGGTAGGCCAGGATTGAGATTGTATCGATGGCCCAATGGTAGCTTGTTGTATTGCTGTGGAGGTGGCTGGAGTTAGTGAGCGGACCTGGGTTACTAGCATTGGAGGTAGGCCAGGATTGGGGCTATATCATTGGCCCAATGGCAGCTTGTTGTATTGCTATGCAGGTGGCCTAGTTTAGTGAGTGAACTTGGGTTACTAGCATTGGAGGCAGGCCAGGATTGGGGTGGTATCGATAGCCCAATGACATCTTGTTGTATTGCTGTACAGGTGGCCTGGGTTAGTGAGTGAACTTGGGTTACTAGCATTGAAGGCAGCCCAGGATTGGGGTGGTATTGATGGCCCAATGGCATCTTGTTGTATTGCTGTGCAGGTGGCCTGGGTTAGTGAGTGAACTTGGGTTACTAGCATTGAAGGCAGGCCAGGATTGGGGTGGTATTGATGGCCCAATGGCAGGGTGTTGTGCTGTTGTATGGCTGGCCTGGGTTACAGAGTGGACTTGGGTCAGTAGCGTTTGAGGCAGGCCAGGACTGGAACTGTGTCAATGGCCCAGTGGCAGAGAGTTGTATTGCCATGCAGGTGGCCCAGGTTAGTGAGTTGACTTGGGTTACTAGCATTGGAGGCAGGCCAGGACTGGGGCTGTATCGATGGCCCAGTGGCAGCTTGTTGTATTGCTGTGCAGGTGGAACGGGTTAGTGAGTGGACTTGGGTTACTAGCGTTGGAGACATGCCAGGATTGGGGCTGTATCGATGGCCCAATGGCAGGGTGTTGTTTTGCTGGGCAGGTTCCTGGGGTTAGATAGTGGACTTGGGTTACTAGCATTGGATGAAGGCCAGGATTGGGATTGTATCGATGGCCCAATGGCAGTTTGTTGCATTGCTGTGGAGGTGGATGGGGTTAGTGAGTGAACTTGGGTTACTAGCGTTGAAGGTAGGCCAGAATTGAGGCTATATCGATGGCCCAATGGCATCTAGTTGTATTGCTGTGCAGGTGACCTGGGTTAGGAGTGGACTTGGGTTACTAGTGTTGGAGGCAGTCCAGGATTGGGACTATATTGATGACCCAATAGTAGGGTGTTGTGCTGTTGCACAGCTGGCCTGGGTTACAGAGTGGACTTGGGTCACTAGTGTTGGAGGCAGGTAAGGATTGGGACTGTGTCGATGGCCCAATGGGAGGGTGTTGTATTGCTGTGCAGGTGGCCCAGGTTAGTGAGAGAACTTGGGTTAATAGCATTGGAGGAAGGACAGGATTGGGACTGTGTTGATAGCCCAATGGCAGCTTGTTGTGTTGCTGTGCAGGTGGCTCGGGTCAGTGAGTGAACTTGGGTTACTAGCATTGGAGGCAAGCAAGAATTGGGACTGTATCAATGGCCCAATGGCAGGGTGTTGTATTGATATACAGGTTGCCCGGGTTAGTGAGTGGACTTGGGTTACTAGCGTTGGAGGCAAGCCAGGATTGGGAAGGACAGTATCGGTGGCCCAATAGCAGCTTGTTGTATTGCTGTGCAGGTGTCCCAGGTTACAGAGTGGACTTGGGTTACTAGCGTTGGAGGTAGGCTCGGATTGGGACTGTATCGATGGCTCAATGGCAGCTTTTTGTATTGCTGTAGAGGTGGCTTGTGAGTGGAATTGGGTCACTAGCGTTAGTGGCAAGCCAGGATTTGGGCTGTATAAATGGCCCAATGGCGCCTTGTTGTATTGCTGTGCAGGTGGCTTGGGTTAGTGAGTGGACTTCGGTTACTAGCGTTGGAGGCAGACCAGGATTGGGGCTGTGTCAATGGCCCAATGGCAGCTTGTTGTATTGTTGTGCAGGTGGTCTGGGTTAGTGAGTGGATTTGAGTTACTAGCATTGAAGGCAGGCCAGGACTGGGGCTGTATCAATGGCCCAATGGCAGCTTGTTGTATTGCTGTGCAAGTGGCCCGGGTTTGTGAGTGGACTTGGGTCACTAGCTTTGGAGGTAGGCCAGCATTGGGACTGTATCGATGGCTCAATGGCAACTTGTTGTACTGCTGTGCAGGTGGCTTGTGAGTGGACTTGGGTCACTAGCGTTGGAGGCAAGCCAGAATTTTGGCTGCATCAATTGACCAATGGCAGCTTGTTGTATTGCTGTGCAGGTGGCTAGTGAGTGGATTTGGGTTACTAACGTTGGAGTCAGGCCAGGATTGGAGCTGTATCAATGGCCCAATGGCAGGGTGTTGTATTGCTGTACAGGTGGCCTGGGTTAGTAAGTGGACTTGGGTTACTAGCGTTGGAGGCAGGCCAGGATTGGGGCTGTGTTGATAGCTCAGAGGCAGGGTGTTGTATTGCTATGCAGGTGGTCCGGATTAGTGAGTGGACCTGAGTTACAAGCATTAGAGGTAGGCCAGGACTGGGGCTGTATCGATGGCCCAATGGCATCTTGTATTGCTGTGCAGGTGGCCTGGGTTAGTGAGTGAACTTGGGTTACTAGTATTGAAGGCAGGCCAGGATTGGGGTGGTATTGATGGCCCAATGGCAGGGTGTTGTGCTGTTGTCTGGCTGGCCTGGGTTACAGAGTGGACTTGGGTCACTAGTGTTTGAGGCAGGCCAGGACTGGGACTGTGTCAATGGCCCAATGGCAGGGTGTTGTATTGCCATGCAGGTGGCCCAGATTAGTGAGTTGACTTGTGTTACTAGCATTGGAGGCAGGCCAGAATTGGGACTGTATCGGTGGTGCAATGGCAGGGTGTTATATTGCTGTGCAGGTGGAGCGGGTTAGTGAGTGGACTTGGGTTACTAGCGTTGGAAGTATGCCAGGATTGGGGCTGTATCGATGGCCCAATGGCAGCTTGTTGTATTGCTGTGTAGGTGGCTGGAGTTAGTGAGTGGACTTGGGTTTCTAGCGTTGGAGGCATGCCAGGATTGGGGTTGTATCGATGACCCAATGGCAGGGTGTTGTATTGCTGTGCAGGTGGCCCAGGTTAGTGAGTGGACTTGGATTATTAGCATTGGAGGTAGGCCAGGATTGGGGTTGTATCGATGGCCTAATGGCAGCTTGTTGCATTGCTGTGGAGGTGGACGGGGTTAGTGAGTGGACTTGACTTACTGGCATTGGAGGTAGGCCAGGATTAAGGCTATATCGATGGCCCAATGGCATCTTGTTGTATTGCTGTGCAAGTGACCTGGGTTAGTGAGTGGACTTGGGTTACTAGCGTTGAAGGTAGGCCAGAATTGAGGCTCTATCGATGGCCCAATGGCATCTAGTTGTATTGCTGTGCAAGTGACCTGGGTTAGTGAGTGGACTTGGGTTACTAGTGTTGGAGGCAGTCCAGGATTGGGACTATATTGATGACCCAATGGCAGGGTGTTGTGCTGTTGTACAGCTGGCCTGGGTTACAGAGTGGACTTGGGTCACTAGTGTTGGAGGCAAGCAAAGACTGGGGCTGTGTCGATGGCCCAATGGCAGAGTGTTGTACTGCTTTGCAGGTGTCCTAGATTACAGAGTGGACTTGGGTTACTAGCGTTGGAGGTAGGCCCAGATTGGGACTGTATTGATGGCTCAATGGCAGCTTTTTGTATTGCAGTGCAGGTGGCTTGTGAGTGGACTTGGGTTACTAGCGTTGGAGGCAGGACAGGATTGGGGCTGTGTCAATGGCCCAATGGCAGCTTGTTGTATTGTTGTGCAGGTGGTCCAAGTTTGTGAGTGGACTTGGGTCACTAGCGTTGGAGGTAGGCCAGGACTGGGGCTGTATCGATGGCCCAATGGCAGCTTGTTGTATTGCTGTGCAGGTTTCCCAGGTTACAGAGTGGACTTGGGTTACTAGCGTTGAAGGTAGGCCCAGATTGGGACTGTATCGATGGCTCAATGGCAACTTGTTGTATTGCTGTGCAGGTGGCTTGTGAGTGGACTTGGGTCACTAGCGTTGGAGGGAAACCAGAATTTTGGCTGCATCAATGGCCCAAAGGCAGCTTGTTGTATTGCTGTGCAGGTGGCTTGTGAGTAGACTTGGGTCACTAGCACTGGAGGCAGGCCCGGATTGGAGCTGTATCAATTGCCCAATGGCAAAATGTTGTATTGCTGTACAGGTGGCCTGGGTTAGTAAGTGGACTTGGGTTACTAGCATTGGAGGTAGGCCAGGATTGTGGCTGTATCAATGGCCCAATGGTAGGGTGTTGTATTGCTGTGTAAGTGGCTAGTGAGTGGACTTGGGTTACTAGCGTTGGAGTCAGGCCAGGACTGGGGTTGTATCAATGACCCAATGGCAGCTTCTTCTATTGCTGTGCAGGTGGTCTGAGTTAGTAAGTGGACTTGGGTTACTACTGTTTGAGGTAGGCCAGGATTGGTGCTGTATCAATGACCCAATGGTAGCTTGTTGTATTGCTGTGCAGGTGGCCTAGGTTAGTGAGTGAACTTGGGTTACTAGCGTTGGAGGCAGGCCAGGACTGGGTCTGTGTTGATGGCCCAGAGGCAGGGTGTTGTATTGCTGTGCAGGTGGTCTGGGTTAGTGAGTGGACCTGGGTTACTAGCATTGAAGGTAGGCCAGGACTGGGGCTGTATTGATGGCCCAATGGCATCTTGTTGTATTGCTGTGCAGGTGGCCTGGGTTAGTGAGTGAACTTGGGTTACTAGCATTGAGGGCAGGCCAGGATTGGGGTGTTATTGATGGCCCAATGGTAGGGTGTTGTGCTGTTGTATGGCTGGCCTAGGTTACAGAGTGGACTTGGGTCACTAGCATTTGAGACAGGCCAGTACTGGGACTGTGTCAATGGCTCAATGGCAGGGTGTTGTAATGCCATGCAGGTGGCTCAGGTTAGTGAGTTGACTTACGTTACTAGCATTGGAGGAAGGCCAGGATTGGGACTGTATCGATGGCGCAATGTCATTGTGTTGTATTGCTGTGCAGGTGGTGCGGGTTAGTGAGTGGACTTGGGTTACTAACGTTGGAGGTAGGCCAGGATTGAGGCTATATCGATGGCCCAATGGCAGCTTGTTGTATTGCTGTGCAGGTGGCTCGGGTCAGTGAGTGGACTTGGGTTACTAGCATTGGAGGCAAGCAAGGATTGGGACAGTATCAGTGGCCCAATGGCAGGATGTTGTATTGCTGTACAGGTGGCCCGGTTAGTGAGTGGACTTGTGTTGCTAGCGTTGGAGGCAGGCCAGGATTGGGACTGTATCAATGGCCCAATAACAGATTGTTGTATTGCTGTGCAGGTGTCCCAGGTTACAGAGTGGACTTGGGTTACTAGCGTTGGAGGTAGGCCCAGATTGGGACTGTATCGATGGCTCAGTGGCAGCTTTTTTGTATTGCTGTGCAGGTGGCTTGTGAGTGGACTTGGGTCATTGGCGTTGGAGGCAAGCCAGGATTTGGGCTGTGTCAATGACCCAAAAGGTAGCTTGTTGTATTGCTGTGCAGGTGGCCCAGGTTAGTGAGTGGACTTGGGTTACTAGCGTTGGAGTCAGGCCAGGATTGGGACTATATCCATGACCCAATGGCAGCTTCTTCTATTGCTGTGCAGGTGGTCTGAGTTAGTGAGTGGACTTGGGTTACTAGTGTTTGAGGTAGGCCAGGATTGGGGCTGTATCAATGACCCAATGGTAGCTTGTTGTATTGCTGTGCTGGTGGCCTAGGTTAGAGAGTGAACTTGGGGTACTAGCATTGGAGGCAGGCCAGGATTGGGTCTGTGTTGATGGCCCAGAGGCAGGGTGTTGTATTGCTGTGCAGGTGGTCTGGGTTAGTGAGTGGACCTGGGTTACTAGCATTGAAGGTAGGCCAGGACTGGGGCTGTATTGATGGCCCAATGGCATCTTGTTGTATTGCTGTGCAGGTGGCCTGGGTTAGTGAGTGAACTTGGGTTACTAGCATTGAGGGCAGGCCAGGATTGGGGTGGTATTGATGGCCCAATGGTAGGGTGTTGTGCTGTTGTATGGCTGGCCTGGTTTACAGAGTGGACTTGGGTGACTAGCATTTGAGACAGGCCAAGACTGGGACTGTGTCAATGGCTCAATGGCAGGGTGTTGTATAGCCATGCAGGTGGCTCAGGTTAGTGAGTTGACTTGGGTTACTAGCATTGGAGGCAGGCCAGGATTGGGACTGTATCGATGGCACAATGTCATTGTGTTGTATTGCTGTGCAGGTGGAGCGGGTTAGTGAGTGGACTTGGGTTACTAACGTTGGAGGTAGGCCAGGATTGAGGCTATATCGATGGCCCAATGGCAGCTTGTTGTATTGCTGTGCAGGTGTCCTGGGTCGGTGAGTGGACTTGTGTTACTAGGGTTGAAGGCAGTCCAGGATTGGGACTGTATCGATGGCCCAATGCAGGGTGTTGTGCTGTTGTACAGCTGGCCTGGGTTACAGAGTGGACTTGTGTCACTAGTGTTGGAGGCAGGCAAGGATTGAGACTATATCGATGGCCCAATGGCAGGGTGTTGTATTGCTGTGCAGGTGGCCCAGGATGGTGAGTGGACTTGGGTTAATAGTGTTGGAGAAAGGACAGGATTGGGACTGTGTTGATGGCCCAATGGCAGCTTGTTGTGTTGATGTGCAGGTGGCTCGGGTCAGTGAGTGGACTTGGGTTACTAGCATTGGAGGTAAGCAAAGATTGGGACTGTATCAATGGCCCAATGGCAGGGTGTTGTATTGTGGTGCAGGTGGCCCAGGTTAGTGAGTGGACTTGGGTTACTAGCGTTGGAGGTAGGCCAGGATTGGGGCTGTATCAATGACCCAATGGCAGCTTGTTGTATTGCTGTACAGGTGGCCCGGGTTAGTAAGTAGACTTGGGTTACTAGCATTGGAGGTAGGCCAGGATTAGGGCTGTATCAATGGCCCAATGACAGGGTGTTGTATTGTTGTGCAGGTGGCCCAGGTTAGTGAGTGGACTTGGGTTACTAGCGTTGGAGGTAGGCCAGGATTGGGGCTGTATCAATGGCCCAATGGCAGGGTGTTGTATTGTTGTGCAGGTGGCCCAGGTTAGTGAGTGGACTTGGGTTACTAGCGTTGGAGGTAGGCCAGGATTGGGGCTATTTCAATGGCCCAATTGCAGGGTGTTGTATTGCTCTGCAGGTGGCTAGTGAGTGGACTTGGGTTACTAGTATTGGTGTCAGGCCAGGATTGGGGCTGTATCAATGGCCCAATGGCAGCTAGTTGTATTGCTGTGCAGGTGGCCTAGGTTAGTGAGTGAACTTGGGGTACTAGCGTTGGAGGCAGGCCAGGATTTGGGCTGTGTTGATGGCCCAGTGGTAGAGTGTTATATTGCTGTGTTGTGCAAGTAGCCCGGCTAAGTGAGTGAACTTGGGTCACTAGGGTAGGACGTAGGCCCGGATTGTAGTCGCACTGATGGTCTAATGGCAGCATGTTGTACTGCTACAGATGGCCTGGCTTAGAGGGTGGATTTACATTGTTAGCATTGTAGGCAGGCCTGGGTTGGGGCAGCCATTGACTTCAGCGTGCCTCAGGTCAGGGATATTTGGCACTCGGTTCTGGCACCTCCGTAAATCTTGCAGACAGCCATGGAACTTGGTACACTACATGGATATGCTATGCATGTATAAAACCATCAGAGTCTACACTAGTACTATGTGGAGGAGTAAGGGCAAGGGCAGAAAAGTGGGGCAAAAACAACTACCGTCATCATGATAGCTGGCAAATCTCTCTGGCCCTGAAATGTGGTCTCCACTTTAGGAGAGTGGACTTGGCGGCAGACAGGGCTGGACGGGCAGCCATGCCGGCACAGTACATCCCCCAGGCTTGAGGTGGGTAACATGAAACATAGAAACATAAGTTGTGACAGATAAGGACATAGAGGCCCATCCAGTCTGCCCTTCTTTTTCTACCTTATAAATGTGCCATCGGCCTTTGCTCTGTCAGTGGCCTATCTATTCATAGTCATTTGTATTGCTCCCTTATGCCTAACCCATGCCTGTCTGAAGCCCTGCACTGTATTCATAGCCACCACTTCTTGTGGTAAGCCATTCCATGCATCCACCACCTTTTCTGTGTAAAAGAATTTCCTCACATTCCCCCTTTATCGGCCCCCCTCTAATCTCATGCTGTGTCCTCTTGTCCTCCTATTTTTCTTATATTTAAACATGTTAGACTCTTTCACCTTGTTAATGTCCTTAAGGTGTTTGAATGCCTCGATCATATCACCTCTCTCCCTCCTTTGCTCAAGGGTATACATATTGAGCTCTGTTAATCTGTCCTCATATGTCTTCTGATGCAGTCCCTGCACCATTTTGGTTGCCCTTCTCTAGACTGCCTCAATTTGGTTAATGTCCTTGTGAAGGTGTGGCCTCCAATACAGCACACAGTACTCCAGATGGGGCCTAACCAGTGTCTTGTAAAGAGGGATTATTACCTCCCTCTTACGACTTGTGATACCCCTACTAATACACCCTAACACCCCCCTAGACTTACCTACTGCTTTAGAGGTCTGCTTGGATGATTTCAGGTCATCAGTGATGATGATGCCCAAGTCTCTTTCTTCCTTTGTGACTGCTAGCAACTCCTCCCAGCCTATAGGTGCTGTGGCTTTCCCTATGTGCATGATTTTGCACTTCTTTGCATTAAATCCCAGTTGCCAATCTTCTGACCATTTTGCTAGTTTATCCAGATCTCTTCTCATTCTGCCCACCCATCTGGATCATCTACTCTGTTGCAGATCTTGGTGTCATCTGCAAACAGACAAGCCTTACCCTCTAGTCCATCTGCAAGGTCACTAATGAAGATGTTGAAGAGGACTGGCCCCAGGACTGATCTGAGGTACCCACTTGTGACTTGCATCTCTTCTGACTGTATACCATTTACCACCACTCTCTGTTTTCTGCCCGTCAACCAGTTTGCCACCCAGTTGACCAACTTACAGCCCACCCTGAGCCTACCCAGCTTATTTATCAATCTTCTATGTGGAACAGTGTCAAAAGCTTTGCTGAAGTCTAGGTAGGCGACATCAACTGCTCCCTCTTGGTCCACCACTCTGGTTACCCAGTCAAAGAAATCTATGAGATTAGTTTGACAGGACCTTCCTTTGTAAACCCATGCTGTCTTGGATCCTGTGCCCCTATGGATTCCAGGTGTTGCTATCCTTTCCTTAAGAGTGCCTCCATAATCTTGCCCACTACTGAGGTAAGACTGACTGGTCTGTAGTTCCGCCTCCTCCTGCTACCACTCTTGTGGGCGGGATCACATAAGCCCTTCTCCAGTCTTCTGGGACCTCTCCTGTGCTCAGAGACTCACTAAACAGTTCTGCTAATGGCTCTGCTAGTTCCACCTTTAGCTCCTTAAGTACCCTGGGATGTATGCCATCAGGTCCCATTGCCTTATCCACCCAAGCTTAGCAAGCTCTTGTAGGACCCTTTCTATTGTGAAGGGAGTAGTGCTCACCTCCCTCCCCCCCGTGTCCATGATGCTGATCTGTGGGCCCTTCCCTACCTTCTCTTCAGTAAATACTGAGCAAAAGTATCTATTTAGGATAGATGCCTTTACAGGGTCCTCCTCCTCACATGCTCACTTTTCTCCATTAAGCTTAGCAATACCCCCTCTGGACTTTCTCCTTTCACTAATGTAGCTAAAGAAAGTCTTGTCACCTTCTTTTACTGTTTGTGCTAGTTTTTCCTCAGTTTGGGACTTTGTCTGCCTTACTGCCTTCCCTGCTTCCCTTAGGGCAGTTTGGTATGCCTCCCTATCTTCATCCCGTTGTGTTCCCTTATATTTCCTGAAGGCCAGCCTTTTGGCTCTTACCTTTTCTGCTACTGTATTTGAGAACCAAAGTGGTTTCCTTCTTCTTTTGCCCTTCCTTTTCTGTCTAACACAATGGGATGTTGCTTCAAGTATTGCATCCTTAATGCTTGCCCACTTTGCCTGTACCCCTCACCTGTGTTTCTTTTGCCAGGGCTAGCTTAACTCTGTTGGCCATCTTACCAAAGTCAGCTCTTCTGAAGTCCCATACTTTTGCCTTGGAATGGGATGATTTAGATGTAGTAGCCAAATTGAACCATACCATGTGATGGTCACTGGCCCCCAGGTGACCTTCTACCTGTAGATCTGTGATCCCTTCCTTGTTAGTCAGTACTAGATCTAGGATAGCCCTGTCTCTCATGGGTTGCTGTACCAGTTGTTTGAGGCCCTCCCCCTGCAGGGAATCCACTATGTGTCTAGTTCTGGCAGATGTTCCTACTGGTATTGACCAATCTGTATCCGGCATATTGAAGTCTCCCATTATCAGAACCTCCCCTTTAGCTGTCATGTTTTGTATATCTTCTAACAGTAATGTGTCTATGTCCTCCCCTGGTCTGGGGCCTGTAGACAACCCCAGTTCTTATGGCTGTCCATTTCCTGTTTCCAGGGTGACCCACAGTTCTTCTGGCTCCTTATGTGTATTCTGAATTTCTGTAGCTTTGATATTTTCATTGACATACAGGGCCACTCCTTCCCCTTTTTGCCTCAGTCTCTTCTGAACAATACCTAGCCAGGTACTGAAGTCTCCCAAGTGTGGTTACTGGTAAAAACCACGTCTCACTAATTGCTACTATGTCAGTTTAGCCTCTGACATTATTGCCTGCAGGTCTGGGATCTTATTTCCCAGGCTGTGAGCATTGTGTACATGATTTTCCATTGGCCAGATTTTGGTGTGTTAGTTGTTGGGTGAGGTTTGGCATTACCCCTGTCGTCGTATGGGGAGACAAACCTTTTTCTTACCTGGTGATGCAAATGAACTGCAAACATGCTGAATCCTGTTTGACCACTAGCTGAGGGGGAGGTGTTCTTTCCATTCGCGTGTAGGGTGCTGCACCCCTCCCCATTTGCTAGTTTAAATATTCTGCAAGGCGTCAAACTTCTGCGCAATGCACTGACTCCCTCCTTGGTCAGATGCAGTCCATCAAATTTAAAGAACTTTCGCTCCCAGAACTGTTGCCAGTTCCCTACAAATCTGTGTCCTTTTTCCTGGCACCAGCCCTTGAGCCACATGTTTTGCTCCCCTATCTCCCCTTCTCTGACCTTCCGTCCATCTGCCTCCCTCTCCCAGACTGGCAGGATCTCAGAGAAGGAGATGCCAGATGAAATAGATGATAGTTTGTCACCCAGCCTGCTCAGGTGTTCCTTGGTCTCCACAACTGACGGCTGGCGAGATCGATAGTCCCTATGTGTACTAGGACATCAATGTTTTCTCCTGCTTTGTGAACAATTTTAGCAATGCGGTCAGTGTCTCTCCATGCTGATGTACCTGGGAGACATCTGACCATACCCTAGCTGGAGATGGGTATCAACTCCCGAATCATGGAGTCTCCTATGATCAGAAGTTTTTGGATTTCCTTTGCTTTTTGTTTTGGTTCCTGATTTGGGTGAGTTTTGTTGTGCTAGCTCCTGTGCTGCAGTGTCTTCTGCCTCTTTGTTTGATTTCAGAGATAGAGGCAGATACCTGTTTGTAGTGTTTATATGGTTTTGGAGTAATATGTTGGAGAGCAGAGGTGATGAGGGCACCGATTTGCCCTCTAACCACCTGCCAACCTCCTGGACCAACTACCCTCTGCAGTCGAGGTTTTTCTGTTGGATGCTGGGAAATGGCGGATGGTTCTTATAATGTATTTCCTCTTGAATATGAAATTTGAGGCGTGCAATCTCTGCCCATGTTGCCCGGAGCTGAGCCCTAAGATTTCCAAAGGCCCAGCATGTAGGACAGTGTCCTAAATCCTGTAAGACTGTCCTTCTGAAAATTGTTCCACAGTACCTGCAGTTAATGATATCCATTCCAGATAAGTTGCTGGGTTTATAACCTAGTCAGTGTAATTAGAAGGAAAAAAAAAAAAGGAGAAAAAAAAATGCAAGTAATGGTTTGATTGTGTTTTGTTTAACTTGTTATAACAACAAGTTAAATTACTAGTGCCCCTGTAAATGAGCTCACCTTGTGGAGGCTCCACTGATCCACCCTTCCTGCTCTGCCACAGGAAATGTCACAACTGTGGTACCCTATAAAAGGAGTGTAGTGTGGGGTGGTTGGGGATGGGGGTGGGTGGCTGGGCCCTTCCCCTGCTGAAAAAGAAAAACCACGGACGAAAGAAAAAGGAGGTAAGAGCAGAAACAATCAGTCAACAACAAATGCAGTAACCCTGAAAGCTTATCCTAATGTAGACAGTAGAAGGCAAGAAAAAAGCCTGATGAGGGAAAAAAAAGAATGCCCATTGCTGTTATCTTTTCATGCTTTTTTGCTTTAAGTGATTTGTAGCGTAATTTGCTTATACTCTGTTTTATTTTCAGTCACAACTATTGTAAAAGTGTTATGACACACTTATCTCTTGCTGTTTATCTTTGTATTTCTGTACCTTCCTTTGTACCCTCCCTCAGGTGCTCTTAAAAAGGGACATTCTGTCACCAAATTTCAAATAAATAAATAAAATAATCCTATCACAGCTCAGCTGTTCTTGCTCTGTAGCTTCGTGTGCAGCGCCTTGAAACAGGCAACTTTCTCACCAAAATGCATACAGGGGAAACCCCACCTCACAGTATTGCACTCCTGATTAGTTTCATGGTAGAACTCAGTCTCACTTTTGACACTCCAGTTTACGAGACATTAGTTGTACATCTGTGACACACGTTACAGTAATCTATGAGGAAGGAAAAGAGCTGCATCCTCAAAACTTGCTTTCTATCTGGGTAATGTGTGCTCTAGTAGTAATCCACAAATCAAAGGACTTGCAGGGCTGATTAAAAAGCCTAGTTCCTGCTCACTACTTTTCCTATAATGCTTTACTTTATAGGCCCATGTTCCTTTCCAGTGTTGGCTGCCTCAATAAACATATTATCTATACCTTTCAGCTGCTGAGGATTTCTCTTTTTTCTTTCTTTTTACCTCCTTCCTAGTGCCCCCAGCAGTCTCACTCTTTCAGGCTCTCCACTGGCACTGCTCCTCTGCCCCCAGGACTCACTGTCATTGTCACAAACCACCTGTTTCCCAGTTGGATGCCTCTTACTCCGAGTTCGGGTCTGTCCTTCCGAAGGGTCCCATCTCCTCCATAGCTACTAGAGGACTGCACCATGAGACTGGGTGCTGAGTAGCTAGAACTATGCCAATGAGGTCTTGATGGCATGGGGGACTAGCTTGCACAAGTCACCATCTGAGGCTCCCTGGATGGGACATTGTTGCTACCCACCCCAAACCAAATGATGGGCTCACTGATGGCCAGCCTGGGGGGGGGGTGCCAGGCAATGCGTGGTCACCCACATTACCAACAGCACCTCCATGGTACCACCACTGGGATCCGCTAAGAAAGCAGTGCCTCATCCACACTCCCACCTAGGAGACGATTGTCCATGTGGATGCTCTGAACCCTCCCTGCCATCCTCCACTCCTATCATTCCAAGCTCAGGGCATGAACCTGGGTCGCCGGCATGCTAGGATGGTCTCCCATCTATTGGCGACACAGAGCTCATGCTTGAGGAGGTTTTCTAATGAGGAATTAGGAATGAAAATTTGGACCAATTATGTTCTTCACCTTTTCTTTTTTAATTTCGTATCTGCCACTTTCAAAATCCAATAGAAACATAGAAATATAGACAGTGACGGCATAAAAAGAGCAAAGGTCCCTCCAGTCTGCCCATGAATCTCTATAGAACCCCACAGCCTAACAGTGATACTGGATTTTAACCCTTCTGATCACTTTTCTAATTCCCTTCCCCTTCCTTGTCATCACTAGTGATTATTAACCCTTTCATTCCATCCCAAGCTCATTTGAAGCCCCCCCATGGTTTCAGATGCCACCACTTCGGCCAGCAGGCAGTTTCATGGTTCCACCACCCTTTCCATAAAATACTTCCTCACATCCCTTCTGAACCTTCCACCTGTCAACTTCCAGTTGTGCCCATGTGTCGTTGAACTGGTGTTCCTGCTCAATAATTCCTCATTGCTCACTTTGTTTATTCCTTTCAGGAATCTGAATGTTTCTCTAATATTCCCCCTCTCCCTTCTGGTTTCCAATGAATACATGTTCTGTGCTCTAAGGTGTTCCTCATAGGACTCCCCTTGTGGGCCCTGAATCACCCTAGACACCCTATGATGTATCGTTTCCAGCCGATCCTTGTCCTTTTTAAGGTGATGGCTCCAGAACTGGACGCAGTACTCCAGGTGTGGCCTCACCAAGGAGCTGTAGAGGGGGAGTATCACTTCTTTCTTCCTGCTATCAATACTCCTGCCCTTGCCACCATCTGATGGCTGCGTACTTTTCACTTCCAGCACTGGGATCAGCTCCCGTGCCAAGTTACTACAATAGCAGCCGGTGGCTTAGCTTACAGTTGGTTGTTGCACCGCACAACATATTACTTGAGTACAACCACAGTAAACCTCTATTCCTTATTAACAATGCCTGCAAGCTTTTTTGACCCTGAAATGTGGAGCACTGACATTTCTAATTTGTTAAAATGTGGGACAGTAGCCCTCAAAGATCCGGGACACGCCATCAAACACAGAGAAAAAAGCTGTGAACACTATGAAAACTATTCTCTAATAATTTGTTATTTTTATTTAGCTTCATGAAGTATTTGGAATTTCTGCATCAAAATCTTAAATTTACTGCAGCCTTTATGGGCAACACCTTTCCGTGTGAGATGCAGCAGTTCTGAGTGGTAACACGAGGGATGACCCACCTCATCTAGGTCCGTTGACAGGTCTGATGAATATATTGTAAAAAACATCACTGTTTAGAAACTCATTTTTGTTTGTTCTTCAGGTGTTAAGTTGGGTGCAGACACACAGGAACTCACTCTCCCCTTCCCTCACAAAACTGAGTGAGAGTTCCTGTTCATCTGACACCTTCCTTTATTGAAAGTAGCAGGCCCAAGAAGCAGTCTGCAAGATGTGGAGTGCTCTAGATCTGTAAAAGCATGCAAGGAGCTAGAAGAAACATCCAGAATTGTCTGGTCTCTGTACTTCTCTCCAAACCAGACACTGTCATACACTCAACCGCCTTCAGCCCCGTACTGTACACGGCACCATAGCTATGCAGATCCTTGTGTAGGTCAGACTGACAAGGCTTCACCACAACAGACATCATCTTTTAAACAGGCTTGTATATCTGATCCAGTATAGGCTGAGCATGTCAAACTGCAGACACATGGTTTGTCCAGATGAGACCCCTCAGTGCAGCGCAGTCACTGTCTCATCAAAGTGCTCTTACAGCCCAGGAAAATACAGGCACTATGTTCACTCAGAGGTAGAAGGCAGATGAGGGAGTTTCAAGGACAGTAGTGCTTAGACTCTGTAAAAGGATTCAAGAAGAAACGTAATATACAGTTAGTTTGGTTTCTGTGCATTTCTCTGAACCAGACATTAAACAGTGATGCATCGCTCCAAACCAGACACTAGACATGGATGGTATTGCAACTTGCAGTCCCAACAGGATGAAACCCAAGTTTTCAGTTTGTTATTCTCAACCTACACTGGATCAACTATACAAGCTTGTTTAATAGGCGATACATGTTGTGAGGAAGCCTTGTCAGTCTGCCCTGTGCAAGGATTTGCATAAACATACCCATGATGCCTTGCACTAGGTTTGTGGTGTTCAAGTGTATTTGAATAGTTTGGAGAGAGATGCAAAAAAACCTGCCTTTACTGAAAACTATGGCACAGTTACCCCCCCCCCCCAAGCAAGCCCAACTATCCCCACTCTTTCTTTTTAAACTCAGTTTTATTAAATGACAAAAGAAAACCCATAAAAACAGCACAATGCTTTAGGCAGTACAGTTGTCAATGTATAGTTCTCATAAGGACAATAGTGCAAGAAGCATTACTGCTTCAAGTTAAGATTACTTCCCCTGAATGGGTACATTAACAGAGCGCCAGCAGGTGAACACATCTGCAGGATTTTGTTACCATGTAAAGAAAAATACCTAAAACATATTTAATACAATCAGGCGTTAACTTGGTGTAAACCCTAAGTGGCGCTATCCCAAGGGGTACTGCCTCTGCCTGTGTGACTAGGTGTAGGTTAAGGAGTCTGGATACTGAAAACGGTGCCTCCACCCAGAGGACAGGGTTAGTGGTAGCGTAGCTGACCTGGGTACAGCCCTCCAGGACACTGTGACCCCCCTCTTTCCCCTCTGGTGGCTTAAACAATGAACAGAACACACAGGTACAATAGCCCCCAAACAGCAGGTATATCCTCACTCTGATTGCACTTACCACCAGGGCTGGTTCCACCTGTTCAGCCCTGGAGACCCCCTTTAAAGTAAGGTTAAACACAGCAAACAATAGTATCACAGCGCTATTTGTACAGAAGTGCACCACATGCAGGATAAGTGCAAAAAGATTCAGATCTGATTTATTCAGGGGAAATGAACAAGGAAGGGGCGTAATCAGGTTGATTGGTTTAGGTACTGATTCAATCAGGCTACAAGGCATGCACTTTAGATTCCCTCAACAGAGTCACACACATGCTGGGTACCCAGTGGCGAGGTAGGCTAGCCTGACACATTGCCCGGGGTAGGCCGGCATTGCAGTTGGTCAGGGCCCTATGATGGAAAGACAGGTCATGCACAATAACCCGCAATTTGTAATCCGGAGCCAGGAGGCTCAGTTTGTGATAATTAGACAAAATGAAATCAGACATGACACACTTTGATTGAGCTGTTGTTGCAGGGAGCTACCCTGGTGTTTACTCACGTTACCCAGTACAGCACACAGGATGGATGAAATGGAGACTGCAGGATGACTTGCTGGTTTGCCAGGAGAAGCAGGACCCACATGATTCACTGTGGTGTCATTCCTGTTCATGATGTTGCGCAGGGGGCTGATCCCCAGGCAGGTCTCTTGTCGATGGTCTTCTCTGTGGCATGAGTAGTTGGCTGGGCCAAGGTGGCAGGGCCCAGGCTGGGCGAACAATTCGGATGACAGTCCGGTAGTACTGGATTCAGCTTCCAGCAAGCGTGACACAAGCAGGCAGTGGGGAACCAAATTGCGACCCACTAACACCATTCAGCAAACTTATAGTAAAGCAAAGTAAATACCACAGTTCGGATGACAGTTCTGTTGCAATCACAGTGTCTCTGTGCAATCTGTATGCTCTGTGGTGGTTTCAGACTTCCTGACAGGCCGATCGCATGGAGCAAATCTTCGGTCCTCTCCAGGCAATAAGGCAGTCACAATTTGGTAATTCTTGTCACAAACTGGTTCGGATAAAGTCCAGTTTACAATTAACTGAAGGATTCCCTTACGAGGGATGATGAGGCAGACAGGCCAAACACAGCCTTTCCACTAGTTTCCTGCATGACTATGCAGCAGCAGCTGCTTGAATGTCTTGAGCTGTTCACTCTCTCAACTCCAAACTCAGACTGACTCTGCTGCAGGCAACATCAGGACTTCCTTCTCCTCCAAAAAGGGTTCGGTTGGTTGATCCATCTGTCTGTCAAAGCAAGAGCTCCCCCTCCAGGTCCATTTAGGCGCCAACATGTAAAAACTACAATTTCTACAGAAATTCACTCCCACAAGACCCCTGGGGACAGACTCCATTTTAAGGTCCCCAAAAGGTACTGATTGGTCCAAACTGGCAGTCCAGGACCAAGATGGTGGTGCATAGCAGAAATGTCCATGCTGCAAAGAAAGCAGGTTAGACAAACTACAATATTATGATTAATACAGCATTTATTTATTTATTTATTTTTTGTTTACTAGGTAGGTGCGCTAGCCATAGTCATGACCAGGGCCACTGGAAAATTGCAGGCGCAATTTTTCTGCAATTTCCACAATTTTCACCCTTCTCCGCATAAAATCCGCAATTTCTTGCAATTTCTTATATTTATGGAATTTTTGACTGAAATTGTATAAAAAATGTTAAATTCTCAAGGAAATCTACTCAGATATGCTAACAATTTAGTACACAGACTTGGATTTGACCAAAACAGTACAGTGTGATGTGAGAAGGAGTGAAATGTGACTGCTTTCATGTAATGCACTTCCCTGCTTTGTTTTCTAAACCCTCTGGTCATGCATATGTAGACTTGAACACTTAAAATCTGTGTTAAAGCAGTCTATCAGAGAACATTTTGCTGACACAGAGACTGAAACAATAGTTGTGAGAAGAGGTGCAAAGTGCCCCATTCACCTAAATGAAACATTGACCACAATACTTGTTTTTTAATGGCAGAGTAGATTTTCCTTGTATAAATACTTTAATTTTGAAAGGATTTTGATTCAAATGTGTCAGGAGTTTGGGTGGCCCTGCTGATTATAAACTTGAATGTGCTTCTGAGGGGACTGGTGACAGTGATTCCTTACATGTCAGTCTGCCACAACTGCATATTCACATACAAAACCTACAAAAAACAGACATTTCTGAAAACATGCTGAACAGGTTAAGTATAGTTAAACAGTTACCTTCAAATAGACAAAATAATTGCAACCCAAGTAAAATCACTGCAAACCAAGTAGAACAAAAGTACAATGTATTAAAAACTATTGCATGATGTAATGAAAAGTTACTGGCATGATTTGATACTTTTATTGTGTGATTTTAAAATGTGCTTACAGTGCTGATTAAGAACAGTGATTTTAACAAAACAAACATTTTTCTTACTTAGACCTTTATTAAGCACCCTGGTTATCTGTTTATTTTTTTTCTTGCACCAGAGCAAGTCGTTTAAACAGGCTCCATTATTTAACATCTAGAAACTGGCAAAATATGTTGTTTCAGGATGTATTCAGTACAGACTAATTGTAACTTACTGAATAAAATCTAGTTAGCACTGCATGACTTAGATGTCTTGATTTTTAGAAGATATGCTACATAATGATTAGCTTACAGTGCATTTCAGAAATGCATATCTTTCTTCATTATTAAAAGCATTTACATCTGGCAATACATTTACAATTTATGTGATCAATACATGCTGCAGCAAACAATAAAATATTTATTAGGGTGTAGTGGGGATGCATAGTGAACCCCCGCAATTTTTGCAAAAAAGTCCCCGCATTTTGGGGTAAAATTTTCCGTAATTTTCCAGTGGCCCTGGTCATGACTATTTTCAGGCACAACCCGGGAGGATAGAAAACAACAAATACAGGAATACATTCCAAAAACAAGTACAACAACAAAATCATCACAACAGTTTACAATTAGGTTGCAAGGAAATTAGCTAAAAACAAGAATGTTTAGGTAACAGTGCAGAAAAATATGGTGCAGTACAAAACCAAAATTCAACACAGTTTGCTTAGAGAGAAACATTAAATAATGACATTATCAATACTAATAAGGGATTGAAAAGTGAAGTTATGGGAGGGATATTAGTAGGTGATAGAAGTAGGTGATTAGGAAGGGGAGGTAGAGGAGAAGTGCAATGGGGAGGTAAAGGAGAAGTGCTTAGCGTTGTAGGGGACAGATAAGAAAGAAGAGGTAGGACTGAGGTGATAATGGCTAGGGAGGCTTGAAACAGGAGCATTTGTGAGAAGTTTCAAGATAAGTATGTAGACCTTTTTTAAACGACGCATGGGATGTTGATTGTCTCAAGGTTAGTGGAAGGGAGTTCCAGTATTTGGGAGCATGGCAGGCGAAAGCATTAGCACCTTTAGTGGTGCAGTCTCTGGGGATGAAAACAGGGGCCTGGACCATGGAATGCAATCCATAGCGCAGAGTCTGGTTTTGGAAAATGCCTGCTAGGGATTTAGGGATTTGTAGATGAACCATGTTGTCAATGACAGAGCCATAAACATGTAGCCTTAGTTCAGCAGGAGGAAACCATCCCAGGTCAGTATAGAAGAAGCAGTGGTGTTTCAGCCGGTGTGAGGAGGAGGCATAGTGACAGATGTTGTTATATGTAACATCCCATTTCCTTAGAGTTGATTTGCATGCAGAAGCATATGTTGCAGCCCCATAGGTAAGTGATGGTAGGAGAATGCCATGGGCAATGGCAAGCATAGCCGAGGGAGTGAGCATATAGCTGGTTCGGTAGGCTATTCCTAGTTTGGCATGTACCTGTTTGCAAGTTAGATTGATGTGTAAGTCAAAATTTAGTGTTGGATCGAGGGTAATACCCAGATTTTTAAAAGCGGATACTAACCCAGCTACTGACCCATTTAAGGAGGTGACTTTGAATTGAGAATGGGCATGCTTTAGCTTCGCTGTTGATCCAAAGAGCATAGCTTGTGATTTAAACAGCAAACAATCACAGTTTCCAACAGACCTCCCTCTGAGCAATTAGCGATGGCAGAATGGAGCAACTATCTGCCAGTCCAGGCGGGACTCGAGCATAGGAACACTCAGCCCCCACCCAGATTAAATGTACACTTCATTATAGGCATCTCTTAAAGAGACAGGACACAGAGGCTATTAGACACTCTCAGGTAATAGCTTTTAAATGATTAAGACACAGGACACCAGCCTGGCAGTGGGCATTTAGGCACACCCAAGGAAGATTTTCGGGAACCCCCATTTATGGGAGGGTTACATTGGGCTAAATGTATCCCAACAGAACTGAGTGTTCCTGTTACTGATCATAGCTTACAGGTATACTAAATTATGACATTCATAGGAGAAGTGAGGGAGAGGGTGTCCAATAGCCGCCTTCCTCCCTGATAAGTGTAGGATGCCCCTCCCTGCTGCAAGGGCTCTCCGTCCTCCCTTTCAAGGGTCCCCTGCACCCACCATGTAGGAATGCCAACGTTGCAAAAGATCCTCGTGCTTTTCCAAAGTGAGAGGAAGAGTAGCAGTGATACATTCCATTCTGCACAGATCACCAGTTCATCTTTCCAATGCCATAAGAGTCAGAGGATCTGCAGGTAACCACTTAGTTGTGATTCCTTTCATGGCTACCATACAGAGGGTCTGAAACCACCACTTTTAGGGTCTACTACTCAATCCTGGAACTGGCATTCCCAAAACTAGGTACATGAAGAAGAACAGAATCGGTACTCCCACCCCCACCCAGATCTGGATACGTGCCTAATATATTTCAGTCTAGTAGGGACTCATTTTTATTAATTTTGGTAACCGGGTAGGTCCACTGAGACATAGCTGTCCCTTTTTCAGGGGTGAGCTGGAATTAAGTACAATTAACAAACAGACAGAACAGTACATATTCAAAGATGCAGTGTCAGGACAAGTCAGATGTGACATCGTCAAGATACATTAGGTGTGAGGCTATACATTTGGCTAAGCATGAAGGTCCACATTTGACACAGAGTTAATAAGAATCTTAGACAACACAAGACAGGGAAGGGAAACATCAATCAATTGTGCATCAAGAAAATCCAAAAAATGACCCCAGATGGTAGATAACCGGACAGTCCCAGAAAATATGGAAGTGTGTCCCCACCTGACCAGAGCCCCTCCAACATTGGATCCAGGAGCTGGCCCCAGAGTGTTGCGTTATGGTCGAGACTTGAAAAAAAATGGACTAAACATTTCCATCTAAACTCATGCCATCCAGCAGATGCTGTGACTTTCTGTCCCAGGTCGAGAGTTTTGTCCAACTCTTCATCTGTTAGAGGTAGGGTGACTCCAGCTCCCATAAAACACAAAGAAACCAAGCGCTCACAAGATCTTTCAAAAAAAGATAAAGTTTACTGGAGAAATGCTGACACAGACAAAAACCTTGGCACTTCGAGGGATCTAAGCCGTCTTCATCAGAAGTTAGAGTCAGGTTCTCACACCTGTGATTTATATACAGGTGATTTGATTACATCATTCACACATGACAGAAAGTTAAAGTAATACATATTTTACAAAAATAAAAATAAAAACTTTGTGTTGGGAATCAATTTATAACAGCATCAGTTTGCAATTAAGGAATAGTTCTAAAATTAAAACTACTCCAGTTTTTTATAAAGGTTTCCTAATAAATCCTTTGTTTTAAAAGCTAAATGCTAGAAAACTTACAAATATATAGTTGCTGCGCCATTTAATGGCACGCGTCAATAAATGCCTAGTGATGCACTGTTACAGGATCAATAAGAACAGCTCCCAGTTGGCCCTGACCCTAGATAGCGCTTGGGAGTTCCTGCCTTGCAGAGTTTTGTAAGTCCCTGAAATGATGCCTCCATGTCCCTCCAACATATCTACCCAATAAAGAAAATCCTCCAGCAGGGCAAGTTCTTCATCCACCTTCTGTACTAGGCCATCAGAGGTAAGGTAATGTCTAACTTACATGTACCTAAAAAAACAAAAACAAAGTGCTGCGTCAGCATGTGGTCTGAAAACAGAACAAAATGGTTATATTAAATGCATGCTGAAAATAGAAAATAGAGTAAAAAATCAACGTTTTGACCATAGGTCTTCAGGAAACATCTAAAAGAGAAAAAACAAAATTAATGTTGCTTTTTCTCTTTTAGAAATTTCCTGAAGAAGACCTACAGTCAAAACACTGATTTTTAACTCTATTTTCTATTTTCAGCATGCATTTAATATAACCATTTTGTTTTGTACCTAAAAATGTCCTGCTGAGGAAATAAATATTGTTGTTGTAGTTTAGGGAAGGAGACACAGATACTGTATATCTCTGAACATTGTGCTTGTACCTGGTAAGGGGTATCCTGTTCCACCTTCTAAAGGCTGGATCCAGCCTTGCAGGGAGAAAATCCGGGTCTGCCATTATTACTGTGAGAAGGCCAATGTCATTGGGGGAGCTCATTAGCCATTCAACCATTCACTAAAAAATACCACCAACAGCTTAGTCTGCTTCGACTTCACTTGTTTTTTCATCCATATCCCACTCCTCCCCCAGGGATGAGGCTGAAAATAGGCAGAATTGCCTAGCCCTCCTTTCCCAGTCAACAAAAACAAAATAATAATAATAAAACTTTCAGGAGCATGCAGATTGTCTGTTTCTTTCAGGGGTTAGTGATTTTGTAACAAAACGGTGCCAATAGTATGTGTGTGGGGGTATATAAGTGGGCTGGAAGATGCTGCATTGCCTCGGTTTCTACTCAACCAGTGTCCCCTTGTTGCTTTGTCCAGGTGACCACTGGGACTATCTGAGCAGTCACATAATATAGTCTAATGTCCGGCATCGCTAGGCCCCCCCTTCTGTGAGCAGGTGAGTAAGGAGCTTGCAGCTGATTCGATGGTGACCCGAGGACCAAACAAAAGACATCAACAATTTTTTGCATGTGGCGCTAGAACTCTTCAGGAATCTGAATCAGCAATTCTTGGAAAAAAATCTGTGGAGTACATTTATCTTTAAGATGGTGGTTGGAGATTCCATCAGGCAATATCTGCACAGACTTCTTGTAATAGTTTCTCGTAATTCAGGGTAAACAGCAATGCAAGGTTAGGAGAAACACACACCCCTAGATAGTGACCCACATTATCTGTGGCCCTTTTAAAGGGGCATGCAAGCCTATATGCTGCAGTGTATGTCCCCCTAGGCATATTGTCTCTGATTTATCAAAATTAATTTTGTAGCCCCAAACCATTTGATACGCACACAGTTCTGCTGTTAGAACTGATACGGATCTTTCTGGGGATGATAAAAAGGAAAAGGAATCATCTGTGTATGGTTAGTGCTCGTGTCGCATCCCACCATCATGGAAGTCATCTGTGAATGGCGAGAGCTTGTGCTCCCATCCCACCATCGTGGAAGTCATCTGTGTATGGTGAGAGCTCGTGTCCCATCCTACCATCATGGAAGTCATCTGTGTATTTATTTATTTAGTAATTTGGAAAAGACCTTTGCGTGCAAGCTCTTTTACAAAGGTTCCACGTCATAGATTGCAAAACAAAATACAATAGGAGAAAGCAAAGGTACATCACAATGAACGATACAGCTTGGATTCAGAACTTACAGAATAACTCAAAACATAGGTACAAGTTAAAAATAACAGAAAAACACTTTATGAAGGCTGAGGGGGGGGAATAAACAGCCACAAAGTACCTTGTCAGTAGTTCAGAGGGATGGGTATAGCTGACAGTGGGGTGAAGAAAGGAGGTACGAGAGAGAGGTAGGTACTGTGGTGGAGGTGAGGGACGGAGAAAGAAGGGCGATAAGGTATAGGGAGAAATGGGGGGGTGAGGGGAGGCTGAGCACAGGAGACATGCTAGAGTAAATGCTGGGTTGTGAGGGGGCATGGTCAGGCAGCCTGCATTAGTAGTGACTGTTAGGGAAACTCACAGATCTGGGAGTTGGGGGAGGGGGGGAAGGTGGGGTGGCGGGTGCAGAAGGAGCATGATGCAAACTGAGGCTGAGGCAAGTCAAGAGAAGGAACAGAGGAAGGGGGTACCTGAAGCCTGCCTAGTGCTTGCTGGGGGCAGAGAGAGCAAGTGTGGCTGGACTTAGGGGCAAGTGCACTTAGAGAGTGTTATTCGGTGCTGTTTGAGGTCAGTTTTGAATTGGGCCAGACAACTGGTGGCCAAGAGGTGCCCAGAGAGTTCATTCATCCACAGGGGGGCCCCGTAGGCAAATGCATGTTGCCCAAGTGAGGTGCAACAGAAGGGGATAGCCAAGGCCCTCTAGTCCTCCCTCTGGTGACCTGTAATGAGTTGGCCACCTTGATCAAATTGCCTACACAAGGTGGTGTTTTACCCAATAGAGCCTTCTTCCCTAGGATGCAAGTCTGGAATTTGACCCTATTTCTTAATGACAGCCAATTTGCGTGTTCGTACAGAGTACAGGTGTGAGTGCCATGCTCAGCATCCAGGATGAGTCTGCTTGCTTTGTTGAGCGCAGTCTGAACCCTCTTGAGCGCTGTATCCATTTCCGCACCATAGACCACTAGTCCATAGTCAATAGTAGATATAATGGAACTGGGGACTGAGCGGCGGAGGGCTCCCGGGTGAGAGGTATTGCCTGTGCCTGTACAGGACACCAATCTTGGTATTGACTGTCTTGACCAGAGAGTCAATATGGTGCGCAAACTTGAAGGTATCATCTATTATGACCCCCAGATACTTGAACAAGTGAACTTGTTCCAGCAGCTCACTGCTTGAGTTGGAGATGATGATGGGGTGGTGCTTATTTTTGTTGTGGGAGCCGGACATAAGCATAGTCTTGGTCTTCTTGTAGTTTAGAAGCAACTTATGACTACAGTACCAGTCCTCGAGCTTGGAGAAGGAGTTCTGCAGCTCAGATTGTAGGGCATCCTGAGACATGCTGCTTGTCAGGAGTACAGCATGGTCTGCATATTGTATGAGTTTGGTGTCACAGGCTGTGGGAAGGTCATTTAAGAAGAGTCTGAAGAGTAGGGGCCCCAGTATTGATCCCTGGGGAACCCCTAATGATATCTCTCTTGTGCTGGATACTGTTTGCCCAATTTTGACACATTGATTTCTCCATTTCAGGTAGTCTTGGAACCAGAAAAGAGCATTGGACGCCACAGCCATGTTTTGCAGTTGGGCCAGTAACAGGGGGTGGTTGACTGTATCGAAGGCTTTGGTGAGGTCAATAAAGACAGACCCTACCAGTTTGCCTTCATCCAGGGCCTTATGTGCATAGTTTGTGTAGTCCAGCAGGGCAGTGGTGGTACTGTGATTTTGCCTGAAGCCATGCTGGTTGGGGACATAGTAGATTATACTTATTGAGGTAGTCAATGAGTTGACCCGACACAATCTTTTCCAGAGCCTTGGACAGGGAGAGAGGATCGAGATGGGTCTGTAGTTAGCTACCAAAGACTTGTCACCTCCTTTATGCACTGGCGTAACTAGGGCCTGCTTCCAAACCGCCGGGAATTGGGCAAGAGCCAGGGACTTATTGTACAGCGTGGTAATGGGCACTATAAGAAAGTCCAGGGTGAGGGATAGAAGTTTCATGTCTATCCAGTCACTGCCCAGTCTGGTCTTACCTAGTACTTTCTTGACCATAGTTAGGGCCTCCTTCACCACCACCCTTTTGAAGTAGAAGGTCGGGTGAGAACACTCGGTAGATACACTGTTGGAATGGTTCAAACCAGGTTGAAAATAGGCAGGTGGTAGCACCGGGGTAAGATCGGTGAAGGCCTTATTGAAGGCTTCTGCAATGACTAGAGGGTCAGTAGTGGGGGTGTTACTGATACTGAGCAGCTGAGGGTGCTTCTTGTCCTCTTTTCCAAGGATGCTTTTGATGTTATCCTAGAATCTTTTCCTATCACCCCAAGAATTGCAAAGCTGGGCCTTATGATAGTTGGCTTTGGCGAGCCGGATTAGCTTGGTGCAGCGGTTCCTGGCTGTTCTGTAACACTGGTAATCATGCTTGCTACCTGTGTTTCAGGCCTTCTCCCAGAGTATGTCCCTTTTTTCTGGTAGGAGAGGAGCTTCCCATCAATCCAGCCATTTGCCTGCCTCCAAATTTTTCTTTTCATGAGTGGGGTATGGATTTCACAGATGGAGCTAAAGCCCTTAATGAAGTAACTGAGAGCCCAATCAAGCATAGGTGCCAGGTCGATAGGAGTGCAGTCATACAGGGCAAGGGCTGATTTGAGGGCTCCAAGTCTATCCTTCCTCAAGACCCTGCTTTCAATTAGGATGGGTGGGCTTTCGGTAAATTTATTAGACCACAGGAAGGTGAATGGGAAGTGGTCACTTAGCATGTCTGGGAGAACCTTGATCTCAGAGATCCGGGATGGTGAGCTTGCAAGGACCCAGTCAAGGAGGGTACTGTTTCCTGTCTTATAGTTCTGCCTGGTGGGGCAGGTGACAAGTTGTGTCAAGTTGGAGGTGGTTATCAGATTCCTGAAAGAGGCAGCCTCCTTTCCATCCCAATTTATGTTAAAGTCCCCAGTAATGACAAGCTCCATCCCCTATGGAAGGGTGCTGATAATGTCCATAATTGTGGGAAGGCCTGCTGTGGCTTTCTTGTGGGGGTAGGTAGATTGTAGCATGGATGAGAGTTTTGTCATTCTGACCGACCTGTGCCTTTATGGTGAGAGCTTGTGTCCCATCCCACCATTGTGGAAGACATCTGTGTATGGTGAGAGCTCATGTTCCATCCCACCATCATGGAAGTCATCTGTGTATGGTGAGAGCTCATGTCCCATCCCACCATTGTGGAAGTCATCTGTGTATGGTGAGAGCTCATGTCCCATCCCACCATTGTGGAAGTCATCTGTGTATGGTGAGAGCTCATGTCCAATTCCACCATTGTGGAAGTCATCTGTGTATGGGGAGAGCTCGTGTCCCATCCCACCATTGTGGAAGTCATCTGTGCATGGTGAGAGCTCGTGTCCCATCCCACCATCCTGGAAGTCATCTGTATATGGTGAGAGCTCTTGTCCCATCCCCACATCCTAAGTCCAGTAATGTTCGGGTTGCTGTGCACTGGTGCCACCGATGGTTCTATGCAGAGCACAAATAATAAGGGAGAAGGGGGCATCCTGGCGTTGGCCCCCTCATGGGAAGCAAAAAGTCCAATTGTAAACCACTGACCTTTCCCATGGCCTGTGGAGCCATGTATATTGCCCACTCACTGGCTCTAAATTTGGGCTCCATCTCCTCCAAGGTTCTGAGGAGGAACCCTCTGTTCACCCTGTTGAATGCTTTTTTGGCATACATAAATACTGTATAGTGAATTCTTTGAAATGGTGCTGTCCTGAAAGAATATTAAGTAGCTGTCTAACATTGTAGTGGAGCAGATGCCCATTAATGAAGCCCATTTGAACAGGTGAACCAGAGAGTCCATCTAGTTATGTCAACACCCTGAAAAGGCTCATGCAAATATTTTAAATCTACGTAAAGGGGGGAGATGGGGTTGTAAGAGCTGCAGATGGTAGGGTCCTTACCCAGCTTAGGAAGAATGGGTATCTCTGCATATTGCCACGAGGGCAGAGCCACCTCACCCCACAGAACTGCTTGGCATGTGTCCCGGAGCACAGGGATCAGCAGCTTGGAAAAGGTCTTGTAAAACTCAACTGTTATGCCATCTGGGTGCCTAGATTCACCCGACTTCAACTTCTGGACTACCTCTCCTGAATTTCTCCAATGCTAAAGGGGCATCAAGAGAGTCTCTAGCCTCTTTTGCGAGTTTCTGAACTTTTTTTCAAACATTTTACTTGCTATCACTGGTTTCGGTGTTTTGTGGGCTACTATACTAATTAATTGTAGTTCTGCAGAAAAAAGTATCTAACCATTGACCATAATCCCCAGTTTACTCCTGTGAGTTCAGAACTCTGTATTGGCAAACTATTTCACCTGGATCTGATTTGTATTGCTGGGGAACTCCGGGGTAGGGCAGGCAAAGTACCACTTTGCTAGCTGCCTCCTTCCTCATTTGCCATGCCAGCAGCCTCCCTGCTCTTTTCCCACTTTCACATAAGTGCTGGCATAAGTAGTACAGCACCCCCTCCACCTTAGCCTCTAATATTCTGTTTGACTTGGCCCTACAGTGATCTAATTTGCACCTTATCTCAGCAACGAGACACAATCTTTTGCTCCACTTCCAAGTCATAAAGCCAGGATTGCAGTTCCATAGAACATAGGAAGATTAGGGCGTGTGTCATGGGCAATTATATTTTTTTGTGATGCAGTTGTACCACTTTAAAACGATAAAATCAAATGTAAAATGATAGCATTCCTAATTGTTTCTGCTGAATGTGATTCAAAAATCAGAAATGAAAAACATTTACTTAATAATTTCTTTTAAAACTGTAAGATGAAAACATATATCAGTACAGTCTGACACATATTGATATATGTGGACATGTAGCGCTGACTCCAAGATTTTTTTTTTAATTAATGTTTCTAGCCACAATGATCCAAAAGTTGTATGTTTGGGAAGATCATTTCTTTTTTAAACTATCTTAACATTAGAACAGTTAGGGCTAGAAATATAACTTTTTTTAATGTTCTATCAGTTTAGCAGTTATACATGTAAGGATTAAGCCATGAGAAAGGATGGGTCTACTGCGGAATTAATCCATGGCTGGGGGTGCTGGAGCACGAGGCCAAAGGCCGAGTGCCTCCAATAACCAAACCATGAATTAATTCCACAGCAGATCCATCCTTTCTTTCGAGTGACTTAATCTGCTTGTAACATGGCATGACATGTAGGAGTAATGCCATGTTACAGTTTCTCTAAAAATGAAGACAGACACAGTGATTTTAATTTTAAAATATTTATCTGTAGAAGCAAACTACGCTTCTTGTTTAGTGACCAAAAATTAGAACACCTCGATCACATATATCGCGGGTAACCAACATGTCCTGCAAAAACATTGCAGTATTTAATAGCATTCATTGCAATGAAAATACATGTTTTGAAACAAAGAAAAAACTTACAGTCTTGATAAAATATTGTACTCTTCGGTATTGTGTAATTCCCATTACTGTGATGGTGCGTTGTGGGACTGATTGTGTGACTGATGCATGGCATTACGTCACACTACCATTCCAGTATGGGTACAATCGGGAGCTTTACGGTACTTGGCGGTTACAACATTTTTTATATTTTTTTCATAACTATTTAACTTTTTTAAACTTTATTTTTAAACTTTATCAAAATGTTTGCCTCAGAATCAATTAATACAGGTACGTTTCACTCAGCACAAACATTTAACTTGCTATCACTGGTTTCGGTGTTTTGTGGGCTACTATACTAATTAATTAATTAATTAAAATTGACTGGACCATTGATTGTAAATTTACTTAGAGTACATGGAGTCCAGGGGAAGTTCGGGTCCTGGGGAGAACAACTGGAACTCCAGGTAGAGGACAAATTAGGGTCAGTTCCTTGTGGTTCTGCCACTTTCTCAGGAATTGTCTCATAATTTGCAACATGAATGAATAACCGCTGGGCACGTGGGTTGGATACAGCATTTGGCATTCATTTGAATATGCATAAATTAAAATGCTGCTTTTAGTTTCCGTGGTTTGATTTAGTACTACATCAGCAGCCATGGTCTACTATGGTATTAGACCATGGTTGCTGATGTACCACATGTTTGATTTAAACCAATGTAAATGCTTTATTTTCCTTTCATTTTTTTATGCCATGTTACAAGACAAGGTGTGTAATGGGATATCATCCTACCTCAGGTGCATTGTGAGGTTATGAGGCCATAGGCCGAGTGGCTTTAACCACCTAAGAATGGATGATATCCAATGATACTGCACACCTTGGAGTGTGTTACTGCAATGATGAAATGGATCCATTTTGATTTTGTTGACTGAAGGCATGCCCTATTTATAAACCAGGATTGTGTACTGAGATGTCATCCCTGCTGAATGTGGACTCAGCCAATCATATCTGAGGATTTGGATCATCCTTTTTATGTTGTCTTGCGCATGTTTATGTTGTCTTGCACATGCACAAGAAACATATTGCGGTAACTTAGAATAGCAGGTTTTGGAGGTGTGGTCCTGTAGTGGCCAGTGGCACCACTGCTTTTTTGGGCTGGGCTGTGTGGCACGAATTAGATTGCACGCTGTCTATGGACAGCAGTGCAAAAGTGTGCCATCACCTTGAAAGGATTTAGCCACTGCAATGAGGGAGTCCCCCTCATTGCAGGGCATGCCTTCCCTGGTGTAACATTTCAATAAACATGGCGGAGCTGTCCGCCTCTCACAGTCCTCATACAGCCGATGTCGGGGATGCCCAATCCCCCTGTCAGCATTTGCCCTCGCCAGTTCATTTGCTGACAGGGTAGCCCAATCCCTGTTGGCATAATGTCCCCACCCAAAAAATTTGTTGTGTGCCGAGGGGGTGCCCAATCCCCCTCGGCTCATGCTGCCATCCCCAAAAGCACACCGCGTGGCTGATGAGGGTGCACAATCCCCTTCAGCTCCAGCGCCCCCCAAACAACAAGCCAGGTGGCACACTGGGAGCCCACCACAGCGTGTTCATACCCCCCCAACACACTGTATGGCTGATGGGGTGCCCAATGTGCCCAATCCCCGTTGGCTACTGCCCCCCCAAAGAAACACCCAGGTATGATGGCACGCTGGGAGCCCACCCCAGCATGCCTAAAGCGTCCCACGTTGCTGTTTTCTGTAAAAACAGAAAATGGTCCCTCGTGGGTCTCTCATGCCCCCCAACCTGCACCCACCTCCCCACACACCCCTCACCCCATACTTACCACTGGAGGACATCGTGACGATCTTCGGTGCACCAGGAACATGTCTGCACTCTTCACAGCCGACCACGAGCTGAAGAAATGTTAGTAAGCTGTATAATGGCATAAATAGGATTTTTTCAACTTTGGTGGATATCTCGGCCATTTTGGGGAATTTTTTCACCAACTTTTCAACATGGGGTTCTTGGGACCCCACCTCATGAACTCAGTCACTGTCATTTTGTTATTCAGTCCTGAAAGGTGATTTCGGGGTCACTGTGTGGAACCACCTTTCGGGACCAATTAATGAAATGACAGTGTCACAGTTCATGAGGTAGGCTGCCAAAATCCCTATGTTGCAAATTTGGTGAAAAAATTCCCAGAAATGATTGTGTTATGAGCGTGTGTTGCACAGTTCCTATGCACACTCGTAACTTCGAGAATTTTTAATATTACCACTCCAGATTTTCAACATTGCCATTTTACCACACCTCTTTGTGAACAGTACAGCTGTCATTTTTCACATCTCACCTGAAATGTGTTTTCGCACATGTGGCGCACAATAGCACAGTCGGTGTGCGGAATCAATGTTCTGGACAGATTAAGAAAATCACAGTAACTCTGACCATGAGCAGAGGTCCCAAAACGCATATGTTGAAAATTAGGTGACAAAATTCCCCAAAATGCCTATTTTATGAGTGTGCATTGCGCAGTTTCCATGCACACTCGTAAGTTCGAGAATTGTTAATATTTTCACTCCAGATTTTCAACATTGCCATTTTTGCACAACTCCTTAAGAATAGTATAGTTATTTTTCACATGCTGTGTGAAATGTGGTTTTGCACATGTCACACAGTATAATGGTGCGGTCGCCGTAGGAAATCAATGTTCGGGACAGATTAAGAAAATCACTGTGACAGTGTTCGTGAGTGGAGGTCCCAAAATGCCTATGTTGAAAATTTGGTGAGAAAATTCCACAGAATGACTGTGTTACGAGTATGCATTGCGCAGTTTCCATGCACACTCATAACTTGCAGAATTTTTAATATTTTCACTCCAGATTTTCCACATTGCCATTTTTGCACACCTCCTTAAGAACAGTACAGTTGTCATTTCTCACATCCTGCCCAAAATGTGGTTTCAAGCTACTGTTGCAGAATGGCGCAATCACTGTGTGACATCAACGTTCAGGACAGATTAACAAAATCACAGTGCCACTGTTCATGAGCAGAGGTCCCAAATGCTTTCATGAGGTGGGGTGAGAAAAATCCCATGCTGAAAATTTGGAATGCAAATACCAACAAATGCCCAGGGCATTAGGGCTTCTAATTATAACGTCCCACCCTGTAGAGACTAGCTGGCATCAGGGGTGTGACTTTAGATTGTCGATGCTCATGCCATTCCACCCCCACCCCCAACCCCACCCTGCAGCCACTGACAGGCATCGAACTGTGCCTTGCACTCTTCGACCCCAAAGTTCACCTCATTCTCCCATACTGCACCCATCTCAACGTATTTCCATATGGAATGGGGTGAGAGCAAGGCCCAATTACCCCAAGGCAGAACACGATACTTGTCGGACTCTGCAGGGTAGGGTGAGGTGAAATTGCATGAGCGTTATGGCCGACACCCAAAGGCACACCTCAGTGCCTGTCAGTGAATTTATTTATTTATTGAAATAATCAGAATTAATACCTTTGAGTCAGAGACTCCTTTACAAAGGCGCCACATCATAGAAAAAAATACAGAGCATACAGTGTCAGACATTACAGTTATAAATAGAGGTATGGCAGATATCACACTTTACAATTGATACCGAGTATAATACCCTAGGCAGGGTGGGACAAATCAGTTTAGAGCTTGTGGTCAGTTTGGCCACTAGCTTTCAAAATCTGGTAGCCAAATCAATACTTTTTAGAGGCTACCTTTTTAACAGCTCAAAAATCACTCTGTGGGCAGGTAGCCAGCTGGCCAGTAGCTTTCAAAATCCAGTGGCCATTAGCCACCTGGCTACCCAGTTTGTCTCACCCTGACACCAGGTAGACGTGGTACAAGATGATTACAGTAGTCAATTGTTGTAGATAGGTATTTTAAGACTGCATTGTGCAAGCAGCGTAGTCCAGTGATTGCCAGCTAGTCTGAGGCTCAGGTAAGACTAACGCCAGGGGCTGACACTATTGAGGCAGGACCAAGAGGGCCCATTGTCATGGCACAGTATTAGGTAGCGTATAGATCAGGTACAGTCATAAGTGGCGGCACACAAGATGTTGCTACGGAGAAGGGATTTGAACAGTCCCAGGGTAGGAACCTGGAAGTCTGGTTTGGGGGAGTGAATTCAGCCAACTGGGGGCACAGCAACTGAAGGTTCTTTGCCCCATGGAGGTTTTACAGCGTGGTACCTGGTATGACGTTTTCTCAGAAAGACGCCTGTGTCTGGTACAGATGGAGAGGGAGCATCGCCACAAGAGCGGCGGGGGGGGGTGAGGCCAGCCGTGATTTTTCTTGGCAAGGAGACAGGTCTGGTATTTTAAGCGATCATTGCAATTAAGCCAGTTTGTGCTGGTATAAAGCATACAGGTGTGTGTGAGCCGGTCACATCCGGTGGCCAATCTACAGGCTTTATTCAGGGAAACCCTGATTTTGTTGAGGGAGGTGCTGTTGGCAGCACCATAGAAAATAATCCCGTAATCAACAAGTGACAGGATGGAGGAGGATATGGCTAGCTGTAGGGCTTCGGGGAGAGACAGTGCTTCTAACGGTGGAGCAGACCAATGTGCACATTTACAGCCATGCTAAGCTGGCGGATGTGTTCGTGGTAGGTTAACCCAGAGTTTAGGGTAACCCCTAAGTATTTAAAGGCAGAAACTTGTTCCAGGGTCTTGTTTTGTGAGTTATGGATGAGCAGGGGATAGCTACTGAACTTGTTTTTGGCATGGGCAAATAGCATGGACTTTGTTTTTTTACAATTTAGAACAAGCCTATGGTCAGGTAACCAGGACTCGGTTTCATTAAAAGATCTTTGGAGGGCTACTTGGAGGGCATCAGGGTTGGTGTGGGTGCTGAATAAGACCACAACATCTGTGTAAAGTAAGAGACTCCCAGAGCAGGCCTTGGGTAGAGAGTTAAGGAATAGAGTGAAAAGTAGAGGGCCAAGGATTGACCCTTGGAAGACCCCAGATGTAAGTTTGAGAGGGGACGACAAGGTTTGCCCTATTCTGACTCTCTGGGTTCTGTTGGACAGGTAGTAACCAAGTGGCGGTATCCTGCGAGAAACCTATTTGGGTAAGCGAGGTTAGGAGAAGCGAGTGGTGGATGGTGTCAAATGCTTTGGAGAGGGCTATATAAACCGCACCAGCAATCTAGCCTGTGTCCAGGGTCGTATGAATGGTGTTGGTATAGTCCAAATGCGTGGTTGTGGTGCTGTGGTTTTTACGGAAACCATGCTGTTCGGGGCAGAGGAGATTGTGTTGAGTAAGGTAGTCTGTGACTTGGGTGGCTACTGTTTTTTCAAGAACCTTGGAGGTGGGAGGGTAGAATTGAGATGAGCCAATAATTACCGGGCTGGGTTTGGTCACAACTCTTCAGAATAGGAGTGATCAAGGCAGTTTTCCACACGGAGGAGAATTGGCCTAGGGCAAGGGAGTCATTTAGCAGGGCAGTGAGGGGGGTAGAGTACTTCACATAGGGTGTGCCTTAGTATTTTAAGATCAAATGCGTCATTGCTGAAACAGGATTTGCTGAGTGCATTTAGCATGAGGGGGCAGCCTCATGCTGGGTGATAACTTTGACGCGGAAAGGAGGTACTTGGGTGGGTGTCATTGTTATGGTGGGGGTGGGTGCAAAAAAGTTGGCAGGGAGCACTCTGCTGAGGTCCAAGAACAATGAGTTTAGTACATTTGCTGTTGTGTCAGGGTCCGTGGAGATACCACCATTTGTCTGCATGGGGGGGGGTTAGAGATTTTGCCACTAAGTTCTTTGTGAAAACATTCACAAACTGAATTATTTATGCAATATTGTTTCATTTTCTTTTTGAATTATTTGTAAGTCCTAGAGCAATGAAAGTCAGCAGGTAATAAGTTCCAGTCTCTGATTTATTTATTTAGTTATTTGGATACAACCTTTGAGCAAGAGCTCTTTTACAGAGGTTCCACGTCAAGAAACAGATACAAAGGTACAAACACATGGTCAAGAAACAGTTACAATGATACAATACAAGTAATTACACAAGGAAACTTCAAGTTAATTACATCAGGCAGTACCACAGGGGGCAGCCAATACATAATTAAATAATATTTACAGTACCGTTCTAAGATACAGAGCAAAGTTGCAAGGAGGAAAACTTCAGCTGGGCTCCAGAGGAGCCAGCAAAGAGGGGGAGATAGGATAGGTGCTTGGGAGCAGCCAAAACAGGTGGCCTTGTCAAATGTAGAGGAGAGGCGGTGGGGGTGTGGGGAGAGGGGAAGCAGCTGAATGTTGGAGATGGGCAGAAGGGAGGCATGACTGGAATAGTCCAGGGAGGAGGTGGGGGTAGGGGGGGCAAATGGAAGGAGGGATAGGAACACAGAGAGTGGGGGTCAGAGCGGATATCACAAAGGGGTAGCACACTGGTGGGGGGACTAAATTGAGGTTGGGTGGTCAATAGATGGCTTTATAGAGAAACGAACATTGGTCCAGAACAGTTCTATTATTAGGGAGCCTACAAAGAATTGCTGCATGAGGGACATGATCTGTGGCAACAGCCCTGAATGACACCTGAACTGGCAGGTTAGTTGGGTAAGTAGACACCCACCAGGGGTGTGGGGGGGGGCTAGGCATGTAGGCAAGGAGAAGTTTCCTGGGGAAGGGCAGCTAAAGGCTGGATGGGCGAAGCTTAGTCTTACAAACTAGCAGGGAAAAGGGAGATTTTTCCTCTAGCTTCATGCCCTCCAGCCAGAACACAGCTCTGCAGAGCTCTCCAGGAAAGACTTGAGGAAACTTCCAGCAGAAATTCATTTGTCCAGGGGTAACTTAGGCTGGGAGGCCTTGGTAGAGTAAAATTTTGGGACTGTTTAGCTTCGAACTGTAGTTCAGGCTGTGACAGCACTGTTAACTAGCATTAGGCAGCGATCAACTGTAGTGCTACTCTAGCCATTCCTGCTACTCTTAGTCAACATGGAGAATCAAATAGCACTTTAGGTTATAATGCCCAACTGCCCTGTCCTGTGTGCTCTGACAAAGCCTACTCTGGTTGCTTCTCTCTTGCTTGATGTCTACTGTAACCTACCTTCTGTGTAGCACAGACACCGTGTACCAGTGGGCTACTACCCCTGCCTGTTGACTACCACACAGGTTAAGGGGCCTGGGTTCTGTTTCGTTGGTATTTGGGGGTTCTTTCCCAGAATAGAAATCAAATAGCACGGTGTCTCCACCCAGAGTAAGATAACAGTGGGCCAGGTGTTTGAATAGTACAACCCTCTGAGATGCTGTACTTATACACCTCCCCTTCCAGTCACCCTACACACTGAATACCACATTATTCAGTGTGTGGTATGGACCCTTGCGGTAATCTCTAGAGGAGTACCACAAGGATCCATCGTGGGTCCTCTCTTGTTTGCCATTTAAATAAACGAACTAGATGCTGGAGTCAAGTCGGCTGACATACACCTCTTTGTGGACGACGACACTGTTGTATGTAGCTAGACCTACTCTGGAACTCGTGTGTAGTGAGCTCCAAATAGAATTTAACCACTTACAGAACAATCTCCTTTGCTCTAAACTTCTGTTAAACGCTAAGAAAACAAAGGCCCTGATTGTCTCCCCTGTACTAAACTCCCCCTACTCTATCATGGTGAGGACAGCCCCTCAAATCCACACTTTGCTCATTGAATCGCTGAACTATGTAGATTCCTTCAGATATCTGGGGGTGTGGATTGACTCCAATTTTTCCTTCAAAGTCCATATCAAGGAACTCTCCAAAAAGCTTAAACAGAGACTTGGGATTTTCTTCAGAATCAGGCATCTACTAACACAGGAGGGGAGAACCAGGTTGGTTCAAACAACGTTCTTGCCTCTCATCGACTATGCAGACCTTCTGTATGAGCACTGCTCTAGTGTGGCCCTTGCCAAACTAGACATTCTGTACCACCGGGCGCTCATGTTCATTACCAGTGCCCCCTACTCAACACACCACTGTACCCTCTACTACATTGTAGGTTGGGGCTTACTTAGTCTTAGATGACAAAAGAACACAGTGCTCTGGATCTATAGGGCCATCTCTAAAAGCTGCCTCAATATACTAAGGATTGCCTACCTTCTTGCATTCCTGGCAGCTATCTGCTGAGAAGCCAGATTCGTATCACCCTTTTCATACCCAGAGTTAGGACGTGCTTTGATCGGGCGATTAGTCACGCCTTACCAGTACTCTGGAATATTACTGCAGGTCATTTCACCTGTACCATTAGCTGCCTTCAAAAATCTTATCCAACGATTATTTATAGAGTCCTGCAACTGCTTCCAGCGCTGAATCTGACTCTCCCTCCTACCTGTCTGTCACCTCCCCTACTAATGGCACCTTGTCACCCCAATACCCTCTCCCTTACCCTTAGACCTACCGCACCGACTAATGCAGCTATGTCAATCCTGAAGGTATTACAATTGCCTCCTCCCACCCCTCCTGACCTCTTCTCCCTCCACTATCCTTGGCGCATCATGTGCCCTTACTTTGTAGTCTTCTCCTAGGCCACGTATTGCTTTGCTGGTCTAGACCTCATCCAATATAATATTGTACTCTACTGTCTATCAGATACATGCCTTGTATAGAACTCGCACATAGCAGTATGCTGACTGCCTTTGTTACCATGCCTGTAAATTATGCTGCCTTGTTTTGTTCTCAGTGTCAAGCCTTACGTTGTTATTTGCAAATTATTGTACACCACCGTGCCAAGCCACGCCTTTCTCACTTGTAATGACTGTACATAGGCTGCTGATGTTGCTACACCTACTCCAAATTGTTGTATTGTGACTTCTTCTTGTTGTTTAAACTACCAGGTCCATCTTGTAAATAAGCCCCGCTCAATGGTGTTCCGCCTGGCTAAATAAAGATATTGATTGATTGATTGACTGATTGATTGATTGATTTGCTGTAACAGCCCCATTTCTTACTCACCTGGGCTGCCCCGGAGCCCTCGGGGTACTCAGCCTACTTCCCCAAGGCACCGGGTCTGAGCTCTGGCCAGATGGTCAATGGTGACTTGATGTCTCCACCTGGGGCAGTGGCACGGACTCCTGTGGACAAAAACAGGCTACCATTCCCCAGGAATAATGGTGTATCTCTGTAGAGGCTGACCCCTCCAGCACAGTTATACCAATGACCCCACCTTGCAATAACAATAATAGAAACATAGAAACATAGAACATAGAAACATAGAACTTAACGGCAGATAAGGACCGCAAGGCCATCCAGTCTGCCCATTTCTTTTTCTACCTTATGAATGTGCCATTGGCCTTTGCTCTGTCAATGGCCTATCTATTCATACTCATCTGTATTGCTCCCTTATGCATATCCATGCCTGTTTGAAGCTCTGCACTGTATTCATATCCACCACTTCTTGGGTAGGCCATTCTATGCATCCACCACCCTTTCTGTGAAAAAGAACTTCCTCACATTACACCTTAATCGGCCTCCTCTAATCTCATGCTGTGTCCTCTTGTCCTGCTATTTTTTATATTGAAACATGTTAGACTCTTTCACCTTGTTAATGCCTCTAAGGTGTTTGAATGTTTCAATCATATCACCTCTCTCCTCCTTTGCTCTAGGGTATACATACTGAGCTCAGTTAATCTGTCCTCATATGTTTTCTGATGTAGTCCCTGCACCATTTTGGTTGCCCTTCTCTGGACTGCCTCAATTTGGTTAATGTCCTTGTGAAGGTGTGGCCTCCAGTACTGCACGCAGTACTCCAATTGGGGCCTAACCAGTGTCTTGTAAAGAGGGATTATTACCTCTCTCTTCTGACTTGTGATACCCCCTACTAATACACCCCAATATCCCTCTAGCCTTACCTACTGCTTTAGTGGTCTGCTTGGATGATTTCAGGTCATCGGTGGTGATGATGATGCCAGAGTCTCTTTCTTCCCTTGTGACTGCCAGCAACTCCTCTCCCACCTATAAGGTGGCTTCAGGGTTTCTCTTCCCTATGTGCATGATCTTGCACTAACTGCGTTAAACCCCAGTTGCCACTCTTCCGACCATTTTGCTAGTTTATCCAGATCTCTTCTCATTCTGCCCGCCCCATCTGGATCATCTACTCTGTTGTAGATCTTGGTGTCATCTGCAAACAGACAAACCTTACCCTCCAGTACATCTGCAATGTCACTGATGAAGATATTGAAGAGGACTGGCCCCAGGACTGATCCCTGTGGTACCCCACTTGTGACTTGCATCTCTTCTGACTGTATACCGTTTACCATCACTCTCTGTTTTCTGCCCGTCAACCAGTTTGCCACCTAGTTGACCAACGTCTGACCCATCCCCATGCTTACCAGCTTATTAATCAATCTTCTATGTGGAACAGTATCGAAAGCTTTGCTGAAGTCAAGGTAGGCAACATCAACTGCTCCCCCTTGATCCACCACTCTGGTTACCCAGTCAAAGAAATCTATGAGATTAGTTTGACAGGACCTTCCTTTTGTAAACCCATGCTGTCTTGGATCCTGTGCTCCTATGGATTCCAGGTGTTGCACTATCCTTTCCTTAAGGAGTGTCTCCATAATCTTGCCCACTACTGAGGTAAGACTGACTGGTCTGTAGTTCCTGCCTCTTCCCTGCTACCACCCTTGTGGAGCAGGATCACATGATCGAGCCCTTCTCCAGTCTTCTGGGACCTCTCCTGTGCTCAGAGACTCACTAAACAGTTCTGATAATGGATCTGCTAGTTCCACCCTTAGCTCCTTTAGTACCATGGGATGTATGCCATCAGATCCCATTGCCTTGTCCACCCTGGGCTTATCGAGCTCTTGTAGGATCCTTTCTTTTGTGAAGGGACTAGTGCACACCTCCCTCCCCCCTGTATCCATGGTGCTGAGCTGAGGGCCCTTCCCTACCTTCTCTTCAGTAAATACTGAGCAGAAGTATCTATTTAGGATAGATGCTTTTACATGGTCCTCCTCCTCACATGCCCCCTTATCCCCTTTGATCTTAGCAATACCCCCTCTGGACTTTCTCCTTTCACTAATGTATCTATAGAAAATCTTGTCAACCTTCTTTTACTGTTCGTGCTAGTGTTTCCTCGTTTTGGGCCTTTGCCTACCTTACTACCTTACTGCCTTCTCCGCTTCCCTTAGGGAAGTTTGGTATGCCTCCCTATCTTCATTCTGCTGCATTCCCTTATATTTCCTGAAGGCCAGCCTTTTGGCTCTGACCTTTTCTGCTACTGTGTTTCAGAACCAAAGGGGTTTCCTTCTTCTTTTGCACTTCCTTTTTTCACGAACACAGTGGGATGTTGCTTCAAGTATTGCATCTTTAATGCTTGCCCACTTTGCTTGTACCCCCTCACCTGTATTTCTTTTTGCCAGGGCTAGCTTAACTCTGTTGGCCATCTTATCAAAGTCAGCTCCTCTGAAGTCCCATATTTTTGCCTTGGAATGGGACGATTTTGTTCTAGTGGCCAAATTAAACCATACCATGTGATGATGACAAATCACAAACACTTTGATTAAATGGCAAACAGTAACCACTTTATTTAAAACAATCTAAGACATCGAAGGTGAGCACTACCCCCTTGTGCCTTCATATACTCATGTACACAACACCATATGAGATTCCCCCTCCCTCCCCTGGGTGCACCCAGAGTAGTCCCTGATGGTGGGTACCTCACCGTTCTCAGTCGCAGGCCTGCAGTCTCTCGGTGGGGCCCATGTAGAACAAACACAACAAGTTCAAGTAGCTTAAGTCTATCTTAGGGGATGAAGCTCTTCTACAACCCTCTTAGCTGATGCAATAAATTCCCCATAGCTGCAGCTCGGGGTACTCACAGTGGTCCAGAAGGGTGATGCAACTCTCTGACCAAGGAACAGCAAGGGGGGTTGTAAGTGAGGCATTGTTCTTGGCCTGCCTGGCCTTTCCAGCTTTGCCTGAGGGCCTTTATATACAGTGTTCACCAGGCAGACCAGTTCATCCTTCTCACTCACTCTCTCTCTCTCTCTCTCTCTCTCTCTCTCTCTCTCTCTCTCCATTGCAGCAGCAATTTCACACTGGGGGAAATAGGGTGACTCAGTTTCCCTCAGCCAGGACTTGGATATGGCAGCCCAGCATCCAGGGCTCTCCCCTGGCTGAAAACACTTGTTCCTGCATGGAGTAGTCCATGGGGCCCAAGGCTGACTCTTACTGTCCCTTCTAGTCCAGTCCGTCAGCCTCAGTGCCCTCAGGGAACCCTCCTGCTCAAATTACACTACAGCAGCTGCAGCCTTCCTCCTCCTCTTGCTTTAGGGAGAGCGGGGGGGGGGGAGGTGTAGCCAAAGAGCCCACAACCAAGCAGGCGAGCTTTGTAGCTGCCTTTTCATTTGGTCCCAGTTCATTTTGTTTCTCTCCCAGCTCTCTGAGACCCTCCTCTCAGCCCTCTTGCCTCTCCTCTTGGCCCTCTCTCCTCTGACCTTTCATTCACACTTTTTCCCATCAAAAACCCTGTCTGAACCCCCCTGTGATTGGCTGCCAGCCCCCATGTGACCTCCGGACTACCTCTGGGTAATTTTCCAGCAGCCCGAGGTCATCACTGTTACAAGGGGGCCGCCATCTTGCTTTCTCCCCAGTCTTCTGTGATTTTGGGGCCCCCTTATTTATTTGGCCAGCTGACAGGGTTAATTTATATTGTATTTGTGATCGGAGCTCGTCTGGTCACTATGCGCCCCTTCCCTGGCCCCTCTGCTTATTTGGGGGCTGTGCAAACACTGATTTTACATGGCCAAAGGGTAATGGGGCACCTGCTCCTTTAAATCCCCCCCGGTCTCACATGCATGGGCACGGGCACATGGCCGCATGCTTTGCGGCATGTCCTTTCTTTTTTCTTTCTATTCAGAGCCGTGCCCTGGTTGTCCTTTGCCATTCAGGGCCGCTTCCTGACACCCACGAGGTGCAGCTCCCTCCTTGACCCCCTGCACCCTTTGGTGCATGGGGCAAGGTCACAACAGGATTCTATCACTGTCGTGGTGCCAGCCAGGACCGTGGTTCAGGTCCCATTACAGCCCCTGGCTCAAGGAGAAGCCGGAGCAGCGTGAGCTCCCACCAAAAAACAGCACACCTGCATTTGGGGGGGGCTTACATTGCCAATACAGGAAAATACATAGATTTAATGGCTATCACTAATAATATGTTCACAACTCAGAATTTGCAAAGAACAAAACACAGCTTTATTTTTAGGGGTAGGGCTAGGGAAGGGGTACCTGGACACAGGATTGCTGTTGGGAATAAAAGGCTTGTTTGGGCTAACAAAGGCCGTAGGCCAGAACATTAGCAGTGCCCACCCCCACTGGTACCAGTGCATACCCCCCTTTTCTGTCCTGACTGGGTACCCAGATTTCATGCAGGCCTGCTAGTTGCCATGGCTTGGCTGGCATTGGGGCCCTTGAAGTAAGCTTTCCCAAAAGTGTCAACAGCCTTTAACGTAATCTTCCTTGGCAGGGCAAGCTCTGGGTTACTCACAGTTCTGCAGACACTGCAATTTGGGTACTGGTACAGTGGGTTTGAGCAGGCAGGGAACAACAGCTCCGTGGCGCAGCTAGCAACTGGATAGCGACTACTGCTCTGGAAGATGGAGCAACTGCTGGCAGCTGGTTGACCTTGGACTTCCTTGAAGAGTCTTGCAGCTTGTCACCTTCTGATTTGCTTGAAGATTGTAGCAGCTTATCACCTTCAGCAACCAAGCAGGCCAGATTACAGAGCCCACATGCAAAGCCTACTAGGCCACAAAGGAACACAGACCCAGGAGTGACTCCAAGGTCCGGTTCCCCAAAAGGGTCCAGAGTGCCCAACACTCAGGCGCGCTTGTGGCCCCCTGCAGCTCAGTCTGCCTCACTCAATAGAGGTTTGCAGTTTACCTACCTGGCTATAAGTAGCAGCTGTGAAGATTGCCATCTTTGCCTTTTGCCTGAACAGAAACAATCAGCTCCGGTGTGCAACACGAGTTCTCTGACTTCCACCCTGCCAGTGGCTTTTGGCTAATTATGCGCAGTCTCTGGAGTGGGCCTCCACCTTTCCACAACTGGATTTCAACAAGACCAACAGGTTCCTGAGCTCTGGATACCTGCAAACCCTCTCCATAAATGTCTTCAGTTTCAGACCAAGTACCCACTTTAAGCTCTGGCACACACAGTTCCAAATAACCCTTTGTCCAAGCTCAGGGTTACCAAACTGCTGCAGGCTGACTGCAAACTCTGTATTCTCCAAACAAAAGAAGCTTTCACCCAATGCCATGGACGTTCAGCCTTAACCACAGTTCCTTCAAGCAGAATAAATCCCTTTTTCCAGCTCTCAGGAGATTGACTGTTCGACCAAATAGAGTCCTGGAAAGGCGTCCAGCCTTTCTCAATACACAATATGAGCCCCTCTTGACTTGATCAGAGGTCAGACCAGACTGCCCAAACTGCCCAAAATTCCTGGGGTTTCACACAAAAATCCCAGCTTCTGATTGGTTAAATCCTGCTGTCATTCACAAATATTAACAGTCATTAACCCAGTTTGATTATTAATTGGTAAATGGGGTTTGGCGCCTGGAATAAAGTTCACACCTCTCCCACAAGGCATTTCACCAGTCTTTGGGTGCCTAGTAGGGTTGTCAGAACTAGTTTGGAAAAGATTCGAACCCATCACGAACCCTGGTGTTCGAGTTCTGATTCAGAACTCGAACACTAGTGGGTTCCCAAACGGGTTCGAATCTAACCACAACGCAAGCTTGCCTAGCCCAGTGTCGGCTCCGAAGGGACGGGACGGAGAGAGGTTGAAGGAGCAGGATGGGATTGGGAGGCACAGTGCCACAGGAGGCAGAAAGGAGGTGGAGGGAAGGGTCACAGTGCATGATGGCAGCATGCACAAACTTGTGCAGGCTGATGTGGACTGCACTGAGTCGGAGTCTCAGACTGCGCATCTGCATACTTCATCCCCACAGTCGTGTTACTACCTGACCATCTGCTCTGCGGTCAGGTGGTGGAGAGACGTAAACCGGTGCGGGGTTGCTCCGTTCATTACCCAGCCAGTGCCATAAAGGAGTTGCAGGGCAGGCTGCAGCAGCTTGTGCTAATCGCTCGCTTCCTCTGTCTGGGCTAGCTCTGGCAAATGGCAATTGCTTGCTAAACTAATTAAAAATCATCGTGTGTTTGGGCAAACTAAAAAAATAAATAAAAAAGCTAAGGGCTGGGGGTGAAAACTAAAGGTAGGGGCCGGGGGGGACTCAGGGTTGGGATTGGGAGTGGGAACCGAGGAAAAGAAAGGGCCTGAACGAACGTAGGAACAGTTGGTGAGAGGCTCAGCCTCAGGATGAGACGGACAGAGCGAGGGAAGGAAGTTAAAGTTGCTGAGTATTTGAGTGAAACTGAGAGAATTTTATCGTAGTCTCAAACAACAGTTCAAAAACTTTATTTTCTGCATGGTGTAGTTGTTTCACACTGGTAAGAAGGAGCGAGCATCAGATGGCTGGGGGAAGGGTGAAGAAATTAAAACAAACAGATTGTGACTCAAGGAAAATTAAGTTTAACTTTAATGTGTGAGTCTTTGAGAAGTTGAAACATTTGAATTTGATGGCATTTTTTATTTTTACTTACTCTTTATACTACTCCACAAAACAAAGTAAAATAATCAGGAGGACAGGGAGGAGGAATTCTGTGGTACTGTGCTGCTGAGCGTTCTTCTATTCCACCCTATAAAATTATTGATAGAACAACACCAGGCTGTTTTTAGTTTTTTTTTACACAGTACTCCCTACTTGTGTGTTGTGTGTGTGTGACTCCACTACACTGTATCTCTCTATTCTCCTGTGGTGTTCCCATCACCCTGCTGTGGCTGCTGACTGTGTATCCTACCCAGTGTGTGTTACTGCGAGAAGCCCATTGTTGGGCAGTCATGTGGTGGCATTATCCTTAAGTGCATGACAGAAGCCCAGAAATATATTTCCCTGTTGGGAGGAGAGACAGAAAAATCTCTTTCCTTGGGTTGTATATGTGTGTGTGTGTGTGACTCCGTCTCCTGTGGTCAGCCCCATCTGCTGTGTGCCTTTGACTGCACTGTACCCTACCCAGTGTGTGTTATCGAGAGGCCCAGTGGCCAGTTGTCGTGGTGGTGGCATTTTCCTTAAATGCATGACAGAAGCCCAGAAATATATTTCCCTGTTGGGAGGAGAGACAGAAAAATCTCTTTCCTTGGGTTGTATATGTGTGTGTGAGTGTGACTCCGTCTCCTGTGGTCAGCCCATCTGCTGTGTGCCTTTTGACTGCACTGTACCCTACCCAGTGTGTGTTACCGAGAGAGGCCCAGTGGCCAGTTGTCGTGTGGTGGCATTTTCCTTAAATGCATGACAGAAGCCCAGAAATATATTTCCCTGTTGGGAGGAGAGACAGAAAAATCTCGTTCCTCGGTTTGTGTGTGTAACTCCATCTCTTGTGGTCAGCCCATCACCCTGCTGCTGTGCGCCCCTTCACTGCGATGCGTATGCCTATGCCCAGCAGCCCAATCATTCTGTAAGCCTTGAACCTGGGATCCTTTAGTTGCAAACCGTCATATTCTTCAATTACTTTCAGTCCACTGCATCACAGTGTCACATAGCCAAAATAAAATTTTGGAGTTGTAGCCAGTGATCATAGATCACATTGCTTTCTTACACAGGAATTGTGTGGGTATATTCCCTGCAATATACTGGTTCTGTTATGGCTGACACCAACATAGATGAAGCATCTAGTGCTGGTGTTGGAGCAGGTGTTGGAGGTAGTGGTAATCCTGGTGCTAGCAGAAATAAGCAAAATGTTTCACGTGATAAAAATTCAACAAACAGCAAAAGAGCAACAGTGAAGTGTGGTAAAGGGGGACCTTTTAAGAAAACCTGTACAGCTGCTGGGTTCACACGGAGCAGCACCATAAGGTATGCTATTCATGCTGTTAAGATCCCTGTGACTAGCAGCAATAATGCAAGTGACAGTGAGTCCCTCTCTGACTCAGACAGTAGCTCTTTGTCTCAGTCTGACACTGTTGTGTCTCGCGACGAATCATTACTTCCTCAACAAAGTGAAATGAGCAAGTCTGCTGACAATGAATCAGGTAGTGCACTTGTAAATACATCCAGCACTGTTGGCAATGAAAAGGACATATCCATTGAATCCACCACTTCTGTGTTGGCCAGCAATGAAAATCCATCAGAGTCTTCTGCCCACTCTTCTAGCACCAAGGAGTATGTCCCAGGTTCTGTTAGGACAGGTGAAAAGACACAAACAGTCTTTAGCTCTCTTCCTAGCACTCGAACAAAATCTGTCACATCTGAGGTGTGGAATTATTTCTCTGTCAGTAAAACTGATCCATGCAGAGCAATTTGTTCCCTGTGTAAACAGAGTGTAAGCCGTGGTAAAGTTGTGTCATGCCTTGGCACTACAGCTCTTAAACGCCATCTGAAAAAGCATTCAGTTTTGCTTGATCATCCAAAACCCATGTCCTCCATCTTCCAGACCACACGTGAGAAGGGTCAGGAATCTGAAATGGATACTGAATTGTCTGAACTTGATGCGGGCAGAACCACTGCCAGCCCTAGGATCACTGTTACCACCAATGCCAGCACCATTAGTACCAGTTGCACATCCAGTGATGGCACTGAATGTATAAGTCCTAGTCCACCATCTCCGTCCATCTGCCCATCGAGCACGGTGTATAATAAACCAGCAGGGACATGTTGTAAACAGCTAACACTGTCTCAGGATTTGAAAGGAAGAATACCTTTACTAGAAATCATCCAAAGACCCTTCATCTTAATCACCGAATTGGTGAACTGTTGCCAGAGCCCTTCTCCCATACTCTTTGGTAGATCATGAGAGTTTTAGGAGCTCATGACATTAGCAGAGCCTCGCTACAATGTTCCTCATCGAAGGTACTTTTCCCATGTTGAAATACCAAACATTTATCAGGCTTTAAAAGAGACAGTGATGCTTGCACTTAAAACTGCGGAGGGTGGGGTTATTCATGTCACAACAGATATGTGGACCAGCACTCAAAACATAGATTACATGTCCCTTACCGCTCATTGGGTCACGTTTTCTTGTGCTTCTTCAAAAACAAAGACACCCCAAAAGATGGCACTGCTGCATATAAAGAAGTTTGGGCAAAGTCATACTGCTGCAAACATCTTGCAGGAACTGAATGACCTCCTTGACGAATGGGTTTATTCTCACGGTCTAAAATGTGGCTTCATAGGAAGTGACAATGGAGCCAACATCTTGAAAGCAGTACAGGATGGAGGATTTCTGCATGCTTCTTGCTTTGCACATTGCTTATACTTAATTGTCACAGGATTTCTCAGCAACGAAACACAAGTGGATGGTATGATTGCTGTTTGCAAAAAAATTGTGACTCACTTTTCACATTCAACCAAGGCTATACGGACATTGTCCGAACTGCAAAAACACAAGCTGCCCCAAGCAAAAAGCTGATTCAAAATGTTTCCACTCATTGAACGCAACGCTTATATGCTGCAGCCTCTTGGAGCAAAAGCAAGCTGTACATGAGTATTGCTCCAGTTACATTATTGGAGATGGCATTATGCTGTCTGTGCTGCAGTGGAAATTAATGGAGACAGTGTGCTGTATCCTAGCTCCTTTTGAGACAGCTACAAGGGACATGTCTTCTGAAGAGATCTGCAGAGTCAAGTTATCCCACTCATAATGCTCATTTCACATCATCTTAGTGTTCTAAATCTACAAATAGAAAAGACAGATCTGAAGCACAGACAACATGTCGCCTGTATCATGGGAATCTCGTAAAGAGAATGAGCGAGCGCCTAAAACCAATGACAAATTAGTTGCAATGACGAAATCAAAACACTACATCCTTGCAACTCTTTAGATCCCAGGTTCAAGGCTATACATCTTCCAAAAACAGATGATATAGAGCAGTACAAATGTATGTTGCTAGATGAGCTGCAGCACTCACAGGAGTCAAACACAGACACGCACAGTACCCTCAGGTTGTCATCACCACAACATGCAGGTTCGTCTTCACAAAGGGATACAGAACTGGAAAAGTCACCAAACATTAACAGTAGTTGTTCCACAACTGCCACTTCTTCAACACTTAGTAGCAAGCTAAATCTGTGGCAAAACCTTTCCCAAATTGCTGCCATACCAGCTTCTGCTGATTCCTCTTCTGAGCGGTCTCTGTCCATCATGGTAGACAGTTACCTGCAAGAACTGCCTATTCCTATTGATGCATGCCCTTTTGAATACTGGAGATCAAAAAAGTCAATTTGGACAGAGCTGTATGATGAAGACTGTAAATATCTTGGTTGTCCTGCAACAAGTGTCTCTTCAGAACGCATGTTTAGTACAGCTGGCAATATTGTGACAGACACCAGAAATAGGTTGTTGCCAGAAAATGTACACACGTTAACTTTATTAAAGTTAATAAGTCAAGATTTTAGATCCCTACAAGAGTATACAAACTGATCCTGAAGTGATTGATGTTGTGAATGTTGATGGTGATGACAACTCAGATGGTGGTGGCTGGTAAATACTGTGTGGGACAGAGTCTCTCTGCACCAAAAGGAAACTTTTACAGACTGTGATGACTTTGGTTGTCTCTCTCCTTTCTCGATCTACTACCTTGGACTATATACCCCCAAAACTTTCACCATTTCATAGCAAACTGCTTTGTAGCTAGGGTCTAAAACTAAAGTCAACAAGTTTTATATACAGGCAATTTTAACATCAGTGGGAACAGGCCCAAATTTGGCATAAAAGGGACACTGTCACGTCAATCTTTTCTGTATCATATTATTTATAGTTAAAGTGCAAACATATATTTTTGGATTTACCTTCTGTGACTTTGTGGTGCATCAGTATGGGCTGGGACAGGAAACGGTCTATTTTTCAATTTTAAAGAGGACAAAACAATGAGTTCTAATTGGTAGCTGTTTATTATTTTTTCAATTATAGAAACGTTAGCCATAAACAAAAAATGGATGCTAGTACATGGGTGAGGGTTGTGGGTTGGTTTTAACATGGGTGTAAGGGTGGCATGGGTGCTACTGCACAGATGAGGGTGGTGGAAGAAAAGTGGAATGGGTGATGGGGTGAAAGGTGGGTGTTGTTTTAGTCCTTTCATTTACAGATTCGTGATCAGCTGGGGATGGTGAGGAAAACAAGCATTTGTCAATGCCGAATGTTGCTTGCTTCTATGTGCTGTTTAGGTATTTGGAAGTCATTAGAGTGAAAATATTGAAAATTTGCGAACTTACGAGCGTGCATAGGAACTGCGCAACGCACGCTCGTGAAACAGTCATTCTTAGGACATTTTTCACCAAATTTTCATTATAGCCATTTTAAGACCTCTGCTCATGAACAGTGTCACTGAGATTTTGTTAATGTGTCCCATACATTGAGTTTGCACACCGACTGCGCCATTGTGCGCTACATGGGTGGAAACATGTTTTGGGCAGGATGTGAAAAATGACAGCTGTACTGCTCATGAGGAGGTGTGATAAAATGGCAATGTTAAAAATCTGGAGTGAAAATATTGAAAATTTGTGAACTTACGAGCCTGCGTAGGAACTGCGCAACGCACGCTCGAAAAACAGTCATTTTTAGGAATTTTTTCACCAAATTTTCAACATAGCCATTTTAAGACCTCTGCTCATGAACAGTGTCACTGTGATTTTCTTAATTTGTCCCGTACATTGATTTCGCACATCAACTGCGCCATTCTGTGCTACATGGGCGGAAACACATTTTGGGTGAGATGTGAAAAATGACAGCTGTACTACTCATAAGAAGGTGTGGAAAAATGACAATGTTGAAAATCTGGAGTGGAAATATAGAAAATTCGCAAACCTATGAGCGTGCGTAGGAACTGCGCATAGCACGCTCGTAAAACAGTCATTTTTAGGAATTTTTTCACCAAATTTTCAACATAGCCATTTTAAGACCTCTGCTCATGAACAGTGTCACTGTGATTTTCTTAATTTGTCCCGTACATTGATTTCGCACACCAACTGCGCCATTCTGTGCTACATGGGCAGAAACACATTTTGGGTGAGATGTGAAAAATGACAGCTGTACTACTCATAAGAAGGTGTGGTAAAATGGCAATGTTGAAAATCTGGAGTGAAAATATTGAAATTTCGTGAACTTACAAGCCTGCGTAGGAACTGCGCAACCCACGCTCGAAAAACAGTCATTTTGGAATTTTTGGACCAAATTTTCAACATGGGGTTTTTGGGACCCCTTCTCATGAATGATGTCACTGTCATAGTGGTATTTGGGCCTGAAGGGTGATTTTGCAGTCACTGCACAGTCACTGCGCGAAATCACCCTTCGGGCCTGAATAACGCCATGACAGTGACATCATTCATGGAAAGTGCTAAAACCCATGTTAAATCTGGTAAAAATTCCCAAAAGCTCTGAGATATGCAACAAAGTTGAAACCCCTATCAAGCCCATTATGCAGCTTACCGGCATTTCCTCAGTTCGCGGTCGGCTTTGAAGAGTGCAGACGTGTTCCCGGTCCACCAAGATCGTGGCGAGAGTCCGGTGTGTGGGAGTGAGGGTGTGGGGAGCTGTGGGTGCGCAGTGGGTTGGTGCGGGTTGTGGGAGGGTCAGGAGACGCGCGCAGGACCGTTTTGTTTTACAGGTTTAAAAACGTAGGTGGGACGCTTTGCCACGCTGGGGTGGGCTCCCAGCGTGGCACAAGGACGGGGTGGTTCAGCCGATGGGGGATTGGGCACCCCATAGGCCAGTGGGACTGCTTGCCATGCTGGGCTCCTCAGCATGGCACCAACTACTGGGGGCGATGCAGCTCAGCCGACGGGATTGGGCACCTGTCGGCTATACAGTGCGTGCGGAGTGCGCCTGCGCCTGCGTGTGGGAGGCTAGCTTCTTATCGCTGCTCACTGAGCGTAGCTCCCTTTCAACTGTATGCCACTGCATTTTGGAGCGTGTCATAGACAGCTCCAAAATGCATTGGCTTACAGGGGCCCCGCCTGCCAGCTCACTGACTGAATTGGAGGAGGAGGTGACACACCTCCAAAATCTCCGTTGATGGCATTATGTTTCTTGCACATGCGTGCAAGCAACATAAAAATGATGACAGACCAAACCTACTGTACACATAATATATATTCTTATTAAATACATTGCAAACTGCTGCCACCTAGCACAATTGTCCTGTCCCCTTTAAAAAAAGAATAGAAACATAGAAACATAGAATTTGACGGCAGATAAGGACCACTTGGCCCACCCAGTCTGCCCATTTCCCTACCTGATGGATAAGCTGCAGATCCTAGTTAACCAGCAGCCTACTTCTTCCTACCCCCAACCCCTAGAATTGCCTTATGACTGTCCCATGCATGCTTGAATTCCACCACTGTTTTTGTCCACAACCTCCTCTGGAAGGCCGCTCCATACATCCACAACCTCTGTGAAAAAATACCTTAAATTCACTCTGAGCTGCCCTTCTATCTTTCAAATTGTGCCCCTTGTTCTTGCACACCTCTTTTTGAAAGATGCTACCTCTTGGACCTTGTTGATTCCCTTGAGGTACTTTGAAAGTTTCTATCATGTCCCCTCTCCCTCCTTTCCTTGAGGCTATACATATTAAGCTCCTTTAGTCTCTCTTCATATGTCTTCTGGTGCAGACCCTGCACCATTTTAGTTGCCCTCCTCTGGACAGTTTCCATCCTGTCTATGTCTTTCGGAGATTGGGTCTCCAGAACTGCACGCAGTACTCCAGATGTGGTCTCACCAGCTGTCTGTACAGAGGGATAATAACTTCTTGTTTTCTACTGGTGATGCCTCTCCTATGCATCCCAGTATTCCCCAGCCCTCCTTGCTGCCCTCTCACATTGCTTGCCCACCTTTGGGTCATCTGATATGACTACCCCAGGTCCCTTTCCATTTTGTTGTTGTTAGTATCTCACCCCCATTGTGTACTCTTCCTGGGTTTTGTTTCCAGGTGCATTACCTTGCACTTCTTAGCATTGAATCTAAGCTGCCATACATTTGACCATTCCTCTAACCTTGCCAAGTCCCTTCTCATCCTTTCCACCCCACCTTGTGCATCAACTCTGTTGCAGATCTTTGTGTCATCTGCAAAGAGACATACTTTCCTTCAGTCCCTCTGCAATGTCGCTTAAAGACATTGAAGAGACCGATCTAATATTGAACCCTGCACGTCCTACTAACCCCCTTTTTCAGAGTGGACTCCATGTACTATTACTCTCTGTGTCCTATTCTCCAGCCAATTCTTTACCCAGGCTGTCATCTTAGGACCCACTCCCAGGCTGGCTAACTTGTATATTAATCTTTTGTGTGGGACTGTGTCAAATGCCTTGCTAAAGTCTAGGTAGGCCATGTCCACAGCCCCTCCCTGATCAACTACTTTGGTCACCCAGTCAAAGAAATCTATCAGATTTGTCTGGCATGACCTTCCCACTGTGAATCCATGCTGCCTTGGGTCCTGAGCCCCTCTGGCCTCTAGATACTCAACAATTCAGAAATCAGAATCAGAAATAAAAAGAAAATCTGCATCAGCAGTTTTCACAGAATGTGACCTATCATAAAGTGTTTTTGCTTTACAAGCAGTGATAATTTGATACATAATGGGGTTGACAGATGCTGTCCCTTAAATATCACATGCCAACTGCTGCAGCTACATTAAATGTTCCTTAAGTTAGTATGTGGTGAGGAAACCACTTTTTTCATTTATGTGACTGAAATACAGATTTTATTGAAGTATCAGTTGCAAAAATGCATCATTTTAGAAAGTTGTATGTATTACTTCAATTGCCAACAGAAATGTTGGTATATGTATGCATTATCTTAGAAAATTGCATGCATTTTTTGCCAGCAACAATGACTGGCATATTTTTTTTATTCAAATGTCTTGACTGACTACGTTATGACATAATATGTTTTGCAACAGTTCCACATGCTGCTGCTGTAGTACTTGGCTTGACTTTATTATAAAAGCTTTCTTTTAAACATAGCAACTTTTGGTTTACTCATTTAAAACAGAAAACAGCAAATAGCTGAAATTAGGTAATATCAGTTATTTTTTCTCATAATTCATGACGATGAGTATATATAACTGAGTACATAAATGGCTAATGTGCCTCTTTCTTTCACTAAGGAACTATGATGCAGCTGCAGCAGGAAAACTTTATCATATGGGTGGGTGGGTGGGCCTGTTATATATTAAGTTGCTGGCTTTAGCAAACAGAAGAAACCATAGATAAACCTAGTTGTATTCCTATCAATGTCACACATGATAATTTCTCTCCCCCTTATATTGAACAGTTTTTCCTTTACATGTATTTTATTACTATCTTCATTACTGGCAGCACAATAAAAAAATAGGGTTTGAGTTCTAAAAAGTTCTAAAAAAGATTAGAACCCTAGAACTTTTTCAAAAGTTCTAGACTAGAACTAGAACCCAGAACTTCAGAGGGTTCTGACAACCCTAGTGCCTAGGTCAATGATTGGCTGTCCATGGGGTCAAAGTGACAAAGATGGCTGCTAAACACACAGTTCAACACAGTTCCAACTGCAGGTCCAATGTTGCAGAGCTCTTGCAGCCAAAGTATACAGTTTTAAGGAACAGTTGCCCTTTTGTTCAAAAACAGCCTTTGTCCCTTGTAAAACAACTGCTGATTTATATTTTGACATAGTCCCATTTAGCCATCGCAGCTGCCGAAAAGTACAATCCCCCCATGCAGCCAGAAAAATCATTATTATTCATGAGAGGCTCATGAATATATAAAATGCCCACTGTTCTGAGCGCTTATAGGGGTTTTTAAACAAAACCCTGGGGCCACCTTTCAGCCACCTCCTCTGAGTGTCCAAACCCCATTTAACTCATACTGGGGGTCAGCACCACTGGAGAGGCAATTTGCTGACCGCTAGAGTAGTCTGAAAACAGTGGTGTGCTTCCGTGCATGCGCGGACCCTGCAGGCACTCTTAAAGTGCCAGCAGCATGTGGCGGTCCAGCGATTGACTTCTCCAGGCCCTGAAGGCCTAAACAACACTACAGTGGCTTGACAGGGACCATAGGGACCCTCAGGACCCAGACTGGCAGCAGAGGGCACTGGAGAAAACAGGAGCAAGGACGGGCTCCCGGGGCAGCCAGGTAAGACCCACCTGCGGGGGGGGGCTACACTTACCCATGCCTTAAATGCTTGGCATCTGCGCCAAGTCCATCGCAGGGACCAGTTAAATATCAAACACTAAACCTCAGTATTTAGCATACCCAATACACTTCTGTCTAGACACCTGATTCTCATCTATCACAGGCATTTGAACAGTTGTGAAATGAGAAAACCAACTATGCACAATTATCAGCACTGGAAATCTTTATCTTTCTGACTGCTGTCAAACATTAGGAATGGGGCACCCATGAACATTTGTACCTTTGGCATTTACCTTTAGTTCAGTGTCTCGGGAAACACATACATTAATCATATCATTTTAACCCTTCTTACTACAAGTTCAAACTTTCACCTCCCTTTTTTTGTTTTGCAACCTTCTTACTGGGCCTGGGGGTTTAGCATTGACAGGACACATAAATATTTTGGCAGTGACCTGGGGGTGACATAGATACCTTTATGAACCATGAACAGGGGCAAGTCAGTGGGTGCCCCAGGACAGTCATATGTAAGTTTAAGCAAAGGTTTAACAGTTCTCTCTGAACGTCTTAAGGGTGCTTGCACTTCTGCCCTGGTATCAGAGTCAGCCACCTCCTGTGTGGAACTTTGATTAGTGTCTCTTTAGTTGCTTTGGATTCCTCCACTTTCAAATCCCAAGTTACAACTTCTTCACTGCCACTCTGCTCAGGGGAACTGTTCAGTGGCCACTCAAAAGGCACAGTAGGACTAGTGTTCAAGTTCGATGTGATCCTTTCAAGAGGCATCTTTTCAGGGGAACTGTTCTGGGGCCACTCAAAAGGCTTAGCTGGACTAGTGTTTAAGTTCGGGATGGTCCTTTCAAGAGGCATAGTCAGGACAGTTTCCCTTCTAGTGGCCTGCTCAGAAGACACAGTCAGATCCATTTCCACAAGCTAATCACTGCCTTGTACCATCTGACTTGAGCGATGTTATGCAATACCAGAGCTATTAAAAACAAGACTGCAATAATTGTGGATCTTGTTGGGACAGCTGATCTGGCTTGCATCACTGAGACCTGGCTAGAAAATAATGCTGGCCCCATTCTGGAGGCTGCCATCCCGGCTGGGTACTTGGTGATACACCACTCGAGATCAGACCACGCGGGGAGGGGTGGGGGGTTGGGAGCGTAGAGATCTGTTTTAAGACCAAACTGGACCTTACTAGTGTGCCAGTTGAGGAGACTAACTCAGTTGAGTGTATCATGGTGGCAGGTGTGGGCTGTAGGATCGTTCTCATCTACCGTCTACCCGGGGATAAGAAACGATTCCTTCAGGAAGTAGCGGACTTCATTGTCGACATGGCATTTGAGTTGTCCAGGTTGATGGTTCAGGGCGATTTTAACACCTGGGTCAACAATGAACTCTCATGATTTGAACAGGGCTTCCTCCAGTTGATGACATCACTGGGCTTTACACAGGTGGCTACCTCTGCTACCCATAAGTATGGCCACTCCCTTGACTTGGTCTTCCTCCTGGGGATCGAAACCTCCGACTTGGTGGTGAAACCGGTCAGATGGTCGGATCATCATACTGTGGGGTTCAGTTTTTATGCCCCCCTACATAGGCCGGCCCCTGTGGAGATGGTCAGATACCGCCCTTTACGGGATGCAAGTTCCGATGGCCTATCGGCGGTATTTGACCTATTGTTAATTCCAGAGGCAAGTGGGAGTCCAGACAGCCTGGTTCAGGCCTATAACAAGGCCATTACTATGCCTCTGGACTCTAGCGATCCTGTCCAAGTTCATCCTCTTTCCCTTCGCCCTCAGTCCCCATGGTTTGATGGGACCTTGAGGGAGTTGTGGTGACTTGGACGAAGGTTAGATCATTGCTGGAAGAAATCCGCCCTGGAGGCTGACCACCTTAGATTGATGGAACATTATCAAGTCTATCAATCAGAAATCACCCATAAGAAGGCAGAGTTCCTGTCCAGGGAGATTGCTGCTGCTCAGAACTGACTGGCTCAGCTCTTTCGAACCGTGGACAGGTTGTGCAACTCAACCTGTCTTCAGGTTCGAAGAGCCTTTTCACAGATTGAGTGTGATGAGCTTGCTCGGTTCTTCGCAGATAAGGTGGCCAGCATCATGGCAGAGATCCAACCGGCACACTCTATGGGAGCTGTTAGTAGTCAGTGTATGGTCACTCCTCCTCAGTTTGTCTGGAGTTCCTTCAACCAGCTGGAAATTGGGGATGTTGTGCAGATTGCCCAGGGCATGCACCCAACGTGCTGTAGTTTGGATCCAGGCCCAACCTCCCTGATTATGGGTTGTTGTGATATTGTTGACCCTGTCCTTGCAAGGATAGTTTGGTGCTCCTTAGAGTAGGGTGAGTTTCCTAGCTCCCTGAAGGAGGCAGTGGTGACACCTCTCCTAAAGAAAGCTGCTCTGGACCCAAGCTGACTTGCGAACTACAGACCAATCTCTAGCCTTCCCTTTGTTGGGAAGGTGATTGAGAAAGTTGTGGCGCTGCAACTAGAGAATCATTTGACCATCCATGACATCTATGAACCTCTCCAGTCTGGTTTTCGCAAGAGGCATAGTACTGAAACCACTCTGGTCCAGGTGCTCAATGATCTCTTGATGACGAGAGATCAGAAGCGCCATTCTATCTTGCTACTTCTTGATCTCTTTTCAGCTTTTGACACTGTGGACCATGGGGTGCTCCTCAAGTGCCTGAGGTTCATCTTTGGCCTGTCTGGTACAGTTCTCAGATGGTTTAAGTCCTTCCTCACTGGCAGAACTCAGAGGGTGGTGTCAGGGAATTTTTCCTCTGACCCATTATCTCTGCCATGTGGGGTTCCTCAGGGCTCGGTGTTGTCCCCCATGTTGTTTGTGGTGTATACGCTGCCCCTCAGAGACATTGTAAGACTATATGGGCTGAGGTTTCACTGCTATGCTGATGATACCTAGCTCTACCTGTCTTTTGCACCCGACCAGGATAGTGCATGCTTGGTATTTAACAACTGCCTTGCTGAAATCCAGGACTGGATGAACTCCAGTTGGTTGAAGTTGAACTCCAAAAAGATTGAGGTGATGGTTGTAGACCCAGGTCGCCAGACAGAGGGGTTGGGGCTGGCCAACCTTCTGGACTTTGTCTGGGAGGTACCTAGCTGCTTTCCTCTGAACAGGTGTGGGACCTGGGGGTGAGTCTTGATGATGGACTGACTCTGCCTTCTCAGGTGTCGGTAGTCATCAAGTCCTTTTACCATCTGAAGAACACCACCAGGGTCAAGCACCTTGTTCCATCCAGCGACCTTCCCACACTGATCCATGCCTTTGTGACCTCGCACCTTGGCTACTGCAACTCTCTTTATCTAGGGCTTCTGGGGGTTGATATCTGCCGCTTGCAGCTAGTGCAGAATGCTGCGGCCTGGTTGTTGATGGGGACCCCACATGTGAGTCACATCATACTGGTGCTGCGCGAACTGCACTGGCTGCCTATTTAGTGGTGGATCACCTTCAAGGTCGGGTTTCTGGCCTATAAGGCCCTACATGGAAAGGGCCCGGACTATCTGCAAGAGCTCCTGTCTCCCTACTGCCCTGGGCGACCGCTCCGCTCAGCTGATGAAGGGTTGCTAGAGATTCCCAGGGTGACTTTGAAGACATCGGGGCCCATGCATTTATGTATGCGGCCCAGCCCTTTGAAATTCTCTACCACATCAGATACGGGAGTGCACAACCATGAAGGGCTTTAAGAAGGCCCAAAAAACACATTTGTGGCTACAAGCTTACCCAAACTGATTCTTTCAGCTCTGTATTTATTTGTTTGATATAGCTTGGCAGAAGACACCAGGAGAAAGGACTGCTGTGTGATTGGACTTCTCTGCTGGGACTAAAGTAGAAGAACTTTTTTACTTGGACCTTGGACCTTTAATTTAGGGTAAAAAAAAAACTAATATACAAAACAAAAAAAAAAGTGTGTGTTTGTCTGGGTTAACTGAACTGAATGGGTATCTGAATAGTTATCTAGGTGTAAATCTCAGGTGATTGAAAGGACTTAACTGCTGTGAGGTTTAAATCACTTGTAGAAAGATCTAGTAAGTAGGGGGAGTGGCTTAGCTAGAGGGAAGCTACATTTAAAGACTGCCTTAGAAAGATTCTGCTAATAGCTTGGCAGAAGACACCAGGAGAAAGGACTGCTGTGCGACTGGACTTCTCTGCTGGGACTATATTGCCCTCCTTCCCTCCTCTTCACCCCCCGCCCAAAGCTAGTTCTATTTTTATAGGTACAGGATTTGACTGACAACAGAAACTTCCTGTTTGGGAGCAGGAAGTGAGTGATCACAGAACCACCAAAGACCCACCATTCTAGAAGGGCAAGAGTAGATCTCCGGCCCCCTCTAGCTGCTGGAGGTCTGCCTCTGAGCAAGTAAGTGGTCTACTGAGAAATATAGGATATTCTTGTCTCAGAACAGGACAATCAGGAGCTTAAAGGGCACACAGGCAGAAAGTAAGGAGAGAGAGAGAGAAAAAAACAGAGGAAAGAGTAAGGATTGCAAACAGTTATGGGCCAGAAATAAGACATGATTGGAGTGGTGCAGTGCAGTGGCTGTGGAGCAGCAGTCTTCGGGAGACGTTCTGGAGGATGCGGTGATAGTCCCATCTGCAGGCACCTCTGGGCTGAGGGAGGAGGTTGCTCATCTCCAGGCTGAGCTGGCCAGATTTGTGGGACCTCTCTCCATCCAGGGACCACCAGTGCCACTGCCATTGCCTCAGAGGTTGCCAAGAAAGAGGCGGTTGGACCACAGTGGGCTCGAGAGGGTGAGGTGGTGGAACAGGGCATTCCTCCAGTGGTACCTCTCCACATCCCCATGCCATTCTGGCAAAGTGTGGTTCCTCTATGGAGGCACCCACAGTGGAGACCAAGGAGTATGTGGGAACCTCCACAAAGGAGACCCACAGGAGGGGGGCAGGGATCCTGCAGGGAAGGAAACAACTCCTGGTGGGGACTCCAATGTTAGGAAGGTAGAACTGGGGAAGGAGAGAGAGGTAGGGTGCCTGCCTGGCGCCATGGCTTGGAGGGACAGGGAGCGAATCCTCAGGATTGCCGGAGCAGCTGCACAGAGGAGGAGCTGGATGTCATTGTCCACCTAGGGACAAATGACCTGGCTAAAAGGGATTAGAAGTGCAGGAAGAGTTTGTGGAATGGGAGGGGCCTTAGTCAAGTAGCATACGGTAACCTTCTCAGAGGTGCTTCCATCTATGGCATAGGAGAGGCTAGGGTGTTCCAGCACCATGGGATCCAATCAGTGGTTGAAAACTGGTGTGGAGCTCAGGGATTTGCTTCATTGGGACTGGGGTCCCCTGGAGTGATGCAAGCCTATACTGGCATGATGGGCTGCATCTGTCCGGGAGGGAACCAGGATCCTAGGTGATAGGTTTAAATGCTTCATTGGCAAGCTTTTAAACTAGCCAAGGGGAGGCACTGGAAAGGAGCAGGAACCTAGTCCCCAAATAATCACGGTAGTAAGTGTGGCAAACACCAACATAGAGGTGTCGATAGGGAGAAGGGCAGGGTAAATGGAGAAAGTGACAAAGGCAAGAAGGACAGGGATGGGGCAAAGGGAGTAAGGCCATCAGGAAATGGAGGGTAATGGTACCAATGCCCGTAGTCTCGGAAAACAAGCTCCCTGAGCTGGTGACCATGATGGAAGAGGGATGCCTGGATATCATGGCAGTCAAAGAAACATGGTACACAGAGAACCATGACTGGGATGTTAACATACCAGGGTACATAACCCACAGGAGAGACAGGCAGAGAGAAGAGGGAGGAGTAGCTCTCTATGTAAAGGAAGGGATAAAAGCAACTGAACAGTAAACAGGAAGAGAAGAGGCACTGTGGGTCACCTTGGAGACTGGAAAGGGCACCACAATCCGCTACAGGGTGTGTACAGACCCCCATGTCAGGGGAGGGAATGGACAAGGATATGATAGAAGGCATTCTTAGAATGGCAGAGAAAGGGAGATACTGTTGATGGGAGACCTGAATATGCCAGATGTTGACTGGAGCACATTTTGCTGCAGCCACATCAAGAGCAGGGCCATTCTTGATGCCCCACAGGTGGCAGGCATTAGACATCTAGTTTCAGAACCCACTCTGAGGCAGCACCCAGACCTCGATTCTCAAACGGGGCAGTGAGAGGATCTCAGATCTAAAGTGGGTTGCCATCTGGGGACAAGTGACCATCAAACAGTGTGGTTCCGTTAAACTCAGCTACAGAGTCAAGCCATACAAAAGTGAGGGTACTGGACTTTAGGAGGGCTGACTTTGACAAGATGGGAGAGTGCCTCAGAAAGCACTAGCAAACAGGCTAGAAGGAGGTGTGGAGCAACAATGGAGAATCATCAAAACTGCCATCACAGAGGCAGCAAGCCTTTACGTGAAGCAAATAAACAAATCAAAGCGAAAGAAAAAGCCACTATGGTTCTCAAAAGAGGTGGCTGTGAAAGTCAGGAAGAAAAGATAGCATTCCGGAAGTATAAGGAAACACAGAAGGAGCAGGACAGACAGCTGTACCAGTTAAGGCAGAAGGAAGCAGGAGGGAAGTCAGAATAGCAAGGCCCAAACTGAGGAAAAGATAGCCAACTCAGTTAAGAAGGGGGATAAAACCTTTTATAGGTACATCAGTGAGCATAGAAAGACAAAGGGAGGGATAGTGAGGCTGAATAGAATGAACGGTGGGTGGGCAGAGGGGGACAGTGAAAAAGCAGGGATACTGAACACATATTTTCTGCTCAGTATTCACAAAAGAGGAGGGGGAAGTGCCTAATCCAATTAACAGAAGCACTCTTAATAGGGGGGGTCGATCCCTGTCCTTTCACAGAAGAAAGGGTTCTGCAAGAACTCCTAAAACTGAAGGTGGACAAAGCAATGGGCCCTGATGGAATTCACTCCAGAATTCTAAAAGAATTAAGGGAGGAACTAGTGAAACCACTGGCTACTCTTTTTAATAAACTATGGGAGGATGGTGTGGTACCCGAGGACTGGAGGAAGGCGGATGTGATTCCCCTTCACAAAAGTGGGACCAAGACAGAGGCAGGAAACTACAGACCTGTCAGTCTGACCTCTGTGGTAGAGAAAGTGATGGAGTCACTTCTGAGGAAAGAATAGTTGAGTGCCTAGAGGCCAGTGGAGCACAGGACCCAAGGCAGCATGGGTTCATAGCGGGAAGGTTATGTCAAATGATCTAATAGATTTCTTTGACTGGGTGACAAAGTAGTAGACCAGGGAGGGGCTGTGGACATGGCCTACCTAGACTTTAGCAAGGCATTTGACACAGTCCCACACAAAAGATTAATAGTCAAATTAACCAGCCTGGGAGTGGGTCCCAGGGTGGTAGCCTGGGTAAAACATTGGCTGCACAACAGGACACAGAAGGTAATTGTAAATGGAGTCCACTCTGAAGAAAGAGGGGTTACTAGTGGGGTACCGCAGGGTTCAGTGTTGGGTCCAGTCCTTTTTAATGTCTTCATCAGTGACATTGCAGAGGGACTGGAAGGAAAGTATGCCTTTTGCAGATGACACAAAGATCTGCAACAGAGTTGATACACAAGGAGCGGAAAAGGATGAAAAGGGACTTGGCAAGGTTGGAGGAATGGTCAGAAGTATGGCAGCTAGGATTCAATGCAAAGAAGTGCAAAATAATGCACCTGGGAAACAAGAACCCAGGGAAGAATACACAATGGGTAGGAGGTAGTAACAACAACAAAAAGGAAAGGGACCTGGGGTAATCATATCAGATGACCTTAGGTTAGCAAGCAATGTGAGAAGGCAGTAGGGAGGGCCGGGGTATACTGGGATGTATAGGAGAGGCATCAGCAGCAGAAAACAGGAAGTTGTTATCCCTCTGTACAGACAGTTGGTGAGACCCCATCTGGAGTACTGTGTCCAGTTCTGGAGACCCCATCTCCGCAAGGACATAGACAGGATAGAGGTAGTCAAGAGGAGGGCAACTAAAATGGTGCACAGTCTGCAAGAGAAGCCGTATGAGGAGAGACTAAAGGAGCTTAATATGTATACCCTTGAGGAAAGAAGGGAGAGGGGGGACATGATAGAAACTTTTAAGTACCTCAGTGGAATCAACAAAGTCCAAGAGGGTAGCATCTTTCATAAAAGAGACTTGCAAGAACAAGGGGACACAATTTAAAGATAGAAGGAGGGCGTTCAGGGGCAATGGAGAGGTATTATTTCACAGAGAGGGTAGTGGATGCATGGAACAGCCTTCCTGAGGAGGTTGTGGGGTCTAAAACTGTGGGAGAATTCAAGAATGCATGGGACAGACATAAGGCAATTCTTGCGAGGGGGGGTAGGAAGAAATAGGCTGTTGGTTAACTAGAATCTGCAGCCTATCCTGTAGGTAGGGAAATGGGCAGACTAGATGGGCCTAACGGTCCTTATCTGCAGTCAAAGTCTATGTTTCTATGTTTCTATATTTTATTGTTTTTATATGCTTTTATTGTTCAGCACCTTGACATTTGAAAGGCACTTTATAAATAAAGATGATTGTTATTATTATTATTATTATTATCATCATTCTCTCCAGATGTTGGCCTCTCCTCTAAAGATGCAGTCTCGGTTTCTTGCTCAGAGCCAACCAATATGTCTGCATGTTGGCTTGGAATAGGCAGCTCTGCAGGGGGTGTATTTGTCACAGGTTCTGATGCCTTTGATGACCCTTAGAAGAACCAGACCAGCTCAGGAGTTGGGTAAAAGTATGTGGGGTAGATTCCTTATCTTATCATCCTCTGTTGCCTCGTCCGTAAGAGCAGAGACAGATACTGGTTGATCAACTTTTTGCTTTTGCTGTCGACTGTGGGCAGCAGCTCAAGTTACTGGAGGTGTGGGAGGGTCTGGCTTGTCTTTCACTGGGCCGATCACCTTATCTCCAATATGCAGTAGATGAGTTCGGTGGATAGTCTTATACTCAGTGGAGTACCCCTCAGACCTGATTTTGTAAACCGGCTGTCCACTCAGCTTTTCAAGCACCACGTAGGATGTGCCACCCCATCTATTGGCTATCTTGTGTTTCCCGGGGATTCTCAAATGGCGTAACAGGACTCTATACCCCAGTAACAGTTCTTGTGCCTTTTGTCGTACCACTCCTTATTTGCCTGATTCCTTCTAGCTGCCGCTTCTGCAGCCAATCTGTAAGCATTGTTTAGCTGTTCCTTGAGTTTTGGGATGTACTGAAGATTGTTGCTGTCCTTGGTGCTATCAGCTGATACCCCAAAACACAGGTCCACTGGGAGCCGGGCTTCCCTCCCAAACATTGAAATGTAAGGTGAGAATGCAGTGACATCATTTCTGGTACAGCTGTATGCATGCACCAAGGCACTGACTTGTTAACTCCATTGTTTTTTATCTTTCAGCTCCTGGGTGCCCAACATATCTAGCAGCGTCCTGTTGAATTATTCGGGCTGCGGGTCACCCTGAGGGTGGTAGGGGGGTAGTCCTTGATTTACGCACTCCCCACGAGGACAACATTTCCTTGATAAGCCAACTTTCGAAATCAAGTCCCTTAACGGAATGGATCCTCTGGGGTGCCCCCTAGTGGACGAAGAACTTCTCCACTAACACCCTGGCCATGGTGGAAGTTTTTTGATTTTTAGTTGGATAGGCTTGTGCATATCTGGTGAAGTGATTGAAATGTTGGAAATGTTCTCAGAGTCAGGTTCAAGACAGAGAAAGTTGATACAGACCAGCTCCATGGGGGCACTTCATAGGTGCCGGAACCGGGGGGGCGGAAGGGGCAGTAGCCCCCCCACTTTTTATTTCTGTATGGCAAAAACTAATATAGAAACAGTGCCCTTTGTTCCCTTATAAGTGCCCTTTTGATTCTCAGCCCCCTCAGCTTTTACAATCTTCCGGCACCCTTGGGGCACTTGTTGGGATATTCACGGGGGGGGGGCAGCTATTTGGGGAAGAGCTTTTCTCTAAATGTACCTGTGGCAGCTTTGACAATATTGTTCCACATCTTGCCCCATTTTAGGCCAATAAAACCTGCACCGAGCTAAGTCCAAGGTGCATTTACTACCCAGGTGGCCCATGTTGTTGTGGAGAGCTTTCCGGACCATTCTTTTAAACTTTACTGGTAGTACCAATTGCACACGAGGAGCCCCCTGCTGATCTTGCACCTGTCGATACAACAAATTGTTTTTTAGCTTTAACTTTGACCACTCTCGTAACAGCAAACTGGCACTGGGATCTTTGATTGTCACTTGGGTAGCATCGGCCCTCTCTGCAGAACAGGGAATACATCACCAATAGTCAAGTCTGGCTTTTGCTCTCTCATTAAATCTTGACTCATCCATTTGGGGAGTGACCTTATGTTCAAGGTGGTTAGGTGGCAGTAGGCTACAGGAAGACAATTGCCGGGGGCACCTAGGCTGTCCACTAGACAGGGAGCAGTTTCTGATACCGAGGGTTCTCCAGTATCGAATTTCTAACACAGGGCCTTTACAGTCTGTTCAGATATCATCACCCAAGCCGAATTGTTACCAGGAAGGGCCATGGGGCATCGGGATAAAGCATCAGCATCTATATGATTTAGACCAGAGTGGTACTCGACGCAGTAGTCATAGGTGGACAAGGCTGACAGCCACCTATGCCCTGCTGCGTCAAGTTTGGCTGCGGTTTGTCCATAGGTCAGTGGATTATTATCAGTCCTCACTGTGATCTTTGCCCCATATAGGTAGTCGTGAAATGGGTCAGCAATGGCCAACTTTAGGGCAAGGAACTCCAGCTTGTGCATCAGGTACTTTCTCTCTGCTGGGTTCAAGCTACGACTGGCAAACATGACTGGACACAGACCCTATGGATAGTTTTGTTAAATAATGGGTCTGAGGCCACTGAAACTGGCATGGGTGTGTAAAGTGTAAGGCTTTCGGGGGCAGTGGCGCCCCATGGCCCTACCACTTTTATGATAGGTAGGGCATGGCCCTAGCACTTTAGAAATGTCAACCGTCCATCAACGTCGTGCTTAATGCATTGCAGCTGGCACTGCGCCAGTCAGTGGGTCAGCAGGTAAATCTGCCTAGCAGCCAGGAAAACTCCAGTTGAGTTTAAAAAAATTGCAAATGCAATCTGTTTTCGGCTTTTCACCCGGTTTGCAATTGCATTGCACAGCCATCAGGACAAGGTCGGGTCGACTCGTTGCCAGCAATAGGGGTGGCGTGGGGCCGGGGACCAGGGGGGCATCAGCAGGCCATGCCACACCGACCACACCATGGCATGTATAAATATGTTAATATGTAATGAGTGGGGGGGGGTGCTACGTGCGGTACGAGTTGGTCAGCCACTCAGTCAAATGCACTTTTTTTAGTTTAGACTGCTGGGCGGCTGTTGTAATGCATTCTCTGTGGTCTGCCCCCCCCCACGCACGCACCCGGATGTAGTATCTCCCGACTCCCGACCGGCGACTCCGTCCCACGACTTCCGGCTGAGAGAGGATGGCAAGTGCTTTGGTGCCATGATTTCACACAGCAGCAGCAAGCAACGTGGCGGGAGATGAGCGCAAATTCTAGAGATGTTCCGCAGCCGCAGCCGCCTGTATAATTTTTTGGTTTTGATCGCTCAATCGTCGGCCAGTGCTGTCACCGATCTCGAGTCATGGGGGGCTTAAAGGCTCATCTGCAGTTGGCTTGGCTAAAAAAAGGGCCTAAGGCTTGGTTTTGGGTGGCAGGCCACTTGGACGCTTGCTCAGCCTCAGAGAGTCATGCGGCTGCGCTGGTTCAGACAGTCGGTCGCTCCTCGCTCAGTCGGTGGTTCCGGCTTATCGGTAGGCCACGCCAGGAGACTGAAGCAGCAGCAGCAAAGCCAGCAAGCAGGATATTAATATTCCTCCAGTCCAGACCAGGCCCAGCCAGGACACAGCACACAGGCAGCAGGCCAGGCTCCACACTTCCCGTGAACCTGTCCCTTCCCCAACCTCATGGCAGCACAACAGTGAATGGACTCAGTCAAAGTCTCTGATGATGTGAGTCAGGAGGACAGTTTTTTTAAGTTATTCTCTCAGGAACCAGCTCACTGGCTGTCCTTGTCCTCAAGAGACAATCATTACATGGCCTCCTCCCTCCTTCAGTCAGCCAGCCAGGCCAGACTCAGCCAGGTCTAGGGAGCAGCCAGCCAGCCAGCATAGGTTCCCCACTCTCCTCTCACAGTCAGTGAGTCACTCCTCACTACCAGTCTCTCAGGGGTGGGGTGGTGGTGTGTGGCTGATTCTTTCTTCATGTGGTGGCAGACAGTCCCTTCTGGCCAGGGCAGGGCAGCCTTCTCCAGTGCAGTCTCCACGCTCTCCAAAAAGCATTCTGGTGAGTCAGCTGGTGTGGTGATTTGAAAAAATGTTACTTAACTTTTAGTTAACAACTTAGTAGGAGACAGTAGGAGTTTACAAATAATAGCGTGGCAGTACAGTACAGTTACAGTCCAGCAAGGAAAGATGTAATAAAGCTAGATAAAATTTATTTAAATGTGGTGTGTGACATGGTAGTGACTGCACAGGGTTACCAATTCAGGAAGTTGGAACAGCTTGAGATGAGATGTAGAGGTGCAAAGAACTTCGTCTTCATGATGCATGCATGGAATGGAACAGTGACAGTCAAAATGAGCACATGTTATATAGAATGCATGGAGGGCGGGAGGCAGTGATATCTTAGCTAGGGTTGGGTAACTTGTGATGTGTAGGATAGGCAGGGCAGAGAAAAAGAACATATTGAATTGCCTGAATGGCACTTGTTGATATGATATACGAATGACATGCGAACACAAGGAAAGAGTTTTATTTTTATTTTTGACCCGCACATCCAGTTTCTGAACTGTTCCAACTTCCTGTGTTTGATGCCTAAGATTCACTTACTGTAGCAGGTACTGCTTGTCATGACTGTGCCTAACGTAGTGTATATGCATTTCTTCCAGACAGTACTTTATAAAAAAGTGTGCGTCAGGAGAGAGAGGGGTTTGTTGCAACTTGCTTAATGCTTATCAGTGGACTGCGGACAGATATCTGCTACTTTCCTCCTCGGGGGGGGGCAGTGGTGTTGTGACCTGAGTGGTGGTGATGCTGGCCTGGGCTCTCTAGAATCTAGCTGTTGTAGTCTGAGAGCACTTGATTAAATGATGAGGGCAGCACGCAGCAGTGATTTGAGATGGAGGTCAATCAGACCATTTACTGTAGCAGGTACTGCTTGTCATGACTGTGCCTAACGTAGTGTATATGCATTTCTTCCAGACAGTACTTTATAAAAAAGTGTGCGTCATGCTGGCCTGGGCTCTCTAGAATCTAGCTGTTGTAGTCTGAGAGCACTTGAATTAAAGGAAAACTACACCCAAAACTTGAAAAAATATATGTCGTGCAGAGTGTTTTAATTTGTATGTGAAGTTCTAGTGTTTCCTTCCCTCCGACTGGTATTAGGAGTTTTTCCTAAATTAGCCTGCTAGCTTTATACTACTTTTATGACCCCTGGGGATCTTCATACCTGATAGCGTAATTGTATTTCTTGTTCCCACAGTGCATCTTGTCTCATGTGACTGTGATGTAAGAGAGACCCAACATTCAGCACACACATGCCAAATAAACTAAATATCTTGGAAGCTTTACAAGCTGCACAAAAATTACCAGCAGCAAAGTTTTTCAGGACAGTAAAACCTTTAGGATGAGGGTGGTCACCAAGCTGAATTCTACAGATTTTAAAATATAGCCATCTCTGTTGTTGTGAACTGATTGTAGTGCAATGTTTCTGCTGGATTTATGGGCTCTGCTACATCACCATCACATGAAACAAGGTGCATTGTAGGACAAAGAAATGCAATAAAGCTATTTGATATGGAGATCTCCAGGGGTCGTAAAACTACCCTAAAGCTAGCAGGCTAATTTAGGAAAAACTCCTAATACCAGTCAGAGGGAAGGAAACACTAGAACTTCACATACAAATTAAAACACTCTGCACAGCATATATTTTTTCAAGTTTTGGGTGTAGTTTTCCTTTAAATGACGACGAGGGCAGCAGAGAGAAGGGTTACTTGCAACTTGCTTAATGCTTATCAGTGGACTGCGGACAGATATCTGCTACTTTCCCCCTCGGGGGGGCAGTGGTGCTGTGACCTGAGTGGCGATGCTGGCCTGGGGCTGGGCTCTCTAGAATCTAGCTGTTGTAGTCCGAGAGCACGTGGTGCTGTGACCTGTCCTTTGATTGTGTTCATGCAGAGTATCCAGGATCTATTCATAGTTGTTGGAAAGCGTACTGATGCATCTCTTGATGAAGCAGGTCATTCAAAATATCGTGATAATCGTATCTGTAGGATTTTATTACCCAGCAAGTGAATTGATCAGCAAGCTTGTGGCTGTGTTGTAGGTTTAGTTACAGAGGTGAATGTCAAGTATTCCATTGTAGCACTGCCACTGAGGGTACATCACTGTTTCTAAATATATGTGCAGACAGTACTTTCTTAAAGGAAAGCTCCACACATCCTGGGCTTCTGCACTGAAAAGCTAACCCTCTGGTTTAGCTTTTTAACCACAAAAGCAGCATTTTCTTTTGTATTGAAGCGAGTGGTCGTGCCGGCGTCCACAGCTTTCCAAATGGGCGCCCTCATCCTCCGTATTCTGGATTTCGTATTTTTAAAATTAAAATACAGCAAGTTGCAGTACAAGAAGAGAAAGGCCACTCTTTGTTAAAAGCCAAACTGGAGGGTTAGCTTTTCAGAGTGCAGGCAAGGATCTGTGGAGCTTTCCTTTAAAAGGTATGTTTAAGAGAGAGGTTTGTTGCAGCTTGCTTAATGGTTATCAATGGACTGGTGTCTGGAGGTGGGGAGGCGGAATGGGTTCATTCAGATCGAATAAGAAGTTCAATCAACCCAAAAATACATGTTTATGTAAAATAGACAATGACAACTTTTTGTGCCCATCAGAGCACTTTTTCAAGGTTGACTATGTTTGACTGTGCTCTCATTTGCACCATTAGCCAATTTTCTTCTACTTATGATCAGAGTAAGTCCAAGACTTCCAGTCCCCTCAAAGAAATGTAAAAAATAAGCATGTGGCCACTGCATTTTCAAGTTCTGTAGTGCTGGTTGTCAGAACTTAGAATACATTAAGAAGGGCAGTGTGTGTCTTTAGTTTTTTGCAACCAGTGCCAGAGAGTATCAGCCAGTGCCTGCCTGACCCCTACGTCCTGCTGCTGCCTACTTACAGCCTGCGATGCCCTCACATGCCTGTGCCACCTACTGGGGTCCGTGAGCATTAACTATAACGTAAAGAACAACCAACAATGCAGTTGTTTCTATATTGATGTGTGAACCAGACTATATTCAGTGGACACTGTGGAGAAGCCAGGAGGCAGGCACTAGTGAGCCATCCGTGTTTCAGAATGGATGACTACCCATCTACTAAGGGGCTGACCTCCAAGTTTTAGTCAATCATGTAGACTAGTCAGTCCATATTTTTTTTTTCTGGGCTGCCAACCTGCTCCATAGCCTGCTTGTGCCACCTGGTCTGTGAGCATTGATTAGAGGAAGGTGAACACATGAACCACTAGTTCTTGTTTTTTTTTAACGTGTGGACTGGACTGAGCATGCACTATGTGTTATGGTCTGGTGGTTGGCTGCTGTTGTGTGGCACGTGGTTTTCTGTATTGCCATTTTGACAGTGGACGGCGGACCAGCGGTCATCTCTTCCTAGCTGTGGTGGAGTTTGTTCTGGCTTGGCTGGTGCGGATTCTGAAGACAGGGCTACAAGCTGCAGGACCTGGAGGACAGAGGAGGTAAGAAAAAAAGAAAATAATTGGTTAGCTTAGGTTTGCATGCTATGGCTATGTCACTTGTCTTTTTGTTACTTATGGCTGTTATTGCTTTGCAACATATCTATAGTATATGCTTGCTTTCCTGAATAGCAAAGTGCCAATTATGTGTAGTTGATTGCTGAAAGGCTGCTCCGCTCTGCATGTTGATAAAGTATCAAGCTGGTTTACAGGTTCATCATTGCCTGTCCTATGTTGTCTTGAACAGTGCCTCCTCCGTAATTGCATCACTACCTGCTGGAGTTGGGTGGACTCTATTTAAGTGATCTACAAGCCAATCTGTGAAGAAATGTTTCATGGCTTTTTTACATTACCCTTCCTGTCTTCCACTTTGCAGCTTAAAATCATTCTTAAGATTTCATCACCGTATCATACTAAGCATAATCATTCCAGAAAGATGTTTCCCTTCTGCAGGTAGGTACTCTTAGTACCTAATTACCTTGTTGATGCCTTTGAAATATCTTTCAAGTTACGCTTGCTGTATGTCCCAGTCCCAGCCATGAAAGTAGCTTCCTACTGGCTTTCTTGACACATCCTTACACAGACTGCATGCACTTCACTCAGGATATTTAATAGAATTAGTATATTTTTTAAAGCACTGTATTTGGTCTTAGCACTACTGGACACCATATTTCATAGCTGCAAAGTACAGTTACTGAAAGTTAGAAGTGGCCCTGGCCCTGGGTCATCAAGACTGTGTTCAAAAACCATTTTTAAGCCATAAAACTGGGCTGATGAGTTATTACAATATGCTCTTGCTTACTATATATGTGTGTGTGTGTGTGTGTGTGTGTGTGTGTGTGTGTGTGTGTGTGTGTGTGTGTGTGTGTGTGTGTGTGTGTATATATATATATATATATATGTATATGTGTGTGTGTGTGTGTGTGTGTGTGAATATATATATATATATATATATATAATACATATATATATATATATTTACACACACACACACTACTACACAAACAAATGTCACAATGCCAGGACATGACAAACCTCCAAGATCGGTGCAAAACCAGAATGGCTCATCAGGTTTTATGGCTTATTAAATAATTTTTTATCATGGTCTGCATGATAGTGATCCCCTAAGTACAATTGTTATTACTAAAACTATACTGGTGCTATACTGTCTACACACGCAAACAATACCCCAGTAAAGTGCCATACAGCCATCCTCAGTCAGGGGGGGCTTTATTGACAGGAATATCAAATTGTGTGATGCTCATAAACATCAGCTTGCAGTCTGGGGTGAGTTTATCATAGTGATACCTGATAGTTTACCTTGTCTAGTGTGGAGCAGACTAAATTCAGTAGTAATAATGGTAGTGCTGTAGATTTTCTTGCTAAGTTCTCATTTTTTAACTTTGTGAGAATAGATTTACTATGTTTGTTTACATTTTTACGTTTCCAGATTTCTAGAAGACTTCAAATGGCAGGACAAAAATATAGATTCCAGAGCTCCATTCTGAATTTCATATCAAATGGTACTGTGCCCATCAAAAAGAACAGACTCAACGACAACATCAGTACATCGATTGCTACTGCAGCTGCTACTAGTAAGTCTTCAACTGAAGAAGACGACAGCAGAACTGAAGATTCATGTCGTGTAAGTTTTCTTTGATCATTTCCATTGGATTTTTGAGTGCTATTAATGAGCTGTGTGTTATACTTACGTTTTAGTACAAGATAGGGGGGTGTTAGGCAGGACAGGTTAGGTAGAGAAGGTGACAGGGTAGGCTTTACCAGTGATGCAAAGGAAAAAAAAAAAACTGGTGTTATAAACTTAAATATATAATTTGTTGTTTGTTATAGAGCACCATTCACATTGACTGTTCTGCAAGTACCAGTGAAGTAGCTGAATTTGACTGTTGCCAACACACAATTGAAACAGGTGATCCAAATCGTGAACATGACTTTTGCGAGGAAATCGATGATGGGGAGTTGCATGAAGCGGACTTTGGTGAGATAGACATCACGAATGATAAAGATACATCATGCTTTCTGGACTGCTGTCAAAATATTTCACTAACAAATCCTGTACATTTGCCTGTAGCAAAGGTGGAAACCGTCAGATACTATGGAGAAGGACCAAATCGCAGACCCAGGTTTTTCCAGTTTTCATGGTACAAAAAGTACATTTGGCTTGTATTGTGTAAAACACGGAAAGTTGCTTTTTGTAATATGTGTCGATTTGCAATCCAGACAAAGTTGATCACTTGGTCAAAGTGTGGCGATCAGGCATTCTTACTAAAGGCTTTCATAACTGGAAAGATGGTAGTAAATTGCTAGACGCTCATGAAAAATCAAACTTTCACCGTGAATGCACACTGAAGTTACAACGTTTAAAAAAAATACCTGTCAGTGTTCAGTTAGTCAACAATACAGAAAAGGATCAAGACCTGCACAGACAATTTCTTCTGGAACACCTCAGAGTCCTATAGGTTCTGGCTAGACAAGGACTTGCCATTCGAGGCAATACTGATGAGGATAGTAACTTTAAAAGAGTGCTGAGTGTTGTAGGTGCAAACCACAAGCTTGCTGATCAGTTCACCTGCTGGTTAAAATCCTACAGATATGGCTCTCATGATATTTCGAATGAGCTGCTTCAGGAGATGTATCACTGTGCTTTGCAGCAACTCAGGAAGGACATTGAACAGGCAGGTGTATTTGCTGTTATTGTTGATGAGACACGAGACATTTCTGGACTTGAACAACTCACATTCTGCATACGATGGGTAAATGAGGACTACACAATACATGAAGACTTCATTGGCCTATATGAAATTGAACAGGCAAATGCAGATTATCTAATGGGTGTTATGAAAGATGTGCTGCTTCGACTTGGCTTCAACTTTCAGAATCTTAGAGGACAGACATATGATGGAGCATCTACATTTCAAGGAATGAATAATGGAGTATGTGTTCGTATTAAGGAACAGAACCCTTCTGCTCTGTCATTACATTGCCTAAACCACAGCCTGAATCTGTGCCTTCAAGATGCAACCAAGTACTGTAATGGTATGAGAGATGCTTTAAATTTGTGTGGAGATCTTTACAATTTAATTCATTCCTCTCCAAAGCGTCTTGCTTTGTTCAACAATATCAGAGCAGCTTTTCCATCTGAACAAACACTTCAGTCCCAAACCTTAAAGCCGCTGTGCTCAACAAGATGGACAGCTCGGAAAGCAGCTATTGATGCTGTCATCAATAACTACGAGTATATCCTGGATACTCTGCATGAAGTATCGGAGGACAGAGGCAACACAGAGGCAAGCAAAGGGCACCTGGCATGATTGCTGTAATGAATAAATAACGCTTTTTCAATTTGAAACTTGGGCTGAAGGTTTTTTTCCGCCACTGAAAACATGGCATATCAATTGCAAGCAAAGGACATTTCAGCAGAAGTTGCAATGAATATCCTCTCTGCAACCACTGCTTACTTCGAGCGAATGAAGTCGGATGATGAGTTTGCTGCATTCTACACCTCTACCTTGAAGTCAAGTGAAGGTCTCACTGCTCCACCAGTCCCACCAAGAACAAGACGACCACCAAGGCGCTATGTTGATGGCTCAGAGCCACATACATTTGCATCAGCTGAGGACTACTTCAGAAAGGAATACTTTGCACTACTTGATATTCTTATCAACAAGATGAATGACCGATTTGAACAAGAAACTCTACATATTATGCTTAAAATTGAAAAACTTATTATTGGAGCAATCAATGCCTCATTCCCTTTGGAGCCTTTTGAGGTTGATGCAGAACTGCAAAGAGTGTATTCCAGGGACATAAATTTCAAGAAGCTGCAAATGCAGCTTGAAATGCTTCCAGATACTTTACAGGTATATAATAAGTCAAAATCAGAGATGTGTAAAATTAAGACTGTAACCAAGCTATCTACAGTTAGGGAGGTGCTATTTAATGTGAAAGGAGCACACTTACTTCTTGGTGAAGTGCATAGATTACTACAGCTATACCTAACTATTCCAATGTCAAATGCTACAGCAGAAAGATCATTTAGCTCCATGCGATGGATCAAATCATATCTGCGATCTTCAATGACACAAAAAAGACTGAACCATTTGATGTTCCTTCATGTGCATAAGAACTTATGTGACAGCATTGACCTATATGAATGTGCAAAACAGTTTTGTGACAAAAATGATGTGCTAAACAGTATTTTGGGCTGTGGTCTGAGATTTAGAAATAAACTGTTTCTTTCTTTTTCTTCAACATACTTATCAATACAGTGGATGCTAACCTTGAACAAGACACTCTATAAAACTAATGAGGACCAGAGAGCCGTATGGCTCACAAAACATTTTTACCATCATTTATTACTAGGAGGAACCTGCAGCAGCAGTGACCAGAAGAGATGCATGATGACGTCTCATGTTATAAAGCCCAAAGTCAGAAGTCAGCAATGACAGCAAGTTGCAACAAACCTCTCCACATTTACACAAGACCAAGTGCTATCTGATCTTGTCTTCCTTATGATGAGCTGCTCCACGTCCACAGGAACTGCATTTGAAATTCCCCAGCGTTGTTCACTGATCTCCATGACTGCCGACCGACCGCACTTACCTTACTTGTCTTCAGTATGCATCACCTGCTGTCTTACAAGCAAGAAGTATGACTGCTGCACCATTTCGACTTCCTTTTTGGAAATGTCCATAAGCACTTACTGGGAACACTGCTGACTGTCCTGCAGGACTGCTCTGAAAATTTCTGTGACTGTGACAAAACCAATTGCCTGACAAGTGACAACACAGCTACTTCAGCAAGGAAAAGGGCAGTTCACATGGCAGCCATCTGTCTTGAGTAGCACTGCACGCAAGAGTGAGCATGCAGGTTCCATCCTTTTTAAGGAAGGACTATGATGCAAGTCATGGCTAGTCTAATTTGAATGACTCCTGCTACTTTTGGTAGTAAGTGTAGATTTTGGTTACAATGCCTTCAGTCCTTTGGATGAAGGACAGAGTATAAAGTAATTGATGCAGTTTGTCTAGAAACCAGAGCTGCCATAAATTATTCACACATAGAATACAAAATTAGTCTGACACCTTATTTCTTGCCCGGTTTTGAATTCTAAGGAAGCTTTCCCGTCCTTGTGATTTCTTAAATGAATTTCAGTGACTATCTAATACTCTGGCAACGTGCAGAATTAAGAACATTTTTCAGTCCTTGGGCTTTCATGAGAGATAGCCAACTGCAGAGCCAATCTGTGCAAAAATGAGGGGCCATCACATGTCAGATAGGGCCACCAAACAGCCATGCGATAACTCCTTCTAGGTGCTGGACCAGATGCAGTCATAAATTTCAAAAGTTGTTTGGTGGGCCTGGGTAGAGACAGTCAGCGTGGAATAGTAATAGCCACATGGTGGGTGGTGCGACATTCCTCCCTCCCTCCTGCCTGCGTTGCTGACAAGCAGTCATATTATTTTATTTGTGAAGATTTGTTCCGGAGTTCTTTTTGCCTTTTTGTGTAGAAAGTAAGGTTGCCTTCTGAAAGTTTAGTCTGCTTCCACATTGCAGTGAGTAGAAACTTCAGGTTTGTTTCACAACATGCTGCCTCCACCAGTATACGAATCATGCAACAGCTGGATCATCACTGTGTATAGTGTTGTGTGGGGGATTTGAGCAGATACAGACATACATTACATTACGAGAACTTGTGAGGGCTCCTATAGTAGGAGCTAAGCGTCCGGAGGCATGGGATCATTCGGTGGAGACACTAAGTACTTCGTGGTGTGTTAGTGGGTTGCCTAGCAATGATGGCCTGCATGGCTCATTGACCAGCAGTATAAAGGCAGCATTAAAATAAAATGTAGGCAGACATCTTCGCGCACATTGTGGAGGTATGCAATTATGTAGAATAATGGGGCATTCTGGAGCGTCATCCATTAGGGCATTATCCCTCTTCTTCACTTGGGTGATTCTAAAATACATAACAATGCAAGCTGCAGTTCAACAATTTGTCTCCCTTAGGGGACACACTGGTCTGGAGTTCAAGCTGGGGTAGTTGATCGGAGCAGCTGCCCCGGTTTGTATAACATGAGTTAGTCTTCTTCAGAGGGCCTAAAAAGTAAAGGGCATATGGCTGTCCATCATGTCTCGGAGTTCTGATATCAAGACATGGGGTGTACCAGCTTGGTTTGGTGGCTGCAGTGGTATCTGTTAATTAAAAATGCCCTACATTTCTGGGTGATCATTTGTTATTAGTTTCCTAACGGAAGAACGGATCCAGACTGTGGTAAGACTGGATATACGTCTTGTTCGTGGTGTACAGTGTGTTGGTTAATTTAAAGATGCCTTAACTTTCTATGCGGTCCGTGTTGATGTTTAGCTTGAAACTGGAGAACTGATACAAAGTTATTTTAAGATGGGATATTGTAGTTCAAGCTTGGCCAAAAAAATATAAGGCATTTAAGTCATTATAGCTCACTCACCATAAAAGAATATAGCGGAATGAGCTTATTAATACTTCTGAATTGTCACCTCTTGGTGCCTTGTTTCAAATTTAAAAGCCACAATTTGAGTTCATTTGTTGGAATCTCTTTTCACAAGATGTTATTTTTTTATAACCTGGTTAACAAATTTAAAATATAGTTTCACAAGATATTATTTTGGCTTGGCATACTGATTTTATAGGGTAGGATCTTCTTAGGAGCACATTTTGAGGGTAAATAGCATGGTATTTTTTTTTTTTTTGACCGGGTAAATGCACTAGACAAATCCTGCCTATTTTTAGGCACAACCCTGGGGAGGGGATACAGATGAATGCCAACTGACCTTGAATCAGATTAAGCTGTTGGTGGTTATGACAAACCACCTCTCCCTCTGTGCTGAAACAGCTTCTAGAGAGGTGTCTGTCCTCGGGTATTCACTGCCACCAGCTGGATTCGTCCAGCGCCAACCTTCAAGTTCACAAACTTGAATAATCAAACGTGCAATTGCACAAGTTAAAGTCTGGTAGTGTGTCTCTCTCAGGTGGCGGATGCTACCCAGAGTTTACTTCAGCCAGTGGAAACCAAATATTACCTTAGAAAAATGACATCACAGTCACAACTGTTGAGCAAATAAATAGCTTTTTACATAACAGAAAGTGCATTGAGCATGTACAGGATCTATATTTACAACACAAGAGAATAACACTCATACAGGAAAAGTAAACAAATGTTTTTGAATAACAGATGGCAAAAGAAGAAGGTTATTACTGAAATATGCTATCACTAAACTTACCCTTCCCTGTCCTTACAAGAGACACTGGACCCTGTTCTAACTGCCAGCTCCCACGGACATAGCTACAAGGTAGGCTCCAAACTTATGTTTCTCCTTCCAGCTTCTCCAAAGCAAGAGAGAGCCTTCTCTGTCTTTCAGAAGGTTATATATTCTCTGGAGAATAGGTCATTCCTATTAACTAACATGTATGTATTTAATTGTCTCAATCAGAGTGAACACCTATCAGTGACCAATTATATTCCCTTTTCACCTTAAGTTTATATTTGAATGATCCAATCCATTCAAACTACCTTGTGTACATGTCTGCAGGTCTGTGTGTGTATGGAGATGTCTACTCGAGATTTATGACCAAGCTCTTATCTAGCAGCTAGGAATTCCACAAGCTGGATGCAGCTGGACAGAGGATTTTAGCCTGAGTATATTTTTTTTCAAAGTGCTAAAAAAATAAGGCACCTACAGAATCCAAACCATTAACTCTTTCCTTCCCATTTCTGTCACATCCCCCCCCCCCCCAGATAATGAAGGTGTGTCGCTTGGGCCACCCCAAGTGACACAGCCATTCATGCAATTACTGGAAGTGCCTAAAGTATCCAGCCAGGCCATTAGCCCTGTCTAGATAGCCCATCCACATTTGCATTTTGTTTGCCACTGCGATGCTGGATGGTCATGTTGTATGCCTGCAGTACAAACTCCAACATAGTAGTTTTCCATTTTGCCCACTTGACCTATGAAGCCAAATCAGGGGATTATGATCTGTGACCACAGTAAATTCTCTCCCATATAGGTAAGGCTGCAGCTTCTGAAGGGCCCACACTATTCCCAAGCATTCCTTCTCAATTGTGGCATATGCCTCCTCTCTGGGCAAAAGCCTCCAGCTGAGGTACACAACCGGGTGCTCCTCCCCCTGCTGGGTAACTTGGCTCAGCACGGCCCCCAGCCCATGATCTGAGGCATCCACATGGACCATAAACTTTAAACTATAATTAGGGCTAGCCAATACAGCTGGGCTGCTTAACGCCTTTTTTAGCTCCTGAAAAGCGACCTCACAGCCTTCTGACCACTTCACTGTATCTGGCTTTACCTTCTTGGTTAAGTCTGTCAGGGGCTTAGCCAAATCGCTATAGCGGGGAACAAGCATTTGGTAGTACCCTGCTGTCCCTAGAAATGCCCTGACCTGTTTCTTTGTGGTAGGAGTAGGCCAGGCCAGGATGGCATCAACCTTGGCAGGCTCTGGACGGATGTGTCCACTACCCACCCGGTGCCCAAGGTAGGATACTTCTGCCATACCTATCTGGCACTTCTCTGCCTTGACTGTCAGACCTGCCTTCTTTAACCTGTGGAACACATCCCGCATATTCTTGATGTGCTCATCCCAGGTCTGGCTGTATATGGCTACATCATCCATATAAGCCAATGCAAACTCACCTACCCCAGACAGAATGCGATCTACAAGCCATTGAAAGGTTGCAGGTGCATTCTTCATTCCAAATGGCATTATCTTAAATTCGTATAAGCCAAATGGAGTAACAAAAGATGATCTTTCCCTGGCCACAGGGGTCAGAGATACCTGCCAATAGCCCTTTGTTAGGTCTATTGTGGTCAAATACTTGGCTCCCCCCAGTCGCTCCAGGGTCTCATCTGTTCTGGGCATGGGATAGGCGTCAGACTCCATGCAGCTATTAAGCTTCCAGTAGTCCACGCAGAATCGTGTGGTGCCATCCCTTTTGGGGATCAGTACCACGGGTGATGCCCAGGGGCTACTAGATTCCTGGATTACCCCCAGTTCCAGCATCTCTTTGAGCTCCTCTTTCACAGTCTGCTTAACATGCTCAGGTACCCTGTAGGGGGACTGTTTCAGGGGAATGTGGGTCTCTGTATCCACATGGTGCTCTGCCATCGTGGTGTACCCCGGTTTCCCTGTGAACAGGTCCTCAAATTCTCTCAGCATACCCCTAATTTCTTGCACCTGGGCTGGCGTCAGCTGTTCAGAGAGGGTAAGGTTGTCCACGGAGGATGCAACCCAGGCCTCCCCAAGCAGGTCCACCAGTGGACCTATCTCAGTTTCCTCCTCTGGGGCACTGCATACAGTGAGGCCCATTTGCTCCCTGTCATGGTAGGGCTTCAGCATGTTAACATGATACACCTTTCATTTGCATCTCCTGTCTGGTAGCTCTATCATGTAATTGACATCACTAACCTTTTGGACAATGGAGAATGGCCCCTCCCATGCTGCCTGTAATTTATTCTGTCGGACAGGGATGAGTGCCATCACTCACTGCTGCCCACCTCATATTCTCTGTCTCAGGCCCCACCATTCTTGCCAGACTTTCTGCCACTGTTGTGCAGTGGCCAGGTGCTCCTGAGCAAGCCCATGAGCTTCCTAAGGCCAGGTCTGAAGTTCAGGACATACTCCACAACAGACTCCCCCTGGGAGCTACGGTCACCCTCCCATTCATCCTGAATCAAATCTAGGGGCCCCGCACCTATGACCAAACAGGAGCTCGAAAGGTGAGAACCCTGTGGACTCCTGTGGGACTTCCCTGTACGCAAATAGGAGATGAGGCAAATATTTGCCCCAGTCCCTCTTATGCTGGTCAGCAAAAGTCCTTAGCATGGTCTTAAGGGTTGAATTAAATCGCTCCACCAGACCATTAGCTTGGGGATGGTATGGGGAGGTTTTGAGCTGCTTTACCCCACACTTCTCCCACAAACTACTCATTAACCCTGACATAAAATTGGCACCCCAGTCTGACAGGATCTCCTGAAGAAAGCCCACCCGACTAAATATTCCCAACAGTGCACCTGCCACTGGTTGTGCCTCAGAGGATGTTAGGGCCACTGCCTCTGGGTATCTGGTGGCATAGTCTACAACTACCAGGATATACCACTTGCCAGTGCGACTTGGGGTGCTTAATGGCCCCACTATGTCCACAGCCACCCTCTTGAAGGGTTCATCAATAATGGGCAGGGGCACCAAAGCTGCCTTGGCCTTGTCCCCCATTTTCCCCAACCGCTGGCACTGTGGACAAGTCCTGCAATAATTTGCCATATCCTTTCCAATACCAGGTCAGAAGAAATTGTTGGTTAGATGCTTTTTTGTGTGCCTCACCCCCAAGTGCCCTGAAAAAGGGATATCATGGGCAAGGGCCAAAAGCTGCTGAAGGTGAACCTTAGGGACTACCAGCTGCTGGAGTACCTCACCATCTAGCCCTCCTCTGTTGTACAGTCTCTGTACAACTTCCCATTGTCCCAGTAAATGGACAGGGTAGGGTCAGTTTGCTGTGCAGTACTCAGCTGCCCTCATCTGACCCTTCCCAGTGCCCCTTCTGAAGGACGTCCTGTGGGCTCCTCTGTTTGTGACTGGGGTTCTGGACTGCTGCTTCTAGCCAGCCCCTCCCCTGTGCTAGACACTTCCTCAGCTGCTGAGGGTGTGGCTGGACCACCCAGAGTCACCCCTTCTTCACCCTCAGCAGCTTGACCTTGTGCCTGACTACGAGTTACAACACACACCAGTTTTTTTACTGGGGTCCAAATCCTTCCCCACAATCACATTTTTTTTTTTTATTTAGTTGTTTAACCAGGTATAGCACACTAAGCTGAAAGCTTTTTTACAGGAGCGACCTGGGAGCACAAGGTACATTTACACATTTAGCACATTTACAGGTAGGTCCTCTACAACTCCCACCTCCTTTTCTCCATGGCCCCCTTCCCAGCTCAGGAAGACTCTAGCCATTGGTAATTGAACTGGTGGCCCTGTGAATGCCTGGACCCTGGAGTATTTCCCAGGCACCATCTGCTCTGCCCAAATGAGATCCTGCCTTACCAGGCAGATGTCAGTGCCTGTGTCCCACAGTCTCTGTGTTACTATTCCATTAACTGTAATAGGATGCAGATTCTCATCAGAGGAGAGTGGTTCTTCAGACTGGACACACCCTACAAACACACCAGTGCTCTTTTGATCACCACCTCCCCCATACCTCTGCCCCTTAACCAGTTTCTGAGGGCAGTTATATCTCAAGTGTCCCACTTGACTGCAAATATGACATTTCTTGGGTCCTATTTCTTGAGTCCCCTTGGAACCAGAGGGCTCTACTTTGGGCTCAGGTGCAGGCTGGTTTCCTTTGGGCTGCCCCCCATGGGATCCCTTATAACCATGAGCTGCCCCCCCCACCATAAGACTTACGTTGTGTGTATGGTCAGCTAGACAGATACGCGTCAGCACTTCCTGCCACCTCTGTGAAAGAGGCGCATGCCCTGTCTATGAGCCATACACGCATGTCCTCAGGTACAATTTTAAGGAATTGTTCTCTCACCAATACATCTTTAATCAGTTCCACAGTGGTTGCTTTAGCCCCCTCCATCCACCTATCAAGGTAAGTATGCAGTTGAACCTGCAGTTCTGCATAACTGTCTTCTGGGCTTTTCTTTAACTCCCTAAATTTCCTTCTATAAGCTTCAGGAGCTAATTCAAAACATTTCAACAACACTGTTTTCACTTTATCATAATCAGCATAGTCTTCATTACTCATTTTAGCAAATGCATGCAAAGCTCTCCCCGTAAGTAGGGGTGTGAGATAAGTTGACCAGGAAGCCTTAGTCAATTTTAATTGGTCGCATACTCTCTCAAATGAACTTAAAAATAAGTCAAGGTCATCTCCCTTTCTAAGCTGAGGGAACAATTTAGAATTAATTTTGGCTTCATGAGGCAAACTCACTCCACCATTACTCACAGTTTGCAGGCTGTGCAGGGTAATCATCTCCTTTTCATGCTGTCGTTCTTTTTCTCTTTCTTCACGTTCTTTCTCTCTGTCTGTCAGTCTCTTTTCTTCAAGTTCTTTCTCTGCTTCCAACCTTCTTGCTTCTGCTTCAGCATCCAGTCTTTTCACCTCCAGTGCCCTTTCTTGCAGCAACAGCTGCAGTCGCAGTGCCTCAAACTGGTTTGGGGGGTCTGCTGCCTCAGTTCCTGACTCACCCCCAGTGACTGTCTGCTTCAGATCATGCGCCAAGAGGGTAGCTATGAGGTCTGCCTTTTTCTTATGTTTTAGACCTTCAGGCTGAATCCCCTTTTCCTGGCACCTTTCAAAAAGCTGTGGCACAGTAAGTGAGTCATACTTCATGGAGCTCATTTCCTACTGCTATGCTCTACTGTGCCTACTAGAAACAAATAAAACTGTTGTACAAATGTATTCCCTTATATATCCTGTTTTGCAATGCTAAGGTAACTGTTCCACTGGCAAACTTTGTATCTCAGTCTGCTACGCAGTCCACTATCATCACCCCACCACTGGCAACCAATATGTGACAACCCACCTCTCCCTCTGTGCTGAAACAGCTTTTAGAGAGGTGTCTGTCCTTGAGTATTCACTGCCACCAGCTGGATTCGTCCAGCGCCAACCTTCAAGTTCACAAACTTGAATAATCAAACGTGCAATTGCACAAGTTAAAGTCTGGTAGTGTGTCTCTCTCGGGTGGCGGATGCTACCCAGAGTTTACCTCAGCCAGTGGAAACCAAATATTATCTTAGAAAAATGACATCACAGTCACAACTGTTGAGCAAATAAATAGCTTTTTACTTAACAGAAAGTGCATTGAGCATGTACAGGATATATATTTACAACACAAGAGAATAACACTCATACAGGAAAAGTAAACAAATGTTTTTAAATAGCAGATGGCAAAAAGAAGAAGGCTATTACTGAAATATACTATCACTAAACTTACCCTTCCCTGTCCTTACAAGAGACACTGGACCCTGTTCTAACTGCCAGCTCCCACGGACATAGCTACAAGGTAGGCTCCAAACTTATGTTTCCCCTTCCAGCTTCCCCAAAGCAAGAGAGAGCCTTCTCTGTCTTTCAGAAGGTTATATATTCTCTGGAGAATAGGTCATTCCTATCCCCCCTTTGAATGCACCAACCAACTAATATGTCTCAATCACAGTGAACACCTATCAGTGACCAATTATATTCCCTTTCACCTTAAGTTTATATTTGAATGATCCAATCCATTCAAACTGCCCTGTGTATGTGTCTGCAGGTCTGTGTGTGTGTGTATGGAGATGTCTACTCGCGAGATTTATGACCCAGCTCTTATCTAGCAGCTAGGAATTCCACAAGCTGGATGCAGCTGGTCAGAGGATTTTAGCCTAAGTGTATTTTTTTTCAAACTGCTAAAAAAATAAGGCACCTACAGAATCCAAACCATTAACTCTTTCCTTCCCATTTCTGTCACAGTGGTATTTTTAGTGAATGAGGGAAATTTGGCCAGGACACCGGGGAAATTCCCCTACTCTTTTCAATAAGTGCCATGGGATCTTTAACATCCACCTGAACTACCTCCAATCCAGGCAGATGGGACCTCAGTTTAACGTCTCATCCGAAAGACGGGTACCTCACAGGGATGATTCAGTTTGTGAATGCATTATCACTAACGCCTATCTTCTGTTCATTTTACCCTGTGCTTAAGTGGAAATGAAGGCTAAGACCACATACAGTTTTTTTTGCGTGCTTCTGTTTTACAGCTTCATGAGATAAGATGCCAGGGTTAGGTCAGAATGGTGGAGCAGAGTTCGAGCGTCAGTTGGTGGACCCTTTTCAAGGAAAATGACAAGACTGGTGGGAGGCTTTGTTCCATACTCCAGACAGCCCAGAGCTGGCAGGTCCTTCAAATCAAAGCCGAAACCACAGCCTGTAACTCCAGCAGACCCAAGTCCAGATGTTACAGCACCAGCTCTCCCTGCATAGAGATAAAGAGGAAGGTTTTGATTAGGCATATGGGTAAACTGGTCTACCAGCTTTGAAATATTTGTGGGGCTGCTGACTTGGGTAAGCCCAATGTAGGCTGCAGGACTGTGGACTTACTCCAGTAGGATAATGTCCATGCATGCCAGCAAGCCTGGGTGGGCATGGCTGAAGAATGACAAAGAATATTACAGATGTAAACAGAATGAGCCAGGCAGGGCATGGGACATGTTGGGTTTGCCTCTGCTGTGGGCGATGGACTTGGGGGTGCAACATTTGGACAGTGGGTTTCAAGCTAGGACAGGGTTAGTGGGGGGTGGGGAGGGCAGTTATAATTATAATCACGGTAGTTGTAAGTCAGAGTAACGTAGGTTTAAGCATGAGTGCATAGTAAGTAATTGCCAGCATCCTTTCAAGCAGTGTAAGAGGTGGATGAATTCCTTTAACCCCCTTTCAAAAATGGTACAGCAAGGCTTCCAACCCCAGTAGGGGTGGATCGCATTGAGGTCATGCTGGTCGATTACCCCAAAAGGGTGGCTGCTTGTGCCTTGGCAGATGGGTTCCGGGTTAGCTTTCAAATGTCATATGAGTGTCCACGCAATGCTTGTGAGGCGGAGAACCTTAAGTGTGCCAAGGATCGACCAGATGTAGTAAGGGCAAAATTAAACAAGTAGATTACAGCAGGTCAGGTCAGCGGGCCCTTCGCGATATCCCCTTGACCTCTCCTGCAGGTTTCCCTCATTGGGCTGGTTCCGAAGAAGATACTAAGGTAAATATCAGATGGTAAACCACTTGACATACCCTGAGGGAGACTCAGTCAACCACCATATTGACATAGTCCATACCGCAATGTTATTTGCACTGTGTGACAGGCAATCAAGGTGGTGCAGGAGGCAGGGTGAGGGGCTCTGTTGGGTGTGGCAGACATAGAGGCTGAATTTAGGTTGTTACCAGTGCAGCCGGATGACAGGAATTTGTTGGGCATGAAATCTGATGGTTAATATTATATTGATAGCTGAATGTCAATGGGGTGAGCGGTGGTGTGTGCTGTTTTTGAGCAATTTAGCATATTTCTGTATTATGCCACCATGGGTTGGGCAGGTCGGGGGGAAGTAGCTGCCCCATGATAAACTGGTGGTCCTCAAGACCCTTCTTGAGCTGGTGGTTAAAGCTTGCAAAATCACCTTATGTGATTTGCAGTGGATGGTTGGGCACCTTTATTTTGCTTGCAGGGCCATCCCCATGGGCAGAGCATTCATGCACAGGATAGCTAAGATGGGCTCCAGTTGCACTAATCCTCACCACAGAATACGGATGACAGAAACCTTGAGGAAGGACCTGGGTGTGTGGCTGGCATTTTTGAATTGCTTCAATGAGGTGGCCATTTGGCAAGAGTCAGCAACCAGTCAGTAGCTAAAGTTGTTCACCGATGCAGCGAGAGGTTTAGGTTACATACGAACATACAAAAGTCACGGTCTATAAAGTCTGCTGGAATGCGTAGCTAGTACCCCTATACTACAGCTGCTCTACCCCCACCCCCCTCACCCTCAGAAACTGCTCAGCATTGTTTACCCAGCCCCCCCCGCTCTGTCCCATGCGCTTTTAAAATTGCCCACCATCCTGCATGCCACCACCCCCTCTGGTAGAGCATTCGATTTCGACACCACCCTCTCAGTGAAATAATGCCTCCTCATCTCCCTCCTGAATCTGCCAACCTCCAGTTTTAGCCCATGCTCCCTCGTGTCCCTTTGCTTCCTCAGATTAAACAACCCCTCTGTGCCAGATTTTGTGATCCCCCTCAAGTATTTTAAAGTTTGAATCATATCCCCTGATTCCTTCTCTCTTCCAGAGTGTACAAGCTCAAGTGTCTCAGCCTTTCTTTTTTTTTTCAGAAGAGGCAGTATAGCACAGTGGTTTAAGGCTCTGAGCTGGAGACCTGGGTTTGAATCCCATGGCTCCCACTTACATACTGTGTGACCCTGAACAAGTCACTTAACTTCCTTGTGCTCCCAGGTCGCGCCTGGAAACAAGTTTCAGCTTAGTGTACCTTTCCTGGTTAAACAGTTTTTCCCCCTTCCCCCTTTCTTTATAGGTTCTGCTTTCCATCCCCTGTATTATTTTTGTTGCCCTAGACTGCACCGTCCCAAGCAGCCTGATATCCTTCATCAGATATGGATGCCAGTACTGCATGCAGTACTCCAAATGTGGCCTGACCAAGGACCTGTACAGGGGCAAGATCACATCCTTGTGTCTGGACAAGAACCCCTGTGCAATGCACCCCAGCATCCTATTGGCCTTAATAGCAGCCTTCCTGCACCAAGCAGAGTTGTTCATGCTCCCCATATTATAACCCCTAGATCCTTCTCCTCCTCAGTGACACCCAACCGCATCCCACCCAACCAATATTTCCTCTTTGGGTTCTTCACCCCAAAGTGCATAACTTTGCACTTCTTTGCGTTAAAATCCAACTGCCACCTTGCCGGCCACTCCTCTAGTCTGGTTAGGTCACCCTGTAGCTTCTGCCACTCCTCTATGGCATGCACAACAGCCCCCATCTAGGTGTCATCAGCAAACAAACTGATCTTGCACCCAACCCCATGTGCAATATCCAATATGAACAGCCCAAACAACACTGGCCCCAGCACGGAGTCTTGTGGCACACCGCTGGTCACTGGCCTAGGAGATGAGAGTCTGCCCCCCCATAACCACCTGTTGCAGTCTATCTTCCAGCCAATTCTTGATCCAGTTATCCATCTGAGCCTCTACCCCTACGTATTTCAGCTTTGCCCTCAGTCGCCCGTGAGAAACTGAATCAAAGGGCTTGCTGAAATCCAAATATAGGGCATCTGCTGCATGGCCCTTGTCCAATTCCCTTGTGACCCAGTCGTAGTCTTCTGTTAGCCAGGGTTTCATGTTTTGCTTTGATGGAGCATGGTGCATGGGCCACTGGCCACAGGCATGGGTAGCAGAGGGTTTGCTTACTCAGATCACGCTGTTGGAAGTTGTGCACATCGTGGTGGCTCTAGTCATATGGGGGGAGCAGCTGAGGGACTAGAAGGTCATCTTCAAGACATACGATACTGATGTAGTTTATTCCATCAATGGCTATTTTGGTAGCAAATGCCTGCTTGGCAGTGTTGTGTTGGTTTTTGTACTGAAACTTCTTCAACAGCACCTAGTCAGCCTAAGCAGATACGACTGTCCCACTTAATCATGGTGGTCTCCCGTTTATAACTATCCAACCATTTTACTGACAAAGCCCCTGGGGCTGCTTTATAATGTCACTCCTGAGTCCATAATCATCCGCATGCTTCCCACACTCACTATGTTTCTGGTAACCTACCACAATTATCCCAATCCAATCAACCGCCTCAAATACTTCACCTACTTCTCTTCTTCTTCATCTATCTGACCTGCTTACACCTGGATTACACCCTTTTACTCAACACATCCATTGTCTGTCTCTTTTTGGCTTTCTCTACTACCCATCCACCCTCCAACTTCTAGTTTCCTTAATCCCAAGCACTTAATATCAGTTTTGTTATATATTGTATGTATTAGGTTTCATTCCAAGTATCCTGGGTTTATTGTGACTCACCGAGCCTTCTTACGTCTACACAGTGTATCTTTAACCAATGTTTTCATGACTGTTACTCCATCTCTGTTTAATTTCTGAGTGTCCTGGATTTATTGTCTCTCACCCAGCTGCTTACTTGTACCCAATGTTTTTTCTATATAATTTCCTTTGTAGTAGAGACTTTGTAAATGAGCCTCTGGCTCAAAGGTATTAATTCTGAGATTCAATAAATAAAATAAATAAACGTCTAATACTCAGTATATAGTTTAGAGCACTACACATGTCAGGTGCTGATCACAGTATTACTGATGCTCTTCCTGATTCACAATGGCAGTGATTCCAAGAGCTGGCTCCATAAGTGGAGAGGTATCCCAGGGAAGTCTCAGCCTATCCCTGAGAATTGGTGACCCAGAAGCCTGGGAGTTATTCATGTCTTCTGTAATGCCCAACACACGGGTGGCATACAAGAGGGGGGTGGAACATTTCTTGAATGTACAGTGTGCCCAGGGGTGAAAGAACTTGTGGCCCATCCTGGTGGACTAGCTGTGCTCCTATGTTTTTCTCATGAGATGGGAAGGGTCTACACTGGTGGCTATGGGGCAGCACTTAGCAGGGTTGTCATGGTTTTCCAAGGTCATGGCCAGGCTAATACCATGCAGGCTTTTGCCCTCCGAAAAATGTTAGAGGGGTGGGTCCAGGGGATCCTAAACAGGCAGGATGACAGGCAGCTAGTTTGCTGACACTCCTGTAATGTGTGTAAGAAGTGCTGACAGGTGTGTGCTCAGCACCTTTAGGGGTGCAGTTGTTTGTAACAGCCTTCTTGGTGGCTTTTTATGGGACCTTTAGAATATCGGAACTGGTGCAGCCTAGTAAGCCGACTGGTTTGCTGGTGACCTTTGGGGGATGATGATGTGGTAGTGATGTCTGATGGTGTGTGTCCGGTTGCATAGAAACAAGATGGACAGGAGAGCCCAGGCGTGTTGGTGCATCCTGAGATCATCCTCTGGGGTACAATGGAACATCAGAGCATGGGTTCATGATTGTGTCCCATCGAACCAGTGTGGGAGTAGCATTTTTTTGCCATCAGGATTGGTCCCCTTTAACAGTCTTTCAGTTTCAATATGTGTCAAGCAAGGCTATGAGAGGAGTGGGGGTGGGTCTTGAGGAGCTTAATACCCACTTCTGCTGCATTGCGGCTGCCTCATATGCCAGGGCAGAAGGGTTTACGGACAATCAGATACAGTGCCTTGGTCATTGGAAGTCTCAGGCTTTTGAGGGATATGTGAGACCACATTTGTTATAACTCTTGTTTTGTTTGTTGACATGTAACGGTTCCTGGCCCAAGCAAGTGTCGCTTTATGGGCACTCTTATATTCACTTGGCAGCTATCAAAGCAAGACAGTTCCAGGGAGGTGAGAACCTGTTTTTGGACCCCAGACAAGCTTGAGTACATTGGCTAGGAAGGCAGGGATGGGTCAGAGATCAAGTGTTCTGCTGCCATGGATCCTAGCTGAAGCTCGGCAGTGAGGCCCCGCCCAGTATCCTGGTTGTGCATCTGGGAAGCAAGTGTCCAGGATCTGAAAAATCACTAGATCTGTTGCAAATAACAAAAGAGGACTTGGCCTTGTTGAAACGCACTTGGTCCTGTGTGTACATTTTATGGTCTCACATTGTTCAAAGCAGGCTTTGGCGGCAGGCACGAGACCCCAGAATTATTGAAAGATCATGCAGACTGATCAGGATGAGATTATGTGTCCATTTATGGACGGTACCTATCAGGATGACCAGGGTAGGGGGCCCATCTCCCCTGGGTCTCCTCCAACTCCTGCTGACAGATAATGGTACAACAGACTCAGGAAACAATGTACCAGATATATCCAGAAAGCCAGAGTCACCTACTTCCATTCCAAATTTATTCAAGAGTCTCCCACTCTAACCAAATTCTGGAATGTAGTAAATAATCTGCTGAGCTCCTCATATTCATGCCCAGGTGTCACCAGCCTCAGCTGTACCTCTGGTGTGGTTACTGACCCACATTCTACAGCTAATATCTTAAGTACCCAATTTGTGGATGGACTCCTGGCAATTGTCCCCCTTTTGCCTCCTGGTAACAGCCACTCCCCTCTTCAGGTTCTCCCCTCAGTGCTAGTGCCCACTTTCCCATCTCCTGCATCACCCTCTCTGAGGTCTTCCGTGAACTGTTGAGCCAAGTTGGTATCCCCTCCGCTTCCTGAATTGAGATACCCCTGCCATTGCTGCCCCCTCTGGCCCATATTTTTAACTGCTCCCTTACCTCCAGCGTTTCTCCCTTCACTTCAGAAGCATGCTATTGTAATTCCCCTCCACAAAGGTGGCCCCACTGACTTGACTGCTAACTCACTCCCACCTGTTCTCTCTAAATTACCAGACAGACTGCTTGCTAAACAATCACCTTCCAACCTCTCTACGAAGACTTTCTTTTCTGAATTCCAGTCCGAATGTCATGCAGCTCATTCTACACCCACCTCCCTGCTCAGACTCACTGATTCATTCTCTCTAGTAGAGACCTGGGTCTGCAAACCCATGTTATATTATTTGATTTAGCCAAAGCATTTCACACTGTTGATGGTTCTTTTCTTCTAAATAAACCTGCTGATTCTGGCCTCTCCAACTCTTCCCTTTCCTGGTTTTCATTCTACCTCTCTGGCCGTACTAAATCTGTCTCCTCTATTTTGGTTATATCTGATCTTAGACTGATCACTCTTGGGGTCCCACAGGGCTCTGTTCCTGGACCTCTCCTTTTACTGTTTTTGTAAATGATTTACCAAAGTATGAAAAATGTTGTAATATTCACTTGTACGTGGATGACACCATCCTTTATTCATCTGGTCGTCGTCCTGCTGATATCTCAGTTGCTGTACAGTCAGACTTCGACACACTATCTCAAATTAGTTTAAAGCCGCAGTGCAATGTAAAAAAATCTGCGCTTTTTCAAGTTTATCCCCTGTGCTTTGTTGAGCATTTCCCTGGTACTCTTTCTCGATAGCATTGTAGTATCACCCCATAATTCGCTCGGTTTTCCTTTGTTACTGTTTACATTTCTGCCATCCAAGGGTGCCGGAAGATGGTAAACGCTGAGGGGGCTGAGAATCAAAAGGGCACTTAAGAGGGCACAAAGGGCACTTTTTCTGTACTAGTATTTACCATAGAGAAATAAAAAGTGGAGTGGCTCACCGCCTTTTCGCCCCGGTTCAGGCACCTATGCTGCCATCTGCCATGTTCAAAGCAGCAGTAAAAGATAGGCAGCTGAGGCAACCGCCATATTTCCTGTAGTGCTACAACAACTGGAAACTGATCACTTCCTGATTAGGCAGTACTGCTGCTTAACTTGCTTAGACCACTCCAAAACTGTCTCTATGCTCTTTGGTACCAGAAAAAGTCTAACCATCTACCCAAATTGTTATTTCTTCTGCAGATTCCAAATACAAATATCTTGGTGTCATACTGGAAAGTTAAAGAGCTGGTGGCATATTCAGGTGAACTTTAACAAAACATAATATTTAGACACAGTCCAGCTTCTATTTCCTATTAGTTCTGTATTTCTTCTCCCGATTATTTATTACTGAGGTTATTTGTATGATACCAGGATTTCTGCTCCTTAAGAGTTCATCTATGCCTGTTGCTGTCTCCCTACCTGAAGTCATAGTGCACTGCTTGTGACCTTGCAGTTACTCCCATGGCAACAGACTGTGATGTCACAGCAGAGGATTATGACTTGGAGTAGGGAGTAAGCTATAGAAGCAGATGAACTCAAAATAAACTCTAAGGGACAACAAACATATATTCATACACATTTCCTTAGTAATAAATTGTGGGGAACAGAAATATATAAAATATAAATGGAATGCAAGCAGAATTGTATGTAATTATTATGTTTTTTAAAGTTTCTTTGAGGTGTCAGTAGCTCTTTAACTCAGTTTTTCTTCTCGTATCTAGCCTCTGGTTTCCATAGAAACATAGAAGCTGACGGCAGATAAGGGCTTCCAGGCTCACCTAGTCTGTCCTGTTACCCTTAACTGCCATCCCTTGCATGCCCTACTGGCATTAGGTTGTCCCTCCCCCCAACTAACAGTATCCCTCTATGCCTATGCCATGCATTCTTAAATCCTGTAATTGTTTCTGCCCCCACCACCTCAGCTGGCCGGCTGGTTCATTTGTCCACCACCCTCTCCGTGAAGAAGTACTTCCTCATGTTTTCTCTGATTTGAATCTCCCTCCCTCCAACTTCATCTTGAGTCCCTCATCCTTGAGTACTCTTCTTTGGAATACGGTATTCTCCTGTGTACCTTATTCTTCCCTGTGAGGTATTTAAATGTTTCAGTCATGTACCCCTTTCCCTCCTCTCTTCCAGGTAGTACATATTTAATTCCTTAAGCCTTTCCTAGGGTTTGTGATGCAGGTCTTGCACCATTTTGGTTGCCCTCCTTTGAACTGCCTCCACTTTGTCAATGTTCTTTTGTAGATGGGGCCTACCAAATTGGGCATGGTACTGGAGGTGTGGCCTCACTAGTGTTCTATATATAGTGGAATTATTGCCTCTCTTCTTCTGCTGGTGATTCCCCTGCCTATGCATCCCAGCATCCTGCTAGCCCTTCCCACCACCTTGTCACATTGCCTATCTACCTTGAGGTAATCAGAGATGATAACTCCCAGCATACCTCTCAACTGCTCCGGATTTGGCGTGATGTCCCGTTTTCAGCCTGTCCCGATGAGCCCCGCATTTCACAGTTTATTTCCGCCCGACTGCTGCCCAAACGCCAAAAACACGCGCTCACCATTGTTTCTAGCTTGAACGCTGAAATACTTCCTGGTTCCCTTTGTTCAACGACATACCCTTCACTGACCAATAGGAATGCTCATCCCCCCCAAGGCTCCCATCATTCTATCAGCCTCCGCTCTAGGAGTGCCCACCCCAGCCCAGATTAACTGTTGACTGACTGGTCCCCCCCTCAGGTCTGCTGCCCTACAATAAAGCAGCTAGGTGGCCAGAGGAGGGAACCATAGGTTAGGTGAACATTTTCCATGGAGGATGGGAGGAGTCAGTCAGGAGTAGGACACACGGCGAGATTCAAGAGCAGACGGTCAGGAACAGCAACAGCAGTGGCGGGCGTCACTGTGAGAGGTGGCGCTAGCAACAGAAGACCAGTGGGACAAATTTGAGCAGCCTGTTAGCCACCGCACTCACATAGAGTCACACTCTGGACTGGGAGCAACTTAGCAAGAAGAAAACAGCCCGAGAAGACATGCTGCTGCCTGCCAGTCACCAGTGCCACACAAGGTGAGATTGAGAAAGCAATTTTCTCAGTGTGCAGGGGGGGTTTGGTAGCTGGGCCTGAAGGACGTGCGGGTCCCCCCCCCAATTCCTGGCCACAGTGGCAGTGACCAGGCCGGGGAGACGGGAGTCAGTCAAGTCAACTCACTGGTGGTGACTTGTAGCAGAAGAGACTGCTCTGCTGCTAGGAAGGGGCCAGTGTGTGTGTGTGTAGTTCGCTCTTATTAGAAGCTTGTTTTTGTAGTTGTTTTTTTTTGTAGCTTCAGAACTTTAATATATTGTATGCTGCTAATTGTGACACAGGAACCAGAGGCAATCCTATGAGTTAAAGGTAGTTTAGTAGATATATCATTAGTTTGGGTTTAACCATACAGCTTGTTGCTGCTAGTGCTTCCCCATGTGAGGCGGCAGTTGTGTTTCTCTGTAACTAAGAGCAGCATGGGATTTGCTGAGTTGCTGACTGTGTATTTCTTGAGAGAGGTTTGGTGAAACTTGTTACTTTCCTAAATCTTTTCTTTGTGTGAGGAATGGCTAACAACTGTTTAGTTACAGAGCTGAACCCTGGTGTACCTTTGTCTCTAGGAGCTGGCCTGGAGTGATGCTGATGATCAATGTTGGACATAGATTACCTTTGATCAATCAGAGTGTGATTGCATTGTGTTGAGTTAATCTAATCTTGTGTGTATTGTGTTATTCATGAGTGTAGCATTAAAATAAAGTACAGACAACACATTAGTATAGTAAGTTTTTATTACAAAAACACTCACCACCACACATGGTTAAGATAACTTTATTGGTGCAAAATCAGATGGCCACGCTACTCGAGCGCTACGAAAAATAGGGTGTTCCACATTTGTGTCATTTGTCACACATTGCCATGGTCTCTGTTCCACATTGGCAGGTTTACAGGTTGAGAGGTATGACTCCCAGCTCTCTTTCCTGCTTAGAGCATTCTAATCTCCCCCCCGTGGTATGTTCCGGCTGGGTTTTTGTGCCCCATGTGCAGATCTCCCCTCATTCCATCCACTCCCCTTGACATGTCCACCCTGTTGAAGAGCTTAGTGTTATCTGCAAACAGGCATATTTTCCCTTCTAGACCCCCTGCAATGTCACTGATAAAGACATTGAAGAGGACCGGACCCAGCACTGATCCCTGCGGTAGCCCACTGGTCACTTTGCCCTCTGCAGAGTGAATGCCACTTACCACCACCCTCTGAGTCCTATTATCCAGCCAACTCTCCACCCACTTCACTACCTTATTTCCCACCCCCATGTTCTCCAGTTTGCTTAACAGTCTTCAAAGGCTTTACTAAAATCCAGGTAGACCACATCTACTGCCCCCCCGATCCACGTCCCTGGTTACCAAGTTGAAGAACTCCGTGAGGTTAGTTTAAAAGTTTAGTCTGACATGACCTCACTCCCATAAAGCTATGCTGCCTTGGGTCCAAATACTAGAGGAAGCATGGCGCCCTTTACCATGTGAGCAGCTGCCTTTTACTAGGTATGCACAAATACCCAGTTAAGTGCTTAATTCTTCCTGCTATTGATTTCAGGGATGTGGTTTATGATGTTTCCTAAAATGCCAGTGTAACCCCCAGCCAATGGGGTTCCTAAAATACCTGCCTGGGCTTATCTTAGCCCTGCACTTTCTGTTCTCCTCCTGCTGTCTCCCGGGCTTCACCCGATATCCTGCCACCAAGTTTCTGGTCCCCCAGGTCTCCTTTGCCCCTCTAGAGTCCCAGCCTGCAGCCCGATTGAAAATCCAGCCCCTCGGGGCTTAAAAACATCCACTCACCCCAGGGCAGTGGGAATTGCACTGATGCAAAAAGTGCCTTCAAAATGAATTGCTTCATTTTGCGGTCACCTTGGGGACTGTGCCGTGGGTTCCAGGATCCCTTCCACCTAATTTGGACCTAGTGACCGCAGACAGCATGCTGGGGGGCTGCTCAGATGAAAATTTAAAGAGTTTTGACCGGGGCTTATTTAAGGATGCCTGAGCCAGGGCCCAGTCATCTGAATAAATGATAATGTGTGTCTGGCTGCCCCCAGGGTAGCTATATTCGGCCTCGGCCAAAAAGAGAAGAAATTAAATGTTTTTATTATTGTAATCTATTGCTGCATATTGGGGAAGTGCTGTAAATGTTGGGGGAAAGTGTTTAAATTAAAATAAGTGCTGTGTCAGGATGGCCGGGCGGTGTAAGGTGCTGCGTTCAGGTCGCAGTCTCCCCTGGAGGTGTGGGTTCGAATCCCACTTCTGACAACTGTCTCTGTTTCTCACAGTAAAGGACACAGGCTGCTTTCTCGTTTATTTGGCTATGTACAAGCAAAGCTATTTTTTCCTGTGTGATGTATACTGTTGTACTATGTAATTGCTCCCCCTCCCCTTCCCCCAGGTCGTACCGTGACAGGAGCATCTTGTTGCTCAGTGTAATTCTCCTGATGAAACTTTTCAATAACTAAAAATAAATAAAGTAAATGCTTTTTCCCCCTGGAGTCACCAGAACTTTTGGGACTCTTATGTGTCAGCCTGTCAGCTGCTGCAGGAGGGGGCTTGATTTGGTGCAGTAGTGACAGGAAAATGATCAGAACCACATTCTTCATTTGTGCAGTGATTGCAAGTACACTATCTGAGCTACAGAACTGTGGGGCATTGGGGCAAATACCTTTATTTCTCTGGCTGCACCAGGACATTATTCAGGACTGTGTCTGGTTTGCTATAAGGGACACTGGGTTAAGCGCCGTTGCCAGCAGCCACAGCCAATTGGAAAGCCAGGAATAGAAAGCCAGGACTTGTGGGACATTCACTATACCTCATGGGTAAACACCAATGTACTCATGGGGACTTACAGGGACATCATTTTAGGTGCCAATTCACCAAACCAACTGTGCCTCTAGTATTCTGATTGATAGGTCCCTCAGCCACCCGGAGATCTGTCACCTCATCTTTTCTGCCAATCAGGAATTGAACAGGAGCCCTATAAGAGACAGTGTTTGCCAGCATTTCTTCAGATCTGCCAGAGTGAGAAGAGGAGAGCAGGCTGCAGCCTGCTGGGAGCTCCACACAGGGGTTGGGGCTCAGGCACATGCCATGCTTCCAGGACTGGGCCACTTAGCTAAACCCCTCCAGTCGTCAGGGGGCATTTTTTATTTTCTAGTTAAAGTTTAGAAGTTAAAGTAAATTTAGTTTTCTGCAACTGCTAATCTGGAGGTTGCCAGAATTGTCCTCCAGGTGCTAGCCCTCCCTTCCACGTCGTGGAAAGATGTGGAAAGAAGACCATCTAACCATGCCTCAGTTGTGAGAGAGCCGAAGAAGAACATCAGGATGCCTTCGATTGCAGATGGGACCGACAGGGGACCTGAGTGAGTACCCTCGTATCCCCCGGTGCAAGGGAGAAGCTTCAAAAGTAATCTTGGGGGCCTCAAGCCCCACTACCAGATATTTTCTGCTGTGAGATGAGATCTTAGAGTTCTCAGTCTGGGACAATAAGCCCCTGCAGTGACTGCCTTGTTCAGAATTAGTGTGGATGCATCCTGCCTGCTGTCCAAATGGCTCATATGCAGGTGCATCAAGATGTCTTGATAGTGAATCATATAAATGTGTTGTAATTTGTCGTTGCCCTATGGGTTAGTGTCCTGCCTTTGTGGAGCGGACAGTCAGTCTGCGTTTGCCATTTCATGGGACAAAAGGCCCTAGAGTTGCCACTTCATGGGACAAAAGGGCCTAGAGCATACTATGTCTGATTTAGCCGGACTTCGCCTAGAGCGCTTGCCAAAGGTGTATGATATCTAGACGTGCTGGATGAGACTTTGTCTATAGATGTTTTTCTTGGTAATTAAGTGTACTGGATGTGACTTCATGCAAATGAATATGGATGCTTGATAAAAGTGTTGCTTTGTGCTTGTACTGGATGGATGCCTTTTTATGTTGGCGCGCTTGCACAGCCAACATCGTGGGACAGTGCAGCTTTGGAGGCGTGGTCGCTGTTGGACGAATGCAGGGCACGCACTGGTAGGTGCGTCCCTCATTTCCCAATCAGCCTGCATGCCGGCGCCACACCATGCATACATAATGTGGAGAGCATATCTAAAAGCGTCCGCTGCAATCGAGCAAAAGCTCGTTATCACATAGCCGGACTCTTCCTCGATGCTTGCCGACATTATGAGCATGGTCGGTGAGTGGGCGGCGTAACTACTGCCAACCGGGGTGCCCAATCCCTGTCGGTTAACCCCCACTTTCTTTGTGTGCCGGCCAGAGCCAACTCCCCATCGGCTACCCCCAATTGTTGAATGCCGGGGTGCCCAATCCTCTGCTCGCCCCCCACTTTCTGTGTGCCGACGGGTGCCCAATCCCGTCGGCATTACTTCCTCATCCCCCAAGTTGTGTGCCAACGAGGTGCCCAATCCCGTTGGCTATAGACAGCCCCCAAACAGTTAGGTGGCATGCTGGGCCCACCCCAGTGTGCCAACTCCTCAAAAAAAAACTGTCCCACAATGTTTTTTTCTCCTGTAAATAAGCGGTCCCTCTGGTCTCGATACCCCCTCCCCCCACCACGCACCCACCCTCTGCTCACTCTGCCTCCCTCACCCCATACTTACCTGCGGAGTCTGTACGGCGATCTTCGGTCGCTGGAACATGTCTGCACTCTTCAAAGCCGACCCTGAACTGAAGAAATGCCAGTAAGCTGTATAATGGAATGAATAGGGTTTTCAACTTTAATGCATATCTCGGGCATTTTTGCGAATTTTGCCCCCAAATTTTCAACATGGGGTTTTTGGGACCCCTTCTCATGAATTCGTGCACTGTCATGGCATTATTCGGTCCCGGAAGGTGATTTCGCAGTCAATGCATGGAATCACCTTTCAGGACCGAGTAACAAAATGACAGTGCCACTGTTCATGAGAGGGGCTCTCAAAAAGTAAGTGTTGCAAGTTTGGTGGGAAAACTCAAAAAAATGACTGTTTTACAAGTGTGCGTGGCAACTGTGCAACGCATGCTCGTAAGTTAGTGCATTCACACTATTTTCATGCCAGATTTGCAACATTAGCATTTTACCACACTTTCTTGTGAACTGTATAACTGTCATTTTTCACATCCCGGCTGAAATGTGTTTTCGCACTTCCAGCACAGAGTAGCGCGGTCGCTGTGCGAAATCAGTGTTCGGGACACATTACAAAAATGACAGTGACACTGTTCATGAGCAGAGGTCCTAAAATGCCTGTGTTGAAAATCTGGTGACAATACTCCATAAAATGACTGTTTTACGAGCGTGTGTAGCAACTGCAAAACGCACACTCATAAGTTAGCGCATTTGCAATATTTTCAAGCCACATTCTCAACATTAGCATTTTACCACACCTTCTTGTGAACCGTACAGCTGTCATTTTTCACATCCTAGCTGAAATGTGTTTTCGCACTTCTGGCGCAGAATAGCACGGTCGCTGTGCGAAATTACTGTTCAGGACACATTATGAAAATAACAGTGACACTGTTCATGAGCAGAGGTCCTAACATACCTGTGTTGAAAATTTGGTGACAATACTCCATCAAAGCGATTATTCTGGCGTGCATTCGCGGTTGCACCTGCGCTCGTAAGTTCTGAACTTATATTTCCACTCCACATTTTCAACAGTGCCATTGTTCTACACCTCCTAATGAACAGTACAGCTGTCATTTTCACATCCTAACCAAAATCTGTTTCGCAGTTCCGGCACACAATAAGCGCGGTTGCTGTGGAAAGCCCATACTCGAGACACATTATGAAAATGGCAGTGGCGTGTTCATTAGCAGATGTCTAAATGCCTATGTTGAAAATTTAGGATGAAAGTCAATAAAATTAGTGTTTCTGGCGCATGTTGCGCAGTTTGCACGCACGCTCCTAACTTTGTGAATTTGTAATACTTTCACTCCAGCTGTTCATCATTGCCATTTTTCCATACCTCCTTGTGAACAGTACAGCTGGCTGAAATGTGTTTTCACACATCTGGTGCAGAATTGCATGGTCACTGTGCGAAATCACTTTTCGGGACACTTTGAGGAAATGTCAGTGACACTTCATCAGCAGAGGTCCTAAAATGCCTATGTTGAAAATTTGGTGGCGAAAGTCCAGACAATGACTGTGTTGCAAGCGTGCATTGCACAGTTTCCACGCACCCTTGTGACTTCGTCAATCTGCAATATTTTCAGGCCACATTTTCACCACTGACATTTGTGCACACCTCATTATCAACAGTCCAGCTGCCATTTTCCACAGCCTGCCCAAAATGCGTTTCCACATCTCTGCTGCACGGTGGTGTACTCGCTGTGCAAAATCACCTTTTGGGACACATTAACAAACTCACAGGGCTATGCCTCTCCACCTCCGCCACTGCCAATGCCAGCCCAACAACATTCAGCATTGACAAATGCTTGTTTGGTATTTAAAAGTACTGGATGTGACCTTGTTTCAAAGGAATATTGGATGCTTGATAAAAGTATCACCTGCTAATTACACTGGATGGGACTTTGAATTATTGTGCTGAATGTTTAGGATACAAAATCCAAGATCTAGCCATGTAGCTTGTCCTTGAATGTTCGGTTTCTGTAATGTGCAGGGCAATCCCTGTCTTCTGTGATGTGCAGGGCAATCCCTGACTCTTTGTGACCTGCAGGGTCAATCTCTGCTAATTCTGCACAATGCAGGGCAATCCCTGCCTTCGTTGTACCCCATAATCTATAGCCATTGTAGGAATAGTTCTCCATGTTTGCCCCTCCCTTCGAATCAATAGCCGGCCAACTCGACCAGCTGCAACATCCACCAGGCCTGCAACATCTAAGACTATGGTATCTCGGTGTCCTGTACGGTATGAGATTGCGGGGTTTCTGCTGTATCTGGGACTGGTACCAGTGTGGGTAATTAAATAATTATTTATGTAACATCTGATTAGTCTGCAGCTAGATAGCCAGGGCTCTGGGTATCATGTGTCGAATTGAGAAATGTGATTGCCTGTAGTCTGTTAGCATGTAGCCACCGAGTTGGAGGGTTTACCAGAAAAAAAACACCAATCAAACCTGTACATATGTATATAGTAATCAAATGGCCTCTACTCCACATCTCTGTTCCTAACCCCTTTGTCCCCTAAATACGTACTGCTTTTGAAATTCTGAGTGTGAGCATATTATTAGAGAGTCTTTAAATGCAAAAATGTTAAAGCATGGGGAAAAGTTTATTGGGGCATGTCTGGGGAAGGTAAATGGTTATCGTGGGTGGTATAGCATCTCAGGGGGCTATGCCTATTGCCAGTTTACCCACATAAAGTACCTGGGTGGAGGCACTGCGCAAATGTTTTTAGAAATGGTTATCTGTTAGCGAACTCAAACCCCTCAGCCTAGCTTGTAAGTGGTAGGCAGGGGTGTAACTCTGGGGATAGTGCCACCCAGGGGTTGGGATTACGCCACCCAGGGGTTACACCAGCTAACTAATTTAGATACTCTTTCTAATCATTTCTGTAGGTTTATCCTCCATGTTCCTGCCCAGACACACAACTGTACACTATATGACCTCCTGGTCTGGATGTCATTGGCTAACAGAAGTGTCCAATACCTTGCTCTCTTTGGTTTTAAATACTGGCTTAAGAACAATTGTTTGTGTACCCTTCTCACCCCCCGCTGCTCTGTCTTCACACCAGCTTTGCTCACTCTCTGGTAAAAGAGTTCTTGTACTAAGACACAAACTAAATTTCTGCCATCTTGCTTTTAGCTATAGGCTCCCTAAGGTTTGGAGCAACCTAGCCTTGAGTAATTGCCCTCCCATCAGTACCGCCTTTGCTAAAATGCTTCTCAAAAACCAGACGGAAGGAAGGAAGGGAGGGACGGACTAAGACTGAGACTAAGACTGAGCTTGGATAGCATCCTATAAATTAGGATACCACCAGATACCCGACATTCAGTCGGATAGTGGATACGGTCAGATAGTAGCGCTATCCAACCACATATCCTACCATCCCGGATCCAGATCAGATCTCCCCAGTCCGTGGTAGAATCCCTGGATCCAATGCTGGATCTGAGCATGGATCCCTGGATCCAACCTCAGATAATCTGGTATCTGACCTCTGACTTAGGTCAGATACTGCCACTATTCAACAGATCACAATCAAATCCACAAAGGCACTATCCGAGCATCATTAAAAGGAAAAAAGAAAGGAAAGAAGACAGAAAGAAAAGGAGAAACTCAGCAGAAGAAAGGGAGAAACTCAGCAGTAGAAAATATGAATGCATCAGTTTCTGCTAGGGCTTGGAATCAAATCAGGCCAAATGTTCGGGCTAATCAGGTTTTGCACCAATCAGAAAGAAATTTCCAAATCGTGTTTCACTGCCAAAACCTGAAAAGCCTGGCCCAAATTAATCTTAAGTGAGATACATTCTGCAGAAGCAGCGTTACACTATGCCGTAGCACTGCGAAAACTCAGACGAGCATGCATGGTAATGGGGGCGGGGCAAGAAGAGCGAGTGGCAGGGAAGTACAGAGGCTGGACATACCTGAAAGGTTTGATCCTCCTCCTCCATTCTTAGTGCTGTGAACGAAGCTATGTGCTGCCACTTGCTCTTCGGACATTGCTGGTGCTGTCCCACTTCCAAGACAGTCTTCCAGGTGTAACCCCCTTGCAAATGGGGGTTCCTGACAGTTTTCTCGGAGCTCGATCCCTGCTCCATGCCTGGTTGGTGATCGGCATAAAGCCGTGTAAATGAGTAGACAGTGAGCGCTTTTAAAGCCTCTGTAAGTTGTCTCTTTATGGGATGCCTGTTGCAGCTGTAAGTGATTGAAATGGAAGGGGGCCGTGTGGTTGTATGCCCGAGTTCCACCTGGGACACTGAAAGAATGACTCCTTTCGGTCAGCGCTAGTGGTGCAGGGGGAGTTCTGCTGGAAGCTGAAATTGTTTGCTGAATATAACGTAGGGTGATAATAATAATGCAGCTGTTCTAACCTGCCTTCCTTTGCAGCAAAAGACTGTGTCGACTGCCTCCTCTATGTTGGACCAGAACTGCTAAATGGGACCAATCGGTGCCTTGGGACCTTACAGGGCTGACTGACCAATAGAGGGACTGCTTGTATTTTGGGAAAAGGCATTATGGGCTATGGCTTTTCGCACCACTGAAGGCAGAGGAAATGACTGGCATGTGCAGCCAGCCAATGAAAGTGGCAGGCCACGAACTAAAGGAAGAGCCCCTTGCTGTTGGGGGGGGAGATAAGTTGTGGCTGGTGAGGAGTGAGGAGCTCTGTGCTTCTGCGCTGGAGAGTGTTCGCGTGGGAAGCGTGTGAAGGCAGAAGGTGGCCGTTTGTTCAGCGACTTCAAATCGGACTAAATCCATCGGCGGGTGGTCGGAGGAGGCTGGTTCCAGTCCAGCTACCTACCAGGCTCGACCTGAGGGGACTGGAGAGGATTGCTGAAGTGCGCTCAGTCCACCCGTGAGTTTGAAGCTGCAGTCTGCTGCCTGAGTTTTCTACAAGTTGGTATAAGTCTGAAAGCAGATGCCTGGTATGGTACCCCTCTGTTATTTACCATATAAGTGTGTGAGGAGGCTGGTGAAATGCAGGCTCGGTCCTGTCAGAGTGACGAAATCGTTATCTATTGGAGCAGTGAGTACTGAATCAGGGTGGCTCCCTGCCAAGTGTGCAACAGTGTTTTTCAATGGTGTGAATCCATCTCCAACTGCAAAAAACTAAACCCCCTGCCTATTCTGATTTCTCAGGATCATAACTGTTATCTGTGTCAAGGGCCCCGACCAGCTGCCACGGTGAACTAGCCGTTAGGGCTTGGGTACCCAGGGATGGTAAAGACTAGGCTTAGGCCTGTGCACAGAGCCCTAGGTAGATAAGTATAGTGATAAGCTAATCAACTAGATTCTCCCTGTCCTTGTTAGTTTCCCCCTGAATAAATCAGATTGTTTTTGTGCAACTACACCCTGGCCATTGTGTATATTACTGGTGGACTGCTACCTGGTGACTGCAATATAACCGTGCCTTATCTTACAGGGGGACTCCTGAGGGAGTGGAGAGATGTTAACCAGGGGGTGAGTGTATTGGTGAAAAGTGTTATTTGTACCCCGTGTAAGCCACTAGTGGGACGAACGGGGGGTTGCAGTAACCTGGAGGGCTGTAACCGAGGCAATCTCGGCCATATTTACCCCGACCTCTGGGTGGAGGCACCCGCCAACGGATCTGGGCCACTTACCCTGTCTCTGTAGGGGCAGGCAGGGATAGTAGCTTTAAGGGTAGCGCCCCCTTGGGGTTACAAATTGGAGGCACCGCTGGATCAGCCCCTAGTGGCCAAGTGGGAAGCACACAAGAAATGGAAAAATGGAAGGGATATGCTGGGAAAATTAAACTGGGACCCATCAAGACCATGGTACACAGACTGATGGGGTGGGGTGAAGCAGAGCTAGACTCCCAGAAGATTGTGTTATTGTTAGATGTGCCTTTGGGAACCCCAACTGTTGACATCATTTCTGCTGCAGAGTGAGTAAAATGTTTGGGCAAAGTGGAGGTAAAAAGTATTATGGCTGATTTGCTTGACCAGGCAGCTGCAGGTGTTACTTCTATGCAGTGTGGCCATCGACCCGAGGTGCCTCCTGTGATTTATCTGGAGGGTGCTTCACAGGGATGGAGGCTAATTCATATTAAAGTGGGTCAGTCACTCCTGGGGGTCTCCTCAAATGAGCAGTTTTAAAGACAAACTGCTTAAATTGTTGGCCGTGGAGGGGAGAACTACCCAAGAGTTGCTACAAGCCTTAGATTTATCCAGTGATGCTACCCCTCAGGGCTCCCCTGGCACTTCCCCTTGCCCGCCTAAGAGTTCTGTGCTGGCTTCCCTGCCCCTGGTGGTCCCACCCATACAGCTCGATTCTTACCGTAAGTTAAAACTTTTCTCTGGCACCGTGCCGGTGCCTCCAGGGGAGGATGACCTGGAGGCTTGGATGGACTATGTCACTCCTTTAGTCCAGGAATGGCAATGTTCTGAGGGGGAGAAAAGGAAGAGGCTGATGGAGAGCTTGAGGGGCCCTGCTTTAGAAGCTATTAGATTCTTCCAGGCCACCCGTCTGGAAGCCACCGCTGCAGAGTATCTCTCTGCTTTAGAAGAGGTTTTTGGGAGTAGCGAGACTGGTGAAGACTTATTATGGAAATTCAGGTCTGCTAAGCAGTGGAGAAATGAGAAACTGTCCGCTTTTGTCACTAGAGTGGAGCGGGCCTTGCAGAAGGCCTATAGAAATGGGGGAATCACTGCCGCAGCCCTGAATCAGGTCCGGTTAGAACATGTTCTAAAGTCTGCCAGATCTTCTAGTGTGATACTGCTGAAACTTAAGCTACAGGATCGGCGGGCCACCCCGCCTGAATATTGTCAAGTGTGGGAAATTGGGAAATGGAGACTGATGAAGAGGGTGGGGAGCCATGTGGGGGCGGTACACCCTAGTGGGACCCTGAGCCTAACACCCCAGAGGAGACCAGTCTGTCCGAGGGTCTGAGGATCCCCAGATTTTCCAGGTACCGTGGAATGCTAGGCTTCTCCAACCTCCACGTAGAGAGAGAGTTGAGGGCTGAGGTCAGGAATTTACGGGAACTGGTGAGGACTCTTGAAGCAATCTACCATGCACCCTATTAGGGACCGGGACCCTGAGTCTGGTAGAAGCCTGAGCCCTGGCCAAAGAGAGAGCCTCTCACCCCCTCTCAGAGCTCCCCCACAGATAAGGTGCCCCCCAAAGAATAGTGACCCCCGGGACCCCAAGTTCTGTTACCGTTGTGGGGAAGATGGGCATTTCCAACCTGAGTGCCAGAGGCCCGAGAATTTAAGGAAAGTTAACAACAGACTGATTGCCCGACATCGCCAGGCCCAGTTTCAGGCTCCCAGGAAAAGTTTTGTGACTCAGGCCCATGCCCAGGCGACTATCAATGCTGTGGCCCCCAACTGGTCTGATGTGGTCGGGTCTTCAATGGAGACCCCGGCGCGAGTAAATGAAATTCCCACTCGAGCTGTATTAGACAGTGGCTCTCAGGTAACCATCATGTTTCAGGACTGGTACCAGGCACACTTACCTGAGGTGCCCCTGCAACCTTTGAATGGTCTACATGTGTGGGGGTTGAGTGACAAGGCCTATCCGTATTTGGGATACATCCGAGTCTGGTTATCTTTTTCTGCAACTGTGGCTGGAATGGATGAGCAGGTGGAAACCCTAGTTTTAGTTTGCCCACCCACTGGACTGTATGATGGGGTGCCTTTGTTGATTGGGACGAATGCGCATATGTTCGGACGATTGGCCCAATTGTGTTCAGAAAAACAAGCATTCCAGACCGGGCAAGATTTAAGCATACCTGCTGTGGTTCAACGGGCAAGTGCCACTCAGAAGAAGGTTAGTCCAGAGGAACCTGAAGACCCGGTGGGTGTGGTGTGGAAAAAGGATCCAGCCCCAGTGATACTTGCCCCGAATGCCCAATGTGTCCTGCATGGAGAAGTACAACTGAAAACCAATGTTAAGAATAAGTTGTTGATGTTGGATGTGCCTGTGGAGGGAAGATTACCTGAGGGACTGTTGGTCAAACCCAGCATCTTGCCGGCTAGAGCTCATGCTTATGTTAAGAGGGTGATGGTTCAAGTGCATAATGTGTCCGACAGGGAGGTTCAAATAAGAAGAGGGTGCACCTTGGCAAGCATACATTGTGCAGATACTGCAGTATTGCCCAACAGAAAGGGTTCCAGGACAGGCGATAGAGTTACTCCCTGATTTTTCGACTGTGACTCCCACTGCCAGTTGAGTGGAAACAAAGGGTCAGCGAGGTTTGCCAATAGAGACCAGGTTTTCCCTGAAAGAGTGGGATGTGGGATGTGTACAAGGGGCTGAGCATCACATTCGGCTGCATGATGAAAGGCCTTTCCAGAGAGATCGGCGCCTGGCCCTGCTGATATAGATGATGTAGGCGGCATCTACAAGAAATGTTGGCTGCTGGTGTAATACAAGAGTCCGAAGCCCTATGCCTCCCATAGTGGTAGTAAGGAAAAAGAATGGGGCAGTTCGGATGTGTGCGACTATCGCACTTTGAATCGTGGACCATTCGGACCAGTATACCATACACGCATACAGGATGCATTGGATTGTTTAAATGGTAGCAAGTGGTTCTCTGTGTTGGATCTTTGCAGTGGATACTACCAGATCGATGGCTTCCCAGACGACCGGGAGAAGACTGTTTCATTTGCCCCCTGGGCTTCTATGAGTTTGTCCAGATGTCTCAGGTGATCTCGGTGCCCCAGGCACTTTCACAGTTTGATGGAATGGGCTGTGGGGACATTAATCTACTCGAATGTCTGGTCTGTTTGATGATGTCATAGTGTTTGGCTGATCGTTGGAAGAGCACGAGCAACGATTATTCAAGGTCTTGGATCGGTTGGAGGATTTTGGCCTCAAGCTGTCTATTGACAAGTGTCAATTCTTCCAGACTTCTGTAAAATACGTGGGCCACACAGTGTCCACTGAGGGCATAGAGACTGACCCTAGCAAAGTGGAGGCTTTGACCTTGGCCTCAGCCCAGAAATTTGAAAGAGCTGCAATGATTCCTGGGGTTTTGTGGATACTATAGGCGGTTTGTTAAGGATTATTCTCGAGTGATTCACCCCCTCCTCAACCTCACTTAGGGGTATCTTCTACGCACAAAAAGTTATAAGAAGGCTGTGTGCTCGGGACAGACAAGAAGTATTTCCGGCTGAATAGATATGTTTGGGGATTGTTGGACTGCTGAGTGTGAGGAAGCTTTTATGACATCATATATCAACTTACTCATGCCCCAGTGTTGGCCTTTGCTGATCGGCCAAGCCTGAGCATTCTTCATACTGATGCCAGTCCACAGGGATTGGGGGCTGTGTTATACCAGGAGCACCCGAATGGTCTGAGACCTGTATCATTTGCCAGCAGAAGCCTGACTCGTTCAGAAAAAAATTACCCAGTGCACAGAGTTCCTGGCTCTGGAGTGGGCCATTGTTGATCAGTTTCATGACTATTTGTATGGTGCCAAGATATTGATAAAGACTGATAACAATCCTCTGACGTATGTACAGACCTCTGCGAATTGGATACAGGCCATAGGGTGGCTCTCTCGCCTTGGCCACCTATGACTATGTTGTTGATACAGAGGCGGGCCTAAACCATATAGATGTGGATGCTCTCTCCGGAGGCCTATGCCACGAATCTGATTGGGTCAGGTTATCTGGACTTGAATAAGAGCCCTTTGCCAGAAATTTGACAAAGAGGAACAGAGTGTTTCCTGATGGGTGATCGCATGGTGATTGTTTGGGACCGTCTGAAAATTGCATACCAACTGCCTATTGTCACTTCTCTGCACTAGACACTGGCTCATTGCCACAGTTTAACAATGATAGTCTCCAACAGGCCCAATCCCTCGATCCCATGATCAAATCAGCTTTAGAAGCCCTCTGTGCAGGGAAGAGCGTGTCAAGTTACGTTCCACTAGATCTAGGGACTGCCTTGTTGTATAAAGAAGGGCCCAAATTGAAGCTTGATTAACCAACTACTATAGAGAGACTGTAGAAGGCCGAGTAGACAAACAACAACTGGTGCTGCTCTCAGCTTTTAGAGAATTGGTCTTAGGGTCCTTGCATAATCAAATGGGGCATCTCGGCATAGACCGGACCCTTGATCTAGTACGGGCTTGATTTTACTAGCCGAAAATGAGTATGGATGTAGAGCAATATGTCAAGAACTGTAGTCGCTGTTTGCAAAGAAAAGCTTTACCCCAGAGAGCTGCTCCCCTGGTCAACATTACCACTAGTGCCCCTATGGAACTGGTCTGCATTGATTTCTTGAGTTTAGAGCCCGATCTGAAAAGTGTCAGCAACATATTGGTGGTCACTGATCATTTTACCCGGTATGCACAGGCTTTCCCGAGCAAGGATCAGAAAGCAACCACGGTGGCTAAGATACTTGTTGAGAGACTTTTTCGTCCACTGTGGGGCCGTGAGCGGATCCATTCCGACATCAGGAAGGACTTTGAGAGTCGCTTGATTAAAGAGATGCTATCCTTGTGGGTACGAAGTCATGAACCACCTTCTATCATCCACAGGAGATGTCCTCAGCCTGAAAGGTTTAACCACCTTCGCTTGACATGTTGGGCACATTGCAACCAAAAGATAAACCCAGATGGAGCCAGCAGATTAGCACCTTAGTTCACGCTTATAATTGTACAAAAAGTGACGCCACAGAATTTTCCCCGTACTGACTGATGTTTGGGAGAGAGGCTAGACTGCCAGTTGATGTGTGTTTTGGGGTTTCCCCTGATGGAGTGCAAGCAGAGAACCATCTACAATATGTACAGAAATTAAAGGCCCAATTAAACCATGCCCACCAACTGGCCCAGACTATGGTGGCTAAACAAAACCTGGCCAACAAAGAACGATAAGATAAGAAGGTAAAAGCAATGGAGTTAAAAGAAAGGGACAGAGTGTTATTGAGGAATCTGGGACTACATGGGAAACATAAAATTGCTGACAGATGGCATCACCTCCCTCACATTGTTGTGGGAAAATTGACAGATCTGCCTGTATATAAAGTGTGGCCTGAAAACAATTCTAAAGATGTGAAAACTATGCACAGAAATCATCTGCTGCCAATCAGACAAGTCCTGATTGAAGCTGAATCTCCAAATGCTCCCCCCTCCAGGCCTATGACTAGATCTGCTACCAGGAAAGGCATCAAACCCGTTGATTCCTCAGCAGGCCAACCAAAAGGGCCTCGCCCAAGGGCTGCAGAGGGAAGTGAGCAACCAGCTGTGTCAGAAGATGATGAAGATGATATTGAATACTATCCCTCTTATGAATTGAGCCAGTTACTTTGGGGCAATCCCCTTGTTAACTCTGGAGATGAGGTTGGGCCTTCTGGACTGTCTGAGCCCCCAGCTTTGTCTCCAGGACCCATGCTTCCAGACCTTCAATTGGGCGGCCATAACGCCCAGGAAGTGGGATCCTTGAGCATGGCTGAACTGTCTGGCCTCGCTGAATTGTCTGACTTTTCAGAGGAAGAGAGTGAGATGGGGGAACAAGCAAGTGATATGCACGAACCGGAAGAATATTTTGAATGCCCTGATGGTTCCTCACCTGTACCTAGACAGCCCCCAGCTGAGCCCAGTGGGGTGGGTCCAGGGATAGAAGGTCAGGCCTCCAGTAGTACTATGAGTGCTGATCCCTTGTCCCCCGTAGAGATTCCCGTTACTAATGTCAAGGAGACTGAAGTGGAATCAGGGCCTGTTTCAAGGTACCCCGAGACCCCTAGGCGATCAAGGCCGAGAAATACGGCCGGTAATAAAGTTGAGTTATGAGTCTCTGGGTCAGCCGATGGACCTGCCCTTAAATGTGGTCCGCAAAGGAGTGTATGTGTCCCCGAGTTCCTTGCCTAAGTTAGCCTTGGCGGATAACTCCAGACTGTTAGTATTACCCTTTGAGTGTGGTTCCCCTGCTTTAGATAACCTGCCAGTAGCTGAAAGGGAGGGGTTTCCCCGGCCCCGGTGTCATGAGCAGGAACTAATGACCTGATTTAAAAAGGAACAACAGTTTGTGTATAATGTTGTATAAATCATAGTACGTTGTGAATGTAATATTCATGTATGTAATGTAAAAGTGTGATATAGTGTTGACTAAGATATTTGCCTGAAAGTAATTCAAGGGTCACTACTTGACGTGGAGCCAAGTTTTCCAGGTCAGGGAGGTGTAACCCCTTTGCAAATGGGGTTCCTGACCGTTTTCTTGGAGCTCATTCCTGCTCCATGCCTGGTTGGTGATTAGCATAAAGCGTGTAAATGGGTAGACAGTGAGTGCTTTTAAAGCCTCCATAAGTTGTCTCTTTATGGGCTGCCTGTTGCAACTGTAAGTGATTGAAATGGAAGGGGGCCATGTGGTTGTATGCCTGAGTCCCGCCCGGGACACTGAAAGAATGACTCCTTTCGGTCAGCGCTAGTGGTGCAGGGGGAGTTCTGCTGGAAGCTGAAATTGTTTGCTGAATATAACGTAGGGTAATAATAAAAATGCAGCAGTTCTAACCTGCCTTCCTTTTCAGCAAAAGACTGTGTCGACTGCCTCCTCCATGTTGGACCAGAACTGCTAAATGGGACCAATCGGTGCCTTGGGACCTTACAGGGCTGACTGACCAATAGAGGGACTGCTTGTATTTTGGGAAAAGGCATTATGGGCTATGGCGCTTTTTTCGCACCACTGAAGGCAAGAGGAAATGACTGGCATGTGCAGCCAGCCAATGAAAGCGGGTAGCACCCAAACTGAAGGAAGAGCCCCTTGCTGTTGGGGGTGAGATGCGTTGTGGCTGGTGAGGAGTGAGGAGCTCTGTGCTTCTGCGCTGGAGAGTGTTCGAGCGGGAAGCGCGTGGAGGCCAGCGGGCCGTTTTTCAGCGACTTCAAATCGGACTAAATCCGTCGGCGGGCGGTCGGCCAGCTACCTACCAGGCTCGACCTGAGGGGACTGGAGAGGATTGCTGAAGTGCGCTCGGTCCACCCATGAGTTTGAAGCTGCAGTCTGCTGCCTGAGTTTTCTACAGGTTGGTATAAGTCTGAAAGCAGATGTCTGGTATGGTACCCCTCTGTTATTTACCATATAAGTGTGTGAGGAGGCTGGTGAAATGCAGGCTCGGTCCTGTCAGGGTGACGAAATCGTTATCTATTGGAGCAGTGAGTACTGAATCAGGGTGGCTCCTGCCAAGTGTGCAACAGTGTTTTCAATGGTGTGAATCCATCTCCAACTGCAAAACTAAACCCCCTGCTTATTCTGATTCCTCAGGATCGTAACTGTTATCTGTGTCAAGTGGCCTCGGCCAGCTGCCACGGTGAACTAGCCGTTAGGGCTTGGGTACCCAGGGATGGTAAAGACTAGGCTTAGCCTGTGCACAGAGCCCTAGGTAGATAAGAGTGATAAGCTAATCAACTTGATTCCCCTGTCCTTGTTAGTTTCCCCTGAATAAATCAGATTGTTTTTGTGCAACTCACACCTAGCTATTGTGTATATTACTGGTGGACTGCTACCTGGTGACTGCAATATAACTGTGCCTTATCTTACAGGGGACTCCTGAGGGAGTGGAAGATGTTAACCAGGGGTGAGTGTATTGGTGAAAAGTGTTATTTGTACCCGTGTAAGCCACTAGTGGAGACGAGCGAGGGGTTGCAGTAACAGAGGGCTGTAACCAAGGCAATCTCGGCCTGTTACCCCGACCTCTGGGTGGAGGCACCCATAATGGATCTAGGGCCTATCCTGTCTCTGTGGGGGCAGGCAGGGTAGTAACTTTAGGGTAGTAGCCCTGTGGTCACACAAGAAAGTCGCTGTCGGCTGAAGATGAGACAGTCAGGGGAATCATGTGACTGCCCTTATGGCAGTCCAATCAAACAATCTGTCTCTTTGCTCGGACTGACGCTGCTTTCTGCTAGCTGTACTCTGATTGGAGCAGGCAGTATGAGGCAGAGTGGGTTTATGAACTCCCTCACTTCAGCTCAGCAGGGTCAGAGGTAAGCAACATGGCAGGCAGCAGAAGCTTTAATGTAGCATGTCGGAGAGGCTGAGTTCATCGGTGTAGGGTGGCACAATGTAATTCCACAACTAGAGCACTGATGTTCTTGTAGAGGATGAAAGATAGAGTCTGATGAGCAGGAACAGGCTTAGAAAAAGAAGTATAACAAAAGCAGCAGACTGAGAGAAATGCACTTCTTAAAAAGTGCAATCCAGCTGGCTCTTGCAGTCTGAAGAGTGAAAGAAAACTAACAGGATCAGCAGCAGCTGATTGAGAGCGACGGAGTGGCAGACAGGGGCTGGCTCTGATTCCTCAGAGGCAATATGAAAAAAAAAAGTTTTTCTGGTGGGGAAGGCTGGCTGAGTCCTAAAAAATGTTTGCAGCTAGGCCTGGTGAAGGGGAGGAAGGCCCATATCAGACTGCCATAAGCTCTGTGGTGTTCTTTGTCACCATTTTGAACATATTTTTTTAAATCATTCTTTCTGAATATTTCTGAGCAGTGCAGAAGAACTGAACTGAGTGCATTTATGTGACTGTGCCACGCAAGTGGCTCCTCCTGTTATTGGGTGGGATGGAACAGAGGAGGAGGAGGAAGGTGTTGCTCCTGGGTGTGCTCCAGTGCCCTCTGTAGCCAACCACACTATGCATTGCATTTGCCTCACATTCTGTCAGTTTCATCAGCACTGCAGCAGCACAGCTCACTCGCATGTTTTCTGATTGCTGACAATTTTCATTTTCTCAAACTGTCTTGCCATCATCGTCATCGTCACCTCATCATCATCATCATCATCACTGCCATGGGGAATACTACAAACTGAGGGAGAAGGAGGCAGTATAGCACAGTGGTTTAAGGCTCTGAGCTGCAAATCTGCTGATATCCAGCAGACCAAACCGGGGTTTGATTCCCACAGCTTCCTCTTGCATACTGTGTGACCCTGAGCAAGTCACTTAACTTCTCTGTCCTCCCAGGTTTCTCCTGTAAAAAAGCTTTCAGCTTAGTGTGCTACTCTTGGTTAAACAACTAAAAAAAAAAAAGTTTGGGTGGGATGGAACAGTGGAGGAGGAAGGTGTTTTAGGTTTCCCACCTGACTCTTAGCCCCTTGGTATGATACCCTACCCCACTCATCATGAAGGTTCTACTTACACGTACAGTTCATTGTTTCTCATGCACTTCAACAGCATATTGTAATAATACATGAGAGGCCATTAAAAATCCAATGTGTTTTAACACTCAAAACCCTTTAGTTAATTTCAGGCCAAATCAGGCCAATTCAAGTTTTGCCTGGCCCGGCTAAAAATTGGCCTGTCGGGCCAAATTTGCTGACTCGCACGGCCCTAGTTTCTACAGTGGATTTGCATGAATCAGAAAACAAATCTTTAGAAAGAACAGAATATGATAGCTTTCATATTACAGCAAATCACAGCTTTTGTTCAGTGCAGTCACCAGAACTGTACAGTTCCCAAAACACAAACCACCTTACAACCAGTTCCTGGAATATCAGCAGTACACCACACCGCTGAGAGAAGCAGTTTTCGGCTAACCACAAAAACAAAATTATCTTGTGGGACAAACTTGCATTTCCAGTTGTAAGTTCAGGCCTGAACACTCTCAGAAACAGTAGTGCCCAACGTGTTCCCTCCTTTTGATGCACTCCAGCTTGATCATTAATCACTGCCTAGTAGGCTAGTGTATACCTACATCAAACAGCTGAGATGCATTGCTACCTTCCTGAACACACTTCCTTCTGGAACAACATGTCCCTTAAATCATCTCACTGGGGTTTTGTTTCTAGTTTCAAAACGTGAGCTGAAGTCAGAGTATAAACAAACAGTCCCAGTCACACTGCGAGTAGGTTTTCATTTCTGGATCTTTGACTTGGCCCCTCCCAGTTATTGTGCAACTGACTAACTCGATGCAAACAGCAAACATTTTAACAACAAAGTACTGCCTGTAACAGCAAGGTGATCTGACCCACCTCAGATCAGATTACCGAAGGGGTAGCAGTCTCAGATAGCTTGAATCCCCCAGGTGACCTCACAATAGCGACCTCTTGCTGTGATATCATATGCCTACCTGCTTCAGACCCCAAAGCACAGTACACACAATGCCACAAGCCGTGCCTCAGCTGCTCGTGGAGCCATGCTCATCTATTTGGAAAAGGAAGCAGACAAGCAGCAGTGTAGGACTGAACCGGCTAGGAAACAAAATGATGAGTCACAGAACAGCACTCAAACACATACCTCTCAACTGTCCCTCAACTGTCCCTCATCCGTCCTCGTGGAAAAGGTGCTGTCCACACAGAGAATGTGCTGTAAATTCAGAATTTAAAGCAGAAATTCTTAATATTCTAAAATACTGAATCAAAAATAAACTTCATGTAAGTAAACACTATAGTTTTCATAGTGTTCTGAGCTTGTATCCCCATGTTTGAGGATGTCCCTCATTCTGAGGGTCTGTGTCCCTCATTTTGAGTGTCCAAAAATGTCCATGTCCCTCATTTCAGTGACAAAAGGTTGAGAGGAATGCTTGAATGGCAAAAAAAGATTTCACCAGATAGATAGCTGCTTCAATGCAAGTTTAATTAGTTGCTAGTTAGAGCCAAATAACCCTTACTCCAGCACTTTGGCAGTGAAGCCTTCTTAAGAGGGTATGGCCAACAGACAAAACAGCACTACAGGTAAGCCATGTGCTTCGTTTTAACAAATAAGAAGTAACCAGAGATTTTCAAATAACAAAAGGTGACTTATACAAATTCTTAAAGTCTGTCTCAAGTTCAAAGCTCCAAGCACTGATTCTATAATCAGTTTCAGATTAATGATTGATTCCAAATAAACGTCAAATAAATTTCAGCATCTGCGATGAACTTAGTAAGAGACATCAGAGTATATTGTAGCATATTGCAGAGGAATCAGAGCCAGAAAGCTATTAGCCAGAAATTTTGTGATCACCCCATCAGGTTCAAATCCCTCCTGGGCCACATCTTTTCAGGTTTGAAGCCTTTGAATACAAAAAGGAGTGGCTTGAGGCGGCGTCTGTCTGTTCCAAAACGTTTGTGGAGCTACTGATAAAAGTGGATGGTAAGAAATTTGACACTTTAACTACTAAAATTGAAGAAGCTATAGCTCTGGTGCTAGGGTTCAAATCCAGTGCAGAGTTTAATGATTTGGATCTGCAGCTTAAGAAAAAGCTCTCTAAATATGTGTAACACCTAGGTGGTGCCACCCCAAAGGATACTACCCCTGACTAAGTGCAGGTTGAGGGGCCTGAGTTCTAGGAATGGGTGCCTCCACCTGGATTGACAGGGTTAATGGTAGCATAGCTGCCCTGGGTACAGCCCTCCAGGACACTGTTACCTCCCCTCTTTCCCTGCTAGTGGCCTAGACTGTTCGGTGAACACACAATTGCAATTAACACCAAGATGCAATATTAACCCCACACTTCTTGCACTTACCACCAGGGCTGGATCAGCTGGCTCAGCCCTGGAGACCCCCCTGTAAAATAAGGCTTGTGACAGTAAAGAACAATATCTCAATGTTTCCTATACAGAGGTACACCACAGCCAGTTTACACGCAAAAAGATTCAGATCTGATTTCTTGAGGGGGCTTGAACAAGGGAGGGGCAGTAATCTGGTGCTTGATTCTATTTCTGATTTAATCAGATTAAGCATGCATGCCTCTAAGAGTCCCTCTATCACAGTCGCACACACTCTGGGTACCCAGTTAAATTACAGGCTAGCCTAAAGCGTTGCATTGGCATTGCAGCTGTTGTTGGGGCCCTTAGAAAAAGAAAACACAACATGCACAATTTATATTCCGGAGCCGGGGGGCTCAGTTTGTGAAAATCAATCAAAACAATTAAATCAGATGATACACTTTGATTTGAGCTTTGTTGCAGGGAGCTACCCTGATGTTTACTCATGATACCCAGACCAGGTTGCAGGATGGATGAAATGGAGACCTCAGGATGAAGTGCTGGTTTGCCAGGAGAAGCAGGGCCCACACGATTCACCATGGTGTCATTCTGTTCGTTGGTGTTGAGCAGGGAGCCAAATCCCCGGGCGGGTCTCGTCGGATGTAACTCTGCAGAGTGAGTGGCAATCTGGGCCGAGGTGGTGAGGCCCAGACAGGGTGAATGAAATGGATACAGTTTGGTTAAAGCGACTGGATGCAGCTTCCAGTAAGCGTGACACATTCAAACAGTGGGGAACCAAATCACGACCCGCTATCCTCATTCAGCACACATAGTATAAGCAAGTAAATACCACAGTTCGGATGACAGTCCGGTTGCAATACAGTGTCTCTGTGCAAACCGTAAGCTTGCGGTTGTTTTGGAAGTCCTGACAGGCCAATCACACAAAAGCAAGTCTTCGGTCCTCTTCAGGTGAAATTAGTCACAATTCAGGAAGAAAAGTCACAAGTTCGGATAAAGTCCAATTCTAGGCTTAAGTCTCCTCACTTAGGAAGATGGTAGCAGGCAGGCCAGACACATCCTTCCCACTGATTTCCCCTGCACACTACGCAGGGGCAGCTTCTTGAATTTCTCAAGCGCCTCACTCTCTCAGCTCTTACTCCACACTGACACACTGCTGCAGGCAGTACCGGGACTTCCTAGTGATCCAAAAGGTTTGGTTGGTTGATCCATCAATCTGTCACAGCAAGGGCTCCCCTCCAGGTCCACTTAGGAGCTAAACTGTAAAAACTACAATTCCTACAGGAATTCACTCCCACAAGACCCCTGTGGACAGTCTCCATTTTAAGGTACTGATTGGTCCAAACTGGCAATCCAGAACCAAGATGGTGGTGCAATGCAGAAAGTCCATGCTGCAAAGGAAGGCAAGTTAGACAAACTACAACATTATTATTACTACAGCAGATAACCAGCAAACAATCACAGTTCTAAACAGAGCTCTCTCTGCGCGATTAGCGATGGCAGAATGGAGCAGTAGTACTGCAGCCCAGGGGGGGACTTGATCCTGAAACTACTCGGCTCCCACCCAGATTAATTATAACTATAAGATAGGCAGCTCTTAAAGAGACAGTCACAGAGGCCAACAGTGCACTCACATGCTGACACTTTTAAATCTGTTAGGACACAGAACGCCAACCTGGCAGTGGGCATTTAGGCAAACCCAAGGAAGACTTTTGGGAATCCCCATTTATAGGGGGGGTTACACCCTTCCCTGCCTGGAAAGAACTTGGTGTCCACGTCAAGTCTATGCTCACAATAACATTATTTGAAGATGTACTTATGCGAGTTATATGTTTCATTACCATTACTATAACTATCTAAAATAGCTAATACATATGATTATATATCTGTTATGGCAACAGTTATACATTTTTTCATACGTTCAAAATGAATTCCACTATGATTCACACATTATACTGTACTCATTCATGTGACAGATTCTTGCACTCTAAACAATACAGAAGGGGACCCAACCCTACAAGCTAATTTGGGGCCAGATGGGACAGGGGCACCATGTTCTGAGGGAAGAACAATTAACTTAGAAATGGCAGAAAAACTCAGTTTGGGCAGTGAGCTCTTTGAAATGTAGACCCCCTTGTGAACAACATTTAGAGGCAAATCCACTGGCTTCCCAGGGGAGTTGTAGCTAAGACGCGTCACAGGTTTAACAGCTCATCCAGACTTTCTTGGGGAAACAGGTATAGGCTCTGCGAGATCAACACTGGCATTGGTGTCTTCTCCGAAATGGAGGGGTACCTCTGCACAAGTTGAAATGTCCAGATTGGGAACACTGTCAATTCTTTGCTCTGCAGAGTCCATTTCTATAATACTTTGTGTATTATCACCTTGTGAAGATGGCCCAGGTTGCTCAACCTGAAGAGACTCTGAAACAATTGAACTTGGTGGCACTGGAGGGGTGCTGTCAACGCTTTCACATGGTTCTGTAAGTTCTGGTATGTCACCAGAGAGATTCACCAAATCAGATTCCTCCTCAGGTAATTCAAATAGTTCTGCTAGGCAAAATAATCTGCTACTTCAGACGTAATACTTTGCACCTCACTTTCAGGGGGCATTGGATCTAAAGAAGAGGCTGGAGGCTTAGGCAGTCCTGTAGGCCCAGCCTCATTCCCATAGTTATACATAGGGTTACCTTGAAACAATTGACTCAGTTCATAGGAAGGGTAATAAGAAGTGTCACACTCACTATCATCAGAGTGGGATTGACAGTCACTGTCGTCTTGCTCCAGCTGGGAGAAAGGCTTTAAATCTTGAACTACTGGAGCAGGTTGATTCAGTCTCTTTTTAGCAGTGGCTCAAGTCACTGGCCTAGGAGTGGCAGGATCTGACTGTTCAGCATCAATCATTATTTGGCCAATAGGCAGTAAATGGTTTCTGTGCATAGTTTTAATAGCTCGAGAGTTGTTCTCCAGGCGCACTTTATACACAGGCAGGTCACCCAGTTTACCGATCACTATGTGTGGAAGATGATGCCACCTATTAGCAATTTTGTGCTTTCCATGCAGTCCCAAATTGCACAACAACACACGGTCTCCGGGCAGTAGCTCTTGAGCCTTCACTTTCTTGTCATGCCTCTTTTTGTTGGCAAGGTTTCTCTTGGCGGCCATAGTCTGAGCCAACTGAAAAGCATGGTTCAACTGGGCCTTTAGTTTTTGTACATATTGCAGATAGTTCTCAGGATGGATTCTGTTCGGGGACACTCCAAAGCAAACGTCTACAGGTAACCAGGCTTCCCTTCTGAACATGAGGCGATACGGAGAGAACCCAGTGGCATCACTTTTTGTACAATTATAGGCATGCACCAGGGTACTGATTTGTTGACTCCATTTGTGTTTATCTTTAGGGTGAAGTGTGCCCAACATGTCCAGGAGGGTCCTGTTAAAACGCTCAGGTTGGGGGTCCCCCTTGGGGTGGTTAGGAGTGGTTCTGGACTTCCGCACCCCTCACAGGGAAAGCATCTCCTTGATTAATCTACTTTGAAAGTCTCTCCCTTGATCAGAGTGGATGCGTTGAGGTGCACCATAGTGAACAAATAACTTTCCACCAGCACCTTGGCCACAGTAGAGGCCTTCTGATCTTTTGTTGGAAAAGCTTGAGCATAGCGAGTAAAATGATCGGTTACCACCAGTGCAGTGCCAATGTTCTTCTGATCAGGCTCCAGACACAGAAAGTCTATGCAAACCAGTTCCGTGGGGGGCACTGGTGGAGATGTTGACTAAAGGGGCAGCTTTCTGGGGCAAAGCTTTCCTCTGACGGCAGCGACTACAGGTTTTGACATGGTTCTCAACGTCTGCCCCCATTTTCGGCCAGTAGAATCGAGACCGCATCAAGTCGAGGGTCTGGTCAATTCTGAGGAGTTCCATGTGATTGTGGAGGGACCTTAGCACCAGCTGCTTGAAGGCAATTGGTAGCACTAACTGCTGCTTGTCCACCTGACCTTGGCGATCTACTGTCTCTTGATATAGCAACTGATCTCGTAACTTTAGTCTGGGGCCTTCTTTGAATAATAAAGCAGTTTGCAGGTCAGCAGAGTGTAGCTTAGACACATCTTTCCCCGCACGTAGGGCATCAAATGCTGGTTGGATCATTGGGTCTTGGGACTGCACCCACTGGATGCTATCATTATCAAACTGAGGCAGAGCACTGATGTCCAAGGCTGAAAAATAATAATGGGCTGCAGGTATGCAAGTATCGGGGGGCTCCAGACAGTCCACTAGACAGTCCACAGTATTTACAGATGGCCGCTCATCCTTATCAAATTTTTGACACAGTGCTTTAATAGAGTGTTCGGACAGTCTCACCCAGTTGCCGTGAGGGCTTGGCTGCCTCGAAAGGGCATCAGCTTCTGTATGGTTCAGTCCAGGCCAGCATTCAACTGCATAATCGTAGGTAGATAGTGCAGAAAGTCACTGATGCCCAGTGGCATCCTGCTTTGCTGAAATCTGTATGTAAGTTAAGGGGTTATTATCAGTCTACCAATATCTTGGCCTCATAGAGGTATTCGTGAAACTGGTCGGCTATGGCCCATTTGAGGGTGAGAAATTCTAATTTGTGAACAGGACAATTTCGCTCAGAGGGTGTTAAATTTCTACTGGTGAAGGCCACAGGTCTCAGGCCATCTTCATAGTTCTGGTACAACATAGGCCCTAGCCCCTTCAGGTTGGCGTCAGTGTGTAGAACATATGGCTTAGTGGGATCGGCATAAGCGAGCACAGGAGCATGAGTGAGCTGATGGATGATCTCAAAGAAATCTGCCTCACACTCGGTGGTCCACCGGGCCACAAATGGTTCACCTGTTCTGAAATACATCTCTCTCCATCCTTGATGGACCCTTTCTTGTACCTGCGATTAGTAGAGGGATAGCCTTGAGTAAGATTTAAGGAGCTGTCAGATTACTTTTATTTATTTATTTATTATTAGATCATCTGTTTACAGACCTTTGAGTCATAGTCTCATTTACAAAGGTACCTCATCAAGAGAGTAATACATAACAGCAAACAAACAGTACAGTACATAACGCTTAGATTAAAAAAGCAACCAGTGTTACAGGCATTCACTGGTGGTACACGCTTAGTAATAGGTAGATCACAGTAGTTATAACATAGGTACACGAGTACCACGTCAGGAAGCAACCAGAGATATTTTATTACATTAGTCAGCAGATGCTGCATGAGACCCCAGGTATATACAGCAAAAGTAGATAGGGCAGACCCAGCCATGGGTTGAAGGTAAGGGGCAGGTGGGGGATTATGTGCAGTTGCCATAGTGAGTGCTTGTTAGATGGCTACTGAGGGAGACCTTGAAAGGACCAAGCTTAGTGGAGTCAGCTATATTGGTTGGGAGGGAACTGAACCAGGAGGGAGCCTGCCAGCAAAAGGATCTCTGTGGACAATAAGGGAGGTTTTGCCAGTGCTACGGGTGGAGACTGAGGGGGAGGCATGCTGCAGGAAGATGGCGACCCCAGGGGGAGAGAGCCCTAGCAGGGTCTTTTTTACAAGAAGGCAGGTTTGGAAGCGGAGTCTTTCTTCAAGGTTGAACTTTGAAGTAGTCCTTAATGAATCGGCAACAGTAGCCGCAGAACCCAAAAAAACGCTGCAGTTCTTTCAAGTTGTTGGGTTGCGGCCAAGTGGTCAAGGCCTCTACTTTACTACATAGATACATAGATACACAGACAGTGTCGGCAGATAAGGGCCTATGGCCCACCCAGTCTGCCCATTTGAGCTTGTAAGTTCAGTTTGTTTTCCTAGAAGTCTGTTGCCCCTTACCCCTGACCTCCAGAATTCCTTTATGTCTATCCCATGCATTCTTAAATCCCGTGATTGTTTCAGCCCCCACCACTTCCTCTGGCAGGGTGTTCCACTTGTCCACCACCAGTTCTGTGAAGAAATTCTTTCTCATGTTTCCTCTGAATCGTCCTCCCTCCAACTTCATCCCATGCCCTCTTGTCCTGGAACATCTTTTTCGCTTAAAATAGTGTATTCCTGCACCCTGTTCCTCCCTGTGAGATACTTGTATGTCTCTATCATATCCCCTCTCTCCCTCCTCTCCTCCAGGGAGTACATGTTCAGTTCCTTCAACCTGTCTTCATAGGACTTGTGATGCAATCCATGCACCATCTTTGTTGCCCTCCTCTGAACCTTCTCTACCCTGTCTATGTCCTTACGTAGGTATGGTCTCAGAACTGTACACTGTACTCCAGGTGGGGCCTCACTAGTGTCTTGTATAGCGGAATTATGACCTCCTTTTTCCTGCTGGTGATGCCCCTGCCTATACATCCCAGCATCCTATTTGTTTTACCTGATGCCTTGTCACACTGTTTCTCACCTTGACGCCATCAGAGATGACAACCCTAAGATCCCTTTCCTGCTTGGTGCATGCTATATCCTCACCTCTAACTGATATATTGTGCCAGGGTTTTCTGCCCCATATGCATTATCTTGCACTTCTTTGCATTGAATTTCAACTGCCAAACCCTGACCATTCTTCAAGTTTCTGCAGCGCTTCTCATTCTGTCTACACCTCTGGTGTGTCTACTCTGTTACAGAGCTTTGTGTCATCAGCGAACAGTGAAATTCTGCCTTCTAGGTCCTGCAGTAATGTCACTGATGAAGATGTTGAATAGGACCAGTCCCAGCACTGATCCCTGTGGTACCCCACTGGTCACTTTTCCCTCTGTGGAGTGACAGCCATTTACCACCACCCTCTGTGTCCTGCCACCCAGCCAGTTACCTACCCACCACACTACTGTCCTGCCCACACCCATATTCCCCAGTTTGTGTAATAGTCTTCTATGTGGCACAGTGTCAAAGGCCTTGCTGAAGTCCAGATAGGCCATGTCCACTGCCCTCCCCTGATCCACCTCCTAGTCACCCAGTCAAAAATTCAACGAGGTTGGTCTGACATGACTCCCTGGTGAAACCATGCTGCCTTGGGTCCTGTAGTCCATTGACAACCAGATGTTCCACCAATCTCTCCTTCAGTAGTGCTTCCATGATCTTCCCCACTACCGAGGTGAGGCTGACTGGTCTGTAGTTCCCTGCTTCCTCTTTGTTCCCACTTTTGTATAAGGGGACTACATCTGCTGTCCTCCAGTCTTTGGGTACCTCCCCTGTTTCCAGTGATCGGCTAAACAGGATAGCCAGAGGTTCAGCCACCACCTCTCTTAGTTCTTTAAGGACCCTGGGGTGCACCTCATCTGTCCCCATTGTTTTATCAACTCTTATTACTTCCAGTTCCTTCAGGACCCTTTCTCGTGTAAAGGGACTTGTGTCCATTTCTGCACCATTCTCACCCCTTGTACTCCCTTCAGACCCATTACCCTCCTCTTCCTCAGTAAAGACTGAGCAGAAATACCTGTTCAATATGTCAGCTTTACTAGGGTCTGTCTGTATCCCCTCAGCTGACACTTTATGTCCCATGTACTTTACAGATGCTTGGAAAAACACTTATCTATGGATAGTTTCAGGCCGAATTCTTCCAGACGATCAAACACTTTGAATAACCTGGTTTCATGTTCTTCTAATGTGCGTCCAAACACGATTACATCATCCAGGTATACTAGACATTCCAACAAGTTCATGTCCCCTACTGCACGTTCCGTTAGCCTCTGGAAAGTGGCGGGTGCACCCAAAATCCCCTGCGGCATCCTCAGGAATTTGTAGAACCCCAAGGGACAGATGAAGGCTGTTTTCTCATGGTCTTCCAGGGCCATTGTGATCTGAAGATACCCACTTCGTAAGTTAAGTACTGAGAACCACTGACTCCCATTCAGGCAGTACAGGGCGTCCTGTATGCGGAGCATGGTGTATTGATCTGGTACAGTCCATCAGTTCAAAGTCCGGTAATCTACATACATCCTCACAGACCCATTTTTATGTTGCTTGCACACATGTGCAAGAAACATAGTGCCATCATCGGAGATTTCGGAGGTGTGTCACCTCCTCCTCCAATTCAGTCAGTGAGCTGGCAGGCGTGGCCCCTGTAAGCCAATGCATTTTGGAGCTGTCTATGACACGCTCCAAAATGCAGTGGTTCACAGTTGAAAAGGGAGCTTACGCTTCAGTGTGAGCAGCGATAAGAAGCGAGAGCCTCACACGAGGCGCGGCGCGCTTCGTACGCATTGTGTAGCTGGACGGGTGCCCAATCCCGCCGGCTGAGCTGCGTCGTCGTCCCCTAGTAGTTGGTGCCACGCGTGGCAATCAGTCCTTTGGCTGACGGGGGTGCCCAATCCCCCGTCGGCTGAACGGCCCCCCCTCCTTGTGCCACGCTGGGAGCCCACCCCAGCGTGGCAAACGTCCCATGACGTCTTTTTTTTTTTTCAACCTATAAAACAAAATGGTCCCGTGGCGCTGCCTCCCGACCCCTCCCACAACCCGCACTCACCCACTGCACACCCAGCTTCCCACACCCCTCACCCCATACTTACCTCGGACTCCGCGCAATGATCTTCAGTGGATCGGGAACACGTCTGCACTCTTCAAAGCTGACCGCGAACTGAGGAAATGCCGGTAAGCTGTATAATGGGCTAGATGGGGGTTCAACTTTATTGCATATCTCAGGCATTTTGGGAATTTTGCACCAAATTTTCAACATGGGGTTTTAGGACCCCTTCTCATGAATGATGTCACTGTCATGGCGTTATTCGGGCCCGAAGGGTGATTTCGTGCAGTGACTGCGAAATCACCCTTTGGGCCTGAATATCACCATGACAGTGACATCATTCATGAGAAGGGGTCCCAAAAACCCCATGTTGAAAATTTGGTACAAAAATTCCAAAATGACTGTTTTACGAGCATGCGTTATGCGCAGTTCCTACGCAGGCTCGTAAGTTCACGAAATTTCAATATTTTCACTCCAGATTTTCAACATTGCCATTTTACCACACCTTCTTATGAGTAGTATAGCTGTCATTTTTCACATCTCACCCAAAATGTGTTTCCGCCCTTGTAGCGCAGAATGGCACAGTCGGTGTGCGAAATCAATGTACAGGACAAATTAAGAAAATCACAGTGACACTGTTCATGAGCAGAGGTCTTAAAATGGCTATGTTGAAAATTTGGTGAAAAAATTCCTAAAAATGACTGTTTTACGAGCGTGCGTTGCGCAGTTCCTACGCAGGCTCGTAAGTTCACAAATTTTCAATATTTTCACTCCAGATTTTCAACATTGCCATTTTACTACACCTCCTCATGAGCAGTACAGCTGTCATTTTTCACATCCTGCCCAAAACATGTTTCCACCCAAGTAGCGCACAATGGTGCAGTTGGTGTGCGAACTCAGTGTGTGGGACACATTAAGAAAATCACAGTGTCACTGTTCATGAGCAGAGATCTTAAAATGGCAATGTTGAAAATTTGGTGAAAGAATTCCTTAAAATGACTGTTTTACGAGTGTGCGTTGCACAGTTCCCACGCACGCTCGTAGGTTTGCAAATTTTCAATATTTCCACTCCAGATTTTCAACATTGCCATTTTACCACACCTCCTTATGAGCAGTACAGCTGTCATTTTTCACATCCTGCCCAAAACGTGTTTCCGCCCATGTAGCGCACAATGGCACAGTCGGTGTGCAAACACAATGTATGGGACACATTAACAAAATCACAGTGACGCTGTCTTAAAATGGCTATGTTGAAAATTTCGTGAAAAATTTCCTAACAATGACTGTTTTACGAGCGTGCGTTGCGCAGTTCCTACGCACGCTCGTAAGTTCGCAAATTTTCAATATTTGCACTCCAATGACTTCCAAATACCTAAACAGCACATAGAAGCAAGCAACATTCGGCATTGACAAATGCTTGTTTCTTATGCACTACTACTATAGGAGAAGTGTAAGGGTTTCTTGACTCTAGAATAATGCCAGCAGCTAGCATCTCCTGTAGGTGTCTTCGGACATCATCTATATCAGCTGGGGCAAGGCGACAAGACCGCTCCCAGAAAGGCCTGTCATCGTGAAGTCTGCTAGTATGTTCAATGCCCTGGACACACCCTACATCCAATTCCTTTAGGGAAAACACTTGGCCCCTATGGACAAGTTTCCAACTGACTCAAGTCTTCCATATGGCAGGCAGTGGGGACTCCCCAAAGTCGAATAAGTCTGCGGTTACCTCCTTCTTTTCACTGGAACATTTGTTGCTAGGCAGTACTGCAGTGTCTGTACAATGCACCATAGCTAACATGCATCCCTGGTTTACTCGGATTTCTTGATCAGATACATTCTGTATTTGGACCATCACTTGTCGAGCATAAGCATGGGCACGAGCAGGTAAGATACTGGGTTTGACCATAAACTCTTCCGGCAACTTCCCTTCACCTGGTGCATCCAGCATTAATATTTTGTTTTTTACATGTCTTCTAAGATGGACTTCTCTGTAAACAGTATACTGAGTATTGGGTGGTAATATCAAGGAATCAGGGTCTTTCTTCCACACTATCCCTACTGGCACGTCCTTGACCACCTCCGTAGTCTGTTTCTGCAGGTCATAAGCTCTTCTTTTCAAGGCTAGAATTCACAAGACCCAGCCAGTCCATCACCTTTGTTTCTCTTGACATAACTGAGCCAGCCTCCCAAACATATGTGCGTTGGTTCCAGTGAGTAGGGGAACCCCATCATACAATGCCAAAGGAGGGCACACCAGGGTTAGTGTCTCTACTTGTTCATCTACACCAGTTACAGCTGCAGGAAAAGACAGTCAGAGCCGGACATATTCTACGCAGGGATAAGACTTGTCACTCAGGCCTCACACATGTAGGCCTTCTAGAGATTGTAATGGCGCATCAGATAAGTGTTTGTCATACCAGTCCTGGAATACAATGGCCACTTGCGACCTGCTGTTGAGCAGAGCCCAAGCATGGATACCATTGACAGTCACAGTAGTCTCCATCGAAGGGCCTACCATTTTGGACCAGTCTGGAGGGACAGTAGCAGGGGTCTGGACAGACGATTTAGCCACAAAGGAGTTCGAGTTAGGACTTCTCGAACCTTCACTGCAGTCGTTTTGCGCACCCCTTGGCCACTGATTTGCTTTCCAAAGCTCCCCTTGAAGCCTGTTAACCACTTTCTCTAAGTCCTTGTGAGACCAGCATTCCCTGTTCATATTGCCATCCTTGCCGCAGTTGTGACAAATGACAGGCTCTTGAGTCATCCTTGGTGAAAACATTGCAGGGGAAGCGGGAGCATTAAAAAGAGATCGTGGTTTGACTTCTGCTGGTAGTGTTGAGGGTGGTGCAACATGTCTCAAAAGTTCCTTTATAGTGGCAGTCAATTCTTTGATCTCAGCCTGGGAGCCACCCTCAGTAGAGAATGCCTGAGGGTGCACCCCCACCCCCATGGCAGTCACGTCCTGAGAGGGACCAGGGTCTTTGTCAGTGGTGGGGACCCCCATAAAAGCACCCATTTGTACTTTACTGACTTCCTTCAGCAGCTCATCTCTCCACCACTCAGCTCATGGTGTGACATCCATAGCAGTCTCCATTTCAGAAAGGCCTTTCCGTGCTGTGGCCACTCGGGCTGCGCCCACACCCAAAATTACAATCTCCTTCCTCACCTTCAGCCTCCTGGAGTTCTTTTATCAGGTCGCAGTGTTCTGGTGCATTGTCTGTCCTATCTTGGAGCCTCAACTGGATAATTTGCAATTCAGAATGGTTGGCATGTTGCAGTATGTGCCCCAATCTCACACTGTTCAAGTCACTGGCTGCCACCCCACCCTTGCAATAAGCTCTCTGTAGGGCCCTCTCCAGGTGGGTGACATACGCAGATAAACATTCCCTTTTCCATTGTTTGGTACCTTTGAATTGCCACATCAAAGTCTCCCCTGACTCAATACTTCCAAAATTGACTGCAAGTGCCAACAGGTACTTTTGAGCAGACGCATCAGGATTTGTGGACCTCTGAAATCTAATGGCTTCTAGAGTGGGACCCCTCAAACTTTTCATGATTCTTTTTTGCTTCTTGACCTCCGCACACTGCCACTCGGGTACCAAGGGGGCAACATAGTCTATCCAGGTCTCCCAGTCATCTTCCACCATGTGGTGGAGAGGGTACTAGAAAACATCCTCGACTTGCGGCACGTGTCATGACTAACTGCAGGCACAGATGTGGGTACCATGGCAGGTTTGGGCACAGGAGCTGGGGCAGGAACCGGTGCTGGAGTGAGCAGAGGTGTTGGGGAAGGAACACCCCCCAGGTGGCAGGAATAGTTCTTAAAGTCCTCTACAGTCTTTCCCTCCTCCAGCAACAACTTAGCCAACTTCTCCTCAAAGGTCTTAGATAATGGTGGGGGCTAATCCTTCCCGGGTGCTTTACTGTCTTTAGTTATCACTCTCCAGGTGGCTGGGACCCCTTCTGAGGCAACAGTCTGTGGCACTTTAGAGCTGTCCATGGGGTCACTACACTCTACCAAGGCCATGGGAGTCTGGGCAGTCAAATCAGCCTGTCGATCCACTACCACAGCATTTTTCAAACATTCGACTTTGGAAAGTGCCCCTTCTACAGTGTCCTTACTAATGCTCAAGGGAATATCCAGTATAAGCAAGGTATTGTGGGGATCAATCTCCTGCCCTGTACACCACCCCACCAACTGGTGCACAGACACTTCTATTGGGGTAGCCATTAACCTGTGACAACAGTTCTTGATTTGGGCCACTAGAGGGCACTAATCCCAGCGGTGCCTCCAAGATATAACCCTCTAGGTGGCACTGGCCCAAGGGACACTACCCTTGCCTGCATGACTAAGTGTAGGTTGAGGGGCCTGAGTTCTCAGAAGGGGGTGCCTCCACCCAGAGGACAGGGTTAATGGTAGCATAGCTGCCCTGGGTACAGCCCTCTGGGACACTGTTACCCCCCTCTTTCCCCGCTAGTGGCATAGACTGGTCAATGAACACACAATTGCAATTAACACCAAGATGCAATATTAACCCCACACTTGTTGCACTTACCACCAGGGCTGGATCAGCTGGCTCAGCCCTGGAGACCCCCTGTAAAATAAGGCTTATGACAGTAAACAACAGTATCTCAATGTTTCCTACACAGAAGTACACCACAACCAGTTTAAGTGCAAAAATATTCAGATCTGATTTATTGAGGAGGCTTGAACAAGAGAGGGGCAGTAATCTGGTGCTTGATTCTATTCCTGATTTAAGCAGGTTAAGCATGCATGCCTCTAAGAGTCCCTTTATCACAGTCACACACACTCTGGATCACGTGATGAGGCTGCCCAAGTAGCTGGACCAAGTCGGAGCTCTCGCTATCTCAAACCCTTTTCCAGACAAACTGCCATTTTAACAACTCTACAGCATCGTAAAAGAAGCTGCTGCGGTTAGCAAGAGGAAGGAGAGAGCCTGCTTGGCGATATGGAGGCGGAAATGAAGCCAACGCTGCCCCGACATACCCTGCCTGCTTCCTCCGAGAAATCAGGGAAGAGGCCTAAGGCCCAGCCGTCTAGTGGCGGTAAGGCGCCAACTACCACAGCCCTAAGAGCGCTGGAGCCAGAATCAACCCCACTAACCTTAGAGTTGCTCCGGAGAGAACTAATGCCACTGAGAGAAGATTTGAAGGCTGTAGCTTCCGACATTAAGCACTTGGCAGGGGCTCTGGACGATCTGAAGGTTAAGGTTGCAGATATAGATGTCAGGGTGACTTCAGTGGAGAAAGCACTGAACTGAGCTGAGGAAACTGCAGCTAATGACCGCCAGCGCATCAAAAAGCTTGAGCAAAAGGTAGAGGATCTCAAGGGGCGATCCTGATGGAATAATCTGGTCATTCTGGGAGTGCCTGAAAAAGAAGAGGGACAAAATGCAATCTTACTCCTGCAAAAGCTGTTCGATAAACTCACCGGCCCCTCTCCCTATGGTCAGGCATATATCCTCGAGAGAGCTCACCGAGCATTGCGACCGATGCCAGCCCCAGGCCAACAGCCCAGACCCCTGATTGCTAAGCTGCTGAATTATCAGGAAAAACAGTACCTACTCAACAAGATGAAGGAATTAGAGAAGGTTCTTTGGGAAGGCAAGCCTATAAGAGTTACACATGATTTGCCAGCTTCGGTGCGACAAAGAAGGGCCCTTTTCCATCCTGCTGTCACGAAGCTTATCGCGGCAAGCATAAAATTCCATATAGAGTACCCGGCCCGTTTGCAGGTGATGGTGTCAGGAGCCTGGGTGTCTTTTGAGGATGCAGATTTGGCCAGTAAGACCTTGCAGAAGGAGTTTCCAGAGCTGTTCAGGCCTAAGTGAGGCGAGCCGAGGGCGATGACTTCTGGTGAAAGAGCCAGTGTGGATGGCGAATATTTTGATAGAAAGTGGACTTCAATGGTTCTTTCAACTCACTGAGCCAAGAAGGAAAAGAATTGCTGTTTTTTTTTTCTTTTTTTTTTTTTTTCTTTCTCGAACTGTTGTTCTGGGGGTTATAATTACAAATGTCACAGTTTCTGCTGTAGAGGACTGACAGATACAAAGGACTCAAACGTTTTTTGTTTTCTTTTGGTCTGGGGGGGCTTATGGGCTGGAGAAGTACTGTTCTAAGAGCCCAAATGTTGCCCAAACCTAGGCCAGTTATGGAGTCCCTGAGGGGAATCGGAGATTACCCTATGCTCCTATCCATTGAGCCTGGGCTATGGATTGCTACACGGGTGAATTCCCCCAAGTAAAGCTGGTTTACGAGAGGTGACCCAGGTAAGGCCATACAAGAAGGGTCAAGGCGGCCTAATATATAAGCCCCAGACATGAAGCCTGGGTCCTAACATAAATGCCCATCCCGAGACACCACCCCCCCAAAAGGGTTAAGCATATAAAGGATCGGGAGGGCGGAGGGCCATGGCTGGTGACCACACGATTCTGTTTCATCGTGTAACTGCTGAGAGGAGGGCTGGGGAAAACCGATATAAAGGGGTTATTTAAGGATCTCTGTAACATGTCTCTAAGTAGTTTGGAGGGTGGGAGGGGTGGGATATGTTCGGTATCAGGGAGTAGGGGAGGAGGGATAATATCCTGGCATTTTCCTTTAGCTCTTGAGGATGTTCGTGCAGGGGAAGAGGGGGTGCGGGGGAGGGATCCTCAGCACAGCTTAAGGGGTATAGTAATACAGCTACACTGCCAGGGGTCCGAGTTCTGTTTGCTTTTCCTTGTTTATTTCATAATTACTGAATAGGGTTAGTGGCATGAGGTTTGCCACTTGGAACGTCAAGGGTTTAAGACAGCGTGTCAAAATATACAAAGTTCTCAAGCACCTAGACCTACTATCAATAGACATTGGGTTTATCCAAGAATCCCATCTGTTAGATTCTAAGGCTAAATGGATGAGGAGAATGCAGATTGGGCAAGTCTTTTCCGCTGAAGGAACCACAAATAGTGCGGGAGTTCTCATCATGATTGGTAGAAAGGTTCCTTTTGTACCGAAACAAGTAATCAGAGACCCGCAGGGCCATTTCCTCTTTATTCATGGCTATTTGTGCGCTACTGAGCTTATATTAGGGACTGTCTATGGGCTTAATTCTGACTCCCCTGACTTCTTTATGAAGTTAATCGACATTCTACAGCCATACTCCTCGCTGCCGATCGTGGGGGGAAGGGATATGAATGTGGTATTGGACTCTTCAATGGACCGCTCTGCCTTTACGAGCAGAGCACGCTCACCAGCTGAAAGAGCCCTGTCAGAGTTTTTAGAACTGTATGCACTTTGTGATATCTGGAGAGTGCGCCATCCTAAAGAAAAAAAATTCACTTTCATATCTCCGGTCCACAACACTTCATCCCTTATTGATTATATTTTCCTCTCACACAACCTTCTTCCCAGAGTGGTGGAAGTCCTCCTGCAGCCTGGCCCCCCATCTGACCATGCTTTAGTAGTATGTCACCTAGCACCCCTTGATGCACCTAAGAAGTCTCTCAGGTGGAAGATAAATAATTATATGTTAAAAGAGGACAAAATGGTCCAAGTAATCAGTGAACATATCCAGCAATTTATAGAAACCAATTCCGGCTCAGTTAAGAGGCCGGATATGCTGTGGGGAGCCTTTAAGGCATCTATGAGGGGCGTCTTAATTAGTCTAGCTACTTTCCAGAAAAAAGGAAAAGAGAGACAATTGAAGGGACTGTTACAGGAAATACAGCACAAAGAGGCCAGAGTTAGTTCACCTTTAACAGAACATGAAAAACAGGACCTAGTTAAACTGAAGGAGGATTATTTAGAGTTACTGAGGGATAAAGCCAAATATGCAATCCTCAGGGCCAAAGCGGCATACTCAGACACCGGAGAGAAAGCCGGAAAGCTGCTGGCACTGAGGATTAAGCAAATGGAAGCGAACCGGCATGTTTTGGCAATTCACTCCCTGGCAACTAACATCCTCCTAACAACAACTGAGGAGATAGTTCTGGAATTTCAAAGGTATTACGCCAAGTTGTATAGCCTCAGAGAATTGGCTCCGGAGACCAGTATGGATCACTATCTGGGGGCCTCCGGCTTATCCTCCCTGATGGAATCCCAACAGGGCTGACTAATAGCCCCTATAACCACGGAGGAGGTCATCAGAGTGGTAAAGGCCTTGCCTTCCGACAGGTCTCCTGGCCTAGACGGGTTCTCGGCAAATTTCTATAAAAAATTTGTAAATTTTTTGCTCCCTATGCTAATGTCCCTTTTCCAATATATCCTATCTGGGGCACAAACAGACCCAACCTTGTGAGAGGCCTTAATCGTGTTAATCCTGAAACCCGGGAAAATCCCAGAGTCACCAGCAAGTTACCGCCCGATATCTTTAATGAACCAAGATATTAAAATTCTAGCCAAGATTTTGGCAGATCGCCTAATGTCTGTAATTCCCAAGCTGATCGGGCCAAAACAAGTTGGGTTTGTATGGGGGAGGTCATCGATGGACCACCTAAGGACCCTGTCACATGTTCTCTCTGCGTCCAGGGATGCCCCTTATCCGGCAGTTTTAGTTTCCCTGGACGCGGAGAAGGCTTTCGACAGGTTGGACTGGAAGTTCCTGTTAAGGACTCTGACTGCATGCAACTTTCCCCAACTTTTTCAAAATTGGATCAAAATTTTTTATAGTGCACCGTCAGCTAGGGTGATGGTAAACGGGGCTATCTCTGATAAGTTTCTACTGTACTCAGGTACCAGACAGTGCTCGCCGTTGCTTTTTATTTTATACCTGGAGCCCCTGATTCGGCGCATTAAGCAATGTTCCCTAATACGTGGAATGGTTATCCAAGGGGTAGAGATCAAAATATCGGCATATGCGGATGATCTGCTATTACAGCTGACAGATCCGAGTAAGTCGATACCGGTGCTGTTGAGGGTGATCCAAGATTTTGCCACGCTTTCTAATTACAAGTTGAATATTGACAAATCTCAGGTATTCCCACTCAATCATAGAGTGAATAAAACCCTAGTTAACCAGAGTGGCATGTCCTGGTCATCGAACTCTTTAAAATATTTGGGTATTCTTGTGGTGAGGGTCCCGGCCCGACTTTTCAAGCTAAACCTGGACGACTTAATCAAAACTTTGGAAGTAGACTTGAAAAGATGGTCCAAGTTATCCATTACACTTTGGGGAAGAGTAAACCTCATCAAGATGAATCTCTTCCCTAGGATTTTTTACCCATTACATTTGTTCAACATGTGGATTCCTTCTGCATGGTTTCGCAAAGTTAATGCAATAATAACTAATTTTATCTGGGCTGAAAAGCAACCCAGGATCGCATATCACAAATTAGCTGCCCCAAAAGACAGAGGGGGCCTCCGCCTTCCATCCTTGGTTTTTTACTACTGGGCAAGCCACATGGCTAAATACTTAAGATGGTTGGAGAACGAAGACGAGCTCGCCTCTGTAGAGAACCTGCCGTTATGGCTGCGAGTAGAGTTGTCGTATATCACGCAGAGGGGCCTGACGCCATCATCCTTGCTGTATATCAAACTGAGTGACCTTCCTCCGAAGCTGAAGCTTACCCCACTGGCGGTCTCAGTTAAGGTACATGCACAGATATGTTCTAGTATGGAATATAAACAGGCGACAGACTTGGCCCAGCCGGTCTGTGGTAACCCTAACATAAAACTAGAGGGCTAGCCGATTAGTAGAAATTGGCTCCCACAGCTGGACAATGTTACTCTTGCCCAGTTAGTGGCTCAGGATGGCTCATGGCTCCCAGCCACCGCTATTCTGAGTAGGCTTATGATACCTGTCAAGTCTATTTTCAAAGTTTACCAGCTAAAGCACTTACTAGTAAAAGAGTTAGGCCTGGTTCCCCGGATAAGAATAGGTTCCAGGATGTCTACGATCACTCATAGGACATAGACATTCGGTGTCCGAGATCTCTAAAAGTTTATATGATTGCAAATATACCGAAGAGTTCATACCAAAAACATATTGGGCAGCCTACTTTCCAGGGTTAAAGATAGACGGAGCAACTCTTTGGAAAAATACATATCAAGCAGGATAGGTCGAAACTGACACAGTTCCATATCTTACACAATATATACTACACTCCGAAGAAACTTCAGAGGTTCAGTCTTAAAGACTCGGCCCTGTGTTCCAGATGCGGTCGGGAGGAGGGTACACTTTATCACATATTCTGGTCGTGCCCGAAGGTCACTACTCTCTGGGATGATGTTCGACATAGAATGGACCCGCTACTGGGCCTCTCTGATCTTTTTAATCCTGAGGTGTACCTGTTGGGAGATTACACTTCCATATCAGTGGTTTCTAGGAGGTATCATATGGCCCTAATCTCATTATCGATCAAAAAGGTCATTCTCCGGCACTGGAAGGCTAATGTGGACATTTCTTTCTCAGAGTGTCTTAAGGAGATCTTGCTTAACCTTAGGATGGAAAAGATGGTGGCTAGTTTAGGTAACATGCTGGCTAAATACAATAGCATTTGGGAACCTTTACACACGCTGTTAAGTATTTAAAATATATTTTTAGGTGATTGTTTAGGATATCCCTGAGAATTTGAGCAGTGCTGGGAAGGGAGGAGGGAGGTTGGGGGAGCAATCTCCTCTATAGTTGTGTAATTGCCTTAAAGTGGAATGTTATAAATGTTATAAACATTGTAGAGAGCTGCTCCGATATGTAATTGTGAAAAATGAATAAACTTTGAATTATAAAAAAAAAAAAACAGTCACACATACTCTGGGTACCCAGTTAAATTACAGGCTAGCCTAAAGCGTTGCATTGGCATTGCAGCTGTTGTTGGGGCTCTTAGGAAAAGAAAACAAAACATGCACAATTTATATTCTGGAGCCGGGAGGCTCAGTTCGTGAAAATCAATCAAAACAATTAAATCAGATGACGAACTTTGATTTGAGCTTTGTTGCAGGGAGCTACCCTGATGTTGACTCACGATACCCAGACCAGGTTGCAGGATGGACGAAATGGAGACCTCAGGATGAAGTGCTGGTTTGCCAAGAGAAGCAGGGCCCATATGATTCACAGTGGTGTCATAGATACATAGATACATAGACAGTGTCAGCAGATAAGGGCCTATGGCCCACCCAGTCTGCCCATTTGAGCTTGTAAATTCAGTTTATGTTTTCCTAGAAGTCTGTTGCCCCTTACCCCTGACCTCCAGAATTCCTTTATGTCTATCCCATGCATTCTTAAATCCCGTGATTGTTTCAGCCCCCACCACTTCCTCTGGCAGGGTGTTCCACTTGTACACCACCCGTTCTGTGAAGAAATTCTTCCTCATGTTTCCTCTGAATCGTCCTCCCTCCAACTTCATCCCATGCCCTCTAGTCCTGGTACATCTTTTTTGCTTAAAAATAGTGTATTCCTGCACCCTGTTCCTCCCTGTGAGATACTTGTATGTCTTTATCATATCCCCTCTCTCCCTCCTCTCCTCCAGGGAGGACATGTTCAGTTCTTTCAACCTGTCTTCATAGGACTTGTGATGCAATCCATGCACCATCTTTGTTGCCCTCCTCTGAACCTTCTCTACCCTGTCTATGTCCTTATGTAGGTATGGTCTCCAGAACTGTACACTGTACTCTAGGTGGGGCCTCACTAGTGTCTGTATAGCGGAATTATGACCTCCCTTTTCCTGCTGGTGATGCCCTGCTTATACATCCCAGCATCCTATTTGCTTTACCTGCTGCCTTGTCACACTGTTTCCTCACCTTGAGGTCATCAGAGATGATAACCCCAAGATCCTTTCCTGTTTGGTGCATGCTATATCCTCACCCCCAACTGATATATTGTGCCAGGGTTTTGTGCCCGTATGCATTATCTTGCACTTCTTTGCATTGAATTTCAACTGCCAAACCCCTGACCATTCTTCAAGTTTCTGCAGGTCCCTTCTCATTCTGTCTACATCCTCTGGTGTGTCTACTCTGTTACAGAGCTTTGTGTCATCAGCAAACAGTGAAATTCTGCCTTCTAGGTCCTGCGCAATGTCACTGATGAAGATGTTGAACAGGACTGGTCTCAGCACTGATCCCTGTGGTACCCCACTGGTCACTCTTCCCTCTGTGGAGTGACAGCCATTTACCACCACCCTCTGTGTCCTGCCACCCAGTGTCATTCTGTTCATTGGTGTTGAGCAGGGAGCCAAATCCCTGGGCGGGTCTCTTGTTGGATGTAACTCGGCAGCATGAGTGCCAATCTGGGCTGAGGTTGTGAGGTCCAGACAGGGTGAATGAAATGGATACAGTCCGGTTTAAGTTACTGGATGCAGCTTCCAGTAAGCATGACACATTCAAACTGTGGGGAACCAAATCATGACCCACTATCCGCATTCAGCACATTTATAGTAAAAGCAAGTAAATTCCACAGTTCAGATGATAGTCTGGTTGCAATACACAGTGTCTCTGCACAAACTGTAAGCTCTGCAGTTATTTTTGAAGTCCTGACAGGCCGATCACACAAAAGCAAGTCTTCGGTCCTCTTCAGGTGAAGTTAGTCACAATTCAGGAAGAAACGTCTCAAGTTCGGATAAAGTCCGATTCCAGGCTTAAGTCTTCTCACTTAGGAAGATGGTAGCAGGCAGGCCAGACACAGCCTTCCCGCCAATTTCTCCTGCACATTACGCAGGAGCAGCTGCTCGAATTTCTCAAGCTCCTCACTCTCTCAGCTTTTACTCCACACTGAAACACTGCTGCAGGCAGCACCGGGACTTCCTAGTGATCCAAAAGGTTTGGTTGGTTGATCCATCTGTCTGTCACAGCAAGGACTCTCCCTCCAGGTCCATTTAGGTGCCTAACTGTAAAAACTATAATTCCTACAGAAATTCACTCCCACAAGACCCCTGGGGACAGTCTCCATTTTAAGGTCCCAAAAAGGTACTGATTGGTCCAAACTGGCAATCCAGAACCAAGATGGTGGTGCAATGTAGAAAGTCCATGCTGCAAAGGAAGGCAGGTTAGACAAACTATAATATTATTATTACTACAGCAGATAACCAGCAAACAATCACAGTTCTAAACAGAACTCCCTCTGCGCAATTAGCGATGGCAGAATAGAGCAGTAGTACTGCAGCCTGGGTGGGACTTCATCCTGAAACTACTCGGCCCCCACCCAGATGAATTATAACTACAAGATAGGCAGCTCTTAAAGATACAGCCACGGAAGCCGACAGTGCACTCACATGCTGACACTTTTAAATCTGTTGGGACACAAAACACCAACCTGGCAGTGGGCATTTAGGCAAACCCAAGGAAGACTTTTGGGAAGCCACATTTACAGTGGGGTTACATATGAAACAGAATTGATAGAAAAAAGGCATACAAAATTAATCAGAGATCAAGAAGAGTATGAAAATGACCAGATTATAACATGGAAAAGGCAAAATAGAAGCAGAAGCAGATGCAGGGTCAGGTTCAACACTAGAAACTGGCAGACAGCTGAAAACAGTACAGAAGGGGACATGAAAGCAGCAGTGAGCCTTTTTTAGACAAAGGACAGACCCCACCAACAGGAGAAAAAGAAAGACAAGAAGGGGTAAACGCAGAGGAAAGACCAGAAACATGCAGCAAAAGGCAACCTCGGGGAGAGGATAGAACAAGAACAAGAACTACAAGTCATAAATTTATCAGCTAAAATACTAACAGAGGTTGAAGAGAAAGTGCTAAATCGGGGCTTGTCATTTGTCCCCACCCCCTAAATTGAATACATTTCAAGTAAACGTTGACTTGTACAAACTATTTAGAAAAATCAAGTGCTGGGGTAATTGTTATTTAGCCCTAACTAACAACTAATTAAACTTGCATTGAAGCAGATATCTGTCTGGAGAACTTGTATTTGCTGTTTGAGTGCTGTTCCGTGACTGACTGTTGTTCTGGGCTGACTATCCTCTTCACAGCACTGACCCCTTTCCCGGCAGCATTGCAGTATCCACCTGTGGACGTTTTGCATAGGCAACAAAACAGGCAGCAAATGATGGAGCTTTTACTATTTTAGCATTTAACATTTTTGAGCTGATCTTCAGCATAACTCAGTGTTCAAATAAGGCTTTCTACCTCCATCTATAGAAATGGGTCTGCAGTTTCCTGTCCTTCAAATGGTATATTTGTTGCCTGCATTTCAATTTTCCTGCATACCACTCCAAATGAGCCTTTTCCTGTCATTCAGCATGATAGTGCTGCAAACAGATGACACTTTTCCTAACCATCTCCCTCCATATTTCTTCAGAAACATTTTCTTTTTCAGTTTTTCCTTTCTTATATCACCCCTTCATAGCCACACCTGGAATTCCTGCAGGACCTCTGCTCAGTGTGGGGTTCCCAGAGTAAGAGTAACTCAGTTGAAAAAAAAAAATCTTGTATTAATGATTCTTGTCCTCCGGAGCTGCCCCAATCCACCCTATGGGGCTACCGCTCATCCCCATCCACTACCTCCCCTAGCACTTAGCCCAGTTCCCTGTGGCCTGCATCCTGCAGTGGGGAAGATGCCCTTGGGAGCAGCATCGGTGGGGTGGCTACTCAGCACGGCAGGGTCAAGGAGTGCCTAAAGCATCACTTGGCAACACTGTTTTTTTTTTTGTTTCTTGTCTCTGTGCTCCTTGACCCCACAGACAACAGTATCCTAGGGTCTCCAGGTGTGTATAAATGCCACACCGTAACGAGAGTTTTCAATGCAGATTTAAGTAGAAAATGTCGTTCTTAGTGACTTTTTTGAATTCATTGATAGGTATGAGTTCAAAAAGTGGATCTTACCAGTTCGGTGTTAAGGATGTTTCCTGGTGTTTCAGCAACCCCATGTCAAAGTCATACTTTGTTGCCCTGCCCATAATGGTCATCTAAACGTTTTTTTTTTTGTTTGTTTATCCTTTTTACCACCTGACATACCTGGGCTGCTCCGGTATTCTGGCAGCCACCACAGGATTCCAGCCGCTGTCCGAGCATCCGCACTCCTTAGAGGTCACGCCCAGTCCCCTGCGGTTTACCCCCCGCAGCAGGGCAGCAGGGAGCCCCCAACTCACCCGCCCTAATAGATCAAGATGTGGCGCCCCCTGGAGCCGGTGTGCAGGATGGCCATCAAGACACTCGCCCAGGATGCACACTCCTTGATTTTCTAGGTTTTCTCCCCAGAGCTGGGGGCATACAATGACGCCAGCGGAGGGGAACATGCACACGTCCACACGCGCTCCCTCCAGGCATCTGCCCCAAATTCCTCCCCAAGGTACGGCATAGTGGCTTGTCCCCCAGCCTCCAGCAGGGGGCAAGCAGGTGCCGATTGTTGTGGACCCCCCTTCCCGGAGCAGGAGAGCAGTCCAACAGACGCTCAATTCTTCTCCTCCTGCCCCCCCCGCCAGCCCCCAGTGGCTCATGCTCCTTCCTGAACACAGGTCGCTGACGTAGCGCAAGGTAAGGCATCTGGCACCTCAGCATTCAGCGCCACCGGGCCGGCCACAGTCATCTAAATATTTAAAATCCACAACAAAAAACATGGGTTGTCATGCTTGTTTTTAAGTTACATTTGTGAGACTTACTCTCTATTTATGGAAAAAATCCAGAAGGGGCCAGATTGTTTTATGTGGTTGTAACATAATGAATAATGGCTGGGTAGGTGGTTATAATGAAAATTTTACACACACCCGAGGTGTGGGATGCCACATAAACCCCAAGAACGAAGCTCGAGGAGTTTATAAAGGCATCCCACACTGAGGGTGTGTGAAAAATTGAAGTTTAACCATTTACCCAGCCTTTATTTTATATAATTGTGGACATCATTTTTTCACCACCAGGATTTCCAGAGTTACTTAGTGTAGCAGTGATTTTGAATGGAGCAGATCAGAGGAAGTACTGTAGTTTCAGTAAATGGTTAAATGTTTTATTTGTTTAAATCACACAAAGTTCAATAGGTAACTTTTTCACATAAGCCATAATATTCAACAGTTTTTAAACTTTTTAAGAGGATTTTGAACATTTTTTTAAAACATTACTAAAACTCATGTTGGGTCATTGAACTGTATCAGGTGCTGAACTTCGAGAAAGTTTTCAGATGGCACAAAACAAAAAAAAAAGAACAGAAATATGCACTGATTTAAAACTGAGCTTAACGACCTTTCACATGTTTATTTTTTTTGTATTTTTTTTTACTTTGAAAGATAGTAGAAGAAATCATACTTCTCTCTACAGGCATTGTGACACCTGCAATGAAGCTCAATCACCATGGCAACCCGAGTTATTTAAAAAAATACGAAAAAATAAACACGTGAATGCCTGTTAAGCTCAGTTTTAAATCAGTGCATTTTTTTGTTCTTTTTTGATTTTGTTTTGTGCCACCTGAAAACTTTCTCGAAGTTCAACACCTGATACAGTTCAATGACACAACATGAGTAATGTTTTTCAAAAAATGTTTTAAATCGTTTCTTCTACTATGGTTTGTTGTTGGAGACTTCTCTGTGACCAACAGACTTCATCACACTGAAAGTGAAAGTGAGAGGGAAAAGCTCCACTATCGCCGACAAAGCTTACAGAGCGGGTGTCACTGAGAAGCTCGAAGTTTGCTGCGCATGAAGGAACAGTGACTCGCCCTTTCCCATAGACAAAGCGAGCATGTGTTTGCCATTATAACCAGTGGTTATAACAGCAAAGTATAACCGACTTTTTCTATGGGAAAAAAACGAAGGCCAGTTAATAGATCAATATTTTAGATGTCAATATGAGTGTGAAAGAAAATGTGAAACAAGAACACATTATTTGTCATGATGCTTGCTTTATTTCTTTTCCACAAATGCAAAAATAAAAAGTAAATGACCAATACTATGACACCCTCTTGAACTGATTTTCCCCAAAAAAGAGGAAAATATTTGTATGTTTTTATACATAAAACCATTTCAAGCCCATGTCATTTTCACAAAACATTTTTGACAGATGTAGGATATGGTTATGAATATAGAAACAGAAAGAAATATAGGGGATGCCATATTTCTTTTGGTTGTACATGCTTTCAGAGTTGCAGTTTCAGAGGTGGTCAGCTCAGTACAAAAATAATTGAAACATCCCAATAAAAAAATTTAACTTGCAAGAATGCTATTCAAACAATTCAAAAATACATGCAAAATGACAAGGACTTTAACATAAAATAAACCATGTAACCAAAGACAGATATTTAGGTAAAGTGTCTTGAATGATACCAACTGCTGCAATTGTGGGAGTTAATTTCTTTGCTGTCATCCTGCATCTATTCTTAGCTGGACATGACATAATAGAATAACTCATTATTCTAATCAAGCTTCCATATATTTAAGAATGTATTTGTTCCAGAAAGCAACCTTGAAAACTTTTTCGAGAGCATCAGAAAAATGTGAATTTGAAACACCAAGGAACATCTTTAAGAGTGACTTTCTGAACCCACTTGCAAAATGAGGTACTCATGTATTATACAGGCATACATCTCCCAACAACACTTGTAAGAGTGGTCTCTCTTGCAATCATAGGGTGTCAGGACCCCTCATTGTTCTCCCACCTAAGGATACACAAGATCACTCTTATGACCAAGACAGTGTCATCAGGGGACGCATAGAAAATAGTGGATGGGCAACCATGCACGACCAACGTGTTGTGCCACAGAGGGGTTCTGATGACATCAGACCTCGAGAGCAAAGTTCGAGAGGTCTTCTGTCATCAGAACCCCGAGGTGGCATAACACGATGGTTGGGCATGAGGTTGCCCATCCACTATTTTTTATAGTGAGTAGTTTTTTTAAAAGTAGGCATGGGCTAGACATTTGTATACTAAAAAATGTACTTTCACATTCTTCGTTTCGTTCCTTGTTTGGGGGAAGGGGTTGCTAGGCTCACTGTATGGTTGTCAGAGGCCAGACATTCATTTTGTACAGCGCATCCACCTATTGGTTGTTTTTCTGTGTGGGAGGAATTTTAGAAAAAAAAAAACATGGAGCCCGTTTTCTTGCTAAGTGAGAAAAGATTTTCTTCTGAGGTGTTCACTTTTAAACGGTAAGTTTAAAATATCTGGTTGATCCTTTTTTTTTTTTTTTTAGTAAATTATATCTGGTTGATTATGCGTTCTTTTTGGCTAACCCTGTGTCTTCTGACGGATCGTTGGATTCCAGCGATCTTGCTTCCGCTGGCTTCAGTGTATCTGATTGATCCTGGGGTTATTGTACTGATTAGTGCTGTGTGGTTCTGGAGCATCGGTAGTGACCACGAGGCTCTAGAGGCTTTCAAAATGTTGTTGTACCACAGTGTAGTATTATCACATTCCATGACCTTTGAACTGTAGTACAACAACATTTTGAAAGAGATTGATGTCCATACACAATCACTACACACTATACACTATATTAATATATATTACCAGGCTGCACAGAGTGGTATAATAATGTCACAAAATCAAAGTACTCACAAGGTATTACATAGCAAGCAAAGGAAGAAGGGTGGAAGTGGGCAGGCTGAGTAGAGGGGCCACAGGCTAACACTCCTACCACCCCTGAAGAAAACAAACATAAAGACAGCATTGGTTGTATTGAAAATAAAATGGTGTGCATGTGGGTAAAAGTAAAAGACATAGCTGAGGTGAGTTGATTCAGGTTACCAAGGACTAATCTCACTGGGGGCACCTAAAATTCTAGGACCAGCCTTACAATACCACCACCCCCCAACCCCATCTACAATATCCAGTTGTGTGAACACCAATCCTCTGGCAACAAAGTGCTGATCTGAGGTCAGCTGGTAGAGGGTACTCGTACCCAATCTGACACTCCCACCTCTCACCACTACCCTTCATTGGGCATTGAAAGCACAGCGACCCTCACATAATTCACTGCTACCTGCTGACCCAAGGCCTGGTAGTTTGAGCATTTCCATTGCTCAGATAATAGGAGTGGGTGTGGACTGGCATCAGAAAGCTCAATCTGGAGGGTGTCAAATGGGCAAAGGTTGACAGGCTAGATGTGCTTACTGGTACATATGAACACACAAAATTTGCCAGCAGATCAAGGCCTAGTGATCTATCAAGTCTGCTCGAATGTGCAGCTAGCACCCTTATTCTGTAACTGCCTTCCTCCCACCCTTCCCTCCCTTGACCCTCCCCCATTGCCCCTGTCCCAGACCCTTTTGAAGCAGTCCACTGTTCTACTAGATACCACTTCTGCCGGTAACGCATTCCACCCAGCTACCACCCTCTCCGTAAAAAAGTGCCTCCTCATCTCCCTTCTGAACCTTCCTCCCTACAGTTTCATATCATGGCCCCAGGTGTCCCTGTCCTCCCTTACTTTGAACATCCCCTCCGTACTTGTCTTGTTTATTCCTTTCCTGTACTTGAAGGTTTCAATCATATTCCCCCTGTCCCTCCTCTCCTCCAGCGAGTATATGTTCAGCTCCCTCAGCCTCCTCTCATATGTTAAGTCCCCCACCCCTTGATCATCTTTGTCACCCTGCTCTGTACCCCCTCCAGTAACTTATTGTCCCACTTCAGATAGGGGCACCAGTACTGCACGCAGTACTCCAGGTGCAGTCTAACTAATGATCTGCACAGTGGCAGAATAACCTCCCCTCTCCTCAAGGATGCAACCCAGCATTTTGTTGGCCTTTGCAGCTGCCTTCCTACATTGTGCCGAGTTGTTCCCCATAATGAGCACCCTCAGATCCTTCTTCTCCTCTGTCTCGGCTAGCTGCACTCCCCCCAGCTGGTAAATCCTCCTTGGGTTTCTTGCCCCAAAATGCAGCACCTTGCACTTTTTGGCATTGAACTCCAGTTGCCAGGTGTCCGACCAGGTTTCCAGCTTTGCCAGATCATCCTGCAACCTGTGCCATCCCCCTAGGTCATCCACCACCACTCCTATCTTGGTGTCATCAGCAAACAAACTGATCTTGCTGTTTATGCTGAATGATATGTCTGCAATGAATATCCCAAACAATACTGGTCCCAACACCGAGCCCTGCGGAACAATGCTTGTCACTACCCTTGGAGATGAGAGCTCTCCACCCACCACCACCCTCTGTTGCCTTCCCTGAAGCCAGTTCCCTACCCATCTTACCAGCTTTGCATCCACCCCTGTGCCTTCTAACTTACTTCCCAGCCTCCCATGCAGCACTGAGTCGAATGCCTTACTGAAGTCCAGGTAAAGGACATCCGTTGCATGGCCCCCATCCAATTTCCTAGTTACCCAGTCATAGAACTCCACCAGGTTGGTTGGCAGGATCTGCCACTTACGAAGCCATGCTGCATGCTGTCCTGTAGTCCTTTGCCCTCCAGGAGGTCCACCAGCCTTTTCTTCAGGATAGTCTCCATCAGCTTACCCATGATGGATGTGAGGCTCACCGGTCTGTAGTTCCCTGGTTCATCCTTGGGGCCGCTCTTGTGGAGGGGCACCACATGAGCCATACTCCAATCCTGAGGTACACACCCTGAGTGTAGTGAGGCATTAAATAGGTGTGCCAAAGGTCTCACCAGGACCTCTGTCAGCTCCTTCAGTACTGGTAAAAGTAAAGAAGGCAAGCCGGCCCAGTGGCACGGAGGACAGAGGCACCCATGTCTCAGCTGTTGTCACACTGATGACCTGGGGTCAAGAACAATCCTGGGCTGCTTGAGGGTTGGCCAGGGAGAGGAGGATTGAGCATCCCAGAGGATGCTCTCCTCATCCGGGGAGGGAGGGAGGGCAGACTGTGCTGCCATAACACTGCCTCCTAGGTGACCATAGGTGGTGGTGCAGCCAGCCAGCCAGCAGTTCCAAGTGGGGGATGCTCCCTGGCGAGAGATGTAAGCATATCCTCTGATGTGCACACATCAAACCACCATCTCCATAGAGCGTCCGTGGGTCGGGGAAAAGACAGAACAATGGAAAAACACGGCTGGCTGCAGGATGCCACCCTGTGGAACCCCACAGACCTTACTCCATCTGCTGGGCACCAGCGATGGATCTGGACATGGCACCAGAAGGGGGCCTGGGGAACCCCTCAACGGCCCCACCACAGGGGGCAATATGTGGAGCACTCCATTGCCAAAGGTAAGTCCCAGGAATGTCAGGTGATGGGGTTGGGGGCTCCCCAAAAGCCCTATGGAAACCACCTGTAGAGGGAGAGCAAAAAAAAAGAAGTGAAGAAGGCAGTAAGAACCAAGAGGAGGGGTTCATGAAATATAAAGGAATCTAAAGAGGAGAGGATAGGGAAAAGCACATAAAGGCAGCAAAGCTAGCTAATAGGGAGGTCAGGGAGGCTAAGGCAGAGACAGAACACCAGCTAGAAATGGGGGTGAAGCAAAAGGAAAATGCATTTTTCAGGTACATCCAGGAGAAGCAGAACGTCAAAGAAGGAATAGTAAGGCTTAAGAGACAGGAAGGATGGGAGGAAGAGGACAAAGGAAAAGCAGAGATACTGAACAAATACTTCCGTTCAATATTTAACGAGAGATAAGGATAGTCCATTGTCCGAATGTAGGGTAAGGTGGGGGAAGGGGGGCTGCACAAGAAGCATGGGTAAAATAACAGGAGAAATGGTGTTTTTATTTATTTATTTAAAATTTGATAACCATAAAAGCACCAATGAGTCGAGGCTCGTTTCCAGGTGCAACCCGGGGAAGGGGTAACATGGGATAATAATTCAACATGAAACAGGAGCAAGACAGGGTCATGGTTTTAAGACCCAAGACCAAGATTAACAACCAAATACAGACGTATAAAGCAACACAGTATGAAACACAGATACAAATTTTTTCATATCCAGGTGTAGGACCTGTTGTTACACCAAGAGATAAACAGGGTCTCAAGCAATAGGAGCAGCAGCAAGGTACGTAGTTTGGTACAGGGGTACCTACTGCTAGAGGGAGATAGCGTTAAAAGGGGATGATAACTATGGGGGAGAGGATTGTCCGAAGTTATTGGGGTGAAAATAGAGAACACAGAGAGCACTGTTGGTGGGTAGAAGTCTGAGAAGTCTCTTGAGTGAGAAGGAAGAGGTGCATAGTCAGAGGGCAGAGGGGAGTTTGCTCCAAAGAGAAGGGAGATGAAAGGAGAAAGCAGATTGGCCAGATACAGAGTTGAGGCAGGGGACGGCAAAAGTGCACGATCATGGTGGTGAAGGGAGTAGGTTGAGGAGGTTGCTTGGGAGAGGCAGGCTGAGAAGTAGGATGGGAGGGCCCCAAACTAGAAAAGGAGGTGCAGTGAACCATTCTCCTGTGAGAAAGGAGGCGCTAAAGCAAGGGAGAAGTACAGTAGACAGTGACGTGTAAGGGGGGAGGCAGTGGCAAAACGGCAGAAAGAGTTCAGAAGGGTGTCCAGTCTGCCAAGTGAAGACTGAGAGGCAGTGCCATAGACCACATCAGCATAATCAAACACCATTGGATCATTTTGGTTACCAATTCTCGGTGGGTGAGGAGGGGGGAAGCTGTCCTTGTGACGATAGAGGACGGCCAGTTTGGGATGTAGTTTTGTGCAGGTGGCATTGACATAGACAGAGAAATCCAGATGGCAATCCAGCCAAACCCCCAGGTATTTGAAGGCAGAGACATTCTCAAGGGGAGAGCCATCCAGGATTGTGAAGAAAGGAGAGGACTTGAGGGTGGCCAGCTTTTGCCTGGAGCCAAAGTCATGGCTACTGTTTTTTTTTTACATTTAGTTTGAGTTGTTTTTTCAGGAACCAGGACTGGACACTATTGAAGTCATCGTGGAGGGGGGATTGGATGCTGCTGGTGAAGGGCCCAGAGATGAAAATGACAGTATCATCAGCGTACATGTGCATATGAGACAATTGGCAGACTGAGGGGAGGTTGTTAATAAATGGAGAAAAGGATGGGGCTAAAGATTGAGCCTTGGGAACACCGGCAAGGATGGAGAGAGGGGATGAGACAGCATTGCCTATTTGGACTGATTGCTGCCTGTTATGAAGATAAGAACAGAACCAGTTTATGGCTGAATCAGCAAGGCCAACCGATTTTAGATTTTGCAGTAAGAGAGGATGGGAGACAGAATCTAATGCCTTTGCCAGATCAATGAAGATGGCGGCGGTAATATGGCTTTGGTCCATAGCTGAAAAGATTGAATCAGTGATGCGCAATAGTGAGGAGACTGTCGAATGTTGTTTTCCAAACCCGGATTGCACTGGAGAGAGCGTATTGTTGGTGGCCAGAAATTCAGCCAGCCTGGTATGAATGAGGGATTCTTGAAGTTTGGCAAGAAAGGGGAGGAGGGAGATGGGCCTGTAGTTGTCAGGTGCTGAACGGTCGCCACCCTTGTGGAGGGGTAATACCTTGGCAGTTTTCCAGGCATTCAGGATGGAGGAGGTGGAGAGGGAAAGATTTAGAATATGAGTGAGCAGAGTGGTAATGGCAGGGGCAGAGATGTGAAGAAACCTGGGGTGGAGACTGTCGGGGCTGGATTTGGTGGGGTTAAGGGCGAGGATGGCAGTGTAGATTTCCAAGGGGGAGAAAGGTGGAAATTGGAATCTGGATAGGGGCATGCATTCAACAGGACTGTGGAAGGGTTGGGAGGTAGGGGTGAGTGATAGTCAGGTAGAGCACAGGTAGTGAAGAATTTATTGAAAGTCTCTGCAACTGATGCAGGGTCAGAGACTGAGGCACCATCAACTTTGAGAACAGGGGAGATTTGTCAGGCAGGCGGGTCAAGGAGAGAATGAAGTACTTTCCAGAAAGACGCAAGTGTGTGGTGATCTTGCTGGAGGTGTTGCCTGAAGTATGCGGCCTTAGAGAGGTGGATGGCCTTTGGGCAATTATTTCTTAGGGTTTTGTAAGCTTGGAGGTCCGCTGGGGATTGGGACTCCTTGTAAAGGTACCAAGCTTTGTCTCTGACTCTGCACTTAGCCAGCAGGTCTGCAGTTATCCAAGGATGATGATGTCCTTTTACTCAGAATTTTTTGAGGGGTGCATTGTGATTCCGGACGTGTAGGAATAGGCTGGCGAAGAGAGATAGGGCAGAGTCAACATCATTGACTGCAAAGATAGGTTGCCAGTCTGCCCTGGCGAGATCATGTAGGAGGGCAGTGGCATCTAGATTGTGAGGGGAGTGGGACCAAATGTATTTGGGGGCAGCACGGGGAGAGTGAATCTTATGTACGCAGAAGGTTATGCAATGACCACTGAGGGTGTCTGGTAGTGTTCAGGCTGCAGTGATATGATGGGGGTGAGAAGATAACACTTAGTCAAGCAGAAAGTGATTCTGGGAGCGGGGGTTTAAGCGGGTAGGTTCGTGGATCAGATTTATTAGGTTGAAGGCTTCGACTTTGAAGATGGAGGGCTTAGAAGAGGGGGAGAGCCAGTCCAGGTTGAAGTCACCTAAAAGCAATAGCTCATCGTTAGCCGTGTGGGACGAGATTGAAGTGGTGATGGAGACTAGGGTGTCATTTGGTGTTTTAGGTGGAGCATGAAGTGCACCTATATAGAGCGGGGCTGAGGAAGGGAAGGAAATGTGTGCTAGGATAACTTTGTGGGAGGAAGTGCGGGACTCTTTAAAGGTAATGGAGCAGGAGAGAGACTGATTAACATATAGGTCAACACCACCACCTCGCTTACCTCAGTCTTGATGGAATAAGTTAAATTTCGGGATAGCGAGGGCAGAGTCCGAAATTCTGGCTGATAGTCAGATTTCAGTGACACAGAGAATGTCAGGCATGTGTTGGGTAATCCAAACTTTAGGATCATCCATTTTGTGGAGAAGGCTGCGGGCATTAAATGAAAGGTGTGAAGGCCCTTGGGCAGAGAAGAAAAATTCGGAGTTCTGCCTAGGTGGGATTGGGCAGAGTGTGAGGAGGAAGAGAGAGGACCAGGGTTTGGACGGACATCTCCAGAGAGAAGTAGAAGAAGTAGGAAAAGGTGGAGCTGAGGGAGATACTTGTGATTGTACCTCCGATGGTTTTGTGAGGGGGCACAGGTAAGTGGAGAGAGCAATGATACAGTGCCTCGAGGTTAAGCAGATTTGATGGAACTAGCTCAGAGTGTATAACAGTAGAGGAGAGGGGGAGGAGGTAGACTGGGGAAATGAGCAGGCAATGGTAAGCAGTAGGGCAGGAGAGTGATAGGTCAGGATAAGGAGGGAAGGGGGAGGAGAAGAAATATTCCAAAGGGTCAGAGGGGCATGCTGGGGGGATGGGAGCCAATGAGTGGAAGGGTCTGGGGGGAGGTTGGGTGAGGTGTCAAGAGAGAGAAGCAAAGAGAGGTTAGTCAGTAAGGAATACAAGTAAAGAAACATGGTGGTGTGCATGGGGGAAAATGTAGTAGAATAGAAAGACAGATAAGTAAGACAAGCAGAATGTGAAAATAGATACAGAATCAGAGAAACACGATCAGAGAGAAATGAGGCAGTCAGATAAAAAGCCACTGGCAGGGTTGCTATTTGCGGAACAGAAAGCTGAAGTTGACAACCAGACAAAGGGAGAAATTGGGTGTGTTATAGAGCCTCTGGTGGCCGGGTTGTATAATGTGCAAATGGGAAATCGGCCACTTAATCGGAACCACAGCTATCATGTGACCCCTGAAGACTAAAAGAGTAAACGCCCAGATAGGGCAGGCGGGAAGGGGGTGCGTGGGGAGCCGGCATGCGGCACAGGTGGGTAAGCACTTTACAGCAAAATTTGTAGAAGCAGACTTATTAGTAAGGCACAGTAATTAATTATTGCAGAAGTCCGAGGGGCAGTATACACAGTGTAGTCAGTTAAAATTGCACTCTGCGAAAAAAGGTGCCAAAATCCCATCCAGAGTTTTTTCAAATCTCAGGACGTACTGGTCGAGTCCATACCTTCGGGGCTTGGGAAATTGGCAGCTGGGCAGGCTGGCGGCGCTCAGCAGGAGCCACCACAGTGATCGGACAAGGCTGGAGCCCTGTAAGGGGCTGGCAGAGAGCCTGAAAACACAGAAAAAGGGATCAGATTAATACAAAACAAGCATTTGTCAATATCGAACATTGGTTGCTTGTTAAACAATTTGATGTTTTTCCAAAAAAGGCCAATGGCGAGTCTAGTCTGCATACCGTCAAGACCTTCCACGTTGCAGCACCACCCCAGGTGTGGCCTCACCATTGATCTATATAGGGGTAGCACTACCTCCCTTTTTCTGCTGTAACACCCCTTCCTGTGCACCCCAGCATCCTACTAGCCTTTCCTACTGCCTTATCACACTGCTTTGCTAGAGGTTAAAACAGAAATTGTTGACAGATAAGGACCACTAGGCCAATCCAGTCTGACCGTAAGCCATGTACTTGACTACAGCTTCTGATCCTCCCTTAGCTATACCTTTATAGTTCTCCCATGCCTGTCCCTTTCATGTTTAACTCCCGCCACAGTACTCGCTCCCACTATCTCCTGTGGCAGACCATTCCTTGTGTCCACCACCCTCTCTGTGAAGAAAAGCGTCCTCATATTTCCTCTTAGCCTGCCACCTTCCAATTTCATGTCCTGTCCCCTCATTCTTGTACTCCTACATTGAAAGATGTCTTTTCCCTGCACCTTGTTTATACCCTTGAATGTCTCTATCATGTCTCCTGTCTACCTCCTCTCCTCCAGCGAGTATATATTGCAGTCCCTTAATCTCTGCTTGTTTGTTTAGTTGTGCAAGCCCTGTACCATCTTAGTTGCTCTTCTCTGGACCATCTCCAGTCTGTTTTTGCCCTTTCAAAGGTGTGGCCTCCTAAACTGCACACACTACTCCATATGAGGGCTGACCAAGGTTTTATATAACATCATCACTGCCTCCCTTCTTCTGCTAGTGATACCCCTAGGGCTTCAGTTAACTCCATTTTGGGAGTATCTGACTCCCAAAAATAAGGCAAAAACTTCTAAAATAAACGGGGAGGAAGTTATTGACCTCCAAATGTAAAAAGCAAAATTGGATGACTTCCGAAACTGAAGGCACAACAGCTAAGAAACTGCATTTTACCACTAATATTTGTATTAACATTTATTTATTTAAAAAGTTGATAACCAGGAAAGACACATTGAGCCAAGGCTCATTTCCAGGTGCGAACCGGTAATATACATTTATATAATACAGATGGAAAGAACAGCATGTGATATGCAGGCACACAAGAGAATAGTCAGCAATTACAACATATACATCCAAAAAGTTATCCTTCTTAGAATGCTGTCTTTCAATTGTGGGATCTGGGAATATTTTGACTTCCAAAAAATTGGAATGACTCTCAGATTTTGACTCATGGAAGTATTTGGCTTCCACAAAAAAGGAATTAACTGAACCCCTGGATAGCCCTGCTTTTGCACCCCAGCATGCCACTGGCCCTCCCCACTGCCCTTGTAGTCTGCTTTGACATTTTCAAGTCATGTGAAATTATAACTCCCAGGTCCCTTTGTTTCTTGGTGACTGTCAGCAACTGCCCCCCCTCCAATCCTATAGCTCTCCCCACAGTCTCTATGATCCAGGTGAATAATTTTGCACTTCTTTGATTTAAACCTCAGTTACCACTAGAGATGGGCGAAGTGGCCCCAATTCGCTCCACGAAGTGATTCGCGGAGTGAAGGCGAATTTGCGGAGTGCCTAGCAACACGAAGCGGAGTACTTTGCGTTATAATGGGTAACGCAAAGTCCATTGAAAACAACGACTTTGCGTTACTCCGCCTTCCCAAACCACTACTCCACCAATTCTTAAAGCGAAAGTACATTGAAAGCAATGTACTTTGCCTCACTTCACCTTGTTTTTAAGCTCCAAAGACGAAATATGCAATGATTCATGGGATTTCAGGTCACATGGGCTCTAGATTGTTCTGCACAGCCTCAGTTCAAGGTAGAATGTGTAGGAAGCTGTGGGAGACAGTCTGCTCTGAGAGCTCTCTGCAATTCAAACCTTCTAAAAGCTATTAAAAAAAGCCTTTTTGAGTCTTTTTTTGCTGAAACTTTAGTTCATCGATTGTAGGAAACCCTCCTGTGCTCATATCATCGAGCATTTATTGTTTGTGTGTGGATTTTGAATGTTATGTACAACATTCAGTCTGTGTACTGAGACGAGTGGACGTGTGCTTTGGGGAGGGGCGTATCTGTGGTGTAGGTAGATTAACTTGGAGAAAAAGACAGTTATTTCTGTTTTGGTGATATTTTTCTTATAACTGTGTTAATGTACACACACTAATATTTTCAATAATTCTAGTCATTTTTTTGCTGATTGTTGTGGTGCATCAGTGCATAATTTTAGTTTGTTTAAAATATGTGGTTATATTCCTGAAGTTTTCAATTTGCTACGCATTACTTAGTGTGTGTGTGAGTATGTGTGTGACGCGTGTCATCAAATCAGACACCCTTTATTGTGCCACATAGTAATTTCAGCAATGTGGACCTGCAATCCACTGCAGCTGTGTGATTTTTGTACTTCTTTGTGGTATCTTTACTGGTACTAGTAATAGTGACTGTTACTGCAGCAGTGCAGTTTGCAGTCACTGCCCCCCCGCACCCGCCCCAACCAGCAAAGGTATTCTTTTCCAGATTTAAATTTCTGGTGGTGAGCACTGGTTAGGTGTTGTGCCTTTGTATTGTAAGCCTGTGTAACCCCTAGGTGGCGCTATCCAAAGGGCTACTACTCCTGCCTGCTCCAACGCTAACAGGTTGAGGGGCCTGGATCCGGTAGCGGGTGCCTCCACCCAGAGGTTAGGGTTGGTACTGTCTGATATGACCAGGTCACAGCCCTCTGGACCACTGCGACCCCCCTTTCTTCCCACTAGTGGCCCACTCAAGTAAACCCCAATGTCCCAGCCACATACACTTACCCCCAGGCTTGAACCAGTCAGCTTGCTCTGGGGACCCCCTGAAAAGTAAGGTGCTGTTACACAATAATCACTGTACAGTAATTCACCATAAACACACAGGTCAGCCAGTATACCTTTGCAAAACAATCAATCTGATTTATTCAGGGGGAAATAACAAGGACTGGGGTGATCAGGCTAATTAGCTTACCACTCTAATATATAAGTATCTATCTAGGGCACTGTGCACAGGCCTAACCTATAAGTCACTGTCTCTGGGTACCCAGGCAATAAAGGCAAGTCTCTCAATGCAGCTGGTTGGGGCCCTGGCACAGAAATGAATATTTGATTCCTACGAAGATTAAATGGAGCCAGCAGTCTCAGTTAGTATAGCCAGTAAAGAAGCCAGAAGATCTTGCCCTCACTAGGAACATTTGACAGGGAGCTACCCTCATTTAGTACTCACGACTCTAGAAGGAAGAGAACTCTCACACCACTCGCAGGACCGAGCTTGGAATTCAAACACTTCTCCACACACTTATATGAAAGGCAGAGGGGTACCATACCAGGCAGCTGCTGTATACCTCCCAATTGCTTTCACTGCACTCACTGGGCCCAACGACGCAGCTTCACATGTCCTGACAGACTGAGCGCAATTGAAGCCGATTCTCCAGTCCTCTACAGGGTGAGCCTGGTAGGTAGCTGCGCTTTTACACAGTCTCCTCTGACCGCTGCCTAGCGGATTTGGTCTGACACTTGCTGGCGTTTAAAACCACTGACTTCTGGCCTTCCACACGCGCTTCCCACGTGAAAGCTCAAGAGCGCAGGAGCCCAGAGCTCCTTCCTCGCTCACAGCCACAGCGTCTCTGCCCCTTAGCAGTTGGGGCTAGGACTCACAGTTCGGGTGCCACCCAATCCCATTGGTGGGCTGCAGGTACCAGGCACTTAAGTCTATCCCCATTGGTGCAAAAAGGGCGCCCTAGCCCAGGACTTCATTTTCCAGAATTACGAGCTATATCCCGATGGCCGGCAGGCTCCAAATTGAGTCCTGATCCTGGTTGGTTCAAAAATTCTCCATTTGAATCACCCCTCTCTCCCCATTGGCCCAGTTCACTAGTCTAGGTCCAAAATGGAGGGGCCAAGCGCACACAGTCCCAGCTGCAAAAGAAGCAGGTTAGACAACTGTAATTCCACTAATATTCTAACTAATCATAGCCAAACAGTTACATCTTTCAGAGGGGCTCCCATTGCGCTTTTCAGCGACTACACAAAGGGAGCAATTCCCCTGCAGCTCAGGCAGGATTCAAGCAAGGAAACCCCGGTCCCCCCCTTATACACACCACTGAAGCCTACGAGCAGGCAATTCTTAAAGGGACCATACTGGAGGCTTTAAAACACTCACAGAGGCCACACTTTTGTCAGCATTGCGCCGAACACAAGCTAGGCAAGGAGCTCCTAAGCAGCTCCAGGAAGGCTTTTAGGAACCCCCCATATCGAAAGGGGGTTACACCTGTTTTGTAGTATCTCTCCAGGTTTCACCACCCCACCATTGTACTCATTGATATGTGTTTTTAAGTTTGGGAGTTTTTTTTTAAGATACAGCTCATCAGGGAAGTACAGCCATAGGCATTCACATTCCCAGTACAGTCTCATATTGACTAACTCACACCATCGACACCGAATCACGTTCTTCATTATCACGGTCACAAATGCAGTCACAAATCATGATTCACAATCACGTCACAAATCACAACATTAATTTTTTTTTTTAGTTACTTGGATGTATTGTAAGCCTGTTTTGTAGTATCTCTCCAGGCTTTATCACCCCACCATTGTACTCATTAATATGTGTTTTTAAGTCGGGGAGTTTTGTGCTACAGCTCATCGGGGAAGTACAGCCATAGGCATTCACATTCCATCCTGTACAGCATGTGAGTTACAGTATTATAGTGGTGGGCTTAAGTGGCCCACCTCGCTCCAACTGATGATTCACGGAGTAACGCGGAACCCGCAGTGTACTCCACAATGTGAAGCGAAGTACTTCGCTTCATATTGAGGAACGCGAAGTCCATTGAAACCAATGACTTTGCATTATTCCACCTTCCCCAAACCACTTCTCCACCAATTTTAAGGTAAAGTACATTTGAAATCAATGTAATTTGCCTCATTTCGCCTTGTAATTGAGCTCCACATGAAATTCTGCAGTGATTCATGGGATTGCAGGTCATATGGGCTCTAGATTGTTCTGCACAGCCTCAGTTCTGGCCTGGGTAGTGTGTGTGTAGTGGTAGCTGGAGACAGTTTGCTCTCAGAGCTCTGCAATTCAAAATCTCTAAAAGCTGTTTAAAATGCCTTTTTGAGTCATTTAATTTGCTCAGAATTTACTAGGAAACCCTTCTATGCTCATATCATCGAGTGATTATTGTTGTGTGTGGATTCTGAATGTCAATTTAGAACAGTCAGTCTGTGTACTGTGAAGTGTGCTTTGGGGGAGGGGCATATTTGTGGTGCAGGTACATTAACTGGGAGAAAAAGGCATTCTTTCTGTTTTGGTTATATTTTTCTTGTATAACTGTGTTAATGTGCACACAGTAAAATTTTCAGTAATTCTTGAAATTTTTTTGCTGATTGTTGTGGTGCAGCAGTGTATAATTTGTCTGTTTAAAACATTTGGGGGCATCAAGAGTGCCTCTAGCCTCTTCTGTGAGTTTCTGAACTGTAGCTCTACGGAAGAAAGTATCTAACCATTGACCATAATCCCCAGTTTACTCCCGTGAGTTCAGAACTCTGTACTGTACTAAAGGTTTTCAATTTGCTATGCATTACTTGTAGTGTGTGTGTGAGTGTGTGTGCGATGCATGCCATTAAATCAGACACCTTTTATTGTCCCATAGAGTAATTGCAGCAGTGTGAACCTGCTATCCACCGCACCTGCATGATTTTTTATACTGCTTTGTGGTATCTTTACTGGTAGTGGATTGTTACTGCCGTGCACTAATCCCCCAACTGGCAAAAGGTATTCCTTGCCAGATTTGGATTTGTGGCTTGTATGCACCAGTTAGGTGTTGTTGTGCCTTTCGTGTGCATCACTTGAGTGCACAGCGCAATCTTATTCTGTCTGTGCGTTTGCAGTGCACCATTAATTCTGGGAGACTGCATTTCTTGTTACGCTCTTATTTCACTTCGTCAGCACTGGGGAATTTTCTGGACACAAGACAGTAGCATTTCATCAGCACTGGGGAATTTTCTGGAGTCTGGACACAAGACAGTAGCATTTTGGGGATGCACATTAATTCTGGTGACTCTTTGACCACTGCATGCATGACTGAGTGTGCCATTAATTCTGGGAGACTTTGCATTTCTTGTTATGCTCTCATTTCACTTCGTCAGCACTGGGGAGTTTTCTGGACACAAGACGGTAGCACTTTGGGGATGCACATTAATTCTGGTGACTGTGTGGGTGAGGTGCTGCCAATATTGTTGTCACTCCACCTTACTTCACGTTTAAAGTGGAATGACAGCGAATAATAATAACAAGGCAGTGAGCATTTCCTATGGGCACACAGAAAAGTGCCAACGCGAAGTGGCCACTTTGCGTGCACTTCGCAGGTGGATTTTAAATTTGCTGCATTACTAGTTACCACTCCTCAGACCATTTCTCAAGCCTGCCTAGGTCCTTTCTCATTTTCTCCATCCCTTCCGGAGTATCCACCCTGTTGCAGATCTTGGTGTCACCTGCAAACAGGCAGACCTTTCCTACCAGCCCCTCTGCAATGTTGCTAATGAAGACATTGAACAGGACTGTCCCAAGGACTGATTCCTGTGGTACCCCGCTTGTCACACCCTCCCCAGATTGTACCCTATTTACCACCACCCTCTGTCTCCTGTTAGCCAGTTCCTAACCCAGTTCACCCCCTTGTCTACCATGTCCAGACGACCAATCTTGTCAGCAAGCCTCTTATGTGAGACGGTGTCGAAAATCTTGCTGAAATTGAGGTAGGTGACATCCACGCCCCCCCCAATTAACTTCCTTTTGTCATCCAGTCAAAGAAATCTATCAGATTTGTCTGACACAACCTACCCACTGTTAGACCTGACCAGGGTTTTATATAATGGCATCACTACTTCTCTCTCTCTGTTGGGGACACCCCTGCCTATGCACCCCTTGTAATCTTTTCACATTTTGACCCCACATTTTCAACAGTCTTCTTATCACCGTACCTCATAAACCCCATAGGTGAAAATTTCTTAATCCATGGCAAAATGCCATTCCATGCCACAGGTGTGGAAACTCATTGAGGCAGGATGTGTGAAATGACAGCTGAACTGTTCATGAGGTTGTGTGAAGAAATAGCTAGGTTGAAAATTTGGAGTCAAAATATAAAAAATTGGCAAAGTTACGTGCATGCCTAGGAAAATTTCAACAAGTGTGTGTAACTCTGTCTTTTGTTGGTATTTTTGCTCCAGATTTTCAGCCTTGGCTTTTTGGGATTTGTCTCATGAACAGTGGTGCTATCATTTTGTTACTCAATCCGGAAAGGTGATTTCGTGCAGCGATTGCGCCCTTCCATGCCACAGATGTGAGAACATGTTTTGGGCCAGATTTGAGAAATGACAGCCATACTGTTCATGAGGCAATATGGAAAAATGGGTATGTTGAAAATTTGGAGTAATAATATTAAAAATTGACCAAGTTATTCTCGTGTGTAGGAAAATTTAAATGAGCACATGTAACTTGGGCGTTTGTTGGTATTTTTGCTCCAAATGTTCAACATGGGCTTTTTGGGAGCCCACCTCATGAACAGTGGCACTATCATTTCAGTACTATATCCCGAAAGATGATTTTGCCCAGCGACTGCGCATTCCACGCCACAGATGAGAAAATACATTTCAGGCAAGATATGAAAAATTACAGCTTTACTGTTCATGAGGTGGTGTGAAACAATGGCTATGTTGAAAATTTGGAGTGAAAAAATTAAAAATAACCAGTTCACGTGGGTATATAAAACTTTCAACAGACTGTAACTCAGCTATTTGTATTAGTGACACAAATTCTTAACACGGGCTTTTTGTAACCCCACCTCATGATCCAATCCCACACAGCGACTGCAAAATCACCTTTTGGGACTGAGCAATGAAATGACAGTGACAGTGTTTATGAGGCAGGGTCCCAAGAACCCCATGTTGAAAATTTGGTGCAAAAATCTCAAAAAACGGCTGAGACATCAACGTAAGTTGAAACCACCATTGACAGCCTTTATAGAGTGCTTACATAGATACATAGACACTGTTGGCAGATAAGGATCTTTGGCCCACCCAGTCTGCCCATTTGAGCTTGTAAGTTCACTTTATGTTTTCCTAGAAGTCTATTGCCCCTTACCCCAACCTCCAGAATTCCCTTATGCCTATCCCATGTATTACCTTATCAAGCTTACCTTGATTTTTCAGTTTGCGGTTGGTTTTGAAGAGTGCAGACGTGTCCCGGTCCAGAGAAGATGACAGCACTTGACCTCCAATGGTAAGTATGGGGTAAGAGGGGTGCGGGGATGTGGGTGCTCAGAGGGATGGTTAGAATGGGGGACAGGGGAGACAACGAGGGACTGTTTTCTTTTTTACAGGGTTAAAAAAATAGAACAAACACTGCTATGCAGGTAGTTGTTGAGAAAGAGATGGAACACCAGTGTGCAAGTTGTTGATGGTAAGGATACCAAGAGGTGCTGCTTTTGAGGGTCCTGGTGTTTTTTTTTGATTTGTTATAACCACCTGGTTTTACTAAAAGTACAGTGCAGTGTGAACTGTGTGGCGGGAGGCTGGCAGTTGCTGGAGACTGGTGCACATGGAAATTGCGGGTTGTTATTGAAGTTTAACAGGGATTGGCTGGCTGGCGGCCACTCGCTCGGGATTTGTTTCGGGTGTAACAGTACAGCATCTTGTCCTTTCCATTGCTGTTTCTTTTTTCAGACTTTCGTGCCTTTATGTATTCAGGGCATAAAATAAGTGGGTTCACATCACAATTTGCAACCCCAGATCAGAGAAAAGCGAGTCAACTTTTGGAATGATTAGCAGTGATTGCAAATCATTCTGAACCAGCCTTGGGTCTTTTAAAAATGGCCTTTTTAGCATTTTGGGCCATGTTTCTTTAAATTTTTTTTCCGTTTTTTCTGTCCTCCTCCCCGTGCCCCTCCTGATTGGCCAGCGATCCCCCCATCCAGTCTCTGCATGGGAGAAACGTTACAGCATCCTCTTGCAGTGCGACCCCAGGAGAAGAGCAAGCAGGACCAGAAGCTCCAGCCGGAGCAAAATTTAAGCAAGGTGAGTTCCAGTTTCCTTTTTTTTTTTAAATTTATTTATTTTTTATTTATTCATTCTAGGATTACAAATACCTTTGAGCGCCAGGCAGCTCATTTACAAAGGTTCCACGTCAGTAGGGAGGGTTACAAACAGTTGCAGGGAAACAGACAAGTCACACAGAATATTTCAGAACAGATGTACATGTGTTTAAATTATAGTATAGGACAATTAAGCTTCAGATATATACACATTAAGCAAAACCTGATCAGAGGCAGAGGGAAGAAAAGTAGAGGGGGGAGGAAGAACCAAGACGGAGAGGAGCAGCCAGGCAGCCTTGTAAAGTTGCAACTACGATAGGGGGAGGAAAGAATCTTAGAAAGGGGAAGGGAGAAGAGGGGGAGTGGGGCAAAGGCAGGGAGGAGGGTGGTAAGATGGGGGTGATAGAGGTGTCAGTGAGGGGAGGTCCAAGAAGGGGGGGATGGACTAATGGAGGTCCTGAAAGGAACCAGGAAATTAGGTGGAGCAGTCCCAGGAGTTTTTAGTTAGGAGGTGAGTTCTGAGCTTATGTTTGAACTCTCCAAGTTTAGAAAGGGTAGCTAGACTATTGGGGAGTCCATTGAACCAGGAAGGCACTCTGCTACCAAAGGCATTGGCGTTGCGTGGTCCGGGATCGTAGGACTAGTAGGAGTTCAGTGAATGAGGTGCACGTATGTTGGGTCTTTGGAGACTTTTGAAGCAGACAACACAGACCCTTCGGCATGAACCCAAGTAGAATCTTTTTAGTGAGAAGGCAGGTGTGGTATTTAATTGTCCCAGATAGATTGAGCCATCCAGTCTGTTTATAGAGATTGCAGGTGTGGGTGAGGTGGGATGCCCCCATTTGGAGTCTACAAGCTGCGTTTAGCGCAACAGTGAGCCTTCTGAGAGCAGTATCGGTAGCAGCTCTGTAAATGACAAGGCCATAGTCGATAATAGAGAACACCAAACTGTGAATCACCAGATTGAGAGCTTCGGGCGTTAGACCCTTTCTGAGTCGATAGAGAAGACCAATCCTAGCATTGATGGCTCTTGCTACATTTTCGATATAGGGTGTATGGGTGAGGTGACTATCTAGGGTGACCCCAAGGTACTGGAAGTGCTTTATTTGTTCAAGGGGGTCATCTTGGCTATTTCTGATAGTGAGAACATGTCCGTTGTATCTATTGTGGGCAGAGGAGAACAACAGGACTATTGTCTTCTTGTAGTTTAGCACTAGTTTCTGTTTGGAGAACCAGTGCTTGACGTCCAGGAAACCATTCTGTAGGTAGCTTTTGAGCATGTGTGGGTCAGGATGGCTTGCAAAAATAACAGTGTTGTCCGCATAGAGCAGTGTGCGCAGGTGGCAGGCAGATGGTAAATTGTTAATGAAGATGCTGAATAGGAGGGGACCCAGAATTGAGCCCGGAGGACACCAGACCGAACAGGTTTTTGGTCTGAGATAGCGTTGGAAATCTTCACGCATTGTGATCTGTCTCCAAGATAGTCCGTAAACCAGGACAGTGAATCAGGGGAGAGGCCAGTTAGAGAGAGTAGATTAAGGAGGAGCTGGTGATTTACTGTGTCGAAAGCCTTGGTTAAGTCTATAAAGACTTGTAAAAATTGTAGTTTTGGTTGGTGGTGTCCAGTAACAAATTTATTTCTGTGTTTGCAGGGAGGAGCCACACTGAGGAGCAGGGGAGCCAAGGAGGCTGAGACAGTGCAAGAGAGGACCGGGACCAGAGGAGAGCCGCATGAAGCATTGTGGTGGGGCGAGCAGACAGCATGATGCAGATTCAGCCGAACAACTTGCGGAGGAGCAGCATGCAGCTGAGCAGACAATCGGGGGGGTCTCTACAAAAAAAAAAACAAGTCCAAACTTTTCAATTTATTATCCGGGGAGCCTGGAGGAGTGAACTCAATGGGAGGGCATGCGACAAGGCAGTGGCATGACTGGGGTGGTGGTCAGGACAAGGCGGGCACCTCATGGGATGATCCTGAACTGTGGGCAAAATGGAGAGGAATCAGGGAGAGGAAACAACAAGGAAGTAAATGTGAACTGTTACACTGCTTGGCAGAGATGAACAGTGTGGTGTAAACAGTTTTTATTTTGTGCCCAGCCCAATCGAATGTCAGTAACTGATCTGATGGGGGAAAAATATCAAACTGTACTGTGCTCTTGCAAACTGTTTGGGAACAGAAAGCAAATAAGAATTGTGCCCTGGTTTTTCCAGAGCATTCTGAGGGGAGATGTAACAAAAAAGGAAAAGCAACTTGTGTGACTAAATGTGCCCTGCTTTTGGCAGAGATGAAGGGACAACAGTGGTTAAACAGTCATGCCCAGCTTTAAAATGCGCCCAGCCCTTATTGCAGCAATGATGATGGGGGATTAAGCAAACAAACTGTATTGACTTGCAAGTAGCAGAACATTTTTGGGAACAGAACAGACTAAGAATTGTGCCCAGGTTTACTCTATAGAGAGTTCTATGAAGGGGAGGAAACAAAAGAAAAACGTCTGACATTTAAGTAAATGTATCCGCTTTTGGCAGAGATGAAAGGGGCAATGAGTGGTCACGCCCGCCCTGCCTGCTTTATTTTGTGCCCAGCCAGCCCTTTTTTTCAGCAGTGATGATAAGAATTGTACCCTGGTTTTTCCGGAATTCTCAGAGGAGAGGAAACAAAGAAGTAAAACAAGCATTTGTCAATGCCGAATGTTGTCTTGCTGGCATTGACATCGGTAGTGCAGGAGTTAGAGAGATGCATAATAGGAATGGCAGTGAAGTACAGAACTGACGCCAACCCCACCCCAACCTGCCGAGACTGACAGGCATTGGGATGTGCCTTTGGGTCATCGGCCATAACGTTCATGCCATTTCATCTCACCCTACCCTGCGGACTCCAACAAGTGTTGCGTTGTGCCTTGGGGTCATCGGGCCTTATGCTCACCCATTCCATAAGGAAATACATTGAGATGGGTGCAGTATAGAAGACTGGGGTGAACTTTGGGGCTGAATAGTCCAAGGCACACCTTGATGTTTGTCACTGGCTGCAGGGTTGGGGTGGGGGTGAAATGGTATAAGCATTACAGCTGGCCATCCAAAGTCACACCCCTGACACCTGTCAGTCACTACAGGGTGGGACGGTTATGGTTAGAAACCCTAATGCCCTGGGCGTTTGTTGGTATTTGCACTCCAAATTTTCAGCATAGGCTTTTTGTGATCCCCACCTCATGAAAGCATTTGGAACCTTTGCTCATGAACAGTGGCACTGTGATTTTGTTAATCTGTCCCAACGTTGATTTCCCACAGCGACCACGCCATTCTGAGCCAGATCTGCAAACACAAATTTCGGGCAGGATGTGAAAAATGGCAGCCATACTGTTCATAAGGAGGTGTGCAAAAATGGCAATGTTGAAAATCTGGAGTGAAAATATTACAAATTCTCGAAGTTACGAGTGTGCGTGGAAACTGCTTAATGCGTGCTAAGTAACACAGTCATTTTGTGGAATTTTTCACTAATTTTCAACATAGCCATTTTGGACCTCCACTCATGAACAGCATCACAGTGATATTCTTAATCTGTCCCGAATGTTGATTTCCCACAGCGACTGCGCCATTGTACGCCAGATGAGCGAAAACACATTTTGGGCAGGATGTGAAAAATGACAGCTGTACTGTTCATAAGGAGGTGTGAAAAAATGGCAATGTCGAAAATCTGGAGTGAAAATATTAAAAATCCTCGAATTTATGAGCGTGCGTGAAAACTGCACAACACACGCTCATAACACAGTCATTTTTTGGCATTTTTTTCACCAGATTTGCAATATAGACTTTTTGGGAGCCCACCTCATGAACAGTGACACTGTAATTTCATTACTTAGTCCCAAATGCTGATTCTGTGCAGTGACTGCGAAATCACCTTTCGGGACCAAATAATGAAATGACATTGTCTGAGTTCACGAGGAGGGATCCCAAGAACCCCATGTTGAAAATCTGGAGCCAAAAGTCACAAAAATGGCTGAGATATTCACCTAAGTTGAAACCTCCCATTGATGCCATTACACAGCTTACCGTGATTTTCTTCAGTTCGCAGTTGGCTTTTGAAGAGGTCAGATGTGTCCCGCTCCACCAAAGATCATCGTACTGGGCTCCAGAGGTAAGTATGGGTTGAGGAGGTTGAGGAGAGGGGTGCACAGAGGGTGGGTGCAGATTGAGGGAGGGGGGCGCTCCGACTCGATGATGGACTGTTTCCTTATTTTCAGGAATGAACATCGTGGGAAGGTTTTCTTTATTTACAGGTGGACAGGCTGTTGCTGTAAGTAATATTTCAGGTGTCAAGACCCCATGGAAGCAATAAAATAAATATTATAAACTACTGCCACTGCTGCTGCAATAAGAGCAGTGGTGATAGCAACATCACTAAATGGGTGTAATACCCATAAGCACTTGCATCTGCTCAATCGAAACCGCTCTGCACTTCCGCGTTCTCCCGTAACTTTTGGCGTTTTAGTAAAATGTAACCATAGAGTTAAAAATAAAGATGATTACATACCTGAACTCCCGCAGCAGTGCTAGAAGGTATGTGGGGAAAGGAACAGGTGCTCTTGCTCTTTACAGGTCACCTTTGAGCCATCTGGGACCCCTGTAGGAGAGGGATCATTGTACGAGTGCGGTACTCTTGAATGGCACTAGGAACACTCCTTTGGATGAATTTCTGGTGTTCGCGGTCGGTCGAGTGTAGTTGAAAAGTCTTGAGGTGGACTCTGGCATAAGGCCAAGCATTGCTTCCCCCCTCCGAGGAGACAAGCATGGTATTTGATTCTGAGATGGAGGGAAAGCCACCCAGTCTCAGTATACAAGGTGCAAGTATGCATCAGATAGTCAGCACCAATGACCAGGTGGCAGGTCTTGTTGAGGAGGGTTGTGATCCTCTTCAGAGCAGTATCAGAACCAGCACCATAGATCACCAGACCATAGTCAATGGAAGATAACACAGAACTGCAGGTAACCAGTTTCAGAGCCTCCGGGGGCATAGAGTGTCTATGTCAGTAAAGAACTCCTAGATTGGTGTTAGCTGTTTTGATGACATGTTCAATATGTGTTGAGAAGGACAGGGTGTCATCAAGGTGCACTCCGAGATACTTGAAGGTGCTGACCCGCTCTAGCAACTCACCGTTTTGGCTCATTATTTGTAGGGGCCCATGCTTTTTCTTGTTTTGTGGCATAGTGAAAAGCATACACTTGTTTTTGTTTTTTTTTTTGTAGTTGAGTAACAGTTTATGATGGGAGAACCAAGATGCTAGCCTTTAGAAATTGGCCTGCAAATCAGTGGTTTACATGGCACACCTTCTACATTCCAGTGGTACAGGGATGTAATTTTATCCCCTCACACTGGTTATTGTGCTGTATACCTGGATGATGTTGTGGTGTATGGTCCAGACTGGAAAAGCCATCTGGAACACCTACGAGCAGTTATCCAATCAATCAAAAAGGCAGGTCTGGCAATTAATCCTACCAAGTGTGCACTGGGCATGCAGGAAACCAGATATTTGGGATATGTTTTGGGAAATGGAGAAGTCATGCCTGAGGTTTTTAAGATAGAAGCTATAACTAACAGCCATGTCCCTAAAACCAAGAAACATGTCAGGTCATTTTTAGGGCTGGCTGGTTATTATTGGAGATTTGTTCCAAACTTTGCAGAGTTAGCTACTTCCCTCATAGAACTCACAAAAGAATGGTACCCGAATAATGTGAAATGGACTCTAGAGTGTGACAAACCCTTTCGGGCCATTAAGGCTGCATTATGTTCAGCCTCTCTTTTGAGAAGCCCAGACTTTGAGAAACAGTTTTTGTTACAGACAGATGCATCGGAGGTAGGCCTAGGTGCAGTCTTGAGTCAGCATATAGATGGGAAAGAACATCCTATTCTATACATAAGTAGGAAATTGCACGATGGAGAGAAAATGTACTCCACCATTGAAAAGAAATGCCTTGCGGCAAAGTGGACCATGGAGTCCCTTAAGTTTTACTTAGTAGGAGCTGACTTTTTACCTGTAACAGATGATAATCCCCTCTGTTGGCTTAATCAAATGAAGGATAAAAATTCCAGAATCACACGGTGGTATATGGCACTACAGCCATTTAAATTTTAAGTGATGCACAAATCTGGGAAAGAGAATGTCAATGCTGATTTTCTGTCTAGATACGGATCTGGAATTGAGAATTCTGAAGGCTGAAAAAACAAATGTGTGAGTTTAAACTTCACTATTTGCTTTACAGATGTTATGGAAAAAAGGATACTGCATATGCGTAGAACTGTAAAGGTTATATGCTTATATGAGAATTACTAGAAAGTTTTGGAAACCTGTTTTTGTAAAACAGATTCCCTCTTAAGGAGGGGGGTATGTGACATGGTTAAACAAGGCCCTGTCCCAGTTGTTATGGAGAAAGAGTTTAAATGCAAGGATCTGTTATATTCTCTCCTTTTCTGTCTCTTCTCTGCCTCTTCTCTGTCTGGTTGCGCAACCAAATTTTCTTGTGAGACCTAGGACTTGATCACCTCCAACGGTTTTGCAATTGTCTGCCTCTCGCTATCTCTCTACCCTCACTTGCTGTTCTGTCTTTTTTCCCCCTTGCATATCTGCTGGTATAAAAATATATGTGAATAATTTTGTGGAAATGTAATTGATACTGGGATCCCTTTGTTTAAAACTGTATATAGTTATACTGTTGAAATGATTGCAAAGCTGAAACTGTATATAGTTATACTGTTGAAATGATTACAAAGCTATTTGGAACTCAAGCCTGAGATGCAATATTTAAGCCTTTTGCAGAAGATGCAAACAAGAGGTCAGTTCTGGGACACAGTTGTCTTTTTGCGGTACCTGCTGAAACTGACAAGAACCTTGGAAACTTACAAGAACATTGTGTGAGAAGCATGTTATTTTCTTAACGAGGTCCTGCACAGACTTATAAAAAAGGAGCTGCAATGTTTTGCAAAAGAGAGAGACAAAGACTGAGATTGGAAATTGAGAAGAAAAACTCAGAAGGACTATGTTTTCTATGTTTCTACTGCCGTTGTAAATAGTTATTCTGAATAATTGTATTTTTTTATTTTACTGTTATTAATAATAAAACTCTTGTTGTGAATTTTACAACTGCTCCTGATTTATCTATGCTTCCTGACCTGTGCCTCGATGACAGAGGGTCTTGCCAGACAAATCTAATTGACTTTTTTGAGTGGGTGACCAGGGTGGCTGATAAGAGACAGGCATTCAATAAGGAGTACTTAGATTTCAGCAAGGCCTTTAGGTATGTTTACACCACCGGATGTGCACCACTGTGAGCTGTACAGATGAGTTGCACTGGTGCAGATCCAGCAGTATAAACAGATGCCGGAGCATTTTAGGTGACTCCGTTGTGGCACAAAGCAATTGGTGTTTCTGTGGGTTTGTGTCCCTGTACAGGCATTTTTTGCTAGCATGTAAACCCACAGCTACACATGCACTAGTGTAGCACCACAATACCCCAATGCAAAAAAAAAAATTGTAGCTGTCTAGTCTCAGGAAAAAGGCATGTCTCACTAGACACATAACTTTTTCCAACTGCAGTGAGTCAACGCTCAGTCCCCTGACTCACCAATTAGGAAAGATTCTCTGAAGCAATACAGCAGATAATACAATAAAAAAAACAACTGTATGCAAGTGGCAGCAGGACTGACACCCTTTATGCCACTGACATATTAAAATTCTCTTATTAAGCAAATGGCGTCCAATCCAAGGGCTTTCTCTACAGCTATGATACAGGAAGTGAACATTTGTTGTACTTGCATTATATAAAATTGTTTCATTGCTTGTCATCTCTAGTCACTGTATTCTTGTATTGATGTATCGTTTGTATAGTCTGAAACTTGTGAAGTTACAATTATTGCATATTTTTTAATTTATTGTGTTGTATTTCGGTATTGGTATTCACTTGTGTAGTATGTCATATTTTTTGTACAATCTGAAACTGACATATTTAACAGGACCAACTTGTAAATAGAGCTTCCCTGCCCTAATGATGTTTGTAACAACATGTTTTACTGGTACAAAAATAACATTTTCTACTCCTGCTCTTCGATGTCCCTTCATGGGTCCTCTCATTTGAATTATGCACAAAGTGCAATAAAACAGTGACTATGGTGAAGCTCCTGTCGTGCTAGTTGTACAGCTTTCTTTCTTTTTTATAGTTCCCCTCCCTTATAATAACCACTAGGACAATCGTTCTCTTCCTTCCCTTAATCCAGTTTAGCCTAAAAATTTCACCTGAAATTTGGGTTAGACAAATGCTGAGTCTTCCTCCAGACCCCAGCAAAAATGTACCATCAACGCAAGAAGTTCAGTCTGAACTGGAGACTGACCCTGCAGCTGCATAAACAGACATCACTTGCGATGCTGGTGGAGCAGTGGCAAATTGGAGTGGAATGCACCGCAGGGGAGAGATAAGTGTACACGCGCCTTTTGACTCAGTTCCCCACAGGAGACTGCTCAAGAAGGTAAGGGACTTAGGTGTGGAAGAAAAAGGGGAGGGTGGTGCTCATGGAAGAAAAGGATTGATATCAGGGAGCCTAAAATCCCTAGCGCACAGTAACAAAACTGTGGGAAAGGCAAACAGGATGTACAGGGAAGGGGTTAAGAAGAAGCCAGGAAGGCGATCCTCTCACTGTACTGGTCATTGGTGAGATCACATCTGGAGTACTGCACAAGGTACTAGAGTCCACACCTGAGGAAAGGCTACAACAAAGTGGAAGCAGTGCAGTGGAGGGCAACTAAGATGCTAGGGACTGGGGGCAAGTTATATGAGGACAGGCTGAAGGACCTGGACATGTACTCTCTTGAGAAGAAAAGGGAAAGGGGTGACATGATAGAAATGTACAAGTACCTACAATGGATAAATAGGGTGAAAGCCAAGGAATTGTTACCCTTGATCTCAGATACAGGGGCAAGGGGGAACTCACTGAAACTTGCAGGGGCACATTCAAAAAAGATGCCCGCATGCATTTTTACATGGAAAGAGTAGTGGCCGAGTGGAACATGCTGCCGAAAGATGTGGGAAAGGTCAAATCAGAAAGTAATTTCAACCAGGGATGGGACAGGCATTTGGGCTTAGTCAGAAGATGGGGGACAGAAATTAAGGGATAGGATCACGACTAGGGTCAGTGCAGAGTTGTTAGGTAGGGTGGGCAGACTGGATGGGTCGACTGGCCTTTTCCTGCCATCAATGTCTATGTATCTATGACAGAACTACCATACCTCTACCTTAAATAAATGCCCATGGTTGAAATGTTTCCACAACCTAGCTGTGTGCTGTGACCTGAGAGTTAGGGCTAGATGTCAGTGTCAATCAAGGATCTCAACTAGCTGCTTTGCTTATCTGTTCTCACATCTGACTGCCTGCTATAGCCTGACATTGCAGCAAGCTGCCTGCACCAATCTGGTGTCACAACTGCTTGCCTACACCAGTCTGGGGTTACAGCAAGCAGTCTGCACCAGTCTGGGGGTCACAACTAGATGCCTGAAGAAGTCTTGGATCAAGGATAGCTGTTTGTCACAGTCTAGGGGCAGAAACATCTTCCTGTGCAAGTCTGAGGTCACAGCTAGCTGCAAGTGTCAGTCTGGAGTCCAAGCTAGCTGCCTGTGCCTATCTTGGGAAGGGCTAGCTGTCTGCACTGATCTGGGTCACTGCTAGCTGCCTCTGTCTATCCTGAGTCATGGCCAACTACTGTGGAAAGAAATGCATAGAAACATACAAGTTGTCAGCAGAAAAGGACCTCTTGGCCCACCTAGTCTGCCCTAAAGTACCTACCTACTGTGCCAGCATAGATCCTAATTGATCTCCGGCCTTAACTCCCCCTCCAGCCCTGTTACTAAGGTCCCCCAGTGTCTATCCCGTCCATGTATGATACCTGTTGCTGTTTCGGTACCCACCACCTCTGCTGGGAGGCTGAGGTACCTCTACAGGCCTGGGATCAGAGCAAACTACCTGTGCTAGTGTGGAGTCCAGGATAACTGCTTGTGCCAATCTGGGGTCACAGCTAATTTCCAGTGCTGGCATGGGGACACAGCAAGTTGTCTGCACCAATCTGGGTTCACACCTAGCTGCATGCACAACTCTGAAGTCAGGACTAGCTGCCTGTACCAGTCTACGAACATAGCTAGCTGCATGTGCTAATCTGATTATGTGGAGAATGAAGGAGCAGTGAGAGATCCTGGTTCAAACTAAAGACTGGGAGGGAATGATGTTTGTCACATTGTACCTCTGCCTGGGAAGTAGGTTCCACCATGTGATTCCACATCTGTCACGTCTTCTGCCACTCTATACAACACCTGTCACCAGCTCTTGGCAGCCTATTATATTTCACCCCCTGGCTGCTAAATAAATGTACATGCAGGGTTTTTGCTTATATTTCAGGACCCAGGGTACAGTCCATTAGTTTCAGGTACTGAGTTCTGTGTTCCTCAGAGCACTCCATGGTTTTAGTTTCTAAACCAACAAAGGAATTCTACTGAGCCTATTAGCAGAAAGATAGTTTTATCTTTCAACAGTTATTCACAGCACTAGCACTCTTTTTTATGGCATGCAGTACCCCAGTCCAAGCGTGCCCCATCAAATACCACTAAGGTGGTTACATAAGAGTAGGTCAGCAGATGAAGGCCTTATGGTCTATCTAGTCTGCTCAAGCATGCAGGTCCCCCCCATGTCTACAAAGCAACCTGCCTGCCTTCCTCAAATCCTCCTTGATCCCCTAATTCCCCTTTCACTCCTTCACCACTAGCAAATTTCCATTTTACTCTGTTGCATCCTCTGTTGAAGCTATCCACCCTTTTCAGGGAGGCCACCTCCTCTGGCAACTCGTTCCACTTAGCCAGCACTCTCTTGGTGAAAAAGTGCCTCCTCATCTCGCTCCTGAATCTTCCCCCCACTAGCTTTAGGCTACACCCCCTATTGGACTTGTTCACACTAAGTCAGAAGAGGCCCTCAATATTCAACATATTAGGTATTTGAAAGTCTCGATCATATCCTCCCTTTCCCTTCTGTCCTCAAGAGAGTACATGTTGAGCCCCTTGAGTCTCTCCTCACATGCGTTGCACTGCTGACCCTGGGTCATCCTGGTCGCCCTTCTCTGGACCATCCCCAGCAAGTTAACATCCTTCTTTTTTTTCATAATGAATAAACTTTATTGAAAAGATAACCAACAAGAAAAAACAGAAACTGTATCACCTCAGTTAACAGGTCCTGGGTGTACAAGCAAGGAAAATGAACCTGGAAAGACCAGGAGGTATCCAGCTTTAGTATATAACACCCTTCTACTATCTCCCTCCAACCAGCCAAAGTTAACATCCTTCTTAACTCATTATTACCTGGGTAGCCATTTTGTGTCAGTTAAACAATGGATAGTTCGGACTTCATATGGAGCTACTGGAGGTATGAGGGCACCAAAACTGCACACTGTACTCTGGGGAGGAGTCACCAGTGACCTCTACAGCGGTAGTATGACCTCCACTTTCCTGCTGGTAATCCCCTTGGCTATGCAGCCCAGCATCCGATTTGCTTCTGCTGCTGCTCTCCTGCAGTGTGCCGAGTGCTTCAAGTCATTTGTGATGATTACCCCAGGTCCTGTTCTTCCCCTGACTTGGTTACATGCAACCAGCCTAACCAGTATTTGATTTCTGGGTTCTTCACCTCCAAGTGCATAACTTTACACTTTTCAACATTGAACCCCAGCTGACAAATGCCAGACCACTTCTCTAACCAAGTCAGGTCTTCCCAGAGTTCCTGTCTCCCCTCCTCCATGGCCACCCTCCCACAGAGCTTTGTGTCATCTGCGAACAGGTAGATTTTACCACTGATCCCATCTTCTATGTCACTGCTGAAGATGTTAAACAACCTCAGACTGTGCACTGAGCCCTGTGGGACCCCACTGGTCACTGGCCTAGCTTTTGAAAATCCCCCCACTGACCATCACAATTTGGCTTCTGTCTTGCAGCCAGTTTCTGACCCATCTAGAAAGATTGTCCCCCACTCCCAGGTCTTCCAGCTTTCTGACCAGTCCCCTATGAGGTACAGAGTCAAAGGCCTTGCTGAAGTCCAGATACAGGATATCAACCACTTGGCCCTTGTCCACTGTCCTGGTCACCCAGTCAAAAAAGTCAATCAGATTAGTCTGGCCGGACCTCCCTGACACAAACCTGTGCTGCTTCTCATCCTGTAGCCCATTTTCCTTGAGAAAGCTCACCAGTCTTTCCTTCAGGGTAGTTTCCATCAATTTCCCCTCTACTGGCATCAGACTAACTGGCCTGTAATTCCTTGGTTCATCCCTTGGGCCACTTTTACAGAGGGGAAACACATATACAGTTCTCCAGTCCCGTCACACATACCCGGACTCCATAGAGATGTTATACAGGTCTGCCTGGGTGCCTGTCAGCACCTCCGCCTGTTCCCTCAGGACCCTTGGGTGCACACCATCTGGTCCTGGGGACTTGTCTGCATTCTGGGCCCTTGTGCACCTTGTCCACCTGTATAATGCCATCCATGATTCATCCCCACCACTCCCCCCTGCTCCCTTGCATCACTGGTCCATCCTTCTCGCTAGTGAATACAGAACACAAGTACTTGCTCAGCACCTCTGCTTTTTCCTCCCTTCTTTCTGCCCAACCCCCCTCCTTTTTTAATCTGACAATCTCATATTTAATATCCCTCTTTTCCCATATACAGTATATTTGAAAAGGCATTTTCACCCAATTTTACTCCCTGAGCTAGCTGTATCTTCTTTGTCACATTTGCCACCCTAACCATTCTGCTCACCACCCTAGATTTTTTTACAATAAACCTTCCTATCCTCCTCATTCTGAGTATACGTGTACTTTCAGAAGGTTGCCTATTTTCTACTGCTGTAATTTCTAACTTCCCTTCCAAACCAGTTGGGCCTTTTGGCCTTAGATTTCTTGCTTTTGATTTTGGCATACTCACTAGTGGCCTCCATCAAACCCTCTTTTATTATGACCCGTTCCTGTCCCACCTCCATCTTCTTTCTGATCCCAACAATCTGTAGCAGAATTTCTCCCATCCTATTAAAGTCAGCCATTCTGAAGTACAAAATCCTTGACTTGGTCCTGACCATCCCTCTACTCATGTCCAGGTGGAACCACACCATGTGGTTGTCACATCCCGCAAGTGGTATTTCTACCTTTACATTCTGAATATGTGCACAGATGGACAAGACCAAGTCCAGTACGGCCCTGTCCCTAGTGGGCTCCATGACACCCTGTGTCAGGAATCCACTCTGAAATGCATTCAGCAGTACTTGCTTCCTGGTACTGGAGGTAGCTGGGATTTTCCAAACCATTCCAGGCAGACTGAAATCCCCATTATTACTACCTAACTCCTGCCTGCCATTTCTATGATCTGGGACCCCAGTGCCTTGTCCATCTCCTCATCCTGTGACGGTGGTCTGTATGCTACCCCCATCCTTAGCTTCCTCCCCCAGTGGACTGTACCTGCACCCTAACACTTCAGCCTTTCCATCCACTTCTTTCTGTCTGGTATAGGTCATCCCCTCCTTCGCGTACACAGCCACTACCCCCTTCCCATCTCCCTATCCCTCCTATACATTTTATACCAGGGACGGAGATGTCCCAATCGTGATTTGGTGTGACCCATGTCTCCATGATGGCTGCAGTGTCCACCTATCTGCAGGCCATCAGTGCCTATGACTCAGCCATTTTGTCTCCCAGGTTTCTGGTGTTCGGGGACAACCCTCCGCCATGACTTGGGAACCCCCTTTACCTCTGTCCTGTGCCCCTCTCCCTTCCTCTTCCCAGCTCCTGCTTTCCACTTCCACCGCTCCCAACTAGTTGCCCTTTATTCTGTCTTGACTGGGGAGGGCCCTATCAGCCCCCTCCACCAGTTAGCTAATGGAACATTGCACCTTGCATTGAGGTTTTTTTTCCCCCATGAAATCCTCCATCCTGCTGTTCAGGACCCTTGTGCCCTTTTTACTTAAGTGTAACCAGTTTGGTACAAACAAGTTTTTATTATCCCAGGTCCCGCTCCAGTCACCAACCATCCCATACTCCTCCGCCTCACACTGCACTCTGGGTTATGCCTTGAATTCCTCAATTCTAGCCTTTCTTATAGTGCTAGCCCTTGGGACTAGTAGCACCTCCAAGAAGGCTACTGTTCCAAAGAAACTCAAAAAGAGCCTCTACACGGTTTGTGGTGCTTACAGTAACAAAATGACTGAAGACAGCAAACAACTGTGGCACTCACCCACACCTGAAGAAAATCACTAACTTTTTGAAGTAACAGTGCTTGATTGTATTTTTTTTTAATAAAATATTAGCTGCCACAAAGTACAAACTCACGCCAACCCACTAATTACCTTGGCCTTAATGACAAAGTGGAGTTAACCCCTTATCTGTAATTTCTGATCTGGAACTTTTTGTCTCTGAACTTCAGTTGCTAAGTAGAGATGTGATTTGATGTTGATTCTGTAACAAAGGAGCCTATTCACAAAGGTGCGGAGTGAGCATAGCCATATAACTCTGGGCGTGTTGCCACCCTGCACATGCCTCGCCACTATGGCCTTGAGGCATACTGCAACACATACACCCCCCATGCATCTGAACCCCAACCGTATGCACAGCTCTGTGCAGTGGTGGGCCAGAGGCTGATGCGAGGGGGCGTGGCCACACTCTGCACCATTCACGAAGGGGCAGAGTGCAGTCCGCAAGGGGTGATGGCTATGCCATCTGAGGGTAGCCGTAACCATTACATGCCCCCCTGGGATGCTGCCACATTCTGTGGTGGGGGTCATCAGACCCCCCCCACTATGGCCGCCCCATCCGTCGGGGCACTCTGGGAGGGGTGGGGCAGACCTCTGGGCTAACCCCCCCCCTTTGCTGTTGGCACACTGCGCACTTGGCTGCCAATATGGTGCCCCAAGGGCATACATAATCTACTATGGGACCCAAGTCAGGCAGCTGATTGGCTGCCTGCTTGGGTCCACTGCACTGCACCTGACTGGCCCCTGTGAACCTGCACACTGGGGGGCAGGGCCACGTACGGGAGACGCACATTGGCCAGTGTATGGGAATATGGGGAGCCACGTGGATCTCCTGAGGATGCAGAGCTGCACGGGCAGGTTATGTGCCTTTCGCGCGTACCCCCACCCACCTTTGTGAATAGGCCCCATTAATAGTATCTAGCACTGTATAAGCCAATTTAAGTCTATAATATAGTATACACTTTATAATATATCTGAATTGATTTTACTGCATACTGATTGTTTGCACCTGTTTTTCATTATGTATTCACTTTTTAAAGATGGTATGGTATGTCGTGCAATATTCCTCTTGACAAAGCACAGTGCGCCTGGGCGAATCGTTTTTTTTGTATCTGGGTTGGCGTGAGTTTGTATTTTGTGGCAGTTGATGTTTTATAAATAAAAAAATCAAGTACCATTACTTCAGCAAGTTGGTGATTTTCTTCAGATGTGAGTGCCACAGTTCTTTGCTTTCTCAGGGCTACTGATCCCCCTCTCTTGCTGCAGATTCTCCCTGACTCCCTGAACCACTCCTGCACCACCCCCACCTCACATCCTGCAAGGTCGTTCATGCCCAGGTGCACAATTATGTGAGGTTTCCCTCCCTCCCTCCTGCTCCACATGCAGGGCTCATCCCTGGCATACATTCTATCCCCCTACAGTTTGCACTGGACCCCTTCTCACCCCTGTCAATAATGAATCCCCCACGATTACTATCCTCCCCAACCTTCTTGGGACCATCCCCTCTGCTCATATTTCCTGCAAACTCCTGCCTGCCTGTCCCTCCTTTTCTTCTGCCCACCCTGAACTCCCCCTTGACACTCCGCACCAGCTACCCCCTCCCTGCCTCCTCTATCTGACCCTCAGAACTCCCATGCTCACTTCTTACCATTCCCTTCTGCTCTCTCTCCATGGCCTGACCCCTCGCTCATCCTTCCCCACCACCTCTTTCCTACACCTCACCATTCCTCCTCGCCTGAACTTTTTCCCTCTTGCTTCTCCCCTAACCATCCCTAAAGTCCTTTCTCCTGCTCCCTCCTTCCCACCCCAGATCACTGTCCTTGCCCTCCCCTCCAAGTTCTCCCACTTTTCCTCCGTCCAGTGGGAGGAACCTGTTCTACACCAGCACCCCTGGAGGTGTTCCCAGAGGACAGCCCCACATCCTGCCTTTCCACTTCCCCTTACTGTTTTCCACACCCTCCCGGGTCTTCTTTCCTGCTGGAAGAGATGGAACCTGGGGACTACACACCTCTTCCCTAAACTGACCAATATGCCTCCAAACCAGGCATCTTCCCCCAACTCCCAGGGAGCTCACAGAAACACTGCTGCCCCACACCTCCTGCACCATACAACCCTACCTGCCTCCCCAGCATGCCTCCTCTCCACATATTAACATTCTACCCTTAAACAGTGAGTAACTGACACCCACCACTGACTTAGCTGCCCTGTTAACACCCCTGTAGGTTGACTTTATATGGGGAGTAGCCAAGACCCACCACTGCCCTAGAAGCCCTGCTAACTCTCCTGTAGGCTGACCCAAGACAGGGAGTAACTAAGATTCACTACTAACCTAGGTATGAGCTGTATGTCATCCTACATGATTTCCTACCAGCTGACTCCCCTTTAGGCTAGCCCTAGATAGGGAGTAGCTGAGACTCACTACTAACCTAGGTACGGGCTGTATGCCTTCCTACTGGATTTCCTGCTGGCTGACTCCCCCGTAGGCTGGCCCTAGATAGGGAGTAGCTGTGGCCCACTAGCAATACTGCTCTCTGTTCCTAACTGAGAGAAGGCTATCCCCCCATATAGAATACCCCTACTGTTAGTCTAGTTGTAGGCCTACCCTGGAGAGGGACTAGCTGCAGCCCCTACCAGTGCCCTCTCTTTAGACAGTCCCCAGATAGGTAATAGCTGCTATTCCTATCGAACCCTTACTTACTTCTCCCATTGTCTACTTACCTTACCTGCCCTCCTTTGAGCACTGTGGCCTGTGGCCTGTGGTCCTCGCTGCGGACACCCTGCCAAGGCAGTTGTGGTAGGGCATCTCTCTTGGAAAGAGGCAGCTGTATGTATTTATTCTTTCCTTTCTGTCAGCCCCTTCCCCAGCTCCAGGCAGTCCCAGAGAAAAAAGCTATAAGCAAAAAGCTGCCTTGTGCAGTTCTCAACTGAATCATGGTTTTGAACTCCTTGGCTAGCTTGTTCCATAGTCCTGGCCACTAAAGGTGTAACACTTAGTGGTCCCAGTATGAGTCATGGCTGTTGAGACTCACCAGATCTAGCAGTGGTTGGTATCTCCCAGCAGTAACTTTTCTCCTCGCATGCAGCGGTTTTCTGGTGGCACTCCACAGACAGATTTGCCCAGTCCCTCAGCAGTAGAGCCCAAAAAGAGGCACAGTCCAGTTTTTCCAGCGCATCAGTTGGGAGGAGGTACCCTCAAAGCAGTATCCCTTGTCACTCTGCGGCGGTGGTGGTGAGTTGAGGGGATGGCACTTGGTTCCAGTGCCAACCATCATAGCAGTTCATTCTACATCCATTAGCACTTAAGAAACGACTGTTGACTAGTAAAGTACGCACAGCTGAGCAAACAGGTGTTTCCTCCCAGATGGTGCAGAATGGAGAGAATAGCTCCAACTGGAAGTTGTTACCTGAGGCAACACCTGCCTCCATTGGCCCTCTCCTCAATAGAAAAAGGATAGAAAGCAGTCCCAGTTACAGGCCTGTGGTTCTTCTCAGTCAAGGGTAGAACACCAAAGCACTGGTTCCAGTTATGAAAGGCACTGGTAAGCAGCATAGGGCACTACTTGTCTTCCTACAAGCAGGGAGGGAACAGTGAAGAAAGGACCGCCTAGGGGAGGCTGATTCCTAATCATGGCCAGAACTGCAAGGTCACAGTTGGTTGCCTCCCAGCATAAGAGAGGGACAAAATAAATTAATAAACAAACAAACTTGGCTGGGGGGGGGTGGCACAACCCATGCAGCACAGACAGCTGAACCAGGTTAGTGGCACAGTCCTAGCTCCAGACACTACATTACCAGCCCAGTCAAACGAGTAGGACAGCACAGTAACACCAGAGCATGTCTGACTGCATAATTAACTGTATGAACCACATAAACAAGAGACTGCAGTATTGACTGTGGTAAATGTTTGAATAAAGTCACAAATACAACATCTGCTTTTAATTGTTCATAAAAAATTGTATTTTACTTGGTGCTATACTTAGTGTAAGACAGTAGAAGACTATTGCCCATCGAGTCTGTCTGCTGCCTTTGCAGGTCCACATTGTTCTATTAGCATTTATACAACAGGGGTGAACTGATATGCCCCTATGTAAATAGTTGCATTGTCACCGCATGCTGATATCAGCATGCTGACATGTACACAGCGAGAAAAGCTACCAAATATCTATACTGTGTACACATCAGCAAAAAATATCAGTACCCTCTCTACATCAGACGTCTGAGCAGCCAAACGCCTGGAAAGAAAGGCAACAGAAAAAAACACAGGTACCACATACATTCTTTAAAAACAAACCATACCAATAAAAAAGGCCCTATTGTATAAAAGGTTGATGGGCAGTCATTCAATAGCAGATATATCAACACTAGTGGCAAGTGAGCTTGGTGTTTAATCACTCGTGACTCTGCTTCGCGGAGCCACTCATGATAACCCCAAGCTCACTTGCCACTCGTACTGATATATCCACTATCAAATGACTGCCCATCATGTATCCCCGGCCATTACTATCAGATATTCATCAAGTTTTGTTTTGAGTGAGGCAATTGTGTCAGTATGTATTATTTCTTTAGGTAATCCATTCCATACTTTTGCCACTCTTTGGGCGAAAAAAAACTTGTGCAACTGCTAATGATTAAAAGTAAAAGTGCCATTATTTGTGCCAACATTGATACTTTAAAGCAACAATGCCATTTTTATGTTGTCTTGCACGCAGGTGCAAGCAACATCCTGTGGTAGTACCACATTGAGAGGTGTGCCAGTGTTGGCGAATGCAGGGCACGCTTTAGTAGGTGCGTCTCCCATCCCCCAATTAGCGAGCATACTAGAGCTGATGTGGAAATTATGGAAACTGCCACCAAGTTGAAAGAAATCTGCTGCTGCAATCAGAGACAAGTTAGTCATGCAGCGGCAGATGACATGCCTCCCCAAAGTGCCTTTCCTGGTGAAACTTTTCAGTAAACATAATGGCTCCTGCCATCTGCCATACACAATCCCTATACCAACATCGGGGGTGGCCAATCCCCCATGTTGGCATGTTCCCCCAACCCACACACTTTCTTTGCCAATGGGGCCTAATCCCCATCGGCATCAGTCCCCTCCACACACATACACACGTTCTTTGCCGACAGGGCCCAATCCCCATCAGCATCAGCCACCCCCCCAAACTCAAGGGACACACTGGGAGCCCACCCAATGTGCCCAACATCCCCACCAAAGTCATGAGACACACTGGGAGCCCATCCCAGTGTGTCCAACATTTTTTTTAGTTCATCTGCAAAGAAAGAAAACTGTCCTTTGATGTCTGTTTTTTGTTTTTCACTGTAAAAGAAAACGGTCCTTCAGAGTCCCTGGTGCCCTCTCCCCCAACCCGCACCCACTTTCTATGCACCCCCTTCACCCCATACTTACCTCCAGAGGTCCAGCGCTGTGATCGTCTGTGGACAGGGACATGTCTGGACTTTTTAAAGCCAAACTGCAAAATAAAGAAATGCTGGTAAGCTATATAATGGCATCAATGGGGGTCAACTTAGGTAGATATCTCAGCCATTTTTTTGAATTTTGGCTCCAAATTGTCAACATGGGGTTCTTGGGACCCCATCTCATGAACACACACTCTGTCATCTTGTTATTCAGTCCCGAAAGGTGATTTGCAGTCACCGATTAATGAAACGACAGTGCCACTGTTCATGAGGTAGGGTCCCAAAAAGCCTATGTTGCAAATTTGGTGAAATAATTCCAAAACATTACTGTGGATTGTCGTCTGTAATGCTCACACCATTCCACCTCCACACCCACCCTGCAGCCAGTGACAGGCATCAAGGTGTGCCTTGGAGTCTTTGGCCCCAAAGTTCACCCCATTCTCTTATACTGCACCCATCTCAGCATATTTCCTTATGGAATGGGGTGAGCATAAGGCCCAAAGACCCCAAGGCACACCGCAACACTTGTCGGTGTCTGCAGTGTAGGGTAAGGTGAAATGGCATGAGCGTTATGACCAACAACCCAAAGGCACACCCAAATGCCTGTCAGTCTCTGCAGGGTGGGGTGGGGTTGGTGTCAATTCAATACTTCACTGCCATTCCTATTATGCATCTCTCTAACTCCTGCACTACCAATGCCAATGCCAGCAAGACAACATTCATCATTGACAAATGCTTGTTGGTACAGTTGCTTAATATTCAAAATGCTGTATCCAGTGAAGCATCACTGCTAGCCGTGCACCCCAGGACTCCCATTTCTCACTTTTGATAGTTTATACATGGCAGAAGACCCAGTCCTAACAAAATTCTGTTACATGAGTGCCAAGTTCACATAACAGATTGGCTAGTGGAGGTAGCGTAGGGCAGCAGTTAGGCAATGATGAGGTTAAAAGAAACTTCTTCCTGCCCAACCTAAACATAAGAGTGATTTAACTAGATTAGGAGCTGCTTTAGTTCATTGAGGGCCTTCATCAAAAGTCAAGTGAAAGGCTTTTCAGGCAGGTCCAGTGGTTCCAGCCTGAGGTCTAGGGGGTTCCAGGTCATTGGTCCAGTAGTTCCAGCTTGAGGTCCCAGGGTTCCAGTTTGTCAATCCAGTGGTTCCAGTTCATGGTTCAGAGAGTTCCAGGTCATCAATCTAGGAGTTAATCTAGGTGTCATTGCCCAGAGTTTGACAGCGCTTTTACATGCCGCTTACTTTTTCGTTGCCGATACGTTACCCGGTCTGCTCCGTTCTGTGCACTGCATTCAAAAAATCCTTTTACACACACAGCATGTTTCCCTGTGTTTACCCTTCCTGCATTTGCCAGAGTGTACCGGCATAGCAACAACACATTAGAGAGATTGGCAAACGTGTCATAATGAAGGGCACGGCATGTTTACATGGCCTATCAAAACGCAACAGAAGCTGGCAAACCCAGGAAAACAGGGAACACATTTTAAGGGAGCATTCACTTTGGTTGCAACAGAGAATGCTTTTATACAGCAAAACAGGCATTGTTACAGTGTGTCTGTACCGGTCATTCTGATACAGACCACCGCATGTAAAAGGGGGTATGAGATTGACATCGGATCCCCTTATTATTCCAAAACTGTCTAATCTACAGAGACTGGGTTAATTTCAAACAAATTCCAGAAAGTACAGTTATGTAAGAACTTACCATAACAGTATATCTTCGAGAGAGGTTCCTGCAGTAGGTCATAATATGTAGGACTGTGCCCTCTGGCGTCAGAACCACACAGCAAACTTTTGCTAACAGTCTGGTGGGGGACCGCCCACCCAATGTCATGTGACTGGCGTCCGTGTGACCCTATAAGTGGGAGGTCCCTGCACCCGCCTTCCAGTTCTCCCGCGGAGACCCAAGAAAGTGCGACAGGAGAAAAGGATGTCATCCCTGGAGCCCAATCCAAACAGGCCTGCAAGAGCAAACAGAAGACTGGGGAAAGGAGGGAGGGAAAAAGATGACCTACTGCAGGAACCTCTCTCGAAGATCAACTGTTATGGTAAGTTCTTACGTTAACTGTACTATCTTACTTCTAGAGGGTTCCTGCAGTAGGTCATAACATGCAGTCAACTGATCAGGACAAACTGAAGCATGGGAGGAAGGAAGGTCTGCAAAAAGACCAGAGCAGGTCTATGACAGAAGGCCCTGCAGGATGGCTAGGTCAAAACCTGCCCTACACCTAGAGGCAATGTCCAGACTGTAATGTTGAGTGAAGGTATGGACTGAACTCCAAGTTGCAGCAGCACAAATCTCCGCTGCAGACACATTCCTGAAAAAGGCAGCAGAGGCAGCCACACTTCTGGTGGAATGAACTTTGACCTCTCCCAGAAGAGGCTTGTCATACTTCTGGTAGCAGAAATGGATGCAGTTAGCCAACCATTTGGACAAGCACTGCTTAAACACTGCCGACCCCAGAGTCTTGGGGGGGAAAAAGAAACAAAAAGCTGGTCATCTTTACAGATGTCATTGGTCCTGTTAATGTAGAAGTACAATATCCTGTGCACGTCTAACATGTGCAGGAGCGCCTCACCCCTAGTAGTGTAAGCCGGATAATAGACCAGGAGTTCAACAGTTTAGTTCAAAGTGAACTCAGAAACCACCTTGAGAAAAAACTTAGGATTTGCACGCAGAGCCACCCGGTCTCTGTGGAAAATCAGATAAGGATCCTTACACATCAGGGCCTGGAGCTCGGAGATCCTTCGAGCAGAAGTAATGGCAACTAAAAAGAGCACCTTCCAAGAGAGATAGCACATCTCACAGCTTACTGCTGGTTCAAAGGGAGGCAAAGTAAGCTTTTCCAACATAAAATTCAAATCCCAAGGTGGGGTGGAGTTACATATAGGGGGTTTCAGGTGGAGGATCCCTCTCAGAAATGTTTTGGATTCCTCCAACTGAGCAATCATCTTCCCGTCCACCAGGGAGTGGTTGGCGGAGATAGCAGATAGGCGGAACTTTATTGAAGAGTAACTGAGTGCTGAGTCAGACAGGTGCAAGAGGTACTCCATCACCTGGGGCACTGGGCAAGGAAGAGGGTCCCTCTCTTTTTAGGCCGCCCAAATGGAAAACCATTTCTATTTCATAGTGCAAGTAGCTCTAGTGGAAGGCTTTCTAGCCTCTATCAAAACATGGGTGACCCTGATGGAGTCTCCAAAATAGTTAGTGATTATGTCTGAAGAAACCACATATGGAGATGTAGGGACCTGAGGCCCAGATGCACCAGTCTGCCCATATCCTGCGTCAACACCTCGCACTGAAGAGGCAGAGGTACTGGGGGTTCCACAGCCAACTGCAGTAGGAGTGGAAACCAAATTTCCCTGGGCCATAGGTGGGCAATCAGCAACAGTTGTGCCCCCTCTGCCTGAAGTTTCAGCAGAACCTTCTGCAGAATGGGAAAGGGAGGAAAGGTATACAAGTATCTCCCTGTCCAATAGAGAGACAACGCATCTAACCAGATAACACCAGGCACTTGAATGAGTGAGCAAAGCTTGGGAAGCTTTGCGTTGGATGGGAAGGTGAATAGATCTACCTCTGGATGCCCCCATCGGTGGAACAGATTTTCTGCCACTTCCTGGTGTAGTTCCCATTCATGAGCTAGTGCTAAGGTATGACTGAGGCTGTCCGCCAGGATGTTGTGCACTCCTGGAACATACATGGCCATGAGATGAAGACCGTGCTGGACTGCCCAGTACCCGACCCACATCGCTTCCCTGCACAGGGATTTGCTTGTTGATGTACTAGACCACGGACATATTGTCAGTCTGTATCAACAGTGTTCCCACTGTCAGAAGGGACTGGAAGGCCTGAAGGGCATACAGGACTGCCCTCATCTCCAGAATGTTTATGTGGAGCAAGTATTCTAACTGGGACCATTTCTCCTGGGTTTGGTGGTCTCCCAGGTGAGCTCCCCAACCCAGACCCGATGTGTCTGTGGTAAGGTTCCAAGAGGGTGGGAAGGGCATGAACAGAGTCCCTCGAGACAAGTTCAGAGGGTCCTGCCACCACAAGATGTCCTTCTTAAGTGTACTGGACACCAGAATAGGGTGATCCAGGTCATCTGTACCCTGATACCACTGGACCCGTAGGGTCCATTGGGTGACTCTCATGTGCAGCCTGGCCAAAGGTACAGTCAGAATAGCCACAGCCATCAAGCTGAGGAGGTGTAAAAACACCCTGACTGGAGCACGGCTGGAGAAGGCTACCAGTGTGGCCTGCTCCTGCAAAGTATCCACTCTGTCTGCCAGGAGGAAGGCCTTGCCCTGGACTATGTCCAGTACCGCCCCAATGAATTGGAGGCACTGAGATGGGACCAGAGACGACTTGGGGTAATTGATAGTAATACCCAGTCATGCAAAAGGATCCAGGGTGGAGGACAGGGAATCCTCCAGGCTGTCCCTGGACAGAGCTGCTATGAGCTAATCATCCAGGTATGGGAACACATAAATTCCCTGGCGACGAAGCACTGCTGCTGCCACCACTGCAAAGCACTTGGTGAAGACTTTGGGTGCCAAGGAAAAGCCAAAGGTGAAGGCTTTGAACTGGAAGTGCTCCCCTCGGAAGGAAAACCGCAGGAAGCAGCGTTGGCCTGGGAAAACCGGTATGTGCAGGTACATGTCCTGCATATCCAGTGCACTGAGCCAATGGTCTGTCTGGAGCAGGGGCAGGAGTATTTGGAGCATTAGCATGTGGAGCCTTTTGTTCTCTGCATAAAGGTTCAGATGGCTGAGGTCTAAGATGGGCCTGAGACCGCCCGTCTTTTTTGGGGACAAGGAAAAAATTGGAGTAATACCCTTTTCCCCTCAGCACCCAGGGAACTAGCTGTTGTGTGGAATTTTGGAGTAGAGCCTGGATCTCATCTCTGACCAGAGTTACATGGTCTGAGGGATAATGATAACATCTTGGAGGAGAGTCTGGAAGTTTTCCAGAAACTCGATGGAGTGCCCTTTTCCTATGAGCTGAATGACCCAGGAATCCAACGTGATGCCCTGCCACACTGCTAGGTGGAGGGCAGATCTTCCCCCCACTGGCTCCACACTGTTTGGAGGTGGAGGGGGTCTGAAGGAGTCAGAAGTTGGAGGAACGGGTGGGGGAAGGCACCACCTGCAGCTCATTGGGTCTTGGAGGCAGGGGGAGAGGCAACGGCAGGTCCCGATGCTCTCCTTTTATTTTGACATCTGTTAAATGGCTGTTTGCCTTGGTGCTTTTGCTGGTGCCAAAAGGGCTGCTTAGGCTTGAAGCCCGCCTTGTACATGGACTTAACTTATCTGAGGGCCTGCCCACTATCCTGGCAGCCCGAGATGATGTCTTTGGTGTCACCCCCGAAGAGGATGGATTCTCAGAATGGGGCATCCTGTATGGCTGCCTGAACATCCTGAGAGAGCCCAAAAATATGGAGCCAAGCGTGGTGCCTGAGGCAGTCTTCTGTAGCCGAAGAGTCAGCCATGGCACCTACAGAGTCATAGGTAGCCCTCAATGCATGCCTACAAGATATTTTAGACAGCCTTAGGGCCTTGGTGAGCTCCGACTTAAGGTCCAAGTCCTCCACCATTTCTAGCCTGGCCTCGTGCTGAGCCATGGTAGCTTTTTGGTATGAAATCCTATGTGCCACATAGTTCAAGGAACGTAATGCACATGTAGATGAGGACCGGATCTTTATGGCCAAACTGATCTAACTGCCTCGACTCCTTGTCAGGAGGGGAGGTGCTCATATGTTTAGGTTTGGCAGTATGGTCATGAGCTGCAGCGATCACAATGGAGTCTGCCTTTGCGTGAGAGCATAGATGAGGAGCACTCTCTGGTGAATGGTAGGCCCGGTCCACCTTCTTGGGGACGGCCAGGATGGAGTGAGGCATCTGTCAGATAGTGGAGGTGAGATCCTCGTGTGGCTCTGTCCATGGTGGGATCACAAAGGGTGATGCCTCTGCTAAGTCCAAGTGCTCTTCTAGGCGCTTGCATTTCGGGTTTTGCTCCTCTGCATTCTAACCATTAGCTTTTTGGAGAATGTGGAGGAGCTTGGTGAAGGAAGGGTCTTTGGGAGGAGATTGGGAGACTCCTTACCCTTGGACAGTGTGACTTCCGAAAGGTTTTCAGAGGACGAGTTAGAGGAGTCACTCTCCAAATCCGAGGATTCTCCCTTCTCAGAGGTCATCTCAGTCAGAGGGACCTCTGGAATAGCACCCCCAGAAAGGAGTGCCATGGTGGAATGGCCTGACCTGTGAGAACCCACAGGAGACAAAGAGTGGAGGGTGGGGGTTGCCACCAGGGCTAGCAGTCTCTTATCCAAATCTGCCACCGGCTCTGATCTGGCCTCCTTCCACCAGGTCTGGAACATGGCCTGGAAGTCCTGCTGAGGCTGAGAAAGAGGCTGAGGTTGAGGTTGAGGTGGAGGCTGAAAGTACTGGTAACCCACCCCTGGATAACAAGGGGGAGGGGGGAACCTGGAGCCTGAAAAGGGGCCCCATAGCCTAGCAGCTGATATCCATAGTAAAAGCCGGGGGTAAAAGGGGCTGACATTGGGCCTGATGTCGGGTAGTCTGACATCAGTAGGCCCAGGTAATGTGGGTAGCCCAAGAGCGGACCATGGGGGATACCCTGATGGTCCAAGGGGGTCCCCAGGGGCCTCAAAAGAGGTGGAGCAGAGAGACCTGGCAAGTTATCTGGCATCGGGAGTCCCGACATTAGGATAGCTGGTGCCGGGGGCGGCGCAGGGAAGCCTGTCATCTGGTCCTCAGGTGTAGGAAAAGATGGTCTCAGTCTTAGGGAGTCTGATGGAGGCTCCAATGGAAGTTGGCCCAAGGAACCTGAAGTCAGTGGCCCGGAGCCTGGCATAGGAATCCCTGATGTCAGGGCTGAGGGAGGGCCTGATGGGGTAGGAAGATCCCTGGGAGATGGTGGAGGAACCAACCCCAATGTGAGAGCCCTGGGAGGATTATTCATTGGGGTCTGGAGGGTTACCAGCAATGGAGTGATGTAGTTGAGGCACAGGTCAGGAAGCATAGGAAAACCAGAAGCAGTTGTAGAATTCATCAAAATTATTTATTTACACTAGCAGTAACATAAAAAAATAAACTTGTTCAGGGCCGGCCCGGTGGCACTGAGGGTTGAGGTGCTGGACACCACACCTCGCTCCACGCCGATGATCCGGATTCAGGAATGAGCCCGGGTCATCAGGGGTTGGCAGGGAAGGACTAGGATTGAGCATCCGCAAACTGCTCTCCTAGTCCTGGGGTGGGCTAGGAACATCCAATGCGCTGTAGTGACCTCTGGGGATGCCCAGAGGTACTACTAGCATCGGTGCAAAATGTGGGGGAATGTGGTGGACGTCGGCATGCTGTGCCTGGATGTCACTGTGTGTCCATGTTCCAAGGGACAAAAGAGGAGGAAAAATCATCTGGGCACGACCGTGCAGCCTGATGGGCGCTCTCTGCGCTGCTCAGAGGACTTGTGAGGAGTCCCGTAAGGGAGGGTCCCATGGCTGTCCTGGCTGAGAGAGGCATGGGGGGCCCTCCAGCAGGATGCCAAAACGGCCATCCTGGATCCTCCTGGGTGTGGTTAGAGCCACCCAGCTCTCTGGGTGGACAGAGCCGGCGGCTGGATGCCCCACACCGGAAGCGCCGCAGCAGGTGGAAAACTACAGTGGATATAAAAAAAAAAATAAACTTGTTCAGTATAACTATTTACAAAAGCAAAATAAAATAAAGATCCATCTGAGTTTTCCTTCAATCTCTGTGTCCCTTTTTTCTCTTCTTTAAGCAGTTGCAGCTCAGCTCTCTTAAAAGTCCTTCCAACCCCCACTCGTAACAAGCATTCTGTTCTTGTAAGTATCAGGCATGTGCAGCTAGAGCACAATGTACCAGAAATGAGGCCCCTTTTCCACAGCTCTTCTGCAAAAGGCCTAAATATTTGCACTCAGGTGACCCCTTGAGTTTTCCAATAGCTTTTTGCAATAATCTCAAACCACAATTATATACATTTCAAAAATTAACACTATATCATTTCCAAATAAAGGGATCCCAATATCAGTTACATTTCCATACAATGATTTACATATATATCTGCAGATATGCAAGGGAGGAAAAGACAGACAGCAAGTGAAGACAGAGAGACAGTGAGAGGTAAAGAATAGCAAGATTGTTGGGGTGATCAAGTCCTAGGTCTCACAAGAAAATTTGGTTGCACAACCAGACAGAGAAGAGACAGAAAAGGAGAGAATAGAACAGATCCCTGCATTCAAACTCTATCCATAACAACAGGGACAGGGTCCTATTCCACCCTGTCACAAGTGGGTGAAGAAAGGACCACTTCCAGGGGATCCACTTCCCCCTCTGTCCCGGGTAGAGGGTTGGGAACAGGAGGTTCCACTGGCAAAGGTGGAGGGGAAGGCTCCCTGTCAGGGAAAACCTGATAGGAGGGCTGACCTTGGGAGGTCAGCAAGCTCAGCTGGACATCAGGTGTGTCGGCATCAGCCCCCAACGGGTGAGCTTCGACTGGGTGGACACCAGAATTTCCTGCGTCCAACTTATCGGTCTGTAAAGGATGAGCTGGGCAGGTGGGGGGAGGAGCCCCTGACCAGCTTATTGGCTGATGTTGGTCAGATTCCCTCTGGGTGGGAACCCAACCTATCGACGACCGAGCGTGATCTGGAAGAACCGGAGTCCAACTTACTGATGTTGACTGGGCATCTGCTGGAGGTCCTGGCAGGTGACTTATCCATCGAGGATCCTGTCTTTGAGCCCATCTTAATGGGCTTAAGAGAAGCAGAGGAACCAGAGAAACTGGATGACGAGGCCTGAACAATCACCTGGAGAGGCGGCCGAGGAGCGGTCATGTCCGCAGGCTTAAGCCCTGCAACCTTGCTGGTAGAGGGCTGCTCTCGGTCTTCCTGATGCTCCCATTCCCGGTGCTTCTCTTTGTCTTTCTTTTTCTTCTTAGCCTCCGAAGAAGGGGAAGAAGTGGAGTCCCTCAGCTTCTGCATCGCTTGCTCTAAAGTGGCCATCCTGGATTTCAAAAGATGGGCTTCTAGGGCCTGCTGTCTGCATTTGCATGTGGCCTGATTGAAGGGCTTGCAATCCAGGCAGGCCTCGATGTTGTGGGCTGGGCCTAGGCAGAAGAGGCAGAGCTTATGGCTGTCTTTATGAGGGATCTGCGAGCCGCACTTCTCACACTTCTTCTTGGTCTTCGGAGGCTCGGATGGAGAAGACATAAAACTTGAAGAATTACAAACTATTATCGGTAGAAATAGCTTGAATACTTATCAAAATGGCAATCAACTAGAGCAACATTCACCACGAGGTCCTTGCTCAGGTCGATGGCAGGAAAGAACTGGAAGGCGGGCACGGGGACCACCCACTTATAGGGTCACACTGATATCAGTCACCTGACGTCAAGTGGGTGGTTCCCCATCAGACATTGCTAGCAAAAGTTTGCCGTGCGGTCCTGACGCCAGAGGGTGCAGTCCTACATGTTGTGACCTACTGAAGGAACCCTCTCGAAGTAAGATCTGACTCATCTGCAGAGACTGGGTTAATTTCAAACAAATTCCAGAACTGTCTAATCTACAGAGACTGGGTTAATTTCAAACAAATTCCAAAACTGTCTACTTTACTGAGACTGAATTAATTTCAAATAAGGATATATCAAAGCATTGAAGTTCCAAACCATTAACCCCTTAGGGGGCATATCTGTCTTTTGTCATTTAGAATTTGCATCGTTCTAAGATATAGCTGTTGTTTAAATGTGATAGCACCTGCAGATATTGTCTAAATATTTGCTTTACCACTCACCTATGTTTCCCAACACTGTAGTTACATGGTATTGGTGTACAGAACGTAGTATAAATTTATTAGTATCTCCATTCAGTAACTTATCTTTGATTACTGTGTGTAATAAAACATAACTTTTCATCTGAGAGTTCCTTCTGCTCTTCCTTGCAGTAGTTAAGGGTCACTTACTTCGGTTCCATCAGCCTCAAGGCTCAGGTTAGTCTACGCACCCATCATCAGGAGGGAAGGTAAGGTGATCAATGGAACATCAGACAGCCTGTGAGCCACAGACATAGGGTTTCTCTTACAAGTTTCAAAAGTATTGAAAACACTCTAAGAAAACACTCCCATTTCGCTGCTGTACTGTATGTGTAAAATGTAAATTCCAAACCAGCCAACACCTTGCTTATCTACATGAACTTTGCCTTTGGCTAATGGCAGGATCACCACTACCAGCATGCAGATGTTGTTATTTCACTATCCCGTGCGCTTCACCCTGAGAGGACAAACAAGCATAGATTTATTACCACAGCCTCCAACGAAATGACCTCATGGATGAGGTAAGAGATTACATTTTGTTTTCCTCTGCACCAGGTGGGATCTTAAGGTATTTAGCACTCATCTCCTCTTGCTGATCAGCTTCTGCAATGCCCATGCTGAAGGAATTGTAGAAGTTGAATTAAGGCACACCCAACTTTCATGAGAAAGATTCAGGCTCACCTGCTTCATTATCCCCTGTTATCTTATACTCTATTCCATTTCCCCTTTTTGAATATAACAGGCAGTATACTTTTTACATATTTCGCATAAACAGAAAAACAACAGTATTAACCAGAAATATTCCCCCCTATTTTCCAAACAGCTTTAATATTTGCAGAAATACTATTATCCCTAATAACACATAACCAGGGAAGGGAGTGCTCCCAGATGACAGGTTCCAGTTGAGAAGGACAGAGGCAGATCTCAGTTTACAGATACCCAGTGAAGAGCAGCAGGAACTGATCCCAGCTGACAGATACACCAAGTGGGGCGGGAAAGGGACTGATCCCAGATAACAGGCACTCAAAAGGTGAGGGAGCAGGAACTGATCCCAGATGACAGCTACCCAGTGGGGAGTGGCAGGGACTGATCCCAGATGATATATACCAAGTAGGGAGGGACAGGGAACTGATCCTAGATGATAAGTTCTATAACAAGTGTCAAGGGGTGGGGACTGATCCCAGATAACAGGTAGCCAGCTACCCAGTTGGGAGTGCCAAGGACTAATCCCAGATGACAGATACGAAGTGGAGAGGGGCAGGGACTGATCCCCAATAACAGATACACAGCGTCTGATCCCAGATAACAGATACGAAGTGGAGAGGAGCAGCGACTGATCCCAGCCGATAGGATCCCAGTGGGGAGTGGCATGGACTGATCCCAGATTACAGAAACCCGGTTGAGAGGGACAAAAACTGATCCGAGATGACAGGTACACAGTGGAGAATATCAGGGACTGATGCCAGATGTTAGGTGCCTAGTGGTGAGAAGCAGAAACTGATTCCAGGTGACAGATATTAAGTGGAGAGGGGCAGTGACTGATCCCAGATAACAGGTGCCCAGTTGAGAGAGTCAGAAACTGATCCCAGATGGCAGGCATCTTACGGGTATGGGCAAGGACAGATCCCAGATGACAGTTACCAAGTTGGATGGGTCTGGGACAAGTCCCAGATAACAGGTACCCCGTGGGGAAGAGCAGAAACTGAGCCCAGATGGCAGGCATGCAGTGGGGCAGACATGGGCTAATCCCAGATGACCGTTACCCAATGAGAAAAGTCAGGAACTGATCCCAGATAACTGGTACCCAGTAAGGAGGGGCAAGGACTGAAACTTATTTAGATAACAGTTACATAGTGGGGGAAGCAGGAACAGATCCCAGATGACAGATATCCAGTGTGGAGAGGAAGTGATTGATCTTAAATGACAGGTACCCAGTAGGGAGATGCAGAGAGTAATTCTATGTTATGGGTACTCAGTGAGGAGAAGCAGCGATTGATCCCAGATGATAGGTCCCCAGTAGGAAAGGGCAGGAATTGATTCTAGATGACAGGTAACCAGTGGGAAGTGGAAGGAACTGATCCCAGATAGCAGGCATCTAGTACAGGGACACAGACTGAGTAACTAAAAACTACTTTTCATGCAGTTGTTTTCTGTACTGTTGAGGCTAAAGGAAAGAATACCCAAGAGCGGTAATGGGGGGGGGGCTAGTGTTTGCCCCAGAGTTGCATCCCTGAGATGCACTGCCATCTTACTTTGAAAAAACATTTTTATACCGGGCTTCTGCTGTTGCTGCCACCAAGATACAGGGACTGAACTGGCAGTGCCAGCAAATAAGTAGGGGAAGGACAATAAGGGTATTCCAGTACAGTACTGCATTCAGGGGGCCGGGAGCAAAAGCAATTTAGTGACAGCTGTATCTCTCTGAAGTAGTTATGTAGTCCTCCTTGATTTTTAAAAAAGAGGCTGTTCTAAAGATGTCTCAAAAAGGTCTACAGAGCCCTATTATTTCTGTTTAGCTTGCCCTGTACCCTTTTGAAATTTAAAATCCTGACTACTGGCTAGAGTAACAGTGTAAGTAACACTGGTAGAGTGAAGGTCAAACTGACCCTCTAGTTCATGGGGGGGGGTACTGTCTACCAAATGTTTATGGCACGCTATTTGCATTTGTGATAGAGTACCCCTGGTTGTTTACATGTGTGGATTAGTGATTGACTTGCTCTGTGATATGGGTATGATTTTATTGGGCAGATGTGTTTAATACATAAGCAATAAGGCATGAAGGTGTGTGTGTGTAAACCATATTTTACAGTACGGCCAGGGGCGTAGTAAGGCAGGAGGCAGAAGGCCGAGTGACTTCAGCTGCATGCCGTGCTGTAAAATATGGTTAACACACACCCCTGAGTGCCTTATTGCACTTATAAAATTGGCTCCTTTTTTTTTTCTTTTGGACTATTGGGAAAAGCATGTTTTTAAGTAGAAAAAATAGATTTATTTTGTGCATTTGTGATAAAATAGTCCTTCCGCCCACTGCAAGTGATGTCATTGATGATGTCATTATATTATTGCCTCCTTTCTTCTTCCTGTTTTTTTTCTCTCTGTTGTTCTCCACATTCAAGATATGGAATGTTTATCATGGAATGTTTACCACCGGCAGAATTTTTCTTTCCCAACACACTGTACACACAGACAGCAAAGGCCTTTGTTACAGTCAGAGACTCACTTATCTCACTGTCAGGGCAAGAGGAAGAGAGTTCCCTGATAAGCAGATAAAGACAGAAGGGGGATTTTTCACTGTCAGCAAAGAAACAGTTGTAGTGAAAACTGTAAATAATACTTATTGTTTCTAATTTGTTTATGTATATAAGGAGAGCGTGATAATCAGGGAAACATACTAATTGCCAGCAGATTAGACCTTACAGTCTATCAAGTCTGCTTGAACCTCAGATCCCTAGTTGGGTACTGAGGCCCTCCCCCCCTTGTGTTCCAGAAACCCTCTATCATCCATCCCACCCCCCTGGGCATCATCTGATACATCCGTTTTCTGTGTCTGTCCCACCCTCTCTTGAAGCCCTCCACTGTGGATCTCTGAACCAGCTCGCCAGGCAGCGTGTTCCAAGGATCCACCACCCTCTCAGTGAAAAACCTCCTCCTGTTTTCCCCCCTCACTCTTCCACCTTCCAACTTCAAACCACGCCCTCTGATGATACCGCCCTACTTTAGTCTAAAGATCCCCTCCGTGTTTACCCTATTTATTCCCTTGAGGTACTTGAAGACCTCAATCATGTCCCCCCCGTCTCTCCTTTCCTCCAATGAAAACAGGCCACGGTCCTCAAGTCTGTCCTCATACGTCAAATCCCCTAGTCCTCGTATCATCTTAGTTGCCCTCCTCTGTACCCTCTCCAGGAGCTGTATGTCCCTCTTTAAGTGTGGTTCCAGTACTGTACACAGTACTCAAGGCATGGTCTAACCCTGGTAACAGCATTTAATTCATTTGTTTCATTTTTTTATTTAAGGTAGTTTTATTTTTAGGGTCCAGTTAAAGTTTTTTTTTTTACAGTATAAAGGCAGCAGCCATGTTTGTGGTGGAAGATCAGTTCTAGCATTAGGGGGCTAATTGAAATGACTGTGTTCCAAATGCCCATTGATCTGTGTTGCAGACTCTTCACTGCTGAGCAGTCCTTTTTTTAACCATGTGTAAACCATATTTTACACATAAATAAGAGCCAATCAGATTACATGATTTTCACCCTATCATTTTATAATTCAGAATATAACACATAGGGTGATTTGCATTTCTAGATTTTGTTAGAATTAGGTTCAACTCCTTGCCCTGATTTCAATATGCTAGCCCCTCCCCCCCTCAAACACTATTTCAGTGTGTAGTGGACCACCCAGGGTCCTCAGGGTTCACCTCTCATCACCTCCTGAGGGGTCCGGCCTGGGTTACCTAAGGATATGCTACACTGGGTACACTGACCTAACATGGTGCGGTTCCTCCAACTGGGGTGGCAATATAGTGTGCCTGGATGCTGACACACAAGGCTATTACACACACACACACACACACAGAAACAATGTATAAACTGCCCACACAGTCGAACCCCCAAAACAAGTGATACAGTAACACGATGACAACCTCAAACCAAGAACTGAATTTAAACTAATTTATTTAAAAGAGAGGGTACAGAAGGGACAAGGGGGCAGTAAGGTAAAATGGGAGCAATGGGGGTACAGCAGTAAACTCTATAACTGTATGCAATAAAATGCTAATACTTTAGGCAGTCAATAAAACAGTTCAACAACCCTCGCCACAGAATCTGCCCTCCCCACTGGTGGGCCTCAAACCACCAATGCTGCTGCACCCAGTTCATTTCCCCCCAGAGGTCATGGGTGAGAGCTCTCAGTAATTTCTGGGTTGCAGTGGGTATCACACTGGGTTGCAAATGCTGCTAGTAGGGTGGAGCTCATTGGCGAGCCTCAAATTGTTGCAGGTAAAATACACTTTAAACACAACTGTTGTGGAACACAAAACTGTAACTCGTTTGAAAAGAGGCCCCTAATTGCAATCTAGAGGATGGTGGCCGTGTGGCCTCCGAAGGTCTTCTGCCTGGGCCTCTCACACTGGCAAAGTACCACCTAGGAATTCTCCCTCACTCCCTGGCACAGTGCCCAAGAGGTGCAGCAGGCCTGGCAACAGAGTGAGTGATGAGCGCACTGGCCGTGTCGGGTTGCTGCACATGTGCAGTATGAGCATTATGGAGCCACAGCTTCATTCAATACAGGGTGTGTGCACGCAGCAAGCACAAGGATCCCAGCTCCGAGGAGGCAGCAGAGATGTGAACAGAGTTAAATGGCATCATCGAGCGCCCATCGAAGCTGGTTCCCGATGAGGGAAGGCAGCAGACTTGGAACAAGAAACAGAGCAAGTGCGTATGCGCACCAGTGGGGAGAGTGGCTCAGAAGGCTACCTCCCAAATTGGAACCCGCGACTCTGCAGTGGGGAAAGTGGCAAGTTAAACAAGTACCGGCTTAGCCCAAGGCAGACAGCGGGGCCAGGAGACTGTTACAGCAGCACTGAGGAAGTTAAAATTAAATGGCAGCCTGCTGCGTCTCCTGGGCACAGGGAACCTACAAGCTACTGCTCCCATCTTGTGCTCCCTGCCTCAGCCCCACTAGCAGTCTTTAGGGCCAGAGAGCAGGGAGAGCGGTGCAGCAATGGCTGCGACAATCCTTAGTGGGGCTCTGGTTAGCATCCCACCAGGACTCCTGGCTGCTGACTGAAGTGCCCTATTGGTCCCCACCTCAGCAATCATGGGGGACCAGTGGGTGAAGGCACTCGTCCCTCTCACTGTAGGAGGCAGTTCAGGTAAGACCCAGATTGGGGTGGGGGGCTTACAAATGGAAATCTCAATAGGCACCATGCACCATGTTTGTATTTGAATGGGCCATGTTTGTCAAGGAAAAGGACCAAATGTGAGGCAGAATAACTGTCTTGTAAGCAATGTAACAGGTTGGTGTGTCACAATCTATATTCTGGTACACCCTGGAATGATTTAGCACCATTTGTATACGCATATTGTTTGGGAACATCTGATTTAAGACACTGATTTAAAAACAACCCAGCTAAACTGGAAGCATGTCACTTCGCCTTCCAGTTCAGAGGCACCACCTCAGACTTTCAACATGTCACCTCAGAGGCAAAGTGCAGTCACAGAAGGGCAAGAAACCCCAATTGTTCCAACAGCCCTGGTGGTGTCATTCAAGGTTTCCTTAAAAAGTCCGTTCCCAAACCCGGGACGCCGTCGTGGTTCGAGGTATGGCGTCCAGCGCCTCAGCCCTCTGCACCACCAGGTCGGCAGGTCTTTTTAATATGTCTTATGGATGACTTACAGTTCCTTAGGAGTCTGGTGGTAGTGTGGTTGTAATGCTACTGCTGTGTTGCCATCAACATGGCTTAGGTCATGTCTGGAATCCAGGATCAGTACACCTACCTGGTGACCAAATAAATAAATAAAATAAATTAAAAACACTGGAAATGCACTTCAAAGTGTTTTTCTAAAACGTTTTTGTGGGGACTGCTAAAGTTACTGATATGAGTTAAATAAATATGACTTACTTATTTCTGACTACCCCACAAAAGCCTGTATTCAAGTTCAAGTTTATTTGCAGGAAAATTCCATTAAGCACGCTCATTTACAAGGATGTCCCGGTAGGACATCTTGGTACAGTATACCAAAGTGTTACAATAATACAATAGCATATAGTACAGCACAACACAGCGGCAGTACATGAATTCTGTTTGGTTTTGACACATGTAAACAATGTACAGTAAGAGTTGAGATAAATTAACTTTCATGCCGAGCTAAAGAAGCAGAGTTAACAGGCAAAAAAGGGAGAAAGAGGGCAGCTGGGCTAGTAGGCAGGAAGGTAGAAATGAGGGGACATAAAAAGAGTTTACAGTCAAGTGCTTTCAGTGTTGTAGGGGTTCTCCACTAGGAGGACTGCTTGCTATTTTGGCAATGCAACTTTCAGCAAGCACTTTGTTGGCCATAGTTTTGAATGTGATCAAGGAAGTCAGTTCAGGTAGTTTTAAAATTGCTTGAAGTTTATTCCAAATGAACGGGATAACATGACTGAGTGCAGCTTTGACATAGAGTGTACGGAGTTTGGGCACTTCAAATAAAAGGTATGCATTTTTTCTAAGAGTGTAGGTGCAATTGTATCGGTGTAATAGGAAGGTGACATAGGAGGGAACTTTGTTTTGGAATGCTTTAAGAGCCCAGATACTAGTGAGGAGTGTCCTTCTTGCAGCCAGGGATGTCCAGCCTACTGCCGAGTAGAGGGCACAGTGATGGGTTCTATAGGGTGCGTTGGTTATGAACCGGATTGCGTGGTGAAACAGTGTGACCAGCTTTTGAGCATTCACTAAAAAATTAACTGTAATCAAGTTGTCAGCTGGAATCATGTCCTTGCAGCTGCTCACTGAAACTGCAGCCCCAGGTCACTGTCCATGATATCATGCCAGGAGGTTTTACCAACTCGGCTTTTACCAACTCGGCTTATACCAACTCGGCTTGCTCATGCTTGACTGAGTGTCCAGCAGCAGCTGTGATGAGACCAAGTACGGAGCAAACAAAATGGCAGTACGTCTCTGGATGGTCTGTGGGTGCAGTGAAGGGTGGCTAGCCTGAAGTCCAGTACAGCAAAGGATGCTGCATTCAGTAAGAACTCGCTGGAGTCGAGTACATGCATAAAAATGTGGTACACGTTATCAAATATCTCGACAATGGCAGATAAAACGTCTGACTGGAGGACAAACAATTACCCAGGTAGGCATCCAGAGATGCACTGCTGTTTTGTTTGCCATGTCTGGAGGAAGGCCTGGAGAACACCCATCAAGCCAGTAGTGCTACAGCTACTGGGACTTCAACTCACTACATAGGGACCCTCTCTGGCTGGCATTTGAGAAATGTGTCCCTTGGTGGCAGCAGTATTAAGTGTTAGGGTTAGAATACTCTAACTGTCACCACCTGGACCATCATGGGCCATAGCAGGCTCTCCCCTATCACCAGAGTTTATATGGCATCCTGTGAAGATGTCTGGTGTCAGAGAAAAGGGGAACATATCTGGCAAGTCGTTATGCAGCCATTTCAAAATCAGGGAAGTAAGTTATTTTTTAAGTTATCAAAATTTGTTGGCATTTTTTTTCAACATGCTGGAGGTGTTTTGTTTTTTTTTTACCAGGAGAGACACACTAAGCTGAAAGTTTGTTTACAAGTGCAACCTTGGAACACAATGAAGTTAAGTGACTTGTCTAGGGTCACACAGTATGCAAGTGGGAGCTGTGGGATTCAAACCCAGGTTTCCAGGTTTGCAGCTCAGAGCCTTAAACCACTGTGCTATACTGCCTGTATTAGCTCCCTGAGGGATTTCTGTTTCTCTCAGGAGAAAAAGTTAGAAAATCCATTTAACCCCATACAAACAGATAAAAAATGCACAGAAAGAAGACCTTTGGTCCTTTGAGTCCATTCTTCCAGCCATATCTAAGATTACTCATATCGCCTACATGTGTATCGTGCCTTTAGACTCTGTCTGGGGCACGTGAAAATTGTGGAATGCGGATGTCATGAATACTGCTGTGTGGGAAATACTGTATTATGGAAACAGAAGTTGGAATGCAATAGTTCTGAGATTACTTGATACAAGGGTGTGCTCTGATTGGTGAATTGAACTACCGGTACAGTTAAAAGAGAATAATTACTCTCCGAGGCAGCAGTTGCCCCAGAATCATTCTCTCTGTTGACAGAAACAGGTTATCGCCAAGAGGGAATCAGTCAACCCCAGTAACAGACACAGACAGAATTACCATGAGAATTATTTTATTGGGTGTGAGTCACAGGGTTAGCCAGTCTTTGAAACTCCAGTCTCAAAGTGCTGGTGTTACCTTGTGCCGATGACATTAGCAGCTTGGATTCTAAATACTGTAAACTACAGACATAGCTTAAAACCATAGGATCGGTGTTTGTTTCTGCACCTGTATTGTTCTAGTGTTCCTATCAATTGCACAAAAACTAGACCGAGGGACATCTGTACTGTTCAGCAAACATGGGGTATCATGTGGTCACCACCAGTCATAGTAAAGCTGGTGCAGAAGTACACAGGTGCGATACAGCTAATTGTTAACTATAAATGCGAATGATGATGCCTCCAAATCGGAAAGTATGCTAGTCATTTATATTTGGGGATCCTTCTGAAATAAATAATGAATCTAAACAGATGAGGTGAGGGCATACCAGGCCAGAGACTGGAATGGATGGGTAGTGCTGGAGCACCATGAAAATCCACTACTTTTCAATGCAATCCCACTTATATTTTATCAAAACAGACCTGAATGATATCTGACTTGATTGTTACAATGGGTTCCCAGCTGAAATTGGAGAGGGAGCAAACTCTATTCACTTTAAAACCGGCATCTGAGGCCAGCAAGATTGATGGCCCAGGACAGCTGCAGAAGCGAGGAGGCGCCAAGGTGGGAATCCCTGAGCAAACAAGTCCACCATCTCCTGGAATGTCAGTTCCACAGGCTCAGTGCACAACAACCAAAACCCTCTTGTTTGAGCTAAAAAATTAAGTTAGATCTGGGTTCAAAAATGTGAATGCTTAGCTTGCTCACCTCTAGACTATAGTCAATGGCCTAGGTAGGTGTGTGGACTCTCATGACAAGCACTTAGGAGAGCTGAAACAGTAGCTGAGCGAGAAAGAAGACCACATGAGGGATATGCTGGTGGCCATAGAATCCACAAAGAAAACCATCACTGAGCTGCAGGAAATTCTAGATGACCATAAAAATCACAAATGGCGAAATAATGTTTGAGTGGTCATTCTTCCTGAGGAGACAGAAGGAACCAACCTAATCACCTATCTTGAAAAGTGGCTACCAAATGTACTGGGGCTAGCAGAGGGAACAGTCTAAGAGGTGCAGCAGGTGCAGAGATCGTCAGCCAAGAGACCTGGGGCTGGATTCACAAAACGATCTGGGACTAAATCCCACTCTGTAGCTCCAGTTATGGACCAAAATCTCCGCAACCGTGGAGATTAGTATTCACAGTCCCCCACAGCTGTGGAGATGTTACGCCAGGTCCCACCAGCTGTAACAGTTTTCCGCAGCTGTGGGTACTTCCTTAGCAACACCACCCACAAGCTGCGGTAAATCATGGAGACAGTCAAAAACTGGCTCTACCTTTGTGAATACTGCAGCTGCAGGAAGAACTGAGGATCTGCATGTGGCAACCCACTTGCTCCGTTTTTTTCCCGCATCTGTGGGAATTTCATGACATTCATGAATCTGGTCCCTGGTCCCTCCGAGAGGCGGATACATTTTTTTTTTTTTATAAAATTCTTGAGATACCAAGAAAGACTGTTGGTGTTACAGTTGGCCAGGAAAATATGTACCATAAAAAGTGATGGCCAAAGAGTGAGTTTTTTCCCTAGACTTCAGCTGGAGACTGCAGCGTATGAGACAGGACTTTAATGATGTAATAAAATGGCTGCAAAACCTGAACCAGTTTGCACATGTCTACCAATCTAAATTAACTATTCATACACAAAGGATAACCACGAAAAGTGTTCACCTCACGAGACCTGGACTTTGTGTATCTGGATGTTGAGACTGTGGCCAAAAAGGGATGTGTGGGAGCTTGAAGCAACAGCCCAGCATTGTGAAGACCACTTTAGGACATGCTGCATTGCAAAGGTTGGAGGTGAGTGGACCTAGTGGGGAGTATAAGGGTTACAAAATCCCCTTGTCAGATTCTTGGTCTTGGTAAAACTAAACAATAGAGAAGAGACGACAGACAAGTGGTACTCATGTAATACATGAAATTTATTACAGAAAGATAATACCGACTTATTACCAGTACTGTGTAAACACTGGGAGAAGCAGGTTTCCTTACCGAGGTAAAAACAGACAGTCTCTCTTTCTGAGAGCTACATGTTACAAGGGGTCTTATATCCTGATAATTACTATAGCAATGGCTAAGGAAGATACATAAAATGAATATAATCGGATAAAAACAATTGATCTGAGCAACTGTCCTAACTAGTGTAAAAAGTTACATTACTAAGCAGATAATGGTACAAAGAAGGTCAGACTGATCTCCAAGGTCAGTTGTAATGATGCACAATTACTAAACATGGCACTATTGCCTTACATATATGTAACCCCTAGGTGGTGCTATCCCAAGGGATACTACCCCTGCCTGCATGACCAGATGCAGGTTGAGGGGTCTGGGTACTAGAAATGGGTGCCTCCACCCGGAGGACAGGGTTGTGGTAGCATAGCTTACCTGGGAACGGCCCTCCAGGACACTGTTACCCCCCTCTTTTTCCTCTAGTGGCCTAAATGATTCACAGAATACACAACTGCAATTTGTCCTCGACAATAGTTTTAACCCCACACTTGTTGCACTTATCACCAGGGTTGGTTCAGCTGGTTCAGCCCTGAAAATCCCTGGAAAATAAGATTTAGCAAGACAACCAACAGTATTTCAATGCTGCTCGTACAGTGGTACACCGCAACCAGTTTCAGTGCAAGAAGATTTAGATCTGATTTATTTAAGGGGCTGTAACAAGGAAGGGGGCAGAATCTGGCGGTTGATTCAAGATCTGAATAATTCAGGCTGTAAGGGATGCACTCAAAGGTCCCTGTAACACAATCTCACACACTCTGGGTGCCCAGTTGGAACTACGGCTAGCCTGAAGCGTTGCCTGGGGTAGGCCAGTGTTGCAGCTGGTAGGGGCCCTGTGATGGAAAGAAAACATGCATGCACTTTAACCCACAATTTGTAATCCAGAGCTGGATGGCTCAGTCCCAAAATGATTAGCAACAACAATTAAATCAGTGGACACACTTTGATTTGAGCTTTGTTGCAGGGAGTTACCCTGGTGTTTACTTACGCTACCCAGTACAGGATGCAGGAGGGACGAAATGGAGACCTCAGAATGAAGTGCTGCATTGCCAAGAGAAGTAGGGCCCACATGAAGCACTGTGGTGCTGATCCTGTTCATTGGTGTTGAGCAGGGAGCTGAATCCCCATGCGGGTCTCTCGTCGGTTGTTTCTCTGTGGTGTGAGCAGCTGTCTGGGCTGAGGTGGCAAGGCCCACACCGGGTGAACAGTTCAGAGACAGTCTGGTAAGTGCTGGATACAGTGTCCAGCAAGCGTGACACATTCAAGCAGTGGGGAACCCAATCGTGATCCACTATCAGCATTCAGCACACTTATAGCAAAAGCAAGGTAAATACCACAGTTCGGATGACAGTCTGGTTGCAATTCAGTGTCTCTGCGCAAATCATATGCTCTGTGGCAGTCTCAAGTCCTGACAGGCCAATCGCACCAAGGCAAATCTTTAGTCCACTTCAGGAGGATTCAGTTTGTCACAGATCCGAATCATATTGCAAATGCTGCAAATTCGGAAGGAGTCCCTTATCAGGCTCAAGGTCTCCACTTATAAAGATGGTAGCAGGCAGGCCAAACACAGCCTTCCCGCCGATTTCCCCAGTGCACCACGCAGGAGCAGCAACTCGAATCACTTGAGCTGTTCAGTCTTTCAACTCTAACTTCAGACTAACTCACTGCTGCAGGCAGCTTGGGACTTTCCCAGAGATCCAAAAGGTTTGATTTGTTGATCCATCTGTCTGTCACAGCCAGCGCTCCCCCTCCAGGTCCATTTAGGTGCCAAAGGGCAAAACTACAATTCCTACAGAAATTCACTCCCACAAGACCCCTGGCCCTGGGGACAGACTCCATTTTAGGGTCCCCAAAGGTACTGATTTGTCCAAACTAGCAGTCCAGAACCAGGATGATGTTGATTAACAGAAATGTCCATGCTGCAAAGGAAGGCAGGTCAGACAAACTACAATATTATTATTATTGCAGATAATCAGTAAACAGTCACAGATTCATATAGGGCTCCCTCTGCGCAATTAGAAATGGCAGAATGGAGCAATAATACAGCAGCCCAGGTGGGACTCGAGCTTGAAACTACTCGACCCCTACCCAGATTAATTATACTCTACCAAATAGGCAGCTCTTAAAGAGACAGGCACGGAGGCTAACTGGGCAGTCACATACAACCACTTTTAAATTGTTTGGACACAGAACGCCAGCCTGGCAGTGGGCATTTAGGCAAGCCCAAGGAAGACTTTTGGGAACCCCCATTTGTAGGGGGTTACATCCTTCCCCGCCTGGAAAGAACTTGGTGTCCGCGTCAAGTCTATACCACAATAGCATGGAAAAAGACAATATACTATACGATATATACGTGACATAATTATACAGTACAATAATGACTGATGCATCAGTAAAATGTAAACTTATCACATTACTATATTTATTCAGTATTCTCTACACATATACTATATTCATAATGACAACAGCTTTGCCTTTTTCATACATTCAATACTGATTCTACTATGATCTACGCAATAACATTACTATACTTATTCATGTAATAGTTTCTCGCACTTTAAACAATACAGATGGGGACCCATTCCTATCAGCTAACTTAGGGCTAGATGGGGCAGGGGAACCATGTTCTGAGGGAAGAATAATTAACCTAGAAGTGGCAGACAGGCTCAGTTTGGGCAGTGAGCTCTTTGAAATGTAAACACCCTTATGAACAACATTGAGAGGCAGATCCACAGGCCTTCCAGGGGAGTCATAGCTGAGGCGCATCACTGGTTTGACAGCTCATCCAGATTTTCTTTGGGGAACAGACACAGGCTCTGGGCAGTCAACACTGGCATTGGTTTCCTCTCCTGCAGTGAGGGATGCCTCTGCACTGGTTGAAATGTCCAGATGGGGAGCACTGTCAGCTCCTTGCTCTGTACATTCTGTTTCCACAATACTTTACTCATTATTATCTTCTGAAGAGGGCCCAGGTTGCTCATACTGAGGATACTCTGACACAATTGGACTTTGTGGCATTGGAGGATTGCTGTCAGCACTTTCATAGGATTCTTCAAGGGCTGGTATGTCACCAGAGAGACTCACTATGTCAGATTTCTCCTCGGGTAGTTCAAATAGTTCTACTAAACACAAGGAATCTGTTACTTCAGATGTAATACTCTGCACCTCACTTTCGGGGGGCATTGGCTCCAGGGAAGAACCTGGAGGCTTAGGCAGTCCTGAAGACACAGCTCCATTCCCATGATTATACATAGGGTTACCTCGACACAACTGACTTAGTTCATAGGAGGGGTAATAAGAATTCACACTCACTATCATCAGAGGTGGACTGACAATCACTATCATTCTGGGCCTGCCAGGGGAAAGCCTTGGGTCTGAAACAACTGGGGCAGGCTGACTCTGTCTCTCTTTAGCAGCAGCATGAGTCAATGGCCCAGGAGGGGCAATGTCTGATGGTTCAGCATTAATTATCACTTGGCCAATGGGCAGTAGGTGGTTCCTGTGCATGGTCTTGACAGCTTTAAAATCATTCTCAGGGTGCACTTTGCACACAGGTAAATCATCCAACTTGCTGACTATCACATGTAGAAGATGGTGCCACCTGTCTGCCATTTAATGCTTGCCATGCAATCCCAAGTTACATAAAAGCACTCAATCCCCAGGCAACAATTCCTGAACCTTTACCCATTGAACATATCTCTCTTTGTTAGCAAGGTTCTGTTTGGCAGCCATTGTTTGAGCCAGTTGGTACACATGGTTCAATTGAGCTTTCAGTTTCTGCACATATTGTAAATAGTTATCAGCTCTGACCCCATCCGGGGAGACTGCAATGCAGATATCAATGGGCAACCGGGCTTCCCTCCCCAACATGAGGCGATAGGGAAAGCCTATTGGCAGGAGAGGTGGGGGCTGTGTCTTCTATTTGAAGGATTCTCTCGTGGGGCTACCACTCCCCCCGCCTGACCTCGACCATAAGGCCCAGGCACTTACTCTAAAGCTGTCCCCAGACCCAGCTAGAGGCCCATTATTCCTAACCGTAGCCTACATACCCCCCAAGAACCAATCCCAGGCCCTGGGCCCACTGAGTGACTACCTCACCTCCCTACAACTCGTCGGACCAAATCTTGGTGGGCGACTTGAATATAAACTGGCTCTGCCCTCATCTTCCTCCCACCGTGAGGCTTCGATTCAATTGACCTAACTCAACTGGTCTCACAGCCTACTAGAAAAACCCTGGGGGACACACCTCCTGGATGTGGTCCTCACCAACAGGCCAATCCGCATCCACAACATCCAAATCCTCCCTGACTGCCTCAGTGACCACTCCCCTGTGCTTTTCAACTGGAAACCCTCGGCTCTCATCCCGGTCAAAACCACCTCTCGGCGGCTTAGACCTGGGGACTCATAGGCCTTAAGCGCTTCCTTGCCCACACTGGTTGGTCCCCTCTAGCGAGGGCAACCAACATTGACTTGGCCCTGGGCTTCTTTGTAAGCACTTTCAACTTTGCCTGTGATATCTTTGCTCCCATAACTGCTAGGAGGTCCAAAGTGAAACATGCCCTTGGATCACCCTGCCCTTCTGTGGCAGCAAACAACGTGACAATCTTTGGCACCTTGCTGTTTGCTACTGGCCGTTCAGCTGACAGGCAGTCCTATGCTGCTGCCGTAACCAGTGCACCTGGGCCATCCATAAAGCAAAGGCGGAATACTACCAAGCCTCTCTTACCTCCTCCTGGGGGAACCCCAGGTGCTTCTGGGACAACATCAAGCAACTGAATGGTCACTCCCAGTCCCCCTCTCCTTCTCTTCTCAACATCAATGGTACCGTCTCCTCTGACCCTGCCCTCATTGCCTCCCACCTCAATAACTCCTTTACCGACCTTAGCTCAGTACTTCCTGGTAACTTTTTCAGTCCACCTCCTCCATCTGTACCACCACCCATTGCCCGCCCCTCTTTCCACCTGCGTCGTGTCACCATGCAAGAAGTTAGGCCTTACTTGCTAAAAGCCCTAAAAGGTAACACCATCGGTAATGACTCACTTGATCCCTGCCTTTTACGTCAGGTCTTGGATCAGGTCCTCTCACCTATTACATGCATTTTCAACAAATCACTCTGTCTCAGAAAATTCCCCTCTGCCTGGAAGATTGCCACAGTTACCCCTGTCCATAAAGGTGGTGACAGGACTCTTCTGGGTAACTACCGACCCATCTCAATCCTCTCCCCCCTCTCTAAGGCGTTAGAGAAAATTGTGGCGTCCCAAGTCTCTGACTACCTCTGTAAGTACAATGTTCTCTGCCCTGAACAACACGGGTTCAGAGCAGGTCATAGTACCAATACAGCACTCCTGGAATTTTCCAACTTCCTCCATGCCTCCTTGGACTCTGGTGCCCTGGCTGGTGCTATATTCATTGACCTGTCTAAAGCATTCGATACTGTTTCGCATCCTCTTTGCTCTCCACCTCGACCTAATGAGGCTTTGCCTCAGGACCTGTTCCTGGTGCACCAGCTATCTCTCTGCCACGCTCCCAATGTGTGAGAGTCAACGGTACTCTCTCTGAAACATGCCCCATTCGCTCTGGGGTGCCACAGGGCTCAATTCTTGGACCCCTACTATTCTCACTCTTTCTTAACTCCCTACCCAGCAGTTATACGGGTAAGATGCTTCTCATGCTGATGATGCTGTTCTCGTTGCCTCCACAATGACCCCATGCTGCTACAGAACTCCCTCCAACTAGTCTTTGACTCTGCAGCTACCTGGTTCACTGAGCACCGACTTGTTATCAACCTTAAGAAAACAAAAGCGATGCTCTTCTCCCACCATAAAATAAGTACAGCAAGTTTCCCTTAGCTGTCCACTCCACACCAATCTCGTCATTGACCAGGTGCAATCCTATAAATATCTTGGTATAACCTTTGACCCTGCCTTTCATTCCATGGACATATATCTGCCCTAAATTCTGTCACCAACTCACGGCTAGGCATTCTTTACCGGCACAAGAAATGCCTCCTCCTGATGCCCTCCACCTGGCTGTCACTTCCTCTGTCATGTCTCTCATTGACTATGGCCTTCCAGTCTATGGCTCAGCAGATCAGACTGCCCTCAACAAGGTTCAGTCTCACAGTAAATAAGGCCTGCAGACTTATCACTGGTGCTCCCAGACTCACTCACACATGTGAGATGTACCCTAGCTACCCTACTCAACCTGGAAGAGCGACTCATGTATCAGACATGCCAGCTCACCTTTAAAGCCCTGCATGGCCTATCCCCATAGGCCTATCAACTCCATTCACCATACTGCACCGACCCTGATCACGCGCAGCTCGTCAAGAAGCTACCCTAGTTATTCGAGCCAGGACCTCCACAAGGTCAGAGGGCATTCCCTATCGCGCCCACTGGTATAACTCCCTCCCTGCCAGTGTCTCAAACTCTCTAACCTTAGCTTGCTTTAAGCCCAGGCTCAGAAACTTCCTGCTTAGCTCTACGCAAATGCAACTGCCGCTAGCCTAGTGTAAAAAAATATATTTATATATATACTCTGTTTGACAATGCTCACTGGCGCTCCCCCTTCCTTTCCCTACTTATTCCTCCTCCCTATCTCCCTCCCTTCTACCCCCCACCAGCTCTCCCCCGACCATAAGTTTTGCACCTTTTGTTATCTTTAGCTCGTTGGAGATTGTACTCTATTGTAACAAAATTGTAATTGAACTGTAACTTTTTTGTTTGTAAGTACTGTGTCCCTTGTACTACTGTTCTGATGTCCTCTTTGTGACGAGGTACCTTTGTAAATGAGCCTCTGGCTCAAAGGTTTCTAAACTGATGTTTAACTAAATAAATAAATAAATAAACCCAGTAGCATTACTTTTGGTGCCATTTTGTAAGAGTGTACCAAGGTGCTAATCTACTGGCTCCATTTAGGCTTGTCTTTAGAATGAAGAATGCCCAACATGTCCAGGACAGTCCTGTTAAAGTGTTCAGGCTGGAGGTCCCCCTGGGGGTGGTAAGGAGTGGTTCTAGACTTTCGCACCCCCCCACAGGGAGAGCATCTCCTTAATCAATCTGCTTTCAAAATCCCTTCCTTGATCGGAATGGATATGTTGGGGCTCACCATAATGGACAGAGAACTTTTCTACTAGCACCTTGGCCACTGTAGAGGCCTTCTAATCCTTGGTCGGGAAAGTCTGTGCATATCAGGTAAAGTGATCAGTTACTACCAGTACATTGCCAATGTTCCTGTGATCAGGCTCCCAGACACAGAAAGTCTATGCAAACCAGTTCCATGGGGGCTCTGGTTGAAATGCTAACAAGAGGAATGTCTTTCTAGGGCAAAGCTTTTCTCTGAAGGCACCGACTATAAGTTTTGACATAGTGTTCAACATTAGCCCCCATTTTGGGCCTGTAAAACCGAGACCTCACCAAATCGAGGGTTCGGTCAATACCAATGTGTCCCATGTGATTGTGTCAGGACCTAAGTACTAGCTGCTTGAAAGCCGTGGGTAGCACAAACTGCTGTTTGTTCAACTGACCTGGATGATCTACTGTCTCTCAATAGAGCAACTGGTCTCGGAACTTTAGTCAGGGGCCTTCCTTAAATAGTAATGCAGTTCGTAAGTCGGTAGAACGTAATTTAGACACCTCTTTCCCTGCACGAATGGCATCAAGTGCAGGCTGAATCATGGGGTCTTGGGACTGAGCCCACTGAATGCTGTCACTATCAAACCTGGGCAGGGTACTGATGTCCAATGCAGAAAAATGACAATAGGCTGCAGGTATGCAAGTATCAGGGGGCCCCAAACAGTCCACCAGACAATTCACTGTATCTGCAGATGGCTGCTTGTCTTTGTCAAATTTTTGGCACAATGCTTTAATAGAGTGTTCTGACAGCCTCACCCAGTTGTTTTGGGGGCTTAGCCACCATGAAAGAGCATCAGCATCGATATAGTTCAGCCCAGGCCTGTATTCAACCATGTAACCGTAAGTCGACAGGGCAGAAAGCCACCGGTGCCCAGTGGCGTCCAGCTTTGCTGAGTTCTGTACATATGTTAAGGGGTTGTTATCAGTCTTTACCAATATTTTGGCCCCACAGAGGAACTCATGAAATTGGTCAACTATGGCCCACTTTAGAGCGAGAAACTCCAACTTGTGAACAGGATAATTTTGCTCAGATGGTGTCAAGCTTCAACTGGTGAAGGCCACAGGTCTCAGGCCATCTTCATAATCTTGATACAACACAGCCCCGAGTCCTTTCAGGCTGGCATCCGTATGCAGGAAGTATGGCTTGGTAGGATCAGCATAGGCAAGCACTGGGGCGTGAGTAAGCTGATAGATGATTTCAAAGAATGCCACCTCGCACACAGGGGTCCAACGGGCTCCAAATGGTTCACCTGTTCAGAAATACACCTTTTCCTCTTTCTTGAAGGATCCCTTCTTGTACCTGTGGTTGGTAGGAGGATAGCCTGGAGTGAGATTGAAAAGTAGCCAGATTACCTTTGAATAGTCTTTAATGAACCGCCGATAATAGCCACAGAACCCCAAGAAATGCTGTAGTTCTTTTAAGTTAGCTGGCTGGGGCTAGGTGGTCAGAGACTCTACTTTACTGGTGTCTGTCTGTATCCCCTCGGCTGACACTATATATCCCACATATTTTATAGATGTTTGGAAAAACTGACACTTGTCTATAGATAGTTTGAGGCCAAATTCTTCCAGGTGGTCAAGAACTTTGAATAACCTGGCCTCATGTTCTTCTAGGGTGCGTCTGAAGATGACTACATCATCCAAGTATACTAGACATTCTAACAGATCCATGTCACCTACTGCACGTGGCATCAACCTCTGGAAAGTAGCAGGGGCACCCAAAATCCCCTGAGGCATCCTCAGAAATTCATAGAACCCCAAGGGGCAAATGAAGGCTGTTTTCTCACGGTCCTCCGGGGCCATCGGGATTTGATAATACCCACTTCGTAGATCAAGTACTTAAAACCACTGACTCCCATTCAGGCAGTCTAGGGTGTCCTGTATGTGGGGCATGGTGTATTGCTCTGGTACAGTCCATCTGTTTAGGGTCCAGTAATCTACACACAACCTCACGGACCCATTCTTCTTTCACACGACTACGATGGGAGATGCATAGTGGCTACTTGACTCTTGAATAATGCCAGCAGCTAGCATCTCCTGTAGGTGTCTCCGAACATCATCTATATCAGCTGGGGCAAGGCAGTGGGACCACTCTCAAAAAGGTCTGTCGTCGTGAAGCCTGATGGTGTGCTCAGCACCATGGATGCATCCCACATCCCATTCCTTTAGGGAAAACACTTGGTCCCTCTGGGCAAGTTTCCCACTGACTCGAGTCTTCCATTCAGCAGACAATGGGGAATCACCAAAGTTGAACAGATCTGAGGTCACCTCCTCCTTTTCGACGGAATGTTTGTTGCTGGGTAGTACTGCAGTGTCCGCACAGTGTACCGAAGCTAACAAACACCCACTGTTCACTCGAATCTCTCGATCAGACACATTCTGGATTTGGACCATCACTCGCCATGCATAGGTATGGGCACAGGCATGTAAGATACTTGGTTTAACCAATAACCCTTCTGGCAACTTCCCTTCACCGGGTGCATCCAGCATCAATATTTTGTTTTTCACGTCCTTTCTAAGGTGAACTTCTCCATGAATGGTGTACTGAGCATTGGGTGGTAGTACCAGAAAATCGGGATCTTTCTTCCACACTATCCCCACTGGCTCATCTCTGTCTGTGTCTGCAGTCTGTTTATGCAGGTCATAGGCTCTCTTTATCAAAGCTGGAATTCTCAGGGCCCACCCAGTCCGTAGCCCTTGTTTCTCTTGACACAACTGTGCTAGTCTTTCAAACATGTGGGCATTGGTTCCAATGAGCAAGGGAACCCCATCATACAATCCCATAGGAAGGCACACCAGAGCTAGCATCTCGACTTGTTCATCCACTCCGGCCACAGCAGTAGGCAAAGACAGCCAGATCCTAATATACCCCAAGTATGGGTAGGACTTCTAGCTTAACCCCTATACATGCAGACCCTCCAGGGGCTGCAGGAGCACATCAGGCAGGTGTTTTCGGTACCAATCTTGAAACACTATGGTCACTTGTGATCCACTGTCGAGCATGACCCTTGCAGATACACTATTCACTGTTACAGCGGTCTCCATTGACGAGCCTACCACCTCGGACCAATCAGGTGAAGGGGACTTAGTCATCTGTTTGATAGCAGTCTTACAAGAGTAAGTCTTTCTCACATGCCCAGTCTGAGGCCTTATATTTATTCGCCAAACTTAAGCCAGTAGCCTTGTAGTGCCCTTTCTTAGATTCTCAGGCAAGCTAATATGCCTGTCTTCCCCATAGTGGCAACAAAAGATGGGTTCTTTAGAGTATCTAGGGGAAGGGGAACCACTCCCCTGTTTAGGCATGGTAGGCAAGTCCCAGGGTCCCTCTCTGATCCAGAGTTCACTTTCCCTGCTTTCTGAGCCTCTCCAGGAGTCAGTTAATTGAGTGGCCCTAATGAGGTCTCCCACCAGGGCTCTTAACTCTCGTACTTTTCCATCAGACTCCTCTCCATCCAGGTTTCAGAGGAAATGACATGCACCCCCACCCCTACAGGTGGGATCTCACCCTTTTGTTCGACAGGCACTTGACAAGAGTTTATATCTTTTGCCGCCTCACCGGCTTGTTGGCTGGCTCTCATCTCTTTCAGTTCTTTAATCAGTTCCGTCATCTGTTGTAGTTCAGACTCATCACTTTGATCAGGGATCTGACTGGTACGGGCAACCCCAGCATAGGGGTCCCAACCCTCTTCATCATTTTCCGCTACGCGGATCTCTTTCATAAGGTAGCAATATTCAGGAGGATTTGCCCTCCTATCTTGCAACTTCAGTTTCAACATCATCACACTAGAGTACCTGGTGGATTTCAAAACATGCTCTAATTGGACTTGATTCAATTCACTGGCAGGCACTCCCCCCTTTTCTATGGCTCCTCTGCAAAGCCAGCTCAATTCTGGTAACAAACATGGATAGCTTCTCATTCTTCCATTGTTTAGCAGATTTGAATTTCCACATCAGGTCATTCCCCCAACTCAGTGCTACCGAAGACCCCCTCCAGGGCAGAGAGGTACTCGGCAGCAGTGGCCTCTGGGCTGGTGGAATGAAGAAAGAGGATGGCCTCCAGTGCAGGGCCCCTCAAGCTCTCCATGACCCTCTTTCTTTTCTCTCCCTCAGAGCACTGCCACTCCTGGACCAGGGGAGTGACACAGTTCATCCATGTTTCCAGGTCATCCTCCCCCACGGGCACTAGAACTGTGCCTGAGAAGAGTCTTAGTCTGCGGTAAGAGTCCAGGTATACTGAGGGTATCACAATAGGGGAGGTCACCACAGGGGAAGCTCTAGAGGTGGCAGGAGACGCTATAGGGGTCTGCAAGGGAGTGGTATCTTCAGAAAGATGTAATATCTTCACTAAATCTTTGGCGGATCATCCCTCAGTGGCTAGCAGTCTAAGCAATTTGTCTTTAAACCCCTCTATATTTGGAGATCCCCCAGGAGCAGCCGGGTCACTATGCAAATGAATAACCTGCCACCCTTTCTGGGACCCTTCAGGCAAAATAACAGGGGGCACTCTCTCAGGATCTATGGGGAGGCTACAGGAGAGGAGGGCCACTATGGTTTGATCAAACAGATCCAAGTCCTTCCCTCCCTTTCACCTCAACCTTCCCCAAACACTTAACTTGATCAACAGTCTCTATAATAGTTACATTAGTGGTCCCTAATGGGATGTCCATTATCAAAATGGCCTGTTGGGGGTCTACCCCCTCAGCCTTGCTCCACCCCATCATATGGTGCACTAACAGCTTATGAGGGGCAATCCTAAACTAAGGCGTAGCTAGCGATTCATTTTGTTGCAAATTTTAAGCGTAGGGTTGTAGTACTCACTTCTGACCACTAGAAGGTGCAAATCCCAGCAGTGCCTCCAAGATGTAACCCCCAGGTGGCGCTATCCCAAGGGATACTACCCCTGCCTGCATGACCAGATGCAGGTTGAAGGGCCTGGGTATGAGAAACAGGTGCCTCCACCCACAGGACAGGGTTGTGGTAGCGTAGCTAACCTGGGAACAGCCCTCCGGGACACTGTTACCCCTCTCTTTTCCCTATAGTGGCCTAAATGATTCACAGAATACACAATTGCAATTTGCCCCTGACAACAGTTTTAACCCCACACTTGTTGCACTTACCACCAGGGCTGGTTCAGCTGGCTCGGCCCTGGAGACCCCCTGTAAAATAAGAATTAGCAGGACAACCAACAGTATTTCAATGCTGCTCATACAGAGGTACACCACAACCAGTTTCAGTGCAAGAAGATTTAGATCTGATTTATTTATGGGGCAGTAACAAGGAAGAGGGCAGAATCTAGTGGCTGATTCGAGATCTGAATAATTCAGGCTGTAAGGCATGCACTCAAAGGCCCCTGTAACACAGTCACACACACACTCTGGGTACCCAGTTGGAACTACGGCTAGCCTGAAGCATTGCCCATGGTAGGCTGGCGTTGCAGCTGGTTGGGGCCCTGTGATGGAAAGAAAGCATGCATGCACTTTAACCCACAATTTGTAATCCAGAGCCGGATGGCTCAGTTCCAAAATGATTAGCAAAAACAATTAAATCAGTTGACACACTTTGATTTGAGCTTTGTTGCAGGGAGCTACCCTGATGTTTACTCCCGCTACCCAGTACAGGATGCAGGAGGGACGAAATGGAGACCTCAGGATGAAGTGCTGGATTGCCAGGAGAAGCAGGGCCCACACAAAGCACCATGGTGCCGATCTTATTCGTTGGTGTTGAGCAGGGAGCTGAATCCCCAGGTGGGTCTCTTGTTGGTTGTTTCTTTGCAGCGTGAGCAGCTGTCTGAGCTGAGGTGGCAAGGCCCAGACTGGAGGAACAGTTTGAAGAAAGTCTGGTAAGTGCTGCATACAGTGTCCAGCAAGCGTGATACATTCAAGCAGTGGTGAACCAAATTGCGACCCACTATCAGCATTCAGCACACTTATTAAGAATGTTAAGAATCTTAACAAAAGGAAAGCTTCCACAATTCCTTGTTGCCCTGTCAATGGTTGACCGGACACCCTTTGACTCCTTGAGCAGTGTCAACCAAGCACTTGACTTCTTCATTGCCCAGTTTAACAAAGTTTGTTACAGTTTTGCCCCCCTACATAAATGCAAAACTCAGTCTACCTCTGATCACTGGATTAACTCCAAATTCATCTCCATGATGCAAACCAAGATGACCTCTGGCACCGAGCCATGGACTCAGGTAAACCACACAATACGCAGCTCTATAAGGCGGCTAGGAACAAGTGCACAATAGCTATACGCAGAGCCAAGCAAGTCTTCTACAACCAGGGACTTACTAACTCCTGGAGAAATAGCAAACCCTTGTGGGAGAACATCAAAAGCCTCACGGGTAAACCAAGCAAATCTTCCCCCACTATGATTGAGGTTAACGGCTCCACTTTACAGGATCTCAAAGAAATAGTGGACTCCTTTAATTTTGCATTCACTAACCTTAACCGTGTCCTTCCCTCCCAACTTCTTTGACAACTCTGCCTAGCACTGCCTCAATAATAAAATCAGTCTCCACAGTAATACCCCCTGTTCTACTTTAAGAGGGTATCCATGTCTGAAGCTAAAAGATATCTTAACAAAGTGCTAAGCAAAGCCAGTTTCAGCAGCAAGACCCTTAACCTCAAACTCCTCTCCCTCTCCCTTGACGTTGTCCTACAACCTCTCACTAAACTTCTGAATCTCTCACTCTCTCGTAAACAATTTCCCCAGCTCTGGAAATCAGCAGTGGTCACACCCATTCATAAAAGTGGTGACAGGTCTCTTCTCTCTAACTACCGCCCTATCTCTATCCTGCCACCACTCTCCAAGGCGTTGGAATGAATTGTAACTGACCAGTTGTCTGAACACCTCAACAAATATAACTTATGCTGCCTGCAACAACATGGCTTTAGAAAACCCATAGTACTACCACCGCCCTGCTTGACTTCACCAGCCATATTCATAAGGCAATTGACACTGGCCACCTACTGAGTGCAGTGTTCATTGACTTGACCAAGGCATTTGACACTGTGAACCACCAGCTCCTGCTTCACTCACTCTCCTCACTTGGACTATCTAATGATGTAACCAAATGGTTTGAAAGTTACCTCTCGGCAAGGAGCCAAAAAGTAAAAATCGTTGACTCTCTCTCAAGTGCCCTTCCTGTCTGCTCTGGTGTACCCCAGGGTTCCATTCTTGGCCCTCTACTTTTCAGCCTTTTAATCAATACTCTTCCTGCAGCTTGCAATAATAACTCAATACTCTATGCCGATGATGCAGTCCTCTTTTTCTCCCATACTGACCCCGTCTCACTCTCCAAGGTGCTACAGATGAACTTCAGCATAGTTGAAACCTGGCTTCGCCAATATAAGCTGTGGATGAATTACAAAAAAACAAAGTCCATGCTGTTCCATAGCTCTCACAGAAAATACAGACCCAGAAACTTTACCATACATAATGAACTTGAACAGCCACTTGAGCAAGTGCAGGAGTTTAAATACCTTGGTATTACCCTTGATTGCACGATGTCTTTCAGCTTGCATGTTCAACACATCTCAAAATCAGTCAATTCAAGAACTGGGGTCCTCTACCACTACCGTCGCTGTCTTACCAAAGCAGCCATAACTGCTTCAGTCCTACCTGTCATTGATTACGGGCTTGTCTTCTACTAGGCTGCCATTGATACCACCCTAAAATGGATCAAGACAGCCCTTAACAAATGCTGTAGACTTCTTACTGGCACAGGGAAGCATACATATACCTGTGATCTCTACAAGCAATCCAACTGGCTCAATCTAAATAGTAGACTTGCCTACCCAACCTGCCTACTGGCTAAGAAAATTTGTCTTAACCTGACACCCCCTGCAACTCATGCCTTAATGTTGCAAGTAGTCACTGCACATTTTACACGCAGATCCCTCAAACCAATGTTTATCGTTCCATTCTGCCATACCAACCAGGCTCCATGTGCTTTCCACATGAGGGCCCCCCTGTGGCTAAACAACCTTCCCCCTGAAATTGCAGCTGAAAACAAGCTTGGCCCATTCAAACATAAACTCCGCCAGCACCTCATTGACCTCAGCAGTTGTGATTGCTCTGCCTAGGCTTGCAGCTTTGTTTCACCTCTCTCTCCTCTTCTCTCCTCCCTTGATACCCTCCCCACTTCTCTCCATCCCCCGCTACTCCCCTTCTCTCTCCCATTCCCCCACCTACCATTCTACCACCTTTCACCTCCCACCTACCATTCCACCCCCTCTCCCGCTCCTCTCCTCCTGTCTCCCCCTCCCTATCACCCTATCTCTTGTTGCTCCACTCCCAGACTACCTAGCGCTTATCTGTCGGTTCTTGCACTTATGACAATGTAAAATTCTTGACTACCTACCCCCCCTTTTCCCCACCACTCCCCCTCTTATCCCTCATCCCTTGCTCCACTTATGTCACCCCAGGATGATTTTCATTTGTATCTGTGTCTTACTATATACCGTATACACCCATATTGTTAATTGTGCATTGTTATTTGCCACTGACTGTTTGCTACTGTGCTAGTCTATACACATGTACTGTCTTTTGCTACTACGTTAACCTCTTGACCTATATTGTATCTTACCACTGCTGGCTTCTATGATAACTTCCTGACCTTGTACTGTATATTACCACTGTTTTTCTTGTACCCACTGCTGATGCAGAACCTTTGTAAAAGAACCCTTGGTTCAAAGGTATTTGTAATCCTAGTAATAAATAAATAAAAAATAAAAATATAGTAAAAGCAAGGTAAATACCACAGTTCGGATGACAGTCTGGTTGCAATTCACAGTGTCTCTGTGCAAACCGTAAGCTCTGTGGAGATCTCAACTCCTGACAGGCCAATCACACCGAGGCAAATCTTTGGTCCACTTCAGGAGGATTCAGTTTGTCACAAATCAGGATCTGATCGCAAAAGCCGCAAATTCGGAAGAAGTCTGTTATCAAGCACAAAGTCTCTTCATTATGAAGATGGTAGGAGGTAGGCTAAACACAGCCTTCCCGCCGATTTCCCCTGCACACTGCGCAGGAGCAGCTGCTCGAATCACTTGAGCTGTTCACTCTTTCATCTCTAACTTCAGACTGACTCACTGCTGCAGGCAGCGTGGAACTTTCCCAGAGATCCAAAAGGCTTGATTTGTTGATCCATCCGTCTGTCACAGCCAGAGCTCCACCTCCATGTCCATTTAGGTGCCAAAGGGCAAAACTACAATTCCTACAGAAATTCACACCCACAAGACCCCTGGCCCTGGGGGCAGACTCCATTTTAGGGTACTGATTGGTCCAAACTAGCAGTCCAGAACCAAGATGGTGGTGATTAACAGAAATTTCCATGCTGCAAAGGAAGGCGGGTTAGACAAACTACAATATTATTATTATTATTGCAAATAATCAGTAAACAGTCACAGATTCTTATAGGGCTCCCTCTGCGCAATTAGTGATGGCAGAATGGAGAAATAATACAGCAGCCTGGGTGGGACTCGAGCCTAAAACTACTCGGCCCCTACCCAGAAATTATGCAAAATAGGCAGCGCTTAAAGAGACAGGCACGGAGGCTAACTGGGCACTCACATGCAACCACTTTTAAAATGTTAAAACACAGAATGCCAGCCTGGCAGTGGGCATTTAGGCAAGCCCAAGGAAGACTTTTGGGAACCCCCATTTGTAGGGGGGGTTACATATAGGAATACAGTAAAAACAGAGCAAATGCATTTCTCACGTCTGAATATCAGTAAAACATAGTAGAATACAGATCCTGACACTTTTGCTTATATGATAAGTGTCTTCGCCATAAGGTTAGTACATATACATATAGAAGATGCTGTCTGTGAGGTGGGAGCACTATTAGGGGTGCTAGTCCATGGATAACATCCCCCCATTGTCTTCAAAAGAAAAGGCAACAACCACAGGAAAGCAGTAAGATGAATCGCTTACAAGACCAAGGCTTGAGCCTTGTAAAGGAATTCAGGTTGTTTGCAATGTTGTCTAAGAATACGTCGCAGACAGAAAAGGGCTAGTATCAGAAAAATTATCAAAAATGCTTGAATAATAATAAAAGCTTTAAAAGCTAATTCTAACCAAGTATTGGATAGAGCAGTGCTCAAATCACCATCATGAATAAGTGTATTAAGTGCATCACCAGCTTTAGAAATATTATTGCTAATATAGATAAGATGTGAATCCTTCCTAGCTAAAAGCATTTGTAAAGAAAGTGTCAAAGGGTCAATATGTACATTAAAAATAGGCAAATATTGAGACAAGGCAAGCAAATATTGCGGATCAGTATCAATAACATCAGGTTCAGGGATGGGAGCAGGAGTATTTTCAATGTGACCAACAACCGTTTTCTGTTGTGGAGTAAAACAAAAGTTAGGAAAATTAATAGTACAGGTTTTGGCACCATCAGAAAAAGAAGCATGATTTGTCACTACACAATACTGCCCATCGGAAGTATAGGCTAACTCTTACAGTTGGAACCCTCCATTTCTGTAGATGGATAGGACATCTGAATGATTGATTGGTGAGCCATGTTGTGAAGCGATGTACCTCTTCAAGGTAGCTTCCGGATGCAGCTGTTTCAGCATCTGGCACTGAAGATGCAGCTTGGGAGGCCTGTTCAGTCAGGTTGGACAACAGATCATCACCCCAATGTAAAGGACCAATCCAGGTGTTCTGGCGAATATCCACATACTGGTTAAACAATTTCAAATATGTCACAATGACATAGGTAATGGTGTCACTTCTTGGCGCAGCAGTTGGTATGCGGTGCGACCAAAGCTTGCAGAACTGAATGGTAAACCAGCAAGGATGGCAGTTCAGTTCATTCTTGATAAATGTTCTCGTTAAGATGTCCCAATGGAATTTATTGCAGCCAGTTTGTCAGAGACAGATGTTTTAGGATCAAAGGGAGGTAGTGACACAGTAAGAGTAACAAACATGTTGTCATGAATTATACAACAATTGTTGAAATAGCAAGGTGCTTGGTTTGGCTATCGTGTAACGTACCCATGATTTCTAGCAGTAGACATAGAAATATTAACAGAATTTGACATACACAGTGTAATGCAGGCAGTAGATTTACAGTGAGGGCAGTACCATTTAGACATCCTTCTATCGTGAATATCTGGAATACATCCTGTTTCCAAATCCCTGAAGAGATTGTTAACAGTAGCAATTACATAAGCACCATAAGCAGAACATAAGATTTCAGGGGCAATATATTGCTTGTCTGCCTCCTTGTTATTTTAAAAAATCACATGGTCGCCAGAATGTAACAGGTCACAAAATCCCCTTGTCAGGTTCTTGGTGGAACTAAACAATAGAGAAGAGACAACAGGCAAGTGGTACTCATGTAATAAATTTATTACAGAAAGATAATACAGACTTATTACCAGTACAGTGTAAACACTGGGAGAAGCAGGTTTCCTTACCTAGGTAAAAGCAGGCAGTCTCTCTCTGAGAGCTACGTGTTACAAGGGGTCTTATACCCTGATAATTACTATAGCAACGGCTAAGGAACATACATAAAATGAATATAATTGGACAAAAACAGGTGGTCTGAGCAACTGTCCTAACTAGTGTAAAAAGTTACATTACTAAGCAGATAACGGTAAGAAGAAGGTACTGATCTCCAAGGTCAGTTGTAATGATGCACAATTACTAAAGATGGCGCTGTTGCCTTATATATAGGAATACAGTAAAAACAGAGCAAAAGCATTTCTCATGTCTGAATATCAGTAAAATATTGAACACAGATCCTGACACTTATGCTTATATAAGTGTCTGTGCCCAAAGGTTAGTACATATACATACAGAAGCTGCTGTTCATGAGGTGGGGGCACTATTAGGGGTGCTGGCCCATGAATAAGAGGAGAGTCTGTTAGTGCTCTCATCCTAAAATCTGGTGGTATCTGCATTTAGACCTCGAGCCCTGTGGTGCGTTCCTGCTAAGTAAGTAAGTGAGAAGGATAAATCCTCATGTGCCCAAACTCTTGTAGCCTTAACATTAGACCCAGCACCTAAACAGTGGCATGGCCCGCCTAGCAAATCACTATGGCAGGAAAGGGGCCTGGGGAGTTTACTCCAGTGGGGATGGCATGGGACAGGACTGGGCCTCCAAGGCAGAGGGATAGGAACACTACAGAGCAGGGGCCACCCCTTGCAAAACACAGTGAGATCACACTGATAGTACTCACCTCTAGATAACTGTCAAGGGAACTGGCCCTCCATGCTCTGCGAGAAGTGGAGGATTTTCACTACATGGTGGCATGCAGGCTACCCGCTCTACAGGACTAGAGACTGCAGTACTTCGAAGCAGGCCCTTGCATTATCTGGTGTAGCTGGACTGAAAAGAAGATCTGAACAGTTAACTTATTGAAAAGTTTTTCTGTGCTTAAACCAAAGATTCATTGACTGATTGGTCAAAACTGTTGATAGCATATGATATGGGGGAGGGTGGCAAACCCATTGATGGGCCACATAAAGCAGTGACCTGTATAGGGTGGCCCACTACCTCACCCTACTTTGGCAGAGACAGAAGCATGCTCAGTAGCCCCTAACAGCAACTTGCCACTGATTCAGAGGGGTATCTCTAAAACTTCCTGAGCATAGGAGCAGAGGTCTGCTGCCATGATGCTTTTTATTTCCCCTGCTTTTACATTTCTAACAGCAGGATGGTTTTCAGTTACCGTGCTGTGTATATTCATAGGACAGTAAGTGGAGTTTTCACAATGGCACTCCACAAAGTAAGGTGGAATTATGATCCAGTTTGAGATCAAGGGTTGGGGGGAGGGGATCCATCGCAGTGAACTGCCAGTTGCACCTGAGGAGGAAAAGCAGCTGTTTGCTCTCCCTATTTCTTTTTTTTTTTGTTTTAATTTTATTTTTATTGCCCTGAGCCACCAGCCGCCCGTTACCTCTGCTCGGTCATGGACCACCCCCACAACAGCCACGACCCTCTGATACCCACCAGATTACCCTCCCTGGGGCAGGGCTGGCTGCTTCTTGCCAGACTGCAACATTAGGATTGGTCAGAGGGCCGGCCTGGGGTTAATGAAGCCCACAAGTAGCATCATCTAGGTGGCTGGCATCTCCCTCAGTTTTCCTGGTTTCTCTGGGGGCAGGGACGGCAATGACATCCTGCATCCACCCCGCCCCTGGAGTACTGCCACACGCCAGTAGTTGCAGTACCCCCGGCCTCTGCCAGGGGTTCATCAAGTGCCGGACAGGCCCCCAACCCTCCCCCAGAGAAGGAGAGTAGTCCACGGGACACTACATCCTTCTCCCCCGGCCAGCCCTCCAGTGACCTGAGTCCATTCCCGAACCCGGGTCGCCAGCATCACAAACGGAAATCCCACTGCTGCGCCAACGGGCCGGCTTGCTCTGCTATTTCAACAGGAGAGGAGGAGGGCAGGGGGTTTGAGGGTTATGGGGATGAACTGTTTAAAATGTCTTTAATAATATCACTGTTTTTCTATATGCAGGGGGAGGGGGAGAACAGTCACCTGGACACCGTCATGTTTTCATACTGTTTGTTGTGGGCATTCTTTGTGGGAGAGGGAAGGGGCTTTTGCTCAGGGGAGCCAACCTGTTACTCTGGGGACTTGTCGGGGAGGGGGGGACTCTGTTGGAGTGGGCCACAGGGGAGACTCTATCAGTTCACACTATGTTGATCCTGTACTTATACTTGTACTCACATATCGGGGAATATGATGGGATTTGTTTACATGTGAATGTTTGGGATTTTGTTGTTACAAAGTTTTGGTGTCAGTGAAGTGCTTGGGAGAGTCCAGGGATGGAGGAGGATGATGGGGAAGAGGAACCTAGGAAAACCCCAGAGCATGACTAACTTACAATGGAAATGGGTATGCTGAATGTGCTAACATGGAATGTAAACAGCCTTAAGATGGTCATCAAAAGGAAAAAAGTGCTGACATACATAAAAAGGTAAGGTTAAGATGGTTGTGCACGCATAAGGAAAGGGGAGGTGGTGCTCGATGGGGAGGCCAGACCAACAATCCAGTAGAAAGAAAACTCAGCACTCGTAAAGGACCAAAGAAGGCAAGTGAAGTCCAAAAGCATAGTGCAAGATTTTTATTTTGGCATCCATGCTCCAAAGAAACAACACCCTTAGCCCAGAGCTTCAACCTAATGCAGGGTCTTCATCAGGGGGCGGAAATTAATGAGCTGTGTGCACAGGGGGTAGATCATAAGATCTCCCTCTTCAATGATGACGTGTTACTCTGCCTTGCAAACCCTGACAGGGCCCTCCCTGCCATTATGAATATCTTTAAAGTGTATGGTCCCATATCTGGTCACAAAATCAACTGGGCCAGATGCAAATGGCTCCCCCTGAGTAGGGGAATATAGCCCCCCCTATAATTGCTAGAGTTCAGATAGAGCCCACAGACAATCTGAAATATGTGGGAGTGAGACTATCCAAGAAACAGTTGCATCTAACCCAGACAGATTACAAACGTCTCCTAAAAAGGGTCAAGGACACCTGTGACAGATGGAAGATGCTCCCTCGTCACTTCTAGGGACAGTTAGCACTACCAAGATATACATCTTCCCTCTCTCTCTCTCTCTCTCTCTCTCTCTCTGTAATTCAGACCCTTCCATCCTATGTCACCTTGAAGTACTTCACCTCAGTTAAAGGTTACCTCACAAATTTCCCATGGCAATAAAAGAGGGTTAAAATCAAACAGTCCACCCTGTGGAGCCCTATGGGGAAGGGGGGGGGCCGGGGTTAGGCCTCACAAATTTCAGATTTTATTTTATTGCTGACCAACTGCCATTCATAAAGGATACCCTACTCCTGGAGTCTGAAAAGTCGGTTATTAAACGTTGAAAAGCACACCCTCTGAGGGACTCTTCTCATCCTACTTCTAGCCAGCCCTTTAGTGATCACACCTTGCCTCTCCTCAACAATCCCTTCCCTATGACCACACTGAAGCTATGGAGAACCCTGCATGAACTCACTGGGCACTCCATGGGAGTCTCCCCTGAAGTGGACAGTAGATGGGGGGCTGTGGAAAGAAAATGAGTCACTAGGCCCAATTGAGAATGTGCTACACACCTGGAGGGACAGGGGCCTACAGAAGGTGGGGGACCTATTTGAGAGTGGGATACTGACCCTGCATGCCTGTTTCTCCCTTTCTCTCAGGGACTTCTTTGTCTACCTGCAGATGACAGCGAAGTTTTCTAGGACTGGGGCGCTGGAACCCTCTGCCACTGTGACGTCCCCAGGAGAGGATATGTTCCTTGACACTAGGTCCATAGTTAGACCTATGCAACAATCCTATCAGTTACTTTTGGATAGTCTCCCAGATCCCACCGTTGCTACAAGGGACAAATGAAGTAAGGACCTGAGAGCATGAGGCAGACTGGAATCAATTCCTGAAGGCAGAGGGCAAATCCTGTTTACAATATGCAATGCTTAATTGGCATTATGGTTCTGTACTGGAGTTACTTCACCCCTGCCCTAGCAAAAAAAATAGACCCACAGATACTTGCCCCAAATGTAAGGTGGCAGTGGGTCTTATTTCCATATGTTATGGGACTGCCCCAAGCTTCGGTCTTTCTGGTAGGAGATCTCTAGCATTCTGTCTATGACTCTGGGGTCTCTGCTCGTCACCTTCCCCCTAACCATCCCATTGGGCTTACCTGTCAAGCATACCCATAACAATGCACACAAGCATCCCTTATGGCACACTGGATAGGCAGTAGGGAAGTAGATGGCTGAGCAAGCCTGGATTCAAGAAAGCCCACCGACAGTGGCACAGTAGACCACATCACTTTTAGAGCACCTGAAATTAGGAAAAAACTGTATACAGTCCTTAAAGGAAAACACCATGTTAAAATCAGAAAAAAATATGTAGTATTCTTTTTTTCTGTGTTATAACCACTTTCCAGTGTTTTCTTTTCCTCTGGCTGTGAGAGTTGTTTTTCTAACTTTTCCTGGCAGTTTTATTGCCCCTGGAAGTTGCCATTCTGGTTTCTTTTATGGCCTCTTGTCCCAGACAGTCTTCCGCATCTTGAGGGTGGGTTTCTTGACTCGGGCATGGTCCTTCTCTTTCAGTCCTTCGAGAGAGAATATCCTAAGCCCCGGGGGAAGCTTCAGCCATGCAGATCAACTCTGCGGCACTTGTTGATGTAGCATTTAAGACTTCAGCTGCCAGGGGGTGGGACCTCTAAGTCCACTGGACTCCTTTAGCTATGCAGGCCATGTCGGCAGCACATATGAGGGCTATTCCCCCTACAGCCGTCTAAGGTTCACCTGGTCTCCACATCTTTTCCTTCCTCTGCCCCTTAAGGGTGAAGATCATACAACTCCAAATCCCAGACCCTCAAGGGCTCTACTCCTATGCCTTACCCCTTAAGGGTTCATTTCCTCTCTAGGCCTCCCCTCATGGAGGCTAGGTGAGTGCCTTTCAGTGGTTGTTGCTATCCTGTTCCTGCCTTGGGGGGATGGGTCTCCTTCATGGGGAACCTCCTTTAGCTGCAGAGATTGTCTCATGGCACCCCCACAGCTTTCCCATTAGAGGGATAGAGTGAGAGCCCTTCCTCTAAAAATCTTTTCCCCTCAGTTGGGTCTCTAAATTGCAGTAGCTGAGTCATCACTAATTTATCCCAAGCCTGGAGGAAAGGGCCAAGGCCTTAGGATCCCCAAAGGTTTCCCCCTCATGGTGGGGGGGGGTCCTTTCCTCTGTGCGGAAGGACATAAAAGTTAGGTAATCTCTGCAACAGGTGGTCTATAATGTAGTACATTTATATTAGTGTAACATTTACCCAGGTAGGTTTCTGCTGTGAGTTGGTGTTGGATGGTGCCCCCTCTTCCATTGCTGTTTTCTCTCTTCTTAAGAAAGTCATGCCTCTTCTGCTATCATTTCCAATTAATGTCAGTCATTACTCAGTTCAGCCTCTGTTTCCAGTCATCACTAATTACCGTCGATCTGTCCTCACTCAGGCTCTATGATCACTACTTGCTGCTCAGTACTTTTTGGGGCTCCTTCCTAAGTTACCTTTAGCCTAAAGGAATTATGTTCTCGTGGCCCCTCTAGAGGTGGAACCCTCATCAAGAGGGTTCCTTTGCTTTCACAGTACCCCATCAGGGTGGCAGTTCCCTGTGGAACAGAGAATGCAAAAGATCAAAGTATTTACCTATGACAGTCAACAACACATTCATTCAAATACCTTCAGACTAACAACAAAGTTGGACAAGCACAACTCCTCACTAAATTGCATAAGCCCAATGAATTCAAAGACTATCCCTGCAGTTCAGTGGGTGGGAGCAACCAGCCACGCCCCCTGCCTGAGCTATTTAAGTCAACTCCTTCCAGCCTTACTCAGAAGCACTATTTCTTTACCCCACTATTCACCCCTCCTCCTCCAGTGGTGCGCCTCTCTCCTCGGGGCTCCTTCCTAAGGTACCTTTAGCCTAAAGGAATTATGTTTCCAGTGTACTTCTAGGGCTGGCACCCTCCTCGAGAGGGTTCCTTTGCCTTCAGAGTACCCTGACAGGATGGTAGTTCCCCTTGGAACAGAGAGTGCAAGCGGCCAAAATATTCATTTATGAGTATCAACAACATATTCATTCAAATACCTTCAGACTATCAACACAGTTGCACAAGCATAACACCTCACTAAGCTGAGTAAGCCCATTGAATGCTATTTCTTCATTTACTTTCTTGTTAAATTTCTGATGAGACATCAGAACATTGGGAAATGTTCTATAATAGTGACCCGATTCTATTTAACTAAATAGTAATGGATGGTACGGTAAGGAATAGCACCTCTGAAGGGGAAAACCAAACATCCAGGGGCCACAGCCTACAGTTACAAATTAAACCATTTAGGAAAGACAGAAGGAAATACTTCTATATAAAGAGAGTGGTTTGTAAGTGGATTCCTTGCCACGCACAACATACCATGGAGGATGACATAGCAGAAGAATCAGCTTGACAGTTATAAAGGGGGGTAATATGTACCACTGAATAGTGGGGGAGACAGTCTCCATGGGCACAACAGCCTATTTCCATCACTGTCTACATTTTGTATTAGGTATGATCCAGCCAATCACAGGCAAATGGATAAAAATGGACAAGCTGAGCAGCGAGGCCTCTACAGCTAGTACTGCTGCCTCTCCCTAGAAAGCAAAAGAATGTGCCACTGATCTACCGAAAATAAAATGGTACACATACAGATAAAAGCATTAAGTGGAAAAAGTACCCTATACAGGCCTGAAAGCTTTTGTACTGAAATTTACATATTGATCCAGTAATAGGTATCATATCACTTACTTTGTCTATGGATAAAAGTAAAGGACATGGCTTTGGAAGGTTGGTTAGAGGGCAGATGAATAATTTCACTGGGGGTCCCACAAATCCTAAAGCCAGACTTGTCTGTACTAGGATGCAGAAGCATAGGAATGGAATATTAAATAAATGACCAGAAGACAATAATAAAATGATCTTGTTCTTTCAACGTGTCATTTTATAACTGTATTACAGAATAGCAAGGGGAAATTCCAGTATCCTGATTGGCTAATGGCTATGCCTTGCAGCTGCACAACCAATGGATAAATACTGTTTCTGGTCATCTGTACACATGATCAAACAAAATCAACATGTCAGTTGTTCAGAACTTTCAAACTGGAATTGGCTGTCATGTTATTGTGACACACGATAAATTCATAGAAACATAAACAGTCCAGTGATGTCATCCTCAAGATGGTAGCTTGAGGACGACAGCAGTACGACTCACCCATAAACTCTCTAGCAAATGACCAGTTTTTTTTCTTTTCAAAACCTACTCCAAAATCCAGGGGAAAGCTGCTGGACATCACGGAGCACCATCGAGAGAGAAACTCAGACTCTGAGAGGGTGAATGCAGTGTGATGCAGACTGGGCAACTCAGACAGCGAGGTTTCCTTGGTCACAGTTGTATCTTCCTACAAAGGCTACAAACATACAGGCTCCTCCAAAAAAAAGAGAAAATCCCTACTGGCCAATCAGCTAAACAGAAAGATGGACATAACGTTAGCAGAGAAGCTGGATTTTTTTAAGGAAATCCGAAGCACGACCACGGCTTTGAGAATGGATGTCACCAAATTGGTGAAGTGTGCTGACGACCATGAGCAGCAGCTCACAAATTTGAACCACTGGCTTGAGACAGTGGAGACTGCCATCCTTCACTTCTTAAACAGTGGTGCAAAACTTAGAAGACAACCTGGAAGATGTGGAGAGCCGTAGTCAATGTAATAACCTGTGCTTTTATGGCTTTCCTGAGGGAGAAAAGGGTCAGGACATAATTATTTTTCTCCTGACTTTTCTGCGGATGGCCCTTCAGCTCCCACAGGAATGGATCCTGGAAACTGGGTGGGCACATTGGGCTCTGAGGCCATGGCCTACCACCCCAGATGCCAGACCATGCTCAATTATAGTCTAGCTTGGTTTCTCTGCTGGAATGACAAGTGGGATGACCTTTCCCAAGCCTGGAAAGCAAAGGATATTCAGTTCTAGGATGTCAGGAATTATGCAGATAATGATTATCCAGTGTCATTGCAAAACAAGAGGCAGGCCTACCTCCTCCTTATGAAGGCAATGAGAATGGCTAACTTCAAGTTCTACACACCCTACCCAGCCAAAGTGGCAGTCCACTAAAAAGGAAGGGCAGGTGTCATATCTAACTGTGGAGGAAGTGGTAACAGACTTAAAGACTCAAGGGATCCCTGTCCCAGCTCCACCACAAAATCCCCCATGCAGACCCTTCCTTTGAAAATTGCCTAGTAGGCATGGAAGAAGGTGAATGGGAGACACCAGCAATCTGCAGCAACCATTAGGGATTAGGGACATTGTAAAGCATCTCCAAGATGAGGGTGCCACCTCTGGCAATCAGAACACCCAGGACTGGTTGGACTTTCCCTAATGATGCCCTTTGAATACTGGAGTGAGTCCTAACCCTTTTCTTTCCCTGTCAATTTGCCTACCCAGGTCTAATGCTCCTGGGGTGCCTTCTCTTTGGGGGTGGGTTGGGGTCCTCTCCATCATCTGCACAGCACCATTTGTACTCTGCTCCCATAGGCCTGCCATTGCCATTTTTAATTGATTGTGTCTACCTCTGCCATGTGTTACCAACACTCCGGTAGCCAACCTGAGACAGAGGACTTTAGTTGGGGAGGGGCTTGCCCTCTTCGTCACTATATGGAAGCCGTGCCAATGGCTGGGTGGTCAACTGGTCAGTGAGGGTGGGAGACCACTCTGTAAATTAGTGGAGAAAGGAATACTGCCCTTCCGCTGTTTGGGGACAGCCACCTCTGCCCTTCACCTTAGCTGGACTATATGGCTACTCTGCTTCCTGAAGTGGTCCTGAAGTTACCATATAACATAAGGCCATATAGAGCAACTACCTGCAGGGAAAGAAGGACTAGGGGCTTAAGTTTGTTTCAAATTATGGGTGCTGCCGGCAGGTGTTGGGGGTCACGATCCTTAAGGGGAGCTCGGCTGGGGGGGACTGCAGCTCAGGTGGTTGGCAGGGGAGGAGAGGGACGGGTAGCCCAGAGAGAATGGTCACACCCAGCACCGGATGTGGCACGATGGTTTGGCAGCCCCAAAAGAGCAGTCCAGAACCAGTGCTGTATATCATTGTTACAGTTGTTCATGGTTTTCTTCTTTTCTTGGAGTTTGCAAAACAGCAAGGTACTTCCCAGTTTGACCCTGACACAGGCCAGGCATTTGAGCCTCATAACAGGGCTGGCTGTGGCTAAACAGCTTGTGACTGCAAAGGGGTGAATGCCTTTTCTGATCCTTGACTCAAAAGACAGTAATGACTTCATTCTTTAGGTCATGGACCTTTCTGTTTCCCAACCTCATGAGTATAATCAGCTTATACTACCTCCCCTGCTGAACTGAGGCCACTGGGACTGGAAGGCCATTGTCTGGAACGTGATTTTGCTTTCTTTACCCAGTTGGCATCTGCCTGTAGTGAGAACATTGGGCCCTAGGGCCCTTGAACTTTGTACATTTTTTGCAAACACTATTGGTGGTTTTGTAAGTAAGTTGGAGGGGCTTGTTTGCTCTCTTGATACCTTAAATTTACATATTACTATGTATTGTTCTACCTTTTCATAATGTAGGTTGGTGGGGAGGCGGACATCAAGTTGTCTTCTGTTAATGTTGGTTCCATGCCCCTTACCCACATCGTTATAGCACTATAAGGGGGTCCCACTGCAGGATGGGATATCCCTCTGTCACTGAGTTTCTCTGCTGGCACAGGGCTTGCTGCAAGCCTCTACCTTGGAGGCCAGTTTCTTTTTTAACTTTAAACTTCTCATTGAACATTTTTCAAATGATACAAACAAAATAAAAGGTACAGATACCGTTGTTGGGCCGTGTGTGTTCAGCTGGCTTGTGGGCCTTCCCTGTTAGTATTTATCCTATTAATTCACTGTAGCTATGCCACCATTGAAGTAAACAGTTTTTCCCCTTTCTCCCCACAATGCACCTGTTTCAGAACACATGTAACATGCAGCGTATTCGGGCTGTCTGTTCACCACGGGAAACATGCTAGGGAAGCTGGATGGGAAGCAGGAGGATGAGTAAAGCAGTGTTATAGTATTCTTTAAATGTCAGTGGTCTCAATAATCCTGTAAAAAGGGCAAAATTTTTTCCAGGATTATGGTGCACAAAGGGGTATTATTCATGCAGGAGACCAATTTAGATCTGGTTGAGCATGGGAAGCTGAGGAAATCTGCATTCCAGGAGATTTTTAGTTCTGCATTACCTAGGGGTAAATGACAAGGGGTGGCAATTCTCCTGCATTCAATTCCTTTCAGGGGATCTAAGGTAATCAAGGATAAGGAGGGCCGGCTCATTGTGGCCAGGGTGTTCCTCATCAATGGCAATTAAACCTTTTTGTCATGCAAGATTTTGTATTACATTATGAAGAGGTAGAACAATACATATCAATATGTCCTATTACCCTTCTCTTTTCCCTCTCTTTCTTCTTCCATTGCCCCTCCCCCCCCCCATTCTTTACCCTATATTTTCTTTTCCCCTTTCCCTCTCCAATACTGGACTAAGTTTTTTTGGAATTTAATCTTACTGTACTTCAATAATGTGTTGTACCAAACTTTATGACCATGTAACCTCATTGTAACTGATTGTATCTAAGCCTCTTTGTTGTTTCTCAATGCCTATTTGTTTTGTATATCTTTTTTTGGTGTACCCTGACACGGAACCTTTGTAAAGGAGGTTTTAGCCCAAAGGTGTTAATTTCTAGCATCAATAAATAAATAAAAGAGATAGAGAAGGTACGATGCTTGAAAAATTGCCACGATTTCTCTGGGCTGTGTGAACACTGAACCAGATCATCACTTGCAATTTGCTGTTTTCAATTTCGGAGCCTTCTCAGGGTAGCGCTATTGGCTCCACACCTGTGTAGAGCTCCCTGATTGGCTGATCTCACTCACCTGAGACAGGAGCTCCAGAGATGTGTGGCTTAATGTAAGCCTGCATCCCTGTACTCAGCTTCTAATTTATATATTTTAATTTAGCCTGTTCTGCTCGGCCTGTGTAAAGTAACTCACCATTCCCCCCCCCCCGCTGCAGTTTCTCTCCAACTGTATGTGCACTGATTCAGTGCTAGCTCTGCAAACTTCCCTTGATTTTCATCCCACCCCTTTCCCCTCCCAGGCCTCCTTTAAATGCACACAGTCTCCGCCACTCCTATCTGATGTTTCAATTTATTGATTACTTACTGTCAACAACTGCAATTCCTCCCATCCCTTTTGCAACTAAGCCTTGTAGCAGCTTTTTCTCATTCTGTCTTGCTGAGGCATCCCATTTTGGTACTTTAGGTTTGCTTATTGCTCACTAGCATATCCTATCTTGCTAAGACAGTTGATTTACGTCAGGTGATCTCTCTGTACTTAGTCTGCTCCAGAGTAGTAGCTAAGAAATTTGCTTCAAAGTCTCTGCCCTAGTACTACTCTACAGTTAGGTGAACTATTTTCTTATTAGCCTGACTAGTAGCTGTACTTAAGGATGACTGCTTCAGGCTCCACTGCCTATAGTAGTATTCTGCAGGGATTAAGAATTCTCCTCATTGAGAATCCTTCTCTTGCCTGCACTTGTAGTGCCCATTGGGTGATAGTCTCATAATGAGGGCATATTACCTGCTTCTATGCTTGTCTCTATTCTTCTCACATGTATTGGACCCGAACATGAATCAAAAAATAACTCCTAGAGTGGAGAATGGCTCTCTTTTTACATTGTCCAACCGGGACTTTTCCTATCAAGTAGAAGAACTTGTATGTACTCTAACTTCCCCTAGCCCACTGCTGGTCCTTCACCTGCACTGGCATATAGGAACTTTCATAGAGCCTGCCCACAGGGACACACCACCTTCTGCATACTCCCCCCTAATCCCATTGACTCTCTCGGTCAGGGTATTATTGTATGCAGCATCAGAAAAACTGGGAACTAGCCTCAGAACTCCCTATACTGCCGCAGACAAATCACGTAACTAAAAGAAGGCTCAGCCACCCACACTTCTTCTAGGACTCTGCAGGAAACTCTTGTTCCTGCTTTTACTATGCTCAGGAAATGTTGAACTTAATCCAGGCCCTCTGGCACCCATGGAATCCCCAGCAGAGCTACAAAGCCTCAAGGAGCTTACATTCTTGCATGTTAATGTATGTAGCTTATTAAAAAAAAAATCACTTCTGTTCAGGCCTGGGTATGTCATACTGCTCCAGATGTTCTGGTGATTATGGAGCCCTGGCTCTGACTGGCAACCAGTAAAAATGAAGTTAACATCCCCATCTACTCTTTGTTCAGAGCCGACAGGCAAACCAGAGGTGGTGGGGTAGCTATTTACATCAAGGATAAATTCCCTGCCTCCATAATTGACTCAACCTCTGTCCCAAAAGAATTCGAAAGCTTGTCATTAAAGATTGAAATTGCCACCGGTGTCTCATTATGTATAATAGGATGCTACAGACCCCCATCAGCTGGACTACAGTTGTTAAAACATCTCGAAAACATCCTGGGTTCGGCATCTTCAGAGTGTATCATACTAGGGGACTTCCACTTAAACTGGCTCTCCAGTGCATCCACCCCACTTAAAATGTTCTGTGATTCCTTTGGTTGTCACAGCTAATAAACGAATCTACTCATCCTAACAAGCTCAACCCTAATAACAGTACTCTCTTGGATATCATTTTAGTTAACAAACCCCATTTATTCTCCCATGCTGGCATCTTTTTCTCTGATATTAGCGACCATTGCTTCATCGCATGTGTAAGATCCACTCTTAAATCCACAACTGCGTCGAAATTCTCCTTTAAAAGATGTACAAGCAACTTTGATCTCCATGGGTATATATCAGACCTAAGAGACTCCATGCGATGGCAGGTCTTCTATCTAGCCAAGTCCCTGACTACAGCTTATGATATTTTCTCAGAAATTGTGCTAGGGGCTCTCAACAAGTATGCTCCCATACAAAAGTTTGTGCCAAAACAAATCCTGTCGGTGGTTTAAGAAGACTTGAAAGATGCTTTGCAGAGTAGGGATTTACTCTGGAGAACTGCTAGGAAAACTCATTTAATAAATGACTGGAATTCTCTCCGGAGGGTGAGGAACCTCTGCACCAAAATGGTCAGAGAAGTCAAAGCTAATTTCTACTGCTCTCAGCTAGAGAGCTCCTCAAGAAATGCCTCCAAATTCCAGAGGACTATCAAAGACATTGAAGGTCACACCACTGTAAATTTCTTACCTACTAGATTATTGATCAACAATACTGTCATCTCTGACAGACCATCTAGCCTCGATGCTCTCAATAATCATTTTGCCACTGCGGGGCTAGCCTTTGACTCCTCTCCCGCGAATATCCTCCGCCAACAACTTAGATTGGATACACAAGAAAAACTCATCCCCAGTCCATCCTTCTTTCTGCAGCCTACCTCCCTGAAAGAAGTTGAAGATCTTCTCCTTCAGCTGGACACTAGGAAAAGTGCTGGGGCTGACCTCATTGACCCATACTTCTTAAAGGTCGGCTACCGTGTCCTTGCAGTCCAAATTACTCATCTCTTCAACTTATCCTTGTCCCAGGGTGACCTACCACCCATTTGGAAAAATGCACTTGTGGTCCCTTTGTTTAAGTCAGGAGATCCTAGTGACCTCAATAACTATAGGCCAATCTCCCTTCTTCCAATCCTGCCAAAGATGCTGGAGAAAATAGTGAACTCCCAGCTTCGGAAGTACCTGGAATCAGAAAAATTGCTCAACACATTACAATCTGGTTTTAGAGCACAGCACAGTACAATCTCTGCTCTAGCCAAGGTAACAAACGACTGGCAGCTTGAATTAGACAAAAAAAAACTTTGCACAGTTTTCTTGGACCTAAGTAAGGCATTCGATACCGTTGATCACAGACTGCTTCTGTCCTCCCTCCGGAACATTGGTTTGGATTACCTATTCCTTAAATGGTTCTCCAACTACCTCTCAGGACGACTTCAACAAGTAAAGGCAGATGGAGAAGTTTCTCCACCAAAACCCCTATTGAGGGGTGTACCGCAAGGTTCCATTCTTGGTCCCTTGCTCTTCACCATTTATATTAACAATGTAGATGCCCCCATCAAAGAAGCACAAAAACACCTATTCACAGATGATACGGTACTCTATGCTAGTAGCCCGACACCTGAAGCAGCCTGTAAAGCCCTTCAAAATGAATTTAATCTGCTGCAACATCAGCTTATAAACCAGTAACTGCTCTTAAATGCAAAAAAAAAAACAACAAAGCAATGTTCCTCTCACCCCTTCAAAATGCAATAAATCCTGCAATTGCTGGGACACTCCTGCAGATCACTACCATTCTAGGTGAGCGGTTGGACTACATACCAAAGTTCAAGTACCTGGGGGTCTGGTTAGATCATAGACTTATTTTCACAGATCACTTAGAAGAACTGGCAAAGAAACTTAGACAAAGACATGGTCTGTTCTATAGGATTAATAATCTCCTCACAAGAGACGCTAAACTGAAACTGGTTCAAACTACCTTTCTTTCCCTATTGGATTATGCAGACTTTCTATATAGTCAGGGACCTGCAGGTACCCTAGCCAAACTCGATACGCTTTATCACAGAGCCATAAGATTTATCACGGGTCTTCCATACTCAACCCACCACTGTGCATCGTACACGGCAGTGGGATGGTCATCCCTTGCTTACAGACGACAAAATAATGCTACGGTTTGGACATACAAAGCTATCTCAAATAAACTACCCCAGTATATATCTGTCTGTTTACCTTTATGCACTCTGGGGAAGTATGCCCTGAGAAGCACCTCATATATCTACCTTTATGTTTACAAAGCAAAATCTCGCATTGGCAGAGCAGCCATCAGCTTTGTGCTCCCTCAACTGTGGAACAAGCTGCAAAAAACTTTGAAATTTACTCACCCCATCAGCCTAGCAGCTTTTAAATCTCTATATCTACATCATAATAAGGAGTCCTGTGCCTGTCTACCCTAAATAGTGACTCCTATAAGTCCAAGCACACTCTAATTACTACTGTTAGAAGGCTGATCACATCTATAATCGACTCTTCCCTCTACCCTTTTCTACCCCCATATCTGTCCCTTCCACATTCCTTTGACCCTGGTTCCAGCTCTAAATTCTCCATACCGTATCACTATATATCTTTTATATTATCGAATCACTATATATCTTTTTATATTAGGTTTTATTTGTGTTCAGTGCACCTGATATGTATATTTCTTTACTTTTATGAAAAAGTGTGTCCTACCCAAAACTAGCTGTATCTTTTGTTCCAAACATATACTACCGTCAATGCTACCCGCTGATACTTTGTATATACTGTATTATTGTATCTCACTTTGTTTGTATTATTACTATTTTCTTGTGTGTTGTATCCCATGTATATTGTCCCTTGTTCCTTGTTAACAAACCCAGGTCCACCTCAAAAACGAGCTTGCTCAACAGTGATCGCCTGGTTAAATAAAGACTTTGATTGATTAATTGACTGATTGACTCTGAACTAATATGACTGATGTAACATTGAGTACTTACTTGCATTAGTTGTTTTTTTACTTGTGTTATTTGGCTGTATTGTAAATAGCTCTGTATGCATTGTACCATTTGTAAATGAGCTTGCTCAACGATGTTCACCTGGATAAATAAAGATTTTGATTGATTGATTGATTGAAAAATAAATAAAACACCCCCAACCCTACCACCCCACCCTACCCCCACTCTCCACACACCAAGTCATCAGCCCTCTCACCCCATTTCATGTGTAAGAAGCTGAGATGGTACAGTATAGGAGAATGGGGTGAGAGTTGGCCCCAATGACCCCAAGGCACACTCTGACGCCTGTTGGTTTGTGGAGTGTGGGGTGGGGTGGTAGGGGTTGGGGTGGTAGGGTTGGAAACCCTAATGCCTAATTTCCCTACTTTTGTTACTTCAAACCTAACTGATGCATTAACAAAGTTTTTTTGCAATGAATTTCCTTCCTTTTTGAGAAAGTGTAATCTTACTCATATGTTTGTGGAAGTACAGTGTGCTGTGGTTGCACATGTAACCATAAGTGTATAGACATTGTAGGTAACCTTCATCTCCCTCCAGGCCCTGCACTCCCACCACACTCCCATTACTCCATAATGGTATCCACTTGTGGGAGCACAGAGCCTGTGATCTATCCATAAGTGTTGCAACAGTGTAATGAACTGTCATGTCCCTGTGAGAGCACAGGGCTTGGTACTGCATAATCTACCTATAACTGTATAGACACAGTGCAGGCCTAGATACATTCCAAGTAACCCTGGTGCTGCAAATGTTGCAATATCTCAGTAACCATGGGAACACTGGAAAAAATTACACCACAGTTGTAATCTCTCCTGGCAACCTACATCATTGCTTAGTACATCTAAAGGTGTACTAAGCTGTGTTTAGCAAAAAATCTGTATCTTAAACTCTTTTTGATATATTGGCACTGAAAGGTACTGTGTCTGCCACAGTGTTATCTTATGGGAAATTTCTAAACTTCAAAATGTTATAAGTATGGAAGTGATGTAAATTTTATCACCAAACCAGCAAAAGTCACATCTGTGGGGCAACCCTTTACTACACTGAAAATTGTAGCCCGAAAGTCCTAACCGTTTCTTTGCAGTGAAGTGACAAAGAAAGAGCAAGCTTTAAAAATCCTTTTTTGTGAGGTGTCAAAATCCTTTTTTGTGATGCAAAAAAGGATTTTGGCAGCTTGCGAAAAAGAAATTCATCTTATGAAAAGGGATTAAGGATAGGGCCATCTGGTCCCACAAGTCCTAATCCTTTTTCGCAATGCGAAAAGGGATTTTAACACCTCACAAAAAGGGAATCAGCTCATAAAAAAAGGATTCATTTTTAAAATTCCTTTTCGTGAGCTGTCAAAATCCTTTTTTGTGAGCCAATTCCCTTTTCGCAAGGTGTCAAAATCCCCTTTTCGAATCGTGATAAAGGATTAGACTTAGGGACCAGATGGCCTAGCTGGCCATCCCTTTTTGTGAGCTGTCACTTCCCTTTCACGATGTGAAAAGGACTTTGACACCCTCGCAAAAACAGAATTCGTCTCATGAAAAAGGATTGCCGGCAGGGCCATCTGGTCCCACAAGTTCTAATCCTTTTTTGTGATGTGAAAAGGGATTTTGACACCTCGTGAAAAGGGAATCAGCTCACAAAAAGCAATTTTGTCAGCTCACAAAAAGGGACTGGAGTTGTCAGGCCTGATGGCCCTGCAGATAATCTGTTTTCACGAGAGACACAATTCCCTTTTTGCTAGGTGTCAAAATCTCTTTTCACATTGCAATAAGGGATCAGAAGTGAGTTGTGAAAAAGGATTTTAAAAATCAAAAATAAGCATTCTGAGGCCACAGCAAAGTACAACAAAGGCATAGAACTGTGAAGGATGTCCAAATGAACAAAATACATACTTAGATGTTTGAAGAAGACATCCCTGGGCAAAGCTGTAACATTTTGTTTGGGCTCAGGAAAAGAAAACAAGATGCTGTCTCGCAAAGGAATTTTTTCTCACAAAAAGAATTTAAAGAATCCCTTTTGTGAGCTGTTAAATCCCTTTCATGAGCCCTAAATCCCTTTTTGCACCATGCAGCTATCCAATGACTGAACTGAGCATGCTCAGAACCCGAAATTTCAAAATTGAATAGCTTTGGAACAGATTAATATATTTTTTCACCAAACCAATGCAAGCTCTTTCTACCCAGAAAATTTCAGACCAAAATTCCAAGTGGTGTGGCTGCAGCACGATGAGGAAAAAACAGTCAAAAAAGGCAAATTTTACTATTTTTTCACAATTCACAGCACAAAATCCACAAATCCGATAGAAATGAAACTTGGCATGTCAAGAGATCTAGCCCATGGAACAGTGCATACCAGATTTTGTGCAAACCCGTTGAATGGTTGCAAAGTTATTAAATTGCAGAATTTGAGGTTTAACATTAAACTGCCTACTCAATCCAAACTATAGTGGTGCAATTTTACATATATATATATATATATATATATTTTTTTTTTCATGGAAAAAACACTCCATATAATGCATCAGTTAGGGTTGTTCCACAGTGAAAAAAGCGAGGAAATTCAAGTTAGGTGCCACCCCTTGCATCCCACCCCCACCCCCACTAACAGGCATCAGGTGTGCATTGGGGTCATCGGTCCTAACTCTCACCCCATCCCATGTATAAACAAGCTTAGGTGGTGCAGTACAGGAGAATGGGGTGAGATTAGGACCGTGCTCTACGCACACCGTTGCCTGTTGGTGAGTGAGGTGGCAACCTAACATCGATTTCCTCGGCTTTGTCGCGTGGAACAACCCTAACTGATGCATTAAACTGAGTTTTGCCATGAATTTCTTCTTTTGAGAATGTACACATAAATAGTGAAGTAACGGTAATGCAAACGCAAGCGCAAACGGTAACGCACATCGTGATGCAAATGTTAACAATAATGCAAACAGTAATAGAAATGCAAGCGCAAACATTACTGAAAACAGAAAAATGCAAGCGCGTATGCAAATGCAAATCATAACGTGCACGGTCACGGTAAAGTAATTGGAAACCCAAACACTGATGGTAACACCAATGAGGATGCCAAAGGAAACAGAAGTGCAAACCGAAATGCAAATGGAAGAACGTATGCAAACGGTAATGCACACGGTGATGCAAACGTAAATGATAATGCAAACGGTAATAGAAACACAAGTGCAAACGGTAATGGAAACAGAAACGCAAATGCAAGCGGGTACAGAAATGCAAACCGTAACGCGCATGGTCATGGTAACGCAATTGGAAATGTGAAATGGTAACAGTAACAGCAACGATGATGCCAAAGGAAAGACGAATGCAAACAGAAGTGTGTATGCAAACGCAAATGGTAATGTACACAGTGACACAAAACGAGGTGCGAACAGAAACAGTAGTGGAAATGCAAATGGTAATAGCAATGCAAATGCAAGTGCAAACAAAAACGCAAAGGGAAACGCACATGGTGGTGTACACGGGAACACTAACGCAAACGGGTACGGAAACCCAAGTGGGAACGCTAACTGTAACAGTAACTGAAGCGCACACCCTGTTTTTGCCCAACAGCTGCATAGAGAAACACAGTAAACACAAAGAATGTATGCATAATAATGGGCCCCGGAGCAGAAAATGAGCACTTGGAGTACTAAATTGCTTATATCTCAGGGACCGTACAACGTCGCAAAAAAATTACGTTTCATATGATTTATGACTTTCCTGGCTAGTTTTGTACTTAGTCCCCTAGAGGCAGGGCTAAGCATTTTTCTGACGAAAAGTCTGTATCTCGAAGCGATTCTGAGATACGGGCCCTGAAAGGTGTGGCAGACTATGGGAACAATTGTCAAATTCAGAGTACCATAACTTTGCAACCCTGCAATATTATGTCACCAAACCACCAAAAGGCACATCTGTGGGATGTTGGCTTTCTTCCCTTCAAATTTCAGCCCAAAAGACCAAACCATTGTTTTGCAGCAGGGTGGCAAAGAATTCCTGTTATTTTGGCCATAGTGTCGCAAAGTAGTGTCGCAAATCACGACACTTTAGCAAATGAAATCACGAAAGTGTCACAAGTTCGACATTACTTTGCAACACTACAGATTACAAAAATTTGAAAAACATATTTCTGGGGTGTTTAACCCCCTCAAAAAAGACATGGCTAGCATCCTCAGGGTCTGACTAGGTGAACACAAAAATAATTGTGTCCCTAGAGGGTCCCAAATTTAAATGCCAAGCATTTCTGTGACCACTAACTGAAAAAATGGCTGACTCATGACACTACAGGGGTCATTTGTGACACTAAAAACTGCATTTGAGACACTGTTGAACTTTTTGTTAACTTTTCCCGTTGATTATAATGGGAAAATTGTTTTTTTAATAACTTTTGAACCGTTAAATATTTTTTCACGAAATCTTCAAAAGACACATTGGGGACCCTGGCCGCACGTGCCATGAAGTTTTTGGACCAGTCGCACAAACCGTGCGACCTGTAGGCATGAGCAATGAATGCGCAAAAAAGTAATTGCATGCATAGATGTTGCTTAATAACTCTGCAGGCCTTGATATCCATCATATGTAAAAGTTACCAGATCCCAAGATCTATGGTTACGCCCACGCCTGCCAAAGTTCAGGCAAATCCGTTGAATGGTGGCAAAGTTATTAAGGTGCAAGATTTCACCATTTAACCTTAAGGGCTACTCAACCTAACTTTGGTAGTACTACTGCTACCATAATACATATATATATATATATTTTTTAAACCAGGTATAGCACACTAAGCTGAAAGCTTTTTACAGGAGCAACCTGGGAGCACAAGGAGGTTAAATGACTTGCTCAGGGTCACATGGTATGCAAGTGGAAGCTGTGGGATTCAAACCTAGGTCTGGTCTGCTGGATGTCACCAGATTTGCAGCTCAGAGCCTTAGACCACTGCGTATACTGCCTCAATATATACTGTATATATATGTATTCTCAAAGAAGGAAATTCATTGAAAAACTCTATTAATGCATCAGTTAGGGTTCATAGCACAGCAACAAAGTTTGGAAATGTGCTGTTAGTGTTCAGTTCCCTAACTCTGCATTCACCCTCCCCCCACACACACACACACATATGCAAGCAGGGTAAGGGCCACGGCAACACAACCAACCAGAGACAACCAGCATCAGGTAAAATACACAGTATGTCATCCACAGATAATTTTTTTTTTTTTTTAGTTGTTTAACCAGGTATAGCACACTAAGCTGAAAGCTTTTTACAGGAGCGACCTGGACTAATTGATTGGAAATGAGAGTTTGGATAAGCCTACCAACAGCAATTAGATGTTTGCATTTTTTTTTGATAGAGTGAGTCAGTTCTAATAACAAACGGTAGTAATAATAAAAGTAATGTTTTGTAGTGTAGTTTACAAATAAGATGTAAAGCAACCGTTGAAACAACCAAAGCTAACCATAACATGCTGCTAATGAGTATTTCCAGGTAAGGCATCAGTATAACATGTGATGCCGCTAGTTTCATGCCTGAGCAGTATTTGAAAAGTGCTATGTATGTGTCAGCTCTATCCTGCAGCGAATTATGACACATAAAAATCAATATTTTGAAAATATATACTGACTAAGTCTCATTGTATGAAGAAGATATGCCAGCAATAATGTGTCATCATACTGTGCTGGCAGTGTAGAGTCGATCATACTGTATTTGGTTTTTGATTACATAGTGTTATGTGAAATCAGTACAGTGTTGTGATTATTGTGCTTACAGATGTGACGGAGTGGTATAGTGTCTTATAATCTTGCGTGTGTGTGGGGGGGGGAATGCGGAGTTAGGGGATTGAATCCTAACAGCACATTTCCAAACTTTTGTCGCTGTGCTATGAACCCTAACTGGTGCATTAACGGAGATTTTTGCAATGAATTTCCCTTCTTTTGAGAAAGCGTAATGTAACTGGTAACTGGTACGTGTTAGTGAGAGTGCGGGCCCTCCGGGCTCCTGTGCTCCCTTCACATTGTCAATTATTTTCATAATGGTATGTGTATGCGAGAGCATGAGCCCTCTAGGCCCTGTGGTCCCATTCACACGCAAGTATGGAGCCACACAGCAGCCCTACAGGGCAAGGAACCCTTGTGCCACTGATGTGCCAATATCTCAGCAACTGTAGCAGCTACAAAAAAAAATTCAAGTGTCGCTGTAATCATGGCAGAGAGTACTCCATGTAATATACAGTGTCAGTGGCTCAGAAGGTAGCACACTCGCCTCTGAGGCTGGGAGATCAGAGGTCTGTGGGTTCAGTTCCCACATCTGGTACTTAGGTTAATATCCCAGTCCTGACACTGTAGTGCAGCATGAGAGGGGTGCTGCATTTCTGCGGTGTCGTCTTTCGGATGAGATGTTAAACCGAGGTCCCATCTGCCTGGAATGGTGGTAGTTCAGGTGGATGTTAAAGATCCCATGGCACTTCTCTAAAAGAGTAGGGGAATTTCCCCAGTGCCCTGGCCAAATTCCCTCATTCACTAAAAATACCACCAACAGCTTAATCTGGTTCAAGGTCAGTTGGCATTCATCTGTACCCCTCCCCAGGTTGTGCCTGAAAATAGGCAGGATTTGTCTAGTGCACTTACCCAATCAACAAAAACTAAATAAATAAAATACAGCAAACAAATCCATGTCTCTCACATCGTTTATGAGATACAGGCACTGAAACATACTGAAAAGGCACCCTTGGAACCCTTGGAACATGTTTCTGCTAATATCTCTGTAACCGTAGCAAGTAGGAAAAACATTCCACTGCTGGTGTAATCAAAGGTTTCCAAAATTGTTTCTGCAGGTTAGTTCACTTAAATCCGTATCTCACTTCATTTTTGAGATACGGGTGCCGAAAGGCATCACGGATGCTGCAATGTTATCCTATGGGAAATTTCTCAACTTCAGAATGCTGTAACTTTGGACCCCCTTGAATGTTTTGGCACCAAAATACACATCTGTGGGACCAGGGCTTGCCACCCTGCAAATTTCATCCCAAAAGACCCAAATGTTTTGTTGCAGGAGGATGGCAAAGATTTGCAGTTGTTTTGGCAAAGTTCTTTCGCAAATCACAAAAGTTTCACAAAAAACAGCACAGAACTTTCGCATTTGCAAAACTTTTGCGGACATTTTTACTGCGATTTACAAAAGTTCTTTGGCTCCGAGTTTTAAAACAGCATTTCTGGGGAGTTTTACCCCCCAAAAAAGATAGGGCTGGCATCCTCAGGACCCAACTAGGTAAACCCAACAGTCAGTGTTTACCTAGAGGATCCCAAATTTAAATGCCAGGCATTTTTCTCTCTTACTAACTGTAAACAAGATGGTGGCAGCATGAAAGTAAAAGGGCCATTTGCAAAAGTAAAATTGCATTTGTGACACTTTCGTGAGAGACATATATTTTTCCACCATTGACTATAATGGGAATTTTTTTTTGAATAAGTTTTGAATGGTTTAATATTTTTATACTAAATCTTTGAAAGGCATATCGGTGACCCAGGCTGCATCTTTTCTGAAGATTTCAGACCAAACAGACAAATCATGTGGGCTGTAGGCACGAGCAAAGAAATGCAAAAAAAGTCCTTTTTTTGTGTGTTTTTTGGTGTTCTGCAGCTCTGCAACTGTACATCTGACTGCAACACAACTTGCCACATCCAGAGATCTATGGTGCCAGACCACACATGCAAAATTGCAGGCAAATCTGTCATATGGTGGCAAAGCTATTAGGTGCAAAATTTGAGGTTTAACATTAAAGTGCTTACGCAACTCTAACTATACTGGAGCTACCGCACCAGTATAATATATTATGGTATGCAGTAGCTACCATAGTTAGAGTTGAGAAGCCATTTCTATGTTAAACCCCAAAACTTGCACCTTAATAACTTTGCAACTGTTTGACAGATTTGGCTGAAATTTGGAATACATGATCAGAACCATAGGCCTTGGCATCTGCCAAGTTTTGTACCAGTCAGATACACGCCTCGGAGTTATTAAGCGTGATTTGCACACGCTTTACGCTTTTCTGGAATTCTACTGGTCACAGGTACAGGTCGCAGACGGTTTGCCGACTGGCTCAAAATCTTCAGGGAACGCGCGCCAGTGTCCCGATGTGTCTTTTGAAGATTTGGTGAAAAATATTAAACGGTTCAAAAGTTATTCAAAAACAATTTCCATAAGTCAATGGGAGAAGTTAACAAAAAGTTCAACACTTTCGCAAATGCATTTTTACTTTCACAAATGGGCCTGTTACTTTCGCAAATCGGCCATTTTGTTTTCAGTTGATGATTAGAAAAATGCTTGGCATTTAAATTTGGGACCCTCTAGCAACCTAATTCTTTTTGTATTCACCTAGTCGGACCCTGGGGATGCTAGCCATGTCTTTATTTTGGGGTAAAACACCCCAGAAATATGTTTTTCAGATTTCTGGAAAAGTATTTCTACAAAGTACTTTCAGTGTTTGACGAAAGTGTCGCAAATGTTTATGAAGCTTTGCAAATGCGACAGTAATTTTCTAGTCTGTGGAAAATGACAGCAATCCTTTGGCACTGCACTGCAAAAGAACGTGGGGAGCTTTGGGTTGAAATTTGGAGGAACACAGCCAACATCTCACAGACATGCCTTTCAGTGTTGTATTGAAAAAATATTACATGGCAGCAAAGTTACGGCACTCCAAAGTTGACAGTTTTTCCCATAGGATAACATTACGGCGACGCATTACAGGAATCCTTTGGCACCCTGCTGCAAAATAACGGTTTGGTCTTTTTTCCTGAAATTTGGAGGGAAGACAGCCAACAGCCCACAGATGTGCCTTTCAGTGGTTTGGTGAAAAAATATTACAGGGAGGCAAAGTTATGGCGCTCCGAACTTCTCTTTTTTTCCCATAGGATAACATTACAGCGTTCGCCGTGCCTTTCAGGGCCCGTATCTCAGAAACGGTGCGAGATACGGACTTTTTGTCAGAAAATTTCTTAGCCCCCAGCTAGGGGCTAAGTACAAAACTAGCCAGGACAGTCGTAAATCATACGACTTTTAAATTTTTTTTCTATGTCATACGGTTCCTGAGATATAACCTATTGAGTATTCCAAGTCCTCATTTTCTGCTCCGGTACCCATTATTATGCATACATTCTTTGTACTCACTGTCTTTCTCTATTTAGCTTTTGGGGAAAACCAGCCTGTGCGCTTACATTACTGTTACCATTGCCCTTTCCGCTTGCGGTTCCATGCCCATTTCACTTACCATTGACGTCTACCACACCACGTGCGTCATCCTTTGCGTTTTCATTTGTGCTTGTGTTTCTGTTATTTTTTGGCATTTGTGTCTACCGTACTGTTTCTCTTTCTGTTTCACTTTGCGTCACCATGCCCATTGACATTTCCGTTTTCAGGCACCATGTTACTATGTGACAACACATCACATGGCACACCGTTCCCGTCTATGCCACTGTGTTCGTTACCCTTTCTGTTCTCATTCACGCTTATGTTACCTTGTGCACCACTGTTAGCGCTTCTGTTTGCATTGCTGTTCCTGTTACTATGCCACAAGACATCATGTGGTGGGAGTGCAGGGCCCTTTTGGAGCCACGCTCCCTCTTGCGCGTGCGATGCGGAGTCGGGGCCCTATGTCGTTATCCTTGCGTATTCATTTACGCTTGTGTTTCTGTTATTTTTGCCATTTGTGTCTACAGTACTGTTTCTCTTTCTGTTTCACTTTGCGTCACCATGCCCATTGACATTTCCGTTTGCAGGCACCATGTTACTATGTGACAACACATCACGTGGCAGACCATTCCGTCTATGCCACCTTGTCGTTGCCCTTTCTGTTGTCATTTGCGCTTGCGTTACCATGTGCGCCACTGTTAGCGCTTCTGTTTGCATTGCTCTTCCTGTTACTATGCCACAAGACATCATTGTGGTTGGAGCGCAGGCCGCCGCCGCATTACATTCACTATTTCTTGTTATTCTCAAAAAGAAGGGAAATTAGAGGCAAAAAACTCCATTTAATGCATTAGTTAGGGTTGTTCCACAGCGACAAAAGTGAGGAAATTCGCTGTTAGGGTTGAAAACCCTAACTCCGAATTCACACCCCCCCAGCACCACACGCACACGGACACACACACACACACACACACACACAGACACACACAAGTATGAGGGAGGACCAAGTCAACACAACCAATGACAGACATCCAGCAGCAGGTGACAGAAATAACAAACAATTGTCTAAATGTACTACGAGACATCCCCACCCACCTGACCAGGTACTGCATGCTCAGTGGAGATCAACAGCAAAACTGAGGCCATGTACACCAAACGTACACATCCCTGATTGCAGCTGCACACAACGTACCACACTTAGTAGTTGCATGGCCCTTACCTACGATGCCTCACACACACCACAACTGGTACTGTGCCGTTAGTCAATATAAATGCTGAAGGTGCATGATGACAGTTGTAGAAAGGTTTTAACACTAGTGAGTATACATTAATTAAGAGAAGTACATAAATTAACTACAAGACACTAGCATGCTCAAGATAAAAGTAGTGTTACATTTAGTATGTGATTTACATAGTAGTACATTTACTGCAACTGTTTACTCAAGATAGAGAGGCTGATGTAAACGTATGGAAAAGCATTGCCTGTTCAACGCTGTGAAATTCGTACTGCCAGTATCAGATGCATTCTTACTGATGAAGGTGTACTGCTGATGTACATACATAGACCTTCAGTGTGTTTCAATACTAAAGATGCAGTAAGTATTCTTTGTAAGAAACAGTGTAATTGCATGGATCAGGCCAAGCAACTTCTAAATATCATAGCACTACTGAGCCAACAATGACGCACCTGTATCGGAGATGTATATAGGATAGATTTTCCTGTAGGCACTTACTGAGTATGTTGTACCTGATAAAGACAATCTCATTGCATCTGTGATGACTAACTTATTCAAATAGTAATACATTTACTATTGTTGCAATGAGTGATCTATGCCACTTATGGACACAGTGTAATTTTTTTTAACAGTTGTTTCATACTCAGGCTGTATGCCTAGTGTTTGGGTTTGCCACACTTCTGTCACTGATGCTATCAAAGTAATAACTATGTTAATTGTGGTACAACAGGAATCAAGTAGGTATAGTGTAGATATAAACAGAATGTCTTTTAGTATTGATTTAACTCACAATGGGGTAAGTGTACTAGGACAGCAGGGGTTATTCTCTATCACTGACTCTGTCAGTTATAATCACACTAAGGTTTCGATGACTGTAATGATCAAATTACACTGTTCATCTTCATGAGTTCATATTCACAGCCATTCTCCAGTAACTAGACAGTGTATGGTGTAACTGGGTGGGACACTGTGTTGCAAAGCTGCTGCAGTGCCTAGCAGAGGGAGAGTATCTACTCATAAAGACAATTAAGCAATAAGGCATGACCAACAGTTATGTTAAATGGTCTGTTAATCACCCTGTAGGGGTTTAATGTTGAATGAGGCATAGCCGAGTGCCACATGTCGCTAGACAGTGATAAACTGACCATTAACATAACACCTGGGAGTGGCTTATTCCTATCATAATAAAACTGTTTTTTAAACAACATTAAACCATGTTTATCATATGGTTAGGCTCTACATGTTTGTTAATAAAAACTAAACATAAGGCTGTTACAATGTTTACAGTCAATTAGAAAGCTGCATTTCTCAAACCCTTGTTATAATCAGAGATATTATACCTGTACAACTCCTTGGTTTTGCTGAACTCTGTTGCTCAGGGTGGCCCACCACATGTGGTGTGGTCTGGTGTGAGCATCGGTAGGTAAGGCCATGCAACTACTAAGTGTGGTACCGTGTGTGCAGCTGCAATCAGGGATGTGTACTTGGTGTACATGGCCTCAGTTTTGCTGTTGATCTCCACTGAGCATGCAGTACCTGGTCAGGTGGGTGGGATGTCTCGTAGTACATTTAGACAAATTGTTTGTTATTTCTGTCACCTGCTACTGGATGTCTGTCATTGGTTGTGTTGACTTGGTCCTCCCCCATACTTGCATATGTGTGTGTGTGTGTGTGTGTGTGGTGCTGGGGGTGAATTCGGAGTTAGGGTTTTCAACCCTAACAGCGAATTTCCTCACTTTTGTCGCTGTGGAACAACCCTAACTAATGCATTAAACGGAGTTTTTTGCCTCTAATATATATATATATATATATATATATATATCTATATAGATATAGATATATATATATATATATATAGATCTCTATATATATATTAATTGCAAAAGAACTTTGCTAATGCATCAATTAGGGTTGCTGTCACAGTGACAAAGTTTGAGAATTCGATGTTAGGTTAACCCCCCACCCTCACCCCACCCCCCCATCCTCCACACACAACAGAAGACGGGGTGTGCCATGGGGTCATCAGGCCCAACTCTCGCCCCATTCCATGTGTAAGAAAGCTGACATGCTACAGTATAGGAGAATGGGGTGAGAGTTAGGACTGATGACCCCATGGCACATCCCGATGTCTGTTGGCATGTGGAGGATGGAGGGTTGGGGGTGGGGTGGTAGGGGAGTTAACTCTAACATCGAATTTCCAAACTTTTTTTGCTGTGATATCAACCCTAACTGATGCATTAATGAAGTTTTTTGCAATGAATTTCCTTACTTATTGAAAAAGTGCAATGTAAACAGTAAATGGTATGTGTTGGTGGGAGCGCGGGGCCTGAAAACTGCCCATTTGTGCATAACGATATGTGTCTGTGGGAGGCAGACCCTCTGGGCCCTGCGCTCCCACTTACACATAACTACAGAGCCATACAGCAGCCCTATAAGCAGGGCCACTGGAAAATTGTGGAAAATGTTACCCAAAAATGCGGGGATTTTGTTTGCAGAAATTGCGGGGGTTCACTATACCTTCCCACTGCCCCGTAATAAATATTTTACTGTTTGCTGCAGCATGTATTGATTACATGAATTGTTAGATAAATGTATTGCCACTTGTAAATGCTTTTAATATGAAGACGTGTGTATTTTTGAAATGCACTGCAAATGAATCATTATGTAGCATATCTTCTAAAAATCAAGACATCCAAGTCATGCAATGCTAACTAGATTTTATTAAGTAATTTACAGTTAGTCTGTACTGAATACATCCTGAAACAACATATTTTGCCAGTTTCTAGATGTTAAATAATGAAGCCTGTTTAAACTACTTGTTTTGGTGCAAGAAAAAACTAAACAGATAACCAGGGTGCCTAATAAAGGTCTAGTAAGAAAAACGTTTATTTTGTTAAAATAATTACTGTTCTTAATCAGCACTGTAAGTACATTTTAAAATCACCTGATAAAAGTATTTGTAAAAAGATATTCCAGCCATATTGATCCTTGCAAAACAGGAGAAGATGGAAGGTTTGATAATTTTTATTGGACCAACAAGTGTCTTGTACAACGATGGAATTATACACAAGCTTTCGGGGGGACACAGGTCCCTTCTTCAGGTGAATAGCAAAACTGAGCAACATAAGTAGTATTTATATCCACTGTGGAGCAATTAAATTAAATGATAAAAGTATCAAATCATACTAGTAGCTTTCATTACATCATACAATAGTTTTCAATACACTGTACTTTGTTCTACTCAGTTTGCAGTGACTTTACCTGGGTTGCAATTTTTTTGTCTATTTGAAAGTAACTGTTTAGCTATACTTAACCTGTTCAGCATGTTTTCAGAAATGTTCACTTTTGTAGGCTTTGTATGCAGCTGAGGCAGACTGACACATAACATATCGCTGTCACCAACTCCCTCAGAAGCACATTCAAGTTTATAATCAGCAGGGCCACCCACACCCTGATACATTTGACTCAAAATCCTTTCAGATTGAAAGTATTTATATAAGGAAAATCGACCCTACCATTCAAAGACAAGCATTGTGTCAAGGCTTCATTTAGTGAATGGGGCACTTTGCACCTCTTCTCACACCTATTGTTTCAGTCTCTGTGTCAGCAAAAGTTCTCTGATAGTCTGCTTTAACACAGATTTTAAGTGTTCAAGTCTACATATGCATGACCAGAGGACTTTGAAACCAAAGCAGGAAGTGAATCACATGAAAGCAGAGTCACATTTGGACCTTCTCACCTCACACTGTACTGTTTTGTTAAAGGGACACTGTAAGCTTTGCTGGTCAGTGTTTATGTTTACTGCAGTGTGCCTCCTGGCACACATGTACAACTGATTGCCCAGTATGCCCTCATGCATGTAAAACTTAAAGAACTGTCTTACTTTTGCTTATTTTTTAATTAGAAGTTGGTCACCTGACCCGATACAAACTTACCAGCACACCGGAAGCATTATCGCGACGAGACCGTGTGGCTGCTACAAGCGCGGTCCCAAAGTGTGACATTTGGAGATGCATGGTGGAAAAATAGATTAATCCGGTAGATCTGCCTTTAGCGAACACTTGCTGCTTCATACCACCAAAAAACGAGCACCGAGAGATGAGTAAATTACTTTTAAAAACCGGGACCAAAATCCCGCACATGCGCTACAGCAGCATACTCCTGCACATGCGTGGGATCTTTACTCATGCCGCACTTGAGCATGTGTAGGATTTCGGTCCCAGTTTTTAAAAGTTAGTTGCTCCCTTCTCAGTGCTTGTTTTTTGGTGGTTTGAAGCAGCAAGTGTTCACTAAAGGCAGATCTACCAGATGAATCTATTTTTCCACCTCACATCTCCAAAAGTCACACTTCAGGACTGCGCTTGTAGCAGTCGCGCAGTCTCGTCGAGATAATGCTCCCGTGTGCGGTGAGTTTACTGCCTCCAAGCTGTCACCACCTTCTAATTATAAAATAAGCAAAAAGACAATTCTTAAGTATCACATGAAGGGCATACTAGAGACAATCAGTTAGTCGTGTGCCAGGAGCACACTGCAGCCATAGATAAAAAACTGACCAGCAAAGCTGACAGTGTCACCTTTAAATCCAAGTCTGTGTACTAAATAGTTAGCATATTTGAGTAGATTTCCATGAGAATTTAAATATTTTTAAACAATTTCAGTCAAAAATTCCATAAATGTAAAAAAGTGCAAGAAACTGTGGATTTTGTACAGAGAAGGCTGAACATTGCAGAAATTGTGGAAAAACTGCACCCACAATTTTCCAGTGGCCCTGCCTACAGGGCAAGGAACACTTGTAACACTAATTTGCCAATATCTCAGCAACTGAAACATCTATGAAAAAAATCCCAGCACTGTTGTAATCATGACAGCGAGACTCCATGTGAGATAAGTTTAAATCTGCATCTCACATCGTTTCTGAGATACAGGCACCAAAAGCGCTTGTGGTGCCGTAATGTCATTCTATGGAAAAATCTCAACTTCGTTATGGCATATCTATGGAACTGGTGACATTATTTACACCTAAACAGCATAATTCACATCTCTGGGACACTTTTATTTATTTATTTATTTTATTTTACTTTTGTTGACCAGGTAAGTGCACTAGACAAATTCGACCTATTTTCTGGCATGACCTAGGAGAGGAAATACAGATGAATGCCAACTGACTTTGACCAGATTAAGCTGTTGGTGGTATTTTTTTTTTTTAGTGAATTGGGGGAAATTATGCCAGGACACCAGGGAAATTCCCCTACTATTTGCCAGTAGGGGGACCCTGTCACTGTGTGAGGTAGTCATTCTGACCTCAACTATGGAGGAGGAAGGAGTATTGCAAGGGGCTACGATGGCCCAGAGTTCTGCAGAGCACGGAGTTCCATTGCAGGAGGGATCTGCTGAGGTGGTGACTGGGATGAATCCGAGGGGTGGCCAGCATACCGCCCGAATCAGTGGTCCCCTGGAGGATTCTGCAGTTTTGCCATTGAGTTTAGCGGAAAAATGGTGCTGCTTGGAGGAGGAACTCCTCTAGGTTAGTGAATTATTGGGCAGGAGAATGGAAGCTTGATTTGGAGGAGGCTGGAAGAGAAAGTGGTCCACGATGTCACCGGATGCTTCTGAAGCAGCGGGGCCTAGTAAGCTCCATTCGCCACTGAGCAGCAAATTTCGGGCAGTGGTGTGGCATCTACGCTTAGGGACCTTGTGGATGTGTCCTGGTCTCAGAATGGCGCTACAGGAGGCAGGCTGGATTCCGGTGTCGGGTGAAGCGTGGAAGCCGGCTGGGGATGTTGCAGCTCTGCATGAAGATCCTCAGATAAGTACTGTGATGACTGTTCCTGCCAAGTCTTCTTCTATTCTGAGTGCTGTTTCCCCCTGTTTCCCCTGATCCTCCAGCTGCTTCTCAGCCTGACCTTCCCTTGGGTGTGATGCCAGGTGAGGTGGCTGAAGATCTGGCTCTTTCTGCTTCAGCTGTCCAGCGGCCAGCTCCAGATCCCACGGAGAAGCCTACTTATGCTAGCCATTTTCGGCAGCCTGTGGAACTGGCTAAACGGCGCAATGCTATTCGTTTGCGCTATGTGGACCCCAGAGACAATCCTCCTGATAGATTTTATGTTGGGAAGACGCTTTTGAAACGCAGCATGGTGTTCTCCCCCTCTGAAGTCTATGCTCTGATTCATGTCCCTGGGGAATTTATTTTTGATATAAGTATTCACACCCCTGCACTTTTGGAAATCTTTTGGAGTCGTTATTTGAATCTAAAGACTAACCCTTTATGGTCTGACTTTATTGTGTTACCTCTTTCAAAACAGCCCTTTAGGGTCATTACGATCCTGTTTAGGAATGAAGGGGTTAATGTGGTTGATATTGTGAACTGGCTCTCTAAAAAATGTGATATTCAGGGGGAATCCTGTTCCTATCCTGGATGCTGACAGCTTTTAGAATGGGGGCTGGAGATTTCAGGTGAAGCTACTTTCCACCGATTCTGATTTAATACATATCCCTAACTGTTTTTTCCTGGGTAGAGATAAGGGCTTCCTTTTCTACCTGGGTCAACCCAGAGTCTGCTTTAAATGTGGATCTCGGACTCACATAAGCACCTCTTGCGAGGTGCTTAAGTGTTCTCATTGTGGGGAGACTGGTCACCCTAGTGCCCATTGCTTTCAGACATCCAGATGTAATCTCTGTGATGAGGTTGGCCATACTTTTGAATCTTGTCCTTTGGCTGCTAAAAACATGGCTGAAGCAGATTTTGGGGTTCAGGACCATTATATCCGGGTGGCTGTGCAGCTCGGCCTCTCTTTGGGGGAAAGATGGCTCCCAGTGCCTCTGTGGCTGGTCCCCCACTAGCTGAGAAAGCCTTGCCTGAGGAACCCGATTTGGTTTCTGATGACATCGATTTACCTACAGTTGTGTCTTCCATGGTGTCTGAGCCGGAGACTGTGGGGTTGCTGGCCCTGTCTCCTTTGCCTTCTGGTTCAGGCCACTTGGATGAAGGTTTTATCACAGTTAGTGGTAAAAAGGAAGTCAGTTAAAGGAAAAGTAAATTGGCTAAAAGTCCATTCTCACGGTTTCAGCTTCTCCTGTAGCTGACCCAAATATTTTTGAAGTTTTAATGGAAGGTCCGGAGGAGGTGTCAGAGCTGGTTCAGCCTTCTGTGCTTCCTTCTCAGCCTGAGCCTCTGGAGCCTTCGGGACCATTTGGACCTAGGCCTCAAGACTGTAAAAGTGGTAGAGTAACTAGGGCATCCAGTAAGGTGAAGTGATGTTATTCCTTTTGCATTCCATGGCTCCCTTTCACTTTCGGGTGGCATCCTTGAATGCAAACAGCATTAAGTCTCCCATTAAGCGTCACAGCACTTATTCTCATTTTTTACATGAGAATTTGGATTGTGTTTTCTTTCAGGATGTTCATTTACACTCTCCTGAGGAGTTGGCATCTGCCAGTACTGGTTGGATGTGGGGGGACTGTTTTTGGTCACAAGGGAGGGATCTGTGCAGTGGGATTGGGATTTGTTTTTTTCTATCTCATTTCCAGGTGATTCATCATGTAGAAATTTTAGGAGGCAGGGCCTTAGTTTTGGATATTAAATGGGGTTCTCTGCCTTTGCGTTTAATGAATATTTATGTACCACAAACTAAATTTGATAGGGTGTCCCTTTTTAAATCACTTTATCCCTTTTTGTACACTTCTTCTATGGTTACTCTCGGTGGTGACTTTAACTGTTCTTTACCTTCCCTGGTCCCTTCTGCTAGCAGGAAAAAGGTATACTGTGATGTGTCTTGTTTATCTCAACTTCTTGCAGGTACAGGTTTGGTTGATGCTTTTGGGCCTTCTACTGCTGGGTTTGGTAATACCTATTTTTGTGGTTCCAGAGCATCCTGGATTGATTATTTTTTCCTTTCTCCAGGGGTTGCTGTGCAATCACAATCTTTACAGGAGGTGGCTACGTCAGATCATAAATTGCTTAAATTAGCCTTATGTGGTGTGCCAGAGGTCCGCAGGGGACCGGGCCTTTGGAAATTAAACACTGCATTGGTAGTTATCCCTTGTGTGGCTCATGGGCTTCATTCCATTTTATTGGCACATCAGTCTGTGTTGTTTTTATATGATGACTTAAATACTTGGTGGGGGGATACCAAAGATGAAGTTAGAACCTACTTTAAAGTCATCGGTCGGCTCAATGGGAGGTTGAAGCATGATGAGCTTCGTTATCTTAGAGGCCGACTTCACTTTTGGTTTAATTTCTGCCAGCATCTTGGGTCTGACTGCCTTGATAGGACTAAGAGGTTGAAAATGGAGTTGGCACAGTTGCAGTCCCAGGTTTTACAGGATATGGAGCGGAAGCATAAGTATGGAGTTTGTGGTAAGAAGCGGGAAACTTTACCTTTTGAAACTGTGAGACTTGTTAAGGAATCTCGAGGTATGCTGTATTTGAATACTACAGAGGGTGGGTGAGTGACAACAACTGAAGACATTTTGGATGCTATACATACAGTACTTATGCTTCTGACTCTTTTCGGAGTAGATCACTTTCAGAAGCCTCTATCTGTGACTGGTTCTCTTGCAGACCGGTACCAGTCTTGGCTCCTGATGAGCAGCATAATTTGATACAACCCATCACAATGGACGAATTGAAAACTGTTCTTTGGTCTTTGAAGTCAGGCATTACTCCTGGTTCTGATGAGCTACCTCATGAGGTCTATAAAGTGTGGTGGGAAGTCTTGGGTACTGAACTTTTTGAGGTATTGAATGCTGGGCTGCAGGCTGGGGCTCTTCCTCAGAGTATGTTGCAGTGCGTTTTGCTGTTGCTTTATAAGAATAAGAGAGATCAAGGGGATTTGGCTAACTGAAGGCCTTTGTCTCTCCTAAATACTGATTACAAGATTCTGATAAAGGTACTATGCATTCATTTACAGGGGATTTTGGGTTCCTTGCTGCATCCTTCACAGTTTAGTGGGGTACCTCATAGGAGAGTTCAGGATGCCCTGATTCTTCTTAGGGAGCTTATCCATAAGGGAACATCAGGGGAAATCTTCAGGCATCTGCTCTGTTTAGATCAAGCAAGAGCTTTTGATCAGGTAGAATATAATTATCTCTGGGAGACCTTGCAGAGGTATGGTTTTCCCTTGCAATTTGTAGGATGGTTACAGACTTGTTATAAGGGTATTACTCTTATACCGAGTGTGAATGGCTGGTTAGGAAGGGAAACTGAGGTACATAGAGGAGTTAGGCAGGGGCTTAGCCCCTTACTTTATGTGCTTTCCTTAGACCCCTTCTTGCATGCCTTAAATAGGATAGATGATATTATTGGTCTGTCAGTGGGCTGTGTGGATCCACAGATTGTCTCTATAGCATATGCGGATGATTTAGTTTTGGTTTGATCAGATAGGGCTTCTGTTGTTGCAGCACAGCTGCTGTTACAGTCCTTTTCTGACATGTCTGACTCCTCCATAAATAAACTTAACAGTGGGATATTACCTTTGGGGTATGATGCCACTAATGTGGCCGTGATTTGGGACATGCCTATTAATTCTGGGTATAGAATGATTCTTGGGGTTTATTTTGGGGGTACTGATGCCCATAGGTACAATTGGGATAGACAGTTGTTGGAGGCCCATGGTAGAGTGGCGCTCTGGAATAAAGGCTGAATGTCTAAAGCTAAACAGCTTTACCTTATTAAGACTTTTTTGTTGCCATATTTTTTGTTTATAGCTGTGGTCCCCATCCCTTTGGAATCATCTCTTTATAGTGTGTTTTTTCTTTGTTTATAGGGAAGTAGGTTGAACCCGGTGCAGAGGGTATTACATATTTACCTATTGGTGAAGGGTTCTAGGATGTTAAATCCAGTGGTGTTCCTGCATAGTATTTTTATTTTTATAATTTAGTTCCATTACTTAAGGGGACAATAAGATCTGGTCCGTGGGTGGCTGATGGCATTGGTCTCCTTCTGGAGCAATGGAATTCTGCTTCCTTTTTGACTCATCGGGTTCGGCTGTGTACCTTGGCTAGTTACTTTCAGGTGATGTTTCAGAAATTAAAATCCTGGCATATTGTTAAACAATCCCTTTTTCTTCAATCACGTCAGCAATTTTACTGTGGTGTATTGCAGGATTTCTTTTATGCGGATTCCTGGTTTCTAGATTTGTCTGTTTCTGAGCAACATTCTAAGCTGCAATTATTGGTTAGGAAGTGAGCCCCTAGGTATATGTGGGATATTTTGTGGCTTTGTCTTCATAAATAGTTGGGGGTCAAGGGTAACATGAAGCATAAAGAACTCTCAGAGAGATTTTGTCCTAGGGAGGAAACTTGTATGGGGTAGTTGAAACAATGCAACATTTCTTTTTTGACTGTCCCTTTGTTGTGTCTTTCTGGTCCTACTTTCATGCTGTGTGGCTGATGAACCCTTTCCAGGGTTATTCATCTGAGATCTGGGTGGAGGGGGTCCTTCCGGGCTCATGGGTTATTTATGATTCTGTCACAATTCATCTTTTGATGGGTTATTGGTTTTCAACTTTGGCAGGCTCAGTGTAGTCTTACACTTAGGCATCAATTAAAAACTGAACATCAGGTTGCATTCAATATTAGGAAAACAGTACTTAGTTGGAGGATGAGGAAGGGGAAAGTGCACCCAGATCTGTATAAACTGTGGTGGAGGAAAATGAACTGGCTTGATACAGGATAGGGGTTGTTGTGGGAATAGTGTTTCTGGTGCTAAATAAGACACCTCTGACAATGAATGTTTGTATTGGATGTCTGCTGTCTTGAATAACACATTCCCCTACTTTTTTAGTGGGGATGGGATGGGGGTTATGTGCAAATACAGAATATTTATGTTTGTGTTCTGTGTATGTTGCATTCCTTATTTAGGTTTTTTGATTTTTTTCCATTTTGTATGATGTATTAAAATTTTGTATATTTTGTTTTAAGTTTTGAATAACAAATTCCCCATCTCTTTTAGTGGGAGGGGGAGGGGGCTTTCTTTTTGTCTTGGGATTAGTTTTGTGTTCTATTTTTGTATTAGGCAGCCTATTTGGATATGTATGGATGTAATACTTCTTTGCTTTTGTTTTGATTTGTATGTTCTTTTGTGTGAAGCACCACTGTTTTATCTTGTTTTAATATTGTTGTTCTACTAACACATTCCCCTGCTCTTTTAGTGGGGCTGGGATGGGGGTATATGCAACTATAGATTATTTCTGTTTCCAGTTTTATGTATGTTGTAATACTTATTTCTGGTTTGATTTCTTTCATTATGATTTTGTATGATGTAATACAATTTTGTATATTTTGTTTTGAGTGTTGAATAAAAAATTCCCCTACTTTCCTGTAGGGAGAATCTCTGGCCGTTTCAGGATGGACATGCGATGATATGGATGTGCAGCAGGACGGGGAGTCGGTCTCCTCCTCTGCTCAAGAGCTTGCTGAGGCTGACATTTTCTTTGATGCTACTGCCAGTGTTAATCTGGCTGGAGTAGCAGAGTTGTCAAAAAAGGATTCGGACGAAATAAAGGAACAAAAGAAAGAGAAAGCGAGTGAACAGACAATCATCGAGGATATTGGTAAAACTGACACAACGATGGAGCAACTGCTATTACAAGAAGAAATGTTGTTTTTAAAAAGGAAAAAGGAGCTTGTCAATCGTTTCAAGCCTCAGGACATGGAGAAGAGTGTGGAACCTCATCATAGCGAGGTAAAGCAAGTTTTACCTGTTGTCAAGGAAACGGCTCACACAGAGGCACAGAGCAAGCCAAACTTTGTGTTCTGTGGAGTGGGTCATTTAACTAAAGCGCAGCTTCAATATTTTCTTCTCGGCTACCAAGGAGAAACAGCATCTGAGCATATTAAGAAAAAGTAGTACCAAGCAAAATATGTTGGGCAGATGCACCTGTCACAGACAAAAGTCCTTGGTCGGCAGAGGATTCATTGAAAGCAGCGGGTGGGTTCGCTACCAGACACAAAACAATGGATTTCTGGCTTTGCCCCTCATTAAAATTCCAGGGTTTCACTAACAGCAGCTGTTTCTTCATGCACAATGAATAAAGCGAATGGCTCTCAAGCTGCAAATGTAAAGCCTGTTGATGAAGTTATTTTAATAGCGGACAGTCGATTAATATTACCTTCTGAGCTCGAACTTACACAACATCCAGTACTGGCAGCACTACAAAAGGAAGGGACACACAAGTCTGAACAGGAGAATGTGAAGGATCATATGAGTGATTTTTCTGACTTTTCAGACATTCCAGAAAACATTCCTGCAGAAATTAGGACTAGGCCTGTAGTAGTAGAAGAAGAAGGCATTTCATAGGCTCCCCCTGAACAGAATAAAAATCATATGCATCCTTTTTTCAGCAAAATGTTTACCCTGCCAAAAGGCATAACGTGGTCAGCCTTATATATAAAGGGGGTTTAGACACTTTTCCTGATCGAGTTTACATACGCAGGACATTGTTGAAGGAATGCATGCACTTTAATGTCATAGAACTGTATGCTGTCATTCATCTGTCAGGAGAAAATGCCTTTGATGTCAGTTTTAAGCTGGGGAGTGGCCTGGATAAATTTTGGGCCTGATATCACCAAGTTATGAAATTACTATATGGGCCCCCTTTGAAGTAATTCCTCTGTCTAGACCAACACATAAAACCATAACTGTCCTTTTTAGGAATGAGGGAGTTAGTGTCACTAACCTGCTGTTTTGGCTAAAGCAGCGATGCACCGTTACAAGTCACCCAGAAGCCATATTTGATACAGAAGGGATTTGGATGGGGGGTGGAGGATTTTGAGAATGGAGGATGAAGGGCTTCAGCACCTGCCAAATTGTTTTTTTTTCAGGAAGAGATAGAGGGGTTCTCTTTTACCCAGGACAACCTAAAACATGTTACAAATGTGGACAAGCGGTACACATAAGTAGTGCATTTGACTGGATAAAATGCATTTTATGTCAAGAGTTAGGACACACTAGTGGACAGTGTAGGAACACTGTGAAATGTAATTTATGTGGTAAAGATGGACATTCATATATAGCTTGTCCTAAAGCTGCTCACAAGAAACAACCCACAGTTGATAGTGAGGAAGAACTCCTAATTACGACAGCCCAGAGAGAACACAATAAACAAAGGATGTTAGTACAGCCAATAGAGTCCTTAGTCCCACAAGAGCAAGCTGCAGGATATAGTGGAGGACCCTCTAAGGCAAAGGTTTCAGTTACAGGGGTGTATACAGGGGGTATCAGTATAATACTCACTGACAACATGCAGGGCAGAGAGCCTAGCGTGTCTGAGAATGATGTGTTAGTGGGTCAGGATTTGAATCCCATTGTTTCCATGCCCTCCCCGGGTGGAAGAAAGTGGGAAAAGAAGGATGAATACAAGAAGACAACAGGCCTGGTCTCAGCCAATGCCTAAAGTCCCCAAAACTGCACCACTCGATATTTCAAACAGATATCAGGCCCTGCTTGATGTTGAAGCCTCAGATAGTGAATCTGTAGGCTCTTCTGTAGAATCCAACACACAAGAAGTCTGAGGTACAAGGGTCAAATCCAGGGGATAAAAAACATAAAGGGAAAGTTAAAAAAAAAAAAGATGTTGGCAATCGTCTTATTAAACTCGAATGTTTCAATCATCATCCCCTTTTGATTTTGACATTCAGTGTGAATAGTATAAATAATAACTTAAAGAGGGGAGCTAGCTGTGTTTCATCATTTACAAACTTATCCCCATGGGGTTTCCCTTATTCAAGACATAAGGATACACACTACTGAAGAAATAGCAAAGTAACCAAGGAATGGCTCACAGGAGCCTCATATCTGTCCATTGGCACTGACTGATATTCAGGGGTAGGAATTCTTTTTCACAGGGTTCAGCCCACAGCTGTTAAAATACTTGACCTAATACCAGGGAGAGTATTATTGCTTGGCCTTAGATTTGGCAATGTGTCCTTTCCGATCATAAACATCTATGCCCCTCAATTGAAGGCTGACCGCACCGCCATCTTTCAACAAATTAGCCTACATTTACATATGGCTCAGAATGTTCTTTGGGAGGGGGTTTATTGTGGGCTGAGTAAACTTGACAGGGGTTCAGACACAAAAAGAGAGAAAGTATTTGGGGACATGACAGCTTTAACTATGGCAATTTGTATAGCTAATTTTAAAGATGCATTGCTGGATCATAAGGGATACAACTTTTTTTAAATGGAATCTATCCACATGGATTGATTTCTTATTTATAACTAAGGCAATAAAAATTCAAAAATCTTCAGTAGACTTGGTGGAATATTCTGACCATAAACCTTTATCTATTGTGTGTGGTAATCCAGAAGCAATTATTGGTCCTGGCAACTGGAAGTTTAACTCTAGTTTCTTATCAGAAATACTTTTTTACAACAGATTATGTATTTTTTGATATGTAAAAAATTGTTGTTCGACTTATATGATGATCCTGTTAGCTGGTAGATGGAAACCAGAACTGAGCTTCGACCCTTCTTATGTCAAATAGTAAATTAATAAAATATAGGGATTACATAGTTTATTTGAAAGAGGGAAGCATTTGCAACATCTATACACGCTCACAAACTACTAAATATGACTTCTCTGATCAAATATCACATATAAAGCGGAAAAATGTTACAGCATCACTAACAAAACAGGAAGGCCTTCAACTACAACAGCAATATGGTACATGGCCCTTTTCAGAGTATATGCCCTCCTTAGGAACCAGGAGCAAATTAAAAGAAAATAATTGTGCCATTTTGTGATGCACATGGACCATACAGACTTCTAAAAACAGGTCATTAATATTGCATCAAGCTATCATGAAGGCCTTATTAAAGAAACGGATGAAGAATGTTATAATTTTTACCTGTTTTCCAGAAATGAGTAATCCCAACTGTTCCACAAAATCTTTTAGATGCGCTAATTAAGCCCTTTCTACATTAGAAGTATTGATGCTATAAAATTGCTTACAAAGGGTAAGACTAATGGACGGGATAGTTTAACATCTGAACTTTAAATATTTCTGGGCCAGGAAATTCTTATTGAAATTACAAAAGTCTGTAATACTATCCTATAAGAGGGTAATATACCATTAGATATGGCCTCAGGAGTTCTTATTTTTGTATAAGAAAGGTGATAAATTGGATTTATCCAACTGAGACCTATAAGTCTTCTAAATAATGATTTAAAATGTTGACAAAATGTTGAACAAATGGCTATTGACAGTAGCTAAATACCTCATCACGCCTGCTCAATCATGTACAGTTCCGGGTAATACCACTACAGATCAGTTAATTATATTACAAGACCTCTTTGACAGAAATAATTTATCATTAGAGGGTTATGTCCTTTCACTGGATCAAAAACAGGCATTTGACAATGTGAATCATGGTTTTGTATGGCAAACTTTACTATATTATGGCATATCCAACACCTTTGTAAAATGGTTACAAACCTTATATAGAACAGCCATGGTTAAGTCCTGTGTAAATGTCTTTTCGGTGAGAACCCAGTCCAGAGGGAAGTGATTGAGATTTGTGATTGTGACAGGCTGGATCAGTGATCTGCTGGGTAAACTTGGGAGATAATGTTTTGGAATAATATTTACAGGGGGGAGAGCCAACTGAGGTGAAAGTCCCTGAGGATGAGGCACTTCCCAGAGGAGGCATGGGAGGAGATAGTAGTGAGAAGCTCAGTGACCGAAGGTGGGACATGCTGGAACAGAAGTAGGTACCAGCTATGAATAAAGGGACACAAAATGGGAAGGAGAGCCTGATGAGGAGAAACTTATAAGCAGGGGGGAGGTGACAAAGAGCATAGGCTCAAACTGCATGCTGGAGGAGCGTAGACTGCAACTCCTGCACCCCTTAGTAGGATCCTTACCTGCCACATGATTGTGTACTCAGGGATGGTAACAGCAGTATCAGAATTTTGGGAGGAAGCCAAGTATGTGGCTATCTGGAGAAGAGGCGACAAGATGGTGCATGAGTTGCACCACAAAACATATGAGGAAAGACTAAGAGACCTCAGTATGTACTCACTGGAGAGAGAGGAGAAAGGGCAACATGATAGAAACTTTTAAGTACCTCAAGGATATAAACAACGTGCAGGTGGAGATCTTTCCCAATATAGAAAAGATACCAGAATGAGGGGCATGATATGAAATCGGGGGAAGTTAAAAGGTAACGTGAGAAGCTTTTCTACACACAGAGGGTGGTGAATGCTTGGAATAGTCTGCCACAAGAGATGGTAGGAGCAAACACAGTGGGGGTTTTAAACATGCCTGAAGACACACAGGGAGCCTTTGAGGAAAGGAGTGATGAAAAGCCATTGACCCGTTAGTGAGGATATGGACCCACGGGTAGACTGATGGGCCTAATGGTCCTATCTGTTGACATTTATGTTTTGTGTTTCGTCAGCAACAGGGTTTTGCTACGATCTGATGGTAGAGTGATGCAGGGCCATATAGTATTTATCACCATGACAGTATGCTTTGCAAGTATTCGTATGCCCTACCCAAATAGTTTACTATTGGGCTCCTATTCAGAATGAGTATTCAGTAAGTGATTTCAAGTCTTGAAGATCTGTTGCAATCAATGGCCATTTCTGGAGCTCATAGGCAAGCACACCATGTGACTTCCTCACTCTGAATTGGTAGCTACCAGGAGACTGTTGTTTCTGAGAGCTAGATTTACGGTACTTCTGAGACCTTAAACGTATTTTATTTGAATTTTGATGACCGGGTAAGCCCACCAAGATGAGACGTTCCTTTACAGGTGATCTTTTTTTGCTCCACAGACTTTTTGGGTCATGTTATTTGTTTGATCAGGTGCCAGAAAAGCCAGCTTTGGCTTTCTGACTGGATATTGTTGTCCTTGTTTTCTGTGCTCAGTTACAGGGACAAGGAGGCCTGTCTGCTAACATCCCTCTTCCTCTGCTCTCTGACACACAGCTCCAGTGTGATTTTTTTGGTGAAGCACATTTTATTTTTGTGTTCTGTTTTTTGCTATCGTCTGGTTCCAGGCTCGGTTCCCTGCACAACTGAAGAGGGTGTCTGCTAACTCCCCTCACCCCCATAGCTCACTGCAGATCATTTGCCTATATGTACATAATATTTGATTTTGTGACGCTGTGCCCTGCATGTGCTGCTCACTGCATACAAGTTGCATATGTTTTCATGGGCTCAGCCCCATGTGTGCACAGCTGTGTGCAAACAGTTTTTGAAATAAATTTCTGCAGTTCTCAGCCAGTCAGGCTTGTCTTGCTGAATCATTGTTGTTAGTCATCTGGTTCCAGGCTTGATCCCTGAACAACTGAGGAGTGTGTCAGCTGACTCCCCTTCTGCAGCTCCCCATACACGATTAACCTGTGCATGTGAAATATATTTTTTCATGAGTCTGTACCTTGTGTGTGACAGCTGTGTGCATGTTTTTTAATTACTATGAATTCTTAGTGGGACAGGATTGACTCACTGGGTTGAGTGTGTGTCATCTGTCAGTTCCTTGCTCAGTTCAAGTTTGACTGAAGGGTTCCCCTTCTTCCCCTTTCTTAGTTACAGTGTTTTTAATTCTTGCAGGCTGCGGACTGATGTACCAGTCTAGAACCCAATTAATTTGTTGCTGCTTTTTGGAGTGCATTATACTTGTTAGGGCTGACTTGTGTAGACTGCACCCAGGAAGCCATGTGCAGTGGGACTGGGTGGAAGTCAGGAGGTAAAGAGGATGGGAGTGGGGGAGGAAGATAGAGATGGAGGGGGTAACACAAAGATGGGGGAGCTAGAGCTGGGCAAGCTAGAGCAGGCTCAAGCCTGGCTCAAGCTTAATAACTCGCACAGCTCAGCTCGATCTCTATAAGCAGTTGAGAGCCAAGGTCAAGCCAAGTCAGTTATTATAGTCAAAGTGCAGTAAGCATTTTTGTAAGCCTGAGCAGTCAGTGTAGTGTCTAAAGCATTCGACTCCTTGCAGAAAACAGCCTGCAGTAGCCAGGGGCAGACTTGTGTTTTGGCTTGTAGAGTCAAGCCGGACCCCTGGCTTGGCTCTGGCATGGCTCTAGGTGAAAAAGCCCTGGCTTGCCAACCTCAAGGGGGAGCGTGGTGAGGGAAAACAGAGAGGAGTGAAGGGGTTAGAAGCATCATATCAGAGGGAGAGTAAGCAGTTGATATCCTGTAACTTTGTCAGTTAAGCTGTTGGGAAAGGAAACTTCACCCTGGAAGCCATTGATCACTTAGGGTCAGTGGACACATACATGTATAGGGCATATGGACAGACTGGATGGAATTTTCTATGTATCTATGAAGGGGGAAGTCGATTTAATGGAAGGAGATTGTTCACCCAGGAGGGGAAGAAGCCTACATTAAATAAGTTGGGGGGTGTGGGGCTTCCACCCGATGGGTACAACTCTTAATTTAAATAATTTGGGGGCATGGGGCTTCACTCAGATAGGGAGGAGGCCTAAATTAAACTATTGGGGAGGGATGTGGACTTCACCCAGATAGGGGGAGGCCTAAATTAAACAAATGGGGGGGGGAGTAGGCTTCACACAGATAGAAAGGAAGCCTAAAACTGACAATTGGGGGGATGTGGGCTTCACCCATATAGGGAAGAAGTGTAAAATTAAACAAATGGGGGAAGCAAACGGCACCAAGATAACTAGGTGGGGGAGGGTGGCATCACACAGTGCAATAGACTCCTGCTATAGAATGGAGGCAGCACAGGTAGGAGGCAGATTACCTTTAAAAATTAACCTCCTTTTTAAGCCAACATAGCAAGAGAACAAAGATTGCCAGGCTACTTAACCACATTTGACATGGACTTACAATACAGTACAATCCCAATTTTATGAATGCGCTGGGGACACAAAAACATTCAGATAATTGTGACTTCATAAATTGGGATTACTATATCGTCAATAAGAATGAATGGGGACTCAGAGTCAGAGCAAAAAACACCAAAATGGATAACATGCTCAGTAATGCTTTATTATTTATTTTATATTCATCAAAACTTTTTTTTTCTGTATTCTGCTTTTTCTTTTGTTTTACTTATTCATTACGGCTTAACAACTACAGTAGTGTATGCACTTTTTGTACTGCACTTGACTTCAATACAGTTGAGTGCGGTACTGTTTTTTTATGTTAAACTCAGGTCTAGGCTGTTTCTTTTTATCAAAATCAGTCAATCAATCAATCAATCAAAATCTTTATTTAGTCAGGCGAACATCATTGAGCGTAGCTCATTTACAAGATGGACCTGAGTGGTCATACAAATAAGAGTACAAGTATTTTTACATAGACAAGAATAACATAAACAGTAGTACAATGACATAAAGTGATAATATACAACAATTTACATATACACAAGGCACAGTAATTGGGCTTTGTTTTTGTTTTTTTATCATTATTTTTAGTACAGGTTTCATGCAGTGCTGCTCAGTAATAAAGGTGCATAGGTAGTCATAGGTGGGTTGGCTCTCTAGCCAGGAAGACACATGTCAAAAGCTTGGATTCCCGCAGCTGCAGCTTGATATAACCACCTCCTCTTTGTTGTTCCTCATCCTTGGGCAGTTGAGGTCCCTAGATTCATCTATCTCCAAGTTACTCATAGCAATCGATAACATACCCTCATCAGTTAGGTCCTTGTAACCTTTGTCATCCTCATTGCAGGTGATCCACTCCTCAATTCAAATATCTTGGCCTCTGGCTCAATAACAAGCTCTCCTTCAATGATCATCTTGTTGACCTGTCCAAGAGACTAAAAGCCAGGCTAGGCTTTTTCTTCCGCAACATGTCCTTCTTTCCCACGGAGATCGGAACCAGGCTGGTACAGGCCACATTCCTCCCCCTTCTTGATTACGGTGATATAATCTACAACTCCTCCACTTACCAACCTTCGCCGCTGGACATTCTCTACCACCATGCCCTTCGTTTCATCACAAACTCCCGCCCAGACCCATCACTGTGATCTATACACCACAGTTGGCTGGTCTCGCTGACCATTAGGCGGACACTCCATGCTGGTATCTGGACTCTAAAACTTCTTCTGAATACACTTCGCGGTACTGACCTACCTAGTACACATATCTTGCAGTGTCTACTCCTCAGGAAGTCTGACTTTCTCCTCACCAATGTACCCAGGACCCGTACCTCCTTTGGCAAAAGCCTTATCTCATGCTCCTGCCAACTATTTGGAATCAGTTACAATCCTCACTGAAATTATCCAGTATTGTCCCCTGTTAACTTTTTAAAGGATAGCTACTGATAAAATAAAAGACACTTGTAGCTGTCATTAAACTTGTCACCTTCATCGTGGTTCCATGCAGCCACCACATGGTACCATAGGTTCTCGCTTGTCATATCATCAGTGTTACTTTCATCATGAACATTTTGTACCTGGTGGAACTCTTTATGTATGCTATGTATTGTTATGTAATTTTCTTTATGCATTGTATACTTGTCTGTATACCTGTCCCAGGAACTCCTTGTGAGCAGAGCTTGCTCAGCGGAGATTTCCTGCAATAAACATGAACTTGAACTTGATCACTGCTGGCTGAAGATCGATGCTTGGATCAGTGGTGATCATGCGAGATCATGATTTTGGTCACCTTCTGCTGCTGGAGGTTACCTGGTGAGCCACTCCTTCTGTGGTATGATTTGGGGCGGTAGAACAGCTGACTTCTCCTAGCACCTAGAGATGGTGTCGTCTATGAACCTCTTGACACACCAGCCGAGTTACAAGCATCCCTTTATGGTAAAACCCGCTTAACTATCTTGCAGCAGGGGTTCATCATTTTCCTCAGCCAACACTGTGATAACAGCTTGCTGTGGTAGATTCCTTTTAGAGTGGTTAGGATTCCTTGATCCATTGGCTGTAGTTTTGCAGTGGTGATAGCTATCAGAAAAATGCACTGAATGTTACCGTCTGTTGTGTGCAGTACTTCAGAATTGGGATGTACACCAGCATTGTTCAGCAGGAGGAGTCCATGGGTGAAAAAACACTATCGATTCTGTCTGTATTGCTCTCTCCTCACTTCTCCTACTCCCTTCGTAGCTCTGACAACTGACCTTATCACTCCCATCTAGATCCTCCTCCAGCCAAGCTGCATTCTCCTTTCATCTCCCTAAACTCTGAAATGCCCTCCCTCGCCATTGGCACTGCCTTCTCCCTCTGCACCTTCTCTTGTCTTCTCCAAGACTTTACTGCTCCCCTGCAACCACACCTGAGCTCTCCTCCCCTACTCCACTATTCAATCTTCTCCCTCTCCCTCCTTTTCTTCATTTACCTCATTTGATGCCTCCTGCTCTCCCCCTTGTACACTCCACCTCACCTCGCATCCTCTATTTCCCCCTCCCTTTACACTTCTCATTCTTTGCGATGCTCTGCCTGGATGGTTGGACTGACAGGTTGTTGTATATACTGCACCTAGGCTTGCATACTGAATTTCTGTTGCTGCTTTGCTCTGCTTATTATATATTGTAAATGCCCAATGTCATTTCATTGCACAATTCTACGATTATGTACTATAAATACTATGTTTGTTTCTCCCATTACCCTTTCCCTCAGGATGCATATGGAAATGAGCTGATATTCAGCTCATTATGTCTTTCCTGGTGAAACTTTTCAAAATAAATAAATACATTAATTTATTAATTTATTGCTGACTTAAAAAAAAACAAATGTAACCCCTGAATTTCACTGAAGACTTCTAGTAACATATTAAGCCAAGTGAGTAAAAAGCACATCTGAAAGTTGTTTTGTATAACATAAGGTCCATCACTGTTCAGATTTAAAACTGTCACAGATGAAGAAACTTGTTTTCCAGTTAGTATAATGTTACATGAATCAAGCCACCATTGTTTAACTTCAGAACGTTGAGGAAGCCACAATACCCTGGAAGTCGCACTTTAGAGCTGACAGACAAGGGATATTTAGGTATTTCAGGTGTCAGGACACTCCAATTAGCGCAGACTACCGTATGATCATATTACAGCCACAGACTAGTTAAAACAAGAAGCAGCATTCTGGGAAAAGTACTTATCTGACCAGTACTACTCTGTTCATTTAAATACCTGGGAATGTTTTTTTTGGGGGGAGTACAGTGTCCTAATTAGCGTGAGATTGGGCCTGTTATATAGAAACAAAAAGAGTTCTGACCAAGAAACCAGAAGTTCAGTTGCCCAGAGTTTAATCCTGTCTGTATTGATTATGGGCAACCAACTTATGATTCAGCAGCCAACAGTGTGCTTTTCAGACTGAGGGTAGCATACTGTCAAGTTTGCAGGTTTATACAGTATTGGAAGCTCAAATGGGTACTCGTCACTGTGAACTTTATGAATGGGTAGGGTGGCTGCACGTAAGAGTTTTGTATTATGCATTTTGATGGGGTCTGGTACTGGCAATTTCTGCACAAACAATGTGCTCAGAGATTGCATACAATGTTGTTGAAATGTTCAAACTCTTATACAACAAGAGCATTCGTGAATCTAAAATTAGTAATATTCAGTAACAGAACAAACATGGGACAAAAATGTTTGCACTATAAGGCAACAAAGCAAAACTCATATTCTGTGAATGCATTAGACGAGCATAATGTGGGCAGTGTAATCTGCCTTTGAAAGTGTCTCAAGATTTTGCTGCGTGCAATTGTCTTAAAACACGATGAGTGATATTTGATTGTATATATGATGAAGTATAATTTATACTGCATATTGTATGCATGTAATGTATTTGTATGACCGGGTTAATTTTGAAAACTGGCACTTGTTGCCTAAAGATATTTTCCCAAACAATAAAATCTAATCTAAAATGTTAATCATTGCAAAGTGAAAACTACAGTTCCCATCAGCATTTCTTCTACAAATAGTTCCTGCTGTGCAGTGCTATAGAACCCTACACCCTCTGTAGCTGTGCAATATGGATCAGATAAATCGCCCTTTTCCTGTTCTGGTCATGCCTACTATTCTGCTAACAAAAGTTTGCTTTTAGATTAACAAGCCTTAAAATGTACCCTAATTACAACTCCTTTTCCAGATCAGTGACTATTTTTCAAAAGAAATCACAGTGCCAGTGCATCATTCTTGTGTATAGTATGTGACTGCAGTACATTCTGGGAGTTGGAAGGCTATAGCCTGAGGTTCTATAGGGAGAATAGCTCCTCACATCTCCATAAACCCTCAGGCTACGCCCGCTCTGTGCAGAGTGAGTCGCACTTGCTAGTGTGCTGCTGCTGTGCATGGTTGCTGTCTTTGTTTCTGTCTTCCTGTGCCTTCTGCCTCCTCCATCTCGTCTCTTCTCCTCATTTGGTTTTGCCTTTCATTTTCCCCTCCCTGCTGCACATACTGTTCCTCGTGTCTCTTTTGTCCCTGTTGCTCTTTTTGGGGTTTCCTGCAGTTTGCCGTTCCTGCCACACTTTGCTGTGCCGGCAGCTTGCTGCCACTGCTGCCTCCTTTTTCTTTCTGGCTGCCTCTGCTCTTTGTCAAACTACGTAGCATAGCCCTTCTGCTGCTTCCTGGCTTCCCCTTGAGCAGTTGCTGCTCCATGCCATAGTTCCATTTACCATGGTCACTTGCACTCCGTTCACTGGATTCCCTTGCTCACAGCTTCAAGTCTGGGTCACGCTGCATGCCAGTTCAGCATCCTGCCATGCTTCCTACGCCTATGTGCTGCTCACTTTCCCGATGGGCACTTGTTTACTCATGCCTAGCACACGGTCTCAGTACCGTGAGCAGCTCACTGCTGCTCCTTGTATTTAAGTCCACATGTCCTGGATGGTTTATTTTCCTGGATTCCAGCTCTGTTAGCTGTTTGTCAGGCTGGCAATTTGCAACTGAGTCCAAACCATGACCTGGAACACTTCTGACCTGCTAGTCCATACTAGACATCTACTGGAGACATCTACTTCTTATCTGTTGTGCTGACTCTGACTGTGGTCTGCATCCATTCCTTCTCACCTCAATGCTTCCCTCCTCATTGGCTACACTACAGGTTTATTGTAACCCAGACAACTTTTCAGCTGCAAATTTGCTCTATCTGCCTTCAAGCATGTACCCTGCAGTCAAGTTGGACATCCCCTGACAGTTCTGGCTCCTCTTCATCTGCCAGATGCTCCGCTCCTTCACCACTACTACCTGTGACCAGGACCACACATGCTGCCTATGGAGCCTCATAGTGACTATTTATATTCCTTGCTTGTTTCTGCTGTGTCTTTCTTGCCATTGTGTACATTCCTGTTCAGCTTGTCATTCGTTTGGACATTTCCACTTCCTATGTTTTTATGGAGGGCCTGGGACTTCAGGCACTTCCACAACAACTACAGACTACTGCAGACCACTCTGGAAACTGCTACCATCTGGATACAATTTGTTGCTTGACCTGTCCACTGCATCACATCCATTCCTGCAGCTTCTTCCTTCATCCAGCTATCTTACTTGCCGGTCAGCCAGCCGGCGTGGCAGCTGGCTCAGCTTCTTCTCTTTTCTCCTCGGGTGGACCTCGTGAGGTCCTGCCTGTCAGTCGGGCCTGCATGGAGGCCTCTACTTACTCACTACTCATATCTCAGGCTGACCCACGTGGAGATCCAGCCAGTCCTGCTACCTTTGTGGAGCCCTGGCTGGACTCACTGCCTACTCTTCCTCTGGCAAACCTGTGTGGAGGTCTTGCCAGTCCAGCTAACCCTTGGAGCCTAGCTTGCCTCAGTCTCCTTACTCCTAACTCAGGTGGACCTACGTGGGGGTCCAGCCACTCCTGTTTGCCTACGTGGAGTCCTAGCTTGATTCCCTCACTTCTACACTACTCAGGCAGATCTGCGTAGAGATCCTGGCTTCTGGCTAGCCCATGTGAGGGCCTAGCTCATTCCTTATTGCTACCATCCTTGTGCTGACTCCTGGCTTCCTCAGCTGCGCATTCATCATGGCAGGCTGTGAACTGCTTGGGATCCCTGTTCCTGCTGGGCCTACCCTACTGCCTCCTTCCATCATGCTTCTACACTACCCCACCGTGCTGTTGTCTCTTTCAGCATTGGCCTATGCCAGGACCTCTGTGAGGGAGCTCTCTCTTGGGCTCATCCAGATGATTGTCTTCTTTACAGCCTCGTGGTTACACCACACCACTGGGTTTACAGCCAAACAAGCTTCCTTCCTGCTGTTTTGCTGCAGCTCTGGATTGGATTGCAAGTTCCATTCCATCTCTTTGCTGCAAGCTGGAGCTCCTTCTGGCCGATTGTCCTCTTCAATATTGTCTACCTGCTATTCACCTTACGCCTCTGGATCTGGACTATATCAAGATTTTCTATCTGCCTACCTTTTTCCTGTACATGTGAAGCATTTCCCTTCTCCTCAGCCTGGCCTGGTTTGCTGCTGCTGCTTCCCCCTCTGCCCACCTTGTTCCAGATTGCCATCGAACTTCTTTGGGCATCATTTACCAAGCTCTTTATCACACTCCCTTGTTGTCACATCGCCTCCTCGCCGATGTCATACAACATGTTTGGGGACTCTACCATGATGTCTCACCTTTAGTTGTAGTTATCCAGTACTGGCCATTTGCCAGACGTCTACCTTCTATCTGCTCACACCTGACTTGCATTTGTCAAGGATGTTCCTTCTTCTTTAGCTGTGGATCTTACCTTTGCTTCTATTGACAACATCACAGGACATTTGTAATCAGTTTCACTTGATGTTTCTCACCATGCTTGCTTCCATAACTGGTTTTAGGCAGCAGCAAACCCTCCCATTGCTGGAGGCCCCCTGATGCGGCAGGGGCCCAAAACAGAGCAGTTAGCATTTTAATTTTTTTTTATTATTATCAGCAGCATGGGTCTGTGCAGCTCACTCTGTTGTGGCATCATTATGTCATGAAAAAGCTATGACCCAGTCTATAAGAGGCAGATGGGCAGCAACAGATGGGATGGGAAGAACAGCCCCAAGGACTAACACTGCTATCTTTCCCTAAGCAAAATTAACTATACCACCGGTTGTACTAAGAATAAAATAAAAAGATGCATATATGGACTACAGTAGAGTACATGGGGTGAAAGTGGGCCAAGTAGGGGGGGACCCATGACTTCAGTAATCCTGTTGAGGGCCCACAAAACCATAACTCCGGCCCTGCTTGCTTCAGCTTGTTCTGGGACTTACTGCTGCAGCCTTCTCCTGCCTGGACATCTTAGCCATGCTCTATTCCATCGTACCATTTCTGATATCATAAGTTACGACCTCGGACATTAACCTACTCCAGTGTTATGAGGCTTATCATATCTGGGCCAGTTGCCAGTTCATCTGACTCAATCTCCTCCTCACCACATTCTTCTGCCATGCCTTGACCATCAGGGATTTGACATTTTACTGGATCTTGTCACACCTAACCTCATAAAGTCCACCCTTGCAGCTTCGCCCATCTGGCCCTGGCTCATGCGCAAGCATACATCTGTACTGCCCTCTACAGGGGTATATTGCTCATCAAAACAGGAGGCTTCCTCTACTTACCTGCTTTCTCTACACAAACTCGACTAACTCCTACTTGCCCTCAATGGTCTCAGATACTTACACAAACCTGCCTCGCCCCACAAAAAAAGGGGGCATGGAGGTTTCTATCCACCTCACCCGCAAAGGACAGGCTTCTGCTCAACCTACTCCCACTCGTCTTCAACGGTCTTAACCATCTACCATGTACAACCTGCCTCACCCCGCAAGGGGGCATGGAGGTTCTAATGTTTACTCTACAAATCTGCCTCACCGCAAAGGAGGCATGGAGGTTTCTAACATTGTTCTGCCAAACCTGCTCGCCTGCAGCAAGGCATGGAGGTTTCTATCCACCTGCCTGTAAGGCTGGCTTCTGCTCGACTTATTCCTACTGCTTGGCATAGGCTTATCTATTCATTCCTTAGAAACCTGCCTCACCCCACCCCACACCCCACCAGAGGCATGGAGAGTTTCTATCCATTTCTCACCACAAATGACCTGGCTTCTTGCCTAACTCACCCTCATTGGGCCTACATTGCCTACTTTACATACCTGCTCGCCCCACATGAGCCTGTAGGTTTCATTTGCTCTGCCGTCCTTATGGCTTAGAAGCCTGCACTCTGCTTACTCGCTTTGCCACCAAAAGCCTAGTGCTTTACAGCAATTAGCAAGATGGGGCACATAGATCAACATTCTCCCTATTCTGCCTTGCAAGGCAATAGCTGTTTGCTCATAGTTCCTCTTTTAAGAATGGAAGTCTTTGCCTTCTAGATTGTTCTTCAACCAGTTCTACACTCACCCTTCTAAGATTCATTATTCTCTCAACTGTGGATAAAATTTACCTTGTATCAAGCTTCTCACCCTGTACATTAATGGTTATTGAACTGGGAATTTGCTAACAAGATATGCTACCATCTTCTCGGACATTCAACATCAGTACCTCAAATCCAGGATTGCCTGCTTGCCATCAAATTCATGGTCTTCAATCAGCTGGGTTTTGGATTAGCCAACAACTTAATATTTGTTAATTTAGAATTACTCTCCTTTAGCATGCCCAGAGGATGGGCAGGTCAATAGCCATGGGTCCTCAGAGGTTCCCCAAAGGTTTTTTTTTCCTCCTGCATGCTACTGAAACACTCTCTGGAGTTGGAGGAGGAACCGCACCAGTAATTACATTTTTGGGGGTCTTCAATCCTACTCAACTAAGCATCCTGCCAAAGTGGGATACAGAGAATGGCCAAAACATCAAGTTTTAACAAGTTGCTATATCATCTATTCGGTATCTAAGCACCATTAGTGTCCAATCCAGTTCTTATGAACTACAATCACTGACCTATGTTCATATCCCCAACTGCTACCTGAAAAGATTTGTCTGTTGACAAGGAAACAATAACATTTAGAAGATATGAGGTGTAGTACTCCTTAAGCAATTCACCCAAGTTCACACACTGAGCATTTAGCTCTAGCAGAGTTTGAACCTGCAGTCTACTGGTTCACAGAGCAAAACAGAAAGGTGGCACCAGACATCCGGTAGTAATCAAGAACACCCTTTATCAAGGTGCAAGTGTTCAAAATGAAATACCTAGTTGCCGGATAACTAAAACTCCCTGACAGACAGACTCTGCTGGTTTCACTGTTACCACAGCATAGTCAGGAATCCACTCTACTAGTTCCCAAGCTGGTTCTCTAACCACTAAACCACACTGCCTCCAAGATCTTGGATGCATAATTATTCATTTCCTTGTTGAACAAATCTGTGCAACCTCATGACAGTATCTAAACTGTATTTCTGTTTTTTTCACACAGCATGACAGAAATGTGCATCACAGAGGCAATGTGGTCTGGTGGTTAGAGCACTGACATGGAATCCAAGAGATTACAGGTTCAAACTCCACTAGAACGAAATACTCTCACGGGTGACCTTGAGCAAGTCACTTAACCTCCCAGTGTTTCAGTCAACCCAGTTGCTGCAGAAATGAGTAGAGTAGGACCCCACTTGAAACCATCCTCTCAACCTTCTGTCATTGAAATGAGGGAATGGACACTCAAAATGAAGGGCCCAGACCATCAGAATGAGGATACATCCTCAAATATGGAGACACAAGTTCAGAACACTATGGAAACCACTCTGTTGACTTGTGCAAAGTTTATTTTTGATTTGGCGTCTTAGAATATTATCTTCTGCTTTAAAGTCTGGATTTAAAGCACATTCTTTATGAGCGGGCAGCACTCTTTCCACAAGGAATGGATGAGGACAGAGGAATTTGCAGGGGGCAAAATGAGGGACATCCCTCATGATCAGGGACAGTTGAGAGGTATGCTGGAAATGAAATGTGGCATCTCAGCTGGGCTATCCCGGTAAATAAATTGTAATGCAGGACCCCACTGGAAATAAGATGTTGCATCACAGCTGGGCAATCCTGGGTAAATAAATTGTAATGCAGGACCCCACTGGAAATGAAATGTTGCATCTCAGCTGGACTGTCCTGGGTAAATAAATTGTAATGCAGGACCCCACTGGAAACGAGATGTTGCATCTCAGCTGGGCTATCCTGGGTATATAAATTGTAACAAAAATTGTAGATTGATTGTTGAAGTGTTTTACCTGGCTTTTAGTACCATGAACTATCAGGATTTGAAGCCCTTTCTCTGTAGTCTTATAAAATGGGTAGTACATTTTATGGAATTTAATTCGTAGAAACAGATCACATGACCGTGCATCGTACTACTACAATGCCCTGTCATCCTGGCACTTGACCACATCACAGATCACTATACCATCGCAAGTTGCAAAAAAAAAGTTAGCCATTTTTTTTCCCTCAGTTAAGTCTAGTATCTGGCCCAGCAACCCAGGAGAAATCAAAAACTATATTAGTTATAGAAAAGCATTCCCCCACCAACTGTTTCTTTTTTCCCCACTTTGGAAATATATGTTTAAATGGAGCACATCTACATCCTGCCCTTCCTCCTGCACGAGGTTATACCCTCTGGCCCACTCTATAGAAGCTGTGTCCCAGCTCCAGTTGTAGCAACAATCCTCAGCCACCGCAGTTAAACTTGTCACTTAGCCTCTGCAAATACAAAAACTGGGTTTGACAGTTCAGTAGGGATTCCAATCTGCTTTTTGGGTGTTGTTATGTGGAACGCTGTCTCACTTTCTGTATAAGCTACCATTGGGGTGTTTATGTCAGCGTGGTCTCACTCTTTCTGCAGTTATTCGGCTGTCTGTGTACATCCCAAACAAAAGTCCCTGCTACTCCAGGTCTCCAAAATACCAGCTCCATCCATAAAAATAGCAAGTTAACTTACTATCCATGGCAAAGAAGGAAGGGGGTGAAAGCAAAACTCCTGAAACTACAACTACAGTGGCCTCATTAGGCCAAAACAGTAAATACAAAGCAGAAACTAGCAGCATGATCTAGCAGGCAGAAGAACTATATTACCACACATTTACACAATTATTTTTATTTCTAAATATATAAAGCTATGTATTTAATTGTTTTGATACTTTTAAAATTTACAAACCCATTTTATAAGTGCAAACACACTCCAGCCCATGCACTGTGTTAGTTTGATGCACTTCTCAGGAGCTGTAAGGCACTCTGCCTCTGGCCTTCTGCCTCATTATGCACCTGGGGCATGTGTCAACTAGCACAATGCACAGCCTGATCTGTGCTGTTGCTTACTTAAATTGACAAAGAAACATAGAAAATACTAAAAAAAAAGACCAAATACTCTTTTCTCTATCCAGCCAGGCAATGGCAGTATTCAATATGATAGGCAATGGTTGTTACCAGTACGTTATCATTATTAACAAGGTTGTAAAGTTTTGGAACGGAATCGTTTTATTTATACCTTTGAATTTATTATTTTTTTTCACCCTGGAAATTGCTCTTGAATAGTAAGATTCCTCAAAGGTGCTTTAGAAAACACCAAAGGGTCGATTCTCAAAACACTTAGAATGAAGCAAAGTGCCTGCGTCAAAGATGAAAGACGTAAGTGGCACCTTCCGTCAAAAAATGCACCCAAAGTGATTCCCAAAAGCAGCCTGTGATGACGCGGGCTGCTTGTGGCAAAGGAGGCTTGCACCATCCTTGCCCCATACATAGAGCTGCCACATGGCACTAGGGGGTATGTGGTGCACGCTGCCACATCTCCTAAAATGGCATTCTCAAACCACCTGTGGAGGACAACTGTCTAAGTACATTTAGACCAGCCAGTGGCCGGTCTAAGTGTATTTAGGCATCCTCTGGGGGTTGTGCCAATGTGCCACCAGTCAATCCCTGTAATATAAGCAGTCCCCCCAAAGACCTGATCACCCATAAAGTGTACCTGGTGAGCTAGCTGACCCCCCCAAGACCTGATCATCCATAAATGTAACTGAAATTTCCCTGCTGGGCTAGCGACTCCTCAAGCCCCAATCACCCATAAATGTAATTGAAATTTCCCTGGTGGGCTAGTGGCCCCCTCCCAAGCCTCGATCGCCAATCATGGCTACTACACTATCCCATGAGGTCCAGTGGAGTGCTGCAGCCCCTATCCCCCCTTTAATAGCATTTCCAATTACCTGGTGGTCTAGTGGACCCCCCCACCCCACAATGCCCACCACCCCACTCCCCATCCCGTAGATGAGCCGGTGACTGGCAGGCCACCACTCACCACGGCGGCCAGATGCAGACTGGGCTCTGTATGATTGCGTTACTGTATATATGCTGGCAGCTGTCATTCACTGAGCACGTACTATACACAAGGCATGCTGATACAGCAGCCTGGGCCGGCCATGTGGTGAGTGGTGGACTGTGCCAGTTGCTTCTCCTCTACAGTATGGGGGAGCGGGGTGGTGGGGCAAGGTGGGGGGGCACTAGACAGCCAGGTAATTGGATACTCTATTAATGGGGATTGTGGCTGGAGCACTCCACTGGACCCCAGGGATAGTGCAATAGTCATGACAGGCGATCGGAGCTTCGGGGCGGGGGCACTAGCTCACCAGGGAAATTTCAATTACATTTATGGGTGATCGGGTCCTGGGGGGAGCTGCTAGCAAACCAAGACATTTACATTATTTTAGCGGAGATCGGGGCATGGAGCGGCAGTAAGGCACCTGTCCATGGTGCTATTGCCGCACAGTCCACCCATAGCTTGCGGAAAAACTTCCTAATGCACCCTTTGTTTGGCGCAGAGCCAAGTTTGCTGCACGCTGTGGACTTAGCCGCTGGGATCCTGCCTGACAGAGAATCAGGCACAGAGTCCCTGGTGCATCAGCAGTCAGCACAAGTTGCCTATGGAGCGGCATTCGACGACCCTTTAAGAATCGACACCCAAGTGTTTAAAACACACAGTAAATGTAATGTAATCTACCCCTGTTGAAGAGGATACTTGCATTTAAATATCTGACTGTATGTGCAATATGGTTGCTTGTGTAAATTTCAAAATACTATTTCTTGCCAAAAACTGTCTCTCTGGTTTCCAGGAACAGCACCAGAATTTAGAACATGTGTAAATTCACTTGTTGTCTTTCCAAAGTCTGGGCAGGCATATTTCTACATGAAACACATGGTCTACTGTGTATGCAAAATTTACAGACCAAAGGCCCCACCAAAATTCCTCCTCCTCCTCCTCTGTTCCTTCGTTCTTTGACCTGTCCTCCCACCTGGGAGACCTAACAATATCGGACTGGTCACCTATTTCATTACTAGTTCCATGGACTCTGCTCTACTGCACTTCAAGACCATATTGCTGTCTGTTTGGGATTACCATGCTCCAATCAGGAAAACTAGGATATGTGTCAGTCATCTCCTTGGGTCTCTGCGAACTCCTGGCCTGTCTGTGTGCTAGGGACCTGGTTTGAACAGCCCACAGGCCTTGGGCTCCCTTTCTGACCAGCACAAATACAGACCTTGAAAAATGCGGCACCAGGAGCAACTAAACATGTTAAGGCAGAATACTTCCCGCAACCTTCCGGAACAACACTAGCCACCTTTCCAAAGTTCTGGAAGGTGATCCATGCTCTCTTCTCTCCCCAACCCAGGCCACTCTCCCAATCCTCAAGGTGAAAGACAACATCATCTGTGACTCCTCTTCTGTTGCTTCTGAATTCAATAATTTCTTTACTAATTGCATCTCCTTCCTCCTCTCCACCCTCCTCCCCTTCTTTTCCTTCCCCCCACTGTCTCACTGAAGTCCTCTTCCACCCTCCTTTCTTCTTTTCCCTATCTCACTGTCCGATGTCCTAAGGCCCTCCTGGCTCTTAAGCCCCTCAAAGGCAAAATCCCAGAATGGACTGGACTCTAAATTTGCATCTCTGTCCTGCCATCTGTCTTCCACTCTCTTCCCTTCTGAATCTCTCCTTTTCTCTTGCTTCTGTCCCAGATGACTGGAAGCATGCTGCAGTAATACCCCTTCCTAAAGGTGGAGACCCTCTTCCCAGGTAACTATTGCCCTATCTTTCTACTACCCACCCTTGCCAAACTAAAAGAACACCTAGTCCTTTCTGACTCTCCCCCTTCTTGGACCTCATCTTCTTTCTTCACGCCATTCCAGTTTGGCTTGACAAATCCCATTCCCACCTCCACCCTCCTCAGGCTAACTGACTCCATTCTGTCTCGGATGGACCAGGGCCAAATCACATCCACTATTTTTGCTGACCTGGTCAAAGCCTTCAACACCATTGTCCACCACATTGTCCTTGCCAAGCTTACCGTTGTAGGACTCCTCCCATGGTATTGATTGGTTCTGCTTATACCTTCTGGGCAGAACCCAATCGGTTAAAATTGGCTGTGCCACTTCCCCACCCCTCCCTATAAGCACTGAGTTCCCCAAGGCTCTGTGCTTGGCCCCATCCTTTTCTCCATTTTTCTAAATAAACTCCCTACAGTCTGTACTTCAAAGTCCATCGACATGTACGCCTATGATACAGTAGTGTTTGCTTCCGGATCCTCCCCCTCTAATCTGATGGCCAGACTCCAGCTGGACTTTGACAACATTCAGCGCTGATTCAGTTCAAATCAGTTGGTCCTAAATGCAAAGAAGATGGTCTCCACGACCTTTGGAACTAGGCAAAACTCTCCAGACTTGCAACCGCCCTTTCTTTCACACACCCTGATGGGCCCCTCTTGAAGATGTCCAATCCTTCAAGTACCTGAGGTATGGCTAGACCAACACTAGGACTTCTCAGGTCATGTTGAGGCAATCCACAACGTTACACCCAAAACTAGGGGCTTTGTATCGCAACTGTGGGTGCATCCCTTTGCCTGCTCGCAGAGCCATACTACATACAATGATTCTCCCCATATCTGACTATGGAGACACAGTATACAGTGCTGCTCCTAAGTCTATGCTGGCCAGACTGGACCCGTTCTTCTACTCATTCTGTCGTTTTGCTCTTGACTGCCCCCTCCGCACTCACCACTGCTCCCTCTACTCTGCCCTCTCCCCCCCCACCTTGAGGCCAGATGACTTACTCACTGCTCCTCCTTCCTAGCCAAGCACTGGCTTGGTATCCTTCCCTTCTAACTTTTCTCACTTCTCTCATCCTCCACCCTCCTCCTACTCCTACAAAACTCTTTCCTCCGCACTCTCCCACCTAGGTCGACTGAGTTGGTCAGCAGCTTTCTCCTACCATCTCCTAAACCTGTGAAATTCTCCCCCAACCACCCTCTGCCGCCTCTTCACTCCCCTCCCAACATCTCCCTGAGCTTTACTCGCCCACCTGCAACTGCTCCTGATTCTTCCTTCCCTATGACCCCCTCCGTATTGGCCCTGTTTCCACTTCTCTCACCCTGACCTATACCCCCTCTCCCTATTCCCCTCTTTCCTCTTCCCACACCTATAAACCACCACACCACTACATCACCACTCAACCCCTCTCCAACTAATTATTATATGCCACCTATGCAACTCTGTATTTGACTGAAATATGCCTAGGTACTTTGGCCCCTTGCTGGGCATCTGTTTGGCGTCTCTATGAACAGCTATCCACAACCTGTAAATGTAACTGTATATGTAAAATTGTAAACACAAAATTGTTTATATTGCTATAATCTGCTTGTTTATTATGCTTCCTTCTTCTTCTCACTGTATAGTCTACCACCACCATTGTGCTGTAGTTTTGTTGTATTTTCTTCCCCTTTGTCCCCTTCCCTCTCCCCGAGACACATCTGGAAAACGAGCTGCTATTCGGCTCATTATGTCTTTCCTGTTGAAACTTTTGAAATAAATAAATAATGTTTTTATTTTTTTTGCAGTTCATCTTTTTATTGAATTTTTAGGCATATGCACAAATACAGTAAATAAGTAACAGAAAAAAATAAATAATGTTTTTGAATTTTACTCAAGCAACCCACACTTCCATTGTGCAACTCGTAAACAGAGGGACACACTGCTCTTAGGCTCTTGGAGTTACGCATTGTTTATGATCAGTGTCAGACCATTCTGTCCAATCTCAAGACATTTTGATTGGGTTTAATATTGGCTAATGGTGCTTATATTGGAGCTGTGACTACTTTGTGTAATTTAGACTGTGGACAGGGGACTTTTAAGCTACATTAGGACTGTATCTTAACAGGATCTGTAAAGATAAGAACCCTTCATAGCTTTTACTTTTTGTACTTTGATTAGACACTGCTCAAAATGTGTAAAGCTTTTTCTTAAAGCGGATCCATCAATAAACACCCATGCATTAGCTGTAGCTGTAAGAGACAGGAAAGCAATATCTAATTCCTCTGACAGAAAAATCAGAAGCTCTTAGCAGTGCCAGTGGTGCCAAACTACTAAATTAGGTTTGTTACTACCACTTATCTCAAGCTGCCTGGGATTAGAATTGATTTAGCTATGCAGTTGAGCTCACTGCACCAGCGGGATACCAGAATTCAATCGTAGTTAATGTGCTAGTTCTTGCCTTGGGAGCAGGATGGAAGAACTGGTTCTTCTTTATCCCTGAAAGCCCATGGATGTTATCATTCTGGGGCTACTATATGTCCTTTAGAAGCCCCTCCTCTCCCGCCCTGTTATCCATGATTTTACAATACTTTTCTGGGGAAGCAGCAGGACTGTACTTGGAGACATCAGTCTATGCAACTGACAAACATACAACATAGAAAGAATGATGTCAGAAAAAGGCCAACTGGCCTATCCTGTCTGCCCTTTGACCTACCCAAATAGTGAGTCTGAGGCCCCTTATGGTTACTCATCTCTCTGTACACTCCTGGTCCCCTGAGAACCTCCACTAAACCCATCCATCCCAGCCCTGCTTGAACCCAGTTACACTTTTCCACTACTCTCAGTAAAAAAGAATTTTCAAGCATCCTTTCTGATCCTCCACCCTACCAGTTTCATCATGGTACCCCTAGTATTTCACATGCAGTTAACAGTGTGCTATAATCCACCATAACAATACCTTGCAGGAACTTAAATGCCTCTATCATCCCACCAGTCTTCTTCCTGATCTCCAACAAGTACATGTTTGGGTTTTTTGGCCATTCCTCATCGGACCTCCCTTGTTGCACTTTTATCATCATGGTGACCCTTCTCTATACTGGGTCCACCCTGTCCTTTTCCTTTTCTAGATATGGATTCCAAAACTGCATACAGTGCTCTAGGTGTGGTCATATACTAGGGACCTGTACAGGGGCATTATCATGTCCTTTCATCTACTGTTGATCCTCCCCCCAGCACTTCCCAAAATTTTGTTGGCATTGCGCACCACCTTATTACATCATGCTGAGTGCTTCAGACAGCCAGAACTGATGATCACCAGGTCACGTTCCTCTACAGTCTGCTCTACCACCACCCTACACATCTTATATTCGACTCTTGGGTTCTTTGCTCTGATGTGCAAGGACTTGCGCTTCTTTGCAATGAACGTTAGCTGCCAGCAATTGGACCACCTCTTGAATCTCTCCAGATCCTCTTGCATTACCCCAATGTCTTCCTCAGTGTCCACCATCAGCATATTTTGATATCGTCCACAAAGAGTCAGATCTTGCCCTTAGCACCTTCCCCAATATCACATGTAAAGATGTTAAAAAAGTACTGTTTCCAGGACTGAACCAAGTGATACCCTTCTAGTGACCTCCCTCACTACTGGGAAGTCCTCATTTAGCACCATCCTTTGAGTTCTCCCTTCTAGTCGGTTTCTAACCCCGATGGTTAATCTCTCCTCTACTCCCCTCTACTCCCAGGTCCTGTGGCTTTTTGATCAACCTATTGTGTGGCATGGAGTCAAATGCCTTACAAAAGTCCAGGTGCAGTATGTCTATACACGGTCTCTATCCATGACCCTAGTTACTTAATCAAAAAAAAAAATCAATTAGGTTTGACCAGCAAGAGCTTCCTGCCACATACCCATGCTGTCTCCTGTCCTGAAACCTATTTGCCTCCAGGAACTCCACCAGCCTTTCCTTGATGATTATTTCCACTAACCTGCCCACTCTTGAAGTCAGGCAGACTAGACAACAGTTACCTGAAAACCATTATTTCCATTAGTTTGCAGCGGCACCACATTTTCCATTCTCCAGTCTTTCCGTACCTTCCCTGTCTCCAACAAGCAACTGAAGAGGTTTGCTAGTGGCGACAAGAGCACTTGCACCTTCTCTTTCAGCAACCTCTGGTGTAAACCACTAAAAGTGGGGCATTTGTAGTACCTCAGCCCTTTCATTACCCTTTCCATCTCTGTAACTCCTGTATCCATGTCCTGTCCCTCTCCCCACCTGCATATAATCCACTGGCGGATTTCAGCCTGGGTGCTGGGTCATGCACCTCCCCCTTTTGATGAGCTGACTTGCTCTGAAAATAAATGAAACACAAGCAGCTCTTTTTTTCCCGACACAGTTTCACTTGTTTTTCCCTTCACTGTGCCTTGCTGAACCTCCCAGTGGCTGGCTTACATGGGGTGGTGGTGGTGCTAGTTACATTCCTGAGTGGGAGGGCAGAACTCAACGGAAGATGTGGGGGGCATGACTATGAGCAAGCAGGACTGAGGGCTGACTGGGGCATTGCAATCAATTAGCTAGGATGATAATCTGCTGTTTTTCCAGCCCTTGCTTTAGAGATCAATCCAATTTGTTTGTTGGGCTTTTCCTTATTTTTTTCCTTTCAGAATTCCCAGTCAGATGGCAAGAGGCAGTTGGATCAGTGATTAGGATGTCGGGGACTTGGAGGTGCGATGTGAAGCAGGATTCTGATCACAAGCCAGAGAAGTCAGATTAAAGAACAAAGTTCACCTAAGGGGTTCTGCAGGACTCGAGATTTGAAGCCAGGAAAACTGCTGCCAGCGGGCAGCAGGAAATTGTGAAACTGACGCCACGCAGTAGTGGGTGATCGATTGTGTGGGGTATTATCTGTGACTCTTTCGTTGTGATTGGGGCTAGCTAGGAGTGGGGATGGGTGTCACACAGCTGGTCTAGGTCCCACCAAGGCACTGGTTACATTTTTTTTGCAGAGCAAAAGTGACTGACTGGACCTGGGTGCCTGGGATGCTAATTGTATCCTGACCCGTCTGCAGTAAGGAGACATTTGGCCTGTGCTGCTGACAGTTTGGATTAAACTTTTTTAATTTTTATTTCAGCCTCCCTATCATGGGCCCATCAGAGTCAGTGTGTTTTTGGGGAGGGGGGGTCAGTAAGAGAGGGTCTTGTTACAATTGTCATGCAACCTGTCTGTGCAGTAGTGTCCACCAATTAGCTCTCACCGAAGAGCTGAACATGCCCTGTCCACAATGCAATGGTCTGCCCCTGCCAGACCAGCATAGACGTCTTTGGAGGGCTTTCATTTTCTTTCCCTAGCTTTCCTCCTCCGATCCCTTGGGCCCCAACCCAACCAACCACAAAGGCCAGAAAGATGTTCCGATTCCACCATCAAATCATGAGTCACAAGGGGGAGCTGCACTGCCCAGCCCACCTCACTGCCTGGTGTCTGCACCTTTTTCGGCAGCACAGTGATTGAGCAACAAGCTGGTAAAGGAAAGCTGAGGCTCATTTGGGGCTAGGGCAGCGCCAGCGGAGTGGTTGTAGTCGGGCATGGGGTATCACTAGTACTGTCTACTACTTCCACAACAGAAGAAGCAAACGGTGAGCGCTAAACCTGGTGAAGGTCCGGAGGGTGTGGCTGGGTTATCTGACTCAACTTAAATAAGGCTGGGTTTTACGTCCAGCATGGAATTGGTGGTGGTGGGCAGCAAGGGCAAGTGGGGAAAAGCTCAGGGCAGGTAGAGAAGGCTCTCAGCTGCTAGGCAATTCAGGCAGGTGGCCAGCACAAGGTGACATCTGCAGTTGGTGGAAGGGCACTCCTTTCCAGGCTGGCAGGCTGCCACTTGCCACCCATCAGCACAATGCAGTGTTTTTAACATGCATTGAGTGACGGTCCCAGTTCAGGAGGAAAGGGTGCAGGCGCGACCAGCTGAGAGGCTACCACTTAAGGTAAGCAGCCAAGCCAACAGGGTCTGGTGTGTTGGTCATCAGCTGGCAGGCTAGCCTAGCAGTAGTGCAGGCGTGCAGCACACTCTAGTGTTGGAGGCTGAGATGCATTTAGTGAAGGATAGGAGGTCAAGGTCCAGGACCGGAGCAGTCTAAGGAGGTCAAGGGAGGCCAGGCAGTCACTAAATAAAACAAGCAATTGTCAATGCCGAATGTTTGCTTTCTGGCATTGGCATTGGTAGTGTAGGAGTTACAGAGCTGCATAATAGGAATGGCAGTGAAGTACTGAACTGAAGCCAACCCCACCACCTCCCTGCAGAGACTGACAGGCATTGGGGTGTGCCTTTGGGTCATCAGGCATAACGGCCCACCATTTCACCACACCCTACCCTGCAGACACCAACAAGTGTCATGGTGTGCCTTGGGGTCTTTGGCCCTTATACGCACCCCATTCCATTAGGAAATACGGTGAGATGGGTGCGGTATAGGAGAATGGGGTGAACTTTGAGGCTGAAGAGCCCAAGGCATACCCTCGATGCCTCTCACTGGCTGCAGGGGTGGAATGGTATGAGTATTATAGGTGAGAATCCCAAGTCACCCCTGATGCCTGTCATTCTCTACAGGGGCGTGTTATGGTCAGAAACCCTAATGCCTCAGGTATCGCTGGTATTTTCACCCAAATTTTCAGCATGGTTTTTGTGACCCCACCTCATGAACAGTGGCATATAAGTTTGTTAGCTGAAAGCTGCTTTTGCACAGTGACTACGGCATTTGGCACCACAGGTGCAAAAACATTCCAACAGGATGTAAAAATGACAGCTGTACTGTTCATGGGAGGTGTAAAAAATGGCAATGTTGAAAATCTGCAGTGAAAAATATTAAAAACTGGTGAAGTCACGTGCGTGCATAGAAACTGTGCAACGCACACCCGTAATGTAATTAGTTTGGGGATTTTTTACAGCAGATTGTCAACACAGGCATTTTGGGACCTCCGATCATGAACAGTGTCACTGTGATTTTCTTTATCTGTCCCGAACAGTGATTTCCCACAGCGACCACGTATTTCTGCGCTGAAAGTGTGAAAACACATTTTGGCCATGTTATGAAAAATGACAGCTGTACTGTTCATAAGGAAGTGTGGAAAAATGCCACTGGTGAAAATCTGGACTGAAAATATTACAAAGTCATGAACTTACGAGGGTGCATGGAAACTGCGCAATGCTCACTCATAACACAGTCATTTTATGGACTTCTGTCACCAAATTTTCAACATAGCCATTTTAAGACCTCTGCTCATGAACAGTGTCACTGTGATTTTCTTAATCTGTCCCACAACATTGCTTTCGCACACCGACTGCGCCATTGTGTGCTACATGTGCAGAAACACATTTTGGGTGAGATGCGAAAAACGGCAGCTGTACTGCTCATAAGGAAGTGTAATAAAATGGCAATGTTGAAAGTCTGGCGTGCAAATATTAAAAATTCACAAACTTATGAAAAGCGAGGGAACTGCTAACGGCGCTCCTAAAACACAGTCATTTTTAGGAATTTTTCACCAAATTTTCAACATAGCCATTTTAACACCTCTAATCATGAATAGTGTCACTGTGATTTTCTTAATGTGTCCCATACATTGATTGCGCACACCAACTGCACCATTGTGCGCTATATGCAAGGAAACACATTTTGGGCGAGATGTGAAAAATGACAGCTGTACTGCTCATAAGTAGGTGTGGTAAAATGGCAATGTTGAAAATGTCCCTCTGACAGTGAGGTGAGGTTGTGTTAGGCCTGGGACTTGCCAGTATTGTGCAAATATTAAAAATTCGAACTTACGAGTGTGCGTAGGAACTGCGCAATGCACACTCATAAAACAGTCATTTTTAGGAATTTTTTCACCAAATTTGCAACATAGGCTTTTTGAGAGCCCACCTTATGAACACTGGCACTGTCATTTCGTTAATCGGTCCCGAAAGGTGATTTCACATAGTGACTGCAAAATCACCCTTCAGGCCCAATTAACACCATGACAGTTCAAGACTTCATGCGGAGGGGCCCAAAAACCCCATGTTGAAAATTTGGTGCCAAAATTCCAAAAAATGCCTGAGCTATGCATTAAAGTTGAAAAAACCCTATTTATTGCATTATACAGCTTACCGGCATTTCCTCAGTTCGCAGTCGGCTTTGAAGAGTGCAGATGTGTCCCATCGAAGATCGTTGCACCGAGCTCCCGAGGCAAGTATGGGGTGAGGGGTGTAGGAGGCAGGGGTGCGCAGTGGGTGGAGTGCGGGTGGGCTGGGAGACCACCGAGGGAATGTTTTCTTGTTTACAGGTTTTTTTTTTTTTAAAGAAGATGACACAGGACATTTGCCATGCTGGATGGGCTCCCAGCGTGCATACTGGAAGCTGTTTGGGGCCTGGAGCCGACGGGGATTGGGCACCCCGTCGGGTTACAGTTAGGACATGTGCTGGTGGGCCCAGCGTGGCACCTGGAAAAGCTTTTTTGGGGTTGGAGCCGACGGGGATTGGGCACTCCATCGTCCATACAGTATGTGCATGGGGGAATGCATGAGCACCAATATGCGTGCATGTGTGTGGAGGGGGGGAGCGCTGCTCACTGAAGCGGAGCTCTCCCTTTCAACTGTACGGCACTGCATTTTCAACTGCTGTCATAGACAGCTGCAGCGTTGATTGGAGAACTGCGACTGCGCCTGCAAACACACTGGCTGAATTGGAAGATGGCTGCCACACCTCTGAAAACTTGGATGATGGCACTATGTTTCTTGCATATGCGTGCAAGCAAACATTAAAATGTCAGCGAGTGAGACTCTGACTGAGTCCCTTTGCCAGTGAGGTGAGGTTGTGCTAGGCCTGGAGTTTGTCAGACAGTATTGTGAGTCTGGGTGGGGGTCAATTGTTGACTCGTGGCCTTGACCAAACTGGAGAGTGGGCATGGACTAGGGGCAACCAGCTGCCAGTGCCTTCTTGTTGCAGCAGCAGCAGCACAGTAGTGCCAGTGAGAGTTTCCGAGAGAGAAGGAGCAGAGGACTAGCCAGGACTCAGGAGGACTCAACTGTCTGAGGGAGCTTTGTAGCAACAAATCAGGCCAGGGGAACACAGCAGAATCTGCCAAATAAACATTGATCCATCTTGATAATATGTCTTGCTTGGTTTCTGATTTTCTACTAAGAATAACACTCGAGTTTCAATCATACTTACTCTCTGAAGTTAGAGAATTAATTCTGGCTGAAATAGGATAGGTTCTGTCCCTGAATCTTTCAGGAACATTTTAAAAGCTAGGAAGCAGGTCATATTAGAATTTATATGTCTAGGTGCTGTTTAGTAACTGTTGATATCAGTCACAAAGTAATATTTCATCATAGGCGGTAGTGCAATGCGCAGTGCTGATTTTGGTATAGGACAATGCTGCTGCTTGCTATGGTGATGCTAAATTTCTACAGAGAATGTATTAATGGAATAATTAATTTTAGTATGCATGTCAGTTACTGTAGTTTGGTTTATTCTTGAAGTTGAATCTCACACTTTAAAGGCTGGGTGGTGTGTGTGTCATATGGTATTGAGATATTTTGACAGTTTGGTTTGGTAGATTGGAGTGATGTAATGTGATGTGACCGATGTCTGATAATGCCAGGTTTGAACATCTATCATTATACGCCTTTTGCAAGTAAAAAGTGACAAGTCATTACTCCCATAGCTAATGGGACTCATTAACATGCATCCTGTGTCTAATAATAGTCATAGAAACATAACATAGAAACATAGCAGGTGTCCGCAGATAAGGGCCTCATGGCCCACCTAATCTGCCCTATTTTCTTTTTTATCCTAATGTGACACTGTAGACCCCACTCTGCCTCTGGTTCCTCTCCCCTCCACCAATTTTACTTCCAAGATCCCTCTGTGCCTATCCTATACTTTCTTGAATCCTGTAACTGTTTTTGACCCCACCACCTCCACCAGTAGTATGTTCCACTCATCTACCACTCTTTCCGTAAAGAAGTGCTTCCTCACATTTCCGCTGAACCTCCCTCCTTCCAATTTCATAGCATAAACCCTTATCCTTGAGCATCTTTTGCTTTGAAAAATGCTGCCTTCCCGAATCTTGTTTTTCCCTATGAGGTATTTGTACATTTCTATTACATCCTCCTCCTCCTCCTCCAGGAGCACATGTTTAATTCCCTAAGACTTTCCTCGTAGGTCTTCAGATTTATTCCCTGTGCCATTTTGGTTGCCCTATTCTGAACCGTCTCCACCCTAGCTATGTACTTTTGAAGATAGGGCCTCCAGAACTGGACACAATATTCGAGGTGTTGTCTCACCAGTGATCTGTACAGAGGTATTATAACCTCCCTCCTCCTGCTGGTGATACCCCTGCCCATGCATTCCAGCATCTGGCTAGCCTTCCCCACTGCCTTGTTACACTGTTTTGCAACCTTTAGGTCATCTGAAATGATCACCCCCCCCAGGTCCCTCTCCTGATCCGTTTCGTCAGTACCTCCCCGCCAGTTTGTATGATGCCCTTGGGATTTTGTACCCCGTATGCATTATTCTGCACTTTTTTTTGTGCTGAAACCCAGCTGTCAATTTCTTGACCAATCTTCCAGTTTTTAGATCCCTACTCATGCTATCCCCCATGTGTCCACTTCTGTTACAGAGTTTCATGTCATCTGTGAAGAGGCGCACTCTTTCTCCCAGTCCTTCAGTAATGTCACTAATAAATACATTGAAGAGGACTAGGCCTAGTACTGATCCCAGTTGCACCCCACTGATCATTTTGCCTACTCCAGAAAGGGTTCCATTTACCACCACCCTCTGAGTCCTATTGCTCAGCCAACTCTCTACCCATTTAACAACCTTAGTACCCACTCCTATTATCCCCAGCTTATCAATCTTCTATGTGGAACAGTGTCAAAGGCCTTGCTGAAATCTAGGCAGGCCACATCTGCTGCCCCTTCCTGATCCACTTCCCTGGTCACCCAGTCAAAAACCTCGATTAGGTTAGTCTGGCATGACCTTCCCCCTGTGAAGCCATGTTGCCTCAGGTACTGAAGCCCACTGCTGACAAGGTATTCACTAATCCTTTTCTTTAATTGAAGGTTAGAAGTCGTTTAGGAGTCCTGGTCTTCTAGTTGTTCTACTCACACTTTACCCACATAATCACCTGTCCCATTGCTGATAATATTAGACCTAGGACTCCTGGTCGTGTAGTGGTCCTCCCACCCCGGCTGATCACCCATCCTGTTACAGAACAATACCAGTCCTGGTGGTCCGGTGTGGTTCACCCACTTTCACCCTGTTTGGTTTGGAAAGCTGCCAAAGCAAGCTGTAAACTTAAAAGGAATTTGCTCCCCGATTCCCAGTCCCATGTAAGCTGCATTCTCTTTCTGTGGATGAGGAGGGGGTACTGGATGGACTTTTTCTTGTAGCCTGTTGTAATGCAGAGAGGTGCCTGGTCAGCCATTGTCACTACCACCTGAAGGAGGACCAGAGGTCTGGCCGGGAGACTGAGATGAAGATGATTTTTTATTTTGTCTTGCACGTTCGCAAACAACATATTGGGGTAGTATGAGAAATGCAGAGGTGTGTCAGCATTGGCAAATGCAGGGCATGCTTTAGAGGATGCATCCCTTATTCTCAATTAGCAAGCATACTAGCTGTGACAGGGAGCTCCTGCCACTTTGAGGACCAACCTTTCTTAAATCTGTTGCAATCATTCTTCTATTTCTTAGCCTAATCTATTCTTTACAATTTCTAGTCCATAAGGTTGGCCACCCAAGGGCACCCCTCCCTTTCTTGACTAAGCTTATAGTGTCCTCTTTAAATTTCCTTTCTCTCTGAGGTCCTCATACAGGAGATTATTGTAGGACCTCAAGCTTATGTAAAACAACAGACTGTGTTTATCGTTGTTGGATTTAGTATGTAATAGCACTATGCCATAAAATACTTTAATGTATATATCGATGTGTATGAAACCTGTAAATGTTGAAAATACCACTGCACTAGGTGTTTTTGATAAAGGTAAAAGTACTAGTTGACTGCATTATAAAATTTAGTTAGTTGATTATTTAAAATGCACATAAATTGCTGTAAACTGAGAAATATAAAATGGCATGTTGATTTGTATATATCCCATGATGCTTTGCATTATGGAAGTATGTGATGTTGTGTTTCTTTGAAAACTGGCTTATCGTCAATGCCCTTTGGGGTAACCCATGATTCAGTGCTTCTACACTGAGGTTCTTTGTCTTTAGCTTGTTTTTTTTTATTTATTTGAGCCCCCACCATCCAAGCAAACAAAGCCCACATGGGGAGGTGGAGGCTGAATCTCAACTGCTAAGTTAGATCTGAGATCAGTGAGTCAGTAGGTGCTGGCTAAGTGCAGAGAAAAGGCATACCTAGTCTGTTGCTGCAAACTGATGTACTGAAGCAGGGATATGCCATTGCTTAAGGTTATCTCCTGCATTTTGAATAAACATCATACAGAGACAGTGTGTTGAACTTGAAGTTTGGTGTCTGGTCCATCTGTTATCCCACAATCCCTCCACAGACTTGGTGTCAGAAGTGGGATGACTTATTGGTAGCATCTGGAATGGCTGAAAAGGGACATTTTCTGGTGGATATCGTCCAGATATCCTAGGTGGACCGATGTACCAGGAGTTGCCAGAGAAGAAATTCTGTGAAGTTCTGACCAGAACCATGGCTGACAGATGGAGAGAAGCTGCTGCCTGGACTGGACCTGGAGCTCGGAGGAAGGCCAAGCCTGAAGATGATGAAGAGATGCAAAGGGATGAGGAACTACTATGGGGTTGAGGCAGACCGAGGTGCGAAGACACCGCCAGGAGGTGGAGACTCTGATGAGGATGATCCACTGGATGAATGGGCAATGGCTGGAGGCAGACCGACTATGCAGAGAGGTAGAACACTGGTGGCAGGTGCTCATGAGGTTCCTGCCAGAAAGCTTGATAAAGATTTGGAGGAGGATTTTTCATTTGTTCAGTTTGAGGAGGACCTCCTGACTGAGCAGGATATTCCTTTGTTGTGTTTGATCCTAGGATGTTGCCTGTTGGAGGTCGGAGATGCAAGTATGGAACTTGAATGTGAGACCCCAGGTAAGACCGTACTCTAGTGATATTGTGCTGGGGTTGAAGACCAAGCAAGCAAGAAGAAGCCTATGAGGCTGAAGGACTTTTCTTTGTATTGATGCAGCTAAATCTATTAACAGTATTGACTGGGGTATACTGCAGGCTAAAGATTCTAATATTGTTATTTTCAAAATGTTACAATATGTTAAGATCAAGGAGGTGGTACATGAGTTTTATTTTTTTGATGATAAACCTATAAAGGAGGAGGAGGGTGGAAAATGGATTGGAACTCATGTTGGGGTAACACCAAAGGATGTCTACCCTCAGGTGTCTGTATCTCTAGCAAGTGAAATGAATCAAGAGAAATAGTGGGTTTATGTAGAGGGGTTGGACCTAGGACTGGGCTCCTGCTTAAAACTGACATATCTGGTGGGGTTGGAGCAGGTAATGACTCACCCCTGATAAATTGTTTCTATGGTACTGGACTTTACAGCCATCCAGATTTTTTGGTTAAGAAATATGACATACGTTCCCTAAAAGGAGATAGTTCAGGAAAGGTACTTTTAGTCTCTATTGAGAAATGTGTTAATGCCTTAGGGTCAATCATGATGATATCCACTGTGTTTATGATAGAATGTTTATCGTTAATAAGGACCCTGAGACAGAGCTTCTAAAGATGAATGGGTGGAGCTCCATCCCTTCCTGGGACAGGAAGGTGATAAGCAGTCTGCAATAACTGCTTCCTCTTAAGATGGGGGATATGCACAGGAGCTCCTGCCACTCTTGAGGACTGACCTTTTCTTAAATCTGTTGCAACAGTTCTCCTATTTCTTAGCCTAACTTATCCTTTACAATTTCTAGTCCATAAGGTTGGCTACCTATGGGCACCCCTCTGCTTTCTTGACTGTGCTATAGTGTCCTCTTTAATTTTCCTTTTCCCTCTCAGGTTCTCATACAGGGAGGTTATTGTGGAGACCTCCGAGTGAATGTAAAACAACAGGCTGTGTTTATCATTGTTGGATTTAGTATATAATAGCACTATGCCATAAAATACTTTAATGTATATACCGTATAGAAACATAGAAACATAGACTTTGACGGCAGATAAGGACCGCTGGCCCATCTAGTCTGCCCATTTCCTACCTACAGGATAGGCCGCAGATCCTAGTTAACCAACAGCCTATTTCTTCCTACCCCCACAAGAATTGCCTTATGTCTGTCCCATGCACTCTTGAATTCTCTCACAGTTTTAGACCGTGACAACCTCCTCAGGAAGGCTGTTCCATGCATCCACTACCCTCTGTGAAATAATACTTCCTCACATTGCCTCTGAACCACTCTCATCTTTAAATTGTGTCCCTTGTTCTTGCACGCCTCTTGTTCTGAAAGATGCTACCTTCTTGGACTTTGTTGATTCCACTGAGGTACTTAAAAGTTTCTATCATGTCCCCCTCTCCTTTCTTTCCTCAAGGGTATACATATTAAGCTCCTTTAGTCTCTCCTCAGATGGCTTCTCTTGCAGACCCTGCACCATTTTAGTTGCCCTCCTCTAGACTGCCTCTATCCTGTCTATGTCCTTGCGGAGATGGGGTCTCCAGAACTGGACACAGTACTCCAGATGGGGTCTCACCAACTGTCTGTACAGAGGGATAACAACTCCTTGTTTTCTGCTGCTGATGCCTCTCCCTATGCATCCCAGTATACCCCCAGCCCTCCCTACTGCCTTCTCACATTGCTTGCTAACCTTAAGGTCGTCTGATATGATTACCCCCAGGTCCCTTTCCTTTTTTGTTGTTGTTACTACCTCCCCCCATTGTGTATTCTTCCCCTGGGTTCTTGTTTCCCAGGTGCATTATTTTGCACTTCTTTGCATTGAATCCTAGCTGCCATACTTCTGACCATTCCTCCAACCTTGCCAAGTCCCTTCTCATCCTTTCCACGCCTCCTTGTGCATCAACCCTGTTGCAGATCTTTGTGTCATCTGCAAAGAGGCATACTTTTCCTTCCAGTCCCTCTGCAATGTCACTTATGAAGAAATTAAAAAGGACTGGACCCAATACTGAACCCTGCAATACCCCACTAGTAACCCCTCTTTTCTCAGAGTGGACTCCATTTACAATTACCTTCTGTGTCCTGTTGTCCAGCCAATGTTTTACCCAGGCTACCACCCTGGGACCCACTCCCAGGCTGGTTAATTTGACTATTAATCTTTTGTGTGGGACTGTGTCAAATGCCTTGCTAAAGTCTAGGTAGGCCATGTCCACAGCCCCTTTCTGGTCTACTACTTTGGTCACCCAGTTAAAGAAATCTATTAGATTCATCTGACATGACCTTCCCGCTGTGAACCCATGCTGCCCTGGGTCCTGTGCCCCACTGGTCTCTAGGTACTCAACTATTCTTTCCTTCAGAAGTGACTCCATCACTTTCCCTACCACAGAGGTCAGACTGACAGGTCTGTAGTTTCCTGCCTCTGTCTTGGTCCCACTTTTGTGAAGGGGAATCACATCCACCTTCCTCCAGTCCTCGGGTACCACACCATCCTCCCATGATTTATTAAAAAGAGTTGCCAGTGGTTTCACTAGTTCCCCCCTTAATTCTTTTAGAATTCTGGGGTGAATTCCATCAGGCCCCATTGCTTTGTCCACCTTCAGTTTTAGGAGTTCTTGCAGAACCCTTTCTTCTGTGAAAGGACTGGGATCGACACCCCTATCAAGAGTGCTTCTGTTAATTGGATTAGGCACTTCCCCCTCCTCTTTTGTGAATACTGAGCAGAAATATTCATTCAGTATCCCTGCTTTTTCACTGTCCCCCTCTGCCCACCCACCATTCATTCTATTCAGCCTCACTATCCCTCCCTTTGTCTTTCTACGCTCTGATGTACCTATAAAAGGTTTTATCCTTCTAACTGAGTTGGCTATCTTTTCCTCAGTTTGGGCCTCTTGCTATTCTGACTTCCCTCCCTGCTTCCTTCTGCCTTAACTGGTACAGCTCTCTGTCCTGCTCTTTCTGTGTTTCCTTATACTTCTGGAATGCTATCTTTTTCTTCCTGACTTTCACAGCCAGCTCTTTTGAGAACCATAGTGGCATTTTCTTTCATTTTGATTTGTTTATTTGCTTCACACAAAGGCTTGTTGCCTCTGTGATGGCAGTTTTGATGATTCCCAATCGTTGCTCCACACCTCCTTCTAGCCTGTTTGCTAGTGCTTTTCTGAGGCACTCTCCCATCTTGCCAAAGTCAGCCCTCCTGAAGTCCAGTACCTTCACTTTTGTATGGCTTGACTCTGTGGCTGAGTTTAACGTGAACCACACTGTTTGATGGTCACTTGTTCCCAGATGGCAACCCACTTCTAGATCTGAGATACTCCTCACTGCCCGTTGAGAGATGAGGTCTAAGATTGCTCCCTCATGAGTGGGTTCCGAAACTAGCTGTCTGAGGCCTGCCACCTGTAGGGCATGAAGAATGGCCCTGCTCTTGGATGTGGCTGCAGCAAATGTGCTCCAGTAAACATCTGGCATATTCAGGTCTCCCATCAACAGTATCTCCCCTTTCTCTGCCATTCTAAGAATGCCTTCTATCATATCCTTGTCCATTCCCTTCCCCTGACATGGGGGTCTGTACACAACCCCTGTGCGGATTGTGGGGCCCTTTCCAGTCTCCAAGGTGACCCACAGTGCCTCCTCTCCTCCCTTTTTACTCTTTTGTTCAGTTGCTTTTATCCCTTCCTTTACATAGATAGCTACTCCTCACCCTCTTCTCCCCTGCCTGTCTCTCCTGTAGGTTATGTACCCTGGTATGTTAACATCCCAGTCACGGTTCTCTGTGTACCATGTTTCTGTGACTGCTACGATATCCAGGCATCCCCCTTCCATCAAGGCCACCAGCTCAGTGAGCTTGTTGCCCAGACTACAGGCATTGGTACTCATTACCCTCCATTTCCTGATGGCCTTACTTCTTTTTGCTCCATCTCTGTCCTTCTTGCCTTTGTCACTTTCTCCATTTACCCCTGCCCTTCTCCCTATCGACACCTCTATGTTGGTGTTTTACTTGACCCCAACCATGATTTTTTTTTGGGGGATAGGATTTCCGTCTTTCCAGTGCTTCCCTTTGACTAGTTTAAATGCTCACAATGAAGCATTTAAACCTATCACCTAGATCCTGTCTCTCCTGACAGATGCAACCCATCATGCCAGTATAGGCTTGCATCACTCCAGGTGGACCTCCAGTCCCCAATGAAGCCAAACCCTGAGCTCCACACCAGTTTTTCAACCACTGATTGAATCCCATGGTGCGGAGCACCATAGCCTCTCCTACGCCATAGATGGGCAGCACCTCCGAGAAGGTTACCGTGTGTGCTACTTGTCTAAGGCCCCTCCCCAATTCCACAAACTCTTCCTGCACTTCTTTAATCCCTTTTAGCCAGGTCATTTGTCCCTAGGTGGACAATGACATCCAGCTCCCTCCCATGTGCAACTGCTCCGGCAATCCTGAGGATTCGCCTCCTGTCCCTCCAAGCCATGGCGCCAGGCAGGCACCTTACCTCCCTCTCCTTCCTCCCCAGTTCTACCTTCTTCAAATGAAGTCCCACACAAGGAGTTGTTTCCTTTCCTGTGGGGTTTTGTGTGTATTAAACCTGTAAATGTTAAAAATATCATGGCACCAGGTATTTTTGATAAAGGTAAAAAGTACTAGTTGACTGTATTATAAAAAATTAAGTTAGTTGTGCTATTTAAAATGCATATGAATTGCTGTAAACTGAGAAATCTGAACTGTCATGTTTATTTGCATATATCCCATGATGCTTTGCATTATGGAAGTATGTATGAGGTTGTGTTTCTTTCAAAATTGGCTTATTGTCAATGCCCTTTGGGGGTAACCCTTGTTTCAGTGCTTCTGCACTGAGGTTCTTTGTCTTTAGCTGGTTTCTTTTTTTTCATTTGAGACCCCACTACCCAAGCAAACAAGGCCCGCATAGGGGTGGAGGCTGAATCTCAGTTGCTAAGTTAGATCAGAGATCAGTGAGTTAGTAAGTGCTAACTAAGTGCAGAGAAAGGACATACCTAGTCTGTTGCTGCAAAATGATGCACTCAAGAAGGGATATGCCATTGCTTAAGGTTATCTCCTGCATTTTGAATAAACGTCACACAGAGATTGTGTGTTGAACTTGAAGTTTGGTGTCTGGTCCATCTGTTATCCCCCAACCCCTCCACACTAGTGCTGACACAAGTATATGTAAAGTGCCACCAACTTGAAACAAACGTGCCACTGCAATCAGAGACAAGTTTGTCTGCAGCCGCACAGATGATACACCTTGTATCGTGCCTTTCCTGATGAAACAGTTCAACAAACATGGTGGTGGCAGGAGAGCAAACAGCTGTCTGCATTGTAACGTCTCTATCTTGCCACCCCATCAGTCCCTGCCTGAAAGTGGGAGGAGGGGTCTTCCTCACTTGCCTCCTCCATGTCCTGCTGTCTCCGGCGTGAAAGTTTCTCCCAGCCGTGTGGAGCAGGCCGTAGCCTAAGCTCCATACGGGCTGGGAGTATTCAGTGCCTGAAGGCACTTGTACTCTCAGCGTGATCTGATCGCGCTGGTGGACCCACCACCTGGTGACATCGGGGTGCTTAATTCCCCCCCAACCATCCTTTAATGTGGCACACTGGGAGCCCAACCCAGTGTGCCAAAACCTGCTGTAGTGTTTCTGACACCGGGATGCTCACTACCGGTGTTGGATGTCCCCCCACCCACGTATCCCTCCGACCTCGGTGTTTCCAATCCTGAGTGCGGCATTGATCCCAATGCTGTGGCACATGGGAGCCCACCCCAGTGTGCCAAAATCAATAGTTTCTGTAAAATGGAAAACGGACCCACAACATCTTTTTTTTTTTTGTATTTAACATGAAAAAAGAAAACGGTTCCTCATTGTTGCTGCCAGCCCTCCCAACCCGCACCCTTCCTCTGTGCACCCCACTTCCCTGCACCCCCCCTCACCCATACTTACCTGCGGAGGTAAGGAGCAGTGATCTTCAGTGGACCGGGAACTCATCTGCACTCTTCAAGAGCTGACCGCAAAGTGAAGAAATGACAGTAACTCCTATAATTACACTGAATGGGGTTAATTTAGGTTGATATCTCAGCCATTTTGGGGATTTTGGTCCCAAATCTTCAACATGGGGTTCTTGGGACCCCACCTCATGAATACAGCCACTGTCATTTCATTATTTGGTCCCGAAAGGTCATTTCATGGTCACTGTGCGGAATCACCTTTCGGGACCGAGTAACGAAATGACAGTGCCACTGTTCATGAGATGGGCTCCCAAAAAGACTATGTTGCATATTTGGTGAAAAAATTCCAAACAATGACTGTGTAACTTTGAGAATTTTTAATATTTTCACTCCAGATTTTCAACATTGCCATTTTTTCACACCTCCTTATGAACAGTACAGCTGTAATTTTTCACATCCTGCCCGAAATGTGTTTTGGCACATCTGGCGCACAATGGCACAGTCGCTGTGGGAAATCAACATTCGAGATAGATTAACAAAATCACAGTGCCACTGTTCATGAGTGGAGATCCCAAAATGCCTATGTTGAAAATTTGGTTAAAAAAATCCCCCAAATAATTGCATTAGTAGTTTCTACACACACTTGTGACTTCACTAACTTTTCATATTTTTACTCCAGACTTTCTACATTGTCATTTTTTACACCTCCTCATGAACAGTACAGCTGTCATTTTCACATACTCCCGAAATGTGTTTTCACACCTGTAGCCAAATGGCACAGTCGCTGTGCAAAATCACCTTTCGCTAATGAACTGATAGTGCCACTGTTCATGAGGTGGAGTCACAAAAAGCCCATGTTGAAAATTTGGAGTGAAAATACCAACAAATGCCTGGGGCATTAGATTTTCCAACTGTAATGCCCCACTCTGTAGAGATTGACAGGAATCAGGGGTGTGACTTGGGATTGTCGGCTGTAATGCTGACACCATTCCACCCCCACCCCCACCCTGCAGCCAGTGATAGGCATCAAGAAGTGCCTTGGATTCTTCGGCCCCAAAGTTCACCCCATTCTCCTATACTGCACCATCTCAGCGTATTTCCTAATGGAATGGGGTGGGCATAAGGCCCAAAGACCCCAAGGTACACTGTGACACTTGTTGGTGTCTGCAGGGTAGGGTGAGAGGTGAAATGACATTAGCGTTATGGCTGACAACCCAAAGGCACACCCCAATGCCTGTCAGTCTCTGTTGGGTGGGGTGGGGTTGGCGTCAGTTCAATACTTCACTGCCATTCCTATTATGCATCTCTCTACCTCCTGCACTATCAATGCCAATGCCAGCAAGGCAACATTTGGCACTGACAAATATTTCTTTTTTATTGTTACTTATGAGAAGGGAAGCAGCAGTAGGAAGAAGAAGTGAGCATGCAGAAGCCCAAGCTCTCCATGCTCCCAAAAGAGGCAAGAAGGTAATGTACAAGGACATTTCCAATAATGTCTATCAATTTTTGGGTTAAAAAAATTAAAATTGTTCCTCCCATAGGTTCTTTCCATCACAGTGCAGCGACAGGTTGCCTTGCAGGTGTGAGTTTTGGAGATGCCCGGAGGGACGTTGAGGAAATATTATTTTACAGAAAGGGTGGTGGAACCATGGAACAGGCTACCTGCTGAGGTGTTGGGCACTAAAACTGTTAATGATTTCAAGCAAGGCTGGGACATAGTGAAGGGTATAGTGGTTACAAATGGAGACAGATACTGGGAGTGGAATAGGGGTGAATGGTGAGGGCTAGGACCCTGGGTGGACATTATGTCCGTGGGCTAAATAGGGAACCAACTGCAAAACAGATGGGCTATTGGTCTTTCTCTGCCATCATGGTCTTTTGCACAACCTTCCATCTCCCACAGCTTCCTTCTCATCTTTGTGAGGTAGCCCTTATTGTTTGTAGCTGCTTTGTGATGAAAGGCAACTACAAGGTTGAGGGAAGAGCCACACTTTGTTGCTGAACCTGGACCTAAAATGCCCCAAAACGCATCATTTCACACATTACGTTTACATAATTTCCTGGGAGAGAGGGCATGTTCCTAGACCTATGTGTGCCCCTCTTCTGTAAATCCCTGGATCCACCACTGTAATCCCACACTGTGGTAGCACCCCCTTTTCTCCACTGTAAAGTCTGAACAGAAACATTCATTCAGTATGTTCACGCTTGTCATTATTATTTTTCTTCACTCTTCTTTCCTTTTAGTCTGCCAACATCCTGTCGCTATATTTGTAGGACCCCCAATCCGGTCACATCCGTCCCTCTTCCTCCCCTGTAGCTCCACGGTTGCGCATCATTGAGTCGCTCTTTTGAAAGTGCTCAGTCGCCGCCATTGTCTCAGACTACCAGGAGAAGAATGGAAAGAGACATCAGTTTTTGGTCTTTGTGCCATTTCTTTTGTTTGATGTTGGCACGGTCAGCCCCAAGCACAATGCAGAACCATACTGACTGTTGGGCACTGTTCCCAAGGAGTTCCTTTACAGTAACCCCTTAATAGACTCTATGGGTCAGGTTTTCAAAGGGGGATGCAGGGCTCACGTCAAGCCCTGCATCAAGCACATTTTTTGGCACAATTGCACCAAACACTGTTGCTGTAACTGCACCCGATTTTAGTACATTGGGCACAGTTATGACAGTTTTCTCAATTTACTTTTATTTTTATTTATTTAGTTTTTGTTGACCGGGTAAGTGCACTAGACAAATCCTGCCTATTTTCAGGCATGACCCAGGGGAGGGGGATACAGATGAATGTCAACTGACCTTGAACCAGATTAAGCTGTTGATTGTATTTTTAGTGAATGAGGTAATTTGGCCAGGACACGGGAAATCCCCCTGCTGCTGCTGTTCCAGGTGGCCAGAGGGAGTAAGAAGCGTTAGTATGACTGAGACTGACCATGGCTCTCAGTCGATGGAGAAGGAGGTGGAGAGAGCGCTAGTGAGCGCTGAGCAGTTAATCTGGGAACGTGGTGGGCTTCAAGCCAAGCAAAGCATCAGTTCAAAGGAGAAAAAGTCATTCAAAGAGGAGAGAATGACGGAGGCGGAGGTGTTTGGTAAAGAGAGGGGTTCCTTTAAGGCAGCTGTTGCGGAGGACCCCATTCAGGCGGATGACCAAGAAGAAGACGCGGCTCCTTTAAAACCGGCAGGGGAAGCCGGCAACCCGGAAGTAATGGAGAATGAGAGACGAAGGAGAATTCCAACGCTGGCAGACTTAGCCAGGAGAATCCTGCAGACAGAGCAGAAAGGAGTGGTATTGGAGGTCGGAGGACAAAGAATTGAATCGGAAGGGGGAATCTTATGGTTGGCAGCAAACAAAGGGACAGAGACAGGAGCGAGAGGTAATGGCTCGTCTACTAAACCCTCGCGGCCTGTAAGTACTAAATCTAATCTGAATAACTTTTCAACTATCCCCATCTCAAAAGACTCCGGTTTTGTGTTAAACCCTAAGGTGATAGCGGATGCTAGAGTTTCCTGTGATTTTCCAAACAGGACATGGGCTACAAGAAGGAGTTACTGAATTTTATTTTCAATCTGACAATAAAGACTTTAATGCTTTACAAAACGGATGTGGGAGTTAGACAACAAGGTGTAACTGACAGTATGGTGGCAGCGGGGAACATGATAGCTCCTGGACTCCACAAGCTGCTTTATCAGCTGCAGGCTGGCAACAGAAAGAACAAGGAGTATGGACACCTGATTCTTCTTGGGAGGATGTTTGGGGTTTAAAGTCTACCTTGCCTGAATGGAAACCAGGAGGGGAGGAGACAGTCTTCCTGCCTCTGATAGTCCTATTGTTCAAAGAAATAGAAAGGAGGAACAGTTTTCTGTGGTAGAGAAAAGACAAATTCTGTGACTGCAGTTCAGGATAGGAGGGTTAGTGTGACTAAAATTGAGCAGTCTGAAGTTAGTGGAGTACAGCCAGTAAAGCCCCTTTTATCAAGTTTATTTTCACAGAGTAAGAGGGAGGCGGCACCAAGGAGGAATGCGGTAAGGATTCGTTATAAAGGGGGTTTGAAGGAAAAGCCTAACCGATATTATGTTGGTAGAATGCTACTTAAGGATTCTTTGAAGTTTTCCCTAGGGATGTATTTGCTTTATCAATATCTCAGGTGAGGACAATTATGATATTAGCTTCCGCTCCTGCTTTACTTGATCTGTTCTGGGAAAGGTACAATCAGGTAAAGTTTTCCGTTATGGACACCTTTTTTGTTATTCCTCTGTCCAAACCGCTGATAAAGTTTGTGGACGGTAATGTTCAGAAATGAGGGGTTCAGGTAGAAGACATTAAATTTTGGCTATCACAAAAGTGTGAAGTCTTAAGAACCAGATCCCATCTTAGACTCTGAATTATTTTGGACAGGAGGGTGGAAGTTTAAAGTGAAATTGAGACAAACAACGCAGGGGTGGAACATATTCCTAATTCCTTTATGTTAGGAAGAGATAGAGGGTCTGTTTTACAGTGGGCAGCCCAGGGCCTGCTATAAATGTGGATCCAAAACGCATTTATCAATGTTTGTGACCAACCTAAATGTGATAATTGTGGAGAAGTGGGTCATATCACATTATTTTGTTCAAACACTTTAAAATGTGACTTATGTGACAAATAAATCATGCTTTTAAAGATTGTCCTGGGCAGCCCAGAATAAGCAAACTTGTGGAGTTTCGGACCTCCTAATACAACAAGCTCAAAATGCAGGGTATTTCAGCATGAGGTGTCCACAGGGGTTAAAGAGGTAATAGTTCCTCCGAGCATGGTTAAACAGACAGAAGCAGTGAAGGTAGCTGAAAAAGTGGTTCGGCAGCAGGAAGCTGGTGAAGGGTACTAAATCTTCTTCAGCCAGTTTGTTATTCTGATGCTCTGGAAGGAAAAGTGTGATTGGTGTAGGTGAGCCTCTACCGTCAGTAGCTCCACCATGCTTACGGCGGGTCTAGTAGGACTGCTAAAATTTAGTGCCTGTAGAATTAGAGAGTATTGAGTCCAAAACCTGTTTGGGAATTATCTTGGGGAGATTCTGAGATGGATATGGGGATACTGATTCCCAAATTTCAGTGCAAGAGGGAGGGGAGTAAAGAAGGACGATTACAAAGGAAAAAAAGAAGAGGAGAAAAATGAGAATAGTTTAGTCTGGTATTTACTCTTGGTGAACTAGGCAGATGGATATTACATGGGCTTCTTTCAATACCCATAGTCTGTTAAAACCCTGAAAAGGCGTAAGTATTTCAAATAATAGCAGATTTGCATGTATCCATTTGTTTCTTGCAGGAGACGTGGATGTTTAGCGAGCAGTCAAGTTAGTGCTTTTACTCAGGATTGGCCATGAGACCTTCATTTTGGTCTTTTGGTGAGGATAGAGCCGATGGGATAGGAATTCTTTTTAATTCCTTTAACTTTAAATTACATAAGTTGATAGAGGTTTGTCCTGGGAGGGTTTGGTTATAGAAGGTGTTGGTTTGAAAAAGGATTAGATTAATCAATATTTATGGACCACAATCTAAAGCTGGGAGGGTTACGTGTTTTTCAGATATACCGCCCTTTTTAATAACACATATTCCAGTTTTTTGGGGGGGAGACTTTAATTGTAATATAAAAGGTCATAGAGGTAAGGATAAGTTGGAGCAAGGGAAACAGAAGATTTATTGTGATTCGGTTTGTCTTACTAATATAGTGAAAACTGCAGATCTGGTGAATTGTATAGATAGGAAGGCAGGTGGTTTGTTAGGTACCTTTTTTACTAAAGGAAAAAGTTTTATGATTGATTATTTGTTCATATCTAAAAGAATCTTGTTTCATAGTCCCCAGATTGTTCCTATGGAATTCTCAGACCATGCTCTGATACTTATCAAGGTGGGGGCACAGCAAACGTTTTTTAGACATAAAACAGTGTGGAAATTGAATACTTCAATTCTTCATGAAACGATAGTTTCTAATTCCATTCGCTGTATTCTGGATGCTAGGTTGTCAGTGGCCTTTTTATACCAAGATCTTGGGGTCTGGTGGCAGGAAACTAAAATGATTGCATTTGGTGGTTTAAAAATATGGGGTTAGGAAGATGAAACAAGATTTTTTGAATATCTTAAACTCAGACAACAGCTCCAATATATATTGTCATGTGCAAATTCTTCTAGAGGTAATTTTTCAGAGCAGATAGCTGAAATTAAAGGTCTCATGAAGAAGAGACAGTATGATAGAGCAAAATCACTTCAAGCGTTAATACAGAATCATTTAAAAAAATCTGTTTTTGGAGATCCTTTTGAACTCTGTAAATCACTTAAGGAGAAAGAGAAATTAGAATTTTTATACCAAGGGGATACTAAGGTGTTTTCTATTACAGCATTAAGTGAAATTATTCAAGAGCACTTTAGGGATCTGGAACCAAAGGTTACTCCATCGTCTCTTCAGATTAGCCAGTTTTTAGGTCCTAAATTAATGGTAAGCAGGAATAATGAAGGCCTGAAGGAATTAGGACTGACCTTTTCAAAATTGAAATTTTGGAAGGCATTAAGTCATTAAAACAGAATGTATCTCCAGGTATAGATGGGCTATCACATGGTTTTATAAAGCCTTTTCATCTGAATTAGTGGAATGTCTTTGTTTGGTGTTTAATTTTTTTTCTCAAAAGGTGGTGTTAAATTCTTTTACGGAAGGGCGTCAGACATATATCTTTAAATCTGGAGATAGAGGTTATTTTAGAAACTGAGGTCGTAACTCTGTTGAATACTGATTACAAAATCTTGACTACGTTGATTAATAATAGACTTAAAAGGGTTGTGGAGGGATTGTTTCTTCCTATTCAACACAGTGGTATTCCAAATAGAAGAATTCATTCAATATTATGTTTAATTAGAGACATAATTGAGCAAGTCTCAAGGAGGGTCAGTCAGGGGGTAATTGTATCTGTGGATCTGGAGAAAGCATTTGATAGGGTAGATCATGATTTTTTATTTGCATCCCTAGATTGGTTTGGTATTCCTCAGTCTATCATACAGCTTGTAAAAGGGTTATATACTAATGCAAAAGTATATCCAGTTTTGAAAGGTACTTTGGGAGAAGGTTTTATTGTAAAATGTGGAGTGCGGCAGGGGTGCCCATTAAGCCCGCTATTATATAATTTCTCTTTAGAACCTTTAATAAGGGCAGTCTGTGTTCCACCCTTGTGGTCGGGAATTAAGGTTCCAGGGGCTTCGCACCCCTGTCTTATACAAACATTTGCTGACGATATTTGTCTTTTTTTTTCTAATCATATGGATTTTTCGTTTTTTTTTACAGTATTTCAGGCCTATGCAGGTGTAGCTAATGCTAAATTGAATGCACATAAGTCTAAAGGTTTGTTGTTGGGTGCCTGGCAAAGAGAATTGTTTTTATTCAAATCAGTTGAATTTTCACTAAATCCCTTGAAAATTTTAGGAGTAGAATTTACAAATCAGAATAGTCCTTTTGAGGTTTGGTCAGGTGTTTTGACTCTGTTTTACAAAAAGTAACGCTTTGGAAAAGGTTTAAGTTTTCTAAAATTAAAAAGGATTCAGATAATTAGGCAATTTATTTTACCTAGACTGCAGTATATAGCGGTTATTTTCCTTTGCCAGTACAGCTAGAAACAAAATTATATAGCATCTGTTTCCAGATGTTATGGGAAAGTAGATTGAATCCAGTAAAAAGGGGATGTACGTATCTTGACAGAAAACAAGGTGGGTTAGGGATGGTGGACCCGTGGTATTTTTGTTTCTCTTTTCATCTCCTTTTCTTTAAAAAAATGTTTGGGGGTTCTACAGAGTTTGACAGTTTAGTCTTTCAGAATCTGTTGGAAAAATATCTGAGTATGTGGAGACCTCTGGCTCCTACCTGGTCTCTCTGAGATTTAGGGCCCCGAGTTATTTTAAGCCAGCGGCACAGAAATTATTTAAATGGAAAATATCAAAAGACATGATTTTGAGATGTACAACAAAAGGTTTGTATAAAGAAATCATGGTTCAATTTTTCATATAGAACCAAACTTTAAAAATTGTTCAAGTCATAATAAAAGTAATGTGTTGGAACAGTTAAATAATACTAGACTTCTCCTTATATGTGGGAAAATTTATGGCTAATTATGTATGGGAAACTGAATGTAAGGTACTGCCAAACATAAAGCTGTTGAAGACAGAAGTTGTCCTTACCAGAATGTGTTAATCAAGAAGAGACGATGGAGCACTTTTTTTGCATTGTTCTTTTCCACTAAATTATGGGTTTATTTAGCTCGGATTGGGATCTCCTTGGTTAGCTACACATGGATTCACGATCTCCTGGTTATTGGGAATTTTCCACAGTTTTGAATGGTTTTGAGAAAAATACGTTAAGGGTGTTTTGGCCTGTCTGAGGTTTTGCTTATGGCAAACTAGAGTTCAATGGGTACTATACCAGAAACGCCATCATTGGAGAGTTTTAGAATTTATGTAACTAATGTTTTGAATAAAATTTATATGGAAGAATGTCAAATTTATAGTCTGGGTAAAGTTAAATTTTGGTGGAGGGATTTCTTCATTTCATATTAAATATAAGTAAAAACAATACCAAGGGGTAAAATTACTAAAGATTATGCATAGAATTGTTTAAGATTGTTTTATTTACTTGTGAAGATTTGGAATATGCAGTTTAAGTTTGTTTTAGCTTTTATTTTAGTTTATGTACAGAAATATGAAAGTTTATTGGTTTGCTGTTCTTTGTTCTTGTGGTTGATTTCTATGTGAATATTTTAATAAAGTTACCCCTACTCTGTGTAGGTGGAGCTTTTGAGCTGGCTGCAGGATGGCCAGTCTGCATGATCCCCTGGAGGAGATGTGGCTGTTAGCTCAGGGGACTCGCCTCCTCCTCTGTGCTACTTTCCCAAGAGGTCCCTGATGAACGTCTTGCTATAGCTGCTACTAGCAGTACTACTATTTTGGAGATGGACTCCGTTCTGCTGTGAAGCCTAAAGACATTGTTTCTATCGCATTCCTGGTGCAGGGTGACCCTCATTCAATTCCTGTCTTCAGGAACACGCGAGGCATTAGTCCCACATTGCAGATTTTGACCTCGGCATTACTTCTGCGCAGGCATCATCTCGACGCCTATTCTTGCTCTCCTTCCCTGCCGTCGTTGACACCGAAAGCCCCCAGCTCGACATCCTACCGACGGATTCAGCTTTGTTCCTTCCGTGAGATTCCCTCCTCAGCTCCCTGCTACTGATGTTCCTGACTGCTTCTATTTACCCCATGCAGACATCGGACGTTGGAACCACAAGGCTCTGTATTTCCTGGAGTTGTTCTCGATCCGTAAGTGACTCTGAGTGCTACAGTTAACTCACTTTCAGCCACTAAGTCATCTTCTGTGTTTTTCTCGTACAGGAACCCGGCTGGTCAAAACGTGGGTTCCTTATTCCCAAAAAGTTAAACCTGGCCAGGATACTGCTTTAGCTTGGTCACCAGAGTCAGCTTTAAAAAATGCTGGCTGGGAAAGGGATATTGGAGGGACGTGGACCCCAGATTCTCAGGATCCTGTATATGTTGCAATGCTTAAAATCTGCTGAACAACACATTATGAGCTCCAACGAACCCCAGGGTGTGACTCTTCCTTTATCTATTGCTTAACTCTACTGCTCTAGTGTTACAGCTACTGTCCCTGTGCCTCCTTCTACTGTACATGAAACTACAACTGTTTTTTCAGGACCTGCTTTTGCTACTGTTACTGCACCTCAAGATTCAAAATTTAAACTTAGTGATTTATTTTCCTCCAAGGTGAGCCTGCACCTAGGAGGAATGCAGTTAGATTGCTTTATAAGGGTGGATTAGAACTTCCCCAGATCGTGTGTATATAGCTAAAACTCTTCTTAAGGGATCAATGAAGCTTTTTTCCTCTGAGATATTTGCTTTTGATTAATATAGGTAATTCCAACTTTGATATCAGTTTTAAACAAATGTCTGGGCTCGAGTAGGTTCTGGGCTCAATATGACAAACTTCAGTCCTTCGCCCCTTTGGTCCCTTTCAGGCCATTCTTCTTACCAAACCTGCCATTCGTACTATTACTGTTGTTTTTAAGAATGAGGGAGTTCATATTGAGTGATATTCGTCTGCTCTGTTAAGCGGTGAAGTTTTGAATAGGCCTACCCTAATCTAGACTCTGAACAAATTTGGGATGGCAGTTGAAGATCCATTGCTAAACTTTTCTCCACTAACACTGGCCCTAAGCATTCTGCCTAATTTTTCTTTGCGTGAGATAAGGGCTTCATTTTTATGCTGGGCAACCCAAATCCTGCTTTGAGGTGTGGTCACGTGCTTCGCTTAAGTTGGCTTGTGACACTCTTTTTAAATGTAGCCATTGTTTTGAATTGCGGTCATATTGCAGCTAAATGTGCTAACTCATTTAAATGTAACTTATGAGGGAACTGGCCATGCTTATGGTAGGTGCCCTGGGCCTCTCATAACAGAGGAAGACTGCCCCTCTCATGATGGCATCATCACTGTTGCTCAACAGTTGCTTGCCCACAGTTTAGCCTCTCTCTACCTCAGAGGTTACCCCCTCCGGTAGTCGGAGATGATCCCCTGTAACCTCAGTTCCAGTTTCTCAATTATCTCTTCCTGCTGTACCCCCCCTGCTTCTATTATGGCTTCCGCCATTACTCCCACTGTTCAAGACACTGATATGCTCCCCTCACCCCTCGGGTCCAGGGGGTGACAATCATAGTTTTACCACTGTTACTCACAAAACGAACCAGGGAAAGGCCTCAGGCTGTTGCTAATCGCAGTAAGGGAACCCCTACACGTAGCTGGCAAACCCTACAAATTTGCTGTTTTAGCCACAGATTTTTCGGATAAAGACTCTGGGGTGAGGATACTGATTCCCTCCTCCTTCTTTCCTTCTAGCCAGAGTTGATGGGGCTGAATGCAAGACCCCATTGCAAAACGCACTAGGCAACACGGAGGGGTAAGTCTCCATCCATTACTTAACTCTATGTCTTCTAAATATATGTTCTCTAAATGTGAACAGTATTAAAGGGAAGAGAAGCTGGTGGGATTTTTTAACTCTTTTCTGACCTGCACTGTGATATAATCTGCCTTGTTACACCAGATTGAAGACCCATGAGGGAACTATTTCAGGCTTCTAAGGCATGGACTGTAGGTCCTTCTTTTGGTCTATTGGACCTGATACTTGTGATGGTAGTCGGGATACTGTTCTCCAGCTCTGATTTCAAAGTGTCCAGACTAGTAGATATTTCCTGGTAGGGCCTTGTTATTAGATTTTTCATACAGATCTGAGAGATTTCTAATGATTGGGACCTACGCACCTCAAACTAAGGCTCAGAGGGTTTCCCTTTTTCATCAAATTAAGCCCTATCTTTTTACATCCAGATTACTTTTATGGGTTGGAGATTTCAATTGCGGCCTACATCAAACAGATCGAGGCCTACAGACTTCCAAGTTGTTTTGTGACTCTGTGGCTTTAAATAATGTGATTTCCATGGCTAAGCTTGGGGATGTTTATAGATATTTCCACAAATCAGGTGGGTCCACTTTTTTTAAGGGGTCCCTACATACCAGGATAGATTTTCTTTTTTTATCTAAAGTTTTCATTTTACTTTCTTGTAAGACTGTGGCTACTGAGTTCTCGGACCACGTTGCTTTGTAATGCCTCTTTTTCTTGGGCCTCTGCCCCAAGATGCAAGAAAGCCAGCTGGCGTTAATGATTCCCTACTTGATGACCCTTTTTCTTAAACTATGTGCATAGAGTTTACAGCCCGCTTGTCTGTAGTTGATTTTTTATGATGCTGGATGGACTGGTGGGAGGATTCAAGCTAAGTTGGAAACAGTTTTTCAGAAAAAGCTGCCAAAAACAAAATACTAAATATTTGTCATATTTATCATTCGACATCAGTTACAGCATTTATTTTCTTTTAGCTAGCTCCCTACTCATGATTTTAGTTCTCAGATTAGTGACATCAGTACTCAAATGAGACTATCTCAGTATAATCATGCTGATTCTTTGGGTCAGGAGGCGCGTTTTGGCACCCATATTACTAAGGGTTGTTTAGACCCGTTCAAGACCTGTAAAGATAGAGTTGATACTAAATTAATTACCTCTCTATTGTCTCAGTCGGGGGAGTTACTTAGGAAACCTGAGGATTTGCTTCAATGTGTTGAAAATTATATTTTCAGCATGTTTGGTACTACAGCTGATCTTGTCAATGCAGATCACTTTCTTCGATCATTGTCTTTACCTCCACTTTTCGGACTCTGATCACAGACAAGCTACTTCTGTTAGTTACTGAAACTGAAGCATTAGCTGCTATTACTAGTCTGAAACCGCATTCTGTCCGGGGTCAGATGGTCTGACCCACAATTTTACAAAACCTTTGCTGCTGATCTTGTTCCTGTCTTAACTATTCTTTATAATGAGATGTTACACGATGATGCTTTAGCTACTTCTATGAAAGATGCTTTGTTGATTCTACTGTTTAAGAAAAGGGATCCTTCTGATATAAAAATTGGAGACCTATTTAGTTTACTTAATGTTGACTATAAGATCCTTGCCAAATTCTCCTATCCAGAATGATTACTTTGGCCGTCACATGATTAGTCTGACTCAAACTTGTGTATCCTGGTAGACATCTTCCTGATAATCTGATTTTATTACGAATTGTTTACTCGGAATCGCAATGCTGTCACCGGATGGATTATAAGCTTGGACCAAGAAAAAGCGTTTGATACAGTCTCCCATGAGTTCTTATTTTGGCTCTGGAGCTTTGGGTTTCCGGTGTGCTTCCTTTCTGGCTCGATTATTATATAGATGTTGTGATACGTCCTAATGTAAATGGCTGGATAGGCCGTCCTATTTCTCTAGTCCGTGGGTACGTCAGGGTGCCCGCTAGTCCCTATTATATACCTTTATATTGACACCCTTTTGAGAGCCATTTTTTTTGCCCACAGATTGTTGGATTGCTCTGTACTCCTTCCTCTTTACCACTTAAACATTAGCTTACGCTGATGATCTGATTTTGGCTGTGATTCTTCCACAACACAAGAGCCATTGTTCAAGTTTTACAGACGTTTTCTTCTGTTTCAGGCTCTAGAATAAATCTTACAAAAGTATCTCAGATACCACTTGGGCATACCTCCTTCCCAGTACAGGCCTCTATGCGGTGTTTCTGTATCTCTTACTGTTTTTCATATCTAGGTATTTTCTTTGGTTTGTGATAACCAGTAAACATATAATTGGGATCTTGCCTACAAAAAGCAGATAATGTGATTAATGGGTGGAAAAAGATATTTAATCGGGAAAAAAAGAGGTTGTGCTTCTTAAAACTTTGGTCATACCGATTTTTTACATCTGTGTTATGTGTTCCACCACCATTTCTTTATTTACCAGACTAACTGGGATTTTTTTAGGGTTGTGGGGATCGGTTAAACCCCATTAAGAGGAATTTCACATATAGGCTGCTTAAGGAAGGTGGAATCGGTATGATCCACCCTGTTGTATTTTTACAGCCTTTTTTTCTTATAATTATGGTAAAGTACTGAAAACTGGGAATGTTTTTGGAAGCCCTATTTTTTAGCGTGGTTTTCCTCTGCCTTGATAATTGGCATGCCTGATATAAAGGGTTATTTCTAAATCCCAACTGATCCCTACTTATTGTAAAGAGAGTTTTAAGATGGCTTTGACTTGTGTCTCCATCCTCGGGACTTTTTGTATATCATCTAGATCCCAGTTATATGAGAGGCTTTGGAGATTGAGGCTCAGAGATTGTTTTTCCGCTTTGTCCCCTAGACGCCTCCCCTGGGTACTCCAACAACTTCAAAATCGACGGTTACCACCATATTTATGGATATGATATGGCTATGTAACTATGATAGATTAGGAGTTAACAACAATCATAAGCATAAAGCCCTGTCTTTGAGATATTGTCCTAGAACCTCTTGCCTTAATATTTTTGAAACCCAGCAACATTTGTTTTGTGAATGTCCCTTTTCTTTGGAAGTTTGGTCCCTCTATCTACTAATTGGGTGGAACCTTTGTTATCTTCCTTCTTATGAAAATGTTATGTTTGCACTAATGATTTACTTAATAGGAAGTATCATAGCGACAATTTGTATATAATATTTGCCATCATTCGTTATTATTTATGGCAAGCCAGATGTTTGTTAGTATTACACCAAAAAAAATTTCGATTCCTGAAGTTCTTTGCAATATTCGTGCAGCTTTGTGTTCTGTAAAAGAGAATGATTTCTTACTTTCTTCTACTTCTCAAGCTATGTTGTTATGGAAACATTGTGATAACTTTTTCTGTTAACTGGTTTTTTGACTTGTTTTGATTGTTTGTGTTGTTGTGTTATTTTTGTAATGAAGCCCACTTTATTACCAATAAAATTCCCCTACTCTGTAGGTGGAGTTTCTGCTTCCTATGACGCCATGGAGGAGTCAGGTAGGGCTCTGTCTACATGTGCTACCAACTCCCTGATATCGTTTTTTCCGACGACTCCTGATTAAACCTCCGTTGCAAATACAGAAAATGTTACTGACTGCTCTGTGATCCCAGCAATGAAGGAAACGGTTCATCTAACTGATTCATCTCAGACGGACTCTCTGTACGACACGGTGAACGCCTTAGCCAACTCCTGCACTGCCCCACTGCACCAGCCGGAACGAACTTTCCAGGATGCGGCGGGAGTAACACTGCTCCTTCCCCCAGCATCTTCCAGTTCTCCCTTGCAACAGTTTGGTGAGCGCCACGACCGGAGACCTAACGCTGGACTTGAAACAGATAAAAAGACTTCTCTGCAAACTACTATTCCCAGCCAAACGAACACTGCGACTCCTGGCTCTTCTATTAACGCTGACTTGGCATGTCTACTTTCAGGATCGCAACTGATGAAGTCAAACCCGGAGGACTCTTGGTCTGTGGACAGTTCTTTAATGGGTGCAGGATGGACCAAGTCACCGACAGGGACAGGACGCGGACCCAACATGGAACGAATTGACTCAAGGTGTTCTACCATCTGCAAACAGGCCTGCAACGAATCCGAGCTCCAACGAGGTACCTCATATAGTTAAAATGACTATGACAGACATTAAACCTATAAATTCTACCTCTAAGGTAGTTTCACATTCTTGGGGGGATATAATGGACAAAATTGATACAGGTAATGACCAATGTTCAAAAGAGGCTGCTGACAATCCTTTAATACCTCTCCAAGTTTCACAAACAGCCCCCCCGAGCCCCCTCATTCCTAACTTGCCTCAAACTACTACTGCCCCCGCTACTTACTATATTGGATTCTGGGTCGAGCAATGCATCTTTATTGGGTAACCCTGCACAAGATAAAGATGCCACATTAAATCTACATAAGGATAATCCCTTACCTCAGACACCAGGTCGGTCTCCAATACTTTCAGACCTCTTTAAAATAAGCTCAACCAGCTCCCGTGAGGAAGCAGATTCGTCTCCATACAGAGGAGGACTGCCTGATTTTCCAGATAGATATTATGTAGCCAGAACACTTTTGAAAAACACACTACACTTTACAGCCTCCGATATTTATGCCCTGATACACATCTCAGGGAGGAAACTTTGATGTCAGCTTTAAGACCTTCTATGGGTTGGACCGCTTCTGGCATTTATATACTGTGCAAAAAAATGACCCCATATGGACCCCTTTCTCTGTTATTCCTTTATCAAAGCCCACAATATGAACTGTGACCATTATGTTTAGAAATGAAGGGGTCAGTGTGAGTGACATCTACCATTGGTTACAAAATCATTGTAATGTCCTCTCCCCTCCTGCAGCCATCCTAGATGATGATGGTCTGTGGACTGGTGGCTGGAGGTTTAAAGTTAAGCTATTTCAAGTTAACTCAGAAATTATACACCTACCAAATAGCTTTTTTCTTGGCAAAGATAGAGGGGTCTGCTTCTACGGGGGTCAACCTAGGGCCTGCTATAAATGCGGTGCCACCACGCATCTAAGCAGTACTTGTGATTTACTTAAATGCAGCTTTTGTGGAGGATATGGACATCCAAGTATATCATGTAGAAATGTGTTTAAATGTAATTTATGCAATGAAACAGGGCATGCTTACCACCAATGTCCATGGGCAAGCAGAAACAGATCAGAAGGATGGAATTCAGATGCCTTAGTGCAAAAAGCACAAGATAAAGCGCAAGATAGAGTACAAGAGCATACTCTTTCTATACCTGATATTTCTGATCCCCTTAGCCCCTCATCTGAACAAGATACCTCGGCCTTGCCGGGGCATATAACCCCCCCACCACAACAGAATAACGTTTCCCAAGTGAAAATACCTACTAACCCCCACCCTGAACCTTTACCTGTTATACCTTCCTCCTCCATTACTAATGATAGAGAAAGCTTTCAGACAGCCAAACGAATGACTAGAGCCACTACTCGAAAGTCACTGAAACCTTTAGACATCCCCATATCTAACTCTTTTGATTGCTTGAAAGAAGATAAAGAAGTTTCAGATAGAGATTCAGACATGTCTATAGCGCCCTCTGATGTAGATACCCCACTATTAAGCCTCCTGATGTTGTCAGGAAAAATTAGTGAAAACAAAAAAGTGGGAAAAGCAGAAAACATGACAATCACGGATGGAAGTGGTTGATATACACCTTACTAATGAACATCCGCATTGCCTCTTTAAATGTATGTAGCCTTAAAGGCTACAAAAGAGATTACTTTTCTTTCATTATGCAAATCATCTAGCAATAGATATCTTATCAGTGCAGGAAACTCATATTTCAAACATCTGGGACATTCAGCAATTAAAGCGTGAATGGTATAAGGGTCCCTCGATTGGACATTTGGAGTTGACTCTGCCGATGGCATAGGTATTCTGTTCTATTCTCCACATTTCTAATAACCCTTATTGACATACTTCCAGGAAGAGCTTTCATCATAGATTGTATTAAGCAATCTTCATCCTTTAGACTGATTGTAATCTACAGTCCTCAAACTAAGGGGCACGGATAGCCCTATTAGATCTGATTAAACCTTATTTATGTACATGGAAACATATTTTATGGGGTGGAGATTTTAATTGCTCTTATTGACACTAAAGCAAGATGTCCTCAGGAAATAAAATTTACTGTGACTCTGCAGCACTATCTGCTTTAGTTAAAGATGCTGACTTAATTGATGCATATAGATCTCTACATTCAGACGCAGGATATACATACTATAGGTCAGTATTTCATACCAGGATAGATTACCTTTTTGTTTCCCGCCAATGCACTCTGCTTTCTATTTCAGTGATCCCAAATGAGATCTCGTATCATTGTCTTCTAATTGGTAACTTTTATATTAACTCCCCTAATACACCTATATTGCATCATACTTTATGGAAATTAAACAATTCTTTGTTTTCATCACATACTGTACAATCTCATATATACAGTCTTTTCAAGCCCGTCTTTCAGTCACTATATGTTATAATTCTCTATGGGAATGGTGGGATGACACAAAGACAGATTTAGCTTCTTTTTCAAGGCTTTAGGGAAAAGACTGTTAGAAAATAATTTGATGTATCTGTTATATCGTAATCAACTATATAAATTAATGCCTCTCCAATCTACCTCCAAAATAGATTATTCATCCAAATTTCTAAGATAAAAGCTAATATGCACTCCTATCAATAATGACAGAGCCCGAACACTAGATTTTATTATGAGAACGGGCACAAATACCACCCAGTTATTGATCCTTTTATTGCTTTCAAAAATAGACTACAGTCGATGACAATGCATGGTTTAAAAAATGCTCATGGTACCATAGTAACCTCTATTCCTGACATGTTATCCTTAATGTCTGAGTATTTACAAGCCCAATTTTGTACTGTCCCTAAAGATTCTACTGCGACACCTCTTAATTTATCAACCCAATTCCCTCAACTCCCTAAACAATACATACCTAAGCTAATCAGCCGGATAATGGAAGAAGAAGTTTCTGAGGCTATTTCTTGCCTAAATTTGAAAGTTTCCCCTGGACCAGATGGCTTAACACTTGAATTTTATAAGACATTTAAAGACCATCTCCTAGAAATTCTAGCACAAGTTTTTAATTATCTTCTCCATAAAATAGATAAAACATCAAGTTTCGGGTTATCTATCTTGAAATTTATATATAAAAAAGGAGATGCAACTTCTCTCACAAATTGGAGACCTCTACACCTTTTGAACACAGACTATAAGATTTTCTCCAAAATTCTTTGTTCTAGATTAAGACTGGTTGCACCTGACTTAATTGACGTTGCTCAAACATGTGCCATACCTAGTAGAACCATCCATATGAACCTATTCTTATTACGTGAAATTTTTGAAAAAAAAATACAAAATAAAATATCCGGCTATCTCTTTGTTTTAGACCAATCGAAAGCATTTGATTCAGTATATCACAATTTTTTGATACAGGTATTATCATTGTATGGAATCCCGAGCCAATTCATATCGTGGATCTCATATATGTTATCATTGGCATTTTTCTTCCCCATGATAAATGGTTTTCGAGGTCCGACCCTTTTGCAAAAAATTGGATTACGACAAGGATGTCCTTTCAGCCCGTTATTATACGTTTTTGCACTAGATCCCATCATCCGACGTATACAACAAAGTTCAGATATTATAGGTATTACCCCTCACCCTAGTTTACCTCCCATTAAAATATCTGCTTATGTGGATGACGTAGTCTTATTATGTTCAGACCTCTCCTCCAGTAAGAAAGTTATATCGATATTTCAATCCTTTACGTCGGTTTCTGGAAATAAATTAAATCTAGAAAAAAGTGTATGTATTCCATTGCACCACACCGCACATGATATACAAGTTATACATGGAATCAGAATCTGTACCACTCCCCAGAAAATATTGGGAATATGGTTCAACACACCAAATAATTCAAATTATAATTGGGATAAGCAATTAGCTAAAGGAGAAAATAAAATACGCATCTGGAAAACGTGGAAATTAAGTAAGAAGAAATGGATAATGATAGTTAAAAAAATTTTATCCCCGATTTTTTTATATTTAAGTCATGTATTTTGCCCCCCCGAAACATTTAGAATCTAAACTATTCAGTCTTTTTTTTCAAATGATATGGGGTAGTCGTTTAAATCCTGTAAAGAGACAGGTCACATACTTACCCCTTTCCCAAGGAGGCCTAGGAATGATAAACCCCTTATTCTTTTTTCTCTCCTCTTTTTTCCATCATATTTTACAAAGTTATACCTATACACTGACTGTATGCGATTCCTGGGTCTCACATGCAATAGATACAGTAATGTCGGCATGGACTGACCTGCCACCCACAGTTTCCCGTATGCCCTCCGCCCCATCATATATTATTGATAGTTTTCGAATTCTTCGTTCCTGGAAAGTGACTAAAGCTTCTATCTTAGGTTTAACTAGAAAGCAGTTTTATACTTATTTACTTCAGATTGATGTCCCAAAATTAAATTTCCCACAATGCCCTCCATCATTTACAAGTTCTGTGCTTAAAACCCTTAGGGACAAAAGAATTCCTGCTCACATGTGGGACGTTACCTGGTTATGCGTCCATGGGAAGTTTCAAGTCCGTGGTAACTTAAAACATAAGTCGGCACGAGAAAGATTCTGTCCCAAACCCTTTTGCATAAATATTGAAGAGTCTATGGAGCATTTTTTCTTCACATGTACAGATGCCCTCTTATTCTGGAAAACTCTAGCAAATAAATGAAACTGGTCTTTTTTAAGCAGAATTACATACCCTGCTCTAATTTTAGGTATTTTTCCTAAGGAATGGGATTCTTTTCACCCCAGTACACTCAGAGTTTTCTTTGCAGCATGTAAATATTTCATGTGGCAGGCTAGATGTAAATATGTTCTACAGCAATCCCAACCTGCCCACTAGTTATTGTGCAATATATTGAATCTGCTCTGCTGAACTTACAGGAATTGAAATTGAAACGACTATCTCCCACCCAATTTGCATCCTACTGGACTGGTATTACCCTTTAATTTCTTTCTGGATGGATACATCTGCTTTCACAGTTGTTTTTTCCTTGTTTCTTTTCTTTCCTTTTCTTTGAGAAGCATTGTCGTATTTTTATATTTCAGTGTATCAAAGATATGTTTCTCTCTGTTGTACTTTCTTGAAAGCATATTTATGTATGTGATGATATGTTTTTTTTCAAATAAAAACTCCCCTATTCTTTTTCGATAAGTGCCATGGGATCTTTAACATCCACCTGAACTACCACCAATCCAAGCAGATGGGGCCTCGGTTTTAACGTCTCATCCGAAAGACGGCACCTCAGAAGTGCAGCACCCCTCTCATGTTGCACTACAGTGTCAGTATTGGGATATTAACCCAAGTGCCAGCAGCATTCTTGGGGATCTGAAAATCTGGTCCCCTGTTTGTGAGGTCCAGGTCTGGTATTACTCCCTCCATTAGCTCTCTAACACTTTGTGTCAAGAAACCTTCCTGGAATACCTCTGCTAGTTCCTGATTTCTCACACTTGTTACTGGGACACTCCAGTCAACATGTGGCATGTCAAAATCCCTTACCAGCACAACTTTGTCCACATGTGCTGTCTTCCTGGTCACTTCTTCCAGTACTCTGTTGTCTGCCTCATTTTGTTTAGGCAGCTTGTAAACAGCCTGCTAGGCATGAAAGCCCTCATGGCTGCAAGGTCTCCTACAACCTACCCAAAATCCTTACCCAACCAGAGGCATGACTATCGGTACATTGGCTGTTCCATTCAACTGAATAGCTCTAGCCAAATGCTCCTTTGCAACCGTGGGGCACCAAGCTGGCTTAATGAACTTCAGGTAATACAAAATACACCAACTAAACTGGATCCTTTCAAATTTGAACTTCTAAATTTACTCCTACCTGGCTCCAAATGTAGCTGCTTCTCCTAATGAAACCCCATCCCATGCACTGTCACTTGCCAACTGCACCCCTACCCTACCCAACCCTTGCACCATCTGATCGTGGTGCTTCTGCCCTCTAAGGTCCCCTCTTACTTATGCACATGATGCCAGCACCTTACCCACCACACAGCCTCCTCATGCATGTGCCTCTCCTCCATTCCAATATGCCATAAAAGCACACAGACTTAACCTTTGACAGTGCCCAGATGGGCTGCTACTCTGTATAGCTCCTAGTGCCTATGTTATGCTTTGTATTATTTAACCTGTTGATTGTTAACTTTTGTTCACTCTGTATTGCTGAAAGGGTACTGATGTTACTCATTCTGTTTTGTTATGTCACTGGATCAATATTGTCCAGCCTTTGTCAATTTCTAATACTGTCTTTCACTTGGTGTAAACAAATTGTTATTCTGATGAGGAACCTTTACAAATGAGCATTTCTGCTCAACGGTGTATTTCCGAACTTTGAAATACATAAACAAATAAAAACTACTACCAGACTAATGACCCTACCTTTTCTGCTTCCAACTGTAGCCATAATGTCTCTGTGGTAGTGTCCTCTCTTAAGTCTCTGTTCTCTGTAGCTCTGATGCCTTCTCTGCTGTACAGAGATACCCCACCCCCTCTACCCACTGCCCAGTTCTGCTTTAAACAGCAAGACACCCCAGAGTAAAATGGGAGAGGATCTGTGACCATCTTAAGCCTTGATAGTAGGCCATCTCAAATTTGTGATCCTACCCTTGCTTTTATCCTTGTTAGATCAGTCTTCAGACTGAGCTAGATAAAGAGCACTGTAACAGACTTTTATTAGCAATGTTTTAGTGCATTGCCAGGTTATTCACACCAGATGTATTGACACTTACACCCAATTTGCCACCATTACAGCTCCAGTGTGAAGTGCAGTGCTGTCCTTCTGCTGGCTCACAACCCAGAAAGTACTGAGGAGACAGACAGAATGCAACGCAGTACCCTGCAGTAAATGAAACACCACAAAATACTACATGACAAAAAGGTTTAATTGCCACAGATCTGCACTATTCCCTGGTGCATACTGCAGCACTCTGTGAAAAAACTGCAAGGTACCGCATTGTATCCTGCTGACTCCGCTGTACTATACATCACTTCAAGGCATGGCAAACATCCATACATGGACTAAAAGCTCCTGCAGTGTTTCAGCGCTCCCCACCAGCACAGCTGCCTTACCGTCACGAACAAATCCACTTACAGTGTTCCGGCACGTGTTCACTTAGCTAACATGTCAGAAGAATAAATACATACACCAAGGCTAGATGCAAAAACAATTTATTTAGACTAGATCACACATCACACACCCAAGGATTGGACTACCCCATCCACATTCACCTTCACCTTCATCAGGGGACCTTCACTTAGCCTCTGGCTATGGATCAGCAACGCAGCACCACACACAGTAGTGCAGACTGCTAACTGTGAACAGTTCTACTGGAGAATCAGTGCAACACAATCAGTGCTAATACCTGATATTAGATTAATAACAAATGATTCACACAAGCTTTTATAGTCGTACAGACATCGTCAGTACACAAACCAAACACATTTGGTACTTGTTCTTCGTCCATCATTTTATGGATTCTACACACTTGCTCACCTTATAAACTGCTTGGTCAGTATGCCGCCATTTAGTGTAGTAAACGCCTGACAGACTTGTTCTTTAGATGATGTTATTAACTGGGGGAAGCAGGGCAGCAGAGCTTGTTCCAAATTTAGAGAGGTCATTTTGGGGATGGGTTCTTATTTAATGTTCCTTTTTTTAATAATATGTTTATTCAAATTTATAGACAGAGTAAATAATAAACAACATACATATTTTGTAAAATAATATCATCATATCATCACCAGAGGAAACATAGAAACATAGAAGTTGACGGCAGATAAGGACCGAAAGGCCCATCCAGTCTGCCCATTTCTTTTTCTACCTTATGAATGTGCCATTGGCCTTTGCTCTGTCAATGGCCTATCTATTCATACTCATCTGTATTGCTTCCTTATGCCTATCCCATGCCTGTTTGAAGCCCTGCACTGTATTCATATCCACCACTTCCTGAGGTAGACCATTCCATGCATCCCCACCCTTTCTGTGAAAAAGAACTTCCTCACATTACCCTTTAATCGGCCTCCCTCTAATCTCATGCTGTGTCCTCTTGTCCTGCTATTTTTCTTATATTGAAACATGTTAGACTCTTTCACCTTGTTAATGCCCTTAAGGTGTTTGAATGTTTCGATCATATCACCTCTCTCCCTCCTTTGCTCTAGGGTATATATGTTGAGCTCCATAAATCTGTCCTCATATATTTTCTGACATAGTCTCTGCACCATACCTCAGTTCACAGTTTGGCTTTGAAGAGCGAAGGCGTGCCTGCAGTCCAAGGAAGATCACAATGACTGACCTCCGGTGGGTAAGTATGGGGTGGGGGTGTGTGGGGTGGTGGGTCCTGAGTAGGAGTTGGGAGGTTGGGTAATGCCGCAGTGCACAATGATGGACAGTTTTCTGTTTTTACAGGGGAAAAAACGACGAGGGACAGTTTTCCTTTTTGGGGGGGGGAGTTGGCTGAACAGATGAGGACACTGTGGGATTAGGCACCCCCAGTGTTTCTATACTGTTCGGTGGAGTTACATAGGACAACAATGGACATACAGATGAGGGACACTGAGGGATTGGGCACCCTAGTGTCTGTATACTGTTTGGGGGTTACACAGCGGACAACGATGGATGGACAGATGAGGACAATGGGGACTGGGCATCCCTAGTGTCTGTATACTGTTTGGGGAGGGGGTTACATAGCAGACAATGATGGACGGTTTTCTTTTTTTCAGGATAAAACAATCATTTGTCAATGTCGATCGTTGATGCATTGGAAGATGTCTACCTCTGCACCTTGTTTATGCCCTTGAGGTACTCGAACGTGTGTATCATATTTCCCCGCTCCTCCTTTCCTCCACTAAGTACATATTGAGATCCTTTTAATCTCTCCTGATATGTTCTATGTTGCAAGCCATGCACCATTGTGGTTGCCTTTCTGTGGACTGCCTCTACCCTGTCAATGTCCTTGCATATTTGCAGCTTCCAGAATTGCACTGTAGGTGAGGCCTCACTAGTGCATTATACAATGGCATCACCACCTCGTGTCTTCTGCTAGTGATACGTCTGCCTATGCACCCCAGCATGCCACTGGCCGTCCCTGCAACATTTGTGCTCTGCTTTCAAACCTTTAGGTCATCAGAACTGATAACTCCTAGGTCCCTTTCTTCCTTTGTGATCATCAGCACCTCCACCCCATCCTGTAACTCCCCACATGTTTCCCTCTTCTCAGGTGCATTATTTGGGCTTCTTTGCATTGAACTTCAGTTGCCACTCCTCAGAGCATTTCTCAAGCCTCGCCATGTCCCTGCTCATTTCTCCACCCCTTCTGGAGTATTCACTCTGTTACAGATCTTGGTGTCATCTGCAAACAGACTTTTCCTTCTAACCCTTCTGCAAAGTCTGTGGTGATTACATTGAATAGAACTGGTCCCAGAACTGATCCCGAGGTACCCCGTTGGTCACCCCTCTCCCAGATTGGATCCCATTACCACCACCCTCTGCATCCTGTCTGTCAGCCAGTTTCTAACACAGATTATCAGCTTGTGCCCTGTGGCCAGACTACCTATCTTGTTAATCAACCTTCTATGTTGGATATTGTTGAAGGCTTTGCTGAAATCAAGGTAGGCAATGTCAACTGTCCTCCCTGATTTACTTCCTTAATGAGGCATTAGGGGTTCCAACCCTAACGCCCCACCCCACCCTGCAGAGACTGACAGGGGTTGGGGTGTCCTTTAGGTTATTGGTCATAATGCTCATGCCATTCACACCTCACTCTGCAGACACTGACAGGCATCATGGTGTGCCTTGGTGTCTTCAGCCTAATACTCACCATATTCCATAATGAAATAAGCTGAGATGGGTGCAGTATGGGAGAATGTGGCGACGTTAGGGCCAAAGGCTCAAGGCACACCTGATGCCTGTCACTGGTTGCAGAGGTAGGGGTGGGGGTGGAATAGTGTGAGCATTGACAGCCACCCCAAGGCACATACCTGATGCCTTTGAGTCTCTGCAGGGTGGGGAGGGGTTATGGTTGGAAACCCTAACACCCCAGCTGTTTCTTTGTATTTTTGCTTAAAATTTTCAGCATGGGTGTTTTGGGACTCCACCTGATGAACAGTGGCATTGTCATTTCGTTACTCAGTCCCAAAGATGATTTCACACAGGGACTGTGCCATTCAGCACCACAGGTGTGAAAACAAATTTTGGGCAGGATGTGAAAAAAGACAGCTGTACTGTTCATGAGGAAGTGTGAAAAATGGTAATATTGAAAATCTGGAGTGAAAATCTGAAAAATTGGCGAGTTAGGAGCGTGCATAGAAACTCGCGCACATGCCCGAATATGGTCATTTTTGGAATTTTTCACCAAAATTTCAACACGGGTATTTTGGGACCTCCCCTCATGACAATGGCACTGTGATTTTGTTAATCCATCCCAAAGGTTGATTTTGTACAGTGACCGCGCCATTCTGTGACACAGGTGTGAAAACACATTTTGGGCAGGATGTGAAAAATGACAGCTGTACTGTTCATAAGGAGGTATGAAAAAATGGCAATATTGAAAATCTGGAGTGAAAATATAAAAAATTGGCGAAGTTATGAGCATGCGTAGAAACTGCACAACACACGCTTCTAACAAGGTCATTTTTTTCAATTTCTTCACCAGATTTGCAACATAGGCTTTTTGGGACCCCACCTCATGAGCAGTGCCACTGTTGTTTCATTCATTGGTCCTTAAAGGTGATTCCACACAACAACTGCAAAATCACCTTTTGGGACTGAGAAACAAAATGACAGTGCCAGTGTTCACTAGGTGAGGTCCCAAGAACCCCATGTTGAAAATTTGGTGACAAAATTCTTAAAACTGGCTGAGATAGCAACTTAAGTTGAAAACTCCCCATTGACTCCCATTATACGGCTTACCTTTGAGTCTTCAGTTTGACAGTCAGCTATGAAGAGTACAGACATGTGTCCTGGTCCGGAAAAGATGACAGCACCGACCTTCAGAGGTAAGTATTGGGAAGGGGGGGTGAGAGGTGGATGTGTAGAGGGAGGGTTAGGATGGGGAGGGGAACTGGAGACAATAAAGGACTGTTTTCTTTTACAGGTCTAAAAAACACAGCAGGGATGGTTTTCTTTATTTTAGGGAGAAAAAATATTTAAATTTATTTCTGCACACTGGGGTGGGCTTCAGTGTGCCACAACAGTTGAGGTGGTGGTGGGGACATGCCGACTGCAAATTGGGCACCCACGACGTGTGCACGAGACAGGTACCAGAGGGTGCGGGTGGACAGCACACAGTGTGAGGGAAGGTAGGGTTTTATTTGTTGCTGGGGTCTGCGATGGGAACGGGGAGGACAGCACACAGTGGGCAGGAGTGGGAAGATTGTCTGCTTGCGCGACTGATCAGTCTGTCTGTACTTCAAAGGACAGAGCCACACTGCTTCTGCGTCGGCTCTGTCCTTTGAAAAACTTTCTGAGACTGGCCCCCTCGCAAAACCAGTGTCATCAGGACACTGCCTGCTGATTCGCCTGCCTCAGACCAGCCCCTACAGCACCGCTCTCCACTGGACTGACACCTCCCACCCTTCACTAGCAACTTTCATATCAACATGTTCATCTGCGCTTGCATGCATGACAAACATAAAATGGATTCAAAACATGTGTCACCTCTCCCCAGTAAACAGATACCTCAGGAGAGCCCCAGAACACATGTACGTGGTCTGCATGTTGAATGCAATACTGCCAGCATTACCTATGTGCCTCCTCCAGGTACCTATATTTCCATAAAACTCCGGGAGATAAGGGGCAGGAGAGATCTTGAGTGACAGATGGGAATAATTCAGCCGCTGACCTAAAGGGTGAGCTGTGCAGTTCTCCATTCCATCTTTGAAGAATATGAACAGTGGAATGGTGGGATAGATCTTGTATGTCTTTATAGAAGTTTCCAAAATAGTATTGCGAAAGTTCCCTCCGCGACTACATCAGTTTTTTTTTTTTATTATTATTTATTTATTAAATTTAATAGCTAACAGGCCCCTCTTATCTAGCAACACCAGTGTGGTTGCAAAAAAGTGTTGTAAAAAGGAACAAAGTTGTAAATACTTAAAATGGTCCCGTACCGGGAGGGAGTCTCTCTGCCTTAGTGTGTGAAATGGGATAACTCCATGTTGGTTAAGCATCTGATGGACATAGATAAGCTTCAGCCAGCTCCATCTGAGTAAAGCAGAGCCTATAGTGTTTAAGAGGCAGCCAACAATTTAGGGGAGGGCTAAATATCACATTACCAACACCTGAAGTACCGGAAATAAAATAGGGACTGCCAAACATTTAGTGTTGGTACCTTGAAATGCTGAAAGTCAGCACTGGGGAGAGATACTGGGGGGAAGCATTTTGATACCTGTCAAGAGTGCAGAAATCATTCAAGATGAATCACACACACACACACACACACACAAAAAGTAGAAAAACATGTGGGGAGTAGTGCAATGTAATGGCTGTGGGGCAGCAGTCTTTCTGGAGGCTGAGATGCTGCCCTATTTGCAGACAACTCTCAGCCCTGAGGGAGGAAGTTGCCCATCTTCAGGTCACACTGGTCAGTAGCAAGGGAACCTTCCACCAGGCCACACTGGACAGTAGGAAGGGAACCTCCCCCATCCAGGGAGCACCAGAGCCACCACCACTACCTCAGAGGTTGCGAAAGCACAGCAGTTGGACCACAGTGGGCCTGGGAGGTGAGGAGATGGTGGAACAGAGGCACACCCAGTCAGTTGTTCCACCCACAACCCATACACCATTCTGGGAGAGCATAGCTCCCCTATGGATGCACCGCAGAGGAGACTAAGGAGGCTGAGGACAACTGTCAAAGGGAGGCCCACAGGAAGGAGGCAGAGGACACCACAGGGAAAGGAAGCAGCTCCTGGTGGGGGACTCCAATTATTAAGGGATAGAACTGGGGGGGGGAGAAACTGAAGTAAGGTGCCTGCCTGGTGGCCATGGCTTGAGGGACAGGAAGCGATCCCTCAGGATCACGAGAACAGCTGTACGGGAGTCTGAGCTGAACGTCATTGTCCACCTAGGGACAAATGACTTGGCTCATCATGAGATTAGAGCAGTGCAGGAGGACTTTCTAGAATTGGGGAGGGGCCTAAGACAAGTAGCACACACAGTATCCTTCTCAGAGGTGCTGCCTGTCAATGGAATGGGTGAGGCAAGGGTACTTTGCACCATGCAGTTTAATGAATGGTTGAAAAAATGGTGTGGAGCACAGGGGGTTTGGCTTCTTTGGGCACTGGGGTTCCACCTGGAGGGACACCAGCCTATATTGGCAGGATGGTCTGCATCTGTCCAGGAAGGGAACAAGTCTTTTGAGCAATCAGTTTAAATGCTTCATTGGCAAGCCTTTAAACTAGTCAAGAGGGAGGCACTGATAAGCAGCAGGAAAATCCCAGCCTCTCACTACAAAACAGGGTACTAAATGAGAAAAAGACCGAGGTAGAAAGGTCAGTGGGGGATGCTGCAACAGACGGTAAAGCCATCAAAAAATGGAGAGCAATGAGTACCAATGCCCATAGTCTGGGTAACAAGCTTCCTGAATTAGTGGCCTTGATGGAGGAGGAACATCTGGATATCGTGGCAGTCACAGAAACTTGGTACACACAAAACCATGACTGGGACGTAAACATACCAGGATACACTATCTACAGGAGGGACAGGGAGGGTAAAAGAGGAGGAGGAGGAGGAGTAGCTCTTTACATAAGGAAGGAATCAAAGCAACAGAACAAAGGGTAAACAGGAGGAGAAGAAGCACTGTGGGTAAATTTGGAGACAGGCAATGGCACCACAATCCACACAGGGGTTATATACAGATCCTTCTCAGGGGAGGAAATGGACAAGGAAATGATAGAAAGTATACTTAGAATGGCAGCAAGGGAGATATTGTTGATGGGTGATGTGAATATGCCAGATGTTAACTGAGTGCAGTTGCAGCAGCCACTTCTCAAGAGTGGGTTATTCTAGATGCCCCACAGGGCATGCTTTAAACAACTAGTATTGGAGCCGACTCGAGAGGAGCAATCTTAGACCTGGTTCTGTCAAATGGAGATGGATAGAGGATCACAGATGTAGAAATGGGTAGCCATCTGGGAACTAGCGACCATCGAACAGTATGGTTCACAATAAACACAGCAATAGAGTCAAGCCATACAAAGGCAAAAAGTACTGGACTTTAGGAGGGCTGACTTGCCAAAATGGGTGAGTGCCTAAGAATGCACTAGCAAATGGGCAGGAAGGAGGGGTGGAAGAACAATGGGGAATAATAAAACTGCCATCACAGAGGTAACAAGCCTTTGTGTGAAGCAAATAAACAAAACAAACGATGTAAGAAACCACTATGGTTCTCAAAGGAAGTGGCAGTGAAGGTTCAAGAGAAAAAGAAAGCATTCAGGAAGTACAAGGAATCACAGAAGGAGCAGGACAGAGAACTGTATCAGTTAAAGCAAAAGGAAGCTGGGAAGGCAGTCAGAACAGCAAAGGCCCAAACCGAGGAAAAGATAGCCAATTCAGTTAAGAAGGGGGATAAAACCTTTATATGGTACATCAGGGAGGCGAAGGAAGACCAAGGGAGGGATAGTGAGGCTTAATAAAGGGAGGGTGGGAAGAGGGTGACTGTGAAAGGCAGAGATACTAAACAAATATTTTGCTCAGTATTTACAAATGAAGAGGGAGGTACCTAAAACAAACAGTAGAAACACTCTGGATACAAAAGTTGATACCAGCCCATTTACAGAAGAAAGGGTTCTGAAAGAACTCTTAAAACTGAAGGTGGACAAAGCAATGGGGCCTGATGGGATTCATCCCAGAATTCTAAAAGAACTAACGGTAGAACTAGTGACACCAATGACTACCCTCTTTAGCAAATCATGAGAGGATGGGGTGGTACTCGAGGACTGGAGGAGGGCAGATGTGATTCCCCTTCACAAAAGTGGGAGCAAGGCAGAAGCAGGAAACTACAGACCTGTTAGTTTAACCTCAGTGATAGGGAAAATGATGGAATCACTTCTGAAGGAAAGAATTGTCGAGTATCTAGAGGCCAGAGGGACACAGGACCCAAGGCAGCATGGATTCACAGTGGGAAGGTCATGCCAGACGAATCTGATAGATTTCTTTGACTGGGTGACCAAAGTAGTAGATCAGGGAGGGGCTGTGGACATGGCCTACCTAGACTTTAGCAAGGCATTTGACACAGTCCCACACAAAAGATTAATATACAAGTTAGCCAGCCTGGGATGGGTCCCAAGATGACAGCCTGGGTAAAGAATTGGCTGGAGAATAGGACACAGAGGTAATAGTAAATGGAGTCCACTCTGAAGAAAGGGGGTTACTAGTGGGCACCGAGGGTTCAGTATTAGAACTAGTCCTCTTCAATGTCTTTATAAGTGACATTGCAGAGGGACTGGAAGAAAAGTATGTCTCTTTGCAGATGACACAAAGATCTGCAACAGAGTTGATGCACAAGGTGGGTGGAAAGGATGAGAAGGACTTGGCAAGGTTAGAGAGAATGGTCAAATGTATGGCAGCTTAGATTCAATGCTAGAAGTGTAAGGTAATGCACCTGGGAAACAAAACCCAGGGAAGAGTACACAATGGGGTGAGATACTAACAACAACAAAATGGAAAGGGACCTGGGGGTAGTTATATCAGATGACCTAAAGGTGGGCAAGCAATGTGAGAGGGCAGCAAGGAGGGCTTGGGGATGCTGGGATGCATAGGGAGAGGCATCACCAGTAGAAAACAGGAAGTTATTATCCTCTGTACAGACAGCTGGTGAGACCCCATCTGGAGTACTCGTGCAGTTCTGGAGACCCAATCTCCGTAAAGTCATAGACAGGATGGAAGCTGTCCAAAGGAGGGCAACTAAAATGGTGCAGGGTCTGCACCGGAAGACATATGAAGAGAGACTTAAGGAGCTTAATATGTATAGCCTCTAGGAAAGGAGGGAGAGGGGGACATGATAGAAACTTTCAAGTACCTCAAGGGAATCAACAAAGTCCAAGAGGGTAGCATCTTTCAAAAAAAGAGGTGTACAAGAACAAGGGGCACAATTTGAAGATGGGGGTGGCTCAGAGGTAATTTAAGGAAATATTTTTTCACAGAGAGGGTTGTGGATGCATGGAATGGCCTTCCGGAGGAGGTTGTGGAGTCAAAAACAGTGGTGGAATTCAAGCATGCATGGGACAGTCATAAGGCAATTCTAGGGGGTTGGGGTAGGAAGAAGTAGGCTGCTGGTTAACTAGGATCTGCAGCTTATCCATTAGGTAGGGAAATGGGCAGATTGGGTGGAGCAAAGTGTCCTTATCTGCCGTCAAATTTATGTTTCTATGTTTCTATTAGTAGAAACCTCCAAGAAGTGTTATTCCATCTGCTCTAGTGCTCTTAATTGTTTGGTTATTTTCCATACAGGTATGTATCCTCCAGCTTCCAGCCTGCTCCCTTCAGCCTGACCTCCCTTTAGCTCCATTACCCACTATCTCTGGGACTCACACCTCCAAATCTCCCATGTGTTACCTTGTGATGGAGTTTAGGTTCCCAAGCTCCCTGGAGAAGGATCCAGTCGGAGGGTGCCCGGGATGGTGCTGCTCCTGCAAGGAGACTAGCTTCATCCTGATACAGCTGAGGTTTTTCTCTCAGCCCACTCTCAGGATGCCACAAATCAAGAATCACACATGTGATATGCAGCATAGTATAGGCATACATTTGTCATGTGGTATTCTCTGACCATATGCTAGTGGCTCAACTGTGATGCCACATGGGATTGCTGGGTGGCCTAAGTGCTGCAGAACTCATTGCCAACTTTCCACAGTCCCCAGCTGGCCCCCAACAACACAGAATCCTTCACAAACCAATGTAGGGCATATCAAGTAGAAATGCTGTCGCTATGCTTTTGGGCCAGCCTTGCTCTAGTGCTCATCTTAACTGATTCTGCCTCTTAAGAGATCATCTTCCTTTATTCTTGGAAGAGTGTTTTCAAGATGGCCAATAACAGTGTACAGCATTTGCTTTGTGCTTGGAGCAAGCTTATTTATTTATTTAGCTTTTGTTGACCGGGTAAGTGCACTAGACAAATCCTGCCTATTTTCAGGCACGACCCGGGGGAAGGGGATACAGAAAAATCATCCCTGCTTACAGAAGCTTTCTTTCATGATCTATCTGTTTGAAAAAACAGTGCAAACGGAGTTGGAGGACCCTACACTTCAGAAACATTTGAAAAAGGGAGAAACAAGCTCTGGGGTGAAAGGACCTCAGCTTATTACCATCAGATGACACAAACACACATAAATAGGATAAGAAAAGCACACTGAAAAATACATCTACACTGTTCCTTCAGGTTGTCCAGGCCATTGCTGCTGGCTCTGTTGGTCATAATCCTGCCATGAGGGACTGGGCCTCTAAGATCCTTCCCCCTTAGAGCTCCATCCGGGTACAATGCCCTCCCACCGGCCGTCACATCAATCACCATTCTAGGTCCTCTTAAAGCTGCCTTAAGGGCCCATATCCTCTCCTCATGTCAATGCCAGTGTAACTGGTAACCTGTGGATCCTGCACCACGCCGCTAGGCCACGCACCCGCCCTTGGCCTGGCAGAGGACAGCCCTCACTATTTCTAGCCTACAGGCTCCTCCTCCTCCCTCGGTTACCATATAGTTGCACTGGACTATGAATGCATTGTATTATGTATGACAAGGTCTCCCTGAGGTGGCTTACTACCAACTCATGTCATGTATTGCTTTAGCTACCAATTGTATAGGTCTTAACCACTCATTAGGTAAATATGTTAATAGCTTTGCCCTGTTTTAGCTACCAAATGTATAGGCATTAACCCATACTCATTTTACTTATACTCTGCATGGTTGCTCACCCTCATTTATTCTATGTATGTACTGTATGAATGTCTAGGTTTTATTCTGACATGGAGCCTTTGGAAATGAGTCTATAACTCAAAGGGTTGTAATTCTGATTTCCTAAATAAATAAATAAGATGGATTTGCAGGGTAAAAAAAACCTCAGGAGGTAAAATCCAAAACATTGAAAATGTCACCAAATCCAGTTTTGCTCTAATGAAGGTCATGCAAAATTTGAGAGTGAATTAGCCATTGTGATGCTCTGTGATGGGACTGAGTGGAAACTGTGGCAGCTGAAAAAGGTATTAATTGCTCAAAAACAAAGCCCGTAATTTGTCAGTGTCAGTGGCTCAGTAGGTAGCACACTTGCTTCTGAGGCTGAGAAATCAGAGGGCTGTGTGTTCAGTTTCCACATCTGGCACTTGGGTTAATATCCCAGTACTGACACTGTAGTGCAGCATAAGAGGGGTGCTGCACTTCTGAGGTGCTGTCTTTCGGATGAGACATTAAACTGAGGTCCCATCTGCCTGGATTGGTGGTAGTTCAGGTGGATGTTAAAGATCCCATGGCACTTATCGAAAAGAGTAGGGGAATTTCCCTGGTGTCCTGGCCAAATTTCCCTCATTCACTAAAAATACCACCAACAGCTTAATCTGGTTCAAGGTCAGTTGGAATTCATCTGTATCCCCCTTCCCAGGTTGTGCCTGAAAATAGGCAGGATTTGTCTAGTGCACTTACCTGGTCAACAAAAACTAAATAAATAAAAAGCAACAGCATCTCAGACAGCTCTTACTTCCTCTGTTTTGACAGAAAACATTAAAACAAGTTGCAAACTGGAAAACATTGAGAATAATATAGTTATAATCTTTGTTGTGTTGGCATTCCTATGCTGGAGCATGATGGTCAGATGAGCACATGTGATCTGAGCAGTTTTTTATTCTGAGCAAACCACCCCCCCCTTGTATAAGCCTTTGGAATCTCAGATACTAACCTTGGTAACCACTCAGCAAACACCCTGTCCATTTTGGTCACATCTGTATTAGAATGAAACCACGAGTTTGTTATTAAGCGAGCATTAATGAAAGGGGCTATAAACTTTAAAATTCCCATGGTTTATTTTTAGCCTGGCGTTAGTGCTATTACACTGAAACAAAGACACAGACTCCTAAATTTAAACATGAAAGAATTGTACTGGGAGAAACACTTTCATTGCTTTACCCATCCGAAGCATGAGTCAACTTTAAGGATTCTAAAAGGAATGATTTTGACAATGATCAGCTCATTGACTTTCTTAAACCCCAGCAGTAAACTAAATTTGAAAGAAGGGATTGCGGTGGAAATGGAGTCTGCTTTTCTGAAACTCCTAATGACATGCCACCATTGCAGGATTCAGCCTCACACAACCACAAGAGCCTTATTTATTTATTTAAAATTTTGGTAACTGGGAGAGGCACACTGAGCTGAAGGTCGTTTCCAGGTGCGACCTGGGGAAAGGGAACAAGGGGTGGCAACAAGTAAACAGACAGATTACAATATCGATATGGCAGTTGGGAGGCAGTATAGCACAGTGGTTTAAGGCTCTGAGCTGCAAATCTGGTAATATCCAGCAAACCAGACCTGGGTTTGAATCCCACAGCTTCCACTTGCATACTGTGTGACCCTGAGCAAGTCACTTAACTTCCCTGTGCTCCCAGGTCACTCCTGTAAAAAAGCTTTCAGCTTAGTGTGCTACTCCTGGTTAAACAACTAAATTTAAAAAAAAAAAAAAAAAAAAAGTTCAAGTAATCAAAATAAGAGTTAATAAATTAACAATGGAAAATTATGCAAAACATTTGTAGCAACAGAAATTAGCAGAGGAAGCCAGCTGTAACGGAGAAACTATGAGATACAGGAAAGGACGGAAAGATCATAGGGGGGTGAGTTGAAGATTGTGTAGGCTTTAGGATTCAGAGGGGTGAGGAAAACGTGGTGCTCAGGAGGAGGCAAGTTAAGAATGTGTTGAGAGAGACTCACCCTGGCTGCCAGGAGATAGAAGGACAGGGGCAAGAGGGAGGGTGGAATTGGGAAAGGAGACGTGTTGAGAGAGTTCCAGAGAAGAGAGCTCCAGAGGGAAGGGAGGCAGTAAGAGAAGGCTGCCTGCCCAGAGTCTGATAGGGGAGAGAGAAAGTATGGGGGTCTCTGGAGCATAGCCGATAGGAAGAGGGAGATAATGGGGAGAGGAGAGGTATGAGGGGAGAGACCCATACCAGAATTTGGAGATAAGGGTGGTGGCGTGGTGTTGATGGTGTAAATGAAGCGGGAGAAGGGAGAGAGAGGACTAGAGGGAACAGTGGAGCATGCAGGGGGGAGCATTGGAGGCAAAGCATAGAAACATAGAAGTTGATGGCAGATAAGGACCACAAGGCCCATCCAGTCTGCCCATTTCTTTTTCTACCTAATAAATGTGCCATCGGCCTTTGCTCTGTCAATGGCCTATCTATTCATACTCATCTGTATTGCTCCCTTATGCCTATCCCATGCCTGTTTGAAGCCCTGCACTGTATTCATATCCACCACTTCCTGAGGTAGGCCGTTCCATGCATCCACCACCCTTTCTGTGAAGAAGAACTTCCTCACATTACCCCTTAATTGGCCTCCTTCTAATCTCATGCTGTGTCTTCTTGTCCTGCAATTTATCTTATATTGAAACATGTTAGACTCTTTCACCTTGTTAATGCTCTTAAGGTGTTTGAATGTTTCGATCATATCACTTCTCTCCCTCCTTTGTGCTACGGTATACATATTGAGCTCCATTAATCTGTCCTCATATGTTTTCTGATGCAGTCCCTGCACCATTTTGGTTGCCCTTCTTTGGACTGCCTCAATTTGGTTAATGTTCTTGTGAAGGTGTGGCCTCCCAGTACTGCATGCAGTACTCCAGATGGGGACCTAACCAGTGTCTTATAAGAGGTTATTACACTCCTTTTCCGACTTGTGATACCCCTACTAATACACTTAACATCCCCTTAGCCTTGCCTACTGCTTTAGTGGTCTGCTTGGATGATTTCAGGTCATCGGTGATGATGATGCCCAAGTCTCTTTCTTCCCTTGTGACTGCCAACAATTCCCTTCCCAGCCTTTAGGTGGCTTCAGGGTGTCTCTTCCCTATGTGCATGATCTTGCATTTCTTTGCATTAAACCCCAGTTGCCACTCTTCTGACCATTTTGCTAGTTTTTCCAAATCTCTTCTCATTCTGCCCACCCCATCTGGATCATCTAATTTGTTGCAGATCTTGGTGTCATCTGCAAACAGACAAACCTTACCCTCCCAGTCCATCTGCAATGTCACTGATGAAGATATTGAAGAGGACTGGCCCCAAAACTAATCCCTGAGGTACCCTACTTGTGACTTGTATCTCTTCTGACTGTATACCATTTACCACCACTCTCTGTTTTCTGCCCGTCAACCAGTTTGCCACTCAGCTGACCAACTTTTGACCCACCCCAAACCTACCCAGCTTTCTTATATGTGGAACAGTATCGAAAGCTTTGCTTAAGTCAAGGTAGGCAACATCAACTGCTCCCCCTTGGTCCACCACTCTGGTTACCCAGTCAAAGAAATCTATGAGATTAGTTTGACAGGACCTTCCTTTTTGTAAACCCATGCTGTCTTGGATCCTGTGCTCCTATGGATTCCAGGTGTTGCACTATCCTTTCCTTAAGGAGTGCCTCCATAATCTTGCCCACTACTGAGATAAGACTGACTGGTCTGTAGTTCCCTGCCTCCTCCCTGCTACCACTCTTGTGGAGCAGGATCACATGAGCTCTTCTCCAGTCTTCTGAGACCTCTCCTGTGCTCAGAGACTCACTAAACAGTTCTGATAATGGCTCTGCTAGTTCCATCCTTAGTTCCTTTAGTACCCTGGGATGTATGCCATCAGGTCCCATTGCCTTGTTCACCTGAGCTTATCGAGCTCTTGTAGGGCCCTTTCTTTTGTGAAGGGACTAGTGCTCACCTCCTCCCCCGTGTCCATAGTGCTGAGCTGTGGGCCCTGCCCTACCTTCTCTTCAGTAAATACCAAGCAGAAGTATCTATTTATGATAGATGCTTTTACATGGTCCTCCTCCTCCTCACATGCCCCTTTATCTCCTTTGATCTTAGCAATACCTCCTCTGGACTTTCTCCTTTCACTAATGTATCTATAGAAAGTCTTGTCACCTTGTTTTACTGTTTGTGCCAGTGTTTCCTTGGTTTGGGCCTTTGCCTGCCTTACTACCTTCCCTGCTTTCCTTAGGAAAGTTTGGTATGCCTCCCTATCTTCATCCCGCTGTGTTCCTTTATATTTCCTGAAGGCCAGCCTTTTGGCTCTGACCTTTTCTGCTACTGTTTTTGAGAACCAAAGTGGTTTCCTTCTCCTTTTGCACTTCCTTGTCTCTCTAACACAATGGGATGTTGCTTCAAGTATTGCATCCTTAATGCTTGCCCACTTTGCCTGTACCCCCTCACCTGTATTTCTTTTTGCCAGGGCTAGCTTAACTCTGTTGGCCATCTTATCAAAGTCAGCACCTCTGAAGTCCCATATTTTTGCCTTGGAATGGGATGATTTAGTTGTAGTGGCAAAATTGAACCATACCATGTGATGGTCACTGTCCCCCAGGTTACCGTCTATCTGGAGATATGTGATCCTTTACCTGTTAGTCAGCACTAGATTTAGGATAGCCCTGTCTCTTGTGGGTTGTTGTACCAGTTGTTTAAGGCCCTCCCCCTGCAGGGAATCCACCATGTGTCTAGTTCTGGCAGATGTTCCTGCTGGTATTGACCAATCTGTATCTGGCATGTTGAAGTGGTTAGAGATGGGGTGGGTGGCTGGGCCCTTCCCCTGCCAAAAAAGAAGAACCACGAACGAAAGAAACAAGGAGGTAAGAGCAGAAACAATCAGTCAGCAACAAATGCAGTAACCCTGAAAGCTTATCGTAATGATAGATACAACTGTAAAACCTGTAAAGCACCTGTAAAGCACCACCTGTAATAATTTCACAGAAGCAGTAACAGAAGATACACCTTGCAAAAGACAATTTGAAGCAGAAGATTACAGCAGTAATCTGTTAGCACACACCTGTAGGCACACCTTGTAATAATGCAGCAGAAGGTATACCTTAACAACAATTTGAATCAGAGAAAAATAAAGCAATAAAATGTTAGCAACAAACAGTAACAATCCCTGTGAGCACAAAATAAAAATAACAGCACACAGTAAATCTGCCTAGCCAAAAGAAGTCTTAATCCTTTCCCTTGCTCTGGTAAGGTTCTTTGCTCTGTCCTTTCAAGAAACCTAGAAGGAAAGAACTCAGGTGAAGCTAGGTGCCTTGGCCAGCAAACCTAGGCAAAAAGTGTTAAAAAGAGAGAGTCTAGTTTGGAGAGGGATGAGGTGGGACTGACTCGAAGACCACATTGGCATAATCAAAAATAGGTAGAATCATTTTGGTAAGGAGCTCTCAGCGGACAACAGAAGAATAGGGAGTCTTTGTTTCTATACATCAACTACAGGCAGCATGGCTTCACGAACAGGAGATCATGCCAGACAAACCTGACAGAGATATTCAATTGGGGATGCAGGTGGTTGACTAGGGTGGGGTGGACGTAGCCTATCTGGACTTCAGTAAGGCCTTCGACACCATGCCTCACAGAAGGCTAGTAAAAAAGCTGGAAAGCTTAGGGGTGGAATGGAAAATAATTAGGTGGATGGAAAATTGGTTGGCAGGCAGAAGCCAGAGAGTACTGGTAAATGCAGTGCACTCCAGGGTGAGAGGGGTGATGAGTGGGGTGCCCCAGGGGTCAGTACTGGGACCCCTCATTTTTGATAACTACATCAGTGATATAGCGGATGGGCTAGAGGGAAGGGTGTGCCTATTTGCAGATGTTATGAACATCTGCAATAGGGTAGACACTCTGGGGAGTGTGGAGGTGATGAGGCAGGACCTGAAGATTCTGGAGGGGTGGTTGGAAACTTGGCAACTGAAGTTCAATGCCAAAAAGTGTGCTGTGATGCACTTGGGGTGTAAAAACCCAAGAGCAGTTGACACTCTGGGGGGAGGGGGGTCAAAAAAACAGAACAGGAGAGGGATCTGGGGATCATAATATCAAGCAACCTTAAGGTAGGTAGCCAATGCAGCAAAACTGTGGGGAAGGCAAATGGAATGCTGGCATGCATTGGGAGAGGCATAACTAGCAGAAGGAGGGAGGTATTGATGCCTCTTTACAAAGCCATGGTGAGGCTGCACCTGGAGTATGGAGTCCAGTTCTGGAGACCACACATGTGCAAGGACATAGATGGGATAGAGAGGGTTCAGAGAAAGGCAACCAAGATGGTGCACAGTATGCAGGGGAAGCCATATGAGCAGAGGTGTAGGGAAGTGGATCTGTACACTTTGGAGACAAGGGGGGGAGTGGGGGACATGATTGAAACTTTTAAGTACGTGAAGGGGATCAATAAGGTGAAGGAGGGGGCTAAAACTAGACAGCATAGCCCAAGATTAGAGGGTGGAAGATATAGAGGCAATGCAAGGGGGTAATTCTTCATGGAGAAGGTGGTGGAGGCCTGGAACAAACTACCAAAGGAGGTGTTAGGGGCTGAAATGGTGGAGGGATTCAAGAGGGCATGGGACAGACATATGGGGTTGGTAAGTGGGGGGAAGGTAAGGGCCCATGGAAAAGGAGATGAGTGGGGCAGACTTGATGGGCCATTGGGGTCCTTTTCTGCATAGATTTCTGTAATTCTGTGATATATGGCTCCTAGTTTAGGGCAGAGTTTGGTGCGTATATATTTGATGTGTGAAGGGAAGTCGATACAACTGTCCAGCCAGATGCCAAGGTACTTGTAGGCAGGGACTACATCCAGGAAGGTGCCATCTACGGTAGAAAAGGAGGGGAAGGGGGAAAGTTTGGTTAATTTATGGGCAGTACCAAAAGTCATGCACACAGTTTTCGTGATGTTTACCTTGAGCTGATTCACCTAGAACCAGCGTAACTTCCTCAAAAAGTCACTCTGCAGCAGAGACTCTACCTCGAGGGTTGCGGGGCCAGATGTGCAGAGGACCGTGTCATTAGCATACATATAAATAAGGGAATAGACACAGACAGATGGAAGATCGTTAAGAAAAACTGAAAAAGGACAGGGCCCAGAATGGAGCCTTGAGGGACACCTGGTTGAATTGGGGGGCAGGGTGTCACTTGCTTGAACACATTGTGTATGGCCTGTAAGATAGGAGTTAAACCACTGCACAGCTTGGGTGGAGAGATCAGCCAAGAGGAGTTTGGATAGAAGAACAGGATGGGACACAGAGTCAAAAGCTTTGGCTAAGTCGATAAATATAGCAGCGGTAATGTGACCATGGTCCATAACAGTGACAGTTGTGTCAGTGACATGTAGGAGGGACGTGATGGTAGAGTGGCTTTTCCAGAAACCTGACTGAAATGGAGAGAGGATGCCTGAAACATAGAAACATAGAATTTGACGGCAGATAAGGACCGCTTGGACCACCTAGTCTGCCCATTTTCCTATCTAATGGATAAGCTGCAGATCCTAGTTAACCAACAGCCTACTTCCTCCTACCCCCCACTAGGACTGCCTTATGTCTGTCCCATGCATTCTTGAATTCCCCCACTGTTCTTGACTCCACGACCTCCTCAGGAAGATGTTCATGCATCACAACCTCTCTGTGAAAAATACTTCCTCACATTACCTCTGAGCCGTCCCCCTCTATCTTCAAATTATGCCTTTGTTCTTGCATCTCTTTTTCTGAAAGATACTACCCTCTTGGACTTTGTTGATTCCTTGAGGTATTGAAAGTTTCTATCATGTCCCCCTCTCCCTCCTTTCCTCAAGGGTAAACATATTAAGCTCCTTTAGTCTCTCTTCATATGTCTTCTGGTGCAGACCCTGCGCCATTTTGGTTTCCTCCTCTGGACTGCCTCCACTCATCTGATATAATTACCCCGAGGTCCCTTTACATTTTTATTGTTGTCAGTATCTCACCCCCCATTGTGTATTTTTCCCATGGGTTTTATTGCCCAGGTGCATTACCTTGCACTTCTTTGCATTGAATCTAAGTTGCCATACATTTGACCATTTCTCCAACCTTGCCAAGTCCCTTCTCATCCTTTCCACTCCATCTTGTGTATCAACCTTGTTGCAGATCTTTGCGTCGTCTGCAAAGAGACATACTTTTCCTTCCAGTTCCTCTGCAATGTCACTTATAAAGACATTAAAAAGGACCGGTCTCAGTACTGAACCCTGTGGTACCCCGCTAGTAACCCTCCTTTCTTCACTGTGGGCTTTGTTTACTACTACCCTTTGCGTCCTGTTGTCCAACCAATGTTTTATCCAGAGTACCACCTTGGGACCCACTCCAAGGTTGGCTAACTTGTTTATTAATCTTTTGTGTGGGACTGTGTCAAATGCCTTGCTAAAATTTAGGTAGACCATGTCCACAGCCCCTCCCTGGTCTACTAGTTTGGTCACCCAGTCAAAGAAATCTATTAGATTCATCTGACACGACCTTCCCACTGTGAATCGATGCTGCCTTGGGTCCTGCACCCCACTGGCCTCTAGGTACTCAACAATTCTTTCCTTCAGAAGTGATTCAGAAGAATTAAGATAGTCAGAAAATCTTGAGAAGACAAGGGACTCCTGCAGTTTAGCCAGGGAGTGGAGAAGGGATATAGGCCCATAACTGCCAGGAGTCGAGGGATCACCCCCTTTGTAATGGGGTAGCGCCCTGACAACTTTCTATGCCTGAGGTACAGTACTAAGATTGAAGGAACAGTTCAGCAGGCGGGAGAGGGGAAGAACTACAGCAGGGGCAGAGATCCAGAGAATACGAGGTCGAGGTCACCTAAGCTAGATTTGTGAGGATTGAGAGAGAAGAGAGCATTGAGAGTTTCATGTACAGCAATAGGTGAGAAACAAAAGCCTTCAGATGGGGAGGGAGTGGGAGAGGCCGGAGGGACATTTACCGGGTTAGTGGGAAGGGTACAGGTAGTGAAAAAGGAATTGAAAATCAAGTAAACAGAGGAGGGATAAGAGACAGTCAGGGTGGGAAGGGGGAGAGAGTTTGGGAAAGGGATTTAAGAGGGAGAGAAGAGAATGCCTGAATTTAGAGGGGGAGTTTAGGTTTTATTTCAGGGTTGATTTGAAGTATTGGGCTCTTATTGCCTTAGTACAAGCATTTCTGAAGGACCTATGGAGGTGGTGATCAGAGGGGAAGGGGGAGGATTTGTACTTCACCCAGGTAAGATCACGGGCTGGCCCAGTGGTACTGAGGATTGAGGCGCTGAATGCCACACCTCGCACCACGCCAGTGACCCGTGTTCAGGAGCGAATGCGGGTTGCCGGGGGGGACAGCCATGGAGGAGAGAATAGAGCATTGAGAGGACAGACCTCCTCTCCGGGAAGGGAGGATCGGTGATCCCACTACAGCAGTGCCTCCCAGTGGAGACTGGGGTTTCAAAACCAGGATCGTGCATGCATAGGGTTGGAGGCGATGGCGAATGCTCATGAGAAGGGTGCAGGAGTGTACCCAGCTCACGCTGAGCTCCACTGCACGTCTGCAACTCCATAGGGGTCATCCTCAAGTTCTGCAAAAAGTGGAAACACTCGCTGTCTGGGATGGACGACAACACGTCGATGCACCCCACGCCCACCGCTGGACCCCGCCAATCTGAGTCTCCGATATCCTCTGGCCCTCCCTCTGCCTGCAACCTAAGACTGTATGGGGAGGAGGAGGTGGCCCCGACCAGGGGGATGCCAGCCAGGGAGCCAGCTGCAGGTAGATGAGAAGGTGTCTGGAGTTCCAGGGGGATTCATGATGGGGGGGTCTCAGGCCGGGTGGGAGCATGCCAAGGGAACATCTGAGGGAGTTCCCAGTCAGTGGTGCCTGGAGAGAAAGAAAGTGTAAAAAAAAAAAAAAAATCATGGGATTTACGAAGCTGAATGATGTCAGTAGAGATCCACGGGTGGTGGGAGTGTCTGACTCTGCACCTTTTGGGAGGGGCGTGGGTATTCCATGCCTTGTTTAGAAAGTAGCAGAAGAGGGAGAGAGCAGAATCAATGTCAGAGGCAGAGTATACGAGGGACCAATTGGAAGATGCAAGGTCTTGGAGGAGGGCCTCAGTATTTAACAACCTGAACAACCTAAGCCAATGGTAGTTGGGAGGGGTGTGGGGCATGTGTAGCTTACAGACACAGTAGATCATGTAGTGATCACTAAAGGAATCTGGGAGAGTGCCAGCAGCAGCAGTGTGGTAGGGGTGGGAGGAGAGCACCCAGTCCAGACTTGGTGTTGCTAACGAGAGACTTTTGGAATATTTAGGCTCTGAGACTGGATATGAATATATAAACATTTTTGGACTTTGCATTTTGACATATTGCAGTTGCATATTGTTTTTTCCATTATTGAAGGGCCTGAGAAATCAAGTCCTTAAGATAAGTAGAAAACTCATACTTCTTTGGGACTAATATACAATAATACCTGCCCATCACGGAGACTACAAAGAGTAAGAGGCTAAGTCATTTACGACTTAGTGTAGCTAACAAGAGAGACTTTTGAAATATTCAGGTTATGAAACTGGATATGGTTAGATAAACATTTTTGTACCTTGACATTTTGAACATACTGCAGTATACATTTTAATATCTCATTGATTAAGATGTGTGTCTAAAAGTTTAGAAAGAATAAAAAATTATAAATGAAGCATACAGTGATTTTTTTTCTTGTATTTCTGTTTATTGTTACAGACTATAAAAGCCAGTGGGGTTTGGCCTTTATTGAGATGTAAATGATGAAAAAGATTAAATAAATAGCCCTAACATATTCATTGTTTTCTACTGTGACTTTTAAATATAGTTTAATTTATAGAACGTTAGTTCCCAATTTTTTTGCACAAACTACTGAATTCATTTTAAAACTATAGGAAATGCATGCGCGACACTGAGCTTGATTTTACAGCGGGAGTTAACGCTCTATTACAACCCGGCTAAAATTCTGTTTAAAACTGTTTCTGGTAACAAGAAATTGTGTTATGCACCAGACTTTATTATTGTATAATGAAATCTATTTTTGGCTTAGTCTATAATTGTGTTTTATTTTTTTTCCTTCAGTTATTATTCTACTCATTGACACAATGGCTCTGACAGCAGGAAAACCTGTTGAAAGTGATAAGATGGTATCAGCCAAGCCGAGCATCTTACTCCAACAACTCTGATCTCAGAGTCATTAAAGAAATGCTGATGAATCTGACTGCAGAGATGAAAGAGATTATTGTGTTTATTTCAAAAATTAAGAAGGATGCTGGCAAAATACATCAAAGTGTGAATTCTAAAGAGGGACAAATAATAGCAGCTCAGGACTCCATTAACAAATTAGAAGGGATCTCTGCCCTTCACACACAAAAATTGCAATATATTCTGGATAAGATAGATGATTTAGAGAATTGTGGGAGGCGCAGTGATATTAGAATTGTGAGGCTCCCAGAGGGAGTGGACGGCTGCGATATGGTGGGGTTCCTTCAGCATTTTTTCACTGAACTCTTTTAATAGCAACCAGCTCAGTGACTGCTCAAAATAGAGCGATCCCATCAATCTCTAGCACCAAAACCACATCCTGCCTCCAAACTAAGACCTGTTTGTTTTTCCATTTTTTTAAAGATTTTCTGTAAAAGAATGCATACTGAGGATGATTAGAGAGAGAAAGACCTTGGGATCGATTTTCAAAGAGCCCTTAGATTGGTGCAACTTGCGGAGATCTAGGACTGCCTCAAACTCCGGGTGCATCAGGGACCCTGAGCTCAAGTTTATAAAAGTAGGGGTCCCTGCCCTGAAGATCTGGGAGCTGTCACAGCTGCAAGGCTGCACCAAACATTGGGTACACCTGAGGGGTTTCATGGAGGAATCCTTCAACCCCCTCCCATGCAAACCTACATGAGCCATGGAGGTGGGGAGAGACTCAGGCTGGAAGGTGGGGAACAGGGGCTGCTGGAGCAGTGATGGTGCAATAAGATATGAAGGGAGCATGGTGGCAGTTACAGGTAATGGAAGAGGCACCTGGCAGAGGTGCCATATGGCATATCTGACAGCTGAGGAGATTAGGAGGGGGGGTTAGCATGGTGATACTATTATGACATGGCTCCAGGTGGAAACAGCACTGGCACCTGTCCCACAGAATCCACGGGATTTTTTTTTTTTTTAACTCTGCATAGCACAATTATTTATAGAATTCTTTCACTGAGATTTCAGAATTAGAAAGAAAAAAGAAGATCAAGCAGTAACCTGAAGGTGTGTTCTTACAGAGCTTGGTAATAGTAGCCAGCCCTGGGAAATCTGCTTAAGCCGAAATTCTAAAGCACATAGTGCAGTTAGCCTTGGGAGGCACGTCCACTAAGGAGAACCTAGCCTCACTCAGATATTATTAAAAACATCAGAGTCTGAGACTGTTGCTGTATTTATTATAATCTGCTCAAATATGGACTGGTAAATCTGGCTACAGACATGCCTACTAATTCTAACATTTCTCTGTTTGTTCTTTTTGTTGTTGTTTTTGTAGTTCTTGTTTAGTTTTTAGTGACTTGATTCCCCTAATTTGTGACTTTGCTATATAACATATTCCAGTTATGACACTACTAAGTAATTTGTTGGTTACGAATACCACTTATTTTAGTTATTACACAGAACAAATGTTATCCCAGATAATAGAGAGTTAACCACTGTTTCTGTCACTGTAAGTAAGTGTTAGCACGAGAGTTAGAGTTTGACGTTTGCTAATGCCTAGGAATTTGAGTTTTTTCCTATCCAGTGTATTTAGCTATCTTAGTCATAGGATTTCTTCATTTACTTAGATAATCTTGTCTTTTTTTTTTCCTTCTTCCTTTTCCAAGTAGTCGTTTAGTCAATTTTACAGACTTATGTTTATTTGTGTGCTATCTTATCTACGGTATTGCATTTTTGATTTTAGTAGTTTAAAGCTATTCCCTGGAATTATTTGATTTTTCTATATTTTTATCTCCGTAGACTTAAAAAAAGGTGTAGGTCCCACACTGGTGGATTTTCAGCAGTATACCTAAAATGTATATAATTGTGTCTTGGAATATACAACGATTATGGAGCCCAATTAAAAGGAAAAAGTGATGAGCCATCTTTCAAAACGAAAGGAGGAAGTGACCTTCCTTCAAGAGACCATCTGTTACCAATAGAGGCAGAAAAATTACCTAAACACTGGGTATCCATAGTAGAACAGAATTGTTTAACTCTAAGAAAAGAGGCACCACTGTTTTGATTAAACAGGAATTCACTTTATGAAACATAGCCATATTGTAGATGAAGAAGGACAAATACAGATACTAGCAGGGACCCTAGAAGATAATTTTTTATTTATTTATTTGTTTAACCAGGAGTAGCACACTAAGCTGAAAGCTTTTTTACAGGAGTGACCTGGGAGCACAGGGAAGTTAGGTGACTTGCTCAGGGTCATGCAGTATGCAAGTGGAAGCTGTGGGATTCAAACTCAGTTCTGGTCTGCTGGATGTCACCAGATTTGCAGTTCAGAGCCTTAAACCACTGCGCTATACTGCCTATGCCTATAGCATTATGCAATATCTATGCTCCTAATGAGAAACAAAAATACATTTTTTGACAAAGTAGCAGTGATGATAACTGACTTTGTAGATTACAAAATCATTTGGGGTTTAATGAAATTATTAATCTAGTATTAGAAACAATAGAAAGCAAACACAGTCCCTGACCCCAGCTCCACCACACAGGTCTCTGCTTAAGTTAAAGGGTAAATTAGGCCTCTCAAATACCTGGGGTGGGATATTCAGAAGTGTTGCTCAACCCACTGATGCGGCCCGGCACGATATTCAAAAGGGGAAAGTGCGTGGCACAAATCCCGATGTGCTGGGGCGCATCAGTAATGTATGCGGCGCAAGTGGGGGGGGTGCCCATGCATACCCCTGCACATCCCGATATTCAGTCTGGGATGTGCAGAGCCCATGAGGCGCAACCCCTACATGCGCCACATACTGTTCTTCTGAAAAATAAAGGAGCAACAGCCAGCCACCCACAGGTGTGCTGCCATATTGCAGGGTGCAACACGGCAGCTGCCAGCTGTGGATGGCCACCCGAGCTCCGGCGGCACCCTCCGTCAGGTAGCGCCTCCTCAAGCCTGATCACAGGCAGAAGTAGGAAATTAAACAGTCCTATATCCCTGGTGGTCCAGTACACTGCTCGCAGCCCGATCGCGGGCAGAAGTATAAAAATAATAAACTCCTACATCCCTGGTGGTCCAGTGGACCACTCGCAGCCTGATTGTGGTCATAAGTATAAAAATAATAAACTCCTATATCCCTGGTGGTCCAGTGGACCGCTCTACAGTCGATCGCGGGCAGAAGTCTTAAAAGGTTAGATCCCATCCTGGTGGTACAGTGGCACCCCCACCCCTCCCACTGAGCCCGCCACCGCTCCCACCCTTTCAGTGGCGGGCGCTCCTACTACGCAAGCCGCCCGACCGTCCACCGACTGGCCAGCGTACAGTACAGCTGTCGCCCATTGATCCACAGCTTAGGCCAATGAGCATGCAGACCGTACTGTACCACCAGTCCAGATGCATGAATGGATTCATTCACATATCTGGACTGTATGAAAATGTGAGAAGTCAGCACCCGCCCATTGGCCCACGCTGCGGACCAATGGGCATACAGTTGTACTGTACACAGTCAGTCGGCGGGTGGCTGGGCGGCTTGTGGAGGGAGCCACCACCACCGCTGACCGGGGCAGCGGGTGGCAGGGCTCCAGTGGGAGGGTGGGAGGGGTACCGCTGGACCGCCGGGATGGGATCTAATCTTTTTTTAGACTTCTGCCTGCAATCAGGCTGCGAGCAGTCCACTGGACCACCAGGGATAAAGGAGTTTATTATTTATATACTTATGCCCATGATCGGGCTGGGAGTGGTCCACTGGACCACCAGGGATAAAGGAGTTTATTATTTTTATACTATGCCCGCGATCGGGCTGTGGGGCACTTTGTCGCTTGTGCAGGGGGTATTGGTCACTGACAGCTGCAGCCTGGCAGGGTGCTAGGCGCAAGTCACCAGGGATGGGTGCATCTGCATGCAAAAGGGGCCATAATGACACACAAATGGCCCCATTTGTGCCTTGCATGTATTATGGCCCCATTTGCATATGCACCTTTGAATATCACGGTTGATGCCATGCAATGGCACTTGTGCTAGTGCATCCCCCTGCCCCGCTCTGGCCACTTGCGCTGGTGCAGTGCCACTGCGCCATGCACAATGCGGGTGGCCACAGAGCGATATTCAATGGTGCTGAGCTGTGGCACAGCACCATTGAATATCACCCTGTCAGCACCCTGGCACATACCAGTTGCGCTGCGCCCAGGCTTGCGCCACAGCCTGGCGCAGTCTGAATATCCCACCCTTGGTGTTTAGTATATCCCAAAGAAAAGGATTTTACGTTTTTATGTTTGCTTGCACGCATGTGCAAGAAACATAGTGCCATCATCTGAGTTTTCCAGAGGTGTGTCAGCCTCTTCCAATTCAGTCAGTGTGTTTGCAGGCACGGTCGCAGTGCACCAATCACTGCTCCAGCTGTCTATGACAGCAGTTGAAAATGCAGTGGCATATAGTTTAAAGGAAGAGCTCCGCTTCCGTGACCAGCGCTTCCCCCCTCAACACGCACGCACGCATAGTGCGTGCTGGCGTGCTCCCCCACGCACATACTGTATTGGGCCGATGAGGATGGCCAATGCCCCATCGGCTCCATGCCACCCCCCAAAAAAATCTTTCTGGTGCCACGCTGGAGCCCACCCCAGCGTGGCACACATCTGTATGGCCGATGGGGGTGCCCAATCCCCCGTTGGCTCCAGCCCCCCCAAACAGCTTTACAGCTGCCACACTGGGAGCCCACCCCAGCATGGCACAAGCCCGTATGGCAGACAGGGGTGCCCAATCCCCCGTTGGCTCCAGCCCCCCAAACAGTCTTTCCAGCTGCCATGCTGGGAGCTCACCCCAGCGTGGCAAATGTCCCGCGTCGTCTTCATAGTTAAAAACAAACAAACTGTAAATTAAAACGGTCCTCGCAGTCTCCCCTGCCCCCACCCACACCCACCCACTGTGCACCCTGCCTCCCACACCCCTCCCCATACTTTACCTCGGAGTCCAGCGTGATGATCTTCGTGGACGGGACACGTCTGCACTCTTCAAAGCTGACCGCAAACTGAGGAAATGCTGGTAAGCTGTATGATGTAATAGATAGGATTTTTTCAACTTTGCTGTATATCTCGGGTATTTTTGAGAATTTTTGCACCAAATTTTCAACATGGGGTTTTTGGGACCCCTTCTCATGAGTGCTGTCACTGTCATGGCATTAATTGGGCTGGAAGGGTGATTTTGCAGTCAATGCACGAAATCACCTTTCAGGACTGATTAACGAAACAACACTGCCAGTGTTCATAAGGTGGGCTCTCAAAAAGCCTATTTTGAAAATTTGGGGAAAAATTCCTAAAAATGACTGTTTTATGAGCGTGCGTTGTGCAGTTCCTACGCACGCTTGTAAGTTCATGAATTTTCAATATTTTCACTCCAGATTTTCAACATTGCCATTTTACCACATCTCCTTTTGAGCAGTACAGCTGTCATTTTTCACATCTCACCCAAAACGTGTTTCCGCCCATGTAGCGTACAATGGTGCAGTCGATGTGCCAAATCAATGTACAGGACACATTAAGAAAATCACAGTGACACTGTTCATGAGCAGAGGTCTTAAAATGGCTATGTTGAAAATTTGTGAAAAAATTCTAAAAATGACTGTTTTACGAAGCGCATGCTGCAGAGTTCCTACACACACGCCGTAAGTTTGCAAATTTTAATATTTTCTATACCCAGATTTTTCAACATTGCCATTTTACACCCTCCTTATGAGCAGTACAGCTGTCATTTTCACATCTTGCCCACAACGTGTTTCTGCCCATGTAGCGCACAATAGCGCAGTTGGTGTGCGAAATCAATGTATGGGACACATTAAGAAAATCACAGTGACAATGGTCATGAGCAGAGGTCTTAAAATGGCTATGTTGAAAATTTGGTGAAAAAAAATCACAAAAATGACTGTTTTAGGAGCGCACGTGTACAGTTCCTATGCACACTGGCAAGTTTGCGAATTTGTAATATTTAGCACACAGATTTTTCAACAGTGCCATTTTATCTGACTTCCTTATGAGCAGTACAGCTACCATTTTCACATCTCACCCAAAATGTGTTTCCGCATACGTAGCGCACAATGGTACAGTTGGTGTGCGAAAACAATGTTTGGGACAGATTAAGAAAATCACAGTGACACTGGTCATGAGCAGAGGTCTTAAAATGGCTATGTTGAAAATTTGGTGACAAAACTCCATAAAATGACTGCGTCACGAGTGAGCATTGCGCAGTTTCCACGCACCCTCATAAGTTCATGAATTTGTAATATTTTCAGTCCAGATTTTCACCAGTGGCATTTTTCCACACCTCCTTATAAACAGTACAGCTGTCATTTTCCACAACATGGCCGAAATGTGTTTTCACACTTTCAGTGCAGAAATGCGTGGTCGCTGTGGGAAATCATCATTCGGGACAGATAAAGAAAATCACACTGACACTGTTCATAATCGGAGGTCCCAAAATGCCAGTGTTAACAATCTGCTGTAAAAGAAATCCCCAAACTAGTTACATTACGGGTGTGCGTTGCACAGTTTCTACGCACGCTCGTGACTTCACCAGTTTTATTTAAGATTTTCACAGCCTATTTTCAACATTGCCATTTTTTACACCTCCCCATGAACAGTACCACTGTCATTTTTCACATCCTGTACAGAATGTGTTTTTGCATCTGTGGTGCCAAATGCCGTAGTCACTGTGCAAAAGCAGTTTTCAGCTAACAAACTGATATTGCCACTGTTCATGAGGTGGGGGTCACAAAAAAACCATGTTGAAAATTTGGAGTGAAAATACCAACGAATGCCTAAGGCATTAGGGTTTCTGACCATAACGTGCCACCCTGAAGAGAATGACAGGCATCAGAGGTGTGACTTGGGATTCTTGCCTGTAATGCTCATACTATTCCACCCCCACCCACACCCTGCAGCCAGTGAGAGGCATCAAGGTGTGCCTCGGACTCTTTGGCCCAAACTTCACCCCATTCTCCTATACCACACCCATCTCACCGTATTTTCTGATGAAATGGGGTGCGCACAAGGGCCAAAGACTCCAAGGCACACCGTGACACTTGTCAGTGTCTGCAGGTAGGTGTGGTGAAATGGTGTGGTCAAGTATGCCTGATGACCCAAAGGCACACCCCAATGCCTGTCACCTCTGCAGGTGGTGGTGGGTTGGCTTCAGTTCAATACTTCGCTGCCACTCCTATTATGCAGCTCTGTAACTTCTACACTACCAATGCCAATGCCAGCAAGCAAACATTCGGCATTGACAAATGCTTGTTTCTAACAGACGTAAATCTTATAGTAGGGTGGATTCGTTTCTAACATCAGCATCCCCAAATGACTATTTACTAGTAGCTAGCATCCAGACCATTATATTCATGCCTTAACCAGTATAGACCTGTTGTTTGGGGATTCAACACTCAAGTCCTTTAGATGGAGGTTTAATGTATCATTAACTAAAAATTTTAAATTTGTAGAATCGATAACAAAATAAATAACTGAAATATTTAATACCAATGACAATTGAGAGGTCTGTAAAGCCTGGGTCTGGGAAACATTTAAAGCTTCTTTTGAGAGGGAGGGTTATAAGCTACTCGCTTTCAAAGAAAAGAGACTCAAAAGAAACTGACTTAGAAAAGGAACTTAAAAACACAGAGGCAATGCATAAACAACAAGTGGGTTCTAATTTTGATTGATGGAATGTTATTTTTATCTGGTAGCAAAATTTAGGGATGATATCCTAGTTTTCAATACAAATGCCATGAACAAATTAACAATTTATACAAAACAGGATCACAAAAATACAAAAATACAAATACTGTTAGACACACAAACGCAATTATTCAGTTCAGTAAAAATCACATGTAGCAATTACACTGTCAGTTAAAATGTTTTCTCAAGGCTGTCTGGAATTTGGATGGGGAGTTTTTAGCTTTTAGTTCTAATGACTTGTTGTTCTATGTCTTTGCTACAGAAGTTTGTAAGGTAATTTCTCTAAACCTGTCACAGGTTCTGGGCAAAGACATTTTCACTGTGTTTTTTCACAATAAGTATTTATTCTCTTGCCTGGTTTCTATGGTTACTAAATGTTGAAATGGATAGACACTTTTAGAATTTACTAATTTATATCACCACATTAGCCATCTGATTTCTCTTTTCTGTTCCGGACCCATCCAATCCAAGTCAGCACAGACTTTACAGTAGTGTGTGCCATGTTTACTGGAATTAGCAAACTTTGCAAGTTTATAGTAGGTTTGATCTATCTTTTTCAATGCCTTTTTGGGAGCACTCCTGTATATCAGTCCCCCATATTCAAGGACAGGAATTATTAGTTGTTGTACAAGTTTGGTTTTCACTTTTTTTACAAGACAGGTGGAAATTCTTCTTAACGCTCCTAGTTTTTGAATGGATTTCCTTACTACAGAATTTATATGTTCTTCATACATTAGTATCTGGTCAGTTAATGCCTCCACATATTTGTAAATATTTGTGTTTATGATTTTCTATTTTTGAATAATATGTTTAAATCCATTTCTTCCTTAGATTTAGTTCTTGTTATGAAACTCATGCACTGTGTTTTTTAAGGTTCATTGAAAGTTTTGATTCATAAAACCACTCTTCCATCCTGTATACGTCTTCTTGTAATTTTTGTTCAAGACAGGTGTGACTGGCTGCGGACACCACCAAAACAGTGTTGTCCACATACAGCCAGACCTCAATACATTTTGAGGCCTCTGGTAACCTATAACGTAAATATTGAAAAGCAAAGGGACCAAAATTGAGCTCTGCGGGACTTTACTTTTTATCTCTCCCAAAATAGATGTGGCTGTCCCCACAGACACACATTGCCTCCTATTTGCCAACTATGATTTAAACCAATTTAGTATTTCATCATGGAAATCAACCAGATCTACTCGTCTAAGGCAGAATATGCCCTTCATAGGACAAAGCAATCATTCTGGGAATCAAGAGAAAAACCTGGCAGACTTCTTACTTATAGACTTAAAAAATGTCAGAACAATAATACAATAAAAGGGATAAGGGATGAAGATGGGAAGACAGTTTTATTAAACAAATGAAAATTTCACACAGTATTATAGTAATATAGTACTGGTTTGGGACCCTTCCTTCATACCTTTCCTTTTTCCTATCCCCTGCCATCCCTACCTCCTACCCACTGCACTTCAGGGCATCCCGCTCCTTCTCCCTTGCTCATCCCCACTCAACCACCAGTCCGTCTGCCTTCTACTACCAACCCCCCTCTCTATGGAATCAACTCTCTTCTACCATTCATCTAACCCCCTCTCTCCCAGCCCTTAAGCACCTACTCAGACTCACACCTCTTGTTCCTTGCTGCTGTCCCTCAACTTCCTGAGCCTCCTTGCCGCTTAATGTTCTTGAACAAATGTGTAAAGGCTTATATTTTCCGTGTGTAACTCCGTTTTGTCTGTATACTGTGCTTAATTATTGTCATTATGTAATTTTTCCCTTTGTATGTTTTTGTTTTCTGTTTCTCTGGGTCGCACCTGGAAACAAGCCTCAGCTCAGTGTGCCTTTCCCGGTTACCAAATCTTAAATAAATAAATATTTACAAAACTAAAACAGCTAATTCCCCACTAGATTTGGAAAACTTCCTGTCTGGAATCAAATTACATAAAATTTCAGAGCAAGACTTTCTCTATAATGATATGCCAGTTCAGTTGAATGAAGTTATGGTGGTAATCCAGAACCTACAGAAAGGAAAAACCCCTGGGCAGGATGGCATTCCCGGGGAATTATGTAAGCCACTTGCACCTCAAGTAGCACCCTTCTTATTTAAAGTGATAGAAGAAGCTTAGTCCTTGCACACCCTGCCTCTGCCAATGACTGAAGCTTATATTACCCTTATTCCAAAGAAAGATAAAGGCTAAAATATATTTCCCAGTACTATGCACTGTCTTCAAATTAATCCACCTTCCCTCCTCTCCTCCCATCCTCTCCAATCTCCTCTCACTGAAATCCTTCTCTAGGACACTTACATCCTTTCATCTCCCCATATTAAGTATCCCCAAACCCCACTTAGCCATAGGCAACAGGGCCTTCCATGTTGCTACACCTCAAAAATGGAACAAACTCCCTCACAAATTACTCTCCTGCACTTCTCGTTCTCACTTTAAGATACTCTACAAGGAAATCTTCTTTCCTCCTTCTACTTGCAGCTGTCACTAATTTCTGATACCTTTATTGCCTTCCTACTTTTATCCCTTTCTCCCTCACCCCTGTTCTCCCCACTATCTTCCCCCTCCGGCTCATATTCTCTTCTGTTATGCTGTAGGCTGAGTTCCAACTTGTTATACTTTAGGAGGAGACTGAAACCCCCCCACAAGTATGAACCTGATGTTTTATTTAATATTTTTGTCTGTACTTTAATTATCTATTATCCACTGTTTATTTACATTTTTTAATTGTTAATTGCTTTATATGCTAACATTGAAGAAGTGTCTGCACACACTCCCCTTTTACTTGTTCTTAAGCGTCTGCATATACTTCCTTTTGCTCCCCTTGTTACCCCTCCCCTGAGTCGCCCCTGAAAAAGGGACCTTGGCTCAGTGGGCCCACCCAGTTACCAAAATTCAAATAAATAAATAAATTATTCAGCTGTAGTAACTACAGGCCTATTACCCTAGTAAACTCACATTATAAATTAAATGCTAAGTTATTTATTTATTTATTTATTGAGATATTCAGAAAGATCTTTGAGTCAAAGACTAATTTACAAAGGTTCCACATCTTGCATAAAGGTACAGGGACAACATTTGTTACAGATTACAGTACATTACATTACATGACAGGCATTGTATTATATAGTTGTTCAGTAAGTGGCTATCCGTCCAGGATAACAGATGTTTCAGTACTTCAACACAGCCATAAAGTTGTAGAAGGCTCTGCAGCAGGCTGATAGTCATATAGTAACATCGGTGCAATTTAGGTAAGGAGATCCGAACCAGTTAGTTTAATGAAAGATAAGTCATCATACAGGGGGAAAGTGTCAGGGGCAATCACATAGGTTGGAGGCCTGAAGGTGTTCCCTTAGTCTGGATGTAAAAGAGCCAAGCCTTATTTCATTGGTTATTTGGCTTGTGAGCGAGTTTATCCAGAAAGGGGCTTGGTAACTGAAGGCTCTTTGGAATTGGGACATCCGACAGTGGGGTACCTATAGTAACGGCTTGTCCAAGTTACGAGTGACTCTGGCTGGTGATGCTGGGTGAATAATTGTGAAGAGAGTAGGGGGGGTGAGACCGAGAACTATCTTTTTGGTCATTAGGCAGGTGTGATACCTGATTCTGCTGTCTAGGTTTAGACAATTTGTGGTACTGTAGAGGGAGCAGGTGTGAGTGAAACGATCACACCCGAGGATGAGGCGGCATGCTTTGTTTAGTACGAGCCTGAGTCTGTTGAGTGCGGAGGTGGGCGTAGGGCCTCGGGAGTGAGGCAATGTTTGTACCAATAAAGTACACCTAATCTAGAGTTAAGGGCAGCAGATAGGTGTAGAATATGTTGATTATAGTTGAGGGCTGGGTCTATTGTGATCCCTAGGTATTTAAAGGTGTTCACTTGATCGAGAGGGGTTTGGTTGACAGTGAGAAATTGGGGGCAGAGGTTCTTAAGGGGGTTCTGTGGGTGTGAGAAGATCATGACTTTTGCCTTCTTGTAGTTGATTATTAATCACTGGGTAGTGAACCAATGTTCTGCTTCATGGAAAGAGTGTTGGAGTGTTTGGTGGAGTTTAAGGGGGTCGGGATCGGAGGCGTACAGGATGGCGTTGTCCGTGTATAGGAGCAGGCTGCCAGAGCAGGCCAATGGGAGGGAGTTTAGATATAGACTGAATAGCAGAGGGCCAAGAATGGATCCCTGTGGAACACCGGAGCGGACAGGGAGGCTGGGGGACAGGACGGTGCCTACCTTGACCTGTTGTGTTCTATCTGACAGATAGTTGGCAAACCAGCTTAAGGCATTATGTTATTTATTTATTTAGTTTTTGTTGACTGGGTAAGTGCACTAGACAGATCCTGCCTATTTTCAGGCACGACCCAGGGGAAGGGGATACAGATGAATGCCAACTGACCTTGAATCACATTAAGCTGTTGGAAGCATCATTAGAAAAGCCACTGGAGGAGAGTGTGTTCAGTAAGAGGGCATGGTTTATGGTATCAAAAGCTTTAGAGAGGTCCACGAAGATAGCTCCTGTGATGTGGCCATGATCCAAGGCGGAGTGGACATGTGAGGTGAATTCGAGGAGGACAGTGTTGGTACTATGTCCCTTTCGGAAGCCGTGTTGCTGGTTACAAAGGAGGTTATATTTTGTGAGGTGGTCAGTCAGTGATTTGGTCGGTAACAATATGCTCTAAAGCTTTAGATGGGGGGGAGTATGGAGAGAGGGTGGTAGTTGTTAGTGGAGGTGCGATCCCCACTCTTATAGATGGGGGTAATAGAAGTCGATTTCCAGCGGGAGGGGAATTTCCTTTGACAGCGGGAGTGATTGAGAATATGAGTGAGTGGGTTTAGGACTTCCAGGAGAGTGAGGCGAAGAAGTCTCAAGTCTAGGAATTGCTACTATAGTGTGAGTGGCTTAGGGCTTTGGCTAGGTAGGGTTTGGCTGCCTGGGTAGAGCATGTAGCTAAAGGGTGGAGCATGGGGAGGGTGGGTCTGGGCAGGTGGGGATCAAAGAAATGGGGGAGGACATGGTTGAGATTAGTGAAAGTGGAGTTTAGGGCTGAGGCTATACTGAAGGGATCCGAGGAAAGGTTACCGTCTATTACCATTTGGTCTGGGGGTGGGTTTGGGACCTTACCGCAGAGTTCCTTAATATTATTCCAGAATTTGCACCCATCTCCCTAGGTGGATGTTAAGGACGCTTTGTAATCTGCTTTATCAGTGCGTAGGGCCCATGTGCACTGGTTCTGGGCCTCCCTATACCGTTGCCTGTCAGCTGGCCATTGGGTTTCATTAGCAAGATGTCAAAGGGAGTCACACAGTCGCAGTAGGCCTAGGAGGAGGTCAGAGAACCAAGGGGCATGGTTACCTTTGGACATTCTCTTGGTAAGGGGGGGCGAATTTATCACAGATAGCATTGAAGATGATGATAAATAGATCAAGCACACGATCCAGGTCGAGGGTGTTAATGAGGGATGTCCAGTCCAAGTTTCTGAGGTGAGCCTTGAGTTGAGAGAGTTTACCAGGGCCAAGTTTGTCTTGTAAGGTAATTTTGGGGGGTTGGGGCAATGCAGGACCAGGTGCAGAGTACAGGAGAATGGTCATTTAGTGCGTTGGAGAGTACCAAGGTGTTGGCTATTCTATGGGGGTAGTTTGTGAAAATCTGATCCAGGAGGGAGGATGTCCCCGTACGGGTGTTAACCCGGGTGGCGGTTGTGACAACCTGAGCATCATCAATGTATGGGGTGGCTGTCTTGGCCAACCAATTTATGTCAAAATCACCCATAACTATTGTTTTATGTTGTGGGGGTAGAGTGGAAAGATAGGACAGATGGCCTGGAAGGCTTGTTTCTGGTCCCTGGGAGGGATGTAGACAATGGTGAGTAGGAGAGATGAAGTTCACCTGCCTAGAGTTAGTTTTAGAGTGAGAGCCTGTGCCCTTGATGTTAGTTGAGGCGGAGGGAGTAATTGGCCTGAGAGCGAGTCCTTAAGGTAGAGAGCACAGCTGTCCCCTCGCTTAACCACCCTGTCGGAATGGAAGAGAAGATATCCAGGGAGGTTAACAGCTGAGTGTGGGACAGAGGGGAGAAAGCCAGGTTTCGCCCAGTGCTATGATGTTTGAGTGGTGTTGGAGTACCCACCACTGAAAGAAGTCCAATTTTTTTGTAGGCTGCAGATGTTAATTGAGGCAATGCGTAACCCACTGGCTGAAGAGGGGTAGGACAGGGGAGCAGTCTGAGGGTCAGGGTTGGGGTGGACATTGCCCGTCAGGAGTAGTAGAAGGACGAGGGACCTGAGGTGGTTGTTTCTTGTTTGTGTTTTTAGCCAATGACATTTTCATGGTGTGTACCCCGTGGCAGGATGGAAGGTGGGTATCATGAGTTTCAGGGTGTGGGGGAGCTGACAGGAGAAGGAGAAAGTGGGGAAGGGGGAAAGGGTGTGATGGTGGGGGTTCAGTTGGTGGTTGCTAAGAGAAGGAGGGACTACAGAGAGACATTTGCCCAAGGAGATGCCAGCTGTGAGAGAGGGTGAAGATGAGGAAGTTTATGGTAATGTTTTTTGCATTGGGGGGAGTGTTTGCGGAGTGTACCTGCCTGCCCTTGTACACGCTCGCTGTTCAAGCGTAACCTGGAGGGGGGAGCAAGGTGGAGTGCCTGTCTGCCTGTCAATGGAAGGTGACAGTAATGTTCCACTTCCCATGAATGGGAGAGGGAGGGTGGGACAGTAAGGGGAGCAGCACAATGGTAGTGAGGAAGGTGGGCAGGAGCATGGTGGGGCTGGTGAGAGGTATTATTGCTTTAAAGTTTGGGAACAAGAGCATAGAAGTGGATAGGACCTCTGGTGGTGGGCAAGTATAAGCTGCAGATGAGAAAGCTGGCTGATTGGTTAAAATCGTATAGGGGCGGTTCTCCTACGCTATATAGTTCCGAGTCCACCAAGGGTGGTGGTGGGTGCGGTGGGAAGCCTGCGCTCTGCGTTGGTGGGGATAACACAAAATGATCCTCCTCATGTGCAGCTGAGCGAATGCTTCTAACTGCTTCAGTGTTTGGGTTCAGAGGGGCGGGGGAGGGCTACTCCAGTAGTCCCTCTCGACCTCCGGCAACCTCGGGCGACTTGACTGGCTGTGGAAGAAACAGGGAGATGGTGAGTCAGTTTATACTGTTGCAGCAACTCTTGCTTAGTGGGGGAGGGTCTAGGGCCCATGGAGAACTGCAATTTACTTTAGCCCACTCGGAGAGCTGTAATTTTTACTTTAGCCCACTCAGAGAGCTGTAATTTATTTTAGCCCAGCCAGAGAGAACACCACAGTCTGATTTGGTTCACTTGGAGTGTAGGAAATGGCTGTAAATTTTGATTCAAGATAACCAACAGGGAGCACAATTTACTACAGGTTTGCAGTGAGAAACACATCAAACTGAAATAAATAAGTAGAATGGCTGTAATCTTGATTTAAGGTAACCAACTGGGTTCTCAATAACTACAGGTAGCAGAGAAAAGACAGAGTAAAATAAACTATCTCCACATGTGTGGCGACTAAAAGGCAGTGTATCTAAGTTCAGTATAGACGGATTCTAAGCATTTTCTTAAAAAAGTAAAATGGCACCAAACACAGAGAAATCCTCCTCGTGTGCAGCTGAGTGAAAGCTTCTACCTTCTTCAACGTTTGTGTTCAGTGGGGCGGGAGAGGGCTACTCCAGTAGTCTCTCTCAACCGCCGGTGACCTCCGGGAGACTTGGCTGGCTGTTTCAGCGTTTGGGTTTGGGGGAGGTGGGCTACTTCAGTAGTCCCTCTCAACCTCCAGCCATCTCCAGGCGACTTGGCTGGCTGCTTCAGCGCTTGGGTTCGGGGGTGGGGAGGGCTACTCCAGAGATTTCAAACAGTCGTAATAATTATTTACATCGTATATTTATGGTTGTGGCCTTTAAGGCTGTCACTAGCCTTCTTGGATAGACTTCAAAAAATATTACCAAACATTCTAGGGAAGGAACAAATAGAGTTTCTTAAAGGCAAATCAGGAGCAGACAATGTAAGGAGACTGCTTAACATGATCTGGTATTCTGGCAATAAGAAAATTCCTACGATGACTATAGTCCTTGATGTGATGAAGGCTTTTGATTAATCAAAATGGGACTATATGCAGGCTACCATACATTGTTTATGTTTGGGGATTCTTTTTTTTTTTTAATTGGAATTCACAGATTTTTACAGCAACATTGTTATGATACCCCCATCCTATTTGGGCTCAATGGGAATCTGCCTTATCCTTTGGAGCCTAGGTATAAAGTGAAGGTCTGGACGTTAATTCATAAAACTATGGCCTCCTTTTATTGGTGGGAATTCTGATGGAAAGTTTTAGTTAACTTTTTTAGACTCCCCCTATAACTTTTCCTTATGCTAAAGGCAGATCCAACCTGTGTTGGAGATGGTGCAGGGCAAGAGATGATCATCTTCATATATTCTGGTCATGTTGTAAACTTAACTCATTTAGGAATGCAATTGCTGTAGCCATTTCTGATATTTTTCCATCTCTCCTTCGACTTTTGAATCTTTTGTGTTAGGTTTTCTTCCTTCAGAGATTTCAAACAGTTGTAATAATTATTTACATGGTATATTTATGGTTGCGGCCTTTAAAGCTATTACTAGATGGTGGTTGACACCAACGTTACCTCTATTAACTGATTTGGTAACTGCTGTCCAGGAGATCTGTATGATGGAGGGCATGTTTGTGAACCTACATTTTTGGTATGAGGGTACTAACTTATCTCTATTTAACCAATGGACCAGATGGGATATGTATTTGGACTGGACATCACTCTAGGATCACCTCGCCCATGACACTGCTCTGTTCTCCCTGTGCCTTCAGCATGTCAACATGTTGCATTCTTACCCATTGTGCCCTTTTGTGTTCTCATTTTGTTTTTCTTTTCTTACTTGTTCTTAGTGGTTTTTCTTTTAGCATCTGAAGTTGTCAACCTTTCTTCATTGAAGCGTTGATTGTATTTTTATTGTTGCTGTATATATATTTGTTGCAATAAAATTTGCATTAAAGAGCTAATGTACTGTTTAAACCAAATATTAGATTTCAGAAGCAGCCAACCATTACCTTTTATATCTGAGGTACTTTTTCTTTTCCCTTAGTTTAATTAGAAGATTGTTTACCTGATGTTAGTGGGTGTGAGGTGTGGAACAGCTTTTAGCCTGGCAGCTGACATATCTTGCTCTACTGCCCCACACTACATCATCAGCACTGTGACCTCACCGACTGTGACATCACTGCTACTTGGGAACAGCAAGTAGTGACTGCCAGGTCATTCACCTGTGATGTCACTGTCAGTGAGATCATAATGCTGATGATGTAGTGTGGAGCAATAGGAGTTAGATATCAGCTGCCAAGCAAAGCTGTTCCACATCAACACAATATTATCACATAGAATACTTTCTGATGAGCAAAAGGAAAAAAAAATACTTCAGAAATAAAAAGTTATAACTGATTACTACTTGAAATTTGTATTATTTTGCCATCCAACTCTTTTGACTCCACTAGCTCTTTAAATAAAATAAAAAAATTGGCTTTCACTTCATCAAAAACCCTCTGCAGCCATAATTATCAATGGATTAACATCACCATTCTCTTAAGTTCTCTCGGGGCACTAGACAAGGATGCCCACTCTCCCCTTATGTTTATGTAAGGGACAAATACTCAGCCACATGCACAGATGCATCATCCTCCCCCAAAGAATTTGAGTGCTTGACCCTAAAGATCAAACTTTCTCCTTCCAGTGCACTCTGTGTAATACGCTGCTATAGGCCCCCTTCTGCCGGTCCTCATCTCCTGTCTCACTTCAGTTCCATTCTGTGGCTCAGTTCCTTGGAAACCCTTATTCTTGGTGACCTGAACTACGATTGGCTATCAAGTGCATCAGCTCCCTTGAAATCCTTTTGTGACACTCTAGGGCTGATGCAACTCATTGGTGAGCCTACTCACCCAAATAAAAAGAACCTTAACAACAGCTCCCTCTTAGATGTAATTTTGGTTAGCAAGCCGCATCTGTTCTCTCATGTTGGAACACTTTTCTCAGACATTAGCGATCATTGTATAATCACCACCATTAGATCTGTGCACAACCCACAGTCTGTGGCAGAGTTCTCTATCAAAGAATTGCAAACACAACTTGATTTGTTTGCATATGTCCCGATATAGAAACATTCACCTTGATGGCAGGAATTCTTCCTAGCCAAAGCAGTTATCAGAGCATATATTATTTTTATGATATTTCACGTGAGGCTTTAAATAAGCATGCACCCTTGGTTAAGGTGCGGGTCAGGAGCAGCACCTGGGTGGTTCTCGCCTGAGCTCAAGTTTCCCTGTTAGAAAGGGTACTTTATTGAAAAAGCCAGAAGAAGCAAGAACGACTCAGATTGGTGTTTTTAAAAGCACGTAACAAGTGTACCAAGTTGGTCAGAGCAGCCAAGGCTGCCTACTATCATTCGGAGCTGGCCTCTGCCTCAAGAAATCCTTCAAAGCTCTGGAAAACATTAAAAGACATGTCTGGACACACTCCTGGTAATTCCATTCTAGCAAAATTAAGTCCGGTGGCAGTGTTATCTTTAACCGATCGGAGATATTGGAAGCCCTCAATTATTGTTTTGCAACGGCAGGGCTAGCATTTGATATTTCCCCTGCCAATGACCTCCGCACAGCTCAGGGCCCACCAACCCACGAGTCCCCCCCCCCACTGAGGAGGACTTCTCCCTTCTGCCTGTCTTTCTAAACAAGGTGGAAGACCTACTGCTGCAACTGAACACCAGGAAGGGTGCAGGCTTCGACTTCATAGAGCCAAACTATCTGAAATGTGCCTACCATATGCTTGCAGTGCCAATCTCCCACCTATTCAACATGTCACTCTTTCCTGGGTAGCCTCTCCCCTCAATGAAAAATAGCCCATGTCATCCCTCTATTAAAAGCAGGTCACCCCTGCGATCTAAATAATTACAGACCGATCTCCCTCCTCCCCATCCTGTCTAAATTACTAGAAAAAATAGTGTGTGGCCAGCTAGGGGTATACTTAGAATCCAGAAGCCTATTAAACCCGGTTCAGTCTGGATTCAGAGCAAAGCACAGCACCATAACAGCCCTAGCTAAGGTGACCAATGATTGGCTCCTAGACCTTGACAACAAGAAGCATGTCTGTGCCATTTTCTTGGATCTTAGTAAGGCATTCGACACAGTCGATCACAGCCTGCTTCTTTCCTCCCTAAGCACCTTAGGCCTGGACCATAAATCTATGTGCTGGTTTGCAGACTATCTCGGAGAATGGAAACAGCAGGTTAAAGCTGAAGGTGATCTTTCTCCATTAACACCTATGCTGAGGGCGTGCCCGGGCTCTATCCTTGGTCCCTCCTCTTTGCAGTCTACATTAACAACATCAATGACCCCATCAAAAAACCAACATCCACTTATTCATGGATGACACTGTACTGTACTTGAGTCATCCCACGCTGGAAGCAGCCTGTGAAGACCTCCAAGCTGAATTTAACCTTCTACAATACCAGCTCATAAACAAAAAGCTTTTTGCTCGGTGCGAAAAAGACAAAAGCCATGCTCTTCCCCCCTCCTTGCATGCAGCAATTCCTGCTGGGGGGGGGGGGCTATCCCACAAATTACCACTGTTCTTGGAGAAACACTAGAGTATGTAGCTAAATTCAAATATCTAGGAGTTTGGCTCGATCATAAACTTTACTTCACCGACCATCTCGAAGAACTACAGAAGAAACTAAGGCAAAGATTAGGACTATTCTACAGAATTAACCACCTGCTCACAAAGGAGGCCAAGATTCAACTGGTTCAAGCTGCCTTCCTATCTTTAATAAATTATATGGACCTGCTCTACAGCCACTGCACTGGCAAAGTTGGACACCCTCTACCACAGAGCTATCAGGTTCATTACTGGCCTTCCACTTTCCACACACCACTGCTCCCTGTACTCATCGTTAGGCTGGACTTCCCTTCACTATAAAAGGAATAGAAACGCCACCCTATGGGCCTTCAGAGCGGTGACCAACAAGCTCCCCTCATAAGTCTCAGATTGTATTCCCCAGAGTGTGTTAGGCACCTATGCTCTAAGGAGCTACTCCCTAATTGCCCTCCAAGTTCCAAGGATCAACACTCATTTTGGCAAAGCTGCTCTAAGGTTCTCTTTACGCACACTGTGGAATGGTTTACAAAGGAACTTGAAGCTGAGCTGCCCTGTTAGCCTGAATATCTTCAAGGTGCTCTATGATTTCTACATGAAAGCACCTTGCAAATGTTTTCCTCACCGCTAGCCCACTAATTCCGCAACTCCCTCTTTCCATCCTGATGCTCACCATGTTTCTACCCCTGGCTCTCACTCTTTCCCTATTAACTCTTCCTGCTGCACCCACCCTTCCCTGTCCACTCCAGCCTGACTAAAGTCCCACCCCATCCATAATAGTGTCCCAATTATCTACCCCTCATCCGTCATTATCATAATAAACAAGTACACGACAGCCATCATCACTTTCTGTGGTTTTAGCCCAATTTTTCCCCCAGTCATCAGTAATATATCCCTCCTCTTCTTTACCTCTCTAACCTGCCACCCCATGCACGGCCTCTTTCCCCTATATGTGCAGTTGCCGCCTGCCTCACTCAAAACATCTCTGCTTATAACCCCTGTGTACCTATGGTTGATTGTACATCTGCTGACTTCTTCAATTGTAAAATAATACTGTTTTTTTTTTATTTCAACCTTGTACTGTACTGTATACACTGTATATACTTTTTCTTCCTTGTATGTTATTGCTTTTTGTATACCTGCTTCTGTACTGTACTTTGATGTATTCATGACCAGGTCCACCTTGCAAATGAGCCTTGCTCAATGGTGCCTACCTGGATAAATAAAGATTTTGATTGATTGATTGATTATATCTTTATCATGACCAGTAAAGGGATTCAATACCTTGGAATATTGATTTGTGCAGATGTGAGTTTAATTCCAAGAATCAACTTTGACCCATTACTGCAAGATAAGTGGACTGACCTACAGAGATGTGCTAAACTTAATCTGTCACTATTAGGGAAAATTAATTCCTTTCAAAAGATAATTGCACCTAAATTATTTTACTTCATTCAGAATCTTCCTATGGCCCTTGATGGCGAACTCTACAAGCAATTAGAAACAATAAGTATAAAGTTCCTTTGGGAAGATATGCCCCTCCCGAAAAAAAAAAAAATCTTAAAAAAAAAAAATTCAGAGCTCTTCTAGATTTAAGAAGATTTGCTTTACTGTGGTGGGAAAGATACCACTGGGCATTTCTAGCCTGACAAAATTTACAACATGTTTGCAACTACCAGGTACTAGAGACTCCGCTATGTTGCCAGCTCGAATCCCAGCTTTTAAGACCTATCCAGATTCAAGAGTTGCTGTTTTTGCCTATACCACCTTCAACTAAAAAGAACCCAATTATTTTATTTATTTATTTCAGATTCAGATTAATACCTTTGAGCCGAGTTACATTAGCAACAGATGTATACAGGGATGCTATGAAACTAAAGTAGACAAAGATACAACCGGAGATATCAATCCAAAGGTGCTATGTAGCAGATGCTCCATAGATTATTGCTGGATGCACTAAGATTTTAAGAAAAGTATTCAGACAAATTAATCCTCAAGCCATACTTGTTTGAGAGGCCCCCTTTATGGGGAAATCCATTTATTCAGTATTCCAATTTATCTTTTTTTGTGTGTGTGTTATGCTGTTTTATCTTCCGCTCCATCCACACTGCCCACTCCTGCGGGTGGCTTAAGCCAGCATGCCATCGCACTGTGCTCCATCCAGATGCTGTCTGCTGTCCCCCATTGTGCCTCTTTCCCCAACTGACCCAACATATCCCTTTGTTCGGGGGGGACCCCCCCTCCTGTGGTCACAACCAGGAGGGAAGACTTTCATGTGCCCGAAGGCACATTCTTCCATCCTCACCGAGGGGAGGTGATGGTACAGTCGGGGCTATCGTGTGGGTTTCATGGTGGTGGAGAAGTGAGGAGTCATCATCTGGGTGGTGAGGCACCCATGTCTTTTTCTGCTTTTCAGCTCACCCATCTCCCAATGTGACCCATCAAGGACATCCTAGCGTGCAGACGTATGGTGGTACATCGAGGCCACACATTACCAAGTACGACTCCAATCCACTACCTAGGGTTGCAGATCTGCTCCCCAGGAGGAGATCATCAAAGGACACTCTTCACTCTCTCCCTGCCAGTCTCTGCTCCTGGAACTCAGGCTCAGGACGCAAACCTGGAGTCGCCAGGGTGCCGGCGAACTTCTTCACTTGGCACCACGGACCAGCCAATTCACCTCTAAAAGACCCAGAATGGGAAGATTGGGGTCAAGTCTCAAGGATGTAAATGATACAAAATCTAAAGTACTATTATCCTTTGAGGAACTCAAGCTAAAATCTGGGTTACACAAATTCCAGTTCTACTCATATCTACAGCTTAGAGATGTCCTAATTACTCTGCTGGGCCCTGAATTGATGCTCTCTAATTTTTCTGAATGGGCACAGTTTGTTAAATGTCATCCTTGAAAAAAGAAGCAAGCCTGATGTATAAATTACTTTTGCAACCTGAACTAAATCTTACAGACAGGTCTAAAATGAAATGGGAACAGGAACTTAATCTGACTTTGTCTGCAGAGGATAGGGAAAATTGAAAAACTCTCCAGTAAAGAAACACAAGGGAAAATAAAACAGTACAAAATATTACATCATTATTATTATTACTCTTATTATTATTCACCCTACAAATTAGAAACACTAAGCTATCATCCCAATGGTGAGTACTGGAGATGAAATCACCCCCATGCTGATCTAACTCACATGCTTTGGAGATCTCCCAGGCTTAAACAGTGCTGGAAAGAAATCTATGAAATACATAAGTTCTGAAGTCACAATATGCAATCGTCCTGTAACTCCCTCCTTGTTTTTACTCGGTGTTTTTCCTCAGAATACTGTCATTAAAAAAGGAAAGAAACTATGGGTACTAGTAGCCCTTTAGAGCACCAGAAGGCTTCTATTGGCTAAATGGAAATCCAAATTGCCCCCCTCACTTGAGAAATGGTTGAAATATATGGGAGTTACAGCTAATAATGGCTGTGATTCACTATAGTGTGGATTGCCAAGCACCGCATATCTGAGGCACGTAGACAACCCTAAGTGTGAATGCCGTGCAGTGGACACCCAGTGGCATTCACCATCGAAGCGCATGCCAGTTCCACACTTCATCCCCCAGCTGCCCAAGCATCTAAGTGCCATGAGTGGTCTGGGGGTGTGCTGGGGGTGTGCCCACATTCCATGCTATGCACAAAGGTGTGTATGTGGTGCAGAGTGCCGGGCTATGGTACACAACTGGGAACCTTCCATAAGTGCTCTGTGTCCCCCAGTGGACACCTGCCAGCAGTGGCACCCAGACCTCTGCCACAATGATTCCCCAGCCCACTAGGCTGACAAAGAGGGCTGGGAGCAGCCATTCAAGCATGTGCCCTGCTGTGCTCAAACGTCAGATCCATGCCTACCCACACTCGCCTCCTCCCACGGTGCAAGGGATCCACTCAGAGACCCAGGACAAGCATCCAATTGGATGTCTGCCATATCCACAGCGCCACACCCATCCTCCCCCTGCCAATCTGTGCAACAGAGGGTGGGGCCATGGACAGGTGGCCAATGATAGTGAATGCTGGCCGGCACACACCTGTCCATGGGTGCGAGGCTGCGCAGGTGGGGTATGCACATTTTGTGTGTGAAGCATGCCCTTTAGTGAATTGTGACCAATGAGAGAATTAGTTTTCACTACTCTGCAAACTGGATGTCTTTTAAAATCTGGTCTCCATATTTACAGTTACAGCTATAAGTAATTTTATTTTTCCTCGTGTGTGACTTTATCTAGAGGGTATATGTTTTTTGGTTAATTTGAACATGAGCTGTTATTGTGGTCCTTTTGATGTATCCTTAGTAATTGCTTTTGATGTCTATGAATCTATGTAATAATGTCTGAGTTAAATAAAAATGTTTTACTGTAAAAAAAAAAAAGCTATAGATAGTGGGAAGATTTCCTCCATTTATAACACAAAATGTTCCTTAGATTATATAGGGTCGCACCTGGAAATGACCTTCGGCTCAGTGTGCCTTTCCTGGTTACCAAATGTTTAAAGAAATAAAATGAATATAAACTGATTTAGTGAAGACCCCTCCAAATAATTGTACTTAACCTATGCTAAATATTTTGTAACAAAGACATTGTTACCTTTTTATTTTACTTCTTTTCTTGTCTTAGTCTACCTTAATGTATTAGCATGAAAATATGTGTAATATTTTGTGATGCTTTTTTTTCTTTTCGATGTGTAAAGAGGAAAATTAGTAAATAAAACAGTAAAAGCAAACAAACAAAAAAGGAAGAGGTTCTAGCCCAATGTAAGGTCCTTTTGATAACAAGACCAAAGTGTAGAGGTTCTGCTATGGGTGAGATTTCAAGAGGGGACGTGGAGTGGGAGGATAAGGAGACACAAGTGCCGTTGAAGGTTTCAGAAGTAGTAGTGACAGTAGTAAAGCTTATTTTATACAGCAAAACAGCCTATTTACAGTGCTATCCTACGTAGGAACCTGGTTACAGACTTAGAAAATAATGATGAGAATGAAGCGATACGATATGAGAATGACAATTTAGCACATGACGAAACCTGACCTGAGAATGCTGCTCTAGTGCTGGCAGAAACAGTTCCACCTTTTTTGTTTGCTTTTCTGTTTAGTAATTCATTGCAAAGGAGGAAAATATTGGCATCTGTTTAGAACAGGCCTTAGGTGTAAGGTAGGTCTTTAAATCCCTTAAGCATGTGGCTGGCTCAAGTACAAGTTACATAAAGGCACACGTGGAGTGCAACGCTGTAACATTATTGGTCCATTGAGCCTATTTTTATGCTAAAAGTAGTAACTCAAAATATTGTTCTTAAAGAACAGATCAGTCAGGGCTGTCCTGCTGGTACAGAGACGATGCTACTGTGTGCGATACCACTGATTTAGGTTCAAAAATGAGACAGGTGTCAGAGGACTAGGCAGGGAGGAAGGCTCAACATCCCATAAGGGCAACCTGAAATTTCTGTTTGGAGAGTGAATTAAGAAAGCTCATGAAGTAGGCGGGAAAGGCATGGGAGCATTTTAAATCCACTGTTCTTACGGCTAACTGGCACAGATACACGGAACTAAGGAATACCTACAAATGAACCTCAAAAATGCTAAATGAATATATTTCAGAAACCTACAGGAGAAAAACTATCTGATATTAAACATTTATGGGCACAGATTAATTTTATACTACAGGGCCGTGTTGCCCACCCGAGCATGGTAGTATCCAGTCAAAACCACAACAGCAAATACATGTGGTCAAAAAGCATGTGGTCATAACAGCGCCATGCAGTTTCAGAGTTTGTATATCTAATCTAGCACAGTTTTGGACTGCATGGTTTTGTACTGACCGCAAGGCACAATTTTTGACTGTGCGGTCTTGACATAGCGTCGGGCAGGACAGAATGGCTGACTTTCAGCTATACAGTGACCCCCTCAGCTACTACAAATGCTTTTAACAGTTTTTTTACTGATCTGAAAAGGTTTAAACTTCCTACCTCTGGGCCTTCTACCACACACACACACTTCCTCTAATCTTGTGGAAAGAGGTGTTAACCCAGTTAGGGTGGTTAAAATTGATGACTCCACTGGCTTTGACAAACTTGAGCCTGAATTACTAAAATTAGCTGCCGCAATTATTGCCACTCCTATCAGGCTTCTCTTCAATAAATCATTAATGGTGTTATATATCCCAGAAAGAGGGCAAGCGACCATGCAGTTCTGGTGTTCATATCTGAAGAAGGATGTCAAGCTACTGGAGGGGGTCCAGAGGAGGGTGATCAGGATGATCCAGGGTATGGGGGACAAAACATATGAGGAGAGGATGAGTGAGCTAAACATGTACTCCCTGGAGGATAGGAGAGAGAGAGAGAGGGGGGACATGATAAAGACCTTAAGGTACCTTAAGGGAATACACAGGTTAAAATCTGAGGGCATCTTTAACTTAAGGAAGGAAGGTACAACAAGGGGGCACAGCATGAAGCTATTCAGGGGTAGATTTAAGAAGGAAATGAGGAGGCACTTTGTCACTGAAAGAGTGGTGTCGGGGTGGAACGAGTTTCCAGAGGAGGTGGTTATGGTAAATACAGTGGCTAGTTTCAAGGGGGTGGGATAGGGTGAAGAAGAAAATTAGGGTAGGTGTTCCTGGGATGGGGAAGGGGAGGGTACTAGGAGAGGGATAGTCAACTCCAGAGGGAGTGGGGAGCAGCTCCATGGAACTAACTAGAGCTGCACACTCAAGCAGGCTTGATAGACCCATATGGCCTGTTTCTGCTGGCAAATTTGTTTGTTCATACGGTAGTACCTGTACATAAGGGTGATCCCAAGGAACCAGAGAAGAACTAACACCCTATTTCACTTCTAAGCTTTCTAGATAAAGGTCAGGAGAGACTGTCGTATAATCATCTCCAAGAGTACCTCAAGCAGCAGCATCTACAGACTGACAAGCCACATGTTTTTTTTTAATTCAATTCAAAGTTTATTTAACCAGGATAACACCATTGAGACAACTCATTTGCAAGGAGGTCCTGGAGGAACATACAAAACACAGTACATTTGCAGTGATACAATGCGGATTCAGGCAAGATATTACATACAGGAAAAGTAGACATAAAGAAATTAACTGGGTACAATACAGCATAGCATAGCAGAAATATTCTAACTCTATAGCAAATTCCTATGTAACCCCTAGGTGGTGCTATCCCAAGGGCTACTATCCCTGCTGCTTGGCTAGTTGCAGGTTAAGGGGCCTGGGTGCTAGCAGGTGTCTCCACCCAGAGGATAGGGTTGTTAGTAACAAGGCTAACCTGGGTACAGCCCTCAGGACACTGTAACCCCCCTCTTTCCCCTCTAGTGGCCTAGACAATATGCAACAAACACTTTTACAGTAACCCCTGTTCAGCATACAAATCCCCACAGTGTTTGCACTTACCACCAGGGCTGGTTCCACCAGTTCGACCCTGGAGACCCCCTGTAAAACAAGGTTAGGCACAGCAAATAACAACAGTACAGTGCTTTTGGTACAAACTGAAACCACAGACAGATTAAATGCAAAAAGAGTTGGATCTGATTTATTCAGGGGAATTGAACAAGAGAGGGGTGTAATCAGATTGATTGATTCTAAAACTGATCTAGTCAGGCAATTATGCATACACGTTTAGTCCCTGCACAGTCACATGCTCTGGGTACCCAGTTAGAAGTAAGGTGGGTTAGCCTGGAACGTTGCCCGGGGTAGGCCAGCGTCGCAGCTGGTTGGGGCCCTGTGATGAAAAGAAAAGGCATGCACAACCACACACAATTTGTAATCCAGAGCCAGGAGGCTCAGTTCGTGATGATTAGACAAAATAATTAAATCAGATGACACACTTTGATTGAGCTGTTGTTGCAGGGAGCTACCCTGGTGTTTACTCACGCTACCCAGTACAGGACACAGGATGGATGAAATGGAGACTGTAGGATGACTTGCTGGTTTGCCAGGAGAAGCAAGGCTCACACGATTCACCGTGGTGTCATCCCTGTTCATAATGTTGAGCAGGGGGCTGATCCCCAGGCAGGTCTCTTGTCGAAGATGTTCTCTGTGCCTGAAGTAGCTGGCTGAGCCAGTGTGGCAGGGCCCATGCCAGGTAAGACAGTTGGATATCAGTCCTGGAAGGCTGGATGCAGTTTCCAGCAAGCGTGGCACAATTAAACAGTGGGGACCAAATCACGACCCACTAATAGCAAACAGCACATTTATAGTAAAGCAATCACCATACCACAATGCAGATAGCAGTCCGGCAGCAATATCATGTGTCTGAACAAAACCGAAATTCTTTGACAACTGGATGTCCTGACAGGCCGATCACATACAGCAAATCTTGGTCTTCTTCAGGTTTAAATCTGGTCACTCTTCAGTGGCTTTGTCACACTCCAATTGGATACAGTCGATTGCTAAGCCTTTCAAGGATTCCCTGCAAGGGACAGCAGGCAGACCCGCCAAACTCAGCCTTTCCACCAATCTCCTGCATGAACTACGCAGAAGCAGCTACTCGAATCTCTCGAGCTGTTCACTCTCCAAACTCTACCTCCAGACTGACTCACTGCAGCAGGCAGCTTGGGAATTTCCCTTCAATCCAAAAGGTTCGATTCACTGATTCATCTGTCTGTCAAAAGCAAGGGCTCCCCCTCCAGGTGCATTTAGGCGCCAAAGTCTAAAAACTACAATTTCTACAGAAATTCACTCCCACAAGACCCCTTGGGACAGACTCCATTTTAGGGTCCCCAAAGGTACTGATTGGCCCATTCTGGCAGTCCAGGACCAAGATGGTGGTGATAAACAGAACTGTCCATGCTGCAAAGAAGGCAGGTTAGACAAACTACAATATCATTAATAGTCAAATAGACAATCGGCAAATAAGTACAGCTTCTAATAGAGCTCCCTCTGAGCAAACAGCGATGGCAGAATGGAGTGATTATCTGGCAGCCCGGGAGGGACTCGAGCATAGGAACACTCAGCCCCCTCCCAGATTAAATAAGCACCATGTTACAGGCAGCTGTTAAAGAGACAGAGCACAGAGGCATTTAGGTGCTCTCATACAACACTTTTAAAATGCTGAGACACAGGATACCAGCCTGGCAGTGGGCATTTAGGCACGCCCAATGAAGTCTTTCAGGAACCCCCATTTGTAGAGGGGTTACACCTATACAGGTGAAAAGAAAAGAAAGAAAAAAAACTTAGTGCCAAAGAGAAGTAGGAATGATAGAAGAGAACATAAAATGCTAGATCAGGGAGAATTCTAGCAATAGAGGAGGGTCAAAGGCAGAAAAGACGTGCAAGGTACAAAAAAAAAGTAACAGGAATGGGAGAGGAGAGCAGATATGAGGGAAGGGAGTGGGTGGAGGATGCAGAAGAATAAGAAGCGATGAGGTGAGGGGAGCAACAAGAGGGATGGAAGCTACACAATTGCTTAATACTTGTGCAGGATGAAGATGAAGGGGTTTAAAGGGGGAGGGAGCAAAACCAAGCCAGAAAGGAGATGAGGAGAGTTAGAAGAGGAATGGGATGGAGGAAGAGGGGAGGATTAAGTGCCAGAAGTCATAGAATTGTTGCTTAATATTAGTGCAGGATGAAAAGGGTTTGAGGGGGAGGAAGCAAATCAGGCCAGAAGGGAGATGGGGAGAATTGGGAGATAGATGAGGTGGGGGAAAGGGAGGATTAAGTGCCGGAAGTCATAGAGAATGTACATGATTACAGTAGGCGAAGTCAGCATAGCAGTTACCTTCATCCTTCAACAGACATCCAATCAAGGTTTTAAATGTACGCAGGCCAATAGTAAGATTAAGTTTAGGAGTTTTTTGTATGGTGTTCCATAGGGTCGGCAGGGCATAACTTGGGATTGATGAGCCGAACCGAGCTCTGATCTGTGGAGTATCAAATATTATATATGAGGACTTCCTAAGTATGTACACACTGGGGGTACATTTAAATATGGAGCAGATATAGGGAGAGAGTTTCAGGGTTATTGTTCTATAAACCAAGAGGGATGCATTGCGGTACCTCCTAACACTAAGGGATGGTTTTAGGAAACACCATGGGATCAAGACATCCCTGGTAACACTGTCCTCTGATATACTAGGTGCTATAGGTATGAAAAATGGGTATATGACTAGTGTGGATTTCACTGACCTCACCAAAGCTTTTAATTTCACTATCATAGCCTTCTGTTAGGTAAACTGCAACACTTAGGTCTTCACAGTCTTTCCTGTCGTTGGTTTAATCACTACCTGATGAGCAGGTCACGGCAGGTGAAGTGGAAGGGTATCCAATCAGTGCAAAGACCCATCAATAACCATGTCCCCCCCCCCCAAGGCTCAATAATGGGTCCTTTAGTTTTCTCCCTATTTGTAAATGACATTCCAGACAACTGTGTTGCAGCCAGTCTACAGCTGTATGCTGATGATGCTGTCTTGTACGGAAGTTCAAATGACACTAGTCTAATCAGCAGCTAACATGCAAATGACTTTAGGGAGCTAGAAGAATAGTTTCTTAATAAGCTGGTTCCAAAACCAGAGGCCCATCAGATGCTTGCAGCATTGCTCTTTAGTGGCTATATGCAGTCAGTTTCAGGGGGGTGGAGGATGGGGACGTTACAGAAATACAGTGGTGACCTTTACTTTCTATGCTGACGATACCAAGCTATCTTTATTTATCCTTTAGATTAAACCTATCAAAGGTAACTTTGTGCTTAACTGAGTCTCTGAATGAGAAGAGAACTTGCATGTTGAGTAGTTGATTCATGATAAACCTAGATATAGCCCCCTTCCCTCCTCCGGGGGTTGCAGCTGGCATGGCTGGTCCCAGGGGTGTTGGGAATACAACTCTTAACCCCATTACCCACATAATTGTTTAGGTGTGCCATGCTCTGGTAAGGAACTCCTAAGTCTGCATATCATGCAACAGTAATATTTGGATAGGCTCTAACAGTGTACTTCTAACCAATCACACCAAGCACTGGCATACAGATATTCTATTCTTGGGAAGGACATAACATGGGAGCCTGATCCTCAAGTATAGGGCACTCTGGAGGTTGCCACCCATCCACCTATTAATGCTCCAAAGATTCTGACATCTACTTCCGATAAAGAATAACTGAGTAACGGTAGAGCAAAAATCAATAAATAATGGTAACGGATATCTACAAAGCACAATGGCCTCTGAGCTAGTAGTCTTTAACTTCAAAGCCTTCCAAGAGCACATATAAAGACCTTTAGCAAACTGTGCGCTAAGCAGTGGGAGATGCCACCTCTGATGCTCTGGCACTTTCACTCTCAGCTGCAAACTTACAGTAGGTTCTTTTGACATTTGCACCTATCCATGGTGGGTCTGCAGTCAGAATATTAACACTCTGTGGTGGTTAAACTGGACTATGGAACTTTGGCTCAGGCTCCAGGGTCACCTATACTATATCTTCCCTAGACACCACTCCAGTGTCCTTTCCCTTAACCTGGAACCCCATCTAGGCTCCTAGAAAAGAACAGCACCCTGACCTGAAGAACATCCAAAGTCCCCTATTTACTGAGGACTCCTCCTGAGATGATGATTTACTATCACATGGGTGCATAACTCTGGAATAAATCCCATGTCCAATAACAGCCTACAATTTCAGTCCATGTCTACCTTGACATTCAGAAGGTATAAGTAAATGCGAGGGAGGACATGGAGGTGTACCAAGTAAAACAGAGGAGCAAAGCCACAGGCAGAGAAAGCAGAGCCAAAGGGTTGCTAAACAGGATAAGACTTTCTTCAGGAACATAAGTGAGAGTGAGAAGACACTGTCAGGCAGTGTCAGTGGCTCAGTAGGTATTTTAGTGAATGATGGAAATTTGGCCAGGACACCGGGAAATTCCCTACTCTTTTCGATAAGTGCCATGGGATCTTTAACATCCACCTGAACTACCACCAATCCAGGCAGATGAGACCTCGGTTTAACGTCTCATCTGAAAGACTGCACTCAGAAGTGCAGCACCCTCTCATTACGCCAGGTGCAGGGCATCAGATGGCATGCAAGATCTATGTCTGTAGAGAGGCCAATCCTGGTGTTTACCACCTTACAGATCAGGTTTGTGTCTAATGGAATGAAAGGGAGGAGTCAAGGGTGATGCCGAGATAGCTGAAGTTTTATTTATTTAGTTTTGTTGACTGGGTAAGTGCACTAGACAAATTCTTGCCTATTCTCAGGCACAACCTGGGGAGGGATACAGATCGTGTCAACTGACCTTGAACCAGATTAAGTTGTTGGTGGTATTTTAGTGAATGGGGAAACTTGACCAGGGCACTGGGAAATTCCCCATCTCTTTTCGAGATGTGCATGGGATCTTTAACATCCACCTGAACTACCACTGCAACAGGCAGATGGGACCTCGGTTTTAACATCTCATCCAAAAGCGGCACCTCAGGGTGCAGCACCCCTCATGCTGCACTGCAGTGTCAGCATTGGGATATTAACTCAAGTGCCTGATGTGGGGAGATTTCACAACAAGTTATGTACTTGTTCCAGGGATATGTGCTGACAGTTAAGAATGTTTAGTGGAGAGCCTTTGTTTTGTTTTATGGGTTGGCAAACCCATCATGTGGAAGAAGGATCCCGATTCAATGGTAATGGCCCCTAGCACCCAGTGTACCATTCAAGGGATGTCCACCTCTGGAAAGATGTCAAGAACAAAATACTGATGTTGGATGTGCCAGGCGATGGAAAATTGCCAGAAGGATTGTTGGTCAAGCCCAGCATCTTGCCAGCTCATGCCCATGCCTATGCATGACGAGTGATGGTCCAGATTCACAATGTGTCAGATTGGGAGATCCGGGTGAACAGAGGGTGCACCCTAGCCATGATACACTGCGCAGACTCTGCATTATTGCCCAGCAACAAGCACCCTGGTGAGAAGGAGAGAGAGAGACCCCAGACTTGTTTGACTTTGGTGACTCCCTGTTGCCAGCCGAATGGAAGGCTAGAATTAGCAAGAATCTTGCCCAGACAGACCAAGTATTTTCATTGAAGGAATGGGATGTGGGATGTGTCCCGAGTGCGGAGCATCACATACGCCTGCATGATGAATGGCCAATTCGAGAGGTCCACGCCTAGCCCCAGTAGACATAGATGATGTGAGAAGACACCTGCAGGAAATGCTCGCTGCTGGCGTGATACAAGAATCCAGAAGCCCATACACCTCTCCCATTGTGGTTGTGCATAAGAAGAATGGGTCTGTGAAGATGTGTGTTGATTATCAAACCCTGAACCGGCGCACCATCCCAGACCAATACACTATGCCTCATATTCAAGATGCTCTGGACTGTTTGAATGGGAGCAAATGTTCTCGGTGTTGTATTTTCGCAGTGGATACTACCAGATCCCGATGGCCCCAAAAGACCATGAGAAAACAGCCTTCATCTGTCCATTGAGGTTCTACGAGTTTCTGAGGATGCCACAGGAGATATCAGGTGCCCCGGACACCTTTCAGCGACTGATGGAATGTGCGGTGGGAGATATGAATTTGCTGGAATGCCTGGTGTACTTGGACGATGTCATTGTGTTTGGGAGCACCTTAGAGGAGCATGAGAACCGACTGTTTAAAGTCCTAGACCTACTGGAAGACTTCAGCCTCAAGCTGTCCATTGACAAGTGCCAGTTTTCCAAACCTCAGTGAGTATGTGGGCACATAGTATCTATAAAGGATAGACATTGATCCCACTAAGGTTGAAGCACTGACTACTTGGCCCAGCCCCATAATCTGAAAGAACTACAACATTTCCTGGGGTTCTGTGGCTACTACTGCAGGTTCATAAAAGACTATTCCAAGGTGATTCACCCACTCTTGAACCTTACCCAGGGTTACCCATCTACCAATCATAAATACAAAAAAGGGGCTGTTAAAGAACCAGAAAAAGTATACTTCCACCCAGATGATGCCCGACTGTGAAGCAGCCTTCCATGAGATCATATACCTGCTCACCCACGCCACCATCCTCGCCCATGCTGACCCCACCAAACCCTATGTGCTGCATATGGATGCTAGTCTGCAGGCTGTAGGAGTGGTGCTGTATCAAAACCATGAGGATGGCCTGAGACCAGTAGCTTTCACCAGTAAGAGCTTGATCCAGTCGGACGAAATTACCCTGTGCATAAGTTAGAGTTCCTTGTGCTAAAATGGGCCATCACTGACCAGTTTCACGAACACCTCTATGGGGCAAAGATATTGGTGAAGACTGACAATAACCTGTTGACCTATGTACAAACTTCAGCTAATTTAGATGCCACTGGGCACCGGTGGCTGTCTGCATTATCAACCTATGATTACGCTGTCGAATACAAACCCAGCCTGAACCATATTGATGCTGACGCCCTATCACGACGGCCCACTTCCAAGAGTGATTGGGTCAGGCTGTCTGAACCTGACATTTGAGCATTGTGCCAAAAGTTTGATAGAGATGAACAGATGTCTGCGGACACAGTGAACTGTTTAGTAGATTGCTTGGGCCCTTCTGACTCCTGCATACCTGCTGCTTATTGCCACTTCTCTACTCTAGGTATTAGTGCACTACCTCAATTTGACAATGACAGCATTCAGTGGGCTCAATCCCAAGATTCTATGATTCAGCCAGCACTTGATGCCCTGCATGCGGGGAAAGATGTGTCTAAGTTACATTCCACTGACTTGCAAACTGCTTTATTGTTTAAAGAAGGCCCCAGATTGAAGTTGCTCAATCAGTTGTTGTATAGAGAGACAGTTGATTGTAGTGGCAAAGCAGACAAGCAACAATTGGTCCTGCCAGGGCCTTTAAAGATATGGTACTGAGGTCCCTTTACAATCACTTGGGGCACCTCGGTATTGAAAGAACCCTTGACTTGAGTGCGATCTAATCTAGTGGCCCAAAATGGGGCGATGTTGAGCACCATGTAAAGACTTATAGTTGCTGCCTGCAAAGAAAGCCTTGCCTCAGAGGGCTGCCCCTTGTTAATGTTACTATCAGCACCCGTGGAACTAGTCTGCATAGACTTCTTGAGTTTAGAGCCTGATCAGCAAAACATTGGCAATGTGTTAGTGGTTATGGATCATTTCACATGGTATGCACAAGCTTTTACCACCAAAGATCAAAAGGCATCTACCATGGCCAAGGTGCTAGTGGAAAATGTCTTCATCCACTATGGTGGCCCCCAGCGGATCCACTCTGACCAGAGCAGAGACTTTGAGAGTCGACTAATCAAAGAAATGCTTTCTCTATGGGGGGTGGAAAGTCAAGAACCACCCCCTATCACCCACAGGAAGACCCTCAACCAGAACATTTTAACCGCACCCTTCTAGAAAATGCTGGGCACCCTCCACCCAAAGGACAAGCAGGTACATGCATACAATTGCACGAAAAATGATACTACTGGGTTCTCCCCCTACTGCCTCATGTTCGGGAGAGAGGCCCAGCTGCCAGTTGATGACTGTTTTGGGGTCTCTCCAGATGGGGTCTGAGACGAAAACTACTTGCAATATGTACAAAAACTGAAAGCTCAATTGAACCATGCCTATCAACTGGCCCAGACAATGGCCGTCAAGAGAAATCTAGCCAACAAAGAGAGGCATGATAAAAAAGTAAAGGCTCAAGAGCTTCGACCTGGAGATCGTGTGTTGTTACGCAATTTGGGACTGCATGGTAAACACAAAATTGCTGATCGGTGGCACCATCTTCCCCATGTAGTAGTTGGAAAGTTGGATGATTTATCTGTGCACAAGGTGCGCCCAACTCCAAAGCTGCCAAGACCATGCACCGTAACCACTTGCTACCTATCGTCCAAGTCATGATTGAGGCTGAACCCCCAGAAATTGAGCCCCCTTGGCCGGTGACTCATGCTGCTGTAAGAAAGACAGAGTCAACCTACCCTGGTGGTCACAGATTTAAGGTTTCCTCCGTAGCAGGCCCAAAATGATAGTGACTGTCAGTCCACTTCTGATGAAAGTGAGTGCGACTATACCTATTACCCCTCTTATGAACTAAGTCAGCTGTTTCGAGGTAACCCCATGATTAATTGTGGGGATGAAGCTGGGCCTTCTGGACTGGCGAACCCCTTCCCCCCAGCTTTGTCCTTGGAGCCAATGCTCCCTGAAAGTGAAGTGCAAAGTATCACATCTGAAGATGCTGAGTCTCTGTGTATTGTGGAACTGTATGATTTACCTGAGGGAGGGGCTGATGGAATGAGTCTTTCTGGTGATATACCAGAACTTGAAGAACACTATGAGGGTGCTGACCACCCCCCCCCTTCAGTGCCTCAAAGCTTGATTGTGCCTGAGCCTTCCCAAAATGAGTCAAGTGTTGTAGAAACAGAGCAAGAAGCTGACAGTGCTCCAAGTTTGGGCATTCCCATCCAGGCAGAGGCACCCCTCACAAGTGACGAGAGTCCCCAGACCAGTGCTGAGAGTACAGAGACTGTAGTTGTCCCCCTCAGAAAGACTGGCTGAGCTGTCAAGCCAGTAGTATGCCTCAGTTATGATTCTCCCGTGAGGCCAGTGGATTTGCCTCTCAATGTGGTGCACAGAGGTGTTTATGTCTCACCAAGTTCACTGCCCAAATTGAGCTTGACAGCCAATTCCAGGTTATTTGTCTTTCCTTCTCACCATGGTGCCCCCGACCCCTCTAGCCCCAAGTTAGCTGATAGGGAAGGGCCCCCTCTTACATTGTTTAAGATACAAGAAGTTATTACCTGATTCCGTATAGTAATGTTCAATTTACCTGTGTGAAATATGCACAATGTGTTGTCAGAATGGATATAGTATCATGAAGTGTACTGAATATGTATAGTAAAGTAATACGTTTATGTTAACTGATGCATGATTGTACAGACTTGACGTGGGCCAAGTTTTTCTCAGGCAGGAAGGTGTAACCCCCTACAAATGGGGTTCGAAAAGTCTTCCTTGAGCTTGCCTAAATGCTCACTGCCAGGCGGCGTCCTGCATTTAACAGTTTAAATGTGATTGCCAGAGAGTGCCTCTATAGCCTCTGTGTACTGTCTCTTTAAGAGCTGCCTGGATTGCAGTCATAAGTAATCTGAGAGGAACTCTGTTGAGAGATGTAACTATCAATATCACTCTAAATGATTTTCAGCAAATAAAGTAGTTTTTAACCTGCCTTCTTTGCAGCAAGGACTGTCTTGTTTATCCCCACCATTTGGCCGGACTGCGAATTGAACTAATCAGTTCTGGTGGAACCTAAATGGAGCGGACTACAGGAGCTGTCTGGAGTCAAAATCTGTAGGAAATGTAGTTTTGTGCTTTGGTGCCTTTTTGCACCTGAAGGAAGCCTTTGTTGTGACTGACAGGCAGGTCAGCCAACCAAACCATTTGGATCTTGGGGGATTTCCAAGACTGCTTGCAATTTTCAGTTAGTTCTGGGCTGAGAAGTGAAGAAGTAAGAGCTCAAGTGATTTGGGCAAGAGTTCTGTGTAGTTTTGCATGGGAGAACTGTGAAAGGCCTGAGTTGTGGCTGCATGTCTGCCTGATGCCCCTGAGAGGGAGAGAAGAGAATTATTTCGGACTAAATCCAAGTTTGTGAGAACGAAGTAAGCCACTGATTTGTTTACTAGGCTCATACCTGAAGAAGACTGAAGATTTTGCTGAATGCGATCGGCCTGTCAGGATTTCCAACTGCTTTTGAATCCCCGGTTTGTGCAGAGACTTTGCAATCATGACCGGAGAGTGGTTTTCCTGGTACAGTAGAATTTCCTTACATGTAAATGTGCTGTGAGTTGTTAGTGGGTTATGATTTGGTTCCCCACTGTGTAAACTGGGTTCTGCTTACTGGAAGCTGTATCCAGTCCAAAATGGACTGTATCTGAATTTGTCTCCATTTGGCCAGGGCCTTGCCATACTGGCCCAGCCAGACACCCACTGCACAGAAAAAGCCATCGATGAGAGACCTGCCTGAGGATCAGCCCCCTGCTCCACGCTTGAACAGGAACAATGCCTCGGCACTTCGCATGGGCCCTGCTTCTCCTGGCACTCCAGATTAACCACCTGCTGTCCCGATGTTTGTCCAGCCTGTGTCCAGTCTTGGGTATTGTGAGTAATCATCAGGGTAGCTCCCTGCAACAACAGCCTAATCTAAAAGTGTGTCATCTGATTGTCTTGTTATTTTCTTTTCACGAACTGAGCCCTCCAGCTCCAGATTACAAATAGTGTGTGTTGTGCATGTTGTTTTCTTCCATCACAGGGCCCCAACCAGCTGCAACATCCTTGGCTAGCCCACCGTTCTCCATCTGGGTACCCATAGTGTGTGACTGTTTATGGACCCTGGAGTGCATGCATAACTGTTATATTGATATAGCCTTTTAAGAAATTAACCTGATTACGCCCTCCCTTGTTCAAGTCCCTAAATAAATCAGATCTAACTCTTTTTTGCATTTACCCTGACTGTGGTTCCAGTTTGTGCAAGAGTACTGTACTGCTGTTATTTGCTGTGTATAACCTTGTTTTACAGGGGGTCCCCAGGGCCAGGCCAGAGGAAAGCCCTGGTGGTAAGTGCAAACAGTGTGGGTACTTGTGTGGTGTATCAGGGGTATTGTGAAAGTGATTATTGTGTATTGTTCCGGCCACTAGTAAGGAAAGAGGGGAGTTACAGTGTCCCGGAGGGCTGTGCCCAGGTTAGCTTGACCAGTACCAACCCTGACCTCTGGGTGGAGGGACCCATTTCAGAACTCAGGCCCCTTAACCTGCTACTAGCCAAGCAGGCAGGGATGGTAGCCCTTGGGATAGCACCACCTAAGGGTTACACTTGTATTATTTATTCTTTGTAGCCATTATTTGCTAACTCTGTATTTTGTGAGGTGTATACTGTGGCACATGTCATCACTGCTGACACAGAAGCTGTTGCTTGTTTGACTTTAAAAAATGTGTTGAGTAGAAAAGTTTTTTTACCTTCTTTCATAGGCTTATTTTAGCTCACTCCTGTTGTAGGAGGCATGTAGACCTTGCAGTCTAACTGTCCTTGCTATGCTGAAAGCTTCAATCTGTCAGCTTGATTGGTTTGAATTAGCAAAGAATAAGATTTACTTACTCAGGTACTGCAGCATGGCTGTCTCTCTGCACAAACCAGTAGCACTGAAATGGAGTAAAAGTCTCCCTCTGGTATCCGCAGCTAGTGAGGGTGTGGTGATAATTGATAGTATCACCACACACGCTGGGAACATGGCTGCATATCAACCCCACCACCACCACCACCACCTCCAGCAGCTACTATACATGCTGTCCGTTCCACCATTGCACATAGCAGGGCTGAGGGACATGTGTAAACCACAATCTGACTCTTGCTTCAATATATTTTCTGATTGGTGTCAAGGAAATGAATTAACCTGAGGTTCTTATTATTAGCATTTACACCTCTGTTATCATGAAAATATTTGACTTCCATTTTCTGCTTGGGTTCACCAAACCTACCATGTGCTACATAAGTTCACCAAATCTACTGCTTCCTAAGGAAGGGGGTATTAGAGCCACAGGAATACTACTAGATTCCAGACCACAGAACATGCAACCTCCAGCCAGACTGCTACAAAACATGGCACACATAGTTACCCAACCTATCTGTATGGAGTTGTAAAGGAGTTGCTATGCAACCACGTTCCCAGCATGTGTGGTGACGTCCTCAATCATCACCACACCCTCACTAGCTGTGGGTACAAGAGGTAGACCCTTTCTCCATTTCAATGCTGCTGTTTGAGAGGCAGCCACGTTCTTTGCTAATTAGCACTATTCAAGTTGACAGTTTAAAATGTTCAGCATAGCAAGTTAGACCGTGAGGTGTGAATGCCTCCTGCAACAAAAGTAAACTGGAGTAAACTGAAATAAGTCTATGAAAGACAGCAAAAAAACTTTTCTACACAGCATAATGACTTTTTAAAGTCAAACAAGCAACAGCTTCTGTGTCAGCAGTGATGATATGTGCCACAGTATGCACCTCACAAAATACAGAGTTAGCAAATAAGGGCTACCAGAATAAACAATACATGAGCCGCCCAGTGGCACTAAGGGTTGAGGCATTGGGCGCCACAACATGCACCACATCAGCAACCCAGGTTCAATGTTGGACTTGGGTGGCCAGGAATCTAACAGTGAGGGGAGAGAATGGAGCATCCGGAGGACTGCTCCTCTCCAGGGTGGGTTCCTGGGGCTCTCTCGGTGTACCAGTGACCTCTGGTGGAACCAGGGTACTGTTGATGCTGAGCCATACAAGGCGAGGCGGAGTAGTGGTGGATTCCAGCGACTTGATCGTGCGGATGTCACTGCGTCCATACTCCAGGGAAACTATATGCAGAAATCTACCATCCTCTGGGATGAAGCGAGCACCTGCTCCCCCAAGGCCACACTCCCACTTACCAGGCACTCTCCTCTCCAGTCCTGTCAGCCCAGTCCAGCACACCAGATTATAGGATAGAGTGCCCAGGGCAGAAGGGTGGCCCCCTGTGGGGGCCTCAGAGCTGGAGGGTCGTTGGGCTGGAACGAGGAGGGGAGGTGTCTCAGGTGGGAGGTAGAGCTTAGGGTGAGGTGAAGGATGCCGGAGAGAGTTCCTTGTAGGGCGGCGCACAAACAGAAATGACAAAAAAAATAGAATAAAGAATACATGCAAGCCCAGTAAGTAAGGATTTTGAAATATTTTTCTTTTGAAAATAACATATGTGTTAATATGGGTATGGTGATTCCATACTTACTGAAGAAAACCTAGAGCAAGGTCTGGATAAAGATCTGTCAGGAAAGCAAAAGTTAAAAAGCTTGATATATGCACAATATATTTAAGCAAGTCCTTCTTGCTGAAACAGTTTGGGTTTATAAAATCAGTTGCAGACACTTTGGGAGAGACATAACAAAAGCTGTAAGTAACGTTATAGAAATGAACGCGTATGGAGAGTGATCCTCGCTAACGATGATAGAGAGTAAATGCTACTGTAAGATACAGATTTAATAATCCTATAATGATAACTTACAAGTGATCTGGTAAACTGCGGTGGTGCAAAACATTTTTTCTTACAGAACAACGAATCAAAAGAAGCGAAGGTAATGACATCAGTTTAAATGCAAAACATAAGCCAAGTATGTTTCTAATATCCTAAAACAAGAATTGGTCTACATAAGAATGCTTAATTTGCTTTTTAGAATTTACCAAATGCTAACAGCGGCAGCAAAGAGAGTAAGGTCAGTTACATGGTGATAGTAGCACAGTGCCGTGCACATTTCATTCAGTAAGTGGTCGCACTGAGATGTGGTGGTGAATTTGCAGTACTAAGCATGTAAAAGCAGCTGTGTAGCTGTTGCACTTTACAGTACAACAATATCAGATGTAATGAAAAGCAGTTTCTTGCAAGAAAGTTCGTAAGTAATTCAAGTATCAGTTGGTATATTAAATATTGCTTAGTTCAGAAGCCAAAGTGTATTCATAAAATTATATAAAGATATGCATTGTTCTTCATATGTATTACATTGCAGTAATTCCCCCTGAAGAAGGTAGGTAGGTAGAATTGTATTTTTATACAGGTAATACATGTCATTAGGACAGAATCCAGTTTACAAGACAGACCTGTGTAATTCCCTATCTAAATACATACAATAAAGTTCCACATTTAAATACTAACAAATGCATACAATATAATACATACAGGAACAACAAAGTATAACTAAACAAGCATTTGTCAATGCCGAATGTTGCTTGCTTGCTTCTATGTGCTGTTTATGAATTTGGAAGTCATTGGAGTGCAAATATTGAAAATTCGCGAACTTACGAGCGTGCGTAGGAATTGCGCAATGCACGCTCATAAAACAGTCATTTTTAGGAATTTTTTCACCAAATTTTCAACATAGCCATTTTAAGACCTCTGCTCATGAACAGTGTCACTGTGATTTTCTTAATGTGTCCCATACACTGATTTTACACCAACTGTGCCATTGTGTAAGCTATAGTGGAAACACGTTTTCAGTGAGATGTGAAAATGACAGCTGTACTGCTCATAAGGAGGTGTGGTAAAATGGCAATGTTGAAAATCTGGGTGAAAATATTGAAATTTTGCAAACTTCTGACGGCATAGGAACTGCATAGCATACTAGTAAAACAGTCATTTAAAATTTTTCATGGAATTTTAAATAGGCTTTTGAGCCCACCTTATGAACACTGGCAGCGTCATTTCGTTAATCATTCCGGAAAGGTGATTTTGCGCAGTGGCTGCGAAATCACCCTTCGGGCCCTAGTAACGTCATGACAGTGCAAGAATTCATGAGGAGGGGTCCCAAAAGCCCCATGTTGAAAATTTGGTGCAAAAATTCCAAAAAATGCCTGAGATATGCAACAAAGTTGAAAAAACCCTATTTATCCCATTATACAGCTTACCAGCATTTCCTCAGTTTGCGATCGGCTTTGAAGAGTGCAGACATGTTCCCGGTCCACCGAAGATCGTCGCTCCGGACTCCAGAGATAAGTATGGGGTGAGGGGTGTGGGGAGAGTGCGCCCGATGGGTGGGTGTGGGCTGTGGGGGCAGGGAGACTCGTGGGACCGTTTTTTCTTTACAGATTTTTTTAAATGGCAGCATGGGGCGTTTGCCATGCTGGGTGGGCTCCCAGTGTGGCAGAAGGATGGCTGGGGGCGTGGAGCTGACGGGGATTGGGCACCCCGTCGGTCATAGCATCTGTTGCCACGCTGAGTGGGCTCCCAGCGTGGCACCCTGTACTGGGGGAGACAGTGGAGCAGATGGGATTGGGCACCCCGTCGGTGACAGCATTGGGGAGAGACAGTGGAGCCGATGGGGATTGGGCACCCCGTCGGCCATAACATGATTTGCCACGCTGGGTGGGCTCCCAATGTGGCACCTGGATGCTTTGGGCGTGGAGCTGGCGGGGGATTGGAGGCACCCCATCGGCGTACAGTGAGGGGAAGGCGCATGAGCATGCAGTGTGGAAGTGGAGTGTGGCGTGTGTGGGGGGAGAACTTTGCTCACTCAAGCGAGCTCTCCCTTTCAACTGTATGCCACTGCATTTTCAGCTTGTCATAGACAGCTGCAGCAGCAATTGGGGAACTGGGGCGCGCCTGCAAACACACTGACTGTATTGGAAGATGGGCTGACACACCTCAAAACTGGATGATGGTACTATGTTTCTTGCACATCGTGCAAGCAACATAAAATGCATCCTTATAATTTATTCTAAAGAAATCTTATCAATTTCCACAACACAACTAAAGATATTCAACACTCACAAATATAAATATTTATGAAGAAGCCACAAGTGAGGTGCTGAAACATTGGGGTGTTTAAAAGAAGACAGAATATTTAAGATTTTCAGGTGTTTGTCCTGTTTTCTGGCTTAGAAATCCCCCGTACTTGCTCAGATTTACACAATAGCAGCTTCATGAAACTTTTCACACAAAGTGATTTCCCCAGGACATGCTGTTCCTGAAATTAATGGAAACTCTGTTAAGGGAAAGGATGGTAAAGATCTTGAACCCACTGGGCTACAAGCATTCAGCCTTCCGAGGAACCTACAAGTATTAGAAGTTCTTTGCAACAAGGCTGGACAACCCCAGTACCGTAGCACCAAGGTGCACAGACGCCTAACAAACAGGCAAGCTTTCAAAATACTTAAAACCTCTCTCCTGAGAATTCTTTTTTATGCTACTTCTGCTCTCCGGAAACGTACACCCCAACCCAGGATCAGTTGGGCCAACCGCACACCCCCAGAATAGGAAGGTGGGGTCCCTCACATTGACGTCAATCAATGTCTGTAGCCTCCTCAGTAAACTTGATAACCTCCAAACCTGGATTCAACAACACAGTCCTGACATCCTCTCTGTTGTTGAAACTTGGCTGAACCCTAAGATCCCTGACACTGAGGTTGCAATTTCTGGATACTCTATCTTCAGGCAGGACAGGATTTCAAAACGGGGTGGTGGCTGTGCCATCTACCTGAGAGATACCCTTATTGGACATGTCATCCCATTTTCTAACCCCGGGATCCCCATCTCAGGTCCTCACCATCAAAATTCTCCTAGGGGCCCATAATAAAAATCTTACTATAGACTCTGTATACATACCCTCAAAGGACCAGGCCAGAGGTTTCAACAGCATCATGGAATACCTCGGGACTACACAATAATCGGAGACCATAATTCTGGGTGATTTTAACATAAACTAGCTTTCACCTGAGACCTGTACCTACAAGGATGCTGTCACAGCACACACCTCACACAGCTTGTCCCCACCCACACTAGGTGCAACTCCCTCCCCCATTCTTTACCCTATATTTCTTTTCCCTTTCCTCTCAATACTGGACTAAGTTTTTTGGAATTTAATCTTACTGTACTTCAATAATGTGTTGTACCAAACTTTATGACCATGTAACCTCATTGTAACTGATTGTATCTAAGCCTCTTTGTTGTTTCTCAATGCCTATTTGTTTTGTATATCTTTTTTGGTGTACCCTGACACGGAACCTTTGTAAAGGAGGTTTTAGCCCAAAGGTGTTAATTTCTAGCATCAATAAATAAATAAAAGAGATAGAGAAGGTACGATGCTTGAAAATTGCCACGATTTCTCTGGGCTGTGTGAACACTGAACCAGATCATCACTTACAATTTGCTGTTTTCAATTCAGAGCCTTCTCAGGGTGGCCATATGGCTCCACACCTGTGTAGAGCTCCTGATTGGCTGATCTCACTCACCTGAGACAGGAGCTCCAGAGATGTGTGGCTTAATGTAAGCCTGCATCCCTGTACTCAGCTTCTAATTTATATTTTAATTTAGCCTGTTCTGCTCGGCCTGTGTAAAGTAACTCACCATTCCCCCGCTGCAGTTTCTCTCCAACTGTATGTGCACTGATTCAGTGCTAGCTCTGCAAACTTCCCTGATTTTCATCCCACCCCTTTCCCCTCCCAGGCCTCCTTTAAATGCACACAGTCTCCGCCCACTCCTATCTGATGTTTCAATTTATTGATTACTTACTGTCAACAACTGCAATTCCTCCCATCCCTTTTGCAACTAAGCCTTGTAGCAGCTTTTTCTCATTCTGTCTTGCTGGGGCATCCCATTTTGGTACTTTAGGTTTGCTTATTGCTCACTAGCATATCCTATCTTGCTAAGACAGTTGATTTACGTCAGGTGATCTCTCTGTACTTAGTCTGCTCCAGAGTAGTAGCTAAGAAATTTGCTTCAAAGTCTCTCTGCCCCTAGTACTACTCTACAGTTAGGTGAACTATTTTCTTATTAGCCTGACTAGTAGCTGTACTTAAGGATGACTGCTTCAGGCTCCACTGCCTATAGTAGTATTCTGCAGGGATTAAGAAATCTCTCCATTGAGAATCCTTCTCTTGCCTGCACTTGTAGTGCCCATTGGGTGATAGTCTCATAATGAGGGCATATTACCTGCTTCTATGCTTGTCTCTATTCTTCTCACATGTATTGGACCAGAACATGAATCAAAAATAACTCCTAGAGTGGAGAATGGCTCTCTTTTACATTGTCCAACGGGACTTTTCCTATCAAGTAGAAGAACTTGTATGTACTCTAACTTCCCTAGCCCACTGCTGGTCCTTCACCTGCACTGGCATAGGAACTTTCATAGAGCCTGCCCACAGGACACACCACCTTCTGCATACTCCCCTAATCCCATTGACTCTCTCGTCAGGGTATTATTGTATGCAGCATCAGAAAACTGGGAACTAGCCTTCAGAACTCCCTATACTGCCGCAGACAAATCACGAATTCAAAGAAGGCTCAGCCACCCACACTTCTTCTAGGACTCTGCAGAAACTCTTGTTCCTGCTTTTACTATGCTCAGGAAATGTTGAACTTAATCCAGGCCCTCTGGCACCCATGGAATCCCCAGCAGAGCTACAAAGCCTCAAGGAGCTTACATTCTTGCATGTTAATGTATGTAGCTTATTAAAAAAAAATCACTTCTGTTCAGGCCTGGGTATGTCATACTGCTCCAGATGTTCTGGTGATTATGGAGCCCTGGCTCTGACTGGCAACCAGTAAAATGAAGTTAACATCCCCATCTACTCTTTGTTCAGAGCCGACAGGCAAACCAGAGGTGGTGGGTAGCTATTTACATCAAGGATAAATTCCTGCCTCCATAATTGACTCAACCTCTGTCCCAAAAGAATTGAAGCTTGTCATTAAAGATTGAAATTGCCACCGGTGTCTCATTATGTATAATAGGATGCTACAGACCCCATCAGCTGGACTACAGTTGTTAAAACATCTCGAAAACATCCTGGGTTCGGCATCTTCAGAGTGTATCATACTAGGGGACTTCCACTTAAACTGGCTCTCCAGTGCATCCACCCCACTTAAAATGTTCTGTGATTCCTTTGGGTTGTCACAGCTAATAAACGATCTACTCATCCTAACAAGCTCAACCCTAATAACAGTACTCTCTTGGATATCATTTTAGTTAACAAACCCCATTTATTCTCCCATGCTGGCATCTTTTTCTCTGATATTAGCGACCATTGCTTCACCATGTGTAAGATCCACTCTTAAATCCACAACTCGCTGAAATTCTCCTTTAAAAGATGTACAAGCAACTTTGATCTCCATGGGTATATATCAGACCTAAGACTCCATGCGATGGCAGGTCTTCTATCTAGCCAAGTCCCTGACTACAGCTTATGATATTTTCTCAGAAATTGTGCTAGGGGCTCTCAACAAGTATGCTCCCATACAAAAGTTTGTGCTAAAACAAATCCTGTCGGTGGTTTACAGAAGACTTGAAAGATGCTTTGCAGAGTAGGGATTTACTCTGGAGAACTGCTAGGAAAACTCATTTAATAAATGACTGGAATTCTCTCCGGAGGGTGAGGAACCTCTGCACCAAAATGGTCAGAGAAGTCAAAGCTAATTTCTACTGCTCTCAGCTAGAGAGCTCCTCAAGAAATGCCTCCAAATTCCAGAGGACTATCAAAGACATTGAAGGTCACACCACTGTAAATTTCTTACCTACTAAATTATTGATCAACAATACTGTCATCTCTGACAGACCATCTAGCCTCGATGCTCTCAATAATCATTTGCCACTGCGGGCTAGCTTTGACTCCTCTCCCGCTGAATATCCTCCGCCAACAACTTAGATTGATACACAAGAAAACTCATCCCCAGTCCATCCTTCTTCTGCAGCCTACCTCCCTGAAAGAAGTTGAAGATCTTCTCCTTCAGCTGGACACTAGGAAAAGTGCTGGGCTGACCTCATTGACCCATACTCTTAAAGGTCGGCTACCGTGTCCTTGCAGTCCAAATTACTCATCTCTTCAACTTATCCTTGTCCCAGGGTGACCTACCACCCATTTGGAAAATGCACTTGTGGTCCCTTTGTTTAAGTCAGGAGATCCTAGTGACCTCAATAACTATAGGCCAATCTCCCTTCTTCCAATCCTGCCAAAGATGCTGGAGAAAATAGTGAACTCCCAGCTCGAAGTACCTGGAATCAGAAAAATTGCTCAACACATTACAATCTGGTTTTAGAGCACAGCACAGTACAATCTCTGCTCTAGCCAAGGTAACAAACGACTGGCAGCTTAGATTAGACAAAAAAACTTTGCACAGTTTTCTTGGACCTAAGTAAGGCATTCGATACCGTTGATCACAGACTGCTTCTGTCCTCCCTCGGAACATTGGTTTGGATTACCTATTCCTTAAATGGTTCTCCAACTACCTCTCAGGACGACTTCAACAAGTAAAGGCAGATGGAGAAGTTTCTCCACCAAAACCCCTATTGAGGGGTGTACACGAAGTTCCATTCTTGGTCCCTTGCTCTTCACCATTTATATTAACAATGTAGATGCCCCATCAAAGAAGCACAAAACACCTATTCACAGATGATACGGTACTCTATGCTAGTAGCCCGACACCTGAAGCAGCCTGTAAAGCCCTTCAAAATAATTTAATCTGCTGCAACATCAGCTTATAAACCAGTAACTGCTCTTAAATGCAAAAAAAAAAACAACAAAGCAATGTTCCTCTCACCCCTTCAAAATGCAATAAATCCTGCAATTGCTGGGACACTCCTGCAGATCACTACCATTCTAGGTGAGCGGTTGGACTACATACCAAAGTTCAAGTACCTGGGGGTCTGGTTAGATCATAGACTTATTTTCACAGATCACTTAGAAGAACTGGCAAAGAAACTTAGACAAAGACATGGTCTGTTCTATAGGATTAATAATCTCCTCACAAGAGACGCTAAACTGAAACTGGTTCAAACTACCTTTCTTTCCCTATTGGATTATGCAGACTTTCTATATAGTCAGGGACCTGCAGGTACCCTAGCCAAACTCGTACGCTTTATCACAGAGCCATAAGATTTATCACGGGTCTTCCATACTCAACCCACCACTGTGCATCGTACACGGCAGTGGGATGGTCATCCCTTGCTTACAGACGACAAAATAATGCTACGGTTTGGACATACAAAGCTATCTCAAATAAACTACCCCAGTATATATCTGTCTGTTTACCTTTATGCACTCTGGGAAGTATGCCCTGAGAAGCACCTCATATATCTACCTTTATGTTTACAAAGCAAAATCTCGCATTGGCAGAGCAGCCATCAGCTTTTGTGCTCCCTCAACTGTGGAACAAGCTGCAAAAACTTTGAAATTTACTTCACCCCATCAGCCTAGCAGCTTTTAAATCTCTATATCTACATCATAATAAGGAGTCCTGTGCCTGTCTACCCTAAATAGTGACTCCTATAAGTCCAAGCACACTCTAATTACTACTGTTAGAAGGCTGATCACATCTATAATCGACTCTTCCCTCTACCCTTTTTCTACCCCATATCTGTCCTTCCACATTCCTTTGACCCTGGTTCCAGCTCTAAATTCTCCATACCGTATCACTATATATCTTTTATATTATCGAATCACTATATATCTTTTTATATTAGGTTTATTTGTGTTCAGTGCACCTGATATGTATATTTCTTTACTTTTATGAAAAGTGTGTCCTACCCAAAACTAGCTGTATCTTTTGTTCCAAACATATACTACCTCAATGCTACCGCTGATACTTTGTATATACTGTATTATTGTATCTCACTTTGTTTGTATTATTACTATTTTCTTGTGTGTTGTATCCCATGTATATTGTCCCTTGTTCCTTGTTAACAAACCAAGTCCACCTCAAAACGAGCTTGCTCAACAGTGATCCCTGGTTAAATAAAGACTTTGATTGATTAATTGACTGATTGACTCTGAACTAATATGACTGATGTAACATTGAGTACTTACTTGCATTAGTTGTTTTTTACTTGTGTTATTTGGCTGTATTGTAAATAGCTCTGTATGCATTGTACCATTTGTAAATGAGCTTGCTCAACGATGTTCACCTGGATAAATAAAGATTTTGATTGATTGATTGATTGAAAATAAATAAAACACCCCACCCTACCACCCCACCCTACCCCCCACTCTCCACACACCAAGTCATCAGCCCTCTCACCCATTTCATGTGTAAGAAGCTGAGATGGTACAGTATAGGAGAATGGGGTGAGAGTTAACCCCAATGACCCCAAGGCACACTCTGACGCCTGTTGGTTTTGTGGAGTGTGGGGTGGGGTGGTAGGGTGGGGTGGTAAGGTTGGAAACCCTAATGCCTAATTTCCTACTTTTGTTACTTCAAACCTAACTGATGCATTAACAAAGTTTTTTGCAATGAATTTCCTTCCTTTTGAGAAAGTGTAATCTTACTCATATGTTTGTGGAAGTACAGTGTGCTGTGGTTGCACATGTAACCATAAGTGTATAGACATTGTAGGTAACCTTCATCTCCTCCAGGCCCTGCACTCCCACCACCCCATTACTCCATAATGGTATCCACTTGTGGGAGCACAGAGCCTGTGATCTATCCATAAGTGTTGCAACAGTGTAATGAACTGTCATGTCCCTGTGAGAGCACAGGGCTTGGTACTGCATAATCTACCTATAACTGTATAGACACAGTGCAGGCCTAGATACATTCAAGTAACCCTGGTGCTGCAAATGTTGCAATATCTCAGTAACCATGGGAACACTGGAAAAATTACACCACAGTTGTAATCTCTCTGGCAACCTACATCATTGCTTAGTACATCTAAAGGTGTACTAAGCTGTGTTTAACAAAAATCTGTATCTTAAACTTTTTTGATATATTGGCACTGAAAGGTACTGTGTCTGCCACAGTGTTATCTTATGGGAAATTTCTAAACTTCAAAATGTTATAAGTATGGAAGTGATGTAAATTTTATCACCAAACCAGCAAAAGTCACATCTGTGGGGCAACCCTTTACTACACTGAAAATTGTAGCCCGAAAGTCCTAACCGTTTCTTTGCAGTGAAGTGACAAAGAAAGAGCAAGCTTTAAAATCCTTTTTTGTAGGTGTCAAAATCCTTTTTGTGATGCAAAAAGGATTTTGGCAACTTTATGAAAAAGGATTCATCTTATGAAAGGGATTAAGGATAGGGCCATCTGGTCCCACAAGTCCTAATCCTTTTCGTAATCGCGAAAAGGATTTTAACACCTCACAAAGGGAATCAGCTCATAAAAAAGGATTCATTTTAAAATTCCTTTTAGTGAGCTGTCAAAATCCTTTTTGTGAGCCAATTCCCTTTTGCAGTGTCAAAATCCCCTTTTCGAATACTGATAGAGATTGGACTTAGGGACCAGATGGCCTAGCTGGCCATCCTTTTTGTGAGCTGTCACTCTCCCTTTCACGATGTGAAAAGGACTTTATTACTCGCAAAACAGAATTCGGCCTCATGAAAAAGGATTGGCGGCAGGGCCATCTGGTCCCACAAGTTCTAATCCTTTTTGTGATGTGAAAAGGATTTTGACACCTCGTGAAAAGGAATCAGCTCACAAAAGCAATTTTGTCAGCTCACAAAAGGGACTGAGTTGTCGCGGCCTGATGGCCCTGCAGATAATCTGTTTTCACGAGAGACACAATTCCTTTTTGCTAGGTGTCAAAATCTCTTTCACATTGCAATAAGGGATCAGAAGTGAGTTGTGAAAAAGGATTTTAAAAATCAAAAATAAGCATTCTGAGGCCACAGCAAAGTACAACAAAGGCATAGAACTGTGAAGGATGTCCAAATGAACAAAATACATACTTAGATGTTTGAAGAAGACATCCCTGGGCAAAGCTGTAACATTTTGTTTGGGCTCAGGAAAAGAAAACAAGATGCTGTCTCGCAAAAGGGAATTTTTTCTCACAAAAAGAATTTAAAGAATCCCTTTTGTGAGCTGTTAAAATCCCTTTTCATGAGCCCTAAATCCCTTTTTGCACCATGCAGCTATCCAATGACTGAACTGAGCATGCTCAGAACCCGAAATTTCAAAATTGAATAGCTTGGAACAGATTAATATATTTTTCACCAAACCAATGCAAGCTCTTTCTACCCAGAAAATTTCAGACCAAAATTCCAAGTGGTGTGGCTGCAGCACGATGAGGAAAAACAGTCAAAAAGGCAAATTTTACTATTTTTTCACAATTCACAGCACAAAATCCACAAATCCGATAGAAATGAAACTTGGCATGTCAAGAGATCTAGCCCATGGAACAGTGCATACCAGATTTTGTGCAAACCCGTTGAATGGTTGCAAAGTTATTAAATTGCAGAATTTGAGGTTTAACATTAAACTGCCTACTCAATCCAAACTATAGTGGTGCAATTTTACATATATATATATATATATATATATTTTTTCATGGAAAAACACTCCATGTAATGCATCAGTTAGGGTTGTTCCACAGTGAAAAAGCCGAGGAAATTCAAGTTAGGTGCCACCCCTTGCATCCCACCCCCACCCCCACTAACAGGCATCAGGTGTGCATTGGGGTCATCGGTCCTAATCTCACCCCATCCCATGTATAAACAAGCTTAGGTGGTGCAGTACAGGAGAATGGGTGAGAGTTAGGACCGATGACCCTAACGCACACCCCGCTGCCTGTTGGTGGGGTGGGTGCAAGGTGGCAACCCTAACATCGAATTTCCTCGCTTTTGTCGCTGTGGAACAACCCTAACTGATGCATTAAACTGAGTTTTGCCATGAATTTCCTTCTTTGAGAATGTGCACCATAAATAGTGAAGTAACGGTAATGCAAACGCAAGCGCAAACGGTAACGCACATCGTGATGCAAATGTTAACAATAATGCAAACAGTAATAGAAATGCAAGCGCAAACATTACTGAAAACAGAAAAATGCAAGCGCAGATGCAAATGCAAATCATAACGGCACGGTCACGGTAAAGTAATTGAAACCCAAACACTGATGGTAACACCAATGAGGATGCAAGGAAACAGAAGTGCAAACCGAAATGCAATGGAAGAACGTGATGCAAACGGTATGTACACGGTGATGCAAACGTAAATGATAATGCAAACGGTAATAGAAACACAAGTGCAAACGGTAATGGAAACAGAAACGCAAATGCAAGCGGTACAGAAATGCAAACCGTAACGCCGCATGGTCATGGTAACGCAATTGAAATGTGAAATGGTAACAGTAACAGCAACGATGATGCCAAAGGAAAGACGTAATGCAAACAAGTGTGTATGCAAACGCAAATGGTAATGTACACAGTGACACAAAACGGGTGCGAACAGAAACAGTAGTGGAAATGCAAATGGTAATAGCAATGCAAATGCAAGTGCAAACAAAAGCATAAGCGAAACGCACATGGTGGTGTACACGGAACACTAACAAACGGCACGGAAACCCAAGTGGGAACGCTTAACTGTAACAGTAACTGAAGCGCAAATTCCTGTTTTTGCCCAACAGCTGTATAGAGAAACACAGTAAACACAAAGAATGTATGCATAATAATGGGCCCCGGAGCAGAAAATGAGCACTTGGAGTACTAAATTGCTTATATCTCAGGGACCGTACAACGTCCGAAAAAAATTACGTTTCATATGATTTATGACTTTCCTGGCTAGTTTTGTACTTAGTCCCCTAGAGGCAGGGCTAAGCATTTTTCTGATTTAAAAGTCTGTATCTCAGCGATTCTGAGATACGGGCCCTGAAAGGTGTGGCAGACTATGGGAACAATTGTCAAATTCAGAGTACCATAACTTTGCAACCCTGCAATATTATGTCACCAAACCACCAAAGGCACATCTGTGGGATGTTGGCTTTCTTCCCTCAAATTTCAGCCCAAAAGACCAAACCATTGTTTTGCAGCAGGGTGGCAAAGAATTCCTGTTATTTTGGCCATAGTGTCGCAAAGTAGTGTCGCAAATCACGACACTTTGTAAAATGAAATCACGAAAGTGTCACAAGTTCGACATTACTTTGCAACACTACAGATTACAAAATTTGAAAAACATATTTCTGGGGTGTTTAACCCCTCAAAAAGACATGGCTAGCATCCTCAGGGTCTGACTAGGTGAACACAAAATAATTGTGTCCCTAGAGGGTCCCAAATTTAAATGCCAAGCATTTCTGTGACCACTAACTGAAAAAATGGCTGACTCATGACACTACAGGGTCATTTGTGACACTAAAAACTGCATTTGAGACACTGTTGAACTTTTGTTAACTTTTCCGTTGATTATAATGGGAAAATTGTTTTTAATAACTTTTGAACCGTTAAATATTTTTTCACGAAATCTTCAAAAGACACATTGGGGACCCTGGCCGCGCGTGCCATGAAGTTTTGGACCAGTCGCACAAACGCTGCGACCTGTAAGCATGAGCAATGAATGCGCAAAAAGTAATTGCATGCACAGATGTTGCTTAATAACTCTGCAGCCGTATATCCGACTGGTACAAAAGTTACCAGATCCCAAGATCTATGGTTACGCCCACGCCTGCCAAAGTTCAGGCAAATCCGTTGAATGGTGGCAAAGTTATTAAGGTGCAAGATTTCACCATTTAACCTTAAAGGGCTACTCAACCTAACTTTGGTAGTACTACTGCTACCATAATACATATATATATATATATTTTTTAAACCAGGTATAGCACACTAAGCTGAAAGCTTTTTACAGGAGCAACCTGGGAGCACAAGGAGGTTAAATGACTTGCTCAGGGTCACATGGTATGCAAGTGGAAGCTGTGGGATTCAAACCTAGGTCTGGTCTGCTGGATGTCACCAGATTTGCAGCTCAGAGCCTTAGACCACACGTATACTGCCTCAATATATACTGTATATATGTATTCTCAAAGAAGGAAATTCATTGAAAAAACTCTATTAATGCATCAGTTAGGGTTCATAGCACAGCAACAAAGTTTGGAAATGTGCTGTTAGTGTTCAGTTCCCAACTCTGCATTCACCTCCCCCCCCCACACACACACACACACACATATGCAAGCAGGTAAGGGCCACGGCAACACAACCAACCAGAGACAACCAGCATCAGGTAAAATACACAGTATGTCATCCACAGATAATTTTTTTTTTTTTTTTAGTTGTTTAACCAGGTATAGCACACTAAGCTGAAAGCTTTTTACAGGAGCGACCTGGACTAATTGATTGGAAATGAGAGTTTGGATAAGCCTACCAACAGCAATTAGATGTTTGCATTTTTTTTTGATAGAGTGAGTCAGTTCTAATAACAAACGGTAGTAATAATAAAAGTAATGTTTTGTAGTGTAGTTTACAAATAAGATGTAAAAGCAACCGTTGAAACAACCAAAGCTAACCATAACATGCTGCTAATGAGTATTTCCAGGTAAGGCATCAGTATAACATGTGATGCCGCTAGTTTCATGCCTGAGCAGTATTTGAAAAGTGCTATGTATGTGTCAGCTCTATCCTGCAGCGAATTATGACACATAAAATCAATATTTTGAAAATATATACTGACTAAGTCTCATTGTATGAAGAAGATATGCCAGCAATAATGTGTCATCATACTGTGCTGCAGTGTAGAGTCGATCATACTGTATTTGGTTTTGATTACATAGTGTTATGTGAAATCAGTACAGTGTTGTGATTATTGTGCTTACAGATGTGACGGAGTGGTATAGTGTCTTATAATCTTGCGTGTGTGTGGGGGGAATGCGAGTTAGGGGATTGAATCCTAACAGCACATTTCCAAACTTTTGTCGCTGTGCTATGAACCCTAACTGGTGCATTAACGGAGATTTTTGCAATGAATTTCCCTTCTTTGAGAAAGCTGAATGTAACTGGTAACTGGTACGTGTAGCAGTGAGTGCGGGCCCTCCGGCCCTTGTGCTCCCTTCACATTGTCAATTATTTTCATAATGGTATGGTGTGAGAGCATGAGCCCTCTAGGCCCTGTGGTCCCATTCACATACAAGTATGGGACACACAGCAGCCCCAGGGCAAGGAACCCTTGTGCCACTGATGTGCCAATATCTCAGCAACTGTAGCAGCTACAAAAAAATTCAAGTGTCGCTGTAATCATGGCAGAGAGTACTCCATGTAATATACAGTGTCAGTGGCTCAGAAGGTAGACACTCGCTCTGAGGCTGGGAGATCAGAGGTCTGTGGGTTCAGTTCCACATCTGGTACTTAGGTTAATATCCCAGTCCTGACACTGTAGTGCAGCATGAGAGGGTGCTGCATTTCTGCGGTGTCGCTTTCGGATGAGATGTTAAACCGAGGTCCCATCTGCCTGGAATGGTGGTAGTTCAGGTGGATGTTAAAGATCCCATGGCACTTCTCTAAAGAGTAGGGAATTTCCCAGTGCCCTGGCCAAATTTCCCTCATTCACTAAAAATACCACCAACAGCTTAATCTGGTTCAAGGTCAGTTGGCATTCATCTGTATCCCCCCCAGGTTGTGCCTGAAAATAGGCAGGATTTGTCTAGTGCACTTACCCAATCAACAAAAACTAAATAAATAAAATACAGCAAACAAATCCATGTCTCTCACATCGTTTATGAGATACAGGCACTGAAACATACTGAAAAGGCACCCTTGGAACCCTTGGAACATGTTTCTGCTAATATCTCTGTAACCGTAGCAAGTAGGAAAAACATTCCACTGCTGGTGTAATCAAAGGTTTCAAAATTGTTTCTGCAGGTTAGTTCACTTAAATCCGTATCTCACTTCATTTTGAGATACGGTGCCGAAAGGCATCACGGATGCTGCAATGTTATCCTATGGAAATTTCTCAACTTCAGAATGCTGTAACTTTGGACCCCTTGAATGTTTTGGCACCAAAATACACATCTGTGGGACCAGGGCTTGCCACCCTGCAAATTTCATCCCAAAAGACCCAAATGTTTTGTTGCAGGAGGATGGCAAGATTTGCAGTTGTTTTGGCAAAGTTCTTCCAAATCACAAAGTTTCACAAAAAACAGCACAGAACTTTCGCATTTGCAAAACTTTTGCGGACATTTTACTCATGATTTACAAAGTTCTTTGGCTCCGAGTTTTAAAATAGCATTTCTGGGAGTTTTACCCTCAAAAAGATAGGGCTGGCATCCTCAGGACCCAACTAGGTAAACCCAACAGTCAGTGTTTACCTAGAGGATCCCAAATTTAAATGCCAGGCATTTTCTCTCTTACTAACTGTAAACAAGATGGTGGCAGCATGAAAGTAAAAGGGCCATTTGCAAAAGTAAAATTGCATTTGTGACACTTCGTGAGAGACATATATTTTCACCATTGACTATAATGGGAATTTTTTGAATAAGTTTTGAATGGTTTAATATTTTATACTAAATCTTTGAAAGGCATATCGGTGACCCAGGCTGCATCTTTTCTGAAGATTTCAGACCAAACAGACAAATCATGGGCTGTAGGCACGAGCAAAGAAATGCAAAAAGTCCTTTTGTGTGTTTTTGGTGTTCTGCAGCTCTGCAACTGTACATCTGACTGCAACACAACTTGCCACATCCAGAGATCTATGGTGCCAGACCACACATGCAAAATTGCAGGCAAATCTGTCATATGGTGGCAAAGCTATTAAGGTGCAAAATTTGAGGTTTAACATTAAAGTGCTTACAACTCTAACTATACTGGAGCTACCGCACCAGTATAATATATTATGGTAGCACGGTAGTGCTACCATAGTTAGAGTTGAGAAGCCATTTCTATGTTAAACCCCAAAACTTTGCACCTTAATAACTTTGCAACTGTTTGACAGATTTGGCTGAAAATTGGAATACATGATCAAGAACCATAGGCCTTGGCATCTGCCAAGTTTTGTACCAGTCAGATACACGCCTGCGGAGTTATTAAGCGATCTGCACACGTTTACGCTTTTCTGGAATTCTACTGGTCACAGGTACAGGTCGCAGACGGTTTGTTGACTGGCCCAAAATCTTCAGGAACGCGCGCCAGTGTCCCGATGTGTCTTTTGAAGATTTGGTGAAAAATATTAAACGGTTCAAAAGTTATTCAAAAACAATTTCCCATAAGTCAATGGGAGAAGTTAACAAAAGTTCAACACTTTCGCAAATGCATTTTTACTTTCACAAATGGGCCTGTTACTTTCGCAAATCAGCCATTTTGTTTTCAGTTGATGATTAGAAAAATGCTTGGCATTTAAATTTGGGACCCTCTAGCAACCTAATTCTTTTTGTATTCACCTAGTCGGACCCTGGGGATGCTAGCCATGTCTTTATTTTGGGGTAAAAACACCCCAGAAATATGTTTTTTCAGATTTCTGGAAAAAGTATTTCACAAAGTACTTTTGTTCACGAAAGTGTCGCAAATGTTTCGAAAGCTTTTGCAAATTCACGACAGTAATTTTCTAGTCTGTGGAAAATGACAGCAATCCTTTGGCACTGCACTGCAAAAGAACGGTGGGGAGCTTTGGGTTGAAATTTGGAGGAACACAGCCAACATCTCACAGACATGCCTTTCAGTGTTGTATTGAAAAAATATTACATGGCAGCAAAGTTACGGCACTCCAAAGTTGACAGTTTTCCCATAGGATAACATTACGTCAACATTACAGGAATCCTTTGGCACCCTGCTGCAAAATAATGGTTTGGTCTTTTTCCTGAAATTTGGAGGAAGACAGCCAACAGCCCACAGATGTGCCTTTCAGTGGTTTGGTGAAAAAATATTACAGGGAGGCAAAGTTATGGCGCTCCGAACTTCTCTTTTTCCCATAGGATAACATTACAGCGTTCGCCGTGCCTTTCAGGGCCCGTATCTCAGAAACAGGTGCGAGATACGGACTTTTGTCAGAAAATTTCTTAGCCCCCAGCTAGCTAAGTACAAAACTAGCTAGGACAGTCAGTAAATCATACGACTTTTTAAATTTTTTCTATGTCATACGGTTCCTGAGATATAACCTATTGAGTATTCCAAGTCCTCATTTTCTGCTCCGGTACCCATTATTATGCATACATTCTTTGTACTCACTGTCTTTCTCTATTTAGCTTTTGGGAAAACCAGCCTGTGCGCTTACATTACTGTTACCATTGCCCTTTCCGCTTGCAGTTCCATGCCCATTTCACTTACCATTGACGTCACGCCACCACGTCGTCATCCTTTCGCGTTTCATTTGTGCTTGTGTTTCTGTTATTTTTGGCATTTGTGTCTACCGTACTGTTTCTCTTTCTGTTTCACTTTGCGTCACCATGCCCATTGACATTTCCGTTTCAGGCACCATGTTACTATGTGACAACACATCACATGGCACACCGTTCCGTCTATGCCACTGTGTTCGATTACCTTTCTGTTCTCATTCACGCTTATGTTACCTTGTGCACCACTGTTAAGCGCTTCTGTTTGCATTGCTGTTCCTGTTACTATGCCACAAGACATCATGTGGTGGGAGTGCAGGGCCTTTGGAGCTACGCTCCCGCTTGCGCGTGCGATGCCGAGGTCGGGGCCCTATGTGCGTTATCCTCATGCATTCATTTACGCTTGTGTTTCTGTTATTTTTGCCATTTGTGTCTACAGTACTGTTTCTTTCTGTTTCACTTTGTGTCACCATGCCCATTGACATTTCCGTTTGCAGGCACCATGTTACTATGTGACAACACATCACGTGGCAGACCATTCCGTCTATGCCACCTTGTCGTTACCCTTTCTGTTGTCATTTGCGCTTGCGTTACCATATGCTTGCCACTGTTAGCGCTTCTGTTTGCATTGCTCTTCCTGTTACTATGCCACAAGACATCATTGTGGTTGGAGCGCAGGCACGCTGCATTACATTCACTATTTCTTGTTATTCTCAAAAGAAGGGAAATTAGAGGCAAAAACTCCATTTAATGCATTAGTTAGGGTTGTTCACAGCGACAAAGTGAGGAATTCGCTGTTGGGGTTGAAAACCCTAACTCCAGTCACCCCCCCAGCACCACACGCACACGGACACACACACACACACACACACACACACACACACAGTATGAGGGAGGACCAAGTCAACACAACCAATGACAGACATCCAGCAGCAGGTGACAGAAATAACAAACAATTGTCTAAATGTACTACGAGACATCCCCACCCACCTGACCAGGTACTGCATGCTCAGTGGAGATCAACAGCAAAACTGAGGCCATGTACACCAAACGTACACATCCCTGATTGCAGCTGCACACAACGTACCACACTTAGTAGTTGCATGGCCTTACCTACCGATGCCTCACACCACACCACAACTGGTACTGTGCCGTTAGTCAATATAAATGCTGAAGGTGCATGATGACAGTTGTAGAAAGGTTTTAACACTAGTGAGTATACATTAATTAAGAGAAGTACATAAATTAACTACAAGACACTAGCATGCTCAAGATAAAAGTAGTGTTACATTTAGTATGTGATTTACATAGTAGTACATTTACTGCAACTGTTTACTCAAGATAGAGAGGCTGATGTAAACGTATGGAAAAGCATTGCCTGTTCAACGCTGTGAAATTCGTACTGCCAGTATCAGATGCATTCTTACTGATGAAGGTGTACTGCTGATGTACATACATAGACCTTCAGTGTGTTTCAATACTAAAGATGCAGTAAGTATTCTTGTAAGAAACAGTGTAATTGCATGGATCAGGCCAAGCAACTTCTAAATATCATAGCACTACTGAGCCAACAATGACGCACCTGTAACGGAGATGTATATAGGATAGATTTTCCTGTAGGCACTTACTGAGTATGTTGTACCTGATAAAGACAATCTCATTGCATCTGTGATGACTAACTTATTCAAATAGTAATACATTTACTATTGTTGCAATGAGTGATCTATGCCACTTATGGACACAGTGTAATTTTTTTAACAGTTGTTTCATACTCAGGCTGTATGCCTAGTGTTTGGGTTTGCCACACTTCTGTCACTGATGCTATCAAAGTAATAACTATGTTAATTGTGGTACAACAGGAATCAAGTAGGTATAGTGTAGATATAAACAGAATGTCTTTTAGTATTGATTTAACTCACAATGGGGTAAGTGTACTAGGACAGCAGGGGTTATTCTCTATCACTGACTCTGTCAGTTATAATCACACTAAGGTTTCGATGACTGTAATGATCAAATTACACTGTTCATCTTCATGAGTTCATATTCACAGCCATTCTCCAGTAACTAGACAGTGTATGGTGTAACTGGGTGGGACACTGTGTTACAAAGCTGCTGCAGTGCCTAGCAGAGGAGAGTATCTACTCATAAAGACAATTAAGCAATAAGGCATGACCAACAGTTATGTTAAATGGTCTGTTAATCACCCTGTAGGGGTTTAATGTTGAATGAGGTATAGCCGAGTGCCACATGTCGCTAGACAGTGATAAACTGACCATTAACATAACACCTGGGAGTGGCTTATTCCTATCATAATAAAACTGTTTTTAAACAACATTAAACCATGTTTATCATATGGTTAGGCTCTACATGTTTGTTAATAAAAACTAAACATAAGGCTGTTACAATGTTTACAGTCAATTAGAAAGCTGCATTTCTCAAACCCTTGTTATAATCAGAGATATTATACCTGTACAACTCCTTGGTTTTGCTGAACTCTGTTGCTCAGGTGGCCCACCATGTGGTGTGGTCTGGTGTGAACATCGGTAGGTAAGGCCATGCAACTACTAAGTGTGGTACGTTGTGTGCAGCTGCAATCAGGGATGTGTACGCTTGGTGTACATGGCCTCAGTTTTGCTGTTGATCTCCACTGAGCATGCAGTACCTGGTCAGGTGGGTGGGGATGTCTCGTAGTACATTTAGACAAATTGTTTGTTATTTCTGTCACCTGCTACTGGATGTCTGTCATTGGTTGTGTTGACTTGGTCCTCCCCATACTTGCATATGTGTGTCTGTGTGTGTGTGTGTGGTGCTGGGGTGACTCGAGTTAGGTTTTCAACCCTAACAGCTAATTTCTCACTTTTGTCGCTGTGGAACAACCCTAACTAATGCATTAAACGGAGTTTTTGCCTCTAATATATATATATATATATATATATATATCTATATAGATATATAGATATATATATATATATATAGAACATATCTATATATATTAATTTGCAAGAAACTTTGCTAATGCATCAATTAGGGTTGCTGTCACAGTGACAAAGTTTGAGAATTGATGTTAGGGTTAACCCCTACCACCCTCACCCCACCCATCCTCCACACACAACAGAAGAGGGTGTGCCATGGGGTCATCAGGCCCAACTCTCGCCCCATTCCATGTGTAAGAAAGCTGACATGCTACAGTAAGGAGAATGGGTGAGTTAGACTGATGACCCCATGGCACATCCCGATGTCTGTTGGCATGTGGAGGATGGAGGGTTGGGGTGGGGTGGTAGGGAGTTAACTCTAACATCGAATTTCCAAACTTTTTGCTGTGATATCAACCCTAACTGATGCATTAATGAAGTTTTTGCAATGAATTTCCTTACTTATTGAAAAAGTGCAATGTAAACAGTAATGGTATGTGTTGGTGGGAGCGCTGGGCCTGAAAACTGCCCATTTGGTAACGAGGGGTCTGTGGAGGCAGACCTCTGGCCCCGCGCCTCCCACTTCTACACATAACTACAGAGCCATACAGCAGCCCTATAAGCAGGCCACTGGAAAATTGTGGAAAATGTTACCCAAAATGCGGGATTTTGTTTGCAGAAATGCGGGGTTCACTATACCTTCCCACTGCCCGTAATAAATATTTTACTGTTTGCTGCAGCATGTATTGATTACATGAATTGTTAGATAAATGTATTGCCACTTGTAAATGCTTTTAATATGAAGACGGTGTATTTTTGAAATGCACTGCAAATGAATCATTATGTAGCATATCTTCTAAAAATCAAGACATCCAAGTCATGCAATCTAACTAGATTTTATTAAGTAATTTACAGTTAGTCTGTACTGAATACATCCTGAAACAACATATTTTTGCCAGTTTCTAGATGTTAAATAATGAAGCCTGTTTAAACTACTTGTTTTGGTGCAAGAAAACTAAACAGATAACCAGGGTGCCTAATAAAGGTCTAGTAAGAAAACGTTTATTTTGTTAAAATAATTACTGTTCTTAATCAGCACTGTAAGTACATTTTAAAATCACCTGATAAAAGTATTTGTAAAAGATATTCCAGCCATATTGATCCTTGCAAAACAGGAGAAGATGGAAGGTTTGATAATTTTTATTGGACCAACAATGTCTTGTACAACGATGGAATTATACACAAGCTTTCGGGGGACACAGGTCCCTTCTTCAGGTGAATAGCAAACTGAGCAACATAAGTAGTATTTATATCCACTGTGGAGCAATTAAATTAAATGATAAAAGTATCAAATCATACTAGTAGCTTTTCATTACATCATACAATAGTTTTCAATACACTGTACTTTGTTCTACTCAGTTTGCAGTGACTTTACCTGGGTTGCAATTTTTTTGTCTATTTGAAAGTAACTGTTTAGCTATACTTAACCTGTTCAGCATGTTTTCAGAAATGTTCACTTTTGTAGGCTTTGTATGCAGCTGAGGCAGACTGACACATAACATATCGCTGTCACCAACTCCCTCAGAAGCACATTCAAGTTTATAATCAGCAGGGCCACCCACACTCCTGATACATTTGACTCAAAATCCTTTCAGATTGAAAGTATTTATATAAGGAAAATCGACCCTACCATTCAAAGACAAGCATTGTGGTCAAGGCTTCATTTAGGTGAATGGGGCACTTTGCACCTCTTCTCACACCTATTGTTTCAGTCTCTGTGTCAGCAAAAGTTCTCTGATAGTCTGCTTTAACACAGATTTTAAGTGTTCAAGTCTACATATGCATGACCAGAGGACTTTGAAACCAAAGCAGGAAGTGAATCACATGAAAGCAGAGTCACATTTGACCCTTCTCACCTCACACTGTACTGTTTTGTTAAAGGGACACTGTAAGCTTTGCTGGTCAGTGTTTATGTTTACTGCAGTGTGCCTCCTGGCACACATGTACAACTGATTGCCCAGTATGCCCTCAGGCATGTAAAACTTAAAGACTGTCTTACTTTTGCTTATTTTTTAATTAGAAGTTGGTCACCTGACCCGATACAAACTTACCAGCACACGGAAGCATTATCGCGGCGAGACGTGTGTAGCTGCTACAATATGTGATCCCAAAAGTGTGACATTTGGAGATGCATGGTGGAAAAATAGATTAATCCGTAGATCTGCCTTTAGCGAACACTTGCTGCTTCATACCACCAAAAACGAGCACCGAGATGAGGTAAATTACTTTTAAAACCGGACCAAAATCCCGCACATGCGCTACAGCAGCATACTCCTGCACATGGGATCTTTACTCATGCCGCACTTGAGCATGTGTAGGATTTGGTCCCAGTTTTTAAAAGATAGTGCCTTCTCAGTGCTTGTTTTTGGTGGTTTGAAGCAGCAAGTGTTCACTAAAGGCAGATCTACCAGATGAATCTATTTTCCACCTCACATCTCCAAAAGTCACACTTCAGGACTGGCTTTGTAGCAGTCGCAAGCAGTCTCGCTCGAGATAATAAGCCTGTGTGCGGGTGAGTTTACTGCCTGCTGCTTTCACCACCTTCTAATTCTAAAATAAGCAAAGTAAGACAATTCTTAAGTATCACATGAAGGGCATACTAGAGACAATCAGTTGTACGTGTGCCAGGAGGCACACTGCAGCCATAGATAAAAACTGACCAGCAAAGCTGACAGTGTCACCTTTAAATCCAAGTCTGTGACTAAATAGTTAATATTTGAGTAGATTTCATGAGAATTTAAATATTTTTAAACAATTTCAGTCAAAATTCCATAAATGTAAAAAGTGCAAGAAACTGTGGATTTTGTACAGAAGGCTGAACATTGCAGAAATTGTGGAAAAACTGCACCCACAATTTTCCAGTGGCCCTGCCTACAGGGCAAGGAACACTTGTAACACTAATTTGCCAATATCTCAGCAACTGAAACATCTATGAAAAAATCCCAGCACTGTTGTAATCATGACAGCGAGACTCCATGTGAGATAAGTTTAATCTGCATCTCACATCGTTTCTGAGATACAGGCACCAAAAGCGCTGTGGGTGCCGTAATGTTATCCTATGGAAAAATCTCAACTTCGTTATGGCATATCTATGGAACTGGTGACATTATTTACACCTAAACAGCATAATTCACATCTCTGGGACACTTTTATTTATTTATTTATTTTATTTTACTTTTGTTGACCAGGTAAGTGCACTAGACAAATTGGCCTATTTTCTGGCATGACCTAGGAGGAGGGAAATACAGATGAATGCCAACTGACTTTGAACCAGATTAAGCTGTTGGTGGTATTTTTTTTTAGTGAATTGGGGAAATTATGCCAGGACACCAGGGAAATTCCCTACTATTTGCCAGTAGGGGGACCCTGTCACTGTGTGAGGTAGTCATTTCTGACCTCAACTATGGAGGAGGAAGAGTATTGCAAGGCTACGATGGCCCAGAGTTCTGCAGAGCACGGAGTTCCATTGCAGGAGGGATCTGCTGAGGTGGTGACTGGGATGAACCGAGGGTGGCCAGCATACACCTGAATCAGTGGTCCCTGGAGGATTCTGCAGTTTTGCCATTGAGTTTAGCGGAAAATGGTGCTGCTTGGAGGAGGAACTCCTCTAGGTTAGTGAATTATTGGTGCAGGAGAATTGGAAGCTTGATTTGGAGGACGGCTGGAAGAGAAAGTGGTCCACGATGTCACCGGATGCTTCGAAGCAGCGGGCCTAGTAAGCTCCATTCGCCACTGAGCAGCAAATTTCGGGCAGTGGTGTGGCATCTACGGCTTGGGGACCTTGTGGATGTGTCCTGGTCTCAGAATGAGCGCTACAGGAGGCAGGCTGGATTCCGTGTCGGGTGAAGCGTGGAAGCCGGCTGGGGATGTTGCAGCTCTGCATGAAGATCCTCAGATAAGTACTGTGATGACTGTTCCTGCCAAGTCTTCTTCTATTCTGAGTGCTGTTTCCCTGTTTCCCTGATCCTCCAGCTGCTTCTCAGCCTGACCTTCCCTTGGGTGTGATGCCAGGTGAGGTGGCTGAAGATCTGCTCTTTCTGCTTCAGCTGTCCAGCGGCCAGCTCCCACCCGGAGAAGCCTGCACTTATGCTAGCCATTTTCGGCAGCCTGTGGAACCTGGCTAAGCGCGTAATGCTATTCGTTTATGCTATGTGGACCCCAGAGACAATCCTCCTGATAGATTTTATGTTGGAAGACGCTTTGAAACGCAGCATGGTGTTCTCCCCTCTGAAGTCTATGCTCTGATTCATGTCCCTGGGGAATTTATTTTTGATATAAGTATTCACACCCCTGCACTTTGGAAATCTTTTGGAGTCGTTATTTGAATCTAAAGACTAACCCTTTATGGTCTGACTTTATTGTGTTACCTCTTTCAAAACAGCCCTTTAGGGTCATTACGATCCTGTTTAGGAATGAAGGGTTAATGTGGTTGATATTGTGAACTGGCTCTCTAAAAATGTGATATTCAGGGAATCCTGTTCCTATCCTGGATGCTGACAGCTTTTAGAATGGGGGCTGGAGATTTCAGGTGAAGCTACTTTCCACCGATTCTGATTTAATACATATCCCTAACTGTTTTTCCTGGGTAGAGATAAGGGCTTCCTTTTCTACCTGGGTCAACCCAGAGTCTGCTTTAAATGTGGATCTCGGACTCACATAAGCACCTCTTGCGAGGTGCTTAAGTGTTCTCATTGTAGGAGACTGGTCACCCTAGTGCCCATTGCTTTCAGACATCCAGATGTAATCTCTGTGATGAGGTTGGCCATACTTTTGAATCTTGTCCTTTGGCTGCTAAAACATGGCTGAAGCAGATTTTGGGGTTCAGGACCATTATATCCGGGTGGCTGTGCAGCTCGGCCTCTCTTTGGGGAAAGATGGCTCCCAGTGCCTCTGTGGCTGGTCCCCACTAGCTGAGAAAGCCTTGCCTGAGGAACCCGATTTGGTTTCTGATGACATCGATTTACCTACAGTTGTGTCTTCCATGGTGTCTGAGCCGGAGACTGTGGGGTTGCTGGCCCTCTCTCCCTTTGCCTTCTGGTTCAGGCCACTTGGATGAAGGTTTTATCACAGTTAGTGGTAAAAAGGAAGTCAGTTAAAGGGAAAAGTAAATTGGCTAAAAGTCCATTCTCACGGTTTCAGCTTCTCCTGTAGCTGACCCAAATATTTTTGAAGTTTTAATGGAAGGTCCGGAGGAGGTGTCAGAGCTGGTTCAGCCTTCTGTGCTTCCTTCTCAGCCTGAGCCTCTGGAGCCTTCGGAGACCATTTGGACCTAGGCCTCAAGACTGTAAAAGTGGTAGAGTAACTAGGGCATCCAGTAAGGTGAAGTGATGTTATTCTTTTGCATTCCATGGCTCCCTTTCACTTTCGGTGGCATCCTTGAATGCAAACAGCATTAAGTCTCCATTAAGCGTCACAGCACTTATTCTCATTTTTACATGAGAATTTGGATTGTGTTTTCTTTCAGGATGTTATTACACTCTCCTGAGGAGTTGGCATCTGCCAGTACTGGTTGGATGTGGGGACTGTTTTTGGTCACAAGGGAGGGATCTGTGCAGTGGGATTGGGATTTGTTTTTTCTATCTCATTTCCAGGTGATTCATCATGTAGAAATTTTAGGAGGCAGGGCCTTAGTTTTGGATATTAAATGGGGTTCTCTGCCTTTCGTTAATGAATATTTATGTACCACAAACTAAATTTGATAGGGTGTCCCTTTTAAATCACTTTATCCCTTTTGTACACTTCTTCTATGGTTACCTCGTGGTGACTTTAACTGTTCTTTACCTTCCTGGTCCTTCTGCTAGCAGGAAAAAGGTATACTGTGATGTGTCTTGTTTATCAACTTCTTGCAGGTACAGGTTTGGTTGATGCTTTTGGGCCTTCTACTGCTGGGTTTGGTAATACCTATTTTGTGGTTCCAGAGCATCCTGGATTGATTATTTTTCCTTTCTCCAGGGGTTGCTGTGCAATCACAATCTTTACAGGAGGTGGCTCGTCAGATCATAAATTGCTTAAATTAGCCTTATGTGGTGTGCCAGAGGTCCGCAGGGGACGGGCCTTTGGAAATTAAACACTGCATTGGTAGTTATCCCTTGTGTGGCTCATGGGCTTCATTCCATTTTATTGGCACATCAGTCTGTGTTGTTTTATATGATGACTTAAATACTTGGTGGGGGGATACCAAAGATGAAGTTAGAACCTACTTTAAAGTCATCGGTCGGCTCAATGGGAGGTTGAAGCATGATGAGCCTGCTATCTTAGAGGCCGACTTCACTTTTGGTTTAATTTCTGCCAGCATCTTGGGTCTGACTGCCTTGATAGGACTAAGAGGTTGAAAATGGAGTTGGCACAGTTGCAGTCCCAGGTTTTACAGGATATGGAGCGGAAGCATAAGTATGGAGTTTGTAGAGAAGCGGAAACTTTACCTTTTGAAACTGTGAGACTTGTTAAGGAATCTCGAGGTATGCTGTATTTGAATACTACAGAGGGTGGGTGAGTGACAACAACTGAAGACATTTTGGATGCTATACATACAGTACTTATGCTTCTGACTCTTTTCGGAGTAGATCACTTTCAGAAGCCTCTATCTGTGACTGGTTCTCTTGCAGACCGGTACCAGTCTTGGCTCCTGATGAGCAGCATAATTTGATACAACCCATCACAATGGACGAATTGAAAACTGTTCTTTGGTCTTTGAAGTCAGGCATTACTCCTGGTTCTGATGAGCTACCTCATGAGGTCTATAAAGTGTGGTGGAAGTCTTGGGTACTGAACTTTTGAGGTATTGAATGCTGGGCTGCAGGCTGGGGCTCTTCCTCAGAGTATGTTGCAGTGCGTTTTGCTGTTGCTTTATAAGAATAAGAGAGATCAAGGGATTTGGCTAACTGAAGGCCTTTGTCTCTCTAAATACTGATTACAAGATTCTGATAAAGGTACTATGCATTCATTTACAGGGATTTTGGGTTCCTTGCTGCATCCTTCACAGTTTAGTGGGTACCTCATAGGAGAGTTCAGGATGCCCTGATTCTTCTTAGGAGCTTATCCATAAGGAAACATCAGGGAAATCTTCAGGCATCTGTCTGTTTAGATCAAGCAAGAGCTTTTGATCAGGTAGAATATAATTATCTCTGGGAGACCTTGCAGAGGTATGGTTTTCCTTGCAATTTGTAGGATGGTTACAGACTTGTTATAAGGGTATTACTCTTATACCGAGTGTGAATGGCTGTTAGGAAGGAAACTGAGGTACACAGAGGAGTTAGGCAGGGCTTAGCCCTTACTTTATGTGCTTTCCTTAGACCCTTCTTGCATGCCTTAAATAGGATAGATGATATTATTGGTCTGTCAGTGGGCTGTGGATCCACAGATTGTCTCTATAGCATATCACGGATGATTTAGTTTTGGTTTGATCAGATAGGGCTTCTGTTGTTGCAGCACAGCTGCTGTTACAGTCCTTTTCTGACATGTCTGACTCCTCCATAAATAAACTTAACAGTGGGATATTACCTTTGGGGTATGATGCCACTAATGTGGCCGTGATTTGGGACATGCCTATTAATTCTGGGTATAGAATGATTCTTGGGGTTTATTTTGGGGTACTGATGCCCATAGGTACAATTGGGATAGACAGTTGTTGGAGGCCCATGGTAGAGTGGCGCTCTGGAATAAAGGTTGAATGTCTAAAGCTAAACAGCTTTACCTTATTAAGACTTTTTGTTGCCATATTTTTGTTTATAGCTGTGGTCCCCATCCCTTTGGAATCATCTCTTTATAGTGTGTTTTTCTTTGTTTATAGGGAAGTAGGTTGAACCCGTGCAGAGGGGTATTACATATTTACCTATTGGTGAAGGGGTTCTAGGATGTTAAATCCAGTGGTGTTCCTGCATAGTATTTTTATTTTTATAATTTAGTTCCATTACTTAAGGGGACAATAAGATCTGGTCCGTGGGTGGCTGATGGCATTGGTCTCCTTCTGGAGCAATGGAATTCTGCTTCCTTTTGACTCATCGGGTTCGGCTATGTACCTTGGCTAGTTACTTTCAGGTGATGTTTCAGAAATTAAAATCCTGGCATATTGTTAAACAATCCCTTTTCTTCAATCACTCCAGCAATTTTACTGTGGTGTATTGCAGGATTTCTTTATACGGATTCCTGGTTTCAGATTTGTCTGTTTCTGAGCAACATTCTAAGCTGCAATTATTGGTTAGGAAGTGAGCCCTAGGTATATGTGGATTTTGTGGCTTTGTCTTCATAAATAGTTGGGGGTCAAGGGTAACATGAAGCATAAAGAACTCTCAGAGAGATTTTGTCCTAGGGAGGAAACTTGTATGGGGTAGTTGAAACAATGCAACATTTCTTTTTGACTGTCCCTTTGTTGTGTCTTTCTGGTCCTACTTTCATGCTGTGTGGCTGATGAACCCTTTCCAGGGTTATTCATCTGAGATCTGGGTGGAGGGGTCCTTCCGGGCTCATGGGTTATTTATGATTCTGTCACAATTCATCTTTTGATGGGTTATTGGTTTTCAACTTTGGCAGGCTCAGTGTAGTCTTACACTTAGGCATCAATTAAAAACTGAACATCAGGTTGCATTCAATATTAGGAAAACAGTACTTAGTTGGAGGATGCAGGAAAGGGGAAAGTGCACCCAGATCTGTATAAACTGTGGTGGAGGAAAATGAACTGGCTTGATACAGGATAGGGGTTGTTGTGGGAATAGTGTTTCTGGTGCTAAATAAGACACCTCTGACAATGAATGTTTGTATTGGATGTCTGCTGTCTTGAATAACACATTCCCTACTTTTTTAGTGGGGATGGGATGGGGTTATGTGCAAATACAGAATATTTATGTTTGTGTTCTGTGTATGTTGCATTCCTTATTTAGGTTTTTGATTTTTTCCATTTTGTATGATGTATTAAAATTTTGTATATTTTGTTTTAAGTTTTGAATAACAAATTCCCATCTCTTTTAGTGGGAGGGAGGGCTTTCTTTTGTCTTGGGATTAGTTTTGTGTTCTATTTTTGTATTAGGCAGCCTATTTGGATATGTATGGATGTAATACTTCTTTGCTTTTGTTTTGATTTGTATGTTCTTTTGTGTGAAGCACCACTGTTTTATCTTGTTTTAATATTGTTGTTCTACTAACACATTCCCTGTCTTTTAGTGGGGCTGGATGGGGTATATGCAACTATAGATTATTTCTGTTTCCAGTTTTATGTATGTTGTAATACTTATTTCTGGTTTTGATTTCTTTCATTATGATTTTGTATGATGTAATACAATTTTGTATATTTTGTTTTGAGTGTTGAATAAAAATTTCTACTTTCCTGTAGGGAGAATCTCTGGCCGTTTCCAGGATGGACATGCGATGATATGGATGTGCAGCAGGACGGGAGTCGGTCTCCTCCTGCTCAAGAGCTTGCTGAGGCTGACATATTTTCTGATGCTACTGCCAGTGTTAATCTGGCTGGAGTAGCAGAGTTGTCAAAAGGATTCGGACGAAATAAAGGAACAAAAGAAAGAGAAAGCGAAGGAACAGACAATCATCGAGGATATTGGTAAAACTGACACAACGATGGAGCAACTGCTATTACAAGAAGAAATGTTGTTTTTACAAAGGAAAAAGGAGCTTGTCAATCGCTTCAAGCCTCAGGACATGGAGAAGAGTGTGGAACCTCATCATAGCGAGGTAAAGCAAGTTTTACCTGTTGTCAAGGAAACGGCTCACACAGAGGCACAGAGCAAGCCAAACTTTGTGTTCTGTGGAGTGGTCACCACCAAAGCGCAGCTTCAATATTTTCTTTCTCGGCTACCAAGGAGAAACAGCATCTGGAGCATATTAAGAAAAAGTAGTACCAAGCAAAATATGTTGGGCAGATGCACCTGTCACAGACAAAAGTCCTTGGTCGGCAGAGGATTCATTGAAAGCAGCGGGTGGGTTCGCTTACCAGACACAAAACAATGGATTTCTGGCTTTGCCCCTATTAAAATTCCAGGGTTTCACTAACAGCAGCTGTTTCTTCATGCACAATGAATAAAGCGAATGGCTCTCAAGCTGCAAATGTAAAGCCTGTTGATGAAGTTATTTTAATAGCGGACAGTCGATTAATATTACCTTCTGAGCTCGAACTTACACAACATCCAGTACTGGCAGCACTACAAAAGGAAGGGACACACAAGTCTGAACAGGAGAATGTGAAGGATCATATGAGTGATTTTTCTGACTTTTCAGACATTCCAGAAAACATTCCTGCAGAAATTAGGACTAGGCCTGTAGTAGTAGAAGAAGAAGGCATTTCATAGGCCCCTGAACAGAATAAAAATCATATGCATCCTTTTTCAGCAAAATGTTTACCCTGCCAAAAGGCATAACGTGGTCAGCCTTATATATAAAGGGGTTTAGACACTTTTCCTGATCAGAGTTTACATCACACGGGACATTGTTGAAGGAATGCATGCACTTTAATGTCATAGAACTGTATGCTGTCATTCATCTGTCAGGAGAAAATGCCTTTGATGTCAGTTTTAAGCTGGGGAGTGGCCTGGATAAATTTTGGGCCTGATATCACCAAGTTATGAAATTACTATATGGGCCCCTTTGAAGTAATTCCTCTGTCTAGACCAACACATAAAACCATAACTGTCCTTTTAGGAAGAGGAGTTAGTGTCACTAACCTGCTGTTTGGCTAAAGCAGCGATGCACCGTTACAAGTCACCCAGAAGCCATATTTGATACAGAAGGATTTGGATGGGGTGGAGATTTTGAGAATGGAGGATGAAGGGCTTCAGCACCTGCCAAATTGTTTTTTTCAGGAAGAGATAGAGGGTTCTCTTTACCCAGGACAACCTAAAACATGTTACAAATGTGGACAAGCGGTACACATAAGTAGTGCATTTGACTGGATAAAATGCATTTTATGTCAAGAGTTAGGACACTAGTGGACAGTGTAGGAACACTGTGAAATGTAATTTATGTGGTAAAGATGGACATTCATATATAGCTTGTCCTAAAGCTGCTCACAAGAAACAACCCACAGTTGATAGTGAGGAAGAACTCTAATTACGACAGCCCAGAGAACACAATAAACAAAGGATGTTAGTACAGCCAATAGAGTCCTTAGTCCCACAAGAGCAAGCTGCAGGATATAGTGGAGGACCCTCTAAGGCAAAGGTTTCAGTTACAGGGTGGATACAGGGGTATCAGTATAATACTCACTGACAACATGCAGGGCAGAGAGCCTAGCGTGTCTGAGAATGATGTGTTAGTGGGTCAGGATTTGAATCCATTGTTTCCATGCTCTCGGGTGGAAGAAAGTGGAAAAGAAGGATGAATACAAGAAGACAACAGGCCTGGTCTCAGCCAATGCCTAAAGTCCCAAAACTGCCACTCGATATTTCAAACAGATATCAGGCCCTGCTTGATGTTGAAGCCTCAGATAGTGAATCTGTAGGCTCTTCTGTAGAATCCAACACACAAGAAGTCTGATAGAAAAAAAGAAGTCTGAGGTACAAGAGTTGAATCAGGGATAAACAACAGAAAGGAAAGTTAAAAAAAAGGCTAGATAGTGGTCTTATTAAACTGAATGTTTCAATCATCATCCCTTTGATTTTGACATTCAGTGTGAATAGTATAAATAATAACTTAAAGAGGAGCTAGCTGTGTTTCATCATTTACAAACTTATCCCATGGGGTTTCCTTATTCAAGACATAAGGATACACACTACTGAAGAAATAGCAAAAGTAACCAAGGAATGGTTCACAGGAGCCTCATATCTGTCCATTGGCACTGACTGATATTCAGGGTAGGAATTCTTTTCACAGGGTTCAGCCCACAGCTGTTAAAATACTTGACCTAATACCAGGAGAGTATTATTGCTTGCCTTAGATTTGGCAATGTGTCCTTTCGGATCATAAACATCTATGCCCCTCAATTGAAGGCTGACCTCACCCATCTTTCAACAAATTAGCCTACATTTACATATGGCTCAGAATGTTCTTTGGGAGGGGTTTATTGTGGGCTGAGTAAACTTGACAGGGTTCAGACACAAAGAGAGAAAGTATTTGGGGACATGACAGCTTTAACTATGGCAATTTGTATAGCTAATTTTAAAGATGCATTGCTGGATCATAAGGATACAACTTTTTAAATGGAATCTATCCACATGGATTGATTTCTTATTTATAACTAAGGCAATAAAAATTCAAAATCTTCAGTAGACTTGGTGGAATATTCTGACCATAAACCTTTATCTATTGTGTGTGGTAATCCAGAAGCAATTATTGGTCCTGGCAACTGGAAGTTTAACTCTAGTTTCTTATCAGAAATACTTTTTACAACAGATTATGTATTTTTGATATGTAAAAATTGTTGTTCGACTTATATGATGATCCTGTTAGCTGGTAGATGGAAACCAGAACTGAGCTTCGGACCCTTCTTATGTCAAATAGTAAATTAATAAAATATAGGGATTACATAGTTTATTTGAAAGAGGGAAGCATTTGCAACATCTATACGCCTCACAAACTACTAAATATGACTTCTCTGATCAAATATCACATATAAAGCGGAAAATGTTACAGCATCACGTCAAACAAACAGAAGGCCTTCAACTACAACAGCAATATGGTACATGGCCCTTTTCAGAGTATATGCCCTCCTTAGGAACCAGGAGCAAATTAAAAGAAAATAATTGTGCCATTTTGTGATGCACATGGACCATACAGACTTCTAAAAACAGGTCATTAATATTGCATCAAGCTATACATGAAGGCCTTATTAAAGAAACCGGATGAAGAATGTTATAATTTTTACCTGTTTTCCAGAAATGAGTAATCCCAACTGTTCCACAAAATCTTTTAGATCGCTAATTAAGCCCTTTTCTACATTAGAAGTATTGGATGCTATAAAATTGCTTACAAAGGGTAAGACTAATGGACGGGATAGTTTAACATCTGAACTTTAAATATTTCTGGGCCAGGAAATTCTTATTGAAATTACAAAAGTCTGTAATACTATCCTATAAGAGGGTAATATACCATTAGATATGGCCTCAGGAGTTCTTATTTTTGTATAAGAAAGGTGATAAATTGGATTTATCCAACTGAGAACCTATAAGTCTTCTAAATAATGATTTAAAAATGTTGACAAGAATGTTGAACAAATGGCTATTGACAGTAGCTAAATACCTCATCACGCCTGCTCAATCATGTACAGTTCCGGGTAATACCACTACAGATCAGTTAATTATATTACAAGACCTCTTTGACAGAAATAATTTATCATTAGAGGTTATGTCCTTTCACTGGATCAAAAACAGGCATTTGACAATGTGAATCATGGTTTTGTATGGCAAACTTTACTATATTATGGCATATCCAACACCTTTGTAAAATGGTTACAAACCTTATATAGAACAGCCATGGTTAAGTCCTGTGTAAATGTCTTTTTGGGCCGTATGTACATATACAAAAGGGGTAAGACATGGGTGTCAATTAGCCCCTATTGTATGTTTTAGTATAGACCCTCTCTTAAGGTTACTGATCGGCAGTGGATATTATGCCTATACACTTGCCAGGCATTACAGTTCTGTACAAAGCTCTGGCTTATGCCGATGATGTGGTGGTATTGGTGGAAATGTCAGTTCAGCTGAAAGGGCTTTAGCCATATGCAAGGAATATGGAATATATTCTGGTACCAACTTAAATGTTCATAAAAGTATAGGAAACCTTTGGGACAACAGGATGCCCTGCAGAATAGGGTAGCAAGGATTTCAGTTACAACAGGAAGTTTGAAAATCTGGGGATAGACTTAGGAAGGCCCAAATGGATATTGTTAATTGGGATGTGAAATTACAAATTGGCTCACTGGATGGTACAAACTTGGAATCAGAGAAAAATGAATTTTCAGAAAGAATATACCTTATTAAACATGTCTTATACCAGTCTTTTATTTCTCAGTGCAGTGTTTCCAGTACCAAAAACAAGGGAGGCACAACTGTATAGCCTTTTTCAATCCTTTTGGGGAGTAGAAGCTAAACCCAATTGAGCATAATATACTCTACTTACAATTAAATAAGGAGGACAGAATATGGTTAACCCAATACTTTTTTTTTTTTTGTCAGTTTTGAATGCAAATATAAAACCATTGTTGATACATTCGGCTAAATATTAGGGTGACACCTTTGTACAAACTGTGTCACCATGGTTTCGAGATTGGGAGAGGGATCACTTAAGGCATATTAAGCACCAGGCCTGGTCACCGTCAATATTTAAGAGAGGTCTTTATAAAATGAGGCTATAGGGCCTCAATAGTAGGATGGTGATAGTCAAACTAAGAAACAAATTTATACGTATATATGTGAGACACACTTTAGAGAGACAGACCTTTTCTCAAATGCCCTTTGGAACATAAAACAGCTTTAATTGAGTTTATAACAGGAAAAGACTCCCTGTAAAGTTTAAAGATATACATTGGTTGACCTGTCATGAAAGGTTAAATGTGAAGGACAATCCAAAACATAAAAACTAGAAGAAAGGATTTGTTCTAGACCTTTGTGCACTGATCAGTTAGAAACTATTACACATTTACATTTCACTTGCTCGTACATTTCAAATTTTGTTTTGTTTTTTATACCAGGAATCTAAGTTAGATTGTTTCCAACAAGTTTCCTTCCCAACCTTAATGCATTGGGAGTATCCACAGTCCTGGAATAAATGGGAGAAGAGTATGTTAAGGATTATCTTTGAGATAATTAAATGGTATATTTGGAACTCGAGGTGTTTATTTACTTTGCAACAGATAGAATTTACTTATGTTGAACTTTTGTGAAAATGTTTAAAGAATTGTAAGATATCTATTTTAAGGAGGCAAAATATATGGATAGTAAGGGACTAAAGTTATGCTGGATGAATTTATTATGGATTACGGATAGTGATGTTCCAGTAACATAAATAGTTATAAGTGTGGGTATAATTGGGAGAAAAGGCATAGGGATTAATTGTTATGTTTTTGAAGACGAGATATGTATTGTAAATATTTGTGTATGAAGTTTAATTTTCTTGCTTTAGTATTGTATGATTCTCTAAATAAAAATTCTCCTACACTTTGCAGGGGCGCTGTCCCTCAGTGAAGGAGAATGGCTGTTACCAGTCCTATTCAGACTCTGGTGTAGGCAGGAGGTGTTCCTGCTCCTCAACAAACTAATTTCTTGAGGGAGGATTTACTGGAAGCAGATTGTGAGTTGGTGGAAGAAATTATTTTGACTGAAGAAATTGAACCTGGTCAGAGGGAACATTAAACTCATACCTCTAATGAGAGTATGGATGATATTGACCACAAAGAAATGGAACTGCAATGAGAAATGAAGACAAAAAACAACAGTTGCTCGATTTAATGAGGGAAGCCGAACAAGAGTGTCAAATAAACATAACTAAATTGGATGAGGAAAAAAGCGGAAGAGGTCGGCTGTCAGCCCCAGCTAGTTTCAGGAAGTAGGTATCCCTTCAAACAGTGAGTGACTTACCCACCTGTACAGAACATGTCAACAGAGACTGATAGTGCGACATGTACCACCTCTGAGTCCCGACCGATGATTTCCCCATGGATACTGAATGGGTCCCTGGTAACATTGCAACAGGCTGGATGTTTTTTTTTTGGATGACAAGTGGATCCCAGACCCTGCTATTCTAATCCGGGGTCACCAGACTGGAAATGGAACACCATTGTGAGAATGGAGGCTGCCTATTGAGTCCTAAGCCGGTTACAGAGCTGGGACCAAGTGAGACAGCCGGAATGTCAAATCCCCACAAGTGCACCAGAAGCCAGTGAAGACAGAGAACAGTGGCAGGCACCTGTGGATAAAGATGCGGCTGAGCCTGGCACCTTCTCACAGGCAGACACGGAGAGATAGCCGATCAGATGGTCAGAGCAGGTACATTTTGTTTCTCAGGGCATACAGATACTGATTATACTGCAGAAAGGGAGAGCAGGTTACAGAACAGGAGGCAGATGCACAATCAGCAGATACCAACAACACTGACAGCCTAGTTATGTTAGGCTTTTCACCAGCCTGTTACAGCTGCTAAACAGCATTTTGCAGTCAGAATACAATACAGAGATGGAATTGGAAGATACCTGATAGACTGTTTGTGGGGAAAACATTATTGATTGACTTGATGAAATTTACTAAAGCAGAGGTGTATGCTTTATTCATGCTCTGGGGACAGTAACTACGACGTCAGTTTCTGTTTTGCCTTTGTTCCTAGATAAATTCTGGAAATTGTGTTATACACTGAAAGATTCCCTGTGTGGCAAGGGTTTTATGCCATTCCACTTTCAAAACTCTCAGTAAAACTGTAACAATACTTTTCAGAAAAGAAGGGGTCAGGGTGAACGACATCATCATTTGGTTGTAGAAAAGAGCTGATATTCAAGGTCATCCAGACCCTATAATTGATGACAATGGGTTCTGGACAGGGGTTGGACCTTTAGAGTCCAACTCAAACATATTGATGAAGGGTTCCGACATCTCCCAACATGTTTCTTTTAGGACGGTACCATGGAATTCTTTTATCAAGGGCAACTGAAAAGCTGCTATAGGTTTGGCTCTCTTACACACTTGAACTCTGATCGCAACCAGACCAGTTCAGGTATTTTCATTGTGGAGAACTTGGACACACTGCTAACTTGTGTACTGTCCCACCCAGTGTGTAATTTCTGTGGGGACAATGAACATTTTTAGGTCCTGTCCCTGGACAGCCCATAATAAGGAGGATACTCTTGAGCAGGAATTCTATATAAACAGAACCAAGCATTCGTATGGTCCGAGAGATCTTATTCTCGCCTCCGCAGACCCCCAGCTCATACTGAGCAAAGCACTGGAGGAACCTACAGGAGGTTCCATGGCACAGGACTTTCCTATGCTTTTAGCTGATAATGCCCCTACAGTACCGACTCAATCTGCTCCTTCTGAAGAGTCAACATGCATGCCCCTCCAGCTCCAGGTGAAAAGCCAAACATGTCTACAGTACTGGCCACACTGGAAGTGCACTAGAGGGATTTCAGGAGGTAGGGAAAAGCCAGGAAGGGCCTAAGAAGAAAAAGAAACAGCTCCAACGCCTCTTCTTGTTCCTATGAGCAATACCTATGAGGTACTTCAGAGTTGGAGTGATCAGATGGAGGAACTGATACTTCCTGTAATTATCTCTATCTGAGCCACTAATAAGAGCAAACACTACCTGTACCACAGAGTACTGTGAGGAAACAGGGCATGATTACCAGAGCTAGTGCTAGGAAACAGGATCCTTCTTAAACATTATCTAGACGTACCTCTTCAGCTGGCAAGCCTCAATGTGAACAGCATTAAGTCAGAAATAAAAAGGGATACTACATTTATAATATTGCAGCCAATGAATTATGATATTTTTTTCTTTTACAGGACACCAGATTGCGATCTGTAGCTATTGTGGAGACTGTTAAAACTGTATGGTTCTCAGGGAATTCTTACTGGTCAATTGCAGATTGATTTATGTAGTGGAGTGGGAATTTATTTCTCCAACCCTGGCCTTACTATGCATAAACTGGTGGCTATCTCCCTGGGAGGGGTTTTGCTTTTAGATGTGGGTTTTGAAAGGTTTGTTTATAGAATCATTCATATCTATGCCCAACAAATGAAAACCCTGAGGGTGGAATTGTTGAAATTAACTCAACCATGTTTATGCAGAAACAAACAAGTATTATTTGGAGTTGATTTCAACACTGGTTTACTGGATTCTGATACTAAAGGGGCAAAAGCCAAAATTTACAGTGACACAGCCTTCTTAAGGGCCTTAATAAAACAGGCTAGATTGCAGGACGCATAGGCAGGATGCACAAGCAGCTTGTTTAAAATGCCTAAACATACTTATTTTGGGGAACTTCTATCAATGAGGATAGATTTTGGTTTATGTCTCAGATTACTCTGATCTCCTTCTCGGAGATGGCTATGAGAGAAACTTCTGATCATCCCCTGATAGAGATCTTTGTTTCAAATCCACCTACCCAAGGGTGAGGGGTAGAGGGTATGAGTTTAAATTCTAGTTTGTTGACAAAACCTAATGTTCACCAGGATTTGGTTGCTATACTAGAAGATAGACATACAGTAGCCTTCTTATATGATTCCCTCTAGAGTGGTGGGAAGAAACTAAACAGTTGCTTACTGGTCTTAAACTGTGGCTAGGGAACATAGTGCACACAGGAGAATGAATACTTTAAATTAAGACAGCAATTTCAGAAGTTATTGACTGAACAATTGGATGAGGATGAGATAATAGGGAACAGTTAAACACTATCCAGCAGGTGAAATTTAATGTGATGTTTGTCTGGTGGTGGTAGAGCCTCCACCACCCTGTTTTAGGCTTTCTTAAATACTGAAAAGCCACTGGGGTTGGGATTCAAAAGCTGTGCATTTCTGTTTGTGACTGAAATTTGAGCAACAGGAACTGGTGGGCTTGTGACATCATACGGTACCTGATGTCTGCATACACACACTGTTAGCAGGACTGGACTGTATGTGTTTATGAGACTTGGGAACATTATTGGTGGGATTGAAATAGGGTTCGTAAACAACTGCAGTCAGTATAGAGAGAGAGAGAGAGACAGTATTCCGGGAAGGGACTGAGAAAGGGGTGTGTGCCATTATGAACAGAGGAGACAAACAGGGTGGCCATATTCCACCATGGCAGGCATCTTGAATGGTTGTAGACTGCACAGGCTGTGGGGTGGCAATAATTCTCAATTGGGCCTGGAGAGAGGGAGGGAGGCTGACCACTCTGTAGACAGCTATCTCATATCAGGAGGAAGTATATTGCTTAAGAAGTTAGCTAGGGAGTTGGGGTGTGTCCAAGGATAAGGGTGTGTATGGGCGGCAGAAGGGTGGGATTGAGGGAGGCTGGGGCAATGCTCAGAAATTACAGGACGTTATATTACACCAGCAGGAGACTGATATTGGGACAGAGGACCCTTAGATAGGGATGTTGACGCTAAGGGAAAACTTACGGGGTAAACATTCGAATATAAAGAGAGTGGAGGGGAGAGTCAGGAAGGGCTGTTGTGGGAAGCCTAGAAGAGCAGACAGTGAGAAGAGGAGGGCTGTTGTGGGAAGCCTAAAAGAGCAGACTATGGGAAGGAGCTCCAAGGAGAACAGGGCAAGAGGGGAGTAGAGGGAGGCAGATTAGAGGGGCAGTCGGGAGAAAGTCAGGTTGCCTTGATGAGGCTGGCATAGAGTGTTACAATAAATTTGAGCTACTAAGCAACCTAGAGGGGAGGAAGGGTTGGTGAAATGAAGAAACTGATACAGAGGCCGGGGAGGGAGTCTGATACCCATAGGGCATCACAGACTGGCAACGGAAAGGATAGAAATAGTCCCAGAGGAGAAGGGGAAATGTAAATGTTAAGCAGATGGGGAGATGCAACATATTGCAGACATGAAGGAGGAGAGCATGACTGGAGAAAACTAGGAGACAAGGAGGCGGGTGGGGACCCCTTCAGGAGGAGTCTGTACCAGGATGGGGCGATGGGTAAAGGGGACCCACAGAGGGCCTCTGGGCAGGGGTACTATTACAAGGGAGGAGGATGGTGGTGTGGGGGAGGAAACCATCAGGGCCAGGATAAATGGTTCTGATAAGAGAGGGATAAAGGGACACCTATTCAGTGAGGGTCTGAGTTAAGTAGGTAAAATAACAAGGGAGGCAGAAAGGGAGGGTGACAAGGGGTCTCTAATAAGGCAGGAAAACTCCCATGGAATTGAGATCATGAATAAAGGGGGATGGGGTTGTTGGCGCATAGTGGGGTAATCATAAGGATGATGGCGGTGTTAGGGAGACTCTATGATTAGGGGTATCCATTGGGAGGGACAGGGGATGGATGCCGTAGTCAGGTGAAGGTAGTAAGTATCTCTGGGCTGATAGTACACAGAGCAAAGTTCATGGTGTACTTAACTGGTTAGGGATTGTGGAGGGGAAACTGGATTTCCTAGTGCAATTGGGAGCTAACGATCTAGAGGAAAATAGTGTTTTGGAAATCCAAGCAAGGTTCAGAGAACTTGCCAGAGTCTGTCGGGATAATGGATGCAACATTTCCTTTTTAGAGATATTGCCAGTGCCAAAGGCCTCAGCAGAGAAAAAAAGAAGATCACAGAGGTTAATGACTGGCTCAGGAAGTGGGGTGAAGAAAGTGGGTTGGGGGTGTTAGGGAACTGGAAAGGAGTTTGGGAGGATAAGGGACTGTATGCCAAGGACAGACTTCATCTTGTCCCGTTGGGAAGAAAGTCTCAAACAGGGGTGGCTGACTACATTCAAGAAAAGTGAGGTTTAAACTTGTGAGGGAGGGAGGGATAAGGGAGGGGCTGACCAGAAGCCCTCTCCTCCAGATGAGGGAGTAGCCTTCAAACCCAAGGGGAGGGGGAAACAGACTGGGGAGGAGGTTTCAGGAGGAGGAGCAGAGGTGGATGGAAATATAAGGAACCTGGGTGTGTTTTGACAAAGGAATCAGGGATTAGGGGTGGGGGGTGGTGTTAGTAAATGCCAGGAGCTTGGAAACAAGTTGCCAGAGTTCCAGGCCAAGCTGTTGGGGGTGGATGTGGTGGCAGTCACGGAAACGTGGGCCAACAAAACCATGACTGGGACCTAAATGCGGGGTACACTATGCTTAGGAAGGATAGAAAGGAGGGCAGAGGGGTGGAGTGGCTATGTTCATTAGAGATGACATAGAAATTGCTAGGGTAGAAGAGGCAGAGGGAAACGTGGAGGCCTTATGGGTCACCTACTAATCCCAGCAGGAGGTAATGTCAAGCTGGGTATAGTATATAGGTCCCCTGGGATGGGTGATGTTCTGAGGATGGTTTGCTGGACAACATCATTGTCCAGTGTGGACCAAAAGGAGGGAGTGGTGTTGATGGGGTACCTTAATATGCCAGGTACAAACTGGGGAATCATGTCCTCTAAGGTGGCCAAGGAGCAGAGGCTGCTGGGCGGCTTCCAGGATGTGTTCTTAACACAGTACGTGATGGAGCCCACAAGGGAGGGCATGTCCTGGACGTGGTTCTGGCAGATGGGGATCTGGTAAGGGACCTGGTTGTAGAGGATCCCTCACTGGGAGACCACAATACTGTCTGGTTTCAAGTGAGCATGGGGGAGGGAGAGAGATCTAGGACACTGGCAGTGGACTTGAGGGGCAGACTTTGTGGGCATGGGAAATATTCTCAAGGATCACTTGAAGGGATTACAACAATGACAAATGTGGAAAAGAGATGGGAGGTCATAAAACGGAGACTTCATGAGGCAGTCAGGACCTGCGCTAAGGTGAAGCGTAATGAAGCAAGGTCACATAAACCAGGCTGGTGGTCCAGTGAGGTTCAGGGGCGGTCAGAGAAAGAGGCTGCCTACAAAAAGTATAAAACAATGAGAGGATAGGGAAAGGAAATGTACCATCTTGCACCTAGAAAAGTCACCCAGATGGTGCGGGGGCAAATTCAGTAAAGAGCAGTGGCTGACACAGGGGATATGGGGAGGGAAAGGGTTCTTCCAGTACATTGGGGAGTGGAGAAAAATTAACAGCCATCTCGGCAGGTTGAGATCGAAGGAGGGTGGGTGGAAGAGGCAGGGACCAGGCAGAGGTATTAAATGAGTACTTCGCCTCTGTGTTCACCTAGGGAGGGTGATGGGATATCTACAAAGCAAGGCACGATGGGGATAGAAGCGGAGTGAGTGGGATCAGGGAGCAGCAGAAATGGAGCAAGAGGGAGGAGAGGTACCCCAGGGGTGTCACATCTGGATAAGGATAAAAGGCCAGTAAGGTGGAGAGGGACAGATGATTCTATCTCCACAGCGTGTGGTTAGTGCATTAGGGCCTAAAGAAGATAAATCTCCTGGGCGGATGGCATTCATCTGAGAGTACTATGGGAATTGGGCGTACATACTGGCTGTACCCAGTGAGCTCTTCCAACAGGTCGCTTGAGACAGGGGAGGTACCTAGGGATTGGCGAGAGGTACATGTGGTGCCAATCCATAAAGGGGTTGGGAAGTACCAGGTAACTATAGACCCATCAGTTTGACCTCGGTGGTGGGAAACTTAATGGAGAGTATACTAAAGGAGCGATTGGGGTGTACTTGGAGGAGGTGGGAGGTCTGGATAGTCGGCAACATGGGTTTGTGCCAGGTAGATCGTGTCAAACCAATCTTGTGGAGTTCTACGAATGAGTAACATCAGAACTGGACAGGGAAAGCCTGTGGATGTATTCTTGGACTTCAGCAAGGCATTCGACTCTGTCCCCACAATGGTCAGGTGGAGAAACTGATGGGGTTGGGAGTAGGCCTTTGATGGTCAGATAGATTGAAAACTGGCTAGCTGGATGCACTCAGAGAGTAGTGGTCGGTGGGAGCTCTCGAACCTAGAGAGGTCGTTGGTGGGTCACCGCAGGGCTCGGTCCTGGGTCCAATCCTGTTTAATGCATACATTCGGAAATCAGGGAGGGTATAGGGTGTGAAATGAGTCTCTTTGCTGATGACTCCAAGTTGGGAGCAGTAGTTGAGGGAAGAGGGAGGTTGGCCCTGCATTGGGACCTGGACACCATGGAAAGGTGGGCTCACACATGGAAATTAAATTTCAATATCACCAAGTGCAAGGTGTTACATCTTGGGCGGAAACCCTAAACACAGGTACACCCTGGGAGGGCTGGAGGCCTCAACAGGGAAAAAGACCTAGGGGTCATGGTGGATGCATGTATGAATAACTCCGAGGCGGTGCAGGAGTGGCTAGCAAAGCAAACAGGATGTTGGGATGCATCATAGGGGATCACCTCTAGGAGCAGGGAAGTGATTCTGCCGCTGTACAATGGATTGGTTAGACCACACCTTGGTGCTGTGTACAGTACTGGAGACCACCATTGAAGAGGGACATACAGCTCCTGGAGAGGGTACAGAAGAGGGCAATTAAGATGATACGAGGACTAGGGGATTTGACGATGAGGACAGACTTGAGGAGCTCTGCCTGTTTTCATTGGAGGAGAGGCGAGGGGACATGATAGGTCTTCAAGTACCTCAAGGGAATAAATAGGGTAAACAGAGGGGATCTTTAGACTAAAGCAGAGAGGTATCACCAGAGGCATGGTTTGAAGTTGGAAGGTGGAAGGGTGAGGGGGAAAAGGGAGGAGGTTTTTCACTGAGAGGGTGGTGGATCCTTGGAGCGTGCTGCTTGCGACTGGTACAGAGATCCACAGTGGAGGGCTTCAAGAGAGGTGGGACAGACACAGAAAGTGGATTTATCAGATGATGGCCTGGCCCAGGGGTGGGGATGGATGATAGGGGTTTCTGGAACACAAGGGGAGGGCCTCGGTACCCAACTAGGGATCTGAGGTTCAAGCAGACTCGATAGACTGTAAGGCCTAATCTGCTGGCAATTAGTATGTTAGTATGTTGGGATATGTTTCATTTACAGTATAATAGATATACAACACTAGTTTTGGAACAAAGGTTTGGCACACGGGTCGCAGAAACAAACTACTCCATTGGAAGACTGTTGTATTCAAGTACAGAGAAATTACTTAACTGGTATTCAGGATTCAACTGGTGTTTTAGTTACAGGGAACAAGAGTATTTTATAGGAGATGGGAGACAGATACAAGCACAGCAGGCTTCTAAAGCTGACAGTGAGGGTATTTATCACCAATTACTAAGGACAGTGGATATTCCACAATTGAGCTCAAAACAAGCAGAGGATCTCTTAGCCCCTCTGTCTTTATTAGAATTGATGGCAGCAATTCAGTCCTTAAGGAAAGGAGGAGCCCAGGGTCAGATGGGTTGACCAGCAAATTGTATTCCACATTGTTCCAACTGATTGCTCAGGATCTTCTCATGATTTTCCAGGCTTATTTTTTCAGAAGTTAGACTAAATAGACAGATGTATGATGGCCTTCTAATCTTTCTATACAAAAGGGGATAAGAATGAGTTACACAATTGGAGGCAGATTTCATTATTAAATACTGACTTTAAAATGTTTGCTAAGATCCTTAAATCACAACTTTCCAAAGTACTGAATTCAATAATTAAGTCAGCCCAGGTTTGCGCAGTCCCTGGCAGACAATTACTGAAGCTTATTTTTACTTCAGCACTCATGGAACATGCAGGCGCGGAGTGCAGCAGATGCATTTTGATGAAGTGTCGATCAGTCGAAGGCTTTTAATAGGGTTTCTCATGGGCTTTTATGGAATGTTTAAAGCAGTGTTTGGCCTTATGATAACAAATGGGTGGGAGAAGTGTGAGGTTCAACAAGGGGTTCGACAGGGTTGTCCCTGAGCCCATTGTTACATATATTGACACTGGATCCATTAATTAGGATTTTAGTTTCATCCCTGAAAATTGTGGGATACAGATTTCCGGCAATCTTGGAATCAAATGTATTGCATATGCTGATGATTTAATTCTTACTGTGGCAGATGTGGATTCAGGAAAATGGGCAAATGATTTGGTCCATTCCTTATCGACTGCTACGGGGACGGGAGATTAATAATGATAAAAGTAAATGTATACCTTTGCAGCTTGGACCAGGTACACCGCCATTAGTGGAGGGGTTCAGGTAGCTTTAGAACCTTCTAAACTATTAGGAATTTATTTTGGTCAAGTGGATATGGGTTGTTATAATTGGGCCCACCGAACTGGAAGGGGACAACAGCTTGTGACAAGCTGGAATTGGTGGTATATGTGCAAAATGAAGAAGGTGTATTTAATTAAGACTTTTAGTTCAAATTTTCTTTATCTAAGTTATGTATACCTGCACCTAAACAGCCAGAAACTAGATTGTATTATTGTTTTTTTCTTGTCTGTGGGGAAGTAGATTGAATCCCATTAAACAGGGAATCACTTATTTGGGTAAAAAGGAGGCAGGGGTTAGGAATGGTACAACCAGTTGTTTTTCTGGAGTATCTTTTTATGTGAATCTATTACCAATTGTATGGGACCGATAGTTCCATGGGTGGCATGGACAACCCCTCAGTTCATAGAAATTCTGCAAGATTGAGGATTTGTCATTTAGACACAAGAATAAAAGACTTTGAATTTAAATTTTGTAAGGATGCCTTATTTTGACAATTTGAAAAAATAATGTTTTCCAATCCCAAATACTGTCAACTCCTAGGAAACTTTGATATCCCCAGATAGCAGGAATTATTTTGTAGAACGGCCTTTTGCAATTTAATACAATCTGCACAGCAGGTGATAGGGAATTTGTTGGCTGAACCTAGAATCCTGAAAATATGGGATGTGGTGTGGTTAGGGTGCATGACAGAATTAATATTAAAGGATATTACCTAGCAGGTTTTAGGGCTAAACAATATAATTTGTATGTGATGTATGCTGAAACGGTGACTTATGGTTTCCTTTTCTTTTATGTTATTGTGCAGTACCACTGCTATGTATATAAACTGCTTTTATGTTATAATAAAAAAGACCCTACTCTTTTTGAGAGTGCTATGTCATGCACCCTAACCTTTAATATCCACATGAACTACCACCAGAACAGGCAGATGGGATCTCGTTTAACATCTCATCCGAAGATAGCACCTCAGAAATGCAGCACTCCCTCATGCTGCACTACAGTGTCAGTATTAGGATTTAACCAAGTGGCTGGTGTGGGATAGAACAGACATCCTTCTGATTTCCTGGCCTCAGAGGTGAGTGTGCTACCTGCTGAGCTACTGACACTGACACCCCTTTATACCCCTGCAATTTCAAGCCAAAGACCAAACCATTTTTTACAGTGTAATGTACCTGGTAACTGAGTAATGTCTTGGTGGGAGACCCTCGGCCCCACGCTCCCACCAACCGCCCATTTGTGCATAATGATATGCATCTTTGGGAGTAGGGACCCGCCCTGTGCTCCCACTTACATAAAGACAGAGCCATACAGCAGCCCCATAGTACTGAAAAGGAACCCTTGTAACACTTATTTGCCAATATCTCAGTAACCGTGACAACCTAGGAAAAAATCCACTGCAGGTGTAATCTATGACCGGAACTTCCTCACAAGCTCAGATCACCTAAAGGTAATGAAAATCTGAATCTCGCTTTGTCTTCAATATGCAGGCGCTGTAATGTTATCCTATGGAAAATTTCTCAACGTCAGAACACTGTAACTATGGGTCCATTGAATATTTTGGGACCAAACCATCAAAACGCATCTGTTGGACAAGGACTTTCCACCCTGCAAATTTCAGGCCAAAAGCACAATCCACCTTGGCACAATGAAGTGATAAAAACAACACATTGGACAATATGTTCATGCAGTGTTATTGCGATTACTTACAATGTGTTCATGGCACTCCTATCTCTACAATGGGAATGTGTTGCACAGAAAAATGTTGTTGAAGTTCCTTTTTATCACAATTATTGGCGTGGCAACAAAAATGTTGCTGCGACCACAAAAAATGGCAGAATGGTGGAAAAAGTCTGAAGAACATATTTCCAGACCGCCTGGTGAAAACTAATGCCAGGGTCATGTTCCTCAAGGCCCAATTAGGTAAACACAGCTGTTGGTGTTTACCAAAGTGTGTTACTACAAGTTACATTTTATGTCTCTTGCTAATTGAAAACAAGATGGCGGCAGCACAAAACAAATTCAGGAGCACGACAAAAAATTGTGATCGTGGATGTTTCATAATGCACATATAAATTTCCCCATAGGCTATAATGGGACATGAAAACTTGAATAGCTTTTGAACGGATTATTATTTTTTACCAAATCTTCAAAATGCACCAGTTCAACCCAGGCCACATACAGACAAGGACCCTGGTTTTCCATTTTCCAGTAACACGGTAAAATCATGGAATCCTACTGTACTTGGTTTGCTGATTTTGAATTCTTGTACAGTGCCTCATGGAAATTGCATTTCACTGCACAGAATCCTAAGATTTCTGCATCTTTTCCAATTTTCTCTTTCTATGCCCCTTTTCACAGCATCAGTTTCCACTTTTCAAAGATCCCTAGGCTGGGTATCACCTATCTTCACCCAATTAATGCTCAGGAGCTCCATGGGACTGCCCCATCCTGCCTAGGTTGTACCCCTGTGGGAAGGGAGGGGACCCCAGGTCACCCTTCAATCTTCCTTAGTGTGTGTTGGGCAGCCCAGTGGGTACCTCATAGAGCCTGGTTTTGAAATCTGGGGCAGCTGGGTCCTTTCTACTAGTGGCCAGTGTGGGGTGATGGTTACTGGTTTCTAATCTCTGTCCCTGAGGGTACTGGCACTCGGGGGATCCAGGAGGTAGGGCACATGAGGACATGCCACTGCTCCAGATCCTGGCTAGCGTCCTCCCCTCCCAATTGCTCTGCAGCCCCATTGCACCACCACCAGTGGTCACCCAGGTGGCAGTAAGCAGCGGGATCTGCAGCCCACCCTCCCCAGGGCAGGAGGCAGCCCCTTGGTTGCTCAATCCTACACCCCTGGACAGACCTCCAGCAACCGAGTTTGCTTCAACCTCGGGTCGCTGGCATGCAAACAGTAGCGCTACACTTAAGTCGGTCAGGCCCATCCGGTTTCAGCATCCTCAAATGAATGCTGTTGTGCTCTGCATTCTTTCTGCTTTGCTGCAGATGGAATCAATACGGAACCTCCACACTGCTTTGTTGTAACCAGCCATTCAGTTTAACCATCTATGCATCCCACCAACCTCTCCATCAGCTGAGGACTGCTTTCCTTCCTGAAACCGCAGTTTTCATTTAGCATGTGTTTAAACATCTTTTACTATTTATGTTACACTGGATGATACAAAAATACAAGTATCAGCACACATGGGCAAGGCCACTGGAAAACTGCAGAAAAAGTAACCTGAAATTGCAGATTTTTACAAACTTGCTGGAAATTGCAGGAGTTGTACTATGTGTTTCATAATAAATCCTTTACTGTTTTCTGCAGCATATATTAGTCACTAAATGAATACACTGACACTTGAATATGTTTTAAATATGAAGAAAACCTTATGTTCCTAACATGAATCCTAAATGGATGTGTTGCCTCTCTTCCAAAACTTAAAACATCTGCCTGATACAGTGCTAAATAGATTCTATTTAGTGAGCCTCAGAAAATCAATATTAAATAAATCCAGAATAAACACATTTTATCTGTTTCTGGATGTAGAATAATGAAGCCTGATCAAAAGCTATTACAGTGTTCTGTCAACTATTCACCCACTTTGGTATAAGAAAAAATAAGCAGATGGAGTGGCAAATACTTCAGTTTAGTAAAATGTTGTAAAGTGTAATGTTCATAATTTGCACTGTAGGTACTGTGCACTATTATTGAAATCATATATTAAAACATTATATATGGGTGTTATTATGGCTGACAGTATAGCCTAGTGGTTAAAGTAACAAATAGAATAGTGATTGAACTGGGTACATTCAGCAGACTTGGGCAAGAGTTTGATTCCCACAACCTCCACTTGCATGCTATGCGACTCCGAGCAAGTCATTTAACCTCCCCAGTGCTCGTGGGTTAAGTTCTTGCCTAGTGGGCCTTACCGGTTTACAAAGAATATATATAAAAAAATACCAATGCATGTTTACTACATCATACTATAGTCAGGGTACCATGTAATTTGCCTGAGTTTTACTCGGGCTGCAATGATTTTGTATAGGTAAAGATAAATGTTCAAATACATTTCGTGTTTTATAAACTTGTTTTAAACTTTAGTTAGATTTTTATTGTATTCTTTGTATGTGAGCATCTAGGCTATAGATTGCTAAGCACAGGATCACTGTTACCAACTAGCGTATTCAAGTTTATAATCAACAGGGCCATCCAAAACCTCAGTTGTTTGAATGAAAACTTATCTGAATGAAAGTATGTTCACAAGCAAGAAACTTCAGTTAGCTCCTATTAAAGTAAAATGGAATCATTTCCTTTTTCTCCACCGGCTGTTTCAGTCTCTGTGACAACAAAGTTTTCTGATAGACTGCTTCAACAAAATGCAAATGTTAAGTGTTTAAGTGTACTTATGATTGACCAGTGGATTTTGAAAGCACATTCAATGACACACAAGTTAAGACCCCAGGTCTGTATGATGCTACAATTGGGCAAGTGATGCTCAATTCACATCTGAGCTCAGACATGAAAACTGACAGACACCCTTTTCATTTCAGACCAGGTAAAAAAAAAAGCATCCACATGTTTGGGAGAAACATAGAAACATAACTTTGATGGCAGATAAGAACACTTGGCCCACCTGGTCTGCCCATTTCCCTACCTACAGGATAAGCTGCATCCCTAGTTAACCAACAGCCTATTTCTTCTTACCCCACAAGAATTACCTTATATCTGTCCCATGTATTCTTGAATTCTCCATAGTTTTAGACCCCACAACCTCCTCAGGAAGGCTGTTCCATGTGCCCACCACCCTCTGTGAAAAATACTTCCTCATTGCCCTGAACTGCCCTCTCTATCTTTAAATTGTGTCCCCTTGTTCTTGCACATCTCTTTTTCTGAAAGATGCTACCCTCTTGGACTTTGTTGATTCCACTGAGGTACTTAAAAGTTTCTATCATGTCCCCTCTCCCTCCTTTCCTCAAGGGTATACATATTAAGCTCCTTTAGTCTCTCCTCTGTGGCTTCTCTTGCAGACCCTGCACCATTTTAGTTGCCCTCCTCTGGACTGCCTCTATCCTGTCTATGTCCTTGCAGAGATGGGGTCTCCAGAATTAGACATGATACTCAGATGGGGTCTCACCAACTGTCTGTATAGAGGGATAACAACTTCGTTTTCTACTGGTGATGCCTCTCCCTACTACATCCCAGTATACCCCCAGCCCTCCCTACTGCCTTCTCACATTGTTACTAACCTTAAGGTCATATTATATGATTACCCCCAGGTCCCTTTCCATTTTTGTTGTTGTTACTACCTCCCTCCCCCATTGTGTAATCTTTCCCTGGGTTTTGTTTCCCAGGTGCATTAAGCTAGACCAACCAAGCGAAAAGTGGTTCCTTGACCACCGGCTGGTCACTAACCTCAAAAAAAACAACTCAATGCTTTTTAGCATCACCAGAATAAGGCCAAAATGCCCCCTCTGCATTCTCCCCAGTAATGCTCACCCTCTCGAGCAGGTGTCATCCTACAAGTACCTGGGCATCACTTTCGGCTCGGCTCTTAGATTCCACACCCACATCAATACCCTGTCCTCAGCCATAAACTCTCAGATTGGCCTTCTCTATCGCCACAGAGATTGACTCCCCAAACCACTCTCCGACTGGCCATCATCTCCTCCGTCCTGTCCTTAGTGGACTACAGCCTATCTATCTACACAGTGGCCGACAATGCTGCCCTCACCAGAATCCAGACCGCAATAAACAAGGCCTGCAGGCTCCTGACGATGCATCCCTCCGCCCCATACTTGCCTGCTCTATTCCACCACCAACCTGCTCACCTTGGAGGAGCACCTGCGCTACCAAATCTGCTTACTTGCCAAAATCCCTGCTAGGACTCTTCCCCCAGGGGTCACCGTGTTCCTGTGGCTTGCATCCCATTTGTTGCCACCATGTAGCTCAGTTAAGGCCACCTTTCTGGTGCCCCCATACCAAGACCCCCTAGCCCAAGGTCCTTCCACTACCGTGCCCCACATGGTTCAACTCTCTCTGTCACTAAGTCTACCAAAATTGGTCCTTTAAAGTCGCTCTCCGTAACCACCTCTTTGGCGCCGAAGCTGTAGTTGCCCTTAATCAACCTAATGTTGGGTTCCCTCCCGTTTCTTGCCCATAGCCTTGACAATGTCCATTGGACTGCTTCCCCCTTTCTTTTTTATATGATTGCTATTTACTGCATGTAACTTTATCCATAAACCACTGTTATATTGTGTTCTTTTTGTTATCTGTATTGCACCTGTATGTTACCACTGTTGTATCTCACACTGTAACCATGTCTACCCTCCCTGTGACAAGGTGCCTTTGTAAATGAGTCCCTGACTCAAGGTTGCTAATCCGACCTTCAAAATAAATAAATAAATAAATGAATTATTTTGCACTTCTTTGCATTGAATCAAGCTGCCATACTTCTGACCATTCCTCCAACCTTGCCAAGTCCTTCTCATCCTTTCCACGCCTCCTTGTGTATCAACCCTGTTGCAGATCTTTGTGTCATCTGCAAAGAGGCATACTTTTCCTTCAGTCCATCTGCAATGTCACTTATAAAGTCATTAAAAGGACTGGACCAGCACTGAACCCTGTGGTACCCCACTAGTAACCCCTCTTTCTTCAGAGTGGACTCCATTTACAATTACCTTCTGTGTCCGTTGTCCAGCCAATGTTTACCCAGGCTACCACTCTGGGACCCACTCCCAGGCTAGTTAATTTGACAATTAATCTTTTGTGTGGAACTGTGTCAAATGCCTTGCTAAAGTCTAGGTAGCCATGTCACAGCCCCTCCCTGGTCTACTACTTTGGTCACCCAGTCAAAGAAATCAATTAGATTAGTCTGACATGACCTTTCTGCTGTGAACCCATGCTGCCTTGGGGTCCTGTGCCCACTGGCCTCTAGGTACTCAACACTTCTTTCCTTCAGAAGTGATTCCATCACTTTCCCTACCACAGAGGTCAAACTGACAGGTCTGTAGTTTCCTGCCTCTGTCTTGGTCCCACTTTGTGAAGGAATCACATCCGCCTTCCTCCAGTCCTCAGGTACCACACATCCTCCCATGATTGTTAAACAGGGTAGTCAGTGGTTTCACTAGTTCTTCCCTTAATTCTTTTAGAATTCTGGGGTGAATTCCATCAGGCCCCATTGCTTTGTCCACCTTCAGTTTTAGGAGTTCTTTCAGAGACCCTTTCTTCTGTGAAAGGACTGGGATCGACCCCCTATCAAGAGTGCTTCTGTTAATTGGAGATGCATGATTTTCCATTTGAAGGTCCTCCACTAATCACTTGTGAATTTTTAGGTGAAGACACTTTATTTCAATGATGCAAATTCAGGCAGGTTTTTTTTTTTTTTTGCTCCTCCTACCCCTGACCATCCAGTCCTTCAGGCCTGCCAGACCCCCTACCACTGCTGCCAAGTCGGCCACCATCCACTGCCCCTTATTGCCATGCTACCAGGTAACCCAAAGTAACTCTTCATTAGGTGGGCCTTTACCCTTGTGGGAGACTACATGGAGGAGAATCACCCCAAAGAGCTTCCTGTTTATCCTGGGCATGGCAGGGGTCAGAACAGACACCTGTGTCTGGGACTTTGGGCTTATGGAGGGACCAGCAGCTGTCCTCTGGTTGGCCAGCAGGTGTTTTCCCATTTCTTGGGAGCATGACAGGCCTCATGATGTCAAGGCACAGGCCAATGTCCATCACCCTCCCTCCCACAGTGAGGTCCGACATGTTGCCGTGCCTCTGGCCTCCACCAGGGGCCAGCAAATTCTGAGCCATGAACCCACCCTCCTCCCTCCCTCCCAGGAGAAGGCGGTGGTGGTTGGACACTCAAGCCTTCACCCCCAGACGGCCCTCCAACACCGAGTCTGTTTCCAAACCCTGGTCAGTGGTGTCACAGGCAGAAATTCAATTCAGGCAGTTAAATGATAGATAGGAAAAGACAATGGTGGCCCACCTTAGTGGTGGTGGTTCAGATTATTTCACATCTGAGGTCTATCAAGCAAAGAGACCAAGTAATTTAGAACTTGTGCATGTGGGGTGTGGGTGTTGAAGAAGGGGATCATAGTGTTGCCACTGCTGCCATCACCCCTGAGGGATGTGGACTGCATTATTGCTACTGCCATCACACTTAGGGTCAGGGGCGTAGTGCTTCTGCCATCACTACTGGTGGATGGGGAATGTAGTACTGCTGCTGTTCCACCTAAGGGATGGGGCCCATAGTGCTGATACTGCCATCACACCTGAGGGATGGGGAATGTAGTACTGCTGCCATCACACCTGGGGATGGGGCCCATAGTGCTGGTACTGCCATCACACCTGAAAAATGGGAGCGTAGTACTGCTGCCATCACACCTAAGGGATGGGGCCGCAGTGCTGCTGCTTCTGTCACACCTTAGGGGGCCATAGTGCTGTTGCTGCCATCACACCAGAGTGATGGGGTTGTAGTGCTGTTGGTGCTGTCATTGCATCTGAGGGATGGGGGCCATAGAGCTGCTTCCATCACACCTTAGGGATGGGTGTCTGTAGTGCTGCTGCTGCTGCCATCACATCTTGTAGCTAAAATAACTTTAAACTGGTAGAAGGATAGAAGGATGTGCAATAGTGGAGGTCAAAATTGCTAAAACGCATGTTAGCAGGTTAAAAATTTTAAATAAAGTACACAAAACCAACACAGGTAAAACCTGATTTTGGCTTAGCAGACACTGGTGCCAATACCATTTTAGAATATGCAAAAGCAGAATTTGCCTTTCTCAATCCCAGTAAACCAGTGTCCCTGCATATAGACAAGCAAATTTGAATCCACTTAGGCGCATTCTTCAGTCCATTATGCCCGACTAAAAAAAATGTACAAATGTTTACCATTTTCATGTTTTGACACTCTACAGTTCTGCAACCGTATTTTGACAGAACATAACTTTCCATATCAGAGAACTATGGTTGGAGGCCACGCATGCAAAATGTCAGGCAATCGGACAAAAGGTTGCAAAGTTATTAAAGTGCAAACTTTGGGGGTTAACATTAAAGTGGCCCTCCACCTAACTATATATACCCACTGGACAGGTATAATATATATATATATATATATATACACACATATATATATTTTATATTTATAAAATGGGTAAAGAAAATCCTTGTTTCTGATTGCTTTTACCTGTGCATCAAATCCGTTAGAGCACAGGTAAAACAAACGCTGAAAAGATGTACCGCATTGCTGGAAAAAAATCAGTGAGCCATTAGAGCGTTCATTTTTCAAATGTGGCTATTTTTCCTCTCTATCATGACTCATCCCGACTTTATCCCGTTGATCACAGAAACTTTGCCACCACTATTTATTTACTTAGCTCCACTTTTCAGCCAAAACAGGCAGTGTAAAATGAAACACAGCCCTGCAGTGTCAGTTTACTTCTCATTACTGCCTCTTACGGACATCTCTGTGACAGTTGTTATGTCAGTCACTCTCCTCCCGATATTGCCTCTTGAGTTCACGTCTCCAGTGGATTGTGCTGCCTCATTAGCCATTACCATTACTTGATTATTTTTTTATATTTGTGAACTCTGTTCTCAAACCAGCTAAACAACATAGTGCTATATCACTAGCGGACGTAGGTCTACAAACAGATCCTAAAATGGTGGCGAACCTCCAACAATAAATTTTCAAACCTGGACTCGTACCTAACTCAGCTTCCACTTCGTCTCACGGCACTGTCAAGCACAGTAAAAGCAACCATTTCTCCCTTTTCGTTTAAAGTTATATCTTGGTTAGAGCAGGGTTTCTCAAATGGTGAGGCCAGCCTCCCGGGAGGCCCCAACCTGTTCAGGGAGGCTCAAGCAAGCCTTAAAATGTACACTCAAGTTTTGGCTGCTTTGTGTGAAAGGATGCAGCAAACTGAAGAGAATAATGGCATCAATTTATGTACAAAATGGTTACCAGGAAAACACGTTCAACAAACACTTGTTTCCTAGTATGACATGGGGAAAGCTGAATGGAGGAAATACAATTCTTGGAAACTCTGCAAAACAAAATGCAAAATAATACAAATGAATAGGAACAAGATAACAAGTGACCCATTATACTGGCTGCAGAAAAGCACAAATACAACGGCTAAGCAGAGATACTAGGAGCAAGGCCAGGAGGGAGAAATGGTCCCCAAGAAGGTGTTTAAGAGCTGGGTAAACTGACAAAACAGTCTGACTCATGGAGGTGTTGCAAATTAGGTAAATAGGGCAAAACTCAGAAGTGGAGCGAGTAGGCTGGACCTGGGGAGGGGGGGGTTATAGAGAGGAAAATAATAGTGTCAATAAAATAAAATAAACTCAACTACTCAAATGCATTTCATTGTATTCTTCCTGTAATGTGCAAAGTATGATAGTTGTTCTAACTATAGGGAGGCCCAAATTATTTCTATATGAGGGAGGCTCAAGATCTTTTCAAGGCTTGGGAGAGGCTCACTATGACAAAGTATGAGAACTCCTGGGTTAGAGCTATATCAGCTGCTAAGGTCTCTGCCAAGTCGGTAGTGTGGGAAGTGATGGTCTTATGCAACAATTCCTCAAGCTAGCAGCGGCAACTGTAAGAAACCACTTTCATACATAATAAACCTATCCATGACCACTGCCAAGGTGCCAGCACTCTGGAAAGAAGCAAGAATAGGCCTCATATTTAAGGTGGAGACCAGCACCTCCTGAAAACTACAGACTCATATCTATCCTGTTCCGCTTAGGAAAAGTCCTTGAAAGAGTGGTCCACCATCAGTTATTGGAGCACACTGAAAAAATGGGCTACCATCGAATGATCAGCATGGGTTCCATGAGGCTTTGAGTACGACCACAGCACTCACTAAATTCACAGATCATGCTCAGCGAGGCGGACAGAGGTAACATCACGGGGACCATATCTGTGGACTTATCAAGGCCTTGACATGCTGGACCATGCGTTGCTGCTTGATATCCTTTCTTCCCTGGGTCTTCCAAAAACGTTACAAACAGGGCACAAAGCTACCTAACTGGCAGGACCCAACTAGTGAGAACTGGGCATGCCTATTACCCCCTCCAAGTGCGGTCTGATGTTCCCCAGGGCTCCATACTAGGTCCCCTACTATACACCCTTTTCATTAACCCTTGCTTTCAGTACCCTTAAACAGTAACAGATTAATGTACACGGATGACCTCATTATCTTTAAAAGTGGAAATAACCATCCTGGGTTAAGCCTTGACCTAAACTATTCTCTGTCTGTTTTCTGCTGTCACACTGCCCAAGGCCAGTGTTTTTGCAAGTAGAGCCCTAAGATGTTTAACTCCATCGGCAGCGAACTCACCAACTTAGGCACCCTCTGCTCATTCAAACAAGCTACGGCCAAATGCTTGTGTCCAGAGCCACCTGTGACTGTTTCTCCTAACTGCCCTGGTAGTCGTTCTGTTCTTTGCACCTCTCTACTATCACCACCTCTGCCTGCCACCACCTCCCCATATCTACCCTTGTCTCTCTCTTAGCCCTGGTCCACCACCTTCCTCTCTTACCCTCCTTCAACTCCTTCCTCTCTCCTTTCTAATCTGCTCACCCCACCCACTGTTCCATTTGTTCCCCAATCCTTGCCTCCCACCCACCTCTCCTTCTATCTCCTCCCAGTTACCCCTCTACACCCATGCTCTCTTCCACTTTCCCTCGCTACCTGGCACAAATGGCAGCAACTCGGTTTTTCACTCTATCTTTCCTTTGACAATGCCCTTCTGGCAGCTTTAATCCATATAAATATTATTTGTTGTGACTCATCATTCTTAAATGTATGCCTGATTATGTTGTTCTAACTGTTATTTATATTACCTGTAGCTTTTAGACCATGTATACCCTGTATTGAATTTTGTATTCAAGCTGTTTGCCTGCTAAACTCACACAAACTGTGCTTCTATTCTTTGTATACTGACGTGGAACCTTTGTAAAAGAACCATTGGCTCAAAGGTATTTATCCAAAATTTTAATAAATAAATACATAAATGTGGACTTTACTGCTATGGTACACTGGTTCACACAGCATAGGCTTCTTGTAAACACAAAAAAAACTAAATGTATCCTGTTTAGCTCCAAACAGAAGCTTGCAGTGCACCCTCAACACTATCAATGCCTAAATATCTTAACTGAGACGGTTTTACCCTTGAGCAGGTAAGAGACTTCAAATACCTGGGAGTTACTCTTGACCCAACCCTTACCTTTGAGTTTCACACAGGCTCGGCAATAATAAAAGCGAAGCAGTGAATCGGAATGTGCTACAGACTTAGGCACCTCCTGTCCATACATAATTACTGCTCCTCGTGCAATAGGCTTCCCATCCTCCTCGCTACGAAATCGCATGAATGCCGGCTAAACAACATATGCAGATTTATCACCCTAGCCCCATACCATATCCACCACTGCCATCTCTATCAATCTCTGAGATGGTTCTCCCCTCTGACCGAGAGACCTCAGTCTTGGAACATTCATATCAAAAACATTGCAAGACGGACAGAATCACCTCTGTCGAGTTGCTACAGCTCAAAAGAAACAGACACGAACTTAGGTCCTCTACCTGTAGGCTTCTGGAATGTCCCAGATGTAATATTGAGATAGGAAGGAGGGCCTTCTCCTATACAGCCCCAAACTTTGGAACTCCCTCCCTAGCGAACTGCAAGCATCACTTTCTCCTCATACATTCAAACTGAAGCTCCTGGAAGCTATGCTAGGTATATCCTTATGTGAATGCTACTGAAAGTAATAGTAAGTAACTGCCTCGATGCCCCAGCCTAAACATACTACTAGCTAGGTTACTTACATGCACTTAATTGCTTGACATTGATATAAGAACAGCTAATGTCCATGAAATAAGGGACGGCTTGTCTTATGTATGTCTGCCAAATAGTTACTGTATTCTCTCTCCCACATTGTATTCTGTATTGTATAATGTAAACTTGTGAGTGTTGTATTTTGCTCTACTGTGACTGTAACTAACCTGTGCTTTGTATCAGATGTGCTATCTAAATGGTCCAGGTCGTGCCTGAAAATGGTCCCTGGGATCACAGCACTCACCCGGTTAACAAATAAATACATAAAAATAAATAAATAATAATATTTACTATCTACTGTACTACCACTGTATATAAAACCTGAACAGTAACCACATTTGGTACAGCTTTCAAAAGAAATTGTATGCCCACAATTTTCTGTCTATGAAATACTGTTAAAATATGTATTTATCAACTTTATTTTGGCTGCCGGTCACATCCGCTGCTGTTCCCTAGCACGTCTCCTCCTTCCATCCCGTTGTTGATTAGGCTCCCGTCTCGTAGTAGCTTTCTCACTTTACCACTCGTTTAAAAATCAGCCCTTCCAGCACAAACCATTCATTTTTAGATGTTAGTAGCCATACAGAAACAGACAAAACTATCTGCTAATCTTTCTGATATGATCTCCAGGTAGGAACTGTCATTCCCTCCCCACTCATTTGCAGCATGCACAATCCATCCAACCGTGCTGTTCCTAGTCTGCAACTTTAAAATCAAAGTGGCTGGTTAAAAGAAAAGAAAAGAAAAAAAAGTGGTAGTTTAACAATCCCGCTCACATACTCTCCCCCACAGTACACCATCTTGTTGATCAACTGTGGCACTTTAAATATTGACAAAATATAAAACATTGATCGTACTAACAATTAGACTGAACAGATAACTCAGTCTGCCAATGCTTCCAGCCTGTGTGTTCTGTCCATAGCTGCTCCACTGTTCTGCTCTCTGATCTCCTCTTCTTGTAAGCGAAAACTCAAATAGCAAAAATAGCAAAAGTTCTGTCTCATGTCCTGCTCTCTGGTCTCCTCTTTCCGAAAATGGACATTAGAAAAGTCAAATAAAAAGGTTCTGTCTCATACTGCATTGCAAACATTTCAAAACTGCATAAATTAAGCAACTACAGAACCTAATTAGGACAAGTGACCTAAAGCAAAAAAAACAACATACAGTACAAGCACGGAGGAACTATTTTGTGAAGAATGTAGTCAAACATTTTTTTATTATTATTAGTCGTTAACCAGGTTTAACCATTTAAATTTTTAATATTTAAAATGTTATTTTCTTAATTTTTTATTCTAAAATACAGGGCCCCATTTTATAAGCACAATGACACTCGAATGTGTGTGGAACAGAATATTACTGCATGCCCAGGGGCCGAAGGCACTTGGTCTGTGGCCTTATGCCTAGCGCCCCTGGACGTGCAGTAATATCTGTTCTCACACACACCCCAGAGTGTCTTATTGTTATATATACCACACACACACACACACACCCCTATGGTCCTTAGCTGCAGATATTAGACAACTCTTAGATTTGATACTAGAAAATACTAAGGAGACCTCCTTCTGGCGGGAGACTTCAAAGTGGTTAGTCAAATGTCTTGGGCACTTCAGATCCCCAATGTCCTAGACTATAGCAGCCTACAAGGAGTACTTCACCCACATGATTGTCACTGCACACAATATTCTTTCCTTCATTCTAGCCACACTCAAACACATTATAGTTACACAGCAGGAATCCCTTAAACATGGTGTAGACTGCAGGACTGGAGACATTTTGCTCTCGATCATGCACCCATTCTGACATATCTTAACCTAGACAGGAAACCCTAGAAAGCAGTGGCACCTGAATGGTTACTATCTTTGGTAGTGGAGGAATTCGAAATTTCCTGAAGGATAAGATTATGGAAATTACTGAGTTAAATCAGGAGGTAGGCGCGGAGGTGGTGCTGTGAAATACCAAAAATGGTTCTGAGGAGTCAGATTATACAGTATTTTCTAGAAAGACCAGGAATGGAACCAGAGGCTGGAGACCTTAGAGGCGCCCTCCATTTTTGCAGGCACACTTACAGGGTGACAGAGCCATTAAGCTGCAACTGGATCAAACCAGGAGGTACATAGATAAGTACCTCCTAGGGAAAACAGAACTAACGCGTATGTTCCTGTGCTGTAAATACTATGAGGCCCCAGGCCTCCCACATTTGTCACACCAGGTCTGCAGGCAGTGAATTAGGGCTATGTGCCCAGCTGCAACATCCCTTTACATTGCACCACCCTCAAAACCAATGACATGAGCCTTTCCTCAATGTTAAGCCTCGTTGTACTGCGTGCCATAGGGCCTCTATGACCTGCAGGCCGCTAAGGCATTTTAGCCCCGCTGGACCCTCCCACAGCTAACCCAGGAGAGGATAGACATGTTCACTGCCCATTCAGACCCAGGAACTAGACGGAGCCCTTTGCAGGGTCTTACAATTAAAAGGCTCCCAGCCTGATGGCTATATCCTGGAATTTTAGAAAGCGCAGAAGGACGACTGATCACCAGCTGACAAGGGTCTGTAATGAAGTGATGGCAGGAGAGGACATACCACACACCTGACAATATGCCACAATATCAGTAACTCCAAAACCATGCAATACACCATGGAATGCCCAAACACATGCCTATATGGGTCCTGAATGCTGATTATAAATTATTAATGGTAGCATTGGCTTAAATGATTGGGTTCCCTCACAATACCTGGAGCACGCTTCACATTCTTTATCAAGTCCACCAGAGAGCCCTCCCTTTCTATTAGTCAGCTCAGATGCCAAAAGGCATTTTGGTAGGATGTTTAGCCGTTATCTCTTCATCTCCTTTCAGAAATTTGGCTTCTCTCCCAACTTTATCTCCCTCCTTTAGGTAAGTTTATACCTCCCAGGGCCGGCCCCATGGTGTGGAGGGTTGAGGCATCAGTGCCCTGTCTCCTGCCACCCTGGCGACCCAAGTTCACAGTGTGAGCGGGTTGCTGGGGTTAGCCATGGAGGAGGAGGAGGAGGAGCAAGCATTCAAGGACAGCTCCACTCCTCAGGGAGGGGTCACTGGTCGGTGCTAGCCTGGTCTTAGCGGAGACTAGGGGCTGGCACACCAATGCTGCACAATGGAGGGCAGAGGCAGAGCAGATGCCTGGCGTGCCATGTATGGAAGTATGCACAACACCACCAATGGCATCATTGCACACCTTCCTCTGCGGTAGGGAGAAAAACAGAGAAAATGAGAGCAGCTGGATGACAGTGAGAACTTCGCAGGCCCGCTCCTGAACAGTTGGGCTTACCAGCCCAAAATGGATCCAATCAAACCGGGAGGGGCCAAGCCCTGGGAGAAGAAGGTTGGTGATAAGTCCCAGTGGACGTCAGGGGATGGGGGCTAAGGTGCTCTCCCAAATGTGGATCATAAAAAAGTTTATACCTCCCCATAGGCATTTGTCAAAGTACATGGGAATGTCTCTTCTTCCATCAGATTAAGTAGGGTTACCCATCAGGGCTGCCCATATCACTGCTCCTCTTTGTCCTCTATATTGAGCCCTTGGCCCAGGCTGTGGGAGAACACCATGGTGAAGGGGTGCCCAGGAGGCACGGAACATCAGAGAATGCTATATGTGGATGACGTTCTGCTGTATATAATGGACCCCACTGCCAATCCCAGTGCTTTTGGAAGGGTCTCTGGACTGCTGCCTAAGTAAAACCAAGATGGAAGTCCTCCTCTACTGGACCCTATCCACCTCCAAAGTCTAAGTATCCATTTAAATGAGATCTACTGGAGCTTAAATATCTAGGCATTAAAATTCCATTGCACATTGACAGGCTATATGATGTAAATGTATACTCCTTTTCATCACAGTGACAGCTGATCTTGAGGATTTGCACAACCTCCCCTCAGCCTGATTCGCTGAATAGATAAAACAAGAATAGTACACTACCTTGCTGCCTGTACATATTTAAAATGTCTCAGTTCAAATCCCTAAGCAAAATTGGAGAAAATGACAGCTAGCCATTTCCAGGTTTGTCTGGGTTGAAAACAGTCCAACATCACATTCACACTGATGTTATCGAACATGAAGGAGGCTTGGCACTCTCAGAGCATACTTTGTAGCCACTCAGCCAAAGATTCTTTTCAATGGCACAGAGAAGAGCAGGTCCTCAATGGCTGGATCGGAGAAGGATGCCCTCCCTTTGGGATAGGGCCCAGTTCTTATAATGCATGCACACTTGGGACACCGGAATTGAGGCCAGTGGGTGTGGAGGAGACTGGGCTTAGTGAATTTGACTTAGTTCTGTGACAGCCAGCGTATCAAGACATTTCTTGAAATGCAGGCCCAGTTTGGTTTGGACAGGTGGGAATTTTATCAGTATTTGCATGTCTTACACCACATCGAATCATGGCCCAGTGGCACCAGGAGACCAGCTGAGCTCTCATTAATGGCAACACAGTTTTCCACCCCAGTCACCAGACATCTCATCTCTCCTGTTTATGGAGCCATCCCAGACACACAACTATATTCACACAATATTTAGCAGTAAAATGGGGCATGGAAATTTGGGTGGCGGTGGATCCTAAACTCTAAGATAAGAGCTGCTGTGAAGCAGGTAAAGTTACATCGTCCCATATCTGGAGGAATATGGTAGAAGCATGTAGTAAAGTATTTCAAGACTCCTGTAGTCACAGCTTACTTTGAGCAGGGATCCAGCGTGCCTGTTGGTGGAACTACAGGAATTTAGAGCAACACACACCCATATTATGTGGACATGCCCACTCCTGACACTTTTTTTAGGGATCTGGAGGCAGCCATCTCAGATCTCAGAAGTCTTGGGGCCTGGGATTAGGCTGAGCCCAGAGATATGCATCTTGTTTTAATATCCCAGACTGCAAGGGATCGTAAATAAAATATTTATTGGGAATTATGCTTGTGGCTGTGTGAAATGTATTACCAAGCAGTGGCTCACTGCAAAGTACCTACACTTTAACATTGGTGGGAAACAGTGACCAGCATCAATGCCATGGAGAATTGCCTTTAACCTTAATGATAGGACTGAGCAGTTCACCTCTCGGTGGACTCAGTGGATAAGGAACAGTTACATAAGAACTTACCATAACAGCAGATCTTGAGGAGTCTCTGTCATCAAGTTACACCTGTGGAGCTCAGCTGTCAGGCATCAGGATCCCACAGAAGCTTTTCTGCAGCAGCCTATTAGGGGCTGCCCATGCTGACGCTCAGGCTCCAATGTCACACACCCTATATAAGCACGGGTGGCCCGCCTCCTTCTCAGTTCTTTTCCCAGCCAGAGGCCACGAGAGACAGGAGTCCCACCAGGAACCGAGAGAGAGAAAGGCTGCCCAGGTAGAAAGGCTGGAGCAACAGGACAGCTGAACTGTAGAGACAGAGAGAGAGAGAAAGAGAGAGAAAGGGGATGGATGGAGGGAGGGAGGGAGGGACAGCATGACCTGATGACAGAAATTCCTTGAAGAGCTACTGTTACGGTAAGTTCTTATGTAACTGCTCTATCTTCTTTGGGGATACACTCTGTCATCAGGTCACACCTATGAAGCGAGGTCCCAAGCAGTGCTGAGAGCAAGGACAGTCTGGGTGGCAGGGAAGCCATATGCCTAAGAAAGAGGCCCTGAAGCACAGCTAGGCCAAAGCCTGCCCTTCATCTGGAAGCAATGTTCAGACTGTAGTGCTTGGTGAAAGTGTGGACAGTACTCAAGTGTCAGTAGCATAAATCTCGGCTACACACCCCTAAAACAGGCAACAGAAATGGCCATACATTTGGTGGAATGGCCCTTGACAACTCAGGAAGTTCCTTGCCATGCTTTCTGTAACAAAAATAATACAGTTGGCCAACCATTTGGACAAGCACTGTTTTGACACTGGATTGCCTTCTCTGCCAGGGGTGAAAGAAACAAACAATTGGGAGGACTTTCTGTAGTCCCTCATGCAGTGTGTATATAGTAACACAAAATTCAATGGACATTCATAGTATGGAGCAATACTTTCCTTGGACTGGCATGCTCTGGATAATGAACAGGCAAGTGGATGGATTGATGTAAAGTAAACTCAGACACCACCTTAAGAAGAAACTTAGGATTAGTGCGTATAGAGACACTGGGCCGATTCTCAAAGCCTCCGGCATGGCACAAGGGCTTGCGCCAAAAGAATGGAACAAGGTGCCTTGTGCTGAAAGATACACTGGGAGCAATTCTCAGAGGCAGTCTGCTCAAATGTGAGCTGACTGTCCCAGACAGAGACTTCAGCTATCCCTGGCCAGAAATGGGCTGCGACAAGGGGCTGTCAGGGAACGAAAGACCTAAGCTGCCACAGCCCCATACCTGTAATTCACAGAAATTTCCTCAGAGGGAGAAATTTAAGTTCCTTAGACCAGCCAGGGCTGGTTTAAAGGACTTAGAAAAATCTCACCTGGGAGGACTGCTGGTTGCAATAGTACCATGAGACCCCCTCCCAAATCTCCAATGTGCCCCACAAGTGGATACATATAAGAATCCCCAATCCCAACGTGCCCCACAGTCATATCTATACATGAATCCCCGTCCAGATCACAATGTGTCCCAAAATTAGAATGTATATGAAGACTCCCCCTGATCCCCGCTGTGCCCACAATGTTAACATATATGATTCCCCCCAGATCCCCACTGTGCCTTTACAGCTATAAGTTGTGTAGAAGAACCCCCGCCCATATCCCCGATGTCCACATCAGTATGGAAAATAACAGAGCCCCTCATATTGGGTGGTGCAGTGGCCACCACCCCAGTGGAGTAGTGGCCCCCATCCACAGACAGAGCCAGGGACTGGCACAGCCTTCCTCACACCTCCACGGCCGTCCCTTATCGTTAATGAGCACGCATAGTAATGTGTACGTGCTCACTAATATCTAAGTTCAAGTTCAAGCTTATTGCAGGAAAACTCCATTGAGCAAGCTCATTCACAAGGAGGTCCTGTGACATAAACACTTAAAGTACAAACACAGATAGGTAATAACAGTATATACATGAAATGCACGTTACATGATACAGGCTGGATATACATACAAGGGTACTACATAGGGTGACGCAGGGTGGTAAACATTGATATGAGACAGGAAGCGACTTACAGGTTGCATACTGATAAATGAAACATGATGACTGGTGTGTGCAATACATATATTTGGCAGCTAGAACAAACAACAGTCTACAACTGATATGGGGAGGAGTGATTTGATAGAGTAGCAGTGGGTGTAAGCATAGATAAAGCTAGGAGTAGAAGGGAAGGAAAGCAGTTAATATGACAAATCAATTATACCTTACCAGTGGATAAATATGGCACACATGGGGAAGGAAGAGACTTAATGACAGTTATAGGTGTCTTTTATTTTGGCTGAACTTAGCGATTTGTAGAAGTTTATTGAAACTGTGCTAGTTAGTTTTAGTACAGTTTGTAATTGGTCCAAATGGAGGGAAGGGCATATGCACAGCATCGCTTACCAGAGGAAGTCCGTCCTTGGTATGTCAAGCATAATAAAGTCAGATTTTCTTAACGAGTATGCACTATGTGAGATACTAATAAGGAAGAGAGATAGCTTGGCAATTTCTGCAGGAGCAGTTTAAGAGTCCATAGCCCAGCATGGAGCAGGCGTCTAGTAGTAGGGATGTCCAACCAACAGCTGCATATAAGTCACAGTGGTGTGAGCAGTGAGGAGTTGGTAATGAACAGTAGCACAGTGATAAAGGATGTCCAGTTTACTTAGATTTGCAAGAGTGGTGGAGGAATAGATTACATACAGCATAGTCGAGTAGGGAGAAAAGTGGCCTGTACAAGCTTGTTTCGAGTTTCAAGGAGGAAAAGGGCCTATTTCTGAAGAAGAAACCCAACTTTGCTTTTAACCTTCTAGAGACATCTTCGACGTGGTCATTGAAAGATAATTTATTGTCGATCCAGATACCTAGATATTTAAATTTGGTTACAACTTCCAGAGCTCGTTTAGCGTGGTGACAATGAAGTCTTGGGCAAGGGTATTGGAGGGGCCTGTGACAGCACTGCAGGAGAATATCGTCGCTTTAGTTTTCTTAGCATTGAGCAGAAGCTTTGCCTTTATTAGATTATGCTCAAGTTGTGCGGAGTCCGCTTGAAGCACTCCTTGACTTCAGATAACGATGAGCCAGAAGTATATAACACAGTATCATCTGCAAAGTGCAGATTGGACGAGATATGTTAGCATCTAAGTCATTAATGTACAGAGAAAACAAGATAGGGCCTAAGATGGATCCTTGGGGACTCCTCTTGCAACTGGCAAGGCAGCAGAAAAAAGTCTTCCGCCTTTACTTTTGGAATCTTCCAGTTAGGTAGCTAGAGAACCACTGGGTGGTATGGTATGTGGCACCCAACTTTGCAAGGCAATTGACTAATAGTTTGTGATCAACAGTATCAAAAGCTTTGCTGAGGTCCAAAAGACTGCACCAGTTACCTTCTTAGCATCTATAGCAGAGATCCAATCATTGGTTACTTTGCTAGTGCAGTGATTGTGTTATGATTAGCCGGAAGCCAGATTGAGCTGGGTTAATGAGAGAGAAGGTTTCAAGTGAGATTTTAACTGAATATGGATCAGTTTTCGAGAACTTTAGAAAGGATAGGCAATATGGAGATAGGCCTATAGTTGTTTACATCATGGGTCACCAGATTTAAATAGAGGAGGATATGTGCTGATTTCCAGCTGGAGCACAGTAGCAGATGTAATGGAAAGATTGAAGATGTGGAGAATTGGGGCAGTGAGATGGGCGAGGCCTGACCTTAGGAAAAAAGGGTTCCAAGCCATCGTCCCTGTGCTTTTTGGTGTCTAAGTTAGAAGAGAATCTTCTACTTCTTTATAAGTTATCTCACGAGCAGTTGGAAGGGGCTGGGTGCAGGACTAGATGTGGGGAGGGTATGCTGGCTCACGCAGCACCAGCATAAGGTGACGAGTCAAAAGCTAATCCAGCTGTGGCAAAGTGGGAGTTAAGTTCCTTCAGGATTAGGGACTTGTTTTCCGTAATCTTGCCACTTGCAACTATCTTTGTTGGGACAAAGGGGCCATGGGCCGTCCTTCTATAGCTTTGATAGTCTTCCATATTTTATGAGGGTTACCTTTAGCTTGTTCGAGAGTAGAAATATAATAGTTAGCTTTAGCAGAGCAAAGTTTTTCACACAGTTATTCCTGGCTGTTCTAAAGGCCTGCCAGTCCGAAGATTCTTTGAATGTCTAGCTTTAGCCCAGAGCTTATCTCGAGCTATAAGGGCTGCCTTGAGATCCGAGGTGAACCAGGGTTGGAATTGTTCCATACCCTTACTTTGATGAAAGGCATGCTTATTTATTATTGTAGTGAGTTTGTTATTAAGGATGTAAGCTGCCTTGTTGACATCTTTGGCTAGGTAGAGATCTTGCCATCTGATCATGCTCAGGTCAGATAGGAAGTTTACTGCACTGAATTTGCGAAAGGATCTTTTGTTATAAAGATGGGTTATGGACGGGCCTTAATTTGAGATCTTATGCAAGCAACAATTCCATGATCGCTCATGTCGTTGTGAAACACTGCCGAATGAGATATTTTGTGTGGATGGGTGGTTAGTACCACATCTAGAATGGAACTGTTGGCAGTATTTAGAGTGTTGTTCCTAGTAGGTTCACTGACTAATTGCCCAAGACCTAGCTTGTCACAAAGGGATTTGAGGCCGTGTGATTTAGGTGACAGCCAGTCCATATTTAGATCTCCTAGAAATATTGTTTCAGTTTTGCATCTACGAACATGGATTTCAAAGATTAAGGACTTCATCACCACCAGACGAGGGTCTATAGCCACCTAGGATAGTGATACATTCCGAGAAGGGAGATGAAGGCTCATGAAACTAACTCAAATTCCTTGGCTAGAGATTTGCAACTAATATTGGTGACCAAGTACTTAGATTTGGTGTAGATAACCACACCCCGCCTCTAGACTCTCTATCTGCTCTAAATAAATTGTAGCCCTGTAGTGACATTTGTTGATCAGTGTTCGCCTTTTTTAACCCACGACTCAGTAATTATGATAAGGTCAGGGTTAACGTGTGCAGCCAGGCTTGCAGCTGTACAAGTTTTTAGGCAGGCTAAAATGTTGACCATCATCATTTTGAGACCTGTGGCCTCAACAAAATCGATAGGCGAGGTAAGTTGTGGGGGGCCAGGGTTGAGCTCCATTTCCTGAGCAGAGAAGAAGCAGAAGTATAACTTTCTTTAAGGAGCTTATAAGAATGGAGACTGCTCTTTTATTTCTTGCAACCCATATCGTGCTACTGAAGGCGGCACCAGTGTAATGACAGTTGATCGTGATCAATGTAAGTGCTTGGGTAGACATAGGTGAGGACAGTAGCAAGGGGTGTAGGCTAACCGGGGGAATAGGCTAAAAGGGAGAGGAGAATGACATAGTGTCTGCATGGTAGACTGTTATAACATTAGGTATTGATAAGGTACATTGAAGAACTGAATTGCATTGAGGTACTTGGTGCACTGTATTGCTGAAAACTCTGCACCTTAGGAGCAATAAAACACAATAAAGAGAGCCATGGTCCCAGATTGAGGTGGTCTCGTGATTTGTATTAGTACAATATTTTCTAGGCAAGTAATTTACCCACCTAGGTACTCACTTAAAACCTAGATGAGAAAATACATCAGAAAGGGAACAAGGAGAGCAGGAGCAGCTTAGTTAGTGGTGGGGCTCAGAGATATTCACACAGGGCAGTCTTTGGCCACACTCAGATACCAATCATAGGTTGGCAGCAGTGGAAACTAGGCCAATGAAGCAGTAATATGATATAGGAGGCGGATCATGAGTGTATTTAAAGGAGGCCTGGGAGAGGGGTGGTGGGGGTGGGAGAAATTTCAGGTCAGAGCAAGAGCTGAGAAGTCAGAATTAAGAAGGAAACACTGTAACAGGCTATGAGAAGGTGCCCCAATCAGAGAAAAGCAGGCAGTGGGCGTACCAATCACAATCCCCCTATGGCAGTAGCAGCACCAATCAAAGGGTGCCCAAGCATGCTGGCTCTCTGCAGAGGATTCTATCGGTATCTATCGGTATGACAGCGCTGCGTGAGGTAATCATAGGGTGCTCTAGCGCCTATCTGACTTGAGTCAGATATTCAATGAGGCGATACACTGTACAGTCCGCGCTCCAGTGACAGTTCAGTTGGGGACCAGCCGCAGGACGATGTGAGGAGGGCTGTGCCAGTCCACGGCTCTGTCTGGGGATAGGGAGTACTACCCACCAGGGGTAGGGGCACTGGACCACCAATATGAGGGGCAGTTATTCACCATACTGATAGGGACGCTGGGGATATAGGCGGGGGGTTTCTTCTATACAACTTATGACTGTGCGGCTGGCCAGGGATCTGGGTGGGGAGAATCTTATACATATAACCTTTGTAGAGGCACAGGGGGATCTGGGTGGGAGGATTCATATAGATATATATATATATATATATATAACATTGTGGGGCACATTCAGGATCAGGTGGGGGATTTTAAGTGTATTCATTATGGGGCACAGCATGGATCAGAGCTGAGGAACAGCCTGCCATTGTTGCAAGTGGCTTGCAGCAAACGCCCCATGTGCCATGTGTTTGCCACATTGGAGGGTTGCCACAAGTGTGGGGACATAGGCGCAGGGACCCCTCCTGTACCTGAATCAGGTGCAGGGTCCCTGGTGCACAGAGCTTTGGCACAAGCTGCTGTTTGCTAGCTTGCACAGCGCAACCCCCTTTGAGAGATCAGACCCCTGTTCTTTAAGGAGAATCACGGCTGTTCATGCATGCGAGTCTGTAGCTCTGAAATCCTTGAGCAAAAGTAATGGCAACTAAAAATAATGCTTTACAACAGAAAGCATGGCTGCATAAGATGTGGCTGACTCAAAGCGAGGCAAAGTCAGCATCTGTAAAAGAAAATGAGGCCTCAAGCTGGAACCAGATTATGGAAAGGAGGCTTCAAGTGGAGAATGCCTCTCAGAAAAGTACGGACTATACACAGGTGTGTTATCAATGGGCACGTGAAAGGCTGATATGGCTGACAGGTGCACTTTAAGAGAGGAGTATTTGAGTCCTGCATCAGACAAGGTCAGAAGGTACTCCAAAACCTGGTTCACGGACAGGTGACAGGATTCAGGCTATGAGAAGTGGCTCAGATAACAAACGCTTCCATTTCACAGAGTAAGTGGCCCTGGTGAAAGGTTTTCTGGCAGCCACCTGGACATCAGCCACCTTCTGAGACACCCCAAACCAAGCAATGGTTATGTCCTCAGGAGCCATGCATACTGGTGGAGAGGCTTGAGGTCTGAATGGAAAAGGGTCCCTGGGCCTAAATCGAAGGTACCAGCAGAGGGGCAGGGAACTGGAGGTTCCACAGTCAGCTGTTACAGTAATGAAGCCACATCTGCCAAGGCCAAAACAGTGGTGGCACCCTCCATCTGTAGCTTGATGAGCACTCTCTGAATCAGAAGGAAGAGAGAGAATGCATAAAGAAACCTCCCTTTCCAGGAGTGGGACAACACATCTCGCCAGAAAACTCCAGGCTCTGAATCTAGCAAGCAGAACGTGGCAGTTTTCAATTGAGCGGGACGCAAAGGTCCAGCTATGGATGACCCCACCTGTCAAACAGGTCTTCCACAACCGAGATCAGCAGCTCCCACTCATGCATTTGGACTGTGACCTACTGAGGCTGTCTGCCAAGGCATTTTGGGTGCTGGCACATGATCGGCCTACAGCTCTAGACCATGATCTACAGCCCAGTTCCAGAGCGTTGTGCTTCCAGCACAGAAGGTAGAGTGGGTCCCCCTTGCCTGTTGATGTAATAGACCACACTGAGATTGTCCGACTGCACCAGCAGAGGGCCCAGAGAGAAGGTTCTGTAAGGCCTGTAAGGCATACAGAACTGCCCTCATTCTAAGATGTTTATGTGGAGGTGAGTCTTCCAGTGAGACCAGAGACCCTGCATCTGATAAGGACCTAGATAGACTCCCCAGCCCATACCGAAGCATCCGTGGTGAGGATTTGGTAGAAGTGGGAATAATAAAGGGGACCCCTTTAACAGATTTGCCAGGTCCATCCACCAGTGAAGGACTTTGCATACTGGCGAAGAGACAAGGACCAGCTGATACAGATCATCTGGCGCTGATCCCACTGAACCCTGAGGGTCCACTGCGGAATCCTCATCTGCAACCTGGCCTGAAGGACCGTAACAATGGCCAAGGCCATGAGGCCTAGTAGCCTGAAAATGTCCTGGTTGGGACATGCCAGCTCTGAGCCATCTCCTGAGCCTAGAAAATAAGGTGGTCCGTCCTGCCTTGAAGGAGGACGGCCTTGCCTGAGTAGAGTCCAGGACTGCCCATGTGCTGCAATCACTGAGAAGAGTCAGAACAGACTTGGGCGATTGACAGTGACGTACAAGGACTGGAATAACTGCAGGTGCATCCTAGAGTCAACAATAGGAGCTCCCTGGACTGGGATTTCAGTAACCAGTCATTCAGATCTGAGGAACATATGGAGGCCCTCGTGCCGAAGGGGCTGCTTCTACAGCTACTAAGCACTTGGTAAATAGCCATGGCGGAGAGAATAAGCAAAGGGCAATACCCAGAACTGGTAATAGAAACATAAAAACACTAGACTTTGACAGCAGATAAGGACGGCTTGCCTCGCCCAGTCTGCCCATTTCCCTACCTATTGAATAAGCTGCAGATCCTAATTAAACAACAGCCTACTTCCTCCTACCCCGGAATTACCTTATGTCTGTCCCATGCATTCTTGAATTTCCCCACTGTTTTGACCCCAAGACCTAATCAGGAAGACCGTTCCATGCTACTCCACCCTCTCTATGAAAAAATACTTTCATATTGCCCTGAGCTCATCCCCTCTAGCTTCAAATTGTGCCCCTTGTACTTGCACATCTCTTTTTCTGAAAGATGCTGCCCTCTTGGACTTTGTTGATTCCCTTGAGGTACTTGAAAATTTCTATCATGCCCCCCTCTCCCTCCTTTCCTTGAGGGTACATACTAAGCTCCTTTAGTCTGTCTTTGTATGGCTTCTGGTGCAGACCCTGCACCATTTAAGTGCCCTCCTCTGGACTGCCTCCATCCTGTCTATGTCCTTACAGAGATGGGTCTCAGAACTTCATGCAGTACTCAGATGGGGTCTCACCAACTGTACAGAGGGATAACAACTTCCTGTTTTCTTCTGGTGATTCCTCTCCTATGCCATCCCAGTATCCCCAGCCCTCCTTACTGCCTTCTCACATTACTTGCCTCCCTTCTTGGTCGTCTGATACAACTGCCTGCAGGCCCCTTTCCATTTTGTTTGTTGTTGTACCCCTGTATACTTTTCCCTGGGTTTTGTTTCCCAGGTGCATTACTTTCACTTCTTGCGCTTGAATCTAAGCTGCCATACTTCTGAACATTCCTCCAACCTTGCCACGTCCTTTCTCATCCTTTCCACACACCCCTTGTGTATCAATCCTGTTGCAGATCTTTATGTTGTCTGCAAAGAGGCATACTCATTCCTTCCAGTCCCTCCATAATGTCACTCTATAAACACATTAAAGAGGACGGTCTCAGTACTGACCCTGTAGTGCCCTGCTAGTAACCCCTCTTTCTTTGGAGTGGACTTCATTTACTATAATCCTCTGCATCCCTGTCGTCCAGCCAATTTTTACCCAGGCTACCACCCTGGGACCACTCCCAGGCTGGTTAACTTGTTTATTAATCTTTACGAGGACTGTGTCAAATGCCTTGCTAAAGTCTAGGTAGGCCATGTTCACAGCTCCTCCCTGGTCTACTATTTTGGTCACCCAGTCAAAGAATCTATTAGATTTGTCTGACATGACCTTCCCACTGTGAATCCATGCTGCATTGGGTCCTGTGCCCTGCAGGCCTCTAGGTATGCAACAAGTCTTTCTTTCCAAGTGATTCCTTCATTTTCCTACTACTGAGGTCAAACTAACAGGTCTGTCATGCCTCTGCCTTGTTCCCACTGTTGTGAAGGGAATCAAATCCACCCTTCTCCAGTCCTCAGGTACCACACCATCCTCCCATGATTTGTTAAAAGGGTAGTCAGTGGTGTCATTAGTTCTTCCCTTAGTTCTATTAGAATTCTAGGGTGAATCCCATCAGGCCCACAGCTTTGTCTATCTTCAGTTACAGGAGTTCTTTCAGGACCCTTTCTTCTGTGAATGGATTGGCATCGACCCCTAATCCAGAGTGCTTCTATTATATATATAATTTTATTGATTTAACATACAGTATATGTTCAAGAATATACATATACTTCTAGCAGTAAAAATTAGAGTTACAAATCCATCTAAAGTACTTCATTTAGCTATACATATGTAAACAGACATCTTTCATATTATAGTCTTTATCTCATGTACTATAACAAAATTAATAATAGGTTGGAGGGTTATATCCATTCAATTCTGCTTTTCAGTGTACAAACTCTGGGTAGTGGGTGATATGGTGGATAACCCATCTGTGTCATCTCAGCTCAAAAGGTTTCTGTTCTGTCTTTCAGTCTGGCTGAGAGGTGTTCCAAAGCATATATCTCCCTCACTAGGGCTATCCAAGCTCCCTTTGTGGGTATTGCCTGTAGTGACAAAGTCTTGTGATAGGCTTTTTGGTCACCAAAAGCAACAATGTAACTTGTCTATTTGTACCCTATCTACCCTTACCCCCAATGGTGGGGTCACAGTCAAGATGTCGGTGGGAGTAAGGGAGTTCTGAACACCTATAGATATCTATAATTTCTTGTGTTACCTCAGTCCAGTAAGCGCTAATAATTTGCATTATAATATGGGCCTGGTCTGCTCTATCACACCACACTCCCTCCAGCACGCCACTGAGCATCTTCTGAAAATGTGGCTACTATAACCGAGTACAGAAAATCTGTTATGAAGTTTCCATGCAAATTCTCAGCCAATAAGTTGAACTGCAGGCTGGAATAAAGAGGCATTCAGTTCTGTGTTGGGACATCTGTCATTAGTTCCTTGGACAAAGCCTGCTTTATTTTTTCATTCGAATCTCCTTTGCATGTAGTAAGTGCTTTACATAAATGGCTAATCATATGATCAGGTGGGTACCCCTAATATGAGATTGGAGTACTGATACCACAAGAGGAGGTTTCTCTGCTATAGTTGATAAGGCCTCTTCAAAGGGTTGCAATTAAGATGTTAATTGAATATATCTATATATATAAAATGTGCCTGTGTGATATGATATGTCACCTGTAAATGTACAAAAGAATGAAGACCAGCAAGGCCCACCAGCTGGTGGACATATCGTAGTCCATATTGACTCCATTGTGTTAAGGCCCTATCTAACTTATTGAGTGGGAAGTGGGTGTCTGCTGTAAAGGCTCTCATATATAGAAGTTCAGCTGAAGTCAGGTATTTGTTTAACAGTATTAGCCACTGTCTGAATAAGCCAGCAGTATGGTGGGAAAATTTGGTGAGTGGACAACAAGCTTCGGATGGTGTCCAAACAAATATGCCAGTAAATCTTGCAGGCCATTCCACTGCAAGCTCAAAGTGTTTCCAGGGAGCCTCATACTAAGGGTTCAACCAACAGAGCACTGTTGCGGAGGTGTGCTGCCAGTGCGTATCTCTGGAGATTGGGTTTGGGTAGGTTTAGCCCCCTCTCTCTCAAGGAGTTGCAGGAGAAAACGGACCCTTTGAGTACGTCCCTTCCAAATGAACCAGGATATCATCACGATCCCATTCTTTTTTTTGTTACTATATTTTTATTAAAAAGATTGGAGTACTTGAGTTTGTATAGCACACAGTATACAGGGATTACATTACAAAATCATGATTCTCAATACAGATCAGGCTGGCTTCAGATAGAAGTATCAGCAGAGTGTACAGTACATGATAAACACAAGAGTATGCAATAGAATTGCAGAAAGAGCCTCCCAGCATTAAAATTGTCTAATTCATGGTATAATATCCTGTCTATGCTGCATGAGCCATATTATCCACTTATTCCAGAAAAGCCTAGTCACAGTCTCCCTCCTATGTAAGATTTCTGTTATTTTCTCCATTGTTTAAATCTCTTGTACCGTGTTCTCCCAATCGGTTACAACGGAGGAGCCTGTCTGTAACCACCTCTGTGAGATCCCTTTTTAGCTGCTAGAAGTAATATTACCAGTAATTGCTTAGACTGTATATTCTTGACTTCTCTGGGAACCAGTGTAGGAGTACCAGCCCAGGAGTAAGGCCTGGGAGCTCCAGAAAAGTTGTTTCAGACCGTGTTCTATTTGTGCCCAGTATTGAGTAAGTACTGGGCATCTCCAGAATATAAGTATATGGTCTGCCCAGTCTCTCCACATAGTCTCCAGCAGTGAGTTCCTCCCTGGTCCCCTATTTCCCAGTGATAATCGGATTAAAAAATTTAACAATACATTTCCAGCTAAATTCCTTCCAGACATGGGATCTTGATAGCTTATGCTGTGTACTGTAAATCTGATTCCATTCTGATTCAGGAATCTCCTGTCCCAAATCTGCCTCTCAGGACTTCTGTATTTTCGCTAATGATTTATGTCCCTTTCAGTGGAGAGCAGGTACAACTCTGAGATAATATGATCAGGGATCTGTTTAGTCTGGGTGCGTATAATTATTTGCACCAAGGGGTGAGCGTGAATCAGGTCCCAATGTATTCCACATCTCTGGGTTATATAATGATGAATTTGAAGCTTGAGGGAAAAATCCCTCCCTAACTGATATGCCTGTTGTGCTTGGGCAAAAGTTATGAAAGATCCTGCTCATACCATTGGTATATAAATTTTGGGACCCTGCCTTTTCCAAGCATCAAATGTAGTATCAGTAAAGGCTGGAATAAATAATGGATCATATACTGGGGTCAAAATACTTGAGCAGAAGAGTTAATATCTACTGTCCCTTGTAGCCTCCGACATACAGTGAGTACAGCTTTAGTATAAATTGATTGGATGCCTTCTAGTCTATAATTCCTTTGAGTATAGGGGAACCCATACTTCTTTCCATAGCTTCCTGCTGATTATTTAGCTCTAAGGTTTTCCAGTGTGATATTATGGTCATATCCACCAATGTAGGGTATGCGCCATTTGGGCTAAAATAATATGTCTTCAAATTCAGAAGGGCCAGGCCGCCCTTAATCTTGGGTGTTGAAGCAAGGCATATGCCTTCCTAGGTCTTTTTCCATCCATATATATTGGGAGAGTATTCAATCCCAACTTTTAAAACATTCCAGGGGAGACGGACAGAAAGGTTCTAGAATAGATAAAGAAATCTAGGAGTATTGTCATTTTGACAGAATCTATTTGTTGTATTAAAAGTACTGTAAGATCATGCCAGTATTGTAGATCACTCTTTAATGTCTTAATTGGGGAGGAGGATTCACATCATATAGCCTTTTAAGATCCGGGGATAACAATTCCCAGGTACCGAAAATTTCTAGTATCCCATTTTAAAAGGAATACTGATCTGGTGCTATTGTCTGGATTATGTCTCCAACTGAACCTCAGTTTTGGCTGTGTTTAGTTTATACCCAGATAAGGATTCTATATCCTGTAGAAGTGTAAATAATCGGGGAGAGAGGATCCTGGGATGTTAAGTAGATCAGTAAATCATCAGCGTTAAACGCTGACTTATGTTCTACCCCACCCTCTGACAGGCCGGATATCTCCTCAGCTTTTGTATTGCTTCTGCTATGGATTCCACATAGAGCGAATAGAAGGGGGTTAAAGGGCAACCTTGTCATGTCCCTCTATATAAAGTGAATCACTCAGAATAGGAGACATTTGCTTTAACTACTGCTTGGGGGATGTATACAGATCCTGCACCCATTGTAGAAATCTAGGGGAAGCCAAACCTCTACAAGGTATAGTATAAAATTTCCATGACAATCAGTCAAAGGCCTTTTTGGGCATCCATACTCAACAATAAAATAAAACAGACCTCGCCTCCACTCTTTCTAACAAATATAAGGTTATTTTGATGCTATCTAGTTCTTCTTGTGGGGACAAAGCCTGTTTGGTCCTTATTAATAATATTGGGTAAAAGGGCTCTAGTCGATGTACTAAAATACTTGCACAAATTTGTAATCCTGGTTTAGGACTGATATAGGTCTATAGGATTACTGATTAAGGGTCCTTTCCTGGCTTTAAAATTGTTGATATATTCGCATACAGCCAAGGAGGGGTTGTATCTTTGGACTGTAGGTCATTAAATAGTGTCTGTAAGGTAGGAAGTAAAGTTTTACCAAAGTTTTTCTAGAATTCAGAGGTGACCCCATCCTGACTAGGACACTTCCTTTCCTTAGCCCTTTTAATCACCCCCTGTATCTCCTGCACTGTAATTGGTCAGAGTAAAGGTCCTTTTGGTGAGGAGTTATCTGAGGTAGACCCAAAGACTGCAAAAGGCCAGGTATTTATCTTCTGATGGTTCCGGGTCCAGGGTATAAAGGGAATTATAAAATTGTCAAAATCCTCTAAGATTTGCTTAGTACTAGTTAAGAGGTGTTTAGTTTGGGGTGCCTAAGCTAGGTTATCATTCCCCTAAATCTTGTCGATCTCAGTCTGAGGCTAATACCGAAGCCCTAGCCCCCCATAATATTTTTGTCTTACATATAATAAGGCCTGTTCAGTTTTATATGTGAGTAGGTCTTGTAATTTACTTTTATCTGGGTTATATGTTGTTGAGCCGATTATCTCCTTGCATGTGTACTTGCTGCAAATTACAAGTTCATCTTCCAATTGTCTCTTCTGCACCTCCTAGCCCTCTCTGTTGGAATATGAGGTCTCTAGTTGGAATGCTGAATTGTTAGGATTAAAATAGCCACTCCTTCTCTTCTGCCTGAGTGGTGAGAGCTTGCCACAATGGTTTGCATCCCAAATTTCATTAGCTTTATGCTCAGTTGGGGTCATATGAGTTTCCTGCAGTACTATCATATGGGGTGCAATTTTTAAGGTTGGATATCACCTTCCCTCTTTTAATCGGGCCCCAAGCCATTTCACATTCTGAGAGACTAATTAAATTTTTTGGTTTTGGGTCATAATGGTTGCAAAAATAGGTCTAATCCTCCTAAGCCAACCCCCACCCCTCCATCCACAGCGAACCAGTCCAATACCGTACCTGCACTGTTATAAATATATTTCCCTCTCTTAGTGCACTCCAATCTAAAACTTTGTATAATATAGTAGAAATAGTACAGTCTGACCACGACACGCTCTGAACTGATGTCGAGTCTTATCAATGTGGAATAAACTATATACAGTTGTAGCACAGACTTCCATCTCCTTACAAACTTCAGGGGCGGCAACTAAAAATGGAAGCCACTATTGGAATTGCACTCCTTGCAGTGAAATGTGCCCAGGGGTTCAGATTACCCCTATCAGTAAAGGTATAGTTATGAACAGAAAATAGGATTAGCAGGTATTTTGCAATTAAAGAAGAAATGAAAATGGTGCAATAAAGTTTTATCCTCTATAAGTCTCTTATTTCCCCTGCCGGCCTTCAAATAAGGGGGTTATAGGAGCCATTGTTGTAAAAAGAGTCCTCCATGGATTCTGCCCTGTTACTTCTTACAGTGAGGAACTTAAATATAAATTATCAAGTCGTGCCATTAGAGGTCAGAAAGGAGGGCCAAGGTCTGACTGGGGTAGTCACCCACTTCCGTCACTACCAGGGTTCAGGGTCCGCTCCCCGGATATAAGCCCCCTCCACAGTGGCTGCCATCACTCAACAGTATTCTTCTCATCTGGGCTGCTGCACTTCATCAAATGCAACACTCTCAGGAGGCATGGAGGAAGCAGACATCCCCTGCCAGACTATGTTTAAATGCTATTCATGAGTTGCTCAACAGTCCCACCCTCCTCGGCAATTAGGGCCTGGAAACCCGTAGGATCCCCAATCGATAGGTATCCGGCTGCTCAGACATTTTAATAGAGGCCTTCCCGGTTCAGGGGACTACTCCCCATCTCCTAAGGGACAGCCAGATAAGATTTTGTTCCAAAAATCAGTTACTCCAAAGCTTTCGGGGCCTCCTGTAAGATCCAATGGTTCAAATTTTTCCCTCAAAGGAGAGGCTGGTACCGACCACCGCCATAAGCCATCTTTTCAGTGTCTGCACCACATTCCCCAACACCACTTCAAGTGCACGATACAATAGCCCAACAGCAGTCTTACTGCATTTCTTGTTAATGTTAATGGCAGGCCCTGCAGCGGGAACACATCTGGAAGCCTCCCCACCCCCCACTCAGGCCACAGGTCTGGCTCCCCAACCCCATGCACTCACCTCCCAAACTCATATGCTGTAAAGTAAAAATTTCCCAGTTTCAGGCAATATTTCGGGCAAACTGACAAGTAGTTGTTTCACTGAGTCCAAGGCAGCTTGTTGTGACTGTGGGTCCGGTGATCTTCGGCAACGTGATTGCCTCTTTCCCCACTGAACACCCGGAAAGTTCACTTTGGTTAGGAGTTCATATCCCTGGTTTCTAGATCTGCAAGAGCATCCTGAGCTGAGCGATAATGTTGTTGTCCATTGAGGGTATTGAACCTGAAGCCTGGAGGGATATGGGTGCGAAACTTCAACTTTGGGCTCCTCAGAATCAGGAACAGTGTTATATATTCCCTGCAGCGCTGCATTGTTGCAGGGGCATAGTCATTATCAAAGTATACTCTGTTGGATTGATAAAGGTCTTCCCCTTAGTCCAAGTCTTCCGTAGCAGCTCTTCTTAAATGGTACAGTATACCTCAGGAAGCATATTATTATTGACGGGGTCTCATTCCCAGTTGTGGGTGGAGTGCCCAAGGCTCTGTGGACTCTTTTTATCTCTAACTCATATTCGGGCTCAGATTCAGAACTTCATGAAGTAATGATAGTATGAACATGTTGATATTGTTTCCCTCACTCCCTCCGGTACTCCATATAGCCTCAAATTCCGATATCTATGCCTGTTTTAGCATCCTCTTGCCGCTCTCTGAGGTCTTGGCATATTTCCACGATCTGATGAGACCGTGGCCTGGCATTCCTTAGAGCCTCAGATTGTGCAAGTTGCTCCTCCTCCACTGCGACCATACGCTGCTGTAGTTGGAAATGTCTGCTTAGGCCTGCTCCTGCTCCCGTTTAAAGTTCTTAAATCTGATTTAATTTCTTTAAGTTCATGTAAAATCTTGCCTAACTTGTCCTCCATCTGTTTAGTAGATTGGGATTTTGCTTGCCTTTGCATTTTAGATGTAGATGCATGGCGTGGGGAGCAGGCCTGAATGGTATTGCTGGAGTCCGATGCCTCATGGTCTAAAGGGTCCAGATCCACAGGTAAACTGGAAAATCTGTTCACCCGCCCTTGTAGCTTGTTCGTTGCCATGAAGTTGTAGCTGCCTGAGGTTAATTTTAATGGATTATTGGCCGTGGTTCTAGTTTGAGAAAGGGCAGGGGATCACGGAGTGGGGCGCTAAGCAGCCATTACAATCAGAGGAGCTGTACTGAAGTCACGATCCCATTCTTGGAAGTAAGTTTTACTGGGCATTATAGGAGAGTTTGTAGAAAAATAGTATGCATGGGAAAATGTTTTGTTGAACCATTTCAATTGAGCAAGAAACTTAAAGGGATCTCGTCCACTTGGCAATGTCCTCCACCAGCTGCTGAGTGATGGGTTCATAATTAAGCAGCTCAACATGTATTGATTTCTTAGTTAGTTTTATCCCTAGGTATTGCGGACATTGTGAGCTGTTTAAAGGGAATCTCAATTTCAGATATATCGAGGAGTGTAGTTATATAATAAGACTTCTGTCTTTTGCCCATTCACCTTGTACTCCATCATTGAGGAAAAGATCTCAGAGTGCTTCTATTGTTTGGTTTAGGTATCTCCCCGCTTCTTCTTTTGTGAATATTGAGCAGAAGCATTGTTCAGGATCCTGCTTTTCACTGTCATCCCCTGCCCACCCTCCTCCCTTTATTAAGCCTCACTATCCCTCCCTTGGTCTTTCTTTGCTCCCTAATGTACTTATAAAGGTTTTATTCCCTTCTTAACTGAGTTGGTTATCTTTTCCTCAGTTTGGACCTTTGCTAGTCTGACTGCCTTCCTCGCTTCCTTCTGGTTTAACTGGTACTGTTCTCTCTCCTGCTGCTTCTGTGTTTCCTTATACCTTCAGAATGCTATCTTTTTCTCCCTAACCTTCCTGCCACCTTTCTTGAGAACCATAGCGTTTTTTCCTTCGTTTTATTTTATTTGCTTCACAAATTCTTGTTGCCACTGTGATGGCAGTTTTGATTTTACCCATTATTTCTCCACCTCTTACCCATTTGCTAGTCGTTTCTGAGGCACTCTCCCATTTCCCAAAGTCAGCCCTCCTAAAGTCCAATACCCTCGCTTTTGTATGGTTTGCCTTTATGGCTGTGTTATTATGAACCACACTGTTTGGTGGCTGCTTGTTCCCAGATGGCTACTCACTTCTAAATCTGAGATCCTCTCTCTGTCCCCATTTGAGAGTACCAGGTCTAAGACTGCTCCCTCCCAGTGGGTTCCAACACTAGCTGTCTGAGATCGCCCCTGTAGGGCATCAAGAATGACCCTGCTCTTGGATATGGCTGCAGCAAAGGTGCTCCAGTAAACATCTGGCATATTCAGGTCCCCAGCAACAAAATCTCCCTTTTTCTGCCATTGTAAGGATGCCTTCTATAATTTCCTTGTCTATTTCCTCCCCTGAGATGGGGTCTGTATACACCCGTGCGGATTGTGGTGCCATTTCCTGTCGCCAGGGTGAACCACAGTGCCTACTCTCCTCCTGTTTACCTTTAGTTCCATTGCTTTGATCCCTTCCCTTATGTAGAAGATACTCCTCCTCCTCCTCTTTTACCCTCCCTGTCCCTCCTGTAGATTGTGTACCCTGGTATGCTGACATCCCAGTCATGGTTCTCTGTGTACCATACTTCTGTGATTGCCACAATATCCAGGCATCCCTCTTTCATCAAGGCCACTAGTTCAGGGAGCTTGTTACCCAGACTACAGGCATTGGTATTTATCGCCTCCTTCCCCTGTAACAGGAACCATAGATACCATCTGTGAGAGGGGCAAACCATGATACAAGGTAGGCATCTTGCATATTGAGGAGCATAGCCAGTCATCATGCATGAGCAGGGGAAGAAAGCTGTGCAAAGTGACCATCTGGAACTTTTGTGCTGGATAAAAGGTTCAGCTCATTGAGGTCTAGGATGGGCCTCAAGCCCCTGTTCTTTTGGGACCAGGAAAATCCTGAAGTAGAACCCCTTGTTTCTTTGCTGCCTGGGCACTGGTTTTATGGCCTGTTTGCGCAGCAAGGTGAGGACCTCCTCCCTGAGCACCTCTGTGTGATCTGAAGGGTAATATATGGGAGTGGGGGAACATCTGAGGCTGCTCTAGAAGCTCTAGAGCATGGCCCAGTTCAGTTATCTGCAGGATCCAATCATCTGTTGTGACGGTTCTCTATTGGGACAGATGGAGGAAAATCAATCTCTGACCACCACCTCCTGGCTTGGAAAAGGAGGAGAGAGGTCTATCAAGGAGTCAGGCAGAGGCTGAACTGGTGGCAGGGCCAGACCTCCTCCTCTGGATTGCTTGGCAGAGGGATCAGAGATGGAAGAGAAGGCAGACAAGGTGGAGCTGGCTCTGCATTTACCCTGAAGCTTGGCTCCGGGATCCGACTTGTGGAGACCTTATGAAAGGAGGACCTCTGCCTTCTTCTGGGCTGGGTATGGTACAGGGCTTGGACAGACAGAATAGCTCTACCAGAGGCCTGCAATTCATTGATAATATCCTGCAAGTCCAGTCCAAAATGTATTTGACCCACAAAGGGGCTTTCAACATCTTTTGCTGAACATAGTCGCAAAGACAGAGGCTAAACCAGGAATGCCATCTGAGGCAAATATCAGAGGTGGCTGCCCTGGCTGTAGTATCAGCCATGTCACAGGTGGCTCTGAGGAGATGCTACTGATATCCTCCAAGGCCTGGAGCACCTTAAGAAGTTCCTGTTTCTGGCAACCCTCAGGGAGGGCCTAAGCAGCCACCTTGCCCTTCTTCCAAAGGTATTCTGGTACTTAATCAGATTAGCCAAATAATTGGCAATCTGAAGACTGAGGAGTCGCAGAGACAAAGTCGTCTTGCTCCAGAGGTCCAATCTCCTGGACTCCCAGTCAGGGGCAGGGAACTAAAGTACTTAGGGGCCTTTGTTCTGTCATGAGTAGCCTTGAGAACCACTGAGTCAGTTTCAGCCTGGATTACATAAAGGGCAACCGCTGAGGTGCCTGATAGAAGACATTGGCCTTTCTGGGCATGGCGGTACCATGCTGGGCCACGTGAGGCCACTGTAGCAGCATCATTCAGGGCTGGCAGGAGAGGAAGAATAACCTTGGGTGCAGATTCTGGGATTTCAGGAAATCCACCAGATTCTCCTAGTTTCATCCTCCTCCTCAGTTTGGAATCCCATGGTGGAGGAGAGCTGCTTCATAATATTAAAAAGGAGGGGTCCTCTGGGAGGGACCTGGGAGTGTGCTTGACAAGCTCCCTCACTCCCAGAAGAGACAGTGGACCTGTCAGAGGATTCCAAATCAATGTTTTCCTCCTCATTCTCTTCCTCAGGAGAAAGAGATCAGGATAGCATTCCTTTTTTCGTTGGCCTTCTCTGAAGCGAAGCCGATGAACATAGTGCCGATGGCTCTCTGAAGGGTGCAGGGTGAGTGGGTCGAACTAGTGTTGACAACGAAGCAGCGCCAAACGATGCGGGTGACAATGGCCCAGGCCTAGGAACTTGCTGTTGAATGACAGATGTGGTAATAGAGGTAAGTATAGTATTAAGGTCAACGGCAGGAAGGAGAATCGGATGTAGTCTTGGCCCGATGATGTACTGCTAACTATAGTGGCAATGGTTGATCCCAGCACCTGCAGACCTCGAGACTCAAGAGGTCTCAAGCGTGAGGCAGGGGCCAATGACCTGGAGGTTGATGGCCTTCCACAGCCTATGGCGGCTGGGAGACAAATCCGCTGTGGGTGCCTTGATCGAGCAGAAGCTTGCACGTGGTGAGGAGCCGACGCCAAGCAGACGAAGAGGCAATCCCTGGAGAAGAAGAAGAAGAAGAAGAACCCAGTAAGGACCAGCACTGCCAATGGGGAAGCGGTCCTTAGGCCTATCCTTGTCCCACCAAGAATGTTTCCCAAGGTTTGTCCTGGGTCTTGATGGCCTGAGGCCGAAGAAGACACCGACAACTGGGGGACTCGGATGACCCCTGCTCTCCACTGCTTGCCTATTGCTCCATGAGGAACTTCATCAGGGCTTTCTTGCATCAGATGTGGTAATAGAGGTAAGTATAGTATTAAGGTCACGGCAGGAAGGAGAATCGGATGTAGTCTTGGCCCGATGATGTACTGCTAACTATAGTGGCAATGGTTGATCCCAGCACCTGCAGACCTCGAGACTCAAGAGGTCTCAACGACGGGCAGGGGCCAATGACCTGGAGGCTGATGGCCTTTCCACAGCCCTATGACGGCTGGGAGACAACTGGTCAGGGTGCCTGATCGGAGCAGAAGCTTGCACGTGAGGAGGAGCCACGCCGAAGCAGACTAAGAGGCAACCCTGGAGAAGAAGAAGAAGAACCCAGTAAGGACCAGCACTGCCAATGGGGAAGCGGTCCTTAGGCCTATCCTTGTCCCACCAAGAATGTTTCCCCAAGGATTTGTCCTGGGTCTTGATGGCCTGAGAGCCCGAAGAAGACACCGACAACTGGGGACTCGGATGACCCTGCTCTCCACTGCTTGCCTATTGCTCCATGAGGAACTTCATCAGGGCTTTCTTGCATCAGCACCAGGTGCTGAGGTTGAACTCAGGCAGGACTCACAGGCATGGAAGTTGTGGCTGGGTCCATGACAGCAGACACAGAGTTTGGGTTCATCGGTGGAGAGAACTTCTTTATGCAGTGACAGCGACGGAAAAGAGCCAATGAAGGAGTAGTTCACAACACACAAGGACAAGAATCACTTTAAATTAAAGTGATTCAAAGGTAAATAAAATAAAAAAGGGTAAGTAAAATTGGCGGTTAAACTGAGTGATGAAGTTTCTGTAAGTCCGTGTGCAAATGTCAATGGCGGGGAAAGAACTAAGGAGGAGCAGGGGCGCCTGTGCTTATACAGGGTGTGTGACGTTGGTGCCTGGCGTTGGCGTGGGCCCCTAATACACTGCTGCAAAAAGCTTCCATGGGATCCTGATGCCTGATGGTTGAGTTCCATAGGTGTGACCTGATGACACAGATATCCCAAGAAGATTGTATGTAATGCAACATGTTTTCTACCTTTGTTCCTTGAAAGCTTATCTACTGGGAGGCATGGGGCTGTTGAACTGAGTGAGGAGGGTAGAGGCACTGGGTGAACAAGCCAGATACTAACCCATAGGTCAAGCTCCTACTGCATATAGATATATACAGGTAGTATATTATAGTGGTGCAGTAGCACCACTATAGTTAGGTTGAACAGGGGTTTCTATGTTAAACCTCAAACTTAGCACTTTAATATGTTCACAACCATTCAATGGATTTGCACAAAAGTTTACAAGTATGTTCTCAGGGCTCATTCTCCTGACATGACAAGTTGCTTTCTGGTCATAGATGTGTATTTCGAGATGCAGATAGTGAAAAGTAAAAAGAAAATCATTTTTTGCTGTTTTTGTAATCCCATAGTGCCCAGACAATTTGCAGTTTTGGTCTGAAATGTTTAGGGTAGAAAAGGCTTGGTCCACAGATGTGTCTTTGCTGGTTTGGTGAAAAAATATTAATCTGTTCCAAAGTTATTACATTTAAAAATGTCAGTTCTGAGCATGCTCAGAACAGTCTTTTCAATAGCTGCTTGGAGCAGAAAAATAATTTTTTGTATGGGGTCATCCTTTTTGTGAGGAAAAAATCTTTTTCATATGGCAGCCATCTTGTCTCCATTTAACTTAAAAAATTCAAAACCCACAACGACATCCTGGGCAGACACCAACAAATGTATCTTGGTCATCAGGACCCTGTTAGGTGGATTCTGCACTTAACTGGTGGAAAACGACCCCCAAATGAGTTTCTTTTTACATTTTAAAATCCTTTCTCTATGATTTGTTTCTGTTTTTTCTATGGCTACAAAAAGGATCCATTCATACGAAAAGAATCTGGAAAAAAATAAGTCCAAATTCTTTTTCTTATGAGGGCATCCTTTTTGTATGAATGAAAAAAGCTCAAAAAGGATCCCTTTGTACCAAAAGAATGGGGGACTAAGTCCCAATTCTGTTTTTCATGTAAGAGATCCTTTTCATATGCTTTTTTGTTCGTATGAAAAGGATGCCCTCATATGAAAAAATAATTTGGATTTTTCCGATTCTTTTCACATGAAGGAATCCTTTTCTGTGAACTTTTTTGTTCATACGAAAAGGATCCCTCATACAAAAATAAAGAATTTGGACTTAATTTTTCCAGATTCTTTCTTCGTGTGAAGGATTCCTTTTCATATGTTTTGTCCTACATACAAAAAGGATGCTGTCATCAGTTTGAGTCTCTGACTGGGCTCAGTCTAAATAAAATAAAACTGAACTCTTAGTTTTTAACTACTCTCCCCTTCATGTATTATAGCACTATTACCAGTTCGTTGGAATAGGAACTCCTTGAAATATCTTGGACTTATTAAACTTTGAACCTTGACGACAGCTCTAGCCAATGACCTCAGTCGCTGGTCAGCATTTCGCTTTTCATTTTTTTCAATGATTTTATTCATCTTAACGTTCTTCCCCATATCTTATTTTTTCTTCAAACACTTTCACTTTACCCTGCCAATTGTTATCTACGAGACTGGCATTGGATGATCTCCCATTTTATTTGGGGAGGGCAAAAATCTAGAATCCGCCTGTCGTTGTTACATCTTTCTCCGGTCCATGGAGGTATTAACCTACCGAACCTTTGTTGGTACGTTACTGCCTGTCAGTTGTGACTACTGTGTTTATGGACTTTGGAATCTTTTCAGGGCCACCGAAAGACAATGAGTTCACTCTTAATGATCTACATGATGTAAGTCATATCCTTTTCTCTTTTCCCAGGCTATCTTCCATTCTCTAAATTTTTCCATTATACCCAGGTGACTCTGAGATTTGGTATAGAATTTGTTCACAATTTTTAGGAGATGCAGGCCTATTTTTGACTGCTTTGGCCTGAAATTGACAAAAACCCTAAACACCTCTGATCCTTTTTGCATGAGGTGGGCTCAGCTTGGTTTGCATTATCACCATCAGGTTCTCCATGGGAGTCTGTCCCTTTTGGGTTTATAAGCCACTTATGGTTTGTCTAGCTCTGACCATTATAGATATTTACAATTACTCATGTATTTTGTCAAACTCTCCCTCCTGGGGTAGATACCTCCTGGAATCTTTGTCAGTGCTCACCACTTTAAAGTGATTTATGTATGTTTCCCAAATGCCTTTTCACATAGTATGCCATTGCCAGCCATGCTTCAGATGTTGAAGCTGCAATTTATTTTGTAAAAAATCTGCCATAGTCATTTTTATGTTGATTGCGTGCAGCGCAAGAAACATATTGCTGCAGCTTTCAAGAAGCAGGTTGTGGAGGTGTAAGGCAACATTGTGACCAATGCCCCACAGCCTTTAAAGGCTTGGCCCGCTGTCCCCAATGGTGTGGCATGCTGCTGCTGACACTAGTTCAGCCAGCGTGGCACAACTCTCTAAAATTTTAGCCGCTGCAATCAGAGGCCACCTTATCATTACGGTGTCATCTGTTGCTGAGGAAGTGACCCCTCATTGCAGGGCTGTCCCTCAATTCCCCATCCAGCTTGCCGACAGGGGCCAGTCCCCATCAGCATGTCTCCCCATTTCTTTCTGTGTCGAGGGTGCCCAATCCCCCTCAGCATTATATCCCAAAAGTTTCATTTGCGATGGGGAGCCCACACCCCGTCGGCATTATGCCAACCAAAGTATTTGCCAATGGGGGAGCTCACTCCCCGTTGGCATAATTCCCCAAGTTCATTTGCCGATGGGGGAACCCACTCCCTAATAGGCATAATCCCCTCAAACACCCAGTAGACTTGTGCCGAGGGTGCCCAATCCCTCGGCTCTTGCGTCCCCCTTTTGTGCCATCCCGCGATGGTTTTATTCTTAAACCCTGTAAAAAAAGGTCCCTCACTGTCTCCCTACCCCTCCCACAACCCGCACCACCCACTGGCGACCCTGCCTCCCCACCCCCTCACCCCATACATACCTCCAAAGTCCGGGCGATGATCTTCGGAGGACCAGGAACACGCCTGCACTCTTCAAAGCCGACCGCAAATTGAGGAAATGCCGCAAGCTCTATAATGGAATAAATAGGTTTTTTCAACTTTGATGCATATCTCAGTCATTTTCTGAATTTTGGCACCAAATTTTCAACATGGGTTTTGGGACCCCTCCTCATGAATTCTTACACGGTCATGGCATTAGGCTGAAAGGTGATTTAGCAGTCACTGCACAGAATCACCTTTCGGGACTCAAATAATGAAACAACAGTGCCACTGTTCATGAGGTGGGCTCTCAAACAGCCTATGTTGCAAATTTGGTGAAAAATCTTAAAATGACTGTTTTACGAGCTGCATTGGCAGTAGTTGCTATGCACGCCTGGAACTTCGCGATTTGCAATATTTTCATGCCAATATTTTCAACATTGGCATTTTTACACACCTCCTTGTGAACAGTACAGCTGTCATTTTTCACATCCTGGCGAAATGTGTTTCAGATTTCGGCGCAGAATAAGCGCAGTTGCTGTAGGAAATCAGTGTTTGGGACAGATTATGAAAATGATAGTGACACTGTTCATGTAACAGAAGGTCCTAAAATGCCTATGTTGAAAATCTGAATATCATACTCCATAAAATGACTGTATTCTGGCGTGCATTGTGCAGTTTGCACGCACGCCATAAGTTCCTGCCAAATTTATAATATTTTCACTCCAGATTTTCAACATTGCCATTGCTCTGCACCTCCTTAAGAAGAGTACAGCTGTCATTTTTCAGATTCTGGCCAAAATGTGTTTCGCATTTCCGGCGCAGAATAGTGCGATCGCTATGGGAAATCCGTGTTCAGAACACATAGAAAATGACAGTGACACTGTTCATTAGCAGAGGTCCTAAAATGCTTATGTTGAAAATTTGGTGATGGAAGTCCATAAATGAGTGTGCTACGGCGTGCGTTGTGCAGTTTCCATAGCTTCATTACCTTTGCAACTTTGCAATATTTTCATTCTAGATTTTTCAACATTGCCATTTCTCCACACCTCCTAATGAACAGTGCAGCTGTCATTTTCCACATCCTGGCGAAATGTGTTTTGCTCTTTCGATGCACAATAGTGCAGTTGCTGTGGAAATCAGTGTTCAGGACACATTACAAAAATCACACTGGCACTGTTCATGAGCAGAGGTCCTAAAATGCCTATGTTGAAAATTTTGTGATGAAACTCCATAACATGACTGTGTTACGAAAGGCGTTCGCAGTTTCCATGCACCCTTGTAACTTCGCAAATTAGTAATATTTTCATCCACATTTTCAACACTGGCATTTTTCCACACCTCCTTGTGAACAGTACAGCTGTCATTTTTACATCCTGGCTGAAATGTGTTTTACGCTTCTGCGCAGAATACGCAGTGCGCTATCGGAAATCAGTGTTTGGGACAGATTAGGATCAAGCAAGTGCGGGGGCGACCGGAAGCTCAACTGAGCTCTGTCAGGACTGCTGTGGATTTCTTTTGTGGGCAGGAAAAAGGCGCCAACGCAGGCAGGAGCCAGGGCACAAGGGCAGCCTGCAGCGCCGGGACACACAGAACGAGCAGTGAGAGAGAGGGGAGTGAGGGGCCTCAATGGAGCTCTGTTGGGACTGCTGCGGATTTCTTTGTGGGTAGAAAAAGGCAGCAATGCATACAGGGGCCCAGTAAAAGGGCAGACTGCAGCGGTGGAAGAAACAGAACGAGTGACTGAGAAGGGGAGGGAGCAAGCTCAACGGAGCTCTCATCGTGGCTGCTGCGGATTTCTTTGTGGGCAGAAAAGGGTGGCAACACATGTAGGATCCCCGTACAAAGGGCAGCCTGCAGCACCGGCAGAAACGGAATGAGCGAGTGACAGAGGGGAGTGAGTGGGAGTCAACAGAGCTCTGTCGGGACTGCTGCAGATTTCTTTCTGGGTAGAAAAGGGTGCCAACAGAGGCAGGAGCCCAGTACAAAGGGCAGCCTGCAGCGCCAGGAGAAACAGAATGAATGCGTAAGACAGGGGAGTGAGCGATCTCAACAGAGCTCTCTCAGGACAGCTGTGGATTTATTTGTGGGCAGAAAAAGGTGCCAACGCAGGCAAGAGCCCAGTACAAAAGGGCAGCCTGCAGCGCTGGGAGAAACACAATGAGCGAGTGAGGAAGCGGGTTAGCGTTTGCAACGGAGCTCTATTGTGACTGTGCTGCTGATTTGTTTGTGAGCAGAAAAGGCGCAAACGCAGGCAGGGAGCCCAGTACAAAAGGCCAGCCTGCAGACAGCAGCAGAAATGGAATGAGCGAAGCTCAACAGAGCTGTGTCTGGACTGCTGCAGATTTCTTTGTGGGGCAGAAAAGGCAACAATGCAAGCAGGGGCCCAGTACAAAAGGGCAGCCTGCAGCAGTGGGAGAAACAGAATGAGGAGAGAGAGGGGAGGAGCGAGCTCAACGGAGCTCTATTGTGACTCCTGCATATTTCTTTGTGGGCAGAAGAAGGCGGCAAGCAGGCAGGAGCCCAGTACAAAGGGCAGCCTGCAGTGGCGGCAGAAATGGGACAAGCGAGTGAGAGCGGGAATAAGCGAGCTCAATGGAGCTCTGTCAGTACTGTTGCAGATTTTTGTGGGCAGAAAAAGGCACCAACAGAGGCAAGAGCCCAGTACAAAAGGACAGCCTGCAGCACCAGGAGAAACAGAATGAGCTGAGTGAGGCGGGGGTAGGCGACCTCAATGGCGCTCTATTGTAACTGCTGTGGATTTCTTTGTGGACAGAAAAAAGCAGCAAAGCAGGCAGGAGCCCAGTATAAAGGGCAACCTGCAGCGCCCGCAGAAACAAAATGAGCAAGTGAGAGAGGGGTGAAACGAACTTAACGGAGGTCTATCGGGCTGCTGTGGATTTCTTTGTGGGCAGAAAAAAGCGGCAACCCAGGCAGAGCTCAGTACAAAGGGCAGCCTGCAGCAGCGGGAGAAACAGAACGAACGAGTGAGAGAGGGGAGGGAGTGAGTGAGCTCAACTGAGTCTTATCGTGACTGCTGCAGATTTCTCTGTGGGTAGAAGAAGCTGGCAACACAGGCAGGAGCCCAGTACAAAGAGCAGTGTGCAGCGCCGCAGAAACAGAACAAGCGAGTGAGAGAGGGGGGAGTGAGCAAGCTCAATGGAGCTCTGTCGGAATTGCTGCAGATCTTTTGTGGGCAGAAAAAGCACCAACAGAGGCAGGAGCCGAGTACAAAATGGAAGCCTGCAGTGCCAGGAGAAACAGAATGAGTGAGTGAGACAGGCGGAGTGAGCAACCTCAACAGAGCTCTGTCAGACAGTTGCGATTTCTTTGTGGGCAAAGGTGCCAATGCAGGCAGAAGCCCAGTACAAAAGGGCAGCCTGCAGCAGCGGGAGAAACAGAATGAATGGGTGAGAGAGGGAGGGAGTGAGTGAGCTCAACGGAGCTCTATTGGGACTGCTGCGGATTTCTTTTGTGGCATAAAAGGCAGCAATGCACCCAGGGGCCCAGTACAAAGGGCAGCCTGCAGCGGCAGGACAAATTTCTTTGTGTCTTTGGTTCAGTTCCCAGATTATTTTATTGTGTACAGTTCACAGATTTTCAGCCACTCATTTTCATCAGTTTGTCATTCCATTTATCATTCCAACATTTGAGGTTACAATCTTCCTCTTCTTCAGGGATTAATGGCTTCTAAATAAAAATAATTACCACTATAGTTACTAAGTATAAGAACACTTGGTATCAGTTTTGCATTTTTTTTAAGCAGTGGATAAATCTCCAGTTTACCTGCTAAGACTCTGAAAGAAGTGTACACAATGCCCACAATAAGTCTTTACAGGTTTTGTTCGATCTCTTTTTCTTTTTTTTCTCAATTGCATAGACTTTCCTTATTGCAAAGAAAAGAGGTGCTTAGGTTAAGTTTCTATTAGATTGCTTTTCATTATGTTCTAACATTTTACCAAAAATAATTTTTATTTCTTTATGTTGTAATCTTATTAATCTCTAATGTTTACCTTAAGGAATTAAACATTGTATTAAAGTTAAATTCTGGTTGCTTTGTTTCTGCCCACCCTCCAGTTTCTCTATGCAGCACACCCCAGAATGATGTCATGCAAGGAAGCTGTCAATGTTTTACTTACAGCAGCAAGGGATTCTGGGTAATTTACAAAGTTGATTTAAATGGAGCCAGTCCAGTGGTGCTGAAGGTTGAGGCGCTGGATGCTACACTGCACCATGCCGCAAGCCCGGTTCAGGAATGAGCCCAGGCCACCAAAGGTTGGCAGGGGAGAGACGATTGAGTGTCTGGAAGCCTGCTCTCCTCTCTCAGGAGGGAGGGTTTCCCATCCCGCTGTTGATCTCCTCTGGCAGTAGCCAGGGAGATGCGAGTCAGGAGGCACGCTGCCAACATGCATAATCGGTGGGGAGAGTGTGGGAGGAAATGGAGCTGGCGGGCTCCATGATGGCTCTCCTGCACCTGTCACGGCTTCTTCATCTACCTGGATTTTGCTCTGGGTGGGAAAAGCCAGCGCCTTTGTCTTGGCTCTGTCATTGGGGAAACCCATGGGAGATTTAGGGAAAGTTGGGCAGGGAATGGACAGTTGAGATCGAGTCCTCCGAGGGAGGGACTGGAGCCACCTGCCAGACTCCCAGGCACATAAAAAGATAATAGAAAAAATGATTTAAATGTTTCCTACCAGAGGTGAAGTATTTTCTTTTGGTAGTAGTGACTGCAGTATAGCTCCTAATATGTAGATGCCCATAGCAAGGAATTGTTCATATAGTAACAAGCTGTTTTCCAATTTTCTTACAGTAAGGTGCACTCTTATATTTCTGTAGTGGCTTCAACAATATAAGCACTTGTTTATTTTCTAAAGAAGGCATTGTGCATACAGTATCTAGCTGACAAGATTTCTTTACTGAGTGATGTAGTCTCCTATTTCTGTAGTGAGCACAGAAATATAATAGCCTGTATACTAATTTACATAGTGAGGCATTGTGGGTACAGCAAATGGCTGATGTTTCTAACACTAAAACTGTCAATGTCCCTTTAAAAACTTTGTTTCCTTGCATGATGTCACAATTTGGGGTTGCAGCACTGAGAAAAAAGGGCAGGGTTATGCAAATGAAGCAGAGCACAGAAATAAAATGATTTTTTCATGGAAAACGGTACTTTCTGGCAATTTGAATGGTAGGAGACTGATTCACAACTCCTACAGGTTACTGCTCCCATTTGTTATGGCAAACGTGCATAACTCACTTTAATTATTTCACATCAAAAGGGCAGCCTTCAGACACACCTCATTAGCACTATTTATTCTATACTCTATTCCTTATCAACAGACTCTACTTCTTCTATTTTCACTAATGGAAGATGGATCTGCAAATCTCATATGATTTAGCTGAGTGGCAGAAGCATTCCTTGATTACATATAAGCTTTTGATGTCTTTCTATCTGAAGGAGTTTGCCTGGAAATGTAGGATGCTTTTTTAAGACTCCGTGTGTTCTGTATACTACTTAGGATCTCAGGCTGGCTACTGTTAGAGAGCGTGTGGTGGTATTAGGTGGATCATGTCCATATTTTTGGTCTTGTCCCTTTTGAAGTCATACTGGAGGTCATTTGTCATGTAATTGCTTCAGTATTTGACATCTCTTCATCATTATCTCCATTGTTGGTTCTATTACATATTTCTCTTGCTGATCTGTTAATACGGGTAGGCAATTAAAGTTATTGTTGAATATTTTGGTTTCTGCCAAGAAAACTATTACTAAATTATAACTAACAACACAGCTCCCCAGTTTCCACACTGGATAGCGTTAGTGATTCTTTTCACTACCGCAAAAATTTGTAGTTATAGATATTTAAATCATCTACCAATTTTGATGCGATCTGAGGCGGTGGGTTTCTTACAAATTACAATCTGATCCTGACTTAGTACTACAAGAATAACACATATCACCCCACCCCCAATTAAAAATGTTTAGGGCAATATATAAAAATAAAATGAAAATTCCACAGAATAACATTGTAACTTCAAAAGCCATAAATCCTCTCAATATTTGGATTAGAGGCAATCTATATATCAAAACAAAGGTCTTAATGAGTACTAAAAGAATAACACATATTCTTCCCTAAACATTTAGGGCAATATAAAACAAAATGAAAATGCAAATTCCTACAGGATAACACTGCAACTTCATTTTTTTATTTATTTATGTATTTTATGACATGTTTCATCAGGAAGGTATGCTAAGCAACAAAGTTGCTCATCTCCCGGTAAGACCTGGGGGTAGGGGAACATGAGGATAGCATACAGAGATTTGGTACACAATATAGATAAACAATTTGATTACATGCGAATAAAGGGAGTAGACTGTACAGGAGTACTGAAAAGGAGGAATGCTAACAGGTTTGAACTAGATGGAGACAATGCTAACAGTTTTGAACTTGATAGGCACAGCACAAATAACTTTGGCAAACACTTGGTGGGACATAGCTGTGTAGTTAGAAAATGGCTGAATAGAATTCAAGGAGGTTAATCTAGGGCAAGATTGTGAGGAGAGACACAGACAGAACAAAATTAACTAGGGTGTGACAGAAGTGCAAGATGACAGAAGTGCAAGAGTGACTACAATGCAATAGAGATTAGGGGTCGCCAATAACTAGGGGCTAGATAAAGGGGGTAAGTGTGGGTGGGTGGGAGGAATATATGTGTATAGGCAGAGAGCAGGGTGGATGGAAGGAGGGGAAGGAAGAGGGAGGAGGAGAAGGGTCTGCTGAGGTCTGGCTCCTACAGTAGGCTAAGGACCCTGCCTGCACAAGGCAGAGGTTGAGCACGACAGGAGGGAAGCAGGTTGTAGGCAGTGAGAGCTACAGCATGACAAGAAAGAAGAGAGGAGGAAGAGAAGGATCTGTTGGGCCTGGCCCATCCAGTATGCTGAGGACACTGCCTGCACAAGGCAGAGGTTGAGCACGACAGGAGGGAAGCAGGTTGTAGGCAGTGAGAGCTACAGCATGACAAGAAGGAAGAGATGGAGGAAGAGAAGGATCTGCTGGGGCCTGGCCCATCCAGTATGTTGAGGGACCCTGCCTGCACAAGGCAGAGGTAGAGCATGACAGGTGGGAAGCAGGTTTTAGACAGCAGAGGTAGAGCTTGTCAGGAGGGAAGTAGGGCAGCGAGGGGGAGTAAGCTTCAGAAAGATCAGGAGAGAGGGTGAGGTGAGACAGAAGAAGGTCCGAGACCCAGCTCTTCAGGATACAGAGAATTTGGTGTGGGGGGAGTTGAGTTGTGGTGTATGGAGAGGGCAGGGTAAGCCCTTGATACAGCTTTGAATGATTGAGAATCATAGAAGAGAACAAGGAAAGCCTATAGGGGAGGAAATAGGGGCAGGGAGGAAGGCTGGTAGATGAGATGGGAGGGAGATGGAGCATGGGCAATTGTGTGGGTATAGAAAATTGAGGGTTTGTCAAGGGCTTGTAGAGGCTTAGAGGGGTAGTTCAACACCATAACTCCTCAGTAGTAGACTTAAGGAAAAATATATATATCAAAACATAGGTCTCAATGAGTACTCCAAGAATAAGATACCCTCCCCCAAACATTGAGGGCAATATAAAAAGCACAAAATAAAAATGCAAACTCCATGGAATAACACCAGAAGTTTAACAAGGCATACAATGAAGGGTAAAATTGTTGTTTTGGCAGAAATGGAAGCACAAGGCCCAGACGTCCCTGTACTTCCATTCCACAGATGTATGCATCTATGGAGGGATGGAAGAGCCCAGCCCCATAAGCAAATGAGGATATGATTATACTGTCTCAAAAGGTAAGGAAATTCATTGCAAAAACATTGTTAATACACTAGTTAGGTTAAACTGAAAAAAGTAGAGAAATGTGGTTATGTCTACTCTCACTCCTGCGTAGCATTAGAAAATATCATGTTTGAGATTCTCCTGTCTTCACAACATAGTGCCTTGTTATCAACCCCAACACTCACCCCATTCTCATATACTGCACACATCTCAGATTGTTTATTGATGGAATGGGGTGAGTTAGGTTGACAACCCCAAGGCACACCCTCATGCCTGATTTGCAAAGACGCAGGACCGATCAAACCATAATGTTTTTTCCTGTTGCTGCAGGCAGGTGGGGTGCGTGTTAGGTTACTGTTGTTGGTTTAACTGAAACTAGTTCATTCCCATTTTTTTCAGTGATATAGTACCTGCAGATAGGCATAGGTACAGTAACCAAAGAGCACAAGCAGGAGTTCATACTGCCCTAACTGCTGCACCGCTGCATGCGGGCTCCTGAGGTTTACTCCACTAAATGGGTGTCATCAAGGCACAGGTCAGGAAGCACAGGAAAACCAGAAGCAGTTATAAACTCTCAAGTAAGCATTGTATGACTTCCAATAACAAAATAAATAAAAATTGTACAGAATGTTTTTAAACATAGGCAGTTCAAACAAAACAAAGTCCTTCCACTGAGTGTATCTCTAATTCTAAGTTTCAGTCTCTCTCTCTCTCTCTTTCTAACAAACATTGCTGCTCTTTTATAAGTCTTTGCCTGGTAATTAATTTCTACGTCCTGAACTTGTTAAGAGACATCCTGCTTTGACACAAAATGTATCAGCTGTTTTGCAGTTTCTTTCCTGCAGGTTAGCACAATAGAACATGGTGTCCCAAAACTAATCTCCTGCTGACAGCTCTGCAAAAGAGTGTGTAGGTTAACCCCTGAGTTCCAAATAACTTTCTGTAATCATTTCAACAATATAACTATGTACATTTTCAAAGAGATATCAGTTTCACATACAGTTTCACATTTATTTTACAACCACAGATACGCAAGGGGGAAGAAAAGACAGAAACAGCAAGTGAAGGCAGGAGATAGCAGGTGGGGGGATCGTGAAGACTGTCAGAGTGATCAGTTCTTAGGTCTCACAAGAAAATTTTGACTGCACAATCAAACATATAAGAGACAGAAAAGGAGAGGATAGAACAAATCCTTGCTGTTAACTGTTTCTGCATAACAAATGGAACAGGGCACATTAGGGCATGTAGGAAGGCAAAAGAGGGATAATAAAGATTGCTACTGAAGAAGGAAATCCACCAAACATGACCCAGAGAAAGTTGAAATCCTCAACAAATACTTCTGCTTGGTATTCACCAAAGAGAACCCAGGGATGGCCCAGCCCTGACAAAACACAACACCCCAGGACCAGGGTAGACACAAGTCCCTTTACAGAAGCTGAAGTACGGGAGACACTAAATAAACTAAAAGCAGACAAAGCCATGGGACCAGATGAGATGCACCCCAGAATCCTTAAGGAACTGGGGCAGAATTAGCAGCCCATCTGGCACTTCTATTCACAAAACCTTGAAGAGCAGAGTGGTACCAAGACTGAGAAAGGCAATAGTGCTTCCACTTCACAAATCAGGCAGTTGCTAAGAGGCCAATAATTACAGACCAGTGAGCCTCATATCTATAGTAGGTAAACTAATGGAGACACTATTCAAACAGAGGTTCATAGCATTCCTCAAAACTAGCAGCCAACAAAACCCTAAACAGCATGGTTTCACAGAAGGTAGGTCATGCCAGACAAATCTGCCCGAGTTTATTGACTACGCTACAAAAATAGTGGATGATGGAGGGGCAGTAGATGTGGTCTACCTAAACTTTAGTAAGGCCTTCAACTCAGTTCCACACAGAAGGATGGTAAAGAAGTTTGACCACAGGGTTAGTCCAGAAGTAGTCAGATGGGTACAACACTGGTTACAAGGCAGAACCCAGAGGGTACAGGTTAATGGAACGCAATCAGCGGAAGTCAGAATGACCAGCGGGTGCCTCAGGGCTCAGTGCTGGGGCCGCTGTGCTTCAATGTTTTATAGCAGACATTGCTGATGGACTGAAGGGAAGGTGTCTGTTCGCAGATGACACTAAGATATGCAACAGGGTGGACACCTCAGACGAAGTGAGCAAGATGGAAGCTAACCTCAAGAAACGAGAAGAACGGTCTGGAGTGTGGCAACTGAGATTTAATACCAAAAGTGCAAGGTCATGCACAAAGGAAAGAAAAATCCAAGAAAGGAATACTACCTAGAGGCGAAAGACTGGCGGCCTAACAAGGAAACCACATCTGGGAATCATAATCTCAGATGACTTGAAGGTTAGTAAGCAATGTGAGAAGGTAACATTGAAGGCCAACAGAATGCTGCGCTGCATTGGGAGGGAATCACGAGCAGAAGGAGAGATGTGGTACTACCACTACACAGATTGCTGGTCAGGCCTCACCTGGAATATGGAGTCCAATTCTGGAGGCCTCACCTCAGGAAGGACATTGACCGAGTGGAAACAGTACAGAGAAAGGCAACAGAAACAATTCAGGGTCTGCAGTACATGTCCTACGAGGAAAGACTTAGGAACTGAATATGTACTCCTGGAGCAGAGAAGAGAAGGACATGAATGAAAAATTCAAGCACATAAAAGGCATTAACAAAGTACAGGCACAGGAACTTTTTCACTTCAATAAGGGCTCCAGGACCAGGGACGTGACCCCAGGCTGCAAGGAGGAGGTTCTCTACCAACACCAAGAAGTTTTTCTTCACAGAAAGAGTGGTGGATGCCTGGATCAGCCTGCCCCAAGAGGTTGTGGGGGCCAACACTGTGGGAAATTCAAGAATGCATGGGATAGACACAAGGGAGCCCTGACTATAAAGGGCAACTAGAGTGTCAAATAGGTCTAAAACAAATGGGCAGATTAGATGGACCTAGCGGTCTCCTTCTGCCATCAACTTCTATGTTTCTAGAGTCTTATTCAACCCTGTCATAATGGGTCATTGTCCAATTACTCATGTATTGTCACAGTACTGTACGGCTTGTCTTTTGCACAGTCATACGTTGTATTAATTGTTTAAAAAGTTAATAAACATATATTTACAAAAAAAGAAAAGAAACACAGAAACAGAATTTGTCAGCTGAAAAGGACTGCCTGGCCCACCAGTCTGCCCAGATGGTCCCTGCCTAGCCTGTCTCCACAGACTCAACTGGTCACCGGAGACCCTCCCTCCTCAATGTCTATTTACTTATATTACCTTCTGTCTATCCCACACATGCTTGAAGCCCTGTTTTGCCCTCACCACTTCCACTGGCAGTCTGTTCCAGGCATCCACAACTCTTTCAGTGAAGTAGCACATCCTCTTAAATCCTCCCCAGCTTTTTTTTAAGTTTATCTCCACCACCTGGAGAACTCCTTCTGGCATCCTCGGGGCTCCCAGCCTCTACCTCCCTCTGTGACTTCTGGGTCCTCTCCTCTTGTGCCACCCAGCACCACCTCTGGGTCTGAACCCTCTGGAGGTAGGGCTGCCCTATCCACCCAGGGCACTCTATCTATAGGGCAAAGTGCTAGGCACATGAGTCGGCCCATGGAGAGGAAATCAGTCCGGGATTGGGAGTGTGGGCTAGGAGGCTGATGTGCCTTCATCTATCCCCAGGAGTGGGTTTTCTCTTTGTAGTAGTTCCTGCCCCTCGGAGTACGACTTAGCAAGGCAACATAATGTCACAACTCTGCCCCTTGGATCCTCAGTGTCGCTATGCCGGGCACCTCCAACCACCGCCAGAGGCCGCTCCAGGAACAATCGCTTTCCACAACCCTCCCGGGAAGAGAGAACAGTCCTACGGATGCTTGATCTCTTCCTCGCTGACCCCCAGTGGCCGGGCTCATTCCTCAACATGGGTCACCAGTGTGGCGGAGGTGTGTCGCCCAGTGCCTCAACCCTCAGCGCCAGTGGGCCGCCTCCCCTGTTTAATTGCATGCCCTCTTGTCCTGCTTCTCTTATTTGAGAGACTCTCCTCCTGCACACTGCTCACCCACGTGAGATACTTGTAGGTCTGTATCATGTCCCTCTCACTCTCCTTTATTCCGGTATACATGTTGAGATCCCTCAGTCTCTCTTCCTAGGGCTTTGATGCAACTGCACCATTTTAGCTGCCTTCCTCTGGACTGCTTCCACCCTTGTATGTCCTTTCTGAGGTGTGGTCGCCTGAACTGGACACAATACTCCAGGCAGGATCACACAAGTGAGTGACACAGTGCCAACATCAACTCCTCTGCTTACTGGAGATACCTCTCCCCACACATCCCAGCATCCCACTGGTCGTACTCCACTGCTTTGTACATTACCCCGCCACTTTCAAGTAACTAAATATGATAACCCCAAGGTCCCTTTGCTGCTTAGTGACTGTCAGTACCCCCAATAATATACTCAGCTCCTAGGTTCCTATGCATTTTTGGCACTAAACCCCAAATGCCATGTTTTGACCACACCTTGAGTTTCCCAAGGTCCCTACACATTCCTCCACCCCTCCTGGGTGTTCACCCTATTACAGATTTTGGTCTCATCTGCCAAATTGCATACCTTCCCTTGCAATTCATCTGCAATGCCACTTATTTATTTATTTATTTATTTATTTTTATTTAGTTTTTGTTGACCGGTAAGTGCACTAGATAAGTCCTGCCTATTTTCAGGCATGACCTGGGGAGGGATACAGATGAATGCCAACTGACCTTGAACCAGATTAAGCTGTTGGTGGTATTTTTAGTGAATGAGGGAAATTTGGCCAGGACACGGGGAAATTCCCCTCTCTTTTCGATAAGTGCCATGGGATCTTTAACATCCACCTGAACTACCACGAATCCAAGCAGATGGGACCTCGGTTTAACGCCTCATCCGAAAGACGGCACCTCAGAAGTGCAGCACCCTCTCATGCTGCACTATAGTGTCAGTACTGGGATATTAACTCAAGTGCCAGATGTGAGAACTGAATTCACAGCCCTCTGATCGCCGGCCTCAGAGGCGAGGTGCTACCTACTGAGCCACTGACACTTATGAAGGCATTAAAAGGACAGGTCCCAGTACTGAGACTTGCAGCACCCCACTGGTCACTTTTCCATCACCTGAGTGAGTGCCATTAACCACCACCCTCTCTCACCTATCTGGTAACCAGTTTCAAACCCAATTCACCACTTTGAATCCCACCCCAGGCCACTCAATTTATTTATCAGTCTCCTGTGCAGCACAGTGCTAACTGCCTTGCTAAAGTCCAGATAGGCCATGTCCACTGGTCTCCCTGATCTACAGTACTGGTCACCCTGTTGAAGAAATCAATCAGATTCATCTGCCATTAACCCCACCCCAAATTCATACTGCCTTTGGTACTGTAGTCCACTAGATTCAATCAAGATATTCCTTCAACCTTTCCTTTAGCAGGGTTTCCATTAATTGCCCCACCATTAATGTGGACTGACCAGCCTATAGTTGCTAGCCTTCTCCCTGCTGCTGTGCTTATGTAAATGGACCATGTCTGCTCTTCTTCAGTCCTCTGGAACCATGCCTGTTTCCAGTAAGCTGTTGAGTAAGGCTATCAGTGGGGCAGCTAGCACCTCCCGAGTTCCTTTAGTACCCCTGGGTGTATCTTGTCCAGTTCCATAGCTTTGTCCACTTTCAGAGCTGCAACCTTCTGGACTCTTTATTCTGAAAATGGATTAGTATACTAGTATCCCCCTCCCCGCCGCTTTGTTCATGCTTCTCCTGGTGGTCCATCACTCCCTCCCACACACACATACATATACACTTTGTTCCTGCTCTCCCTGGTGGTCCATCACCCCCCACTATGGAGACTGAGCAGAAGTACCTGTTCAGGATGTCTGCCTTTGTCGATCCCTTCTGCAAAGTCTTCCCCTGCCACCCTCCTTATCCTCAGTCATTATTCCTCACCTTACTTTCTCTCTCACTTATGTACCTGAAAAAGTCTTATCCTCGTCAGCTACCACTTTGGCTATCCTTTCCTTTGTCTGTACCTTTGCTTCCTCACTGCTTTTCTTGCTTCCTCTGTTTTACTTGGTGTACCTCCTGACTTCCTCTCTGCAATTCCTTGTACCTCCTAAATGCCACCCTTTTTTCTCTCATCACCATGGACACTTCTCCATAGAACCATAATTGTCTCATTTTCCTTCTGCTTTTACTCACTTCCTTCACAAAGAGCACGGCTGCCTTAATTATGCCCTCCCTTATTTTTCCTCACTGCGCCTTCACTCCCACTTGGCAATCCTCCCCCGCCTAATGAGGCAGTTTCAGAGGAAGTCTCCCATTTCTTTAAAATCCATCCTCCTAATGTCCAGGACCCAGTTTCTCATGTAGTTTGACTCTGTTCTCATCTTCATGTTAAACCACCCAGTACAGGTATCACTGGTACCTAAGGAACTGCCCACTGTGACATTTTCAATACCATCACAGTTTGTAAGCACCAGATCCAGCACTGCCCCATCTCTAGTGGTTCCTTGACTAATTGCCTGAGAAAAGCTCCTTGTAGGGATTCAAGGATGACCCTGCTCCTTGACAAAGCTGCAACTAAAAGGCTCCAATCCACATCTGGCAGACTGAAGTCAACTAGCAGCTCCCTTTACTTGCCATCCTGATGATGGCTTCCCAAGTGCCTTATCCAACTCTTCTCCCTTTGCTGGAGGTCTGTATACTACCCTGTACAGGTAACGGCTCTAGTATCTGGCTCCAGGATGAACCACAACACCTCCAGCCTTTTTTTTCCTCTGGGTGCACCTCTATTTCCATGGCTTTGACTCCTTCCTCACATATAGTACAACCCTCCCTTCCTTCATTGTCTTTCCTGAACAGAAAGCAGTCAGTATGGCCATATCCTAGTGGCAGCTGTCAGAGCACCATGACTCGCTATGGCCACCAAATCCAGGGTAGCACAGTCATGATGGCCTTCAGGTCCAGAATTTTATTTCTGAGATTCCTTGCATTGGTGCACATAGCTTTCCATACCATGCTCCCTCCTTGCCTGCTTCCCTCCTCCTGCTTGTGCTGTTCCCTGAAGCTCCCCAACCTCCCTTCCATTGTTACCTTCCCTTGTTACCTTCTCTATTACCTGTCTCTTCTTGCTTTCCTGATTTATACCCTCCTTGTCCTCTGTCTTGTTCCCACCCATCTTTTGCACCCCTGCCCTGGAGCATCTTACTTTCCTAAGGCTCTCCCTCTTTGCTGCTTCATCATCTGGGATCAATTGTTGCCTCCCTTGGTTTTACAGCCTCCACTGCTCATCCAAGTAGCATTTAAACCTCCCACAAAGAACTGTGGTCTTCCTCCTGGAAAGATACAGGCCATCTCTCCCACAGAGTCCCATATCCTTCCAGGTTGACCCCCAGTCCCCAATGTAGCTGAAGCCCTCCCCCATGCACTATGCCTTCAACCGTTAAACTTCCTGGTGTGGAGTGTCCTATCCTCTCCTGACTGTACACAGGTAACACTTTGGCAAAATCCACCATGTATGCCACATGCTTGAGGCCCATCCCAAGCTCCTTGAAATTTCCTGGCTACCCTTACCCTGTCCCTTGCCAGATCATCTGTCCTAAGGTAGACAATGATGTCTAGCTCCCTCACATCTCCTGCTGCCCTAGTAATCCTCTGTATCCACTCTCCATCCTCCAAGTCAAAGCACCTCTCAGGCACTTCACCTCCCTCTCACTTTGTCCCCCTGCTCCCAAGTCTATCCCCTAACAACAGAGTCCCCCAACAGCAGCTGCTTACTCCAACCTTGAGGCCTCCTTCTGAAGACCCCTACTTCTCCCTTCTCAATGCTACAGATGCCTCTTCCTGGCTGCCCATCCTACCAGTATAGTGAAGGAACTGTGTAGTGGTACAGGCTGAGAAATGTGGAAAGGATGAGAAGGGACTTGGCAAGGTTGGAGGAATGGTCAAAAGTATGGCAGCTTAGATTCAATGCAAAGAAGTGCAAGTAATGCACCTGGGAAACAAAACCCAGGGAAGAGTACACAATGGGGAGGTATTAACAACAACAAAATGGAAAGGGACCTGGGGTAGTCATATCAGATGACCTAAATGTAAGCAAGCAATGTGAGAAGGCAGTAAGCGTGGCTGGGGATACTAGGATGTATAGGAGAGGCATCACCAGTAGAAAACAGGAAGTTGTTATCCCTCTGTACAGACAGTTGGTGAGACCCCATCTGGAGTACTGCATGCAGTTCTGGAGACCTCATTTTCGCTGGGACATCGACAGAATGGAGGCAGTCAGAGGAGGCAACTAAATGGTGCAGGGTCTGTCCAGAAGCCATGCAAAGAGAGACTACATGAGCTTGATATGTATACCCTTGAGGAAAGGAGGAGAGGGGGACATGATAGAAACTTTCAAGTACCTCAAGGGAATCAACAAAGTCCAAGAGGGTAGCATCTTTCAGAAAAGAGATGTGCAAGAACAAGGGACTCAATTTGAAGATAGAGAGGGACAGCTCAGGGGCAATGTGAGTAAGTATTTTTCACAAAGAGGGTGGTGAACGATGGAACAGCCTTCCTGAGAAGGTTGTGAGGTCAAAAACAGTGGAGGAATTCCAGAATGCATGGGACAGACATAAGCCAATACTGGTGGGGATAGAAAGAAGTAGGCTGCTGGTTAACTAGGATCTGCAGCTTATCCAATAGGTAGGGAAATGGGCAGACTAGGTGGGCCAAGCAGTCCTTATCTGCCGTCAAAGTCTATGTTTCTGTCATCCCCACCCTCCCAGAGCCAACCAAAGTCCAACCACTCAGCCTCTGCTAGGCATTTTCAGGGGAGCAGTGGCAGACATGCTAACCCCAGGGTGGGGCATAAGGTTCTCTGCATGCTTGCCCATTCGGTCAAGAGTCCAGCAATTTCTGCCATTAACCCAGTACAAATGGAGCCATACCTCAGTCTCCAGAAAGTGTCTCTAAAGACTGTGGCTCCACACCCATTGCACTGCACCACTCAATTATATATATAATTATATATATTTTGTTGTTAAATGTCAAGTCACACTTGACGTGCTTCTGAGGTATCCAAGATTAAGGATGTCATTCAGAGAGTAAGGACTGCAGAGATAACTGGAATGAGCATTTATCTTATATGACTTGTCATCATCCTGTTTATTTTAATAATAATTTTGACTGCTTGATTGGATTGATTGATACATTGATGTTTCTGATTTTCTGCACCGTCCCTCCACCATTCTCCTTGGTGTGTGCATGCCACAACATCCCATGGTGGGACTGTTATGTTAACAGCGGGTCCCTGTCATCATCAAGCATACTACTACAAACTGCCACCAGGAGTGCGCTAAGAAGGGTACAACCATCATCACCCCTCCCCAAAGAAGGTCAATGCATCACCCTCCTTGCCGGTGTTGGTGCCTATTTTCCCACACCATGGTGCAATGTAAATCGGGTCACCAGAGTGCCAAGCAGATGCCTCACTGCTCAGCATCATTGAGCAGGTCATTTTATACATCTTTAATAGATTTAAAATTCTGATTTGTCTACAGCAGTCTACATGCACTTCATGAACGAAATCAGAGGTCCCTATGAAAGGTCATCAGTAAGGCTGTGTGCTCCACACTATGTAAATAAAAGGAAATGGAATTGGCTCATATCTTACATTGTAAAAAGAAGGAAATCAATTACTGGTAATTGTTCTCTGGAGTTCTTTTTCACTGACTCTTCGCAGAATGGGTTAACCTCTGTCCACTGTCTTCCTTTTTATTCTGCAGTTCATTTACCCAAGCTAGTCCAACAGCAACATAAGGTTTAATTTTCAGCAGGAACCCACCTCTAATAAGTTTTTACAGCTGGGACGGCTGAGAACTGAAACACAGGAGGTCAGGAATCTACTCAGATTCTCCCAGTGAACACGTGGCTGGGTGGGCTCTGAACTTGTGATCTCTTGGTTCACAACTCATTGCCACAACCATTAGATCTCATGGCCTTGCAGTTTGCTGATGATACTAAAACTGGAACTGTAGCCAGTGAGAAACAATGTGGCCAGATTCATAGAGATGTTGACCTTTCAGGGACTGAAACACAAAATGGTAAATGCTGACATTTATAAAAGAATAAGTCTGGCACACAAAACCTAAATAGGAAAATGCATTAAATATATCCATTATGGAGTATGCCGACCTGGCAATACATCTGGGGATTAATGTGGATAGATACTAACATACTAATATGCCAGCAGAATAGGCCTAGTGGTCTTTTGTGTCTGCTCATTTGGTCAGCCCCACCCTGGGAGCTGACCTTGCTGCCTCTCCGCTTCTCCCTTGCCAGTCCCAGATATTCTCGCTGCACTGGTTTTTGCTTCCAGAACCCTTCCCTGTACCTGTCCCACCCCTCTTGAACCCTCCACCGTTTCTGCCCCACCAGCCCCTGGGCAGTGCATTCCATGGCTCCACCACACTGTCAGTGAAGTAGCACCTCCTCCTTTCTCCCTGAATCTCCCCTCCAGCTTCCACCCATGCCCTCTAGTTGCCCCCTTCCTTCGAGCACTCTGACTGCTCCTCCCCTATTTATCCCTTCATGTACCTGAAGACCTCTATCATGTCCCCCCGTCCCTTTTCTCTCTCTCCAGTGTTTACATATTTAGCTTTTCGAGCCTCTCCCATAGGTCCTATCCCCAAGCCCCAAATCATTTTGGTTGCCCTCCTCTGGACCCTCTCCAGGAGTTCAATGTCCTTCTTTAAATGTGGCCTCCAAAACTGCACACAGTACTCGAGGTGTGGCCTCACCAAGCAGTTATACAGTGGGAGTATCACTTCCTCCTTCTGGAGGTGAGCCCCTAGCGATGCATCCAAGCATCCTGTTGGCCTTTGCCGCTGCCCCTCACAAGTCTCCGAGTTGTTCATCTTGACATCCACCACCACTCCCAGGTCCCTCTCTGCCATTGAGACTTGTAGCATCCCCCAGGGTGTACACTTGGCCTGGGTTTCTGGCTCCAGGTGCAGTACCTTGCATTTCCCTGCACTGAACCTCAGCTTCCGCTTAGACCACCTTTCCAGAGCCTCCAGGTCCCCTGTAGGGCCACCCTCCCTCCTCCCTATCCACCACCGCCCACAGTTTTGAATCATCCACAAAGAGACTCATCTCACTCCTGATACCCTTCCTTATGTCAGAGATGGAGGCATTGAACAGGAGGGCCCAAGGACTGATCCCTGAGGGACTCCACTAATGACCCTCCTTGGGGATGAGACTATCCCATCAACCACGACCCTCTGTGTCCAGTTCTGGAGCCAATTGCCTATCCATCTGATCATCTGGTTCTCCACCCCATTTCTCCCAGATTATACAACAGACCCCATGAGGAACAGAGTCAAATGCCTTGCTGAAGTCAAGAAAGAGGATGTCCACTGGTCTACCCAGGTCCAAGGCACTCATCATACAGTCATAGAACTCCACCAGGTTTGTCTGACACAATTTCCCGGGATGAATCTATGCTGCCTATCGTCCAGGCACCCCAACTTTTCCAGGTCCCGCCCATTCTCTCCTTGATAATGCCCTCCATCACCTTGCCCACCACTGATGCCAGGCCAATGGGCCTGTAGTTCCCTGCCACCTCCTTGATTCCCCCTTGTGGATAGGCACTATATGCACCACCTCCAGTCCTGGGGCACCCACCCTGTCCTCAGAGAGATGCTGAATCGCTCCCAGGGGTTTCGCCAGAACATCCGCCAGTTCCTTCAGCACTCTGGGATGTAATTTATCCGGCCCTGGTGCTTTCTCTGTCTTAAGGGACCTGAAGGCTTCCTCGCCTCTCTGCCATGATTTCCACCTCCGCTACCTCGCCCCTGCTTTGCCTTCCCTCACCTGCCAGTGATGCCCCTCCCAGACCCGCTGATCGCTAAGGGTCCCCTCCTCAGTTTCACCATCTTCTCCCATGTATGATGCAGCCCCTCATTTTCCTTGGTGAAAACTGAGGCGAAGTACTCATTTAGTACCTCAGCCTGCCCCCAGGTCTTGTGCCCATCCCTCCCATTTTAATCCTGCTAATCTGCCCCTTCACCCTTCGTTTTCCCCAATGTATCTAAAGAACCCCTTGTTCCCTCTCCCATTTCCCTGGCCAGGTTCTGCTCCTTCCTTGCCTTAGCCACCCTCACCACCCTAGTGGCCCTTCTGGCCATCAGCTCGTACTCCCCTCTGTCCCTTTCATTCCTTGAGCACTTGAATTGCCTATAGGCCACCTTCTTTCCCTCACCACCTCCTGAACTTCCCTGGTCCACCAGCAGGGTTTCAGGCCCCATCGCATTTTCGCCTTACTCTTGCGGAGGGGCTGGTAGCATCCTGCACCCCCTCCTGATGATTTCCCACCACTGTCAGCGCCCATGTCTGGCCCAATCCTTCCAAGTGCTCCTTAAGGATCCTTCCCATTTCTTAAAATCTGCCCCCTGAAGTCAGTTACCTCTGTCTTTGTGCAGCCTTTCACCCTCCTAGGTTCAGGCAGAACCAGACCGTGGCATGGTCACTCCTGCCAATGGGTCCCTTACCTCTAGGCCCCCAATCTGGTCACTGTCTGCCAGGACCATATCCAGTATCCGCCTCCCCTGGTTGGTTCCCCACCTGCTGAGTTAGGAACGCTGCCTGAAAGACATCCAACAAGCTCTGTTCCCTTGCCACCAAAGATGTCATAGTCTCCCAGTCTGTTCCTGACATGTTTAAGTCCCCAACACCACCACCCTTCCCTTGCCCAATCTGTAGTGTCTCCCAACATCTGGCACCAGACTCTCTTCCAGCTCCTCCGCAACACAGGGGTCTATACACCACTCCTATTTTTACCTCTTGCCCCCTTGTTATCAAGATGACCCAAATTGCCTCCACAGTTCCCTCCGCCTCCTCCACTCCTCCTATGGCAATGCAGTTTTGACTATATTGCTACCTCCCCTCCTCCCCGTCCTTCCTGAACATGTTGTAACCCTCCAGGTTCAGGTCCCAGTCGTGCCCTGTGGTGGCCCAGGTCTCAGTGACTGCTGCCACATCCACCTCTCCCTCAGTTACATCACCTGGAGCTCAGGCATTTTATTGCCCAAGCTCCTGGCATTTAGCAGGACTACCTTCCACCCTTTCCTATACTTCCATTTCCCCTGCTAGTGTTCCTGTGGGATTCTGTCTTCCCTGGTCTGCACCTTACCAGTCGGCCTTTTCCTGCATTCCTCCACCTCCCGGGGGTAGAGACAGAGTCCCTCCTTTATCGGTCCCTCCTCAACAGCCTTTTCTCCCATCCTCCCCCTCACAAGTTTAAACCCCACCTTTCACCAATGAACCCTCTATTTTCAACTTAAGGATTTCCTCCCTCCAAATTGAGAAGAGCCTATCTCACCATACAGCCCTTATCCTCCCAGGTCTCCCCCAATCCCCCCAACCCATACCCTCTGGCCCCACATCACTCCCCTGAGCCACTGGTTTATCACCCTAATCTGCTTCTTGTGTTCCCCACTCAGCCCTTGGCACTGGCAGGATTTCTGAGAAGGAAATTGCACATCCTATATAATGACAGACCCTGGCAAGCTCACTGAACCTTGCCTGTATCTCTAGCTCACTATTTCCTTCAATGTCATTGGTACCCAGGTGGACCAGTATGTCTGGGAACCTCCACAATCCTTTGCCAGCTGAAATACCTCATGCTTGGCCCTGTGCACCGTTAGTCCAGGGAAGCATTTTGTTCTAACTGAGCAGGCTTCTCCTCCCATCCCATTTGATCCCTGATCATGGAATCACCCAACAGGAGCACTCTGGCTGCCCCTTTCCTCCATTCCCTTCCATGTCCTCATCCTTCTACCAGCCCCTCCCCCAGCCAGCTCCTTGCTCCTCACCCTATCTGGGTGCCACCTGCCATACCCTCCTTATTTACCCCTGGCCACCCTCCCTCTGATCATATGCCTCTCATCCTCCTGAGTATCCTTCTGTACCTCCCCCACCATTACTGCTCACGCACTGGTCCTCCCACCCCATCTGCTAAACTAGCCTGACTCGTCCTCCCTTCCTTCTCGCCTCTGTTCAGCCCCTCCTTGTTTGTCATGCTCCCCTGGCCTAAACCCTCAGCTCCCTTTATTGTATCCTCCTTGTACATCTGGTCCTTCTCCTGCCCTTTTCTCCCAACTGGTCCTTTTCCTTGCGCTTTCCTCCCTCTACCCCTCATCCTCCTGCTCTGATTCCCTGCTCCCTGTTTCCCGCATTCCAAGTCCCCAATCCCTCCTGCTATCCAGCCCCGGCTCCTGCCCCCTACTCCATTTCCATCTCTAACCGCCCCTGTCATGGCTACATCATGCCCCTCATCCTCAAGCAGAAGAAGAGAACTGAAGCGGTTACTGAGCTTAAGGTCCAATCCACCTCCCATTGCTTCCTTCTGTCCAGCCCCAGCCATCTGCCTACTTCCCTGAGAATGTCCTCCTTTGGCCCCTGTCTGTGAGGGTTCCCAGTTACCTGCCTGCTTCCTTTGTAGCATCCTTCTTTTGGGCCCCATCTGCCAGGGTCCCTATGCACCCCAGAGTCTCTCTTGCACTATCTTTCCCTATGCCCCACCCTAGTGCTTGGTGCAACCCCGTGGAGAGCCCCTGCCCTATTCCCCAACCATACCCCCCAGCTGTCTCCTAATCCCTCAACCTCCTCCTGTTGTGCCAGCTGGCACACTGGGCAACCACTGAGCTTCAGACCAGTCCAGTATCATGGCTGTCCCACACCCTGTGCACCCCACCACCCTCCCAAGATACTAGATGCTAGAAACATTCAGCTGAATGAATGCCAGATTACAGTAATATAAGATAATCAAAGTACAAAGTTTTATACAAGCAAAGGACAGAATATGAAAAGATATGGCATGTGAATTACCATCACAGAACCATAGAATCAGGTTAGCAGAAAAAGGACCTTATGCCCATTAGTCTGCCCGACAGCCCCCACCATCACCCTTCTATTGCCCACCCCATCCTCTCCTAGTTCCATATAGCTATCCCATGCTCTTTTGAATTTCTCCACCATATCACCTCCACCACCCACTCTGGCAGCCTGTTCCATGGTTGTACAACCTTCTCTGAGAAGTAACACCCTCTCACGCACTTTAAATCTGCCTCTAGTTTAAATGCATGACCTCTGGTGGCTTTGTTTTCACTCAGTCTGAAGATGCTATTGCCCTTGACCTTATTTATACCCTTCATGTATTTGAATGTTTCCACCATGTCCCCCTATCCCGCCTCATCTCCAGCGTATAAAGACTGAGCTCTCCTAGCCTCTCCCATATGGTCTCTCCTTCATCCCTGGGTCATCTTGGTCACCCTTCTCTGTACCCTCTCCAGCCTATCCTTGTCTCCCTGAAATGGGGCCTCCAGAACTAAACCCCGACCAGCTGTGGTCTGACCAGTGTTTTGTATGGTGGCATGACCACCTCCTTCCTCCTGATAGTGAAGCCCTCCCCAATGCAT